>CM061257.1:86822500-89322500 GCA_030848825.1 Tadarida brasiliensis
CGGCTGCCACTCTGCCCTAGGGCTTCTCTTCCAGAACCAGGTGCAAACATTATTTATCTGGAAGATGTTATTCTCATGACAAAAGCTAAAGGTCAAGGCAAACCAGACAATCATAGTGTGAGTTTATGCTCTAATGTCACATAGTTTATGCTCACAGAAGGTCATATAGCCAGCATGACAATGGGGCAAGGAGGTAGTCCACCTCCATGTAGCAGCTGCAGGCCACAAGACAGCTGGTGGGGTGAGGGGTCCTCTCAGGGGGCTGGGAGCAAACTGTCACTCATCTGAAATATATCAATTACATGTTCTCCTACTTCACTTTTAGTCCATGGCTTTCCTGATTAATCGAATAAAATATTAAAAGTGCTTAACATGTATAGTGCACTTTTTGACTATCTGCAATTCCAGGCCAACGGCAGTTGGGGAGAAAATATGTAGTCAGACATTGTTCTATAAGTTTGTTGCAAAACCTACATCATTTGCAGAAAAATTTTCCTAGTGAATTTTGGTCATATTACTGGCAATTTTGTAATGAAGTTCTCAAAAGATAGCTCGACTTTAACACTGTCGACTTGAGTTTTCTGCATTCACCCCCCCAGATGAAACATACATATGATGTCCATCTTTTCTACTGCTTTGGGCTACATGGAGGTCAGTGGATACTGAGCTATGTCTGACAGTTAAATTTAAGATCTGAGTTTAAACATAGTTTAAATAGAGATTGACTCAAGCATGACTTGACTCACAATTAGAGCGGAAAAATCTGAAGTCACAAGTTTACAAATTTTTCTGGAGTAAATTATACAAGAAAAATAAAAAAAGGTCTTTGACAAGTGCCTGGCATTTTTCTCAGGGTTTCATCTTCACAGATGCTTCTATATGTCAAGAGATTCAAATCTTGACAACCACCACTCTTGTGGTTACCTAGGCAACATAATCAACAATAGCCTTTCTGGCAATCAGGGAAATGAATTTATATTAAAAAAATAAATACTTCTACTCCTCTTGTATAAGCAATTATACTAATTAGATTGAAAAATCCTGACATTTCCAATTAGGATGTCCTACCAAATGTATATCTGCAAATGGAACAGAAGGTAAATACTGATTTGTGAAACCAGAATAAATTGCATGATAGCATGCCTCAGGCATGGATTAGACAACACAATATGTTAACATGATTATCTAATTTTTACTATTTGTGAGTTGAAACAATCATTTGTAAATTACAAGTGTTAGGAAAAATGTCAGTGAAACATTTGGAAATGAAATATGTCAATTTGGGCTCAAGGCAAATAGAAAGAAAAAAAATTCCAACAACAACAGAAAAGGTTTTCTTTCAACTACAAAGGTCATAGAACATGCTAACTCACTATCAACAGTAACTCAAGAAGGATATTTCCAGGTCTCCACACCTTGTCTACTGCCATATATAGTGTTGATTTTTAAGAACAGAAAGTACAATGGATTTGCTCCTGGCTTGTGTACTTAACAGTCACAGCTCAGGGCATGGAAATGCCGCCCATTCCTAGATTTAGGGAGCCCTAAATACAGATTTTTACTGAGAAGTTCTATATACGTTGCACAAATGTCCTGAAGTTTTCCCTTTTACCTTTTTGTGCTAAAACTCTGCAATTTCCCTTCTCTTATGTTGGTCATAGAGGTGCGAATCACACCTGGTCTGGTGGAGTTGTGAGAATCATCCTTCCTGTAAATTCTTCCATGTTATTTACCTACTGGCTTTCCCTGAGTCCATTAAATTCCTCTGATAATAGGTGGTATTTGTATACATTTCCCTGGTTTGTTAACTATCAATTTATGTGTTTCCCTTAACTTAGTCCTGTAAAACAGGACCTGAAACTAACCTCACCTGTCTTACTTCCATCATTTTTCTAGTTACAGTAGAAAAGAAGTTAAACAAAATAAATTACATTTTAAAAACTCTGGTTCTCAGGATTGTCTATTCTGATAATTAATCATACATTTGCTATAATAAAGACTGTTTGTTCTTATAAAGCCCTTCTTGAACATGAATTTTCTTAAATATTTTCATTTTTAAACCTAAACCATAGCAACAGGTGGCCTGACACCTGTGAGAACCAGTCCAGCTGACCCGCCATTATGCACAGTCATCTCGGGCTGTCTAGAGGCTGTCCAGTGGTTGAATCTGTAGAGAAAACCTTTTCCTCCAGCTTCGCTTCTAACCTTGAGATTTTGTCACACCTCCAACAAATGCACCACACCGCACGCAGGCACACAGAGATGCCCACAGAATCACTCACACACCCACACACTATGTGTTTGTCAGCTCTGATCAGGGGAGGTAGCGGTGATCAAGTCGCCATGCCCTGACACAATGAGGTGAGTCCTCACTCCCAGGCATGCCAAAGGCCCCTGGCACTGTTTGCTCCACACAGTCTTTCAAGGACCTGCCTGGCAGATGACCCACTTTCTTTTGTTGCAACTTGACCATCATAACATGAGAAGAGAAATCTGGAAGGCCAGGAAAACACATGTCACTCTATTCATGGTTAATTGGCTAAAACTAGTCAGAAAGCCCAACCTCCCTCCAGGAAAACCATACTGTCAGCTACAGAAATGAGCCACTCAGATTCTCCCACTGTCATTCAGGAGCAGTGTCTGGAGTTTCTGAAGCCTCTGCGGGGACATGGAAGTGATTCTGAACAAGTGCAACGGGCTTGGGTTCCAGCTGACAATGGTGCTGGCTGACCTCATCATTCTGTTTATTTATTATTTATTTATTTATTTTTAGCATTTTCAGGAAGAGGGAATGGTGTGAGTTAAAATTAAAAATAAGTTTAAAAGAAAGGTAAAAGGCTTAAATTATTTGCCAATTTTTTCTTCTATCTGTACCCTGCTTCGTGGAAATGAGAGATTATAAATAGTTTTCTGTGTTGGTTCTTTGTAGCAAAAACTCCAAAGCCTACCTGAGTTTGTACCAGTATTATTACTGCCATTTCAAAGTGAGGGACTCATTTATACGGACGTGTGTCTGGATCTTAACAAGTCATGATGCCTTTCTGAGCCATAGATTAAAAATCTTCCAATATATACTTTTACTTTATAAAATATAGCGATGAAAATAGCTGCCTTATTTGGATTAAAATATTTTAATATGTTAGAAAATATGTACACAATGGAAGTATCTGAAGTTCCATAGCTCTCCTATATTTTTATCACATATTCATTAATATTCACTTAACTTTCATATGTATATATTCCAACTGCTCAAATAGATCCTAAACTTATGGAAGGCGAGTTCTCCTTTTTCAGTCTCCAACTTTCCAACACCTGTGCAGAAATCATTAGGGGCGTGAATGCTCAAGAGAGGTTTTGTGGAGAAGGCTATGTATGTCTTGAAGGTTAGACATCGGTTATTCCAGAGAGGTTACATGAAGAAGCACATGCATTTTGTGATAATCAAGGCATTGAGGAGGTAACAGAAAGACTTGCATATTTAAATTAGGAAATAATTTGTCTAAGTAAAGTAGAATCATGTTATGAGGATTTGAATGAAAGAATAAAGCATTTGATTTCATTCTCAAAATCTTAATGTGGTGATTAAACTTACATAATCAGTATTTTGGGAAGGCTTCTCTAAATATGGATAATAACACAGAGCAGAATGAGTTGTGGAAAAGGAATAATAGAGAAAATAAAAGGAGATTATCAGTTATATGAGTCAATAAAACCCTAAGACATGTAAGGCTGGACTTTTTTCTTTATTCAACAAACAAAACAATGGAAAAGAAAGTGGTTAAATTACTTGAACAAAAAAACCATTTCATAAATCTTTAAATGCTCTCAATAACTAACTACACACCACACACGATTAGTTAGACATACCAAATGTATACGTTGTTGGACAATCTGTTTAAAATGTGTTTATTCTAAATTTAAAGTAATTGGCTTTTAGTGTTCAGTATTTCTTACTTTAGCTATTCTCATTTGCTCAATTCCTTAGGGCACTTAGCTACTCTAAGCTACAAAATGTGTGTGTATGTGCTTTTTCTAAAAAAAATATATAGCTTACACCCAATTTTTAAACATCAACACAACCCATTAAAGATGATGCTGTTTTAGGTTGATTTTTTTTTTGCCTTTCCAGTACTTTTCCATTTCTAATTATGCATTTGTTTTGGTTTCTCTAAAGAATCATTTTGCTCTGAGCTGATTTTATTAGTCAAATTTTAGCTGTAGGCATCTACTTTCTACATTCACTTACCTCTCAGCTCCCTGAGGACTTCCTATTGTGGACCAAATCACAACAGATTTTTCCTTCCTCCCTCCCTCCCTTTCTCCCTCCCTCCCTCCCTCCCTCCCTCCCTCCCTCCCTCCCTCCCTCCCTCCCTCCCTCCCTTCCTTCCTTCCTTCCTTCCTTCCTTCCTTCCTTCCTTCCTTCCTTCCTTCCTTCCTTCCTTCTTTCCTTCCTTCCTTCCTTCCTTCCCTCTTTCCTTTCTTCCTTCCTTCCTCTTTTCTTCTTTCCCTTTATGCCTCCTCTCTCTCATTCATCTTTTCCCCCATGCTAATGACAGCATCACTGTAGGAACACTAAAGACGTAGTGGTGCTCTGGAGAAAAGAACACTTTGCATTCCTCCATTCTGATGGATTCATCACCTTGCCTTATTAACGTCCAGGGCAGAGTAGAGAAGCCATGGTACAGAACTGTGATGGAGTCTTTTGTGATTCTAGGAGATTCTGAGACACAGTTCACAGCACTGTTCAAACTTAGGCACATTTCAAGATAAAACAACAAATCTGAAAGTGGACAGGGGACGTATTAATATTTCAATTCATGGATGAAAAGGGAGATAATGAAGAAATAAAAAATCTGACCAGACTAATAATAAGTAAGGGAATTGAATCAGCAATCAAAAATATCCCAACAAAGAAAAGCCCAGGACCAGGTAGCTTCACTGGTGAAGTCTAACAAACATTTTTAAGAAGAATCACTTCTTCTCAAACTTTTCAAACTCCTTTTTAAAAATTACAAGCCAATAGCCCTGCTGAAAAGAGATGCGAAAATCCTCAGAAAAATGAATAAAAGATAAATGTAATAGCACATAAAAGGATCATACTACATGATCAAGTGGGATTCATCCCTAGGATGCAAGGATGGTTCAACACATGCAAATCGATACCTATATATATCATTTTCACAGAATGAAGGATAAAAATCATAAATGCAGAAAAGATATAAGAAAATTACCCAGAGCTGAAATAGACATTCGTAAATGCTGAAGATGAAAAGAACAATATGCCACATTCAAGCAGAGGGAGAATCCTTACTCAATAGGGGATTTTCTTTATGGCCTCAAATTTTCACCCTTACCACAGTCCATGATATATCCTATTTGTGTTTGCAATTCCTGCCATTAAAAGGGTTAGGTGTCTGTTCCTGCTCCTTAACTCCAGGCCCTGCCACGAGACTTACTTTGGCCAGTGTAACAGTGGTATGTGCAATGTGTCTTATGGCTTGAAAAATTCTTGCACACCTGAACTTGTTATTTTGTGCCCCTGGTGGTAGCATTAGGAGAACACATCCAAGGAAGTTAACTCCCCCAGGAGGAGGGAGGCTCATGGAGCAGAGCAGAACCATCCAGCCAAGCGTGGCCTAGATAAGCTTCCCCTTAACTGACATCCAAAACCATGAGAACTCATGACTCTTGTTTTAAACAGCTAAGTTCTAGTAAAATTTGCTAGAGAATATTTTTGTGGTAATAGAAAATTGACATTCTTGGGCTCAGTCATTATGATTTTAAAGAAGACTATATTTAAAGTACCCTTAACACTTCTAAGGGTTGAGAGAATTTTTAAAATATCCTTACAAATAAAAAAGAATATGATTTTTATTGGAAAGAATGAGTTCTAGGCTATAGAGAGGAGCTTGACCTTCAAAGATGTGAGAGCAAATGGGTTTTTCTCCTAGAAGTTTATATCAAGAAAATCTATCAATCAAATTAGAAAGATAAACTCATATTAGTCACGTAATGGCTCAAAATATGAACTTATATGTTTGCTTTCTGGAAAATAAAATCTAAAAACAACAAAAAAGTTGATTTTATCCTGCAAGGGAACAAAGAAAACCAATAAAAAGAAAAATGTGACATATCAAAAAATGTAGAAATAACTTAAGATTCATTGAAAGGCAACTTTAGTTCAAGAGACATTGTGCAGACCTGGAGAGCAATTGATCTAAATGAAAGTGTCAATGTCTTCTAAAATAAATGGCTTCAAAAATAAAAATGGAATAAAAACCATACATTAGTGATGATAAGTAAGAAATAGGAACATAATAGAAATAAGGTTAAAAGGTATATGATAGGGGCCATATAGAGCTCCGAAGAGAACAAAAAAGAGAAAAAGAAAATCCTGTCTTGTAAAAGAAATATACCAAGATAAGTCATGGGAACTTTCTTTTTTAAGTAGCATAGATTTCATGAGGGAAATATAGTCAGACTTCACCACATAGCCATGTATCAGACAATATTAACTTAATCACATTCATATAATCTTTATTGTTCACTAACTCTTCGAGTTCATCTTCAGTCAAAAGGAGAAAGACAATATATATATATATATATATATCATGGGACAGAATAAAATGTGATCAATGTTGACAATAAATAAATAATTTACCTTCTATGTATATCTAAAGTTCTTTCATTTATATTTCCCACTGTAATTATGTCCTCACTGGTTTCCAGATAGTTGCTACACTTGTTGAAAGTTCAGGAGAGATTTCTGGCCTAGAGACTAAATGTACACAGATTATAATTTATGTGACATATGTCTCTCTGCCCCTTGAGGTGTAGCTATAATTCCTTTGAGCCATTCTTCAGCTTTCTAGCCTCTGAGGAAGGAAAATGCTATCTCAGAGTCTGCAATCTCATCGCCCACACTAACCTGAGGCTACCGGTAGTGGCTTCCTTGTGGAACTTGCTTTCTTAGCAGGCATATGGAAAAAAAATTGGGAGAAAGAAGGACATGGAAGGTTAGCTATATTTACATAACAAAAATGCATTTGTATGGTACAGACAGATAATTAAATGAAGAAATAATCTGAACAAGGGAACTTGGTATCTAAAATAGTCCATTTATCTGGGTCAATACCTGTATTTTATTTGTCCCATATGTTACTGAGCTCCCTCCTCCCCACTTGTCAAGGAAAGAAAGACTGTTCATTATGGAGTCATCATTAAAAAGATAGGGGCAAACAAGCACTTTGATGGAGACAATGCTATTATCACAAATAATCTATAAGGAAAGAATTTGGGGGGACAAAATTAGATGGGACCTTTGCATAGAAATAATATAAAATAAATTTTGAAATAATAAAATTAAATATATTTTCCTATAGACAGTCTTTGATTATTCAATTTTATATTCATTTGAGTAAGATGTCACAGAAGTTGACAATCTGAAGTTGTTGTTTTTTTAGACTATGTTTATATTGATTTTTTAGAGAGGTAGGAAGGGAGGGAAAGATAGAAACATGGAAACATCCATGTGAGCCAGAAACATGGATCCGCTGCCTCCTGCACGCCCCCTACTGGGGGATTGAGCCCTCAACCCGGGCATGTGCACTGACCGGGAATCGAACTGGGATTTCTCAGTCCATCAGACCTCTCAGTCCATGGGACAATGCTCAATCCACTGAGGCACATTGGCCGGGAAACAATCTGAAGTTTTTAAAGAAGATTTCTATGTTTGAAGCACAATGGGAATGTTTAGTCATTTCTGAGGAACTCAGAAGTTTTAACACATCAGGGCTTCTTAGTCTCAAAAATTACTGTTTATTTAGGTTGTTTTCTAAATTGTCTGTATGGATATTCAGAGGAATGTAAGATATTTCCTATTTAAAACAGCCATGAAGGACTCAGTCCCCAGCAGTTGGTGTGTGTGTTTGTGTGTGTGTGTGTGCGCACATGTGTGTGTTGCAAGAATAATAGTTTTTGAACTTCTGAGAATTTAGTTTAGCTTCCACATGAGCAAAAATTGTGGAATTTTTTCTTTAATTTTTAAGAACTTTTAAATGAATTTATAACCTGTGATATGTCATCAATAAGATCCTGTGGACCAGGCATTTTGTAGGTAATAATCGTGTGAGTAAATTAAACCTTGAATCTATCAGCCTCTTCTAATGATTAACTGAAGATTAAACAGATTTGAGGAAATATTGCTTTTTAGGTTAAAAGGTAGCATGAGATTGACTTGGCAATATCATTTCCTTAGAGCAGTCTGTACCTGCCTAATTACATTGAAAGAGATCAGTTTGCTTCCATTCTCCTTTCAACTCTTCAGGTGTCACACAAACATAGAAGGAAATAAAGGTTGTACTTATAAAACAAATCATAAGGTCAGTAGAACAGGCAAAGACGTGGACAGTCTTGGCTCTGATAGTAAAGGAGGGGTGTGAGGCAAAACCAGTAGCATCAAATATCTAAAGAGGGCCATGTTGGCTAAGCCCTGATTCTCATTTTCTGCACAAAAAAGGTGCATTTTAATGAGATGTGGTTAAAGGAAAATGTTGTTTCCGAGTAATGTAACTTATTTTATTGGTGCTTTCAAAAGAATAATTCATTTACAAAAATGGTTAAGTCTTGCATTTGAAGATCTATTACCTTAAAAGGTATTTTTGATGATTTAGTTATGGATCAGAATTTAATACTGACCAAACATAATTATTGGATACTTAATTTTAAACAAAAGGCATGAGCATGTTGATAGATAGGTAGATAGATCGATCGATAGATAGATAGATAGATAGATAATTTACCTCTTAAATGGATATATGCAATCATTTTATTACTAATCTTTTTTTGTTTTTCTTGGTGCACTTAGTAAATTTAAATGGGAATCTAATTTATAGTAATTTAGTACCCATAAATATGAGCTGCTACAGGCTCGCACTCCCTTATCTCTAATTTCCCAATCCAACTGGCCTTGACAACTGAAAGTTGGTTGTACTTCACTGGAAATACTAATGGGCTGAACTAAATGAGCCTGTTTGTGAGAGTCTTTCTGTGCCCACTGAGTGCCAGTGTTAGCACATTTCCCTGCAGAGATGTTAATGTGTTTGATTCTGTTATGCCCACTCAGACTTTTCTGAGACCTTACATGTAATCTGTCTCAGACGCTGTGTCATCATTCTAAAACCTCCAAAATTTTGAACTTTTTAAGTTATCTAACTCCTAAGGTCTCATAGAAAGAAGTGTGGGTATCTAACTCCCAAGGTCTCAGAGAAAGAAGTGTGGGTATTTATCTCCATCAGGACAAATATTTCTGTTTAATAATTGAAGAAACAAAATAAATAAGTATTCCCAAGTCAATTAAAAAATAATTATCACAACTGAAAGGCTAAATAGACAAATACACCATCTTATTTGAATACTTGAATCCTTCTCTTCCAGGAATCAAAGTCATAGTAGATGGAAAATCATAAGGATTTAGAATATCTGAACAATGTCTACCAACTTGATGTAACTGACATTTATAAAACAGCCCACAAAGAGCAAAATGCACATTATTTTCATAGGTACATGCAACGTTGACCAATTTAGGCTATATTCTAAGCCACAGGACAAGCCATAGCAAATGGAAAATAATAAAAATAATACAAAATATTTTCTCTGACAAATGAAGAAATAAAAGAGAAGGTATCTTGGAAGTTCACAAATATTTGGAAATTTAAAAATATAATTCTGAATAACGAACACATGGGTCAAAGAGGAAGACACAAGGAAATTTTTTAAAATTTTTATGTTGTGTAAAAATGAAAATACACATTATAAACAAATCTAGGATGTCAGCTCTCATCACTCTTACTCAATATTGTGGTTGAGCTCCTAGCTAGTGCAATAATGCAAGAAAAAGATACAAAAATCAAATAATTTGGAAAGAAAGTAACAAAACTATTTCAAACAATATAATTGACTATGTAGTACTTACCAAAGAATCTACAAATTCTTGTAGAACTAATAAGTAAGTTTATAAAGTCATAGAAAAGCAGGTCAATATAAAAAATATATTTTTCATATGCAAACAATAAGCAATTGAAAATCAATAAAACAAAGTACCATTTAATATAAGTGGCACCAAAATCCCTGAAACAGGTAATAATCCCACAAAGCATGCATATGACCTCTGTGTTGAGAATTGTCTGATTGCATGTTTATAGATTAGAAGACGATATTCTTAAAATGTTCATTCTCCCCAGATTAATTTAAGTGGCATCAGAAAAACAAGTACCATATGATTTCCTCATATATGGAATCTAATGAACTAATAAGCAAAATAGTGACCATCTCATAGAGAGAAAGCAGGCTGACAGCTGGGGATGGGTTAGGGGAAGCTGCTGGGTTGTGGGGGAGGAATTGAGCACAAAAAATAAAAACTCAAGAGTATGGTGACTGCTGGGGGGAGGTGGGTACAGGGGAGATAAATGGTGATGAAGGAGACTTGACTTAGGGTGGTGAACACACAATACAGTGTACAGATGAGGTGTTGTAGAAGTGTGCACCTGAAACCTGTACAATTTTATTAACCAGTGTTACCCCAATAAATTCAATGAAAAGGAAAAATATAATAATTTAAGTGGCACCAAAATTTCTGAAATTTAAGTACTAATCCCACAAAGTATGCATATGACATCTACATTGAGAATTGACTGACTACATGAAGAGATGCCATGTTTACAGACTGGAAGACTCAATAGTCTTAAAATGTTAATTCTCCCAATATTAATTAATTAATTAATTTTATTTATTTATTTATTTTTTTGGTTAATCCTCACCCAAGGATATTTTTCTATTGATTTCTAAATAGAATAGAAAGGAGGGAGGGAGAGAGAGAGAGAAAGAAACATCAATGTGAGAGAGACACATCAATTGGTTGCCTCCCACACGACCCTGACCAGGGTGGGGAATTGAACCTGCAACCCAGGTATGTGCCCGTGACCAGAATCAAACCCGAGACACTTCAGTCCAAGGGCTGCTAAGACAAACCAGCCAGGGATCCCCAGATTAATTTATTGATTCAAAGTAATACCAGTCAAAAATCCCAGCAGGATTGTTGATTAGATATTAAGATGCTGATTTTAAAATGTATATGGAATAAAACAAATAAAATAGTCATAAGAATGTTGAAAAGCAAGAAGAAATGTGTAGAACAATCAGTGCTTTATTTCAAGACTCAATATTTAAGCCACAATCATTAAGAAAATGGGATAGTGTGATACTGAAAAAAGCAGAGACACAAAGATCAACTAAAAAATGGCTAGATGGTCTTGGCCAGTTTGGCTCAGCGGTTGGAGCGACAGCCCGTGGACCAGAGAGTTCTGGGTTTGGTTCCCGCTAAGGGCACGTACCTTGGTTGCAGTTTGTCCCTGGCCCCGGTTGGGGTCATGTGGGTCCTTCTCACATCGATGTTTCTCTCTCTCTTCCCCCCTCTCTCCATCCCGCTCTTATCTGAAGATAAATGCAAAAATGTCCTCGGGTGAGGATAAAAAAAAAAAAAGTGGCTATATGTTTGTGTGTTTACATATTTATTCAATTTATTTACAACATAGAAATTTAATCAAGAAAAGCATATTGTTTCCTACAGTGTGGAACAACTGAACAACCATATGCAAAAAACAAAACAAAACAAAAAACTTTAACTCATATCTTCTACAGTATTTTAAAAAATCACAAAAACTAATAAACCTTTAAAACTTTGAAAAGAAAATGTATGATAAAGTTTTTATGACCTTGGATTTGGCAGAGACTTCTGTGATATAACACAAAAAGCATGTCCCATATCTGAAATATATGAATAAGTTAATGAAAGTCATTCAGTCTCACAAGTGTGCTGCTTTGAAACCAACTCAGCAACTTGTGCTGGTGTTGGCCCTGGAGTGTGTCAGCGTTTCCTGCTCCTCCCGGGGAGCTTGGCAATGTGTCCTGTGCTTTGGTAATTTGCTTAACATCTTTCGGGAAGCAAGCATGCCATTTAGCAAATTATTGGTGCAGCCACTGAATGGCAAAAAACTGGAAGAACTAATGCAGTTCCCCAATGTCCCTAATTAAAAAATGCAAGAAAGCCCTGACTGGTTTGACTCACTGGTTAGAGCATCAGCCCACAGACCAATGAGTCTCAAGTTCGATTCTGGTCAAGGGCATGTACCTTGGTTGTGGTTCATTCCTGACCCTGGGCGGGGTCATGCAGGAGGCAACCAGTCGATGTGTCTCTCTCACACTGATGTCTCTCTCTCTCTCTCTCTCTCTCTCTCTCTCTCTCTCTCTCTCTCCCCCTCCTTCCCACTCTATCTTAAGGTAGAAAAATATCCTCAGTTGAGGATTTAAAAAAAAAAATGCAAGAGGAGCCCTGGCTGGGTAGCTCAGTTGGTTGATGTGTCATTCCATACACCAAAAGGTTTTGGGTTCGATTCCGCCTTAGGGCACATACCTAGATTTCGGGTTCAATCCCCTGTCAGGGCACATTCAAGAGGCAACCAATCTGTTCCTCTCTCTCTCTAAAAAAAAAAAACAATCAATAAAAACATATCCTCAGGTAAGGATTTAAAAAAAAATGCAAGAGGGCCCTCCTTATCAGAAATATTTATGAAATACTTTGAAACCTGTTTGTTTACTGTAGAATTGAAGCTGACAGCTAACAGTAAGTACGTTTAGGTCTTAGGTCACAGTGTCTAGAGATGTAGGTATAGGCTTTAACTAAATGTTTCTTTTTTTTTCAGTCCTCACCCAAGGATAGGTTCTTATTAATTTCAAAGAAAGAGGAAGGGAGAGGGAGAGAGAGAAAAAAAAACATTGAACCCATAACCTGCGTATGTGCCCTGACCAGGAATCAAACCCGGGACCTTTTGGCTCAGGGATGACCAACTGATCAGCACAGGCCAGGGCACTAAATGTTTCAGTGGCTTCAGTTGTCACAGAGCTTATAGTCAAAGAGTATAAAGCATGTCAGTCATGTCCTGGAGGTCTTCTTATAAAGCAAGTTCCAGGAAAAACATTTTACAGTACACTTTGCTTGAGATAATAGAAAAATATAGCTGGTTAAGCACAAAGCAATGATAGCTTAAACAATAACAATGGTTACATAATTTAATTTCTGCCTTTTTGCTTTAAAGATAATGTCATGAGATGTGTGGCAGAAACTTGGTTCTTTTTTTTTTTTTTATTTATCTTTATTGTTAAATTATTACATATGCCCTCCTCCCCCCTTTTTTTCAACCTGGTTAAATCACCTGACCACAATGACAAAGGCATCAAGCAAGATGACATCAGGAACTGGACTATTCAGACCAAGGAAAAACCACTGAAGCTTGTACAAGAACTAACCAGTCAGCTTCACCCTTGACCCCTAGCCTCTAACCCTCAATCTTGGCCTTTAAACGCCCTTGATCAAAAGCCACCAAGAGTTTAGGTTTAAAGCAATAGCTTCCCGTCTTGTTCTCCTGGCTCAGCGCCCTGCAAATAAATGACTCCAATTTCTCCACTGCAAAATTTGGCTTTGCTGTGAGTTGAGTGGGCGGACCCCCTTGTTCCATAACAGAATGCATTAATCAATTACAACTAAAATCCTATCATCACTCTCATCACAGATTATATGAAACCCTGCAAGTCTTTTCTTACAATCTATGAATAATTATTTGCTGATTTGAATCTCAACATATGTAGTCAATTAAGCAGTCATCTGGGAAGTTATGTAGCACTGGAAAAAATATTTAATTTTCTAATGTGAATATTCTCACTACAGTGCCTTAAAGAATTTTGGCTATATTCTCCCTACAGCCCCCCTTTTTTGTATAAGATAAATGATTCATCTCTATATAGATAGGAACATCAATACATTTAATATAAACAACAAAATTCAGAGAAGTGAGGGGCATTTGCTGGACTGGGGTGAATTGTGATATGGCAAAAGTGATGAGGGAGGTTCACAGGGAGAAGCAACAGGCCAGGAGGCCCAGATGACATGCTTTGAAGCCATCAGCAGATATTTGTGATAACCAGCGGCAGCCATAAAGAGTTCTTGAAATGATAGCAAGGACTAATAACACTGCTCATTTCCGAAATGAAAAGAAAAGCTTTATCTTTATAATCACTAACTGGTCACCTTAAAATTTTAACAGTTGGGGAGAAATTGGAACAGACTGTCAAGTAATCAATTTGCAATCACCTAGATGAGGACAAGGTGGTGGAGGACAGTCAGATGTGCTTGGTGAGGGACACATGGTGCCAAGTCGACTTAATTTTCTTCCATAGGAAGTGCCAGAATTTTAGACGGGCAGAGACAATGGATGTAATCTATCTGTGCTTGAGAAAGGCTTTTCGCTGTACTGCACAGCAAAACCTTACTAAGAAGACAGAAGACGGTATCTGCTGGGTGGGTGGGCAATTATGAGAGAGGTCAAGAGCCAGGGTTTGTGGGGCGGGGGAGGGCTGCGCCCACCTCTGATTCAATGAAAGTCATCATTCCCAAGGCACAAAATACAACTCTCAACATTCTCAAGCACTCCAATAGACTCAAATAAGTGGGTTAAGTTATTGACTTATATTTATGTTGTAAAAAATGTAGTCAGAAAGATGATAAAAAGGATTTTTCGTCTAATTTATAAAAATATATTGTATTATCTCTCTAAGTATATAGTTCTAAGTTTTAGTCATTTCCTAAATCTCCAGGAAATATAGCATGTCTTGATTCAGATTATGTAAGACCCAGTAAAAGTAAATTAAGATGACTAAAGTCTTCTTAATGTTAAATATAAAATAAATACTGACAATTTATAATTCATTTCCAAGGGTGTAATTGTCAAGTGAATTAAATAAATCAGATATTTAGATATTAACAAAAAGGGTAACTTCCAACAAATTACAATAAATAAATTAACTTAATAAAATATGAATAAAAGTGCATGTAATATTATTAATATTGTTTTTATTTCATATTACTGGCTTTTTTTTTGGATCATCTGTCTCAGTCTGCACTGAATTAGGATCAATTTTGCAAAACATTGCAGAAAAAGTCTTAAAGAATACTGAAATTTGTGATCAGGAAAAGATGGAAGGGTTTCAGGAAAGCCCCTGAACCACATCATTTCATCTGTGTCACGCATCTTGTAGCAACCACGTCATTTCTGCTTTAGGTCATGTTTATACCCACATGCTCTAACATTTAATAAAACAAACACTTTGACCATTTTAAAAGGTTACAGAAAACCCACACAAGGTGAAACAGAAAACTGAACCACCGACATTAGTTACAGAAATGCAAGTGAAAGGAAACCTGTAGAAATGTTTGTGCTTGCTAAATTACAACACACAGCGCTCCCTTTGATAGCTCATGTACTAAAACTGGAACAATACAGAGAAGATTAGCACGGCCCCTGCACAAGAAGGACGTGCAAGTTCATGAAGCGTTCTGTACTTAAAATAAAATAAAAATAAATTACAACACACAACCATGGCAGGTTAAGGGGGCACTGAATTACGCATGAAGTACTGAGAGCTTTCTAAATCAGTGTCCGTGTAAGAACTGTCCAAACCTGTAGAGCATTTTTATAGGAGTTTATTTAAGCCAAAACTAAGGACAACTCCAGGAAGCAAGATCTCAAATGCTCTGGAGAGTTATAGTTTTGCGGTTTCTTTTATGCATTTGGAAATAAGGAGGGAAAGTAAAAAATGGTGCAGGGAGGTGGGAGAAAGTGAGGACTGGATTACAGGAGAGCTAAGATTATGTGCTCTCTTGAGGGTGGTTACCCTTATTTCAAAGGCATGTTAACCTAGATGCACAGAAATAATGGATAGGGCTTGCTTAAGGCAAAAATAAGCCTTTTACTAAAGAAGTTATATGCCTTGGGTGTGGCTACCCAGCATGACCTTCCTAGTTAGGAAATTATGGTGAGATCATCCTGTGTAATTTCTTTCCACAAAACCCCTTTTTCCTTTTTCATTCATACAAGGAGTATTTAATATTATAGCAACCATAAAGATACATAGATGCTGGATGTATTAATCCCTCTCCTAGAATTTATCTTAAGACAATAATACCACAGAAGTAATAGTGTGTCCTTATATTTATTATAAAATCAGTAACCTGGGCCAAGTCTACTGTATACTTTGAAGGGAAATGGTTGAGTGAAATTGATCAACTCAGGGATATTCTGCAAACACAGAATTAAATATTATGAAGATTGAAGCAAAATAATAATTTTAAAATGGGTAAAAATCAAGGGGGTATGGAATCGTAAAAACAACTCTAGGAATGAGAAGACCCGAAATACAGATCTTGGAGTGCCTCCAATGTACTGTGCGTTTTAAGAGGCCCTCTCCTTGACCGAATTCTGGTCAGGTTCCTCTAAACCCTCTTTTTGAGTAGGCCCCAGACTTGGGTCCTGACCTGGGTCTGCTGAGCCTAGTTTTAGCAAGAATCCTTCTAAGTGAGCTCAGGGAGAACCTGAACCCTTGACATCTGATCACTGTCCATATACCATCAAGGTCCTTATCCCCCTTGACATCTCAGTTATTGGCCCACCTTGAACAAGAATCCTGTTAGGCCAGGCTAGTACACCCTCCACCCCCATCCCCCAATGTGATGTCTCCTCTTAGTAACTTTCCACCCAGGGACCCTCTCTGCCCCTTGGCTATAAATAACCAGCCGTGTTTCCTGTATTCAGAGTGGAGCTCAGTTTTATTCCAAAGACTCTTCCCCTGTCACAATAGAACTGAATAAAATCTGCCTTTAACTGGCGTCGCTCCATTTCTCTTTCACAGTGCCTCCTCCAATTTCTTGTAAAATGAGGTAATTCAAACAATCTTTACCATCCATGCCCAGCTTCCTGGCCTCCAGCAACATAATTCCTCTCTTAAAATCTCACCTCTGGGGGGTGGGGAGAGGCCTGTGTCTGGAGCGAATAGACTTGGAGAAGGTGATACATCCTGGTGGATTTGATCAAAGCCTGAAGTAGAAAAACCACAGCGATAATTTGTTCATTTACAATGTGAAATATAATTGTCTTAGGGATCGTGTGTTAACATGCACGCCCTGTCCTTGGAGAAAAGCTATATAGAAAGTCAAATTACTGGATGATTTCTTTCTAAGCATGATATCAGAGCAAAGAGAGTTAATTATGTGGTTTGAAGTTTTAATAGCATGAGGTTTTGTTAGGCTGATGCGTTTCTCCACACTGGTTAAATATGTACTACACCAACCCTTAGTTTCTTTGCAAGGCAGAACCCAGGCGACTTGAATGGACACAGTTTACATAAGCTAATTCTTATTGACACATTATCTTTCTTTTGATATGCTAATCCTTTTAATCAGATTATAGTCAATAGGGTTTTGCTGAGGGCATACTTTACAGTTGGGGTGACTTTGCATCTCCCTGCCAAAGGGATTCAGATTGGAGGATTTCTGGGCAGGATAGGAGTTTGTATAGTCCTTGTTTCATATTGCCTATCACACCACCGCGTGTTTTATGGCGCTGACACTTGGAAAGGGCAGCTTGTGCTGGAAGCTCAGCTTGGCCATACAGTGTGCTGCAGACAAGCGGCACTGACATTGTGGAGATCCAGTAAGAGCCTCTATTTGAGAGAGCTTTGCAATCTGTGAAGGACTATAGAACACAGGCGGTCTGAGCCCCGATTCTGAGAAGGCGGGAGGTGCAGTCCCCCTCAGAGAGAAAGCCTTACATCCCAAGTAGTGTGTAGCAGAGTGCGAGGAGAGGGTAAAACGAGCTCACTTTCCCCTTGAGCCATCTATTAATTGAAGTCCCCTGCATAAGAATCAGACCCCCCCTTCCTTTTTGCTCTGTTTTCCTCTTTCCCCAGCCATCCCATTTTTCCTCTACCCTTTAACTCCCAGTGTGCCAGGGTATTGGGGGCAGATAGCTGGGATTCTAAAATCCTCTGCATCCCCCCAAATTTAGGATCCTAAAATGGACTTAATAAAGCAAATACTAAGTGTTTTTGTTTTTTTTCTCACTAAGTATTGAGCAACCATAACATCACTTTAGAAATGCGCTATGTTTCATTTTATCCTACCCTGTCTTCCCTAAAGGAGACGTCTACAGGACAGCCTCCTCTGTGGGTTATACTACACAGCAAAATCACCTTCACCACAGCCCCAGGAGCTGGCCTAAGTGGTGACAAGCTGTGTGCCTGATTACGAAGGCACTTCCTTTACAGGTATTGGGAAAGAAACTCCTTCAACCATATATGAATTTACAAGTAAAACTCATCAGCTTCCAGAGCTGTGAGCAATAAATGTCTGTTGTGTATAAGCTCCCTCCCCCCACCCCGTCTGTGGTACTTTGTTATAGAATCTAAGGTTGAGAACCAGGCATCAAAGATTGACTTACTCAACCAAACGTGGAGCTGAGGTGTCGTCCACCTGGGCCTTTCTCTAGGTGTGTGTACATGTCTGTGTGTGCATGGGGCACTATGTATTTATATTAAAAATGTTAAAGATGTGTTAGAGGTTGTTGCAGAAGAGAAGAAGGAGGAGCAGGAGGAGAAAGAAAATAATAAGAAGACAATGAGACTATTGAGAAGTTCTCTTCCATGGCCTGGAGATCATAAATCAATTTGTAACATGGACTTTTCTTTCTTCCAAAGTTTCCCCTGAATTTAATATGCAACATGGCATGATGCTTGTCCCTGAGTCTCAGACACAGATATTTAATTTGGTAATAATGTGCACGCTTTCCTCCGCCCTGCCAATATTTCATTCCAACCGAAGGGTTTCCTCCTGAGCCGCTCTTGGCTGCAAATGAGTGAGAAAGTGAAAGAAAGGAATAAAGGAAGGCGATCGACTGTTCAGGCAGGTGAAGCATTGCCAGGGTGGAGAGACGGAGAGACGGACGTCTCCGTGTACCCAGGGGATGTGAAATCACCCTTCACCTGCTCAGCCCAATCAATAAACACCAGAAAAACCTCAAATGAAGAAAAATCACTGCTCAAGAGAAAAATATTTCTGGCTCTAACACATTATGGATTAAGCCCAAGTTTGATCCCATTTGTTATGTTTGATCTCTCCTTGTGAGTCAAGTTATAGATAATCAGAAATGTGTTTTTCTATCTCTAATATTTAACACTTTGAAACACTGAGCCTACCTTTGAAAAGTTAACCCACATGCTTCTGAAAACACTTAGTCTCCATGATTGGGAACATTTTGCTATGAACGGCTTAAGACAAAATAGACAATATTTCTAACAGTGTATTATCAGCTTAACTAGAATATTTAATGATCATAGAGGTCTTGCAGAAATTTATAATACTATACTGTAAATTACTGAGATCTCACCTAGTGTTTGGAGCCTCAGAAGTCATTTGACTGAAGATGAGGATAATGACACCTGTCCTGTTGGCATTGTGAGAGTGACACACAGCAGAGCTGATGTGCAGGGTGTGTAGCAGGTGTGGACTCTCTGAGAAGCTATTGGCATTGTCCCCTTTGGGTCACTAAAAGATGACTGTGAGAAAATGCTATCTATAAGAAATAATACACAAGCATTTGATATACAAGTGTTTTCTTTTTTTTTTTTAACCTTATCAAAATTATAGTAAGGGAGCTATTATAACCCCACAAAAGAGGGACTGGGTCCATAGAAGATGACATTGTAAGACAGTGTCCACCATCTTATCCCACAATGGACTACTATTATGGAAACTATCTTATATTTCCTATAATAGAAACTATTATGAGGTTTCTAAATATTTACCAAAAAAATTTTTAATTTCTTTTATTTTATTCATTCTCAGGGCAGGACGTATATATCAATTTATGTTTCTAGAAAACAGTATAACTTTCAAATTAACATCTGAAACAAACAGTAGATGATGAAGAATTGTAAGATTTTGGTGAAGTATCACTCAAATAAACTAAAACACCAAGAAAGGGCATATTTACTCCAAGTCATTTTGTTGATTTAACTGTTCCCATTTTGGAGTAGAGAATTTTTTACCAGGTACTAAAATCCAGCCATTTCTTTATGTTCCCCTAGGGTGCTCTTTCTATAATATTAACCCACCGATCAGTACTTAGATTGAAATTTTTGATATGAAAGATGGCCATTTACCAGACTAGCACCAAATGAACTAAGATTGCAGGCTATAATGTCTTTTAAACAAAATTGCAGTGTAAGCCACACAATTTGTAGCATTCACGGTTATGAGGAGAAATGAATAGTTAGCTTGTTCAAAGACTGGCAGTTTGATGCAATGCAAATATTTTTTTAAATGCTTTTAGCCCACTGCCTATATTTCTCACCTATTTCCTTACAGTGAGCGTAAACAGGAGACCTAATGATGCTTCAGTGGGGGCTGGAAGCGATGGGCAATCACCGGCAGGTCACTCATACTTAACGCCAATTAAGGATAATGAAAACCTATCCATGGGAGAAAGAGGAAAGCACCCTCTATGAATGTCAAGAAATCTGACAAGCGCTTTCAAATAGAAAAATCAGGGGCACACATTCCACATAAAGCCGTGGCTCTGGTTCTTGGTTCAGCTGTTGGACAACTATCCAGGGAGTACTTATTACCATTATTATTTACTTATGGTTCAAAAGTCCTTAGAGTGAGGGTAACTGTTGTAGTTATGAATCCGGATCTTGTGGGAGAGTATACATATGTAGAATATCGAACTCCTTAAGGAAGGTAAATTGTAAAATTCAGAGAATCTCATGTGGGTCTAAAATTAATACTCTCAACAAGACCGAAGGAAAAAGAGACAGATTTACCTGGAGACTTGAAACCTATAATTAGAGACATAATAATGTAAACCTGAGAAGTGCCTCCGTCCAGAGTGAGCTATCTCGACCAGGCGTCTCTGCGACAGGCAGTGCCTACCTGCACAATGGCTGTGTTAAGGCTAAATGTCGCGAGGGCACAAATGCCCGTCCTCGGAATGTAAAAATTCATAAAGTCTCTAGGATGGAAATTCTGGGGAGAGGAGAGCTTTTGTCTGTTTTGTCCAGGATGGGCTACCCAATCCTAGAAGTTTCTACCACTCTCTGCCTCCAATAAGAACATGTTGAGAGAATGAGTGTCTATGAGACAATAGGGACAAAGTTGTTAGGGCAGGACAGCCTCACAGGTGTCCCTGGTACTTCAGTATGAAACACAGTTCTCCTGGGGAGTTTCGTAAGGGATGTAACTTGATAAAACAAAATCTTCATAGTAAATGGAGTAGTTACATTAATATAATCACTTCATGAAGAAGTCTGCATTTAAAGTTCATGAGAAAATAAATGACCAAATCTAAATTTTTCTAGAATTGAGGACTTTTGAAAGTCATGCAGTCTGTCTCCAGAGAAGGGACAGTTCAATATATGCCAAAATTTATAGAGCATTTCAGGGAACCAGGGTTCTGGGTTAAAGCAGACACTTGATCCTGATTATTTTGCAGTAATTTGTGCTCCAAATGACCAGCCCCGATCTTGCCAAATATATTAACTTCAAGTGCTTTAAGAAATTACCCACAAATGCCATTTCCCCCAACCTGGATTCTAATAAGTCTAGTACAACACAGATATGAATATGATGCATTCTGGCAAGATTGCTGCAGGTACATAACTCAGGATATTGATTAAGAAAACTGACATTGACAATCTTATCACAAACATTTTTTTCTCAACAAAACTGGAAACTCTAAGTAGTAAACTTCTTTGAAGTCAAGAGTTTAATATGCAATATATACACCATATATAAACATGTGTAAATATAAATATGTGTAACATTTTTTATATATATTTAGTCAATGTATTACCTTTGAAATTACTGGTAATTCAAGTAAAAATACAAATATCTTTGAAAAAAGAAAAAAATTCCTACTGATAATGCTATCACCACTATTTGTCAGAAGAATTTGTGTGATTAGCTCAAAGACAGAGGTTGGAATCCAGTCTTCTGAGTCTTGGCCCTAAATTTTTATGAAAGTTCTCAGAGCTATCTCCAAATAGATGCTGAAATTCTTATAGAAGTATTTCTTCTAAACACTGCTCCTCATCTCTTTTCCTCACCACAGTTCAGCATTATTTCTCATCAAAATGATCATAAATGTAAGTATTCAAACAAATTTGGTTTTATGACTATAAAAAGATTGGGTTATTATAACCAGTAACCTTTCTTTATTAAAATTAGTACTTTCATCTTAAAACATGTTAATTTTTAATGTGATAACTGAAAATATGATTCTTTTGTGAGAGCTCCTACATACAGAATTGTATTTTCTACTTTATACTCAGGGTAAAAAAGTTGAAAATGGATTACATTTATAATGTCTACAATTTTTGAAATGATATTAAGTCATTTTACCAGGTCAGAAAATTGGTGTGTTCCTCTGCTTTTCTTTAGCCTCAATCATGAAAAATAGTAATTCTGATATATTCCGTTCTCATCCCTAGCAGCACTATTCTGCTTGACTATGGTGAAAATATCTTATTCTAGCAGAATACTGGGTTTTGCCAGAGGGTTGCAATAAGTCAAGGCATTCATGGCAAAGGATAAGTAACTCTCAGTGTTGCAATTGGATTTAACTCACTTTACCTAGGTAGGACCACATTTTAAAGCCAAGTTGATGTCATCATTATGTAACTGTCAACTTTGTCTAGGAACAGGAGAGAGTCATCAGTGGGTAGAAATATGTTTCCTTGATGTTATATATTTAGTAATGACTTGAAAGTTCTGCTTTGTTCTTCATTTTGTGTGTGTGTGTGTGTGTGTGTTTTTCCTAATCCTCATTTGAGGATATTTTTTACATTGATTTTTAGAGAGAGTGGAGGGTAGGAAGGGAGTGAGAGAGAGAGAGAGACATGGATATGAGAGAGACCATCAATTGGTTGCCTCCTGAATGTACCCCGACCAGGGCCAGGGATAAAACCTAAAACCCAGGTACGTGCCCTTGACCGGGAATTGAACCTGAGACTCCTCGGTCCATGGGCTGATGCTCTAACTGCTGAGCCAAACCAGCCAGAGCAAAGCACCATGATTTTGTTTCTCCAGTATAAGAAGTCAATAGACCAGCCTGGAGAGAATGACAAGGCAATGATGTGTTAAGGACCTTTCTTGAGCTCCATATCATTATGTCTAGCATGATACAAGGTGACTGATAAATCTTCAGCAATTACATTCATTTTTACACAGCAGAATATTAGAGGGGCGAAGAAGTTGTACTGCCCCCCCATCCGTTGCTTAAAGATGTTCTGACCATATCAAAAAGTGCTCAGAGCACCTCAAAGTTCAGAGAGAAGGTGAAGAGGCAACTACTATAGGAGAATAAAAGGAAAATAAAAATTGGGTGGCGGTTAGGCAGCCCCAGAGGCCACACCTGCCTTTAGAACAGCTGGCTCTGGCTGCAGAGGGAACACAACAGCATGCTAAGAAACACAAACAGCCCAGAAAACATCTGCACCCCTGCTTGCTCCTGTCACTACCCTGTCTCCGCTGACCACTGAAGCTGAACATAATGACAATAAAGGAAAGGGAAAGGGAAGGGAAGAAGAGGGCAGCCCACAGCTGCTTTGTCTTTCAGTCCTTCCTTTCTCAACAGTGAGGCCAAATTTGAGAACTTTGGTACAATGTGACCACCAGGAAGTGAAATCAAAACAGCTGAGTTTATTTGGTATAATATTTTTATTGTGCTATTAATAATGAAATAAATGCACAGACACATACTATGAAATGCAAAATTTTAACCAATTGGTGCATAACCTGATAGAAGGTGAAGCACTTGGGTCCTACCCATATGTGCCAAAACAATTAGGTGATTACTGGAAAGTCATTTCCGCTTTCCTAGGAGATAGCAGTATAAGTGAGTTGGAGAAGGAACGTTGCACGTGGTAAGATTTCTTTGACAAACTGTTGGGCAATATTTCATGTTCACATTAATAAAATGATGATTTTGAAGCACAAGATTTTTAATGTGAACTATTAAATAATTATCTTCCCAAGTCTTTTTCATCAACTGTATCTTTCTTATTTAACTGTGTTATGTTGTCCTAGAACAAGTTTGACAGTGGATCCAGGCAAGGAAAACCAATCTGGTTAACCTTTTTTTTTTTTTAGCAGAAACAGTGCTTTTATCAGAATGTAGGCAAGATAGAACCACGACTGCAAAAACAATTGACACATCTTTTGTTGCGTGATCAGTGTTTGTTTCTTTACCAACACAAGTCTAGTTTTGCTTTACCATTCCCATCCCCTGGTCAAGAAATACTGAGCTACACATTCACCAAATGCCCCACAGTGAGGACATACAGTCCAGAAGGTCCCATCTTCCCAGTGCCCCCTCATTGCCATTCTGTAAGAAGACCTGCTTCAGTCCCCCTCATCAAGACCCTCCCAGTGCCAGGGGTCCTTGGCTGCCAGAAGGTAAATGATCCTGGCTTTGGACTGTGACTGTAGCTGTGTTTTAGGTGGTTTCTGGTTGATAAACTTCAAAACTGGTGGTTAAAATCTGGACCTAAAATGATATAAAATATGCTCAACTCAAGCTTATGTAATAAATAAAATGGACTTCTGAATTTGGTGCCTTCCTGCTTTCATTTGCACTAGCAAGTAGGATAAATACAGCAAAGGCCAACATCACCTTTCCTAAAAACTACAAAAGTTGAATTGGGAGTGAAAAAATGGAGATTTGATTGTTTACAGTGTGCTTTGTGTGTGTGTGTTTCTCTGTTTTGTTTGGTTTGGTTCTTTTTTTTTTTTTTTCAGTATGCTTTGAAAACTAGCTTTCCTATCAGGTAGAAATTGGCCAATATTTGTTTTTAATTCAGATTACTATTCAGCTTTGAATTCATCGGATCATTAGAACAGTTCCTAGCCCATGGTAAGTTAGGAATAAATGTGAACTTCTGTTAACGTTACTACTTGTGCGCAAATAGCTTTTATCTGAATTTCACAGGCTGGAATTACGATCTCTCTCGTGTGATCAGTGTTGCTGTGTAATAAAGAGCAGCGGTTCATACTGTTTGGAAAAGAAAACCGCAGCGAAAACCTTTCTCAGAATGTCTATTGGAAATGCTGGCTCTGTAGGGTCGATTTCATTATCGCGTTAGAAACACTTTTGCCCCAAGTGCTTCTCCTGGTCCTGATTCTTAATTGTTGTTGTTTTGTGCTGTAAAATATTGATGACATTGGTCAAAAAGATTGACAGAGGCATGAATTGTTATTAACCAGACTGTTGGTTGTAGCCTACATTTCAATACACAACAGGATGAAACAGAAGCCCTAGGGGAGAGTGTCCCTTTTTCATTCTCTCCTCCAAATGGGCAGAAATGAACCCTTTCATTGCAATTTTCTTTTTCCTTTGAGCAATTAAAATGCCACTTATTGATTTTTACCTTGAAACATAAAACGACTCATTATTTATCAGTAAAGGAGTCATTATTTATCACAGTTGGAAATCATCCAGGAAGCTCAAAATAACAAAGGATACAACTGTTCTCAGGTCAAGAACCAAGGGCAGGAGCGAAGTACCAGCTGAAGAGAGCACAGAACCTGGAAACTCAGGGATGTTAAGGCTGGCCTTGGAAAGATTAAAAAAAAAAGCAGAGGAGGAGAAAGGGAGATTACATCAGAACAGAGAGAAAGTTGCGGCCTCTGCACACCCCTGGCACACCCCCCCGAAGACACTCTTGGAGTGGGAAAATTCACTGTGTAGTCAAAACCTTTTGGGAAACACTCAACACTTTGTGTCTTTGGGCAGCCATGAAATCTGACTGCCAAAGCTTCCCCTGAATGGTCTTGTCATCTATGGCTCCTGGAAAAAGTATATCCATATGGCACAAATTAGTATGGATTACATCCACATCTGTGTGATTATTTTTGTGAATGTCATTTATAATTAATGCTGTGACCTGAGGAGCAACTGTGGAGTGAAAAGACGGAAACCACACATCCCCGGAGTGAAAAAGAAGTCACCCCTCTACCTGACACTTCTGTTCTCCTCTGATGCCCTCTCAGTCTCACAAAAAGAGACAATCTTTTTGATGATATTTCCAAGAATATTAGTTAAACCAGTCACTATGGTCAATTTTAAGTCACATGGTGATTTTTAAAGCTAAGCTGCCAACTGTCTCACCGACCGGTAAACTCGTGAGCGTTAGTCCAGTTGGAGTTGTGGGTATTTTTATGTTTACTATAATGAGCTGTGCAGCCCTCCAAGTGCATTTTTTTTTTTTTATCGACTTTTTTTTTCATTTTTTGTTCAGATAGAGTGGGAGGGAGAGAGAGGAAGAGAGAGAAACATCAATGTGAAAGTGACACATAGAGTGGCTGCCACCCGCACGACCAACCAGGGCCGGGGACAAACTGCAACCGAAGTACATGCCCTTAGCGGGAACCGAACCCGGGTCTCTCTGGACCGCAGGCCGACGCTCTAACCGCTGAGCCAAACCGGCCAGGACACCTCCAAGTGTATTAAAATGCATCTTCTCAGGCCGGTTTGCAGACCCACTGAGGAGGAAATGAGGAAGTGGGGCCAGAGACTCTCTCTGTGTAACAGGTTCTATGAATGATTCTCATGGACAAAGCCTGTCCAGGATTTGATTCCCTCCCCCATTTCTAGCGCATTCTCCTGTGCCTAAATAATTAGTTATATATTATTGAGACACATCTCATCCCCTATAGCTGTTCTTTAAAACAAATCAGAATAGCAAATAATACAGAGTCTGTACTAAAATGCACACTCCATCCCCATGTCTGCTACATGGTCCGTTCAGCCGTCCGCCTCCCTTCGTATTTCACAGGCGTGTTACCACCTGATGTAGTCATCGTTACTTTTTAATTCCTCAACTTTATGTATAGGCTTCTTTCCCTGATTGGTAAAAATGTAATTTACCTACACCTCTCCTCTCCCAGTCCTCTTTCTTTTCCATTCCTCACTCTGTAATTAATTTTGATTCATATTTAATTTTTTTTGTAATTTATAATATCTTCTTAAACCCCTAGTCTTATTTCATAAACTTTAACAATAGCTTTAGGTTCCTAACCTTGTAAGATGAGCACTCTATCACACGGGTACAAATACCTCACCCTTGACTCACTGTGACCCTGGTCCAAGGTGCTCTGAAATGTGCTTCCCCTAACTGGCTGACGTGGCTCCTCCCTTCATGTTAAGCAGACAGTGAATACCACCTGTTGGCAAACAATTCTTCATGGCATTTCTACATGTCATGTGACAGCTTTGGTGCTAGAATATTTCTAAAGGGTACCCGTAGAGCAAACAGCCTGGGAGGACAGACAGTGTCTCTCCAGGGCAGGGGGCAGACTTGTTTCCTGACCAGCCCAGTAAAGAGACTGTCTTCCTAGGGACAGGGCTTGGGCAGGTTTGCCAGCCACTCCTATTGAGACTGGGGTTTCCTAAGCTTGGGGTTCCCAGCGTGGCCACTCCTCATGACTTACATGGGACTTGTTGGCCCCAGGGCCCATATTTAATGTGAAGCTCAGGCTACCTGCTGTGTCATGGTAATAACAACCCAGGAGTTTGTCTGCTATGGTCTGTTTTATCCCTCCAAAATTCATGTTTTCAGATGCAATCCCCAATGTGATGCTTTTAGGAGGTGGAGTCTCTGGGAGGTGATAAGGTCACGAAGATGAAGCCCTCAGAATGGGATTAGTGCCCTTATAAAAGAGACTCCAGAGAGCCCCTCGCCCCTTCCACACATTCCAAGATCCACAGGCTAGAAGTCTGAGGTCTGAATGCTATGATGGTTAGGTTCTGCTGAGAGCTCGCTTCTGGGTTGCAGACGGCATTGTTTATGAAATTCTATCATTGTTTATGAAATTCTTGTAGGTTAATTTAAATTGCAAGCAGATTCAGGTTCTTCACAGTTCCTGACTTTATACCACTTAAATACATTCTGATCTCCATTTGGCAACACACCGAACTACAGAGGTCTCAGGCTCCAGCTGGCTAAGGACATTTTTGTCTTTGTTTATCCTGATCAGAATTCAGGAAACTCTCTTATACTGAACTCCTGATTCAAAACAGTCTTTCTGTAGAACTCAAATGCATTTTTATGTCATCTCCTGGCATGACTATCGCTGACTTCTGTTCTTCTACTGATTTCTTTTGTCTTTGCTCATACCTTTGCTGCTTTCTTCTTGGATGCTTTTATGGTCTCCTCATTTACGCATGGTCTTGTAAAATTCTAAATGATATGTCTTGGTGTGTTAGTCCATGATCAGGTCTGCTGCTTAGAAAGCCCTCAGCTAAAAATCCCCTCGTGTGTGTGTGTGTGTGTGTGTGTGTGTGTGTAACAGTAGGTTTACAGTTGTGAGTAAACCTAACCACAGAGTTTATTCTTGTGTTATATATTTTTCAGTAGGAACAACTGTAAACCTACTTTTGTCCACCCCTGTATATATAATGTTGAGAAGTCCTAAGTCATCAGATACTTTTAACTAAACAAGAAACTACAAGTTAAGACTGTAGGTGGTGGCAGTCACAGGGTGGATGGATGTAGTGTTGGGTAAGACATGTATTGGTGCTAGGAAGTAATTGGTTGGTGTGGCTTTCCAAGTTATTGGCATAAACACATGAATAGGAGGGTCCAGAGCTCTCTGACCTGGCAGGACCCTGGCCCCATACTGATCACATAAGAGAATCACCCTACAGCACTGTCCAGAGAGGCATAAGGGTGGCAGGCTCTGGGACCCTTTTGAACGTTAATGTAGCTCTGTTGTATGCCTTAACCTATGGAAAGGTATTGTCTAAATTATATAAGCGCTTGGCAGCACTTAACTGTGATCCACGTTTCCCATTTCTGCTGAGCTCTCAGCCAGAGTGTGAGTCTTTCTCATTCATCCTGCCCCATATTCTGTCCACATTGTTGAGCTTGTCCGTAACCAAGTCTTTGAGTTATGGTTGAGTTTTATTTGTAAATATCAGAAAGAGCGTCCTTTTTGAAATGCGGGCTTTTTATTAAAAGTTCTTTAATCATACAACCAAGGACCATTTGTTATATAGTTCTACTAAAAGAATGATGCGTCTGGCCGGTGTGGCTCAGTGGCTGAGCATCGACCCATGCACCAAGAGGTCACCAGTTCAATTCCTGGTCAGGACACATGCCCAGGTTGTGGGCCATATCCCCAGTGGTGGGCATGCATCTCTCATCGATGTTTCTATCTCTCTCTCCCTCTCACTTCCTCTCTCTCTGGGATCAATAAAGGGAAAAAAAATTTTTTTTTAATTTAAAATAAATAAATAAATAAAAGAATGATGCAATTTCCAGAGCCAAAGTTCCTGAAGAGCTGGAGTCCATCAGAAGCACCAGCACGGGTAGAGTGTACTCTCACTACTGACGCAGCCATTGGGGTAAATATGAATATAATCATATGTCAAGAAGAATTGCCAAGTAATTTATTTAAACAATGGCTACAGTTGTGCTTTCTCCATTTCCTGTGTCTCTAATAATTTAACCTACAGAATTTCATTCATGATATTTAATCAATATATGCAAATCACTTCAGGGACCCGTTATATCCTGAATTCATTAATCTACTTGGGCAAGAGACAAGCATATAAGAAGGTTTTCTTTGTTGAGATCATAAAGGAGGATGGGCAGTATCAAATTTCATTATCATAAGTCCTTGAGAGATTGTAATAATCCAAACAGTAAGTGGTCCTTTTGATTTGTGTTTTTAATTCAAGCAATATTTCACTTAGATATATTTTGTGTGAACTTAAGTATATATATACATTTTGCTCCTTATTATTATTATTACTGTTTTTATTCTATGTAATATTTTCTGACAAAAAATACAAAATAAGCGTATTTGTTTCTTTTGGGGCTCAAATGTCTTATTTATCATGGAGTATAGGGTGAAAGTAATGCCAATAAAATTTTATTTGTATCAGTCATCAGTAGAATTTGGTTTATGTTTGCACAATAAGAAACCAATGAGATCATCTGTTCTATTATGACATATAAAGCATCTCTTAATTCTTAGGCTTTTGCTAAGAGCTGGTTTATTAAAGATCTGAAATATGATACAAATTAAGTTTAATGTAATGTGATGCAAGCCGGTCATACTACTATTGCATTAAATTGACATAATAGAATAAATTTTTTTTAATGAAATGAGCATGTTGCAGTGTTTTGGAATTTTGTTATAATTCATAGTAGAGAAGAATATTGAGACATTTTATAATTTGGAGTTATTTTTTGAAAATTTATCTTCATTGTTGAAAGTATTACAGATTTCCCCCCTTTTTTCCTCCATTGAGCACCTCCACCCAGCTCCTGCCTCACCCCCAGCCCTTCACTGCACTATTGCCCGTGTCCATGGGATACGCATACATGCACATACGTTCTGTGGTTAATCTCTTTCCACCCCACTGCCTTCTCTCTGAAATTTGTCAGTCTGTTCCATGCTTCCATGTCTCTGGATCTATTTTGTTTATCAGTTTATTTTGTTCATTAGATTCCACATATAAGTGAGATCATGTGGTACTTGTCCTTCTCTGACTGGCTTATTTCACTTAGCATAAAACTTCCAGGTCCCTCCATGTTGTAAGAGATCCTTCTTTTCTTTTTCTTTTTTTACAGCTGCATAGTATTCCACTGTGTATATGTACCACATCTTTTTTATCCACTCATCTACTGATGGGCACTTGGGCTGTTTCCAGATCTTAGCTATTGTAAATAGTGCTGCTATGAACATAGGGGTGCATATATTCTTTCTGATTGGTGTTTCAGGATTCTTAGGATATATTCCTACAAGTGGGGCCACTGGGTCAAATGGCAATTCAATTATTAATTTTTTGAGGAAACACCATATTGTTTTCCATAGGGGTTGCATCAGTCTGCATTCCCACCAGCAGTGTACTAGAGTCCCCTTTTCTCCACACCCTCACCAGCACTTGTTGTTTGATGATTTGTTGATGGCAGCCATTCTGGCAGGTGTTAGGTGATACCTCACTGTCGTTTTAATTAATATCTCTCTGATGATGTGACACTGAGCATTTTTTCTTATGTCTGTTGGCCATCTATATGTCTTCATTGGAGAAGTGTCTATTCAAGGTCCTATGCCCATTTTTCAGTTGGGTTATTTGTCTTCCTTTTGTTGAGCTGTCTGAGTTCTTTATATATTTTGGAAATTAACCCCTTATCAGATGTATCACTGGCAAATATGCTCTCCCATACAGTGGGAACCCTTTTCATTTTATTGATGATTTCTTTTGCTGTGAAGAAGCTTTTTATTTTGATGTAGTACCATTTGTTTATTTTTTTTTCCTTTGTTTCTCTTGCCCCAGGCAATGTATTGGTGAAAATTCTCCTATGTGAAATGTCTGAGCTTTTGCTGCCTATGGTTTCTTCTAAGATTTTTATGTTTTCACTACTTACATTTAAGTCTTTCATCCATTTAGAGTTTATTCTTGTGTATGGTGTAAGTTTGTGGTCTAGTTTCATTTTTTTGCATGTACCTGTCCAATTTTCCTACCATTTATTGAAGAGGCTGTCTTTACTCCAGTGTATGCTCTTGCCTGCTTTGTCAAATATTAATTGAGCATAATGGCTTGGGTTAATATTTGGGTTATCTTTATCTCTTTGTTGCAGAGTCCATCTGTTGTACTATTTTTGAATTGCATAAATGTATGGACATTATTGGTAGTCTCATAAATAAATAAATCTACAATGAGAATGTTCACAGGTATGTCTAAATCACATGCATCTGACTTTCACAACACAGATCCAGGATGGTCAAATTGTTACTACCGCACATATGCCGGGAGATTTTTCCATGCATTTGCTGTCCCCCTAACACCACTTCTCTAATAAAGTAGCACTAATTAAATGGTATAGTTAAAAGAACGGAGTTCTACCAATATTAACTAGCTAATCTTTCTCCAGTGAGTGCCTGACAAGAGATGACTATTTGAATAAATTATATTTCATCAACACATGGATTTCTATACAACTGAACGAATGAGAATGTACTAATATGGGGAGACATCCAGTACACATTGGGGAGAAAAGCAAAGTATAGCATAGTGAATATTAAATTACTACATCATACACTGTTGTATATTATGCACATATAAAAAGGGAAAAATATAAATTAATAGATATTTGTATTTCCTTATAGCTGCACACACACAAAAATCCAGGATGAGAAAAAAAAAAAAAAAAACTCAATAAAATACAATGTCAAAGATAAAAATAGCCCTGGCTGGTTTGGCTCAGTGGTTTTGGCCTGCGGACCAAAGAGTCTCGGGTTCGGTTCCCGCTAGGGGCACATACCAAAAAAAAAGATAAAAATAAATACGATGGATGGGGAAAGAGAAATAAGTGAAAAATTGGTTCAGCTCTTTTAAATCTTTTAAACTTTTAGACCATATTAACATGTGCTAGCTCTTAAAAAATGGCACACAATGAATTCCAGAGTAGATGGCATTGGTGAACTGCTCTAATCTCCTTTAAGGAGCCCATGGCTCACAGCACTCGGCTGCAGTGAGTGTTGGGTGCTAACAGCTCATAGCTACATCCTTTGCAAACCTAACCCAGGCTTGGGCTGCCTCTCATGAAATGCCTAGGAGGTTATGTACACTTGCAATTAGGAAGATCTCATGGCCAATATCAAGGTATAAAGGAATACATACAAGCCCCTTGTCTCAGAGTGGGACAGATCCATGCACACACCTGGGCTCCTGTGGGCTCACACAGAGACTAGAAGGCAGTTTAATACAACCAAGGTTCTTTTCTCCCCTTGCTTCCCTGACTCCTTATGGGTTTCTCCTGAGAGCACGCCCTCAATCTAGGACTTACATAAGTATCTCCATTTCAAACCCTACTTCTGGGGAACTGGTCTTAAGCCAAATAAGAGAGGTAGAGTCCAGAGAAACAGTCATAAGATTAAAGGGTCTCCCCTGGAGTCTAACTCTTAAACCACCCACGTAGATGGTGCAGTGCATTCTCATTGTGTCTCCTTATTTCTAAATCAGCACGATTCATGGATGCTCACCTGAGGAAAGCTAAGTGAGGCATAGGTGGGTCCTCCTTATTAACAAAGGATAAAATAATGACTTTGAATGGATCCATGTAAACTCTATACACTTTTATTTGCCTCTCCTATGGTACTCAATTATATTAAAATTAATTGTTTTCACTACTTATATTATGGATTTAATGACCATAGTCCAGCAATGAGAATTTTACTAAAAGAAAAAAAATGTTTTAGGATTAACTCAAATTTAGAAATTTCACCAAGATAAAACAATCTATCAACAATGGTTATCCAGAGGGTATTCAAGAGAGTTCAAGGTCAGTGGCTCTTAAGGTTGTGTCAGGAAGAGAAAATCGTATTGTAATTCTAATGTTGGCTTTAGTGATCCAGCATCAAAAATGAAAAAGGGATTTTCCAAACTCAAACTATCTCCTAGATGTTTTATAATTTTCATGGTTTTCTATTAAAAATGAATATCATAATTTTCATAATTGTAATATTTTTATTTTCTTCAAAAAGTATATTCCAAAAAACTGAGGGATCTACTTAGTTGGCTTATATTTAATCTATAGTCTATTATAATTCTATATTAATCCATCTATTCACAGAAGGGATGTCAAAAGCCTACACTGGCTCTGTTAATACTCTGTTTTACATATGTCATTAGTTTGATGTTGGGGCCAAAAGCATTGTCATGTCTGCATATTTCACATATATCAGTAGCTGGTGGGTAGGCACCTAAGACAGCAGTCACAAGACTATTAGTAATGTTCTAAGTTCCTGCATGCACCTCCAAATAGTTTATCAGCACAACCAGTAATATCAAGTATTACATTTTTTCCTTTGCTTAATCTATGGCAAAATCCATTACATAAGGACTGTGTTTGGCTGTGAGAAGCGAAGAGTAAATTAAGCAAATTAGGTAATTAAAAAAAAAAATCCAGCAATGAGAAATATGCAAATAGATTGTTGTTTATATCATTTAATCAATTCATGCTTGAGCCCTCTTTTATTCATTAGCTCTTTTGTCATGTCTGACAATGCCCTCTCTTTGTCTAGAGTTGTGTTAAAATGATCATCAATAACTTCAAAAGAACTCAGGAAATATATATATTTTTTGCTGACCACTTTGCTGTCCTGGACAAAATTTATGTTCTGTAAGTAAGGAAAAGAGGAGGATGAATTTTCAGTAGGCAGCTGATGAAATCTTCTACAAGACACAACAAAAGAATTCTGACCCAGACTATTAGTTGTATTTATGCATGTCAGGTTCATTGCCTGGTCTGAAAGCAGAGATAACTGAGGGAGAAAGTATGACATTAGTAGCTTTTCATTAGCAAACCCTTATTTTATTCCATCCTCTTATCTGTGCCTTTAAAGAACTTACTCTTTTTTTTTTAAGGCAAAATTAATATACCATCATCTTCAATATAGTTTTCTTTAACCCCAGTAGCAAAAATATGTTTCATGGACCTCTGTAAAAGTTTACATTTTTATTAGGACAATTATTGTATAATAAACTACTGAACACTTACATTTCCCCAGAAAATATTTTGGATGGTGGAAATTTTATGAAGATGAATGAGATGCTTAAACACATAATTAAATAACCGAATCTTTACAAAATCAAGGATGCCCATAAAGAGGTAGGTGTGTGTGTGTGTGTGTGTGTGTGTGTGAATTATGACTTCTTTTGAGAAAGGTAAGAAGCTTAGAATAACTGGAAAACATGTTCATTCATGGAGGTGGCAGGATATGAGGATGACTTGGGTGTGGATGAAGAGGTTGTGACATGCGTACTGGCTATGTATTATCCTGAAGCAATGGAGATACATTCAATTTTTATTTATTTATTTATTAAAAGAATTTTTTTTCTTCTTTATTGATTTTAGAGAGAGAGGAAGGGAGAGGGAGAGATAGAAACATCGATGAGAGAGAATATCGATTGGCCACCTCCTGCATGTCCCCCACTGGGGATCGGGCCCACAACCTGGGCATGTGCCCTGACTGGGAATCAAACCGGTGACCTCTTGGTGCATGGGTCGACGCTCAACCACTGAGCCACAAGGGCCGGACTACATTCAAGTTTTAGCATCAGGATGAAAGCAAGATGAGGTTTATATTTTAAGAAGATAATTCTTGCAGATGATTTGATGGGGGCAAAGATTCAGCCAAAGAGATCAACTTGTAAGTTATGGCAATATTCTCAGTGAGGAATGGTGAAATCAACTATAATTGTGAAAGCAAGAGTAGTAAGGAGAAGATATATTTAATAAATACAACTAATCATAGTTTGCCTTGCATTATTGTTGACTGTATGTGTGTCTGTCTTCATCAATAAACCTGATAAGCTTAGGGAAGGTTTGCATGGTGGTCTTACAAGCTCAGTAGGTAACCACATAGGATGGTCTGAAATTCAAACTTTCTAACTGAAAGTGAGTCATGGCGGGTAGTCATGTCCTAGGCCAGTATCTTCCTTGGCAAAGGTCAGTTGTTATCTTAAATGAGCCTAACGTCTTTTTTGCATCTTCGATAACATACCTTTGGAATGTCAGAGTAATTCCCTTTTACCAAACCCCTCAGGGCACAATATCCCACCAGAACATGAGACCACAGAATCCCTCATTGTAATCTTGCTCCCCACATACCATCTCTATGTGCTGTAATGTTAATTGTTAAATGTTCTATATGCACCAATGAAAAAGAAATATTTGTTCCTTCATTTTACTCTTTATCTAGTCTCAGAGATTTCCCCGCTTTGCTTTCTCTGGCCTCCCTAATCTACTGCCAGTGGAGTGGGAGGGAGAGAGGGAGGAACAGAGAGAGAAACATCGATGTGAGAGAGACACATTGAGTGGTTGCCACCCACTCGACCCCAACCAGGGCCGGGGACAAACTGCAACCGAGGTACGTGCCCTTAGCGGGAACCGAACCCGGGACTTTCTGGTCCGCGGGCCGACGCTCTAACCACTGAGCCAAACCGGCCAGGGCTACCGCCAGTGGATTTCATGTAACCCTCCTTATGCCTTTCCCTTTAATTATAATGTATAAAATAAACTGCAAAACTGCCATTCTCTGGAGCATTTTCTCAATCCATTGAGATTTTGCTTCCTGGCAATTGTCATCAATTAGGCTCAAATAAACCCATAAAAATTCTCTACAGGTTTGGATGTTTCTTTTTTTAAAAAAAAATTTTCACCTGATTTTCACCTGAGGATAAGTTTTTATTGATTTTTAGAGAGAAAGGAAGACAGAGAGAGAAACACTGATGTGAGAGAGAAACATTGATTGGTTGCCTCCCATACGTGCCCCAACCAAGAATCGAAATGCAACTTAGGTATGTGCCCTGACTGGGAATCGAACCTGCAACCTTTTGGTGCATAGGACAATGCTGCAACCAACTGAGCCACCCAGCCAGGGCTGGATATTTCTTACATTGACAATAACAAAGGAACAATGGCAGAAAAAAATATATATTTTTTTTTACTCTATAGCATACTGTGACCATAGAATATGTTGGTATTTGATTGAATTCACTTTGACTGAATTTATTGTTTTCTACTGAATGATATGAACAGTTTAAATCATAAACACAGATAAATGCATCTTTCATCAGTATTTAAACTATAATACACTTCAGAACTAAAAGCCAGTGACTTGACAGTGATCAGGGATTCAAGCACAATTCACATCATATAAAAACTGGCTGAATTAAATGTAACAGCCGATCAGCCTGGCTTTACTCCAGCTCCTTCTCCAGATGGTTTGTCCCCATGCAGGTAGAAAAATGAAAATGAAAAGTGACCATCCTGCTAGACTGGTGTCTCCATGCCAAATGGAATTATTTAGAAACCTCTTTGAGATGAAAAAGAACACAACCATTCAAAGAAAGAAACCTTGTTTCAAGAATGAGATCTGGCTGCAAACAATGCTAGACCAGGATTTAAAGGAGCTCTGAAAACCTTTACTTCCCTTTTCATCCTTTTTCTAAATGGCCTTTGAGGGTCAACTGTCAAAATGGCCCTCAGGCATGAAATGCCCTACCATAAAGTGTTATATTTTTCTTCTCAGAATAAAACAGTTTCTGTTAAACTGAGAAATGTAAATGTGCCTTAGTAGGCACTGCTGATAGAAAAAGAAGAAGGAAAGTCTTTGTCTCAGCCCAGGCATGAGATCCCATCAATATTGAATATGTCACGGTAAAATGCCTGGTTCCATAGAACACTAATGCTAACCCATGTTACAAGGTTAATAGGTTTGTTTAACTTAGTGTTTTCAGGCTCATTAGACAGTGTTTAGACATTAGATATTATAATTATTAATCATATCTCAATGAAGGTATTCCACCAAATATCTCCAAATTAGTATTCATCTTAGTCCCTGTTAATTTTGCAAATGGAAAAACTAATGACATACTATAAAGAATTGTGTATATAATACTATTCATCTAAGTCCATATCTACATAGGGTGTTTAAAATAATTTGTCCAAATGGCTTCAACAAAAAAGCACTTATATTTATTTAATTATCAAGTTCTAACTAGAAATTATAATAATAACTGGATATTGTGTGAAAATATTGATTTTGTGCTTTCTTTTTATCCAGTAACCACGGAATATCATAAAAATTCAATGCGGCATTATTTTTCCAGCTTGCATCTAAAGATTCACGGACTTTAAAGGATATTCATCATCTGTCTTCCTGAACATTTATGTTCCAATCTATAGCAGTGTAATCTCCTTAGGAGTTTGGACTCATAATTTTCTCTTAGAAATTCTACTGAAATAAACCTGCTTTATCATGGAGCTTGAATCTTAAATAGTTTCTCTTTCAAATACTAACCATGGGTTATTAATTTAAATGTTCCCTTTGTGGTTCCATCAATGAGGCCTTATAGGTATGATTTGTAATTATATCATAAGGTAGTTAATGCTTTTATTTGAGAAATACAATAAAATAAAATAACTCAAGCTTAACTTTTTAGATTTAATATAAAGCATTAGTGGGGAAGGCAACATTTTCATTATTCAAATGTATTTTTATTTTAAAACAAATTTGTAAAAAATATATAAGTATGTTTAAAGCATAACATTTTAGTGAAAGAAAAGTATATTCAATTATCAGACTGATAAGTTAATATCTCAGATTATTTGCTCACTATGTAACCATTTAATTAATCCATTTTCTTTCTCCAAATTGTGCTTTCTTCCTCCTTTATTTTGGAATAATAACAAAATTTGTATCTTTTGAATGAAGTTTAAGTAAAAATACATATATTCATTATTGTATTTTTATAAATAAGCCTAGCATTTTATAGGATGAGTAGGAGTTACTCAATAAAGATTAGATTATTCATATGTAAAGTCTAGAGAATTTAAACAATATATATTTGTATTAGAAATATAACTAGGTTAATTTTTGGTCATGGATTTGATAGAAAGAAGTAACCTTGTCAAACCTTTACTCAAAATCTAAAATGTTATTCTTATTCTAAATCAAATAGTGCTTCCTATCCCAGGTCATTTTTCTATATTTTATCACATACTACATAATCATCTTATTAGAATGAAATCTTTACATGTTCTACCATTAAAAATGCCCAAGTGGTAGTCCATCACCTAAAATGAGGCAGCAGGGGCTAGATTTACTCTTTTTGCCTGAAATTAGTTAAAAACAAAACAAACAAAAAAAAATGGACAAAATGTATAAGGCAATAAAATTCAAGTTATTGGACATCAGGCAGTGAAGGGGTAGTAGACCCTGAAACATGAGAGGGAAATGAAGTGAGCCTACACATGCCCAAGATCCATGTATGGAGAGAGTTTACAGACCATGTGCAGGGAGGGAGATCAGGAGGCTGAGGCTGATGAAGTTCACAGAGCAGAGACCTGGAGGAGAGAGAGTGATTGGTGACGTGTAGACTCTTTTGTTGGAGTCCCCACCTAGGGATGGACTGATGCATGTTGGAAGCAATAGCTACATGGGGGGGTGGAGGATTGCATGCAAGGATTGCAAGAAACAACAGCCTGGAATCACATTCTACCAGCAAGACTGGAAAATCTCACATTTCAAAAAGTGGGGTCCACAAAAGTGTCTCACCTAAGCAGTGGGGAAAATTAGTCTTAGACTAGATACTGCTGTTTCCACCTGGCAAAGTTTAAACGCAGAACCTAAAAGGGTTAAACAGTTTCTAAATCAGTTAACTGCATCTCAGAACAAACCTGTAGAATATCTGTAGGAATACCAACATATCTAACACCCCACAACGTAAAATTCACAATGTCCAGCATGCTGTTAAAATTCACCAGACATGCAAAAAGTCTAGAACCCAAAATGAAAAAAATAATCAATCAATCAAAACCAACCCAGAAATGACACGGATGATAGAATTAATTAATAAGGACATGACAGTTTCTATAACTGTGTTTTATATGTGCCAGAACCTAGAGAAAAGACTGAGCATGTGGAGACATGAAAGATATAAAATAACCCAGATCAAACACTGAGACGTGTTTAGCAAATGTGAGTTGATCACCTTGGCTCCGGAATTTTAAAATGAATGCACTATTGTGGATATAGCTGATGCTTACCCTACCTTCTCAACAGGTATGCCCCTATTCCCAGAGTTGACAGTAGTTTGCATACCATGCCATAGGCTCCAGCTGCCATTTCAACACACACTAGCCTACAGGTCCCTGTACCAGCAAGTCTTTGCCTGAGGACTCTGTCTATCCCTCAGCACTCTCCCTGCCTACACTTGGGGAGGACAGAATTCCCTCATTTGAAATATAAATAAAGATTTTTTTAAAGAGCTGTTTTGGGTTTACAGCAAAATTGAGGGAAAAGAAAAAAAAAAATGACCTTAGACACAGATCTTCTACCTTTCACAGAAATGAACTCAAAATGAATATTAGATTTAAATGTAAAAGGAACTGCTAGAGAAAAATTAGGTGATGGGTTTGATGATGAGTTTTTAGATAGAACATCAAAAGCATAGTCTATGTCAGTAAAAATTAATAAATGAACTTTACTAAAAGTAAAAGCATTTGCTTCGTGAAAGACACTGTTAAGAAAATAAATAGGTAAGCCAAAAAGTGGGGGAAATATTTACAAAACACAGATATATCTGCTAAAGTACTTGTTTATAAATATACAAAAAATATTTAAATCACCAATAAAGAAAGCAAATAACTCAGTATAAGCAGAAATAAACGAAAAATCTGATCAGATACAGATACCCCATGAGAGAAAAAAATGAGCATATCAAAAGATGCCCAGCATCATTTGTCATTAGGGAACAGCAATTAAATAACAGTGAGATAGCACAACATACCTACCAGAATGGCTAAAGCCCCTCAAACTGGTACTACCAGAAGGTGAGAATAATGTAGAGTAATAACAGGGAATATTCTTTGCAGCTGGAATTACATAATGGCACAGCTACTTTGGAAGACAGTTTCATACATGTTTTATAACGTTAAATACAGTCTTATCTGGTGATTGAGTTCCTAGGTATTTAGCAACTTTTCCCAAGGTCATGGAAAACAAAGAAAGTGTGAAACAATCTCAGCCAAGAGGAGCCTAAGGAGACATGAAACCTAAATGTAATGTGGTGTCTTGGATGGGACCCTGGAACAGGAAAAGGATTCCAGGAAATCTGAATAAAGGATGGGCTTTAGTTAATTATACTGTTTCGATATTGGTCCATTCATTATAACAAATGTACCACATCAATGTAATGTTATTAATAGAGAGAACCAGGCCTGTTTTATATGGGAACTCTCTGTATTATTCTTACATTTTTTTTCTGTAAAGTTAAATTTTTTTTCATTAAAAACATTATTTTAACTTTAAAAAACTACAGAATAAAACTAAGATTCAAATATATTGGATGTCCTTCTTAAAAACCTAGAATATCAAAATGTACATAGAATGTTTTGATTCAGTAGTAAAGCATTTCTTTTATTCTATAACATAATTTAAACCACCTGCTATGTTCCAAAGTGGTTAAGAATGCAAACTAAATCTTACTATATTTTAAATATTATAATTGCCCCAAAGTTTAGAAAATATAACACCTTTATGAATACCTTGTCTGTACTTGGCTGATTAGCATTTATTTTGGCATTTAATGATTATTTTACATGTGATCATATAATAGCACTGTCCTACAGAAATGAATCTTGGAAGTTGGTTGCCAGAATCCACAATCAGAAACACATTAGAATCGGGAGCTCTGTGTTTATATTTTGGGTTTGCCACTTGCAATTATGTTACTCTTGGATAGAAGTTTTGAAATATTTATATTTTAGTTCCCCCTCCTCTACATAGGAAATAGTAATATTTACACAAATGGATTTAACATTTATTTGAGGCAATACACAATAACTATGTATTCAAATGTTAAATATTGTAATTTTATTTGAAAGAACCAGCTGATCTCCCTCCATCTTTGCATATACAACATTTAAGCTTTTGTGATATTGGTCATAATAGCAGATAACGTGGAGAACCGGGAACACCAGAATGGTTGACCTATTACCTTCGAAGAACAGAAACTACAAGCTGGAGAAAACATATCTCCAGAAACTGGGAAGTGGAGAGAACATAAAGGAACTGACAAGGAGAAAATTCTGAGATATTCTAAATTAAATTACAACAGCTGGAGAGCGAGAGAAAAAGATACCCAACAAGACTACTCATATTCATTCTATGTCTTTTGGAACTTTGGAGTAATTTCGAGGTGACCATTTCCGAAGATTATGTGAGCCAGTCACCATCCAACTCCAGGAGCCTCACCCCTTTACACGTGGGCTTTCCAGACAGCTGCCCACAGCCAATCCACAGGAAGGGACATCTCTTTTTGAGAACTCTGCACCTATCCAGAACTCGCCTGGTTCACTTCCTTCCACCCTTTTGCCTATAGCTAATGTAAATTCTTTCAGATAGCTTACGTTTTCCTCCCCTTTTCCCCCTCCTTCATGTACGAAAATGCTCGCAATCTGAGACAATGGACACATATATCTTTTCTACCTAGCCATGCCCCACGACCAATCTTTGTTTTAGCTAGCATTTTGGCTCAATAAAACCTTTCTATAAAAAAGACTTTCATTCCTGGAAGTTACAATTTTGTTTAACAGAACACAGGGGACATTGAGGAGTTACAGAGAGAGGGGAATAAATAAAAAAGTGTGGTAGCATCTGCCTTTTATTGAGATGCATAAATATAAGAGAATATGTCACAGGGGTCCTTGCTATTAAATGACTATTTCATAAGCATAAGATTTTTTCATCTAAAAAGCATAAGGTATAGTAACTACCTTAAGTACCACCCCCCTCTTTTTTTTCCTGTTGTGTCACAGGGAATTGGAGGATTTCCTTAAAAACAAGAGATGCCTGAGAAAAAGTTAGCACGTGTTCAGTATGCTGTGTGTAACCTCTGAAAGGGATAAACATCACCTATCTTCAGAGTCCATCCACTCAGAGGTGCCTCATTCAGTTTCCAGGTGGCTGGCCCTGCTAAATGACATTACAAGCCATGAGTCATGTGGCCCAATTATAACCCATCACATGCTCCGTGCACAAGACGAGAAGTATTTAATACTCACCTCATTGCATTTTCACTGCATAAGGTATAAAGGTAGCATGAGGCACCCTGGACAGAATTTTGATTACGGTGAATCCACAATTCAAGGGGAAAGGCGTTCCACATGGGTGCATTCACTTGTCACTGAGGTACGGCCCTGACAACTGCACAAATGAGGATTCTGAATGGAGAGGGGTCGCTGCTGACTCAGCAAGCAGAATGGCCACATGCAAAACAGGTATTCACCAATTTTTGAGCTTCATTTAACACACATCAGAAAGCATGTGGCATACCTGTTTTGCTCAAAGAGAAGGCAGGGCTTTGGATGGCCATTCCTCTAATTGGAAAACAGCAACAACCACCACCAAAAAAAAAAAAAAAAAAAAAGGAAATATTTGTTCTCCTCCAGCAGATTTGACCTCATGTCATCAAAGGAGCTTGTTCTCTATATCTATGGGCCTGTTTCTATTTTCTTTTTATTCATTCATTTTGTGTGTGTGTGTGTGTTTAGATTCCACATAGAGTGAAATCATATGGTATTTGTCTTTTTCTGTCTGACATTTCACTTAGCATAATACACTCTAGGTCCATCCATGTTGTTGCAAATGGAAAGATTTCATTCTTTTTTATGGTTAAGTAATATTCCATTGTATTTATTTCTTTATCCATTCACCTATCTATGTATATCTAGGTTGCCCACAAGTCTTTTCTGAATAAGCCTACATCCATATAAGAATAAGAACTCAATGATATAATTGTGAATTGTGAATTATTTTACTGTTTTGATCATATCAATCATGAGTGTCACACTGAATATGTGACTATTTCTTGGCATTTTGTCTGTATTGCTACCTTGATACTTACCTTTTTTTTTACCTTACAATATTGTTCTATGTACTATAAGAACCTTGTTAATTATTATGTAAATCAAATTACAGAGACCTAAATATTCCCTTTATGTATCAAATATCTAACATAGGACATATCTAAGAGACAGCAAATGATGATGAATGTTCTTACTTATGAACTGAGTAAAATGATTGCAACCAAAAATAGCCATTCTATGATTCTCTTACTGATGTTTCCTAAACTTACCAGATATTGAAGTGCTCCGAATTGTAAATTTTTTCATCAAAGTCATTGAAGGAATAAGGCAGGAGAGTAAATTCATAGACTCAGAGACTCGCACCATATCTGTCACACACACACACACACACACACACACACACACAATTTTTCCTTTTTTTCTAGTCGGTATATGAACATATTTACGATATTGCTGGGCCAGTTCACAATATGACTAAGCTTGGAAAAATAAAAAGCTCTGACATTTGTCCTCCTATAGCCCCAAACTATTTCTTCAGTTCCTTTCCATTTGAGAAAAGAAAGCCTGGCAGATGCCCCAGGGCGTGTCAGAGCGGGAGCCGGACTGTGGTGTCAGTGTTTACCTGTTCCCTCACTTTGGGCTATCAACAGTGTTAAGACATATTTCTGATAAGTGAAACCTGTCATATTTTAAATACCACATGGCGATTATGGGTTATCCAGGTGCTGATCTGTAGAGCACCGGAGGGAGTTTCCGCTGGAGGTTATTATTCCAAGAGTGAAGTCATAAAACAAGAACCATGAAAAGGACACGTCAGAAAACCAACAATGGATGTGACCTCAGTCGCTGGTGCTTCATGTAGAGGGAGTCCTTTGGGGGCCGACGGACAGTGACTAATACCAACAGGTGTGAGGGAGGCGACCGCGCGGGTGCTGGCAAGGAGCGGTCACTTGGCCCCGCCGCCTGCTCTTTTCACACCTGTCTTCTCTCCTTGGAGGTGTGTTTTCCGGGTGACGAATTCCAGATTACTCTGGGGAGGCCGAAGGGCGGCAGGGAGGGCAACGCTGACCTCGCCCCCTCCTGTGAGCAAAACCAAATACTCGAGTATATGGGAAGCATTTGCTCCCCAGAGACCACCGAGCACCGAGCTTCTGGCGACAAACAGGAGAAAGGCTGGACAAGAGGCTGGCAGCCCGGAGCCCTGCGAGGAGCTGCGGGACCCGCGGGGCCGGAGCAGCCCTGAGCCACTGTCAGGCCCTGCTGCCTCCACGGCCAGGGGGGACCCGGTCCGGGGCTGTGGGGCCAGGGGGGACCCGGTCCGGGGCTGTGGGGCCAGGGGAGACCCGGTCCGGGGCTGTGGGGCCAGGGGAGACCCGGCCCGGGGCTGTGGGGCCAGGGGAGACCCGGTCCGGGGCTGTGGGGCCAGGGGGGACCCGGCCCGGGGCTGTGGGGCCAGGGGGTACCCGGTCCGGGGCTGTGGGGCCAGGGGAGACCCGGTCCGGGGCTGTGTCCTACCTGCAGGATCGCCGCAGCGCAGTCACAGCCACACTGACTGGAGTCCACGGCCCCGGACAAAGGGAGCAGGGCTGCGGGGCGACGTCCCACCCCAGGTCCCCCCGCGGGGGCTCGGCAGAGGCCTGCCCCGCGCCTTGGGCCGCAGTCCGGCTCCGGCAGTGCCTGCGGGCAGCTTCCCCAACACAGATACCGGGGACCTGCCCCGAGGGCCTCTGCGGGTCGCTTCCTGTGGACCCCGAGACCTACAGAGAAGGTGGGGAGCCCCGAGCTCTGGGGTCCGCGTGGCTGGTTCCCTCCCTGTCCGCCTCCCTAGGGCAAGTGGGCTCCACCCACGCCTCTGGCAAGGTTGCTGCAGAGGCTCCTGGACACCCCCTGGGCCCATTCTGGTCCTTTCAGCATTGTCTCCCCCATGGGGAGTTGAATCCTCAGCCAGGCAGTGGGGTGTTCTGGAGAGGGGACAGCCTTCCACACACCATCCCAGTCGGAGGTTGGGGCCAGCCTTCCTTTCCCTGCTGATCTCTTTCTGGGGGCCACTCCCCAGAAAAGGCACCTTGGGTACCCTGCGACGGCCTGACAGCGAAGGCTGTGCTGGCATTACCCTCAGCTGCTGGGTAATAAAAGCCCATTATTCCTCACAATGAACCTGGGCAGCGTTTCCCCACGCTGACCTCGGTGCCTGGTAGCTACCACTAATTACCAATCACACCACTGTTCACTTTTTTCCCCGAGGAGTGTTAGCCTCCCTTAATCTCTTTATTAAATGATTCAAGTGCCCTAATTGCTATCTGTCTTCATTACGGCTCTTAAATCCCTTTGTGAAAATGGTTTCGGAGCTTCTCTCTAAACAACTCTCACAGCACGTTTTGAGGAATTGCCTCTTTAAGTTCTTTCAAAAATTATTTAAAATTTTTATATTTATTTGTTTTATTATTAAATTTATTGAGGTAACATTGATTAATAACAATTTCTAAATAATCATTCTTGTGTTTTTAAAAACAATATTTTATTGTGCAATAATTATGTGATACATAATTTTAGGTGCACATTTTAAGCCTGTAGGAAATTTTTATAAAGCGTTTTTATAAAGTATAAGGACACATTAAAATTTAAAATTAAAGTCTTCAGGGTGGGCAGGAGCAGAGAGGAGGGTGTATATGGGGGGGAACATCTGTAATACTTTCAATAATAAAGATAAATTTTAAAAAATAAATTAAAATAAAAGGCTTAATTCTTCCTCTTGAAAATAAGGGAAGAGATCGCCTTCTGCTCTTTTTTTAAATTTATTTTTTTATTAAAGTTGACATACAATAGTATATGAGATACAGGTGTGCAACATAGTTATTCAATGTTTATATATCTTACAAAGTGATCACCATGATAAATCGAGTAATCATCTGTCAATGCACGAAATACTTATGATGCTATTGATTATATTCTCTATCCTGTACGTCACATCTTGACTTTTTTTATCTTATAACTGGAAGTTTGTACCTCTTATCACCATTAATTTCTTAAAGAGGCTAGGAACTTTTTACTTAATGACAACCAAACAAATGAGAGTAGGTTTAATTAAGGTTATATCTTAACTAGGGAGAATTTAGTACTTACTTGTGTTACTATGGCAATAGCCTTGAAAGGAGGCCCATTTTCAACCCGTTAAGAGGTGTGCCCATTTGCCATGAGGCTCACTTGCATAGATTGATGAATGCTTTTAGGCAACTGTGTCACAATGACATTAAAACCTGCTTGGGCTAAATACTTACACACACACTGAAGATCATCGGACACTAGCAATTTTATATGACGCAACGTCATTGTAAAATTGATGTTTTCTTTTTCCTAAGTACAAGATTGAAATAAGCCTTGCTATGAGGTACCTTCAATGTAAGTTTCCCATTCACTGTGGGAAACCTTTATGGTGATATCAGTGTTTAGGGTATGTATTCAGAGAAATAGTTAATATTGTGAAGGCCTCTGGCTGAACTCTGGCTCCAGGATCATAAAACCTCTCCAATTTATAGAAATAAATCACATTATGTTCCTTTCTTCTGTTTTATAGCTGAAAATATCCAGTGTTTTGGTAGACAAACATCAAGCTATCCTCACCCGCCCTCGCCTGGACTGGAAGTTACTGACATGTGCTTGATAACTGTGGCTATGGCACATGAGAAGGGGTTATGTCAAGATATCTTCTCCTGGGGGGCTATTAGTCTCTGATCTGAGATAGGCTGTTGGGGGGAGGGGGGGAGAGAAGGAAATAAGCACTGACATTAGAGCCATTTATCACCTACTGCTGCGTGTAGAATAAAAGGATCCTCTTTCAAGATAGTCTATTATCTGTGGCTTGCTGGCTTCATGCTGTCATATGTTTTTTTCAGTAGTCAATAAATTGCTGAAGGCCACATTTGGAGAGTAAGTACTCCTGTACATCTGAGTTATATGGTGTTCTATTATTTACAGCAGCATTTGCCCATTTTCTAAAAGAATCCAGTAGACCAGGAGGTATTTTTTTATTCACCAGATAATTTTCTTAATGATAGTTTACCAAAACTATTTTTTTATAATAAATAAACCAGAAATGTGTGTGTATTTTTTTAATCATTTCCCTGCCTCAAAAATGCTTAAGTACACATTCATTTGGCTAAAGTGGTGCTTATTCCTTTCACTTAATCTCATCTCTGTTTTAATCTATGCATTTCATTTCTTCCATCAGTTCCATATGGAACTCTATAGACCATGCATTAATTGGTGCTAAAAGCACTGCTTTCTTTTAACACCAAAACCTTGCCTGGATAATGAGGAATTAGGTCCTGAGCTCTATTTTATAAAATCAGAGCTGGGAATCATCCAAAAGTGTTTACAGGTAAGGAATTTTCAGCAGCCTTTGTTCTGCCCAGCCAGGCATTCACCCACTAATTTATTAGGGACAAGATCAATAGCCTGAACTAGATTGCTGTGCTTAACTTGAATCGAATTTATGCCATGTTTACAGCTGTTTTCTCTGATAGTATCCTTGGAGGAGATGAGCTGTTAATCTAATGGGTTTGTGCCGCCATTTTGCATGTACTGATTGCTTCAATGACTTCCTAGAGATTCTTTATATTAAGCCTAAACTTATAGGCAGAAATCAATCAGAACAGCACTTTCTCTCTAAAGAATATAGAAAACTTTTCAGAAACAAAATAGTGCCTCTTAACTATGGTTAGCCTTAGGCAGCGTATGTCCACCGAGTACAAGCAAGAAACAGTGGGCAGTATTATTCACTGTAGCACCACCACAGACATCACATTAGTGTTCAGCGTTGTGTAACAGATTACAGTGAATGCAGTTGCTTAGAACAACACACATTTACTATCCCACGGTTTTTCTGGGCCAGGAGCCCTGATGCCACTTAGGTGGGTCCTCTGCAAGACCACCACCACGGCGCCAGGCAGGATTCATCTGGAGTTCAAGAGTGGCAGGGCTCCCTTCCAAGTTTACTCGGTCATTTTGGCAGAATTCATGTTCTTGGGACTAAGGGACCCATGGCTGCCTGCTTCATCAGAGCCACGGTGGAGAGCAAGACTCATGAGTGAGTCTGCTGGCAACAGGAAATTCTATATAAAATAGCATGTAGTCATGGCAGTGATAACCCGTTACCTTTGCCATATAATGGGACCTAATGATGGTAGTGACACCTCATCAACTTTCTCATATTCTATTGGTTGAAAGGCAAGTCAAAGGTTGCTCCCAGACTCAAGGGGAGAAGGTATGCAAGGATGTGAGCACCAAGAGGTGAAGATTATGAGCACCACTGTGAGTCTGTCTGCCACAGTCCACCTTCTGCCTGCAGTGATTCACATTCATCCCAGATGCAAGTATATTTATTCTTCTCCCAAGGTTATTAGGAGTTTTATCCCATTATAGCACAAACTCAAAACCCAAAATCTCATCCTCTAGCTCAGGCCTCAGTGAACAGGAGGCTTCTGGGTGTAATCAGTTCAGAATAGCTCCTGGGGCACAATCTCTCTTCTGTTGTGAATGTGGAGAACTAGAGACAAGTTATCTTCCCATCCCACCCAACATATATGATGGGACAGGCATATAAGAAGAGCTGTAACAGTAAAAGGAGTCACTGGTGTTTTGCAGTAGTTTTGAAATCCAGCTGGGCTAATGCTCTGAGTTCCTTGATTAGATTTCAAGACTTGAGAATAATTCTCCATGGCTCTTGACTCTCTCTTCTGGAATATAGGCTCCTCCCTCTGACTCAACTATCCACACATACACCTCCCTGATATTTACACTACCCTGGCAGAATAACCATGAGGAATAGAACAAGCGTAGGTTAGAAATATTTTTATTAAGTAACAGAAAAATTTAAAATAAATTATTTTTTTTTATATTCTGTGGTTATTTCTTAGTATCAATGTCAAAAAAGCTATGCTCTATGAGGTTGAAAATGAAAATGAAATAGAAAATGAGCCAAAATTGTAAACACCACAACTTTTCTAGAAATATTTTATATATATATATATATATATATATATATATATATATATATATTTAAATATTCCTTTGAATTGTCATTTTTCTAGGAAATTTTAGACAGTTTCAAATCATATTTCTCAAAATGTTAGGAGTGAAATACTAATAAATAATACTGTGGACATTTAACTGGTCTCTAAAAAATATTTTAGATTTACAACTTTGAAAAAGACATTGTGCCTATATGTACCAAGTGAAGTGGAGAACAAAAAATTATTTTTATGCAAAAAAATCTAGAAAACTGTATTTGTATTTAAAGGAGAAGGGTTTTTCTTCCCAACAACATGGTTGGAGGACAGACATTTCCTCAAAAGGAAAGTGGATGATGTTAGCAAAAGAAGAAAAAAAGAACAGATAAATCCATCACTGCCATGGCACTCTGCACAGTGTGTGTGAACATGACAAGGTCTAGGGGCAATCCAACTCTTGAGTAGATGTGGGGAAATGTGGCCTTGATATGAGAGGGTACAGGGCAGTGCTCTCCTCAAGGGAAAGCCAGATTCCAGCTATGACTGCAAGTAGAGAGAATGTCAAGGGTCCAAAACTGGAGTTAATGGGAATATTCCCAGAGGATTTTTATGGGTATTTTGGGGAGTTGTTTCCAAGAATATAGGGCGAAAGTCTGGGAGGATTTGTATTTCCATCTGAGGCTGGGTCACACAGAGATGTATGATGGAATCTCTGTTGATATTTTCAGAGATGTACACACAGTTTCGATGCTACATTTCAAAAGGCTTTCTGGGGCTGCTCATGTACCCCCTGCCTTAGCCTCTTCCCAGTGGAGGGTGAGCAGATGCTGGACTGGTTGCTATTTCAGGCTTCCCCCTGAATTAGGGATTTCTTTTCTAGTCTCTCTCTCCTACATCAATGTGATATCACTATTGTGATATCACAATGTGATATCAGTCTGAAAATTTTTGGTTTACAGGTCCCTAAGTACCTGCACAATTTCACAATGCATAGAAATAGAACCTTAAGAATTAACTCAAGATAAATCAGATCTAGCACCTTGAAATGTTAACATTGGTTGTATTCTACAATGTGATTACTTATTCTTTCTCTGTGAATGAAATTTTTCAGCACTTTGTAATTAAAAACAGTACCACTATGCATGTTCTATATGTTTGTTAAGGAATGAGGTTGCCTGGCCATACATTTAACTTCAAAAAACAACATTTTATTGTAGAATGACTTCACAAAAGTTTACTATCACTAACAATGTATAAGAGATCTAATTGACTCACATCTTCTCTGTAACTTAGTATTATCATGCTTGTTACTTTGCCAGTGAAACAGGTGTAAATAATATCCCATGTTCTCCATTTCTATTTGTGAAATATCTGTTCATGCTTTTGGACCATTATCTATTTGGTTTAAATTTTTCTTGTTTATACTTTACATACTAATGCTTTGTCAGTTATACACATATGGCAAATACCTTATCTTTTGACTTTTTTTGGTCCTGTCCCTTTCTTTATGGCTGATTATATGGATAAAAAATTTTAATTGTAATTGATTTGTGTTGGTCAGTCTTCATCGTAACATTTATACACTTGTGCTTAAAGAAATTATTTCATGAGGTAGGGGCTGCTGCTTCTCCCCGGGGTTCTTTGAGTAAGATGGGTACTGTCCTATGAGGGAGTGATTCAGCATAAAACCCTGGGTGTCCTCCTTCCCAGCTCTCTCCTGAGCCAGGAACCCTGGACTTCTTCACACAGTTCCAGTCCAGTCTGCCCTCCCTCTGCAGCAGCCCAAGGTGAGTGATGGTAGCTGATTTAGTGCTCTGGCCCTTCAGAGAACTGCCGTGTTTCCCTGTGCCTCTCCTTGCTGGACAAAGCCCCTGCTCTGGTGATCTCAGTCAGGTGTTATGCAAGTGCCTTTCCCTGCCCTGCCACTCTGTGCTGTGGAGCTGGCTTGGGGTTTTAATCTTCAACTTCTCAGAGGGAACTGCTCACAGCTAAAAAAAGCCCTCTTGAACCTCTGCAGTTCCTACCAGGCTCCATTTGTTGTCCTCTTTCCATCCCTGGTTATAAGGGTTCTCTCCAGCTGCTTGTCTGTTGGTTTTTCCCAATGATTTGTCCTTATTTTAGTTGTAATTCGAGTTTGGTCCTGGGAGACAGTCTGTGTAGCTTCCATTCACTCTGTGGGCATTTTTCCCCCCACATCCCTCAGGAATTTAACACCACCAGGCTAGGTCATAGAAATGCAAATTGAGGCTCATTAACAGCTAAAGACTACCAGCATGCAATTGCCCCACCCACTGGAAATCCTCTTACCCTGTACACCTGGGGGATTTTTCATTCACCTGAGGGCTATATCCCAAGGTTCATCAAGTAACTGAGACTAATAGCCTGTAGGCAAAAGCTAGAGCATAACTGAATCTTTGCTTGGCCTGCAAATCTATCAGGAAAGTAAGACTTGACAGTGTTGTTTAACGTGGGTCCTCCCACACTCATCCAAACCCAGTAGAGGGAGCCACAATCAGTGGAACACAAATACTCACGGGGAAACTTTGGCAGACTCCAAAACCCACTGAGACAGCCAAAATGGTGAAACAAAGAAACAATTCCCAAATGAAAGAATAAGAAGATCCTATAGAAGAAGAGATAAATGAAATGGAATTAAGGAAGGTATCAGAGGCAGAGTTCAGAGTAATGATTATGAGGAAGCTCAACAGCATGAGTAAAGGTATAGAAACATTGAAAATCAACGAATTGAAAATGAAAAACCACCAAGCAAAAATGAAGAATGACATAACAGAAATAAAGAACACATTAGAAAGAATAACCAGCAGAGTAGAGGAAGCCAAGGATTGGATCAGTGAATCAGAAGATGGTAGAAAAAATCACCCAATCAGAGAACCAAAAAGAAGAAGATAATTAAAAAACAGAAAGATAGCTTAAGAGAACTGTGGGACAACATGAAATGTAACAACATCGAATCATAGGAGTTCCAGAAGAAGAAGAAAATGAGCAAGGGTTAGAGAATATATTTGAAGAAAACTTCCCTAACTTGGTGAAAAGGCATACAAGTTCAAGAAGCACAGAGAGCCCCAAGTAAGAAGAACCCAAACAGGCCCACACCAAGACATATAATAATTAAAATACTAAAATATAAGACAAAGAGAGAATCCTAAAGGCAGCAAGAGATAAGCAACAGGTTACCTACAAAGGAACCCCCATAAGGCTATCAGCTGACTTCTCAACAGAAACACTACAGGCCAGAGGGAATGGCATGAAGTAATCAAGGTAATGAAAAACAAGGATCTGAATCCAAGACTTCTCTATCTAGCAAGGCTATCATTCAAAATAGAAAGTGAAATAAAGAGCTTCCTAGACAAAAAAAAAAAAAAAAAAGGCTAAGGGAATACATTAGCACCAAACTAGCACTGCAAGAAATGTTAAAAAGATTGCTGTAATAAGCAGAAGAAATGGGAAGAGACATAAAAATAATGAACAAAAATGGCAATAAGTGCATATACATACAAATAAGTACATATCAATAATAACCTTAAATGTAAATAGTTTAAATGCTCTGATCAAAAGACACAGAGTAGGTGAATGGATAAGAAAGCATGACTCATACATGTGTTGTTTACAAGAGACCCATATCGCAACAAAAACTCATATACATTGAAAGTGAAAGGATGGGAAAAAAATCTTCCAAGCAAACAGAAAGGATAAAAGAGCTGGGGTTGCAATAAACATATCCGATAATATAGACTTCAAAATGAAGGCCATAACTAGAGACAAAGTAGGCCACCACATAATATTGAAAGGATCTATTCAACAGAAGACTATAACCTTGGTAAACATATATGCACCCAACATAGGAGCACAAAAATACATTTAAAAACTTCTGGAGAACTTCAAAGGAGAAATTGACAGTAATACAATCAGAGCAGGAGACTTCAACACCCTGCTGACATCACTAGGTAGATCCTCTAGACAAAATATTAACAAGGAAATAGAGACTCTAAATGATGCACAAGATCAAATAGATTTAATAGATATCTACAGAGACTTACACCCCAAAACTGCAGAATTCACTCAAGGGCACATGGGACATTCTCAAAGATAGAGCACATTGTAGGACACAAACTAAGTCTCTACAAGTTCAAGAAGATTGAAATCATATCAAGCATCTTCTCAGATCACAATGGCATGAAACTAAAAATCAATTACAATAAAAACATTCAAAAACATTCAAACACATGGAGGCTAAATAGTATGCTTTAAACAATGAATGGGTTACCAAGCAGATCAAGAAAGAAATGAAAAACTTCCTAGAAACTGATGAAAATGAACACACAACAACACAAAATCTATGAGATGCAGCAAAAGCAGTCCTGAGAGGAAAGTTCATAATACTACAGGCCTATCTCAAGAAACAAGAAAATTTTCTAATTTATTTTCTAACCCTACAACTTAAAGAACTAGAAAGTAAACAAAAAGAAAAACTCAGAGCAGGTAGAAGGAAAGAAATAGTAAAGGTCGGAGCAGAAATAAACAACATAGAGACTAAAAAAAAAAAAACAATTTAAAAGATCAATGAAACAAAGAGCTAGTTCTTTGAAAAGATAAACAAGATTGATGGACACTTAGCTAGACTCACCAAGAAACAAAAAGAGAGGACCCAAATAAACAAAATCAGAAACAAAAGAGAAATAACAACTGACACCACAAAAATACAAAGGATCATTAAAAAATACTATGAACAATTATACACCAACAATTTGGAGAATCTAGGTGAAATGGACAAATTTCTAGAAACACATAGTCTCCCAAAACTGAACTGGGAAGAGATAGAAAACTTGAATAGACCAATAACAACTAAGGAAATTGAAGATGTAATCAAGAAACTCCCAGCAAACAAAAGCCCAGGCCCGGATGGATTCACAGGGGAGTTTTACCAAACATTCAAAGAAGAACTAACACCCATTCTCCTTAAACTATTCCAAATATTCAAGAAGAAGGAAGACTTCCAAATTCATTTTATGAGGCCAGCATAATTCTAATTCCAAAACCAGATAAAGACACTACAAAGAAAGAAAACTACAGGCCAATATCACTGATGAACATAGATACCAAAATCCTTAACAAAATATTGGCAAATCAGATTCAGCAAAACATCAATAAAATTATTCACCATGACCAAGTGAGATTCTTCTCAGGGATGCAAGGCTGGTACAATATTTGCAAATCAATAAATGTGATACACCATATAAACAAAATGAAAGATAAAAACCATATGATCATATCAATAGATGCTGAAAAAGTATTCAACAAAATCCAGCACCCATTTCTGATAAAAACACTCAGCAATGTGGAAATAGAGGGATCGTATCTTGACATAATAAAGGCATATATGAAAAATTTACAGCTAACATCATACTCAATGGGCAAAAACAAAAGTATTTCCCTTAAGAACAGGAACCAGACAAGGATGCCCACTTTCGCCACTCTTTTTTAACATAGTACTGGAAGTCTTAGCCACAGCAATTAGACAAGAAGAAAAAATAAAAGGGGTCCTAATTGGATAGGAGGAAGTAAAACTGTCATTATTTGCAGATGACATGATACTGTACGTAGAAAACCCTAAAGACTCCATCAAAAAAATCTATTAGATTTAATACATGAATTTCACAAAGTAGAAGGATACAAAATTAACATCAAGAAGTCGATGGCATTCTTATACACCAATAATGAACTCACAGAATGAGAAACTAAAAAAAGAATCCCATTTACTACTGCAGCAAAAACAAAACAAACAAACAAACAAAAAAACAATTTACGATACCTAGGAATAAATGTAATCAAACAAGTAAAGGACCTGTTCTCAGAAAACTACAGGATATTGAAAAAAGAAATAGAGGAAGATATAAAAAAGTGGAAGCATATACCTTGTTCATGGATTGGAAGAGTTAATATTAAAATATCCATATTACCCAAAGCAGTCTATAGATTCAATGCAATCCCCATTAAAATACCAACAACGTATTTCACAGAACTAGAACAAATACTCCAAAAGTTTATATGGAACCAAAAAAAAGACCCTGGATAGCCACAGCACTCTTGAAAAAGAAGAACAAAGTAGGAGCAATCACAAGTCTCAATATCAGGTTACACTACAAAGCTATTGTAATCAAAACAGCCTGGTACTGGCACAAGAACAGGCATATAGATCAATGGAACAAAACAGAGAACCCAGAAGTTGACCCAAGACATTATGCTCAATTAATAGCTGACAAAGGTGGCAAGAGCATACAATGGATTAAAGACAGCCTCTTTAATAAATGGTGTTGGGAAAATTGGACAGCTACATGCAAAAAAAAAAATGAAGCTAGACCACCAGCTTGCACCATACACAAGAATAAACTCAAAGTGGATAAAAGACTAAAATGTGACTCGTGAATCCATAAAAATCCTAGAAGAAAATGTAGGCAACAAAATTTCAGACATCATACGCAGCAGAATTTTCACTGATACATCACCTAAGGCAAGAGAAACAAAGGAAAAAATGAACACATGGTACTACATCAAACTAAAAAGCTTCAGTACAGCAAAAGAAACAACCATCAAAATGGAAAGGGAACCCACTGTATGGGAGAGCATAATTGCCAACAATACATCAGATAAGGGGTTAATTTCCAAAATATATAGAGTACTCATACAACTCAACAAAGGAAGACAAACAATCCAATTTTAAAAATGGGCAAAGGACCTAAATAGACACTTCTCCAAACAGGACATACAAGTGGCCAAGAGACAGATGAAAAAATGCTCCACATCACTAATCATCACAGAGATGCAAATAAAATGACTATGAGATGTCACTTTCCAGAATGGCTGCCATCAACAAATCATCAAACAACAAATGCTGGACTGAGTGTGGAGAAAAGGGGACTCTAGCACACTGCTGGTGGGAATGCAGACTTGTGCAGCGACTATGGAAAACAATATGGTGTTTCCTCAAAAAATTAAAAATTGAACTGCCATTTGACCCAGTGATCCCACTTGTAGGAACATATCTTAAGAATCCTGAAACACCAGTCAGAACGAATATATGTACCCCCATGTTCATAGCAGCACTATTTACAATTGCTAAGATCTGGAAACAGCCCAAGTGTCCATCAATAGGTGAGTGGGTAAAAAAGCTGTGGTACATGTACACAATGGAATACTATGCAGCTGTAAGAAAGAAAGATCTCTTATCCTTTGAGACAACATGGAGGGACCTGGAAAGCATTACACTAAGAGAAATAAGCCAATAAGAGAAAGACAAATATCTCATGATCTCACTTATTTGTGGAATATAATGAACAAAATAAGTGGATGAACAAAATAGACCCAGACACATAGAAGTAGGGTTCAGACTGACAAATCTCAGAGCAGGGGTGGGGGTTGGGGGGAGGGAAGGTATAAACCAAAGAACTTATATGCATATAAGCAACCAATGGATATAGACAACAATTTTGTGGTGGGGGGGATCGGGAGGAGGGTGTCAATGGGGGAATAAGAAGAAACATCTGTAACAAAAATAAATTAGTTAATAAAAAAGAAATTATTTTATATCAGAAGTCACAAAGATTAATAAATATTATATAAAATAGAGGATATAGCATGTATATATGATGCATATGACATTTTGTCTATAAAATTTAATTTTTTGCTTTTACATTCAAATTATTTTTTCTCATGAAATTGGTATGTATGATGCTACATATATGTATGGTGTATCTCACTTTCATTTTTTCCACATGGATAACTACTTTTTCAATCTCCATTTTTAAAGAGCTTCTGTTTCTCAGTAACCCATCATGATATTGGTGTCATGTATTGAAGTTTCCGATGTATTTCTGGGCTCCATATTCTATCATTTTTGTCTATCTCTGTGCTAACGATACCATATTGTCTTAATGTCTAATTGTTTTTAAAGTGAGACCTTTAGTTTATCTTTTTTGAAGTAATCTTGCTATTCTTGACTTTTTGGCTTTCTGTATAAATTTAAGGTACTATTTGTCAAATTTCACACAAACATGTGTACACAGACCATGACATACATGTACACAAACTTAATTTAGTTGGATTAGGATTAGAAATGTAATAAATCTGTGAAAAATGACAACTTTATGAAAATTATTATTTTGTACTCATTTATGTATATGTAACTCTATATAGCAGTGGTTCTCAACCTTCCTAATGATGCAACCCTCATGTTGTGATGACCCCCAACCATAAAATTATTTTCGTTGTTACTTCATAACTGTAATTTTGCTACTGTTATGGCTTAGGCGACCCCTGTAAAGGGTCATTTGACCCCCAAAGAGGTCGCGACCCACAGGTTGAGAACTACTGCTATATAGGCTTCAGTGTTGTTTAGAAAAGTTTTGCACTTTTCAGTATACAGTCTGGCATATTTTTCAAATAAATCCAAAATTATTTTTTACTTTTATAGAAACACCTGTAATATAAATATTCTTCCCCCCCGCCCAGTCCAGTTAGAAAATATACAACATATATCACTGTATATGTTTAAGGCTACAGCATTATGGTTTGGTTTACATATATTGTGAACTGCTTACCACCAAAGGTTTAGATAACATCCATCTTCTCATGTAGACACAATGAAAAGAAAAGAAAGGAAAAAACAGTTCTCCTTGTCATGAGAAATCTTAAGATTTAATCTCTTAAAAACTTTCCTGTGTATCACATAGCAGATTATCTATAGTCACCGTGCTTGTTCATTACGTCCCTAGTATTTATTTATCTTATAGGTGATAAATACCACCTTCCTCCAATTCCTCCTCCTTACACTCTCTGCCTCTGATAATCACAAATCTGTGTCTTTTCTAGAAATGTTATAGCACTATTGCAAATATTAGCTTTTCATTTGGGCGGGTTAATTGCTATTGGGAACAGATTAAAATTGGGAACAGTTTCTACCATTTAAGCATTAGGAATCACATAAAATTCAATGTATTTATTATGTTTAAAAATTTGAAAGATCTTATACTCAACGATCATTTCTATATTAATACAGTTGTCATCCACATACACATGGCTGTCTCATGAGGTAGGACACAGCTCTTCACATTGTCACATACCAAAACTCATCCTTTCATTTACGTTACTTTTATCTGTTCCAGTAAACTTTTAGTCAGGCTATAGTGAAATAGTCCAAAGTACAGAAAAAGGAAAAATAAACTTTTAAAAACAAGAATGCCTTTGTAGATAACTTTTTGCTTTTAAAGAATTATTTGTATAAAGCATTTCTATAACATTCATTTAACGCCATTTCAGAGTTGAGACAGTTAGGTTACCTAAAGGTAGCTTATGCCCTCTAGCCAAGAAAAAGTGTTTTGTTTTGATTTTGTTTTCAAAGATTCTCTGTAGCCATGAGGTTTGTTTTGCTTTTAGCTGCCTTGTGATATTAATCTGTTGGAATCTTCTCTCATACTTCTGTCACCTACACACAGGAAGTGTTTCTAAAGCATGACAGTGAATCTGCAAACTCCAAGTTTTAAAGACAGAATTTCTGGACTGGCCATCAAGGCAGTTGCCAGCTAATTAGTGCTGCTGCTATTCTAATCAACTGGGGAACTCTGCAGCAGCCTGGGGACAGCCATGCAGGGCTGTGGTCCCTCATCCAGTACATTTAGAACCCAATGAGGAATACTAATCTAAACTCTCTTCCTCTTGGTTCTGCAACCTTAAAAATCTGAAAATTTTTAATATTAATCATGTTTCTTAGAAAGGCATAAAACAATAGAAAGCTCAGCAGTTAATACTTTCCTTGGTTGGGTAATGTTGGTTGACATTTGGTTACTAGCTCCGATTTATAAAATATTTTTATTTAAACATTTTTATATCCTCGTGTGTGTGTGTGTTCATAATGTTTTCATTTAATATATATATAAAATGGAAGTTTGAGAAGTTAAGAAACTTACTCAAGGTAAGGTAACCTAGCTGGTACTTGACAAAACCAAGATTCAGTCATCTTCCAAATTCCTTACGTTTTTACATGTAATTTTCTAGATTTAAAACCAAGCTAGATTTTCACTGTAATCTTTGCAATAATGGACATTGAAAACTAAGCGCATGTTTGTATGGAAAGCACTTGTTTGCAGCTTTGAAAAGAGAATCAAATACTCTCAAATAATAGATGGAGCCAGATGTTATAAAGTACGATGCAGGTGTATCAGTCTTGTCATGGCAGAATGCAAATCCTGTAAATAAAGGCCATTTCCCCCATGCTGTTATTTATGCATTTAATTTGGGGTTTGCCAACATATCAATATTATCTGGAGGCTTAATCTGATTTTCGAAGCAGTTTGTGTCGCATTTTCAGACTGTTGGAAACCCAGTTGCTTTCCTGAAGCTGTTTCTTTCCAATGTGTGCAGTATGGGAGCCGAGGAGCACAGGGCACCAGGTAATTGAGGGAGTTAGCAAACCATGAATTTTCAGCCTGAACTACTTCCAGCACTTGGCTCGCTCTATCCCTATAAAGCTTGAACTCCTCTTACTAAAACAAACACTAAGGTCATCCAAGTCAAGAAAAAATATGTATTTTTAAAAATTTCCAACTGGCTCAAAGGGCTAGTAAGTTTCATCTTTTGTGTCCATGCAATTATTTGGAATATACTGTCTTAATAATGGGCTTATCCTGCCCCAGCCAAAGCCACTCAAGGGAAAAGATTGTACAATATAAACACAGCAGAGATCTGGAGGTGTTTTGGCTGAGAGAAAGAGAGGCATTACTAGTGTCTATGACTCTGCCAAGCAAAAAAGAGATCCAAATGCAAAATTAAAGGATGCCATTATATATTACAAAAAAACAAACACCCCCCAAAAAAACAAAAACCAAAAACAACACAGAAATTATCTTCTCACCAAAGCCAACCTGCTTTAATATAGCTCCTTGATCCATATTAATGAGAAGCCATAATCTCATTGTCCACAAACTTATTAACAAATTTCTGAGGGTACATTTTTTATTAAAAAATTAGCTATATAAAATGCCTTTATATATATGTGTGTGTGTGTGTGTGTGTGTATATATATATATATACACAATGTTCAGAAGCTCAGAGATGACCAATGTTCTTATCAAAGGTGAAAAACAGCTACAGAACATGAAGAATTATATGTCCTGGCACTTTCCTGTCAAGATCACTTATTCCTGAATTCAAGAAAGAAAACAAATTAGTGTTATGATACATTTTTATATTATTATTTATTCTCAAATCACTTCAGAATTATAGAAAGTTCCAAGAACTTTACCCAGATCCCATAATTGCTAATATTTTTACTCACCACAGCTTCTTTATCATTTCTCTTCCTATATATTCATATTATTTTGTGAATCATTACAAGTAAATTGCAGACTCATGTCCCTTTGCCCCTAAATACTTTTTCCTAAGAATAAGAACATTACTGTGCAATGAGCTAGATCAGGAAATTAACTTTAATACAAAGCTATTGTCTAATTTACAGACCTTAATTATATTTTGCCAATTGCCCCAATAATTTTTTTATAGGGAAAAAAGTTTCAATAATCAGTCCAAGACCTCATGTTGCAGTTACTGCTCATGACACTTCAGTTTCCTTTCATAGAGGACAGCTGCACAGTCTGTCTTCCATGTGAGTGTGGCATTTTACAAGAGAACAGGCTAGTTACTTTGAAAAATATCCTCAGTCTAGTTTCAGGCACCATCATGATTAGAATGAGGTCACATATTTTTGACAAAAGCGATGCTGTGTTATTCTCAATGCATCAAAACAACAAACACGTACAGTTTAAGGTAAAACAGGTTTCTAAACATTCCCAAAAGCAATCCATAAGGAATTACAAACCTTCCCTTTACCAAATCACTAATAATAACAAATAGGGCTGCAATGATCACAAATCGAGCATTTACAATATACTAGGCACTATTGAATTTACATTTATATGTAGGTCAATCCTTTATGATGATTCCTTCCCACAAATGGCTAACTGGGTATCACTAAGTTAGAGCTGGAGACCATTATTTTGCAACTCTAATCTAATTTACTGATTATGTTTCTTTTTTTAAATTCAACAAAGGCAAACGAGGACTACCACATGTTAAAGCTAAGACATTCGTGTGTGTTGACTTTCTTTCATTTCATGAAGAAGGACAAGTCCTCAGAAGAGGTTTTTTTCCCTTAATTAACATTCCAAAGAAATTTTTAAGAAGCACTTTGAAGGAAATAAATTATAAAGCAGTTGTCTCTATTAGAGAGACTTTATGAACACAGTTAGTGTAAACTTTTAGCATGGCCAGAAAACAGACAGATGCTCATTACAAAACTAAACAGAGTCTCGCCACACAATTCAAAAGAAAACACTCCTTGGTATTTACCCTATTGACTTGGAAATGTATGTCTGTACCAAAAGATACTCGTGTATATTATAAGTGCATTTTTCATGAACACTGTCACTGCACACAGCCGAGATGGCCTTCAGTAGGTGATTGGATAAGCAAACTCTGACATAGCCACACACTGGAATACTATTCAGTGATAAAAATAAATGAGCTATCAACCCATGGAAAGACAGAGGGAAACCTTAAATGCATATTGCTGATGAAAGAGGCTGTTCTGAGAAGGCTCTGTGGTGTATGATACCAACTATGTGACTTTATGAAAAAAGCAAAATACAGACACAATAAAATGCTCAGTGATGACTGGTTATTTGGTGGAACTGGGTCGGGTGAAGGTAAAGTTCAGGGGTTTACAGACAGGAAAATGATTCTGTGTAATACTGGAGTGGTGGAAGCATGGCATTATGCATTTGTCAATCTCATAACTTTACAGCACAAAAAGTGAACCTTAATATATGCAAATTAAAAATATTTTAGGAGGTTGGATAACGCCAGCAATGAATACAGACTATGACAACATAATATAATTATAATACAGATGTATGAATCAACCTCACTGAAGGGGGTAATGACAAAATGTGCTGCCATAGGTAACTTTGGAAATGAGTGGAGTCTACAACTAAAAGCAAAAGGAAAGACACACGAGCCTTGTACTTTAGTTGACTAAATCCAATCGGTGTCATGGCCGGGATCCTGGATCAGAAAAGAGGACATTATATGCATAAACAAAGGAAATCTGAATAAACTCTGAGCCTTAGTTAATAATGTTATTATTTAATGTAGAAGATGAGCCTGGAGTATCTTGTAGTGCCAGAAAGAAAGAAATTAAAAATAAAACCAACCTAAATTAAAAAAGCAATGATGGTGATATGTCAAAAGACCACAAGAGCCGACTGAAAGTGCTCCCAATATCCAAAGTTGGAATAATTTGAAGCACAAAATAAATAAAGTAATATTGGATTGTGTTCCAAAATACAAAATAAATACCCCTGTGCCCATATTGATATAAACAAATAATCTAATAAATAAATGGCAGGGACTAAATAAATCTCCTGTGCAGAAGTATACTCAATAATTTATGTAGATAATCCATGAGCAAGGACATGGACCATAACTCCTCACTCACTGAGTGTGGGCTGAGCAGACTGTCTTCCTGCTAAAATCTGCAGGGGAAAGGGGTGGGGGAGTAGTTTTACAATATAGAAAGCTGACAAACACAGTCAGCCAGGTGATCAAGGTCTACAGTTTACATCAAGGATAACAGTTCTTGTTGATGAAATGTGATGGAAATGATAGTTCACCTCTGTTATCTTTCGCCCAAAGCCTAGACTATAGTCCAATCATGTGCAAGCTTGCCAAAACCCAACTGGATACATTGTATAAGATACCTTACTACTCCTCAAAATTTTCAAGGTGACCGACAAGAGGAGCCTAAGTAGACACGGCCACTAAAAGTAATGTGGTGTCCTGGATGAGATCCTGGAACCGAAGTAGGATAGAAGGTAAACACTGAGGAAATCCAGATAAAATATAGACTTCAGTTGATAGTAATGTTCAACACTGTTTCATCAATTGTGACAAATGTACAATGCTAATGCAAGATGTTAATAACAGGGGAAAGTGATTATAGGTTATAAGGTGATTCTGTAATATCATTGCATTTTTAAAATCTAAAGTAATTCTAAAAGGAAAAATATATTAAAAATCTACATTTATAAAAAGCACAGGGCAATAAGTAGTGAATAAAAAAAATTAAACTAAAATGAATAACTTAATGACTTTTCATAACACAGCCAAGTTCCACACAAAGGACTCAGAAAAGGAGAGCCTTTGTGATGGGAGGTCAAAGTTATGCGATAAAGGGGATTAGTCCCTATGCTGAGTCCCAAAGGCATAATTGGAGAAAAGAATAGCAAGCTTCTAGCTCCCTGGTGCCAACTGTTTGTTCCAGGTGAGCAGAAATGCTGGGATGAAAAAGTCACATATCTCTGATCAACAGAGAAAATGGGCTAATTTATCAGACAATTCTTCATCTCTGAACTAATTTGGTAACTGATCGTAATACAATCAGAAATCAATTAATTAAGACAGACAAGTTATGTTCTTGCTGCCGTTAGGAAAAGACCTGTAATGATGCAACAGTGGCTTTAAGGTGGAATTGCTCTTTCTGTCAGTTCAAGGGACTATCCCATTCTCATTTCTATACCTTCTTTTCCTGTTCTACCTGAAAAGAGCTCACACCTGTATCCATACGAGTCTTTCCCACAGAACTGCCAGTCCTTACTACCACCTATGTGCACCTGCTTCTATTAAATCAGCTTTGTATATTGAAACTTTACTGCCACACCCCTCAAAGTATCTCTCATGTTCACCCCTTGTTCAAGAAACTTACCCAAATAATTCTCGATGACCCAAACTGCCCTCTACCTGGCAATTAATATATTATCTACTTACAATTTTGGTACTTTATTTAATTTGTCTTTTAATTCACCCTAATTATTTCTCCCTTTTTATTGCATTTCCTTAAAATTACAAGATCTGTGTACAATACTGTGAATAGACTATATTCATCTTGCTAAATTGACATGAACTTTTGAAAAGAAGGCAGACATTTTCAGATTGTGTATTTTCATCTTCAGCTATGTCAAATCTGGTCAAAATTTCAGGAACTCCAGATTTAATTTTAGGACCCTGACCTCCTTACTAAGTTTGATGGAAATTTTGGAAGGCTCTAGTCAGTATTCTCAAGTAAAAAACTTTTATACAGTTTTCTGGTGTAGTTAGCTACACGATTTTAAACAAAAATGCCTCATTGCTGTTGTTGTTAAGGGTTAACTATGCTCAGTGACCTGGCACTTGTCACCTACACATCAAAGTGGCATGGATCCTTCTTGATAAAATCTTAACCATATTGTGTGGCTTCATCTATACTTTCTACTCCACAGGGGCACAATGTCACTGTCTCATAGGTGACAACACTCAACATTGTGTCCTCTTGTTAGACTCACTTCCTCTCTTAATGATTCTACTTATTTATTTTTGTTCACATCCTACTTGCTCATTACTCATTTCCAATTATGAGTCAGATCTCTTCTGGAGCTTAATTATTCCTCTGGTTGAAGATGACAAATTAATTTGCTTATTAACTCTTGAACACCTTTGAGTTCAATAACGGAGGTGTCAAGAGAAGAATACTGTAGATTCAACTTGTAGAAAATTAGTTCTTATAAAGCTTTTCTAGCAAGATGTATCAAAGTCTCATGCCAATGCAAATGCTCCTTGTCCCTAAGCCACAGAATGATTGAAATGCTATATCTTTTTATTATTTTCCAGATTATCATTTATTTCCCTGGGAAAAAAATATTTGCTATATTTAAAACATGTGTGGATAAAGCCAAAAATTTCACAATCTTCTGTACAATGTAGTCCCCCAAACAGTAATAACAATTGGGCCATGTGATTTATGCTTACTCCTCACTTTGTTATTGTTATGTCCATCTTTTGATACAGGTGAATTCTTACTCTCAGTACTTGAATGATCTCATAGAAGATGGAAAGATAAATGCTGCAGCCAGTTAAGAATTTATTTTTAGATCGGTTTTAATTTTATGGAAAAATTGGCTGAAAGCAGAGACAATTCCCACATTACCCTTTCCCACACTTGTTCCTATTATTGAATTAATGTGGGACATTTGTTTCTATTGCTTAACTAATATTGGTACATTATTATTAAAAGTCTATAGTTGATCAAGGAGCAAAGGCAATACAATGTCACAAACGGCGCAGAGACAACTGGATATCCACATGCAAAAACATTGAATTTAGACACAGACCTTACCCCTGCACAAAAACTAACTCAAAATGGATCATAGACCTAAATGTAAAATGCAAAACCATAATATTTTTAGAAGATAACATAGGAGAAAACCTAGGTGATTTGGGACATGGTAACGACTTTTTAGACACAACACCAAAAGCACATAAAAGAAATAACTGATAAACTGGACTGCGTTCAAATGAAAATGTTCACCTCGCAAAGACACTGGTAAGAGAATCAGATGAAAAGACAGAGATTGAGAGAAAAAATCTTTGCAAGGATGATGAACTCTTTTCCAAAATATATAAAGAACTCTTAAAACTCAACAATAAGAAAATGAATAACCCAATTAAAAAATGGATAAAGACCTCAACAGACACCTCACCAAAGAAGATATACAGATGGCAAGTAAGCAAATGAAACGATGCTTCCACATCTTAAGTCATTAGGGGCATGCAAAGTACTACACCAAGATGCCACACCTATTAGCATGGCCGAAATCCAGAACACTGACAGCACCAAATGCTGGCAAGGATGTGGAGCAAGGGGAACTCTCATTCATTTGCTGGTGGGAAAGCAAAATGGTACAGTCACTTCAGAAGACAGCTTACTGGGTTTCTCACAAAGCTAAACGTACTCTTAATATATGATCAAGCAACTGTGCTCCTTGGTATTTACTCAAAGGAGTTGAAAACTTATGTTCACACAAAAACTGCATAATGGTGTTTATAGCAGCTTTATTCATAATTGCCAAAACTTGGAAGCAACCAAGTCATCCTTCAGTAGGTGAATGATAAATAAAATTCAGTTGATCCAGATAAAGGGATAATATTCAGTAGCACTAAAAATAAATGAGCTATCAAGCCATCAAAAGATATAAAGGAACCTTAAATAAATATTACTAAGTTAAAGAAACCAATCTAAAAATGATTTCAGTATGATTCCAGATGAAAACTACTTGAGAGGTATTATGTTATAGTATATATGATATTATATGATGTTACGTGCATGTACATGTTTAAATGAGATGGTATGTAATACATAAATATTTCTCATCTACATTTTATTATATAATCCTGTCCTAGTTTTTTAATGTTTTGTTCAGGTAGGTCTAAGAAGAAAATACTGATTGGTGATCATTCAGTGAATTTAAAACAAATGTTTAAAAATTTCTTTTTAGGATTACATGGTATGTGATGATTCAATAATGAGTAGATATGAAGGTCTATTAAACACACGCAAAAAACGAACACATCAAGCTGGTTTCAGATATTTGCATGTAAGTGATCACCTGGATTCTGGAAATTTCTTTTAAGACAAAATACTGTTCTGTAATTACTACTTCACTTAATTAATGTTTATTTGTTTGTTCCTGCCTCCTTTTGTCCTACCTTCCTTCGTTTATTCTTTCAGTAAATTGATATCTATTTGACATTTCTGTGTTGGAACCCTTGGGGAGTGTTCAACTTGCATAAAGACCTTTCTAGGAACGTAAATTTCATTTGGTGAAAAGCTGGATATGGTGATTACTAAAGCACTCTCCTGTCTCCATAACCAAGATATTATGACAAAAACAAAAAAATCAATGTACTTATTAATTTATTTTGATCTTAAGTGCTTAGTTTGGAGGGAAGAATAGAACAAAATACTTATCTTGAGTAACCTCATAATGCAAACAGATGGGAAATTTGCCTGGAATAAATAAGATGATTTTTTTGTTATTGTTGTAAGATTTTGGGGGACAACTTTAATAGCTTCTCAGAACTCCATCAAGTGAAACATGTATGTTTCAAAAATATTTTTTAAACTCATCTTTATTGTTGAATGTAGTACAGATGTTCCCCGATTTTTCCCCATTGACCCCTTCCTCCCCAATCCCGTCCCCCTCCAGCCTTCCCCACACTATTGTTGGTGTCCATTGGTTATGCATATATGCATAGAAGTTCTTTGGTTTATCTCATCCCATCCTCCCTCCCCCTTCCCTTTGAGGTTCATCAGTCTAACAACCAATTTGTACTTCTTAATTCCTTCATCTTTTTCACCCATCCCTCCAGCCCCTGCCCATCTGGTGAGCAACAAAAATTTCTCTGTATCTATGAGTCTGTTTCTGTTCTGCTTGCTCATCTTGTTTGTAGATTCAGTTGTTGATAGATATGTACCTGTGACATTTTCCATCATTCTAGAACACCTTAATCTGGAACCCTTTTAATATTGAAATAAAGATTTCAAGCACTCATTTTATACATCTTTTCTTTCTATATCATTATTGAGCATGTATACATACCCTAGAATTCTATTACAATTGCAATTAGTGATTTCTTTCCCAATATGTTCATGAGTCCTTTGGGAGTACTTGAAAATATTTATAGTATTGAATTCTCTTCCTAGAATATAATTTCTTTAACTTTTATTGACACATCCTGGAGTCTCAGAGTCTACCGATACTTTATAACTTACAACCCATGGTACCTGCATAAAATTGTCAACCTCAAAGGTGTGATTAAAGGAATCTATGAAATACACATTGAGATGACATAGGCCAGCACTGATGAACACACTTTAGGAAAAAAAAAAACAAAAACACTTCCTCTCCCTACACCTTGGGATTCCAGCAAATTATTGTCGGTAATGAACTGCAGGTACTTTCTGATGAGACAGGGATGAGCATTTGGTTGTTTATCATTTTTCCTCTACCAATGTGACATCTCTGCTGATTACTTATATTATGGCTAATTTGCAGCTTATTATCCATCCTAGTTTCTTAATAAACGTCTCATTAAGTGATGGGAGCTGTCACTTTGCCTCCACGTCCCCACTTCCCAGCATAATATCTGCGAACATTTTTGGGGAGGAAACTGCTGGACGTCACACATGTCATTTGCAATCATGTTCTATTGCTTCAGAGGGGGCATGTTAAATAAATGCCCTTCACAACTCATTACCACAAACTAGACACGTGTAATTAGTCACCATATTGTTGCTTTGTTTTCACATTTTAGGCTTTGAATATGTGACTGGACTGGGCACTTTAAGAAAGTGTGAAGGAGTCTCAAGTGAAAGAGACATTCTTATCTTGGAGGAATGGTCAAACTGAGGAAGGTGACAATGATTTATACACTGTATTAACATACTAAGTTGATCAAATGATGGACAGACTTCAGAAAACCAGTGTGACCACAGAGGCGAACTCTCAAACAAAGCTGGAAAACTCACTGGGGCATTTCCCGAATGTTTAAGAGTACTGGGCATGAAGAAAGAACCGTGACCTCTGTGCTGCAGGAAAGTGATGGTTTATAAGCCTCTTCCTCTCTTCTTTCTCATCAACATGCATGAGAAACCAAGATTAAGTTTGTAAAAATGCAGGTGAGAAATGACTTGATGTCCTCAAAAACACCTGTTTCAGAAAAGCATGCATTAAATCGCAAAATGAGGTTTTTGTTAGTGTGTGATTTTGCAATAAAGTGATAGTATCACCAATCTATGTAATATCATTTAAGATAGACTTCTTAGAAATTAAGTTAAATGTTGTAATAAAATTACTCTCACTTTTTAAAAACATTTTTCTTTATAACTATAAAAACTCAGTTTGTCAGACCAAAATTATTGTCATAAGATGAGAAAGGGAGGAGAAGGCACTCTTGTCCCTTTGTTTTAGGGGACAGGGACACTCCTTCTTCATGAGAAATCAGGTAGAAGACAGTCATTTGAGTATATTATTTTTAAATGGAAAAGGTTTCTTGACTTTTCAATGATATTTGACAAGCAATTCAATGGGGCATATACCCTCTCTAAATAAATCTTTTTATTTTACTATAAAATACATATAGAAAACTGCACATATCAAAGTAGACAGCTTGATAAATATTCATAAAATGAACACATCAGTATAACCACACCCCAGATAGAGGTACAGAGCACACCACTGTTCTAGAAGAAACCCTTATGTTTCCATCTAGTGATGACCCCACCAAGAATTGTGTCTCCTAATTTCTAACATCATAGGTAAATGTGCTTTCTTAAACTATTTTATGAATGAAATCATATGGTATTCCTTTTTTAAATGTTTAACTTTTTTCAATATTTTGTTTTGTTAGGTTTATATGAGATTTTGTGGTTAAGTAAAATTTTTTTTCTTAGTTCTATAGTGTGAACATAGCACAACTCACGTATCCATTCTACTGTTGATGGCATTTTCAACATCATGATTGGTAGTTTCCACTTTGAGCTAATTTATATAGTGATGTCATGAGCATTCTTTTTTTTTTTTTTGGTATTACTGTGTCAAGTTTTATTTGATTCTTTTACCTAAAAACGACTCATTTTCCTTTCTTGGATTTTATTTATTTTATTTGTTTCTCATTTAATATTTCTTTTTCTTTTTTTATTTATCTTTATTGTTAAAAGTATTATAGATGTTCCTTCTTTTTTCTCAGTGTGGTGAAGACAGGGGGTGGGAGGTGGCAGGAACAGGGAGAGGGTGTCAATGGGGAAAAAAAGGAGGGATGTCATGAGCATTCTATGTATGTCTTTGGTTGGCTGGGATATTGGATACATAAGTTCTACTAGATAGTGTCAAACAGATTTCCAAACTGGTTAATCAAAATTATACTCTCTTTAGCAGTGTAGGACGGTTCTGTTGGCTTCATCCTCTCATTAATTACGGTCTTTTTTTGCCTTAGCCCGTCTGGTGTGTGTGCAGAGGTATCTTATTATGGTTATAATTTGTATTTCTCTGACAATTGATGAAATTGAGCACCTTTTCATGTATTTATAGGCCATTTTAATATCCTTTTCATAAACTGTATATTCAAGTCATTATCCATTTTTTTTCCATTGGCTTGTCTTTATGTATTCTGCTTATAAGGCATGTATTAAATCATATAACCTTTCACAATGACTAAAATATGCAAATACTTTGGCACTTATCTTGGGTTTTCATTGATGAGTGCCCACAGCCTGGTCATTTCAGGCACTTGAGATGCTATTCTGGCTAAATACAGAATATGAGACCAATTAATGGAGCTCATAGCTTTAAAATTTAGATATTTTCATTGTCTTAGGCAAAGTATTATACTAATGTTACTTCTAAACTATTAAGAATAAATATATATATAAATATAAATCACTTTCTTTAAATCACATACTGTTTTATTATGTATAAGTAATGTTTAATATGTATAACATTTTTGTTTTAAATTGTGTACATGTTTTAAAGCAGTATTTGATATTACTAACCTGTTATTCAAGATTTCAAATATATTATTTAAAATTCAAGCTTTCAATATAGTTATTCATCTCATTTTTTTTAATATAAAGGCATCTTTCAAAATTTTTACCTAACATTGCTTTGTAGTTTACCAATACTCTATAATATGATTAGAGGCACTAGGATTAATAATATTTTCTTTAAAAAGTGTTCCCGTTCTTTAAAAATCCATCTCTTTTGATGCCAACTGTTGATATTAAATGGTATAAAAATTTGTTAGTACATATCTTTTTAAAATAATTGCCATTTTCTGCCCTGCAATCTAAATCTTGTTTCACAAAAATAACATGAAGTTGTGTAATGTCCCACTTTATTTTATGTAAAACAAAAACGTAATAATTTCTAGATGCATAAAAGGAGAAATTAGAAAGGTAATATTTGTTGAGCATCTACAATTTGTTAGATCATTTAACTTTTGCCGTAATTTTCACCATAATCTTATAAGGTAAACTATTGTATCTACTTTATATGTATATTAGGAAACTCATAATTAGAGAAGTAAGCAAACTGCTTCTCATAGGTAATGCTATGGACCAAATTGTGTCCTTCCAAAGTTCATATATTGAAGCTCTAACCCCCAAAGCAACTATATTTGGAGATGGTTCCTTTCAGGTGGTATTTAGGTTTAATGAAGTCAGAATGGTGTGGTTTTAATCTGACAGAACTGGTGCCCTTATAAGAAGAATGCCAGACACCAGAGATCTCTCTCTCTCCGCTGTGTGAAGACACGGTGAGAAATGTCTGTCTGCAAGCCAGGAAGGGACTCCTCACCCAAACCTGGCCATGGTGGCACCCTGATTCCAGGCTTCAGCCTCCTGAACTATGAGAAATACATGTCTGCTGTTTAAGCCACTTGTTGTACAGTGTTTTGATATGTCAGCCTAAGCTAACTAATACAGGTAAATCTTTTGTGTATCACTATACAAATCTCTCTGAAACTGGTTTAATTCCTGTTTGGAATTGCATTGAATCTGCAGGTCAATTTTAGAATAACTTATGTACATTTATTTTTGAGTCTTTTGTCCATAAGCATTGACCTTCATACTCAATGAGTATTTTTCAATAAATTTCAATAATGGTGAATATATATTTTCTATTAATATCTTGTACAATTTCCTCATATTTTCGATGCTATTATAAATGGTAAATTTTAAAGTATTTTAATTTTTGTTTATTGATGTTAGGTAGATGTTTTCTTTGTGGATGCTATTAACTTTAAATGGGTAACTTCTGTACAAGAATGATACTAAAATCTCATTAATTCTGGTAATATATCTGTAAAACCTTTGGGGTTTTTGGTCAAAAAATCATATCTTCCTTTTCCAATCTTTGTGTATTTTGTTTATTTTTAACTTTAACTGAACTAACCAAGCCTTTAATAAATTATGAGTAACCCTGGCTGGTTTGGCTCAGCGGTTAGAGCATCGGCCTGTGGACCAGAGAGTCCCGGGTTCGGTTCCTGCTAAGGGCACGTACCTCGGTTGCAGTTTGTCCCTGCTCCAGTTGGGGTCATGTGGGTGGCAGCCACTCGATGTGTCTCTCTCACATTGATGTTTCTGTCTCTCTCTTCCCCCCTCTCTCCGTCCGGCTCTATCTGAAGATAAATGCAAAAAATGTCCTCAGGTGAGGATAAGAATAAATAAATAAATAAATAAATAAATAAATAAATAAATAAATAATGAGTAAAATGGATGCTAGCAAGCCCTCTTATCATATCTGTGAAGTTTGCCACACAGGGAGCTGTGGTACACGCTGAGAAGTCAGGCCAAACTTCAACTGATTGTTAATTCTGCAAGATTCTCTGTCACCACCTTGACAAAACTTCTTGGACAGCATTTTGAGACAACGTGTAAGAATAATTAACTTCCTGTCCAGCCACTGTGGCTCAGTGGCTGAGCGTCGACCCATGCACCCAGAGGTCACCGGTTCGATTCCCGGTCAGGGCACATGCCCAGGTTGTGGGCCTGATCCCCCGTGGGGGGCATGCAGGAAGCAGCCAATCGATGTTCTCTCTCATCGATGTTTCCATCTCTCTCTCCCTCTTACTTCCTCTCTCTCTAAAATCAATAAAGGAAAAAAAGTTTAAAAAGAAAAAGAATGATTACAGTCCCTTGGGGATGACCATGTATAATGTACATGCAGGCAAGTTTCTGTTGTTACATCACATCCTGTTACCTGTAGGTGAAATGTACTGGCCACGAGGATGACAGCTCATTTTCACAAAACTGTAGAAGTTTGAGGGAGGATGGAGTCTTAAGACAGATAAGTGGAAACATTGTTAGGATTTTCCCCACAGTTTTCCAGGTGCTAACCTTTGCTGGGTCAGAATCTGACCAGTCTCAGGTTTGTATGTTTGTTTTTATAATCTACCAGTTTTCTCTGTGCTAAAATGTATTGTTTCAGGAAATATAAGACACTTTTAGTATTTCACAATCCATTATCTAAGTCTTTAGGCCATATATTACGTGTTTTGGCATTCAAAATGGTCAGAGTTTTTCAGGAGGCTAGTGATGTGCAGAGACCGTACATGAGGTATTACCTCAGCATAAAGTAGCATCAGATGATCAAATGCATATACACTGGCAATGGAATGTATGAATAATTACAGAAATTAAGATTGAAGGGAAAAAGGCTATTAATAGTCTCATATCAGGTCAGGTTTAGTTGCGTCTCTGAAAATGTTTGGACTCCAATTTATAAAAAGTAAAAACTTTGGGCTTTTAGAAATATTTAAACTTTGGAATTGCAGATAAGTGATTGTTATCATTAATGAAGTTTAAAATTTATAGATCAGAAGATAAAAGCCTGAGGAAGACCTACTTTGCCTTTTAAATCCCAACTAAGGGTTTTTAAATCTAAAATGCCAATGCATTTGTCTACCCATTTTCCCAGCATACCACTCAAGACAACCGAAGCAAATCTAGGACGAGGCATCTGTGGAATGGGTTGCAAGTGGCCTGTTCTAATTTGAGAAATTTCAAGCATTTTTCTTTGGGGAGTGTAGATGCAGCAGTAATTGCCTTGGAGATCAAGTCTGTAAAGCCAGTTGCTCGAGGCCACACAGCCCAGTCAGGGGCAGAGCTATAAGGCGCCCAGCCTTTCCCACTCTGGAGCACATACCTGATCCTTACAGCCGAACATTTATATCAGCACAGCTGCAGCACATGGCTGAGGTGGGGATACCAATGGAAACCAGGACATAATTCCTCTTGGCATGTTAAGGAAAAAAAATCCCATATCCCAGTAGACCAGAGAATACATTCCTGTGCGGATTCCTGCTACAAGCAGATGAGGGCTCAGAAAAACGGAGATATTAAATTTCTAAAGTTCTCCCTCTCCTTTCTTCACTCAGCATACTCTCCTACCTGGAACCATCTTTCTTACTGTCCTTAAAACCTACCCATTGCTCAAAGCACAGATAAGGCTCATTTCTGCCATCACCAGCCTACCCCTCCTGAAAATGCTTTAGGACACCTAGGAGCTGTGTAATACTACCTGGGATTTAAATTTGTGTTTAGGTGAAACTGACATGTTACGTACAATTATTAACTATAGTACAGTGAAGCTCCATGTGGGCATATATGTGCATTACATGCATTTACTTCATTCCCAAGACCATCTAGCACAGTTGTATAAACAATAAAATAGCCCAGCTGGTGTGGCTCAGTGGTTGAGTGTTGACCCATGCACCAAGAGGTCACCAGTTCAATTCTCAGTCAGGGCACATGCCCAAGTTGTGGGCCTGATCCCTTTTGTGGGGGGAGGGGCATGCAGGAGGTGGCCAATCTATGTTTTCCTCATCAATGTTTCTATCTCTCTTTCCCTCTCCCTTCCTCTCTCTCTAAAATCAATAAAGAAAATATATTTTTTAAAAAAACAATAAAATATTTTTTGAAAAAACAATAAAATATTTTTGCATGGGTCTGACCACTGCATGCCACTAGATTCTGGTGACTGAATGACCATCTTTGGAACTTAGAGAAAATTCACTCTGGGGGTACATTTAGAGTACCCCCAGAATGCATGCAGGTTCCTCCTATTTTATATAATTCCCAAATCTGGACATTTAAAGCCTTTTGCCGTTTTCTTGACTGACTACTTTGTGCTCAGATATAATGTCCTTTGGCCACTGAAATTATTTATTTTTTTTGACAGTTGCTTCTTCTCTGTCCTATCTGAGAAGACAGTTAAAGGCGCCTGGAAGCTGGAGCCAAAGCTTTGCTGCCAAGCTGAGCTGTGTTTGCTGGGCACCGGCCAGGCTCTCTGGCACTGAGCAGGGGAAGGGCCGCTGTGCTGAACAAAGGCACCGTGTAGCCTAAGAAAGGAAGGGCTGAGCTCAGCCATGCAGAGAGCTGAGAACTGAAAACTAAATTACAGGTGGGTGTCTACAGAGCTTTCACGGTGTTTACTGTATGTGTGCTTATCCTGTGTCTGTGTTCACAATCCAGGCTTCTCCCACCTTGCAAATGCCAGACTGCGGGTCCTCTTCGCCGCAGTGAAGAACACTTGTAATTATACTCCAGAGTTTTAGGGGATCGAGTTGAAAGAGAGATACTCTGATAGGTGGAAAATCTGTCCCTTAAAAAAGATCTAAAGAACAAAATAAACAAGCAAAGTAGAAACAGACTCATAGATAAAGAAAACAGACTGACAGTTGTCAGAGGGGAGGGAGGTTGGGGGGCTGGGTGAAAAGGTGAAAGGATTAAGATGTATACATTGGTAATTACAGAATAGTAACAGAGATGTAGATCACAGCATAGAGAATATAGTCAATAATATAGTGATATCTATGTATGAGGCCAGGTGGGTACTCAAAACATTGGGGGACCACTCTGAAAAGAAAATGATTTTCTAACCACTTTGTTGTATAGCTGAAACAAATAAAGAATAATATAGAATGTAAATTGTAAATGGAAAAAAAAGATATGTTGGTGTCTCCCCCCCCCCCCAGAATCTTAGAACGTGACCTTATTAGGAAATAGGGTACAAGGAGAAATATCAAGTTAAGATGAGGTTACTTGGGTGGGTCCTAATCCAATATGTCTCATGTCCTTATAAAACAGGAGATTTGGACAGAGAGGCAGAGACGGGAGGAAAACATCAGGTGAAGATGTGTTATTGGAGGGAAGCATCTACAAGCCAAGGGGCTAAAGTTTGCAGCCACCACCAGGCACTAGGAGAGAGGCCTGGAACAGATTCGCCCCCACAGACCTCTGAAGAAACCAACCCCACTGAGATATTCAATTCGAGCCTCCAGAACCTGAGACAATAAAGTTCCATTGCTTTAACTCACCCACTTTGTGGTACTTTATTATGGCAGCCCTAACAGACCAATTCACACACTTTCCTGACTTAGGCTCACCAGGCTGAGTTCTTCACAGCCATGCCATTATCCTGCCCACCCCTTACCTCACAATTCCAAGGGCAGTAGGCTTCTATCCTGAGGACCCAGATCCTGGAATCCTCACCATCAGAACCTGGCTGTGTGACTGGGAGACGCCAGCAACTTCTCAGGGTCTCAAGGGCTTCAGCTGACAAATGGGAATAAACTACATGCACAAGTACAAGGCGGTGGACCTGTTGACTTATTGAGGGCTCTTAGAGTTGTTTAGAATCCTCGACATAATGAAGAAAGAACGATGTGAAAACAAGGTCAGTGTGATGGGGAAATGACCAATGGACTGTCAGTCATGACTTACAGCCCTATCCAACGGGTACATGAAAAGGTGCTCAACATCACTAATCATCAGGGAAAAGAAAATCAAAGCCACAATGAGATGTCATCTGACACTTGTTAGAATGTCCATCATCAAAAAGACCAGAGATAATAAGTGCTGGCAAGAATGTGAAGAAAAGAGAACACTTGAGCACGGTTAGTGGGAATATAAATTGGTGCAGTCACTGTGGAAACAGTATGGAGGTTCCTCAGAAAGTTAAAAATAGAACTACCATATGACCCAGCAATCTCACTTATGAGTATTTCTCTAAAAGAATTGAAATCAGTATTTCAAAAAAAATACCTACACCCCATGCTTATTTCAGCATTATTCACTATGGCCGAGATATGGAAAGAACCTAAGAGTCCCTCAACAGATGAATGGACAAAGAAAATGTTATACTGTATATATAATGGAATATTATTCAGCTATAAAAAAGAAGGAAATCCTGCCATTTGTGAAAGCATGAAGGTATTATGCCAAGTGAGATAAATCAGACAGAGAAAGACAGATATGTACCGTAAACCTTCACTTATATATGGAACTAAAAACACGAAACACATGGAAACAGATCAGCTGTTACCAGGGGCTGGTGTGAGGGCAACTGTGGAGATGTTGGTCAAGGAGTATATACTTCTAGTTATAAGATAACTAGAATCCAAGGTACATCAAGGTGACTATAGTTAGTGATGCTGTATTTTGTACTTGAAATTTTCTAAGAGAGTAAATCTTAAATGATCTCACTACACACATGTACCAACAAGGTAACTATGAGAGGGAATGAAAGTATTAATGAGCTTGACTGTGGTGATCATTTTACAATGTGTACATATATCAAGCATCATGTTGTACATCTTACATGTATACAGCTTCTAGTTGGCCATCATACCTCAATAAAGCCCCAGCTGAAGTACTTCAATGGGCTGTCCATAATCTGCATGTTGCCTGCTACCCATTTATTTACTCAGTGCTCTAGCTTCTGCTTTCTTGACTCGTGCAGGATGCTCCAGGACTCCCGCCCTGTCCTTGTAGGCCTGGCCTCTGGAAACTGACCTAGTCCACCTGCCATTCACATTCAGATTCTGCTTCAACTCTTTTCATGCCAGATCATATGGGGATTTGTCTTGAAATTCTGACATTCAAAAAGTCTTTTTGAGGATATAAACTAGTTCCTGAATGCTGATATCCAACCACTAGAAGTATGTAGACAAACTTACAAAGTTGCTTTCCCTACTAGACAACATCAATAGGACCTGGGCCTTTTCCTGTTATCCTTTCCTATGAACCCTGACACTGGCTGAGTGAAAGAGGAGGCCTTCTGCAATTTCTAGGGTACATGATGATAAATTCACTGAGGACTGGGTGGATGAATGACCGAATGAGTCAGAATGCTAAAAACCACTAACCTAAAGTTACTGGAAACACTGGAGGATAAACAACCTACATTCTAAATTCTAAATTAAAAAAAAACAACAGAGTCACAGAACATCTGATCATGTATCTGACTTCAAGACCCTCAGAAAATATCTTAAGCAGCCTACCAAAATCAATGTGAACTTAGGGATGACTGCCTCCAGTCTTTAAGAAACAATCATGTAACACTGGAACTTGAATCCAAAATGTATGAGTTATATGCATTAACAGACTATGAAAAAAAAAAAAAAAAAAAGAATCATTTCCAGAAGTCAATTGTTTCACACTAAGAAAAAAAAAAAAAAAGGCAAATATCCCATTGTCTGGAAATGTTTTACAAGTATATTTTTATGGATTAAATTTTTGTCATACAGTATCATCAAGATTCTGTCACATTTCAGTGTTATTGATTTGAAACACAAGTGGATTTTGATATCATTTATTCTGGGCTACACACTGTGTAATTATTCAAATGCTTCATTTTCATTTGGGCTTTCCTATTTGTTTTAAATGTTATTACTTGCTTCAATGCTTTTTCATTTTAGTGAGCACACTGATAAATATTTCTATCAATTGCAGATGTGGTTTTTGCATAAGTAACTAAAATGCTAGTACCGTGGTTTAACACAATATTTGACACCACAGGATCCCATAGCAGCAATTAGAAAGTTTGTCTGCATTTGTGTAATCATAAAGGCCTTATGGAATGGTTTAAAATGTGCTTATAATTAGTAATCTTAATGCTTCATATCTTTCTAAAAAGCCTTAGGCATAAAGCCAGGGCTGATCCTAGGTAAAATGGTGAAGTAGACTATTCTCGCCTCTCAGATTTCTTGTCCTTTCATCTCTGCTTATTACTGATTTTTCAAGTCTGGGTTGGGGTACCCCAAACTGAGTCAGCCTTGTCTTTCAGCATACCATCCCTGCCACCTCCTCTTCTATCAGGATATTAAGTTTCCTCTATTGATTTGTTGATAATTGTTGCTTTGTTGGCTCTTGTAGGTTGCTAAAATACTCTTTTTAAAAATTGATTTGAGAGAGAGAGACAGACAGACAGATCAATTTGTTGTTCCACTTATTTATTCATTCATTGGTTAATTCTTGCATGTGCCCTGACTGAGGATGGAACCTGCCACCTTGATGTATCAGGACGACATTCTAACCAACTGAGCTACCCAACCAGGACTTCAAAGTACTCTTAAGAAAATGTAGTGCACACTCAATATAAACTAGGTTGAACGGTCAGCTAGCGTGTTCAAGTAAATCAATATGAGTTCCTAGGGTCTAAATTGCTTGGTTAACTGCCCCATTATCCTTGTAATTTTACTACTAACAATGTTAATTCATTAACACATTTGATTGTTTAGTGTATGTTCACCAGTATCTAAAAGAGAGAAGCACCATTTCTCATGTTAAATAAAAAGGAATAATATTCTCCAAGATTCCTTAAACAAGATCAGAGTGACTCAGTGGAGGAAATTGCACTTTGCCCGCCGGGGCCTGCTGCTCGCTGCTGCTGAATGGCTCGTTCGCAGGACACCCAGCTGAAGAGGAAGCTGGCGTGCTTCTTTCAGCCTCCTCTTCCCTTGTGCTGCTTCCTGAACAGAATTGGTTACCACTCCCACACGAAATAAGAAAAAAAGGGGGAGAAAATGAGCTTCCTTCATTATTATTATTTTTTTAATTCTCATCTGAGGATATTTTTCCATTGCTTTCTCAGATAGAGTGGGATGGAGGAGGAGAGAGAGAGAGAAACATTGATTCAAGAGAGACACATAGATTGGCTGCCTCCCGCACGACCCTGACCAGGGCCGGGGACCGAACCACAACCAAGGTGCATGCCCTTGACCGGCATCGAACCCTGGACTCTTTGGTCCACAGGCTGATGCTCTAACCACTGAGCCAAACCAGCCAAGCAAGCTTCTCTTATTTCTTAATCTAATTTATGTCAGGGATTTATAGACCAATAATGGGACATTAAAACAGACACATTTATGCAAATACACTTTGATAGTATTGGAAATTATGAAATAGCAAGCTTCATAAATTTTTTAAAATTTTCATTGTTTCTGTAATTATCACATTCAGATAATGACTACTGGATAAAGTTCCTATGACGACAAGGACAAGAGCATTGACAACACTTCCTTAAACGTGTTCAAGATGACAATCTGGTAAGAATAAGATATGTTTAAGGATTAAAATGCAGAAAATTCTACCAAAATGTAGTACCCTGCTCTGTGTGATGGCCATATATATAGTTGCATGCAGTTCTAAACAAAAATCATGACATTGTCTTTTTCATTTCAGTTAAGGAAACTAAAGAAAGAAAATGCAATGAACTTACCCAAGGTCACATTGTTAGTGCAAAGCAGAGCCAGGATTTGAACCTGGGAATTCTGGCTTCAGACACTTTGGTCTGAACCACTGTAAAATACAGCCTCAGAGCTAAAGTAGTTGGATATTTTAACACTGAGGGATATTTTAAAAAATAATATATATTCATTCTTCTTAAAGAATAAAATGCCATTTAACGTAAATACTGAAAAATGTACAAATCAAGATACACTTCTAGAGGAATTATCACAGAGTGAATCCACTGTACAGGTCAATAAATAGTGTATTAGATAGCCCCATTTTCTCCCCTAACCATCACTCCAGCCTATTTCCAAAATTAGTGATTAATTTGGCCTGTTTTAAAATCATACCATGTATATTTTTTGTTTGTTGCTTCTTTTATTTAACATTAAATATGTTCATATTTAATTCTTTCATGTTCACATAGTGTTATGTGTTCCTTTTCAGTTCTATATAATATTCCATTTTTCTATATATGTCCTTTCTATATGAGAAGGATTTTAGGCTGTTTTAGGGATGTTGCTAATAAAGATAGCATTGCTAGAAACTTTCTTATACATATACATGCATTTTAGGATATATGCATTACATATATGTATTACATATATATAATGTGACAAATGATGTCATTTGATACAGAGAAGTTCTTAATTTACATGTAATCAAAATTTTAAAAATATTTTTATTAAGGGTAAGCTTTTTGTATTGTATTCAATTAATCTTTCTTAAAACTAGGTCATGAATACATTCTCCTTTATTATGGCTTGCAGGCCAAATTCAGGCATGTCCATTCCTAAATACTGTCTGTGGGTGCTTTCTCTCTACATAGGTATAGGTGAGCCGTTGCTGTGGAACTTACGGCGGGCAGAGCCGTATTTATTTCCTATCCGGACATTTACAGAACACGTTTAATGTTTATCTTTCACACCTCTATCAACAACCCATGTGGAATTATTTTGGGATTATGTAAAGTGGTAGTCAAATTATTATTTTTTCCTTCTTTTTCTAATGAACCAAGCACTAATTACTGAAAAGGACCCCTGTTTTGTTATTCTGTTGCATCTAAACTTTGTCTTAAATTAAATGTTAGTGGTACTTTTTCTTTGTTTAGTTAACTATTTAGTTATTTTTGATATTTCATGTTCTATTCCATTGTTCTAGCTGGTTTTCCTCACGTTAACTTCACACTGTCTTAATGTGTCTTGATACTTGGTAAGTTAAATTCCCCTGACATATTTTCCTTCAAGTTTTTCTTTGATATATTGCTCTTATACATTTCCATATGTTCATTAAATAAGATTATCAATTACCCCCCCCACACATACACACACATATACCTAATTGGATATTGACTGAGATTTCGTTAAATCTAAACTTAATTTTGTGAGATGCCATTTTTATAATATAAACACTTTCAAAACATGCACATGGGATATTAATCACTTTTTTTTATGAAGGTCTTCATTTGTCTTAATGAGAGTTTCTGTGGGTTCTTGCACATCTTTCATTAAATTTATTCATAAGCTCTTGGAGCTTTGGGTACCATTGCAAATTGTAGTGTTTAAAATTTTTATTTTCCAAAAATTGTTTTTTCCATTGTTTCATGCTGGCACTTTTCAAATTCCTTTTTTTATATTCAACTTATATTCAGTATTATTGCTAAATTTGCTTAATTCTAATTGCTTACCTTGAAACACATTTGGATTTTCTCCATAAACAAACATGAAATCCATGAATAATGTTGGTTTTCTTTAATCCTTTATAATCTATGTTTGTTTGATATTTACTTTCTTGCCTTGCTACATAGACTGGGACCTCTGAAACAGTGCTTGTTTTGAATTGGTGAATCAATTCACTCCACCTTTGTCTCACTTCTCATCTTACAGGAAATTTGTTCAGGTTTGCAGTTAACTAGTATAGTTGATATAGTTTTTTAAAGATAATCTATCATAATAAAGAGCTCTCTTTTCATTACCTGATTTGCTAATAGAGTTTTATCACAAATTGATGCTCCATTTTCTCAAGTGTTTTTCTGCATTATTTGGATGAAAATATATGTTTGTTTTTCTTTCATAAATGTAATTAGATTGGGTTTAACTTGCTGTACTCTGTAGCTTCTTGAAGTCAATGCTGACATACCTGTTTATAAGCTATTCTTTTCTAACATACGTATTTAAATATTTTATTTTCCCTAAATCTCAGTTTTAGCTACATCAATGCCTATTTTTTACTTTCATTTAGTTCAAAATATACTGTGATATTGTGATTTATACACACTCTGATATACAATAACTTATTCGTTGACCCATAAGTTGTCCAAAAAAATGTATTACATAATCTTCCAAATATATGTGGAATTTTAAGTGTTTTTTATTATCAATATATTGTTTAATTCCACTATGTATAGAAACTACCCTCTGTATGAATTGAATCATTTGCTGTTTGTTGAGACTTAATATGTGCCCCAGCCTGTGGTAAGTTTTGGTAAATACCCGCTGGATGCTTGAGGAAATTGTGAACCCTGGAATTGCTAAGTGCAGTGTTCTTTGTATCCAATGATATAATGTTAGTTCATTATGTTGTTCAAATATTTTACATCCATACTGAATTTTGTCTCTTTGTTCTATTAGTCACCTACATACCACTAGAATTATAGATTAGTGAATTGCATACATATTTTAATTTTGATATTAAAGCTATTTTTTAAGGGGGAAACATTTACCTGGGAAGTTAAATATTTTACCTTGAATTTTTAAAAATCTCTTACATTGCATTTTTCCTTAAAGAAATCTACTGTGTCTGATATTAGTGTGTGTGTGTGTGTGTGTATATATACGTTTTTTTAAACAGTGATTGCTTTTTTATCCAATTATTTTTAAATTTTGGTTTCTGTACATAATGTTGTGTCTCTTCTAAGCAGTTGTATTTTGTTTTATACCCAACATTTCAGTTTTTGTCTCAATTGTAACAGTTATTCTAGTTACCTCTCCTATTTGACTATAATTTCACATGTTTTTTAAAATTTAATTGCTCTTCTTTTGAAACACTAATTTTTGTAATTTTATTTTCTACTCTTCTATCTTGTTGATTCTCTGATCTTTTGCAAAACTGACTAACTAATGACTAGTGTGAAGTTTAGTAAAAATAATCTTTACCACTTCCTGGATAATTCAGTCATGGAACATTAAACAGCATCAAATGCTTCCAACTTTTGTAAACTTTTGTATATAATAAATTCTATAGCCCCGCCAGTGTGGCTCAATTGTTTAAGCATTGACCCACGCACCAAGAGGTCACTGGTTCTATTCCCAGTCAGGGCACAGCCTGGGTTGCTGGCTCGATACCCAGTAGGGGGCATGCAGGAGGCAGCTGATCAATGTTTCTCTCTCATCTATGTTTCTATCCCTCTCTCTCTCCCTTCCTCTCTCTGCAAAAATCAATAAAAACATATTTAAAAAATAAATTCTATACATAATTTCAATCCCACGAGGCATTATTTTACTATTATGTATAATAAATATTTATTTAGATTGTTTATTCTTTCTATTGATAATTACCATCTTTCTTCCATCCTGGGTCATTTTCTTCCTACTTGAAGAATATCCTCTAATGTTTTTTTAATGCATGTCTGCTTATAAACAATTGTTTTTATTTTTGCTTTTCCAAAAATGTCTTCATTTTGCCTTCATTTATAAAGAATATATTTCCTTATCATAGAATTCTATGTTGACAGACTTTTTGTCAACATGTTGAAAATATCATCCCATTGTTTCCTGGCTTGTATTGCAGCCCTTGAGATGTCAGATTTTGTCATAATATTGTTCCTTTGAAGTTAATAACTTTTTATCTGGATATTTGTAAGACTTTTTCTGTGTTTGGTTTGCAGCAGTTTTATGAGGATAAACGTCGGTGATTTCCTTTTTATTCCCCTATTTGGAGTTTGTAGAGGTTTTAAAATCTGAGGCTTGAAGTCTTTATTCAGTTTTATAGAGAATATGGCTTTTACAAACAAGGTAGATAATATGTTTTACCTTGTTTTGTTGTTTTCTGAGTCCTCTCTCTGTGCTTCAGGCTTAAAATGTTCTTCAGATCTATCTCCAGCTGTCTTTAGTATGTTGCTAATTCTACCGATTATTTTAATTACTGTTACTGTTTTTAATCTCTGGGTTTTTTAATGTGATTATCTTATGTCACTTTTAGTTCTCTGCAGAAATTATCCATAACAAATTTTACTACTTTTATTTTTGTATTAATTTAATTGTGGTATAACATATATACAATAAAGTTACAATTCCAACAACTTTTAAGTGTAAAATTCAATGAAATTAAGTACATTGTCATAGGTTTTCATCTATAACCACCATCCACCTCCAGAATTTTTCATCATCTCAAACTCCATATCCATTAAACAACAACTACCCATTGTCACCTCCCACCACCCCATCACTGCGTCTGGCACCCACCGCTCTACTCTCTATTTCTATGAATTTGACTATTCTAATTAGTTTATATAAGTGAAACCATATAGTATTTGTCTTTTTGTGACTAACTTATTTTACTAATGAAAATGTCTTAAGGTTCATCTATGTTTAAGCTTATATCAGAATTTCCTTCATTTTTAAGAGTAAATAATATTCCACTGAATGTATAGACCGCATTCTGTGTATCCATTCATCCACTGATGGGCGCTTTGGTTGCTTTCAACTTTTTGGCCACTGTGAGTAATGATGCTGCGAACACGGATGTGCAAATCTCTTCAAGATCCTGCTTCCAATTATTTCGGCTACATAACGAGAAGTGAAATTACTGGATCATATGGTAATTCTGTTTGTAGTATTTTGAAGAAATGTATGTTGTTTTTTATAGTGGCTCCACCAATTTTACATTCCTACAAGAAATGCACAGGGTTCTAATTTATTTACATCCTCACTAACACATTTATTTATTTGTTTGCTTGCTTGTTTGGTAACAGTCATGCTAATGGGTATACAGTGGTATCTCATTGTGGTTTTGATTCCATTTCTCAGGAAGAGTGATGTTGAGCATCTTTTCAGGTGCTTATTGATCATTTATGTATCTTCTTTGGAAAAATGTCTATAGCAGTTGTTTGTCCACTTTTAAATTGGGTGGTTTGTTTATTTGTTTGTCTTTGAATTTTGTTTTTGAGCATATTAATCATAGTTATTTTAAAATTTATATTTGATCATTTTATTATATTGATCTCTTATTGGTCTTATTTTATATTTTATTAACTAAATGTTTCTGTCCCCCAAATTCATATACTGTATTCATAATTCTGCCTCTAATGTGACTATATTTAGAAATTTGGAGATAGGGCCTTTATTAATCTAGGCTAAAATGATGTTATAAGGATGGGGCCCTGATCAAATAGGATTCGTGTCCTCATAACACACCAGAGACAATAGTTCTCTCTCTCTCTCTCTCTTTCTCTCTCTCTCTCTCTCTCTCTCTCTCTCTCTCTCTCTCTCTGTGTGTGTGTGTGTGTGTGTGTGTGTGTATGTGTTCATCATGGGAGGACACAGTGAGGAGGCAGCCATCTACAAGTTAAAAAGAGGGCTCTCACCAAGAACAGAATCAGCTAGAACTTTGATCTTGAGGTTTCATCAACTGTGAGAAATAAATTTATATTATTTAAGCCTCCAGTATGTGGTATTTTGTTATGGGAGCCCAAGCTGACTGAGACACAGTTGTCAATGGTTTATCTTTTTCCCCCTAGTCTATGTAGTGCATGGCTACATACAGTATTTGCTTCTTGGGGATTACACATCACATATTATTTATGAATAACTATAGAGATAATTTGAAATGATGGATGGGATTATCTTCTTTTAAAAAGGATGTTTTTACTTTTCTTTACCAAAGGCAATTATGCTATGGGCTCTAAATATGCTATATCACCTTGTTCTATACAGACATGAAAATGTTTCAATACTGTATTTCAGGGTCTGTGAGACTAGCCTCTCTGCTTCACTCTGCTCACATGATGTACCCTGTTGGAAATCTAATCCAATTCCTGGAACATTTACCGGGGCTCTACTCTTGAAAATTCTGAACACTAATATTTGATCCCCCATCTGAAAGCTGCACTTGGCTGCATTAACCAGTCTAACTTCATTTTTGATATTTGAAAGCTGACTGCTCCAAGCCCTTCTACATGCCTGTCTTTCACTCCACATCTGTGCCAGCTAATGCCCACATGCTCCCTCCTTTGTCATTGGCAGGAAGTTCAAACCACACAGAACCCAGCCTGTAGCATGGGAGCCTTCACCCATCCCTGCCCCAAACCACAATATAATCCAACTAGTACGCTCTTACTCTCTTTGAAGCTGTTCACACCTGGTTGGGAGCCTTCCCAGAAAACCTTAGAGTGAGTAATAAACCTTCCTTGTGTGGTTTATAAGTCTCAACACCCAACCAAGAGGCTATTCTGCTTCTGCAGAATAATCTCAAATTTTTGTAGCCTTTCAGTTTGCACATTTATAATTGGCCAATTTCTTTCTTATTTTTTAATGTTTTTATTTATTTATTTATTTTTATTGAAAGAGGAAGAGAGAGGGATAGAGAGATAGAAATATTGATGAGAGAGAAACATCAATTGGCCGCCTCCTGCATGCCCCCTACTGGGTATTAAGCCCAAAACCTGGACATGTGCCCTGACTGGGAATTGAACCAGTGACCTCTTGGTGCATGGGATGATGCTCAATCCACTGAGCCACACCAGGCTTATTGGCCTATTTCTTAATGAGAAAAACTCTTATTTCCTTCCTGTTGACCATTTAGTTTATTCAGAAATTATGTACTTAAAAAATAAACAAACAAACAAACAAACAAAAAACTCAGTTTATAGAACTGTACTCAGTAGAAGATTGGTCTAAACAAACGTGTCTGTCTTTTCTGGAAATTTAACTCCACAAACACACAGGTTACTATTATTATTTTTTTATATATATACTCAAATTTAAGGGTAATGTTAAATGCATTCCAGTGGTGTCACAATAAAGAAGAATCATTAAGTTTGCAAATGTGATCCATGTGTGAATTCAGGTAAGTATAGCAGACTGCATTATTCACAATTACTTCATTTCCTCACGGGACAATTATACATCCTTGCCTTGTTGAGTTCCGAAGCAGCACGGCTTGTGCTATGGGTAATGAAATGTTGATAGAAGTAATGTGTGCCATTTTCAAGGAAGAGCTTTATGAGCCAATTTGAGATTCGCCGTGTCTCTCCTTCCTCTTTGCCAGAAGACTGGCAGTGTTACTGATGGGGACTGCTCGCCCAGAGAGGTTCACCAAAGGAGGGTGTTATGAGCCGAGTCATGACTGACTCACGTGAACATTAGTTTGAGGAATAAAACACCTATTTTTGTGAGCCCCTGGGATTTTGGAGTCACTTCATATCCCGTAGCCTATCCCGAGAGTGACACACTACTGGTAGTGATAATCAGAAATAAGGAAACATTTCAGGGCATGTTTAAAATCATAAAATGCTGGCTTGTAGTATGGGACTATTCCCATAGTGGGTGACGTGTTCCTTGCCATCATCTCACGGACGCTGAGTTTGAACGTGATGTAGAGCAGCACCTTCCAGTGGCTTGTACAGGTTAGCACCTGCTCTCTGGTGATCGGCCTGGAGAAGAACACTTCCTCTGAACCACAACCCCATCTGCTTGGGACCCTCCCAGAAAACAAGAGACTGGAAGCTGACCCACAGCTTGGAGCCAAGGCCAGCAGATAGCAGCCTGCATCCTCCAGCTGAGCCCAGTCTCCATCAGCCAAACATCTGTTGACTCACAGAACTGTAAACACAAAAACTAGATCCTTGTGGTTGCGAGCCTTGCAGTTGGTTCCCCACCCATGCATCTCAGGCTTTATGGCTTCTGGGAACTCTAGCTGAACTCCCGCTGCTGGTGTGTGTATAGCTCACCTGAAAGCTTTGTCCCAGGCTCTACATGGCCTGTGTGCCTACACACAGGGTGCATCAACTCTCCCTGGGGACATCAAAAAGAGAAGGATTTTTTTGTAATACATATACTCAGTCTATAGGTGGTAGTTAAAACCATCCCACAGAAAGGGATCACAACAGGAGAGAATTTATTTAGAGAAATAACAATCAACACCCCTTAGGGCAGGGACAACAATGAATCTACAAAGAGGACTGAATAGGAGACATTAGCAAAATAAATAGACAATAAGCAGAGAGTAGCAGCACAGAACCTGGAGAAATACAGCTTTTCAAGGAGTGTTGACAGCGATACTCAGTCAAGTATAAAGGGCTGTTAAGTGAGGATTGAAGGTTGTGTATTGTAAACCAATATGAATAGTAATTATGAATATTGTTCGAGAAGATGAACTACAATGTGTCAAAACAAAATCCTGAGGTTTCTTGTTCAAAGAACAATCTATAAGAATATAAACCAAATCAAGAAGCAGCTCAGTCTCCACCCCATGAAACTTAGTGTTGAATGCAGCACTATCCAACAGAAATAGTATGTAAACTGCCTTTATAAATGTAAAAGTCTTTAATAGCCACATCAAAAAATAAGAAGAAATAGGTGACATTTTAATAATATATTTTATTTAACCAACTGTTGCAAAATCCTATCATTCCAACATGTAATCAATGTAAAATATTATACACAGTTCTGTTTTCATCATAAAATGATAAAAATGTGTGTGTGCTCCTACATACATCTCAATTCAGACTTGCCATATTTCGAGTGTGTATAGGTACACGTGGCCAATGAATACTATATAGGAAGTATAGATAAATAGATTCTCAATGCAGGTAAATATATACTCAGCGAAAAAGTCAAACTATTAACAAATTCTGTTACAATGGAGAAAGTCTTTATCAATTTGAGTATGTGCTGAATGGCTGAATTAATCTAGAAAACCGCTCAGGAATTAGTTGACTGAATATAAGATAATGGCTAATTGACTGTCATGTTTCGCGAAGGAGATGCTGTAATTTATAACCCCAGGAAGAATAATGACTAGATCATCCAAGAGAATGTAATACCAATGGCAGGTTGTGCATTTTATTTCAGGATAGACTGAAGCCCATCATTTATATATGTTCATGCTTTAAAGGTACAGCACAAGTGCCCTGTTTTTCATATTTAATAAATGAGAATCAAATCAATGTTCTCCAAATTATTAAAGCATGGGAGCTTTTTCTAATCTAAATTGTTACAAATATATTGTAAGCTAGTTTTGAAAGAGATGGCTTTAAAATATATCTGAGAATTTCCAAAGTAAATCCATGGAAGGATATCACATTGACTGATTATCTGCAAATTTAAGGGCTAGTAGCTTTAATGTCACCCCAAACCCCAAAATAAATATCTTATAAGCAGAAAAAAGTAAAAAGTTCTAAGAAAGAAACATAAGATGGAGTGGATAGCAAAATGAAAGCAGGTTGTTAGTAGCACTGACACTTGGAATCGGAAGAGATGGTGTAGGTGGTCAGCATGGGTAACACCCTCTCTGTTTGGACATATTCCTCCGGCTCCTTCTGTGTCGTCAGCCTGGGGGCTTTGTCAGGGCTCTCAGGAAATTCTTCTGTCCACATTGTCCTCTGGTGCTCCTGGTAATGAACTTCAGAAACCAAAGTTGATATCAATCCAGGATTGTCAGATTTATCAAATAAAAATAGAAGGATGTATTATACATGGGATATACTTATACTAAAACACACACAACTATTCGTCATTTTTCTGAAGTGCAGTTTTAACCAGATATCCTGTATTTTACCTGGCAAAGTGTCTTTCCCCATCAGTTCCTCAATATTAAAGGCATCGCCCCCGGAGATGGTGAGGTTTCAAGCTACTATCGCTGGTCTAAAATCGTCTACCTTTGCAGCCCTAAGCCAGGCCACATGTACAAACGCAGGTCCTTCCCAGTCGCTGAGTCAGTGCCGTAGTGCTATGGGTGGCACTCGTTACAGAGCAAGTCAGACTCCAGTTTCTCTGTTCCGAGAGGGTTCAGCTTGAGGCCGTAGCACTCTGCTTGCTTCTCCCACTGCTCCTTTCTCGTCTGCATGGCTCCCCCTCCTAATGTCTCAGCCTCCCTCTTGGTCTTGCGCCTGTGGGTTGGAACACACATGCTCGCATTGTTCTTAATGTGCCCACTCTCGGGTCACCAGTGAAACTATAGTTTTCTCCAGCAGGATAGTTATGGACTAATTTGTAAACAAACCATGGGGTAATTTTAGAAGATTTCACCCTATATAAAAATGCACAAACTTAGGTGGAAAGTAATGCGCTGCCTTGTCTTAATAGGGGGGAAACTCTTCAGAGAAAAAGGAACTTTGAAGGGCTATCATGTCACCGTTCCATTACTTTCCTGGAGGGTGTGCTGAGCAGTGGGGAACCAAGTATCTTTTTTCATGTTGTCTGGTGATATTTCCTCATTTCCTTTAGATATTTTAATGCAATCAGTGCAGCTCACATCTGCAGAGCAATCAAATTACCAAGTCAACATAATCCAATGAAATGCTGAAGAACCAAATAATCAAATTCAGATTAATATTAATTGCTATATTTCTGCACCTGGATTCAGAAAAGAAGAGGAGGTAGAGAGATAGAGAAACAGAAAGACAGTAAGAGAGAACAGATATCCACTAACCATTAAATGATTACGATCATGTTCTCTGAGTTTGTTCAAACTCTTTTCTTTCCAGGCTTACACTGAATTTTTTAATCTGGAAAAATGAATATTTCTTTGCTATTTGTACTGAGTACATAATTATGGGCAGACTTTAGTATAAACACAATATAAAACTCAGTATTTAATTCAGGAATAAATGAGCAGGTACCTGGAAGCAGAAAGCAATTTGTATTTAATATATTTCTCATGTCTCTGACCTCTGACACCATAGAATTGTTTCTCAGCATCCTATTTATTTAATCCCTACAATTTAAAAAAAACACACACAAGATTTATAGCTATAATTTTATGGATCTTTTATGTCAAAAATGACTTTACTATAAATGTCATGCTTCTAATTAAATTATATTTTCTTTGAAATTGAAGAATGAATTTCATCAAGATAGACTAAGAAGAATTATAAATTCTTAATTTAATTCTTATTATTCTCTTTCACATTATTTAACTCTATGTGTCTCTTCAGTTCTAAATCTCAGTTTCCTTACTTGAAAAATACGAGGTTAACAATATTGATCCTGGTCTATTATTATTAAATATGATAATATATTGAAAGTGTTAGTAAACCATAAGATAATGTACGAGTAGGTTGCCAATGTGATGCAGTTAATTTTTAAAATTTATTTATTGTTTTTGTTTGTTTGTTTGTTTTAGAGAGAGAGAGGAAGGGAAAGAGAGAAAAACATATTGATTTGTTGTTCCACTTATTTATGCACTCATTGGTTGATTTTTGTATGAGCCCTGACTTGAGATCAAACCCACAATCTTGGCATATTGGGACGATCCTCTAACCTACTGAGTTACCCAGCCAGGGAAAGATGTAGTTAATTTTTTAAAGTGACAGTAAGTTCTTTCCTTCTTTGTCAAATATAAGTTGACCATAATGGTGTGGGTTGATTTCTCGGATTTTGTTCTATTCTGTTGATCTAAGTAAAGAGTCTCTTCAATAAATGGTGTTGGGGAAAATTGGACAGGTACATGCAAAAAATAAAAATAGATAACCAACTTACAACATACACAAGAATAAACTCAAAATGGATAAAAGACTTAAATGTAAGTCATGAAACCTTAAAAATCCTAGAAGAAAACATAGGCAGCAAAATCTCAAGACATCTCACATAGCAGAATTTTCACCAATACATCTCCTAGGGCAAGAGAAACAAAGGAAAAAATAAACAAATGGAACACTACATCAAAATAAAAAGCTTTTACACAGCAAAAGAATCCATCATCAAAATGAAAAGGGAACCCACTGTATGGGAGAATATATTTGCTCATCATACATCTGATAAGGAGTTAATTTCCAAAATGTATAAAGAACTTGTACAGCTCAACAAAAGAAAGACAAATAACTCAGTTAAAAAATAGACACAGGACCTGAATAGACGCTTCTCCAAAGAAGACATACAGATGGCCAATAGATATATGAAAAAATGCTCAATGTCACTAATCATCAAAGATGCAGATTAAAACTACAATGAGATATCACCTTAAACCTATCAGAATGGCTACCATCAACAAACAAGTGCTGGTGAGGATGTGGACGCTGCTGATGGGAATGCAGCCTGGTGCAGACCCTATGGAAAACAGTATGGAATTTAGTCAAACAAATTAAAAATAGAACTACCATTTGACCCACTGATTCCATTTCTAGGAATACACCTAAGAATCCTGAAACACCAATCAGAAAGAATATAGGCACCCCTATGTTCATAGCAGCACTGTTTACAATAGCTAAGACCTGAAAACAGCCCAAGTGCCCATCACTAGATGAGTGGATAAAAAAGCTGTGATACATTTACACAATGGAGTACTATGCAGCTGTAAAGATGAAGGACTTCTTACCCTTGCAACAGCATAAATGGACCTGAAGAGTATTAAGTTGAGTGAAATAAGCCAGTCAGAGAAAGACAAATATCACATGATCTCATGTATAAGTGGAATCTATTGAACATAATAAACTGACAAAGAAAACAGGTCCAGAGGCATGGAGGCACGAAACAGAAAGACATGAATCAGAGGGATGAGAAGAGATTAACCAAAGAACTTATATAAATACATGCATAACTTATGGACACAGACAATAATTTGGTGAAGGCCTGGGGTGGGGCAGGGGTTTGGAGGAAGGGGGTAAAGGGGGAAAAAATGAGGTTCTTCTGTAATACTGTCAATGATAAAACAAAATATAAAATAAATAAAAATGACAGTAAGAAATCTAAACAATATGTGAACTTTAGTTAGAAATCGTGTAGCAATATTGGTTCATGTGTTGTGACAAATGTACCATACTAATGCAAGGTGTTAGTAATAAGGGAAACTGAGTATGGCAATTCTCTGTAATATCATTTCAACCTTTCTGTAATTCTGTGCCCATTCTAAAATAAGAAGTTTATTAATATTTTAATTTTATTTTTCAATTACAGTTTACATTCAATATTATTTTGCATTAATTTCAAGTATACAGCACAGTGGTTATACAATCACATACTTTACAAAGTGATCCCCTGATATTTCCTGTACCCACCTGACACCATGCATAGTTATTACAATATTATTGACTGTACTCTCTGTGATGTATTTTTACATCTCCATTAAAAGTTTTTAAAGAAAATAAGTGAAACCAGGACATATAGGTCCACAGTGGCACAGTATCTAAGTCAGTGAATGAAACAAGACCATATTTATACTTTAATTGTGAGTGAGGGGTGGGGCAATCTTCTTGAGAATCAATCACGTGCATCACTTTATAGAACAAGGAGAAGTCTGCTTGTATCATAGGACATGCACACCATCCACACCAGTCCTGAGCAGGACAAGAGAAATGATGTCATACTTTAGGGCAGTATTACCATGTTTATTTGAAATCCCAAGGATTGACACCTCATGGAGGTGAATTGTGCTTCACGACTTTGAGAAAGTACATCACCTGTAGTGTAGCTTATCATTAGTTCTCTCCTGGACACATCTCTTACCAGACATAGTCCTCAAGCAACAGGTTGGCTATACTGCCAGGGCAGAGCTAGACTGGAAGCAAAAAGGTCTTCCCTCATCACGATTTTTTGGGGCCCATGTTGATTTATAGCTTCCTTTTGGAATCTTACTCATTTTCCAGGCAGACAGGCAAATAAGGCAGCTTCAGATTCTTGAATAAGACATATTTTTACATTCAGGTTATCATTGCTTTGTTCTTGGAACATTTTATCAGTAAATTATAAAATATTAATCTCTGCTTTAAATCTAAATCATTTTAAGGTAAATAAGATTCAGTCTTATTTTTATGCTCAACTTGGAGACCGAAGTTTAGCACTTTTTTTTACTGAACTCAATAGACACTTAGAGCCATCTCTTCCAGGATATAAGGATGTCCACATCACTGGAGAGACCATAGGCAGACTTTTCATTATCTGGAAAAAAAAGCGATGATAAATCATCTCCTCTCCCTTCCAATTATTCTCTCTCTCTCCGTCCTTTTCCTTCTTTCCTTCCTTTCTTCCTTTCTTTTATCTTTCTTTCATTTCTTTTTCTTTCTTGATAGAATATTTAAAACAAATCTTTGACATGTCATTTAACCCACAAATACTTTTCTAATCGAAAGGAAGATGTATATATGTCAGGTTAGTATAACAACCATATCATTATTACTCCTGAGATATTTTTTTAAATCCATAAAGTCATTATAACTTGTTCATATTTAAATGTTTCAAATGTCTAAAATAAATGTGGGGTGTTTTTTAAATATTTGGTTTCTATGAGTTAGGTTCCAAATGAAGTCTGGATATTGAGGTCTATTGACCTCAAAGTTATCAAATACAGAGCACTTTCCAGACTCTTACAAGACACCAGAGTAATTTAGGAGACTCTGCTTTGCTTAACATTGTGTAATAAGCTACTTTCACCATGTAATACCTGTTGCTTCTGAGATTGTATTTTTATTTTTTTCATAATAAAAAAATAGATCCTGAATATTCTTTTTTTTAATCCTCACCAAAGGATATGCTTATTGATTTTAGAGAGAAGGGAACGGAGAGAGAGAGATAGAGATGAGAGAGAGAGACATTGGTGTGAGAGAGAACATTGATTGATTGCATCCCATATACATCCGAACAGGGATCAAACTTGCAATCTAAGTATGTGCTCTGACTGGGAATTGAACCCACAACCATTTAGTATATGGGTTGATGCTCCAACCAACAGAGCCACATTGGCCAGGGCAATCCTGAATATTCTTAACTTTATTAAGTACACTTTAGAGGTGAGCTAAAAATAATGAAGATGAAAGAAGAGAAGCCTTATGTGGTTGAAAACAGAATGGATGAGAAAGGAATCAATATTTATATTTATTTAAATGTTTTTGCCATCATAGTGTTAGAAAAAAAAATCATAGGTTTTGTAAGAAATTTCATTTTTGTCATAGGATAGAAACAGAAAGATGTTAAGGTGTTTTCCTGAAGGAGACAGTGTTATATGTTAGCTAAGAACTTGGGATATCAAAAGAAATAGTTTTATGTCTTAGATCTGTCATTGTGAAATGTTACTTACCTCTTGAAACCCCACTTTCTGTATATAAAATAGAAATAGTAAATGGACTTACTCTCAGGAGTATTTGTTAACTTCAGATGAGGTAGCTCATGTAAAGAGCTAGTCAGATCATAAAAGTTTAACTACTGATACCATATTTATTGTTATTGTTCCGTTCTATGCTCTCCATAGTCATCAAGTTTAGTTTTTAAAACTTAGGACACAACCAGTAATCACCATCAGAAAAGTAGTTACCAGGTCTGTGGGGTTGCAAGTCTCAAGTTTTCACCTATGGCTAGGCGTGTTTGAGGCTTCCTGGTGCCTGGAGGGTAATGGGGAATGCATTCAGAGCTCTTCCAAGAGCATTCTGGCTTGGAAACACCTGCCTTGGTTCCTCCCTTCAGTTCCAGGGCATGATGACAACCTACTCTTGGAGCCAGGATTCTGGAATTCTCCTTGGCAGGGCTGTATGTGAGTTACAGACCAGGTCAATGGTGGTGAGACCAAGGCTCTGGCATGAGTCCTCTCTCCTCATATTCGAGCAGGCAGGGCAGGATCAGTCTTGGAAGAACTGGGACCTCAGCTGTGCTGGCCTTGCCTCAACTGAGAGGACATCATGCCAGGTGAATTATGGTTGCCCTCGGGTCCTGAGAGGTCTAAACAGAAGCTTTTTCATCCCCCTTTCGAGGCCCATCAAGACTCATCTTAGTCTGGCTACTCTGGTCTCCGTTCTGCTTAAGGACCAGATTCCAGAGCGGGCTCCATCCCTAGACAAACATTTGCACTCTACAAGGCTTTGGTTGCGTGGATCAGTGGGCTGGCAAAGGTGAGACTTTAGAATGTGGCAGAGATTCCCAACTTGATCTGTGGATTCAGCGAAATCCCAATTAAATCTCAGAAATATATTTTATAGATATAGACAAATGTAACAATAATGGTAATTTAATAATAATTATTATAATTCAATCCTAGAAGGATTTCATCTCATACCACTTTGGGGTTTTGTGTTTATACACATAATTCATATCCACCTTGAAAAAGTTTAAAATACAAATGCATTATTTTACAGGGGGAGAACATCAGACTTAAGAAATATATTTAGGTCATACTCTCTCCATACAAACTTTGTACACTAGATACCCAAGGGTTGAGCTGCATGTAAGTGACATTAAATTTCATTGATACAAATGTCCTATGTTCCTATATTTCAGCTCTATAATTCTAAGAACTCAGATTTCATTCAACACATCATCAACAGTTCCTCAAAGTTCTTCTCTATCATGGTTACACCATTCTGTTCCACCGATAACTACCGTCTGTGGAAATAGATGTTCAAGTTGAGACCACTTCACTATCACCTTAAAATTGCAGGTGTTAGAGAACTTTTCTCCTTGGCTCTTCAAACACCAGGACTGAAGTTCTGCCCCACGTCCCACAAGATTCTCGCGGGTGTTCCTCATCCATGCGTGGCTCCTTGATTGGTCTCCGCTCCTTCAGAAAACAAGTCCCCTGAATATGATCTTACAGAGAGACTACCAGCCCTCAGTTTAATGAATAAACAGCCAAATACTGTGCTCTGTTTGAAATCAATTGGGAAACCACTACAGTATAGGAAAGCCATGACAAACAGAAACATCTGGATTTGATTATTACTAAGTCAATAATATGAAATAAGAATGTCTTTAGCTATAACATTTATGACTCAAATAAACCTTTTTCATTTACTATAATGGTAAATGGGACGACGCTTTTATCCTCCCAATAATTGGAGACTAAATTCAGCTATATGAAATTGCATTAAATAATACATTATTAACCCAAAAATATCTAGATTTTAAGCATCTTGGATCCTCAAACCACCACACAACTGAAATTATGTGAAAATATGAAGCACTATGTATAGAAATTCTTTATTGCCTCAAATGTGCATATTCTGTCTAAAACCCGCAGATGGGTGTTCACCCATATTTCTAATGTGACTTAGAGAATACATTTGTTCACAAAGTCTGCTGCAGATGGCTTAGTCTCTTCGTTTATCTTGATATCATATGACCCCAGATCTGAGACATTAAAGGACTAGCATAGCAACTTTTTAATGAATGTCCTGTATGATAATATATGGTCTATGTGAGCAAACAACCTTAAAATCTTATGAATGATATTTACCACGTAAAGTAGCCATTTTAAAATTTTCTGAGTGTAGGTCATTTTTTTCTGTCTTGATGTATTTTAATTTTCTATCTGCTCTTTAATCCCAGCTAATTAGGGGATTTTACTTCCTTGTAATACTGGATTCTTAAGCCAAGCTTGTAATTACAATGGGTATCAGTGTTCAATTAATTATAGGTTGTAGGTTAATTGGTAATTCTTCATACAGCATTTTTCCTGAAAATGCTTCACATGGCAATCATTCACTTTATTCCCAGGACAATAGATTTAACCATTTATCTAGGTGTTTCTCCCTCAAAATGCTGGATAAGAAGCCTGCTGCTTAGATGTCCCAGGTTATCTCAATGATCAGGAAAGAAGGAGAGATCTCATGGTGAAAATTCTTCATCTCTCATCAAAAGTAGATTTTATATTAGGACCTTTATCTCACACATCTCTCCACAATGCATTTGGAACAACTGGGTGATTTTCTTATTAGAGAACATTCTGGCACCTAAATTATTATGCATAGAATTAGTTATCTTCGTTCCAACATTTATTGAGAGAGAGAGAAAAGAGAGGGAGGGAGAAGGAATAATATACATTGGTTTGATTTTCCTTAATTACAATCAGTAAGGTTTTGGCATTGATAAATGCTTCATCTCCTGAATCAAAAAAATTCAATATATCTAATATTAATGTCACCCTTATATCTTCCAACCAGTCTTTTCACCAAATTTTCCTCATATCTATCATCACAATCCTAGTTACTTGGGCTTACGCTACAAAGTAACTCATAACTTCACTTTCTTTCTCTGCTGCCCCCAGATAAGTCATGAACCTATTTTATCCATGCTTTCTTGGCAGTATGAGGCACATATACCCTTTCTTTCTGCCTTTACTACCTCTCTCGAAATATAGGCAATCATCATCTTGTAACTATGTTTTCCTTCAACAAATATGCAGAACTAATTTCTTATTACAAAGAAAATGTTTTATATAATCCTAAAGAATATGTACATTACATATCCACTCACTGAATATCTTCCTGAGAAACCCGTTGATTAGATCTGCATGTTTCAGTAATTCAAAAGTAGGTAATAGGTGATTGTTCACAGCCTCACCTGTGGTGGACTGTATCAGGTGCTAGAGGGGTTACTGTGGCATGGGACTGAGAGTTGCCATTGGGTAAAGCAACATGGATGTCATGAATGGTCATGGAAAGAGCAAGATAATTGTATGGTGGGAGGAAAAAACTGCTGAATTAGGATAAAGAGTCCTTCTTCAGTGAAAAAAATTAGAATATGTTCATATGTTTGAGATGTTACAGAATGAACGAGGGTCTGCCTGCCTCACGCACAGCAAAGCCAAACACTGAACATTGAGATTTTCAAAGGAGAAATTAAAGCTTTTTATTTGCAGGACATCAAGCAAGAATAGTGGGAAGCTATTCCTTAAAACCTGAGCTCCCGCCCTGGCTGGTTTGGCTCAGCAGTTGGAGCGTGGGCCTGCGGACCAGAGAGTCACCTGGTTCAGTTCCTGCTAGGGGCACGTACTAAGCAAAAACAAAAACAAAAAACCTGAGCTCCCGATAGCTTTTAACCAAGGATTTTTAAAGGCAAAGCCTGAGGTTAGGAGTTCAGGGGAACAGGCATGTGGAGGGAAGTGCTGGCCACGCAGGTTTCTATTGAGAGCCCTGGAGCTTGGCCATTTATGGTTGAGGGGCTGTAACGCAGGATCTTTCTGGACAACGGTCCCTTCATCTTTGAATGGGTTCTGGTGTTCAAGTTCTGGTCATGTCCTGGTCCTTTGGGTTCTGATGCAGCTGGAGGTCAAAGTTCTCTCCTCTGTGCACTCATTGGCTGTATGTCTTGAGGTTTGGGTCTGTTGTCTCTGAAAGGCAGCGCAGCACCTTATTAAACAGGATAGGACCATTTTGAGACGGTGCTGCAGTTACAGAGCGGACTGTTCATCAAAGAGAAGTAAGTGGCTATTGGGGAGAGCAGAACCAAGTGCTGAGCCTACCACGAGTGGGCGGGAGGGGGCAGAATCGACTCGAGAGAAGGGCTGCCTTCAACGACATCATCCTTAGTAGTTGCAGGAAAGCCGTTACGTGGTATGGATGTCCTTAGGTGTCTAGAAGCAGAGAAAATTCTCCCAATTTTTTTTTTTTTTTTTTTTACAGAAAGGAGAAACATGTTTATCAGCTGAGAGTAAGAATGGGAGAGTTACTGGAAGGTTCTGGAAAAAATAAAAACAAGAAAGGATCAACTGGTACAGACTTACTACGAAAAGAGCCAGATAGTAAACAGTTTAGTCTCGCAGGACCTTCAGTCTTTATTGTGATTACTCATTGTGCCCTTGTCGCAGGAAAGCAGCCACCGACGATGGGTAAGTTCAAGAGCGCTGCGGTGTTCCAGGGCACCTTGATTTGCAAAGTTTGGCCCAGGGGCCACCGTTTGTAACCGGATGCAGGAGAAGGATGGATGAACTTGTGTCTCACTGCTGGAGAGTTCAGGCCTCCAACATGGGACAAGTCAGCAGGGTTGAGTGCCTTTCTCCAGCCAAGTGAAAATAGGCAGCACAGGAGAGGCAAGGATGAGGCAGGGAGTCTGCCTCCAGATTCTTATCCCCCCGCTTCTCTGAGTCACGGTGACTCCTGTGTTCGCACTGGGCACACTGCCTCCCGTGCAGTACCCCCCAATTCCAGGGTTAGGTATAAACATTTCAATAGTTCACAGTATAACATAAATTGGAAAATATTCCTTAGGGAAACTTTAGATGGAATTTAGAATAAAGCATTCTGTTCTTCAGTATAAAGTATGTTCACAAACATGAAATATTTCATGTAAAAATAGCCCTTCATGAGTCCTTTCGGTAAAGCAATGTAGCAGCCGTGGAAGTAGTGAGGAACTTCCAGGTGGGGCCCAACGCCAAGCGCTGGAAGTTAACTGAGTTTCAATAAATATTTTCAATGTATTTTTTTTAAATGTGTTTGTATTGTGTGCTTTGAGGTTTAATAATGTGGCTGCTTCCTTCTATTTATTTAGTGAATAAACAGTTCAATGACTTTCTTTCTGTGTAAGAAAATGACTTGGGTCACCTAAAATTCTTTAGCCTACACTATCTTCAACTCCTCTGAATAAAAACTCCCTGATAATCCAGCTGGTGTGGCTCAGTGGTTGAGCATCGACCCATGCACTAAGAGGTTGCCGGTTCGATTCCCAGTCAGGACACATGCTAGGGTTGTGGGCCCAATCCCCAGTGGGGGGCATGCAGGAGGCAGCCAATCGGTGTTCTCTCTCATCGGTGTTTCTATCTCTCCCTCTCAACTTCCTCTTTCTCTAAATTCAATAAAGGAAAAAAAATTAAAAAAAAAACCTCCCTGATAGTATTACATCCTTGTTGCTCAAAGTGTGGAGCTCTGGATGGCAGCATGAGTACCACCTTCCACTTAATTAGGAACACAGGCTCCTCGCTGCTGCTCCGGGTCAGGGTCTACCTGCTACAGGACCGGGGTTGGCGCACCCGCCAGCCTCAGAGAAGCTACAGCAGTTCCTCCTCCTTCCTGAGGTGGGAAGGACAATTACTGTGAAAATGTTGTAATCACTGGGTTTCATTTCGTAATTTTGTAAAAGTCATTACGGCCCTTTGAATTGCTTGGTCATGCTGGCTTATAATTTCAGTTCTGGCCTCTAAATGTCATTCAGAAGATCTGCTAAGAAAATCAAAATGAAGAATATTAAATTATGAGGACTTGTTCCATTCATTGCTTTTCTCCCAACCCAAAGAGCTTTATTTTTAGATGAATAATTGCATCCTTTGTACTGAGAACAAATTAATAACCGGTTGCATTTAACAATTCCAATTTCGCCATCAGAAAGGCTCATGTACCGGGTCAGGGTAGAATATTACAGTGACAATTAGTTAAAATTTAGCTGGCCTTGTGGAAAAAAAATAATCTGTATTCCAAGGGCAGCTGTCTTTAAACGGGGACATTTGGGTTACTAGGCAAATATTAAATTAGATGAGTTTGCAGGAGCCATAAACATGTTATTCCAGAGCCCTACAAGAAGATAATAGAAGTAATAACAAATAGGCTTTGAAATCACATTTTAATTAGTCAGACAAACTGTTTTACACAGAAACCCTGACACAGCACCAGCCATGGTGGCATGAAGCTAGTTAAACATGTAGATATGAGCAAGTTTATTTGGAAATAAAAATGTACCACTTAATAAGCAGTTTTACTCAAAATAATGACTTTCATAAATCACTGTAACTAGAACATTATTGAATTGAGAATATGCCCTATTTGACTTTATTATTATTCAACATTATCTCTGGATACCAAAGCAAAGTTCCATTTATGAGAGGCATTTTTCAAAACTATAAAATTTTATTAATATTATAAAATTATTATAGTGTTAATTTCATAATACGAGTTAATACAGTGATATTAGGCTCCAGGGTTCTTTGTTCTATTCCCACCACCCTTCAGATTTTCTGTCACCCTAGGGAGAATTCTAGAACCAGTCCTGGGCAAACTAGTCAGTGGTCCCCTGGTCATCTGAGAAAACGGCAGCACTCACCTTCTGTCTGTACCAATCGTCAGTTTTGGGGCACTCCCAAAGTCCTATAGGCTCCCCTTCTCCTGTCAGTTAGAAACTGATAAATGTATGCACTCAGGAAATGCTTCAAGTTCGTGAAATGAGGGCGGCGGGGGATATAAGAGGAGTCCAGAAAGGTTAACGTTGTGTAACTGCGTTCACGGTGACAGTTCTGGTAGTGTAGACCTATGGAAGGAGAGAGTGAACAGAAGCTGACAGAGTGTCCTGGTATACATCAGTTATTTGTGTGGAAAGCCCCAGTTAAGAAAGTGTCACCAACAGCCAAGTACAAAATATGGTAGGAACTAGTAGATGAAGTTTCTCTTGAGCTATCTTTGAACCTAGTCAATGGCATCATCTAACATGGGAATAATCTGTCTGCAAACACCATCCTGTGAATCCAGCTAACTTTCTTATCCACTGAGTTCAGTGCTAATTGGATTACTTGTTCTACTTGACCATCATATGTTACACAAACTGCCTTTATTTTCAAGTTTGAAAAGACTTAAGAAAAAATACATACATATCCCAGAAATGTGATGTAAAAATATTGTGATGCAACTCCTATAGAATTCCATCAATTATATTCCTTTTCATTCAAACCCAGAATGTATCTCTCGGAAAGTATGAGCTCACCAAGGACTACTTCAGAAATAGAAGGTTAATTCAACTTTGGAAGACATGTACTGAAATCTATCACTTTAACTAAATAAATTACAAAAAAGTTTTCTCAATAGATGCAGAAAAACATATATTTGATCAATTGAACATTCCAATTTTAAGTCTATTTTTAAACAAGTAAAAAATGAATTTTCTTTACCTTTATAAGAGATATGTCCAAAAAAGAACATCTCAGCAAAAATCATACTCAAAGGTGAAATGATAAAAATAGGATGCTTGACTACCAGAAATATGATAAGAACACCAGCTACTACCACTTTCTTCACATTATACTAGGTCTCCTCGTCATGCCATAATACTAGAAAAATAAATCATGGATGAAATACTGAACACTGTAAAAAATCTTAATTATCTCCAAGTTATTCTATAATTCAACAAAATATCAAACTTCCGACAACAGAGCTGGTTGTATTTTTTCTGAGGATATGGATAAGTAAATTCATAAATATATATGGAATGACAATAACTCGATTTAGTAAAGATACGTCTGACCTAGAAGAATATTTTGAAATACGACAGAGAGGGCATTGTAGATAGCTGGAGAATGGAGGACAATTCAATAAACGAAGCAGAGACAATCAGTTTGCTATTTGGAAAAATTAATTAAACTTTTAAAAATTTAATATATTAAACATGTAAATGTAAATGGGAATTTTAAACTGCTACATATATATAGGTCAATCTCTTTATAAATTTGGAGTAGTGTGTTAGGTAGAATGAAAAGCTTATCTATGTTAACAAAAATCCCAAAATTTCAATGGCTTAACACCTTACTTGCTTATTTCTTGCTTACATAACATCTGCCACTGGTCCAGGGAACACTCCGAAGACAAAAGTCCTCAAGTAGCTGACACAACCATTTAAGCTGGCAGATCAAGTCCAATTTATGCATTGTTTTTGCTCATGCTTTTAGTGTCATATAAGAATCCACTGCCAATGCCAAGGCCCTGAAGATTTCTCTTATGTTTTCTTCTAAGAGTTTTATCATTTTCACTCTTCCATTCAGCTCTTTGACCTATTTTGAGTTAATATTTGTAAATGGTGTAAATAAAATGTCCAACTTCATTAATTTGCATGTGGATATTCAGTGTTACCACCACTAGATAGTGAAGAAAAAAAAAACTGTTGTTTACAACATCAATTTGGTCTTGATACTTTAAAAAAGAAAATGATTTGACCATATTCATATAAAGGTTTATTCTAGACATCTTACAATGTTTTCAAGCAGTACCCACGAATTTTTGGCCATTAAAATGCTCTCCTACCACTTTTAATTTGAATTTTTCATGATTTATTGTTTGCTTGGTAGCTGTAAAACTTGGACTGTTTTTTTTAGGGTTCTGACAGTTCCTGCTTGTTTTTTAATGTTTCTTTTAGGGGACAGGTTCTTGGAGCTACCTATTTTAACATTTTGTCAATGTCGCTCCCGCAGAATGCTCTTTATATTTAAAAAAGTTTTCTAATGCACAACTGAAATAATGAAGGTCTTAGAAGAACAAAAAAGAAAAGAAAAAATGAGGAATTTTCTTTCCCCCCATAGCACATATTAAACTTGTTTTAGCAATCATTAAAAGCAAGTCTACAAAGCTAAATGGAAAAGTAGCAAACAGATACAAGAATTTGCAAGGTTAGTGTGTGATAAAAGTGACATTTCCAATTAATGTGGAAAGAAACAGATTACTCAACAAACGTAGGGCAATAGGCTAACCACCTGAAAAAAAATCAGACTATGTTTTAATTTATAAACAAATTAAATTACAGCATTCAGTTATCATTTAATAAAGGCTATTATATAATATTGAGGTGTGTAGAAGAAATTTCTAAGGTACTTTCTAAAAAACAACATACCAGTAAAAACCACCCAAAATAAATTGTATAGGATATCAAAAGATAACTAAAAAATTGGGGAAAAAAAACATATCTGGTATATTTCAGAGAAGTATTTAATAAAGCACTATTATTTAATAATGTAAGTAAATATGTATTAAGTAAAATTATTTTCTTAATTTATCCTTATTGTTGAAGTATTACAGATGTCCCTTTTTTCCCCGAATTGACCCCCTACTCCTCACACTCCCCCCCATCGCCTTCACCCCACTATTGTCTGTGTCCATTGGTTATGCATATATGAATGTAAGTTCTTTGGTTTATCTCTTTCTGCCCATCCGCCCCCTTCCCTCTGAGGTTCGTCAATCTGTTCCCTGCTTCCATGTCTCTGGATCTATTTTGTTCATCAGTTTATTTCATTCATTAGTTTCCACATATAAGTGAGATCCTGTGATACTTGCCTTTCTCTGACTGGCTTATTTCGCTTAGCATTAACACTCTCCAGGTCCCTCCATGCTGTCTCAAGGGTAAGAGATCCTTCTTTTTTACAGCTGCATAGTATTCCATTGTGTAAATGTACCATAGCTTTTTTATCCACTCATTTACTGATGGACACTTGGGCTGTTTCCAGATCTTAGTTATTGTAAATAGTGCTGCTATGAACATTACATTATACACAAGAATAAATTCAAAATGGATAAAAGACTTAAATGTAAGCTGTGAAACTATAAAAATCCTAAAAGAAACCATAAGCATACATGTCACATAGCTGAATTTTCACCAACACATCGCCTAGGGCAAGAGAAACAAAGGAAAAAAAACAAATGGGACTACATCAAACTAAAAACCTTCTGCATCATAAAAGAAACCAGCATCAAAATGAAAAGGGAGCCCAATGTATGGGAGAACATATTTGCCAATGATACATCAGATAAGAGGTTAATATCCAAAATAAATAAAGTACTCATACATCTCAACAAAAGAAAGACAAACAATCCAATTAAAAAATAAGCACAGGACCTAAATAGGCACTTCTTCAAAGATGACATACAAAAGGCCAAGAGACATATGAAAAAATGCTCAACTTCACTAATCATCAGAGAGATGCAAATTAAAATGACAATGAGGTATCACCTCACACCTGCCAGAATGGCTAACATCAATAAATCATCAAACAAGTGCAGGTGAGAAAAGGTACTTTAATACACTGCTGATGGGAATGCAGACTGGTGTAGCCACTATCGAAAACAACATGGAGTTTCCTCAAAAATTAAAAATGGGGATGGGGAAAGCAGAACGGGGAGTGGGGAGAGCAGGGAGGAGGGGGAGTCAATAGTGTAAAAAGGTTAACATCTGTAATACTTTCAACAATAAAAAAAAAAAAGTTCACAAATGAAACTATCAATATTGAGACCTTCTGGAAAAAAAATTAAAAATGGAACTGCCATTTGACCCAGTGATTCAACTTCTAGGACTATATCCTAAGAAGCCTGAAACACCAATCAGAAAGAATATATGCACCCCTATGTGTATAACAGTGCTATTTACAATAGCTAAAATTCTTAATATTTTATTTAAGAATAAGAGTTAACATGTAATACAATCTGATGTATAGTAAGTGATATATATTAAGGTACATATCAAAATTAGAATTTTAAATATTACTATTTAGCTTTATTTTTCACAATATGATCAACAGTTTATAACATTCTTAACTATTTTTTGAGACTATACCTTTAAATGTCTTCCAAATATTGCATCTCAGAATTCACATTGTTTTTTTGTTTTTTTTTAACAAATGGAGACCTTTCCCTTTTTGGACACTTAGAACATTTCTGATTCTTGTCTATTATAAAAGCACCGTGATAGAAATCTTGCACATGCAACTTTGTGCAAATGTCTGATAATTCCTTCGGGAAATGTTTCCTAAAGTGACATTTCTGATTCAATATATCTCATTGAATTTTCTACTTATTTCACTAAATTGATTTAGGTAGCATTTGTATATATGTGTACTCCCATAAATACTTTATCAAAAATAAAAATCCTTAGTTTTCTTATTCTTTATAAAAAGTTTCTATTTTCTGAAAGAAAAATGGCATTTTTATTTTATATTATCATACAAAATATTCTTTCACAAGTGCATCTCATATTTTAAAATATTTTATTTAAATGTTTAACCAATTCTATTAAGGTTTTTTAATCAATATGTATAGTTTACACATTAAAGTTATAACATATTTTAATGTTACAAATACATTTCATTTTTCTATTTTGCACCTTATTTCTCTATTATATTTTTCAAAGAAAAATATACAATTATCACAATTAAAAAGTCAAGAGGAAATCAATGAATTAATAAATAAAATGTATTTATAAAGTAAGTAATTAGAAAATACAGAGAAAGGAAAAAAATATTGACACATTGAAGCAGTGAGAATGCATTCGCAGCTCACCACCCAACACCAGGTTCTCCAAGGAAGCAGACTCTTGGGAGAGGACATTTGCAAACAACAGCTCTGACAAGGGGTTAATATCCAAAATATATAAAGAACTCATACAACTCAACACCAAACAAACAATCCAATTAAAAAATGGGCAGAGGACCTAAACAGACACTTCCAACAAGATATACAAATGTCCAACAGATATAGGAAAAGATGGTCAACTTCACTAGCTATTAGGGAAATGCAGATCAAAGCTATAACAAGACACCACCTCACACCTTTAGAATGGCTATTTTCAACAAGACAAGTGATGAGTGTTGGCAAGGTTGTGGAGAAAAAGGAACCCTCATTCACTGCTGGTGGGAATGTAAACTGGTACAGCCACTATGGAAAACACTATGGAGATTCCTTTAAAAATTAAGAATAGAGTTAACATATGACCCAGCAACCTCTCTTCTGGGTATTTACCTGAAAAATTTGAAAACATTTATTTGCAAAGCTATATGCACCCCTATGTTCATTGTAGCATTATTCATGGTAGCCAAGACATGGAAACTAATTGATGTGTCCTTCAATAGACAATTAGATAAAGAAGATGTGGTACATATATTCAATGGAATACTACTCAGCCATTAGAAAAGATGCAATACTGCCATGTGTGACAACATGGATGGACCTTGAGAATATCATGCTAAGTAAAATAAGTCAGACAGAAAAAGTTAAGAACCATATAATTTTACTCATATGTGGGATATATAAAACTGAAAGCAAAAAAAATGAATAAACATGAAAAATGAACAAACAAAAATTCGTAGACACAGACAGCAGCATGGTGGTTACCAGAGAGAAGGGGGGTGGAGGATAGTAAAGGGTAGAGAAGTCAACACATGGTGATGGAAGATGATTTGACTTTGGGTGGTGGGCACACAATGCAATATACAGATCATGTATCATAGAAATGTACACTTGAAACCTATATAATCTTATTAACCCTGTTACCCCAATAAATTTAATGTATACAAAAAGAGAAGAAAAAAAAAAAAAAGGCAGCAAGAGCTCAACCAGGCAAGGTTCTCCAGCCAATCCAGATGTATGGAATCATCAACAAACAATAATTGCTACTTCCTCTTCAATTTCACATTTTTTTCTGCTGTTTGAGTAGGGACAATATTTATTTGGGTCATGTTTGGCTGGAGGAGAATTTTTCTTGAGGAGACAGTAGGTAGTGTTTAAAAATGGCTTTACCAGACTGTATATTAAAGTCCAGTGTATTTTTAGGAGATGATTTTAGGCAGATATCTTCTCTCCGGTCTTTTTCCTGCCTACATTGAACACGTTTTAGTGCCTTCAGTATGACAAGCTACCTTCCATCTGGACCTTAACTCAGATTTCCTTAACCTCTCTGATGCATTGTCCCCAACATAGACCTTATTCTTCCCACCATTCTTACTCTTCTGCTAATCTATTTATCTGCAAATCTCAGCTTAAACCCCACTGAAATCTGGGGAGGCTTGTTTCTGGTCTGTCACTTTTTATTTTTAAAAAATAATTTTTATTTTTCAATTATAGTTGACATACAATGTTATATTTATTTCAGGTGTATAATCCAGTTATTGGACATTATATAACTTTCTAAGTCATCATCCCATTCAATCTAGTACCCATTTGACATCACACATAGTTATTACAATATTATTGACTATGTTTTCTATGCTGTAATTTACCTCTCTGTGACTATTCTGTAATTATCAATTTGTACTTCTTAATTCCTTCACCTTTTCATCCATCCTCCCAATGCCCCTTCTATCTTTCAAAACCCTGCTTCCCTAAACCACCTCCCTTCTGGCAACCACCAGTTCTCTCCCTGTATCTATGAGTCTATTTCAATTTAATTTGTTCATTTATTTTGTTCTTTAGATTCCACATATCAGTGAAATCATATGGTATTTATCTTTCTCTGACTGACTTATTTCACTGAGTATAATATCCTCTAGATCCATCCATGTTGTCAAAAATGATAAGATTTAAGTCTTTTTTATGGCTGAATAATATTCCATTGTATATGTACCACAGCTTTTTATCCACTTGTCTATTGATGGGCACTTAAGCTGTTTCCAGATCTTGGGTACTGTAAATGATGCTGCAATGAACATATGCATATGTTCTTTTGAAATAGTGTTTTGTGTTTCTTTGGATACATCCCCAGAAGTGGAATTGCTGGGTCATAAGGCAGATCCTTACAACAGATTATGTTAGGCCATTGTCATATATCATCTTTGTTGCTGCAAAGATGCATTTACCATACTTGAATTTTTTTTTAATCCTCAACTGAGGATATATTTTTTCCACTGATTTTTTAGAGAGAGTGGAAGGAGGGGGAGAGGGAGAGAGAAACATCAATTGGTTGCCTCCCACACAGCACCCAGACAGGGGCCAGGGATTGAACCTGCAACCCAGGTATATGCTCTTGACCAGAAATGGAACCTGGGTCCCTTTGGTGTGTGAGCTGATGCTCTAACCACCAAGTAATTCCTGTCAGGGCCATACTTGAAATTTTTCATTGTTTAATGTTTCTTTTCCATGAGTTTAGGTCTCACATCTTCTTTACTGTATCATTATAAAAGCCTAAATTCTTATAGTTCTACTCCTGCTGCACAGGCCGGTTTGGTTCTCCTCCAACACAAAGCCACACTCCTGCATTGGGCCTTTTCCCAGAAATTTCCTCTAAGTGAAAAGTTCTTTCAGATACCTGCTTAGCTAACATCTTTACCTGTGTAATACATCTGCTCAAAAGTTACCATGTTTATTAGAGCTTCCTGATGACCCTGTTCACTTCTGCAAACTAATCCCCTCTACCCCACACTGCAATCCCTGCCATATCCTACTTACCTGCTTTGTTTTGTTGTTTTTCTCCAGAGCTAATATCAGATCACTTACTAGTATTTTTGTCACATTCTTCCCACAATGCAAGCTCCATGAGAACAAAAATATGGTCTAGTTTGTCTACTGATGAATTAAAAAAAAAAAAGTAATTAGCAGGTACAAAGGGACTGATGAACTCTTGTTAAATGTGTAGGGCTAGAAGTGTCATAGGCCTTTAATAAATAGTTGATAAGTAAGTGAACTAATTTATGACTTAATACCTCTCCACAAGTGCCTCTGTAATTTCTGTTTTATAAAAAAATCTATGGAAGGAAGATTTATGCTCTTTTTCTTCACAGAAAATAATAATTTGCCCTCCTGTACATTTTAATTGTGTCATGATTGGATATTTTATTAAGATTTTGTTTGGGTAAGAAATTTGATTAGCTGTTCTTGAATTGATACAACTAGAATTGATAAAACCATTGAATATTTATTATTTTAAAAATCATTTTCAAAATATTAATATACACTGTACTTGAAAATAAAACTTTATCCTTTTTGTTACACCAAATCATTTTGTTGTTTGGCATAAGAATTTTTATCTGAAATTTTTGATTATTAGGAAAATTATTAGGTCTAATAAAATGAAGAACTGTCATTCAACATCAATGAGAATTTTCTAGCATACAGTGAGTACTCAACAAGTGGGGCTTCACACTGAATTAGAAAAAAGTCAACTGTAGTAACCCAATCATTCATAACTTACAGGTATTTGTATTTTATTGTCTTGTGTGTACATTTTTATTGTCTCCATGAATTTCTACACTCATTAGAGTTGACCATTGAACAATGTGCTGGTTAGGAGTGCTAACCCCACACAGTGAAAAATCTAAGTGTAACTACCCACCACCACATTCAAAGATTCCCAGCTACAAATGGAAAATAGTCTTCATTCTACTCCATACATCCATCTTATTAAATAGTAAGGTTAGGCCTAGATGCAATTAATCAAGCTGTGTTAGAGTTGGTTAAGGTCCTGGAGAACATGTAGCCTAATATCCTTTGTAGATGAGAAGTTCAAGTGTCACAGCAGGAAGGTGACATGATCAAGGTCATGTCACATATTCATCAATGTTTGACATCAGAGCAAAAAGTATAACCTAGGCCTTCCAGGCTGTATATACTTGACAGACGTGCTCAGAGGCATTTTGCAAGATTAAAACTCACATTTCTTATATTTGCATCCACACTATTCTATTTTTTTCATACCTGTACCAAAAGATATTTTACCTCATGGCATGTTGAATATTATCCAAAATGAAGTAGGTAAGCCTAATATGGATACAAATAAGAAATATTGCTAATTTCTGTACTCAGAATGTAGACTTTTCCTCTGTATGAAATAAACAGAAGCTGATAAAATTCAGAAAATGGGGCCAGATGACCCTCATACACTCACTGTGGCCTAACCTCCAGCTGTCTGTTTCACTAAGTATTCTGATGGTGTTACATGAACAAAGTGGAATGGCTATAAGAATCAAAGTGTCATGTGATCAGTAGCTGTGATTTTTATCTTAAACATTTTTATGGAAGACATTAGTAGGTGAGGACCTAATGAAATTGTTCCCAAAATAAGGACATAGAACACCTTTCCTATTGCTCCTGCAAAACACAGAAGCCTGAGCCATAGACAGAGTCAAGTCACTCTAATCAATACTTCTTTCAATACTACCATTAGTTATGTAGCCCCAATAGTGATCTAAAATTTAAGCAATCATGCTAAGATTTCTCTACAGTAAGGGAGAATGGGAGATTGAGTGGAAGACAGTAAATTTGATAGGGATATAAAGCTACATTCCTTAGAATAAATAAGATCTTGATAAATATTCATTGATGCTCCTTTTATTCATGATAGCAATTCATAACAATTGCAAAGAATAATATAAAAAGAGTAATTAGAGATGATTAGAATTCTCAAATCACACACTCAGATGAAATGAAATATTTCTTCAGAAGCCTTCAAATGACAATTTTCTGAATTAGTTTTAAGTTTGCATAACCTGGAATGATCTGAACCTATCTTACTGATTACTCATGCTGAGAGAATATAATTATGATGATTCTAATATTGTTCAAAATAATTACAGTGGCTCAGCTAGTTCAATATAAACTTGCACTAATCTGAGACTATCTGGGGATAATGTAAAGAGATCATGAACAAAGTCTAGAAGATATAGTGAAGTCAGACCTGATAACCAAGCTGGAAATCATAGACAATGCTTCTGTGACCAACTTGATACTGTTTTCTGACTGTGTGATCTGCCACCCTTCATGGAAATGGGCACCTACTTTAACTGTGACCATGAATAACAGGTAATTCTACAAGTCATTTCAATGTTTCTGTGTTTGCATAGCCATAAATAATTTTAATTGGTGGGCTACCTTTGTTAGGTGCATAGATTTTATTTCAATCTATTAAATGAATTACCTACTTTGAGAAAATTTCAATTAGAAATTGTGATTAAAACTTTGGATGAAGATTTTGGAGGGTGGTCTATTTATTCTTAATAAAAACACCTCACTATTAAGTTAATTTCTCAATGGACTTGAGAAGCATGGTGTTTCGAAGATACATAAAATTTGTATTAAAATTATCAGACTGTTATTTAAAATTTGAGGATATTCATATGCAGCAAATTCTTCCTTATGATTATTCCCTAAAAGTTCCAGGATAAAAACAATGAATCAGAAAAATGAACATTTTATCTAGACATACGGCTTTTTCAAACAAAATTAATGTTTACTTATCAATAAAGTGGGAAAGAATATATATTGAACAGGCAACCAACACTGTCTGCTGAGTAATCGATGAGAAAGACAGTGTTGTAAGAAAATGATAGAATTGAATAAAATAAGTTTATCTAAGAATGATTTCTTACCTGATATTAAGACCAAATGTGAAACTCTCCCTTCTCTTTTATACCCTGGAAATCTATGTTGGCCTGAATTATTTCTTTCTTCTTCAAGAATGCCCTTCATTTTCAATCTAAATATGTCTGTTTCAATAAAACTACATGAGCCCTGGCTAGTTTGGCTCAGCAGTTAGAGCTTCAGCCCTTGGACCGAAGGGTCACGGGTTTGATTCCTGGTCAAGGGCATGTACCTGGGTTGCAGGTTTGATTCCTGGCCCAGTCAGGTTTGTGCAGGAGGCAACCAACTGATGTCTCTCTCTCTCTCTCTCTCTCTCTCTCTCTCTCTCTCTCTCTCTCTCTCTCTCTCTCTCTTTCTCTCTCTCTCTCTTTCTCTCCTTCCCTCCCTCCCTTCCTTCCACTCTATCTAAATATCAATAGAAAAATATCCTCGGGTAAGGATTAACAAAAATAAATAAAATGAAATAAAACTACATTAATTTCTGCAATAACATTTCTAAAAAGTAATCTCAAAGAAATAATCATAATTATTTACAATGTTTACCCACCAAAATGTTGAACTAATCTGCATACCCAACAATAGGGATTGGCTCAGTAACTCACAGAACAATCATCCAAAAGAATTACATGTAGCCATTAATATGTAAATATATTTGAAAATAAACTGGTGAATTAGAAAGATACTCATGATAAGTTTCATTAGCAATGGTAGGGGTTTAATAGGATAATCAGTGCAATCAATGTCAAATAGATATGGTTGTATACAGGGTGGGGCCAACATAAGTTTATCATTGTTCCTGTGGAAAATAATACAATAATTAATATATAATAATACAATATTATTGTACAATATTGTATGTTTCTCATACTCACAACTGTAAATCTACTTTAGCCCCATCATGTATATTAAAATATAGATATGTTTATTGGGCTAGTCCAGTTCAATCTTAAGAAAAGCAATAGCCCGGTATTTGTGGCTCAGTGGTTGAGCATTGACCCATGCACCAAGAGGTCGCTGGTTCGATTCCCAGTCAGGGCACATGCCCACACTGTGGGCCAAATCCCCAGTGGGGAGCATGCAGGAGGCGGCCAATCTATGTTCTCTCTCATTGATGTTTCTATCTCTCTCTCCCTCTGCCTTCCTCTCTCTGAAATCAATAAAGAAAAAAAACAAAAAACAAAAAAAAATAAAAGCAATGAAGTAAATTTAAATAACGTATTTTTTGGCTTACTACCATAGACGGACAATATATTATTATTTCCTTACAAAAAGTAAGTTCTTTGTATTTGATATTTTTCCTATAAGAAAATTGTCTCTTAACCGTACATTTATATACGCCACTTAGAAGCTCTGGGTTGCCTGGAAATTTCTATTAAGACTCAACTCTAGATACAATTCTAAAAAGTGAGAATTTCTACCAATAATCTGTATTATGTAGTTTCTCAGTTGCAAGAAACAGAACACACCTTGGCAATTCAATAAGACATGAATTATGGAGAAGGTCAGTTGGATAATTGAATCATTTAAGAATTTGGGGGAAGATCAAAAGTCAGCCTTTAAACTGCCCCAGAACACAGCCCCTGACCACAATGTGAGCTCTTTGAACACGAGGCACAATCACACATCATCAGTGACAGTTGAGACTCTACTCAGAGGCTCTGGCACTGCCACCCCCATATACTGGCCACCAGCTGCCAGTAAATGAAGACTCTTGTGTGTGCCCAAAGCCTGGTGTGCCTACATCTAATTCTGTCTCATAGCACAGCACCTGGACCACACACCTGTGCTCTAACATCAAAGAAAACAAGGGTCACAATTATTCTGGGAGAGCAGGGCTCATATACATTCCCAACACATACTGAGAGGGTTCAATATGTTGAGTGTCCTGAAATGACCCATGCTCTTACTACAGATTCTATACCAAGATGTAAGATCACTTTTATTCCATCTACATAATGGAATAATGAGAACTACTTTATGAGAAATACCTCCCTAGCACTCTTAGTTATAATGATTGAAAAAGATATGGATCAACCTTAGTAACCTATAAGCCTGATTAAGTAAGACACACACATACACACACAAAAGCTTGAATAAGTTACAGCCAGCTTTCTAGTTTCTTGATTATAAATCCTTTCTAGAAACTTTTCTGATATTCTCCATCTTTCTATTTTTTTATCCAATCTTTTTAACTCTGTTATATGGTGTTTAGAAATGTGGATTAACTAAAATATATAGTTAATAACAACTGGATTTATGTATTCCAATGTATTATATTTGGAATTTTATTAATTCTTTTCTCTTTTGCATTTTTTTCTGTGGCATGTTTATGATATTCTCCTCACTCTGCTTTCAGTTTCTGAATCTCCACATGGAGTTAGGGTAAGTGAATAGAGTGCTTCAAGTAATATACAAAGAAAAAACATAATCACTTCTGAAACTCAAAATCATGTTTTCTCAGCAAGAAAAACTGCCTTAAAGGCAGAATTTTTCATGGGAAGCAGTGCTTTCTAAACAGGGCTGGCACGTCAAAAGTCAAGGTGAGATGATGCCTAGATTTTCCCAAATAACGTAGAGAAGAAGACACTACGTTACATCAGGTGGTTTAGCTCTAAGCATGGGAGGTAATGATGAAGAATTTAGAAAATGCCTACTTCTATTCCTTTGGGTTGTAAGGGTGGTAGAATGAAGAAGGGAGAGAGTGGGTAGGAGGTGTCTTTAAAAGCGTTCCTTTCTGTAGAGAGCAATGGGAGTATGCAAGGGCTGGTAGCACATCCCCACTGCTGTCCTGCAGCTCGTGGCTTCAGGAGCAATCCTGCTGCCTGGTTCTCCAAAACAGCAAGTGCCAAATGCAGAGTCACTGGGGGAGGGCAGAAGGAGAAAGAGATTCAGATGGCATTGTTTGTCCTAATTCATCTTCTCTGAGCCTACATTCTGAAGATGGGTCCATATGAAAGAATTTGAGAGTAACAGCAGTGGGGCCTCTGTCCCTTTCCAAAGGGACTCTGAGATCAATCAGTTGGGTGAATCTTTATCACTTCAGGTTCAACCATTTCATAGGCAGGCGGAAAAAGCTCCCGAGAACCGCTCTCCACAGTTACCCTCCTATGTGGGGGGTGAAAGGGACTCAGAAATAAGATGTGCACCCAAAGAAGCTGGCTGACAAATTAGCTAGGAATCCTGCCAGGAGAGGTTGCTGAATCGGCTGGAAATGGCTTTGCAGTAAAGATTTATGAAGCAGATAGATGGGGCCAAAATGAATTTAGAGTCCCAGATGGGTCTCAGGAGAGAGAGAGAGAGCACCCGTTCGGAAGAACACTGAGGCTAAGCAATCCAAAACGGACAGTGGACAGTACTGTCCCTGAGCACCAAGGGTGGCAGGGGATGTCATGGTGGTGAGGAGGGTCTTAGGCAAACCACACAGACTCTTGCTGGAGGGGAAGCTGAGACAACAGGAGAGGAGCCCCCACGGCAGATGTGAGGCTCTTTTCTCCCATTCCTTCAAAGCTTCTTCTTAGCATCCCACACACAAGCCCCCCTTTTTAAAAAATGGGTTATACTGGCATGACATCAAAGAGATACACTTTTACCTAAAAGCTCCGTTTAAAATATTAAATCAGAATAACATGCCCAATGCACGGTAGGAGAAGACTCTTAAGGGAGAGTGAATTAGTTACAGAGAAATGAATGTAGCCCATTGGTTTTGGTGGCTCAGTGCATGGCTTTGCTGCAAACATGAAAGAGTGAGTATGCGTCTTTAATGAGAAGATCTAATAAGATAGAGGTTGTGCAACACTACACATCTGAGCAGTTGTCCGAGGACAGCATCAGTGAGTCTGATTTAGTAAAAGTATTTCACAGAAAAATAATGAAGGTTAGACAATAACACCGAATGACAGGGAGACAATATTTCCAAGTAGTAATCAACCAAAATAAATGTCATTTATACCATCAACAGTGCTTTAGTTAAGACTGGTAAACAGTCACATTCCCTAATTTTAAATACAGCAGAAAGTCCTGATCCAAAAGCGTGGGTGACAGTGACAGAGGATTGAACTAAAGCTAATTATATGGATGCTTCAAATGAATGAGCACCAGCCATTAGCTTTCTGGGTCTCTGATGACACATGGACCAGAGTGGCATCCATTAGACAAGACAGGCACACAGTGCGATGCTGAAGGCTTTGGTAAGGAGTGTGGATACTTGAGTAAGCACCTGAGTAATTATAGTCTATTTGATGTGGCAGGACTTTCGTGTGTGAAAAAATGCAAGAAAAATGTAAGAGAGTGTGTATTCAGATCTTTAACGGTAGCCCATGAGGTTGGAACAATAAAGAGCAAAACAAGAGCAGATGCTATAAAGAGAGTAGATTTTCATGTTGGGGATGGAGAACACATAGAATTTGAATTCTAGGATGATAAAGGAAGTATATCTAGACTGTCCTCTTCAGATTCTTTGGGGAGACTTAAAAATAAAATAAAATAATCTAAAACCACTCAGTGTAGATGAAATCAATTTTCCGCACACACACACACACACACACACACACACACACACACACACACACACCTACATCTCGAGATGAAATTATAGCAATGTTTAATAGTAATTGTTCTATTTACTGCCTTTACTTAAAGTTAAAGAAGGAAAAATGTGAGTTACTTGTGTATATTTTTGTCTTCCAAATTTACTCGTCTATAAATCTGGAAGTATAGCAACCACTGACCTAAACAACCAGATGACACAGATAATTCTGACAGTTTCCAATGTCCAAGTTAGAGGTCTCACCACTTCCAATTACAAACAAAACTATGCATTTATATATCAATTATTATATATAAATTAATATATACACATTCCTATATAAATTCACATACATAATTTTTTATAGATTCTATTTATCATTGAGGAAAATTAAAAGACAAATCTCCAAAATGAATCCACTGTTCTTACTTTGCTGTCTGCCTGTTCCTTGGCACATGATCATATATAACATCTTTTCCTTAAATTTTCCCTGGATTAAAGGTCAGGAAGCAAACCCATCTTCTCAGGACACTAGTACTGCACCTGAGGCTGTTAGTAGCTTTACATCTTGAATTAAAGGGAGATACATTGCTTAGTGTAAGATAAACACTAATTATATCATTTATATGTAAGTTAAACATTAATCTTATCCTTATACAAAGAAGTTCGCAGAAATGTAACTTCTCATTTTCAAGTGGTGATTCTGTGGAGCAAAGTGTCAACGCAGGTAGTTCTTTTTCTTTTTTCCTGTTGTTTTTGTTAAGTAGAAATTGCCTTTGTGGCAGACTTGTTACCTTAAAAAATCCCCAAATTCATTTTCACAGTTCAGCTAAAGCTCACTGTACAATTTCTGGCACAGCAAGAAGAGCCTGAGTAGATAAGTATAGAAAATGATCTGGGAACGATGTCAGCATTTTTATAGACTATGGTTTTTAAACACTAGTATCTTTCCTTCTGTAAATCCTTAAAAGCTAGCATGGAATTTTTTCCCTCTGAACTTTTCTCAATCACCCCAGAAATAACTTCTTTTTCAATATTTGAAGTCATTTCTATAAGTGATATCAAAGCTGGATGTGTATTTTTAGTTTTAGGCTTTCCTGAACTCAGATATTTATGTTTTCAACAATATGAAAAAGGATCTACTTATGAGATAAAATGAAACTTGGCTCATAGCTAAAGTATTTAACACCAGTGGAAAGTAAACATTTCAATTCCATACTTAGAAAAGAGTGGGCTTTTTTCAGATATATGGCTGTTATCTGAATTTCCTTGTATTCTACTGAAATACAAATCATCATTTTTTGACAGAATAAAAAATCAAGAAGATTCTAGATTAATCTCATAAACACTTCTGGCAGGTGCTCTTCTTTGCTCATTTATCGGTTCTTCTCCATCACCCAGCGTCCAGGCTGGGTAAGAAGCGGCCGGGTTCAGCCCCGTGGCCTCACCACAGCCCATTCTGGCCTGTCTGGCTTCATTCACTCGCCTCTGGACAGTCTCACCTTGGTATCCACGGTCTTTGGGGATATGTGTGAAACTGCACAAGATGTGTGTGAACAGAGTCTCTTGGCCATTTTCAGTCTTTACAAATTTTCATTCTGGTTTTGCATTTTTGTTCATTTAAATCAAAGAAGCCCCATCCCTGCGCTCAGTGCCAGGTGGGACCTCAGAGACAAATCCGCGGACGCCCGGGCCTGTGCTTCAGGAAGACTCTCGCTGTTAATCTGGTTCTTGCTTTATCAGCACGAAGAACAACTATTGTATTCCTAACGTCTAAAATGGTTAAGCTATTTTCTTTTTCTTTTTAGAAGTGACCCTTCTGCCGAAATGTTCTTTTGAAACCCCTCCCCCACCTTGGCAATGACTCATGAAGGGCCAGGATTTAGTGGAGTGACACTACGGTTTTAGTCCTTTACTGGAAGATTAGAATGAGCCTAGACTCGTGGCAGCATCAGTGTTTGCGTGCAGGGCAGTTGAGAGGAGCAGGTGGGGCCGAGTTCACTGAGGGCTACATGGAGTAGGAGGCTCTTGACCCAAATCTTTTCTCAGAGCAGCAAGCTCATTTATGTTCACCGTAAAGCCAGGCTTCATCAGACTGAAGTGGGTCTACATTGGGCTTGGTTATTTTCAGGAATTTTAAGTAGAATCAGATATTCTTATACCACAAATAAGTATTTTCTGCACTACTCACATGCTACATGGAGATTTACATATGAGGCAAGGCATATAGTATTTAATCTTTCAAAATTTCAGACATTATTTTTGGTTTCCAATGGAATTGTAAGGGACAATTTCTTTCCCACTGCTGTGATGATTATAGTAACCCGGCGCTGAAGGAGAAAGGAGATTTTGTTTAAATAGATTGCGGAGTTAATGGACGTGTGTGTGTGTGTGTGTGTGTGTGTGTGTGTGTGTGTGTGTTGAAACAGGGCAGAGGAATTGGGTGAAGTACTTCAGAACCTGGTTTCCTACTTTTCCTAAAATACTCTCTGCTACCTGTTGTATCTGCCTAAGCTTTGTAGAAAATTCCCAAATTGCTAGTTTGATTATTGGCATGTGAGCTAGTTTGTGTAAATATTCAGTGTTGATCTTTTATTCATGGTCCTTTGAGTTTCTTATTGTTTATGCTTTTTGATTAAAGTAAAATAGCTAGTACATCCCTAACAGAAAGACCGATTTACTGACAGAATCTGAAAGAAGCTCCGGGGCTCTCTTCCCCAAATAGGGCCCTTATCTCCAGGTAGGAAAAACCCATCCATTGGTGGCCAGTAGCTCGAGCCTGGCCTTCCTGACACCTGGCTTGCCTAGCCATCCCAGGGACAGCCTCCACCATCCCATACGCCATTTCATCACAATACACTGCTTATTTTTCACCTCCCCGACTGAACTCCATATGGAAGTGGCAAGCTCAGCCCTAGGTATCATCTCGCTTCTCTTTCTCCCAGCTGTAGGGGATCTCCAGAAATCAGTCCTGTACCCTCCAAAATCTCAGAGTATATGTCTGTCTAGAGAGTCTCTCTTTTTTCCAGAGCAATGTCCCAAGTGTTTCATCTTTTCTCTGCTCGTTAGTTAAATCAAAACTTTGTCCTCCATCCAGCTTCTTCTAAAGCACAAGCCAGATGGTTCTCCTGAGGCCTGGCCGAGGTGGTGTTGGCCGATGAGCAGCTACTGTGCTTTCCCTTCCCTTTGTATTTGAATTTAATGGGGAGAATTAAATGACCACAGTCTTAATTCTGAATAGGGAAGCCATAATTTCACCTTGAAACATTCTCTGAAGTATATTTCCTTGAACCCTGATTCTGAAAAATGACCTTAGAGGAGGAAATTGGCACACATCAGCAAAATTAAAATTCTCAGCACACTCTGAGAATTTTACCCCTTTTCCCTACCATCAATTTTTAAACCTTTGATTCAGGGTCTTTAAAATATATTTAACCTAAACTCTTTTCTTTAGAACATTGATTACTACAACTCAGAATTAAAAGGTCTCAATGGAAGTAATCTCTGTGGGGATTGCTGTTGAGGGAATGGATGAATATATACTCCAGCAACCTACTGCCCCCCTCAGGACCCCACCCAGGATCTTCTAAAGCTTCCAGAGGCATGTCTGATGGAAGTTCACTCTTACCTCTCAAAGTCAGAGTGTCCCTGCAACTTGTTTTCCACGCCAGGAAGTGGTTCAGAGTACAAAGGATTCCTGCTGCTAATCATGCTGGAACAAGAGGAAATCGGGACCACCCAGGACAACCTGCCACATAGTCACCCCCTCTAAGCCATTGAAAGCAACAGTATATTTATTTTTAAGTATAATATCTAAATATTCCTACTCACATCAGTCTCTAAATTTAAAAAAAAAATGCATTCTCTAAGAATAAAATTGGAAATACCAAAAAGCCCTAAGGCTATTTCAGCTGACGGATCAGCCCACATTTTCATTAGAAACGTGAACACTGTGCAGAACACGATGAATAAAGAATAAGGCTTTGTTCGGCGCACGGATGACACAGGGGGTTTAGTAATCTGTCCCTTATTGTGTGTCTAAATTGGAATGCCTGGATAATAATTTAGTCTCAGCCACCAGGACGAGATGGTGACTTATATAAATCATACACCACTGAGTATATAGCTCACTAAACAAATACCAACAGGAAGAATAATGTTTGCCTAATGGTGGCGAAATGTCAGACAAAATGTAGATTCAGCAAAACAATCACCGTCAGCCTACACAGCACAGTTCTGAAAAAAACAGAGCGTTCAAAGGCGTGGGTGTCCCACCGTCTTGGGTGCTCTTCCTTGGGTGGAAGGGAAGCATTTTCTGTTGTTTTATGACTAGGGTTTGGTGGGGGAAGAGTGAAAAAGATGACTTCAGAGAAAGAGAAAAGAGTGGGAAAGAAGGATTAAAGCTATACAGAAAGGAGAAAGGAAGAGGTACCATTTTGGATTGAGTATAATTTCATTTAGAGACTGTCATTCCACAGTACAATAAAATAAATCACTTTTCTGTCCTGCTTGCTAGTGTTCACCTATTAGAATGCCCTGTCCACAATATGTATTAGATATTAAGGGAAGAAGGAGGAAAGGAAAGAAGAAAAGTTCAAGGAAAATTAAAAGAAATTAGGCAATATGTCGTGTCTCAAATACCAGCAATAATAGCACAGTATTTTGGGGGATATATTTTTACTTAAGTTTTATTACTGTGTATTTTTTAACATTTTTATATGGTTTTATTGATTTTAGAGAGGGAGAGGGAGAGAGAAACATCGATTGGCTGCTTCCTGCACCCCCTACTGGGAATTGAACCCACAACCTGGGCATGTGCCCAGACCAGGAATCTAATCCGCGACCTTTCGGTGCATGGGACGAAGTTTAACAACTGAGCCACACCAGCCAGGGACTTATTTCTATATTTTTAAATACAAATTAAAAAATAAAAAGTTCACCCTCTGTTTCTAACTTTTACTCTGAATTGTGTCCTTTATTTATAAATTGGAAGACAGTGTTCTTCGTTACAATATAGCTCCATCTAAGTTTTGAATGGTATATACTTTGTAACAATACCATTCTGTTTACTCAGTAGTTCAACACATTAGGAATCTAAAAATTTATTAGAAGTCTTTATAGCAATGTTTCTTAGACAACCAGGCATTTTTTTTGGTATTTAGGTCACATAATTTTTGTCTTCCACTTGCAAGTGCATTGGGAGATATTTTCTGAGCTGTGACCTTGAGATATGATCAAAGTGGTATAGTCTAATTATGACTGAGGTTTGAATCTGAGTTTCGGTATCTTGTTTGTGAATGACGAGCTAATTCTTTGAAGTAAACTAAACTATTTCTTGAATAGGGCATTGTGTGATGTACTACCTAAGAATAAAATAAAACAAAATGTATTCCTTTTCCTCAAGGATCTTATAGTCTATATATGCCAGATGTCAAAAGATGTTAGATAACATAAAATATTTTACTAAATATACAGAATAATTCAACGCTAAATGACGTGGCATTCTTGTTCTTAGTTTGCAGTGAGGAGCTAGTAGGACAGAGTTAGTCTAGGAGTTATCTGCTGACTATGGAGTGCCTGGAATTATATATATTAACTATATATGGAAATTATAGTAGCAGTCAAAATTATAACTGGTGTCAGAAAACATGTTTGGAGTTTACAAACAGCCTATTATGTGTCAAAGGTTTTCATAATTTGTAATTTGATAGACTGTATAAATTGGTGGGAAGTATAATCCCTTAGTCTTTGCAAATGGATTATACTGTTTATTATTATTTGAGCTTGAATAAAGAGTTCTAGAAGCCATGGTTTCACAGTGATATGGGGAAGAGTAGAGGAGGCGAATCCAGCTACTGCAAGCAGATGTCTTGGATATTCAGTTGAATCAAATGACAGCCATGCACTCATGATGAGGTGATATGGTCCACGCTGAGCTGTTGTAGACAGCGTTTCACAGATTACAAGTGTTCCTAGTGATGCAATCTAAAAATTCTTAGAAACCAGTCAAAATAAAAACAATGGAGGACCACTGCTTTCCCCATTCCTCATAAACGCATGTCGTAGTTCCCAGCATCATTAAGAGGAGAAGTTACAAATGTGAACACATTGGGCCACCTTCCTGGCACTAGATATACTTTTGATGACTCTTTAGTCATCTGCACCATTTGGAGAGAAACAAACACATACTTGGACAAGATTATCTTACTGTGTACCAAACATGCAGTTCCAAGTATGCTGATAACATATTCTGGTGCTTAGAGAAGAGGATCTGTTCTATGAAATAATATTCCTGCAAGATAAACAAGAATTAAGGTTGAAAGGGAGCAAGCTAAAACAGACATTGGGGACCATCAAATCCAGTTCTCTTATTTTACAGAAGGAAGAGATGGATTCTGGAGAGATCAATTAAACTTTCCAAGCACACCCACTCAATCTGAAACCCAACTGGGTCTGAAATCCAAGAAACCCAACTCCCAATTCTGTGTTCCACCCTCTGCCGCCACTCATTGCCTCTCCAGCGATCTGATGCTTAGCCCAAAATTAACAGCACAGAATGTTCATGAATCTCATTATGGATTATGAGTACCAGAATAAAATTCAGGTAATTTGTACATTGTAATATGAACTAAATGTATGGTTTCAATGAAGATTGATGGGCAATAAAAAGAGGAGTATCTGGAATTGTAAATATTCCAGGCTGGCTAGCAATGTTTGTATCTACTCAGAGTTAGGTGAGTTGAGCAAACTCCATACACCAAATTCTCCACATTCTGATGGTTTTTCCCTCTACAAAATGTTTTTGCTATTATGATAGTGACTCCAGGATAAGTTGGTACACTTTCAGGACAGTTACATTTTACATGATCAATTATTAATTTGTCATCCTGGGCTTTAGTCTCACAAGGATGGCAGACATGAATCCATAACTGAGAATGAAATAACTCTTGATGTGCTTAGAGGTATTCTGGCTTCATCAAGCTAAGAGCCAGACCCCGATGATGGTAAGTTAAAAATATATATACATTGATTGCTTTTGGTGACATTTGGGAGGCAATGGCCGATGTATGGTAACCAAACCTTCTCACTTTCTGAGTTACTTTGTGGGGAATGCACCTGTCCCTATCTACTTTCTGACTCCTCGAGTTCCTTTAACATTTAGATCATGTTTAGACTCCTGGGAAAGTAAAACATAGCACTGCCTCCTCTTTATTATGTTGAAGAGTTACTATACTCCCTTAAAAGGAACTCATTCTTTCAGAATTTCCTACTTTCCCTTGAAAATGGAGAATCAATTTATATGACTCTGATTATACTCTGGGTTCAGATAGCTTTGAATTAGTAACAAGCTTATGTTTGGGAGTAAAATCATGAGGAGTCAATCCCTCTGCTCTTATTTTTCATCAGGAATAATTGAAGGCCTAACTCTTGACCACAGCTAAAGAAAAGTTTAATTATTTCTTTTGTTCTGTTTCTCTTAGTGTTTCAAAAGAAAGATATGCATTCTTAAGTAGGGTTGTACCTATGGGTATTGGTATACTACCATTCTTTAAAATGTGTGTACAGGTTACACAGTTTTTGTGTATATTATATATTTGGTTACAATATTTTTTTATAAAAAACAACTGATTTGTTTTTCTTGAGCACACTATTTTTCAAATCACGCATGTAAACATTACCATAGTCCCAGTGGGAAAGCACTATTTGGAGTACCTGCAGTGCCTGGGGCTGCTGAAGTCCTGGCTTGATATATTTATTAACCTCGATAATAGACATCTTTTGATGTAAGATGAAAGAGGTTGGCCTGCATTATGATAAATGTGCAACTCTCAAAATATTTATAAACAAGAAATGTCAGGACTCCTATGTAGGTAAAAGCCTAAACCCTATTTGGGATAAACATGGCAGGTGGTGGGTGCTCCAATGACTGATCTTGTCCCAGAGTCACAAAATTAAAAGTTCCAATGCAGTCAGCATGCCCCACCGCACGGAGGGCTCACTGTCAACAGCACTGTGGTTGAGGATGAGGTCTCTGGAGCTGGGTCACTGGCTGTATCGCTCATCCCCAGGATTTCACAACCTCTGCGTGTTACCATTTACTCCACTGTAAAATGGTGACAACAATGAGATTCTGCTCCTGAAGTCATTAGCTGCGTGCCTGGCACAGAGTGAGGACTCAATAAATGTTAATTATGCCGTTAGGAGTTGTTTGTTGAAACACCGCTGTGCTCTATGTTATATATTATGGGGAACAGCTGAGTCATATTAAACACATATGGTGATTTTAGAAACAAACCCCTATGCAAATGCCACTCCACTGGACAAGGTTGATACACATGAATCATCAGAATGTTGTGTTGACTATCAGATGTCACTTGGAGCACCTTGGGGCATAGAAATCTAGAGAGGAGGAGAGTGACATAAATATGCATCAGTCCAAATCAAGCATGGAGAGTTTCATTTCAGTCCTGCGGGAGAGGAGCAAGGTAGGAATGCCCACATGACCCAGAGGGCTTCCAATGTCCGTGCTTACAAAGCTCGGAACATTTCATAGGACAGATGGCAGTTTATGCCACAAGTAGAAAAACAGTTAATGGCTATTATTCTCTTGAGATTTATAGCTCAAAGTCATAGTCCTCACTTTAAACTTCCAGAGTCAGCCGAAGGGTAAATTTCGAATAAGATTTGTGAAGTATGATGACATCACAAGAATTGCGTAAAGTCATGGTCTGGTGGTATAAAAATAGGAAGATAGGCATAGAGACAAAAGTGGGTAAGAGACATCAAGTTTATTACAGAACAAAATAACCCAGATATTAGCTGCAATCCCTCATTGTTTATACATTAGCTATATGGGTTCCAAGCACCAGGCCCACAGCCTCTGCAAATATAAGTGGTCCAGATATTTTGATTTATCTTTCCCGAATTTCTAGAGAGCAATGCTCTCATGGTCACTGACACTAGAGAATGTTAGAGTCTTCTTGAAATTGCACTTACTCGTTTAATCTTTCAGTTGATCATAAATTTTAAGTGTCTCCTAGGTGTGAGGCATTACTGGAATAGACGTGCTGTGAAGGTGAAGGAAAGGGCAAGCTGTATGCATAGATTTCAGCACCAAGAGGTTTAGTTACTGAGGAAGAGTTAATAAACTCTAGCACATCTTAATAACTCATCACTTAAATGTTTTTAAGAGTGAGAATCTAGTGTATAGTTGGCATTGTGGATGCTATAGGGTGAAGAGAATCATTTTTAATGTGTTTCTATGACTTTGCTTAAAACACAAAGACTTCATTCAACATAACCAATTTGCGTAAGACATGTATAGAAATGCATGGTTTAGGATTTTCCCTAAGCAACACGTTTTTCTTTTTACACTATTGCAAACATTTTTCTTATACTGCTCTGGAAGTTTTATTATTAAATGTGTGTCTGTTGCTTTTGTTATTGTTTTAGGTCTAACCATGGATAAAGAGATTTTAAGGACTTATATCTTTATACAATTGACTGTGAATCATTTAAGCCAAATTGAAACTGAAATTAATTTTAATAGAGAAGTGGGGTAAGTCAATTGAGTGTGTGTTGGATGTGAGGTGCAGACCTTTCCTAGGAAATCTAATTTAAGTTTCCTATTGAACCAGATCACAGGCAGAGGCTGGTAGTGAGTTAGCACGCTTCCAGAGCCGCAGCCCACGACTTAGTTGCAATAGGTTCCATGGACTGAGATGACAACAGCAGCAAAATATGCAATCAACACATATTACACCATTACGAAAATGTGAACACTGTTACCTGTGCTTCAGAGAAACAGACGTAGGTGTTGTCATAATACTTAATACAGAATTTAAAAAGCAAACATTCATGGATCTCTGCAGTGAAAACTATTGAGCGATTTTCAACGTTTAAAATTTTTGAAATCCTAAAAAATAAAAAATAAATCTAAAAATTCTGATCATGTCTCCCCCAAAAACATGCTTTATTGTTGCCATTTGTTCAACAGAATGTGCCTAATAGTGTCAACCTTACCCAGATGAATATCTCATTTAAGAGAATTTTGTGTCTTCAGAGTAAAGTCTGGAATTCTAAGCATGTAAGGTTCTTGCAATAGTCAGAACTGTAGGGTGGCCTGGTCGGGGTTTTGAACACTGCAGAAATGGAATTTACGCTCGTCAGTGTCACCCTGTTACTAGCCTTTCTTGAGTCCAGTCCTTCCCACCCATCCTTGCCAAATTGCAGCATTTTTCATAATAGCCAAAAATATGGAAATAACTCAAATGTTCATTAACAGATGAATGGATAGAGAAAAGGTGGTGTATACCTACAATGGAAAATAATTCACCTTTTAGAAGAAAGAAATCCATTTGCAACAATGTGAACGAACCTGAAGGACATTATGCTTAATGATATGAGGCAGTCACAGAAGGACAAATCCTGCATGAACCCACATAGATAAGGGATCTAATAGAGTCAGACTCATAGCAGCAGAGAATAGAATGGTGGTTTCCAAGGGATGGGAAGAGGGGAATATAGGGAGCTGTTTTCCAATAGAAATAAAGTTACAGTTATACGAGATGAATACGTTCTAGATTGCTGTACATCGTGGAGCCTCTAGTTAATAATTGGGTGCTGTGCATTTAAGACCTGTTACGAGGACATACATACCCAGGCTGAGTTCGTACAACCACCCTTGCCCCCCCCCCCAAAAAAAATCAAGGGGACATAAATCTTTTGGAGTTAATAGATATGTTTATTACCTTGTTTGTGGCAATAGCATCAAGTGTGTTTATACATATACCCAGATTCATCAAAATACATACATTAAATATATGCAACGTTTTGTATATTAAGTATATCTCAATACAGTTGAAAAAAGACAATGCAAAGACAAATAAACAGAAATAAAGAGGGAAATTTTAACAAGTCCCTGACTCAGTGATGACACAAGGAACAGGAAAGGATTCTGTTTGCAGGAGAAGGGGATGGCTGTGGTCCAGGAATGGGGCTACACGGGCGATTCTACACCTCAGTAATAAGCGCACTGACTTCAGCTGCCCTGGAAGCATCATTTGTCATCAGTAGAAGAGATGACAGGAGATGAGAAACTTGCTCAGGAGTAGCTCATACTTAGAGATCCCTGTGGCTGGGCAGGGGGATTCATGGTGACATGCATGGGGACAAGTGGAGCATTACCTTAGTGAGCAACAGCCTGAAGCTAATATCAGGGGTGAGTAGTTTCAGAGAGCATGGAAGTGGGGGGAGGGGAGGTGAATAAGCACATGCTGAGTGGTGATTTGTGTACAAGTCCTTGCTTCTGGTTCTGCGCAAAGCAGGACGTTGTCTGGGGCTGCTGTGCCCCACGATTCCTTGTCTGTGAGAGATTCGATGGTCTAGGCAGAAGGAAGGCCAAGATCAGTATTCATGCGGTAGTAGTCAGTTAATGGGACTATCCGAAAGGAAAAGCAGTGACCTCTTCTTTCAGCAAAAACCTTCCGTAAGTACCAGTATCACGGCTAGAGTTTATAAAATTGTCTTAAATTTATGCAATTACACTTATGGAATTCACTTCTCATCTGGCTCTGCTTCTAGTCTATAGAGATGACCTTGATAATGACATTCCCTGGTCAAGTTCCCAGGTGCTTCATTTAAAAAGGTGGAAAGAGCCCTGGCTGGTTTGGCTCAGCGGTTAGAGCATAGGCCCTTGGACCAAAGAGTCCCGGGTTCGATTCTGGCCAAGGGCACATACCTCAGTTTCGGTTTGTCCCCGGCCCTGGTTGGGGTCACGGGTGGCAACCAATCGATACGACTCTCTCACGTCGATGTTTCTCTCTCTCTTTCTTCCTCCCTCCCTCCTGCTCTATCTGTAGATAAATGGAAAAATATCCTCTGGTAAGGATTACAAAAAAATAATAAAAATAAAAAGTTGGAAGGACTTTTAAATAAAAAGACTCCAAATGCTTTTCCCTTTTTAACTGCAGAGTCTTCTTAAAGTCATTGATGTTAGAGAAGGCCTCATTAGAGTAGCTGTTCCTCATTAATACCCATTATTTATTAGTATAAATACTGATGAGGAGGGAATGGTTCTGGATCCCAGCTCTTTTAATGTGGCAAGACAAGGGCACAGGGGCTGCTGAAGAGAAGTCTGCTTGTGATTTAGCTCACGAGGCGGTGCTCCTTGCTCCAACTTACCACATGCCTCGGAGAGCCACTTCCGATGTTATCTGTCTGGGGAACACAGCCCACAGCCACGCCAGTTAGCCTTTGCTCGGTGGGTGGGGAGATGACGGGGGCGGTAAGCAAGAGGGTCTGAAACCCAGCTTCATAGACACTTGAAAACATGAAAAGGAAAAATACTAAGAGATTAGAGAAAAGTTGGAAACAGAATTTTATAATACCTAGTAAATATTCAAGCAGTTTATTTCTTTCTTATCATCCTGCCCAATTACTGGAACAGATGGAAGGAGGTGAAATTAATTAAATGGAAATCTAAAACTAATGAAATGTTTGTAAAAACTTCACTGAAGCAGACTTAATGGATATGTCAACGTCACTTCATTAAGGGGCCATGAGACAAAAACACTGCGGTTTGGGGGCAATTACACACCTGGCTGGGGGTGGTGCTGGTGGCCAAGCTCTCACCTCCTCAGAGCATGTTCTGCACCCAGATCCTACTCAGGTGCAACCGAAAGTTAACGGAAAGCTTTCCTCCATGGGAGATGGTGTGTCAGCCGAGCCACACAACTGTTACATCATTTCACAAACTTTAATCTTGCTTTCCAGCTTCTTTGTATATAAACTAGTAAAAAACAAGCATTAAAACAACCAAAAAAACCCAAAAAAAACTAACAAGTTCAATCTGTCCGGTGGTGGTGCAGAGATGTCGCAGCCACAGCGACCCCATCTGTCGTGTTCAGGAAGGAAGTGTGCTCCTTCAGTATAAAATTTAGTCTCATACTGCAGACTGACCCATGGAAAAAGTGTGATGTTACTGAAATCTATAGGTCTGAGGTACAGAAATCTGTTCATGTTGGCGGAATCAGGTTGGATACTGTTAACTTATCTGAGATAACCTTCAGGGCATTCCAGACCTCTGTGATAAACCGACTTCCCATCACAGTGCAACACATTCCATATTTAGTAGCTGGTCTTGACCGAGTGACCACAGTGTGGCAGGCACCGAACTTAGCAGCTAAACGCGACCAATTTCATTTCCTAGTAACCACAGCTCCAAGAGGAAGGAACTGTTATTCCACGCTACTTATAAATAAAACACCCGAGACTCAGAGAGTTATAAAAGCTTTCTGTAGTAAGCAGTGTAACCTGGATTCAAACTCAGCTCTCTGTTCCCAAATCTTGCTCTTTCAACAGGTATGAAAAGTTGCCTGACTAGAACCCATGTTTAACAACTTCTGACTAGATGTGGTGGGATGTGAGTAAGATGCTGTATGGTTCCTGATCTGAAACAGAGTACTAGTGTTCAAGGGTATCTAAATCTACCTACCTGTATATCTGTGTGTGTGTGTGTGTGTGTGTGTGTGTGTGTGGTGTGTGTGTGTGTGTTTGTGTATGTAAAATAGTTATGTATGTGCATATGTATACATATACAAATAAAATATACTTACATGTCTTTGTGTAGAGAGAGATTTGTGAGAAACACAGACAGATTTAGTTAGGCATCTTGCCATATAAAGAAGAACCTCATCCTTCAAGAGAGAAGCCTGCAGCCGCCCTTCTGGAAGCACCCACGATCCAGAGAGCAGACTCTTATTTTTTTTCATTGAATTTATTGGGGTATATTGGTTAATAAAATGATATATGTTTCAGTTTCAGGTGTACAGTTCTATAATACATAATCTGTATATTGTATTATGTGTCTATTACCCCAAGCAAGTCTCCTTCCATCAGCATTTATCCTCACTTTATCCTCTTCTACCTCCCCCACCCCTTTCCCTCTGGCAATCACCATGCTCTTGTCTATGTCTATGAGGTCTTTTTTTTTTTTGCTTAATTCCTTCACCTTTTTAATGCAACCCTGCAACCCTCTCCCTCTGACAGCTCTTAGTCTGTTCTTTATCTGAGCCAGTTTTTATTTTGTTTGTTACTTTATTTTGTTAATTAGATTCCACATGAGTGAAATCATATGGTACTTGTCTTTCTCTGACTGGTTTATTATACTTAGCATAATGCTCTCCAGGTCCATCTATGCTGTTGCAAAGGGTTAAGATTTTCATTTGTTTTTACAGAAAAGTAGTATTCCATTGTGCACATGTACCACAGCTTTTTTATCCACTCATCTTCTGATGGACACTTGAGCTGCTTCCAGTTCTTGGCTATTGTAAATAATGTTGCAATGAACATAGAAATGCATGTATTCTTTCAAATTAGTGTTTCAGGTTTCTTCAGCTATAGTCCCCAAAGTGGAATCAGTGGATCATAAGGCAGTTCCATTTTTAATTTTGGGGGGTAACTCTATCCTGTTTTCCACAGTGGCTGCACTGATCTGCATTGCCACCAACAGTGCACAAGGGTTCCCTTTTTTCCACACCCTCGCCAGCACTTACTGTTTGTTGATTTATTGATGATAGCCATGCTGACAGGTGTGAGGTGATATTTCATTGTGGTTTTAATTTGCGTTCCTCTGAAAATTAGTGACATTGAGCATCTTTTCATATGTCTGTTGGCCATCTGTATGTCCTCTTTGGAGAAGTGTCTATTCTGGTTCTTGGCCCATTTTTAATTGGATTGTTTATTTTTTTTGGTGTTGAGATTTTCTGAGTTCTTTATAAATTTTGGATACTAACCTCTTATCAGATTTATCAACAAATATGTTCTCCCATTCAGTAGGTTTTATCATTGTCTTTTTTTTTTTTTTTTTTTTTGCATTTATCTTTAGATAGAGCAGGAGGGAGAGAGGGAAGAAGAGAGAGAGAGAAACATCAACGTGAGAGAGACACATCGAGTGGTTGCCATCCACGTAACTCCAACCGGGGCTGGGGACAAACTGCAACTGAGGTACGTGCCCTTAGCGGGAACCGAACCCGGGACTCTCTGATCCCCGGGCCAACGCTCTAATCGCTGAGGCAAATTGGCCAGGGCTTATCATTTTCTTGATGGTTTCCTTTGCTGTGCAAAAATTTTTAGTTTGGTATAGTCCCATTTGTTTATTTTTTCTTAAGTGTTCCTTGCCCCAAGAAATATATTACAAAATATATTGCTACGAGATATGTTCAAGATTTTACTACCTATGTTTTATTCTAGGAATTTTTTGGTTTCGAGTCTAACAGTTAAGTCTTTAATCCATTTTGAGTTTATTCTTGTGTGTGGTGTAAGAAGGTGATCTAGTTTCATTTTTTGCATGTATCTGTCCAATTTTCCCAACACCAGTGCTTAAATAGACTGTGTTTACCCCATTGTATGTTCTTGCCTCTTTGTCAAATATTAATTGACTATAAAGGTGTCAGTTTATTTCTGGGCTTTTTATTCTGTTCCACTGATCTATATGTCTGTTTTTATGCCAGTACCATGCTGTTTTGATTACTATGACCTTGTAGTATAGTTTGATATCAGGTAACATGATTCCTCCAACTTCTTTCTTCTTTCCCAAGATCACTGTGTCTATTTGGGATATTTTGTGGTTCCATATAAATTTTTGGAACATTTGTTCTTGTTCTGTGAAATATACCATTGGTATATTGATAGGAATTTTGTTGAATCTATGCATTGCTTTGAGTAGTATGGATGTTTTAATGATAATTCTTCCTATTCATGAACACGGTATATGCTTCCACTTACTTGAATCTTCTTCAATGTCTTCTTCAGTGTCTTTAATTTTCTGAGTACAGGTCTTTTACATCCTTAGTTAAAAGCAATTGTGAATGGGATGTTTTCTTAGTTTCCTTTTCTGATAGTTTATTATTGGTGTATAAAAATGCAGCCAATATCTGGATATTTATTTTGTATCCTGCTACTTTACTGAATTTATCAGTTCTAGTAGTTTTTCTTTTTTTAGTTTTTTTGTTTTTTTTTTCTTTATTGATTTTAGAGAGAGAGGATGGGAATAACATAGTGGGAATAATGAAATGGAGAAGCTGGTTGATACCCTGGAAAATCAAGAGTCCAGCCTGACTCAACTGCTTTCATTATCACTGAAGCAAAGGAGCAGAGAAACCACTCACTGTTGGACTACAACACAGCCAGGTGTGCAATTACTGCTGTGAATTGTTAATTTCACTACCAGTGTCTGATAAAGGAAAAGAGAATGATGTAATATCAAAACCAGCTCTTTTCTCCCTCAGAGTGTCTTTCCTTGTCTGTGCCCCGGCAGTTCTGCCACATGGTGATGACACCAGATAGTTTCCTGTGAGCTTGAGGTCACCATCAGCTCTTCCACTCCGCAGTCCGACAGGTGCTCTTTGCTGTGTTCCAGTGATGGGAGGAGATGCTGTGAGAGGCCCTACCACCAACTTCAACCCAACCTGAAAGAGGAATTTGAATGTACAAAATAAATTTTTCAAAAAATATGAGTTAAGTGTTCACCCTTATATACAATGAACAAATTAAATAATGTGTAGGATTCCAATAAAAACACTCATTTATCACAAAAGGACCTGAATTACCAGTTTGTAAATTTATTGAGAAAATTGCCAAGTTTTAAATCATATCTATTAATCCTAGGACAGTGCTGAACATGTAGGTTAGTGGTGAATAATATTGTTTTATCAGCTATTATATAAAGTGAAATTCTTGTGAAATTTCATTGAAGTAATAAAATGAGAAATATTGTCTATAGCATTAATTCAGAAGATATTTACTAATTAGATGTGAGTTGAGAGGCAATCATTCTCTTAGTGTCTTTAGTATGTACCCAAATAGGGGTTATTCTCCTAATTTTCTTGAGTGTGAAAAAGCGAAAATTCACTTTATTCCTCAGTATTTAGCACATCTGGGCATTAAAGATCTGTCCTGCTAGGATAAGAGGCAACCAAGCATCCATCCTCAAATTATGCTTTTTCTCTGCATGTAAATTTGTCTAGACAAAGAGAAATGAATACACTGAGGGTTATATGTAAATTTCCTGTTTGATTGTCAACTTTATTTCTCAAGCTAAGTTTAAAATCGCTGTCATTCTGCCCTGAGTTCTATTCTTATAAGTCACTCTCTAGTGTTTTATCACCCCTGCGTTTCTCGACAAATATCTGGGCAGCTGTATCTGTCCCCAGGCCACTTTTCTCTTCTGTTTGATTTTCAGACTCCAGCAGCTTCTATCTTATTGGATCAAGCACAACTCATCTGCTCAGAAATTTGGCCTCCACTCAACCTGGCAAAATGTTATATTCAACTGTGGCTCAACAAGCTCCAATCAGCGAGGTCTTTTTTAAAAATTCAAAGTTGCATAATGTCTGTGGTTTCAAAGAGAGACCCAACTGGACTAATAAATATATAGAGATTTTATCACCTTATTAAAAATGTATTAATTCGACATATTTCTAGAAAACATAATAATGCTATATAATCTGTTAGGGCCATTGATTAAAAGGTTACTAAAATTATTGCAATATATTTTCCTGTAAATATTTGTATAAATACGTGCCTTCTTGATATATGTTGCATTGTACACCTATCCATAAAAATATTCAATGAAGTAACTTTTGTGGGTTTTTTAAAAATATCTTCTTATTGATTTTTTAGAGAGATAGAAACATCAATGTGAGAGAAAAACGTCGATTGGCTGCCTCCTGAATGCCCCCCAGTGGGGATTGAGCCCAAAACCTGGGCATGTGCCCTGACCCGGAATCGAACCAGGACCTCTCAGTCCATGGGACGACGCTTAATCCACTGAGCCACGCCAGTGGGGCACTTTTGTGTTTTTTGTGTGTTCTTTTTACTTTATTGATTTTAGAGAGAGAGGAAGGGGGAGGGAGAGAGAGATAGAAACATCGATGAGAGAGAACATCCATCGGCTGCCTCCTGCACGCCCCCCACCGGGGATCGGGGCCCACAACCTGGGCATGTGCCCTGACCAGGAATCAAACTGGCAACCTCTTGGTGCATGGGTCGATGCTTAACCACTGAGCAACACCGGCAGGACACTTTTGTGCTTTTTATCCCTTACATTCCTCCCTAAATGACCTTGATCGGTAACCATAAGGAGTTTCCACTTTTATTTCATTCCTTTTTTCTTCCATGCTTTTCTTGACCATGGAAGCTATAGCTTGGCCAAATACTTCCACACTCAGATGAAAGAATTATAACCAAATATAAACATTATTCTATAGTATGAAATCTTTTCCTTATATCCTTTTAATCAGTTTGGAGTTTCATTATTGAAGAAAATAAAATTAGCCAATGGCCTCTGCCCAATATGTCCTATAAATGAATCCTTTGTTTTTTCAAGATTTTCTCTCTCTGCCTATGGGAATCCAGTTTTGATGCCTTTCTAAATATATTTCCTCTCCCCAAAATTGCTTTTGGTAATTTGCAAGTCATTTTTTCTCTTTTTCTCTGAAAGCAATTTATAAATTCTGAGGCATTCCTTAGTCAAAATGCATGTCTGTGAACTGAAGAAATAAGTTATATATAAAGATGCTATTGAGTCCACTAATAAAATAATTATAAAGGCTCTAACATTTAGAAGTTAGGCATATTTTTTGGCATTCCAGGGATTATTGACTCTTTAATTCTCATTTCCAGTCCCAAGTTGGTCCATTACCAGTAGTGTCTTAGCAGCAGGGTGAAGGTGAGCAAACACCAGAACCAGCTTATGGCCCTGGTCACGTGTCTTCTGGTCTAAGTCTGGGCTGCACAAACGTGGTGAGTCAGATGTGAGACCCTGGAAACTCATTCGTCTCTTCTAACTCGGTGTTGTAACAAAGAAAGTTTAAGTCCACCTTTGTGAAATTCTAAGCAGGATATTTAATGACAGTTCAGGCCTCAATAACATATTGATCCACCTTATGGGTTCAGTTTGTTTTTGAAAATGGTCATTAACAATGATATTCTATTCAGTGCTTCAGAATAACTTTTGGGGAAAAGAGCCTTATGATCTCATAGACATACATTATTCAAGCTAATCTTCTTTTAATAACTGTTTTAAGTTGCGTATTAATTGACATTCCAATAAGCCAGGAAGTAAAGGTTTAATTATCTATGTTAGCATCACACTGACTTTCAATATAAAAGATTTATAGAGAGACACTTTTCTGTAGACTGTATTTTGTAATTACATCTTAAAAAACACATTGACAACACCTTTGATGTAGAATTAATGATATTACAATGCTTATTATTGATTTGTATAATGAGAAAGATAATAAGCACTATTGATTTTTTCATTACATTCCAAATAAAATTGTTCCTCCAGTAATAGAAAGCCCCCTTAATGAAGGATTGGTGAGGACTTCAGCTGCTTCCGCCGGGGCTTCTGTGTGAAGCCCCCAACCCTGAAAGCCATCCAGGGGATGGTTGGAAATCAGGCATGAAGAATTTACAAAAGGGGCGTATTCTGCTGAGGGAGGATTTACAAGTTTCTTTACTGGGACTATGAATAAATACAATAAGTTTGAAATGGTAAAAGATGATTATTATAAAATTGTTAAGTGTGGTGTGTTGACTGGTGGCCTCCAAAAAGATATGTTCACATCCTAACATTCAAACCCTGTGAATGTGACCTGATTTGGAAAGAGGGGCTTTGCCAGTGTAATTAACTTAAGGACCTTAAGAAGAGACCATCCCGGAATGCCAAAAAGCCAAGGACAATGGAGCCACCAAAGGCTCTGGAGTCTCCAGAAGGGGTGTGGTCTTAACTACACTTGATTTCAGATTCTTGGCTTCCGGATCTGTGAGAGAATAAATTTCTGTTATTTCAAGCTACCCTGTTTATGGCAATTTGTTACAGCAGCCTCAGGACACTAATGCAAGAAATGATTTCCGTAAGCTGGAATGCCAGCAAGAAAGAAGGAGCCTCTGAAGAGCCAGTGAAAGACTTCTGAGATGGCTTTGTATTACTTTGAGTTCCCTACAATCTTTGGAATGGGTGGATCTTGCAGAAAAATTACAAACACATTGAAAAACAACTTGATTTTACCTGTACACTTGGGAGATTTAATTAAGAAGAGGCACTAACAAGACTGACCAGGAAAAGTAAGAGACTGGCATTAACATAGTCACTTTTAAACTATTATGCTCATAGCAGCAAAACCAAAACATCCTCCTCCTACTGGGAGTCCTGCATGGGGAGCCTAATGAAAACCAGAGGTTGCTTGTTGAACGTGAAATCTGAACAAAGAAGATTAGTTAGCAAATCTTATTATTTAATGAATGCCAAGCTAAATAGTCCAAAATATCTATTTCACTATAGAGATTTCATGGCAATAAAATTAGAGTACTGAAAACCCATTTTCACGCTTTGGATGTCTCTAGAAATGTTTGCTTCTGGTTTTTTATTTACTTCGTTTTTATTAATCTCTTCCAATGCAAACCACAACTCTTTCCTTTGGACACATCCATTTTTTTAATTTTATTTTTTTGATGTGATTACCTTAATCAGACCCCTGACAAGTCTTACTAATCTGGGAGACTATTCCGAATCTTAAAGTGGCTTTAATTTTTTTTCTCTTCTGATCCATTAGAAGTTAATTTTAGAGGTTAACTTTCAGAGGGCATTTCCCCCCCTTTTTGCCCAGTTCTGGCAGCTGCCTCGCTGTAAGCTCCTGTTGGTCAGCAGGCTGCATTTTCTGACCATAAAGGTGAAAATTCCGGGGATACGACCCTTATCTTGACTCATCACTAATCCAAATCCGAACTCACAGAATTTTGTAGATAAAATTAAATTGGATAGAAAAGGTAGCTGACCTTCAGATAGTCATTTTGAAGAATTTCAGTTAGATGTGACAAAGTAAGAAAATAAAAATGTGAGGCTGTTCCAGAGCGAGAGCTGATAAGTGGCCAGAAATGTCTTTCTCTAAAATTATTCAGTCCTTGTTATCAAGACAAAAATAAGCACGCATTAAGCCAAATACGGGCTCTTCCTACATTTTCCACTTTAAAGAAGAACCACGCTTCAGCAGGCAAACAACACTGCAGCTGGAACACGGTTCGTGCACACGACACTGAAAGGCATTTTCATAAAGGGCCAAATATTAAATATGTGATAAACACTAAAAATTAAGTTTTAGTTTTCAAAGAATTTCTTTGGCTGCCATATTTACGATATTGTGGCTCAGTAATTATTCTGAATTTACCATATAAAAGACTTTCAATTACAGCTGCAGGATGAAGTGACTACTTCGCGTGCATACAAATTGAAAATCCCACGTCCGTCCATTCCGGTGCCTTTCGCTGATGAAAATGTAATTCTTATTTTTAGATTTTAGAAGATGGAAGTGGCCGTCAGAAAAACTGCTAGACCGTGGTAGTTGTTCCACTTAAATTAAGTGATATCCTACTTATTCCTCAAGTAAATTAGTTTTCACCAGAATCTACCAGCATAGCAGACAAAACCTCCTATTTCCCGACATACATAATCTATTTTTTTGGTGACGTTTTCAATGGTTAGGCACAGGGGCACGGAGATGTGCTGGATTATTAAATGACAATGCATTAATTCAGGTTCTCCTTAGAAAGTAGTCACAGATTTTGGTCTAGATTTTCTGAAAATAAATTTTTTCCTGAAGCCTCAGTCACACACCAAAACATACACACACACACACACACACACACACACACACACACACATACACACAGAGTCAGGGCACAGGCTCCAGTCTAGGCTCCGCCTAGGCTCTAACTGTGCTTATTGGGCTTAGATTTATGATTTAGCTTTATTGAGGTGTAACTGATTTACAAAAACTCATACACATTAATGCAAACATCTTGAGACTGTTTTCTTTGCTGGAGATGATGAATTTCTGGAATCTAAGTCATAGTTCCTTCAAATTTTGCCTCAAAATTGGCCAGTTCATTATTGTGTCAATCTCTTTCCTGGACTACCTTATTGTGTGAGGTAAGAGACAAGTATTCGTTTAATAATCTATTTGCAAGCCTCCCTGTGCAAACCCAAAAGACCATTAGGTGTATACACATTATTTTCTCAACTGTTGGATGCAACATTTTTTCCAAATCTTCTGAATTATCTAATGATCTCTGCCCCGCTAGCATTTTCCTCAGCACTTCCCATTGTTCTATTAGCTTCTTCATCACTTTTTTTGTTTTGTTTTACCTTTTTTTATTATGTAATATAGTTGTAATCATATAACATAGCCTTTCTTTTTTTAAAATTATTTTTATTAATTTGTTTTTGTTACAAATGTTTCTCCTTTTTACCCCATTGACACCCTCCTCCCCAACCCCTAACTTCCAGCACTCAACTGTTCCCAGACAAAATGCCATCTGTTTTGTTATGATAGCACTTAGGGGTGATGGCACTCCTGCTGTATTCTACATGAATGGTTACAGTAGCGCTTCCTGAGAAACAGCCACAGGACCTCAGGGACAGGAATAACCCGCTTTTATTTAGGTCCAGAGTGTGGGAGCTGACAGTTTCAGCCAGCGTGTGTGGAAGGGGCTCTGGTTCAGGCTCACCTGCTCATAGGCCTGGCGGTTTACTGCTGATTACCTGATGGCTAGTGGGTTAACCGACCGCTCTACTCTGCTCTTTCATTTCTGTTATCCTTTGCCAGGACCTGTGGGCTAGTCTCGGCATGTCCACCTCATGGCAGTGACTGGGCAGGACCAGAAAGTGTGAATTTAATCATACAGACGTTCTCCTGGCTTGACTAGCGTCACTTTGCTGACATCCCATTAGCCAGAACAAGCTACATGTCAAGCGCAGAATCAGATTAGGAAAACTGCTTGATGACCAAGGGTGAGGGTGCTGGAAAAGAGGAAACATCAAGGCCAACTTTACCATCAGTCGTGTAAATAAAGTGAGCTTCCCGTTTCTAAAGAAAGGTGCATTTGGAAATGTTATTGTGATCTAGAGGAACAAAGCAACAATGAACCTATAAATACTGGCTGAGAAAACTTATATAGCTCTTATGAAAGCTCATTTTTTAAAAAAAAAACAAACTCATTTTTTATTTTATACAATTCTGTATATTTACTTTCTCTACAAATATCCTGGGTCCCTAATCATCACTTTCAAAAGCAAGGATATGTCCTGGCTGGTGTGGTTGGGTGTCGTCCCCTGTACTGAAAGGTTGCTGGTTTCAATTCCCAGTCAGGGCACGTGCCTGGGTTGCAGGCTTGATCCCCGGTAGGAGGCAGCCAACTGATGTCTCTCTTAAAAAAAAAAAATAAGAAGAAGAAAGAATCTGAGTCACCTTTAGTCTATTAAGTAAATATGAAAACTGAGTCTTTCATCTTTCACATCTATAGACCCCTCTCAGGACATGATGGCAAAGACACGTGGCCATTTCTTTCCCATCCAGCTGGGAACAGGAGACATCAGATTGCCAGCGGTCATCAGAATGCCTCCCACCCAGCCAGCTGACATGGAAGGGTGCTAAGCATGAAGGACAGATACACTGAAATTTTTAAGAAGGGCCCCAAAAAATTATATTTTGATATTTATGAACACAGAGATTAAAATAAAAACCTCAAGAGAAGTTAACCCTATATAGAGTTTCAAAATACCCTCTGACAAAAAATACACCTTAGAGAAAGTACTGTCTTGAAAGAAGCAAAATCTTAAAAGTTATATTCTAAATATAGACACCAGAAGTGGATTTTTCTAAAGCACCAAAGATGGTCTATTATGTTGTAATTTCTTCAGAAACAGAGGATTAAATATTGATGCCCAATCAATAGATGAAGTAGCGAAGGTGACCAGTTAAGTGATTTTGAATTGGACTTTAGACAATAATACAAAGTCCTTGTTCAGACGGCTCTAACTGCATCATTTGTTAAAAACGGTTTTCTTTTTGTAGTTTAGTGGAAAATCAAATATTTGATTCAGCTCTTAGAATGTCTTTCTTGAAAGAGTTGGACTTTTCCATCATTAAAGATAAACCCATGCCCCTTTTCTCCCTCGCAGCGTCTGTTTTATGGGAGTGACATCCAGCGCTGCCACCATAGAGCGTATGCCACAGATAAACAAAAGAGGCATGCGTTTGTAATTAACAGTAGGATCCTGCACCATCTTGAAATAAACACAACACATTGAAAAATAAGTGCACCTCATGGCTCTGGAGGCAATCATTTTACAAAAGGGCTCTGAAGTACAAAGTGAGTCCGCCATCATTTTATTTTTTCCAAACCCAGAGAGATTCTGAAAATGGTGTGTGTGTGTGCTGTTTTTTATGAGCTGTGCCCCAGATCCTTACCTTGGCCTGTCATTAAAATATTCAGTCATCTGTATGAAAACAGAAGAAGTGTTGAATATATCCTAGAGCTAGCCCCAAGTTGTCACTGTCAGAGGAGGGAAAACTGAAAATTCGGCATTGACTGCATCCAACAAGAGAAGAAATCATGTATTAGCAATGAAGATGATGAAAAGATTTTGTGTTAAAGTGAACAACGGGGGTTAATTTCATGTATGTTTCTGTTGGGGGAGGATCAATTTGTAGCCCATATAGACTTTAATAGCATATACATATACATATATAATTATATATACACATTATATGTATATATGTGCATATACACATATATACAGTCTATACATATATACATGTGTACATTATATAATATGCAAATATATGCATGCATATGCATATATGTATGTGCAACATGCATATATAGTATTATATGCATATATGTCTGTATAGTATGTATATGTGTATATATCCATTTTTGTAGTATGCATATATCTGTATATAGTATATGCGTATATATAACACATGTGTATATATACTATGTATAAATATATATTATATATTATACATGTATGCATGTATGCAATATATAACATGCACATGTTATATATAGTGCATATATATATACATACACATACAGTCAGACTAAAAAGTCTAAAATTTGCACTCATCCTATGGATAGTAAATATTCGTAACATGTGGTTTGACTGAAAAGTCACCAACACTCTTTTCGCCACTTCACCAAATTTTCTTCAGTTGTTCCCAAGGCCTACCGTGAGGCTCACCAATGACCCACGGTCTAAGGACACTTCCTATCAAAGAGCACACGTGTGGCCATTGAGAGGTAACAGAGTAGGCTAGGAGAACACTGTCGCTGAGCACAAGAGACAGGCCCGTGTGTTCTGGTGATGGCGGGAGAGCGTGGGAGCTGCCCTGGCAGAGCCGCAGGAAGCAGCATAAAAAGGAAGGAGTAGGTGACGTGAGAAGTAATCTGAAATAGTCCCCACGTTACAGATGCCTTCCTGGCAGTATGACTGTGCACATCAACTGAGAATCCACCAGGGCAGCTGAGTTTCCCTGAAGAAAACCAGCCGCGTGTGTGGACAGAAGCTCAGCATGCCAGCCTTTTTGGTGAGCCCAGCCCAGGGAAGGAGATGTGCCTAACCACCCCACAACTGGGTCAACTCACTGCTTTCAATAAATCTCATAACATATCTCTGGTGGAACTCCAACTGATGCATACATCTCCTGGGAAATGGCAGGGATCACAGGTTTCACTAAAAAGAGAGAATAGTTGTCGTTATCATTTATGATATTAGGGGACTATAAAATTAGGTCAGTAGGTTAACCCAAGTCTTTTTGTAAAACTGCCATTATGTCTAAATTTTAGAGTTTTGCTTGTAGCCTGAATATTTGCAGGAATATTTTATATCACATTTATTACACTATATGGTATAGAGAAAGAAGTACTATAATTAAGAGAAATCCAGGATCAATTTACATACTTCCTAATCTGGTGTCCTTAAGAAATTCATCACAACTCCTTAAGTGGCTGTATCTGGAAATGTTGTGGATAGTAGCTACATTGCTGTCGTGTGTTGATGATTGAATGAGACAATATATGTGAGCCCATCATATAAACTGTAAGCTACTTGCTTATTAATATGACCTGAACCAGGGGTTGGTCTGCAGGCACCAGAGCCTGGAAGTTGCCCTTGAATTTTTTAAATTCCCAATAGAATAGGTTTAGCCTTGGGAAGAAACCACACAAATACGATAGCCTCTTAGAGCAGAATGGAATGTTAAGCTATTATTAGAAATTCAGTGGGGGGGGGGGACAAAAAAGAAAACAAAGTACTGCTTGTCAGTTATAATTAGGTCAGCCCTATCATTTCTAGCTGCTCAAATTGTTTTGCTATTGTTTGCTATTTTGTGATTATAAGACATCCACTGGTGATCACCAAAGTACTGTACTGGATTGCTTATTTCACTAAGCTATTCCCTACTTCATAGTAATTGGGCTACAGCCTTGTGTTTCTGCCTTAATTTTGCCTGAACTTCTCAGTCGATTTGAGAAGCTTCAATTCTGCTAAGCTCCTGGAACTTTCAAAATCTACGTGATCCATCTGAACATTTCAAACTGACCATCACCGGCCAGCCCCACTTCTCTTGATCTATTGTGGGTCTGGGTTCACCACTGAGATGAAAAGTGTTGGAAATTTGTTTCTATATGGTTTGCCCCAGAGACTGCATACAATTTTGAGTCTCCAAGTGAGAACCTAACTTTCCTTCTCAATTAGTGAATGTGGAGAGTGCTCCCCAGGAGGTAATGCCTCTATTGATGTGAGATTCACAAATCACTTGAATCTGGGGCAAAAATCTAAGCATAGCTTTGTCCTGAGACATGGGAGGAACAAGAATATCACTTCAGATGGCGAGTTCTCTCATCTTCTGGCTGAAGTGACAATCAAGAATGAGATCATTTTAGGAAAGGTCCTGTGACAGCAGGTACCTTGCAAAAGGCAATATTGAGACCAGAAAGTGAGAATAGGTGAAGGAAAAGAGTCATTTGGGTGGAGAGATTAAAGTTTTTCTTTATGCATGGAGGATTAATAAGGGTATGGTTGACACAGATATATGAAATGTTAAAATGGTAATGGGATGTAACTTGAATTTTAACCTAGAGTGAAAGAGGTCATTGAAAAATATATTTGAGAGTGTACATTATAATGTCATAAAACAATCAGAACAATGATGATGTTTCAAGACACAAATCAGATCTCACATTTCTGTTGTCTTCAATTCACCATTTCTTCATTAATTCAGCTAGCTCAGTCCAAATACTTAACAAATATCTTTGGGGGGCTTATCCTGTGCCACCCCGCAAAGTTCTTGGGAACATAGATGAGAAGTCATAATGCACAATCTCGTAGAAATTGCGCCATATATTTGCTACTCTCTTCCATTAAACACTAATCCTCCCCTTTGCTCTCCCAAGCCCTTGGCAACCACCTTTCCACTTTGTTTCTATAATTTTTGGCTACTTTAGTTATTTCAGAGTGGAACCATGCAGTATGTGTGCTTCCGTGACTGGCCTATTTTACTTAGCATACTGTGCTCTCCCTCACATCCATCCATGTTGTAGGATGTGTCAGGACTTTCTACTTTTTAAGGTTGAATAATATTTCCTTGTATGCATATACCACAGGTTTCTGTCCATTTATCTGTTGATGGGCAGTCGGTTTGCTTCCATCTCTTTGCTATTGTGGATAATGCTGCAATAAACATGGGAGTGAGAAGTCTCTTCAAGATCCAGTTTGTTTTTCTGTCTACCTCCCCTAGATGGTCACCTCCTCAAGTTTAGGGACCCTGCAGTGGCAGCTTCCAGCAGCCAATGGAAAATGAGATAAAGTTGAAGTCAATCAAATTTCTCTCATTGACTTGGGGTGGTGAACACACAATGCAGTATACAGATGATGTGTTATAGAATTGTACACCTGAAACCTATATAATTTTATTAACCAATGTCACACTAATAAATTCAATTAAAAAGAGAAAAAAAATCTCTCCAAAATGCAACACCTGTCACAATTTCCTGGGGCTCCAGCTCTGCCTTCATTTGCTAACTCACATTCTGTCATATGTGGAAGAGGGCTTTATGAGGTGTAGCAAGATAAAGAGGGGTGGTGAATGTGAAACACATGGCACTCAGGATTTTAAGACTGTTCTCTGAATCACAAGCCTCTTGGCATCTCATTTCAAGAGATATCGCTTAAAACTACACCTTTGGCCCTGGCCACATAGCTCAGTTGGTTGGATCACCATACTGATATACCAAGGTTTTGGGTTCGATCACTGGTCAGGGCACATATAAGAATCAACCAATGGTCCGGCTGGTGTGGCTCAATGCTTGAACGTCAACCCATGCACCAAGAGGTCACCAGTTCAATTCCTGGTCAGGGCACATGCCCAGGTTGTGGGCCCGATCTTCAGTGGGAGGCATGCGGGAGACAGCCAATCGATGTTCTCTCTCATCGATGTTTCTATCTCTCTCTCCCTTTCACTTCCTCTCTCTCTAAAATCAATAGCCGCCATCAACAAAGCATCAAACAACAAGTGTTGGCGAGGGTGTGGAGAAAAGGGGACTCTAGTACACTGCTCGTGGGAATGCAGACTGGTGCAGCCACTATGGAAAACACTATGGTGTTACCTCAAAAAATTAAAAATTGAATTACCATTTGACCCAGTGATCCCACTCCTAGGAATATACCCTAAGAAGCCTGAAACACCAAACAGAAAGAATATATGTACCCCCATGTTCATAGTAGCGCTATTTACAATTGCTAAGATCTGGAAACAGCCCAAGTGTCCATCAGTAGACAAATGGATAAAAAAGCTGTAGTACATATACACAATGGAGTACTATGCAGCTGTAAGAAAGAAAGATCTCTTATCCTTTGCGACGACGTGGGAGGACCTGGAAACTATTATCCTAAGTGAAATCAGCCAAGCAGAGAAAGACAAATATCATATGATCTCACTTATTTCTGGAATATAATAAACATAACAGTCTGATGAACAGGGTAGTCCCAGAGATGTGGAAGTAGGGTACAGACTGACAATTGCCAGAAGAGGGGGTGGGGGAGGGGAGCGATGAACCACAGAACTTGTACGCATGTACTCATAACCAATGGACATGGACAACAAAACTGGGGACGGGGCAGGGAGGGAGGGGGAGGAGGGTGACAATGGGGGGAAAAGGAGAAACATCTGTAACAAAAATAAATTAATAAAAAAAATAAAATAAATAAAATAATAAAAAAATAAAATCAATAAAGGAAAAAAAATAAAGAATCAACCAATGAATGCATAAATAAGTGGGACAACAAATCGATGTTTCTCTTTCTCTCTGTATACCACCCACCCAACAGCAACAATAACAAAACTACACTTTTGGTTTCCAAATGAGTCTTCAGGTTGCCAAAAATAAAATATGTGATAACATTACATTGTGCCTGAGACTGGAAGTGCATTGCTTATATAGAACTGGTAAGTCTAAAATGCATAAAAACAGAGGGCTTTATTTTTTTAATATTAATAAAGTTCAGAGGCCAAACAAATTAGTCTGTAAAATCTAAAGTACACTTTTACCAAAGCCAGCTGATGTGATCTTTGCCTAGAAAGATTGTCCTTTCCTTAAAGTTGCATAAAATATAAATACTTGTGGGAAACAATTAAATCCACGTTATAGTTTTACCTGCAGATATATAAATATATAAAATATGTTATACATAGTTATATATGGAGATAGTCCTGATTTATTTTATATATACACACACACACATGCACATATATAGCGTTATATATAGTTATATATATAATCCTTTGTAAATGGTTTAAAATTATGGCTTGGGAAATACTTTGTATATATTTACCCACCATATTTTACACACTTTATGGTGTTTTGCAGAGCTTAATGATCTCCACTGTGTTATATTATCACAAAAATATAACTGGGTCATTATCACCGGTAGTATTTACTTTCCCTCCATGAACAAACCATAGATTGTCTTGTAACAGCCAGAGGATGTAGCTATTAGGTGAGATGATAGGTACACATTCTTAGGTGAATTTAGAGGGAGATGAGATTCTTCATCTGAAAGGCTGTGTCAACAAGCTGTGGGGGTGACTAGAAAGGTGGGTGAGGAGAAGCAGGGAGCCCTGAGCTGGGAGAACTCAGCCTGGAGGTCCTGGGGGATTTCCACCTACTGACAGCTTAAGTGGAGAGATTTCTTCAAAGATTTGTAAATAAATCCAAGCTGTGATGCTGAAATAGAAATACAAACCTGGTATAAATATATTTTTCATCTCATGGCAAATCTAGTCAACTCAAGACCCAAAGCGAGTAAAAGTCTTGAAGAAAGACATGAAACAGGGAAATACTGTGAGAGAGAGACAGGCCGGTGGCCGTGGTGGAGAGAACGGGAAGGAGAGGGGGAGGTGGAGAGAGGGCAGAAGAAGAAGAGAGGTCAGGGGCGATTCGAAAGGGAGCTTTACACTCTTATGTTAAATTTACTTTTAGGTCTAAACAAACTTGAGTCTGGCGTCTGTTTATTTCAACCCAAAAGCAATACTACTACATTTTGTTACTTTTTTTTCTTAAATAATCACCTGAGGATATTTTTCCATTTATCTTCAGATGGAGTGGGAGGAAGAGAGAGAGAGAGAGAGAGAGAGAGGAACATCGATGTGAGACACATCAACTGGTTGCCTCCTGCACGACCCTGACCAGGGCCAGGACCAAACTGCAACCAAGGTACGTGTCCTTGACGGGAATCGGACCCATGACTCTTTGGTCCGAGGGCTGATGCTCTAACCACTGAGCCAAACCAGCCAGGGCCATTTTGTTACTTTTTAATATTTTCCCCACACTGTTCTCAAAGTTGGTGATCAAAACATGTATCTAATGTAACTTTAGCAAAAATCGAAAATCAAAATCTGAACACAAGTGCTGATTGTATTCCACCCTGCCCTCCACTCACCAGCCGCGAACTGGGCTTTGAGTGAGCTGCTTCGATCTTTCAAGCTCCAGGTTCTCCGCCCTAAACACACTCGTTTGTGAATACTAAGTGAAATAATGCATTTAAGGAGCCTCATCTAGTGTCTGAAACCCAGTAACTATAAAATAATAATAATTACAATGATTATATTAAAATTTATTATTATTTTCACGATTTAAAATATAGAGCCTGGCACAGACATATGGTAAACATTCAATACATTGTAATTATTAACATTATTATAAAATCATAAACATATTTTATTAATATAAAACTGAGTTTTAATTTCAATTCAATATTCAACATCACATGCAACAATGAAAATAACAAAAACATTTTTAATAAAATCAGAAACAGGACAAAGTACATTATATATATATATATATATATATATATATATATATATATATATATATAATTATATTTCAGTCAAAAACCCCAAATGGCTTTTATTTTGAAACTTGACAATATAATTACACATTTCTTCTGCAATAAAAAGACATGATAATCCAGGAAATATAGAAGAAAGATAATGAGAGAGGAATTTCACTGCCAGATATTTTGTAAGCTATAATAAGTTTTAAAGTACTATTAATTCAAGAACAGTCATATCAGTGGAGGAGAACAGAAATCCTAAAAATAGACCCACTTAAAAGGATGCTTGCTATATGATGAGTGAAATTTCCAATAATTTAGTAGTAGGATTGATGAATGGCACTATGATAATTACTTCATACATGAAAAAATTGACTATGCAATTTTTCATGCAATATGAGAGCATAGATTATAGGTGACTATTTAAATATAAAAAGAAACCATAAAAACATTCTGATAGCATATTTAAATAGTTTTAATATCTTTGAATGAGGTAAAACTATTTTTTTAAATGTCAAAATCCTTAAAAGCAAAAGAGAATCAATACATAAAAAACATTTCTGCATATAAAAATATGAAGTTTTTTTTTAAAATAAGGAAAATGTTTAGGGTTCCACTAAAAACTACTTTGTGTCCTTTTATATATAAGGTCTTACAAAATACAAGTTAACAACAGCAACTGTAACCATAGCAAAGAAACACTGAAAGATTAGGGACATTTTTTACATATAAAAAGAAAATGTTTAGCTTAACCAGCTAATGCCTACTGAAGTTTGTCGAAGGGAGAATTGTTAAGCTCTCCAATTATGATGGTGCTTCTGTGATTACTTATTTCACTTCTACTCAATTTTGCATCATATTTTTGAGGCTGTGTTTTGTGTGCACACACAATTAAGAACGTTATGTGTACTCAATGAACTGACACTTTTATAATTAAGACGTACTCTATGTCATCTATGGTAATTTTCTTGTTTTGAAATCTACTTTGTTTGAAATTAAGATGACACATCTAATTGCATTTAGATTGTTTGATACTGTCCTAAAGTCTCAGATATATGGTTCTGGTTGTTTTCCCTTCCTCCCTCCCTCCCTCCCTCCCTCCTTCCCTCCCTCCCTCCCTTCCTTCCTTCCTCCCTTCCTTCCTTCCTCTCTTCCTTCCTGTGCACCAGCTTGGGTCATTTCTATTGGCCGTGCTATGATTTGCTCACATATCAAAGCCCACACCCAGGCTACCAGCAGGTCCTCTCCCTTCCGGGTGGAGGGCTTGCTGAGCAGTGTGCATCTGACAGCAATACACTTCCTTTTTAAAAAATTTATTTTATAAACTTTATGTTTAAAAGCTTTTAAAAATTCTGTTTTTTCTTTCAGCACTGTAGAGATGCTGTAGTGCTCTAGCAGAGGGAAAGATATGAGTATAAATACATGTTTATTTTAATATATGTGAATAGATAAGTGCAAAAATAAACACTGATGTGGACATATGTATTGGCTGGTACACAAACACATTTCTAGCTCTGCCCACGCGGGGGGTGGGGGGTGTGGCTCACAGTCATGACTCCAGTGAACCAACACAGCACCCAATTCTTTGCTCTTAAATATCGCATTTCAGTAGGAACCAGCACCACTTGGGGAAATTGCCAATTCTAGGGCTGGAGCAGAGAAAATGCAATATGAGCCTGGAAATTCCTGTAGTGGCAGAAGGTGCTCGAAAGCGAGGTGGGGGGGGGGCACAGGGTGAGTGTGCACAACCTGAAAGTATCTCCGGTGGCCAAAGCTGTGACAACACCAGCTAATACCGATACTACTACTACTAGTCGTAATAATAATAATAACGATGATGATGGTTTGTGACTAACCCTCCTTCAGCATACACTGATATAAATAAGTCACTGAATATATAAATTAATAGAAAAGAGGGACAAATCTTCCTTTCAGAAGAATGTCAGATAAAATATATAGGTTCTTCCTCCTCCATTCCTTAGCTTAATTCCCTTCTCCTTCCAAAGACTAGAGAATGAAAAGAGAAAAATAGTAACTTCACAGTGGAGAAATCTAGCAGACACTGCTTTAACCAAGTGATCAATATTAAAATCACCAGTAATAATTCATATTAATTATATATTATCAATGTGATACACATCTCATCAATATATCTATTGATCTATTTATCATCAATATCTAAAGCAGTCTTAACCATTAAGCAATGAAGATGGCTGTGTTCTAGTGAAACTTTATTTCCTAAACATACCTACATGTAGTTGCTTACACCATCTTTTTTTCAACAGCACTTTTTTTTCTCTGATTAAATTGCAATTACTGCTACTGCAGACATCAAATAATACTCATCTTCCCAGACCAAGCTCAGATGTCCCTTATCGTAGCTTTTTCTAAGCTGCTATTATAATCAATTTCTCATGTGTGCTCTCCTAGTCATTTTAAATTATGTGTTTCCTTTGTTCCCAACAAAAGACTTTCCTATAGGGTGCATGGTAAATATATATCAGAGATTTCTTCTGAAAGCATAAATTTCACCCCAACTACATGCAAAGTGGGAAGCCAAACACATGCATTCTTGTCTTCTCATTCTAGAGTTTATGGGACAAAATTGCACCTTACAGAGACAATGCATGAAACCCAAACCAAATAATCAAAACCGCTCATTAAAATCTTATAATTCAGAACTTGGAAATCTGTAACTCATCCTTCAAGGTTGGTAGAAGTCAAAATATCCTCACTTATTTACAAAATATATGCTGAAGAACACATTTAGTGTGCTTGGAAAGTCAATGGGATAGAAAGGAAAGTACATAGAGCACATGTGTACTTAGATTTGAAAAATAACCATAAAGGAAACAAAAAACTTATTTGATCCAAGATTTATCAACAGAGAAATGCAGTGCACTTTAGCGGAGACCTTGCACAGTTCATTACAATCGATTAGGTTGCAATTATTTAGTAGCATAGAAAGAGAGTGGGGAATATTGTGGCCAGCATTTCAAAAAAAAATCATCAAACTTTCGAAGCATGAGCATGTCATGTTGAATATGATATTTATACAGGGGGCATCGAAGAGAAGATCAAATTGCCTTTTTATGTAAGGAATTGGCTAAAGAACAGGAATCGAGTAAACCCAGAGTGTAATTTTCTCATGAACAGAATTGATGGGACATTCTCGGGTCAAGGCTAATGTGTGTCATTATACAGCTGAGGTAGGAATCTGACACTTCTTTGGCCCTGGTGTAAAATGTAAAGTGACATGCTTTTATTTTCCACTGGGACAGCTGTTACGATTCTCAGATGAGAACTGGCCCCAGCTGGCATGGTTTAAATGGAAATACATGTGGATAATAACCGTGGGTTATAGAGCTGTGCTAGCTAACCAGGAATCAAATTAGGGGTAAGTAAAAGCATTGTTTATACTTCTGCTTTTAAACCTTTACAGAGACTTGATTACATATTATTAGCATGGATCTTTATGAATTAGGGACCCCAGGAGCTAAAATGGCATATTTAGCTTCAAAACATTTCCTCTGTTTGTGTGTATGTGCGTGCGTGTGTGCACTTGCACATATACACACATCCATCTTCCTGTGTGTGCAAAAATAGGATAGAATACATACTAATTTGTTCAGAATTCATCTGTCTGGAATAGACCTTACCTAGGACCTAAAGCGATGCCTTTTCAATCTACTTTGGTGTACTCCCCTTCAGGAAGGAATCTAGCATTCTGAGTATGAGCCAGATACCCAAGCTGAAGACCCAAGACTCTTATCAACAATCATGGACCTGAAAATGGTTGACGGATTTGGGGATCGCTGGAGAATATAACTTACCCAATGCACTCCCTGCCTAGGGAACTCCCTGCCTTTTCCAGCTCATGTCTGGCAATCTCATTTATGAGTCTACCAGGAGTTCAGAACTGATATTAGGGAAAATGATGATTAAAAGGGGACTGGCGAAGGAAGCAATGAAACCCTTTATTCGATGTTTCTTTTGCACGCTCTATTACTTAATTCCTGTGATGTACTAATGAGCTAGGTATCACTGCCATTTTACTGATAGGGAACCAGGTAGAGAGTTTAATTTGCCAGGGGCACGCAGCTAGGAGGCAGCAACCACTCTTTGAACCCAGAACACTCCACATCCAACAATATATTTTTCATATCACACTCCATTGATTGTTTATAGTCGAATAAATGTAAGTTATTCAAATTTTCCCTGAGTACTAGAAGTGCACAGCACTTGAATATTTTAAGAAACATTTTTAGTGGTTTTGCAACTAACATAATTTTCCAACTGAAAGAAATAAACAACACTGAGATATTTCCCCATGGGCAAGACTCACATCAGTGACTATTACACTTGGTTGGGAAGTGCGTTCCTAGCACAATTATGCTAAAAGCCGAGTCATCGGCCTTGTCATAAATGAGGAAGCGGAGCTCCAAGCACTCTGCCTTGCGTTGCCATCTGACAGATTTGAATGTCCCTGTGTGGCCTGTTCAGCAAGGAACAGCTTTCAGGCATGCACCGCTGGGCAGCTCTACGGGACATCCTAAGTCCTTATTTATGGGCAGAAGTCTCCAAAGTTCGAATGTGAAGGCATTTTTGCAAATCATGAAAATAACTCTTGATTTGTGGAGTGTTGATAAATATTGCCAAAATGTTAACTTCTTCCCTCTGTCTTGGAAAATGTGCTGCAGAATACAGCTGTAATGTAATGATGAGAAGCGTCCTTTCTTAGAATCAGAGAGTTGGTGGAAGAGTCAGAGGCCAGTTGGTGCATCTTGACCCCCAGGATGAAAATACCCTGGATGATATCCTCCTCCAGACTCTGTCGTTTTCTGAAGAAGACTCTACTGTCAGGTCTTTCTTCACTGTCCACATTGTTTTCCCGGGGACGCCTGTTCTGTCCCGTATTCTTCCAGACACCCCCCAGCAGAGGATGAGCTCCCCTTGCAAACCACTGACACTCTCGTTCCCTGCTTCACCATCTTTTAGGTCAAGTATTCTGAGTTTCTTCCATTTTCCCACATGGAATTTGGTCGCTGATAATTCTGCTCCCTGGCATTTGCACCATCTCTGTATCCATTTGTGGGTATTTTTCTTATATCAAAACATCCACATAAAACACAAGTCTAAACGTGGTCCCAACGGCACCAAGACCTTACTTACCAACCACGGCTTGGAAACAACTTTGATCTGAGCGTAAAACACCGGTGGTAGCTAATGAACAGGACCCCAGCCTTTTCACCTGTCACTTCTTCTGCAGCCTCCCATTGCATTGTGTTTCGCGACAAACTTTAAAAAATGTTTCCTATTAAATCTTGTGCCAAAATAATTATCTTTTTTTAAAAAAATTAAAATTTGAAATCAAATGCAGCAATTTTAAATACTCTCTAGAGTTCAACATTTAAAAATATGAATCATTGCCTTGGCTAATAAAAATAATTTTGAAAATATACCTCTCTTTCCAGTATATATTTCATCCTCTTTAGCTGGAAAACAAAGATGATAGACTCTGATGGCAGGCAACCAAAATCTCTTTTGAAATTTCTGGTTATTTTACACCCCCTCGATATTATTATTATTTTTTTCTGGTTGTTCAGGCCACTATACATCCTTCAAATCTGTATTAAATTTAGCTGTGACATAATGATCTCTAGTTTAAGGAGTGAAACTACGTTTAGACATAGCAATTCCCCTATTTCTTCCCTGCAAGCCTTTCTGTGAGACACGTATTCCTCTCTGTCCTATCTTAACCTGGCTCACGCGTGACCCCCACTCTGTGAGGACTCCTGTACACACACTGGCAGCCCTTATAAACACTGGTTTATACAGTCACTCATTCCTTCTTGACACCAGACTCATCTCTCCTCACCCTTAATCCTCACTTCCCTAGACTAGCACATGTCTCACTTCTGCTCTTGAGTCTGTCATTGGCAGAAAGATACACTAAGGGCCTTTCTTTGGGGCTTTTACTACTTTCTCGGTTAGGGAGGGATGGCGGTGACCAGGGTTACTGAGAAAAACCGGCCTCACCAAGCCGTAATGAGGTGCAGTAGAGGGAAAACAAGACTTGCCATGGGGATAGGGCTTCAGCCTGAATGCAGTGGAGCTCAGGTTCATTTCTGCTGCTCCATCCCTCACTTTCTATCCTCCACTTTCAAAAGATGTTTTTATTGGTTTAGAAAACAATTGCCCTGGTACCCGCACTGCTGTGCCCCGCTGTGAGTCCTTTCCATCACCAAGACATTCTCGCCCAGTTCCGCGCTGCATCCGCCCACTCTCTGAGCAGCCGGTGTGAAACCTGGCAGGCGCCACATGCAATTTAACGGTCCCCTTGCACACTTGGATGAATTTCATCGTTGACGCTGAATAAGGAGGAAAGCATTTTTAGACAGTACTTTGTAAGTAGCGTGTTTTAAAATTATTTTGACAGTTTCTGAACTTTTTTGTGTCTTATTGTCTTCCTAGTAACAGGTAATTTGAGCAAGGCAGATGAATGTGGGAAATGAAACCACTGAATATGAAAAGACCCGCCATGCAAACCCTGAGCAGCACCTGTTACCAGGGAGCCTGGGCACACCTGCATGGCAACGAGCCAAAGGAGGAAGCGCGGGCTGACCTGGCTGCACATTTCATGGGAAGTGTTGAGCTCCAGCAGAAACCACAAAACAGGTCCTTGGGCACACTGGTTTTGCCATCTGTATTTTATTTGTACCCTGTGAAACAGGCACTGATTTAAGCAAACTGTAGAATAAGAGGCATTGAATAACTCAATGCCCATAAGAGATTATACTAAAATAGACATGTAGCTCTAAGTAGACAGTGGTGCTTCTTCACTTATCTAATAAGCAGGGTGTGGTCGGGTGAAATGTGTCACTGATGAGGGTGTTCAAGTGACATTATTTGACCTGTGGGCTTGACATTATTTATGTCTTTGCAGATGTAGTTGAGTTAAGAGGAAGTCATACTGGTGTAGGGTGGGGCCTAATCCAATAGGACTGGTGTCCTTCGAGGTCAAATTTGGAGACACGATTCTTAATTTATCAAGGCCAAAAAAGGGGGAAGACTATGGAACTCTTTGAAATTAAAGGAGATGGAAATCACAGGCCAACTAAATGCAGGATGTGATTTGGGATCCTGAGTCAGAAAAAGAAAAGGGAAAAAAAAAAGGGGCCATTGGTGGGAACTTGGTGAAATTAAAATGGAAAGTGTGAGTTGGTGTGAAGCGCTGTACCCATGTAGAGCTCCTGACTGGGCGGTTTGTGCGTTGGTAATGTGTGATCGCTTGTGTTTCTTTGTGAAATGTGCACTGGAATGTTTCACAGGTTTCTAGGACATGTGTTAAAAACAAGCTCTTCTATAGTGTACCGTCATCGTCTTGTCTGTAGCTTGCTCACACATGATTCAGTGCGAGACTTGATAATGGTGAGTGTTGCCCGTGGGTGTGTGGCCGTGGGAGAGCTGGTGTGCGACAGAGACACAGATAGCGATGAGAGAGAGAGGGTGACAGAAGACACGTGGCAAAATGATATCAAGAAAGAGTTGGGGAGTATGAATCGAGGGGTGTGGAAGTCTTTGGTGCTTATTTAAAATGTGTCTGTGAGTTTTAAATTATTCCAAAAGAAAATGTAGGCATAGAGAATAAAATTAATTTCTTCAAAAGTGATTGGCAAGTTAGGTGAAATTCTGGCTTTGATCACTGTTTCCACTGAGTAGAAATGTCCACTGTGCCAAGGTCAGATGCTCTCATATGAGGCGTCTTTCTTTTCATATATTCAGAAAAATGGAAACATCAAAAGAGGAAATTAAGCCACCAAAAGCAAGTGAAAAATAAAACTACCAAATAAGCATCCATTTTGTTACAAAGACCTCATCATATTATGTTCAGGGCCGATTCATCTCTATTAAAGGGCTAATATTCCTCAGTGAGCTGATAGTAATATGGAATTTCTGAGAATAAGGTTGTTGTCAAGGTAAGGTTAACAGATTTTTACAGAAAAAACTAATAGTATACAGAATAAAAAAAGTGCTGATGACTACATTATATGTTGAGTAAATGAAATTCTAAAATTGAATGCAACAATTTCAAATTTTCTATATGTCATTAAGAATGGACACTGATGTTCTCCACTTGCGTGTTTAAGAAATCATTTGACTCCCTCATATCCTGTGGAGAAGAGCAAATCTCATCCTCTGAACCCATCGGACTGATGTACGACAAGCTTACGGGTCCAGCCAAAGTGGAGTCACCCCTTCTTTCCAGGTTCTCCCTGTTACAACCACAAGCACACCCCAACTTGCAACTGGCAGGACACAATAGACAAGCACGGGAAGGCGCTCAAAGGTAGCAAGAAGAAGGCAGACTGCCCGGGGGGCTGAGGAAGGGCAGAGTGACATGGAAATGAGTCACTTGTGAGTTCTCCAGGTTTCCTGATTACCTCTTAATTGTCCCAGACATCCAACCCAAAACTGTGCACAGACACAGACAAACAAGAGAATCTATTCTCTCTTGCCCAGGACCAGATGTGGGTGGGCTAACAACAGAAAACTTTTTGGCCACACCTGCCCTTCTCCAACCAAACATCAACAGAAAAATGGAAACATGAATCCCCTTCCCAGATTTCAGCAGGGCCCAGTGGGAGCTAACCCTGCACCCCATCCCTTTATCCCACCAAAGCAGGTGGCAGTTCTCAGTGCCCCTGCTGACGCTGTGTGGGTGGATTCAAGGGTCTTACCTGCCTTCCCCCACCTGGTGGACCCCGTCAGCACACTGGTTCTCCTGCAGAAGTAGTCTTGGAGAAAAGCTGATTTTGGTGACTTGTAAAAACACCATCAAGGAGATATCACAACTGTTTTTCTGAAGCAGATAATGCATATGTTACTGTAGCAAGTGTCAAAAATATATCTATCGTAGGGCTTATCTTCTTTAAATGAAAGCAGTGTTTCTAACTTGTCACCTTTTTTCACTCCTATTCATTTACCAACACTTGTTGGTTCTGCCTGAGCGAGATTTCTTGAATCTGCCCAAACTCTACAACATTTTAGATGAAGGAATAAAAGCCTAGATCCAACATGCGGTGACATGGAAATGACTCGTTAGAAGCAGAATTTCTCTCCCTGAGTTACAAACTCACAACCTTCCTACCTCTGCCAGATGCCCATTGTCTTCAGGCGGATCTTCTCAACCTGAGCATTCTCTAAAAGAGGGTTGCAGGTGAGTTATTGACACCTCAATGTGGGTTTAAATTAATGGGCTGTTTCTCTCGGATTTACTTGCATTGCCGTGGGAAGAAATTGGAGTGATATGTGGGTTTAGAAGAGATCCTATTTTATTTAAAGGCACATCATCAGGTAGAGGTCCGCTTCGACTCCCGAGATCTGCCTTTGGAGAAGTCTTCAACAGGGATAAAGGCAGGACGACGACAGAAGACCGGGTGATGGACGCTGCCAGGATAACTGAAAACAGTCAGCCCCTCATTGCTTCACCCCGTCCTACGGACTTGGGACTCAATTGCCATGGAAGCCCAGCTAATAGCATCACGTGCTTTGTGCTCTGTAGCAATGTTCTTCTCCACAAGCAAGGAGACACAGATATGGCTGGGAGAGAATAACAGAGAAAGAGAGAAAGATTCAAAAAGATGAGCCATGCTATCCAGTTTTTCCTCTGTGTGTATAATTTCATGCAAAATCTGTTTTCAAAATAGATCTTGCTTTCCTTTGGGAAAATTCGTGTAATTCACAAGTTCTGTTGGAACATATCTTGATGCAGAAGAAACAACGCTGTAACCATATCCCAGGAGAAGCAGCAGGGAGTCAGTCTGTGATCACACACAGGACTTTGTCTGCCCTGGCCTGAGGGTTCACATCCAGCTTTCCAGATACAGCATTGCCTCTTCCAGGCATGTGGCCCGTCGTCCTCCTTAGTACATTGTACTAATCAGACCCCTGGGACTACTGTAATTTTAAATTTAGAAAACATACTCATGGCAAACATATTGCATACATAGTTGAAAATGTCAAGAAAAGTATCCAGAATCCAGAATTTGGAAATGAAGCAAAAATAAATAAAGACCTGTTGTGTCCTTTCTCTTCCCTGGGCTGGAACCTTGTTCTACGAGATTCTCCCAAAGGCATTGGAATTTCTTGAGCCCAGATATTTTTTAATTACATATTTATTTACAATTGTAATTTTAAAATTGATTCTAAATTATTTTTAATTTGAGCCCGGCTAGTGTGGCTCAGTGGATTAAGCATCGTCTCATGGACTGAGAGTTCCCATTTGGATTCTTGGTCAGGGCACATGCCTGGGTTGCAGACTCCATCCCCAGTAGGGGGCGTGCAGGAGGCAGCCAATGGATGTTTCTCACAGTGATGCTTCTATATCTCTCCCTTCCTCTCTCTCTAAAAAAAATCAATAAAAATATATATTTTAAAATTTATTTTTAATTTTAAATTAATTTTAATATTTTTAAAAAAACTAAAAATTTGTTCTACTTATTGTCAGTTGAGGCCCAGATCATGTAAAGTTTTTTGTTACTTTTCAGAAAACTAAAACAATTTTTTGGTAGATATGTGAATAATTTCTTTCCAGTAGAAGATGTAATCCCACAGGCTGTGGTTTCCTTGGCTTTCTGTCTAACCCAGCAATGGTCTTAATTTGTTAACTGTATGCGCATTCGTTTCTTGAATTCTTCTTTGAGGCAGCTTTTTATCCTGTTAATCAGCTTATCCATGCTACTTGTTACATGACGTCTTTGAAACAGGTTCATTATAGATGTCTATGAGGATTACATTTTGAAATTATTTTGAAATTTACACATAGACAAAAATAGGACATAGAATGTGATGATTCTGTAATGCATGTTAGGTATTAATTTAGTTTGCACTGTTGGGAAAACCCTGTTCTTTGTGTTAAACGCTTTATCTAATATTGACACAATCATTTGGGAAGAGGGGCTTATTTAAGATTTAAACGAGTCTAATGCACAGAGAAAGCAGACATAAAAGTTCAATTGAATGTTTATGTTGGAGAAAAACCACCAAGGAAAGTGGCTATTAATTTCCAACCATAATTTATCCTCTAACCCAAAGAACACAGACCTTTGTATAATGCATGATTTATCTCAGACTCATCTATAACCTTCTCTCCCACACTCTTTGTATTTCCACATAAGCATCAATAAGGACAAAAACAAGAGGTTTGTTAAGCCAGCTCAATTGTATTATGCCCCCAAAAGATCAAGCAGTTCCAAGTGCTTCAAATTAAGGCTCTTTATGCTGACACAATGAAGGCAGAGAGGAAGCCACACAAACTACATGGAGAGGAGGCACAGACACCATCTAGCCTCAGTTTTCATCCAGTAGCATTATCGTTGTTTTGTTTGTTTGTTTTTGGTTTCTTTTTAAGTCTGTGGTTCAAGGTAATATTCCATTATCTGTTGGCAAGACCTTTATACTACATACATCCTACATACATCCTTACTCACCTCTTCCATAAAAATGACAAAATTTTCAGTTACAGAATATCAACACAAACTTGATAACACTGAGACGCCTTTTAATATCCTATCCAAAAAAAGAAAAGCCTGAAATAGTAAACTTATTTTCTGTGATTTTATATTACGCATTAGACAAATATTATCAAAATATTCTCTGCAAATGTTTTCTCTTTCCTTCCCATGCACCTCTGTAGATGCTAGTATATTTTCTTCTCTATTTGCCCATTTTTGTCTCCTTCTCCCCAGTTGTAGCAGGTGGTATGCTAGATCCTACAAGGCAATTTTGAGAAGCAGAATTTTCCTGAAAGGTGTCCCGATCTCTGTTTCTATACTCCCGTCCCCGAAGGAAAGGAGGGGTTGGAGGATTTTGGAAAGAACTTGAAGCTGGAAGCGTTTTCCCCAGATTGGAAGGAGATGCGTGAGGCGCGCAGGGGAGAAGTAAGAGTGGACAATGGATCTGCTCTCCAGTCTCTGGTATCCCCACCGCCCTTGCGAGGGCTCAGAGCTCCAATCCTGGGGAAAGGCAGAGAAGTGGGAAGCTCCTGTAGGTGGGAGGAGTGGAGGAGACAGAAGACCCCTTGACTGCCGCCACCAGTGCGCTGGTAACACTGAGGGTCCTGGCAACAGGGCATGGCCCAGGGGGGTTACAAGGATGGTTGAAATGCAACAGTATGCACTTTTCAGCAGAATTGTGGCTTGAAATGAAGATTAAATTAAATTATAAAAATAGAAATGTGACAGCCATACATCACATAAGGTAACTTTGTGTTTGCTACTATTTATCTTTATGGGATGAGAATTTTCATATGTCATGGCATTGTAAATCATCATGATTAAGCAATCTCCTTTTAAAAAAAATATGGGTGGTACCAACACCTGAAAAGCTTTGACTGATGTCTCTCTCTGGGTCTGTTCTGTCAGCCTGATTGTCCCGAAGTCCCAGTCTGATGGTGGAGATTTGCTCAACCATTTATCTTATTTTAATGAACATTTGAGGTAACCTAATGATGTCTCTGTAAAGATAATTCAAGAAACAACAACAAAATTAAGATTTACGTACAAAGTTTTCTACCTTGGGACGAGCTGTGGTTGAGTATTATGCTATCTGATTGGTGTCAGTTTGAGTTTTTCCTTTGAGTCCTTATCATTCGAAGTAATAAAACATTTGTATGTCTCTGGCATAGAGTACTTAATATGGTTGAACCATGCTAGTAGGCTAGGAATAAATGAAGTATGCTTTCTCGAAGAAGAATAAATCTTACTGTCTTGGTCCTTTTTTTTTTTTTCATTTACCTGGATTTTTTTCCATTTTACCTCTGATCTATAACAATCAACCAACCTGTCAAATCAATTTCTATGAAAACAGTAACAGTTGACATACACACATACACACTCACACTCACATACAGCTGTGTTTCTGGAGAGAAAGAAAGTGAAGGTTGTAGGCAAGTGTAAGGAAAATTGTGGAAAGGCAAGCAAAAAGTGAGTGACTTTTTATCCTTTTATCTAGGGGCTTCTTTGCATATAATGGTTAATAACAAGCTCTGAACCTTTCTCTTCTTGGTCAATTAGAATCCAGCCCACTTAATCATCACTTACAATCATTACTATCTGTTGGCCATCTGGGCCTCGAGTGCTTTGTATATATTTTCTGATGAAATGATGTCCATAATTGAGGACTCACGTATAATTGTGGACCTTTCCTTGCAATCTAAAATAAGATCTATGATTTTGTTTGGAAGCATATAACTAAGGCATTAGAAGTAAAGCTTTCATTGGACTAAAACCAAATTCCTAAAAGAGGCTGAGATTCCAGAGACTATTTCAAATGTCTATTCCCATCCATCACTCTCTTTTTCTCATTTGGTGGCTTTGCCAGGTGGGGACTAATCCTACTGAATATTATGAGTAATATCAAATGATTAAATATATATATTCAATATATATGCATATACACATATATATAATTCAGAAATTTCATAAGTAAATTAATTAATTAAATTATTAAAATTAATAGTTGAAACAACTCTTTAAAGTTTTTATGTTTTTGTTTTACAAAATTTGGAAGTGCATTATATGAAACAATAGACCCAAATACTATATTTGTTAATTCATAACTTGGCTAAGATATTTTTATTGGTGGTTATGCCATATCTTACTCACATTGTCTTCTACTGTTGGACTTCTAAAATGTCTTCAATATATGCTCCGATGGACATTTTGTAGATAAATTTTACAGTTATTTCTATAAAGTACTTCATGGGTAAATATTTACTGGGTTTATCTTGAATGATTTTTATTTTCTTGATAGAATTGACAATTGCTTTCTTAAATGATTAACCAGTGTCTATTCCTTTGAGAAGTCTGAGAAATCCCACGGTGTTGACTCTAACTGATCACTCTGTAGCTTTTGATATTTTTATTTTGATATTTAGAGTTTATCCTCATTGATTTGTTTCTTGTTTAGACTTTTATTATGACACACTTTCGAAAATGCCCACACTGAAAGTTCAACTTAACAATTTTCAGTATATGTAAACACATAAGGGCAACTTATGCCAACACCACTCTTGACTGCTACTGTCAGTATAATGTAAACTATTTTTTGGGACTTAAATGTGCCCCAAGTAAATTGGTACTTCTAATATTTAGCATGTTTTAATCATCAAATTAAAAACTCTATTCTCTCTTGATAGTATAGACCTCAGGAGGTTATCTGCAAAACTACGCAGAATGCAGGGCAGCTGTAATACATTTGAAATGTAGGGGCTGCCTGTGGGGAAAGATGTTTGGCACTGACTACCAGCTCTGGGGGAAGTGCTGTTCCTCCATGTCCTAGAGTGGGGGATGGCAGTAGCGTACTGAATCCTTGAGTGATGACAACTCTGTTCATTCCTTGTGTGGTGGGATGTGACCTAAGGCAAGAGAAGACAGAAGACATGACCTTTCTATTGATCTCACATCTACTGATACACTGCTAAATGCTTAGAGCACAATGGCTCAATAAACCATTGATACAATTGAAAAGAACTATATTTTGAATAAGAACATTTTGAAATCTTGTGCTGGGTGATGCGGGGAGTTACGTAGAGGGCCAAAGGGGACCTAGGTGGGGGTGCTCAGGGAGAAGGCATCACACACTCTGAGAATAGAGAGGATGGTTTTGTTTTGTCTGCTTTATTTAATCACCAGCACCTGGTACAGCAGCTCTGCCACTTCAGTTACATTTCTCTTTGTGATTCATGATAAAAGACTGAAGACATAACAGATCTGCTCAGAATTACCTTCCTTGACTGTAACCCAACAATAAGAATAATATCTTCAGCATGAAGCCGTGGAAAAGGATGCCATGTTAACCATATAAAGTGCATTTACTTTCTTGTCGATTTAGTAAGCCATTCAAAGGAGTACTGGATGAGAAAATTGAATGAGCAAAAGGTTAAAAACAATTGAGATTTTTCAGAATTCTAAATTCAGTTCTGTATACAACTATTATTTAGTGTATGCTTTTTCTTCTATAAATCTCCACAAGCAGCTCTTTTCAGATGCAATTATTTGATGACAGTAAATATATATATTCACTTTAAATATAAACATCAGGGTGATTTTTTAAAAGGTAGATTTTTATTTTCTGCTTCTGTAGACTATTTTGTTACAGTTCCAGGGTCAGTTATTTAGTCAATGCATTTATACTCAATAGTGTATTTGGAACGTGTAATAGTTAAATTTATGTGCAGACTTGACTGGGTTAAGGGATACCCCAGATAGCTGTCAAACATTATCTCTGGGTGTGTGTGAGGATGTTTTGGAAAAGATTAGCACTGACTTGGTAGACGGGATAAAGAAGATCCACGCTTCCCAATGTGGGTGGGCCTCCTCCAGTCCACTGAGGGCCCTAATAGAACAAGAGGTGCAGGAAGGGAGAGTTTGCTCTCCTCTTGAGCTGGGACACCCATCTTCTGCCCTCAGATATGAGATCCCTGGTTCTCAGGCTTTCGGTTTTGGACTTAATCACACCATTGGCTTTCCTGAGTCTCTGGTTTGCACTTGTCAGATTGTGGCACTTCTCCACTCCCAAAATTATTCCTGTAATAAATCTCTTCTTTATATTTTTATCTAAATATGTATATTTATCTATATCTATATTTCCTATTGGTTCTGTTTCTCTGGAGAACCCTGACTAATATAGAAAGTGTTTGACGGTGCGGGGTGGGAGGGAGACGAGTTTGTAGCTTTTGCCTATTTTTATAGAATAAACACCCTCACCGTGGACAATTTAAGGTTGCCGGCGTGGCATCAGTTGGCTTGAAATCGTATTTCACAAGCAGTGGATGAGCTGGCTCTAGCACGCCACTCCCACCGACCGATCTCTGCCTGGAATCTGCATTCTGCCGTCCCGCCTTTTATTAGACAGCATTTATGTGATACATTCATTAGTTGATAGTGGGAACCAGATCCCTCTTCTGAAGAGGTTCCAATGAAATTGGAAATTAATACTGAGTTACATGGAAAGTAGAATGATGTTGTAAGAATTCAGATAAGAGAAAATGCAATATGGCAGATCAAAAAAAAAATGTATAGTGCCAATATATAATATATCATTTGCAGAGCTCTTCCCAGGCACAGTGCTGACTGCCTAACCGCCTTAGGTGTACTATTCTATTAACTCCTCAGAACCACCCACCAGAGTCACACTACCCTCAGTCCCATTTTGCCAAAGAAAAGGAAATAAGCGTATTTGAAGTGAGGTCATTTGCCCAAACAGAAAGGGACAAAAACCATTTAATTTCAAATGGACTGTACAGGTTAAAGGTTCTGTGGTTTTACAGAAGGTTGAGATACTTTAGTTGGAATAGATTGAGAAGGCTATTTGGATGACATAGGTTTTGGATTATGTGTAAGGTTCAAATATCTAAATGAGTATATAAAATTAACAGAGAAAAGGAATAAGCCTCATATAATGTGAGGGTCTTTTAAATGGTCAGTATTCCTGGATGTTCTTATCTTTCACTTTTTTACAGGAACCACAGCATTATTTTTTATGGTTGGTTACTGACTTTACTGCTGGCTTTTTTTTCAAGATGCTGCTTTTAATTTTCAAGGCTGGCTTATACTAACCCCATGGTTAGTATAATTTAGTGGTTTACCAACGATAGGTCAGACATTTTCTTAAATGCCTTGCCTGTGTGTCTGCCACCCTGAGCAAGAGGATCTAAGTGGGAAGGCACATCTTCAGACTTTGGAACGATGACAAGACAGCCTTAGTTTTCTCTTTCCATGTGAACAGGGCTTCAAGGTTAGCTAGATAAACAACAAGGCCGTCTCCTTCCCTATGCCTTTCCGGGGCATAGACACCAACTTCCCCAAGCATGCAGCCTTGTACATCTCTAAGAATATGTCTCAGCTTTTCAAAGTTCCCTGTGGTCATCTAGTTCTCTAGGAATTCCTGTTAAATCCCCAGCCAACTGAGATCACAGCTAAAGCAGCTGCAAGGCTGTGAGCAGATTGCTACCGTTTTAGGTAACACCCTCAGGTAGAACCCCTTTTATCCACTGAACTTAGCTCTGAGTCACATAAAGTAACAAAATAGTACTAACAGATCCAAATCATGGCTAACCATGGATATAAAATAAAACAAAATTGAAATAAATGGCAGGCAACTTTTGCTGTAGTTCTTATATATTATGAAACTAATTCACATTATCATAATTTTAGTTGCCCTCTGAATTTACAGACTTTATATCTTTTCCATCTCTTACTTTATTTTAAAATATTGCCTTGGCCAGTTTGGCTCAGCAGTTGGAGCATCAGCCTGACCAGGACCACTGAGTCTCGGGTTCGATTCCAGTCAAGGACAGTTACCTCGGTTGCAATTAGTCCTGGGCCCTGGTCCGGTGGTGTGGGAGGCAACCAGTCGATGTGTCTCTCTCACATCAGTGTTTCTTTCCCTTTCTCTCTCTCTCTCTCTCTCTCTCTCTCTCTCTCTCTCTCTCTCTCTCTCTCTCCTTCCCTCCCACTCTATCTGATGATAAACAGAAAATATCCTTGGATGAGGATTAAAATATATATATATATATATTATTGATTTCTTTTTAGAAAGAGAGAGACAGAAACATCAAAGTGAGTGAGAAACGTTGATCGGCTGCCTTCTACACGCCCCCTACTGGGGTGGAGCCTGCAACCCAGGCATGTGCTCTGAATTGAAAAAGGACCTCTCAGTCCATGGGACAACGCTCAATCCACTGAGCCACACTGGCCAGGGCCCCATCTCTTTCTTTATTTCTCATCCTTGTTTCATACAATAGAAGATAACTAATAGCTTAAAAACACACAGTTGTTAATTGATCCAAGAATATCTACTGATCATATGAAACCATTTACATAGAGAGTTAAGGGTTCCATTTACTCTTTCATTTTCACTCATAGACAATATTTTTATTTTATTAAACATGCATTGTTCTTCCAGCCGGTGTGGCTCAGTGGTTGAGCGTCAACCCATGCACCAAGAGGTAGCCGGTTCAATTCCCGGTCAGGGCACATGCCCAAGTTGTGGGCCCGATCCCCAGTGGGGGGCATGCAGGAGGGGGCCAATCGATGTTCTCTCTCATCGATGTTTCTATCTCTTTCTCCCTCTCATTTCCTCTCTCTCTAAAATCAATAAAGGAAAAAAAAAAAACATGCATTGTTCTAGGCATTCAAAATGCATAATGAATTTCCTAATATATTTAACTCTGACAAATTGCAAAGTAATTGATTACAAACAATGTGATCCATGAATCTGAGGCTACTGATGGACAAAAAAATGTTTGAACTGTTTTTCAGCACAGAATACCTCTGAGCAACATTTATTTCTAATTAAAGTTCCACTTGAAGGTGCAGCAGAGAAAAATGCCTTTTTTAATTTGAGAAAAATTCAAGGCACAACATTCACAGCCTTAAAATCAAGGTTTCCAAATCTACAATTGTTCCAAAGAAGTAACCAAAAATAAGAATGCTTTCATGGTGATTTATACAACTGCAATTATTGTTTCAAAAACTGAAACTGGTAAAATTGGTTTTGCCCCTCTAACTTCATGTTTAATATCTGGTCATCTAGAAAAATCTGATGGATGTACAAATGGTGCAAAGCTTAAAATGTTGTACAAACTCTATTCTTGAATATATGAATTATCAGATTACTTAAGATAGACTAGCTTTACTAATTCCAACACAATCAGTGGCCTGATAGCATATTTTTTGTAGCGTTATGGACATGGATTTTAAGATTTTGCCGCTGTCTCTTCTTCCTGCTTTTTGTCTATCACTCTCACTGGCTTTTCCCAATTTGTCAAAATTTTCCTAATACTTGAAAACACGTGTTGTTGTTTGATAACGTTAATATCACTTACATAATTCTTCCACGATAATGCTCTTAAAATGTATGTTGTCACCCAATGCTTAAATGTGAGATACCCTTTTGCTCTTTAAGTGACCTTTTGTGTCTTTCCCAGGTGATTGCAGTTGTTTATTTTGACAAACTTTCGAAAGTGCCCCCCAGTGAGAGCGTGCTGGAAGGAACACAGGCTGACACACAGCAACAGTAGCTGAATGACTTCATCGCCTCACCCTCTCCGTCTGCGCTTTGAATGACTCAGGTGGTCGCGTCTGAAGGCTGCTCCTGTCTGTGCCACCCAGAGGTGAGCGCTTGGGAACACTGACGAGTAGAATGCCCGTCAGAGCCTTTGTTCTCCTGTTGTCCCCCATTCCAATTCAAAGCACACGCGTGTGGCTATAATGTATGCCCTTCTTCTAAAATTGCTTTCATTAATTTTCCATCTCTCCTTCTCTTTGAATGACTCATGCTACGGGAAGAGTTTTACTCGCCCTGCTTCTGACGTGGTGTCAGAGCCTGCTCACCAGCTCCCACCTCATCAACTTGTCCACACTGCGCACAAGGACACAGGGAAACTGAGTCTCCATTGGCACCTCCGTCCTCTCCACACACCGTGCTAATCCCCGAGTCACACCTCGGACTGTGCTTTCCTACTAGCCTGAAAAACCCTTTGTTACCCATCAAAGGAAGACTATTTCTTTCTTTTTTGCGGGGGGGGGGGAGGGCAGGAAGAGCTAAACCAAAGAACTTACATGCATATCAGCAGAACCAATGGACACAGACAACAATGCAGGGGGCGGGAGGCTGGAGGGAGATGTCAATGTGGGGAGAAAAGAAGGGATATCTGTAATACTTTCAACAATAAAGATGTATCCAAAACAGAACAAAACAAAAAAGTATCTGTATTGTTGAAAGTATTACAGGTGTTCCTCCTTTTTCCCCCCATTGACACATTTCTCCCTGCTCCCCCACCTCCCCACTGCCTCCCCACACTGTTGTCTGTTATGCATATATGCAGATACGTTTGTTTTTCAGTTTCTCTCTGCCACTCACCCCTTCCCTCTGAGTTTCCTCAGACTGTTTTTTTTTAAGTTCAAGTCAAACCTCACCCAGGCAGAGTCTGGGGTATTTTACTATCACACTTCTTCTTTTTCATCTTCATGTTGGAAAAGCCACTTACTTTACCTGTCCAGTAGGTATTATTTCTAATTCCTATTTTGGAATCATCAATTATCTCTGAGTTGAAGCAATCTTAGGGTCAAGACAGTTTATTTTTCGACTTGGGGCTCACTCATTCTAAACTGCTCATAGCATTGAAAGATAGAATCAAAATATTTTCCTTACTGAATAAAATTATGATTCTCTACAATTTTTGCTTTATAATAGCTTTTTGTTTACAGAAATATCTGTGAAGATAATATAGAAAAAAAACATATAACCCACACCCAGTGTCCTCTATTACTGATATCTCAGTAGAGTAGATTAGTATGGTATATTTGTCACAGTTAATGAACCAGTATCAATATATTACCATTAATTAAAGTCCATACATTAGTCATACTTTCTGAGATTTTTTTAACTTAATGTCCCTTTTCTGTTCCAAAATCCCATGAAGGACACCACATGGCATTTAGTCATCGTGTCTCCCAGGCTCCTCTTGGCTGTGGCATTTTCTCAGACTTTCCTTGTTTAGAATGATCTTGACAGCTTTAAATAGTGGTCACTATTTCATAGAATATACTTAAGTGAGATTTATCTGATGTTTCTCTCGTGCTTAGAATAGGACTATATGTATTCTGGAGAAAAAAAGAATACAGAGGCAAAGTGCTATTCTTATCACACCATATGAAGGGGAGACACTATCAAAATGAAATTTCTGTTGATGTCAAAGCTTGAACACCCAACTGTTTGTCAAGTTTTCTCACCATAAAATTATTCTGTTACTCTCTTTCAATACTGTGTTCTTTGCAAGGAAATTGCTGTATGGGCAACACAGGTAAGGACAGCCGCCCAGGCCCACCTGGAGGGCAGAGTGTTGTATAAATATTAGGAATTCTGCTCAGGAGATTTGTCTCTTTCTCCACATTTGTTTAATCTTTTCTTTATATTAGTGTGGAATTATGAATATTTATTTTGTACTCTGCATTATAATAAAAGTAACACTACTATATTTATTTTGTTGCACAAATTGTTCCAGCTTTGGCCATTGAGAGCTCCTAATTGACTCCTGTGTCCTTTGACAAAGCCCATCATACATATGTGTGTGTGTGTGTGTGTGTGTGTGTGTGTGAGGGCGGGGGAGGGCAGGAGAGAGGGAGGGAGAGAGAGACTTTCTTACTTTCTGGCACTATCAGACTCTCCAGCCTCATCTTGGATATTTCCTGCCCTGGTCCTAGAATCAGCCATTTTTCCAAGGAATCACGTAATTGAAAATGGTAAGCAGCCAAGATTTAATGTTGAACGTGTTCATTGATACTGGGGAGTCATTGCTTCTAGATCCTCTCTACTGACACCACAGGAAATACATGTGTGTGTATTCACCCATATATGCATATATATGTATAAATATTTCTAGATATAACTACCTGTGTCTATCTTAAGCTAAACATGAGTTGATAGTTATGTCTCCAGTTCTAATCCATCACCACATGGATCATTCCTTTCTCTCCCCTTGCTTATCGGTAACCTCCCACTCCAACAGTAAGAAACCTGTTCCTACCATCCACCCAGCATTGACGAAATTGTTCCATGCTAGTACACATGCTACCTCTGTGGGGAACAACTTCATCAGCTAGAGCACAGTGATTATGTATGGTTTCTCTTACATTTAGTCTTAGACTCCTTTTATTTTCCAAAGACTAAGGTTAGCATTTTTCCTGCCCCCCCCCCCAGAGAGGTGGTTGCACACATTTGTAATACAGATAGATTCTTTTGTCAATATCTACATCCATCCTGAGATCCCACCCAACTTAAGTATAAGTATATACATTTGCATACATGGAAGCTTTCACTTTGTGCTAAGTTCTTTAGGTATTGGCAAATGCATTATGTCATCTCTCCATCATGATCATATAATACAGACTAGTTTACCACCCTGATAAAATCCCTCATTTTTACCCATTCAACCGTCATCCCGCTGAGCACTGGTAGCCAATGATCTTTGTACCATCTCTATAGTAGTACCTATTCAGAATGTCTCTAATAGACTCACATAGAGTGCCGCCTTTTTAGACTGGCTTCTTTCACTGAGAATTTTGTGTTGAAGGTTCATTCATACCTTTGCACCACTTCATAGCTTATCCATTTTCATTGTGGAATAGCATTCCCTCTTACAGCACAGTTTGATCATCCATGTCCTAGTTTATCCGCAGTTTGTTTATCCATTGTCTTATGGAGAGGCCTCTTACTGGTTCCAGTTTCTGGAGACTATGAACAATGATGTGAAGAGCATTTGTGTACAGGTGCTTGCTTAGACATTGATTTCCAAGTCGGGTGGTTAAGTGCCTAAGAACTTGATGGATGTTCTATGGTGCACGTATGGTATGGGTCAGCTCTGGAGGACCCCAACAGCCTCCCAAAGTGACTATGCTACCTCTCCTTCCCACGTGTAAAAGCGTGTGTATTATTTTTGTGTTGGTTTGACTTTTTATCATCAAAGCTCTATTTTTGATGAGCATCACTCTCAGGTTATTAATTGTTGTCATGGTGTATTTGCCACAGCAAAGCTACCTTTTTGTCTTTTGATAACTTGCCTGAGGTGTCTCTATGTCTCTCCTGCTGTGATTTTGTTTTCTAAAGGCAAGTATATGTGAGAATGGTGTGACTTTTTATTTTTTTATTTGTTTTTGTCTCACGAGTTCTGTTTTTATTTTCCGTTCCCAGCTGGAGCGCCTAGATCCGTCTTGGTTCTGCTGTATGAGTTCTGACTTGCTGCTCTTTCTACCTCAGCAGGTACTTCAGTTCAGGCCCAGAGTTGAAAAACAAACTCTCCTAGCAATTGATTAGCCTCAGGTGACCTGTGGAGGCCACTGTCAGGTGTGAACATGGTTGGAATGGGTGGCCTAGGTCCGCTGGCCTCCCCGCACCCCCTGCAGATGCAGATTAGACTGAAACAGGTAGGATATTATTTGATCTGGCCAAATGCCTCACTGAGCATAAAGGACTGCAGATCGTTTTATCCTCTTCCTTCTTACCAAAATACAATCACTTTATATCTATGAAGATATAAAGTCACACATGAGAGAGTCAGAATGAAAAGTTCTTATAAATGATAATTCAATTAAAAGAACATTACTACCTACAGGAAGTGTCATGTTCAAACAAAAGTATAATTCAGAGAAATATTTAATAAGATGCCTATATTAATTCCTGCAACTCATTTTGGGATATATCTATGTTATAGGCAATGAAAACAGGGTAATATAGATAGTAGATAGATGACAGATGATAGATAGATAGATAGATAGATAGATAGATAGATAGATAATAGATAGATAGATAGCTGTCAGATAGACAATGATAGATAAATAGATGAAAGATACAGATAGATAAATAGATAATGGTAGATAGATGGATGTAAGATATATGGAAATATAGATAGATAATAGATACCTGATGGGTAGATAAATAGATCAATTATAGATGATAGAAAGATAGAAATACATAGAAATAACCATATCTATATCTATTTTTGCAAACTTACTCTCATATAACATGTTCAGATACATAATAGTATTATTCTCCATTTTTTGTTGAGGAAACTGAGGACATACAATGAAGATGAGTTGAGTAGCGGACCCGAAATCTTTATTTAGCTAACAGGTAACAGAACTCGATGTGAACCCAGTCTTAGGACTCTGCCAACAATCATAGCCTTCCAATGTTAAAATAAAGCACACATGTATTCAGTGACTGTTACACATACTTTAGTTCTATCACCAACCTGTGAGGTAAACAGTAGCATCATTGTCTGCACACATGGTCACAGAAGCTCCAAGATATTAAGCAGCCTGGTATGATCCGCGGCTGGTACCGGGGAGGCGGGATCTGCACCCAGGCCGGTCTCGGGCTGGAGCCTGCAGGCCTGTGGGCTCACCGTCAAGCATCTGATCGAGTCTCACCTCAGCCTCTCCTGGTCTGTCCTGCGCTGGGATGTTTTGTTATGCGTGGAACCGCCTGTTGCAAAGTCTAACCTTGACTCCCAAACATGAGGGAACTTTGCCTATGATTTTTCATGTTTTTCTCAGAGCAATGATGTTTACATGTACTATGGTGATGGGAGAGTGGTACTAAATCTCTTTTGCAAAGACACAATTTTTTCTAGGAGCTGTTCTGGAAATAAATCCCACATAGTAAGGAACATGAAAACTATATAGGCGAGGGCCAGAGCGAGCCGAGGAAGGAGCTGTGAGTCTCACGTGTAATCACGTGGGAACTGCGGTGAGGAGCTGTGCTGAGGTGAGAGGTTTCTCGCGAGGCTACAATGCGTGGGGGGCCTACACGCGCATCACTTTAGAAGGCAATGCTCTGAGCTGGAGGTAATGAGCTTCGTTACATATGACTTACAAATGTTTAGACCAGATAACATTGGGAAGCAAGTTGGGATAGATGAAGGAACCAGTGAAACAGAGTTAGGTGGACTGTTAAGGTCAGATCAAGCACCACATTATGCAATAAAATAAGCAATTTAAAAATATTTCTCTGTTTATCTCTCTCAGGACCGGACTCAGCCACCCGCTGTCTCCGGTTTGCTCCGGTCAGTCCAGTGAGGTGTTAACAGTTAAATTGGTGGAGTAACCATTGCTCCTAAATGGCAGGTTTACATTTGAACGAGGAGCTTCCAGAAAACAGAAAGCAGTTTGTTCAACAAATAATCAGCGGATGCTTCCTATGCGCTGAATATTGTCCCGAAGCTTGAGACAGGAGGACACATCCCCTGCCATCAGGAGCTTACATTCTAGTGGAAATCCTAAGAACACAATGTTAAGAAATCTCTCCAAGTGGGGAATTTGAGAAGGTGGTTTTACAACCAGGAAGATGCTCAAATCATCCCTTGCAGCTGTTGACCTTTGCTGCCCAGGTACACCTGGCGGCACGTTATTTAAACCCGTGTGCAATCAGAGTGCAACAGCTCAGGAGCGGGAAGATCGACGCACCTGAAACAACGAGTCGCTGCCGTTCACAGAGTGGCTGCTGAGGGCAGACACACCGAGCTGGTGTCTCTTGTCATGGGCTCCTTCCAGAGCCTATCACAACATTTCAGGATGAAAAATGTTCCATGCCACGAGAAACGCTGCCCAGGAATTGCCACAGACTCGAATTCTGCTCCATAAAACCCTCTGGAGGGTTCCGTCCACATTTCCGGAGAGGCAGATGACCGCTGTCCTGTATCATTACGTTTCTCCATCTTCGGCCAATCCAATTAGAGGCAGTTCTAAAACCCTTTGTCCTATTGCTCCAGAAGGTCTGGGGACAAGTTTAGAAACACAGCATGAGCATCAGTGTCCACATTCTCGAAGCCGTCTCATTGACGTAGAAGACGAAGCACGCCCTCCTCCCTTTCTGTGAGAATGTGGGTAACGCTGAGGTGTTCGCCTGTCGTTCCCAACTCCATACCCAGATGCTCCATGGACGTGTTACAGGAACGCGGTTCAAACTCTGCAACCCAGCCCCTGAGCCTGAGTACAAAAGGGGTGACAGATTCGGAACCTGGAGCCCTGCTTGAGTGAATCAGAGACCTAAGGTACCAGTTGGGAAGCTGGAAGATAAAGGAACAGAACTCTGGGGACTCTGGGCCAGGCTCCTCTGTGGTCAATGAGACCCCGACTGATAACAAAAGCGCAGTGTAGAGTGTGATTAAATGGAACCCAAGCTGGGCAGTTCATCTATGACACTTTATTACCTAACTTTCTAGATTGCTGTGAGTTTTCAAGAAGCGGTAGATGAGGTTCCTGGAACACAACAGCCCTACAGCATCCTTCCCTTTATGTCTTTGAAACTTGTGTCCACGTGGAGCTCAGGCCTCACTTCAATTTCCCACCTACCCTGTCCACGTGTTCTGCTCTCCCTCTCTAGGTCTGCCCCCTCAATAATGTTCTCACTACTTCATTGTTTCTGTCTTGTTCTCTCTCTCTCTGTCTCCCCCCTCCCCTCTCCAGCATCACTTCCCTCTCAATTCATCAGCCTCTCTCTCATTGACCAGCAAGCATCATATAAACATGGCTTCTGTTTATCAAACCACAACCAATGTTTGCTTTGTTATTTTTAATATAAAAGGAACAGAAAGCTTAAAGAAGGGGAAATACATTATAAGTCAGGAAATCAGCCAGACAATTCTCAGGTCAATGTCTAATTGATGTTCTCGTTGTCTGAAAATAAACCTTATTGATAGTTTTTTATATTTCCATTTCAGGCCAAGAGATGGAGGTTTTCAGAAACGTGTCTAAGGCCAGGCAGCTCACAAATGGACAAGACCCATGGTCTTTCAGACTGTAAGTTACTTGTCCTTTAGGCCCGTGAGGCAGAAGGCAAATGAAGAGGGCCCAGGATTGTAGTTTAGGCTTCCCTGTATTTTAATTCTCACTGGAAAGTCGGAAAATAAGAGAATACCTAAGACTTATACACGTGAAATACATAATTCACCACGAGGACCTGAGCAAAGTTATGGTTGGGAAATGATGGAGTTTGGCCAAGGGGAACAGAGTATATCTGATCTCACCCATTATATCACAGGGGGCTGAGCCAGATAAGAAAATAGGTCGGTCATTTTTCGCGGCACCCGGCACTATCAATTTTGAAACGGTGAGAGAGTTTAATTATAGAGCCGGTTTTCATGCATTTTACCTGCCTGTTCCTTCTGATGCTCATTTAAAGCCTACTGTTTCCTTAGCAACCTGTCTTTTCCTTCTCCCTCCATTGTGTCTTATCAGTTAACGGGCTGTTAAAAATGTTTTAAGAAAAATTATAATTTATAACAATTTATCTTGTTTAACAATAACCTGACCATTTTTCTCATTCTCCCCACAGTCAAAAGGGAACCATGTAGCAAAGATGAATTCTGAAACATGATGATGACACCTTAGGAGGCTGGCGGCAGCAGGGACGGGCACATCTGCCTCGTGAGTCTAGGGAGATGGGCTGATATTTGCTCCCACTGCTGACCACCCTCCACCTAGGACAGCGCCAGCTACATAGTAAAGGGTTAATAATTTCCAATAAATGGATAAATCGTTGAGTACCTATGATCCATGGACTTAAATCGTAAAACATTTCTTCCATATTTTTAGCCTGTGCACCTAATATTTTTTGTTTTGTCACTTTTTCTATGAATTTCTTATTATCTTTATATTTCTTTAGACATCCTTATGAGGAATGGGAACTAAAGTGCATTAAAAGCACAGCTACTGTGGCCATCTTTACCTTGGAATAAGAATGTAAATATGAATGTCTTATGACACCGGCAAATTTTTCTCCATATATATTATTTTCATTTTCTTCTCTATCAGTTTCTTCTCTATCAAAATGCCTATGTTCCAGTTCCTTTCATGAAAATTGTTAGTATCATTTAAAATCTTTTCCAATCTCATAAAGTATTAATTTGTAAAAATAGGTTCTCTCAAATTTCAATTTTGTCTACTTTATCTATTATCAAACTGGTCATTAGAGTTCTGTGGTCTTGCCCACCATTCAATTAAATCCTTTCTCTTAGAACTCAGCTCATTTCAATTTTTTTATTTCTCAACTGTAAGTTGAATCTTTAAGTAAATTGCTGTCTGATTCAATTTATTAGAGGAACCGTAGAAAAATAACACACTATGCTTCCATAGTGTATGTCTTATGTCACAAGCTATTTCCATGTGTCATTGTAAAATACTGAACCTATTTCTTACATTAGATGGCAACTATAAATAAACTATGAAAAAAGAGGAGATATTAACTGACAAGCTTAAAAGAAAAATCTTTGATGTGTTAGACTTAAGAAGAATAAAGACATTTAAAAATGCTATTGAACATTACATTTCACACTGAGTCTGCAGAAAAAAAACACATAAATATAAGATTGCCAAGAATGAAAAAGATACATGCTAAAATTTGTATATATTGAACTCATGTGAGTAACTGAGACAGATTCAAATATCATATGATGTAGAGTAAAAGATTAAGAAGACACCTGAATATCACAATAAAAATGTTTTTATGACTGTGCTGGATTGAATAGTGTCCTTCAAATATCCAGAATCTGTCAATATGACCTTATTTGAAAGTAGTATCTTGGCAGATGTAAGACAAAGACGGAAGAACAGCATGCGATGACAGAGGCAGAGATGGGAGAGACGCTTCTGTAAGAAAAGCCGCCAGGGGCCAGTCTGGATTCTCCCCCAGAGCCTTCAGAAGGAACATGGCCTTGCAGACACCTTGGCTTTGGACTTCTAGATTTCAGAACTCTGAAAGCATAAATTTTCCTATTTTAAGACATCCAGTTTGTGGTAACTTGTTATCCAGTAGCTGTGTTCCTACATTATTCTATAGCTTGTGGGGGGGGGGGGGAACACACATAAAATGAAAACACACCCAAATAGGTCAATGGTCACAGAAAGATTTCTGAGATGTGAAAGAGGAATGTATGTGAAGATCTCTGACTCCAAGATGTGTTTTCAAGTCTTGAATTCATCCAGAGTTTCATGGATTATGTGCAATTAATGGACCACTCCTTCTGATGTCAAACAGGAAGGAATGGGGAGGGTTGGGAGGGGTGTCTCCAGGGAACAGTCTTGGAGCAAATTAAGAAAACATGGAATTAGCTCCTAGTCCCACAATTCTGTTTTACCTTCCACATGAAGGAGAACAATCACAGACTTCCAGAATCTGAGAGTCAAACGTGTCATTTAGTCCATACGTAGCCAAGCCCCTTGTCATTTTAATGCCACTGGTATATTTGGCAGCTAGAATTAAATTATTTACTTCTTAATAAGGATATAGGTATAGGCTTTAACTAAAAGTTTCAATTGCTTTGGTTGTCATGCAGCTTATAGCCAAAGACTAAGCAAGTACATTAGTCATGTTCTGAAGGCCTATAAGCAAGTTCCAGGAGAAAGATTTAAAAGTATACTTTGCGTCCGGCCGGTGTGGCTCAGTGGTTGAGCATCGACCCATGTACCAAGAGGTTACCGGTCCAAGTCCCAGTCAGGACACACGCCCGGGTTGTAGGCCAAATCCCCAGTGGGGAGCATGCAGGAGGTAGTCAATCGATATTCTCTCTCATCGATGTTTTCATCTCTCTCTCCCTCTCACTTCCTCTTTCTCTAAAATCAATAAAGGGGGAAAAATTTTTTTTTAAATACACTTTGCTTGAGATAATAGAAAAATATTGTTAGTTAAGCACAAAACAATGATCACTTAAACAATGGTGATAGGCCCAGCTGGTGTGGCTCAGTGGTTGAGCGTCGACCCATACACCGAGAGGTAGCTGGTTCGATCCCTGGTCAGGGCACATGCCCAGGTTGTGGGCTGATCCCCAGTGGGGGCATGCAGGAGGCGGCCAGTCGATGTTCTCTCTCATCGATGTTTCTATCTCTCTCTCCCTCTCCTTTCCTCTCTTTCTAAAAATCAATAAAGATAAAAAATAAAAAACAATGGTGATAGAACTGAAGGTGTGGGAGAGTCACTGAACAAGGAGCTATGGCTATATTATGTCAGGAGACATGGAGTCCAATCAGGAAAGAAATTTGAGCAAATACATGATGTCTCCCTCTTTCCAGCCTTCCACTGGCCCTTTCATTGGCTCAATCACCATGCTTCCATCTGTCAGGAAATCCAGGTGGTACAGTGTGCAGGGTTCAGCCTCCCTGGTTACAGAATATGACAGAGAAGGAAGGAGAATGAACCCGAAACAGTGAACAGAACAACCAGCTGTCACAGGTACATACCCATTTTCTCAAAATGCGTTGAAATAAAACCTCATTGGCCACATTCACCACTGGTGTCCTCCGGGGCAGGGATGAAATCATAATATCTGGAACCATACTTCTCACACAACATTCGACAAGTAATAATAGTATTGATAATATCAATTGAATCTTTATTAGGAGCCAGACTTCTATGCAAAGTGCATCGTCTATTATCTTCTTTGATTCCAATAACACTCTACCAGTAGGTACTATGACATTTTTAATGTATAAAAAATTGAATACAATACACATACAAAAGATTGCTCTATGCCAGACTTCTCCCAGTTCACTCTCCAGTATGGCAGCCACACGCCACATGTGCTGTTGAGCACTTAAATGTGGCCAGATCCAAATGGAGATGTGTTCAAAGTGGGTAACACACACTGGGGTTTAAAGACTATGAAAAAATAATGTGAAATACATTATTATATTTTTATATTGATTACATTTGGTATATATTGTGTAAAATAAAATAAATGATTCAAACTCATGTTACCCATTTTTTTTCTTAATATGGCTACTAGAAAACTTAAAATTACACATGCAGCTCACATTTGTGGTTTGTATCATATTTTCATTGGAAAAAGCTGCTCTAAGTGCTTTCCATAGACATCAAAAGGCATAAACTGGATTTAAACCTACATCTTCTCTCCCAAAAGGTCGTGGCTTAATCATCATGCTACATAATGCCCACATTGTTACTAACTGAGAGAAGGAGAATGAGACTTGCCATCTTGAGATGTATCAAGCACTATACTAGATGTTTTATATATTCTACTCCAAACAACCATGCCTAATAAGTATTATTTTATTCATTTTTTAGATGAAAAAAAAATCTAATTTTAATGTAACACGCTCTTGACTACAAAGCCAGTAAGCAGATAACCAAAATGCAAATCCAAGACAGATTCCGATGTCCATGGTCTTGGGCACAATGTCATAGGACTTTTTTGGTAGGAATGTTTTTAAAAACAAAGTGAACATATTAAAATTTCAGGGAGGAAAATAGATAATACATATCTGAATATACTTAACAAGCTAAATTGTAGAGAGACAATAACTTATTCTGTAACAGGGCGTGATTATCAGTAGGCAGAATTTCTCACCCATGACCTGGCAGATTAAGAGATATTAATAAGGAAATCTACATGATGAATAGCACAATGGGAACACCTAGTTGATCATCAGTCATGGAGTATCCACAACATATGAGGAACATCCATCATGCAGCTAACAGAGGCTTTCACACGTGCACACTCAGAAACAGGGACAATCCTCGTGACTCTGGGGGCTGATTTCTCTACCACAAGAGCCAATTAAATGGTAAATGGGAAAGATCACGGGGAGAACTCCCTACACAATGTGCTTACTGATACTGTATCAGGAATCTGCAAGGAGCTGTGATTTATGTAGAAAGCATAACGAATAATACCGTCCTTTTCCATCACTTTTTATACATAGGAAGTAAATACTATATTCTAAAATGTTCATACAAGAACCAAAAACTGGAAACAGCCTTCCCTGTGATACCGCAATGCTAGAATAGTAGAAATTAATTTTGCAATATATTTCTCGTACTTTATTTTTCCCCTTATGTTGTGTTTCTCGGTTAATTTTTCATGTGAACTCTGTTTCCCTACAATCTCTGTGTACCCAGAAGAGAAATATTTCTCAGAATAGACGTATTTTCCAGAAATATTTTTTCTTTTTAATTCACAAAGAATATATCTGTGAAGTTATTATTTAATTAAAATAAATGTGTCCACTATTAATTTTAGAACAAAGAAATGCATTGTTTATGGGTGAATTTTAGTACCTAGAAAACATTTCCTGGGTGATATCTTTTGTATGTGTGAGAAAGACACACAATAATATCGTTGCAAATTTACTTGTGAAGGTTTTGGGAAGCCACAATGGGAGAATATAAAAAGGGGTAAGGAGGGACAGTGTAGAACATTTAGAAAAGGAAGACCTAAATCACCTAGCTGAAACAAAAGACACAGATTGTTTAAAAAGACCTAGTAAATCCTGGCCGGTTTGGCTCAGCGGTTAGAGCGTCGGCCCGCAGACCAGAAAGTCCCAGGGCGCGGACCTCGGTTGCAGTTTGTCCCGGGCCCTGGTTGGGGTCGTGTGGGTGGCAACCAGTCGATGTGTCTCTCTCACATCGATGTATCTCTCTCTCTCTTCCTCCCTCTCTCCCTCCGCTCTATCTGAAGATAAATGCAAAAATATCCTCGGGTGAGGATTAAAAAAAAAAAAAAAAAAGTCCTAGTAAATTTCAGAACATTTTTTGAGCTCATCACTCAATGAAGCCAAATATATTATGAAACCAGATGTTAAATAAAGAGCAGTTCTTTGCTCGGTGTGGGAATCATGGCTGGATTCTAAATGAATATGTACTAAACCACTTTGATCAATTGGAAGCCATAAAAAATGATGACCATTCTCTCTGCCTCGGGTTTTGCAAAGTCCAGACTTCTTGTTATTTACCTTCAATATATCCCCAGCAGGAAACTCAGTAACAGAAATAATTTCCTTTCTCCTTTTTCCTTCTGTGAAGCATATGGCCTAATCTATCCTGTGAAAACTCCAATTTATTTTAGCATTCATGAAACTTCATGACTAATTTCCTGAGCCAAACTATAATTACTTTAATTCTACACTGCTGGAGAGAATTTGAAAACAGGACTTCTTTAGAAGAAAATTAACTTATATAATGAGTGAAGAGATAAATCATATTAGCTCTAATTAAAGTATATTAACATTTTGGTTGCATATGAATAAAAATCAGACACAATGAAAGCAGGTTTCTCATAAAGAGTCAATTTATGGAGATTTATGAAGATTTTAGGGACTTGCAAAATTTCATTACTTAACATCTCTATTAAGATCTTTACAAGCATGCATAATGAAAAGCCTAATAAAAGATTTAATAAATGGACTTTTGCTTAAAGTCACACTGATTCAGCACAAGGAAAGGTTTTAAACCCATAATGGAGATTAAAATGATAATTGCCAATTTAAAAATACATATGCCGTCTACATGGCAAGCAGTGAAGAAGGAGGAGATCAGAGTTAGGAAGTCAGAGAACTGTCTCCCAACAAAGTAAGTAATTCCACAGTTTCTGCTGGCATTCTGAGAGTGTGATAATGATCTCCGTGTTCTATATTGTTTACCTATTATCTGAACAACGACAAGGTTCTGGGGGACATAGGGATGCATGTTTAACTACGATGAAACTATACTTCCAATCCTTCCCTTTTGCATTAATACAAGGTCTTTAGCGCTCTCTCTCTCTCTCTCTCTCTCTCTCTCTCTCTCTCTCTGTCTAGAATGAATGTTTAACCCAAATAGTAGACCTCCAGGTAACCTTATTTAAGTTAAATTTGATGGTGAAAAGAATTTGATTCTTTTCCAGAAATGTTCTTTCACTGAACATATATAATGGCACTGCCCAATGCTTTCATTTCAATATTGCTCCTGAATGGCCCATAGAGAAGATGCTCTCAAGCCAAGTCACAGAGAAATTTCTCACCTAGAAAAGTGCCCCATGAGCACCAGATTCTGTGCGTCTAATTTACAGATGAGATTTGCTGCTAGCATTTACTATGGTGCTCCCCAGTTTCCAAGACAGCCCACGGGCCATTTGTCAGGACACTCAGAGCCCACCGCCATCCAATAACCATGGGCACGCTGATCATTCGCTTCAAGTCTTCCACAGCAGAGAATGTTTCAGAGTGGGCCTTCCATTCCCCTGTCAATCACACATCACTCTTTGCAACCCCCATTTTCTTTACAGCTGTCAAATAACATGCTATCGTGTAAAGCACATAAACTCTACAGCCTTACGGAAAACAATTATATTCACTCTGCAAAAAAAATATGCATTGGTAGATTATCAAACACTAAAAACACACATTTTAATAGAGAAATTGCCAAGCTAAAGTCTGCAGGAATGCATTTCAGTTCCTTCATTAACACATTAGCAATTTGACGTTGCAAATAAATGTTCTCGTGGATGTTTAGTTACTGGTTTGCAGAGCAAAACATGACAGTGCTTTTAGGAGATGCTCTCATTTCCACGTATTATCTCTCAAACTCCTGGAAAATATTTTCTGAATTGCATTTTTAAAACTCTGATTTGTATTGCTATTGATACCAGGAAATGTAGAAATCAGATAATAGCATTTTCAAAGAACTCAGAGAATAAATGGCAATTTAAAAGCAGAGAGAAGGGAAAGATAATAGTAAAAGGAAGACAAGAAAAACTAATGATTAAAGATTTTCTGATGGTATGAGTAGGGGAAAATATCCTAAAAAATCCTAATGCAGCAAAAGAATGAATTATTAATGTCATTATTATGGTAAAATATAATTATTAATTCTGAAAAGGATATACATATATATATAGCTATATTAAATGCTTAATTGGGATGCTCATAAATTAAGGGAAAGAAAGGTGAAAACCAGAGAGATAAACAGATAATAGAGGTAGAAGCTTCCCCCCGGGGGTCCTTGGTATGTGATATGACTCATGGGCAGGGATCAGAAGACACCCCACCTCTGTCTTCTCAGGCGTCATCTCCACTGCAGACAGGAGTGTAGCACTAGGAACCCCAAATGCTGTGCTCTTGTGTTTAAAGGCTACCCGTGGCCAGCCTGAAGCCAAGTTGGGACCTGAAAGTACACAGTCTGTATGTTATGAAGCGCCTCAAATCATGAACTTCTTTTTAAATGGGCTCTGGGTTTACACTGGACAGAAGCAAAAGCAAAATACTTAGAGAAATACGCCTTCAACCAATGGTCAAAGTGTTTCCAATGATAAGACACAGTTGAATATAAACTTAATAAAAACACACATAGGTGCACACACTCAGGAAATATGTCAATGTGACCAAGAGCTAGAAAGAGTAATAACCAGAAAAATCAAACACACAAAAGACATAGAGATTATGAGATACAGGCTATAAACTAAGCACAAACCATAAAGAAAAAACTTTGATAGGTACACTCAACAACATTCAAATTAGAAAATTTTGTTTATCAAAAACATAAAGAAAAGAGATGTATTTTGTTTAAGAAATAGCACACTTCCCCTAAGATAAATGGTATTCTTCTATATTATTTTCTAAAAGGTCTGTCATTCATATGTAAGTCTCTAGCTTACAAGGAATGTATTTTTATGTAAGATGTGTTGGGACCTAATTTCATATCTTTTTATATGGCTAAACATGTTATTTTGGGGGAATTTGATCATCAGAAAAGAGTCCATAAAAATAAATTCATGACAAATATACTCTGCTTTTACCTTATTTTTTTATGCATTTAGAATAGTTAGAATTCATATATTTGCTACACCACAAGGAAAAATGGAAAAGCCTCAGACAGATTTAAAAGATAATAGGGAAATCATACGAAGATTAGATTTTCAATGAGAGCAAAGTAGACTTTTAAGGGCAAAACTCTTTTCAAAAGAGATAAAATAGACCTGTTTTATAATCGAGGTCAGATTTCTCTGAGAATAGTGAGTTCTCTGTAGCAGGAATTTTCTTACATTCATAACCAAGTACTTTGTGTAGTGTGGGGAATGTACTAGTTACACAATAATCGTAAGTTGAATAAGTTAAGAAGTGAGCTTGATGTTATATCTTGTTATCAAAGGTGTTCAAATGTCCTATGTGTAGTAGTGATTGGTTCTGATTAAGTGTTGAAGTATTGATCAATCCATTGGCATTGACAGGCGAGGTCCTCCTTGGGTTTTCTCCTACAGTCCTTGGAGTCTCCGTGGACCAGGATGCGATGTCTGACTTCTGTAGCTCATTTGACGACAGCATCAGTAAAACTTAGGAACAGCAAATTCAGCACATTCATAGCTAATGTTACCTGTTGCTATTAATAATTCTTGCACAATACCATGAAGCTGAAAATAGATGTAACCCTAGAGAGACAAACATATTCACAATGCAATCATTTTCCATCTTTGGTGTGTGTATGCGTCTCGAAAGAAATTTATCATTAGCTGTCATGTGTTAATTTTCCATTTAAGATCTTTCCTACGTTACTTAATTTGTCAACACCTGTCAAGGGTCACATTGTGCCTTCAGGAAGACATCTTTGATGACCCAAGCAAAAGGGTAGAGCCAATACTTTATTCATTCTGCCTTTTAGGTGAAAATTAGAGCAATGAATGAATCAGGACTCTATTATTTGTACTGTACTGACAATAACATTGATGGAAATAAAACTATTCTGTTTTTATGTTACTTCACCCTTTTCCCATGAAATTGTATTAATAATTTAGTATAAACTGAACATTTTGTGTAAGTCAAATATAATCATTTCTGCCTCGCATTTCCACTATGGCAAACACAGCCAGCTAAGATATTCAATAGACATGTTAATTCTCTCATTGATGTATCCGTTATCTCATACTGCTCACAAATACTAAATAGTTCAGAAAGCTACTGAAAAACTCATTATAATTGGTGTTCTCAACTCTCTGAACCTTGATCATCTATTTTCACATTTTAGTGATTTCAGAAGTATATCTGCAATTATGCCTGCTGCTTGTTATTTTTGGAAAATATATTCTATTTATACTTCCTAGAATAAGTAGCAGGACACTCATAAGGTTACAATTAAGTATGGAATGAACCTAACATTAGGTCTTGCAATCTATGTCTTGACAAATATTTCTAATTACAAGCTTGGAAATGCCCACACAGGTTACATCAATACAAGAAAATGCAAAGTATTTTTTTTTTTTTTTGTAAAATGCTTGTATATTTACTGAGCATATTGGAAAATGACCCCTGTCACTTTCAGTGATAATACTTCTATTTTTAGAGGGGTTTCACAAAATACACTTCCCATGACTATTATATAAATGACCCTTCTGAAGTAGCAGAGTCAAAAACTTCCCAAGTAACTTAAAATTGTAAAATTACTACTTTCTCAGCAAAGTGCTGGATGAGTAACTTTAATTTTCTGAGTCTTTGGTTAGCATGTGACTATATTAAATAAGTCATCAATCTTCTTACTGATTACTCAGAACAGCACTTACATAGAAATCTGCTATGCCCTGCCCTCCAAAGCCCTCTAATAAGGAAACGATGCATTTACCTCCTCCCCACACCTTCTCCTGGATGCCTCACTTACACTCCTTATTCCTTAATAAATGTTTAATATCTCAATTTAATAAGAAAAGAAACAAGAATAATTTGCTCAGCTGATTAGCCACTCTTTTCCTCGAGAGACATAAAAAGGAGCAGATGCTGAAATATACAACAGAATTTTGTTTCTATGCCTGAAATATTTTGCCTCTTTGACAGACTTCATAATTGAAACCAATGCAGACTGCAAAAAGCTTCAGGAGAAGAGCTTTAAGACAGAAAGACAATGGTGCAGCCTCTTGAAGGTGGTAAGTAAAGAGTTTCTTTCCACACTATCCCCGCAGACTTTCAAGGGCTCCTTCACTGAGTATTTTAGATAAAGGATATCTGATTCCCTTGGAGTTTCCAAACCTTAAAACCAAACTATCTGGATTATACTTAGCAGATCCATAAATAAAAATCATTTGTATGGTCTGGCCGGTGTGGCTCAGATGTTGAGTGTCAACCCATGCACCAGGAGGTCGCTGGTTTGGTTCCCGGTTAGGACACATGCCCAGGTTGTGGGTCAGATCCCCAGTGGGGGGCATGCAGGAGGCAGCCAATCAATGTTCTCTCTCATTGATGTTTCTCTCTCTCTCTCCCTCTCACATCCTCTCTCTCTAAAATCAATAAAGGGAAAAAAATTTTTTTTTAAATTCATTTGTATGGTTGATGAATTGGACATACCCAAGAAAATTGGGGGATGGGGTATTTTTTTAGGACACTAAAACTCCTCTGTATGATACTGTAATTGTGGATAATGACATTATAGATTTGTCCAAATCCACTGAATTTACAGCACAAAGTAAACCTTAACATGTGCAACTTCAAAAATTACTGAGGAGGTTGGGGATCTTGGGATGGAATGCATAGTGTGACCAAACAATCTAACTGCATCACGGACATATGAAAAACCCTGTCTAAGCATGTGGGTGTCAAGATGCCAACCTACGTAGCTTTGGGAATGAGTGGAGTCTGTAAGACTAGGGCCGGGAAAAAAAAATGTAAGACCTGCACTCTAGTTGATAAAGCTGTTTTCTGTGGTAGGAGTAATTTTGACACCACTATACATGTATGTACTTGACGGAACAGTCACATGGGTGCACAGCAGGAGCCTGGAAGCCAGTGTCTCCCTGTTGGAGGGAGACTATAGACAAGCAAGGGGAGGCTGGAAGGACCCGCTGGGCGATTAATGTAGTAGAGTTTGAGATGTAGGTATGGACTCATGTTTAATTTAATGTAGGTATAGATGGTTACATGGGGAAATATCTGGGGATGTGCATATGTCCATGGGTTAGCATACACGCCCACATTTTCATTCATTTTCTTGCTCTGTCAGCTGACCACACGAGAAGCAAGGACTCCCCAGTGGCAGCAAGCTCACCAAATGACCAAGTTTTGGTTTCTAATTCCATTCTCCAATAAAAGGGACCAGGGATCCTTGGGGAAATGATGAATTCTAGGACCAGAGAAGGAAATATCTGAATGAAGCCTGGATCACCTCATGGTGCCAGAAAGTAAGAAAGCCCCCCTCCCCACAAATATGTAGAAGAGTTCCAAAGGGACCCAAGAGCCCATGGCAAGAGTTCTCGATGCCCAGAGATGGAACAATATGAGGAACAAAATATAAAAAATTACTATCAAATTGCACCCCAAAGTATAAACTAAATATACCCGAGTCCATGCTGATATCAGTAAATTATGGAATAACTAAATAAACTGGAGAAGAGATAAATCTCTGATGCCAAAGAACTGGAATTAATCTGTGAAGACACTGCCCTCAGGGAGACGGAGCACAAATATCCACTCCTTAGGTGTGGGCTGGACCGAGCAACTTCTCCCAAAGAGGACGGTGTGGAAAGGGAGGAAATTAGAGTAACTACAGAGGAGAAACCTCCCAACACCCTTCACTCAGATCACTGAGATTCACCTCAACATGAAGAGACAAAGTGGTAGAATGTGCCCTTGTTACGAGTTAACAAAAACGATACTTTTCTCTTTAATATTTTTCTCTAAAGTACGTAACCCCAGTCTAATCATGAGAAAAACACAAGGCGAATTCTAAATGAGGGGGTTCTACAAAACACCTGCCCAGTCCTCCACAAAACTGCCAACGTCATCAAAAATGAGTCAAGTCAAAGAAACTGTCACTGTCAAGAGGAGACGAAGGGGGCACGATGACTGTGATGTGGAACACAAAGAGGACATGAGGGAAAACCTGAGGACTTGTGAGCAAAGTAAGGACCTGACTTAATAATGAGCAAGAATAACGTATGGTTCATTATGGAACATGATGTGCCTGATGGTAAGAAACGTGCTAGACCAAGGTAAGACGCTCTCAGCATGTAAACTCTGTAGTCTCTTTCCAAATTTTTGGTAAGTCCAACACTGTTGTAAATTTAAAAGGGTATTAAAAAGGCAACCTCTGCGTTATGGGCTTAGAGGCAAGAGGTGCAGAGCCGTGGGGGGGACTACAAGCCGGCAACGGAACTGTGAGGAAAAAACATCGATAACTTTTTCAAAGGAAGGAACGCGATGGTTTTTTGTGTTTGTTCTGCCACAAATATTTGCACGGAAACAAGCTTTTGAGGATGAGAAAATCCAATATACATCTTCCAGGCTGTTTCTACCATGTGCTTCCCCCCAGGTAATCAGGAAGAAAGGGTGTCACAGGCTGGGTTAAACTTTGGTAGAGGTGTGGAGAAATCGAGGTATCATTCTCCCTAAACACAGCAGGAACTTCCCACAGGCTGCTTGCCCTGGTCCATTGCTCATCCCACAGCCACGACGCAGAGGCAGGAGCTGCCTGGGAAGAAGAGATCCACTCGGCCCAGAAACGCGAGGAGCTCTACCCCACGTGTGTGTGCAAAGGCACGTCCACCTGTAAGCCCATTTGTTTTCCCAGCACAGAGTTATGATACATGGCTCCCAGGAGGTCACAGACATTTGCTCCTTTATCTCCCACATGCAGATAGCCTGCTTCCTTAAATAAAGTGTTTGAATAAGTAAAAGATAATTTAAACAGATTGCTTTCCCAGTCTCAAAGTCTTCATTGAATTGGGGCTGCACTTCTGTGAATCCTCGTATGTCACTCACAATTGCCAAAGGCACCCATCACAAAATGCTGAAGTTGGTTTTTGACAAAGCCCAGTACGGAGGGTCCCAGCCCAGAAAGGAGCAGGGTTTATCTGTAAGTGATCTCGGATTCCGCGCCGACCAGCACGCCCTTGCAGTTGCATTTCTGCTTATGGTGGCACCCTCTCCTTGAATTGCTCTGAACTCACAAGCCTTTCGAGAGGCAAGACACATTGATTTCCTCATTATGTCAGGAAGTGGCAACTTAAGCAAATTTCTAAACCCTTTCAAAGCCCGAGGTCTGTTCAGCAGTGATAAGCCAGGACACCATCTGTAAGTTGGTGAGGTTTTGTATTAAGACAGTTCACAGCGGGAGTATTTTTGTCCTGGAAAATTTCCCTCTCCCCACAGCCCATTAGAGAGAATAGAAGAGGAGACAGAGTTCAAGGGCTAATTCACTTATAACATTCTTCAGTGTTTTCCACAGTGAGAGACCGTGGGGAGGGCTCTGGGCTTAATTGTTTTACTCTTATTTGCTTCACACACAATTTTCCCGACACCCTTCAAAAGATGACTGTGATGCGAAGATTACTTATTCTCATTCACCACAGATGCCTGATGACAAAAGCAAAAGTAACATCAGGATTTTTAAATTCGGTATTACATGTATAAAATATTAACATGGAAATTAGTCTTTTTTTTTTTTTTTTTTTTTTTATCTGAAGAAGGGGAGCTTGCCAAAAAGAAATGGTGACAGTCTGACTCAAAATGTTTCTTCTTCAAGCCACTACTAGGTGTTCAATATTACAAGTGCACTTTGCAGAACAGAAATGCCAGAGGCTAGTAAGGAAGAAAAAATACGAAGAACAGTAGCTCAGAGAATTATGAATTAAAAGGACAGTGGTGGGTGATCAGAAAGGTCAGAGGCATAAAAAGCAGGGTCTTCTGAGAAAAATCAATTTCAGGACTGTGAGTGAAATTCTCTAAGCACAGGAAAGGGGAGAAATTTCATTCATGTTTGGAGGTTCTTTTGACATTTCCATTAACTGAAAAAATATGAATAATCTAATCTATACATGTTTGATTTGTAGTAGGAGAAGATAGGACATTAAATACTCATTCAGATATTACAATTAAGCAGCATACAAAACATTGATTTCACCATATCCTGGTGCTTTTTTTTAACTTCTGTAAGTACCTAAAGATCCAGGGACCATAGTCATTCAGTTCTATTTCTGCTGAGTCAGAAAAGATTGAAAACACTGAAACAGGAGAAAATTGGTTCCTAAAAATTTTGAGAAAGTTTTCCTGTGCTTCAATTCAATGTAAATCAATAACTGTTCATTAAAGATAGAGTTAATATACTCTCATCTAAATACAGGGGCTTAAGATAAACGAAAGTAAAGTGTTTGTTTGTTTGTTTTAACCTAAACCTGTGATACTGTATGTGATCACTCATTTCACTCTTTGATTTCCAATTATTTTAAGCAAAACAACTAGGAGTTTCAGGGAAGATAAACAACCTGTAAAGCATTATTTCACTGCCCCTATGCTCTGCAATGATGGGGACATATTTGTCAAGGTGCAGGACCACTTAGCAATGACAGCATTTGTTGGTTTATGGAAAGATGTGACCATGGAAAAGCAACACACATGAACTCAACATGTATTCATTTAATGATCAGTGTAGACTAAAAAGGGAGCTTATCTATCATGTGTATTACGTCACGTGGTCCCTTACACATCTCAGCAGATTCTGTGACTGAACTGCTGCAGTAACTTTTTCCACAGTTAAAGGAAAAGATAATCAGAGGGTTAAAAGCCTGGCAATCTTAGCTAGCAGTCTTAGAGCTAAGACTCAGTTCCAGGTTTTCTGAAATTCGCATTCTCAGGAGCTACGCTGTGTGCAGACACATCCACAGGTGATTCCACATTACCTAGTTCATTGGGTAGAATTAGGGAAGGACATTTAGTTTGAGGTCTACAAAATCATCGAGCCCTATGACACTTTATAATAGTCACACTTTAATTAAATATATTATTAAATGTATGTATGCTAGAGGGGGGCTGTGCTTCCAAGCATTTCCTTTCTTCATTTTTTATTTAAAACAGCCCATCGAGAGTTGATGGGATTCTTGATTTTGCAGCATTAAGTGTAGGTAGCACTTTACTGAGAAGAGAATTCAAAGTTCTTAGCAGATGCCTCTGTTGGGTACTATTGATGTTTCGTGAATTCAACACAGGCATTTTGTGTTGTTCTCCGTTTGGTCTTCAGAGAACACATTTCTCCTCCCAGGATGTGTTAGAACAGAGGTTCCAGGAAAGGAAATTCCAATTTGTTTGCAGATTAGGCCAAGCCAAAAAAAAAAAAAATCTAACGTGGCCTTTTTGGATATTCTTTCCTTCCCTGAGATAACTTTTAATTAACAATATTTTGTCAGATCATCTCTTTAATGTTACATGATATTATCTTGACCTTCATCACGATAAGTGTATAAAAATCCTTGAGAGTGGAATGTGTTACACATAATACTTATTTATTCCAGACACATTTGTGGAGCAAGTGCAGGTTAGCACCGAGGAGAGAAACGGAGCTGAGAAGTGGTGCCAACCTCGGCGAGGTCGTACATCTGAGCTCACTTCGCAGCTGGTACGTCTGACATGTGATGGTACCGCCCAGAAACGTTAACTGACAGCCAGAGGGGACACTGTACACAGTTGAATTTAATAAGTAAAAAAGGAAAATAATAATCTGTTTTTTATTTGCATAACAGTATAAGAGTCAGAGAATTACCCCCCAACACACACACACACACACACACACTCACACTCAAACTGGATCTACATTATTCGACCCAACTTGTGGTTTTAGGACATGATCAGAATTTTAAGCACCAAATTCAGTGTGTTAGGGGGATTATGTTCATTTCAAGAAAATAAAATCTCTACTTATTTCAAATAAGGAAAATCACTTTCTTCCTCTGAATATGGAGGAAATGCAATCAAAGTACAATAGTCCCACTCTTCACATAACCCCGATGAAAGATTCCTGATTATCAGGGGTAATTCTAAGTGCCTGGAGATGAAGAACATGTCACAAAGGAAGAGCGATATTCTCACAATTGCGTCCTTTGTTAGGTGTCACAGCCATGGAGCTGAAACTTTAAATCAGTTTCTTCAATAATTTTTAATGTTACTTTATTGAATATTATATTTTATGTGACATAGATTTTGTCATATCACCTCTTATGTAATAAGATTAATTCACCAAGTTCAGCTCACTTCTCACAATACATTCGTTATTCAGATGACTGTCTTCTCTTGAGAACTGAGCCCTCCCTGTGGGTGAATTTCACCCATGTGATCCCAGAAGACAGATGTATATGTGGTGATCATTAATAGATGATGAAGTGATAAATAAAAAGAGGTACCTACGATTGAGTCCTTATGTGTGGTTGATATAGTATTACATTAACTTTAAGATTGTCCAGTTATTCTGAGAGAGAGAAAATATTACGTGCACTTTACCAATAAGGAATCTAAGACTCAGAAGTCAGAAGCCACTTGTCCTGGGGACTCCATGCAAGTGAGGAGCAAGGTCTTAGGAGATCTTTCTTCTGTACCACAGAGCACGTGCTGGATGGAAAATCATGGCCGTGCTTCAGCAGGGTCATTTTAAATACTTTTAATGATTGTAACTTTTGTTTTCCATTAATGTAAAAGAAATTAAAAGAATAGAAAGTACATGGTTTACACACACACACAAAGAAAAGCTTCAGAGTAATTTCTGACAAACGCATTTGCCTGTATTATGTGTGTGTGTGTGTGTGTGTGTGTGTGTGCACACAAACATACACATATACTTTATCAAACTAACAATCAAAAGATTGATGGGTTTCATGATTTGGCAGTGCCTAAAATGCCCTCCTGGTTTTGCGTGTTTGCTTTTTACATTTTGTTGGTTAGTTGTGTGTTTTTCAATGCCGGGAGATCTGTCATCACACACTGCTTACTAGTTCTTTTTTGCTTTATTTCTCATCAAGAATTGAGAGCATTCAGAAATAGGAACGTGAAACATAGGTAAATGCTATCTGAAGCTCACTACTTCAGTCATTAAGGAAAGGTGATTAGAGTCACTCCATCTAAATAATGTTCATACAGCTGGGAAACAAAGGAAAAAACAAATAAGTCTGAGACAATAGTTTAGATGCATGCCAAATAATATCTACCTGTCCAAAATATTTATATGGACAATCTATAAAATAAACACATGTTAATTTTCCCATGAATTTGTCAGGGATGAGAATATATTAGATTACTAAATCAAAAAAATGTGGGTCTTTCTCCATTGAAAATGGCAGAGCTTATAAGAGAAGAATAAAGCCATATTTCATTTTTTCCACAAAATACATATTTCACTGGAATAGAACAATAGTAATCGAACAAGGTGTGAAGAGATACATTTTGGTAGTGTGCATAAACAAACCCCTTCCACGAAAGGCGGTTCAGGTGCTTGTTGATAAAGGCTATAGGACAAAGTATATTGGAATAAAGCAGCCCCTTGCTTGTCCTCAGTTTGAGGACGTCACAATGTCAGGTAGGCACAATTCCCTACAGACCTACAGACAGACACTCGACAGAGTCTACGAGTTAAGACAGATGTTATCAAGGCCATGGTCCTAAAATACCACCAATCTGTTAACACATCACTCCCATGTCCCAAAATAAAAGACTAGTGGTGGGGGAGGCTCTGTCTGCAAAACCTTTGAACAGGCGAATTGATGTCAATAAATGGTTTATTGCTATATTCCATCGGGCTGTGTGTTCCCCGTGTGACTTATAGTCAATTTCTCACTATGGTTTCAAACACCCCATATGCCAGGAAATATCAGATTCCTAGTATTGTTTAATCCGGCACAAAATTAAACTGGAGATCCTGGGTTGTCAGCGGCGGTTAGTATCTGCTTATCAGTTTACTATTGATCGTATTGGAAAGGGAGTTAAGGACAGGACTGTCTTCACCTCTGAAACAGGTCAAAGCTGATAAGAAATAGAAAAATGAGCACATTTAGGAATGCGACAAATTTGGTTCTCTCATTTCCCTTCCAGCTCCTCTCAGAACATTTACTTTCTGCAAAAAGCAATAAATAGAAGTTACAGTAGATGAATTATTTCCTATTTTTTCACACACAAAAAAGAGCAAAAACCACTAAAGCTTGCAAAAAATCTACTCCAACATGCCCTGATGAATTTTTATTATTATTACCCCTTTCTGTCTTAGCTAGTAGTCATCCCCCTCTGAACAGCTAAACAAAGAGTTTTGCATTGAAATCCAAATGCGTTATATCATTAGAGTTAATTATGTTAAAGAGGGAAGAGGGACTTCAATTTGCAGCTTTTAATTCCAGAGTTCTCCAAATAATAATTGACACAGAATACAAACAATTCTGATCGTGGGAATTACCATAAGTGCCCTCACCTGTCCCTGACGCGAGCAGAAACGGGCAGGAGCAGCACATTGAAATAATCAGAGCAGGTCCTCAATCACACGTTAAGTCCACAAAAAATCAAAACCCCACACCAAGTGCCATCGTTGTTTTTTTTTTGTAGCACATTTCCAGGCCGAGGTGCAGGAATGAACCGTGGCGTGAGAACAGTGCATCATGATGCTTTCCCATGTCACCCTCATTTGGCACATTTCATTGAACTCACTCTGCATACACCAAACTCAGTCTCCAGACCAGCTGCCAGTCACGTTCTCCATGTATGTGCTTTTGACTGCTCCGATGCTCTGTTCCATATTGCCATTTAACTGTTTGCTGTTACTTCCACTTTGCGACTTCAGTCTGGCCTCCCCACTGGTCACTGGGTGATGAAGGTGTCCTTATGTTAACCTCTCTCCTAGCACTGTGCTTCCAAAGCTGCAGATCGAAAAGAGTTTTGATTTAATTATATCGCAATGTAGATGTTGTTGGCTATGGATGTTATTTTCTGAATTTCCCTTTGTGTTCTGGCTTTTCACCTCTCAACCTGAGTCCAGACTTTTGGAGAATAAAGATTACAGGATATACCGCGGAAGAAATGGCCTGGTCACAGATACTACAACCGGTTGGCCCATATCATCAATGGCAACTTCAACACCCTTTGCAGGACCCAGAGAACTGAAACCTGAGTTTCCCTGACATAGCCAATGAGTCAAGAATATAATGGTTTCTAGGTGGTTTTAAAAAATAGCCTGACAAAATCAGTGCAATTGGTGAAATGGGTAAGACTCATTTTTACTCCATAATTCAGTTTCTTCCCTTCTTTTTTAAAAAGTAAACTAGGTCAGCAAAAATGTGAAAGTGTTGTATAATAATCACTGCAAATCACTTAGAGTTCTGGTTCAAGGGGTTTTAACCTGGTAATAAATTATTCTTCTGAGATGAGACTCAGAGTTAATTATGTCCATTACTCTAATTTTATTTCATATCTAGAGGGGAACTAAGGAGAAGAGACCACAAATAACTCACCACCACCAGCCTCTACGTTTTCTCCCTAACTATATTGGAGAATATTGTAAATGTCCCAAACCATCTCTGACAGTAAGACTTTCATTTTAGGCTGAACAAAGGACCAAATGAACTGGTAGGAGGGCTGGGAAGTAATTTTTCCTATTTGTAGACATCTGTTAGAACTGCCTCTTTGTCATCATTGCCCTGCCCCATCATCGGTAAAGGGATCTTTCCCTCTAAGCAAGACGCTGGGTATTTAATCTGACCAGTGAGCACTCTGTCTTGGGGTTCAGGGCTCTCATCCTGTAAAAGCCTAATTAACCAGAAACCACATAATCAACCACAATTCCCCCCTGGAGAAATGGATGAATCATAAAAATCATGAAAAAGGCAGCTTGATCAGGAATTTCCACAAAGATTACTAATATTCTGGGCTTAAAAATCAACTCAAACACTTATGCTTCCTCTACACAATGAAATGAAGTTTCTTAATAATTACCCTGACAAACCTCAAGAACTTCAGTCATTAAAAGGATTCAATTATGATTATTAGTCTGTACTCACTTGTGATGGAAATGTAACTTGACTGTTTTAGAGTGATTTCTAACCACTCAGGTAGACTCTCTCCTTGCTCAACAAGAATACTTGAACACTTTGCATAGCTCTTTAGCTTTGGGGTAATAAACGTTCATCCTACATGTGTTATTCTGCAGTACAGACTTAAAATACACACAAATAGACATTTTTCTATAGTACATTTAAATACTTTTTTTTAAAAAGCTGTTAGTATTTATGTCCTGCAAACTTAATTCCTCCTTTTTAATTTTTTTTTTTTTGCATTCTTAATTTTTGGAGGATTAGGCCAGATCTTCTGTTCTATGCTGTGATCAACTGAAAGATAAGCCATTAATGCCTCCTGTTAAATTTAAAGATGCGATGTATATGACAAGCACACGAGTAATTCTTGAAACAGAGAAACTCTGTTCCAAGATCTTTGGCTATTTTTCAAGGGCACAAGCATCAGTTAATCTGAGCCATGTCCCCCCTTCTCAAAAACAGATCAGCCTTGTAGAAGGGATTTGCTGAACTGTCCTGACTGGGTAAGTTATACACATGACAGCTCTGAATTTTTTCTCTGATGAGTGCCCCCAAATTGTTAGCTAAATCGCCTTTCCGTGCCTGAACACACATCCCATAAGACTACCTTAAACAGGTAGCAGTATTTCCTGTGTAATGTTGGTTATTAAGAACAAGTCTGGGGATTTCTACATAGTGATGTCCAGCCAGGGAGTAAGGGGCTGTCTCCTTTTCCTGAGGAGGCTCCAGGAGCGATACCATGAGAAGTCTCCATGAGCCACTTTCCTCTCTGATCCCACTGCAGAAAAGAAAGAGCTCCTGACCTTCCATCCTACACTCCCCATGACTCCTCTGGCCCTTCTGTGCTTCCTCCTCAGTCTTCTGCTATTGAGGTTGATTATGAGTTTGGAACTAACCAGTTCTCTCCACTCTTCATAACTGTCCAGGGTCTATGAGGCACAGGGTTTTGCAGCTGTCTTTAGAATGTTATGTGTTTGAGCCCCAATTTTGAGCCCCAACTGATGATTCCAGCGTGATAGGAAAAGTCTCCTACACACAGAATATCATGTTAAGCAAAACAATGAAGGCTTTTTCATTCTATAAGCACTTAACCTGAGATTTCAGAACAGGTGTTCATCAACAAAGAAAGGAATAAAGAAACTTGTAGTCTGTAAATCTGTTATAAGTAAACAAATATAATTTATAAGTGAATATATATACATACTATATATAAATATATAATACATATTTTATAAACATATAATACACATTATATATTATATATACATTATATATATATGTATGTATATTTGGGAGCATCTACAGTTGCTACAACCATTGGATAAAAGGTTGATGGAAAGTTTTATAATGAATGGTGCAGACTGAAAACCACTTAAACCACTGATCATTGCAGAAAGTGAGACAACTAGGCAATTTTTTTTTTTACAGGAAAATTAAGTTTATAGAACCAAAGAAATTTTAGAAACATCAATCATATAAAGTCCTTCTTGGATATTAGATGACATTAAGGGAATATTTACTTTTAAGTGTGAAAATAATATTGTGATTAAGTTTTTAAAAGTCCTTGTCTGTTTAGAAATGTATACCAGATACTCATAGGAGAAATGATAGAATGGCTGAAATCTGGTTTAAAATATTCAAATAAATAAAATAAAATAGGTGTGGTGTAAAAGAAGAAGCAAGATTTGCAAAATATTGATAATTATTTAAGCTAGATGATGAGTAAATTACATTATTTTTCACAATCCCACCTTTTCTCAAGAGATTTCCAAGTCTCACTAGTCTTTTTATTTTTTTCTTGTCTTGTCACTGTGCACTCTGTATTAATTCTCATGCTTAACACTAGCATCTTTGTAGTTATTTTTAAATGACCCCCACTGTTTTAATACAGTTTTCTAACTCTGATGTTAGCAGATCAGTGTATATGTTGGCCTCTCATAATCTTAGCAGGGTGTCTAGTTGGGTGGTCTGGTGAAAATGTGGAGAACCATCATTAGCCCCTTCTGAACATCCAAAGAGCAAAGAGACTACAGATTCCTTCTTTGGAGGGCCCACCGGAACATTACTCGGGCCCTTCAGATAGAAATGATGGGATGATTCCAGAAACAAATTAGACTCTGAGTCCTTGCATGCTCTCTTTCTAGACAGTAAGAGTGACATTGTATTTCCCAGTCAGGTGACTTCATGTTAGCATTTACAGATTTAAGCAATGAGCCATGGTATGATTGGTGTCAAGTATTTCTGAGTTGGACTATGTATGCACTTATTAGGACAGACATTTGATCAAGCACGTGTTCCAAGAAGAAATGTTTACTTGATGACACACTGCACCAGGCATTGCTGTACATGTTAAGAGTATAAACATGAGAATATTACCCCTGTATTCAAGTTGATCACATTCCAGTGTTATTTTAGGTAGACTATACCAAATGTAGATCCTGGGATGCAGAATTGAGAACAGTGGTGGGATATGAAAATAAACAAAGCAGGAAACAAAGCCACGAGAGGACATGATAATTAGCCGGAAACCACTTGGGAAAGCCAGAGCTTCGTTCCATCAGTATCTCCAGAAGACAACATGAAACAGACTCCCACATGTGAGCAATCGCCAACACAGTCCAGTCTCAGACCTCTGAGTTTGAAGGGGTTTAGAAATTTGCTTAAGTTTTCACTTTCTGAGCTGTGATGAACAGATATGCAACTGAAGGACCTGCTCATCAACTTGGAATCAGAGATCATTTACAAATAAAAGTGGGATCATTTATGGACTGGGAACCTCCATGCTTTGTGTCTACAGAAACATTTTGCAATTGTGAGTAATATTCTAGGAAGCACAGAAGCTCTGCCCTTCTCTATGTTCAAATAGTTTGGGCAACTGATATATGATAGTAAGGCTTACTTTGAGAATGGTTGTAAGATAAGGACCAATTTAAAGAAGTAAAGGAAACATGAAAGAAAAAGTGAGGCTGTAGTTTTGGAAGTGTTTACTTACAAAACTGAAACACAGGTATGTACTATTTAAACAACAACAACCAAAAAAAAAAAAAAAAATGGCTTGAAAGTCTGTCTGTACAGAGTGGTCCTAGAGGAGAAGTTGGAGAAAGAAGGTCTAAGGGAAGGAGAAAGTACTGTCTTGGGTGAAACACTGTGAGATGAAGGTGGAGATGAAAGTAAGTGCCAACATTCAGACCACCTTCCCTTCTCTGGGGGAAAAATGATGATGATCCCATACAGTGGAATTGGGACTTGGAAGAGTACAGAAGTGCCTCTTGTTAGTGGTGTCATCAGCAATGCCCAAGGATTATGGGCTTCTGAAAAGACCTAACAGTTCAGGGACATGGCCCAGAACAGAGTGTCCAGCAAATTCCAAGATTTGGTGCTTGCGCACTTAAGGGCAAGAATACCCTTTGGAGATACCTTGATAAAAATGTGCTTACCTAGGGTTTGGGGATGCTAAAATCATAGTATTCCTGTTGCTATTCCAAGGCAACCAAGAAACTATGATACTACAAAGCAGATTCGCACAAAAAAATGTTATGTTTTGCCCTGGCCGGTTTGGCTTAGCAGTTAGAGCATTGGCCCGCAGACTAGAGAGACCGGGGTTTGGTTTCCGCTAAGGACACGTACCTGGTTGCAGTTTGTCCCCAGCCCTGATTGGGGTTGTGTGGGTGGCAACCAGTCGATGTGTCTCTCCCACATCGATGTTTCTCTCTCTCTCTTCCTCCCTCTCTCCCTCTCGCTCTATCTGAAGATAAATGCAAAAATGTCCTTGGGTGAGGATAAAAAAAAAACACAAAAATGTTATGTTTTTCTTTCCTACTTGGGCTAAGCAGAGTTATAGTATCAATACTTTGGGGTAAGGTAAATGGCCGTTTAAACTCAAGGTGGTTTAAACCTGAACACTTAATGTTCCCATCAAAATGTCACATAATTAAATTTTTTGATTCAGTATTTTGTTGTTTTGTTAGGAGTGAATATTTTGTATTATTCAAGAAGGGTAAAAAGGGAAGATGCTACCCTGCAATATTCATTGAAATAAATTAATCCATGAGGAGATTGGGAAAATGGTGGAGGAGTGAATGGAAGCTGCACAGACCATCTCCCAGGGCCAAACTGGAGTTACAACTAAAATAAAGACAAATCATCAGGAAAACCCATCTGAAAAGCAGCTTGAGAAAGCCCATATACCAGGGACAGAAAGAGGACATCAAATCGAGCCTAGTAGGAAGTACAGAGGCACGTGAGGACAGGCTGGGAGCCCACAGACAGCAATGGAGGGCTGTATTAGTTGTGAGCATTTTCAACAAAGAAAGCAAGGGTTTTAAAAAGCACCAAATCAGCTACACTCACTCACCTTGGGTGCTGGCAGAGGGAAGGCAGACTGGACTAAAACTATGTGGAGAAAGTCTGGAATTCCTGGCTCAGGAGAGAGCTGGATGGGAGGACACTGGGAGTTTTGTGCTGAATCACTCCCACATAGGACAGTAGTCACCTTACCCAAAGAACCTCTTCCTAGAGCCCTGCGGAGTAGGAACAGCCCTTCTCCCAGGAATTTAACAACACCAGGCCAGGCCAGAGAAATACAAACTGAGGCTCATTAACATCGAGTCTAATTGCAAGCGAGTGCCCAACCTGCTGGAAATCCTCTTATACCTGAAGGATTTCTAACTCAGCTGAGGGTTACAAATCAAGGCTCATCAAGTAACTAAGACTAATATCCTCCAGGCAAAAAGCTAGAGGATAACTGAACCTTTTCTTGGCTTGTAAATCTATCCAGGAAAGTAAGACTTGACAGTGGTGTTTAACATGGGTTCTCCCACACTCATCCAAACCCAGCAGAGGGAGCTACAACCAGTGGACCACCAACACCCACAGGAAAATTTTGGCAGGCTCCAAAACCCACTGATACAGCCAAAATGGTGAAAAAAGAAACAAATTGCAAATGAAAGAACAGGGTAATTCTGCAGGAGAAGTAATAAATGACACGGAATTAAGCAAGATATCAGAGGGAGAGTTCAGAGTAATAATCATGGGTACCTCAACAGCATGAATAAAGATATAGAAACATTGAAAATCAACCAATTGGAAATGAAGAATCACATAGCAGAAATAAAGAGCACATTGGACAGAATAACCAGCAGAGTAGAGGAAGCCGAGGACTGCATCAGTGAATTAGAAGACAGGGTAGAAAAAAATCATCCAATCAGAAAACCGAAAAGAAAAAACAGGAAGACAGCCTAAGAGAACTGTGGAACAAGATGAAACATAACAATATCCACATCATAGGAGTGCCAGCAAAAGAATAAAATCAGCAAGGGTTAGAGAATATATTTGAAGAAATAGTGACAGAAAACTTCCCTAACTTGGTGAAGGAAAAAGGCATATAAGTTCAAGAAACACAGAGAACCCCAAGTAAAAAGAACCCAAAGAGGCCCACACGAAGACACATAATAATTAAAATGCCAAAAATTAAAGAAAAAGAAAGAAGCCTAAAGGCAGGAAGAGATAAGCAACAGGTTACCTACAAAGGAACCCCCATAAGGCTATCAGCTGACTTCTCAACAGAAACACTACAGGCCAGAAGGGAATGGCATGAAATAATCAAGGTAATGAAAAACAAGGACTTGAATCCAAGACTACTTTATCCAGCAAGGCTATCATTCAAAATAGAAGGTGAAATAAAGAGCTCCCCAGACAAAAAAAAAAAAAAAAAAAATAGGCCAAAGGAATATATTAGCAACAAACCAGCACTCCAAGAAATGTTAAAAGGACTGCTGTAATAAGCAGAAGAAATAGGAAGAGAAACATAACCATAATGAACAAAAATGGCAATAAATAAAAACATATCAATAATAACCTTAAATGTAAATGGATTAAATGCTCCAATAAAAGACACAGAATAGCTGAACGGATAAGAAAGCATGACTCATATATATGTTGTTTACAAGAGACCCACCTCACAACAAAAGACTCACATAAGTTGAAAGTGAAGGGATAGAAAAAATTTTCAAGCAATTGGAAAGGGAAAAAAAGCTGGGGTAGCAATACTCATATCTGATAAAATGAGGGCCATAAGTAGAAACAAAGAAGGCCACTACAAAATATTGAAGGGATCTATCCAACAGGAGGATATAATCTTGATAAACATATATGCACCCAATATAGGAGCACCAAAATACATTAAAATCTTCTGGAGGACTTCAAAGGAGAAATCAACAGCAGTACAATCATTGCAGCGGACTTCCACACCCCACTGGTATCACTGGATAGATCCTCTAGACAAAAATCAACAAGAAAACAGAGACTCTAAATGATGCACTAGATCAAATAGGTTTAATAGATATCTACAGAGAATTATACCCCAAAACTGCAGAATTCACATTCTTCTCAAGTGCACATGGGACAATCTCAAAGACAGAACAAATGTCTGGACACAAACTATGTCTCTACAAGTTCAAGAAGATTGAAATCATATCAAGCATCTTCTCAGATCACAATGGCATGAAACTAAAAATCAATGACAGCAAAAACATTTAAACACATGGAGGCTAAATAGCATGTTATTAAACAATGAATGGGTTACCAAAGACATCAAGGAAGAAATTAAAAACTTCCTGGAAACTGATGTAAATGAACACACAACAACACAAAATCTATGGGACACAGCAAAAGCAGTCCTGAGAGGGAAGTTCATAGCACTACAGAACTACCTCAAGAGACAAGAAAAATTCCTAATTGATTTTCTAACCCCACAACTTAAAGAACTATAAAGTAAAAAGAAAAACCCAGAAGAAGTAGGAGGAAAGAAATACAAAGGTCAGAGCAGAAATAAATGACATAGAAACTAAAAAACAATTCAAAATATCAATAAAACAAAGAGGTGGTTCTTTGAAAAGATAAAGAATATTGATGGACCTTTAGCCAGACTCACCAAGAAACAAAAAGAGAGGACCCAAATAAACAAAATCAGAAACAAAAGAGGAGCAGTAACAACTGACACCACAGAAATACAAAGGATCATTTAAAAATGCTATGAATAATTATATGCCAACAAATTGGACAATCCATGCAAAATGCACACATTTCTAGAAACACAGAGTCTCCCAAAACTGAACCAGGAAGAGATAGAAAACTTGAACAGACAAATAACAACAAAGGAAATTGAAGATGTAATCAAGAAACTCCCAGCAAACAAAGCCCAGGCCCAGACAGCTTCATGGGGGATATTACTGAACATTCAAAGAAAATCTAACACCCATTCTCCTCATACTATTCCAAGAAATCCAAAAAGAAGGGAGATTTCCAAACTCACTTTATGAGGCCAGCATAATTCTAATTCCAAAATCAGATAAAGACACTGCAAAGAAAGAAAACTACAGGCCAATATCCCTGATGAACATAGATGCCAAAATCCTTAACAAAATATTAGCAAATCAGATCCAGCAATACATTAAAAAAATTACATTAAAAAAATTCACTTAACCAAGTGGGATTCATCCTAGGCGTGCAAGGCTGGTACAATATTCACATATCAATAAATGTGATACATGACATAAACAAAATGAAAGATAGAAACCATATGATCATATCAATAGATACTGAAAAAGCATTCGACAAAATCCAGCACCCATTTCTGATAAAAATTCTCAGCAATGTGGGAATAGAGGGATCATATCTCGACAAAATAAAGGCCATACATGAAAAACCTACAGCCAACATCTTACTCAATGGACAAAAAAACTAAAAGCATTTCCCTTAAGAACAGGAACAAGACAGAGATGCCCACTTTCACGAATCTTTTTTTACATAGCACTGGAAGTCTTAGCCACAGCAATTAGACCAGAAGGAAAAATAAAAGGGATCCAAATTGGAAAAGAGGAAATAAAACTATCATTATTTGCAGATGACATGATATTGTACATAGAAAATCCTAAAGGCGCCATCAACAATCTACCAGAGCTCATAAATGAATTTGGCAAAGAACAGGATACAAAATTAACATCAAGAAATAGACAGCATTCTTTTTTTTTTCTTTATTGATTTTAGAGAGCGAGGAAGGAAGAGAGAGAAATAGAAACATCGATGAGAGAGAACATCAATTGGCCACCTCCTGCACGCCCCCCACAGGGAATTGGGCCCACAACGTGGGAATGTGCCCTGACTGGGAATCGAACCTGTGACCTCTTGCTGCATAGGTTGACTACACAACCACTGAGCCACACCAGCTGGGCTCGATGGCATTCTTATGCACCAATAATGAACTCACAGAAAGAGAAACTAAAAAAACAATCCCATTTACCATTACAGCAAAAAAAAAAAAAAAAAAAAAAAAAAAAAGATACCTGTGAATAAACTTAACCAAAGAAGTAAATGACCTGTTCCCAGAAAACTATAAGACATTGAAAAAAGAAATAGAGGAAGATATAGAAAAGTAGAAACACATACCTTGTTCACGGATAGCAAGAATTAACATCATGAAAATATCCATACTACCCAAAGCAACCTATAGATTCAATGCAATCCCCATTAAAATACCAATGAGATATTTCATGGAACTAGAACAAATACTCCAAAAGTCATATGGAACCAAAAAAGACCCTGACTAGCCACAGAAATCTTAAAAAAGAAGAACCAAGTAGGAGGGATCACAATACCTGATATCAGGTTATACTACAAAGCCACTATAATCAAAACAGCCTGGTACTGGCACAAGAACAGGCATATAGATCAATGGAACACAACAGAGAACCCAGAAGTTTACCCAAGACATTATGCTCAATTAATATTTGACAAAGGTAGTAAGAACATACAATGGAGTAAAGACAGCCTCTTTAATAAATGGTGTTGGGAAAATTAGACAGCTACATGCAAAAAAATTAAGCTAGACCACCAACTTACACCACACACAAGAATAAAGTAAAATGGATAAAAGACTTAAATGTGACTCGTGAATCCATAAAAATCCTAGAAGAAATTTAGGCAACAAAATTTCAGACATCACATGCAACAGAATTTTCCCTGATACAATGCCTAAGGCAAGAGAAACATAGGAAAAAATGAATACATAGGACTACATCAAACTAAAAAGCTTCTGCACAGAAAAAGAAACAACCATCAAAATGGAAAGAGAACCCAGTATATGGGAGAGCATAATTGCCAATGATACATCAGATAAGGGGTTAATTTCCAAAATATATAGAGTACTCATACAACTCAACAAAAGGAAGACAAAGAATTCAATTAAAAAATGGGCAGAGCACCTAAATAGATACCTCTCCAAACAGGACATACAAATGGCCAAGAAACATGAAGAAATGCTCAACATCACTAATCATCAGAGAGATGCATATTAAAATGACTTTGAGGTATCACCTCACACCTGCCAGAATGGCTGCCATCAACAAATCATCAAACAACAAGTGTTGGCAAGGGTGTGGAGAAAAGGGGACTCTAGTACACTGCTGGTGGGAATGCTGACTGGTGAAGCCACTATAGAAAACAATATGGTGTTTTCTTAAAAAATTAAAAATTGATCTGCCATTTGACTCAGTGATCTCACTTCTAGGAATATAGCCTAAGAAGCCTGAAACACCAATCAGAAAGAATATATGTACCCCTATGCTCATAGCAGCACTAATTACAATAGCTAAGATTTGGAAACAGCCCAAGTGTCCATCAATAGATGAGTGGATAAAAAAGCTGTGGAACACATACACAATGGAATATTGTGCAGTTGTAAGAAAGATCTCTTATCCTTTGAGAAGACATGGAGGGACCTGGAGAATATTACGCTAAGTGAAATAAGCCAATCAGAGAAAGACAAGTATCACATGATCTCACTTATTTGTGGAATATAATGAACAAAAGAAGGTGATGAACAAAATAGACCCAGAGACATAGAAGTAGGGTTTAGGCTGACACACCAAAGAAGAGGGTGATGGGAGGGGGAGGGATGAGATAAACCAAAGAACTTATATGCATGTATGTGTAACCAATGGACATAGACAGCAATGCTGGTGGTGGGAAGGCAGGATTGGGAGGAGGGTGTCAATGGGGAAAAAGGAGAAACATCTGTAACAAAAATAAATTAATTAAAAATATGTAAAAAGAATAACTAAATAAAAAAAATTTAATCCATGAGAATATGAAAAACAACACTGATAGACAGAGATGCTAAATATATATATTTATATATATATAAATATATATAAATTTATTATATTTATATATAATTTATATAAATATATTTATTATATTTATATATATATAGAGAGAGAGAGAGAGATAGATAAGAAGCCAAGGGATGTCCTAAAAAAATTCAACGTACAAAGCTGGGGAGTTCTACTTCAGAAATAAAATTATGATTTTAAATTATTTATATTTTAGAATATTATACAATAAAATGCATACTGTTTTTTATTTTTTTTAACTATTATTTATTTCTTTATTTTATCCTCACTCGAGGACATTTTTCCATTTTTTGTTCAGATAGAGTGGGAGGGAGAGAGAGGAAGAGAAAGAGAGAGAGAAATATTGACGTGAAAGGGACACATAGAAGTGGCTGCCTCCCGCATGACCAACCAGGGCCGGAGACAAATTGCAAGTGAGGTACGTGCCCCTAGCATGAACCGAACCCAGGTCTCCCTGGACCACAGGCTGACGCTCTAACCACTGAGCCAAACCGGCCAGGGCAATTTTTTTAAGTAAAGGTATTAATGAGACAAAAATTGGGGCAGAAGACAGAAAAAATTGCAAAAATATTTTTATGTTTTTGTGTTTTAGCATTATTTTAGGATTTTAGATTTTAGTATATATACTGTAGTACTTTTAGTCATCCATGAGTTTGTGGGCATACACCATGAGGCATGAACAATTTAATATGAAAGTCAAATCATTTTAAAACCATGGTCAATCTCTTCAGATTGATTTTTGGACATTATTAAAACAATTACAATAACAAAATCGAGGCTCTCTGAGGCAGTCTATAACATCAGTCAAATATGATGGCACTCTCCTAGATCACCATTCAATAGCCTTTTAAGTCTATTGACTTGAAGTATTTTATCAATAATGCTATTAGCATCACCAGTAATAACTACTATCGATTAGGTATATAACTTTTGCTGGGATAAATGCTAAAATGATTTATATGCATTACCTCTAATCCACACAAAATTTTTAAAATAAAAATTATTTCTCCTATTTTATTAATTTAAAAAGGCTCAGATAATTAAGTAACTTGGCTTAAGGCACACAGTAAATATTGGATTTATAGTGTTGAAGACAGATTAACCTACTCCAAAAACAGTTAACTTATATATTATTGCTATTCATGAGCTCTTTTACAAAGACAGCTTGTTATCTGATATTTAGGAAAGAAGTATCTGAGAAAAGTTTAATGCATATGCCTTTCAAATATATGTGGATTTTAATCAGTACATAGCACCTAGTATGCCTGTTGGAAGAGTAATGGTTTCTTATGTAACACAAGAAAATTATTTTTCTCATTGAAGAAAGACAAATACTGGGTTTTGTGTTGTAAAACAAACACATCTTCCTCTTTTTGTGTTTGTCCTATGAAGAGATGAAGCACACACACACACACACACACACACACACACACACACACAGAGGCACACTTTTTTTAAGATAAAGATTTCAAGAAGGTTTTGTCCTGTTTTTCTAATTGGAGATATGGTAACAATTCAATTAGAGTCAGTTAGTTTACAGAGCATAAAACTGTGATGGACCTTAAGAAGATGGAGCCCTCTAAGTGTTACATAATAAAAACTTTCTATACCAGATCAATGAATTAAGGAAAGAGAGGCAGGCTCTTAGCAGGTAGCACAGTTAGTTAGAGTGTCGTTCCAATATACCAAGGTTGCAGGTTCGATCTCTGGTCACGGCACATACAAGAATCAACCAATAAATGCATAAATAGGTAAAACAACAAATCAATGCCTCTCTCTCTCTCTCTCTCTCTCTCTTTCTCTCTCTCTCTCTCTCTCTCTCAAATCAATAAATAAAAGTTTTTAAAAAAGAGAGAGGCAACGAGTTATCTTTGAAAATACTGAAGAGAATGAAAGGAAAGAACTTAGAGAGTGACAGCCACATAAACTTCGGAGACTGTCCATGTGCTGTCGATCGATTTCCAGCCAGCCCTGCCGAGCAGCCTCCTCAGGAGTCTGCTTTCTCCCTCTCAGTGCCCACCACAGTTCTAGGTGCGGTTCCTGGAGCTCCAACCTGTGCTTTGCTCCTCTGCCTTTCCCTCCACGTACCAGTGTTTCCAACTGCATTTCTTTTCTACATTGTCAAACTATTGTAGCTGGATACTTCCACAAGTCACTTTTAGCTGATAAATTAAGCAGGGAGACCATCAGAAAGGATACAGAGGACCTGAATAGTACCACCCTTCAGTTGGAGCTAAAGTGGCATTTATAGAATAGTCCATTCAACAGCAGAATGAACATCCTTCTCAAGCTGGCATGAAAACTTCATCAAAATAGATCACATCCTGGTACAGAAAATAAACTTAATTCTTTTGGGGAAAAAACAACAGAAATTATGCAAAGTATTTTTTCACACCACAATGAAATTAAACTAAAAATCAATAAGAGAGAGAAGCTGGAAGGTTTCCCAATACTTGGAAGTTTATAAAAAAGACTTCTTAATAACCCTTGAATCAAAACTGAAGTCTCAAAAGAAATAAGAATACATTTTAATCTAAATCAATAAAGTTAAAAATAGGAAAACCGTAAAGAACATCAATGAAAACAAAAGCTGGTTGCTTGAAAAGATCAATGAAATGGATAAACCTCTAACAAGGTTCCCTGCGAAGAAAGGGAAAAAGGTACAAATTGCTAATGTCATAAAGAAACGAGGTCACCACTACTGATTCCATGGACATCAAAAGAATAATAAAGGTAGACACCTAACAGCCTATGGCATGATTTTAATAACATACGAAATAGACTAATTCCTTGAATGACACAAACTCCCCCAACTCACCAGAGAATAAATAGATAATCCCAATAAGCCTATATTTATTAACAAAATTGAATTGATAATTAATGACCTCCCAAAAAAGAAATCGCCAGGCCTGGTGGTTTCATTGGTGAATTCTACAAACATTTAAGGTGGAAATGATACCAAATCTCCAAAATTTCTTTCAGAAACTGGAAGCAGAAAGAACACTTTCTAATGCACTCTATGAGGCCAGAATTACCTTAATATCAAAACCAGATAGACATTGCAAGAAAAGAAAAATGCAAACCAATATAACTTATGAACCAAACTCCTCAAAAGTGTACTATCAAAATAAATCTAACAACACAAAACTTATATGCATGTACGTATAACCAATGGACATGGACAACAAAGCTGGGGACAGGGCAGGGAGGGAGGGGGAGGAAGGTGTCAATGGGGGAAAAAGGAGAAACATCTGTAACAAAAATAAATAAATAAATAAATAAATAAATAAATAAATAAATAAACTAAGTTTAATTATGTAATAGAGCATACCTGTAAAGTAATCATACGAATGAAATAAAATGCTCAAATTTTGAGGAAAAAAAAATTACACACCTTAAACAAGCAGGATTTATTCCAGGCATGTGAGGCAGTTTTGGAATTTGAAAATCAATCAATGTAATCCACCACATCAATCAGGTAAAGAAGAAAAATTCTGTTTCTCAAAGAAAGAAAGATACACCTTTAAATCCTCTATGACTATTGATGTTCAGTTTCAACTTTGATTTTGAGTTTCCTAGTTTCTGAAACAAAGGGATATGTACATATCTGATTTAGTACATGATAGTCTTATGACATAAACAGGGCAGCAATATATTTATCATTTTCAATTTTTTTTGCAATTAGAAAGGGTTTAGCCCTGGCCAGTTTGGCTCAGCGGTTGGAGCATCGGCCCGCAGACCGGAGAGTCCTGGGTTCGGTTCCCGCTGGAGGCACGTGGCTCGGTTGTGGTTTGTCCCTGGTCCGGTTGGGGTCGTGTGGGTGGCAACCACTCGATGTGTCTCTCTCATGTCGATGTTTCTCTCTCTCTCTCCCTCCCACTCTGTCTGAAGATAAATGTAGAAAGGGTTTAATATAAATTTTATAACATTATAATCAGTTGATCTTTCTTTTTGTTGTTACAGATGTTTCTCCTTTTTCCCCCATTGACACCCTGATCTTCTAATTAATATTATGTTTTAGTTAACTCAATATTACAGTTGATAAAGCAATACAAGTCTGTAGAAGAAGAGAAAACTGCAGATACTTTTTCAGGAATAATTACAATGACATTTTTTTAAAGCTTGAATTAGCTTTCTTTACAAAACAATGCAAAGAATGAAATATAGCCATTATTTTAATTATTACATATATTAAATAGTGCCTTCGTGCTTGGAAAATAATTACTTATCCTCAGCAAATGGTTTGTCTTTATCTTATGAATAATATGATTCTTCAGTGTGACAGTATTTTCTTCTTGGTTTCAGTCACTAAAAAGCTAGGAGTTTATTTTGAATTTCAACGTTAATAGCCATAGAAAACCTTGTGAGTTACTTTCATGACCAAACTTATCCTTGAGTTTAATTTATTTTCTTGATTTTTCAAGTTACCAGTTTTTCTTTAACTCTTCCTGTTTTGTTTTTGTTGTTGTTGGTTTTTTTGTGCATGCGTTTTATAGTAACAGTGCAATGTGAATTTCTGCTAACATTAATTCATTATATCATATTTTTTCTCTTCAAAGCTTTATTATTTCTCCTCTCTTCTCTCTCCTCATGGCTTTAGATTTTTAAAAGATTTTTTAGAGTAGTTTTAGGTTGACAGAAAAAGTAAGAATGTAGAAAATTTTCCCATATACCCCCTGCCCTCGCACATGCTCAGCCTCCCCTACTGTCAACACCCCCACCGGATGGCGCATGTCTTACTACTGATGAACCTACAATGATGTGTCATCATTACCCAGAGTCCATGGTTGACATTAGGGTTCGCTCTTGGTGTTCTACATTCTTTGGGTTTGGACAAATATATAATGACATGTACCCACTGTTATAGTATCATACAGAGTATTTTCACTACCCTGAAAATCCTCTGTGCTCTGCCCATTCACTGCCCCCCTCCACATTATTTTACAAAGAAAAAAGCTGATGCCAAGAATTATTAAGTATTTTGCCCAAGGCCAAACAGATAATTAGTGGCTGATCTTGGACTATTGATTTCCAGCCCAGGAGGTTTTTTTTTCCTTAATCAAATATTAATAATGAATAGAGGAATTGCTCTTTACTTTCATATTATTATTATGCTTAAGCAAATGTTTTCCCCTCTGATATAATTAAATAAGTAATGATTTACTTCCAGACACTAAGTCTTGGGGACAATTGTCAGTATGTACAGTGGCTTCTTAAAATTCACTAACAATTCTTTTCAATGGATATTGATGTTTCCTGGCTTCATTAGCTCTTTGCCATCTGCTGCTTGGATGACATGGCCATGGAGAGGGAGTGATTTAGAGCACTTTCTGACAGAGTCAGAGATTTCTTTATTATCTTCCTTCTAGTACATTCTGCTATTCCAACGATACTGGCCCCTCTATTGATGGATCCCCACTTATCTCACCCAATCAATCGAAGCTCTCAGTCAAGGTTTTTGTACTACCCTCATGCTGTTTTTATGGTATGAGATCTTTCTGATTTTGGTACTCATCTTCTCTCCATGGCGCCTCATGTTCCAAGCATTTCCATAATTTTTCAGTGGACTCAGTCATGTGACCCATTACATTCTGCAGAACATCATTCTTTAACCTTTCCAGACCCTGATTTATAGTTTTGTTCTGCATCGAAGTGAACACTGCTTTTCTTATCATTTTGAAGCATTTGCAATAGCCATTATTTATTGATTTCCGCAAAATAAGTTTTCTGTACAAATTTTGTAACTTTGCCCTGCTTGAGATGCAATTATTCAATTGAACATCCGTGAACTGATTTCGCAAACTGTAATGAAGAGTTTCTAAAAAACACTGTGGGAACTTTATGAAAATATAGGTTAGGGTTTGAAAAATGATATTTTTTTTCCTGATCTTTAGCTCTATACCTTCTTTTATGAGACTTTAGCTTTCAGATTGGGGCAGAATTAAACTCATGAATATGAGAATTTCCTCAGGTCTATGCAAATGATTTAGTAAACATGAAGTGAAGATCAAGGATGCCACTATTGTCTAATGAAGATAACCACCATCGCCTAGGGGACTGCTATGATCTACTTCTAATTCACGTACTATCCTGAAGAAGACAGTGATGGTGATGATGAGGAAGATTTTAATGGTAAATGATAATTAGAGAGCATCTCTGTACCTTTTTAATTTTTCCCTCAACCCAAAACTGCTCTGAAAAATTAAGTCTTTTAAAAAGTAAGGTGTCCAGTGATTTTCAAACTGAGCTCTACAGCTGCTAGAACTGGGGAAACCTTCTAGGGAATGGCAGTTAGGAGAATTATTGGGAGAGAACAAGGCACACCTCCGCCCTCCCTCCTCCTAATGCACACACATACATCTTTACCAAAAAGAGTATGTTCTCAAGGTCCATCCATGCTGGTGCAAATGGCAGTATTTTTTTCTCTCTTTTTTTTTTTTAAATGGCTGAGTAGTATATATGTACTACTTCTTCTTTTGTTTTTTAATTAATTAATTAATTAATTATTTTATTACAGATGTCCCTTCTTTTCCCCCCACTGACACCCTCCTCCCCATTCCTGCCCCACCCTTCTGCCTTCCCCACACTATCATCTGTGTCCCTTGGTGAGGCATACATGCATGTAAATTCTTTGGTTTATCTCTTTCCGCCTCCCCACCTCTCGTCCCTCTGAGGTTTGTCAGTCTGTACCCTACTTCCATGTCTCTGGATCTATTTTGTTCATCAGTTTATTTTGTTCATTATATTCCACAAATAAGTGAGATCATGTGATACTTGTTTTTCTTTCATTGGCTTATGTTCATAGCACTATTTACAATAGCTAAGATCTGGAAACAGCCCAAGTGTCCATCAGTAGGAGTGGATAAAAAAGCTGTGGTACATATATACACAATGGAATACTATGCAGCTGTAAGAAAGAAAGATCACTTACACTTTGAGACAACATGGAGGGATCTGGAGAGTATTGTACTACCTCTTGTAATCATGAGAATATTATGCTGAGCAAAATAAGTCAGAAGGAAAAAGTCAAGAACCATATGATTTTACTCATATGTGGGATATAAAACTGAATGCAACAGTGAACAAACAAAAATTCATAGACACAGAACACAGTATAGTGGTTATCAGAGGGAAGCGGAGTGAGGAGGGTAGCCAAGGGTAAAGGGAGTCAAATACATGGTAGCAGAAGGAGACTTGACCTTGGGTGGTGGGCACACAATGCAATATACAGATGATGTATTATATAAGTGTATCATTTAAATCTATGTAATTTTATTAACCAATGTCACCCCAATGAAGTTAACAAAATAAATACATAAATATCCAAGATAAAGAAACAGCAACAAAAAATAGTTCTTTATTTAATCAGGAATTCTGTTTTTCTCTAGGGAAGATTTTCTTTGAAGAACATCTTGTCAAAAATATACTTGAAAAGTAAAGAACTTGACGATTCTTCATGAAAAATGGGTCATATATTCAATCCTATTTTGATAAAGAAAAGCAAACTGTGCTCTGGATCAAACTATCACAACCCTAAACCTGATCTTCTGTAATATAAACACATGCCGTTTCTTGATCTCAGATTTCCAACCTCCAGAACTGAGAAATAAATGTTTGTTGAAGCCTCCAGTCTGTGGTGGTCCCTTACAGCAGCTGGGGCTGACTGAGGCACCTATCTAGCCCTCAAACTCCTGGTTATCTGGTGAGAGAGGCTACAGATCAATGGCGAGGTGATGGTCCCAGGGCCTTTAAGGAGGGAGCTCTGTCTCTCTTTAGACTGTGAAGGTACTAATTATACCTTGTCTCCAAATTTGGTGACTTAGCTGATGACTTTCTAAGATAATTGAAAATCACTTAAACACCAGTTAAACAGTTTAGGAAAAAAAAAAAAAAGGAAAAAGCACTGGCTTATTAGAGGTGAAGAATTCGAAATATACTTTCTGCAGTATACCAATTGGGCGTGCTATGAGAAGGCGTTCACTCATGTTGGTTGCGTTAGCATCCCTTCATATAACTTTGTGTGCACAGAATGTAACACAAATTGATGGAAAAATAGTCTCCTGCTGTTCATCTTGAACCCCAAATCCAATCCAGAAGAAGGACCAAGAAAACCTTAAGAGAAGAGTTTCATTTCTTTTTTCTATGAGGCTCTTTTCAACCCTAGCACCAAACCCCGACACACTGTGGCATCTCTCTGTAAGGACGAGAACTCTCAGAACCAGGATGGCACGGATGCTCCTACTGGGTTCAGCAGAATTGCAATGTTTCAGGTTTCCAGTTTTATCATTTTCCCCCTCACAGCTTTCTATCCCAGCTCCAGTGTTTGACACTTTCATTTCTATAACTCATTAAATATTCAATGATTCATAATAACAATTTTCCATGTAATTTTATTGTTCCCATGCTGGCATCAGCTTCTTGTACCAAATAACAAAAGTATAAATACCCACTTGAAATAAGGACATTTCAGTTTTCATTTTCATTGCATTAATATTGTCAAAGGAGCTTGGTGCAAAAGACTTCCAAATATTACTGAGACGGCCGCACTATTGTAACTCGGTGCAAATGGGGATTATGAAACAAAAAGCCAGGAAGGCAGGGAAAATTCAACCAATATCACACTAACTGGAGAGGAAGCTAAGAGAGTGTGAAATCAGAGAGTAATCAATTTCCTAAAGGAATAAGGTGTTGCTGCGTGTTATTACCGATTATCTCAAGGGCACGAGAAAGACAAAGACGGCTGGAAAGTTTGAACAGGAGGAACTTGGAAGAGCACGTCTGGATTTTTCCACTGGAAAAAAACAATTCCTGCCTTGCACTTGACATTTATAATGAATTTCTACATTTTGACAGGATTATACTGTCAGACATCAAAAAACAAACCAACAAAAATCCCACTTATTTCTGATGGTACTTACTACATGAGGACACGACTTCCTAAATTGTAAAATAGTGTTTCATGAGGCACACATGCATGCAAGACAGTTTGTTAATGTTTTACTCAAATGTTTAAATTCTCTTTTAGTGGTTTGAAGAATTCCAGCTTAAAAGATCAGAGTTGTTCTGTCGTTTCCTTCTTAACAACTCAGCATTTGTGATCCACGGTTTCACTAGCAGGATCTCCGGTGCCTCAGACATCCTTGCTGCTCATCCCCACCCCCACACTGAGTAGCACACCCAAAATGGATCACGTGTCTTCCCCCTTCCTGGCTGGACCCAAGCAGCTCAAACTGGGGAGAAGACTCATGCAATAGGTGGGCTCTGCTGGGAATTCAAGCTCAACAGCCTCAAATGCAACCCTATTGATATGACGTTCATACTGGACAGAAGTCATGGGCTCTCTGTTGCTCTTACAATATGTGTCAAAATCCTAAATAAACTTCCAGCCTGTGCATATATTATCTCTACCTACATACATCTCAGCCTTCACTGGATCTTGTCTACAACTCTGCCCAGTTCACACCTATACGTAATTTGTAAATAGAAGCCCTTTCTGGAATCACTCCTAATTATTGTCTGTGTCTTTGCTAAAAACACTTCAACCTTCTTGTTCCTCTTGGCATTGTAAGAAAAATCCATGAAAAATTTTTCTTTTTTAAAAATATTTGCATTGATTTTTAGAGAGAGAGGGAGACAGGGCGAGGGGTGGATAGAAAGAAACATCGATGTGACAGTGGAACATCAATCAGTTGCCTCCTTCACACCCCCAATCGGGGATCAGGGATGGGGCCCACAACCCAGGCATGTGCCCTGACCGGGAATCGAACCAACAACCATTTGGTGCACAGCATGATGCCCAACCAACTGAAACACACTGGCCGGGGGGGAAATCCATGAAATTTTAAGCTAGTTTAAAAAAACAAAACAAAGTCAACATGATTATGTGAAATTCTAAACAAAGATGTTCCAGTTGGGGAACTGAGGAATTACGTTTTTTCTGGTCACTGTATTTGCTGTTGTATACAGCCTGTCTACTTCCATCTGCAGGTGCTCTTAATGCTTCTGATCTCAAAGGTAACTCATCTGATATCATAATCGTGCTTTAAAACATCTCCCTGGACTTCCCACTAGCAGGTTCTATAAGTAGGTATATTCTTACTGATGTTTTCTTTCTTCCCTCAATTCCCCTTTTCATTATTTTAATAAAAATTTCATCAATGTTACTGTGAAAACTTAGTGCAAACTATGACTATTTCTTTTATATATACATATATGTTTTCATTGATTTTTTTAGAGAGAGAGGAAGGGAGAGAGAGATAGAAACATCGATGTCTGTGACTATTTCTTTAATGTAGATCCTTCAACATCATTCTGCCTTGTACCTAATAATTTAGTTCCCTTGAGATGCACCCTTTTGAGTCAGCAATATAGTTTCCCTTGTCATTTTTAAATAATATGCAAATTAGTGTAAATGTTCTGTGAATCTTTCATCTTTTCTTTTTTGTTATTATATCAGTAACTAGCATGAATAAGATTTATACTTTTTTGCATTTTCCATAATTATATATTATATTTTTAACTTACAGAGTGCTGCAAATTTTCAGATTATTTCCTTTGATATTTTCACCTCATAAACCCTGTTTCATTTAAACCAACTCGTAAATTGGTGAACATCTGAATATCATTTTATAGTATTGCAAATATCCAAAGCTAAAAATGTTGCTGGCATTAACAATTCATTACACTAATGCTGGCTGAGAAAGTTGGCCTGTATGTTTTGAAAGGGAGGAAGTAGGTAACTATATATATTCTAGGGCAAGATGAGTGTCTGGATATAAAATTTGACTATTTCACTTTATACATTCTTCCTAAGAACATGTTAATGAAAAATTAAGACAAACTAGTTAGCAGGCATGACGTAACACTCCCCCCCCCACACACACACACATCTATTGCAAAGCATGTTCTTTCAGTGAATTCAAAACATTGGCTTATGCCAATGTCCATGTAGATTATGACAGTCTTTGTTTAACATCAAATGAAAAGAATTAAAAGAAAATGCATTTATTTTCATCAAATGTTTCTGTAATTATTGAACTCAAACCCATGAACTTGAGAAGACAATATCTTTTTACATCAAAAAATAAGTGCTGGCAAGCAATGCTATTGGGAAGTTTGGATCCTCTTTTATAACCCAATTCCAGTGAAGGCTGCCACATTTTGTTTCTGCTAGAGAGCATTTTTATTGCTGATAGCCGAGTCTTCACAAAGTATCATGAAAATATTTTTAACAGTTGTTCTCCTCTTCCCTCTGAATTTTCATAGAAGCATTTAAACTCCTTTGTTTCCAATCATGTTTATAAACATGTTATATTGATATATAACATATATATGTTGCAGAGTTCTGCTGGAGAGAGATGGAATTTTAATTCAGAGAGGTGGCCTCATGATGGTAAAGAACACACTTCATGGTGATGAACCTCTTTGTCCTTTATTTTATACCCATTCTCTCAATTTTATAAAATCTAACCATGAGCTTTTGTATTTGTTTAACGGAGACATCTTCATAAATCTTGGATGTTTCAGTAATGTCTGGGCAAAGGGATATTATTGAGTCATTCATTAAATTACTCATTCACTGAAAATCTTGAACTGTGTTAAAAAAGGGGAATACAAAGGTAAACAGGATTGTTTCTCCTTTGGCTGTAAAGAAGCTTATATGATAAAAGGGTTTCCAAAACTAGAATTAAGCAAAAGTACAAATAAAAACTCATAGATTCATAGAACAAACTGATGGTCACCAGATGGAAGGAGGTTTGGGGGTCTGGGTAAAAAAGTTGAAGAGATTAAGAAGTACAAATTCCACCCTGGCCATTGTGGCTCAATTGGTTGAGTATCGTCCTGTGCACCGAAAGGTTGCCAGTTCAGTTCCTGGTCAGGGCACATACCTAGGTTGCAGGTTCGATCCTTAGTCAGAATGCATGTGGGAGGCAACCAACTGATGTTTCTCTCTGATACCGATATTTCTCTCTCTCTCTCTGAAATTAATAAAAACATACTTTAAAAAAAGAAGTACAAATTGCCAGTTATTAAAATAGTCATGGGATGTAAAGTATAACAGGGACTATAGCCAATAATGTTGTAACAACTATGTATGATGTCAGGTGAATATTAAACTTACCAGGGGGGTCACTCTGTAAATTATATCAATGTCTAACCACTGTGGTATACACCTAAAACTAATATAATATTTTATGTCAATTGTAATGGGAAAATATAAAGCACAAATAAAGTAATTGTGCTTTAATGATAAGTGCCGAGAAACCAACCAACAGGAGCTGGGAGAAGGAGTGTGGGCAGCGTGCCCTTAGTTCAGGTGCCGTTAATCCATCTGCCATATTCCTGGAACAAAGAAGGACCAGTGATGAAGAGGGAGGGCGGGATAACCAGGTCCTGGGAAGATGGATCCAGGATTCCAGTTTGCCTTCAACGCAAGACAGATATGAAGGTTTTTAATCAGGGCAGTGACTTCCTCAGACATGTGAAAGCAAGTCTGATAAAAACAAAAGGGAAGTCATACCTTAACATAATACATTTATTGGCAATATTAGAAAAATCACATCTTTCTGATGAGAGTGAACTGATTTCTGAGTTGGGTTGTGGAGATGTTTTAAATCCCTCAAATTGCTATTAAGTGTTCAGGCTCTTAAGCAATAAAAATTCTCTCAAAATGTAGATAGCAATATCTCATTTTCAGTAACATCAATGTAAACACAAGCCAGACGATGAGACATGTCAAAGGTGCCAGGAAAAACACAGTGTTGTTGTCAGTGGATATTGATAGGAAGACATGTTTCCCGTGACCACGTTTGATTTTGCACGCTGACCACTCCATGTACATTCTCTTGCACTAAACCTCAGATCTGTGCTCCTGACGCGGGTTCACTTGGTTCCAGTTGAAATTGTCCTATCATCTATTTCCCGCAGTAGATTTTTCATACAATTTAGCTGCACGATCAAGTCGCTCACCAGGCACATATTCAAATCTAATTAATTGAAATAAAATAAAATTTAAAATGCAGTCACTCTAGCCACATGTCAAGTGTTGAGTTGCCACATGCTCTTATCAGACAGAGCAGGTAAGGATATTTCCGTGATTGAAGAAAATTCTGTTGGACAGCACTTTATCACAGCTTTTTCTGTTACAATACGCATGACGAGTCTTTGACGTAGCAAAGAAAATAGGGTTAAATGAAAAGTACATCTACTGGCTCCAGGCAACATAGCTAAATCACCTAGAGGCCTGTCTCTTAAGCCCTGGAACTCCACACTGTGGTCCTGCTGTTAATCCAGCAAGAGGAATTCTTCGCCTCCTCCCCTAGCAGATACTCATTTAGCTTCGGAGGAGAGCCAAATAATAATAGTGATTGTAATAGCAATAGCGGTGATAATTATAGTTAATGTTATGCAAATTGCTGGAAAACTGATGCTATAAAAAGACTAACTTCATAATGTCGCACATATATTTCAACTAAGTGCGTCGACAAAATTGCAGACCTGTTTAATATCTTTTCTGCATCTGTCCTTTCTGTTCTATTCTCACTCCGTGTCAGTAGCCTCCTACCACTCATTGTTTTATTCATCCATATCACAACATCTGCAGAATTATGATCATAATAACAGCTAACAGTCATTGAGCATGCACCATGTTCTGGGCACTGATAGGAGTGCTTAACATATATCGATCCATTTACTTCTACAACCTCCATGTGAAGGTGATACCACTATTAACTCCACTTTGCAAATGAGAAATGGGTATTTAGAGAGAAAGGTAACTTGTTCAAAGTCATACAGCTAGAGAGAAACAGAGCTGGGACATGAACTCCATCAGGGCTGTTCCTAGCTCCCAGCCTTTATCATTAAAGTTTCCACTCTAAATACCTAACGGGATCATTAATTAAGACTTTTAGGTTCTAAGAAAAACTATGGAAAATCTCCCAGAAAAAAAAAGAAAAAAAAAACCCATCCTCAAAAGTAAAATTTAATTTCAAGACTGCTTTATAGACCTCAGCTTACAAAGCAATGCTCTATTTCTTTCTACGTATCATAGTTTGACATTTAAAGCATCAACTTACTGTTTAGATTGTACCTCCTGCCATGCCTCTGGAACCTTATTCTGCAGCCCAATTACTCTATTTAGGACTCAAAACCAATCAGCCAAGGAAACGCTCCAAGTTTTTGCTTGTGTAATTACTTCGCATTGAAAGAGCTCTCCCAAATGCCTCTTGGCAGAGATAACAGCTTGCCAAATATTTCTACTTCTCTTCCATAGTCAAGAGCTGCTTCTGAGAAGAGATTGTGCCACTGGGAGCTTCATGTCCCTGCACCTGCCTGTCTATGTGGTGACTCTGAGTAGTTCTCACTCATGAAACAGGAATGAACATGATGTCGGTCACCACCAGCTCGGGGGCTTACGAAGCAGCCCCCCCTCTCCACCCGCTTACCAGCCTTTGCTGACTTGATACAATTAGCACCGCAAACCTGGAAGCTACTTGTTACCAATGGCAGGACCATGGGATGAAAGACTTTGTCTTAAGTCACTTCTTGGGGAAGTGTCACCCACAGCCAGGAACATTTATTTTCAAGTTCAATTGAGGAAGATTTAAATGTATTTTACTATAAACCCTTTGGGTTTGGGAACTTATTAACATCTGTTATCACTTTAACTAACATATAAAACTGCGCCAGGATGAGTGTTGCCACAGCAAAACACCTAAACCACGTGGCATTGCCTATCGTGGGCAATGGACTGCCCAAACATCCCGTATCGGAGTCAGGAAAGTCGTAGTTCCGAGTTATGCTGTGGCACAACATTTAGTAAAACATCACCTGCATTGTTGTGGAGTCGGCAGCTGTCAACCAAGCAGCTGGAAACGGCCAGTTTTCTTGTGCTTTGGCTATTATTTGGTTTCTTCTGTAAAATATTACGGAAACATCACCTCAAGCAAGTACTGGCAGATGTTCAAAAACAGATCAAAAGTGACTGAGTCCAGTGCACAAGGACCTAAAGGGTTGGAAATACTGAAACTCCTGGACCCCAGATAGTGAGAAATATGTTTGAAAAAGATTTAAAGCAACAGACACCCAGAAAGACTCCTGAGATAAACAAAAATAACCAAATCCCAATTAAGATGTGGTCTCTCCTGCCAACTGCTTCAAACAGTCTCAAGGTGTCATCTCAGTTGCAGAGACAAATCATTCAGGAGTTCGAATCACGTCTGAAAGACCAGGTAAGGCATCTTGGTGAACAGGACTGGCTGGATACAAAGGGATCTGAGGCTTCTTAAATTCTGGAGGGGACTGGATGCCAGAGAAACCGTAAGTGCAGAATGACAAGTGTCAGCCCCAGACTGCATGGTAAGAAAGCAAACTCTGAGGTAGGATCTAAGTTAATCCTCATCCTACACATGAAGGGACTGAGGTGCAGAGGAGACCGACTTCCTACTCAAAGTGACAGCAAGTAAATGAGATTTGGGGTTTGAGGGGTGGCAGGTGTAAGGTCACTCTGACCTCCCCTGTTTTTCCCTCAAAACAGGAGATGAATCTCTGTGGGAAAGACGCCCTTCCAACCCCAGGAGGGAAAAGCATCCTTGTCGCCAGACATGGGGAGTCCGGGAAAGAGAAATCTGTACAAACAAACCTTTAAATAACTCTTATCTCCCTTGACCCTCCACACGTTCTCTCTTCCACCACCGCCTCTCTGTCCACTCACTGTGCAACACTGAGGCTGCCCTTTCTTTGGGTCTCATTTCCTTAAGAGCTCCAGTGTCATGTAAAACTGGTGTTAAATGAATCTGTATGCTCTTCTCCTGCTGATCTGTTCTGTCAACTTAATTCTCAGTCCCCGCTGGAGACCTTAAGAGAATGGAGGTAAAGTGGACTGCCCCCTGCAGGCCACACGACGCCTGAACCACCAAATTCAGAGTTTCCTAAATCTTGTGCAGAGTATAACCTGTGGAGCATGTTATATGCAAACTGGAAGGAAACACTCCTCCAAAATGTAGAATTGGATCTGGGGATTTGAATCACTATTTGTAAAAATCACTCCAGGTGATTCCGACGCAAGTCCCACTCATTAACAATCTTAAGAAACAGGAAATAGGGTGGTTTCTATTAAAATTGTATAATTAATTTTATCATTAAAATTAAAATAAAGTAGAAGGTATCTCCTGACCAGAGATATAGTTTTATTCCTTCAGTCTTTTTAATCATTGTGCTCATTATAACTAACACCGTAATAATAATGAATGAATAAATGTGTATTTAAGGCTTGAAATGTTTTAAATGCTAACTGAGGTTTTTAAAAAGTGTTCTGTGACTTTCAGGCAAGAATTTATTCATAAAAAGGCTTTTCGAAGGAAAAAGAGGAAAATTATGCTAACTTTAAAGATGAATCATATCGCTTCGTAGATTCTGGTCCAATGAAGCATTGAAATAGCACAGACTGAAATAAAGCCAGATGAAGTGTTATTTAGGAATGTCCTTCTGAATTAGACTTCTTCAGAGCAGAAAATGGTATCTATTTCCTAAAAGACTATGTGCTATTGAAGATAACGTGTATATGTTGTTTGAAGTTTGTAAGAAATCCATTTCCCCATAATAACGAATGAGTAATTTATGCCTGACAAAATGACTTTGTAATCGCTGAATGAAGATAAAAGAGGAATTTGATTATCCTAATTAAGGATGATACTACAAAGGTGGCTCTGAACAGCGTGGGGCGTGCACAGGATGACTAAGTACTATCTGATTATTTGCAAAACTGCTGTTGATTGTGCCGAATTAGCAGCAGATATTGTTGACGTTTTTGCAATTGCAGGCAAGTTGCCATTTTGGTGGGTGGTGATGGGCGGCCACGGGATGAGGCCACGGAATGTGGACGGACAGCAACCTCGCTCCCTGAATTCCTGAGCAGGGCCACGTTAAGGAAGCACAGCCCAGGAGCTTTTATGAGAGAAGTTGATTCAAGATAAAACAGTTAAGCACCCTGACTCTAAAATGGTTTAGAGTCATTTGTTAGAAGCCGTGTCCTGCACACCTTTAATAAATTCTAATTCTTGCAAAACAAACAGAGAAACAAATGGAAACACACTTGGGCCGATCTGGGGTTATGTCTGAGTATTTTCTCATGAATTAGAAATGGTCATGAATTAGAAATGGTCCTGGAAAAGCACACCAGGGTGAGGATAAAGAATTACGCTCTGGATGTAAACATGATGAAAGTGCAAATGGCCTTCTTCTGCTTTGCTCTTAACTAGAAAAGAAGCGGGTTTTCACCGAGCTGTGGCTGCTGGAGCTGCAGGTCAGCTTCCCTGGGACCTGAGATGGAGATTTTCCCCAACACACTCACGGAGCCCGTCCTTGGCATCTCCCACTTGGAGGGAATGACGAGGGAAGGGGCCTGGGCCTCTGGTCTGGGGGGTGCCACACAGCGTCGCCTATGACGGGAGGCTCCAAAGTAAGGCATGAGGAATCCAGTTCCAGCTGTAGGGCCCACCAGGTGTGGAAACCGACTCTACCGTGGGAAACTGGACGTACTGGATAACATGCATATTAAAATGTATTGACTGCACCAATTATTTGTCAATACCATGAGGATACTGCAGAGGTCAAAATTAAGTGAAAAAGGAAGAAAAGAGATGAGCAACACTCTAAGCTGACTTGGACTGGAGGGCATTTTCAAGCCCCTGTGAATTTAGCATTCGATTTTTCAGAGCTTTGAGGAAAACTGGAGGAGGAGCCACGGGCTAAGGTCCCCAAACAGGGGAATCTGAGAGGACCTTTGAATAAACTGGGCTCCAATGGACACACCTAAGAGTAATGGCAAATGAGACGTCGCCACCCTCCAGGAAAGAAAAAATGTCTGTATCACACTGCGTCCTTGGGCTGAGGGGAAGACTCCTCACACTCAGAACTCACAGAAACAGGCAGATCCTCCCGTGGGAATGCCACCTACATTCTCAGTTCCTGGGTGGTCAGCATCAAACCTCACCTGTGAACTCCATTTAGAAACCCCAGCTTGCATCATTAAATGCACATTTTCTCCATGAGACCTCACATTTGACCTCGGCCACGTCTCACAGAAAAACTCTCGTGTAATGGAAGTTCATAGTTAATAATCACAACTTGGCTTTCAGGTGGTTGACAAAAAGTTATTTCTTGTACTTTATCTTCTTTTCTGATTGTTAATGTGGGAGCAATGCTCATCCCAGCTTTCTACGCTCCAGACAGAATCAGAACTTCCCACATCTTCTCATGGTTGGACAGAGACACCTCTCACCGTCTGAGGCAGCCTTCTCCATATATATGCAAACTTGCCTATTTCTCCTCAAACACAGTAACTGTTATTGCACTATTCCAACACACTGACATGTGGCAGTCAGTATTCCAGTTCTCTGCAGTACAGTGATCAAATTATTGATCATGGCATAAAACTTGAAGTCGGCAAAGAAAAATATAATTATCCTTGAAAAGATTGGTCAAGAAATGTTTTTGTTTCTTCTGTTAATTGCAATGGTGTTGTGAGGGGGACCCTATTTGGGAATAGCAGTTAAGACTGTACTGTTGATATTTAATGTCTTTTGTGTTGTTTCCCATTAATATTCAACAGACATTGTGGAAGATCTACGTTCAACGAAATCTCCTTTAAAAAGTTCTTGCCCAGTTTTCTCTGGATTCCTTTAAATATCTCAGGAATCCCAAAGCCCATAGCCACTTGAGCAGCAAACGTGGGTTCTGGTTCTGGGGACAAATAATCTTTCTGATTTAAAAATTCTTAAATTTTTATCCTACTACCACTGCCTTATTTCAGAGCTGAATGATCAATTTTTAGATTGTCATGAGAGCCTCTGAAAGAGAGAGAGAAAGAAAGAGTCAAGCTTCTATTTCAGAACTTTCACTGGCTTCCCACTGCCTCTGTAATAAAATCTGTTGAAATATGTTCTTATTAGAATGGCGTACAGTCTCTGTGATCTGGCTCCTGCAGGAATATGTTGCTGCCACATATTCTATTTTATAATTCAAGTGTCAGAACTAACTTATATGGATATTTTGCCTTTGCTTGGCTTTATGAATGAATAATTTGGAGAAAATGCTTATAATGCTCTTTTTGATAACCCTTCAATAGAATATATCAAAACCACACTTCCTTCTTTTCTATGGTTTCATATATTATGTCAACTGGATATGCTAGACTTGTTTTTCTCTTTTTAGACCTATGAAATATATTGTCCTTTGCATTTTCCCTGTTTAAAGTTTTTTTAAAACATAGTTTTCTTGGTATTATCCTTTTCAGGGTATGGAATGACGGTTACTTTGGAAGACATTTTAAATAATGGTTGGAGATATTTTCAAAACAATACATACATGAGGAGTGATTTAAAATATAACTCAATAAATTAGAATTTTTAATGACTTAAAGCTTCATACAAGTTATTTGAAATGCCCTAGAATAATTGGATAATTGACTTTGCTGCTGCTAAGGGAGAATATCTAAGTTCATCATTCTGCACAGCCTCATGATAAAATCATTTGCACGATCTTTCCATGCTGACAGCAGTATGGCTTCATTCTCAGTTTTCCACTAATCTTGTTCCATAATTGTGTCAAATTACAGGTGGAACGTTATAGTCAAACAGTTGCATATCTTTTTTCATTCTTGACACCCATGTCTCATAAACTCACCAAAACGCTGGAGTAGCAGAAAGTCTCTACGTTTCATTGCTGCAAGGACATTGGTGTTCTTCCAGAAGCTGAAGAGAGTAATGGAATGATAGTTATCACATACTGCATTAAAGAGAAAGACAAGGAGTATTTGGTGGCCAAAGCAGCCATGTGTTTATCTCATTGACCTTTATGGCTGTGTGTGCGTGCGTGTGTGTGTGTGTGTGTGTGTGTGTGTGTGGTGTTTGAGGGGGTGTATACTGTTATTATCTGTCATATTTCAGAAGAGGAAAATGTCAGGTAACATGCTTAGTCTGTTAGGGCTGCTGTAACAAATTATCGCAGAGTGAGCAACTTAAACAACAGACATTTATCTCTCACAGTCTGGAGGCTGGAAGTCCAAGATCAAAATGTCAGCAAATCTGGTATCTGGTGAAGACCAGCTTCCTGGTTCATAGATGGCCTCTTCTCACGGTGTCCTCACATGGAGGAAGGGGACAGGGAGCTCTCTGGGGTCTCTCTTATGAGGACTAATCTCATCATCTGAGCTCCACCTTCCTGACCTAATCACCTCCCTAAGGCCTCACTTCCTAATATCACTTTGGTGGTTAGCTGTCAACATATGAATTTAGTGGATGAGGGAGGGACCACAAATATTCAGTAAGTACATAATACGTGCCAAGATCAAATAGCTGGCAAATTGTAGAGCTGTGGTACAAACCTAAGCAGCTTGGTTAAGGGTCTTTTTCCTTAAAAACTAAGATGTACTAGTTTTATTTTACCTATAAAGACATGCTTTACTTTATTATTATATGTAAATATCCTCACTGAATCCTAGACTGGTGTATTTCATATGTATTTTATGTATCTCAATAAGAGATGAGTGAGTATGCACCTTATCCCTTGGTATCTGTCATTTTAGTTGTCTGTTTACCTCGAGATTCTTAAAAGTCTTCAAGGCCAAAACTACTTTATATTTAGTGATATGTCCCCAACACTCATAATAGCACTTGGCCCAAGGTAATAGCTTAACAGTTTGAAAAATGAATTAATAACATCAGATTCTGTCATGCAACTGGAGGTTAGGCAAAGAAAAACCATTGGTGCATCATCAAAGACCTTACAGAATACAGTCTTGTGGATCAGGAAGACTGAGATAAATTAGATTGAAGCCTTGATATTTTTCCTAGGTTTACCCAGATAGGGATGTTTTGCCACTTTTTTACCTGAAATATTTTGACAAATCATGCCTTCTACTGAAGCTTTTCTGATCACCTACTTGTTCTGTCTACCCATAAATTGCAGCCACACCTTTCCAGGAGAATAAATAAGTCATTTCCACAGAAAAAAAAATAAACTGTGGTATGAAATGACCCATATTTTACTATATTTAAGGAAGTATATTTGTTTGCTCCAATATACTATAATATCTTTGAAGGTTTGAATAGTCTTAAAATATTTTAGTACCCAGTCCTAATTCATTTCCTGGCACATAGTTGCTACTCAGTGAATTTCTTGAAATACAGTGTTCAGTAAATCATTAGAGACAAAAATTGTGAGAAAGTAAAAAGTTTATTTTAATAAGGATTAAACTAAGTATCATAATGGGATCTGAATGAAAAGGAAAATGTAATCTTTAGTCTAGAGAAGAATAGCCTGTATGAATTCTACAGAATAATTCTTAGCAAATGTAATAAAAAAAAAGGACCATTGATTAAAAGAAATAGGATCTATTGCTCATAATAGCATCTCATTGATTGAAAAGCACCCTTTGTAATAGCTTCCTTCAATGCAGCATCTGTCAAGCATTAACCTTTCAGCCTCATGATCACGTGAAAGGAATTTCTTGCTTATATTACTGGTCATATGACCCCATCATGACATTTAATTAATTGCATCTATTGAACATAGACTTGGGGTTTTCTAAAAATAGAGAGATACCCATCAGAAAAATAAGACATTTCCCCATGTATCGTATAATAGAATTTAACCTTGTGATCTATATACCTGGAGATATTTTTGCAGATTTGATTATCTCTGGTAAATGATTTATACAAGTAGATAAGTAAGTTTTAAATTTCTAAGGATATGTCATTTGTATTGAGATATATTTAGAAGCTATCATAATATGTTCATTTACTCTAAGAATGCATTTTCAAATACAATGTATTAGTAATATCATTCTAAAAGATTAGTTAAAATTATAACAAATTCTGTAAATATGAAAATGGATACACTAAGAAACAGTTAACAGAGTTTTATTATTAATACTAGGCAATCAATATGCTTGTTTTATCAAATAAATAACCAAATAGATAAACATTTTAACAAAACATAACCTTTTTATTCCAGCTTTCAACTTGTATTATTTTTGTAAGCAATAAGAAAGGGAAGATAAAATGTTTTTAAAATGAAATAAATGTTCTTGCTTTTTTAACAAAATACTTACACCATTTCATTATTCACTTAACAAATAAAATCTATGAAGTCAGTGGTTATATAAAACAAAATTGCATACCCTTTTATGCCATGTCTCAAAAGAATGAATGACCTTTCCTATTGATTGTCTATATTTTTCATGTAATTACTTTAATCCTGGCAGAAGTAAAATTAATGATTAGCATTTTAATTTAGGTTAAAATTTGAATCTGCAACTAACTGAAATAAATTTTACTGAAAATTCTCAAAAGGAGTTTAGAAGCACTCTGCTTCCATCACATTCTACGCTTGCCAGTGCTTTTTGCATTAATATATCCACTTTTTCAAAATAGGTTTTAATGAATTCACGAGTTTGCAAATGATTGTTGATCTTAATGGAAAAAATAATTTCAAAGAAAATCCTCAGCTATTCAAATGTCACTCATAAATACAGCAGAAAGAATTATAATAGAGAAGATAAACAGAAAGTTGTGGTCATAAAGTTTATCTGCACTGGATAAGAATGAATCCTTTAGAACTGTAGAGGATTCTGATTATGGGCTTGCCCTGCACGTGGCAAAATGCTAGAGCTGATAATGCTGTGTCTGGCACTTCTGTAATTGATGGCCGTATCTATTCGTATCATGCCCAAACAGAGGCAGTGTCTAGAATAGGAAACCGGGTGTTGAGAATTGAAATAATCACAAATATTATTTTGACTTCATAATTTTTTTTAAAAAAATGTCTTTTACTAACTTAATATTTGATCAGGGTTTTGGTTTAAATGAGAATCAGAAAATTTCTGATTCAATCAATAGAATAACATTTCTGGTTTGCTTTGAAATAAAGCAAACATTGTAACACATAACCAATGGATAGGAAGAAATCAAATGGCCAGTGAACTCATATTTTTGTTTACAATATCCCTCAATCCACAGAAGGAAAGATTGAGTGAATTAGAGGTAATTTGATCAACGAGCCACCTACCATTTTATCAGACAGCTCAGAACTTTGCCTGAATAGGCCAGATGGAATGAGGGCAGAAGGACCAGTGGCTTCTGCTTGGTGACCACTGACTCAAAAATGCCGATTGAAAAGAGAGAGAGAGAGAGTAGGAGTCTCAGGAGATGAGATACCAAATACAGGTGAATCAGAGCAATATCCATTAGTTCAAACAAACCACTAAATAAATCTCAGGATCACATGACTCCATGGGATTCCTAATTTGTTTATTCATTAAGTCAGCATATTTACTGAATGCCTGCTTTGGGCCAAATACTACGGTCAGTTGCATTTGTATATGTCCATCCAGTATGAGCTATATTTCAATTCTTCTTTTTATTGTTGGTTTTTATCCTCAACAGGAATGTAACTCTATGAGAGCATGGATTATAGGTTGTTTGGGTCAGTGCTTTTTCTCCAGCACCCAGAACAGTGTCTGGAAGATAGCGAGCACCAATAAATATTTGTTAACTAAAGGAATAAACAAAGTAATTAACTATTATTTATCAATCAATCAATAAATACCATGAAAGAAATAAAAAGACATAAAATAACAAGAGGTGATATACAAAGGATTTCACTGACAAATGGACAAAAGTGATGAGCAATTTTTTAATAGGAAAAGAAGGTACTCAAACTCTATTAGCATATGAAAGAGGCTCAAACTAAGTAGAAATCAGGTACATGTAAATTGAAATTCAAAAGCAATTCCATTTCACACTTACTGAATTGGCAATACTTAAGAAATATGATAATATAAATTACTGGTGAGGAAATGGATCAATGAAGCTTTAGTGCACTATTGGGCAGAATTCAAATTGGTAAAACCACTTCAGGAAACAATTTGACATTATCTGGTAAAGTTAAATATCTGTATATCCTATAGCCTACTCAGAGGTGCATGCCTTGGGAATTTTTTGCACATGTGTACCTGGAAATATTTATATGAATAGTCATAGCCATATTGCTTATAAAAGAAAAAAACTATAAACAAAGTAGATGTTTATCAACAGAGAGTGAATAAATAAGTTGCAATATAGATTTCCACTAGTCAATTTTATACAGCAAAGAAAGTGACTTATATTCATGACAGGTATATGATTACATATAGATATCAATCCTTTATATTTATTTACATCTGGGGTTGAATCCCCCATCTCTTACCTTAGCAGTGGTTCTCAACCTTCCTAATGCTGCGACCCTTTAATACAGTTCTTCATGTTGTGATGACCCCCAATCATAAAATTATTTTCGTTGCTACTTCATAACTGTAATTTTGCTACTGTTATGTCTTAGGTGATCCCTGTGAAAGGGTCGTTCGACCCCCAGAGGGTTCGCGACCTACAGGTTGAGAACCGCGGCCTTAGAGCATTTAATGAACTACAAGCTATCTCCACTCTTCTTCCCATATATCTCTCTTAGTTTACTGTGATTAAGCACCTGAACTGCCAAAAAAGAGCCATAACTTTGTTCTACATTTTGAGCTTCATTTCCCTGATCTCTCCATGCCGCTTTGCTGCAGCTGTATCTAAGTAGGTGCAGGTTGGCCCATGTTCTTTGGCGTTGCTGTTTCCTTATGCTCTGGTACATACTGTCTCCACAATAGGCAGGAAGCATAGAGGATCGAGCATGGACGGTGGAGTCCTCCTGCCTAGGCTCAAATTCTTCTCTGACAGCTACTTGGGCCAGTTATTGACCTCTCTGAGTTTTCTTTTCTGTCAACAGCTGTTAATAGTAGCCCTTTCCTCATAGGGTTGTTACCAGGACTAATAATTTAGTATTTATAAAGTGCTTAGAACACTTCCTTGGTACTGAGTGAGCTTTATGTAAATTGCATAAAAATAGCTGGGATGACTCCTCCTAGTCTGTTCAGAAATCCCTCACTCAAGCTCATTTTAAGCCTTTCCTCCTTTGCAAAATTCTCCATGAATTCTCATGGTTCTTCTAAGTCCTCTGAAAGTGCTTAATTATATAGCAGGTAGCACACTGGCTCATCGTTGTCTGTTTTTTGCTCCAAGTCCATAATCTCTCTGAAAGAAGGAATCTCTTTTTGTCCCAGTATTTTTAAATTTTTATTGAATTTATTGGGGTGACATTGGTAAATAAAATTATGTAGGTTTCAGGTGTACAATTTTATAAAACATCATCACTGTATTGTATTGTGTGTTCACCACACAAAGTCAAGTCTCCTTCCATCAACATTTATCCCCCCTATACCCTCTTCTACCTCCCCTATTCCCCTTCCCCTCTGGTAGCCATGTCAGTGTCTATGAGTATTATTATTATTATTATTATTATTATTATTATTATTATTGGTATGTGCCCTTAGTGGGAACCGAACCCAGGACTCTCTGGCCTGCAGGCCAACGCTCCAACCGCTGAGCCAAACCAGCCAGGGCTATTATTATTATTATTATTGCTTAATCCTTTCACTTTTTTTACCCAGTCCTCCAACCCTCTCCCCCATTCTAACAACTGTCAGTCTGTTCTCTGTATCTGTGGGTCGGTTTCTATTTTGTTTGTTACCTTATTTTGTCCATTGGATTCTACACACAAATAAAACCATATGGTACTTATCTTTCTCCAACTGGCTTATTTATCTTAGTATAATATTCTCCAGGTCCATCCATGCTGCCACAAAAGGTAAAATTTTCTACTTTTTCACAGCTGAGTTATATTCCATTGTGTAAATGTGCCACAGTATAGCTTTTTATTCATTCATCTACTGATGGGTACTTGGGCTGCTTCCAAATCTTGGTTTTATAAACAAAACTGCAATGAAAATAGAGGTGCATGTATTCTTTTGATTAGTGTTTTGGGTCTCTTTGGATATATTCCCAGGAGTGGAATTGATGGATCATAAGGCAGATCCATTTTTAATTTTTTGAGCTAACTCCATACTGCTTTCCATAGTGGCTGTACCAATCTGCATTCCCACCAACAGTGCACATTCCCTGCCCCAGTGTTTGTTCTTGCCCCTTTGTCACATATTAACTGACCATAAGGCAGTTCTGTTCCATTGATCTATATGTCTGTTTTTATGCCAGTACCATGCTGTTTTTATTACTATGGCCTTGTAGTACAGTTTGATATCAGGTAGCATGATTCCGCCAAGTATTTTTTTTTCTTTCTCAAGATGGTTATGGTTATTTGATGTCTTTTGTGGTTCCATATAAATGTTTGAATATTTGCTCTAGTTCTGTGAAATATCTCATTGGTATCTTGATAGGAATTGTGTAGAATCTACAAAATGCTTTGGGTAGTATGGACATTTTAATGAGTTTAACTCTTCCTATCCATGAACATGGTATATGCTTCCACTTATTTGTATCTCCTTCAATTTCTTTCTTCAGTGTCTTGAGTATGGGTCTTTTACATCTTTGGTTAAATTTATTCCTAGCTATTTTTTTATGCAATTGTAAATGGAATAGTTTTTGTTTTGTTTTGATTTTTAGTTTCCCTTTCTGATAGTTCAACATTGGTGTATAAAATGTCAATTAATAATTGACAAAGGAGGAAAGAATGTAAAATGGGATACACATAGTCTAATCAATAAATGGTATTGGAAATATTAGATAGATATGTGCAAAAAATGAATTTAGATCACCTTTTTACACCGTACACAAGAATAAACTCAAAATAAATTAAATATTTAAATATAAGACTTAAAACCATAAAAATCCTAGAAGAAAACACAGTAAAATCTCAAACATTTTTTGTAGCATTTTCTGATATATCTCCTTGGGCAAGGGAAATAAAAGAAAAAATAAACAAATGGAACTACATCAAACTCAATTTTTTTTTGCACAGCAAAAGAAACCATCAATAAAATTAATAAGACAACACCCTGAATGGGAGAACATATTTGTCAATGATACATCTGATAAGGGGTTATACCCTAAATGTATAAAGAGCTTATAAAGCTCAGCACACACATACACACACACACATAAATCCAATTTAAAAATGGGCAAAGGACCGCAATAGACACTTCTCCAAACAGGACATACAGATGGCCAATAGACATATAAAAGGATTCTCAATGTCACTAATCATCAAATAAATGCAAATTAAAACTTCAATGCGATATCACCTCACACATCAGAATGGCTACCATCAATAAATTGTTCCTGTATCTTATGTAAATGTCCACTTTCTCTGGATTAACTGTGGAAAAGCTTAATGAATGATAAACTGGGAAATAAAGAGAATAGAAAAAGATAGAGATGAGCTTGAGGAAGCAGATACCATCTGTGTACGTCAGAGTGAAGCAAAGGAGGGGTCCTTCTTGTGACAAATAAGAGTGCAGTGTTGTGCCGGGACAAGCTTGTTCCAGATTGTAAGGGCTGATTGCTAAATTTTCAAGAATATTGCAAACCATTTGTCAAACACAGACATTATTACAAATTAAATTTTATGGACTCATTGTTTTAAAATTATATTAAAAAACAAAGTAACATATACTCAAAATTCAGTGCTCCTAATTATTTTACTGTTACCTATGTTCATGAGGTTGTTTATATCTATTGTATTTCTATGATGGGACTACCATATAAATCATGTGCTACTGTCTTCCCAACATGACATTCAGTGACTAAATGTTGGTGGCTTGAATTCCATGAGAATAGGCAAACAGTACCAGTCAGATCTTGATGAAATGTTTGGCCAATAATTAAATTTAAAAGTGTGTGTTGTCTGCAGCTATTAATTTGTTATATGCACAAAAAATTGATGAGATTTTCTTATAGTATTTGACTATCATTATCTGATTCATCAAAAAAGCCAATCAGGCCATTGATGGAATAGTGAAGTTCTGACATATTTCTCTGTTGTTTGACTTCCAAAAACCAACACCCATGACAGAGCTGTGCTTGCTCATCAAGTGCAACCATAGATTGCATATGGAAACAAGATTTTGACCAAAAAAATCAATGAAAGGCATCTGTGTGAAAATCAATTAGCAATATGGAATTTATAATAGCACTTATTGCATGTTATTGTTTATACATTGTATGCTACACCTCCTTTATATCCGTAAAATGTATAATGAATGCATGTACACATATGAAATGTATATTTTTTTCCAGGGGTCAATTGTTGAACATTGACCCGAACCCCACTGAAATAATATAGCACATGTTTTCAGAGGCACAGAAAGCTACGTTGAAATTGTCCATGAAATCCAGTTTTGATTGTCAGGTAAGGACCAAAGTGCTCTAAAAAACAAATAGATAAAAGTAAATGACACTAAAAAATAAGGAACAATGGTCAACTTCAAATTCATGGTAAGTGGCCTGGGAGAGGCAGTTCTACATTAGGCGATTTTGGTAAAGAATGGTCTCATGTAAGAATTAAAAATAGCTTTAGATAATAAAAGCTAATATTGATCAAGTACATAGCATGTGTCAGGCATTATATATATAATTTTAGGCATTTTATATTTTTAAATTTTATTTTTCAATTACAGTTTACATTCAATGTTATTTTGTATTAGTTTCAGGTATACAGAATAATGGTTACCCCCGATATTTCCATACATAGTTATTAAAATATTATTGACTGTATTTCTTATGCTGTATTTTACATTCCCAGGACTATTTTGTAACTACCAATCTGTACTTCTCAATCCCTTCACCGTTTTCATTCAGTCTGCCAACATCCCTCCACTCTGGCAATTATCAGTTTGTTCTCTGTGCCTATGCGTTTATTTCAATTTTGTTTACTTTGTTCATTAGATTCCATATATAAGTGAAATCATATGGCATTTATCTTTCTCTGACTGATTTATTTCACTTAGCATTAATACCCTCTAGGTTTATCCATGCTGTCACAAATGGTAAGATTTCATTCTTTTTTATGACTGAGTAATATTCCATTGCATATATGTACCATAGCTTTTTTATCCACTCACCTATTGATGGACACTTGGGTTGTTTCCATATCTTGGCTATTGTAAATAACACTGCAATAAGCAGAGGGGTGCATATATTCTTTTGAATTAGTGTTTTGGGCTTCTTCAGATATACACCCAGACATTTTAAATGTTATACCTTGCTTAATCCCCAAACTTCCCTGTGAGTTGATAATGTGATTATCTCTGACTTACAGACAAGAAAATGAAGGTATAGAAAATATATGTAATTTTCCCAAATTCATACTATAAGAGATAAAGACAGGATTCAAACTCAGTTATTCGTTTCCCTGAGCTCATCTTTCAAATCTCTCATTATAAATGTTGAAAAGATTCTGCAAACATATGATGTGAGATGGAAAAGGAATAGTAGGGAGAATCATTGGAGGGGTCATATATGGTTGAGTTGCACCCTCTACAAAAGCCTGTGAGAATCTAAGTCTGAGAGGGTAGGGATTGGATGACAGTGTCACTGAAATTGATGAAACTGAAGGCTAGGCCACATATAAAAAACTATAATAGTACACAGTTCATCCAATCTCTAGGTTTTGTTCGGGCAAGGGAGGGATAGGAATACACTCAGAATTAGAGCTGTAATTCTAGGCTACAAACACTCAAACTAGAGCAAACAGGAGGTGGATAAAACAAGTGTCAACAGGGAAGTTGCATACTAGAGTCCAAACAAGGATAAAGAACCATTACTGATGAGTTCCTTTAACTGGAGGTCTGGTGTCCTCTAGCAAGACAGGCAATAGATAAAGCTCCAGAGCTAACCCGGGGAATTATAAGAGTTAACTGGAGATCATATACATTTAAAACTGTGTGTTGCCTCATAGCTACAAAATAGGTTCTCTCCCAGATCCTCTAAAAAGATAGGCTGTTAGAATATTTTCCCAACTGTTCAACTATAAACGAGCCTTCTGATGAGCTGTGTGCCCTCAACACCTTAGTTTAGTGTTATTTCAGGTGTAAACTTCTCCCCTGAATAATAATGTAAATGGACTCAGCCTTGTAAAGTCACAAGAAGTCACCTTCCTTACATAGGGGCCATGCTCTTACTTTTTTCTCCAGCCTCAGAACACAGTAAAACTGGAATCATCTCGGGATGAGGGAGAGAGGGGAAGAGTTGCCTAGTGAAAAATTTTTTGCATAAATAAATTTATTTCTAGGAAATGTCTTTAGAGGTACCAGACATGACTGCTCAAGAAACCTTGATTGATGACAATGGCAACACACAGAGTGAGAAAAAGTAATCTTTTTCTGCTCTGAATAGTCATGGACTCTCTGAATGTAAATGCTTCTCAGTTGGTTCCTTTCCCTTTTATTCCACAATCACTAGCATTTTCCTATAATTCAACAATAAACAAAGAAGAATAAAGTGGACACAATCTACTGGACCATGTACTCTCTGAGCTTTTAGGTGAACCAGGCCTCACCCTTCTGTCTTCACCATGCTTATGGATTTTGAAGAATTTTGGCTCACCTTGATGGACACACAGAGGAATAGCTATAAAGAAATGGAATTGGAAAACAATTTGTGTATTCTGAATTCTATGGTGGTCCTGGGCTGAGAGAGAAATGAAGAGAGGGCAGTTTGACAGAGATTGAGTGAACTACAAATAGAAATTTTTATTTTGGATATATCTATGACAAGAATAGACCAGTACCAGCCTCTAGCCTTGCTCCTACAGGAAAGTGCCATGCTTTGAGAAGCTGGCTGATCGTCTTATCCTTGCTCAGTTAATGAGTTACTGGGTCTTCTTGTAAATCAGGAATTTTAAGCTATGCAAATCAAAGGGAATTCACTTTCATATTCAGAGATCAGCTAAAAGCATGACGTCTGTTTAAGTTTTCTAGCAGTAATGTCTGGTTCATTAGTCACATACTTCTTCAGTCTTCTTAAAATGACTTTTCCCTAGAATCTCCACACAGGTTTTCTAAATTTCAGTTGCTACAAAACCTAACAGTTAATGGACAAAATTAGTAATGCAGTCATTAAAGTTATGTTAATTAATGTTACTGATAGATTAATATCATTTGTAAGTTAATGGGAAGGTCAAACTAGACATAGTATACTTTTATTATTGTTTGAAAAAATATAAAGAAATATTCAGACATGCTTCACTCAGCAAAACTATTGTCACTGCAGAAGATTTACAACACAACAGAATGTCCCATCACAAAAAGTGCTTTGAATAAAGATGTAGCTGTAAAGGAAATTTAAGAGTTATGATCAATTTTAAAAATTATTAAATGGCTCATACATGAAATCATATGCTTCTGCTAACCAAAATACATTTTTCAGCCCAAGGGTAAAGGAAATTAGCAGGGCTCAGTATTATTGCCTCTTCCAGTGGATAGTGAATTATTTTTATATTACCGTGAATATGTTGGTACTATAGTAATTTTGTTTTAGAAGCCCTTGGCTCATATTATCAAACATTGTGTTAGCCATTTAATACACAGGAGACCATAGCAATGCCAAAAATGCCATATCAATATACTTGCATTAAAAAAGAGTCAGTAAAGAAACTTCTACAAACATCTCTGGTGACTTACCTATTTAATTTAGTTTTACATTGTTTTATTATGTGTTACTTCTGCTAAATACTGTGGTATATTTTTAATTGGACCAAGAGACAAAACCTTGAATGACATAGAGAAATGGTACTCAGAATACACAACACACTCTAACTTTCTACAGAAGGATAAAACAAAAAACAAAAACAAAAACAAAAACAGGAAAAGCTATTTTGTGGCCTTGAAGAATTAGGGTCATAAACTGATAAAATTATCCAGAAAAGCCTTAGAGACATCAAAATATTCCCCATTTAAGCAGCAATATGTTGAGGAATAAATTTCCATTTTTAGTAGCTCAGCTCTACTCTCTATAAACCCTAAAGGGAAATGCTGTTCAATGCATCTTTGTAGGGACAAAACTGTGGCTGTTTACTGTGCTTATTTAACCAGCTAATGTTGATCTCCACGTCTGCCTCTTAAACACACTAATATTGTGTTGAACGTAATGCCTTTTATTATTTCTTCCTATAGGGAATTTTGGTAAGGGTTGAGGAAAATGATATTCTATAAAACTTTTAGGCTTTCTTCCTTCACAAATTTATATAATGGTAGATATAAGTAATTAAAATATTGTAAATGAAATGGAGAACTTAGAAGAGTATTTAGTGATTTTATATTAATAGTGCATGTACCAGTTACACTGCACAGAATATTACCCTCAAAGCAAGAAGTTATGTCAGTTCATTAATTTACTAAGATATAAGTACATCTGGTGACTATCATGTTATTATTATTATTTTTTAAATCCTCACTTGAGGATATTTTCCATTGATTTTAGAGGGAGAGGAAGGGAGAAAGAAAGAAATATCAATGTTCAAGAGAAACATCTATTGGTTGGTTGCCTCCCATACTCATCCCGACTGGGGATCAAAAACCACAACCTCTTTGGTGTAAGGGATGATGCTCAACCAACTGAGCCACTCAGCTGGGTATGTTATTTTTTAAATCAATTTCATAAATAACTTACTGTAAAAAGCCTAGCTTTGGATCTCAGTTAAAAATAAATAAGAGCTTATTAATATCATATATCAACATAACAATCATCACAAAAAGTTCCTAAGTAATTACTTGTTCATTTTTATAATTTTGGCTAAATGATATAGGCATAATTTCTTACCTGTAATTTCAGTAAATGCATTTGGGAAAATAGAATCAAAGATATAAATAAACTGTTTAGATAGAATAATAGTCTGTTTTAGTCTTAAAATAATATATATAATTTTTTATTTTAACATTGAACATTATGTTTTGGGGATTAGAATAAAAAACAATCACTTATGTGAAAGAAAATGAATCTTTAAAAAAAAAAAAAAAATATAGCCCCTGGCCGGTGTAGCTCAGTTGGTTAGGCATTATCCTTGTACCAAAAGGTTGCTGGTTCCATTCCCCATCAGGGCACATACCTAGGTTTTAGGTTCAATCCCAGGTAGGGGGTGTGCAGGAGGCAGCCAATTAATGTTCTACTCTCACATCAATGTTTCCCTTTCTCTCTCGCTCTCTCTTACTCTTTTCCTAAAAATCAATAAAAATATATAGCTTTTAAATGCATATGGGAGGAAGGAGGGATGAATAGGCAAAGTAAAGAGGGTTTTTAAGGCAATGATACTATAATGGTGCATGCTTGTCATTATACATTTGTCTAAACACATAGATTGTACAACACCAAGCATGAGCCCTACTGTCTGTCAACTATGGCCTCTGGGTGATGATGACATGTCAATGTTGGTTCATCTGTTATAACAAATTTGTCATCTGGTGGGGATGTTGATAGTGGGGGAGGCTGTTAGGCAAGTAGGGAGTACATGGGAAATCTCTATACTTTCTACCCAACTTTTGTGAACCTAAAACTACAATAAAAGAAAAGTCTAAAAATAATATTTCTTTTGAAAAATCAAATTTCCATGACTCCTAAAGTCAATATATATGTTTCTATGTATATATTCCTATTGCATTTGTAAGTCAAGCAATTGTATGATGAACATTCTTATTACAGAAAGAAAGATAAGGAATAATGTTAATCATACTTTAATAAAAGTAGTAGTGTATCAATATTGGTTCATTCATTGTATCAAGCTGTCATAATAATGTAAGATAATAGAGTATATAAGATGTTGGGTACAATTTTTGCGTATTTTCTACAATTGTTCTAAAATAAAAAGTTTATATAAAATAAAAAGCATACATAAAGAAAACATGGAAAACAAAATAAAATAAAATAAAAATGTATTAGAAGACATCGAGTTAAAATGATAAGACAATGTATACCCAAAAGGGATGGTGCTTTATAAAATACAATCAGAAAAATCTTGGACACATTCAAGAAACATACAAATATATATATGCAAATAAAAGTAGAAAAAAGAAATATGGAAGATGTGTACATTTAATTATAAAAGAAGGCAAAGGGATTAGCCAAAGGACATATATGCATAACCTATAGACACAGACATCAGTGTGGTGATGGCCAGAGGGAAGCAGGGACAGGGGCTGAGTGGAGAGAGGCAAGGGGGATGGAATGAGGACATCTGTAATAGTGTCAAAAATAAAAATTTAAAACAAAACTTATATGCAATTTTGTATAAGCATTTTTAATTTGTATAAAATATTGCAGTTGGCCCCAGGGTACCAAATCATTACTCTTACAACTGACAAATAAAGGGAAAAAAACAAGTATTTTTCCTGCCATCTCGATGCTTACTTTTATTTTTATCTAAGTGGTGAATGACAAAAATTCTCTTCTTTAAAGATAAATTTCATTTAATAAATTCCATTTAATAATAAGAGATGATAGAATTAAGATATAACAATCTTACGATCCGTAATAACCTCTTTTTTCACAAAATTATTAATTAGGTATTAAAACCATGAAGGAAAATTTTGATAGTGAACTTTCTGATCAGACTGAACATACTCATCAATCTTAGCGTCAGTAAAATGGGACCATCAGCCACTATGTGCCAAACAACGTGATTGAATAGAGAGCACACAGCACCACCAATGAATCATCATCTTGTCAGAATAATTAAACCTAAATATAATCAAGACATTAGCTCTAAGAATTAGCGTACAAAAAGGGAACAAATTAAAACATACCAGCTGAGTCATAAATGTGAAATTGGACACATGTCATGGTTTCTCCAGCTTAGGTGAACATGACAATTAACTAGCTTCACCGATAAGTCAGTGGCATAGAAAGAAAGAAGGAAAGGGACAGTTCGAGAAAAACGAGATCTACTAATGTGGGGTGAGGTGTTCGAGGCACGAGTCTACACTGCTGTGATGGGGTCTGTCTTTCAGTGAGCCTGTGCCCCTGGGCTGTGTCCCTCACTGGTCTTCTCAGTCATTTCCCCCCTTTGGTGGGACGGGATGGTGGAGTACTTTCCATCCCCCAGGTACCTTAAGAGTCAGATAATACTCTTACTTTATCATTTATATACTTAGACAATTGTAGAAATGCCCTTGTTTAAATAATTAGTCTTCTCCATTCTGAATGTAATTTTCATCTTTGAACAAATTTATATCTATGTGTGTGTGTGTGTGTTTTCATGCTATAATACCAAACAGTTGAAATTATAGTCTCTTAATAATATTTTTATCCATCAGATCCTATATCAACATGATTTTTATTTGTCACAAATTTCCTAGCTAATTCTATTTTATTTTTTACATATCAAATTTAGGGATAGTTTGTCCAGGTCAACAAAACAGAAAACATCAATACTTTTCTAGATTGAGTTAGATTATAGGACTATTTGTATAAAAATAAGGCATTCATTTTGAGATTTTTACCTACATTAGAAATGTATTTCTGTTTTTGATCTAGTTTTTAAAATTTATCGTTTTAATAAGCAATGAGATAAACAACAATCAAGTGATATTTTGTTATGTTTTAGTTAAATATGACTTGCAGAATGAAAGTCAATATTAAGTCATGTGACAGTGGGACTTCCTCTGGGAAAATCTTAGAGTTAGAAATGTCTTCGTCCATGAACTGCACAAACGCATGGCCATCCGGTACTTGCTGACACTTTCCTGCTCTGGGGAGGGCAGACAGGCAGACATGAGGCTCGTGTTAGGAACAGGACTGCACAACGCTACCTGGAACCCACCTGCAAAAAGTGTCATGGTGGGACCTGACCCCTAGAATCATGGTACCCTTTCCTCTATGGTACTCAACTATGATCAAGAGGGAATAATATGGATTCTGAATTACTATGCAAGAAATAAAGTGTTTCACTGGTTTCCTCTGATGTCCATTGGCTTTAATACATGCTTGTGTTACTGATAACATTACCTCTCAGCAAATAGCACATGTAGGTGAGAAATTCTTCCCTAGATTAAGAAAAGGATCACCCTGGCCAGGTGACTTAGTTGGTTGGAGTGTCATTCTGTACACTAAAATGTTGCAGGTTCGATTTCTGGTCAGGGCACATACCCGGGTTGAGGGTTCGATACCTTGTCGGAGCACATACGGGAGGCAATTGATTGATGCTTCTCTTTTACATCATGTTTTTTTCCTCTCTCTTTCTCTCTCTCTCTCTCTCTCTGACTTCCTCTCTCTAAAAATCAATAAACACATCCTGAGGTAAGGATTTAAAAAATGTAAAAAGGATCCCTTTCTCACTCTCCGACAGGTAACAAGCTGAAATTCTGTTTGAAAATGGGGTTTCTGAGAGATTACAATCCAAATACTGGAAGACCCGCCAGCAGAAATGAGCAGCAGACCTGACTTGGGTTGAATGAGAAGTCTCGCTGCCTACATCAGGCTGTGACGTGATTTGGTTAACATTTTGGAGAATTAACTCAAACAGGAAATTTTGTTTACCAATTAATTGCAAGATGTAGGCTAAAGAGACTTTACTGAGGAGTCGTGTTATTTTAAATTTAATTTGTCTTTTTGCTTCTTTTTCTTCTAATTTTTAGAATGAAAAGGAGAACTATGGACACATTTAGGAAAATGTAGTATATATTTTTTCCTCTTTCTTTCATCCTTTTAGCCTTGCCAAAACAGACCTGAAGTGCCTTCCAAAATGGGAACATATAGCATTTCTCTTGAGAATATGATGCTGTAAAATATCAAAAGAGAAGATGGCAATTTAATGTGCTTCATGAGTTCCTATCCATGAACATCTTTGTGCTTAATCATGTGCGAAACCTTCTTAGCTGATCATACACAGGGAGGCAGGTCTGACTATGAATGCTTAAAAAACTGTCTAGACAGGTCTGTTTTTAACTCATCTGCATAAAACACTGATCAGGCTTCTCACAGTGTTATTATTCATAGGTTCATTAACTAATCGAATTACTATATTAGCAGTTCTGGTTGGTAGAAATATATTTACTTTTTATTATGCTATCCTTTACTTTTATACTTTTATATTTGCATCAATGATGCTATATTGCATCATGGCAAGATCTGGTGGTTTAAACAATGAGCATTCACTTAGTGCATGGCGGAGAATCAGCGGCTTAGCCTGGGCAAGGCTGGCTGATCCTTCTCATCTGGGCTGATCTCACTCACACATCTGCGGCTTTGGCTGACTGCTGGCCCACCTACACTGACCTTGATGACAATGACTTGGGCAACCAAACTCTGATTCATATGTCTCTTCTACCCCAGGAGTCCTGCTCAGGTATGCTCCCACAACAAAGTAAACACATGAGGCAGTTGAGGTTCAAAACTGCTATGTCTTTGCTCGGCTGGGTGCTATAGGCCAAAGCAAGCCACTCCATAGGACCAAAACCCCGGTTTATCTCAGTTACTGTCTGAGGATTTTTTTTTCTATTTTTTTAAATATGTTTTTATTGATTTTTTAGAGAGAGAGAGATAGAAACATCGATGTGAGAGAAATACATCGATCGGCTGCCTCCCACATGCCCCCCACCGGGGATCAAGCCCACAACCCAGGCATGTGCCCTGACCAGGAATCGAACCAGGACCTCTCAGTCCATGGGACGACACTCAATCCACTGAGCCATACCGGCCGGGCTTCTGACTCAGGACTTTAATTCAACCAAAATAGTCCAATAAATTGTAAATAGGACGATGTATCATTTAGTCGGGAACATTGTTATGTTGTCATAAAATTCCACTAAAAGCAAGAGTAGAAAATAAAATATTAAGTTGAAAACCAGCTTCCATATATGTATGAAAAATGTATTCGATATATATTTATTTCATTTATAATTATAGTCAATATTTATAACATATATAACCAGCATTGTTCCAAGAGGTTTGCATATATTGACTCATTTAATCTTCCTAGAAAGCCTATGACTGTTACCACCTCCACTTTCCAGATGAAGAAACTGAGGCCCAGAGGTGACGTGCCCCGTGTTATTGTAACCACAGAACCAGTTCAAACAGGCTCTAGCCTGTTTGTCAGAGACAACAGACCCCAACTGCAAGTCATGCAGCCAAAACATGTGCAAAGAAGAGAACTTTGACCTGCTGAACCAAGGCACCGGGACATGCCCAGAACTTGAACACCAGCACCCTTTCGAATCAAAGGGTCGTAGTCCAGGAAGGTCCAGTGTTGACGCTCCTTTACCAACAATGGCCAAGCTCCCAATCTCTCCGATTAAAACCTGCCCCAGCAGCGCTTCCAAATACCAGCCAGTTTCCCCAAACCCCTCAGGCACCTGGATCAGGGAGACAGGTGCGAGCTTTGCCTCCTGTGTCCTTGCCAGTGGACGCTGCAAAAAAGCCTTTTCTTCTCTCCAAAGCCAGTGCCATAGTATTGGCTTCTATGCACATCAGGCAGTGAGCCCTTGCTAGTAACATTACGTGGCTCTTAGATAGTAGAGACAGAATCTGAACTCAGGTAATGTCTCTATAGGGCCCACGCCTTTAATCACTATGCTATGCTACTTCATAGCCTTCCTCCTGAATAAATAAAAGCATAAACAATATAAATAAATAAAACCAACAGAGAATCCTAGTACTATAGAATATTAGAACTAAAATATTTTTTTTAATTATATAATTGGACAGCTCCATTTTTTAGTTGAGAAAACACACCGTGAGAAGTTAAGCGAATGTCCCCGGTTACAATGCAAGCATGTGACCAGCCAGATCCCAACCTCCCACCTCAGTTGGTGCCCTCATAACACAGGTGGCAGGACATCAACAGTTACCAATACACTAGAGATTCCACAGAGGAAAGGCAAACTTAGAGCATGAATGAAAATTTAAAGAGCTATAAGCTTCGACAACACTTGCTAAGACATAGACCATTTCTAGTAAAAATGGGTACTTTTAAATCTGAAACACTAGTACGAGATTTCACTTGATGTGAAGTTTATTCAATAAGTTGATTGTGAGTCTTTATAATCAATCTTAGAGTAAAAGTGTGTCCAGTTAATGTTACCCAAATGATATCCAAATTGGGAAGTTTAAGGATTTATTTGACAACTGGAATTATGAATGGATAAGGGACAGTATCGAAAAGAAATGCCTACAACTCTGGGAGTTTATCAACCAGTCTGTGATTCCTTTGCAAAGGAAAAGCAGTTTGTAATACGCAGGGAGTATGGAGACAGGGGCTGTAGGGATGCAGCTGGACTGGAAGTCAGGAGAAGATCACTGGGATTCTGCCTCTACAGTAACCTGCACCTGATGAGCAGAACAGTCTCAGCTTCATCTGCCTCACTTGTAAAATAACAGCAATAAAATCACATATCGAGAAAATAAAATAAAATGTCATTTATCTTATTTTTATGCATATTTACTTTATAAATACACATTTTATAAACTTGAAAGCATTATATGAACATAAAGTATTATAATTGTAGGTCATCCACAAACATATTTCAAGCCTCCTTTGCGTTCTGCCTCTCCCATTGATTTTTTTTTTCTATTGTTGGTTGAGCTCTATTTATTTGGCTTAATTGTTTGAATTATGTGATAGATGTCAATAGCTCTTTTTCATTTCCTCAGATCTTAGACTGCTATGCAGGGACCCAGTGTCCACGGACAGACACGCTCTGGGGTCAGTGGAAGAGGAGGCATGCCAGGCCTCAGGGACAGTGCCAGCCCCCCGAGACCAAGATGTTGAGGAGAGAGACCCAAGCCCGGCAAGTGAATTGGGAGACTTCCAGAGGGTAGTGGTCACCTACTTTGAGACTTCTATTCTTCTCTTTATCTAAAAGCTATTATTTATCTGCTGTTTTTATGTAGAATCTATGAAGTACTTTAGGTCAGTTATCCATAGACACTCAGCCCTCCTCCATCACCTACACACATTTCCATGTGCTGGGATCAGAACGAACTCTGCGTCCACATCACAGACACATGAGATTCTAGTTCAGACGTCATTTGCATGGGCCATCGGCCCCTTAGCAATAGACTGACCTTACAGTTACTTGTCCAAAGAAGTAAGGTCATTTTCTAAGCACTTTCATCCCAATTTCCTAGATGTCTTTTCTGATTAGAAAGCCCTATAAACCATGTGGCTTCAGATTTACACAATCATTCTTCCTGAAGGTTTTGCTGTCCTTCACGCTCAGAGATGACACCCGTGACCCGGGGACGGTGGAGCATGTTCTCTGTCGAGGTGATCAATTCATTCCGCGCTGCCACACGGTGCCATGTCATCCCCGTGGTCCAGCAAGTCACGTGGGTTTGTCAATACTTACTAGGTGAATAGGGTCCATTCAGTTTAGAGACTCTGTGGGGGAAAGTTGTGCATTGTATCACTCCAAGCCGAGTGAGCTAAAATCAGACCATAGGGAACATCCTCAGTATCTGAGCACAAAGGCCTGAGATTACAATGGCAGCACCTATGTGAAGTCATTCATGCAAGTCAGCCTTCCAAGTTACTGAAGGATTTGATACACAGCAGAGGAAAAGGAGATTCTGAATGCACTAACTATTGGATAAAATAGCAGGTACAATAACCAAGCTGTGGTTTGAAAATAAAGAAATTATTTTAATGTACACATTGGATATGTGAAGACACTTTTTAAAAAATCTCCATCCTAGGATATTTTTCCATTTATCTTCAGATAGAGTGGGAAGGAAGAGAGAGCAAGAGCGATAGAGAGAGAGAGAATGAGAGAGAGAGAGAGAGAAACATCGACATGAGAGAGACACATCGATTGGTTGCCTCCCACATGACCACGAGCAGGGCCAGAGACCGAATCACAACTGAGGTACGTGTCCCTGACCAGAATCCAACCCGTGACTCTTTGGTCCACGGACCAATGCTCTAACCATGAAGCCAAGCCAGTCAAGGCTATGAAGATACTTTTAAAACACAAATAGCCATGTTTAGCAGAAGCAGTAGATAGAGAAACCAATTTTACACCATGAGTTAAAGATATTTTCCCTCCCTAGAGAACAGAGCAATTACAAATCTCTCTCACTCACCCTCTCTCATATTCTTTCCAAAGGAAAATAGCCACAAACAAGTCAAAGCAGCTCTGACCATGTCAAGATTTTTCTGATGAAAACTCAGCAATGGAGAAAACATCAATTTTTGCCAATATCCATCTTTTTAAAATCAGTCTCCTAATCACTGACAAATGGTGATTGTTGTGGCAAATTTCTGTTCAAATTGTTTTTCAAAAACATCTCTATTACCCAAAATTTAAATAATATGCCTTTATGTTTGTATTCCTTTCCTAGTATGGGCTATGTCCATTACTTGCAATTTTCATAAAATGAGAAGATTATTTTTGTACATATGGGAAGTAACAGTGGAGAACACAATAGAAAAGAGCCTGGTGCTCTGTGAACTCGGTGCATTATCCTTCCTATGAGTTACTTTAAGCAATAAAGCAAAGCTGTGGACAGTGAAATAAATGCAATTTTCTTTATGTAAAAATGTATGTCAAAATTCTTTTAGGTCAAATGTTCACTTTCCCGGAAGATAAGTTTGGGATATTTCATATTCATATATCTTTTAGAAAAATTCTATGCCCCAAATGTCTGAAATTTTCTTTACTAAGTCCCCGTATGTCTTTTGTTGTTTGTGATCTTTGTGCTTCCAAGTGTGTGTTTTATATAGCTTTTGCCTTGGATCTCCCTGACTTCAATCCTTGAAACCTGTCAAGAATAACTTAACCTATTTTATTGTGCCCATAAATTCATATGTAACTGCTAGCTAAATCCAATTTGTGTCAATCTGTCTTTCTTTGTAGCCTATTCTAAATCTCCCAGCATGTTTCACAAAAGTAGAATCCTATTAGCACCAAATAACCAGCCCTGTATTTTATTCAGTAGTTATTATAGTCACTCCCAATGTGGCAGTGCATAAAGATCTTGGTATCGCCACAGATACATTATAGCAAAAAGTTTCAAATACATTTTTCTGTATGAGTATGTGTATGTGTGTGTGTTCCAGGGGTCAGCAGGGTTTTATAGATGTTGGCAATGCCCGATATTGCCTTGGTTTTCAATTTACATCATGCCCAATACAAGTTTAAATACCATGACAGGGAACTTCCAAATATTACTGAGTATAAATAGCTTCACATTATAAAAATAAATAATTTAATATTTTAACATGTAATCCTAAGGGTGGGTTACAAAATGAAAAATATTTTAATCAATGTGTAGGATTTAATTGATTTTATTCACATTACTGTATAGTAACTCAAGAGATATTTGAGGTGTAGTATACATGGAAGCCTTACCTTGGGGCCATCCCATTCATAATATTAAAGAAATTTCAAATGGACACTCTAATATTCTGAGCTCTTCTTTGCACATTATTTAATGTGCTTGACCATTTTTATTCAACAGGAGATTTTTATATTGAATTAGTCAATACATGTAACTCTAAAATGCTATCCCTTAGAAGTGTCCTCTCTCACATGCCTTAACCTCACACCTGATGCTGCTGTTTCTATATCATATCAACAACTCCAGCTCTTTCCTGAGGTACAGAATCACACAGCTTCCTGCTTACTGGATATTGACAGCTAAATTGTTTCAAATTCAATATAGTCAAAAATGAACTTTCATTTCTACGTACCCTATTTAAAAAACATCCCAAAGCTGAAATCACATATTCTCTTGTACACCATTTTTATGAAAGCAAGAAATAACACTGAATGGCGCTATTTTTATTTCTACCCCTTTATTTTTATTTTATCTGCCTTATGCTGACATTTTATTACCTTCTTCTATATCAATGTCTAATATGAAAAAAAAATTGTTTTTCCCCAAATAAAGTTTTTTTTCCCAAATTAAATCTCATATAGTCCGGTCGGTGTGGCTCAGTGGTTGAGCGTTGACCCATGCACCAAGAGGTCGCCAGTTCGATTCCTGGTCAGGACACATGCCCAGGTTGTGGGCCCAATCCCCATTGAGGGGAATGCAGGAGGCGGCCAATTGATGTTCTCTCTCATTGATGTTTCTATCTCTCCACCTCTCACTTCCGCTCTCTCTAAAATCAATAAGGGAAAAAATAAAAATTAAAATAACAAAATCTCATATAGAACACCAATATGCATAATATATAAAATCATATTTATTTGAAAATTTAGAACATTTGTTTTTTATTTAAAACACTTGTTGAAATTCAAAACATTTTCTTTTTGCAACATTAATCAATGAAACAAAGATTTTTTTTAACATTTCCAGAATGTTTTATTCTTATTTATATCTCAAGATATAGTAGATTAACTTTTATTTCTACTCATATCTGTATTTAGGGGTTTATTCTTGAGATTTTACTTATTTTTTATAATCTCAGAATAATTTTTTCAAATAAAATTGTTAGATATCTCAATAAGGAGTGATAGTACCTTTTTGTTTTAAAGCATCTACCTACAGTGCACACCCTTAATTGGCCAGTGTTCCATATGTAGAGCGGGGAACATGGATGTAAATTATAGTGACTTCGCATCAGAAGCCATGCAAACAAGAAGACAGTGAAGTGAAATATTTAAATATTTAAGATACAAGAAGAATGAGCTCACCAAACTAGAATTCTATATCCAACAAGCTTATCTTCAAAATTGAAGGAGAAATGGGATATCTGAGGAGACAAAACGGATGGAACTCCTCACCATCAGCACTGTATGAATTAACTTCATCTAACCGACATTTGTAGAATACTTCACCCAACAGCAGCAAAATATACATTCTTCTCAAGCTCACATATTTTAGACCAAAATAGACCACATTTTGAGTCATAAAATGCACCATAACAAATAACAAATTTTAAAGAGAATAAGTTTATAAAGTATACTTTCAAACCACAATAAAATTAACCTAGAAATTAATAACAGAATGATAGCTCTAAACTCCTAAATATTAGGAAATTAAACAATAAACTACTAAATAACATGGGTTAAAAAATGTCTCAAGAAAAAATTAAAAGTATTTGACTAAGGAAAAATGAAAATGCAAGGCATCAAAATTAATGGTGTTTAGCAAAAGCAGAGCTTAGAGGGAAATGTATAGAATTAGATGCATATATTAGAAAAGAAGAAAGATCTAAAATCAATACACCAAGCTTCCATCTTTCCATCTTATGAAACTAGAGAAAGAAGAAAAATGTAATCTCAAATCTAGCCGAAGAAAAGAAAGAAAAACCTCTCAGACAAGTAGAAACAGACAGGGAACTTCATCAGGTAAAATAATGTGTGTGTGTGTGTGTGTGTGTGTGTGTGTGTGTGTGTGTGTATACATATATATATATATCTTACAACTATATTTAAATGTAATGGAGAGACATTGGACACCTTTCTGCAACTATCAGGAATAAGGCAAAAATACTCTCTTATATTATTGTTATTCAGCAATGTGCTGTACAATCTAGCTTGTGTAATAAAACGAGAAAAACGGGTATGCATATTATAAAGGAAGAAATAAAAATCTCTTTATTGACAGATGACATAATTCCTTTTAAAGAAAATTCCACTAATAATCAAAAAGCTTCTGGAAGTACAGGAAGGTTGCAAGATGCATGATTAATATGAAAAATTTTATTGCTTTCCTATATACCAGCAATGAACAATTGGAATTTAAAATTTTTAAAATAAATTATATTTACAATACCCCCCCCTCCAAAAAAAGTTGAGTATAATTCTAATAAAATATACACAGGGTTTATATATGCAAAACTATAACAGTCTGTTTTAAAAAATTAAAAAATGACCCAAATAAATGGAGTCATTTTCTGTTTTCATGGATTGAAAAACTCAATACAATTAAGCTGTTAATTCTTCCCAACTTGATCTATAGATTGAATGTAATCTTAAAATTCAAGCAAGCTATTTTGTAGATATTGACAAACTGACTCTAAAGTTTATTGAAAATGTCAAAAACATAAAGTAGCCAATATAACACTGAAGAAAAAGAATGTTGGAGAACTCACTACCCAACTTCAAGACTTACCAAAATGCTACATTAATGAGGACAGCATGGTACTGGTGAAGGAACAGAGCCCAGACACAGACCTGCTTAAACAGAGTCAGCTTATCTTGACCTGAAGGACGTAAAGCCTGGACTTCTCTGGAGGCTATGATCTGGACACAGTGAGAGCCTATCTGCCATGAGAAGGAGAAAGAAAAACCAGCCATGGATTGCAAAGATTCTACCCCTGACTGATTCATGCCCAATGCTAGGTTTATCCTTTATTTTTCCCCTCTAAATACAGGATGGGGTAAAAGTAGGTTTGCAGTTGTCGGTATAGAAAATAATATAATAATTAATAAATAATAATACAAGAATACACTTTGTGTTCAGCATAATCACAACTGTAAATCTACTTTTTTTTTTTTTAAATCCTCACCCAAGGCTACTTTTTTCCATTTTTTATCTTCAGATAGAGTGACAGGGGGTGGGGCATCAATGTGAGAGAGACACATCAATTGGTTGCTTCCTGCACAACCCTGACCAGGGTCAGGAACTGAACTACAACCGAGGTACGTGCCTTGACCAGAATCAAACCCGTGACTCATTGGTCCGCGGGCAGACTCTCTACCGCTGAGCCAGACCAGCCAGGGCTGTAAATTTACTATTGCCCCACCCTGTATATCAACCATTAAAGTTCTTTTTACCTTAATTCAGTTTGGGTATGTTCTCTAATTTTCAGTGAAAAGAACCTGCTTGCTGGAATCAACATTGGATTTTGAAGATGTATAATTGTCTCTTAGCTTTGATCACCTTAATGTCAATGTATTCATAGATCTAAAGGACCTGAAGGGAGGCTAGACGTTCTTTTGTTATTGTCACAATTAGCTAGTTAATAATATTAATAATAGGAAGAGAGCAAAGGGGAGGCCAGACACTATAAGCATGGTCATCTGGGCAGCTTCACCAGGAAGCTACAACATCACACTCCCCAGGGAGCCACCAGTCCATTCCCTGAAGATCACTGGGGGAAGGGATAGAACAAAAGGGGAGATGGGCACATGTGCGATGAAGTCAGGGTGAGGTAGGGAAGGTGCTTACCTGTTGGTCTAGCCTGGGGAACAAAGATCATTGGCTAGGAGGTTGGACCCCAATACAAGGCCATGAAAATTTGGGTATAGATAGTCCCCAAAGAGTTCTTTTGCTTCACTCTTGCCTTCTTGCTCCTCTCTTGCTCTATGACCTGCACTCGCCCATCCTCTCATCATAGTCATATGGCCTTCAGCAGCTGCAGGGCCCACGGCCATATGGACCCCACAGGTAATGCACTACAGCTGGGAACCCAAGCTAAACTAGCCAAATGCTTGATTGGACTTTAATATGAAGCGAACACTCTGGGCCATGGCATTAATCCTAGTCCTGCTGAAGACATTGGGTGGATTTTTTTTCATGGTTGAATGGAGGGAAATTGGACATTGGAAACCCAGGAGTTTAATTCCATGGAAATAAAGATCACTCATCCTCCCCTGTGAGTCTCAGGAAGTTCCTTCCCTTGCAACGTGACATCAAAAGAACTCCACTTCCACTGGTAACAGGTGTGGATGCAGAGGGCACCCCACCGATAACACTTTCATCTACTGGGGTCTGACTAAAGTTTCTCTTGAAAGATTCCCCATATCTCTTTATTTCTAAGTCTTCATCAGTTTAATAAACTTACATTAAATATCTATGATGTGTGAGAAAATAGGGAACTGCAAGTAAGCAAAGCAAAGTCCTTGGACCCAAAACTATGACATCTCAGCTACTTAAAACCTGAGCTATTCTGAATGTGGGAGATTTCCCCCCAGCTTAGCTCCTTTGTGTTTTTGTAATAAATAGCATGTGTGCTAAGGACTTTAGAGGGAATCATTGTCAATGTATCAGTAGTTTCCTTGCCTTCTTAAACAATGTACTGTGACTATAACTTAATTTTACTTGGTTTGCCTGGTCCCCATCATGCCAACCGGGGTGGGAAGAGCATTTTAAAAGTGAGGATGAGGAAGGGTGTGGGCCAGCTACAGTCTTTCCCCAGTGTTCCACCCTGTGTTCCTACTCCGTCTATGCTGCCTAGCATTTCTGAGTCATGGACACCTCCAGATTTCTGTAAGTGGGTGGTTCCTCTTCTTGTGTTTAGTCCCCATCCACAAGGACCCTAAAGCAGCAATGCTCACGTGAAGCACATAGAAGGATGTTAGTTCGCAGACCATGAGTTATCTCTCTGCAATGAGATTGAGGCGACACAGGTGACCACTGTGAAATTTTATAGCCACGTGACAGTAATTTTATGTCTCTTGGGTATAAGAATAAAAATATTGGTCCTGAATGTTTATGTCTTTTTATTTTTCTAATATTTCCTTTTTATTGTATCATACACAAGTATTGATCTACAAGGGATTGAAAATAAAAAATAATAATAATAACAACACCAGGAATGGTCTGTCCTATGAATGCTTGGAGAGGCATTGCTCTGGACAGTGCTTTCCATCACCAGCTCCTTCATCTGCCTTCCCTTCACTGACCAGAAGCTGGTTTATGTCTTACATATGATTCTAACACTTATTTTTTTTCCCTTGTGTTAGGTTTGCATGTAAACACATTAGTTCAATCTGACATTTTTAACCAGAAACGCTTGTCTATTTGCGTGGGTGTTTGTGGCCAGGAGTTTAGAAAACATTTCCTCTTTCTCTACTGTCTGACAACAGTAATATTTGTATTATTTAATAATTAGAAAGCACTTGGACTCCAGATAATTATGGCACAGACGTATGTGTAAAGTAACAGTAAACAGACTTGAAGCGGTGAACTGAAAACCCTTCTATATGCAAGAACAGGAGTCTGATTGTGTGGGATCTGCACCAGTGTGAATAGTTGGGTCTTAACTGTGTCACAATCATTGGTGAATCTTCAATATTTTAGTTTCCCAACTCCTGAATCTCTAGTTCCACCCTCTGCCTCCCTCACTTTTCAGTATAACCCTGTCAGTAAGCATCTTCCCATTGTCTTGCTGAAATCATCAATAATCACCCTTAGCCCCAAAGATCGTAACAAATACAGCTTAATAACAATCATTATTTTATGTAAACACATTGTAGCTAGAATTTAAGTATTTGAGGAGGGAACTGCCTCTGTGTGTGTGTGTGTGTGTGTGTGTGTGTGTGTGTGTGTGTGTGTGTGGTTAGTATATCTTTAATGACTTTATTGAATGATTCTCGAATCAGGCAGCATCCCATCTACTAAGAAGAGAGGAGGTTCAAGAAGCTGTACAGAATGAAAGGCATTTAGGGGAAGAAGGGAGACAGATAAGAACAGAATGAATTAGCCCATCTTTCTCTGGAGGATGGGAAGGGTCTATGTGGCAGGTGACTTCATCGGTGCTGATTAGTTAATTCCGACGGACTGGTCAAGACTACATTGCTGGGGAAGGTCAAAACTGCAGTTAGGTCAGATATTAAGTTTTGATTTGGTGTCCTGGGCTTAGCACAAGGGACTCCATTGGGGCCTGGAGTTTCTTTTTAACAATTCCAACACTATAAATCAATGAATTACTTAACTTCATAAAACTATAGTCCACAAAATGGCAGTTTTAAAATATTAATTGGCTTTATTAAAATTGAAACTGTCCTTTGCAACAAATAAGAATCTTAGTCCCACACTTTACTTGTAAGGGGGATAGAGGCAGTCATGGCTTCTATTTTAGCAATAATAATTTCACTTCATCAATGAGCAAGCTGCAGCTGCTAGGTGCAAGCCAGGCCACATTCTGAAGTGCGACCTTGGACAAACTTTATCTTTGCTGGCGAGGCAGAATGGCAGCGTGGTCAGTCCTTTTAAAGAGTGACAGCAAGAAGCAGAGGCACCTCAGAACCTTGGCATCGCCATTTCCATATCAATACTGAAGCTCTCTCAATGATAAGGAACTTCAAATTACTGCTGGGGTCAGGGATCTGGAGTCCTATAGAAATGTCTGCACAAGTCTTATTTAACCCAATCAATATTATGTAATATCAAAATTTAAAAAGTTAGTTAATGGCTTTCTGAAATGTTCCCAACTGAATTTAGGGAGATAAGGGGGTGAGAAAGGACAGGAAGTAGGGAGAGAGAATTAGGAGAAGAAAGGGTATCTCAAGGAGAATGTGGTTTGTGATTCAAATATTTCTTTTAAAATATAATCCATGACTGGGGAAAAAAAGTTTTCCTCAATATGTTATTAATATTCTGCATTTTAATTTGCTCGTGATAATCACCTATGAATTCAGACTAATTGGAGAAGAGAATAGAGAGGATCATTGAAAAGTTTAAGTTGGATAATTTCTCAAAGACCTGTAACATTATATATTTAAAAATCAGGATTTAATATAAATTTAAATATTCCTCTAATTTCTAATTCCTTTAGATAAGCTCCAATAAAGAGGGAAGGATGATTTGTCATTAGCATGCCACTATTTTCATGTAAATGTTCTTCCTAAATGTTTCTAAAAACAGTTGTTTTCTTGATTTAGTTAAATATATTCCTATAGTCTTATTTATATAATTAATTCTCAGCGTAAACCCTTTAACCACATATAGAAGAATGTCAACAGCATCTATGTTTTAATCTCTGGATTAACCCTACATCTGAAGTATAAAATCAAAATCAATAAGATTTTGCTACATTAATGTTGCAAATTGCATCACAGATGCCTACTTTTCATTTAAAATATGCAGATGTAAATATGGTTGCAAAAAATCATGGTTTCAAGACCTTAAAAGTAACATGCTGAGTTAACCTGGAATCGTCCTGTGGGTTAAAAATACAATATTTTTGATGCAGAGATGAGCTCAAAAGACAGGAAAATAAATCCATAACATTTCAGAAATAAAGGTACCATTAAAACCCAGAGATTTAAGCTTTTGAGTTGATACTGTGGATGCTCTGAGAGGGTAAAGGGATGCCTGAAAGTACTGGGACAGACTTTTAGAAATGCAAGCTCAAGTGTTGTTTCTTATTGTCTAAGAGATAAAAGTAGCAGAACCTTGGGACCAGAGGAAAAGCTGAGACCAGCATAGAGTAGCCATTCAATAAACATTTCTGAATATTTCACATGGGGAAATACCACTGATGCCCAAGATTCTACATTAATGCAGAGTGTGGAAGGCTGTACTTTCAGTAAAATGGTAAGGGAGAGAAAGCCATTCTCATATTAATACAGAAGGTAAACAAGACCCCCAAGTTGAGACATAAAAATAAAAATGAGTCTGGCTGGTGTGGCTCAGTGGTTGAGCGTCGACCCATGCACCAAGATGTCGCAGGTTTGATTCCAGGTCAGGACACACATCCAGGTTGTGGGCCCAATCCTCAGTGGGGGGCATGCAAGAGGCAGCCAATCGATGTTCTCTCTCATCGATGTTTCTATCTCTCCCTCTCACTTCCTCTCTCTCTGAAATCAATAAAGGGAAAAAAAATTCTTCAAAAAAAAATTAAAAATGAGTAGTAAGCATTGTACCTGGCACAAACCATTGCAAAACCTCTCTGGGTGAACATTCCCATGGAATCTATATGGAAAAGATACCCAAACCTCTAAAGATGACTCCTGTGAAAACAGTTACAAAGTTCACAGTGGATTAATCCTCCCCACATAAGACGGCATCAGCACAGACACTGAAGTTAGACTCAAGATTTTCAAATATTAGAAGAATGATCAGAAAGTGGAGGGTGAGGAGTTGACAGGACTTTCCTGTATCCCCAGAACTGTAGAACAAATGCAAAGCAGAGAGGATAAAAAGTCATCCTATAAAGAATCTAAAGAGTTTTAAAAGCTTTTAGTAATGGTAAGCTGAACAGCAGCCCCCACACCCAAAGCTAGGAAGGCAGTGGAAGCAGAACAGAGAGAAGAGAGAATGTCATCAGAGGTACACTCACTCTGGCCAGTGGAGAGTGCTGTATCTCCAGTTCACTTCCTCTTTAGAGGGAGTGGAATGGTGCTTTGTTCTGGCCCTCCTCCCTAAGCCATTTGAGCAAATTCTAGGAAAATTAATGTATTGCAAAACGAGGAATCTGGAATCTTATTTCACTTTCAACATCTGCTTATTTCATTGTTTTGCTGATCCATGCCATGTGCTTCTGTTGGCCCATGGAGAAGAGATTTAGAGCAAGGTTGCAAGGTGAATTCCTTGCAACTCCATGAAGGAATTCACATTGTTACCATATAACCAAGCACAGGTATCTGTGTTCCCCATACATCACGAAACATGAACCATGTCGCCAGAACCAGAACGGTAAAATGTGAGCCTCTCATGGGTGGGCCTCCAGTAACAGGGGCAGCGACTGGGAGCTGAGGGGAACCTGAAGACACTGCACTAGCGTAGAGACACCTGTTGGGGAATTGTGCAGTGAGAAGGCTCCCAGAATCCTCCAAAACTCACCAGTGTTTGCACCCCTGACACATAAGACAAACCACCAATGGAGACTTCAGTAGCAGCCAGGTAAATAGGAACACTTATCACTCTTCATGTTTCTCCTCTCCAACTCAACAAAAGAAGGAAAACCAGGAATGAATGAAAGCAGGAATGAAAGAGCATGCTACTTATAAATACAAGTATTTTAGGTTGTAATATTATAAAATAAGTTAAACATGATTAAATACATTAAAATAAAAAGGCTTACTAAAAAGGAATAGAATATTACAAAGAAGAAAAAGGTAAATTTGAAAAGAACAAAGTAGAGTTTCCAAAAATGAAATAATAATTGTGGAGCTTAAAAACTCATTGACTGTAAGTGTTTAGAGCAGAAAATGCAAATCAACATTTCAAGCGGAAAGGTATTGAATATGGGGAATCGGATGCTTACAATGTGAAGTTGGAGAGTCCCCACAATTTATTAATTTCAAGTTACCTCCATATTTCTGATATCAAGGGTCAGGAACTTGATGTCCTGTTCACTACACACAGTCCTTAGTAATTATGCCACTGTGACAACCATAATTCCTTCTCACAATGCCTAAGAAGTTTAATACCACCAAGAAATAATAATTCTACCTGTACCTCCAAACTCCCTTTCCAGTAGTAACAAGAGCAGTTGGCCTCCACATCACTGCCTGTTGCTAATTCTAACATTATAATTTCACAGGGGTACAACTTAAATGTAGAACTCTGATTGCTAAAGAGTGTGGGTAATACAGTATTTAACTTTCCACCCCTTTGGTGGAGAGAAACTCACACTTAATTTGGTATAGATACAGTATAACTATAACTTAGAAAGGGATTATTAGTATATCCATAATTGTTAATTTTATTTAGGATTTTTTAAAGGTATTTTTCCTTTCACTGTCACTCCCCTCCCCCCCCAATGAAATACAGTGCTCAAGAAAAATTTGTTTGCTCTGCTTGGTGTGTCTAAGTTGGTTGAGCAGCATGCCATGCACCAAAAGTCACCAGTTTGATTCCCAGATAGGGCACATGCCAGGGTTTTGGGCTTGATCCCCAGTAGGGGATGTGCAAGATGCAGCCGGCCAATGTTTCTCTCACATATCAGTGTTTCTCTCTCCCTCTCTCTCTAAAAATCAATAAAAACATATTTTTAAAAAAGGAAAGAAAAGAAAAAAACTTCCTATGAAAAATACATGTTTTTATTTTTTTTGTTTAATTCTACTGTTAAAATACATAAAAGGCAAGATGATTTAGGAAGATTAGAGAATTTACAATGAGTTTTGATTTTACAATCACAAATTATTCTAATGAGGAAGATAAGAAGAAATCTCAAGTCACTTTCTCAATGAAAGTGAATGCATCATATTACTACAGAGCTCAGATTTTAGAAGAATAAGTCAAAAAGTTGGAGAAGGTTACACACTCAAGGGCAATTTCAAGGAGTGGTGCAACCTTGTAAGTTATGTCAGGAAGACTAATGAGTTATATCAAATTAAAGCCTAGAAAGAGCTGATGCCTGCAAAAAACATTGATAATGGCAAAAGTGTGATTATTAAAAAAAAAAAAGAAAGAAAGAAAGAAACTAAAGCTTTTTAAGCTACATTAAAAAGCAAAAAGGAAAAGGAAAAAGGGGTTCCATTTCTTGGGGAAGATATAATGTGAGTGAATGCAATAAGTTTGCTTGACCTAATAGAACATGAAGCAAAGGTTATTCATTCTTTTCCACGACCAATAATTATTTATCACCCAAACCATACTTTGCTAAGGGCAACACAACCTGGATTTGAACCCTTGTTTTATGGTTTCTAAGCTTTATAGTGCATGAATGTATTTGATTAACTTCTAAACCTCAGGTTTTTATTCCATACATGTGTTGTGGTTGTTGTTGGTGGTAAGCCAGACTATTTCATGAGGTTATTATAAAAATGGTAAAAATGAAAAATGTAAAATTATCAATATTATTTTTCTATTTTTATCTTTATGGGTAAAGATATTTAGATTCTGCACAGTAGACTCTATATTATTAAAAGGAAAGCAAATCTCTACGTAGATGAGAAGAGAGAGAAAAAATTGATTGTAGTTCATTCGAATTTTATATATTTATTAAATTCTTCACTTAATACACACAAAAAATATAGCTATTATTAGGAAACGAGTTCAGTAATCATTTTGAAGTCATATAAAGAAGGGAAAACACCAAGCTGTGAATTTTGATTTTCAAAGGGCAGAAATGACAGAATCTACCACATCCAAGCAGATAAACTTGAAAAGTATCTCAGGGTCCTTTTGCTACTGTTCATTAAGAGGATGGGAAAGAGAGCAATACCTAATCATTACTGGATCATTGGAACATGATCACTCCAAACTAATATCACATTGCTTTTTAGGAAATGATCTGGACTATAGAAATCTGATGGGGGGGAGGGTATAGCTATAAGTAATTTTATTCCTGTGAACCAGTGAGAATTAAGTGAAGAAATATTTTGCTTTCTCTTATTATTGTGGTGTAAGCTTTTTAATATCTCGATTGCTTTTGTTCTTCCATAATTCATCTAGTGGTTTCTTAGTTTTTAAGCAAGAAAAGAGTGGGCTTTACAGTCAGACACTCCATGGTTGGAATCTTAGACATATCATATAGTAGCTACAAGACTAGGTAGTCATCTTAACTACTCTGGTCAAAGGATTATTTTTTTTTAAATTTTTACTCAAGGATATGTTTATTTATTTTAGAGGGAGAGAGAGAGAGAGAGAGAGCGACATCGATGTGAGAGTGAAACATCGATTTGTTGTCTCCCTTACGTGCCCTGACCGGGGATCGAACCTGCAAACTTTTGGTGGACAGGATGATACTCCAACCAACTGAGCCACCCAGCCAGCAGGTGATCATTTTGAGAAGACATTTGAAATGTTTAACTCATAATATGCACTCTGTAAATATCAGCGTGTATAAGATATTTATTAGTAATATTAGCATTTCAATATCCAATGTTGGATTTTGAGACCTGCTTGTACTCAGTAAAGCCCTTTGTTAAATTATAACCCAGAATTCTCCAAATCAAAGAAAAGAAGCTCTTATTTTAAATACTTTTTTTAAAAAATATTTTTATTGATTTTTTAGACAGAGAGGAAAGGAGAAGGGGAGAGAGATGGAAACATAGATGAGAGATAAACATCTATTGGCTGACTCCTGCACGCCCCATACTGGGGATTGAGCCCACAACCTGAGCATGTGCTCTGACCAGGAATCGAACCCATGACTTCTCAGTGTATGGGACAACGCTCAATCCACTGAGCCACATCGGCCGGGCTAAATACTTTTATTCTAATTATCTTGTTATCATTCATTTTGATGTGGAATTGTTTTGTGATTCTATTTTATAAAAGTTTATAAATGATACTAAAGTCCTAAATCTGAATTACCCTATAGTTTCATCTAAAAGTGATGAAATTTTCATATATTATACATGTATTATCTATTTATCATCTATCTACCTATTTCTGCAAGACTTAAAATGATGACATTTTTAAAGTCTGAGAGCCCACCAAAATTAAGGACATCCGTAATAACATGAAGTCAAGTATCATTTCACCTTTGATGGCATCATGGTCAATAAGCAAGCTGGGAGTTAGAAATTTCACAGGCCACACAGTTTTAGCATTGAAGAGAATTACTTCACTCTCATTATGTATTTTTTATGTTATTTGTCAAGTTGCCTCAACCAACCTGGGAAACACACCTGAAATGCAGAGCTGATTTGTGTCATAAAAACACGTTTCTATCCTATAAAGACTGATGCAAAATAATAAAATACAGCCCAAGATTGATTTCAGAAATATGACACTCAGAAATACAGCAACTTTCTCGTAAAATTATTCCACCTCAACTTGCCTAAACCTTTTTAGACAAATTCCATTAACATTGACCAGAACAAAATGACTTTTTCAATCACAAAATAGCATTATGGTATCATTTTAAATGAGAACTTTCACTGGGAGTTCAAAAAAAGTGGAAAGTTTCTTACATGACATTTCTTTTTATTTTTTATTTTAAATCACATATATAAATTGAATAGTGCACTACAGAAAGCTGTAGGAATATCAGAGAAGAGCCTTCAATCTGAGGATGATTTTGGTATTAGCAAACACTTAATCTTTAAAGATAAATTGTTTGATTCCACAGGTAACCTTCTGTTAAGTGAAAAACAATACGGACATCGAAAGTAGACCCCCCAAGAAAAGCCGACTACGTTAAGCAAATATTTTCCTGAAATGCAGCTTTATTTTTTGTCATATTTTACCCTCATATAAATTTACCATTTTTGTGTTTATGTTGCCTTTTTATGCATTGTCCCCTTGCATTACTTTCCAGGGCTCTAATCTGCAAGTAGATTTTATTCTTCCTGGTTCAGGGTTTAAAGAAATGGACTCTGTTCCTGCATTGTATACAGTTCACTATTAAAAACAAAGTCACACCTTTGATACTCAATTTGCTCTGAAAACATTCAGAAAGCTCAGAAAAATAACTCTTTTAACATAAAAGGTTATATAATTTGTTGTCTCCTTTACAGCATAAAGTTTATGTTTTGTGCAGTTTTTATCTAGAACGTAGTCATTTGTTGTTGGTGACTTACTATCCTTTTGAAGTGATGCTTGATTAATTATCTCTTAGGGGTTTGCTTTTATACAACTAGCAAGTATTTCTTCCCTCAAAAGGAAAATTAGGCATGTCAATATCTTCCAGTTTCCCTGTATTTTAAAGCTTAATTTGAAATAAAGTGTCTTCAAAGGTATATTTTTAAAAGATTTGACTTAATTTAAAATCTTGATGTTAAAGTCACACAGTATTTTTGGAATATTATTGTTTTTCATCTCCCTCCCTGCACTGAATATTGTATATTTTCCGCTTTCTTGGATATTATATTCATATTAAAACTTCTAGTCTTGGAGTGTTCCTATTCTGCACAGAATTAAGAAGATAATGTTCATGATTTGAGGTCTATGAGGCAATGAATAGTTTTCTCACTTGATTAAATGCTGAAGAAAAACGAAGGCACTTAATAAGCTGCAAGCATCATTTATTTCTTTACATACTGCTGGTGTGAACAGTGTTACAAAGAGAAAGTACAATAAAATAATTTCAAATACATTGTGTTCCATTCTGCACTGGGGTAGGTAGGGTGCGTGTGTATCCCCGGGAGGTGAGGTTGAGATGGGGCAAAATGGAGAACATTTGCTCTTGGAAAAACTTTTCCTTTCAAGTAATTTCTCTGAAAATCTTTTTCTCCCACAGCAATCTCTTCATTTCTGGAAGAAATTTACATAATTTTGCAACACGTTACTTCCAAGGACTGAGTTCTACATTTCTATTCTGTTGAGCATACTCTATGCTGCTGTTGATGGGGGTTAAAGGAGAAACCAAGTCTGTATAACTTTCTCATTATAACATTTAATGGTTGATGGTCACCATGGCAATATAACTATCAAATGGGTAAAACTGCTCAAAACGAAGACAAGGTCACAATCAAGAAGTGGTGATTTTCTTAGGGGTGTTATAGACATTCCTCAATTAGTTGGGACAATTAGCTGCTATCCTCAGGGGTTGATCTCTTCCAATAAGATTCGACAGATCATAAATTATTTGATAGAAATAATCTTGGGATTATTACTATTTTGTGAATGAAGTAATTCTGTTGAACGGTTCACTCAGTGGATTCAAGACCAAATTGGAGTGTTTCATAATCACAAAAAACTACATCCACAGACATTATTAATACAGGTGGATAAAAGGAACCCAGAGAAGCGTGTCAATGATCAAAATAGAAATCATGAGTAAAACTGTGAAGTGACCCAAAGCAAAATTTTTCTCGAACCTGAAAATAATTCTAAGTGCAGTGATATATTAAGAGTAGTAAATGAGAGCAAATATTACTAGTAAAATAACCATATTGAGTTGATTTCATTTCCATTATTCATTTAGATTTTACAGTGGCCTGGATTGTATTTGATTTACACAACTAAAAATGTAAGAAAAATAAATTTATCTTGAAGTCATCTTACTTTACTTAAAATATAACAAGTATTCTCTAAAAGGTATAAATTTATGATGAATTATAATTCTAAAAGTTTTTCAGGTTGAGGCAAAATATTTAAAGGTATGAAAACATTTTTGTGTCTGTTATTACAAACAAAGATTTTCACTAATAAAACTTTTGACATGAGCTGTATCAAGACCAGTCGAAGAAACATCATTGGAGGTATCAAGACAATTAAAATAGTTTTCTAATGACATGTAGCTAAAATACATGTCATTTAACTTCCTAATAGAAAAAAAAAAATCTCAAACTAAAAAAAAATACCCGTATGAATGAAAAAGCCAAAAGGTAAAGTGAGCTTCATTAATGAGGTTCATCTTAGGAAGGTCAAGGTCTTGGCCTCTGTCAGACATGTAGGGACCTTAGAAGGAATACCGTTTAACTCCCACCTAAAGACGGCCTCCCTTCTCCATCAGGAGTAGCACCTTCTGTGAACACCTCACTCTGAGAGGTGAGGAGCATCTCATCGCCATTCAAGAGACCATACACATGCTGATGCAGCCATACTGCTGGGCCAGCCCTGGGTGCGAGATCCAAAGAGGATTCAGTAGAGCCGAAGCTCCTTCTCTGGCGAGCTGCACACTCTGATGGTCAGAAGACGCTTCATTGTGAAGAACAGAACTTACTTTCTTGAATTGCCAATATGTGCAGGTCATTTCGTAGGCACTGTTTACAGGACAGCAAAAGCAAAGATGACTCAGACCTGATGTCAGCTCCCAAGGTAGCCTCCAGTCCAGAGGGAAGACACAAGAGTGTCTCTTAATATGAAGTACTTAGTATAAAGTACTAAGTTGTTGCACAAGTGAGAAACCGGGAGATCATTTCTTCTAGGACTCTCAAAGCCCACAGCCTTCCAGCATCACAACATTCCTCAGTCATTTTCCTATTTCCACTCTTACCATCGATCTCCTACTTCAGGCCCTCGCCCTTTCTCACCTGGACAGTTGACCGTTCCCCTAGCCTCCAGTCTTGACTATCCTCAGTCCCTCGACCACACTGCAGTTAGGGCTTTCCATATCATTTCCCTGCTAAGTGCACTTCACATTTCCACGCACTGCACAGATATAAGGGCATGTATATCTCATCAACAGATATGAGAGGGAAATGGGACCCCTAGGACTGCAGCGTACAAGCTTCACTTTTGAAGCTGGTTTACATTACCCTATGTGTCCTGACCCACCATGAGTATCTTCTATATCTCTTCTATTTCTCCTTAATGTTATGTGTGTCTACTAAAAATGGGTGTTATAACCTGTCAGCGAGATAACCAGAGACGCACGGCCGAATTGTAAAGGAGCACTTTATTACACCGGCGGGCTGTTACACCGGCGGGCTGGGGGGGTACAGCTTCCCCAAATCCTCAGCCCCGAGCCTTCTTTGTTGCCCACTTTTAAAGGCACAGACTACAGAAAAAAAAACTACATTCTCTTGGTGCCGCTTTTGGCACCGTTAAGGGGGGCTGATACAGAGAAGGGGGGGAGAGGAGCAGAGTAACTATCAATCTCTCTTTTCTCATGATTTCTCTGAGCCTCCCAAGGCCATCCGCAACCCCCTATCTTTACAGTTTTCTTTGGGTGTCTCAAGGCCCCCATGTTTACAGAAAAGAAACTGCCAGGGTGTGTACGTGCAGTAACTGAGGGTCAGAATGGAGTTATTACATCCCCACTGGTTTTAGGTACAAGTCAAATCATTGACCCTTTTTTTTTTTTATTAAGGATATTAACTCTGTCCCTGTATTATTTCCAAATTATTGGCATAGAAACAGCAGGTTTCACCTAGTGCTACACAGAGTCTGTTTTGTATTGCTGGAGGTTATACTTAGGTGGGAGTGTGCAAGTCCCTTGCCCCTGGATATCCCCCAAAGTTAACTTGGGCTGGTCCCATGTACAGTTGTCAGTATTTAGGGTCTGGGAAACTGGCTTGGAGAGGCCTAGCCCTATATAATAAGGGGGACCCGAATTTAGGCATAACTAGTAGTCAGCCCCTATGTCCTTCCTGTGGCCTCTTATATAGCCCTTAGTAGTAAATATGGTTTCACAACCCCGAGATGGACAAAAAGTATTCATTTGCATTCAAGCAACTTGTGGTGATACTTCTTAAGACCTCCCCCAATATCCTATTTTCAAGTTCCTAGTTCCATTGGGGCCCAGATCTATAAAAATTCCCCTGTATAGTCATAATCAGAAAAATTAGAGTCCCAATAAATGCAAGAGTCTCATTTTTAAGGGATCTGGAGAGGCCTAGACCGTCCGTTCTGCTTTTTCCACCTTCAGCCGGGAATGGTGCAGCCAGACCGGGATGCCGTTGACCTTGATAGCCGTTGGTGCAGGCAGGATGACAGTGGGTGGTGAACTTCTTTACCCACATCCAGTTCCCGGGCTGGAAAGAGTGCACAGGGTCCGAGGTGGGCACAGGCAGGGCGTCGCAGACGTGTTTATGGACAGCTTTCTGGGCAGACTGCAGGGCCTGCAAGAACTGTAAGAGGGCGAGGGGGAGCAGACTACATCCTACACTGTTATTCCATTACCAGGGGCAAGCTCTCCCTCTCTCAGTGTCCCTTTCTTTTTCTCTTTTTGAGTATTTCTCCAACATCCTGTCTTCCTGTAATATGTATGTCCCTTTCTTTTATCCTTTCTTATCTTTTTACTTCCTCTGCATAATCCTTCTCTTTTTATTTCTTCCCTTCTCCACAAACTTTCTTCAACTTACACAGACCCTCTACGACTTACACAATCCTTCTTCAACTTACACAAACCCTCTGTGACTTTCCTAGTCCCTCCCCTGACATGAACCTGAGAGCTTGCTCAATCTATATGCTGTCTGCACATCCCCCAGCTTTTCTTCTCCTCCTCCCTACTTAGACCCACACATTCCTGCTTCCCTCCACCTTCTCCCTTTCCCTGTGACCTTACTGGACATTGCCTGCCTCTTGGGAGTTCAGTAAGCTTGGTGTAACCTAAGTGGGTAGTCTGGTGCAGCTGGTTGACTAAAGTCCGACCTAGAGCCTCTGGGACTAATAACCTCCCATCAGGCAGTGTCCATCATCCACTGATTTCTTTTATGGCTTGTTTCTGCTTGACTAAGTCATTTTCTGACCTAGTGTATCTGGAGAGGCCATTCCCCACTGGTTTTAGGGCTGCCTCTCAAGCTTCCTGGTGCAGTAGATTTTCTTTCTTGCTCCATCGGAGAGCCTGGATTAGGGCTATGAGTTCAGCCTACTTAATGACTGTGACCAGATGACACAGTCCTGAGTTACTATTGCTGCCCCAGCATACCTGATTTCTTCCTGGACATAGCTGTTCCCGTCCATGAACAATACCTCATCTGGTGATGGCAGTCGGACATCCTTGAGGTCTGGGCGGGCCATCTGCACGATGTGGATTACTTCCAGGCAGTCCTGTAGAGGTTTCTCCGGGTCATCGTCTGGAGGCAGGCTGTCAGGACTGATGGCCGACGTCTTGTGGAACTTGATGCGGAGGCTGGCCTGGAGTGGCAGTGGCCAACAATTGAATGATCTCTGGAGGAGACCACGTCTGAGTAGGGGGTATCAGCACTCCGGCAGGACCAGAACCAAAGGAGTCACAGTATTTCCCCAAAGTCCATAGTCCTCTTTGAAGTCCAGGGGTAGGTTAGAGCCCCACTGGCTCGGTCAGGACTGAGTCTGCTGCACCAGTACCTACCAGGAAACTAACTAGTTTGTCCCCTATTGTCTTTTCTATCTCTAATCGGGACCTATGCCTGCTGTCCTGGCTCTTCCTCATGTTTCCCTTTCTCGGGTGATCCTTTTCTATGGGCCCTGTTCCCCTTAAGGCTGTTATTATTACCTTTGCTATTCTATTATCTTGTTTCGCCGATATTTCATTTCTAAGAATGTTTACTATGCAACCCAGTGAGGTCTTCTGGGCACTAGGGTAGCCACCCATGATTAGACTAACCGTAACAAAGTTGAGGGAGACACAGTAGGGAGGCAGATGAGAACAAAAACAAGGGAAGACATACAAGACAGAAACTTTCGCTTCATCCGCCTGGCTGCTCCCCTCGCGGGGATTTCAGACGCCCCTTGGCATGTGGCAGGTTGGAATAAGCCCCCAACTCGGATCAGGCTCTCTGGTGGGACACCATAGTGGCCCAAGAACCTGATACCGCCTTTTAGCCGTATGAGGTCGTCACGGAACCGCAGGGTAGGACTCACTCAGGCTCCGTAACCGAAGTCGTGGAGCACGGTCACTCACACACAATTACATTCACACAGTCACACTCACACACCAGAAGTTCTCGGGAGGTGATCAGTCTCCCCTTCCGCCCCAGTGGCGGACCAGAAAGCACCGCGGTCCAGAACCAGAATTTGCCAGAATTGAACCCCACCTAACGTCTTAGGGGATCCTAGAGAGGAGAGGCTGTGCCGCGTCCGGCCCTCTCACTCCCACCCAGATGGACCGGTCACCCAGAACTCACCTCCGGAGGCTTTACCAGGTCTCCTTAAATCTTTTTGGGGACGTCTTGGCATCTCCCAGCCGCTCGTCAGAAACCTAAATCGGATCTTTGAGGCCCTGGAACATCTCAGGGGGTACCTCCCCTCAGATCTCTAGGGGTCCGGCGGCCGGATTGGGAGAGGCCATTCATCCTAGGCGTCTATCCCCTAGTGTCCTAAAGCACCAGGGATCTCGCTGGGGCCTCCAAATGTTATAACCTGTCAGCGAGATAACCAGAGACGCACGGCCGAATTGTAAAGGAGCACTTTATTACACCGGCGGGCTGTTACACCGGCGGGCTGGGGGGGGTACAGCTTCCCCAAATCCTCAGCCCCGAGCCTTCTTTGTTGCCCACTTTTAAAGGCACAGACTACAGAAAAAAAACTACATTCTCTTGGTGCCGCTTTTGGCACCGTTAAGGGGGGCTGATACAGAGAAGGGGGGGAGAGGAGCAGAGTAACTATCAATCTCTCTTTTCTCATGATTTCTCTGAGCCTCCCAAGGCCATCCGCAACCCCCTATCTTTACAGTTTTCTTTGGGTGTCTCAAGGCCCCCATGTTTACAGAAAAGAAACTGCCAGGGTGTGTACGTGCAGTAACTGAGGGTCAGAATGGAGTTATTACAATGGGTATTCTTATTAGTTCAACTTGTTTCTTTAAGAAAAAAAAAAAAAAAGCCTTTTCAAGCATCTTTTCCATAATTTTAAGTGCTGAAACCTTCCCTATGATCTTTTATCCTGTGACTAGCTCTTACGATCGATGGAATGCAGAAGTAAAAGACAATCAAGACATTGTTGAAACCCAATCACTGGAATGTTTAAATACTGGTAAAAATATAACTAAAAGCCTGCCATAACTGATACATTTTTAGAACGTTATCCCCACTGAACTTACTTATCTCAAAATTACAGTCTACATTTCCTTAACACAGTGGGAGATCACATAAAATAATTGGTCCTACTACAATATCAAAATACCATGCTAAAAATAAACCTCCAATCAAAAAGGTAATTAAGACCTAAATCTAAGTATATTCAATTACCTCTCAACCCTGCTTTTGTAATTCTGGGAATTCTGCCCTATGAATGAGCTTAAGTTCAGCTCCGATTTTCTCTGAAACACTGATATAGGAGACAGGAAAGTTGCTATCAATGTGCACGCTCTCACTGTCTTCCAAACACTTCCCCTGTGCATTGCTGCAGCCGGATCAGCACAGCTCGCCGCGGAGGAAGAGGGCGAGTCTCATGCCCACATGGAGACAGGCAGATGTACACCAGCAGCCCCTTCCAGTGTCTGCTCAGCTGATGATTGTGCTAAGCGGAAAACAATTACAGTGTCTACATCCTTAATGTGGAAAACTAATGACAAGGAAAGACAGCAGGCATTTGGGGATTATGTTTGTCGGAAGGGACAGACAGATTGTACGGTGATTCTTAAATCATAACAAAACTGATGAGGGGTAAACCTCCTAAGAGCTGGCACAATGAAGCTGAAAGTTAGGAAATCTAAATCTCATTTTAAATTATGCTTCCAATGTTTGTACTTTCAAATCTATAACCATCAAGTAGAAAGAAAAATCGTTACTCTGCCTTGAAGAAATACTATGAAACACAAAATTTAAAGATGGCTTCCAAGACTTCCTAAATCTAAATTTTAACCATTCTATTCAGTTGAAAAGAAAGACAAGAAATTCCCTTTAAGAATGCACACATTGTCCGGAGAGGGAGATACCGGATACATGCTTTGTCATCATTAATACACAAAGAAGATAAGCTCATTTTATTTATTTAAAAAAATTTTTTTCCTTTATTGATTTTTAGAGAGAGAGAAACGAAAAGGGACAGAGAGATAGAAACATCGATGAGAGAGAAAGAACATCGATTGGCCGCTTCCTGCATGCCCCCCACTGGGGATCAGGCCCACAACCTGGGCATGTGACCTGACCAGGAATGGAACCGGTGACCTGTTGGTGCATGGGTCGACACTCAACCACTGAGCCACACCGGCTAGGCGACATTAGCTCATTTTAAAGCTCATGATGGGAGGGCACAAAGATTACGAGTAAACACAAGCCTTATGTTCGGTGACCACTGTCTCTCCATCTTCATTCCAGTGAAAAGGAACCCCATGAGTTCTCAACCCAAACTTAATACACTTTGGGTCTTTCTCCTGCATTCCCTTCTATTCTAATTTTGAATACATTAATGAGCACCTCCACGTATCCCAATCACACCCATAAATCCTAGCTCAATTTAAAAGTATTTCAGAAAGCTCTGTCCCTGATACTTCTACAGACTTCTGACAGCAAGCTCACAGTTTTGTATCCCTGACATGGTCTGTCTCTGCTCAGCAAAGATTCTGCAGTGAATTGATCAGAATCCTAGATGAACAGGAAAAGACTGAACAGAGTATAAAGAATAGCAATGAAAACTACAGAATTTCCTAAATGTGAAAGGCTAGGTTCCAAACACAGAGGAACAGACAAAAGAAACTAATGAAACACTAATTTTTCACATTCTCATTAACTAAAATTCTTTAGTTCAGAATATATTCCCCAGACTCAAGTGGTGGTCAAAGGAAAAGCATTTCCTCCCTTTGAATTACTTGAGAAAATATGTCAAAGTTGCTTTTTACTCCAACAACTATTTTTTAAAGATGACAAGTAACATTGTATCAAGGAGTAAGTTTCAATTTTGAATTGGAGAAGGTTATTAATCTCAAAAAAATAAGTTATCAGTGGCATAATATAATTTATTTAAAAAGTATATTTGTGTAATAGAAGAAATATTTCAGTGAAAATACATTCTTTTTATTGGATTGATTATAACATACTGTCTTTTTTAGGATTATCAAAATGTATCTGTTTTTCTCAAAGATAGAAGAGAATTGTCACTATTTACGAAAAATAATTTTCAAAAGCTATTTCTATATTATCAATTTTTAAAGTGAGACTTTACATAAATTGTTTCCTTCAATCTTCAAAAATAGCTGTTTGTATAATTTAACCCCTATGTGTATTTTTAAGTTCAAAGCTCTTCCTACATATCCTTCATTCTTCGAGAACAACAATTTGAAAGGAATTCAGAAATAATCACAACAGGAACTGTTCTTTCTAACCTGAATTGATGATCTACAGCTCAGATTACTCTGAATTACAGTGATATGAATTACACTTTTTAAAAAATTTATCTTTATTGTTGAAAGCATTATAGGTATCCTTTTTCCCCCATTGACCCACTCCTCTCTGTCCCCCCTTCACCACACTATTGTCTGTGTCCATGGGTTATGCATAAATGCATATTAGTTCTTTGGTTTATCTCTTCCTACTCCCTCTTCCCTCTGAGGTTAGTCAGTCTGTTATCTGCTTCCATGTCTATGGTTCTATTTCGTTCGTCAGTTTAATTTGTTCATTAGATTCCACTTATAGGGGAGATCATGTGATACTTATCTTCCTCTGACAAACTACTTTTAATGAACGTATGTTGATCTATTTGCATCTCTTTTAGGTAAAGGATCCCACCACTGCCGCGGTGGTGCCATTTCCAGGGAGATGTGATCCATGCAGTGAGAATCAGGAGCTTCCCGTGGCACCATGGTTGTAACGAGGATAAGATGACATCCCCATGAGAATATGCAATTGATATCTTTGTATCTACATCAACACTCCTTATCACAGCATCGCAGAGAATGTACGTATGTTAAACTAGTTAGGTTTATTTAATGCTCTATGATTGTCTTCCAAGCTTTGGATTGCTGCTTCAATTTAATGTTGAAATATAAGGAAATATGATTTACACAGAATGAGACACTAGGATGCAAAGTCATGACATTGATAAAATAATGCAAAAACCAAGATGGCATTTTGAAAGGAACCCTGTTGCCTGCAGGGTCATCTGTGAACCTCCTGTTCAGCCCTATCCAACATCAACTAAACAGCACAATGTTTCTAATGGACCATTACTTTTTTATGTTATTGTAACTTTATTAACAGGAGGCCAGAAGTGAAAATGGTTTTTCTGGCAACTTCATCATCATATACACCATAACTATCAATTAAAATAAGCTGACTTTGGTCCCACTTAAAACAGAGCTGCCCACTCCTCTCAGTCCTCCTTATAACAACAACAATGAAATCAAGTGATGAAGTGATGGCGGGTCTGTTTATGTCTATGGCACTGTCCCATTTTTTTCTCTCTCAAAACTGACTAAAAGTGTTCTCTATGACTTATCAAGAGGTCTGACTCGGTTCCCAGTAATTTCCATTTTACTAATTTTCTGATCATCTCTGTACAGTTTGTAAAACATGACCTTAAACTTGAATGCAAGTTCTGTCTTTGCATGTCTTTGCTTTTTGAACTCGATTGTTATGCATAAGATAACATCTCCTTCTACCATAAAATTCATGTCCTCTTTGTACAGATAGTAATTACCTATTCTGTGCAGTTTATATTTATTGAATTAAAATAGTCATCAAACATAAAGATTTATATCGCCTTTGAATATTATGTGTAATACAGTGATTATAGATTAACTTTTAAAATATAAAGGTGGGTCCAGCCGGTGTGGGTCAGTGGTTACCGCCGGTTCGATTCCCAGTCAGGGCACATGCCCAGGTTGTGGGCTAAATCCCAAGTTCGGGGACATGCAGGAGGCGGCCAATCGATGTTCTCTCTCATCGATGTTTCTATCTCTCTCTCCCCTCCCTTCCTGTCTCTCTAAAATCAATAAAGAAAAAAAATTAAAAATAAAATATAAAGGTGGAAAATGGTGGCTGAGTGAATGGAGGCTACACAGACCATCTCCCAGAACCAAACTGAAATTACAACAAAAATAAAGAAAAATCATCAGGAAAAACCAACTGAAAAGCAGCTGGAGAGAACCCATACAACCAGGGACAGAAAGAGTAGCCAAATATAGTGTGGTAGAAACTGCAGAGGTGCGCGAGGGTTGGCTGGGAGCCCAAGGACAGCAGCAGAGAGCTGTATTAGCTGAGTATGTGTCACACTGATAAAGTGGGGATTTTAAAAAGCACCAAATCAACTACACCTTGGGTTCTGGCAGAGGGAGGGTGGACTGGACTGGAACTGTGTGGAGAGAGTCTGGGGCTTCTGGCTCAGGAGAGAGCTGGACAGAGTACACGGGGAGATATGTGCTGAATCACACCCTCCCAGGACAGTAGCCATCTTACTCAAAGAGCCCCTTCCCAGATCCCCAGGGAGAAGCAACGGCTGCCCCTCCCAATGGGATTAACACCACCAGGCCAGGTCAGAGAAATGCAAATTCAGGCTCATTAACATCCAGTCTGATAGCAAGCAAGTGCCACACCCACTAGAAATCCTCTTACACCTGAGGGAGTTTCCATTCAGCTGAGGGCTACAAATTGAGGATCATCAAGTAACTGAGACTAATAGCCTCCAGGCAAGAAGCTAGAGGATAACTGAACCTTTCCTTGGCTTACAAATCTACCCAGGAAAGTAAGACTTGACAGTGGTGTTTAACATGGGTCTTCCCACACTCATCCAAACACAATACAGAGAGCCACAACCGGCGGAACACCAACATCCACAGGGAAAATTTGGCAGGCTCCAAAATCCGCTGAGACAGCCAAAATGGTGAAACAAAGAAACAAATCCCAAATGAAAGAACAAGATAATTCTGCAGGATAAAAAATAAATGACATAGAATTAAGCAAGATATCAGAGGGAGAGTTCAGAGGTAATAATCATGAGGAAGCTCAAGAACATGAGAAAACATTGAACACCAACCAATTGGAAAAGAAGAATGACATAGCAAAAATAAAGAACACATTAAAAGGAATAACCATCAGAGTAGAGGAAGCCAAGGACTGGATCAGTGAATCAGAAGACAGGGTAGAAAAAAATCACCAAATCAGAAAAACAATAAGAAAAAAAACAATTAAAAACAGAAAGACAGCCTAAGAGAACTGTGGGACAACATGGAACATAACAACATCCACATCATAGGAGTGCCAGCAAAAGAATAAAATGAGCAAAGGTTAGAGGATGTATTTGAAGAAGCAGTGATACAAAACTTCCCTAACTTGGTGAAGGAAAAAGGCATATAAGTTCAAGAAACACAGAGAGCCCCAAGTAAGAAGAACCCAAACAGGCCCACACCAAGACACAGAATAATGAAAACAACAAAAATTAAAGACAAAGAGAGAATCCTAAAGGCAGCAAGAGATAAGCAACAGGTTACCTGCAAAGAAACCCCCATAAGGCCATCAGCTGACTTCTCAACAGAAACACTATAGGCCAGAAGGGTATAGCAGGAAATAATCAAGGTCATGAAAAACAAGGAACTGAATCCAAGACTACTCTATCCAGCAAGTCTATCATTCAAAATAGAAGGTGAAATAAAGAGCTTCCCAGACCAAAAATAAAAATAAAATAAATAAAGGCAAAGGGAATATATTAGCACTAAACCAGCACTACAAGAAATGTTAAAAGGACTGTTGTAATAAGCAGAAGAAATAGGAAGAGAAACATAACCATAATGAACAAAAATGGCAATAAATAAAAACATATCAATAATAACCTTAAAGGTAAATGCAATAAACACTCCAATCAAAAGACACAGAGTAGCTGAATGGATAAGAAAGCATGACTCACATATATGTTGTTTACAAGAGACCCACCTCACAACGAAAGACTCACATAGATTGAAAGTGAAAGGATGGAAAAATTTTCCAAGTAAACGGAAAGGAAAAATGCTGGGGTAGCAATACTCATATCTGATAAAATAGACTTCAAAATGAAGGCCATAACTAGAGACAAAGAAGGCTACTACATAATATTGAAAGGATCTATCCAACAGGATGATATAACCTTGTTAAATATATATGTACCCAATATAGGAGCACCAAAATACATTAAAAATCTTCTGGAGGACTTCAAAGGAGAAATTGACAGCAATACAATCATAGCAGGGGACTTCAACACCCAGCTGACATCACTAAATAGATACTCTAGACAAAAAATCAACAAGGAAACAGAGACTCTAAATGAAACACTAGATCAAATGGATTTAATAGATATCTACAGAGAATTACACACCAAAACACCAGAATTCACATTCTTCTCAAGTGCACGTGGGACATTCTCAAAGGTAGACCACATATTAGGACACAAACTATGTCTCTACAATTTCAAGAAGATTAAAATCATATCAAGCATCTTCTCAGATCATAATGGCTTGAAACTAGAAATCAATTACAGCAAAAACATTCAGACACACGAGGGCTAAACAGCATGTTATTAAACAATAAATGGGTTACCAAGGAGATCAAGGAAGAAATTTAAAACTTCCTGGAAAACAATGAAAATGAACACATAACAACACAAAGTCTATGGGACACAGGGAAAGAAGTCCTGAGAGGGAAGTTCATAGCACTACAGGCCTACCTCAAGAAACAAGAAAAAATTTTGAATTGACTTTCTAACCCTACAACTTAAAGAACTAGAAAGTAAACAAAAAGAAAAACCTAGAGCAAGTAGAAGGAAAGAAATAGTAAAGATCAGAGCAGAAATAAATAACATAGAACCTAAAAATAAAAATAATACAAAAGATCAATGAAACAAAAAGCTGGTTCTTTGAAAAGATAAACAAGACTGATGGACACTTAGCCAGACACACCAAAAAACAAAAAGAGAGGAACCAAATAAACAAAATCAGAAACAAAAGAGAAGTAACAACTGACACCACAGAAATACAAAGGATCATTTAAAAATATTATGAACAATTATGTGCCTACAAATTGGACAATCTAGGTGAAATGGTCAAATTTCTAGAAACACACAGTCTCCCAAAATTGAAACAGAAAGAGATAGAAAACTTGAACAGACCAAGAACAACTAAGTAAATTGAAGATATAATCAAGAAACTCCCAGCAAACAAAAGCCCAGGCCCAGACGGCTTCACGGGGAAGTTTTACTGAACATTCAAAGAAGAACTGATACCCATTCTCCTCAAACTATTGCGAAAAATCCAAGAAGAAGGAAGACTACCAAACTTATTTTATGAGGCAAGCATAATTGTAATTCCAAAGCCAGATAAAGACACTACAAAGAAAGAAAACTACAGGCCAATATCCCTGATGAAGATAGATGCCAAATTCTTAACAAAATATTAGCCAATCAGATCCAGCAATACATTAAAAAAAGTATTCACTTGACCAAGTGGGATTCATCCCAGGGATGCAAGGCTGGTATAATATTTGCAAATCAATAAATATGATACATCTCATAAACAAAAAGAAAGATATAAGCCATATGATCATATCAATAGATGCTGAAAAAGCATTCAACAAAATCCAGCACCCATTTCTGATAAAAACACTTAGCAATGTGGGAATAGAGGGATCATATTTTGACAAAATAAAGGCCATATATGAAAAACCTACAGCCAACATCATACCCAACGGAAAAATAAGCCAATCAGAGAAAGAAAAATATCACATGATCTCACTTATTTGTGGAATATAATGAACAAAATAAGCTGATGAACAAAATAGACCCGGAGACATAGAAGTAGGGTTTAGACTGACAAACCTCAGAAGATGGGGATGGGGGCAAGGGAAGCGATAAACCAAAGAACTCATATGCATGTATGTATAACCAAAGGACATAGATAACAATGCTTGGGTGGGGGGCAGGATCAGGAAGAGGGTGTCAATTGGGAAAAAGGAGAACATTTGTAACAAAAATAAATTAATAAAATAAAAATAAATAAATAAAATATAGATTAATCAATGTACTTTATGTTTAAGAATTCTTTGGGTTATCATCATCAGTTCAGTTTGCACCCCAACAAAGATAATCAGACCTTTTATAAATCTAAAAACATTAAAATTATAGATAGTTTTGTTCTCCAATTATTAGTATCTCAGTGCTTAAAAACCTTTATGTAGACAAAAATTTGACAAATTAATTTCTATGAATTTCACTCTTTCAAAAAACACATTTTTTTATTCTGTAGGATAAATACTTTTCAGTAATGTGTATGGTTAGGTTAACTATATACAGTCAGATTTTCATCTATGTTTTGTTATTTCAGCTCCCTACACTGTAATATATATATATATATATATATATATATATATATATATATACACACACACACACACACACACACACACACACATATATACACATACACATATATATATACACATACATATATATATATATTATTAAACAATATGTATCCTGCAGCCTTTTCTTAAGTGGCCCCAGTTATGAACCCTTAAACCTTGCTCAGTTTCTGCCATGGCCCCTGTAGAAGTCCCAGGATGCTCTAAAATGACCCCACATGGACATCCCACCTGAGCTTTCTGCTTCCAAGCCTTCTCCAATGCAACAGCCCACAGGTTCAGCACAGGAAACAGGAAGTTAACACCCTGGAGCACACAGCTCAACACTGGGTACATGTTGCTGATGGATGAGTGGCGCATCTCCCATTGTTGGACAGGTAATCTGGGGGCTTTCTGCTTACTCCTTAGAAGGTCTAGCAGAATGAGGACCCCTTTGCTTATGTCACTGACACCCTTACCTTGGTTTTCCACATAACCCCACTTGGCTCTACCATGTGGATAACCTCACGCTAATCAGCCCTGGATAACAAACTGAAATGTCATTAATGTTTCATTGATGATGGGTCACTGATTATTTGCATTGCTTTCTATTTACTGGTTTGTTTTTTCCCCAGTCTCTTCAAACAAATGTCTTGTAATGGCATCCAGAGTATCTGACCTTCCCTGTAACAGCAAGGAAGTTCATCTAGGTATTTAAAGAATGTGATTATCATTTAGATGGTCCCTGGAGGGAGGGGAGATGAGACAGGATCAAAGGCTAGGTAAGAACTCATGATGAAACCAAAAGGGAGGACAGAGGCCACTTCCTGAGATAGACCAAAGAAAAATGGGAACATGGTAGAACATACATAATGTTAAAAGTGATATATTAGCAAATTGAGTTCTGAGAACAATATTATCCATAGTACAGAGGGATTTTTAAATAACTTCAAATAAACTGTGCCTCATGCTGGGAAGCATATCTATCATATATGTGGAAATTAGTATTAATTATATGTAGCTTGATTTTAAAACACACAGTCATAGTAACTGATATAATACCAAAAGTCATTCTTTATGTATGAAAAACAGAAGGGCCATACAGTGTGGAAAAGTTCAAAGTAGTTGGGCCCTGGCCGGTTTGGCTCAGCAGTTAGAGCGTCAGCCTGCGGACCAGAGAGTCCAGGGTTCGGTTCCCTCTAAGGGCACATGCCTCAATTGCAGTTTGTCCCTGGCCCCAGTTGGGGTTGTGTGGGTGGCAACCACTCGATGTGTCTCTCTCACATCGGTGTTTCTCTCTCTCTTCCCCCCCTCTCCCTCCCGCTCTATCAGAGGATAAGTGCAAAAATGTCCTCGGATGAGTATAAAAAAAAAAAAGTAGTTGGTTTTATTTCCTAGTTTAAAAAAAAAAAAAAAAATGACTCATGAGAGAACAATGAAACCAAATAGAACATGTACTGTTCACACTTCCAAACTTCCAGAGCTACACTTGTAATATAATTTTCACATTTTCCTATTAACCTGTTTGTGATATAATTTTCACACTTTCTCATTAACCTACTATTACGAAGTAAGACTCGATATAACTGTGCAGAGATGAATTAAAATGTATATAGCTGAGTTAGTCAAGTGAATATGACCTACACAGATGATGTTAGTAATTAAATTTTAAGAAAAAATATACTTTAGAAGATGAACATAGCAGGAACAATTTTAAATTACAATTATCACGTTCAGTTGTTACTTCTTAAAATGTCTGCAATAAATTTGGAGCTGGTTTTTCAGAAGTTGAATCATTTACAGATAAAATGTCTACACCTGAGTATAGTTTCCTGGGTGAAATGAGACTTTCTATAAAACCATATATTTATTATTCTCAATAAGAAAATCACTGCTACATTTAAAAAATTATGTAACAGATCGACCACAGGCTAAATTAAATTGTACAATGACTTTTGATTGTGAAGTTTGGGCAGATCACAAGGATGGATAGCGGAAATTGTAATAAATTTCCTCAGGCTTAAGAAATTTGTAATCTAATTAGTAAAGAAAGACCAATCTGGTTACTTTCCATTGCAATGAGGGTGCTTCAAGTAGTCCAGGCCAGTTTCCTCCATCCTTCTTGTTCTGCATTTTTTAAAATTAAACTTTGGAGTGACATTGGTTAATAACATTATATAGTTTCAAGTATATAATTTTATAATGCATCATCTGTATATTTCATTGTGTGCTCACCACCCAGAATCTCTAGTCTCCTTCCGTCACTATGTATTTACGTCCTTTACCCGCTTTAACCCGCCCATCCCTCTGGTATCCACCATACTGCTGTCTATGTCTGAGTTTGTTTTATTTCTTTATTTGCTGTTTCATGCTTCATATCCTATGTATGAATGGAATCATATAATTTTTGCCCTTTTCCATATTTCCTATTTTGCTTAGCATGATCCTTTCAAGATCCATGCATGCTTTTGCAAAGGATAATATCTCATCCTTTCGTATGCTAAGTAGTATTCCACTGTATACATGCCTCACATCTTCTTTATCGAGTCATCCATAAAAGAACACTTAGGTTGTTTTTATGTCTTGGCCACCATGAATAATGCTGCAATAAACATAGAGTTGCATATATCTTTATGAATAAATGTTTTCAAATTTTTCAGATACATACCCAGAAGAGGGATTGCTCAGTCATAGGGTAGCTCTATTCACACTGTTCTGCGGAGCCTCCGTACTGCTGTGCATAGTGTCTGTACCCGTCTACATTTCCACCTGTAGCATATGGGGTCTCCTTTCCTCCACATTTTCTCCAACACTTGTTATTTATTGTCGAATTGATAACAGCCATTCTAACAGGTATGAGTTGGTATCTCATTGTGGTTTTGATTTGCATTTCTCTTATAGCTAGTGCTGTTGAGCAATAAACCCAGCTAAGAAAGTGAAGTGCTCTGCCCCAGGTCCTAACCTAGTTGAAGGCGGAGTCTGGACCAGATGGACAGGCCCCCCAGTCCCAGTGCACACGGCCCCCCAACACCTGTGCCTTGATGCTTCTCTTTATAGCTTCACATGTCTCTCACTGCATGACCCGAGAAGCAGAGGCTAAAATAAAATAATTTTCTTATTGTTACTTCTGGATAATAATTAAGAGAACAGAGAAGAGATGTGTGGATGGATTATCATTTTTTCTTTATTGTTATGATGCTGAAAAATAAAATAATACAGAAGAAATTATGTGAAAACAGCAGGAGTGCCTCAGTCTTCTCACCTCTATAGTTGCTTCCCAGAGGCAAACCATAAATACTGTTTCTGACTTATTTCTTCCAAAAGTTCCCCAGTAGTCAATAATGAACATACACCACTATTTTAGATATATCACTTTATGACAGTATTTGTAGATATCCTGTTATAAAACACAAGCATTAAAATCAGTTACGCCATACCCTCAGCCATTTTTCTCCCAGTTACAGTTGGTTATTATTTAGTTTTTGGTTGTTTACTTATTTTCTGCCAGCTATAATTTGTCTCTATGTTGTCAAATATATTTACATTCATTTCCATATTCACTTTTATATTTTCTGTGTTTGATATATTGTTTAATTGAAAAAGATAAAAACTAAGAAATTTATTACATTATTGTAATTATGTAAATATTGTTCAGTGCAGGGTCAAGTTCTGTGCTGTGGCCATCATTTCTTCCTGCATGAATCCTTGGTCAGCAATGCTGTAAGCTCCAGAGAAACTGTTTCTAGCCTCTTAAATTACGTCAGTTGCTGAAAATCACATGCATTTTAGGTTGCTGCTCGTGTGAACTAGGCTTTTCTTACCGTTTTCTTTCTTCTTTATGTTGTAATTGCAAGGTGTTTACATCATTTGTTCCTGGAAGAGAAACCATGTGTAAGTCAGGAAATCACAGATATTACCCTGCTCTGTTTCATGGAAACAGTTCCATTTAACTGCTGGGAGACTTTCTTCTGAGACCCACGAACTAAATCATTCAGCTCATTATATTTGAGATGCTCAATTATCACCAAGAATTCTATTTTTGCTGGTATCCCTGTAATTTCTACTAATTCTTCATCCTTTGGTTTGCTGAGGGAACACAAAATAATGTCTTGTGAAGCGATGCCTGAAAAGTTAACTGTCTTATTCCACAGATACCTTCCAGTATCTCACTGACCGTGACAGCTGGGAATAGGCTTCCAGGCTCACCTGTTCCCTCAGAGCCTTTGATGGGAAGTACAGGTGGCCATTAACCCTAACACGCACTAGATTTCTCACCAAGTTCCACAACTGAAACCACTGAAGACGAGCTCGGCTGCTGCTGCGTTCACTGCCCTGCATGATGTCAGTTTCCAAACAGTAAATATCTGATAACAGCTGTGCAGCCAACGTTTGCTGAATAAATGAATGAACAGTTGTGTGCTAACAATGGAGGTAGTATAGAAAAATGAATAAAAGTAACTGTGAGAAATAAGCAGCAATTTATAATAAAAGAGGAGGTATATTCAATTATCGTTTTAAACATTTTTCATTAGTTTTACATACCATTACCACATAAAAAGCAATATAAACATGTAGAGACGAACTATTCTTTCTTATTTTCCTTTCTTTATCTTTAAAATGTAAAAATAATGCTGAATCAAAATATTCTTAACAGGATGAAAAGAATTTCTCTTAATATACCTAACATTCGTATAGGGTGATTTTTTTGGTAAACATAACAAAACATCTGAAAGAATTTATATTATATATCTAAAATTATCATACACAAGCTACATTGGGCTTTTTTACCTGTCACAATCCTGAGTGTAGCCTCTGTTAATTTTTACTGAGGGCAAAATTTAGTCCATGGAAGGAATTTGTTCCACGGAAGGGTAGCAAACAAGTAAAAAGGATGTAATCTTTCGGAGATACATGACACTTTTTCTGTCTTTAGAAATAATTATTGGTAAGAAAGAACTCAAATTTTACTAGGTTCAAACCCAATGTTAATGATGTTTTATTGGTGTTTTAAAAGTACCGTCTAGCCCTGGCCGATTGCTCAGTGTTTAGAGCATCGGCCTGCGGACCAGAGAGTCCCAGGTTTGGTTCCCACTAAGGGCACATACCTCAGATGGAGTTTGTCCTCGGCCCTGGTTGGGGTCATGTGGGTGGCAGCCATTCAATGTGTCTCTCTCACGTCAATGTTTCTCTCTCTCTTTCTACCTCTCTCCCTCCCGCTCTATCTGAAAGATGAATGCAAAAATGTCCTCGGGTGAGGATAAAAAAAAAAATTAAAAATACCGTCACTCAGAAATGGCACAAAGAGAGAAAGAGGGAGGGAAGGAGGGAGGAAGGGAAGGAGGGAGGGAGGGAGGGAAAGAAAGGAAGGAAGGAAGGAAGGAAGTTACTACTAACTACTATTACGTAAATGGCTTTATAAAACCAATGTAAACTTTTCAAAAAATATTTTTTTAAGAATCTCTTTCTTTTTGGTTGAAAAATACAATCTCTTAAAAGTAATAACACCTGCCATTCCTTGTTCAACTCTGAGTTCCCGTGGGTACATTGTACAGGGTCTGCCCATTCACTGTGCACATTGCTGAGGTTTGAATTCAGTCGGCATCGACCAAATTACAGCAACTCTGTGCAATTAAACTTGATGAAGAATCTGAGATATTTCAGAGGCTGCACAATAACTGTGAAATGCAAATGATTTCAGAGGATTTACATTTTCTGAGAAAAAAAGACTATAATTCTTATGTTAAATTTTTTTAATATATTTTATTCTTAGCATTTTCCTAAATTTAAATTTTTCAATATAAGATAAAGTTTATGAATATATCCTGATGCTTATTAAGGATGTATAGACTGCCGGTCAAGATGGCAGGTAGGTAAACGCGGTATCCTGTCCTCCCACAACCACATCTAAGTTACAACTAAACTACAGAACAACCATCATTCAGAACCACCTAAAATCAAGCTGAGTAGAAGTCCTACAACTACGAAATTAAAGAAACAGCCGCATGGAGACTGGTAGGAGGGGCGGAGGCGAACGGGCTGCTCCCACACCCACGTGTGGCGGATAAAAATCAGGAGGGACACCTCGGCTGGGAAGGTCCTCCCTGAGGACTGAGGGGTCCCCGTCCCACACCAGGCACCCGGCTCAGGGTTCCGGTGCCAGGAAGAGAAGTCCCCATAACTTCTGGCTGGAAAAACCAGCGGGAACTGAGGCTGAGGGAGGCTGAGGCGGCTGGAGCCCCAGGCAGCTCCTCTTAAAGGGCCCACGCACGGACTTACTTGGACTCACACCCTCCAGGCTCCAGCGTCGGGGAGGCAGCTTGAAAGGCACCAGAGACATATGGGGAAGAACTGAGTTGTTTGGTATTGGAGCGAGGGCTGGAGAGGCAGCTTTGTCCTGGACAGATGTGCTGTGGGAGGCCATTGTTCCCTTGGTGAGCCCTTCCCTGGGCCAGCAGACACTGCCATATCTGGGACTCCAGCAACCTGGCTCACACTGTTTGCCCCGCTCTGGTGATTCCCTGAGGCCCGCCCCGGTGATTCCCTGAGGCCCGCCCCACCCAACTTTCAGGCCCACCCAAGCTGTTGCCAGTTGCTTTACCATAGGATTGGCCTGTCTTGGATCCTGCTTCAGCTTTTCCTAAATTCTTTCAAACAAGCAGCATCTGGTCTAAGCTAGCCCCATACCTCTCGTTCAGTAATACATAGAAACAAACACAGGGAGGCAGCCAAAATAAGGAGACAAAGAAACAGGTCCCAAATGAAAGAACAGAACAAAACTCCAGGAAAAGAACTAAGTGAAATGGAGATAAGCAACCTAACGGATGCTGAGTTCAAAACACTGCTTATAAGGATGCTCAATGAACTTAGTGAGAACTTCAGTGAACTTAGTGAGGGCTTCAAGAGCATAAAAAAGGACCAGTCAGAAATGAAAGAGGCACTAACTGAAATAAAGAATAATTTACAAAGATTCAATAGTAGAGTAGGTGAAGCCAAGAAGCAAACCATCGATTTGGAATATAAGGAAGCAAAAAACACCCAATCAGAACAGCAAAAAGAAAAAAGAATTTAAAAAAATGAGGATAGTGTAAGGAGCCTCTGGGATAACTTCAAGCATGCCAACATTCCCATCTTGGGGATGCCAGAAGGAGAAGAAGGAGAACAAGAAATCAAAAAACTATTTGGAACAATAATGGCAGAAAACTTCCCTGATTTGGTGAAGAAAACAGACATACTAGTCCAGGAAGTACAGAGAGTCCCAAACAAGATGAACCCCAAGAGGCCCACACCAAGACACATCATCATCAAAATGCAAAAGGTTCAAGACAAAGAGAGAATCTTAAAAGCAGCAAGAGAAAAGCAGTTACCTACAAGGGAGTTCCCATAAGACTATCAGCTGATTTCTCAAAAGAAACTTTGCAGGCCAGAAGGGAGTGGCAAGAAATATTCAGAGTGATGAAAAGCAAGGACCTACAACCAAGATTACTCTATCCTGCAAAGCTGTCATTTAGAATTGATGGCCATATAAAGAGTTTCCCAGACAAGGAAAAGCTAAAGGAGTTCATCACTACCAAACCATTATTATATGAAATGTTGAAGGGTCTTCTTGAAGAAAAAGATAAAAAATATGAACAAACAAAATGGCAATGAATACATATCTATCAACAATTGAATCTACAAACAAAATGAACAAGCAGAACAGAAACATTCTCATAGATACAGAGAACATTTTGCTGGTTGCCAGATGGGAGGGGGGTTGGGGGAATGGGTGAAAAAGGTGAAGGGATTAAGAAGTACAAATTGGTTGTTAGACTGACAAACCTCAAAGGGAAGGGGGGTTGGGGGTGGGAAGAAATAAACCAAAGAACTTATATGTATATATGCATAACAAATGGACACAGACAACAGTGTGGGGAAAGGCAGGAGGGGGACAGGAATCGGGAGGAGGGGGACAATGGGGGAAAAATGAGGAACATCTGTAATACATTCAACAATAAAGATAAGTTTAAAAAAAGGGATGTATATACATTTTCTGGCTTTGCATTTAATTATTTATTATTAATTTTTTAAAGTAAACTTACCATAGTTCCTGAGACATACAGTTTTAATATATTATATTCTATGGCACATGCCTTGCCAACTGAATAGTGCATTCAAATCTCTGTAGAAGAATTACATAAGAATACCTCAGGCAGACAGTAAACCATAGAAAGAAAGGGTATGTGAATTTAAGAAATTGAATTCAAATATTAAATTTGAAAGTAGAGTCTTCAGACTACCTCACAGCTTGAGGATTGCATTCCTATTACAAGCAATGTGCTCCCTGTTTCTTCGTATCCAGCTTCCCCTGTTCATACTCAGATTCCCATGGGTCCTGACGAGGCTGGAAGCCCTTCCCGTTGTGCCTCCCGGATTTAAGGTCAATAGAGCACAAATAGATTTTGCCACTAAGTTAACAGTATTCATTATGATAACTCCAAAATAATGATTGTCTCCATGAAAAACTTACTTTTAAGGTTTTTTTCTGTTTGTTTTGCAATAACCACTTAAAAATGCTAGATGGTCACAGGTGTGTTCCAAGTACAGGGAAGAAGGCGATGGAAGGGAGTCCTGTCACCAGATTGTGCTGACCCCTGTGTGAAAGACGCCCAAGGTGAACTTCTTCTGTAGACTGGGTGGTAAATTCAGCAGCCACCGAACAGCTTTCTCATCCTCACAACACTGTGCTGACTTGTAACTTGTTTATGGAATCGGTATTAGATACTGCGGAAAGCAACAGGTTACACGGCGAGGAATAAAGACTCACATCACACTTCTCTTTGAAGGTAGCTCACTGTGTTAAGTATCTCCAGTTTGGGCACTGGCCTTTCATCTCTAAAGCGGGATGATCATGAAGGAATCTAACTATGAAAGACTCCTTGGATTGCATCCTGAACACTAACACCTTACTTTCCTGGATGAAGTTTGCAGTAGCCAGCCTGATTTCTAATCTAGCTAATTTATGAGCTGGAAAAAACCAGATACAAACTAATGAAAAGATGTGAATGCTGGCAGATGGCTCCTGAGTATGTGGGGCTGTTCTGATACCTGTTTCACAGAAGCAGTCTGCTCTGCCACAGTTCGCAGACGTTGTAAGTTACAATCAGCCGCAGAAGAGGAATGCGACGCACAAAAAGGCTCCTGCCTCTATTTCCTTAGTCTTTTACTGCGGGCAAAGTGAAGGCACTAAATGATGCTTTAATTGTTTCCTTCCTGCTGTCCTTTCCTGGGGAACATTATGTCATCATTAACATTGATGGATTAAGATAGGCACTTTATGGCGGCTGCGACTACAAAGCACTAATATGTTTTGATTCTTTCCAACTACACAAATAGACTGCTCAGTTCCCTGAAGTTGATTATTTCCTTGAAGCCACTCATTAACTGGACATAGTCACCCTGACTCTGAAGGAGAGGCTTACTCATAGCCAAGCTTTCATGAAATGTCACCAAAGACAAAGCAGCCTTGGAATTTATTGGGTTAAATGAGTAAGAGGAAGTCCCACTTTGGAATGGTGGCATAAGGAGCCCTGTGTGTCCATTTCCAGTGAGACAACCATACAGGTGAAAATTATTTTTTTAAGAAAAACAACTAGTTAAAGTCTTTGTAGTTGCCCTAAAGGAATACAGCAAATGAGGAAACACTTATTGAAGAAAATCTACTAAACCTCAGTAAGAACAGTGATAGCCTGTTGTCCTTGAGTCCTGACTGCTCTCCAAGGGCCCCCCACCCAACTGAGCTTGACAGAGGCTCCACTCCCAGTGGGAAGAGACAATAAAATGGGACCCCCTTCTGCTCAGCTCCTGGTCAAAGGATGTGTTATCCCACTTGGAGGGATAGACAACCAGCATTTCTCATCTTCTTACTCTCTGGGTTTCAGAGACTAGATTTGTAGTAGGCGTGGCTGAGAGGTTGGGGTTCCCTTTCTTCTGCCAAACCCCACATGGTGGAATCTCTACTCCAGGTATAGCAGGCAAAAAATACTGGGGTCCTGGTAGCCTTTGCCCCAGCACACCTGTAAGACAGGGATCCAGGCCAGGAGAGACAAGCCAACAGAACAAGATTCCACTTTAAGATCAGAAAGCTCTAAGGCTCTCCCTAAAGGAACTGACTGTATTTGAAACAGAGTGTGGGGAAGTTCAAGGCTAAGGGTACTCTTGAAACCAACAGGGATTTTGGTGGTAAGCAATTACGGAAAAGCTTGGAGCTCCATGAAAACAATAAGGTAAACCATATGCAAGCAAGTTTACCAGAGAGAGCTGGTGACACTGGTGATAACTGGTGAAAAGACTGGCTTCCAAGACTACTCTTGCCTGAGAGTAACATCAGTAAAATGGCAAATAAGGACATCCCAAGCTCTTGTTACCTCAAGAAGACAACCACCAGAGACTGGCTACTATATACCAATGAAATGTCGTAATTTAACTCAGGTCTGACATGAAGCTGTTAAAATCATCTGTTCTTGTAATACTAACGGGCCCCAGTGACACAAGTTGATGTACATCAATAAGTGAAATAAATGTATACTTTGAAGAATTGTAGTGTAAGTTAGTTTACTGCATCTTTTTCATATCAACCTTGACCTTTGTAGCGGGAGGAAAACAATGGTAGGGCCCATAAATGATATTGATACTCAGGAGTAAATGTACTCATTTTGTGCCCACCAATTTCTGCAATAATACATCCTATAAAAACAATATATTTCTTCACATTTGAAGTGTCTCAAAACAATATCTTCTATTATAGTTGATTAAAACTGACATTTACTTTTAATTTATTGTTAGATTTAAAAATATCAGGGATACACAAAATAGTGTTGATGGAAAATAGTTCTGGTAAAAAAATATATTTCTTCTGAAATTTTAAGGACCAGACTGATCAAAACTTAGTGAGTTTTGTTTGTTTGTTTTTTATCCTCACCCAAGGACATTTTTCCATTTTTTTGTTCAGATAGAGTGGGAGGGAGAGAGAGGAAGAGAGAGAAAAACATCGACGTGAAAGGGACACATCAAGTGGCTGCCTCCCACATGACCAACCAGGGCCGGGGACAAACTGCAGCCAAGGTACGTGCCCCTAGCGGGAACCAAACCTGGGTCTCTCTGGACCGCAGGCCGACGCTCTAACCGCTGAGCCAAACCGGCCAGGGCCAAAACTTAGTGAGTTTTTAATACTTGATTAATAACTTGTAATTATTCAAACTGTTGTAAAATAGTATTTATTTTCTGAGTGTGAATTTACATATTTCAAAGTGTTTAAAACATTAATTTTACAAGCAGTCAAATAAACATCTTAGGATTTGATTTTTTTCTTACAACAAAGAAATTATGAAGGCATAGGTTTTAAGAATATAAGAAAACATTAGAATACTTATCTAATGGTAAAATTAATCTATAAAGTACAAAGATTATTTTTAAAAATACAGTAAAGCAGCATCTACCACCAGACTAGAAATCACTAAAAGTTATATGTTAATTCAAAACACTAGAAACAAGGAATTGCTTTGGGAAAAAAGAAAAGATGAGTTACTTTGGGACTCAAAGAAAAGAGAGGCTTTAACAGGTTAGAAAAATCTGGACAGGATTCATGTAGCATGCATATGAGATGGACCTGTAAGAACTCATTAATTCAACAAGCATTTACTAATATTTACTATGTCCCAGACTCTGTACCATGTTAAGATAGAGTTTCTGCAAGTGTATGTTGAAATTAAAGGCAGGTATAATTAGACAGAAGTTAAGTACTGGGAAAGAGCATTAATATTTAAGCAAGCAAGCAACCTGACATTACTGGATTTTCTGAGCAAACAACCACATTATCAGGACAATGTATATCCAATGGTTTGTACCTAGGAGAGATTGCTGGCCAAGACATGTATAAAACAATTTAGCTATCCAAGAGAGAAGTTGCAAAGGTCTGCATTAGGATGGCAGCAGGTGTACCCATTCATTCATCTAGAATGGCAGGGGAAAAACAAAATCCTGACACCAAGGAGGAGGAGCTGAAGCCAAGAACATTAATTTCAGCAGCAATGTTGAGAAAGATGATCCCAAGTGAAAAGCCCAGGAGAGGTGATTGCTATAGACTTCCTCAAAAAGACCACCATAAAAGCCTGTTAATCAAGCAAAGTCAACTTCATTCAACTTACTGCTATAAGGGAGAGTAACATCTAGACAGAGTCTTGGTAATGTCTCAGAAGGAGAAAATAATGAGAAGGTCTTACAAGTATCTAGGGCTCAGGTTGGGTAATTTAAAAGCTGATGATCCAAGATGAAGAATAGGTTTGGTTCCAGAGAGTTTATGATAATAACTTTGGGTTTGTGTGCATAGCAAGATAGGGTCTTGAAATGAGTACTGATGAGTAAGATGTTAATCTTGATAAGTGAGCCATTGTGGTTTCTTTGCATTCTTAATTCCCAGGAGTAGTATTTCTTGGAGCAGAGAGCTAAGCTACATTTGCCTGATCACAGAAGTGTTTAGCACCAAGTCAGGAAATAACTTTCATCACAGAATTGTCTATCACAGGGCATGAATTTACAGTGAGCTCTGAATTGCTTAATATGGGGACAATAAATTTTATTGGCTTTAAATTCTCAAAGTTAGGTCCCACTGTCCTAACAGATATGAGCAGATATCCTTGATCTATCATGTGTTCTAGGAAGTCCACAGCAGTAAATCCAGGGTAGGAGATAGAGAGAGATAGACAGAAAAAGAAGTATGATTCTTGATACTCTCAAAATACCAGCTGTCACTGACAAAAATTCATGAAATGAACAGACATTAAACAACTGAGCATAACAACTTTGAAAGCTGCCTACTCACATCAATAATACATCTCCAGTCAACAGATCAGGAACTGCAGGTGAGCATCACTCCTGAGACAATTCTGATATTCCTCACTGGCCACCAGAGACAATAGAGAAAGGAGTTTCTCAAGCACAGAAGGGCCTCAGCAAGATTACTCAGCTGAGATCAACCAGCACAGTGGTGACCTCAACCCTAAGATTGCGAATTCTGCAAAACTCTCAATAATTCATATTAAAAGAAGAAGAAGCTCTGGAAGTCTAGAAACCACACAGATGAGATTTAAACAAAGAAAGATAAATGTAGTCATTCAGTGTATTGCAAAACAGATAAGAAAACACTAGAGTTACATTTTATGCCCAAAAAAATAGAACTATGACTCAGGTTATAGGCAACCTGTGTTTTCTACTGTAGCTTATGAGTGAATTTTAGCCTTAAAAATTGGTATTCTAAATTTCTAGCATAGACCTCTAATAATAAAAGAATAAAAAAAGAAACTATAATTAATGACATTCCTTGGTTAACAATATAACCACAAGGGAAAAGAGACAAAGTTAAGAGGACTCCTAGAAACTACTGGGCAACTATGAGATCTGAAGGCAAAGAGAATGGATTGCAATGTAAAAAACCTTGAACTAAGAGGAAAAGAGCTAAGTTGAAGTAAAAGAACTGCTCAATTTTTCTGTAACTTTACATAAGTAACTTTATCTGTGACTCTTAGTTCTTCATCTGGATAATGGGACTGCTAGATTCAATATTTACTAAATTTACTGCTAGAACAAAAATATTACAATTCAAAGATAAATCCAAGAGTTCTAGCCAGAAAAACAACAACAACAAAAAATGATCCTGATGACAGAAATTGGACATACAAAGTAAATTGTTAGGGGGAGGGGAAAAAGAGCGAAAGGCCACAATTATGTAAGGTTTACAGAGGCCAGAGGAGATTTTATATATATATATATATATATATATATAATCTCTCTCTCTCTCTCTCTCTATATATATATATATAGAGAGAGAGAGAGAGAAAGAAATAGGTAGTTTGAAATTTTTCCTTAAATGATTTTAACATGTTTTCTCTCTCTCCCTCCTTTTCTCTCTCTCACTCCAAATTATTGGTATGTAGAGGAAAAACATACAGTATCTCACTGATGTCTGCAAAGGGTCTGATGTTTCATTTTCCCTTTGAGCTAGCAAATGAATCAGTCACATTTCACGGATGCCATCAGAAGACACGAGACTCCTGGGTCAGACACAAAGAACTTTATTAACCATGATGCAGCATGAATATTAGCACATCCATGTCTGTTCTCCTTGTCCACAAGAACAATGTGGATCAGCCTAGATGAACACCTGCACACAGTGGGTTGCATTACAGGAGAACTCAGAGCTTTGAGAACCCAAATGTTTTATAGTGGACAGTAAACATGCCCATGCTGGGTTCCACAGGAAGACACAACTCCATCTTTCAAGACTGTTTACTACAGAGACATCATTGCAGACAGCTCAGAGCAAAGGGTGGTTAGCGCCTGGCTTGCAAGTTGTGTTAAAACACGTGAGACCATAGGAACCAACCCAATGCATCTGGGTGCAGTGCCAGGGGGTTCATAATAGTGAATGTGGTGGGTTGAAAGGGGTCCCCCAAAACATATGCTCACTAGGACCCTAAGAATGTGGAATAGGGGTCTTTGCAGACATTGCTCAGGTGAGGATCTTGAGAAGAGATTGCTCTGAACTAGACTGGCCCATAAACCAGGTGAAGTATATCCTTATAAGAGACACAGAAGGAACACAGAGAGAAAGAGGAGAAGGTGATGTGAAGACATAGGCAGAGATTGAAGTGACATAGCAAAGGAACGCCCAGAATCATGGGGAGCCCCCGAGAAACTAGGAGAGAAACATGGAACAAGCTTTCCTTCTGAGCCTCCAGGAGGAATCAACCCCGAAACAGCTTGATTTGAGACTTCTGGTCTCCAAAACTATGAGAACATAAATTTCTGTTGTTGTAAGCCACCCAGTTTGTGATAATTTGTTACTGGTCATGTGTGTGGCAATGGGGTGAGGTGAGTGTAATTGTTGAGTATATGAGTTGAACTGTAATAGGAAAGCAGCTAGACCAGCAAGGAGTCACAATCGCACATCATTGTTGTGACTAATGAACAAAATGCCTAGTGTTTCACCTACTCCTTTCTTACAATAACTGGTGTCACTGTGCTTGAAAGTCAGATTGTGTACAATAGTTATTTATTCTAAGAGCTGAAGGTGCCAAAATGTAATTAGCAATGCATGTGTCAAAAACAGTGTCTCTGTCCTGGTGCTAGAATTTAGCAGAGGCCCTGGGATTATCATGTTTTGTAACAATGTGGGGTTGTGTGTCAGAAAACATGTCAACAATGTTTTGGTTTTAAATTATTTTTAAGAGAAAAATCTCATGTTTCTTTAAGTAATGATGTAGCATCTTATGGCTGTAATGCTTTCTCTGCAGTTTTCATGTAAACCTGTCAAAATAAGCAAAATTATAATCCAGGATGATATTTATTTAATGTGTTTCAGTATAACACCTTGTAATCAAACTGAGAACAAACATTCAGTGTAAATCTTTCATTTTTACCAGTCTTCATGGGTACACTAAAGCGTATTTGCTGGATATTTCATTTTCAACTGGAATTTTACTCTCAACTGGCACAAACAGAAATTTGGAGTCATCACTGGAATTGTAGGATCACATCCATGAAGCACAGTGTGTAGGACGAGGGAGATGAGGAGATGCCTCAGTTCTTCAGACACAACTCAGGTCTGTGTCAGTGGCTCCTCTGTGCTGCGCTGTAGCACAGTATTGAAGATGCACAAGGCAGGAGACTGGGGGACATGACTGAAGCAGTGACTAGACAGTTATGTGTGGAGCTGTTTACAACCAGGTTTTCCTCTTCTTCTCCCAAATGTTATTCACCCATAGAAGCATAAACAAGTGTTACCATTTAGAGATTAATCTGCAAATATCCAGCAGGGTAGCCTGTCAGGTGACCACCCTCCCCATAAATGGACTTTCAGGTTATAGCCCTCCCCACACCCAGGCTGCAGGTGGTCGCTCTCTCATGGCCAGTTTTCATGAAAATCTGAAGAGTACATTTTCATGGCCAGAGAACTAACTCTTAGCCCTCATGACACTTATGAAGGGGAAAAATATTAATTTAGCACCTATGTAGACTAATTTCAAGACATCATAAATCTAAATGGGTAGAAATAGAACAGATGAAAGACTGACTTTGAGGTATTGACACTGGTGATGGGCTGCAGCAAGGTGACCAGATAGAAAGTTAGTGCATTAGCCGAGGTCAGAGACAGCAACTGGGAGGAGGTTGGTGATGGGGAGGACTGGGGTGATTCTGGATTTTGAAGGGAGAGCCAACAGGATCAGGTATCAAATAGGACAAATGTAACTGCAGAATGTGGATGCAGAAGACAGCACGAAGGGGGAGGTAGAAGATGACTCCTAGGTTGGGTTTGAGCCACTGGGCAAATGGCTTGCACCACTTGGTGAGGAGAAGATGGAGACTCAGGGACAGGTTACCTTTGAGACTCAGGGGAAGATAGTCCTTACCTAGTGTTTCACCAGCACTGGGGTTTAGAACAAGAGAAAGACTCCATCTGAAGCTGGCCAGGCACTGCAGGTTCAGGCTGCCTGCGCTGCCTTGATTTCCTCCTGTGGACACTCTGGAATGAACCAGTGTCCATGCAGCTAAAGGGCGGGGCCAAGGTTAGCACAGTTCTCAAGCCCTGGCCAGGTAATTCCTTCTCCCACAACCTAGCCTGGCTGAGCCACCATCAACAGCACCCTCTCTCTCTTCGGGGACCTCTCCTCACAATTTTTTCTTTCTTACTTTCTTTTTGCTTTAATTTCTGGTTTTGGTATTTTCCCTCCAAAGTTTTCCATCGGTTGTTATTCTTTGGGGGGATGGTGGAGACAGCAGTCATATTTGTTTTGCCTCTTAATAAGAACTCTGGATTTCTCTAAACTTGCTTATTTTGTAATAACATTTAATGTTGACCATGTTCTGCCCTTGCTTATCCAGCACAGAGATCACCACTGTTAGAAATCTAGGGCATCTCAGACATCCAGGTAAGCACTCGTTTCACAAATGAGGTAGCTGAAGCCAGGAGAACTTTACCTGGTAAAGACCCAGGCTCTGACTTCAGGTCCCTCTGAACTCCACTCTAGCACCACCACTACCCTCAGAGCCAATCTGCAGGCTTTCTGCTATGTTCTCAAATCAAAAAATGTTCAATCATTTTGCTAAGAAAAGTCTCCAAATAAATGAAAATGAGATAATTCACAGCAGTGCATTCTAGGCAGAGCACAGAGAATTTAAGCATCTTTCCCCTGGCTGTCTTCCCTGTCTCACCTGTATCTTTATTACAGGTACAAATGATGTTAATCTCACGGTTGCAATTCAGCCCATGAAAACGTGTCTTCTGGAGCAAGAACAAGTTAACCGCTGACCTTAAGCCCTGACTGCAAAGCACGAGTTTCGTTTTGTTAAGCAGAAGATGGTCGGAGAGGCAGAGGGGTTTCGTTCCGCTAATGACAAAGCCGAGACAGATTGCACAGGAAAAGCAACTAGATATGCGTGGAAGTGAACTGCGCCTCTTTGAGAAACCAGATGAGGAATACGATTTACTTGTTTCGGGAAGTGTCAGACATAGGGGACAGGCCCATTATCAGAGACCGTAAATGTGTCCCTGTGCCGGTGTTTCAGATTCAGTAACACTTTGTTCATTCTAGCTGTGATACCTACGTGTCTAATAGATGGGTAAGTTACACTCTTTCCACTCCTTAAAACAGGGAATAAAGATAATTTGGGAGCACAGGTAGAATGGAGCAATGCAATGACCAGAATTAAGCATTTTGTGAAAGAAACACAAAGCAAGTGGTGTCTCAGGAAGAAAGTAGGCAGACCTTTCCGTGAGTTGAACGCTGATTGACAAGACTGCTTCTCTGTGATTGACAATCAGCCTGGAGTGCACAGGAACAGGTAATTGCAGCTGTTCTACGTTTGCATAAATACCAACGCCCTAAATAGGCCTGCTGGCGTGCAAAAACAGGGCTTCAGCAGAGAGCTGCTTCCCAGGACCCCACTTGCTGTTTCCTGGGCGCTTTATTATAACCTTATGGAGAGGAGGCCAGACCCCACGTTGCTGGGAATGCACAGACACTTTCACATTCTCTACATACGGTTGGGATGCACATAGCCCCGTGAGGCAAAAGGCCAGAGGCAATCCTAGATGCATCATTTCTTTGTGTAAGATCCTCAGTGGGTAATTTAGATGCTGAATCTTAGATCTTCCTCCGTTAAATAGGATTAAAATACTGACCCTTCCTAATACATGCAGCTCACACGAGAACCAAATAAAATTATAAGTAGGGACAGGTTTGCATCATCGTTATTACAGCTGCACTCCAAATCCGAGCACTTGCCACACTGTGTTAAAAGTGGTATGTTTATTTAAGTGACTGGTTAGGCTGTGATTTTCTTAGGTAGAACCACAGCCGAGCCATTGTCGCCTCATATAAATTTAGTACAGTGCTGTAAAAGCAGGAGATTAGCAGAGTATATTAAATGAATAAATCCCAATACTTGTTCTAAACGCACTTTTAAAATCTGAGAAAGCTTCTAAAACTATAACCTTCCTATTTTCCCTTCTGTTCATTCATGGATTGGCCAATAAGGGCCAGTAGGCAACATTTTGGTTGAATCCTTTCTTAAACAGTATAACAATTCATCTTAATTATAAGCATAGGAATGGTAAAGCAAATAGCAACTACCATCCAAATTGGAACCGAGAATATAATACTTATGAAGTGAAATCTTCTAGAAAATGTCATTTTAGAGACATTTTCCAGCCTAGACATACATTTTCCTGCGCTCTGTGCTATTTCCTCTGGGACAACCCAAGGGACCATCTTTGAAAGATTTGTCTTACAAGAGTAAGTTTCTTGGTGTTCCCACTAGTCAACATTTTTACCTGTGGAAAGTTCACTAAAATAAACCATAAAATCAACGTGAAAGATGAAAAGAATGAGAAGGCTCCCCAGAGCGCTGTTGACCACTTGAAATATGGACAGAGAGGAGAACTTAGTTCCAGGTGAGGAGATCCACTCTTCATCCTTTATTCAGGGTCCCTGTGCCACCTTGCACCACCCACGCAGGTTTCCTGCAACAGGGGAACAGACCACACCATCTGGGATTTACTGTGGGGACAACTCTCTCTCCAACCCTCTGCGTCAGAATCGCTGTAACTGATATTTAAAATGAGTCCTGAGTTCCACCTCATGTCAGCAAAACAAATCCAGAAATTGGCATTTGAATATCTTTCCAGGTAACTTAGAGTCCCATGCAAATGTGACAGCCTGAAAATTTGCTCCAAACATTACTTTTGGTCATTGTTTCTCGGAGCAGACTTTTTCTTGGTAACCACTCCCCACATGTTCATCACCCATGTCTGCACCTGCTCTCCCCAGCCTGGTCTAGTGGGTCTGACTGCTCCCCGTCCTAGAGACTTGCCATTGCATCATGGAGAAACAGTCAAACCAGGACCACTGGTGTGTAAGGATGAGAACGGCCTGGGTGTGGAGAGACCCGGTGAGAAGATGGAAAGGCTGGAACACTTCTCAGAATATGTGAGCAAAGACTTTGGTTTCTTTCCTGTGAGCAAAGTGAGCTTGAGTGACCTAAATCTACTCTCCTGGTACTTGTCTGGCGTGACCGTCAGCCTCATGTTAGCAGTGCAGATCCTGAAATACTTAGGAGCACCACAACTTCCTCTAGGATGAGGATGTATAGGAATGTCATATTGAATTAAATATATTGAGAATAACCTACACACAGTATTGATGAGTGAAGCATTATTTGTTTTTCCATCAGGATCAGTGGTGAGTTAAAAAAATGAAAACATCATTTTCTTCACCCTTCCCATCTTCCTTTGACATCATCAAGTCCATGAATCTTTTTTCTAGAAAATGTTCTTTAAAATGCAAACTTATGAAGTGATCACCTAATAGGAAAAATTGGAAGTATCGTCCTCTATTTTTGGAATTTGAAAAAAAGTCTCAAATGCATGTTTGGGCATGAACACATTCTCTCGCTTCTTTACTTTCTGCCATTGTTTACTCTTTCTCTCCCCACCCCTTTTCTTGGTGTTTTTCTCACCTCTTTCTCTTCTCTTTTTCTTTTCTTTTTTTTTTTTTGTCTAAATACAAAGAAAAATTTACCTTGAACACTCTTTAGTCTAAAAATAGGTCATACCAGAGAGATATTTTTAAAATGAATTAATTTAACCTGATGAAGAGAGAACAAAATATATTAAATGCCTTTAAAAACCTATCAGTGTTTCCATGAAAGCATGCTTTTCCTTGGTGAATACTAAACAATGAGCATTGAGTTTAACTGGCCACTGAACAGTTTAAATGAGTCCCAAAGAGGTATTTTCTCAGAGTAGGAGTTTGGGGAATATTACTAAGATATGCAATTACTGATTATCCTTGAGCAGAAAAACCATTTTTTCAGATTTATAATAAAAAAAAAATGCTATAAAGTATATTTGTGAAAAAAATTACTAACAATCAGCAAAGGTAGACAGAAAAATGGCGGCGGAGTGAATGGAAGCTACACAGACCATCTCCCAGGACCAAACTGGAATTACAACTAAAATAAGGACAAATCGTCAGGAAAAAGCAACAGAAAAGCAGCTTGCGAGGACGATACAACCAGGGACACTGACTCGATCCTGGTAGGATTGCGAGGGCGCGAGAGGGGGGCTGGGAACCCACGGACAGCAACGGCCTAAGCCCCTTAGCCGGAGCGGCGCCCGCCCTCGGGGTTGGAGTGGCGCCAGCTCCACCGCGCTGGGACGGGGCAGAGAGTGCCGAAATCCACCCCAGCTACACCGCGCGGGGACGGGGCAGAGAGTGCTGAAATCCACCCCAGCTACACCGCGCGGGGACGGGGCAGAGAGCGCTGAAATCCGCCCCAGCTACACCGCGCGGGGACGGGGCGGAGAGCGCTGAAATCCGCCCCAGCTACACCGCGCGGGGACGGGGCGGAGAGCGCTGAAATCCGCCCCAGCTGCACCGCGCGGGGACGGGGCGGAGAGCGCTGAAGTCCGCGCCAGCTGCACCGCGCGGGGACGGGGCGGAGAGCGCTGAAGTCCGCGCCAGCTGCACCGCGCGGGGACGGGGCGGAGAGCGCTGAAGTCCGCGCCAGCTCCACCGTGCAGGGCCGGGACAGAGCGCTAAAATAGCCGCAACCACTCACCTGGGCTCAGGCAGAGGGAGGGCGGACTGGACTGGAACTGAGTGGGGACACCTGGGATTTGGAGGGCGCTCAGAGTTTTTGCTGAGTTGCGGCCACCCAGGACTGTGGCCTGGTCGCCTTACTCCACCCCAGGGCTCTGGGGAGAGGCTGCAGCCCCTCCCTCGGAGAACCATTCACACCCTAGAGGGCCATTGAAATGCAAACTGAGGCTCATTAACTACTAGCATCTGCCCTACCCCCTGGAAATCCTCTCACACTGAACACCTGAGGGAGGTTTTCATTCAACTGAAAACCCAAGGCTCTACAAGCAACCACAACTAATAGCCTCTAGGCAAAAAGCTAGAGGATAACTTAACCTTTGCTGGGCTTGCAAATATACCCTGGAAAGTAAGACTCCAGGGTGCTGTTTAACGTGGGTCCTCCCACGCTCATCCAAACCCAGTAGAGGGAGCCACAAACAACAGAACACCAACATCCACAGGAAAATTTGGCAGGCTCCAAAAACCACTGAGATAGCCAAAATGGGGAAACAAAGAAACAGAGCCCAAATGAAAGAACAAGAGACCTCTACCGAAGATGAGATAAATGAAACGGAACTAAGTAAGTTAACAGAGCTAGAATTCAGAGCCATGATCTTGAGGAAGCTCAACAGCATGAGTAAGGACATCAACACCTTGAGTAAAGACATCCACACCATGAGCAAAGACATAGAAACACTGAAAACCAACCAAGTGGAAATGAAGAAGCAGCAAGAAGAAATGAAGCAGCAGCAAGAAGAAATGAAGAATGACATAGCAGAAATGAAGAACACATTGGAAGGACTAAACAGCAGAGTAGAGGAAGCTGAGGACCGGATCAGTGAATTAGAAGACAGGGTAGAAAAAATCAACCAATCAGAAAACCAAAAGGAAAAAACAATGAAAAAACAGGAAGACAGCTTAAGAGAATTGTGGGACAACTGGAAACGTAATAATATTCGCATAATTGGAGTCCCTGAAGAAGAAGAAAATGAGCAAGGGTTAGAGAATATATTTGAAGAAATTATGATAGAAAACTTCCCTAATTTGGTGAAGAAAGAAGGTATTCAAGTTCAAGAAGCACAGAGAGTCCCAAGTAAGAAGAATCCAAACAGGCCCACACCAAGACACATAGTAATTAAAATGCCAAAAATTAAAAACAAAGAGAGAATCCTCAAGGCAGCAAGAGAAAAGCAACAGGTTACCTACAAAGGAACCCCCATCAGGCTATCAGCTGACTTCTCAACAGAAACACTACAGGCCAGAAGGGAATGGCATGAAGTAATCAAGGTCATGAAAAACAAGAATCTGAATCCAAGACTACTCTACCCAGCAAGGCTGTCATTCAAAATAGAAGGTCAAATAAAGAGCTTCTCAGACAAAAAAAGGCTAAGGGAATACATTAGCACCAAACCAGCACTGCAAGAAATGTTAAAAGGACTGCTGTAATTAGTAGAAGAAATAGGAAGGAAAGCAGAACCACACTGAACAAAAATGGCAATAAATAAGTACATATCAATAGTCACCTTAAATGTAAATGGATTGAATGCTCCGATAAAAAGACACAGAGTAGCGGATTGGATAAGAAAGCATAACCCATATATATGCTGTTTACAAGAGACCCACCTCACAACAAAAGACTCACATAGGCTGAAAGTGAAGGGATGGAAAAAAATCTTCCAAGCAAATGGAAAGGAAAAAAAAGCTGGGGTAGCAATACTCATATCTGATAAAATAGATTTCAAAACGAAAGCCATTACTAGAGACAAAGAAGGTCACTATATAATATTGAAAGGATCTATCCAACAGGAAGATATAACCTTGGTAAACATATACGCACCGAATATAGGAGCACCAAAATATATTAAAAATCTGCTGGAGGACTTCAAAGGAGAAATTGACAGCAATACAATCATAACAGGGGACTTCAACACCCCGCTGACATCACTGGATAGATCCTCTAGACAAAAAATTAACAAGGACACAGAGACTCTAAACGAAGCACTAGACCAAATGGATTTAATAGATATTTACAGAGAATTGCACCCCAAAACTATAGAATTCACATTCTTCTCAAGTGCACATGGGACATTCTCAAAGATAGACCACATGTTAGGACACAAACGAAGCCTCTACAAGTTCAAGAAGATTGAAATCATATCAAGCATCTTCTCAGATCACAATGGCATGAAACTAGAAATCAATTGGAAAAAGAACATGCAACGACATTTGAATACATGGAGGCTAAATAGCATGTTATTAAACAATGAATGGGTTACTGAGGAGATCAAGGAAGAAATTAAAAACTTCCTGGAAACCAACGAAAATGAACACACAACAACACAAAATCTATGGGATGCAGCGAAAGCAGTTCTGAGAGGGAAGTTCATAGCACTACAGGCCCACCTCAAGAATCAACAAAAATTTCTAATAGACTATCTAACCTCACAACTTAAAGAACTAGAAAGCAAACAAAAAGAAAACCCCAGAGCAAATAGAAGGAAGGAAATAGTAAAGATCAGAGCAGAAATAAACGACATAGAGACCAGAGAAACAATTCAAAGGATCAATAAAACAAAGAGCTGGTTTTTTGAAAAGATAAACAAGATTGATGGACCCTTAGCTAGACTCACCAAGAAACAAAGAGAGAGAACCCAAATACACAAAATCAGAAATGAAAGAGGAGAAGTAACAACTGACACCACAGAAATACAAAGGATCATTAGCAAATACTATGAACATTTATATGGCAACAAATTCGACAATCTAAGTGAAATGGACAAATTTCTAGAAACACATAGTCTCCCAAAACTGGACCGGGAAGAGATAGAAAACTTGAACAGACCAATAACAGCTGAGGAAATTGAAGATGTAATCAAGACTCTCCCAGCAAACAAAAGCCCAGGCCCAGATGGCTTCACGGGGGAGTTTTACCGAACATTCAAAGAAGAACTAACACCCATTCTCCTCAAACTATTTCAAAAAATTCAAGAAGAAGGAAGACTTCCAAACTCGTTTTATGAGGCCAGCATAATCCTAATTCCAAAACCAGAAAAAGACACTACAAAGAAAGAAAACTACAGGCCAATATCCCTGATGAATGTAGATGCCAAAATCCTAAACAAAATACTAGCAAATCGGATCCAGCAATACATCAAGAAAATTATTCACCATGACCAAGTGGGATTCATCCCAGGGATGCAAGGCTGGTTCAACATTCGCAAATCAATAAATGTGATACACCACATAAACAAAATGAAAGATAAAAACCACATGATCATATCAATAGATGCTGAAAAAGCATTCGACAAAATCCAGCACCCATTCCTGATAAAAACGCTCAGCAATTTGGGAGTAGAGGGATCATATATTGATATAATAAAGGCCATATATGAAAGACCTACAGCCAACATCATATCAATGGGCAAAAACTAAAAACATTTCCCTTAAGAACAGGAACAAGACAGGGATGCCCACTTTCGCCACTCTTATTTAACATAGTACTGGAAGTCTTAGCCACAGCAATCAGACGTGAAGAAAAAATAAAAGGAATCCAAATTGGAAAGGAAGAAGTGAAACTGTCATTATTCGCAGACGATATGATATTATATATAGAAAACCCTAAAGACTCCATCAAAAATCTACTAGACTTAATAAATGAATTTGGCAAAGTAGCAGGATACAAAATTAATGTCAAGAAATCAATGGCATTCTTATACACCAAAGACGAACTCATGGAAAGAGAAACTAAAAAAACAATACCATTTACCATCGCGGCAAAAAAATTAAGATACCTAGGAATAAACCTAACCAAAGAAGTAAAGGACCTATTTGCAGAAAACTACAGGACATTGAAAAAAGAAATAGAGGAAGATATAAAAAAGTGGAAACACATACCTTGTTCATGGATTGGAAGAATTAACATCATTAAAATGTCCATATTACCCAAAGCAATCTATAGATTCAATGCAATCCCCATCAAAATACCAGTGACATATTTCACAGAACTAGAACAAATATTTCAAAAGTTCATATGGAACCAAAAAAGACCCCGAATAGCCACAGCAATCTTGAAAAAGAAGGACAAAGTAGGTGGGATCACAATACCGGATATCAGCTTATACTACAAAGCCACTGTAATCAAAACAGCCTGGTACTGGCACAAGAACAGGCATATAGACCAGTGGAACAGAACAGAGAATCCGGAAATTGACCCAAAACACTATGCTCAATTAATATTTGACAAAGGTGGCAAGAGCATACAATGGAGTAAAGATAGCCTCTTTAATAAATGGTGTTGGGAAAATTGGACAGCTACATGCAAAAAAATGAAACTAGACCATCAACTTACACCACACACAAGAATAAACTCAAAATGGATAAAAGACTTAAATGTGACTCGTGAATCCATAAAAATCCTAGAAGAAAATGTAGGCAACAAAATTTCGGACATCATACGCAGTAGAATCTTCACTGATACATCACCTAAGGCAACAGAAACAAAGGGAAAAATGAACACATGGGACTACATCAAACTCAAAAGCTTCTGCACAGCAAAAGAAACAACCATCAAAACAGATAGGGAACCCACTCCATGGGAGAGCATAATTGCCAATGACACATCAGATAAGGGGTTAATTTCCAAAATATACAGAGTGCTCATACAACTCAACAAAAGGAAGACAAAGAACCCAATTAAAAAATGGGCAGAGGAACTAAATAGACACCTCTCCAAAAAGGACATACAAATGGCTAAGAGACACATGAAGAAATGCTCAACATCATTAATCATCAGAGAGATGCAAATTAAAACAACAATGAGGTATCACCTCACACCTGTCAGAATGGCCGCCATCAACAAATCATTAAACAACAAGTGTTGGCGAGGGTGTGGAGAAAAGGGGACTCTAGTACACTGCTGGTGGGAATGCAGACTGGTGCAGCCACTGTGGAAAACACTATGGTGTTACCTCAGAAAATTAAAAATTGAATTGCCATTTGACCCAGTGATCCCACTTCTAGGAATATACCCTAAGAAGCCTGAAACACCAATCAGAAAAAATACATGTACCCCCATGTTCATAGCAGCACTATTTACAATAGCTAAGATCTGGAAACAGCCCAAGTGTCCATCAGTGGAGGAATGGATAAAAAAGCTGTGGTACATATACACAATGGAGTACTATGCAGCTGTAAGAAAGAAAGATCTCTTATCCTTTGAGACGACGTGGAGGGACCTCGAGAGTATTATCCTAAGCGAAACAAGCCAAGCAGAGAAAGACAAATATCACATGATCTCACTTATTTGTGGAATATAATGAACATAGCAGTCTGAGGAACAGGGTAGACCCAGAGACGTGGAAGTAGGGTATAAACTGACACCCCTCAGGAGAGGGGGTGGGGGGGAGGGAGGAGATGAACCACAGAACTTATGCACATGTATGCATAAGTGATGGACATGGACAACAAGGCTGGGGACAGGGTGGGGGGATGGGGAGGAGGGTGTCAATGGGGAAAAAAAGGAGAAACCTCTGTAACAAAAATAAATTAATAAAAATAAAAAAAAAAAAATTTAAAAATCTTGCAGTTTGTGAGGCAGAGATCTTCATGCCTTGTGCCTGTAAAGAACGTCTTAGCAGATTATTAAAGAGTTGTCTTTCTTTTGAAAAAAAAAAAAAAAAAAAACAATCAGCAAAGGTACCTGCATGTTAGAAATCATTTACTATTTGGACTTATAAAAATCAATGCATAGTATACCATTTGGAAGATATATGCACTGGTCTACTTGTAACTTACTAGTTGTCCAATCTACTAGGAAACTAAGAGACCATAACTTATAATATTTAAAATATTTTAAGTAGCCCTGAGCAGTGTGGCTAAGCAGTTAGAGCATCGACCCACAGACCAGAGAGTCCTGGGTTTGGTTTCCGCTAAGGGCACGTACCTCGGTTGCAGTTTGTCCCCGGCCCCAGTTGGGGTTGTGCAGGTGGCAACCAGTCGATGTGTCTCTCTCACATCGATGTTTCTCTCTCTCTCTCTTTCTCGCTTTCTCCCTCCTGCTCTATCTGAAGATAAATGCAAAAGTGTCCTCGAGTGAGAATAAATAATAAAAAAAAAAAGAGAGACCATAACTTAAAATATTTTAAATATTTTAAGTAGCCCTGGCCAGTGTGGCTCAGTGGTTACAACATCGGCCAGCAGACCGATGAATCTCGTGTTTGATTCTGGTCAAGGGCATGTACTTCGGTTGCAGTTCATCCCCATCACGTCAATGTTTCTTTCTCTCTCTCCCTTTCTCTCTCTCTCCCTCCCATTCTATCAGAAGATAAATGGAAAATATCCTCAGATGAGGATTAAAAAAAAAAAAGTAAAATATTTTAAGTAAGTATTAAGTGGATTCAAAGGTCCTCTTCTAATATATCTGAATGGCATCTAACCAAGGGTAGGGAATTTGAAGACTTGAATTGAAGGACATCAATGTTCTAACTGAATCATTCAATGGTTCATTCAGTTAAACCTGCACTTGAAATTCTAGGAAAATGAATTGGTTAGGCTGAAAAGAAGAGGGGCTGGGGCCATGGGCATGTAGAGTATTAGGGCTCACAGTGTAGGTCTGTTTCATCACCAATCAAGGTCCGGTCTTGGACAGCTCAAGGGCACTGCCTTTATCTTTCCAAAGCCTACCGCAGATGTCATGCATCTAACAGGGCACTGCTTCCTACTGAGCAAAGAAGAAACATCAGCATCTTCTCGGCCACCGTCCAGCAGCCCCACCAGTCAGAGAAAGCTGCTGAGCCTGTGCAAACTTGCTGCGGTCACAGATAGAATGCCACAGGACCACTTAGAAGGCACGCCCACTGATATTTCATAGGTTTTATTCTAGTGTTCAAAAAATGAAGACCTCAGCTAAAAAAATTTTTTTAAAGCAATAACAGGCTGTTTTAACACATCACTATATCTTTCTACATTCCTTCCATTTATGTTATTTTTTATATTATAAAATGTTATAGGTATAAAGAGGTCCCTAACTATTACATGCATTTTACCTGCATATATTTCCTGCATATATTTCCTGCTGTACTACATTTTTGTTAACTTTTATTTTTTTTTTAATGTGTAATTTTGATTAATGAAGTTTTGGCTAGTGAAGGAATTTGCTTGGCTAAATGGTTAAGAAAATGTTTATGCTTTTTTCTCCTCCTCCAATCTAGGGTAGCTTAGCAGACATTTCACTTGAGTGTAGTGTCACAGACTCTTTATCACTTACCAATGACAGTCCTGGCCATGTGAGTCTCTACATCAGGCCAATAAATTAGCACAAGATGGGAAGTGGAGAAGCTGACCCAAATTTGGTTTCCAAAATTACAGCCTGAACAACACTAACTCCTCACAGTAACATAGTAAAAAAGTGATGTATCATTAGAATATAGTTACAGTTCTTCTAATTTATATATTTATAAATACATATATATTTATATAAACATCGTTGTGAGAGAGACACACGGACTGGTTGCCACCCACACGATCCCAACCAGGGCCAGGGACAAACTGCAACTGAGGTACGTGCCCTTAGAGGGAACCGAACCTGGGTCTCTCTGGTCCACGGGCTGACGTTCTAACCGCTGAGCCAAACCGGCCAGGGCACAGTTCTAATTTGAGCTGGCCTTGTCATAGCAGACAGAATTGTTCACAACCTACTATTACACAATTTCTATTTGCAGTATGGTGTTCTGTTGAGAGTTGGGCTGTGAGGTTAGGTCTGGGTTTGAATCTTTTACCTACTCCATACTGGTTGTATGACCATGGACTTCAGTTTTCTCCTCAATGAGCCTGAGATAAGAATATGCACCTCACTGTGTGTTGTAAGAATTAAAGGAAAGCCAAGAGCTTTCCTATGTTTCCTACAAACACATCATAAGTGTTCAACAACATTCACTTTGTAGTTATACTTCCATCTGCTTGACATTAAATATTGTTGTCACTGAAAATATAAAAGGAGTCAATAGTTCATCCTCATTAAAGAGCATACTCTTGTTTGAGCACTGCCCTCATAAATACCAGAGTCTTGTATGTATGTGTGGTTTTCAGAAATACTGAAAATGTGTACATATGATCATCCAAAAATGCAATGAATAAACTATGGGATAATTATTTCTGTCTGTATAGAGTCATCATAATACTTCTGTAAATATTTAACTCCATTTTTATAATAAAAAGATGATGTTTTACCTATGGATAACTACACCTCTGTGGATGAATATCTGGTATGTAAAATTGCTTATAAACTTTGACATGTGCTGCCTTCAAAACCCACATACCTGCTTGTAGCCATAGACGCATATTTAGGTGATGCCCTGGAATGGGGCGCTGCTGCTCTCACCTGTGCGGGGGAATTCCTGGTGCGAGTGTAGATGCCAGGAAATGATAGTGAGGATCTTCGATTGCCATCCACAACTTGCCTATATTATTTAAAAATAATGTATGAAATTCTATTTAATGTTTATAATTGGGACCAACCAGACATCATCACTGACTAATAAATGCTGTGTATTGATGGGCCAAGAGAGGTCAAAACCACATGACCCACACAAGGGGCCTTAGAGCACTGTGCTCCTATGAGTTTTTCCGAAGTCAAATAAATAAAACTTTTCCATTCTAACAAAGGCAAATAACCTGGGAAAGTGCTTTTTCTTTTCCAACAATCAGGAGATGCGTTAGATAGACTTTATGTGTAATTAGCAAAACACTTTGTGCTACGCACAGCTTAGTAATTAATTTAAAAGGGAGATTCAAAAACACATCTCCATGAGAGCATTCTGTCCTTACTCTAGTATAACATAAACTACTAATGTTGAAATGATAAAAATCAATTCAGGAATCCTGTGGCAATAGATAATACATGAAATTTGGTTTTAAAAGAACTTTACTGTCAGGTACAACAAAGATCATAGCTTTTAATGCTTATAATGAGCACTGATGTGTTATCCTAAGGGTTTATCAATCAAGCAGCATTTTGTAAAAAGACATTTTTGTTTTAGAATCGCATTATATTCCTCTAAATCTCCTTTGATATACTTTTATTCAGAAGTCACCTTCCACTACTGTCTACAATGCCCCATCGATGAGGCTGGGCAATCCATGAACAGTGAATGACTAAACTACAGGATTGAAACGTGTCCTTTGTCATTTCTGTGCCTGGTTAGATCACATCCAATTATACTACTTACCACTTGTAAAGGAAATCTATCAAACCCGTTGAAACATTTATAATGACATTTTAACTCCCTTCCGTCGAAAATGCAGTGGAAAGTATTCCGTAAGTGCAGTATTTAGAAGGAAGCTATTATTTGGAAGAGGAGCCAAATGTCTGAACCTGCTGTTTTAAAATTGCTTTCCAAACTCAAGGAAACATTTAACAAAGGAGGCTCATAATGGAGTCTGAGCTGGGCCCTGGGATGCGGACGCCATGTCCTGTGTTGTGTCATCTATTAACCCTCAGGAAGTTGATAAAACGGGAGGCAGATTGTATTGGTCCTCGCGTGTTTAAGTATCAAGCTGGTCCATAGCCTTCACAAGAACGAGAAATCATTGATTGCGAGCACTGTCCAGAATACAGGGTGGGCAAAAGGAGGGCCACAGCCGTGAGTATGCAAAACGCAGAGTTCATTAATTACGATTTATTAATGATTGTACTGTTTATTTGTATCACAACTGTAAACCCACTTTTGCCCACCCTCGTATATCCTGACAGTTCAGTGGGAGTTTCACTGCCATTTATTTTCAAATCAATACTCAATTACGAAGAGGAAGATTCACTCCCTTGCCCATTTTCAAGATGAAATTATGGACTGCAGCAATAACACTTCGTCAAGGCGAAGCACCGTCCATTAACTCGTGGAGGTACCGAAAACCGGCCCGAGACTTTATTAAACTCCACTCCCTCTCGCTCTCTCTTTTTGGCTTTTAATTAATCATTGTGAAAAAGGCCCTTCACATTGTGACTGATGACCGGAGAAAACAATTTTCTCCTAACTGCCTTTAATTTCAACTCAGGGAGAGCGCATTGACCGGCTCTCCCAACAGCCCATCAATGCGGGTTTTTAATGCGGTTTCTCCTTTGTTATTGAGAAGAATGGAGCGGCGACGGAGCCCGCGCTGCTCCTCATAACTCACATAATTGATTCGGTAAATGGTGCACATTTGCTACAGGATAAAAAGTGCTGTCAATAAAGATACTAGGTACTATATAAATTACTCCATTAACGAAAAATAAAGCTATTTATGGTTTTTAAAGTAAAATGCAGCTGGTTCTATAAAAAAGGAAAAAAGAATAGAATAGTAGGATTACATCCTTTCTTCCCCCTTATTGATGTGATGTCCTGCTCCTTCTCTTGTGGTTATGTGGAAAGCAATTAAAATCATAAAAAAAAAAAAAAAAAAATGAAGACGGGATGATAACAATAAAAGCTCTACCCTTAGGTAGTAAATTTGAAGGGCCAGATGGAAAGTGTGTAGTTCAACTTTTTTGGATTCTGACCCTAAACAGTTTTTACTTAGTTTTAGGTTAGGGCATGTAGACCTATCCAGCAAAATCTTTCAAATGTATTTGTTTAATAGAAACCGTTAAATATAAGCGCTAGCAGGCACGGAAAAAAATAAAACACAAAAAATTAAAAATTTTATTTCAAAGAATAGTATTTTTCTAGTGGTTTCTTCCATGAAGATTTATTTGTTTGACAGAATTTGATTGAAATGTCAAACACAGCAAATTTAAGAATTCTCTCAAGAGAACCAAGTTCCATGTTTGATGCCCACAGTCACTGTCAGTTTCAACCAAAGCTGTTTTCCAAGAGGCTACAAGAAGACAGCATGGAGAACATTTTCCTGCCTTGGTAAAATTGTGGCTTGGATCAGACAGGAAATGTTCAAAATCACCCATTTCCCTATCTAAAATCATTAGGTATAGTGGAATCACGGTATCATTACTCATTTGGGATTCATACCCTCCCTGTTTAAAAAAAAAAAAAATCCACACTTTACAATACAATATTGTATACAATGAAATAATTAAAATTTAAGGACAATCAGAAATCAGATAGTAAAACAAAAGGCAGTTTACCTGGAATCATAATAAAATTGTTTCTGCAGAGCACTAAAGTGAATCGGCTTCCTACAATCAAGAGAAAAAGGCAAATAGAATTTACTATCTAGTTTTCATTTTTAAAAAATACAAGTTCTTCTGAAGAAAGCTTTTTTTTTTTTTTTTGATAATTTGTTACATTGACCTTTCTCTCCTTTATGCAAAGCAAGATGCTTAACACTTGGTAGATGCTACATGGTACACTAAAGAATGTAAGATGGGTAAATACATGGATGCAGCTAACATCAATAAGTGTGAAGGAGAGAAGAAAGAACAATGAAATCAATGGCGATTTGTGGGAAGGTCTCATCCAATAACTAAATCCTATATTCACAATTTTGTTTTCTATGGATACAGATGACGTCCTACAGTAATACAGCTTTCTAGGAATCTGACTATGGACACATCTTAGAGAATCCAGATTAAGGAATGGTCACTGTGGCCCTCCAGCTTTCTCAAACACCAGTTTGCGCCCTGACAATCTTAGTTCTTGTCAAGTGCAAACAGCACTGCTATCCCCGCTTTTACTCACCAAGATTACTGTTTCTGTTCTGAGCTCAAGTCTGTTTAACCCACTTCCCAGATAGAAGTGAAGTCATACAAATAATAATCATTATGCCTTTGCTATGCACTCCCAGGTACCCCTGTGGACACTCCATTCCCAATCCCATCTTCTTCATTTGGTTACTGTGTGGTGTCTCACACGCACCCATTCAGAAAGTTTCCAAATTGGCTCCATGGACCGGGGCTCTGACAGCTGGACTTCCACTGCTCTCGGTGCCTCATGAAGGCCGACACATAACACTGCCATCAGCTTGCTGCCCATAAAGCTCTTAGCAGCCCAGCCGGTGTGGCTCAGTGGTTGAGCATCGACCCATGCACCAAGAGGTCGCCAGTTCGATTCCTGGTCAGGGCACATGCCCAGGTTGTGAGCCCGATCCCCAGTGGGGGGGCATGCAGGAGGTGGCCAATCGATGTTCTCTCTCATCAATGTTTCTATCTCTCTCTTCCTCTCCCTTTAAAGTCAATAAAGAAAAAAATAAATAAAAAGCTCTTAGCAGCCAGGGAAGCCACCACTCTTGACAAGATGTCATAACACCATGACTGAAGACAGGGTGAAGCTATTCAACCCTGAACTCTTCCTCACCCCCTAGAGGATAAAACATACCTACGCTACAAAACACCAAACTCCAGGCAAATACCTAGTTTTGATCCCAAGGTCACACAGATTATTATTATTTATTGTAGTTTTAGTTTGTGTGCGTTAGCTGCTCTTTAGCCCTCAGGGTCAGTGTGGAGGGTGATTTCAGTAATGGACAATTTGCTCTAACTTGGTTATGGAGGCATTGTTACTAGGCCAGAAGTACGTGCTGATTTGCTTCTCTCAGAAGGTTCCTTTCTTGTTCATCATTCAATGATGCTTGGGAGCCCCAAGCCTCTGGAAATACCTAAACCTGGGGTAGGCGTGACTCATACTTGAGTGCAGTGCTTAGATCTAGCGTACTTGACATTGCCACAATGCTGAGTCAGATTCAGAAGAAGGTGGAACCCTCTGGGCCACTGTGATAGAGGTGGGAGAACCATAGCACTGTGTGCGGCACCTTCTAGCTTCACCCACATTTTATTTATAAACCAGAAAATGAGGCCCAGGAAGATGAGATGATCCTTAAAATGTCAAATAACTAATCAACGGCAGGACCAGGACAAAAATCGCCACCTCTGATCTTTCCAGTCTAGGATGCCACCTGCAAGGTTCTTCCAAAGGAGAGGAAAATGAGATTCTTGGGACAGATCGATGAGAAGGTCAGAAGGTGGAATGTGGGCAGATGTCGATGGTTTGCAGATGTGAAGGTTGGTGGTGTTTTTTCCTATAAAATAGGAAATTAAATTATCTTATTTGTTAAGAGTTATGCAGATGGGGACTTAAAAAGGGGTATGGAGAGAGTGAACATCTTCTAGAAAGGTTCTGGTCTGTTCCACAATTTCGAGCATGAAAAATAACCTCACAACTTCTGCCAAAGCAAGACACTGAGGCCAAAATGGTTAAGCAGTTGTTATGGGCTGAATGTGTGTGTCCCCCCAAATTCCCATGTTGGAATTCTAACCCCCCAAGGCAATGGTGATGAGGTCACGAAGGTGAAGCCTTCACGATGGGATTAGTGTCCTCATAAAAGAGGCCCCAGAGCTCCCCCATTTCTTTCTACATGTGAGGACACAGCAAGAAGACGCTGTTTGTTTTATTTATTTATTTATTTATTTATTTATTTATTTATTTATTTATTTTTGAGTATGTTTTCATTGATTTTTTAGAGAGAGAGGAAGGGAGATAGAGATAGAAACATCGATGTGAGAAACTTCAATCAGCTGCCTCCTTCACGCCCCCTCCTGGGGATCAAGCCCACAACTTGGGAATGTGCCCTGACCAGGAATCGAACCGGGACCTCTCAGTCCATGGGATGACACAATCCACTGAGCCACACCATCTGAGATATTTATTTATCTTTATCATTGAAAGTATTACAGATGACCTTCCTTCTTCCTCCACTCCCCCCACCCCTCTGAGGTTTGTCAATCCATTCCCTGCTTCCATGTCTCTGGGTCTATTTTGTTCGTCATCTTATTCTGTTCATTATATTCCACAAATAAGTGAGATCATGTGATACTTGGAAAAGACAGTGTTTATGGACCAAGAAGAGAGCTCTTCTCAGAAAATGAATCTGCCAGCACCTTGATCTTGGACTTCCAGCCTCCAGACCTATGAGAAATGAATGTCTGTTGTTTATAAGCTACCCAGTCAGTGGTACTTTGTTATAGCAGCCAGAGCTAGGACAGTAGTAACCAACTTTTCTAGTATAATATTATACTAATTTCATTTTTTTAAAAACTCTAGGTTGGGCAGTAACCAGAGCCCCTGACTCTCAGGCAGCCCCATTCAGAGACTTCTGTGATGACCAGAACATGTGAGTCTCCTCACACTGTGGGGTCCACTCAGAAGCAGAACCTATTTAAACTGCAAACGTTTGAGCAATTAGTACCATCGTATTGCCATGGTGATCCTTGGGAGACATTGGAAATAATGTGTCTCTAAAAATAATTTAGTCAAGCGTTTCTGATTTGCTGAGTTTCACCTAAAAATGTAGAATTTTTAAAAACCCAATATGGTTAGAAAAAACTTGAGTGTTTGGTCTGCTCTACAGACACACGCTTCCCTAGCTCATGTTTCTTCATCAAGCATCATGGCTACTTATTCTGGAAAAAAGATTACCCCGTGAAAGGACTATTTTAAAATTAAATTCACTTGACCAAACAAAATGAATAGATATGTTGCATAACGTTAGTGCTTGTTTTAATTATTAGCTGTCAGGCTCCTGATTACAAGTTTTCTTAACACAAAAATACTCGGCACTGGTTCAGTTACCACACATCCCCTTTCTTGTTACCACCAATTTGGAAGTATTTTTCTTATTCTTAACTTTGACCGAGGCCTGTATATTTCAACTTTTTTCCCCCAGGTATATGTTAAGCCACGCCATTGCCCTCCAAGCTTCACCTGTCCCGTCAAGAGCAGAGCTGGAGATACTGCTGGAGTGGAGACCAGAGCTGAATGGAGCCCTGCTTCGGACATCTGCACAATCGAGTTCAGTTCAGTGCTCAGAGCTCTAACTGCTTCTTCTGTTCTGTCAACAAATCTATAGGAAACAAAATGGAGCATAGAGAAGTCTGATAAACCATCGGGCAACAACCAGTACAACCAGTCAGTTGGAAGATGTATTTTGGAGATTTAACCACATGGACATACTGTTGCTGAGTGCTGGTCCATTGTATGGATTGCACAGAATGTCCAGCAATTTTCCAGTTTATGAGCACATGTGTATCAGGGAGCACTCTCTAAGGAAACAGACCCTATGGAGGGGATATATATATATATATATATATATATATATATATATATAAATCCTTATTATATAGTCTCTGTCTGTCTCTCATCTAAAATAAGGGTGCATCCTACAATTGCTGTGATCTGTAGTCATAAATGGTTGCCATTTACTGTGCATGTTCATCAAAATATACAGACTGGTTACCAGCGGCCCAGAAGAAAAGTGTGGGACAATAATGAGCACACAGAAAACGCTCATCGTCAGTGCTGTTGATGGTGCGGAGGAATCGGCCGACACCATGGCGAGTAATGGACTTAAAACCTCAATGCAAAACGCATGCAGAAAGGCCGGCGGGCCCCAGGGGAGTGTTAAGAATGCAGTTCAGTTCATTTATACTCTGTTTTATGTGGAAAAGAGACATGCGTGATAAACTTTAAAAAAAAATAAATATTGAAAGGTACGCTAAATTAGAAATTCTAGGTGATAGTTTAATTAGCAACATCGTCTCTTTCTAAATGTGACATAAAATTATGTCTTTTAATCACGACTTTTAATTAGTGGCACCTTAGATTCAGAGAATATGGATATTTGAAAACCAACTGACCCATCAACATTTTCTAAAAACAGTATTTTGCAGTAGATAAAGAACCCCCTAAACCAGTGCTATAAATTAAAATCTGTCACAAATAATTACTTCTAAGATGTTATTTATATTTGGGGAAATAGCTCAACCTACTCATGCCAGAGTTTTCTTCCGTGTGAAAAAAGAGAAACTTTTCCCAAGACGTAATTACAAATTACCAAGCATTCATAAAATGTTTTAGAGAATTGAAAAGAAACTCTGAGAATATTTGGCAGGATAATGGGAAGAAGATACTGAGTTTTGAAACAGAGATTATATAATTTTCTACTGTATTATTTCAAACATTGCGCCTCAGAATGGTTTTTTAATAAAGTAAAAGAAAAAAAAGGAAGACTAAAACTCATCAAAGCTAAAACCTAAGTGTTGGTATCAAAAGAAATACCTTCATTCAGTCAGATACAGGAAGCAGACATGACCTCCAGCTCCAGAACACGACGTGTGAAATGTTGGTTGATTATGTGTAAGTGAGAAGACACACTCTACAAAGTGTGTCGTTTGCATGTTATAAAAGGATATTCCATTAAGTATTTATTACTAAATGCAATGCTGATAAGTTACTTTTCCCTCATTCACTGGGAAAGTGTGCCGCAATCTAACACCTTGGTTTCTTAATAACCGTTGCATCTGCGACCTCTAATTGTGTGGAGAACTACTGGAAAATTCTCAGATGAATTCTAAAACATTTTCTTTAGTATTCTGTCTCTCTTCTCTTCATTTCTGTTATTTAAAATCACACCATGTCAAAACAGAATGTTCTGGAGAGAGTGTTTTTAAATATATATATATATGAATGCAGCTTTACCCATTTGGTGAATAAAAGTGAAGCATTAATTTCCGAATGAAGAAGCCTGAGTATTAGGTAATAGATGCACTGGATAATTTAAAGTCAGATTAACCAAGGGAAAGAACAGGCGCAGTTACCCCCTGCATTGTTGCACTCCTGACCTCATTCTTCACAGCTCAGTGTGTTTTTTAAAAAACAGAATTACTGCCCTGAGAATATTCCACTTTAGGGCAGAAGTTGTACTTTTTACGGCCTTCATCAAGTTTTATATCCAAAGATGTTTTCATATAATGATTGTGTTTGTGTCTGGGTTGCAGAAGGGGGCACAGATCATGGTGTATTTTTATGCTTATTAACAGCTATCCCACTACATGATTTCAGTTTTCCATATATTAGTGCCTGCTATTTGTTTTAATAAAGCCAATAGGATGTCAGATGTTTAAACATTTAATATATTTTTTAAAAATTCAAAAGGAAGCAGAGCAGTCAATCAAAGAAAAGAAAGCTTCCATAGTAGAGAAGTGGGGAGAGAGAAGGCAAAAATGGCCAAATTGACTCAGAGCTTCTTTTAATCAGGTCTCCCCTCTGCGGCATCATTACAGAGTGATCTGTAGGAACTGGAGATGTCATTGCTGGCCATGTTCCTTGCTATTTTTTTTTAATCAGAATATTTCAAAGCCCAATATACGTTTCTTTATTTTTTCATCAAACCCATATAAGCATAAAACTGTATCAAAATATGAATTTTAAAATTAAATTATTTCTATCCATAATTTTATAAACCTGGACTATACCAGATTATAAAGAAATAGTCAGGAATAAGTAAAACCATTAGTCAATTCTATTTCAAAAATGAAGGGAGGTTCGATAACTGTTTCTCTTGAATTCATTTTTACATGTAACAAATGTAGTAAAGAATAAGAAGAAAAGAGGATGAAAAGTCATTAATAGTAAAAATCTCCTTCTTAAAAAAAAACTAGAATCTTTTTATTATTGACTGGAAGGAAATGAGTGTGTGACCCATGAGGTCAGGAGGTATCTATCATCTATCTATCTATCTATCTATCTATCTATCTATCTATCTATCTATCTATCTCTGTCTCTATCTCTATCTCTACCACCATCTCCATTTCCACATCTGTCTGTCTGTCTTTACAGTTTCAATACACCATAGGCAGCATCCACATTCTTTCAGATTATTTGTGTATCTCACAGATGATGAGCACAGATTTCCATTTGCATAAACCTGTAAGGGGAATACTATTTTCCCCATTTCTACAGGTGAGCAAACTGAGGAGCCATGGGGAACTTGCACTGGGTCACCCGGACATGAGGTGGCAGCATGAAATGTAAGCCTAGAAGGTGTGGCTGGGCATGCACGCTTTAACATTCCATGATCCTGCTGTTCCACTAGCTTTGTGCTCATTGCAAGGTGTCAGCATTATCATGGGAGACTGCAGGTGGCCCTCTCTGGCCTGGAAAACCCCCATTTAAAAGGGATGTTTGGAGATATCAGGTGCAGATGGGAGCCTGAGAGAAATGTCTCAGGAAGATCACTGTAGGAAAGATGAAGGGTGCAGAGAAAGGGAGAATTCTGAAAACATTGGGCTATGAAAACATTTGGGGATTGAAATGAGTCTTTGCATGTTTTTCTTTAGGAGAAGCCTGACCATGTCAGCACCACTCCTGTCCTTGCTGGCATCCAGGGAAGCCCAAGTCCTACTTGGAGGATGACTCAGAATCACTAACAGGATGCTGATGAACGTTTTCATGGAAGGCAGCAGAAAAACTCATCAGTCTTCAGATTTCTGATAGTAAATTGCTATTTTTAAAGCTGTCTTTTGGTAAGTTAAAGAAAAAAAAAGACATGAAAAGAAAACAAAGACCTCTAAAGTTTGTAAAATTGTTTTATAAATTTAAAGCAACAAATGAAATCTTAGCATCAGACTTAGCATTCCTAGTATGGAGTTAGTTAAGTATGTAGGTATGTATGTATCCATTATTCATCCATCACCCATCTATCCATCCATCCATCTATCCATCTATATATCCATCCACTTGTCTATCTCTTTATCTAAGTCTATCTAACTATCGTCTATCTATCTATCTATCTATCTATCTATCTATCTATCTATCTATCTATCATCTATCTATCATCTATCTACCTATCTATTTATCATCTATCTAAATCTATCTCTCCATCAATCCATCTATTTATCCATCCATTCAGCTATCTATCCACCTTTCAAATTCTCGTTTAAAATGATGCTAACCTTATTCATCTCTTATTAATTAATAAATTGAATACAACTTTTTATTCAACTTATCTCTATTGTTGAATGTATTATAGATGTTCCTCATTTTTCCCCCATTGACCCCCTCCTCCCCATTTCTGCCCCCCTCCTGCCTTTCCCCATGCTGTTGTCTGTATCCATTGGTTATGCATATATACATATAAGTTCTTTGGTTTATTTCTTCCCACCCTCAACCCCCCTTCCCTTTGAGGTTTGTCAGTCTAACAACCAATTTGCACTTTTTAATCCCTTCACCTTTTTCACCCATTTCCCCCAACCCCCCTCCCGTCTGGCAACCAACAATATTTTTCTGTGTCTATAAGAATGTTTCTGTTCTGCTTGTTCATTTTGTTTGTAGATTCAATTGTTGATAGATATGTATTCATTGCCATTTTGTTTGTTCATATTTTTTTTTATCTTTTTCTTCAAGAAGATCCTTCAACATTTCATATAATAACGGTTTGGTCGTGATGAACTCCTTTAGCTTTTCCTTGTCTGGGAAACTCTTTTTTTGGCCTTCGATTCTAAATGACAGCTTTGTAGGATTGAGTAATCTTGGTTGTAGGTTCTTGCTTTTCATCACTCTGAAAATTTCTTGCCACTCCCTTCTGGCCTGCAAAGTTTCTTTTGAGAAATCAGCTGATAGTCTTATGGGAATTTCCTTATAGGTAACTAACTGCTTTTCTCTTGCTGCTTTTAAGATTCTCTCTTTGTCTTGAATCTTTTGCATTTTGATGATGATGTGTCTTGGTGTGGGCCTCTTGGGTTCATCTTGTTTGGGACTCTCTGTGCTTCCTGGACTTGTATGTCTGTTTCCTTCACCAAGTTGGGGAAGTTTTCTGCCATTATTGTTTCAAATAGGTTTTCGATTTCTTATTCTCTCTCTTCTCCTTCTGGCACCCCCAAGATGGGAATGTTGGCACGCTTGAAGTTGTCCCAGAGGCTCCTTACACTGTCCTCATTTTTTTGGATTCTTTTTTCTTTTTGTTGTTCTGATTGGGTGTTTTTTGCTTCCTCATATTCCAAATCGATGGTTTGCTTCTTGGCTTTACCTACTCTACTATTGAATCTGTGTAGATTATTTTTTATTTCAGTTAGTGCCTCCTTCATTTCTGACTATGCATCCATCATTTCTGACTGGTCCTTTTTTATACTCTTGAGGTTCTCACTAAGTTCATTGAGCATCCTTATAAGCAGTGTTTTGAACTCAGCATCCGTTAGGTTGCTTATCTCCATTTCGCTTAGTTATTTTCCTGGAGTTTTGTTCTGTTCTTTCATTTGGGATCTGTTTCTTTGTCTCCTCATTTTGGCTGCCTCCCTGTGTTTGTTTCTATGAATTACTTAGCAAGAGGTATGGGGCTAGCTGAGACCAGATGCTGCTTGTTTGAAAGAATTTAGGAAAAGCTGAAGCAGGATCCAAGACAGGCCAATCCTATGGTAAAGCAACTGGCAACAGCTTGAGTGGGCCTGAAAGTTGGGTGGGGCGGGGCCTCAGGGAATCACCAGGGCGGGGCAAACAGTGTGAGCCAAGTTGCTGGAGTCCCAGATATGGCCTTGTCTGCCAGCCCAGGGAAGGGCTCTCCAAGGGAACAATGGCCTCCCACAGCACATCTGTCCAGGACAAAGCTGCCTCTCCAGCCCTAGCTCCAATGCCAAACAACTCAGTTCTTCCCCATAGCACTCTGGTGCCTTTCAAGCTGCCTCCCCCACGCTGGAGCCTGGAGGGTGCGAGTCCGAGTAAGTCCGTGCACGGGCCCTTTAAGAGGAGCTGCCTGGGGCTCCAGAAGCCTCAGCCTCCCTCAGCCTCAGTTCCCGCTGGTTTTTCCAGCCAGAAGTTATGGGGACTTCTCTTCCTGGCACTGGAACCCTGAGCTGGGCGCCTGGTGTGGGACGGGGACCCCTCAGTCCTCAGGGAGGACCTTCCCAGCCGAGGTGTCCTCCTAATTTTTATCCGGCACACGCGGGTGTGGGACCAGCCCGTGGCGCCTCCGCCCTCCTACCAGTCTCGATGCGGCTTCTTCTTTAATTTCGTAGTTGTAGGACTTCCATTCAGCTCGATTTCAGGCGGTTCTGAATGATGGTTGTGTTGTAGTTCAGTTGTAACTTTGATGTGGTTGTGGGAGGACGCGATAACGCGTTTACCTATGCCCTGAATACAACTTTTGAAATGTGTTCATTTTGTATGCACAGGAGAGCCATGAGTTAACCTTTATGAAAAGTATGCTTTTTCAGGAAAGAGTAAATCTGGCCTGTGCCCCTGTCTCTCCTTGTTGGCCACCACTGAGGTACAGGTAGTTCTTCCCCACACCCTCGTTGTGCTAGGTCCATGGACCTGGACCTTCATGTCACAGCCACTAGGTCACTGCTAGGCTACACTTGCTTTGACCACCATTGGCCAATCTTCCCAAACTGTGTTTGGTTAAAAGTGTTTCCACAGGACTATGGCCATGACATTCTTCCAGGTATTCTGAGCACCCATCCTCTACCTCTCAGCAACCATGTTGGAGTCCAGGCTTTTCTAAGAGAACATCTGTCCCTTCGGCTATTCTTAAGAAATGAATCATGAGGCTTCCCTGTTTGCTGACCTTGAAACCACCAGGTATTTCTAGCATTACACTCCCCCACATGGCTTCACCCAAAGATGTTGAGACACTGGAACCCCTGTCAGGCCCCAGGCAGCATCTAAGCCCCTTACATCCTCTAGTGTCTCTCTTCCGCCCAATTATGGAACATCACAGAGTTTGATCGCAACACTTCTTCTTCAGATTCCCCCAACTCAGTGGACTATGGTTAGTATTCTATGCTCTGAATCCTCTGGCTTTACTACTGGTAGTCTTAGCTAAGCTATTTTTAATTTGAAGATTAAAAATTCCTTCTCAAGAGAGCCTGGCTCTTAGAAATCAAAAGAGCTTTGACTCAAACGATTGTTCAGCTTTAGTTTTTAAAAAGTCTAATTAGGAGCTCAAAAATCAAGAGGTGAACGTTTGTTAGGTCCCCTGTGTTCGTTCTCTTTCCTGAGGCAATAAAGCTTAGCTTCATAATGTGAAATTAATAGAGTACAGGATGCAGGGTTTTAAAATGTGTAGAAGTAAACATATGCCGGGTATGTTTTCAGGATACTATCCCACAAAAATGTATTAGGCAGAAAATGCCTGGTCCTCCTCATCTGTTCCCACCCACTGTCTCATTCATTTATATTAAAGGGGAGAAAACACTTCTTCTATGAAATGTCATGTCTAAACCTGAGTTTCTTTCTCTCTCAAACCAGTTTCTTTCAATTCCTCCACTCAGATAATGGCAGCTCTATTTTCCTAGGTGAATAGGCTAAGAGCCTTCACTTGGTCCACTGACCTTTTCCCCCTAATCTTCCCCACATTTAGTCAATCAGAAGAAGGTCATGTAGAGTCACCTCTTACCCCTTCTTGTTCTACTTCTGTGGAGTGAGCCATTATTATCAATCCATCAAGCCTGTGCCTTATTTTAATAGTTTACCCACTGGAATCCTCACTTCTGCTCCCTGCAGTCTGCTCTCAACACAGGTCAAGGCCATCTCTGAAACTGTGGACCCTACCACATCTGCCCATGCTCCCCATGAATTTCCATCCCTCTCAAAGTAAAGCCAACCTCTTGACGGGGCCCTACTCTATTTCACTATTTGGGCCCCTTCCTCCTCTATGAACTCATCTGCAATCTTCCTGTTTCCATTCTCCCCTTCCAGCCACACCCTCTCTTGCCATTTCTCAAATACACCATCTACATGATGCCCCGGGAGCACTGCCCTTTCTGTTAAAACTTCCTCCTGGTCATCACACGGACAATTCTTCCACTACTTACAGTCTGGACTCAAAGGTTGCTTTACCGGCAAGTCACCAACACCAAACTTCCCTCACCCTTGACATTCAGTCTACCCTCCCTGCCTCATTCTTCATCATCACCACTCACCACTATCTACCATGCTGGCTTTTTACTTGTTTATTTTTCTTATCATCTTTCTCTCCAAACAGAATGCAAGCTTAATGTGTGAAGAGAAAATATATTTGAATTTCCTGAGGACATTTTGCTTAATATTTTAGAACAAATTCCCATATTCACTGAATATTTTTATGCTATTGATAACTATAATAAAGATATAAGGGCTCACTTAAATGAACAAAGAATTATTCTTTACTGTGGAGCTATTAAATCAAAGATGGTGCTCATTTGTGTTCTGTAATATGGTATAAATTAAATTTTAACTAGAAAACACATTTTACTGCTATATCTTAGATACAGATGCCCTTTGTTATAGGCTATTATATTTATTAATATTTAATTCATTCTTAAATTTACATTTTTCTACAAATGAACTCTTCAGATTTCATTTCAAGTGAAATGTGTTTTTGTGAGTGTACCTGCAATTTTGTGCATTTCATTCACCACATAACTTTCATATTAAGCCACACACAGAAAAAAATCAGCTCGAGAAATCTCATTTTAAGATCACATAACCTACCCAGGACAACAATGTTCAGGTTTAACACAATTGGAAGGGATTTATCCCTATGGCTGACAATGCGATTTCAAGAGAACCCTTAAAGGAACATGATAGCAGCTGTGAAATCTTGGAATTTCTCCCCTCTCCTGTATGACACCTTGATAAGGCAATTATAGCATAATTACCTTAACAAGTGGCATTACAGGAAATTATTGTCATTCTCCTGTTAAAATAACACATAATCATCGGCAAGTGAATTCTAGAATTCCCAATCAGCATCTCATTACCTGCCATTGGCCATGAAATGAGCATAATTGGTGGGCACTAACTGACAAGGTATTTTGAAGGGGGGAAAATATGAAAGAGGACAGTCTGAAGAATCAACGGAAACACAACCAAGTTAACCCCCAATGACCAAATTTGCAGTTAAACAGCAATATTTACTGGTCCTTTGAAAACCTGGCAAGCCTGGCATTTCTTTGTTTTCCATAAACATGTTTGCTTCTCTGTCCTGCCATTGAATGTTTCCCAAGGCAGTTACTCCTGTGAAGCAGCCCATTGTGACACTGTGTTCTCCTATAAATGACACCATTCTCAATTGCATGTCACTTCAATAAAAACATCTCTTTAAACCATTCGCTTCTCGATACAACAATTTGCTTCCAGATGCAGTTTTATTTTCACAACAGTAGACATACTTAAAAATAGATCTTTACAACCCATCCTATGGCCCTTGAAGCCTGCATTTTTATCAAGATCTTGAAGCAACATGACTGACAGAAAGGTATGAAAAGACACCATTAGAAGATTTAAATTTTCTCTAATGTCAACGAAGACGAGAACTTATGGAGATGGTCACAGAAAGCAGGAGATACTCACCGTGCTCTCAGAAGTGACCTCTCGGGTCCCCAGGCTCAGGCTCCCAAAGGGAATCTTTAGTGTAAAACAAAGATTTGCCTTTGCCAATATCTTAGGGGTTTTTTAACATATTCCTGGCCACCCTCTGTTCTGGCTCCCCAGAAGGCCATTGCTACATGCTGGCCAATATGTAAGGGCAAGTAGGGCAACCAACCCCAGCATGCTACTGAGCATCACTGCAGGACCAGGTGAAAGGAAGACTTACCTTCCCACAGTATGTCACAGCCAGTGTAGACTCGAAGCCTGCCCGAGGGCCACTTTTCCAAAAAATGTGAACTAAACAAACATTTATACTTCTCAACATTTCATGTGGTGAGAAAAAGGATTAAATGACACATTAATACATGGAAACAGAGAGATATACTCTCAATCATAACAAGTCATTCTTTTTACTGTGTATGAATTTCTTCCAGATCAGCTTTGATATGATTTTTTTTTTTAATTATAGCATTGTATTTTAAATGAGCCCTTCTTTATTACTATTTTTTTTTTTTACAGAGTCTCAGAGAGGCCCCATTAGTTGAAATCAGCAAAGCATTTGAGAGGTTGCGCGGCTATGGCACAGAAGCTGTCTGAGATTCCCATCTCTACCTGTGCCTGGGTGAACACTGCCTCTTTCTCAGGTGCCAGGGCATGCTCAGAGTCACTTGATCTACACCTGCATTGAGCCACAATGGGACACCTTGCTCTCCACCTGCCTCTGGAATCTCTTTCTGTTGGCATGCTGAGGGATTTGGATTCCAAATATCATTTTCATTTTTTAATTTATTTGATTGTTCAGAGTATTATAGATGTTCTGCAGTTTCCTCACCTTGCTTCCCTCCACCCATCTCTCCCCTCCCCCACCCCAGGCCTTCACCGGTCTATTGTCTGTGTCCCTGGGCTATGCATATATACACATAAGTCCTTTGATTAATCTCTTCCTGCCCTCCTTCCAACCTTCCCTCTGAGATCTGTCAAATTCTATTTTAGCCACATGGAGGTTTTGTTGTAGAGGAACTGACTTCTTTGTTAAAATAAAACCACCATCTCATGTGAGAAGTGAGTGAGTCATCCTTTTTAGGAATTTCTGGTCATTTTTGTCTTCCTTTTTGTGTCTGCACATTTTAAATCCCTCTTCACTAAGTATATACAAAATCCCCTTGATCCTGTTTCCTTTGTTTTCTATGAAACAAGCTCTCCATTCAATTAGAAACAAAACTCATGCAAAATTTACAAATGGAAATTCACGCAAAGCAAAATAATCACAATAATGATGATGGATTGCGATGACTGCATGCATTTGATCCTACAAAAATTACCCATTGGTCCCAAGGAGTGATGCCGATTTCTGGGCACCCTGCTGTTTCCACCTCTTCTGCACCACCACCTGCACCCATGCATGGAGCCATCTTCCTGCTTCCTGTCAGAAAACGTCTCCTGGATATCGGAGACCTTCCTCCTTGTGGAAAAAACAAATGCTCAGATGCACTCCAGCTTATCTTTCTTGTTGAAGAGATACTGTTTAATAGTAGCCACATCCAAGAAACAATAATGAAGTCTGAGTATCAACCCTTTAAATAAACTTGTACAGTTGCTAAACATATATTTAAAAATTCACTTCTTCTGCACAAGACAAGCAAACTTTTAGAAGGCAGAGTTTATGTAGTTGGAGCAACAACTGCCCTCTCCAACACTACCACCCTGACACATTCAGATACTAACTTCTCCGCTCCCCGAATGCGGGTGTCTGGTCTACAGAATGTAGGAGGTTACTGGGAGTTTCCTATTAGACATAATGTTTTTAATGGACTCTTACTGGCAGAGAAGACCCATGGGGCATATTTTTAAAATCATAAAATTTTGTTTGGAAATAACATTCTTGGTGATTTTATTAAATAATTTACTAATTGAAAGAGAACAGGACATTGTAAATGTAGACAAGATATGAGAGAGGAAAAATGTAATTAGAGTGGACCCTGGAGATCCCCAACCAAGATCTGCGTGCACACATTTCCTCTAACTCAACGCCGTGCCCCAGACCATTACTGCTGCTGATAGCAGACTACTGGGACCAGGCAGGACTCCCTGCTGCCTCCACAATTGACAAGCCTGGATCCACTGAGGCACCCACTTCCCAGAGGCTGCCTGAAAGTTGGAGTCATGCATCTTGGACATGCAGAAGGCTTCACACCCTAGACAGAACACCTGGAGACATGAGGAACAGAAGACACTCAAGGATACATTTTTCTCTTGTTTTGTTTTTCGCCCCAGATGGACTGTACCTAGACACAGTAGTTCATAAGGCCAGTATGGAGCTATCCCATGAGGCGGAGCTATCAGCAGTTCTGTGACAGAGAGGTGGTCAGCCCGAAAAACGTGTCCCTGTGTATTTTATCTCCCACTTGCTTGTCTGACTGCCCTTCCCCTTCACTCCTGCTGCCCTAGGGTTACACTCAGGTAGAAAGTCTCAGCATATAAGTTTGGCCTTACTCTTTACTTTCTAGGGCACCCAGAATAAGAAAGCAATATTTTAAAAGTTTTATTCTTCAAAGAAAACCAAATGGTCTTTTGAAAAATTGGATGAAATGACTCTCAACTTACTTATTTGTTAAATGGCAAATGTACTTCAGAATTTCTGAAGTGGTTCCCATAATATGTGCACTTTGGAAAGACATATGAATCATTGAAGCACTTTATTAGTCCATTGTTACTCATGATGAGCTAATATTTACCATATAATTATTTACACCTTTGCTAATAATATGGAAACTAATAGAAATCTTTGTGTAGGCAGAGTAATTGCTTTGGGTCACCTTAAAAATTATATTATTAGCTGGCCTCCAGCAGGTGTTCATTTCATCTGATTTATATCATTTTTACTTATATCTGTTCCATTTCATCAAAGCATAGTAATTATGTGACATAGCAAAGTACATTCTGCAGAATATCATAAAATGATAATCACAGGCTTGGTGAACGTATGAATAAGGTACTAGTTCTCTATTTTTATGGCATAATAAATAAATATCTGGGAACTATTCTCTATAAGTAATAGAACAAAGACATTGGGAAATGTTAAAAACATAATACATATAACTCGAAATAGATTTTATAATATTGCTAACTTGAAAAATAAATTATTCTATTTATCAATATAGAATCATTAGATTTAACCACTTATCTAACACGTGTGAAAGAAATATTTTTCTTAGGCTTGATTTGAAATTATCAACTATGATTTTTCATGCTTTTTTTTTTTTTTTTTGGTCTTTATCACTTAATGCAAAATGTAATGTATTTCTGGGAGCCAACAATTGGGAAATAGTCTTAGAAAAATAAAACTTGTTACAGATGAGACACTTCGTATTACATTTGGATTTACTTTTTGCACTATATTTTCAGCAATATATTGTGATGATAGTACAGAAGCTTTTCCTTTCATATATAATCAGTTTTTACTTGGATTTTGTGTTATTTTTTAGGTGGTTGTTTTTGCATGCATTAAGTTTGGGCAGTAGAGTGAGAGTGGAAAGCAAAACCATCCTACAGAACGTCACACATTTTTTAAGCATTATTTTCATTAGGAAATCAACAATTCCATGACAGTTGGATTCGATTATATTGTCCAACAGAAAACAGACTATAAAATCATTGTTATTAAGTTAGTTAACGCAAAGAAGAGTTGTTTCCCTAATCAACAGATCATTCATAAGACAAACAATGAACAGTTTTCTCCTTTGGCCTGCCTCATTTCTCCACCTTACAGCGTGAGACGTTGACTATTTTGTAAAACACGAAGCCTAAACTTGTTAAACATATATCACCTTCTAAGAATATTTCATGTTCGTGTTGATATTTTTAAGTCAAGTCACTCCCTGAACTCCAACATGACATCAGCAATTCTAAAGAATCTTCATGTACTTGACGAATGGTTGGATGTGTTATATGGTACGTAAAACGTTCCCACCAAAATCTACCTGTCTTCACCTCAGTAGAAGTGAAGGAAAGATTTGAGTAGGAAAAAAAGCCTAATATTTTTACAAAGCCTCAAAAAATGGTTTTAAGTATTTGCATTGGTGATTAAACTAATGTTTTCTTAATTTAAATCTTCTATTTTAAAAATGTTTGTTTTGCAGGCACTACTACACCTTGGATTCCAGCCATGACCATGCCACGTGCTCATTTAAAGACTCTCAGTCTTTCCTTTCCTGTAGAATATAGTCCAAGTTTCAGACGGTCATTTTTTAACTGACGTATGGTGGTCGCACCCACCATTCAGATATCACTTCCTTTTTTCCTTTTCTTTCATGAATTTTTTGCAGAATTAAGCTACCTTTTTCACTTATACACTAGAAATCTTATACCCAAGGTGACATTTAAAATATTTGCAGAGATGGTGTTCATGGAACTACCAATCAAAACAGACAAATCAGCCAAATGGGAATAAAAGAAAAAAATCATACAGCTGACCCTACTCTGATTTCTACCTGGATGCTTTCTATAGCTCTTTCTGATAGATCTGTTATGAACTAAATGTTTTGTGTCCCTCTCAAATTCATATCTTGAAGCCCTAACCCCAGTGTGACGATGTTAGGAGGTGGGGCCTTGGGGTGATTAGGTCATGAGGGTGGACCCCCAATAATGGGATTAGTGTCCTTATCAAAGAGACTGAGAGAGCTCCCTTGCCCCTTCCTCCAAGTGAGGACCCAGGAGAAGATACTGATGGACCGAGGAAGCCAGTCTTCACCAGACGCTGAATCTACCAGCATCTTGATCTCAGACTTTCAGCCTCCAGAACTGTGTGAAATAAATGTCTTTTTAAGTTACCTAATCTATGGTATTTTGTTATAGCATCCTGAACTAACTGAAACAAGCTCCTATATTTTATATATTATAATTACATTTGCTTGTATTTTATTACCACAAGTGAACTGTGAACTCCTTGGAGAAGCATTCGATACTTTGTAATACCCAATTTGCCTGAGATATGCAAGAAAGTGACAGAGAGAGAGAAAAGAGAGAGAAAGAAAAAAGTTTTTCATAAATATTTGCTCAATAAATGGACTAAGATTCCTCTAGAAGATGTAATTGTCATTGAGATTTTAGTGTCAATTTCCAGTAAAAAAAAAAAAGGTCAGGCAGTACCGGGTCTGATGAAAGAGCCCAGTTGTGTTTTAACGATAACTAATTCAGAGCAAATTTAATCAGAACATTTACTTGGTATCCCGTAGAGAAAACAACCTGGAAACATCTTTGTTATCTGATATAGAAGAAATCCCAGGGCAGAAATACATCAGAAGTTGAGAACTAGGTAAACTGACACATTTGTGCTTTCGTGACCCAAAACAGTAAACTTATACATCTTTTCTGTCCAGGTGACTTTATGTAGCAATAAATGTGTTCTCTAAATCTTTTCATTAAAGTTCCAACTTTAAATGTGTGCCTACGTGACGGCAGAGGGGTTTCTGTAAGAGCGGGACATGAGGCGCGCCGAGGCGAGAGCACGATCTCTAGATCCTGTGTCCGCGTCCTGGCTGTGATGTTATATGATCGTTTGTCAGATGTTGCCACCGGGGAAATCGGCTGAAGGGTGATCAGACAACTGCCTGTGAGCTGACAATGGTCACAAAATAAAGAAGTTTAATTTAAAAAGTCTTACGTTAATTTCCCGGTCTTTTCAAGTTGTTTTCATGTTTAAACGCTTGGAACCCTGGAGAGCCACGTGGCGCTGCAGTTGGTCAGATGAACGCGTGAGACTGCCCGCTTTCCCGGCACGAAGTTCCTAGTTAGCACCCTGATTAACAGTTGATAGACTTAATAGTGATGCTCAAGTACAATTAATACATGCAATAGAAATTTAAAATAGTACACACAGCCTGGCCGGTGTGGCTCAGTGGTTGAGCGTTGACCCTGCACCAAAATGTCGCTGGTTCGATTCCCCGGTCAGGGCACATGCCCAGGTTGTGGGCCTGATCCCCAGTGGGGGGCATGCAAGAGGCGGCCAATCGATGTTCTCTCTATCGATGTTTCTATCTCTCTCTCCCTCTTTCTTCCTCTCTCTCTAAAACCAATAAAGAAAAAAATATTTAAAATAGCATGAAACAGACGAATCTGAGTGTGAGAGATGAGAGAGTCCCACCATCCTCAGTCAGTTCCTTACTTTCTATCATGAGACCAGGGCTGCTGATGCTACTCTTCCTGGGATCGCCAGCCCAGTAACTGAGGTTCAATGAACTCTGCATGTATCCTTGCAAGGGGTTCAGAAGAAGGATGGGAAGGAGGGCTGTCAGTAGGTCCGCCTTTAAAGAACCAGATGAGACAGAAACGGAGGAAACAGGAAGGGGCAGACATACAACATAATTGTCCTCAGTAACAAATTTGAGATCTGTCCCTTCAAGTCCCTTCAAGACAGACATTCGCAAGGCTGCACCCTGACGGCAGGACGAAACAGGAAAGGAGGAAGCTCCAATGTAAACATCAATATGAGGAGACAGACAGAAAACAACGTTAGCTGCATTAACAAGAAGCAGAAGTTCCTCGCTCTGCCAGTTTCTCAGAGTTATGCAAGTTTGGAGCGAGGTGTAATCCAAAGACACAGTTATTGTCAAGAAACAATGTTTTAGAATCTTCACCTTTATCATTCACATTGAAATGTTGATGTTCCTTTGTATAGGGTGCTTCTGAAAGGCCATCGGCCGGAGAACCTTCTCTAGCCCCCATGAGATCCCAAGTTCACGGGAAGGAGAGACTGTGTCTCTGTAATTCCCCCGCCTCCCCTCACCTGTTCCTCCAGTGCCAGCACTTAGCGTTTCCACCATTTACAACTGATAGTTTATGAACAACTCACTAAGGGCAGAGTGCTTTATCCAGTCTCGAAACTTTTAATTAGGTTTATGTATATTCTTTAAAGCTTTTTCTTCCAAACTCCCTCTTCACTCCGGGTGGACTGCCCCAGAGGCTTACCTCTAAATGATCAAAGGGCAGTCCATCATTAATCCACAGAAAGTCATTGACTCTCGGCCTGCAGACCAATGAGTTGTAGGTTCGATTCCAGTCAAGGGCAGGTACCTCGGTTGCAGTTCATCTCGACCCTGGTCGGGTAGTGCTGGAGGCAACCAGTCAATGTAACACATTGATGTTTCTCTCTGTCTCTCTCTCCCCCCCTCCCGCTCTATCCAATGATAAATAGAAAAGTATTCTCAGAATTAAAAAAAAAAACAAAAAAACTAGTAATTGACCCTTGCTTCATGTTCTCATGTTTTGGAGTCATACTTAGGTCAGGCTGGAGAGAAAAACGTATCTGAAAATGATACTGAAGAACGCAGACTATATCCTGCCCTGCTCGCCCCAGACTACCTCCTTTCGCTGTCCTTTCTCTTCCTTCACAGCCGTGGATGCAAAATCCTTTCCTTCTTCCACTGAAAAGAAAGAAAACAATGGCCACATCAATCAAGGAGAACATTTCCCTGGGAAAGAAAGGAAGAAAGTTAACATCTCACTGCCTAAGTTTCAGAATTTCCATTTTCACCTCATCAACTTTCTTCCTCTTAAAATGTGTGAGGGCTGCAGTTGATGAAACCACCTTCCACAGCGCAATTAGCGGCCTGGCCGGGCAGAGTCGTGCTGCGGGGAAGGCGTCTGTGGTCCCTGGTCTGGGACCAGTGAGAGCACAGCATTCTCAGCATGGAAAACTGAGCCATCCTGCAATTTTCAGGAGTGCAGATGGGGTGATTTTCAGGGTAATGGGTTTTGGGGAAAACATCTCAGCTCTTTAGATGAGCAAGAAAAAAAAAGTCTTTCTCAAATATTGCCAGCTTCGATCCACTTACATTTTAATTCATTCAGAAGAACTGCTCTTGGTGAACGAGCTCGTTGACTTTCTGACCAAGGTGCCCTAAGACCTCAGATAACATTTGCACGACATGTTCCTTCTGCTCCTGGTGGCCACGTAATCATAGTCACAGGGAAAGAGAGAGGTCTGAACAAAATCATACACATCAAAGCAGTTCTCAAATTCTGGGGTTTTTTGCAGTTTAAAAACTCATGAGGAGGCCAGCGCATTAGCCCTGCGTGGTAGGTGTGCATACGCTCACCGTCCAGGCCCTTCTCAAACAGACCCGAGAGAAACAGGAGAAACGTTAATGTCAGTATCCAGAACAAAGATTGCACAGTGGGTTGAGGAAGCCTATTATTAACTTTGTCTTTTCAATTTTTCACACCTGAGAAGGAGAAGCTGTGAAAAATTTCCCTTTGCCCTCTTCACACGTAGGGTGAATTCCTGGTCCTTGATGATTACGCATTGTAATTACAGACTTCCTCACATCTGTTCCGATATTCCGGGGTCAAGATATTACACCAACATCGCTCTTTTCAGGCTGCGGCACCAGGATACGTGACATGTCCTGTTTCACCAATTTGAAAGTGTCTAAATGAGGCCAAATACAATCTAACATCAAGTGAAAGAAGCCCTAGGATGCATCCTGCCAGTTGCAAGGAAGTCATACTCCTGTCCTGGGGATGACTGAGCTGAGCGAGCTAACCCACCCTGCAGGCGGCCCCGCTTTCTGCCCGCTGTGTCCCTGGCAGCAGGCCATTGTCACAGCTTCTGTCACACCGTTGTTTGCACATTCAGACTCAGTCTCTCCTGATCGTGACCAGGCAGATGTCACAAAGGGAAGAAAGGAGAGTGTCTTCCCCTCACATCCAGTGTAAAGACTGGTCACTGCCATTCCGTAGGTCTATATATAGCTTCCCAGTGAGTCCATTTGTCGAATTGCTATGTCTGTTCACAAATCCACACAACATGTACACACATACCAGTCCCTCCATTCCACACCTGGGGTCCCACGCTGTGCAGGCAACGAACCCTCTCTTAAAATGAGGGGTCACACCTTTCCTTGTGCCCGTCCCCGGTGAACGGGGTGGGGAAACAGAGACTCAGTGATGCTCCTCCTCCCTGAGCAACCCGTGAGCAGTTTACTCGTGATAACTAAACACACCCCTTGGCCTTCCCAAGTGCATTCATCTTGTCCCCAAGTCCCAAGGAAATCCCCACTCCTTTGACTCAAGCCCCACCTAATCTCCTGCCACTGGGATAATTATAACGAGAATGTTATTATGTTGTCTCCATGGTTAGAAGGAGGCACCCACCAACACTTGCTTACCTCTTCCTGTCTCTCAGCTTCAAGAGTGACCACAGTTTCCCACAGCCACCCATCAACTCTGCTGGATGCCCAGTCTCTGCAGGGAGGCCCCAGCGTCACTCCAATACCCAACCCAACAGGGACGAAGCCTGTGCCACCACTGCCATTGTCCTCCAGCTGCTGCCTTGGGTGGGGGTCTTCGAGTAGGCCCCCATATGTTAAACCAGCCTTCTCTCTCAATTCTGAACAATTTGAGAAATAAAAGTTAGTAGAGCCTGGCCGGTGTGGCTCAGTGGTTGAGCGTCAACCCATGCACCAAGAGGTCACTGGTTCGATTCCCAGTCAAGGTACATGCCCAGGCTGTGGCCCAATCCCCAGTGGGGGGCATGCAGGAGGCGGCCAATCAATATTCTCTCTCATCAATGTTTCTATCTCTGTCTCTTCCTCTCTCTTTAAAATTCAATAAAGAAAAAAAATTTTTTTTTTAAAGTTAGTAGAGACCAAGATGTCCCTTGCACTATTGACACAGGCCAAGTTCGGGTTCGCAGCTCGAGGTCAGGGCCGCAGCTCCCAGCCGAGCTCCAGGTCAGTCTGCAGGCAGATGTTTCCATTCCGCTAGATCAGGTGGGCTGTTCTTCTGCTGATCTAGCCTAGGGTAAGTCATGCAGATGAGTTACCTGGGAGCTTCTCAGGGCTGGGCAATCTAGGGCCTCACTCTGTATCTGGTGGCTGGCACTGGCTGTCCACTGGGCACCTCGGTCCTCCATGTGGCCTCCTCAGACTTATTCAGGCACAGTCTCATGGAGGGAAAAAAGTGAGAGCAGGCGTTCAGAGCCTGAATTTAAATTCCCAAACCACTACTTCTGCCCATCCCACGTGTCAAAGCAAATATAAGGCCAGCTCAAACTCAAGAATGTGAAGAAATAGGCTCCATCTTCTGATGGAAAAAGCAGTAACATGCAAGCAAGCAATGGACAAGCACGTGGGCATGTGGGCTTGTGACCACCTTGTGTGATGCACCATAGAGTGTCTTCTACCAACTCAAGGCAGGTGGAAGCAGGTTGCCACCACCACGAAGGACAGGAGAAAGCACATGGAGCCCTAGAGAGTATCTGGAAAACTATTTTATGGCCACGCCCAGTGTTTAAGGAGTTGATGAAAGACCATACTGAACTGGCCGGGACACCAGAATTGCAGAGCCCTTAGAAACACAGGTTTGTGTCATCTCACTGGATAAAGAAATCTGAACAATCTAATCGTTTATCCATTTAGATTAACAATTTAAATGGCTGGCTGAAAGCAAATGACACGGAGTCACATTGGAAAAGAAATATTATAAAGACTTAGGTCAGACCGTGATCTGATCATGAATTGTAACATTGACTCACTGCTTGCACTTAACCTAATGTGTATGTGTGTATTTAACTTATTTCCTACGCTTATTCTGCCACTTTGTAAAGGGTATGTTGGTGGTGAATACGTTTATAATTTATTCTGTGAGTTTCATAATATCAAAAATAAGATCTGGCAGAAGTCAAAGAAGAATAGACATCACTCAGAGAAGCACCATAAGGTGTACATTATCGTATAAAACCTTAGGTTGTCTCTTTGCAGAGAGGCAAATAGTATCTTCCATTGGATGAAAGGGAATAGTTTTAATTTGGGTACCAGCAATGGTTTTGAACTCTTAACTTTAGAAAGAAAGATTCAGTTAAATTTGTATCATTTGGGGTACTGGGAATCCTCTGAAGCGAGACAGAGCAAGGACCCATCACCACGGCAGCGGCGGCCAGGATGCTGCTCCGCCCATAGCTTGGCAGTTAGTGTGTGCTCGAAGCCTAAGTGAGCGAACCACCCACTTGCCCCTGGGCATTTGAATCTGAGGGGTTGTAAAGGCATCGGTCATTTACAGTTGACTTGCCATGTCTTCTGCGGAGCTGAGATCCACGGTGGCCAGGGGCGGAGGTCACACACTGACACTGTCTCAGCATCATCATGATAGACCCCGAGAGACCTTGCTGGTAAATTCCTTTTCTACTTAAAGAATCCAGACTTGGTTTTGATTGTTAACACCAAACATAAGGCACAAAGATGTAAGCAGTTAATTTTACCTGAGCTTCAGAGATGGGGCAGGAATCAGGAAAGTGTTCATATGAAGAGGGAAAAACTAAAGAATTGGCTAATGCATGTCGTCCATGGACATTATCTGTTGGAATGCCATTCCGCAGTTTTGAAATCAGCAATAAGGGTCAAAGGTTTTTGTATTAAATATCCAGATCCTGGTATAAAAGTGTTGTATTTGTCCTCATCACTCTAGTGATGAGTGGGAAAAATGTAAGAAAATCTGTAAATAAATCTTGTTTGTAATATTCACCATTAAAAAGAAAAAATTATATTTTCTATAAAAAAACATATGGCTCAAATGTACATGTTTTATTTTGCTGTTATAATTTATTAATCTTAAATTAGGTTACTATTTTGAAATAAAACATTTTTATATTATTTCTAATAATAGTGGTAAGAATACAGGAAATCAGCTATATTTTCTGCCAACATAAAAATGAGAGCCTATAATTGAAAATCTTGTTAAGAGTATAACTTATTTTTCCAGAGAATTATTGAATAGTATCTTAAAATCTAGTTCTCAGAAAACAACCTTGTTAGAAAAAGCCTATTTATGTCTTACGACATCTCTATTTTAAATTATCCATTCTTGCAAAGCATACTTTTACTGCAGTTCATTAATTTTTAGAATCTATAGGTTTGGAGAACTTGATTTTTTTAATCATGCATGTAAAATTAATTATTAGAGTTTTTTTATTTTGCTGATTTCAGCAAGAGTGTGGAGCCATACGAGATAGCCTTCAGCAAAATATGTAGCATCTAGCAGGAAAAGGAAAAATGATTCTTGTTTCTTCTTAAAATGAATTTTCTGTTTCAATAACTTGTATTGAAACCATTAGGGCAAACATATCACTTTATTTTCTTTCTTCATATTTTCAGCAGAAAGTTGAAAATAACAGCACTTGCACCCATTCTAAAAGTTTCCCAACCACAGAAGACTGTTTGACAGATGAAGGCATATTAATGGATGGGAATCGTACGTGGATCAAGCTCTTGTATCAGTGCCACTTTCACCATTAATACGTCGTTTTTTTTAAATCTCATGTGGAAATGATCTCAGGAAGCATTGTAACCCAGGGAAATGAAATTTTACGTGGATTCAGGTATAGTACTAACTTCCTCAGCATCGATGCTAATTACATAAAATTTTAATCGGTTCCATTTAGCACTATTTTAAAGAGAGGCAACTGGTACTTCAGAATGCAAATGTCACAAAGAGGGAATGTGGATGGCAATGCAGAGCCAGAGGTTTTGTATTAAATCTTTCTGTGACACCGCATACACTCAGCTGTGTACAGAGGATCATCTTAAGTACATGAGGAGCAGATCAAGACAAAATTTATTTCTGTGTCTTTACCAATAAAAGTAAAAGCTCAAGTCCCTGCCGACCACGCGGCTGCCTCCCGCAGATGTGGGATGGGTAGACGGAACCAGCGCTCGGTTCTCCGGACCAAATGCTAAGATGCCTTTTACTCCCCTTCCTCCTGGAGTAAAGCATCTACAGATCAGTGAAAACTGTTCGTTAGTTTGTTTCTGTGACCATGTGGCTCTGTGTATCCTTATCCTTTCCTTTCTTAAGACTTTTCTAAAAATATCTTAGGGAGCATTCTTATTTTTTGGTTCCTCTTTTTCACTTCAAAAATAAGGACATCAATCAGAGCTGGAAACTATAAATTCAAGAAAGACAAGAAAAGACTCCATGGGCCCCGTTCACTGGCTGTGGTTTCAGCAAAGCCGTGTCTGACCTCCTGCTTCCCCTCGGCCCCCAGCGCCAGGTGACCTGTGGCTCCCACAGCCACTGCCCGCTGCGTTCCTCTGCTCACCTGCAGAAGCAACCACCTGACAGGTCAGGATCTGACCTTCTGGACACGCTGAGAACGGAATTCTTACACTTCTTCTCTAACTCCTTCCCATGGGAGTCAAGAAGTGCAGTTTCCAGATATAAGGAAAGAAATTTTAAGAACTGATGTGGAATTGAGTTGGGGGAAATCTTTGTTAGAATCTCATTGATTCTGAGTCTAATTTAAGAAAGGGTTAAGTGGAAGGGCTCGGCCACTGAGCACTGGCCCCTCCTAAAATAATTATGAAGGTAAATGTCTCTGTCTTACACTTAGCCACATAGACTAACCAACGTTTCTTGAAATAACATAAACTGCATTGATGATCCAAATGAACTCTAAAATAACAGAGTTGCTTAACCAGCTAGCCTCTGAACCTGTCTATTTATCAGAAATTTATATTCTCTCTTAAATATTTTCATTATATGCTGAATTTTTTCATCTAGTTCCCTTAAGTCCCTGTCTAATGACTCAAATAGTTGAGTATGCTTTCTGTTATGGTTGCTTTCTTTCAGTTTTCAGACATTTGCTTTGTCTCTAGGATGGCAAGTATTTTAAAAGTTAAATTCCAGACACTGTGTACAAAAAAAAAAAAAAAAAAAGATGGAGCTAATCTGACACACTGGATTATGTTTTCTTCCTCCGGGTAGGGTTCTATTTTGCTTCTGGCAAGCAGCTAAGGCGGGTCAGATCACCTTAATGGAGTCTGGGATTGAATTGATTCAAACAGGAGCGTTAATCTCTATGAGGCTGGTCTATTACTTGTTGGGCTAAATGCTGGTACAAACCTGGGGTGTTGGCCAGACCCCTCCCCTTTCCTCAACTGCAATTACTGCTTCCTAGCCCCAGAAGGCTGCCTGAACTCTGCTCACCCTTTCAATCACAGAGGCTTGATCACTGGCCTTCTCTCCTGATAAGATTTTCAACTGCTTCTTTTTTTAAATTAGGAAACTCTTGGGGCAAAAAATGCAGCATCAAACATCAGCCTTCTTTGTAAGAGCTTGACCCATTTCATTCCCATTATTCAATAGCTCTGATACCCTCTGTTATAGGCTGAATTGTGGCCCCAAAATCCAAATGCTGCAGCCCTAAGCCCCAAGGTGACTATATCTGGAAATAGGGTATTTAGGAAGTAAATAAGGTTAAATTAGGTCACAAGGGTGGGACCTTGATTTTAAAAAGACAAAGAGAGAGGTGTCGCCCCACCAGATGAGGACACAGCAAGGACGTGGCTATCTACAGGAAGAAGAGGGCTCTCACGGAAACCAGCCATGTTCGCCTCCAGACATCCAGACTCCAGAACTGTGAGAAACAGATTTCTGTGGTTTGTTATGTTGTTGTTGATTTAACCCTCACCCAAGGATATGTTTTCACTGATTTTAGAGAAAGAGAAACATCAATGTGAGAAAGAAACATTGATAGGGTTGCATCCCGTACATGCCCTGACCAGGGATCAAACCGGCAGCCTAGGTATGGCCCTGACAGGGAATCAAACCCACAGCGTTTTGGTGTGTGGATGATGCTCCAAGCTACCAAGCCAACTGGCCAGGGCTATGTTGTTCTTTATGGCAGCTGACTAATAAACCATCCAATAGGTGTCAAGCACTTGTTTCTATCCCTAGCTTTCCTTACCGTTGGTGGGGAGGCTGGCCTGTTATTGGTGTGTCTGCCATAGGAAATGCATTGTGCAGGCTGCAAGTGGCACCATGATGGTAGCTCTCCTCCTGAGTCACGACCAAGGGAGGGTTGAGGATCACATGGCAGGTACTTAATAAGACTTGAGAAGCAAGAAATAAGTAATCATAAAATACCAAATATTTGAACAAGTTAAATAAAAATATGTCTCATAATTGGCGTATTTTTTTCACCAGAAAATAGAATTGATGGTGCCCCCTTTCCACTGTGGTATTTAAAGAACTGCGAAGGGTCTGAGATCTCCCTCTACTTGTAACATAACAAATTTTCCTGCTACAGTTTCACGGGTGCTGGCCAAAGACATGAGACCCCTGGGTCAGAAATAAAAGACTATTTTTCATAGTGATAGCAGGTGACACAGTATCAGCATCCATTTTAATGCCATTTTGCTAAGCCTCGATTCCCACAAGAGGACATAGAAAGGACCAGATCGTGCACACAGAGCATTGCATCACAGCAAAGGAACTCCAAGCTTAGGGGCCTCCAATCTTCTAAAATGAGCTTTAAACAGGTCCTCTCTTGGCTTCTGATGGAGACTTTTATTTTACAAGCTTCCCTTTGCTCTAAAGGGCGATGCTATCCCTATCTTTCTAGGCTGCTGACTATACAACCATCCTTGCCTAGTCCAGACCAAAGGGAAGTCAGTGCCTTTTCTTGCAAAATATGCAGAAACACAAGACCTGTGGAGAACTGCCCCCCAGTGTGGAGAAGAGAACTCCTTCACACCAAACATCCCACCCAGCACCTATCACTGAGTTATGCTCACTGCTGAGTATCCAGGGAACAGTGGTGAGAAAGATCCATTTAGTGTAATGTCAGGAGACTTGGAGACCATACAAGGTAAAGGGAAGTTATTGAATTGTACCCATTATTACTCACTCAATATGTTTATGCTCTTCAGTTTTGTGTTATATTTGGCTGGTTATGGAGGTAAGTAAAACATGACTTCTAAAAAAATTCATGAGTTTACTAATATCTTCAGTTATCCAACCTTATTTACCTAATAATGTGTGAACTTCCTCCAAAGAGAATTCTCCTGCCACATGTATTCTAGCAGCAGCATCTTCCAGATTTTTTTTGCCAACCTCTGTTTCAAATAATCACAGCCCATGTCTTCTCTTGTTTTGTCTATGAGTGATGTTGTGAGTTTGAATCAGTTCAGATTTCTAGAGAACTGACTTCTGAAGGCTGGGGTCTGAAGTTCCGTGATCACCCAGAAACCAGCTGAGCCCTGGAGTTTCAACCACACCTGTGGGATCCCGGCTGTGCTAGTACATCCTACCGCCTCTCTGTGCCTCAGTTACTCAGTCTGCACAGTGGACATCAGAGTGGTGCCCACCTCATAGGATCCTCCTGAGAATTTTACAGAATAATGTACAAAAATATTACGTACAGTGTTCAGCACACAATAAAGATTTAAAATTGTTACTTTTCAAAAAATTCCTCATTACACACACACACACACACACACACACACATCACTTACTGAAATGGAAATAAGTAAGTTCATTAACATATGATGATGACATTTAACAAATTTACACACTTATTGATGGGTTTCAGAAATAAGACTGTCCTGGTTTCATTGTCAAAAGGTCATCCATGAATCAGAGGAGTTTCAGAAGAGAAATGGAGAGGTGAGGAAGAAACTCCACATTCAGGTCCTAGGTATTCCACCAAACCTTCTGGAAAATAAACTCTGAGGACTGGGGAAAATACAGATGACTGGAGAGAAAATACTACACCCTATTATTATTTTATAGTAGGTTCTAAAACACATAGTTAAGATTTTAAAATAGCAAATTCTATAGGAATTCCCATTTTGTTCTAGTAACCTGGCATTTTCTACCTCCTGAACAGACAGTCGGATATTTATCTTCACAGCAAATGATATGGCAGCTGAGATGGAAACTGGGGGGACATGGAATAAACTCTGCATGTTGATACTTGTTAAGATTTTTTTTCCTTCGATGAAATATACACTGAAGATTTAAATTCCAAGACAATAAGAGAAAAAGAGACAAAGAATGTTTAAAGAACACTTTTAGTAATGTTTGAAATGTACCTTGTTTTGGGACTCATTGATTTTTATTTTTTAAAACAAGCCTTTTTTATTTCCAAATATGACATGCACATTATTCCGCCACACTAAAGAACAGTACAATTTGTTGCCGACTGTACCATCAATTCCGTTTTAATCTTCCCGGGGTACTGAAGTAAAGCCTGCTGAGCTGTAGATTTCCTTTGCTGTGGCAGGAGAAATTTACTAAGCAATATCGCTCCTTTTCCCGGAGGTTTGCAGATCTGCCTTTCCTCGGGAGCACAGCCCTTCTGCAGTTGGGGACGCAGCCAGGTGTCTGCGGCACGTCACAGTGTGTGCTCCATTGATTAACCATGAAAACAGTAATGGAACTGGCATTGATCCCTGAAATGGCTCCTCTGAAATCCTTTAGGACGGCCACAGGGTCACTACTCATGTTCCGTTGTGAGGATAAGCTTCAAGCTATCTGACTGCTTGCTAACCGCCACCTGCAATAAACTGCTTACCTTTCCATTACCAGCTTAACAATTGCCTGCCAGAGTGGAGTGTATGAAAAATAGATAAGGAAGCTTCCAAACCTCACAACTGCAGAGTCATGTGCACGACCGAGTTTGAGAATTTTCAGTCTGGAAAATAACTCTCATTGCGCCCCGGGAAGTATGAAGTGACTCAGACCCTCGTTTTCAAGTTCCAGAATTTAACAATAAAAAAAAAAACTAACTGGCTACATTTGTACACCACTTTTAACTTTCAAAGCGCTTTCATATTTCCTTTGCTGGCTTGCTTCTCGGGGTTTTCTATCTGAACAATTTTTTTAAATAAGGAAAAGCATGGTGAAACCATGACTAAGAAAAATTAAATGGCTATGTGAGGATTACTAAAGATAGGACTCTAAGTCAGATCTTTCACCTACCCACTCATCCATCCACCTACCCCACCTACCCACCCATCTTCCCACCCATCCTCTCATCTATCCATCCACCCATCCACTTACCCACCCTTTTACCCACCCACCTACCCATCCATCCACCCATCCTCTCACCTATCCATCCATCCATCCACCCATCCTCTCACCCACCCACCTACACATCCATCTGCCCACCCACCTACCCATCCATCCTCCTATCCACCCACTCATCCTCTCATTTATCCAATCATCCACCCACCCATCAATCTACCCACCTATCATTCCATCTGCCCACCCATCCATGTACCCAATCTCTCATCCGTACATCCACCCAACCTCTCACTCATTCACCCACTACTTACTCATCCATCCACTTACCCATCCTCTCACCCATCCATCCACTCATCCTCTCATCCACTCATTCATCCACTCACTCACTTATCCATCTATCTGCCCATCTACCCACCTACACACCTACCATCTACCCATCTAACTGAGCAAGGTTCTTTCCTGCATCACTGATGAGTACAACAATGTGTGTAATTTTTCTTTTCCTATTATATCAACCAAATCCAGGGCAGTTTAACAACAACAACAAAATCTATGCATGATCTAAGGAAATTCAAAAGAAGTGCCTCATCTATATAAAAAATGTATGTGCTCTAGCCTGTTTGGCTCAGTGGTTAGAGTGTTGGCCTGCAGACCAAAGGGTCGTGAGTTCAATTCCTGGTCAAGGGCATGTACCTGGGTTGCAGGTTCAATCTCCAGCCCAGTGCAGGAGGCAATCAATAGATGTGTCTCTCTCACATTGATGGCATCCTCTCTCTCTCTCTCTCTCCTCTCTCCCTCCCTCCCTTCCACTCTATAAAAAAAATAATAATAATAGTAAGAGTCACAATGGACCCTGTGTGTTCTCTCTCTGTCATCATCATCCTCTTCTTTTAAAAAAAAAAAAAGGATATGTGTCACCATGTCTCTCTAAAGCCAAGCTAATAGCAATCAAGTTGATTTCTATTAAAAGTGAAGAATGTTTAAAGTGTCTTATGTTAGAAGTATTATTATTGCTGTGGAAAAGTGGGAAGTAACTTACTGGACCACTGATGAATGGTTCTACTCCAATACACATATTTTTTTATTAAATTTTTTTCTTTATTGATTTTAGAGAGAGAGGAAGGGAGAGGGAGGGAGAGAGAGATAGAAACAATGAGAGAGAACATCGATTGGCCGCCTCCCGCATGCCCCCCACTGGGAATTTGGCCCACAACCTGGGCATATGCCCTGACCGGGAATTGAACTGGCGACCTCTTGGTGCATCGGTCGACACTCAACCACTAAGCCACACCGGCCAGGGCACTTTTTTTTTTATTGTTGTGAGAACATGTAATATGAGATCCACCCTCTTAACAGATTTCAAGGGTACAATACAGTATTGCTAACTCTAGGCACAATGTTGTACAGCAGATTTTTAGAACTTATTCTTCTTGTATAACTGAAAGGTCACACCCATTGAACGACTCCCCATTTCTCCCATCCTCCCATTCCTTGAAACCACCATTCTACTCTATGCCTCTATTGATTTGACTATCTTTGATATTTTACATGAAAAGAATCATGCAATATTTTTCCTTCTGTGACTTGTTATTTTACTCAGTATAATATTCTCTAGGTTCATCCATTTTGTTGCACATGACAGGATTTCCTCTTTTTTTTTTAAGTCTGAATAATATTTCATGAGGGGTGTGTGTGTATAGATGTAACCCCCCACATTTTCTTTATCCATTCATCCATCGACAGACACAGGTTGCTTCCCTGTCTTGTTTATTGTGAATTACACTGCAATGAACATGGGATGCAGATATCTCTTCAAGATTCTAATTTCACTTCTTTTGGATATACCCAGAAGTCAGATTGCAGGGTCACCTGAGAGTTTTATTTTTAATTTCTTAGTCAAAAAAGAACTTTATACTGTTTTCCACAGCAGCTGCACCATTTACATTTCTATCAACAGTGTACAAGGGTTCCAATTTCTTTTTAAATTTTTTTTTTGTATTTTTTATTTTTTTTAGAGAGAGAGGAAGGAAAAGAGAGATAGAAACATCAATGTGAGAGAGAAACATCCATCGGCTGCCTCCTGCACACCCCATACTGGGGATCAAGCCCGAAACCCAGACACGTGCCTTGACTGGAAATGAGCCAGGACCTCTCAGTCCATGGGACGATGCTCAATCCATTGAGCCACACAGCTGGGCAAGGGTTCCAATTTCTTTATGTCTTCAGCAATACTTATCTTTTTAACAAAAATAATAGACATTTTTACAGATGTAGTTTTGATTTGCATTTCTCTGGTGATCAGTGATGCTGAGCTGTTTTAATGTATCTATTGGACATTTGAATGTCTTTTTGGGAGAAATGTCAATTCAAATATTGGCAGAAAGACAGATATACAGACCATTGAAACAGAATAGAGAGCCCATAAACAAATTGACACATATATAGTCAATTGATCTTTGATAAGAGAGCCAAATACACAATGGGTAAAGGACAGTCTTTTCAACAAATGACATAGAAAAACTGTATATCCACATGCAAAAGAATAAAATTAGACCCTTAACTTAGACCATGCACATAAATTAACCAAAATGAATTAAAGACTAAAACCTAAAACTATAGAAGTCTTAGAAGAAAACCGATGAGAAAAATCTTTTGACGTTATTCTTGGCAATGATTTCTTGTATGACAACCCAAACGAACAGCAAAATCACAGACATTTCAAAATAATACTAGGATGCTTTAACCGCAGGGTGGGAAAGCAGACTGGGGACCCAATGCAAAGCAGGAAGACCATCAGGAGGCCAGTCTAGTTAGCTCGGAAAGACACAGTGGATGTTCACATTACATCTGCAACTGAAAACAGAAAAAGCTTAACACATTGAGCTTTGCTTAGAGGCAGAAACCAACAAAACCCACAAACCCAACTGGAGCCCGGTGTCCCTGCTGACTCTGTGACTGACACAACACAATAAACAACTCAAAGTCTGTCACCTCACTGCCATGGGCCTCAGGGTTATGACCTGGAAAAGAAAAGCTGAAGATTGTATCTACCTTTCCAAGTAGTCACAAGGATTAAAAATGACTTGTAAGGTCTAGCCAGTATGACTCAGTGGATTGAGCTTTGTCCCATGAACTGAGAGGTCCCGATTTGATTCCCTGTTGGGGCACATGTCTAGGTTGTGGGCTCGATCCCCATTGTGGGGGGGAGCGTGTGGGAGGCAGCTAATTGATGTTTCTATCTCACTTTCCCTTCCTCTCTCCCTAAAAAGATCCATAAAAACTTTTAAAAAATGACATGTACCTATCTTAGGGTTGTGACTGAGGTATTATATCAGTTTGTTTACTCAGTCATTCATTCCTCCATTCACTGGGTGGCAAAGATTAAAATGTCTTATGTTTTCATCTTCCTTTAGGCTTTGAGGTTGGTTCCAGGCCCTGACCCCGGAGGATGGTCATGAGTGGGTGATAGCAGGTATTTAAGTTTGGGAGAGTGGGAGAGAAAGAAGCATCACCCTGAGCAGAAAAGGAACATTCTAAGGAAGCTTCTGGAAGAGGAGAGGATAGATTGCAATGCCAGCAACTTGGACTAGGCACTGGGCTCCAGAAGGCTACCATGTGTGGGACAGGAGATAAAGCTTCACCTGAGCCAGGACCAGGCTTTCAGCCATGCAGTGTGGGCAGGGAAAACCCAGAGAACCCTTGGATGTGGAGCTTCAGAGCGATTTTCTCATATCCCTCCTTGGAGTGTGGTGGGAGCCAGCCACCAGCCTCCTGTGAGCTCAGCGCCGAAGAGCTCATCCGGCAGGTTCACATCTATTTTCCACACCTGGAAGGTCCGGACACTCACTTCCATATAGATGCAGATAAAATTCTATGAGGTTCCGTTACTCCTTATCACTTGTGTTTAAAGTTTAGGTGTTTAAGCCGTCCTGGATAAATTAGCGAGGCCATGTGGAAATTTATTGTGTGCAGGATTCTTCACAGGGCCAGGGCAACCCTCAGTGTCCACCATGACGCCCTGCCATGGTCCTAAGCCCCACCTCTGTCATCTGACATCTGGAGACCCCAGGGTGCCATCTTGAGCACCTATTCTTCCACAAGTAGTTTTTTCCCAGTATGACATCAATCCTTCCATTTGTCAAATAAAAAGAATAACAAACTGGAATTGGGTATGTGTGTTTATCTGAGTCATACTTCTACAGATGATCAATTACACTTTTTAAAAAAGCAATTAGATTATTTCTCTTTTCAATAAAATTATTAACATGATATTTTCCAGGAACAGAAATCACATCATAGTAACTCACATTTTAATGTTAAAAACAGAAAGGTCATTATCTGAGGAAAAGTAATACCTATTAACTACATGTTCAAGCAATATGTGTTGAATACATCAGTGTGTTAATAAGTGTGGACCCACAGCATTGGCTGAGCAGCCCACAGCCAATCTAACAATCACATCTATGATTAAGAAGCTTTGTGTTTTGTGGTCAAGAAATATATATCCAGAGAAATAATTTATCGAAAAACCCAAATTCTGTGAATGTGCACTTGATCTGGGCTCCAAGGCTAAGGCAACTAGATTCCATTTTATGTAGGCCCCTTGGTTAAGGCGACTAAAAGACTCCATTCTGTCACCAATAGACATTCCTCGATATTCTTCCAACAATAGGATAATTACCCCTAGACAGAAAGGAATTTTACCTAAGATTATAGTTGCCCCAGGAGTTGGGAGGCATTTGCAGTTTCCTGAGTATAGGTATTTGCAGGTACTTGTAAGTGCTTAGGCCATCGGTAAATAATGCTAATTTTGACTTCTGTAGTCTCTGTCACTCCCACTATTGTACTGGTTCCCTGAGGGGAGGGGGCAAAAGGAGGAGGGAGTTTCTGTCTTTAAAATGGGACGAGCAAGGAGAATCGTGGCTGTTGATCTGAGGGGAAACTATGCCCTCCGCAGCCCGCCAGCGAAATAAAGTGCTCCTTTACAATTTGGCCATGCATCTCTGGTTATCTCGCAGTCAGGTTATAACACACTCAATGTAGCAAGTACAGTTACTCACTAAAAGCCAACGTTTGTCTCAGCATCTCAGCCGCTAAACTAGAACTTCATTCAAATGAACACAATTAAAGCCTCACTTTCATTTTGTAAGGGGATAGTCTTAAAGTTTTTTAATTATTATTTTTTCTTTATTGATTTCAGAGAGAGAGGAAGGGAGAGGGAGAGATAGAAACATCAATGAGAGAGAACATTGACTGGCTGCCTCCTGCATGCCCCCCACTGGGGATCAGGCCCACAACCTGGGCATGTGTCCTGACCTGGAATCGAACCGGCGACCTCTCAGTGCATGGGTTGACCCTCAACCACTGAGCCACACCGGCCGGGTGATAGTCTTAAATTTTAAGAAATATGTTGAAAGTTTACAAAATAATATTGAGCCCAGACATGAACTATTAAGTGATCACTTCATGTCAGCGTTTGAAGGTGTTTGATACAGTGCTGGTGGAAGGGAGAGTCCAGCGGGAACATCGGCCATGCAGTCAGTCCCGGGCAGCACCTCCCATTCACGGGAGACTCGGAAACACACAGGTGGCACTTTCTTTACTTATGGAAGTATCAGATGCATTTTGATTCTCTAACTTACATCAATAATTAATTATACAATTTGTTTCATGTAGAAATGATCATATCTGAAATCATACTTGAAATGAAATGACAAAAATTTGAGCTTGTCATTTCCTGCCAATAAGTGACTGTTTCATCATTGGAATCAGCGTATTTCTTCAAATGTCAGTAAAAAATATATTCATCAGTAAGGGAATCATTATGGAATATATGAGATATTCAGAGTATGAGAATATACACACACATAAATATACACACACATATTAGTGTAAGAATGTGTTATGTATATGTATATACTGGTGTATATATGTACATAGGTGTTATATTGTTATAACAATATATTATTATATTGTTATATATAGTTATATATATTGTTTCATATATAGTTATATATACATATATATGTATATACTGGTATATATGTGTGTGTGTATATACATATTATACACACATATATACCAGTATGGGAAAATATTTTATAAATATACACACATATATACTGCATGAAAATATATGTGATATATACACATGTACACACACACAGGTACTGTAAAAGAGTATATGTGTATACTTGTAGGAGATGTGTATTAACCATTTCCAAATCAAGTTTTCTCCTGAATCCTAAATGATCAGAAATGTGCTCCCTCTGCCAAGCAGTATAGGACACTGTCCTGTTTGCCAGTTCCCACGCTTCCTTTAAGACAGAGGACTGCCCTGGCCTGCATGGCTCAGTTGGTTGGGCGTCGTCCCGTGCACTGAAAGGTCACCAGTTTCATTCTGGGTCAGGGCACATACCCAGGTGACAGGTTTGATCCCCACTCAAGGTGCATACGGAAAGCAACCAATGTTTCTCTCTCACATCAATGTTTCTCTCTCTATCAATAAAAAAATTTTTTTTAAAGACAAAGGATTTAAGAGACTGCCCTTCCATGCTGCCTTTCCATCAGAGCTGAAATGTAAATCTACAACCTCTCCAAGGAACTTCCACCTTGATTCAGACACCAAATAAGCCTGAGGTTATCTTCTGTGCTCCTTAAGTTCCATAAATGCTGCAGAGCCCTGCCTCTGAGCAGGGCGCCTGCTGACCAGACCCAGGCTCGGCCTGTCCACCCAGCAGAGCACTGCGCCCCCAGGCTCACAGGCTCGTGGGCCTGGCTAAAGGTGGGAACATCACTAAAGAGAGTTACATAAAGAGCCACAGAAAAGAATGAAGTGTCCATATTTCAAACCTGGAAATATGTGTTTGTATATATGAAAGGATACAGGGTGAAAATGAGGAAAGTTGTGCCAGCTTTACTGGGAAAGTTCCCTCTCAGAGCATGAGGCTTTTCTCTAGCAAATGATATTAACCATCCTGTTCAGCCACTTCTAAGAGCAATAAAAGAAAACATAAAAATAAAAGCAACTTTGTTTTAAAATTCCTTTGTATTCATATGCTTAAAAGAATTTCTTCCTGATAATACTTGAAATATATATTTGCAAAACAAAAATAATAGAGATTAAATCCAGTATGTATATTTTATGAGAATTATTTAAAGTAGTAATACCTAGAAAACAACAAAATTAAATCAATAATAGATTAAGTATAAAAGCTTAAAGATATGTTATTTTTATTTCCTGAAAATTATTTAGAATATAATTTCGGTTTTTATCGAACTTTGAAGACATTTCATACCCTCAATGTTAAAGTGCTTTTTCTAATGACATCAGTTTTAAATACTTTGTGGTAATGATTTATATAATTTGAAGTGGTTATTTTCCATACTTCATTACTTTCCCCCAAATGATCATTGATTTGATAATTACTTGATATTTTAAAGCCTGAAGATTTAATGTCCTTGAAAATGTTTTAAATGTCTTATTCTAAGCAAAAATAATTTACGTGAACTTAGAGAAGACTTATTTTTTTCAATAAAAGTAAAGATCATTTTATTTTATCTTAATTAAAACTGTTTACCAACATATTTATTGAAGAAATAAATATATAGCTGGTTAACAAACTATAAAATAAGGTGTTTCTCTATATAGTACACAAATATTATTGCATTTTATTAGAGTGACTCAGAAGTAACTGTAGACAACATCTTACTCACTGATTTCCCTCTAGCCTCTCCTTTAACATGTGTGACTTTTGCTTCTACAAAGTGAACTGACATTTAAATATAAAGAGTTTGATTAATTTTGATCATTCAGCTGGATTGTGTTTTTGTCACTTATTTATATTTAAGTCTTGTGCTTTAGACATGCTTAAGAATTGAATAAAGCTGTACAGTTATTGCATCACATATGTCTACGTAAACTTATGAGGCTACTGTATACAAAGAAAATGCAGCAGCTGTGAGGGGAGATACACAGTTTCTACCCCGGAGAACCTGAGATTGTAGATAGGATCTGTGAGGAAAATACATTTTATGCAGAGAACTGTCTATGGCTACAGATGGAATTAACATGCATTTGTTGATCACCAAGGTGTCATGGTTCTAGAATGAGTGCAAATACCTGGGACTTTTCTTATGAGACATCAGTGTAAAACAGTATGTTATCTTTAGTAAAATATATATTCCTGTGTTGGATCTGTACTTCAAAATACTTACTTTAAAACAAACAACAACAAAAAACTGCCTTATTCTCCCACTCTCCTGTCTTTCTATTTGCACCTGTCCACTGGGCTTGTCTTCTCGGGAGCCGTTTCGGGTCTCGTGCTTGAGTCAGTTTGGGAAAAAACACATAAGACTTCAGCTCCCTTCATATTATCTATGGATATTTGCCAACATAGCATACCATGTGAAGCTAGTTGCTGGTCTTCTGACCTCCAGAAGGCTTTTTCACTTCATTTTCACACTTTCAAATTCACCTGTTACCCATCTTCACTGTTTTCAAACCCTGATTCCTGAGACCAGCTGCTTATGGCATTGTTGTGTTTCAGTAAATACAAATAAATAAACCCAGACGCTCGACACCAGGAAGACCGCGAGGTTGATAAGAAGAGAATGGAGCAAGGGTGAGAAGCAGGCTAAAATCGTTGATTCCTGGGTAAATTCAGGGTGAGGTCTGCTCGTCAATACCTGTCACAGCACAAACGTCCTGACTCTGCCATTGTCACAGTGGCGTATTCACTGGGACTGTATTCTGTTCTTGATAAAGTGATTAGGACATGTTTATGTTAATCTTTACTTTTTCCCCTCTATCTCTTAATGCCTATTTTCTCTGAGGACACATCCTATTTAGATAGTATAAATATTCTGCTTATGACCAAATTAACATTGTTGTACACGATAAATAATAATGGTGGAAAACTGGATTATTTAATCACTCTAAATACCAACACTAAGAAGTTTCTTACCCTTCTGAAGAATAAATTTATAAGTTTATTCAAAATTGTATGCATTGTTTTATAAAGGAATTGAACATTATAGAAAGTGTTTTCTTAACCATTTTTTAAAGTAAGTCTATAATTTCTTAGAGACTTTTCCAAGAATAAAGTTTAAAAGTTACTGCAGTAGAACAAGCACAGGATTATTGGGGGTAAAAAACAAACAAAAAATAAATCTTACCAAATATGGGCTCCTGAGAGTTATCAAGTAACTTTAATAAAGTATTTTGACTCCTTGTATTTTCAACTTAAATTAATACTATATGCATTAATTATTAATTTTAGCACATCTCACTTTACAATATTTTTTCTCATCATTTGTCAAGATGATGTACCATTATACTTCAGTCACGCACACATGCACACGTGCACACACACACACACACACACACACACAAATATGCACACAGTTCATTTAAAAGGATGTGTGAATATACATATGTACTTTCTGCTATATCTTCATCCCTTCCTCACTTATTGATCATTTTACATATTTGTCATTTATTTTATAATGTTGTGTAGGATGAATTCATGTCCCTTGTATTTATCAGATCCACCAGTTTTATGTCTTTCCAGAAACTTTTATCTCTCATATTGCTTTGTATTTCTGTCTAGATAAATAACAATGTCTCCCACATCATATGTGCTCAATACATGTTGTTGACTGATACAGAATACTTCCCAATATACTATCTTCCTTTGAGATTCAGTTTGCGGATGACCCTCATATGCATATCTGATTAGAAATATGAAAAGTCTGTACAGGACTGGGAACTATACATTAGGAGAAAATTGTGTGGTTGTACAAACTTGGTGCTTATAATTGGTATGTGACATAAAACTTTAAAATGTACGTCTCTCAAACACCAGCATTAGGAATAAGAACAAAAAATAAGAGAATTATTTGCAACATATCTAAAAAACAACTTGTTAATAACTACATAAATAACTCTTACAGATCAAAAGAAAAACATGACCTTAAGAAAAAGAAATCAGCCAAGTACTAAAGAGAAAACTAATAATAGAGAAAATACAAACAATATGGGGAAAAGTTAAACCGCAAGTAGTTAAAGAAATGCACATTAAAACAAGTTTTCTCATGTGAAGAAAGTTGATAAAATACTATACACCTCATAAGGTTGAGATGACTGTTAAATAATAATATTGAAAGGATGCAAGAAAGGAACGCAGAGAGAATCAACTATATTACAGATGCATGAAATACTCTCACTGAAGCCAGGTTCTGAGCCCCCTCACTTTGGAAATGAGTGGAGTCTGTAAGATTGAAGGCAAAGGTGCACAGATCACTGTTCTGTGGTTAATAAGATTGTCCCTACAGGATACAGGTTATCGATTCTGATACTGCCCTACCTGTGTCCTAGAATCGAACAATGAAGTAAGTGGAAGGTGGATGGTGGGAGCCAGACTTCTGACTGTTACAGAGATTGGTTGCAGATCAACAAGGGAGAAGGCCAGAATGGCCCATGTGGTCACAGACTAGAAGTGGGGACATCAGTACATCAGTAGGAACTCGCGCTTAGCTTAATACAGATCGAGATGCTTACATATAGAAATATTTATGTGTATATGCATGGTTAGTATACACATGTCTAATTCCTCGCTCCAAGCTCCTCCCCACCCCCCAAGCACCCAGATTCCATTTCTAATATGATTCTCCAATAAAAAGGAACCAGGGCTCCCTGAAGAAATGGCTGATTCTAGGACTGGCGCAAGGAATATGAACCTAGAACATCCAGAAAGTAAGGAAATATTGGGGAAAAACAAAACAAAAAACTCACATTGATAGGGTTATGCCGAAGGGGCAAATTGAAACATTTCCAAATGGCCAAAGCCGGGACATAAAGTTATATCTGCAGCCTCAGGAGAGGAGAAAGTGCGGGAGAGGGGTGCCCCGTATTTGTGCATTTGGGGATCTGGTGTGCACTGCTCTGTATCCTTTTCCACGGACAAGAGCAGCACTGGCAATTCAAGTCATGACTTTGGAGGGAAGAGATTGAGAGAAACAGGGAAGCAGCTCAAACTGTTGACCGTTTACCTCAAAGCCATAGAATTAAGAGTAACTTTAATATTCTCTGTTTTTCCAAGTGCTTGTCAATTAAGATACATTACTTTAACAATCAAACGAAAACACGACACACTACAAAGTAAAGCAAGTGGCAGTTTTGATGGAAGCCAGTGCTTTGGGAACAACTCTAGGCTGTGGTCATTTGCATACACCAGCAGGGTGAGTCACCTCTCAACACACCGCTCTGGGTTTTCCTCTGATTGCTCGTGTCACCTTTGCCTAAGTTTGAAGGACTACTAAGATCAAGGAAAACATCTGAATGTAACTTATTCTTCCTTATTCAAAATGATCTATTCTCTTCTATGTTTTAAATGATCAGCTCCTTCATTTAAATGACTTGCTAGAAACATGTTCCCTAATGAAAACCCCATTATGCTTTTTTCATAACTTCTGACTTGAGTGAGTTCTGCACTGGGCTCAGAAAGATATTAATTTAAAAGGAAAAAAAAAGATAGGATGTAATGATCTGTGAAAAGACTGTACGTCTGGAAAGAATAACACTGAAAGACACTTAATATAAGGCCAATTATTTGACTGGCACTTGAATTTTGCCATTTGCAAAAACCTCAACAGAAGAAAATTTCAACCTAGAGATTTTCTCTGCAATATATACAGCACATATGAGCAAACAGGCTAATGATCTTCAGGCTAAGATATCTCCAAACACACACAGAATCTGTAGAATCTTTAAGGAAGTTGCAACCTCTGTGTCTCACTTGTTTCTTAAAAAAAAAATGGTGTTGGGGGGCACAATTGCATTTATGTGTCAGGGTCTTACAAACACTAAATTGGCTCATACATGCAAAGCACTTAAAACAGTACCTTCACAAATAAACATTGGCTCTTATTATCATTAATGATATTAATATTATTAATATTAATATTGTATTGGACATCAGAAAAATACTGTCAATTTACTAAGTAAATCAGGAAATACATTATATTATCTATAATATATTTATTATACTATAACAATGAATTTTATATAAAGTTATGTACAAAAGATATTATTAGAAGAATTTTAACTATACATATCAAATAGCATGCTTCTTCTTACAGGTGGTCTTGAGGATTAATATAGTAACAAGGGGGGAGGGATATCCTAGGGTGTTACAATGACAACATTGAAATTTGTTTCCTGAAAGTACCTGGAAAAGAAAGGGTTATATCCTGTATTTCAAGGAAACTAAGATGTATTATTATTGACAGAAACAAACACTGCCAACAAAAGCATGGGATGGCCAGCTAGAAGCACTTACTAGCTCGAAGCAGGTGGATGTGAGTATCATAGTGGTGGCAAGGTTGGGGTACCTGGTCTGCAGAGTTATGGAGCTGATGAACTGGATATGGTATTCCTGGGTCAACATAGATGAACAACCAGCAAAAGACCACTCCATTTATAACAACAGAAGAAATCAAGATGGATGATGAGTAGCCGACTAAAAGCTGTCACTCCAAGAAATTTTCCATTTCTTACCCAGTTTTCTGGCTAGAGTCAGTTTCAAGACCTGGACCCCACTGGTGGATGAGGGTCCGACTTCTGCAGAAAGCTCGTAGATCCTGGACAGACAGAGAGCACAGATGGCTGCAAACTGAGACAACTGGTAACCCAGATTGCTGTCCTATACCAGAGGCCATTCTTGGTAGAGCTTATGTTCATGGCTTTTGTGACATGGCACGTGGCCATTGGCTTGTTGAGCAGATTGTTTTTCATACCTATCAGATAAGAGGATCAGATACAATGAACACAGAACAAGCATGCGGAAGGGAAAATAGCGTATACAAACAATTTGTCTCAAGGTGATGCAACATCCTTGCCCTTTTTCATAATACAGTAGACCCTCGATTTTACGCACCTACCTCAATTTAACGACTTCAGATTTAATGGGCAAAATTTCTGGTCCATATGTCATATGTGAAAATGAACACCCTGTTAATTTTAAAATGCTTTTAACTAACTAAGATTTGCTTATAATTAAATTAACAGGTTAAGTTTTTGTTATTCACTGTAATTTTTTTTGTGTGTGTGTGACAATTTTAGTGAATAGGCCATATGTTGGAAAAAACACTGTAGTAATTTCACCAACATAAATAAATATTACATAACTACAACTAGAGTCTACATATTTAAATCAAGAGTCACCGCTCATAAACAATGTTTGGCAAATGATTAGTAAGTGATCACATCCCATCATGTGCGGTAATTGGTTCTGTTGTCACATGGCGTGACTTTCTGCAGCAGTTTTAACGCGTGTCCACCCATGTTCTGACACATGCTAAGCATGCCCCAGTCGTGTGCATTTGTTTACTCCAGTGACTGGTGAATATACACATTTACTAGACCTATTCAGTATAAATTTAAAATTATAGTAATACACATAGAAAACTTTTCTCTGAAATTAAATTTTTCACACATATTTAATTTTAATTACACAAACATGTCTACATAAGTAAAAACAGGTAAACTAACTAATTTGCCCATTTTTTAACATACAAATTCGGAAAACCTATTTTACTATATAATGGGTTTTCGGCTTTAATGGACACCCTCCTCGCCTGAACTAGTCCATTATATCAAGCTTTTACTGTGTAATCCAAGGGACCTGGGCCATCTGAACATCCTTCTACATCACATCAACCCACTGTATGGATAACTGCATGCAAAGTGAACTGGATGGTCAAGAAGTGTCTAACATCTTAGAGCCCTTGACAGAGTCATATGCTTCAAAGGTGGTCACTAAACCCCACTAAGACCCAGGGGATTCCACCTCAGTAAGATATTTGGAGGTCCAGTAGTGAGGTGCTAATGGGGGCACCCTATCTAAATAAAGGGTAAATCATTGCATCACAAACAAGGGACTATGTGCGGGAGAGGTCTCTTTTGGTCTAGAAGCAGCATATTTCACACCTGGAAGCACTACTCAAATTCACACACTGGGTGACTCAAAGATTGTTGTCACCTTTGAGTGGGGCTTGGAGCAGGAAGAGGCACTGCAGCAGGTCCGGGCTGTGGAGAAAGCGTCCCTACCTGTTGTTCCACGTGCCCAGCACCCCATGGTATCAGAATGGGAAGAATGTCCTATGGGGTTTGTGGGAGAAGTCAATGGCAGGTAACAAAACAGATCCCTAGGGTTCTGGAGCAAAGTCATACCATGTGGAGCAAATGCTTATACAGTTCTTGCAAAACAACCCATGGAATGCTACTGGACCCTGAGAGAGATGGAGCGCACCATGACCAGGATGCCAAAACTGCCCATTAAGCTGAGAGCTATCAAGCCAGCAACTCAGAAGGTTGGGTGTGCCCAGCACAAGCCCTCACAAGACAGAAGTGCTGTGCCTAGACTCAGCAAGAGCCCACCAGACAGCTGCATATCCAGGTCACACAGACTTCATGCCTGTTGTCCCAGGGGCATTTCACCCCCAGATCCAACCTAGTCCAGGGGGGTAAAAAATCTGACCTCGGTTCATGGCTATTTGACTGCTATAGTTCTCTAATATTGAACCTCAGCCAATCCCAACTTATATCTCATTGTTGCTTTATTTGGGGACTTGTATCTTTCCTATTTCACCAAAGTGTTCAAATGCCAAACATTACGCATGGATATGCGTAGAAAAAGGGGGCTGAAATGGGAGCATGCGGTAAATAGGAGGGATCGGGGCTTGCTTGTTCATAGGGCAAATCCATCTCTAAAACCTCCAAAGGTGTGAAGAAAATTATCACCCATACCGAAAAAAACTTCTTATATAAGACGCTGATCAACGGTGGCTGCTATCCAGAGGGTAAGGGCCACGGGAACACTTTCCATTAAGAGCTCTTAATTTAGACACCACCATGTCTTTAAAATGACCTTCAGTTGTCCTCAAACACTATAGTAGTTAAAAAAAAAATCAAACATGAAAGGCAAGTTGAGAATAACACAGGGAATATTTTACATAAAAAAAAAAAAAACCCTGGCTGTCTTGACAGCTTTTCTTTTTAAAATGTCAGCAGCAAACATTGCCATTCAGAGGACCGATTTCTAGTTCTTTCAGAATGGAAGGGGAAGTGATCACAAATTAAACTGAGAGCAAAGGAAAAAAGAGAGACCCTCAGATTCCCTTTGCATCCGCATGAGTTGAACAAAACAAACAAACAAAAATCTCTCCACACTGTCAACAGAAGAACTGGAGACAAAACCGTCTGTGAACTGTAGCCAAGGTGAGCACACACTTTTCAGACTTTTCTCAGCAACTTCCATGGAAAGAAAGAAAGTGCGGTAACTCATCAGAGAGAAGTAGGGATGATTTATCTACTCAATTACACTTGATGTCAAGAGGCACCAAAGCAGAAGATGGGTCTCAAAGAGTGACCACATGCGACACTGTAGCTCAGAGCCGAGTACTGCACGGTCCAGCATAGCTCACATTAGACATTCTTTCCTCCCTGCAATGATTAGGACTTCAGAAGTTCTGAACATGACGAGTCAGGTGGCCCAGTTATTAGCTACTATCCACAGTATTAGCAAAGGGAAAGAGTTATGTAGACAGTGGCTGCTGAGGCATATTTCTTGGGAGGAAGTAGTTATTTACTCTGACCTATGAGCAGTTTTCCTGTTGATCTGGTCACTTTCCAGTCCTCCTGATAGGATCTAGCAAGTAAACCAGGAGTGTAAGTGGGAGGGGGGTGGTGGCTTCAGGATGAAGGTCTCAGCTCACCCCATGCTCCCTGACACGTCAACCCAGTCTCAAGTCTTCACCAAAATGAAAATTATATTTCTAATTTTACAGTAAGCATGTTCTAAAGACTAATCCTAGCCAATCTTTTGATCAGAGGAATAGGAAAAATCTTACCATTGATAGAACAGTAGCTTTATTCAATTTCCATCCAGGTTCATGGATGCAGCCCCTGTCCCCTTCCGCCAGAACGACATCTGAGATGCCACCGTTTGAGATCTTCATTCCCTGTTAAGTAACAAGAGAAATACTTTAAGGGAAATTAGTTACTTAACCTGGCTATAAATTAATTTATCAAATTATTTTCTCACAGCAGGTCAGAATGGTGAGAGGACAAGAGACCATAAACGAATGGGGATCCTGATGGGATGTCCAAAGAGTGAAAGTGTTACCGTAGGTAGCAAGATAATAGGAAGAAAGCAAAGGGACTCGGACACTGAGCCTGTTCATTTCACCAGGAAGCTACAGCATTGTCCCTGCAAGGGGATGCACCCCCTCCCTTCTCCCCACCTAGGGAGCAGCCCACCCTCCAACACCACATTGTTGAGGGGAGCAGGGGAGATAAGGACATATGCCACAGAAGTCAAAAGGGAGGTGCTTGACCATAGAGGCCTGTCAGTCCAACTTGGGAAAGGGAGCATTGGTCAGGGGGTGGACCCATCAGAAGCCCAGGAAAGCTGTGGAAGTGAATTAGTTCTTTTGAAAAAGCTACTGGTTATAATCCCAGGTGAACAAGAAAGCGCTCTCTCTCTCTCTCTCTCTCTCTCTCTCTCTCTCTCTCTCTCTCCCCCCCCCCCCGCACTCGCCCCTGCATTTGCCCATTCTCTCACCCCCAAGAGCACATGACCAAGCGGGTGTAACAGCTACTGGGGCCTACAGAAGACTGTGTGGTGTGGACTCCAAAGGACTCGCTTCAATATGAAACAGAAACTCTGGACACTGGCCTTTGTTTTGGCTTTGATGGAGACAAGATTGGACTTTTTCCATGGCGGGAGGGATGAAGATGGGACATTGGGAACCCAAGAGGGTAATTCCTTTTATTTTTGCATCACAAATAAACCTTGCCACGCTACCTTCTCCTGCGTGTAGGTCCGTGAGACGCTTTTCTCGCCGTCGCGTGGAAGAGCTGATTTCACCGGCAGCAGAAGGGCGGTGCACAGCGCAGATCTAGGGCACTGTGCATGCTTCACAGTGTTTTTGAACTTGCTGTGTAAGGCAGGTTGGCACTACTTGGGCTTGACTATTTTTAAAAGAAAAGACTTTTTAAAAAGCATTATAAAGAATTCTCTCATTCTCTGGGAGTCATAGAGAATAGGGTCTGTTTGGATATTTTAAATCAACAAAAGACTCAAAATTTTTAATTTTCCTCATTAGTTAATCCAAATTCACCTCTAATTAGAGTGGTCAATAAGCATAATGTTTTTTCACATATATTTTTCCATCTGGTCATATCTCTCCTTCTTACCTGTTAAGAAGCACACCTGTGATGTCCTCTTCCAGGTTACTGTGGCCGGTGGGTCACTCCGAATGCTTTCAGACCACTTAATTACGGGCTTCCATTGGCTTTAAATAAAAACGCCGCCAGGAAGAAGTGTCAGCATGTGTCCAGCGTAGCTAAGACATCTGTGGTCTTTAGTGACCTTGCTGAGGAGAAAGTCATGCTTGTCTGCAAAGAGCAGAATTCCTATCAAAAACACAACGAGGAGTTAAGACAAGGATAACTCAGCAAAAGAAAAAGCTGTAAACCATGAACTCTGTACTTGAACGTTAAAAAAATAATAATAAATGCGGGAGCGATACACACAATCAACACGTTCAACATTTAATGTTTCTGCTGTTAAAGGAACAGTCTTGTCTGCTTCTGATAAAGCTTGGGGGAAATTTCTGCCTTCCTTCATAACCCACCTTTAGAAAGTCTGAAGATTACAAGAAAAATGCAAAGCTTCAACTCCACAGACTCACAGTTTCAATCACACAAAAACGTCATCACCAGCCTCACACTGTAATTAATCCCTTTACACTTTCCTGTCTACACAGTACAACATAACTACGGGTTGTCCATCACCTCCTGCCTCCCCAGGTGAGTAATTACTATAATAATGAACCGTTAGGAAAATTACCTGCATAGAACTATATACTGTGTTACAGAAAGAAAAGTTGCTATTTTGCTTGTACATTTAGTTTCATGTACGTGTGTGTGTAGGCATGTCTGCACGCACATGTGTGTTCATGGATGTGTGGTATGTGACACACATACATATGTCACATATTAAAGAAACTGATTTTGGTTGCTTTCTTTCAAATATGAGCTCCTCCCAAGCGTCCTGCATATTCAGAAAGAGGACTGCCTGTTTGACTCTTTGTCAGATAAACAAATATTTAAATGTAAGCAATATTGGAGAGATCGCTTTAAGCGCTGAAGCACAGACTGGCACTCAGAAGGAAAAACAACTGGGCTGATGCCAGTGAGACTGACTATGGATTCCTGGAGCAGCAGGCTGGCTGGGAAGCATGCAGCAGACGTGTCCCGAGGCTTCCCTAGACTGTGGCTCATTGACTTGCAGAACTTATTAGTAAAATAATTTAGGGAAGGTGATTTCACAAGTGCACACCAGGGTGCGGGAGCTGATGATGCTAAAAGGCAAATGTTTGGCCGGTTTGCAAACCATCCCATTGCATGTCCTGGGAGCACCTTTCTGCCCAATCAATTTTGTTGGTAACGTGGTTTTATTTTCTGTTTAAAGTAGAAGATGTTGGGCTATATGTTTTTCACATTAATAGCTCCAGTTTCGTTTCTTTTTAGACTCAATGACACAAATATAAGAGGAATAGTTGATAAATAGGATGATAGCATCATATTTTTAAAGTTTTCCATGAGAATTTAAAGTAAATAAATAGAAAAAAAACTGTTTATATTCAAAAAAATCCATTTCACATTTGGCATAAGGGAGAGTTGCTTGAAACATGTTTTATGTAGAATAGATGGAGGGTTTTAGATGACTCCAAGGGCAATTCCAGCCTGAGGAAGCATCTACTGTATCTCAGTCTCCACCTTACGAAGAAACTACTCTTCCCACAGTTTCCCTTGAATCCATGGAACCCACATTCCATTGAACAAATAGGTTTGAAAACTTTGCTGTCTCCAGGACAACAGACAACATCTGATCCACATTCCCCATGGAGAAGGAAGAGCCTCTCTCTCTCTCGGTCTCTCCCCCTCATACTTCCCATCTCTCAACTCTGCACCATCACAGACTAGTCATAGACTAGCCTTGCAGGTGATGACAGTACGTGACCCCTTCATCCCACTACTCACACCCATAGACAACCAGCCCCACACTTGAGCGGGGCATGCCAATGCTGAGCCGACAGTATGCTGCAGATACCTGAGCAGGGCCACCTACATAGCTATTAGACAATAGGCAGACTGAGAAGCCACAAACAGACTCTCAGAACATGCTCAGGTCCCATGCCCATGAAGCCTAGACAAACTCACCAGGCCTGGCTCACATTAGAATGGACACTAGGACTCATTCATAAACAGACATAAGTGGTTGTTTTTTCCCCCTTGAGGTATTTATTTATTAATTTATTGCAAAACTTACATAACACAGAATTTGCCATGTTAACCATTATATGTATACAGTTCTGTGACAGTAAATACATTTTCATAGGTGTGCAACCATCACCACCATCCATCTCCAAAAATTTTCATCTTCCCAAATTGAAACTCTGTCCCCTAATTCTTGTTTGAGTTCCTGCTTTTGTTTTTTGATTTTTTCCCAATTTTTATTAATTTATTTTTGTTATAGATGTGTCTCCTTTTTCCCCCTAGACACCCTCCTTCCCATCCTGCCCCCCACCCCCTACCCCCAGCATTATTGTCTCTGTCCATGGGTTATGCATACATGCATATAAGTTCTTTGGTTTATCTTTTCACACACCCTTCCCACCTTGTTTATATCTTCCTCTATTTCTTTTTTCAGTGTTCTGAAGTTTTCTGAGAATAGGTCTTTTACCTCCTTGGTTAAGTTTATTCTTAGGTATCTTAATTTTTTTGTTGCAATGGTAAATGGAATTTTTTGTTTGTTTCTCTTTCTGAGTGTTCATTATTGGTGTATAAAAAAAGCCATTGATTTCTGGATGTTAATTTTGTATCTCGCTACTTTGCTGAATTCATTCATTAAATCTAGTAGTTCTTTGGTGGAGTCTTTAGAGTTTTCTATGTACAATATCATGTCATCTACGAATGTTGATAGTTTCAATTCCTCCTTTCCAATTTGTATGCTTTTATTTTTTCTTCTTGTTTGATTGCTGTGGCTAACACTTCCAGTACTATGTTGCATAAGAGTGGTAAAAGTAGACATCCCTGTCTTATTTCTGTTTTTAAGGGAAATGCTTTTAGTTTTTGCCCACTGAGTATGATGTTGGCTGTAGGTTTGTCATATATAGACTTTATTATGTTGAGGTATGATACCTCTACTCCCATTTTGTTGAATTTTTATCAGAAATGGGTGCAGAATTTTGTCAAATGCGTTTTCTGCATTTATTCATATGATCATATGGTTTCTATCTTTCATTTTGTTAATGTGGTATATCACATTTATTGACTTGAGAACATTGTACCAGCCTTGTATTCCTGGGATAAATCCCACTTGGTCATGGTGAATAATCTTTTTAATATATTGCTGAATCTGATTTGCTAATTTTTTTTTTTTTAAGGATTTTGTCATCTATGTTCATCAGGGATATTAGTCTATAATTTTCTTTCTTTATAGTGTCTTTATCCAGCTTTGGAATTATGATAATGCTAGCCTCATAAAAATAGCTTGAAAGTCTTCCTTCTCTTAAATTTTTTGGACAATTTTGAGGAGGATAAGTGTTAGTTTTTCTTTGAATATTTGGTAAAACTATCCTGTGAAGCAGTCTGGACCAGGGCTTTTGTTTGCTGGAAATTTATTGGTTACTGCTTCAATTTCATTCATTGTTCTTTCTCTGTTCAGGTTTTATGAATTTTCCTGGTTGAGTTTTAAAAGATTGTATGATTCTAGGAATTTGTCCATTTCGCCTAGGTTGTCTAATTTGTTGTTGTATAATTGTTCATAGCATGTTCTTAAAATCCCTTGTATTTCTGTGATGTCCATTGTTAGTTCACTTCTTTCATTTCTGATTTTATTTGGGTCCTCTCTCTTTGTTTCTTGATGAGTCTACCTAAAAGTTGATCAATCTTGTTTATCTGTTCAAAAAACAGCTCTTGGTTTCATTGATCTATTATATATTTTTAGACTCTATATCATTTATTTCCACTCTTATTCCCTTCCTTCTACTTACTCTGGTCTTTTCTTGTTGTTGTCTTTCTAATTCTTTAACTTGTAGGGTTAGATAGTTCATTAGAAATGTTTCTTGTTTCTTGAGGTAGACCTGTAGTGCTATGAACTTCCCTCTCAGGACTGCTTTCGCTGTGTCCCATAGATTTGGGGTTGTTGTGTGTACATTTTCATTTGTTTCTAGGAATTTTTTTTATTTCTTCCTTGATCTTGTTGATAACCCATTCGTTGTTTAACAATATGCATTTAACCTTCATGTGTTTGAATGTTTTCATTGTAATTGATTTCTAGTGTCATGCCATTATGATCTGAGAATATGCTTGATATGATTTCAATCTTCTTGAACTTGTAGAGACTTACTTTGTTTCCTAACATGTGGTCTGTCTTTGAGAATGTCCTGTGTGCACTTGAGAAAAATGTATATTCTTCAGCTTTGGGGTGAAATGTTCTGTAAATGTCAATTAAATCCATGTGCTCTAGTGTGTCATTTAGAGTTGCTGTTTCCTTGTGGATTTTTTATCTAGAAGATCTATCAAGTAATGTCAGTGGGATGTTAAAGTCCTCTACTATTAGTGTCAATCTCTCCCTTAAAGTCCTCCAGCAGCTTTTAAATAAAATTTAGTGCTCCTATATTGGATGCATATGTGTTTTCCAGGGTTATATGCTCTTGTTGGATTGATTCTTTTAGTGTTATGTAGTGACCTTCTTTGTCTCTTGTGATGGCCTTCATTTTAAGTCTATTTTTTCAGATGTGAGTATTGCTACCCCAACTTTATTTTTCATTTGCCTGGAAATTTTTTTTCCATCCCTTCACTTTCATCCTGTGTGAGTCTTTTGTTCTGAGGTGGGTCTCTCATAGACAGCATATATATGGGTCATGTTTTCTTATCCATCAGCTACCCTATGTCTTTTGATTGGAACATTTCATCTATTGACATTTAAGGTTATTATTGATAGGTATTTATTTATTACCATTTTAATTTTTTATGCCTATATTTCTCTATATGTATTTCATCTTTTTATTACTGCAGTCCCTTTAGTATTTCTTTCAATGCTGCTTTGGTGGTAATAAATTCCTTTAGCCTTTTTTTTTTTTTTTTTAATCTTGGAAGTTCTTCATTTCACCTTCTATTTTGAATGATAGCCTTGCTGAGTAGAGTAGTCTTGGTTCAGATTTTTTCATTTCATTATCTTGAATACTTCATGCCATTCCCTTCTGGCCTATTGTGTTTCTGTTGAGAAATCAGCTGACACCCTTATGGGAGCTCCTTTGTAGGTAGCATATTGCTTTTCTCTCACTGCCTTTAAGATTCTATCTTTGTCTTTAATTTTTGGCATTTTAATTATGATGTGTCTTAGCATGGGCCTCTTTGGGTTCTTCTTGCTTGGGATTCTGTGCTTCCTGAACTTGTGTGACTTTTTTCTTCACCAAGTTAGGGAAGTTTTCTGCCATTATTTCTTCAAACAGTTTCTCTATTTCTTGCTCACTTTCTTCTTCTTCTGGAACTCCTATGATGTGGATGTTGTTATGTTTCATATTGTCCCACAGCAACTTTAAACTGTCCTCCTGTTTTGTAATTTTTTTTTTCTTTTTGATTCTTTAATTGAGTGATTTTTTTTCTACCCTGTCTTCTAATTCACTGATCTGACCTTTCGCTTCCTCTAATTTGCTGTTTATTCCTTCCAGTATATTCTTTATTTCTGCTATGTCATTTTTCATTTCTAACTGGTTGTTTTTCATAGTTTCTATAACTTTTTTATGCTGTTAAGTATCCTTATAACCATTACTCTGAACTCTATATCTGATAAATTGTTTATCTCTATTTCATTTAGCTCTTCTTCTGAAGAATTATGTTGCTCTTTCATTTGTGGCTTGTTTCTTTGTCTCCCTATTTTGGCTGCCTTTTTTTGTTTGTTTCTCTGTATTAGGTAGATCTGCTATGACTCCAAGTCTTGGTAGGGTGGCCTTATGTAGCAGTTGTCTTTGGGACACAGTGGCACAGTCTCCCTGACCACCAGAACTGGGTACTTAAATAATGTCCCTTGTGAGCATTGTGTTGGCCCTCCTGTTGTGATTTAATATTGATAGCTATTGGCTCATCCATGCATTGGCTTGGCCCTCAGGCTGGATGGCAATGAGGTTCAACTGCCAACACAGTATGCTGGTGCTTATCACGTGAAATGCAATTTGCCACAACAGGGTCTGGAGCCTGCCAAAATCTCCCTGTGGATATATTGCTTGTGAAGATTTTTGGTTCCTGCTTTGTTGTGGACTAAAGCTAGCCACTGGGTTTATTGTTTGGGGGGGTGGGGGCCTCTTGTGCAGGCCAGTGTCAGACGCTGTTTGTGACTGGCCCTGGGAACACTGTTTGGAGCTATTAGCAATCTGCAGCTTGTAGATCCCTCCGCTGGGGCTGGGTGTGTATGGAAAAGACCAAGCTGAACACCAAGGTTTATGTTTACTAGCCCAGGGCAGAGAAGCAGGTCAAGCAAAGAATCAAAACACTCAAAGATCCATCTCAGCCTGCAGGCTGACTGATAGTCTCAGACACTTAATGAGCCTCAGGTTGTAGACCTCAGCCAGGTGTAAATTCCACTGAGGAGGCAGGGTAAGAGGGTTTCCAATGGGTAGGCAGTTGCTTTTGCCTGGGCTAAAGCTGCTTTGATGAGAAGACTCTGCCTAGATGGCTTCTGCAACATGTGGAAATAACTCAGCACAGGGATCCTGGAGGCTGCCTTCCCAGCTCTCTCCCCAGAGCCACAAAATCCAGACTCTCCTCATGCAGCTCTAGTATGCTCTGCCCTCCCTTTGCCAGAGCCCAAGGTGAGTGAGTGCAAACAAAGTTTAGTGTGTTGGACCTTTAAGAGGGTGCTTGTGTTTCTAGCCTTCTCTTCCTGCCAGACAGAACTCCAGTTCTTTTCACAGCCAGATGTATGTGGGCACCTTTTCTGGTTCTGTTATTCTGGGCTGGAAAGCCCAGCATGGGGTTTAATCCCAGACTTCTCAGGGGGAACCCCCACAGCTGAGATATCCCTCCAGAACTTCAGCTGCTCTCTGTAGGAGCCAAGCCAACCCTCTCACACCTTCATACTTCCTACCAATGTCAATGAGAGTTCCTCTTTATGTCCTTGGCTATAAGGGTTCTCTCCAGTCACTCCTCAGTTTATTATTCAGGAAAATTTTTTGATATTTTAGTTGTAATTCCAGTTTGGCCCTGGGAGAAGATCAGAGTAGCTTCCACTCAATCCACTGCCATCTTACAAATCTCTCAAATTATGTTTTTTTATCAGTTAAGATTATCATGTGTGTGTTTTTCTTCCATTCTGTTATGTGGTTTATTACACTGATTTATTTTGATATGTTGAACCATCCTTGTATTCCTGGAATAAATTTCACTAAATTATGGTGTATAATCCTTTTAATATACAGTTGAAATCAATTTGCTAGTATTTTGTTGAAGATTTTTGCATTAATATTTATAAGGGACATTGGTCTGTGGTTTTGGGTTGTTTTATTTTATTTTTCATTCGTGTAATGTCTTTGTCCGACTTGATATCTGGGTAATGCTGGCTTCTTAGAATGAGTCAGGGAGTATTCCTTTCTCAAATTTTTGGAAGAGTTTAATGAAAATTAGTTTTAATTAATCCTTAAATGTTTGGTAGAATTCACAAGTGAAACTAGCTAGTCTCAGGCTCTTCTTTGTTGGGAGGGTTTTGATTATGGATTCAATATACTTATGATTTATAGTTCTATTCAGATTTTCTATTTCTTCACAATTTATTCCCACTAAGTTGTGTTTTTCTAGTAATTTGTCAATTTTATGTAGGTTATCCAATTTGTTGGTATACAATTGTTCATAGCACTTTTTTTTTTTAATTTATTTATTTTTATCGTCACCCGAGGACATTTTTCCATTTTTTGTTCAGATAGAGTGGGAGGGAGAGAGAGGAAGAGAGAGAGAAAAACACCAACATGAAAGGTACACATCGAGTGGCTGCCTCCCGTACGACCCAACCAGGGCCAGGGACAAACAGCAACCGAGATACATGTCCTTAGCAGGAACCGAACCTGGGTCTCTCTGGACCACAGGCCAACGCTCTAACCGCTGAGCCAAACTGGCCAGAGCCATAGCACTTTTAAAAAATATTTTTTATTTTCATAAAATAAGTAGTAATGTCTACTCTTTCATTTTTAACTGTAGTTATTTAAGCTTTATCTTTTTAAAAAAATAGATTTAACTAAAGTTTTGCCAAATTTGTTTGTACTATTCAGGAAATAAATGTCATAGAGACTAAAGAAACAATGCAAAAGATCAATGAAACCAAGAGCTGTTCTTTGAAAACATAAAAAGATTGATCAACCTTTAGCCATACTCACCAAGAAACAATGAGAGAGGACCCAAATTAATAAAATCAGAAATGAAAGAGGTGAAGTAACAACTGACAAAGCCATAGTAATCAAAACAGCCTAGTACTGGTACAAGAACAGGCATATAGATCAATGGAACAGAACCGAGAACCCAGAAATTGAACCAAGACAGTATGCACAATTAATATTCGACAAAGAAGGCAAGAGTATACAATGGAGAAAAGACAGTCTCTTCAATAAATGATGTTGGGAAAATTGGACAGTTATATGCAAAAAAATGAAACTAGACCACCAACTTACAACATACACAGAATAAACTCAAAATTAATAAAAGACTTAAATGTAACTCATGGGACCATAAAAATCCTAGAAGAAACTGTAGGCAGAAAAATCTCAGACATCATACATAGCAGAATTTTCACTGATACAATGCCCAGAGCAAGAGAAACAAAGGAAAAAATTAATAAATGGGACTACATCAAACTAAAAAGCTTCTGCACTGCAAAAGAAACCAGCATCAAAATGAAAAGGGAACCCACTCCCAGGAAGAACATATTTGCCAATAATACATCAGATAAGGTGTTAATATCCAAAATATATAGAGTACTCGTACAACTCAACAAAAGGAAGGCAAACAATTCTATTAAAAAATGGGCAGAGCACCCGAATAGACACCTCTCCAAACAGGACATACAAATGGCCAAGAGACATATGAAAAAATGCTCAATATCTATAATCATCAGAGAGATGCAAATTAAAATGACTATGAGGTATCACCTCACACCTGCCAGAATGGCTGCCATCAACAAATCATCAAACAAATAGTGCTGGTGAGAGTGTGGAGAAAAGGGGACTCAAGAGCCAACTCTTGGTTTTATTAATTTCCTCAGTTCTTCTCTATTTTGTTTTATTTAGCTCTGTTTAATCTTTATTATTTCCTGCCTTCTACCAGCTTTGGATTTAGTTTGTCCTTATTTTTGTAGTTTCTTAAGTTATAAAATTAAGTTATTAAGTTGTTAATTTGAGATCTTCTTTTGAATGTAAGAGTTAACAGATAAAAATGTCTTCTTGGCACTGCTTTCGCTGCAGTCCATACATTTTGGTGTGTTGTTGTTTTCATTTTTATTCATCTCGAGGTATTTTCTATTTTTTTCTTGAGATTTCTTCTTTAACCTTTTGTTCCTTTATTAGTATGTTGTTTAATTTTCATGTATGTATTTTTAATTTTCTAGTTTTCCATCTTCTGTTGATATCTAGTTTTATTCTATTATGGCTAAAAAGGATACATTATGTGATTTGAAACCTTAAACATTTTTGTTAACACTTGTTTTGTTATCTAACATAATCAGTCCTGAAGAATGTTCCACGTGCACTTGAGAAAAGCATGTATTCTGCTGTTGTATTTTTGTTAAGTTCTCTGTTTCTTTATTGATTTTCTAACTGGTTGTTTTATCATTATTGAAGGTGTGGTATTAAAGTCTCCTATAATTATTACAGAGCTGTCTGTTTCTCCTTACAATGATTTCATTATGTGCTTTATATATTTTGAAACTCTGATGTTTGCTGCATATATATTTATGATGTTTATGTTATTTGTTGAATTTGCTCTTTCTCACTATGTAATCTCTTTCTTTGTCTTTTGTAACATTTTTTCACTTAAAGTCTGTTTTGTTGGATATTAGTGTAGCCGTCCCTGCTCTCTTTTGGTTACTATTTGCATAACTTTTTTTTTTTTACACTTTTAAACTATATATGTTCTTACATCTTTAGTGAATCCTGTTAGTGGAATCCTGTTTTTTGTTTGTTTGTTTGTTTGTTTGTTTGTGTTTTTATCCATTCAGTCAACTTACATCTTTTGAATAGGGAGTTTAGTATATTTACATTTAAAGTAATTACTGATAAGAATGGACTTATGAAATTTTATTATTTGTTTTATGTATTTTGCATAACTTTCGGTCCTTAATTTCTTCCATTACTGTCTTCCTTTGTGTTCAGTTGATTTTCTTACAATGGCAAATTTTGATTCCCTTCTCGTGTGTGTGTGTGTGTGTGTGTGTGTGTGTGTGTCACAGAATATGTATGGAGCAAATCATTTTGGTTTTAGCTATCTAGGACAAAGTTAGTCTGAAGTTTGTGAACTATGATATTAAAATAAATTAGAAATGGCTATGAAGAGGTTCATTATGGTGCTATGTTAACCATATCTGGTGGGGAAACCCCCACATGCATTGATAGTGGGCTCTGTTTAATAATGTAGTGGCTTACTCCTTATTAACAATTATTTTCAGTTTTATAGTATTCTGGCCTTCACGTCTTCTAACTGGAAATTTTCCAGTCCTAGGAAACCTTGTTCCTAGGACAGAGTTCTCCTTCCTCTATAATTAACTGACCCAGCCTCAACTGGGGACCACATTATGGGGAGTGTCTCTGAAGCACCTGAAGCTACCCTTAAACCTTTCACTCATCCTTCCTTAGTTCTGAATTTACAATTGCATTTGTTGTAGCCCATCTGTCATTCACTAGCTAGACTCAGCCTTAACTATTGAGAGCTAAACTCATTAATACTGAGAGTGACAGGAAAATAGCAATCGTTTTGCAATTTAAAAGAAGCAAATACTGTTTCATTCTTGAAATCTAAAAGCCCTATTGTTATAAAGAATATTTTTCCCCTGTGTTCAAATTTTTGGTTCAGTTACTCTGCTTAGGAAAAAATGAGTCTATGTAATACAAACTCAACACTCTAATTCTCCAGTCCCATTTTGGCATAAGGCTACCAGGAATCACTCATATATGGTCAAAGTTGCCATAAACAACAATGTTGCCCAAGGCCAAAATACGTATTGGCCAACACCTACAGTCCAACACCAGTACTACGCATCAGGTACCACGTAACACATTGGTTACTATAAACTATGATGTCAAAACGCTTTGGCCCTAACAAAGCCATGATGTAAAGGTTTTTATCTTCTTCCCAAACTTATATTTCTCTGTGTTTCTCAATGTTCTGAGCCAACGCATAAGGAAGAAAGTATCAGGAATTGAGAAGAAGCTATTTCCCCTCCTAACACAGAGGGCATCACCTAAGCTGGAAAAGCCCAGGAGCTGGGGAGGACATGGTACTCGCGGTGACCTGGGAGAACGCCTGCAGAAGTCCAAGCGTTCAGAGATCATCAAGGAGTAAACAGAGGGCGTGGCTACCATTCAGAGGCTAGGTCTACCTGGCGGGACCGACTAATCTGTTTCTCAACATATTGGTGGCATTCAGTAATCATTTTCATTGCAATAAGTACTTTGGCAATGCAATCTTGAAATAACCGGCTCCTGAAATGCCATGGTAGCTTCAGGAGCAATAGAGAGCTAAATTGAGTGGTATTTCTGAGTTGACAAAGGAAAAATTTAATTAAAACTGTAAGTGACCTTCAAATGTCAGAAGTAAATAAAACGATAACAACCGCGTTTTTGACAGCTGTCACCAACTAATAGGAACGCCGTAAAAACTCATGATCGGGGATCATTGGTATATCCAGTGTGTACCAGACTCATCACCATAAATTTTGTCAGATAAGTGCTCAGCCTGATAATAATCTTATATCAGTGCCCTGAATTAGCTTCAGCTACACTGATGGAAAGACAGGTGGAGTAAAGGATAATCTCCATAACAATGAGAACCTCCCATGCTGACACATAGCTGAAAGATTGAAAATAATTTGCATAAAAGGAAAAGCAAAGAATTGCAAGGGAGATCATGGCAGACCCTCCCATCAGGTACACCTTTCTTCTTTTTTAATTTGAGGTGTTTGCATCTGGTATGATTTCTCTCTCTCTCTCTCTCTCTCTCTCTCTCTCTCACACACACACACACACACACACACACACACGTGCATAAAACAATGCAGCAAACCCTTCTTGTTCACAGTTTCTCCATTTCAAATATTTTCTGTGCATAATACCAAAACAATGTTATAAGTAACGCTAAAAACATAATACAGACACACTTCCCATAGTTGTGCCTATTTTCTAAATATTTTGTAAGAATGGATTGTTTAGGGAAGATATTTAAAACATATTTTGTACCAACAGAGAAAGATTAATGTTTCCTAAGCAGTTCCTAAAACCATTGCTATTAAGTATAATGCATTATTTAAAATTGTTATTGATATTTTAAAACAAATACTCGTAAGAACATTGTATCAATATGAACAACATGCATTACAATAATATAGAGAGGTAACATTTGGGTATGGACCAAAAGCCGAATCCAACCTGCTGCCTATTTTTGTAAGGCATGCAAACTAAAAATGTATTTTTACAATTTAAAGTAGTTCTATATGTTCCAACACAGCACCAAAGCTTTTTCCACTTGGCCCTTAAAGCCTAAAATATTTGCCATTCAGTTCTTTACTGAATAATATTGCTGACACTATCCTACTTAAGAACAGAGAATTGCATACAAACACAAATGAAATCCTATGCACAAATGGCCTGAAATGTCAGAAAATGTGTGTTGATGGTTCCTGATGTCCTTGCATGTACATGTCTCAGAAAATGGTCAACTCAGTCTGATCCCAATGCACAAAAGGTGTGAAGGATCTCTTAGATATGCATAAATATACATTTTTGATGAAAAAGTCTATTGAAAATAGAAATGTGAAGTTAACTTGCAATAAAAGCAATAAATAGGCATTGGAGATATTGAGCTACAGAGGCAAAGACGGCGGACTATGAGTCTCTTGGCACAAAGGTACTTAAACTTAGTTTATCCTTGAAACTAAAAGACCTTCTTTCTTCCTATGTTCTACCTTGAAAAAAGTTGTGCCATTTTACACTTTCCCAGACCAAAAGGACAATGACATTGCTGCACAATGTATGCAATTTCCTTCACGTGCTTTTGGCTTTTTTCTCTTGATTTTGACCAACACAGAATGTTGGAGGCTGTGACATTAGGGTGGGCTGGGTGCTTTCCAATATGCACAGAAATCCCTATTGTTGCACTTGCCCAGTCAATCCTAATTATTTTTCTATGCTCAATAGACTGTGAGATTCTTGAAGAAAGTAGCAGTGTCTTATAATCTATCACTTTTAAATGCCCACGTATTGTAACCACTCAATAAATATTCATTGCTATTGTAATCATTACTACTACTATTATCATTGTTATGGTTCCACCGCGGCATATATTTTCTATAATCAAAATCAGTTGTTTGAAACAACTTCCCCTTTGACATTTCAAGGACAGAATTATTTAGAAGCAAACACACATTTTAGCTTGCTGTAAGACCAGAAGCAGGAGGGATGATTCTTCTGTGCATGTCTCCAAGGCAAAACATAGCCAAGCTCCAGAGTTTTCTAAGAAGCCATTGCTGACAAAAATAACTTGCTGTAGGTCCAGTTTGATTAGCGCTGACACTAGCCAGAGGGAAGACCAGGGTGTCACTAGAGAGTGTAATACACGTTTGGTCAGGTGCTTCCTGAAGTCATATCCAGTCAGTAGCTATGCCCTGTGAAAATCATTAAACAAGGCTTAGCCAAAAATACTTTCAGATAGTCATTTTCATGCACTAAGGAGGCCAAAGGACAACAGCAAAATAACAAAAAGGAAAGTCTTTCTTTTTATTGCCTAAAACAAAGCAGTGTGGATAGATTCTACTTACTCCGAGACAGTAAACGTGGCTGGATTCACTAGGAAATTTAATTTTGACTAATATATAATAAAATAGGTGAAAAGGTAAATTTAGAAAGAGTGAACTTTTTTTATTAGAATTATTGAGTGTAAGCCTAGTAATTTTTTAAAACATTTAAAACATGAAGGAGAACAAGCCGTTCCTATGGGGTGCCGAGTGTGTCTGGAAGAGGATGCTGAGCGGTTATAAAATTGGAGGAAAGGGAGCTAAAGTTAACGTGTGTTTTCACACAACCCATGCATAAACATGTGCCTGGCTGTAACTCCAGGCTGAAACTGGTGAAGCTGACAACTGGTTGAACCGCATTCGTTGGATGCAGAAGTCAGGATAATGTTCCCTCCGGCTCTACCTGGACATTTCAAGTTCCCACGTAGAGCCCTCATCTGGACGTGTTGATGAATCAGACGATTCATGGTCGTGCTACTTAATGTCTAGCCTAATATATACTTTATGAGATCAATAGAGGTAGGGAGGAGTTAAGTAACTAACCTAAGATCATGCAGCTAACAAATGACAAAGCCGGAAGTCATGTCTCACTGTTTCCAACTCTCGAGCGCGTGGTTTTGCCACCCACCCTAAATAACGTCATGAAAACCACGTTGAAGTTGGTTGCATGGATAGGTAAACGGGTAATTTTTGAAAAACATCTTCTCACAGTTTGTGCCTGAGTCTCACTCAATTTTGAGGTGAAATCAGAAAATCAACCAATTTTCTAAAAAGCTATGAAGCTATTATAGCTCTTGGTAAAACTAAGGTTATAAAGACTTTTTTGTGTGTTGGAAGATCTTTCCTCAACCTAATAGGTAGAATTATAGTTAATATACAATAAGCACTTGGAATCTTCTTTGCCCCTTCCTGCTCTGCAAACTGTTGTTTTGTGGATGAGAGAGAAGGGCTGTCTTCCCTAACTTTGTTGCTGTGATAAGGTCAGTGCCCCTGAGACAGAGAGAAAGCTGGGATGCCATCCGGTCACTTAGACGCTCTCTTCATACACATCTGGAAGGTGGAGTATATTTATTTTATTTCACTGTTGTATTTTATTTTGCTCTATGAGCACTTAGAGGAATTGAACATGGAATACATGCTTTGTTGATGATACGTTAGTAGGAAATAGGAAATAGAGAATGGCTGGTTTGAGTCAACCCACATCTACTAAGCAGCTAGCTGAGTTCTTGCACACAGGCATGATTTGTGACGGAGATGCAGTCAGTGACTCATTTCCCTGCTCTCAAAATGCATACAGCACAGAGGAGTTAGAACTGCTGGGACAGACACCGGCGTTGTAATGTTGCAAGTGCTCTGTCGCATGTTTACACACAGCACTATTTACGTACATAGACTTACACCTGCATCAAAGGAAGGATGGGCTTCTGCGTTAGAGATGGGTCAGGTGAAGAGTGAGGTGAGGTGGGGCACTGAGAATAGCCAGTTAAACTTGGTTAGGCATTTTCCCGTTTACTGGCCCTCAGGATTTCAGTTTGTTCTGGTGCACTGTGATTCCCAGAGCACAGGGTTACCAAAGCAATGGCAATAAACAAATCACTATAATACAGTCCCTGAAAATGTTCAGTCATTGTTAATAAATCAGTTCATTAGCACCATAAAGCAGGCTCGGGAATTAGGAAAAGTATCATCATTGTGCCCATCCTATTATCCATTCCGGGGAGACCCTTGATTGCACAAATACCCCCACTATGAGACAGAGCTAGAACTCGACTCCAGTTTCCCTGGCTCCAAATCCTGTAATGACTCACCCACACTGTACCGTGGTGAGTACCTGAGGCTGCACTGAGTGCATATGGGATCTAAAAAGTCTCCGGACACTGCTTTTCTGACCCCCTAACTCACTTGATGATGGCCCTACTCCATGCCAATACCTGACACAGACCTTGAAGATAAAGCAGTGAGCAAACAGGCACAACGCCTTCCTTCACAGAGCTCCCAGGCTATGGGAGAGGGAGAAAACGAGTAAGAGACACAAGTAAGGCATGTGCGTGTTACATACTCTACCTACTGAAGAAAACACATGAACGCAAGAAACAGGGAGACGCCGGGGTTTCTACAGTCATGTGTAGCCTCGTCATGCAGTGTGTGCCTGTGAATATGAGGTGTAGACAAATGTGTACACATGTGTAGCTATCGTACACACTCAGTAACACAGGGGTCCTGACTAAGGAGATTCCGTTCAGGGGATTTCCTGGTACTTTGGGTACTAGTGGACTGCAGAGAGGACACGTAAACCAGCGCCTGCCTTCACAGAGCTCCCAGGCGTAGCCACATCTGAACAACTTCTTTCTGATGATTTTTCCACCCTGGAAGAAAAGGTACACATAAATTTTAGTCTGTTTTTGAAGTAACCACAGCTAATACTCAGGTAAGATAGGCCCACTGTTAAATATTCACCAGCATGAAGTATTTATTTCCTATAAAACTCTCTGCAATCAAGACAACCACTTAATCAATATGTTTCTATTCCCACTTGAATAGGCTAAAAGGGGAATCCTTCCACAGGATCTAGACAAAGTTTGACAATTCAGATTCTTATGGAAAGCTAAGTTACCAAGAAACAACCAAACGCCTCTATAGTAGAGCAGCTAAAATGTCCATAAAGCATAGTAAATACTTACAGCCTCAAAAACAGAAAGGAAAGACCAACCAGAAACCCTGCTGTGGGCAGACAGAACTTCAGTTAAGTCAATCTTCTCTTTCTTTTCTTTTTTTCTTTCTCTGTTTCCTTTTTGGTGAAGTGCTTGCGGTGCTGAATTGGTTAGAATACTGAGTATTTCCCAGAGACAGAACTTTGCGTTTATTTTGCACAGAATTCCCATTCTGAACCTGGACTGCACTTGAGAATAATTTGGGCAGCTTTTTAAACTGCCAGGTTTCTAGATTTGAGCCCACAGGCTTTGGTTGAGAATCCAGCATGAGGAGGGGTCTTGCATGTGTTCCAGAAGATTCTAGCTCTCGTCTAGAGTTGGGAAATCCTGACTTGCACTAGGAGAAATAATTACCATGCCCAATGGCATATGAAACTTGGCAGTGACCACAAGGTGGGCAAATGATTCAGATTTATTTACTGAATCCTTGCTGTTAAGTGTATTCAGTTCCAATCCCCCTAAAGGAACAGAATTTGTAGCTAGAATAGACCATCTTTAGTAGCTAGAATAGACCATCTTTAATACCCTTGGTTACCCCAGAGGTCAAGTGAAATACATTCTATGTACATAGAAGATATTTATATCTAATGTCCATAAAACAGTAAGCTCAAATCTAGAAACCATAAAAGGTGTATGTTCCGTATATGCCTTACAGTCTTAAGCGGCTTTGAATGTAATATTATGCTCCATTCGCCCCTTAGACCACCATTGTTTCTGTATTTAACATTCATGTTCTAAAGTATTTGAGAGATTATGTTGAGAGAGCTGGAGATGTTTAACTTAGAGAAGAAACGTCAGAAGTAGGAGAGCTGCCTTCAGATATTTGCAACCGTTTTATAGTTTTTAAAAAACCATATATATTCTAAACAATGCTAGAAAATGCTAGTACTTAAGCATTCATTAGTGGGAGCTATAAAGAATTAGACTTGGACCCATAATAACACAAAGCATTTTGACCACACCAGCTTTGAGACATCTCTGAAGCAACAGGGTGGTGTCTCATCAGCAGTGTCCTATGGGGTACCCCTGCAGGGAAAGGGGAGGGACAAAGAGATACATCCAAGGTTCCTTCAAATTTTAAGGTGTTTAATTGGAATTTATCACAAATGTTAAGAGGACCTCCAGGTGGTATGCCTCTCCTCTTAGCAAGTTAACCTTTCTGCAAATTGGTGGTACACCCCTCAGCACGCCTTCCCTGAGATGAGGAAGCTCCCTTCCCCAGTGTCATTTCTCTACATCAGCAAATGCGACATTGGAGGCCAGGGGGCTTCTTTTCCCTTGTGTTTTAATCAGTGGACAAGTGAGGTTGAATTTGCATTTACAAAGCGTTGGGTGATGTCAGCTTCCTCAGGAGCAGCGCCCGGCACCTCAGTGAATTGCATTATCCCTAATGGCTCATCGGGTCTGAAATGTGGGATTTGATCTTGTTTTATTATCTTCTCCAGCTATATTCTATACCTAATTTTTTCCCTGAAATGAACATTATTGATTTCCTTATTAAATATTGTCTGCCTACTGTGAATTTTTCACATGAGCCATATGATGAATCCTTTTTAAAAAATAATGATTATCTACAACACAATGGCTGAGATGCTGGTTTTATAAGGAGAGTTTGAATGGATCTGAACTAAATAGCGACTATAAAAACTGCCCTGGACTTTCTTGGATAAAAGCTTACACACTGATTCTATCTCCTCGAGAGAAAGAGTAATCAATAAGTGATTATATTCTTAAAGTAAATTACATTTCAGATTTTGTTCTGTCCAGAGCAGTTAAGAAGTGATGATCACTGCAGGTTAAATCTAAGGGTGAAAAAAGGAACTTGATACGTTATCGTAATGGCTGAGGGAACACATCAGAATAACATTTAAAGTTAAGAGTAGAATTAGCGTACCTTTATGAAACAGTATGTTCCTTTCTAAAATACACTTCTAGCTGAATCAAACTCTACGTGGAACTGGAGAGTAGACTATTCCAGCACTCTGCCTTCTCCTCATGGCACAGCCTCTTCCCGCTTGGACTGTCCAGGGGTCTCAGGTTGTTCCCCAGGGCTCATGCTGAAGTCCTGCCACTTGTCCCCTCCCCGAGATACACTGGTCTCCTCCTCTCTCTCTGTCCGCCCCAGCTGGTGCCAGCTCGCGGCTTCTGCCCAAGGACCACTCTGGAACGTGAGACCACCACTATCCTATTCTCGTCAGTCTGTACACTGGCTGGTGGGGGACTGCAAGACCTAAATTTCTGGTCCTCCCTTGACCTCTTTGACATTTCCAGAAAACAGAAAACTCAAGTTCATTTAGAACAGTCACAGAAGCCTGATATTAATCCCTGGGAAAAGGGTATAAAAAAGAAAACCATACATATGTTTTTTTTCACTCTCATTGGTCACTGCATGCCCCTGGAAGGGGTGCCAAGAGCCCCTAGGGTGTGGAGGGTATTGCTGCATTTACTTCTGGCCCGTCTTGCTAGTTCACTCCCATCAAAGTTTGTATTTATGGCTGTGCGTGTGTGTGTGTGTGTGTGTGTGTGTGTGTGTCTGTGTGTCTGTGTTCCTACCAATTAGAAACCCAACTAAGATGCTATAGTTTCATTAACAATAACAAAAAGCATGTTGAGAGACAAGCAACACAGACAGGGAGAGAGTATTTTCAGCAAATTCATACAAAAACCATTAATAATCAGAAAATTTAAAGAGCTCCCACAACACAAAAGGAAGAGGGGGGCAAAAAATAGTCAAAGGCTACTAGAAGAAGAATCACAATTAGAAGAAAAAATACAAATAGCCAATAAATGCATGAACAATGATCAATTTCAGAATACAAAGGGGAATACACAATAAAACAAAGTCTTTGGCTTATCATATTGTCAGAAATTCTAAAGATCAATATATTATGGCCACACAGATGCTGAAAACCGAGAATATCATACTGAAGTTTTTGTGAGAGGCAATTTAACAATGTTTGTCAACATTTGGTAATTGTATGTTTTTACCATGTGCTTCAATGTCATTGGTCTATCCAGTGAAAATGTGTGCTTCTGTTCAAAAATGTCTTCTTTGCAGCATTTTTTATAATAAACAATAAATTAGAAACCATGCAATGTCCTCTAGCACTAGAATAAAATGGTCCCAACTTCTGGTCCCAGTGCATTTGCATTCTCATATCTGAATATTATATATGAACGGAACTGAATAAAATCCAAACAGCACTCAGAAGAGGAGGAGGGCATACACAGAATAGGAACTTACAGATTTCTGGAGCATGGACATCAGATGGGATGAATGGGAGCAGAGCAGGCTATGCACTGCCCTTGGCAGGAAGGAGCAAAGGAATCTGCATAAGTGGAGGGGTCGCCCTAGATGGGGGCTGGACAGTGCCCCCAGAATCGAAGAGGGAATCAGAGAATAGGGGCTGAAATGCAGGGACCTTGTGAGGCCTCATGCCAGGAGCCTCTTCTGAGTGTGTTTTCCCAGAGACAGTGTATTTGCTGAGAAGGGGAGGTGTGGAAACAGGCAGGGAGAGAGCAGTCTTCTGGGAAAGTGGGGAGGTACCTCGGGTCAGGAAGTAGCACTGGGGGATGAGGGCTGTCGAGGTCGGCACTCGTGATTTTAATGAAACCTGTGAGCACAGGTGAATGTTCTTCTCCAGACTCATCCGCTAAAGGTGACTGTGTGTGCACGGGTGTGATGGTGTCAGCTGGGTAAAGAAGGGAGGGACACGTGAGCATTGTGTGGGATGGTAAAGGATGGACAGCTGGTGGAGTTTAGGAGTCAGCAGATTGGAGAAAGCAAGCAAGGAGGAAAGGTGCAGTGATCAGAGGGGTGCTGATGCTGAGGACTCTCAGTTAATGGTCAGGACATGAGAATACAATTCATGGGGCTGTTCCCAGACGATAGAGATAATATTATAGGCAAAGTCATCTGCCTCCTTTGGGTATTTTTTGCAGCAACGTCCTTCCCCATATCCCTATTATCACTGAGGACTGCTGGGTTATGCATTAGAAACAAATTCACCTGACTCAGTGATTTGCAGAAAAGGTTACTTCCTGTTCACAGGCATCTCCAACAGGAGTCCACCCATCCCTGGGGAGGGCTCTGCTCCACTTGGTCTCTGGGCCCTGGGCTAAGTGAAACTCTACTTCCTGCTTGCCAGTTCAGGGGAGGGAACAGAGGGTCCATCCTTTACCTTTTTGTGCATTGCTCACTGTCCAGTTAGACACAGCATCCTGCCCAACTGCAAGATGCCCAGGAAGTCAGTGTTAGGAAGAACTGGGCATTTGTGAGCACTGATATCTCTTCCGTCCTAGCCTCTCCCTACTATCAGCTGGCTGCCAAACTCACCACTGGTGGGAAATAAGGTATTAAGGAAATAAAGTGTTAGTGAGAAAACACAGCCCTCTTAAGAGTGATTTGCATACTAATAATGGGCTTTTGATGAAGGAAAAAACCCTGAAGCTCAAAAAAGCAAGATGCTTTAATGGAGAAATGTGACAGGATGCGGGGCTGCAAATTTGGGTGACCAAACATTTCTTCATAAGTGGTGCCACCCACTCAGACTGCATTCTGCTTCTGCCTATAAATCGCACCATTTATCTAAGCATGAGACAATTAATGTGGTAGAAATATAAAGGCTCGAAAGAAGTGTAAATCAAGTTGTGATGCAAATGCTAAATAAAAATCCCATTTTATACAGCTTGTATGTGAGGACCACATCCTTTTGTGAACATTAGCCAATTAATTTACCCAGCACCTCCTTAAGATATCAATTATTAAGAGCTAGGCAATTAGTGTGCAGGAGAAGGAAGGCATTCAGCAAAAGCCCAGGCAGCGTGAAATTAGGGACCACGACAGAAGAGAAAGTCCTAATCCTTTCCAGAGTGTTCTGAGCAAAAGCACCCTAGTCATCAAAGACTCAGAGAGATGCTGCTAATTTCCAGCCACTCTGTTACATGAAAGCGCATTTCAAGTTGAGGGATCACAAAGAGGAAAGACTATCTTTCCGGAGCAGGACAGGCTGCAATGCATGCTTTTCGGACACATCTCTCCTAAGTTCGAGCACCATCCGTTGGTCTTCATTCGGAGCGCACAGGGAGCACGATGACACGCTGGGGGATCTGGTCCTGAAGGAAACCACAAATCAAGAGAAACTGAATTCTCCACTTGTCCCTTTTTAAACCTTCACCCCCTCTACTCCTTTATCCTCTCACAGTTTCTGGTGGCCTGTGACTTCCTGACTCTCCCTGGTAACATGCCACCCTCCACACAATTCCCTCCTTGAGAGCAGCAAAATTCAGGAGAGACAGACACACCCACCAAAGGGTAAGAAAGGTTATAGGATGCAGTGGAAGGCGTGCTTACACATGCACACAACTGTGCGCACACACATGCATGCACACACACATTTGTACACATACATGCACACACATACACACCAACACAGATGCACAGGTAAGGATATCAGTTATACCCAGCGTGAGGCCTGACCAGGAGAGAAGGGGCTTGGCTTTTATTCTGCAAATAAGTGGGAGTCATTGAAGGCCTCGGGCTGGGAAGTGATAAGGTCATTTTTACATTTCAAGGGTTACATTCTAAAGGCTTGGGTCAACCGTGTGTAAGATTGATGAGGGCCACTGCAGCGGCCCAGGAGGATATATGGAGACTGGACTGCAAGGAGGAATGGAGAGGACTGGAGAGAACTAGGCACTGGCAAGACTTTGAGAAAAACCCTAGGATATTTCCTGGGCAACTGGACACAGAGATACAGAGAAGAGCTCATTGAGAAATGACTCAGATCAATTACCACTTCCTACCTCAGATCTTCCCATGTGTTCCCATATTTAATTACACCTTCTTTTCCTTCACCTCTATGTGCAGGTATTTATCTCATTTCCCTGGAATTATGGTGTGTTTTCACATATCCTGCTCTGGAGAAACGTTATAATTCATCCTGTCATTTTTGTTCCCTGTTCCCAATGCTGCTGTCAACTCAAGACCTCTGACAGCGGACAGTGCTCAGTAAGAAATGAGGCAAAGGGCAGGTCAGCAATATACGGACTGTTCCAGAACTTGACCACCGTGGTCGGAGACACCCATACACAATTGTTGCTTACCAGAAACAGTTCAGAAATTATCCCAATATAACACTTCCTACACTCATTTACATAATATCCATCATGTATCCAACTGTTGTCCATGCATCGTGTTAGTTACATTGTATTTCCTGGTCCCCAGGAAACCTGAATGAAGCACAGGCAGTGACTGATGTTCTGGTTCAGAGTTTCGATGGATAAGAATGTAATTTTCCAATTAGGTTAGAACATTGTAGACAGAGCTATCTTCCTTCCACCACTCGTTCTGCTGTGCAGAAGTGCATGTTTGCAATTCTATTGTGGATTTAAAATACGAATGGCAAAGCTATATTCTGGAAATCCCACACACTGAAATGCTGCACACTGGCTCCTATGTACGTGTAATCGAAATATTTTCCTTGCATGTGCCCACAGCTTTTTTTTTTCCCAGAGACAAGATTCAAAGACACTACATTATTGTTATGGCTAATTTTGAAAATGAGTCATTTAATTAAATGATCTAGGTAAATCTTTATGTCTTGCCCCCTCCCAGTATCTATTCAGTGATGTGTACAGCGGGGGCCACATTATAGAATCAAAAGTGGAATTAGAGGTGTGTTGAAGCTGTAAATAAAACGGGAGCTGTTGCCATATTAGGTGGAGTTCTTGTGTTTAGGACATGCCTCTTTCTGCAGAAAGCCGAACTGTACCCCCCAAACATCTCCCCACCGTGAGATGTCACAAAGACATGTTTTGCTCCTAGGTGAGACTGGCAGCCCTTGTGGCTGACCCAGAGTCACAGTGAGTAATTTTTAAAAGGCTTATTATTATCTTGACAAAGTGCTACAGAGGTGTGCGTGATTCATTTTTTAATGCGTGGTCAAGAAAGAGAGAGAGAGAGCTGGGGGGCGACAGTGCCCGCCCGCATCCCTGGGATGTTAATTACCACGGACCGGAGCACTGCGCGTGGCGTGTGTTGGGGCCCTGCGATCTTATCTGGCCCGGGGCTGCTGATGAGAGCCGCAGCCTCCAGACAGCCTTCGATCCCTCATTGTTTGCTGCGCTGATGGGAAATCGCAGGGGCCGCCTTTCCTGCTACAGCCTGCATTCTAAAATCACACGTGTACTCTTTTGCCCTTGTTTTTTTTCTCTCTCTCTCTGCTGTTGTTTTTTCCCGTACAGAACCCCCAGGACACGCTGGATCTTAGGAGAGCCCTTTGCTTCAGCGTTTTCCCTTCCTGTAAGATAGCCTCCGGAGCCTTGCATGTGGTCTCATTATGTGATTACCATCAGGGTAACGCTGAAAATCACTGTTTTAAAGATAACTTTTTCAGTTCCTTCTCCACAAGGATCATGATACCTTCCTGAGGACTGAGGATAATGCACGGGAAACACACAGCACTCTACAGTAGCATAGGTGTGTGGGAGTTGATATTGGCTATTATTATCTAAAATGATCTGATTATGTAAAAATGTGTTCATTCAAACGCATTTGTAAAATCATCAAGTCACCTCCGTTGGGTAAGATAATCAGTTTAACTAGATGATCTGTTGGAAGCTAAGCTCTCTTGTGAAACAGAATAATTGGTTGTGGGATCCTGTAGTAGATGGAATCAAACCTCTTTCTGCCTCTCAGTATTTTTTATAAACCTCAGACAATGTACCACCCAGTTGGGCCAGGCAGCATGACTTACAGAGGACCCAGGCAGCGTGGGTCCGAATCCTATGTTCCTCTCTGAACTTTGGGAAAACAATCTTTTTGTACTCAATTTCTCATCTACAAAACAAAGACCATAATGGCACCAAACCTAGTACGATTGTTTGGGGAATAAAATGGCTCATATATATCTATAAAGTACTGAGAGGAGAGCATGACACCGAAAAGGTACATTTGTGTTTTTTATTATTATTATTTCTACTCAAAAAAAACCCCAAGCCATAGTGGCCCCGTCACTGAGAAGTTCCAAGTTGTGTCTGTCTATAGCTCACAATCCCTCCCTACTGACAGTTTCTCTTATTTCACACGAGAATCAAGCAAAAATGGCAGTGTGGCTGCATATATTTAACTCTCATCTTCCTTTCTGGAATAATATAGCAAACCCAGACAGGCAAGCTAAACGAAAGGAAAGGGTTGTAATCCTAAGAGTCTGTACAGATTGTATGTGTAACCATGGACATAGACAACAATGCTGGGGACGGGGCGGGGGTGGGGGGATCGGGAGGAGGGTGTCAATGGGGGAAAAGAAGAAACATCTGTAACAAAAATAAATTAATAAAAAAAAAATGTTTTTTAAGTCTACACAGATTCTAAAGTTCATAAATCTGTCAGAGACTCTGTATCACTGGCTGCATTGTTATTCCAGAAGTCAGGAAGTTTAGCACCTGCAAGGTCACTCGTGCACAGTTGTGCAGTGTGGCCCGCCCAAGGACAGGTGACTGAGAGAAGGAGCCCCGCTACATTCTTCACTGCAGCTCACTAATGTGGGTTCTCTGGCCCAGGGCTGTGGCTGCATGGAGGAGGAGGGGCCCGAGGGACTGGGGACTTCCAGGTGAACCGAATGTGACTCGAGGACAGTGACACTCTAGCCAATGAATACAGTTGCATCGTTAAGTCACTGAATAAAATCTGGGATTTGTAACAAGTTTGACAATTATAATAAGTTGAGCAAAGATATTTGAATGCAAGATTATATTTAAGGAGAGACTTTGTGATTTAAGAGGAAGAGAAGAAAAGAGGAGGGGAGGAAAGGGAAGGGAAGGGAAGGGAAGGGAAGGGAAGGGAAGGGAAGGGAAGGGAAGGGAAGGGAAGGGAAGGGAAGGGAAGGGAAGGGAAGGGAAGGGAAGGGAAGGGAAGGGAAGGGAAGGGAAGGGAAGATAAAATAATTAATTCAACAAAAATGAGGAGAGAGAAGGATTGGGGTGGAGAACTTGAACCCTCCAGAGAATATGTAATTTTTATTGATGTTCATGAAATAATGATAAAAATAAATGACCTGAAGCAATGGGTATAAGTATCAGAAAATACAAAATTACCTATTAGATCTAATACAGTCTATACTTAGAAATCCCTATGGTGATTAGGAGAAAAAAAATGCAAAATTACTACTTGGATGAGGTAGAAAACTCAAAAGCCATAAAAGAAATACAGATATTTGTCTCACAAAATATGATTAGAGACAAATAAAACACATTGGGGGGGGATGGAATACATAAAACAGGCAGAGGATTAAACAAAGTTTTCCACAAACTGATAAATATGAACAAACAACACAACAGGGAAAAAGATAGTAAGAATTTTGGAGGAGGAAAAACAAAAAAGACTGATAAATGAGACTATAGTCATAACTCACTATAAAAAACAAAAATTAAAGTTAATAACTGAATACAAAATTTTCACTGAAAGAAGTCACACAAGTTTTCTAAATGTCATATCTGGTAGTAAGATCGTGGATGAAATAGTACTCTCGTACTTGACATGGGGAAAGCGAGAATTGCTACAGCCTTTTAGGAAAGTCATCTGGAGATAAGTATTACATTAAAATTACACCAGCTCCTTGAACCAGCCAACAAGCTAGTTTTGGGTAAGCTTTTACCAAAATATACCCATCTGTAATTGGTCATTCTGATATGTTAACTTTCCTTGATAGGATTAATGCTTCCTCACAAAGATTTGAGCATGTCTTGACAAGTTATTTTAGATAAAATTATTTCTAAATATGATCGATTTTATTATATTGGTATTTCAAAATTAAAATAGTATTGTTCTTATTAGGACTTTTATTCAGATGTTGGTTGAGAGACGACTATCTGGAGGCCAGAATTCAAGTAAGACCTGGAGATAGCCCTTATTTAGCAGGCTCAGAGGTTTCACAAACTAAAGCCAGCAATTTCCACTTTTACAGAGGAAACCTAAATTCCTGGCTTTCTTTTAAAAGTCAAATCTGACCACAGGGAACCCTTATTCCCTGGTGGCTAAATCTGAGGGTTGATTCCCTGTTCCAAGGGGATGTGCCTTCCCCAGTGTGCCTGGCCAGGCCTGGTCAAACCCGCTCAGAGCACCTATTTCCAGTCCGCCTTCTCCCTGTTACCTTGAGGCTCCTGTAGGCACCCAAGCCGGGAACTCCGCAGAACACAGAGTGATTCTCAGCAGAGTTAAAGATGCCTTGTATGCTATGCCTACCTCTTGAAAATAGCTTCTATACGTGCCTTTGACATATACCATAGTTCTTGAAAACAGTTAGGTTAAATAATTTCACACCATTTTAAACTTTTCCTCTTTGAATGTGAATAGTGAGCTTAGAAGTTCATTATTAGCCTGGTGTATATTTAAGTGGCTACTTAATAAAATGGTACAAGTCCATCAGAGATCATGGCAGAATTACAACTGTAATTTAGTTCTAACTCATAGCCTCCTATGATTTTCAATAATATTTCCAAAGTATTCTCGTGCAGTAGATGGCATTACATTGCAATACAATTTGCAATTTAAGACTTCAGGCAAAATAAGAATTCTGCCTGGAAGATCTATGCATATTCTTTGGAAGAGTCATCTCTTAACTTTCAGAAGGAAAAACATACATCTTAGAAGCTACTGACTTGTAATAATCAACCAATATATTCCCAGGGCTTTTAATTTTATTTTTTCTTAGATGTTTATGCTTTTTTAAACCTAAAAAGTAAAAAAAAAAAAAAAAATACTTGATTAAATAGTTTTCTGTGACAACAAAGCCCCATTATCTTACAAGTGTGTGTTCACATTTATATGTAGGAGAGAAGAAGAAAAAAAAAAGAGTATGTGTGAGCTGATTTTAAGGAAAGAAACAACGCCCAGAAACTATTAGCATTTACCAGTCCGTGTTCTATTGGAGAAATAGATCACAAGTTAAAATGGTCATGACAATAACTGATAATCTTATTTCTGAACTCACACATCTCCCAGGATGCTTGTAAGACTAACAAGAGGGAGTTTGTGATGCATAATCATTATTCATGGACCTAATCATTAGAGAAGTATTTCTGAAAAATGGATGGAAAGGGCCGGCACATTGCCTCTGGCCACAATATTTATTAGGAGCTAGGTAGAAGAGAAAGTATAATATAATGTGTCCAAAACCCTTTAGCATACAAAACAACAAGAATAATTTTTTCAGTTATTGATTCACATACATCCCAATTTTTAAAATTACTCTTGTAAATATCATTCTGTTATTTCCCCAAATGTTATCCCTTTAAGCTGGCTAAAAATAAAATGTCAACTAATTAACATAAATAAAGAATAATTGTTATAAAATATAAAAGTTAGGTCTATGTATAAAGGATCACCTTACTCTGATCAATTATTTATGCAAAGTTATTAATGAGAAATAAAACTAAGAGCATAAAATCAACAGAAAGAAGGATGCTGCTTCTTAAGGCTTTTCATAATTTCGAAAAATAAAATAATAGCTCAATAATCACAAGTGTGGTGGGGTGAGAAGCTGACCGAGGGGCTACCAAGACATTCATGGAGAGAAGATGGGGCAGGGGGACCAGAGCCCAGGACATGAGAAGCTGCTGCTCTCTTTCTTGACACACATCACCTCGCTCTCTGTACCTCTCTGTCCTCATTGGCACGCAATGGCCAAAAATGGTCCTAATTCAATGGGACCTTCTCTTCACATGCTTACGGGCATCTTGATATGTGTCTGAAGATTCCAGATTTCAGAAGAAACGAGGAACGGTCCAGCCCTGCTTTCTCTGGCTTGTTTCCATGTCGGCCGTGTTCAGCTGCCATTAGGAGTGGTTGCAATAGTTATGCCCCGGCCACTTGAGCTCACCCCTCAGAAAGAGGCTAGGGGTGAGGACTAGTTACTAGAAATGTGTTTGAAGAGGGATCTGTCCTCCAGCAGATGTGCACCGAGAGCAGGTGTCGACTGTTCTTTGTGAACGTGGGTCAGATTCAAGCGGCAGCTTTGCCTAATGGTTTTGGGACTGGAAGTTGCTTTTCCAGGAATCTAGATAGTCACCCTTTGAATTTTAAAGTGGTATTATAAACAAGGCTCTAAAAGAACTTTAATAACTAAGTGTTATTTAAAGGAAATGTTAATTAAAATTCTGCGATCTTTACCTAGTTAGTAGTCTGGTCTATAAATGCCTCCTCCCTAACATACAAAAATTTATTATTTGATCAATAAAAGTTGCAAATAATTAGGAATTATTTTTAGCGGTTGTCTCAATTAGAGAATGGGATGATGATGAATAACAGAAAAATTTTTATTAAATTTCTCCTATTTCAATGTAGGGTATTTGACACAAAGGATTGTCATTATTAAGAATAAAGCTGGCCTAAAATTTGAAGGGAAAATTGGCATATTATCTATAATTTTGGAGAAGAAAAAGGGGGAGCATAATAACAATTTATGTCTTCCTTGGGAAAATATCTGTGTGGATTTTAAGAAAACACTTCCCAATTCAGATCATGAATTAGAGAGTTTCCCATCAAAAAGCATTTTCTGCGGTTTTTGAGCAGTTATTTACATGGGCTCAAATGAGGTTGCTGGATCCAGGGAGGTTTCTGAGGCCTTTAACCAAATTTCAAAACCTATTAAATTTAAGAGACAGATCACCTTGTCATTAAATCTCTATAACTCCTTCATTGAAATCTTGCTATGTCCAATGCACCCAATTTTTAAGGTATTATTGATCATAATGGATGGTAGAACCAGGGCCTTTTACTCTGATATCTAATTATTTTAAAAGTGCTTATACAATATTTTACAGATTTAGATTTTTTTAAGGGTACATAAATGGTTATCCGTGCCAGAAATAACTAGCTGAACTGAACTGATGATTTTGTCTAAGAGTATCTAATTTACTCATCACAATTCAAATGTAGGCTTTGTTCATAATGTATCTGCTACACATACACACGTCATGAAATCAGCCTTGAAAATACTCTCCATAACCATATAAACTATATTAAGTGCAGTCATTTAAAACCCTAAATAGTCTCAGCAATCTAGAGAAAGAAGAACAAAGTTGGAGGTATCATAATACCTGATATCAAACTATGTTACAAGCCCATTGTAATCAAAACAGCCTGGTACTGGCATAAGAACAGGCATATAGATCAATGGAACAGAACAGAGAGCCCAGAAAGCAACCCATGCCTTTATGGTCAATTAATATTTGACAAAAGAGGCAAGAACATGCAATGGAGTAAAGACAGTCTCTTCCATAAATGATGCTCCAAAAATTGGACAGCTACATGCAAAAAAAAATGAAACTAAATCACCAACATACACAAGAATAAACTCAAAATGAATAAGAGACTTAAATGTAAGTTGCAAAACCATAAAATCTTAGAAGAAAACATAAGCAGTAAAATCTCAGACGTCTCTTGAGCAATATTTTTGCCAATATGTCTTCTAGGGCAAAGGAAAAAAAATAAATAAATGGGACTACATCAAACTAAAAAGCTTCTGCACAGCAAAGGAAACCATCGACAAAACAAAAGGGAACCCACTGTATGGGAGAACATATTCACCAATGATACATCTGAAAAGGGGTTAATTTCCAAACTATATAAAGAACTTACACAACTCAACACCAGAAAGACAAACAATCCTATTAAAAAATGGGCAAAGGACCTGAATAGACACTTCTCCAAAGAGGACATACAGATGGCCAATAGACATATTTAAAAATGCTTAATGTCACTAATCATCGGAGATACGTAAATTAAAACCACAAAGAGATATAACCTCACACCTGTCAGAATGGCTATCATCAATAAATCAACAAACAACAAGTGCTGGCCAGGATGTAGAGAAAAGGGAACCCTAGTGTACTGTTGATGGGAATGCAGACTGGTGCAGCTACTGTGGAAAACAGTATGGAGTTTCCTCAAAAAATTAAAAATGAAACTGCCTTTTGACCCAGCGATCCCACTTCTGAGAATATATCCTAAATATCCCAAAACACCAATTTGAAAGAATATATGCACCTCTATGTCCATAGCAGCACTATTTACAATAGCCAAGATCTGGAAACAGCCCAAATGCCCATCAGTAGATGAGTGGATAAAAAAAGTTGTGGTACATTTACACAACGGCTATAAAAAAGAAGAAAAGCTTACCATTTGCAACAGTATGGATAGACCTGGAGATTATGAAGCTAAGTTAAATAAACCAGTCAAAAAAAGACAAGTACCATATGATCTCACTTACATGTGGAATCTAACGAACAAAATAAACCGAGAAACAGAGGCATGGATATATGGAACAGCCTGACAGCTGTCAGAGGGGAGCAGTGAGGAGGCACTGGATGAAAGCAGGTGAAGAGATTAGCCAAAGAGCATATATACATAACCTAGGGACATGGACAACAGTGTGGTGATGGCCAGAGGGAAGCGGGGGTCGGGGCTGGGAGGAGGTGGGCAAAGAGGTAGAAAGAAAACTAAAAAATAAAATAAATTGCATACTTTATTAAAATTCTTCCTCTTTCATATTTTGTTCAGAATTATGTGTTGGTTAGAAAATAAGTGCCTGACAGAGAGTAGGCAATCAGGTAACTTTTGATTGACAAAATGAACAAACACAGGTGTCTTTGTTAATACTGTGGGTTCTCAAGTCCACAGAAAAGCACCAATAGCGTTTTGTTCCCCAAAACCATCAGCATCAGGAGATGAGACCATCCTCCAAAGACGCAGAACAAGTATGAGAGAGCCATGGCCTCCCAGATGGGTGGAAGCAGCCTCTTCCGTTCACCTGGTTCTGAACCTAGGAGATGCTTTCCGTTTATCAAATGTGTATAAAAATCACATGGAATGTCATCGTTCCAAGTTCTTACTGAGGAAAACAGGTTCACATGTATAGAACACCAAAAGACCGTGGATTTAAAAACAAACCTACTAAACCTGGTGTGAATATTCTTTATATTCATTATCCACTTTTTCTCATGGACTCTGTAAAAAATATCCTACTCTGAAATTTGCTGCTCATGTTTTTTAAAAGAAGACCCAAACCAAGAAATCCAACATGGAGCGTTTGTTTATAAGTTGTCAATACTCTGTCATCTTTGTATCAAGAAGAAATAGAGATTTCCACCTCGCTTGTTTTCCTGACAACCACTGTGCGAAAACAACCACAAAATCGTTGACAATCTCACAGTGTCACTTAGAATACTTTTCCTCTAAATGTGACAGCTTCTTCCTAATATGTCAGCATGCATGTATTGAAGTTAGTTCCCTTTGGCCAGAAACCAGGATAACATGCAGCTGCCTGGTGGTTTTCCATAGACAGTTATTTCAAATGGTTTAAGATGCGACAAGCTCACTGAGAATGTAACGCACTTCCTAAGGCAGAGCACTGAACTCCCTCGACGCACTTCTTTCTGGACGTGAAAAACGTCATGGCAATGGCAGGACTGTCTCTCCTTATTCTTTCTTTTATTCGTTTCCTTCTCACCCCTTTAAAGAAACCTTTCCTGGAGTTAATTACAATAGAGGTGTCAGCTCACAGGATCAGACTCTGCTAATGCCCACACAATGGAAGAACAAATGGGAAATTCATTGTGTTTCAGGGGATTGTACCTTGAAGACAAAATATTAATTTAATGTGACATTAGTTGCTTTTTATTATACTTATTTGTAATGGTGATATCTCTACTAATAATAATGACGGACATTCATGGAACTTTCTCAGAACTTCATATAAACTAATTAGCACATTGAATCCTCACAATTACTCCTTAAGGGAGATGACACAGCCATCCCCATTTTACATTTGAAGAAACTCAAGTATATTTGATTCCCTCAAATCTTTTGTTTCATACCCAAACCAAAGTCCTGACCTTCACCTAGAAGAAGTAGGTTGGATTCCTGGGAGACTGGTTAACTTTCCACTTCCAGGACCAAACTTGGGGCTCCGTTCCCACTACAGTCACTGGGCCCAAAATCAAGACAATCTATAACAGCCACGCTCAGTCCCATGAAAAACGTTAGTTTGTGTTCTTTGATGTGCCAGGGTGACTCCTGAGGACACTTCCTTATGCAAATATTACAGTATTCTCACCTAATCTAAATAATGGATCTTACCTGGATGTTGGTGGTCTTTCAATTTTTCTGTAATCTCTACTCAATTTAATTATGTTGTCCTCTTTTAATTTTGACTTCATAAGGTTTATTTTTTACTTTAAAATTTAGTAACCTGGGACTGGTCTTTCTAAAATGCCATTCTCCCGCCTGCATGCCCCTCCCCCTCCCCCTCCCCCTTCCTCCACGCCCCTCCTCTGGGGGCAGAGCCCACCACACCTAGGACTTGCAATTCTTCCGAGAGAGGATCAGTCTCTCCCTCACTCCATGTCTTTGAATAGATTTTCTTCTTTCCTGGGGACACTCACTTCCCTCTTTACCTAGATCAGGCCTCCTGTCCACACTTAGATGAGTCTTCACTTCCCCTGAAAGTCTTTCCTGGCACCTCTGAGTGAGGTGATCTTTCCAGGACCGTAGCAAGATGTGTTCGTTTCTAGTCTAATGGTCCCTCCGCCACCAGATGGAACGTCCCTGAGGGCGAGGGTTCTCTTTAGCTTCTGCTCTCCCAAGCGCGTAACTTCACTAAGAAAACTCAATAAACATCTATTGAACTGAGTGAAACACCAACTTGGAGAGAAGCAACCCTCTTAATATTCAAATCTCTAAAATAAGCAGGTTAAATGCCATGTTTCCCTGGCCCAGTGAATCCAAGTCTTGTGGACAGAATTAACAGCCCCTACCTGAAATCGTACCCTGAGTGAAGCTGGATTGTCAGAACCAAAATGAGGGGTAACACACGTCCTCAAGGAGAGCCCAAGAAAGATCTAGAAATGAGATCATTTCCACGTGCCTGTTTAATATGAAAATATTAAGGAATTAAAATCATATTGTATAATATTCATATCTTTCAACTTTGGTTAATCCTTCCCATCTGAGATGGAGTAGCACTCACATACATTTCCAATTGCAATGCCATCATCTGTTACTATTAAAACACTCTCAATACATTCACGCATGTTTTGTATATTATTATATATTTCCATAAGGTGCTGAGAAGGAGATACAATGTAAAAACTCTCTACTTTGCTCTGTTTCTGAAGTGAATCATTTCTATCGGTGTCTCTGTGCCTATGTCTCCATCACAGGACTGAGCGTAGCACCACTTTTAGACTTCTCCTGTTGTGAAACACGTCTCAACCGATTTCACTTTTCAGGAAAACTATGGAGAATTTGACCAGGGTCAACTTTATTTCCAAAGGTGTCACAAGTGGCCAAACCCAAATCCCATTTTCTAAGGGACTAAATCACTAAATATTGTGATCATTAAGCATCCTTTCTGTTTGTGCCATGGGGGAGAAGCAAAATGCAAAGTCCCTATTGTTAAGACATTCCTTGTGATTTCAATATTTTTATTTTTTAAAAGAAAAATATGCTCTTAAAAAGCAATGCCTCTTGTTCAGACTGTTTAGGGGTGAGAGGAAGAGTCGAGAAGAGTCAGAATATATCTCTAAGTAACCTCTTCTGTGGGGGAACACCCAATTTAAGTGTAAACACATAAATAGGATTTAGCCATGAAAAAAAAAAATCACCTGATCTCAACATTTTTGAGCTATTAATTTTTCAGGAGAACTAAGGAGAACAGTTGAATCAGTGCTTAGTGTCTCATAAAAAACAAATGACTGTCGGGGAAGGGATCTTATGGGCCTAAAACACATTTCCCAAATTGGCTGATCACATTTTCACAAAATAGACGTATATTTGTCATTAAGTATTCTCTAGTCAAATGGTAGGGACATGATTTCACATTTCCTTTACTGCCAGTTTTTCAGAGGCTTTACTATTTAAATAAGTATTATAAACCTACAGCATTAAGGCATAATGCCTTTTTCCAATTCTTAGTGATCACAAGCATTTATCACAAGGCACAACTGTTAGCTAATTAAGGAATAAGATAACCCAGTTTAGAAAGTTTGAGGGTTTGATGGGAAAGAATTTGATTTTTTTTGTAATTTTGGGGGTTACACTGGTTAACAAAATGATACAGGTTTCAGGCACACAATTCTACAACACATCATCTGTATACTTGTGTGTTCACCACCCCAAGTCAAGGCTCTGTCCATCACCATTTATCTTCACCTATATCCTCCTCCCTCTCCTCCACTCCCCGCCAGCAATCGCCGTACTGTTGTCTGTGTCCATGTTTTTTCTCTCTTCTGCTCAATCCCTCAACTCCTCACATACCCAGCCCCCTCCACCAACAGCTGTCAGCCTGCTCTCTATAAGTCTGTCACTATTTTCCTTGTTAGTTCATGTTGTTCATTAGATTCCACATATGAGTGGAAAAACACAAGAGGAAATCAAATGAAGGCAATTGGATAATAATTGATTAGAAAATATTATGAGATTTTTTAAATGCTCTTGATTCGGCATTTTTTTTAACTTTCCTATGTGTGACATTTCTGTAAGCTCAGTCAGTTTCTTTTCCAGTGGATAGGGAAGTTCTCACAGCCCCTGATTGAATACCGTCCTTACAAAAGTTAGACGCCCAAAAGTCAGAGCTAGTCTGTATTTCATCCATTGCTTCATTCGTAGAAAGGTATAAATCAAGTAAGAAAAAGAAAGCAAGCCAGGCATCTGTAGTCACACGTTCTACGCGGAGATCCCTGACCTATGAGCGTAGTCAGCAGATTGTTTAAATGGAATAGCCTTCCACCCCTAATTTGTGGAATTGCCATGTCTACTTTCACCTTGTTTTCTTGTCAAAATGAATTAGGAAATAATGTAGAGAAATCGTTACGTCTTTAAGTAATGTTCTGCGACTACTTGCTACTAAGGAGGAAATGAGGACCATGATACAAAGGCTTACAGATGTTTCCATGAACGAGTATCAGTTCGAGCTAAAGAACAATTTCCCCCAACACAGATTTTTTCCACAGTGAGGCACTTTGATTGGGTCAATTCAAGACATTACAGATACACACAGATATGCTTTAATTCAGTCTGCTAGGACTGCTGTGAAGTTGTTAATCTTCACTTAACCTATTTGTGAAATGAGCAACGTGTAAATTCCATCCCATTCAATGCAATTAATATTTATGGAGAACCCATAGGGTGCACAGCGCTGCACAGAGCACTGTAAGGTCAGGCGATGAATCAGACACAGGCTGTCTGACAAGCTTTATGTCTTTCCTCTCCAGGGAACATTTACTCTGGCTTAGAACAATATGAACAAGCGAAATGAGGGTCATGTCAGAAAAGAATACCACGGCTCAAAATCAGGATGGAATGACCTCAGGCCATTTATACGGAATGGGACCCACCTCGGGAGAGCTCTGGCTTATCTCACAGCGCTGGCTATATTGAGACGTGCCTAGGTGACCGAAAACTATGATCAAAGTATGTTCTGTGGGTTTCCCAGCTGCTGTCACATGTCATGAAATCCAACAATTCCTGTGAATCTTGCAGATCTTTCGTCTTCAAAGTCACCTCTTAAAATCCAAGCAGTCAGCTTAGTCTAGGAAAATAATATCAGTTGCCTAGCTCTGTATCTCCTCGTTTCTCCCCATCAAATAAGAGATAAACTAAAATGCCAAATCTTACTTCAGCTCTCACCTGCTTTTCTAAACCTAACTGTGATATTTGTACCAGTTTTTCTTTATTGTCCTTTCTTCTTCCATCCTGGCTTCTGCCTACAATGGTTATCTACCTACCCACACCTCACTTGGATCCGTTCATGGCTCAGGGTCTGGTTTCTGACTGCCCCCTGAATGCTTGCTTCCTTTCCCACCTACCCATGGACAACTTTTCTCTTATGCCATGTATTAAATATCCTTCTTCCCTGATGATAAATCCCCTGATTATGAGCTTTATGTTAGTCTTCATTAGGTCTCAGATATCTTGTTCATTGCCTTGCACAGAACAGCCCTTTAGTCATTATTTGCTGTATTACTATAACTCCCCCAAAAAAGGCAGAATCAAAATGGTGGTGAATCTTCATTTTAAGTTGGTCATGAACCCATGAAAGTTGTGCCCCCTTTCCTCAGGAAACACACACACACACACACACACACACACACACACACACACAAGAGCTTAGCACTGGCTGGAGAGAAAAGCTTTTGCACTAACTTCTCATCTGTGTCCCTCCCTCTCATATCATCAATCACCAGTCCAACCTACGGAAGAGATAACAGCCTAAATATGAGAGCACATTGGATTTCTCCAGGTAGGTGGCATTGTTTTCAACTTTCATTATTCTCCCATTTTATCTCATTTTTAAAAAATCAATAACTTTATTTTAGAGACTCAGAATACTTTAGTGCGTGTGGTTTCCACACAGGAGCTGTATGGTGTAATTCTTAGATGTGGCATCAGAAAGCATCTAGGCTTTGAGATACAGCTTCTTCGTTTGTAGGAACAAACTGCCTGGTCTATCTCAGAAATGTGGAGAATGAAATGAAATGGTGTAAGGGGATGTTTAATATGAAATATTATACAAAATGTAAATGCCGAAACTAGACACCTGAATACAGAAAGTAAACTGAATATATTGGCTGTCATCCCGGCCCGTCTAAAAGCTGTCACATGGATGGGGTGTTCAAGGGCACGGCACGGAGAAAGATACATGCTCCCTTATCTGCACATGGACACCACCTCCATTTCTAACTTGGGCATGGGGATCGGGACTGGAATTGCCCAGATGTTTGAGTCTTCTCACTTGCTAATAACTCTGTCGGAGAGAGGGTCTGCACATCAATTCTCCAGTAACAGGAGCATCCCTGGCTGGCTCTCCGGAAAGACCTCGACCTCCCGTTTCCTGAAAACACTCTGGAAGCCCAATCTTCTGCTTCCTACAGAGCAACAAGCCCTGGTACTGAGTAGTGATTTCATGGTGACAGAGCACTTGGCAGAATTGTGACGAGCTCAGGTCCCAGTGGATGTACTCTTGCTGGGCTAGGTGCCCTCTCCCAGGCAGTCATCACAGACAAATACATTTATTCAAAGTCTTGGGAAATTTTTTGCAAATTCCAGTGGTGAGGTTATGACAATCAAGTAATCATCAATGACAGAACCAGCTATCTGGGTTAGGACTGTTCTTACTGAAGCTATTTTTCCCCAATATACAAATACCTTTATGGAGACTTTTTCCCAATAATTTTATTTTTATTTATTTTTTACTGTTTCATTTATTTATTTATTTTGTTAATCCTCACCCGAGAGTATTTTTCCTTTTCTGTCTGTTTTTTTTTTGTGTGTCTTTATTGTCGAAAGTATTTCAGATGTCCCTCCTTTTTTCTCCATTGACACCCTCCCCACTCCCCACCCTCCCTTCACCACTCTGTTGTCTGTGTCCATTGGTTGTGCATACATGCATGTCAGTTCTTTGGTTTATCTCTTCCCTTCCCCTGCTCCCTTGACCTCTGAGGTTTGTCAAAAATTATGCCATTAATTTTTATTTAATTTTAAAAATAATAAAACTGGAAAAAAAAGTATTTGTTATTGGACCACAAGAAGATAACTTAATTGTGACATTTTGCTATCAAAATCAAAACCACTCATACTCATTCTTTGGTAAGCTAGATTATTTTACAAAAATAAAATTATGCAATTTTTACAAACCCAATATCCTCATTTAACATATTATTATTTTATACTTATTATTAAAGTATTTTATACTTTCTTATGATTTTATCATTGTTGAGGGATTTAGATTATACCTCATGTTTTGTTGTTATAAGCAACACTGCACTAAACAATATTCCCCATCTTTAGGTTTATAAAATTATTGACCTCATCGTCTTGATTCACAGATCTATGAGTTGCTCTGTCTCCAATACAGGAAGAGAGAGAAATTTGGTTACAATGGATAAAACAAAGGTTATATTTATTAACCCTTATTTAATCATCACAGCCAAGCAAACAACTTTAATCAGAGGAATAGAGCTGAAGCTCAATATTTAAACTGTGCATAAAAATACGGCATTTAATCTAATCGAATGGGCCAACAATGAGCACACCACATTTAATGTTTGCTCTTCAAACCTGGAATTCATTCCTTCTGTCATTCTAATTCCTGAACCCAATTTGGAAATAGTTTGCATTATATGCTATCTCACAGCTTTTTATGTTTGCTAACCAAATAGAATGTGTTTAAAGACTTTGTCTTCCTGAATGTGACATTGTTAAAAATCCAAAGCGTTTAACAGTTACAGCTGCTAGTGAAATAAGGGACGTGTTTCTTAAATGTAACATAAAACTACACATTCACACACGGAAATAGTCCTGATTCTCTCTCTAGTACTTCAGGCTTTTCATAATAGAAGTAAAAAATGAAATATATATATCATGATCTAAAAATACATATATATTTTATATACATAATCTCAAGTAGGTTACATGTTACATCGAGATGATCATATTAATAAGGACTTATTTTGTCATCTATATTCTCCTGTCCAAAGCAGATCTCTCCAGGGAGTGGAAGTGTGTGTGTGTGTGTGCAGAAAGAACAGATGAAAATAACACACACCCCTACCCCACCCCCAGCAATTCTTGGGTGAATAGAGAAAAAACAAAACAAAACACCAAGTGGGTCTCGGGACTTCTCTCTTTGCTTTTCCCATCACATTATCAGTAATTTTTTAGTAAATCCCATAAAATGAGACTCAACTGGAAACTCTCTCACCCGAGGTAAAGATGGCATCTGAGCAGGTGAATGACAGTGCTGCATGGGGCACCTCACCAGTCTGAGGAGGTGACCGGTGGGCCACGTCCTGACGGCTTCCGGGCAGCTGAGGCACCGTTTTCCAGTGCATGCCCCTCCAAACAGGTTCACTTTGGCTCATGGGATGATTGACTCTGCGTTCATTTTTAATGTACTTTGAACAAAAAAACAGTGAACTCCTGATTTGAGCCTGGTACTGTTCTGAGCTCCAGACTATAGCAGTTAGCAAAATAGACACCCAAAAATCCCCGCCCTCATGGAGCTTTCATTCTAGTGGGAAACACCCAAAAGGAAAGTCCAAAAGTACGTGCATGGCCAAGGCCATGAGAAAAGCACGACAAGGAAGACGATATGAACGCTGGGGCTTTACGTCAGGCGCCTGGGCAGAGCCTCACTGCGACCACTGACAGCTGGGTGAAGACTGGGAGAAGGCGAGGCGGCGGTCAGGGGTGTTATTAGAGCGAGCATTTCAGCAGCAGCCCCGTGAGTACCACGGACCCACGCAGGAGGCGGGTGGGCTTCAAGTGCACCTGAACGCCGGTCACTTTAAAAACTCTCCGCTATTACATCAGTTTTAGGTGTACAACACACTGAATAGATATTTACATGCCTTAGGAAATGATCCCCACAGTAAGTCTGGTACCCATCTGACATCACACATAGTTAGTACAATATTATTGACTATATCTCCTGTGCTGTACTTTACATCCAGTGACTATTTTGTAACTACCAATTTGTACTTTTTATTCCCTCATCTTTTTCACTCAACCCCACAAAGCCCCTCCCATCTGGCAACCATCAGTCTGTTCTCTGTGTCTATAAGTCTGTTTCTGTTTTTGTTTGTTCATTTATAATGTTCTTATGATTCCACATATAAGTGAAAGCATATGGTATTTGTCTTTTCCAGTCTGACTTATTTTACTCAGCACACTACCCTCTAGGTCCATCCACATTGTCGAAAATGGTAAGATTGCATTCTTTTTATGGCTGAGTCATATTCCATTGTATATATGCACCACTTCTTCTCTATCCATTCAGACATCATGGATACTTAGGCTGGTTCCAAATCTTGGCTACTGTAACTAATGCTGCAATGAACATGGGGTGCATCTATCTTTCCAAAATAATTTTGTGTGTCAACTGTAATTGAACAATAATTTTTTAATAAAATGAAAAAAAAAGCGTTTAGTTATTTCTAATTTGTAGCCAAGTTGCGAAACGTGGGTCTTTAACAAAAGGAGAGAAAGTAGCGTGCACTGGGACAGAGCCTGGGCAATGGGTGGCTTAGGAGGAGGGAGCTCCTGGGATTCCTTCCTAGCCTAGCAAAGTGGGGAGCCCGATGAGCTGAGAGTCAGGGTGAACTGTGAGCTTGTGGAGGTTGTGAAGACAAGACATGAAAAAGTCTTTGAGGAGAATGAGAATGTGAATAGAGTAGAGAAATGTTGGGTTGTCGGGTTTGTGGTTATGAATCTACAGTTAGACCGTTCCGAGTGTGTGTATGTGAGTGTGTATGTTTCTCGTTCTACATTTTGCCATACATATGCAGGGGGGAGGTAAGCAGAGTTAAATGTAACTGTGGCTGTGGTCTTACTCCAGCCCCTTGCACTCCTAAGAGAGGATCTGGGATGGGGTTTCCCAATTCATCTGCCCTTATAGGAACCCCATCTTTTCTGACTCCTAAGCAGGGGGAGAATGAAACCAAAACAATGACATTTTTCACAAAGATATTTGCATTCTTTCCTAATCCTTCTTTGTTCTTTCTAATTATTCAATACAACCTTTCTTCTCTCTTGTTACTTCATGTTCTGGATGAAGTGTCGGACACAAAACAAAATGAACTGGTTTCTCAGTGCGCATAGAGAGCAGTCATAACTCTCAGCAGCCGCCCCTAACACCACACGACTCCCTGCACTGGCCCGTGGCTGGGCCACCCCGCTGGCATTTCAGCAGGGAGGGACGACTGTGGCAAGTGTGATGATTGCACAGTAAGTTCTATACGAACCCTTGGAAGCTGTGTCTTCCAGGAAATTACACGGTAAATAATGACATTTGCAGGGAACAAATAATTCAACTATTCGTTACCATGTCAAATGCAATTGTGAGATCTGATGAGGCAAATCTTGTTTAGGAGATGAAAACAGAAGATATAAACCAGATAATTGCCAAGTGATTAAACAGGAAGTGCCATGCGTGTATGATTAATGAAAAATGTGCAGATAGGCCCAGAGGAGGACGGGCCGCGGCGTGAGCTGGAATATCCCATGGCGTGCACATCAGCATGTGTGCACATGCCCGGTGACCCCTGCACCGACAGCAGAGCAGATGTCACCCCTGGGAGCACAGCAGGTCACTTGGGGTGACTTTGTTTACCTGTCTCCTTCTTTTCTTCTGCAGAATTCCCCATTTTTACTATTTCTCCCTTTCTGCTTCTTCAATCCCCATGACTCCCTCTTCCTTTCCACTATTCTCTGCTCCTACTATCCTTTCTCATCTGCTCCTTCCGAGGGGTTTTCCTACTTGGAGCTCCTACCTTGTCATATATTTTAAAAGGGAATAATTTCCCACTATTGTCCTGTCATGAATACTCGAAATCTGTTCATAAATCATCTTTTCTTACATGTTTCTTGTGTCAGCAAATTGGCTGCAGCCTCCTGTCTGTAAGGTGAACATAAGAATGCCTTTGGACCCCTGGCCGGTTTGGCTCAGCGGTTAGAGCGTCGGCCCGTGGACCAGAGAGTCCCGGGTTCAGTTCCTGCTAAGGGCACGTACCTCGGTTGCAGTTTGTCCCTGGCCCCAGTTGGGGTCGTGTGGGTGGCAACCACCACTCGATGTGTCTCTCTCACGTCAATGTTTCTCTCTCTCTCTCTTCCTCCCTCTCTCCCTCCCGCTCTGTCTGGAGATAAATGCAAAAAAAAAAAGAATGCCTTTGGAGCTTGAGGTGGTCACAGCCGCACAGGTCTCAGGGAGTGCCACCTGCTGACACTCCCTGTCCTCCAACCTTCTCTGGTCTGCGGTAGAAATGGAGACAATGAAAGTGTCCCTCGGTCCCCAGTATTCTGTATATCCAACTGATCTCCCAAGACTGGTCAGAGCCAGTCCATACACAAGGGAGCAGACAGTGAACCCAGAGGCCCCATTCTCCCCAGACATCTGTAAAAAGCAAACAGTAAGCAGAAATAATGGAAACTGGGCCCCCGAGGAGGGAGCAAGATTAATTAACCATCCAGAGAAATCAATATTGGATAACTTCTTCCAACACACAGAAGCCCTAGGACATGACTGTCAACTGGCTGTAAAATATGGACCCCATTTTTAGAGAATGGAGCTGATGGGCTTGTAGAGTGCAGAAGACAGCACATGTGTACATAATATGTCATTAGTGGAAAGGTGAGATGAGCAGGGGTGTTGATTACAGGCTGGGGATGAGTGGGTTCTCGGGGAGGGCAACCCCAAGGAGCCAGGCTGGGAATACAGGTGTAACCGGTAAAAAAAGAGAACTATTTATGACCTGCTAAATGCTTGTCCTTTGTAGCCCCATTGCATATGGCATTTCATTCTGTCCTAACAGTGATTATTCAGAGAGGGTAAAGAAGTGCTCCCTAAGGCCCAGGCAGGTAGAGTAGCTAGCCAAAATATGGCAACAAACCATGTGCTGGTTAATTTTGTGTCAACCTGACTGGATCAGAAGTGCCCAGATCTTTGGTCAAACATTATTTTGTATGTGTCTGGAGGGTGTTTCCGGATGAGATTAACATCAAAATCAGTAAACTGTGAAGCAAATTGCCTTCTCTAAAGTGGGTGGGCCTTCAGAGATGTTGAAGTAGGGTACAGACTGACACCTCTCAGAAGAGGGGGTGGAGGGAGGGAAGAGATAAACCACAGAACTTATGCGCATATACGCATAACTGATGGACATGGACAACAAAGCTGGGGACGGAGTGGGGAGATGGGGAGGAGGGTGTCAATGGGAAAAAAAGGAGAAACATCTGTAACAAAAATAAATTAATAAAAAATAAAGTGGGTGGGCCTTGTCCAATCAGTTGAAGGCCTGAATTGAACAATAGGCTGATATTCCCCCAAGTAAGAGAGAATTCTTCCGCTGGACGACCTTTGAACTGAGACATCAGCTTTTTGTCCTGCCTTCAGACTCAAGCTGAAATGTTGACTCTTCCTGTATGTTGGGCTGTTGGACTTCTGACTGAAGGTAAACCATCAGCCCTCCTGTGTCTCCAGCTTGCTGATTCACCTGCCGATCTTAGGACGTAACTGCCTCCATAATCACATGAGACAATTCCCTGACTAATACCATATGTAATATATATATTACTGATTTTGACCAAGTCCCTTTGTCTTTCTTTGCCTCATTACTGACTCAATATAAACTATAAGTTACACTATATTATTACAATGTTATATTGTATGATATTATAGCATTGCCTCAGTATAAAATATGAATGATATTTCATTACCAGTCTTCATCTGGACTTAGAGGAAAGAGTGCCCCAATGTGCTCAGATCTGTGGTTCTCTGAAGTACAAACCAACCTCATTTTGCCCCTGGTCAGTCACCCTCCCAGGGCGAGAGTCCAGCTCCGGGTTTGGACAGGACCCAGGCTAACCACACACAGGCCGACGACATTCCTGTCACCCCAGCCCTTTCTGGATAGTGTTTCATCTCTGCCCACGTGAACTCTGCCACTGTGGAGCCTGTTCAGATGGATGAATGATGGGCTGCAGGCCCACGCGAGAGGAGATGGGGTCTCAGAGCCACTAAGCGGTCTGGGAACCGTCCAAGCGCGGCCTCGGGCTGGGAGAGCCATCCCTGATGGGTCGTTAGCAGCACCCGGACTCTTTCCCAGACAATAATATTGACTTCCCATTAGATAAACATGAATCTTCTAAACAAGGGGTGAGCACACAGGAGCCGGCTCCTCCCTTGTTGTGCAGGTAACAGGCAATAGGACACAGTCCATAGATTTAATTTTCCCTGTAATTACCTCTCCCGGTGAAGCGAGCTCGGGAAACGGAGGAAGCCGCTCTGCGCACGCAGCTCTGAGCGGAGGATAAACGAGGTCAGCCCCTTTGCAGGACCAATTTCTGTTTTGAGCAAAACCCATTATTAACAAATCAGGGCCATTAGAGGCGTCTCTTTATGCCTTTTCTTTATTGAAAAAAATCAAAAGGAGACAGAGGCGGGTCCCTTGTGAGAAAATTAAAGTGATTTCAGTAATGAGCTGAATTGGTGTTGGATCAGGGTTAAGGTCACCGGTGAAAACAGCAAAGCCCTCACCCTGTAAGCCCCTGGGGCCATCGCTGTGGAGAGAGAAATAATCGTAGGAGGTCAAGGATTACCCTGGTCTTCCCTGTTGACTGCTAACCATCTCATCAAAGTCACCTTTTAAAGCTCATTTGCTAAAATAAATCAGACGTCGCTAACAGTAACAATAGTCTGTCTAATCTTTCCCACTTGTGCTTATCTAAACCAAACAAATCAATAGCAACAACAAGGTTAGTGTTTCATGATAGTTTATTTTAGAGAAGCACTTGCTTCAAATGTCAAGATTCCTGTGGGCATCTAAAATTGACAGAAACTTGATTTATGAACAATGTATCAGGGTTTCCAGGTGTAAAGGAAACTTTTCTAATAATAAATGATGATGGATTCCAAAAATAGTAATAATAATGAAAATCCTCATAGAAGTCAATGATGGAATTTTAGCCAAAAGTTAGGACACTTTCTGAAGATAAGCTTCCTAATTAAGTCCCTAACTAACAATTAAATCTACCCATCTTGTGCCCCTTGTCAGTATATAAAATCTTATGGATTAGAGATGAGAAATGCCCCATCAAAAGCCCACAATAGTACATGGCTTGCTTCAAAATTTTTCCTGCATGATATTTAGCTGCCACAAAACACATTGAGTTTATTGGGGTGACCTGCCATGTAGAGGGGTTCAGAGCTCTCAGATGTGTGGGTGAGAGGAGGTGTTTTTTTTTTTACGAGTACATTCTTCTAAATTCCCTTTTGAAGTGTCTTCAAATAAAATCATTTAAAACTACCCTTTGCCATATTATATGTGCCATATTATAATTTAATTATAATTGCATGAAAAATTAATTGAAAATTAGTCATAACTTACCTGTGAGCATGTTCCTAAAATATTTAAGAATTTATTAGAGCAGTATATGTATGTATATCTGTGTGTACACATGTGCATGCATATATATATATATATATATATATATATATATATATATATATATGAAATACACTTATGTGTAAAAGCGTTATCCACTGAGGATGATCTAAACAGCAAAGGACCTGAATATAACAAAAAGCAGAGGACGGGCTGATTCATTGTCTGCTTGAGTTGGGACATCCGCCTTCTTCTGCCCTCTGACCTCAGTGTTCCTGGTTCTTGGATCGTCAGAGACTGGGACCAACACCATCACCTCCACCAATTCTCTGGCCTTTGGGTTTGGTCTGGAACTCCACTGCCACCTTCCCAGGGCCTCCAGCCTGTGGACAGCAGGTCATGGGACTTCTCAGAAGAACCAGTCTCTCATAATAAATCTTTTTCTATAACTCTATGTATCCTATCGGTTCTGTTTCTCTGAAGGACCCTGAGAAGTACAGATTTTGGTATTTATATACTCTGGGGATTTTTGACAGAATTTTATGGTTTTATTAACACAAATACAGTGTGCATACAAGCGGTTTATTTTCTTCACTGTACAGCTGGCATGGGGATTGGTGACTGATGGCCAGTTGGGCTGCTCTCCCCGCAGTGGCTTTGCGTTCTTGGAGGAGGCGCTGTGAGCAGTCTCCGCACAGCGAGATCGGTTGCACTCAGCAGCACTTCAAGCTCCTGGACGTTGGGGACCAGGAACTCTGACAGCCACGGGGCAGCACGTGCTTGGTTTTCTTGTGGTTCCCATAACCAATATTGGGCATGAAGATCTGGCCCTTGAATCTTTTGTGCCCTCTGTTGTCAATATCTGTGGATTTCTGCCACTTTCACCAAATTATGACATACCATCTGACTGGTGCCCGATGAACTTCTTGGTCCTCTTTTGGATGATCTTGGGTTTCCCAAGGGTTCTGAAGGCAGCCATGGTGCTGAGTAGGAGGTGGCTGCCACCTCACAGGCAGCACCCAGGAAGCGGTATTTATATACTTTGGTACACAAGGTATGCCAATGATAACGCTGAATCTCTCTCCAAAAAACACAGTATCTGTTCTGTTGGCTATTTAATGTAGTTTTACTGAGAACCCCAGAAGGAAATGGCGAGGTAAAAATTAACTTGAACAAGTTCCTACGTACTTGAACGCAAGGTGTTCCTACATGGGAGGGTTCACGGAGTCCTTTATAATGGCACCTACAGTGTGTGTGCCGTGACGGGGGCCCAGAGCAGACAGAAATGCTCACCAATGTGTGGTACTGGAGACGAACGTCCTGACTCCGGGGGAGGGCTGGACTGGGTTATGAATGCAGAGAACAGTGTCAGACCAATAACAATGGCTGAAGGAAACCGAAGGTCATTGCAACCTGAGCAACATTTGTAGACAAAACAATAGCATCCCAGAGATGTCCACGTCCTCACCCCACAGCCACAAGAAAACAAAACGCATGCTGCCCCGTGGCTTTCAGAAGTTCCTGGTCCACAACGTCCAGGAGCTTTTATTAGAAGGACTTGAGGGTGCAGATGCAATTAACGTTGCTAATCAGCTGACCTTAACATAGGGAGATTATCATGCAATACCCAGGCGGACCAGCATAATCACAGAGGTCCTTAAAATTGAATGAGGGAGCAGAAGAGGAAGTCCTGGTGGTGTGAAGACTCCACGAATGTCACTGGTCTCAGAGGTGGAGCAAGAAGCCATGCGTCTCTAGAAGCTGGAACCACCAGGAAACAGATTTCTCTCTAGACCCTCAAGAAGGCACCAGCCCTGAGGACCTTGATTTTAACCTGGTAAGACCCAGGTGGGATTTCTGACCTACAGAACTGTAAGATGTTGGTTTTTTTAATGTATGTTTTAAGCCACTGAGTTTGTGGTCATTTGTTAGAGCAGCAAAGACAACAAACCTGCTTCAATGAGCAGCAGCGTTTCTGAAACGCACCCCCACAGGCTACAGAAATGGTCTATGTTCAGTCCCCTGGACACACACCAGTGGGAAGGATAAGTGAGCTTGGAAACATTACTGCCTTAAAACAAAACTCCAGATGAAATACATAAAGTTTCAAAAGTTTATTAGGTAAGACTCCAGCTTCTAGAAAGAGCAAACAGCTTGGTTTGACTAAACTCCTCCTATGTAGTCGTTTTTTTCAGTTTATTTGAAGACAGGCAGGCAGAGCAAGCAGACACCTAGGAGAGCCTGTCCTTGAAAGGCAGACACTGTAACGGGGAGGTGTGGGACGTCTGACATTTTTTCCACGTGTACCTTCCACTCTACCTGCAACTCAAGGCAATAGATGTCTAGCTGGCGAGGTGTAAGAGCAGAGAGTTAGCTTCTGCTAGAGCAGCCAGAAATTTAAAGGAATTCCAGAAAGAAGGATGGACAGAGGGGTGAGCCTGGAACCACCATGTAAAATCCATTCCAACACCTCATCAACAACTAAATTTCACATGCAGGGGGCCCCAGGAGCCCAGTACAAAGACAGTAGCTGGCAATTAAAGGGATGGAGTGGGGATTCCATCTATGTGTCCATGTGTGTAAATTTTATGTAACTCCTCCAAATAAATAAATACATAAATCCGGTATTGAAAGCAATAAGCCATCAGTTATGGGAATGAAGGTAGCCTAGATAAAGGGAGAATGGAAGAACAATGGTAATTGTTGAAGCGGTGTGCTAAATATGCAGGAAATCAATATACAATTATGTTATTTATGTTTAATTTTCTTTACAATGAAAATATTTTGAACATTTATTAATAGTGCATAGCTCCCTGGTTTGAACGGGGACCAGGGGACATGATCGTGGAGGACTTCCAGGAACCTAACCACCTATCCACCCCCATCCACAAATACTATGGAAGTCCCCAAACCCTGTCCACTCTTCTCCTGCAGACAGTTTCTTGAGTATACCATCCTCCTGCCATGACATCGTACAAGGTCATCTTGAACGACCTTGAACTTATTAGAAGTTACTTTTTATAACCTTTTTTCATGGCCATCTTTGGGACCTGCTGCCACCATCATGGCAACCCAATCTAAAATAGCCATGGTATTAAAGTCACCAAACTATGGAAAGCCATTGAATCTGATGGTGTAGTTCCTCAAGGGATCACTGAGCCCAACAAAGAGACACCAGGATGTGTTTTCTGCCAAAATGGAACAAACTATTCCCCCATCCAAGTCATCCCCAAGTCACTGTGGGCAAGTTCACAGCAATACTTATGGGGCAAGAATACGGCATCCACTAGATACGGCCTCTGCACAAGCTGAGCTGGCTGTGGGGTTCACCGGTGTTCTCTCCTCTGTCCTCTCTTAGGTTAAGAGTTTAAAGGAGTTTGTGGAAAGCGTTCATGGCAGCTGTCCATTTTTACTCACAAAGTATCTGGGGTTTTTAAGATTCAGCATCCAACCATGAGTACCTTAGAAAGAAAGCCCTACTTGACCAGTGTTTCTCAAAATAAAGGTACTTAAAAATATTATCTCAAGAGCTGTCTTTGCTCTCTTAAACCCATGGTGGTTAAAATATCCTGATAAGCAGGAAAAAGCAAGAGCAAGCAATGATAATAACAAGCTTTCTGAGCATCCAGCACTTAGAACCAGTGGGAGCTCCAGTCTGGCCATGCTTTCTGCAGGAGCCACCAGGCAAGGAGTGAGTGACAGAACGCTCGAACACTGCTGTCCACATGCCAGCTCTGTGGAACCGCCATTTTTGTCTCAAAACAACTATTTAGGCATCCTTATTTGCATAATAAAGGTGCAAGTCTCGAAACAATCCTTGGAGGAGGAGAGGGTTGCGTAGGAGGAATATGAAGAAGGGTACATATAAGGGAGGGAGGCAGGAGAAGGTGTAGGACACATTCCCTGCCCCCAAGAAGCTTACAAGGCAGACCTAGAGATAGTAAATCAGCACATGGAAGTGCAAAGAGAATAAAAGATTTAAATCGCTGCACCACAACAATTATAGAACTGACACTTGATACTCTGCCCCTAAAATGACAATTTAGTTTTGCAGATAAAACATTCTATACATGCCCTGCCGGTGTGGCTCAGTGGTTGAGCGTCAACCCATGCACTAAGAGGTTGCCAGTTCAATTCCCGGTCAGGGCACATGCCCAGTGCGGGGCATGCAGGAGGCAGCCAATCGATGTTCTCTCTCATTGATGTTTCTCTCTCTCTCTCTCTCTCTCTCTCTCTCTCTCTCTCTCTCGCTCTCTCTCTCTCTCTCCCCCTCCCTTCCTCTCTCTAAAATAAATAAAGAAAAAAAACATTTTTATATAGAGAGACATATCATCTGGGATATCAGAGTAGGTTTAATAGTGAAAATGTGATTCACACTCATGAAGTGGGAGTGGTCCTTTCAGTGGGTGGGACGATGACAGCTGCAGACCAGAAGGATTGGATGGAGCTATGGGTCACACTACTTTTAGGGTGAACCGTGAGTAGGCATTCTTGTGACCATTATTATTATGTTGGGACAATGACAATAAATAAAAGGGAGGTCTGCCCCATTTATTTGGCTTTTGTGGCTCACTTCTTACCATGTAAGACGTGAGAGCTGAATTGAATATTTTTTTCTCACTATCTTCCAAGCAACCCTACTGTTGTAAAGGCATCAGAATCGACAAAGTGGTTAGGGCTAGGCTCCAATGTGCTCTGACAACAGCAATGACATGGAGGGAAGAACTGAGGAAAGTCATGATTGTCACTTGCAGTTTACGGCAATGTCTCAATTTCCTGTAATAATCTGTTACCGATCTGCCATCCATGAACTTATTTTTATTAGAGTATATTTTATATTTTCATCAAAATAGCACATTCGTGTTGAAAAAAAATCAAATAATATTAAAAGATATGTGATAAAGATTACCAACGCTACCCATATCCTGCCTTCTTTTCTTCTTGAACATACAAAAATCTTAACTCATTGCCCTGTGGGTTAGTGGTATTATGAACAACTTCGATCAATGAACGGTCAGGCTGGTTGTAGTCGGAGGTGAGATGATATGAAGCCCCCACATCACTCCTCAGTCTTTCCTCCCCATGAAGGGGGCATTGGTGCCCCTTAAACACCAGACTGAGGGTGAGACAGTGATGGCGCCTATGGGTCTCTGAGTCGCCACATTGAAGGGAACTTCCCTAAAGACCTGCTCTACCTGTAGAGTGGCAGGTGAGGAGTAAACCCAGATGAGCTAAATCTCCGAGCTTTCAGGGTTTAGCTACGAATCCTACTTGACTGATCCTTCTGTTTTATTTCATTTTTTTAATCCTCATCCAAGGATATTTTTCTATTGATTTTCAGATAGAGTGGGAGGGAGGAAGAGAGAGAGGGAGAGAGAGAGAAACATCGATGTGAGAGAGACACATGGATTGGCTGCCTCCCGCATGACCCCAACCAGGGCTGCAACCAAGGTACGTGACTTTGACCAGAATCGAACCCAGGACTCTTTGGTCCACAGGCCGTCACTCCAACTGCTGAGCCTAACCAGCCAGGGCAACTAATCCTTCTGTTTTTATCACTATAAATAGCAGCCCTCTACTCTATTGCTACAGATAATATCACAGGGAAAAAACTATTTTTACTTTAATTTATTCTTGTATTTATCTCATTCATTTTAAATACGATACCTATATTGTTATTTCTTGATTTATCCATTTTAGTCATTATTGATTAACTTCTTACTCTAATGGCACATGAAAATGCGGATCTTTTATACCCACACTTCCCATTTTTCCTACTGCATGATGTGGTGACTTCTGCTTGAATCAGCAGTAAGTGTTTGCATTGCTTTAACCATGTAAATGTTAACCCTTGCAGCACAAGCAGGGATCTATGATTACATCTGAATTTTTATAATGTTTGTTTTTCCTGACGTTAATAATCACCCTCTATTTTTCATTTGCTTAGTCTTCTATATACTTGTTCTTAACTTTTTCCATCAGATTAGTCCATGCTTCTCAGTATTTTCCCAAATACTCGGATATATGGGATAATCTATCAATTCCCTTTTGTTTCTCCTTCCTCGGCAGCTGGAACTTGCCACTCTTCAGACCGGCCCTCTGCTCCCATCCTGGGACTGACTCATGCTGCTTTCCTGAGAGCCAAATTTCCAAGTCTTTCTGGGATTAATAACTATTATTTTTGAAGCAAATACTGGAGAAGCTTCTTAAGAAAGCGTGGATGGAGAGAAAATTGAGTGGTCTTTGCAATATGAAAATATCTTTATCTCTCACGTTTGAGTGATAGTCGTGTAGGACTAGGATTCTCAGTTACAAGTCATTTATTTATACCATCTGGAATTAATTTTGGCTATCCAATTCCATGCTGATTTCTAGCTGTGTCTTTGCATTACTTTAACCATGTTAAAGTAACATGGTTAAAAGTAACTGTTCTCCAACACTACAATCTCCCTAGAAGTTTGAGGATATTCCGTTCATCCTTGGAGTTCTAAAACTTTACAATTATGCACCCTCATTGGGTTTCGTCTTCTCTCAATGTACTGAGCACCTAATGAACCTTCGGGTTCTTGATACTCAACATTATATTAAACTTTAATAATTTTCTTTCTATCCCTTTTCTTGCTTCACTTTTCCTGGGATTACCATTAGTTAGATCATGGACCTCTGCACTGCCTCTCTCACTTTCTTTTTTATCTCTGACACACTAGGTTACAGATATCCTAGTCTTTATTTTCCAGCTTTTATATTGATTCTGTTTTATTTCCTTTACCACATTTTAAATTTCTAACATCTGTCCATGAATTTCCAAAATGTTTCTTATGTTCTGATTGTTCTTTTATTTAATAGCCTCATTTCTCCAAGCATAAAAATTATAGTGTTCTCTTCTTCCTTTACTATGTCTGTTTCCCATGGATTTCTTTCTCTGTTTAATTTGGTCTTTCTCTTTCATGTTTGGAAATTCTTTTCATGTCTGGTTATCTTAAGCTGTCTGCTCACTGTTGGAGGTGAAGTCCGACGTGTTGATTAGAATGTCTGTAGGGACCTCACAAGTCGGTGGATAAATGTGAGCAGTTTTGGGGGGTTCTTCGAAAGAAAGCATCTGACATTCTCCCTGGTGTGATCCCAGTTTCTCTAGCCTTTCGTCCAGAAACAGATCTCTACGCCCTCCTGCTTGGGGACCATTGCTTGGCTTGTGGAATTAGGGTGGAATTAGGATTGTGGAATTAGAGTGGGAAGGGAGCTGGAGGCTCCCACCACCCATCACACACTTGTTCATTGACCCTCCCCACCCCCCGCTCTTCCCAGTGACTCCAGTCTCCTGCACAGCTCAAGGGTTCTGCTGGGGAGGTTTTCTCCAACACCCCCACCCCGCAGGGGCTGTGGGTGGCTCTCTCCTGTCTGTGGGCACAGCTCCTTCATGCGTCAGCTGAGCTGAGCCCACTGTTCATCTCACTCCCCCATCGTTTGTCCTCAGCACTGGGGTCTCCTTACTGTTTGTTCCCACTTTAGCGGGTATCCCGGGCAACTGGGAGAAAATGTGATCTGCGTGGACATAATGAGCTCCAAAAGGTGGTTACACGCTTTGTAAAATAGCATTCTTATTTTTTAGCCTTAAATGCGCATCTTTCGTACTTAATGTGACTGTAAGACTAGCAACCCTAGATTTAGTGAGCTAGTCTTACAAATTCAGACCTCATTATTGTTTATTTTCCCAGAAATATAGCAAGAAACTGGATAGGCTCTTAAATACCATCCAATCTAACCTATTTATCTTGTAAGAGAAAAAGAAGAGAGACTCGGGAAAGTTAAATGCCAACTTTCATCAAAGAGCTATTTATTGGCAGATTCCAGACTTGATATATAACTCTTTCACTAATAACTCAGTGTGCTGCCCCTTATATCCTTAATTACTGTAACCTTCAATCATATTTCTTACAAGATACTTTTTTAAATCTAAGCCTATTACCCAAGTGACAATGATTAGAATAAGGGAGATATTTTTCAGTTTTTAAATAAAAGCGACAGTGATATCATGAGACTTAATCCCACCTATTTATTTTATCTGAAAGACCAGTGTTTCAAAGGGGGATTATTGGTTAAATAAACCACATTAGCTCCCTTAAAGTCAACAGAAGTATAACTACAAGATAAGGCTTGTAGAGTTTTTCGATGTAGCTGTTACTAAATTGGTTATTAAACACTGATTTGGGAGTTTTGAAGAATTCTGATGACCACTAAACAACCTTCATGCAAACATCTTCCCATTTGTGTTGTTTGTTTTTTTTTCCCCCCTAAGCAGCTATTTAGACAGCCTCAGTACACAGGGTAGAAAATATGGAGACATAATGAGAAAGTCCATTTTCACAATACAGATAGCAGGAAAATGGTCAAACTAGTTTGTGATGCCATTACAGACTTCAAGGAAGCTATTTCGAGGTGGAGGACTGGCCACAATGTAAAGTGTGAAAAAAAGAGTCTAAAAATGTGTCTGTGGACAGCTGGTGGGGCCTTGGCAAAGCAGTGCGGTGACCCCTGGGCCATGTCAGCAGCAATCCCTACAGAGACTGGATCCTTGAAACAGCCCCCACATCCCCATCTGGCTTGTGCATTCTGCACATGCGAACTGCAATCTGTCTCCTGTGGCCTCTCTGAGTGCACCTTCCCTTAAATGTCCTTGCTCCCACCGAGTCAACCATCAACCTCTTTTTTGCACCCTACCCGAGTTTTCCCATTTTCTCTCATTGTTGCAAGCACCCGCACAAACTGAGGACACTACAATAGGCATCTTCAGCGTCCTTTAGCAGTAATTAGCATATCTGAGTACTTGCTGTTGCCAGACCTTATGCTGAATCTGTTGTCTACATCATCCCTTTCACTGCATAGCGGTTCCTGGGAAGGAGGTACTATTATTATGCCCATTATGCAGGAGAGGAAACTGAGACTTAAAGTGGTTAACCTGGGAAGGTCACACAAGTGGTAAGAGATGGAGACAAAAACCAAACCCATCCCTTAATATCTGACTTCCCGTCTGTTTGCTGAGCACCAGTCTCCTGCACCTCCTTTCTGCTTAGAAGGCACCCTTATGTCAGCCCTGTGTCTTCAGGTATCAACCTGCACATGCCAGAAGGTTTCCTGTCTCTGTCATTTGTGCCCCCGATCCTGGTCCCGTGAATGATGCCTCCTCCATGCATCACCCCAGCCAGAGGCGAGAGGGGCTGTGTGTTTCTTCTCCCTCTCAACTCCTGCAACCTGTTGACTAACCCACCCTCTGAATTCTACTTCCTAAATGTCTTTCAAATCTCCCTCGTCCACTTTCAAGCTGTGTGCACGGCCTTGCCTTTGCACAGATGATATTACAACAGTCTGTGAGCTGTTCTCCCTGGGCCTGAGTGTCCGTGCTCATATACATCTTCACAAGGCTGCTGGAAGGATACCTATAGTGAAAATCCGCTCATGTTATTCTCTTGCTTGAAATCTCCCAGTGACATCCTCTACAGAAATCAATCAAATACCCACCACAGGACACACGGGGCCTTTATGATCTGACCCAATGAGCTTCTCAGGCTCACCTCTTGCTGATCTGTATATTTAATCATTTGTTAGTCAACCTGTATTTATTAAAACACACTGGGAGATATTGAGAAAAAGACAGGTACAGACTAAACTTATCTAACATGAAAGACAAAAATCAAGCACCTGTTACAACATAACTTGCTACACTCGTTTATAGGGAACATGGGAACAGAGATTGATTTGGGTCAGATAAGTCTTCCTAGAGAAGTGACTGCCACTCCCAGAAAGAGGAGTATGAGGGGGAGAGTGTGTGGTGAAAATCATCCTGGACATAAGAACAGAATGAGGAAAGGCCTGCATGCCTGAGAAAGCTCTGGACAGCCCCACCGGGTGGCTCAGTTGGCTGGAGTGTCGTTTGGTACACCAAAAAGGCTGTGGGGTCAATTCTGGTCAGGGCACATACCTAGGTTGCTGGTTCAATCCCCAGTCAGGGCACATGCAGGAGGCAATGGATCAATGTTCTCCCTCACATCGATGTCTCTCCCTGTCTCTCTGTCTCTCTCTCTTAAAAAAAAAAAAAAGTCAATGAACGTGTCCTCAAGTGAGGATTAAAAGAAAAGCGTGGGACCATCAAAGATCAGCAAGATCCTGGTGAGCCGGGGTCCTCACTGTCCTGAGACACAGGGGGGAGTGGCCTTGAGGTTTCACAGTGGAAGCACCTATACCAGCCTTCCAGTCCGTGCTGAAGAGTTGGGTGAGGTCCTTGGACAGGCTGGAGCTGGAGGGCGTGTGTTCTGACTCACCTTTAGCAGAAGCAGACAACATGAAGTGGACAGTGTGGCAAAGAGGACGGGAGGGGGGCTGTGGCAAGATGGGGTTCAGATAATCCAGTGTGGATGGAAGGAGGTGAGTAGATATGAGAGATAAACATCTCAGACCAGGCATTGGAGGAGGAAGAACAGAAGACCTGTTGAGAGTAACGTTCTGAGGTAAAACCCCCAATTAGAACCCCTAACACTCCATGCATTACCTGTGCACCCCCTGCTCCCCAAACACACACAGCACAACAACCAGGAGCTGAGCTAATACCTCCACTCTGTCCTGTAACCAGACAGGAACTGCCACAGGCTCTATGATAGACACTGTGAAAAATAGGCTAAAACAAGTAAAGTGCAGAATGAGAAAATAACAAGCAAAATGTAGATGATGAGTTCCCAGGGAAAAACAAATCTAAACAAATGCAAGCCCATGCCCTCAAATAAATTAGAGAGAAGTTGGAATCATGAGACGGTGAGGATAAAACAGGGCTGAAAAAGAAATAATGGTGAGTGAATAATCAATGTTAACAGAAACCAAGGATAAAGTGCACAGCTGTCCTACAGTGAGTGACTATTACAAGTTAGACCTCATAAGGTTCGATGACTGTTAGAAAGACAGGAGAAAGAAGAAACCAGATGTTTGGATAAAATGCTACATTCATGACTGAGAAGCAAAATCATCCTTCTAGAAACACTTTTATTTTGATCCACTCAAAAATTCCAGTGAATCAAAACACAGAGGAAGAATCTAAGACCAAGTCTCCTCAGACATAAAAGGAGAGGGCTAGAATATTTTTGCATAAAAATGCCATTTATTAATTACAAACATAGACTTCTGGGTATGATCTTAACTTTGAGGAATAAAAAAGAGGATTACAAAAAAAAAAAAAAACCAAAGGGGGAGATGGAGATAAAGAGCTCTTATTCCTCTGTCATCTGTGAAATTAATTTGGAATTTATGACATAAAAGAAGGTCACCTTGCCCTGTGGAAAAAAGAAAACATGCATTATCTTTTCTCAGCACACCAGAGAAAATAGGCTTACTCCAGGTAGGAAAACCCAACGACCAAAGGTGGTCAGACGGCACTTTCACCTGTCCGTCAGGAGTTGAAGAGGATTTATTAGCCAAAGTGGTGAACTGATGTTAGCCATCAAAAATGACCAATTCTCAGGCCTGAACTTAGTTCAGAGCAAACTTCACTCTCTATTTCTATATATCAAATATATGCGCTGGCTGGTGTGGCTCAGTGGATTGAGCATCGTCCCATGGACTGAGAGGTTGCTGGTTGGATTCCTGGTCAGGGCACATGCCCAGGTTGTGGGCTCGATCCCCAGTAGGGGGCATGCAGGAGGCAGCCGATCCATGTTTCTTTTTCTTTCTCTCTCCCTTCCTTTCTCTCCAAAAAGTCAATAAAAAGCATATTTTAAATATATATATATATATATGAAATGGAATGTTACCAGCCACGTTCCGCCTCTCATCACTTGTCTCAGGAATCTGTAGCTTTGCACCCGTGGTGCAAGAGGACGCAGCAGGTGGCGGTGATGGGAGGCTCACAGGAGATGTGTCCAGCAGGTCCTGCACCGCTACCATGAGGAAGACCACGCTCTCACTTTAAGTGGTTTCAGTTCCCCGAAGTCAACTGCCCCTGGAAAATAATAAACAAAAAAACTGAGAAATTGCCCTGGCCGGTTTGGCTCAGCGGTTATAGCATCAGCCCGTGGACCAAAGAGTCTCTGGTTCGATTCTGGTCAAGGGCGCATACCTTGGTTGCGGTTCGGTCCCCAGCCCTGGCCAGGGTTGTGCGGGAGACAACTAATCAATGTGTCTCTCTCACACTGATCTCTCTCTCTCTCTCTCTCTCTCTCTCTCTCTCTCTCTCTCTCTCTCTCTCTCTCTCTCCCCCTCCCTCCTTCCCTCCCACTCTATCTGAAGATAAATGGAAAAATATCCTCGGGTGAGGATTGAAAAAGAAATTGAGAAATAAACAATTCATAAGTTTTAAATTGCACAGCATTCTAAGTAGGGTGCTAAAATCTCCTGCCATCTTGCCCCTTCCCATCAAGAACATGAATCCCCCCCGAGTCCATGGGCTCCACCCCACCCACACTTCCTGCCGTGTGTCACTTAGTAGCCATCTGGGTTACGAGATCCACAGTGGCACTATCACAGTGCTTGTGTTCAAGTAACCTTGATTTTCCTTAATCATGCTCCATTCACATAACTTTTACTGCAGCATATTTTTTTATAATTGTTCTATTTTATTACTAGTTATTGTTGTTAATCTCTTACTGTGCCTAGTTTACAAATTAAACTTTATCATGGGTGTATGTATGTATAAGAAAATGCGTAGTATATGTAGGGTTCGGTACTAGTCACGGTTTCAGGCATCCACTGGGGGTCTTGAAATGTACCCCTAGCAGATAAGGGGTACGACTGGAATTACAAGAGAGTATAAGACATCTGTCTGTGCGGGGAGCACAGAGACGCACACTCTGAAAGGTCTGATGGGGGATGGAGAAGCCAGGGCTCCACCTGGACACTGCACATAGCCCCCCGCAGGCCCCCCACAAGCTGCTCACCTCTCTAGGTCTCCGTTCATCTGAGTCACAAGGAAAGAAGTGATGATAACCAGCCATTACTGAGCTCCTGCCGTCTGTCACAAAATCTGCTTCACAAAAGAAATAATAAAAAAGAAAAACACTGAAAATTAACTGAAAAGCGTTGCTGATAAGGGAAAGGAGAAAAGAAGTGAGAACTGGAAAGGAAAATGGATTTGTCTACATGCATCTCATTTTATTAGTTTAAGTACGGAAACCTGTAAACATAGCGCATAATTTTAAAAATCAAATTTAATCAAATGAGGGGGAAAGGCGCCTAAGCAATATCTAAAACAATCAAACACAAATTGAAACCCATTAATCAATGCATTTCAAGTCGGGACTTCACCACGAAGAGAAGAACTGCTTCCACTGACTTTAAAATGCAGTGCTTTGACTGCACACCCCAAGAGTTGGGAAAGCGCGAGAAGAACCACAACGACATCCCTGTGTGTTTCCAGTGCCCTGGTTTGTAGTAACAGCCATGGGTTATTCTGAGAGTAGATTCGATGCTGTTTGAAACCATCAGGGTAAACAAATGGGCACTTACATCCATGACACGAGAAAGGAGGGTCTTCAGGTTAAGAGGAGAAAAAAAGTTACACACAAAGTCAAAGAAATTAGGTCAAAGCCGTCTCATCTTGAGCTTGAGTCGGTTGTATCCGTAGGGACACTTGATGTATTTATTACCGGTTGGAAGGAGGACGGGCTGTCAGGCACACGGGAACTGTCCTGCTCAGGATCGGGTTTAGGAAGGACTCAGTCTTGGTGGGCCGTTGTTGTGGGAAGAAAATCAGACAAAGAAATGTAGTAAGTCCATGTTGAAATGTTTTTGTTTGCCAAATCCAGGACACTGACGACACCGAAGGCTGGGGAGGATGTGGAGCGACAGGGACACTCACTCATTGTTGGTGGGACTGCACGGTGGTGCAGCCACTTTGGAAAAGAGTTGGGCAGTTTCTTACAAAGCTAAACATCCTCGCCATACCCTCCAGCCACCATGCTCCTTGGTGTTTACCCAATGACGTCAAAAACACGTCCACACCAAAGCCTGCACACAGAGGCTGCTTTATTCATAATTTCCAAAACGTGGAACCAACCAACCAAGGTGTCCTTCAGAAGGCAAGTGGATCAAGTGTGGTCCAACACGTCATGAGTTATCAAGCCATGAAAAGACATGAAGGAAACTTAAATGCATGTTATTACATGGAAGAAGCTAATCTGAAAAGGCAACAGACTGTGTGATTCCACCTCTACGACATTCTGGAAAAAGTGAAACGACAGAGATAGTAAAAAGACCAGGTTTGCCATGTGTTAGTGGGAAGGGAGCGATGAACAGGCGGAGCACCGAGGAGGTTGGGGACAGTGGAACTACTCCGTATGATACAATAAATGGTGGATACATGTCATGTTACAAGTGTCCAAACCCACAGAACACACAACACAAGCACATCCAGAAAGTAAACTCTGGACCTCAGGTGCTGATGACTGGTCAACGTAGGTGCATCAGTTGTAACAAATGTACGACCTGGTGAGGATGTTGCTAGTGGGGGAGGCTGTGCACACACAGGGGTGGGTATACATGGGAAATCTCTGTACCTTCCCTTCTATTTTGCTGTGACCCTAAAACTGCTCTGAAAAATAAATAGTCCTAAAAAAAAGTTTGTGTTTACAGCACAGGAACCCCGGGAGGAGCTGATGGGCTCGATGTTCTCAGATGCACGAGGCTGGAGCTTTACGTTTCCAGGGGACAGGTGGCTGAGCTCGGGACAGCCAGACCTGCTAAGTAGGTGCTGGGGTGTGTCCAGCATGTGCCCTGACTGCTTCTCAATGGAAAAAAGTGGCGATGACCGCCATCCTCCTAAAAGCAGGCGTCCAGGGATGGAGAGTGGACTTTCTCCGCCGAGCCTCCCTGCAGACCAAGCTCCTTGTTTTTTAGGATAAAAACAAACCGGGTTTTCTATCTCGGAAAGAACTCTTTTACATTAAGAGAAATAAAACGTTCCTCTTTCCATCAAGAGAGCCTTCCACTTACCACATCAAATGCAGAAGGGGAACAATTTTAAATTTGAAAACCTTAAACCTGTTCTTTTCACTTTCACAGATAAAAATCCATTATTTCCCGATAACATATTGGCTGGAGTGAAGTAAAACAAGACGTGATTGGAACTGAAAGCCATCCAGTTTTATTTGTCCCCGCTTCTCTGATGTCAAGTGAAGCTGGCTGCGTCCCCATGCGGGCTCCAGGGAGCCGGGCTGCCTCGCGGCTCAGGCGCTCCATGTGGGGAAATCGCCCCTTTTAGGACTTGTGAGCAGCACTGACAAAGCAGACAAGACAGCACAGATCAATGCCACGGGAATATCGTCACCCGGTGATCAGTGAGCAGTCGCCTCCACGGAGGAGAGCATGATTATTTGACCTTATAGCGTTGACCAGGGCAGAGCTGCATTTGCGGCCTAATTTGTATTTTTACAGTGTGTGACATTTGAAAGCTTGAGGTAAGTTTCAGTATCTTATTAGGTGTTGGAAATTCAGTTTGTAGTATTTGCTTTGAACAGCAGGCTTTTCATTTAGCAGCTACTGAGACAAGTAGGCACGGGGAGCAACAGAAGCTCCAGAAAGTCTCAAGAGTAAGTGTCCATCATCTTCCATCAAAAACAGCTTAATCTGCTGTGGCCAGGTGACTCGGTTGGCTGGAGCGTCATCCTATACACCAAAATGGTTGTGGGTTCAATTCCTAGTCAGGGTACATACCTAGGTTGCAGGTTCAATCCCTGGTTGGGGTGTGTACGGGAGGCAACCGGTTGATATTTCTCTCTCACATCGACATGTCTCTCTCTCCCTCTCTCTAAAAATCAATTTTTAGAAAAAGAGCATAATCCTATATGCAAAACCCTATACAAACAGTGTACCCTGTCACCTTGATAATTAACAGGGAGCCCCACACTTTGTTCTATAACCTCCAAATTGATTTTGAGACCGACCCTCCTGGGAGTAACTACACTGGGACTCTGTCCATGAGGGCATAGCTCAGTACACTATTTGGGGTGTGGCATGCTTACCCAGTATATGTAGTGTCCCTGCAGATGTCCAAGTCACCAGCACTGGGTTCCCTTTGGGACTCAGAAGAAAGCAGGTGAAATTCATGCCTCTGGAAAAAAATAATAAAAACATCAAGCTCACTGGAAAAGCTTGCCTGCTCCAAGCAAAACCTAATGAGTAGTAAAAGTTACAACACATGTCAGCTTACCAAAAGTGGAGCCCATCCTTAAGGCTATGGATACCTGGAGAGAGGAAGAAATGAGTAAGGCTGGTTCTTAAGAAAAACAGACACAGAACCTGGATTCTGCACCACCACAGTTGTGTTAACACACACATGTGCGCACACACACCCCATCTGGTCCTTCTTGTCCACTGCAGGCTCTCTGGTGCCTTCACAAGCCCTTGGCCTTGACCAGAGAGGAGCAAAGAGAAGGGTTTTCCATTCCTTTGGGTTCTTCTCACTAATATCTAATCCGATAAATGAGTCGAACCCCACATTACTAGTAAATGGATTCTTCCCTCTTGAGTAACATTTGCATTTTAATCTTTATCGATTATATAAATTATTGTGACCCACTGTAGTGATGCTAATGATAGAAGTTTTCAGCAATCTGCTTACAAAGACATTGGGATGAATGGAAATATAGGAGACTTGTTCATCAAGTCACACAAATAGATACAAACTGGAACAAAGCCTAAATCCATCTTGAAAACTGGTAACGTAGAAGAAATGGCATTTGTTTTTTAATATGATCAAAGAGCTTTAGTTGTAAATTCTTAGCATGGTCCTACCCCATCTGAAAATCAAGAGCTGATACCAGAAATATATATTTATTTTTAAACCTGTGGATTTTTTGTGGGGGTGTGCGTGTGTGTTTGTTGTTATTGTTTTGCATGTGGATAGAACAACAATAAGAAATAAATAATTCACTGAGCTCATAACCCTTAAATAGCTTGAGCTGTGATGTCCAAGGACACGTGCTCCTTGGAAATGCTGATCAGATTAAGGTATACTTGGTCAAAAGTGGGAGTCACTAGGCAGTGTTGGTGGCTTTGTGGGCTGTTTGGCCGTGTGGACCGTCAGGGAGGACAAGTACGTGATTAGCCCGATTAGATAAACAGAATTGATCCCAGCACAAGACGTCCTCATACGCTTCCATTTTCCCCACTCACCGTGACATTCACGTGTTTACGTTTTCTGGTTAGAAGCTATCAGGTCAAGCTATTTCCCATGAATAAAACCTATTTATTTGTTCCTTTAGATGGAACCAACATAGTTTTTCAAAAAAAAGGAAATACTTTGTCCAAAAGAAGATGCTGCCTAACCGCCCCATGGACTTTGAGTCTGTGCCCCTTTGTCCTCTGTGTTTTGTATTCTGCACTTGCATCTTGTCGTCTGTCTTTTGTTCCCATCTTGGGCATAATTGTTAAACTACTTTGTCATTACATGTCTGTCATAATCTCGTCATCGCTTTTCCTGACTCAAAGTGGCTGAAAATGCTCCGTAAGTTTGAGATATATTTGGCAGGAGAGATCAGGCTGTGTTTATAAGCATTTTAAGGCAAACACTGAAAATACTTTATTTCCCAAAGAGAACTGACCCTGATGACATAAAGAGAAACAATGACAACAGTGCGTGGATCAAATGAACAAAATAATTGACAGATCTCCACTTCATTTGGTGCTATGACATGGGGATGTAATCTCTTTTGCTGTCCTAATGATCAATACCATTTGTTACAGCAGAATCAATCCTGACACAATCCTAATCAATCGTTAAGGTGCCAACAAGACCAAATCAATGTAATGGCTCAGTGTGGTCTTCCTTTCTCTTTTAATATTGGTGTGTGACCTGCACCTACTTCACACTTGTTGCATATATTGCAGACTTTCTGGAAACAGTCACTGTGCTGGACCAGAAACGAGCTGAGTGTGAATAGCACACCCATCACCTCCACCCATTGCCATCCCCTGCAGAGACCCTTCACCAGGATAAACACTGACACAGTTATGAAGGTCTTGTTTTAAGACTAAAACCACTCAGGAAAAAATATATATATTCCTAAACCTCGATTATTTTTTCAACATCCAAGTATGTTATGCTGAGGTCAATGGCTACTTTAAAGTGAGAGAAGATAGAAGAGAAATATGGAGAACACAAGAAAGGAGAAAGGGAGGGAGGGAGGGAGAAGGAATTTAGATCTAGCCATTTTTAAGGTGTTTCAAAATTGATTGTGACCCTTGGCATGTAAGAGGGTACTCAGTTGTTTAGAGCATCATCCCGATAAGCCAAGGTTGTGGGTTCAATCCCTGATCAGGGCACATACAGGAATCAATCAATGGATGCATAAATAAGTTGAATAACAACAAATCCATGTTTCTCTCTCTCTCTCTCTCTCTCTCTCTCTCTCTCTCTCTCTCTCTCTCTCTCTCTCTCTCTCTTCTCTCTCTCTCTCTCTCTCTCTCTCTGTCATCAATAAATAAAATTTTTTAAAAAAGAAAGAAGAGCCCTGGCCAGTTTGGCTCAGCGGTTAGAGCATCGGCCTGCGGACCGGAGAGTCGCGGGTTCGGTTCCTGCTAAGGGCACTTACTTCGGTTGCAGTTTGTCCCCACCCTGGTTGGGGTCGTGTGGGTGGCAACCAGTCGATGTGTCTCTCCCACACTGATGTTTCTCTCTCTCTCTCCCCCCCTCCCACTCTATCTGAAGATGAATGCAAAAATGTCCTCGGGTGAGGATTAAAAATAAATAAATAAATAAATAAATAAAAGAAAGAAGAAAAGAAACATTGGGGATGGCTTTCTCCCTCAGGACAGAGCAGAGTAGGGATGTGGAGAAGGCGTGTTTAGCCAGCTCCCCCTGGGCCCTTTGCCCTGCACAGCAGAGGCTGAAGCCAGAGAGCTTGGCGGGCAGGAGCCACAGAGGGTGAGCCTGCAACTGATCAAAACCAATCAATCACACAGCAAGTGTTTCTATGGTGATGGCAATACGCCACAGATTTAAGGATTATGGGAAGAGAATCTAGACTGCCAAAGGGGAAAGGGGGGCAGAAAGAAAAGTGCCAAGCATCGGAGTGTCTGTGGCTGAACAGTATTGATTTCTGTATCATAATAATCTTCGCATTTTCTAAGAAGGGACTTAAGTGAAGCCAAACCGAGCTGTCCCTGTAAACCTTTTAATTTGCTATTCTAATAAAAAGGGTGCATTGATGGCTCCTAAAGTTAAACACAGACGGTGGTTTGCAAAGCACACCATGCCAGCTTTGTAGATTCTCTAGGAAAGCGTTCCGTTGAGTATTGCTTGCTGACAAAGTTTACGGCCAAGTTTAGGCAGTCATTCCTAGTTCCTACTTTTTAAAATTTGACTTTAGCACTGAAGATAGCCGTTGCTATTAAGATCTTACTTGTTTCTTTTTGACTTTACCTCTTGGCGAGATGTCATAGACAGGACCAAAAATTGAAGCAACACATTGATTAAACTTTTCATTCAAACAAGGATTCAGAACTAATAGCCTGAACTTACAAGTGTCCTTGTAACAATTATATTGGAGCTCAAAACACAACTGAACAAGACATTTGGAGAGCCACTTGTACATTTTTCCTGGAAAAATAATTTAAAAATATCTCTATGATATGTCATCTCTAGGGGAAGAAAAGCATACTCATGTGTTTTAAATTATTTTCAAAACATTCTGGCAGCCATGAAAATTTCAAAAAGACCAACACACACTCGTAAATCATTTCCAGTGTATGTGTGATTCAGACCTCTTTCATTATATGGATTTCTCAAAGCATGTTTTTATTCTTTCCAATTTCCACTACACCCTAGAATTTTCTGTGAAGGTGGCATACCTTCTTAATTGTAGAAACATTTACTCTGCGATTTTTCTTTTGAATTTGTAATATGTGTAAGTAGCAGAAGAAATATCACAGAGTACCCAAAAGGGCAGCAGAAATTTTCCCAAGGGTGTGGTCTTTGGCGCCTCTCCTTATGCCTCTATGGAGTATTCTTTCCTCTCCCCTCCCCTCTCTGTTGAGCCAAGGGGACCCTGATTCAACACACATGGGTTGATTCAACGTCACACCCCTAATGTGATGGTATTAGGAGATGGGGTCTCTGAGAGGTGATGAGGTCATGAGGGTAGAACTCCCATGAATGGGTTACTGTCCTTTTGAAAGCGACCATAGGGAGGCCCCTCACCCCTCCCACCACGTAAGGTCACAGCGAGAAGATGTGGTCTGTGAACCAGAAAGCAAGTTCTCACCAAACACCAAATCTGCCGACACCTTGAGCTTGGACTTCCAGCCTTCAGAACAGTGAGAATAAATAGCTGTTGTTTATAAGCCATAAACTAGCAATTCCACTTCTAGAAATCCTGCTTAAAGAAAAATCAAGAAATCTATAAGGAATGAATTATGAGATTTTTGTTATGAAAACGTTATAAAATTACTTATAAAAATTGTTTAACAATAGAAAACTTGGTTACATGAATGAGGGTTCATCCATGCACTGAAATATATGTAGCTTTTCCAAATGAAATTTTATCATCTTAATTAATGATGTGAGAAATTCTCATTAAATATCTTAAGTCAAAATAGCAGTTTGAACATCAGAGATAATAACGGTTAAAGTTTTTATTGGATTTTCCTCCACATATATTCGTATACTTTAAAGATATATTTTGGTTCCTACTTTATCTCTGCATGGTAGGAACTAATATTATTATTTTTATAATTGTATTTATGATCAGAAGACCTGTATGAAAATATAAAATAACTCTTCCAATCTCTGGGTCAGTACACCTGGGAGGAAGGTAGACCTGAGCTTTCAGGAGATTCTTTTCTCAGTCTTCCCATCTGTGAAAAGATGGGGAAAAAGAGAAACAGAAGAAGTATCCTTCTGCTCTCATCAGCCACATAGGTTTTAATGTCCCAGGTATGGCTCCTTGGTCAGCTTCCTTCTCCTGCTGTAGACTGTCCCTAGGAGGTTACCTATAGCTCTGACCCAAACTTACATGTAAAGTGGTGACTCATAGATCTGTATGTCTGGCCTAGAACTCTTTGGTAAGTACAGACTACTTCAAGTTAAAAATCCAAACTCCTTAGAATGACCTACAGGACCTTCTATGATGTTGTCACTGCGTTTGTCTTCTATGTCATCCCTTACCACACACACACACACACACACACACACACACACACACACCCTGAACGCTCCAGCAGCACTAATCTACATTCATTTCTCTTGATGAGCGCTATTTTATGTTCTATTTCAGGATACATGCCTAGGAAACATACACATAAATGTTCATAAACAGCAGTGTTCAAAAGAGACAAAAAACTGGAAGAGACAGTAAATATTCATTAATAGCAGGATGAGCAAATAAGTTCTAAGCTAACCACGCAATAGAGGAGACTAGAGTAATAAAAATAAATAAACTACAACTACATGTGTGAATATGGATGCATCTCAAAAACAAAATGTTGCATTAAGAACATGAGTCATGAAATAACGCAGTATACTCCCTTTCCATGAAGGTCAAACCCAGACAGTCTTTGGCTTAAGGATGTATTGTGCATGTGCGTGTGTGTGTGTTGGAAGATAAAGAAATGAAGGGAACGGTTAGTATTAATGAGGAGAGTTGTCACCTGGAGGGCAGAGGGGGTGCATCAGGCCAGCACAACAGGATCTCTCAGAGACTGACAGTGTCTACTCTTAAACTGATGAGCGATGCTTTAAGTGTTCACATAACATTCTTTCATAATTCTTCTATAGGTATAATATGTTAAACTTTTTAAAATTCTTTCCCCCACCAAAAAAAAAAAAAAAAAAGGATGAAGGAAGCAGAAGAGTATTTCAGAGAAAGGAATTAGCAAGTTTTAATGTCCTGAGAGCTTGACATGGACAAGAGCGGGAAGCGGGTCCGGCCGCTGTGGCTCAGTGGTTGAGCACTGACCCATGCACCAAGAGGTCGCCGGTTTGATTTTTGGTCAGGGCACATGCCCAGGTTGTGGGCCCGATCCCCAGTGGGGGGCATGCAGGAGGCGGCCAATCGATGTTTCTATCTCTCTCTCCCTCTCCCTTCCTCTCTCTCTAAAATCAATAAAGGGGGGGGGGATTTAAAAAGAGCAGGAAGGAGGCCAGTGTGGCCCTGTAGCATGTAGACAATGATGGCTTTGACCCAATAAGCCCATAACCTACCCCAAGCAAGCACCAGGTACAAAGGTTTGGATCAGAGGAAGCATTTGGGCTGAGATACCAATTAGTTTGGAAGGGTTGGTGAATAGATATTTTTTAATACAAATTTCATTAGCTGACTACAGTACAATTAATTTAGAGATGAATCACAAAACATCTAAACACAAAGCAAACTACTTCAGAATTTTAATACACTTACAGATATTTCGTTACTCGTGGAGGAAGTCATAATGTTAATGACAAATACTTAGGACTGGAGTACAGTAAAAAATTACCCGAAAGTGTAGACACTGCTGAAGCACCACTTAGAGGAGATTTAACCTTAAATGCTCACATAGAAAGGAGAACGGCAGAAAATTGATGAGTTACATTCTCAACTTCAGAATACACCAAAGAGCAGGTGGGGAAGCTCAAAGAAAATAGAGCATAGAAAATAACAAAGAAAAGGGCAGAAATCGATCACATAGATAACACAAGGACACAATAGAAAGCAATAAGGGTGGAACATTGGAAGTATATATTCCAAACTATTAACAGAAATGGCCTTTCTGGAAGGGAAAGTGGATTTGTGGTCAGAGTGTCAGGGTAAGATAAAAAAAGTGAACTTTTCTATCATATATATAAACTTGATATGATTTACATCATATTATCATATATAATTTCATTTTATAGTAAAAACATATAAATTAATTTTAAAATTAAAAAGAAGTATAAAATGAATAATACATTCTACATGGTCCAAAAAATTTTCAGGAAAGAGAGAGAGAGAGAATAATGGTAAGAATGCATAATTATGCCTACACGTTATTTTAATGAAAGCAGCCTTAGTCTCTGGCAGAAAAAAAAAATCTGATTGAATGAAGTCACAGTAAAATCTGAAAGATATTTGAACATGCTAATGATAGTTGCCTTTTTAAATCATGTTTCTGCAACCAAATCAATCTCTAGTAGTGTAATATCATAAGAGGAATGAAGTGCAAATAATTGTTTCATTCAACAGAAATTTATTGAGAAGCTACTATATTCCAGGCACTGTGCTCAGTCTTCGTTTTGCAAAGATGAAAGACACTTAAAAAAAAAAAAAAAGACATTTTCTCACACATTTTGCATTGTAGTTAAAAACAAAAAGCAAGTAAAGGGAATACTAGAATGACAAATTGTGATATGTTCTCTGAATGGTGTGAGAGAATAATGGAGGACAAGAAATACCTCTCCTGGGAGATAAATTAAAGATGTATTTTCAAGATGAGAAGAAGCGAGCCCTTGGAAGAGTAAAGGCAAAGAGCCCTGAAGGCACATGAAGGAAAGCATGTGCAAAGGTCCTGAAGCAGAATCCTAGCACATCTGAGCCAAACAGCAGACTGCTGTGGCTGCTGCATGCTGAGTGGAAGGGCCAGGGCCAGGAGATTATTCAGAGATGAAGCAGCAGCTACATCAAAAGGGGACTTTGTGCTATAAGATACTGTTTGGATTTTATTCTTATGTAGCACAGACTATGTATTTAGGGGCCAGAGGACTTTGCTCAAGCTTCTTAATTCCCCTGTGTGATAAGCCCTACCCACTTCATATATTGCTGTTGTTCTTCCCTAACTCTGTGGTGATGTTATAGTTATAAATGTTAATTTCCTTCTGAATTATTAACTGCCTCTCCTCACACAAGGGGTGTCTCAGATTTCTTCAATATCCATTTTACATCCGTTGTTTCATTTGTTGGAGCAAATAAGTCTAGTTCTGTTCCCACCTCTCATGGGCTGCTGTTCCTTCCCTTCTCTGTCAGTGTGGCTGTGAGATGAGGCTGCAGGTGTGTTCACGCACCCACCCTCCACATCTGGCTGCCTGCTGGCTTATTGCTCCTGACGTGGCATGTCAATTACATTTAACAAGCCTGCACTGCGGCCACACTTCCCTTACCTCACCTGGCGGACCACACAGAGGGAGCCCACGGGCTATGCAAGATTACTCCCCATTTAGAGACCTGTGCGTGCCATCGGCAGAGAAAAATGAAGGAAGAAAGATCAAGGAGCTCTACATCCTTAAGCACTGGGGTGAGCCCTTCCTGTTAACCGACCACGTGCTTCAGATTGAATATGCAAAACAGCACTCAGGTCGAGCAGCCCCCGTGAGAGCAATCAGCGCAGGCAAAGTGTTCAATCTAGACTGTGCCATCGTCACCCCACGATGGCACTTGTAATCAGTCCCCTCAGAGATCAAGGAAATCTACATCGACTGACAGGCAGCGTGCAGACCTCGCCTTGATTTTCTATCTTAGATGACATAACTAGGTATGAAAATTATATACAGTTGTCTCTCCTTTTCCACGAGAGAGGTTCCAAGACCCCCGATGGATGCCTGAAATCATGGGTACCATGGAGCCCTACATACACTGTGTCTTTTCCTATACATACATACCAATGATAATGTTTAATGTATACATTAGGCACAGTAAGAGATTAACAGTAACAAATAATAAAAAAGAACAATGATAATAACTGACTTTAATAAAAGTTATGTGAATGTGGTCTGTCTCTCAAATATCTTGCTGTGCTGTACACATGGTGTAGAGAGCCTGGGCAAGGGGGTGCATCACGGCCTGGGAGGGACGGAGAGGGACAGTGTGAGATTTTATCGTGCTACGCAGAACAGTGCATAATTAAAACCTTATGAATTGTTTATCTCTGTAATTTTCCATAAAATATATGCAGACCATGGTTGATCGTGGGCAAGTGAAACTGTGGAAAGCAAAACTGCAGATAAGGGGACAGCTGTCATTAATTCCATGTTCTGTCATTTTGGACAATGTGTAGGTTTTTTGTTTTCTGGTGTGTTTTTTTCATCTTTTGAGATAGGGGATCTGACTCCCTAGTGAATGATGAGGTCAGCCAAGCAGTAACCTGAAATACTGACCTTCTTGCTGGGGTTCCTTTGATACACAGTGTGTCTTAGAAGCATCTCTCTTTCTAACCTGTTTGACACCAACTCTTATTTTCCTTTGATTCATCCAGCACCAGCCAGAATTCCTTTCAGTGTGCTATGCTGTGGACATCCGCTGTAGCTCCTTCTATCAAGAGATGGGAGAGACCTAACTCACAGTATTGTCAGAAATTGAAATATGAGAGATGTCCCCGGCAGTACAAAGTCAAGGTAGCTCTCTGCTGCTTACATGGAACAATTTGTATGATCTGACTGCCATTTCAGGAGCCTCCTTCTCCAAGGAGTCCTCCCATTGTCCTTGTTTAAGCCTCTTCTGTATTCCCACATGGTTCCATGCCCAGTTCCATGGTATCATCGTGCCCAAGATACATCCCTAGAGCGTGAGCTCCTCGAGGGTGAAAAATGTGTGTCTTGATCATCTCTGTGTTCCCAGTGGCTAGAAGGTTGCCAGAACATGAAGCAGCACAATGATCCTCTAGTGACTAGAGGAACACACTTCTTTCATCTCGTTGGCACTTCACAGTGTTGCCCTCGTCTGGCAAGGAGAATGGAGCAGGTAGAGCCAACTGTTGGCAGGAGGACAGCAGCTTTAAACCTGAGCTTCTGTTGGGAATGAAACCATAAGCCAGGACAACAGATGTCTCCAGAGACTGTTCCAGGTAGACTGGGATGTGTGGTCACCCTGATTATAAGGCATAATAAGGACAGTGGTAACAAGGACACAAGCATATTGATCCAGGTCAAAGTAATAATTTCCAACAAGGGAGAGGTGAGACCAACTCAGTGAAGGTTCTTTGGTTGGAAGTACCAGAACCCAACTCCAACTCTGGATCATTTGAGTAAAGGGGGATCATTTGGGAGGATAATTACAAACACATCTATGGGAACAATCCACATTCTCTCTCCTCTCTCTCTCGTTCTTTCTTTGGTTCCTTTTTCTCCATCTAGAAACATGCTTAGCACTTGAAGCGACGACAGCAGTGATACATCATTTGACCCCCTTTTATTTCTCCACTACTTCTTAACCTCTCTCCCTTCTCAAACTTCTTGAAATTATTTGCGATCTCTGTTTGAGAGCACGGTCACCCACTTCGGTATGACGTGTCCTCACAACGCTGACAATCTGTCCTTGAAGTTACCAATAGTCTCCTAGCGGCTAAACCACTGAACTTTCACAAATGTCTCTGTAACATTTGATATTATGGATCACTTGATTCACAATGATATGAATATAAATAATACTGATATAAAAAAACCTGAGTGCCTCTGTCATCTCCCCCTCAAACCCATTGCCCCTGTGTAATTGTGATGACAGCATCAAACCAATCCCAAATGAGGGACATTCGACACAATATCTGATCAATGCTCCTCAAAACTGTCAAATGTGATATGGCTGCATGGGACCCCGGTGCAGAAAAAGGACACTGGATAAAACCTAAAGAAATCTGAATAAACTGTGGACATTCTTTGATATGACAAACTGATACTTTGAAATGAAGTATCAGTGTTGGTTCATTAATGGCCACAAACGCATTGCACCAATGAGAGATGTTAATTGTAAGGAAAACTGTATATGAGGCATTTGGGAACTCTAGGGACTATCCTTACAGCTTCTCTTTAAACCTAAAACTGTTATAAACCTAAAAGGTTATTTTTTTTTAAATCCAGTGATATAAAATTTCTGAATGTGACCTTCTTTTACAAAAAAGCCTGAGTGGTGACTTCCTCCTATAGAAAACTTAATGTTACCAAAATGAGGATATTACAGAAGAGTTAAAATCAAATATATATTTGTTCCATAAATGTGGTTTTTAGTGTATGTCATCAGCTGATTATATTTCAGAATAAATATGTTGATTAAGTTAAAATGCACAAATGGGAGGTAAAAATTATGTAAATTTCCTTTGTTTCTCTATGTGCGTGTGTGTGCATGTGTGTGTTTTAAAGAAGAAAACCTGTTTCATGGAAATGTATGAGTTGATAATATAGTCTAATCATGATTTATCATATAAATGCATATTTATATTATTTTTAAAAGGTGGATTATGTAAATCATTTTAGGGACATTCAAAAAAAAAACGATTATTTACCAGCTAAAATTATGCATTTAGAAACATGTTGAAAAGCTTATTCTTCAAATGAGAGACCGTAAGGCTCACCCTAGTTGGGGGGAGCTTCCTTCTGCAGTGAGGATCTACGTGTGCATGACAGCAGCCCATTTCTAATCGTTGTTTTAAATTTCCTGCATGACTTTCTTTAAAATCGCCAACCCTATTCTTGGAGATGTTTCTAGGATTTCTTCTCTAAGAAGAAAACATTTACTCATTTAGGGATATATATATATATATAGGCAAAACTAAGTTTACAGTTGTATGTGAAACACAGGCTTTATTCTTGTATTATTATTTATTAATTATTGTATTATTTTCCATACAAACAACTGAAAACCTCCTTTTGCCCGCCCCGTATGTATAAACATCCACTGAGGTCGGCCCCAGAGTTTCCCACCTGTGGGGGGTTCAGTTTTCTTTCCTACCTTCTGTCTTTCCCCCTACAGCCCACATAGCCCTGGGGCTGGGGAGGCAGGAACGTGGCCAGCCACATTACCTTCACCAGTACATAGGCACCTGCTTCTAGAATGGGTTAGCTGCCTTGAGAACTGATCACTCGACCTTCCCTGAAGGTGATGTTCAGGGTGCAGACAAGAGAGCTTGAGACTAAGGCAGAGGTACCCGACAGAACCCCTTGCAAGAGGGAGGGAGCAGGGATGGCTGGGGAAGTCCCACTCTTTGGCCTGGGAAGAAACTTCCCAACCTAAGCACTCCAAGAATTCCTCAAGGGTTTTTCAAGAGTGTCTGCTCTTATTGTCTGAGCAGCCGTGGGTGACTTGCATTTAGCCCCATGGGACCTGAGGCAGAGGTGCTCCCCGTGGATGAAGAAGGCGGTCAGCCTTTGGAGCCTGGGTGCCCGAGGGTCTGAGACTGTGGGTGCGGCCATGAAACGGTGGTGTTGGCAACAAGGGGTGTGGAACGAGCTGGTTATGGCTACATCATGAAGGCAGGAGTTTCCAATTAACAACACTCCCTTTTCTCCATTCAAATTTAAAACCAACCAAGGGATAGACAAAAGAGTGAGACAGATACAGGACAAAATATAGTTTTTATACTGATAAAGCTCTGGAAGAATGTGGCTCATTCAGCCAGTGGGCACGTTTATAATTCACCTGCACATTAAGAAGACTTACCCACGAAGTCACAATAAACTGGCTGCTTTGACCAATTGCCCGGTGGGACTGGCCTCTGGGAACCATCCCGGCTCAGAGGAGCAGAGCCCAGCACGTGGTTCCCGCTGGCAGCTGGTTTGCAGTCCGAGGAGAGGGCATAGGTGATTTTGCAGAGCCTCTTCCAGATCCGCCTGTCAGATAACCCAGGAAGGAAGAAGGGCAGGACAACCAGAAGGTTATTTTTATAAAAGGAAAAGGGAAAAAGAGAAAGGAAATGCCCTCCTACCAAGACTATCTTCGGAAGCAGGAAAAAAAAAAAAAAAAAACACATACGGTCATAGTCATTTGTCTTTTGAGGCAACATTAATCTTTGTTCATAGCCCTGGGCTAAACACTAAAGGCTGGGAAGATACCAAAGAAATGTAAGGCAGGGTTGCTGAGTTCCTGGAGATTACAATCTAGCTGGCATGGCTCAGCGTGTCATGGGACAGTTTAGGTAACAATTCACAATATATTACTAGTCACTCAAATAAAAGAGACAGATGGCAGAGGTTGACTTCTGGACGCAGAGGAAGGGAAAGCAGTATCCACTATAGCAGAAAAACTGAGTCTCACGGAGCAGGGCTCTTCCACGTGGACCTGAACGGATGGGGAGTCCTTGGAAAGGGGACGTGCAGGCGAAGGGATTCTGTGTGCGTGCGTGTGGGTGTGCTCATGAATGGGAGCTGGAGTGAGAACAATGTGTCCAGACACTTGGGAAGGACTGGACTGGGCCCTGGAGGGCTTCTGTGGCAGAGAAAAGGAGGACTGGTATGCATTTGGGCTGCCAAGCGCACTGCCTTCCATCTGGTAAGTGTTCAATCCATGGGTGAATTGACCATTGACCAAGTCATTTCTCTAGCTTTTCTTCTAGGTGGGAGCATATCCCATAACTTTGATTATGCTATGTGCCCACGAAGTACTCCTGGTTCATTCATGGCTTTAATGAAAGATCAGCCTGTCTATGGCATAACACCAACAACGCACGGTGACTCTAAGGAGACGAAGAGCCAACCAGGCAGTGTCTGGCCACCATGGGGGGTGTTGGCTTAGCCCTGCATCTCAGCTAGTGGCAGTTTTATTGTGCTGACACACAGTCTGATAGAGCAAGATGGGGTAGTGTTGGCAAGAAATGGAAAAGATTCTGGCTGGGATGAAAGTATTATTGAAAATGTCCGGGCTGTCTAGACAGTGTCAAGGGGTATCTGATGAAAGCTGAGATTTCGTAGGACTTTTTCCCAGCTTTATAGAGACATAATTGACACATAACATTGTGTAAGTTTGATATGTGCGATGTATAGATTTGATACATTTATAAATTGCAAAATGATAACCATCATAGTATTAGCTAACACTTCCATTCTGTCACATAGGTATCATTTCTTTTTTGTGGTGAGAACATTTAAGATCTACTCTCTTAGCCACAGTCAAGTATTTGGGGATATTCTTATGTAAACGCTACACTCAAAGTTTATCTCTTTCTTACAACTTCTCCTGTCCACAACCTGTATTGAGTATTTGTCACACATATCAGGAGCTAGAGATACAGATAGATATAAAGACTCACCTACATCTCTATAATTCTCTTGGATTAATAATTTTATTCTGGAAATATGCTTTAGGAGAAATAAACATAAATACAGGCCAAAGAATTATAGAAAACAAAAGCAAGTCTTTGAACCAACCAATATCAGCTCATATTAGAATAAATTATACATAGTAGCTTGATGACATGTAATGAAGCCATTAAATTAATTTATACCACATACCAAGTGCCTGTTATTTCCAAGCCTGAAGAGTTTAAAATAACATGGAAAATGCTCATGTCGTATATTATGTGAAAATGGAACCAAAGTAGATATGAAGTACGCTTGTACGCATAACCATGTAAAGCACCCCCCTTCCCAAATGGATGCCTGGGTTAAGACTTGAAAGGATGTTTAACAGCATGGTTTAGTGGTGGGATTGCATCCGATTTTATGTACTTCTCCCTGTAATGTTCATGTTTTTCAAATTTATTGAATGAAGAATAATATCAAATTAAAGGAGATTCTAATCTAGAGGAAGGGCCACCAGCAAACAAGTAAAACTGTCAATTCTTCTGATTCAGTTGCTCAGTTGGTCCTGAGCCTTCTTGTCAAGGGCTGAGTCAAGATGAGGGTTTCAGACCTGTTTTCTATTTTGCTTACTCTTATTGCTGATGACACCAAGGAGAGAGAGAGAGAATTCAACTTACTGGTCTTAAACAGAGGCTGACTTCAGCAGAACCTTGTCACACCTAAGATTATCTAGATTCACTCAGACTGGCTGGGCTCCAGGGCCCTACACTTGGCAACCCTCTCCAGCGTGTGGTAGAAATACAGCTTAGAGATGATGTCATGCCCTTGTTTTCGAGGCTGAAATAGCTCTCTGTGAAGGTCCAGTGCTTATGATTTTTAAAAGTTATAGCATTAAGACATAGGGCATTTTTTTTACAGTGTGTAGGAACTTTTGGTCTAGCTTTACTCCAAACCTCTAGTTCCTAAAAACAGTCACTACACACAATCTACACTCTGGATTCTACTAAGGAAATACACAACCTCTTGAGAACTCCTGAACAGAGCTTCCAACGTGTACAGATTAACCTCGGACATGTAAAGCAAACGTTTTGATGAGGTCTGAGCAGAGCTGCAGGTGAGCCGCACAGTGAATACAAAGAAGGCGTCTGTCATTTGTGATGTGACAGTTCAGGAGTTCTGAGGGTTGGAGGTACATCAGAGCTGGTGCTCTCGGTGTTTTAATAATCTATAGTGTCATGGAATGTAAACATAATGAATTATGAAAGAGTTTTCTGGAGATGGTAAGCTTGTGGTTGGTAAATGTTTATACATCTCGTCTCACAAAAGAAGGACCTATTATCTCAATGGAGGAGCAGTGATGGAGGGCTTACTACGTTCCAGGTGTTAGTCAGAGCCCAGTATATGCAGTGGCTAACAAGGCAGTCTGAATCCGTACTCCTAACAAATTTAATTTTCAGTGACAAGAGACAGACATTAAGTAATTATGTAAGTAAATGAGCAATGGGATGTCAGGCGTTCTGTTGTAAAAAAATGACAGTGGGCTGCTTAGATCCATTGTCCAGTCACAAAAGTGAGTGAGGGGGGATTCCAACAGTGATGAGTCAGTAATGCAAAGATTAGAGCTTTCCAGCCATGTGGAAGAATCGCTGGGAAAGCCACAGAAGAATAGATATGAGATGTTTCAGAGTCGCATCTGCTTTACCTGAGTTCTGCCTGTTCTGTAAAAGTCAGCTGAACCTCAGGGTAGTCCTTCCTATTAATTTAGGCAAGTGGTAGGGTGGTCCTCACTTCAGTTATGAAAGGCACAGTGTCTACGCTGTACTTCAGTCTCCAGAATGATATCAGCTCACAATCCCTTGTCTGAAATCCTCGGAGCCCAGCACATTTTAGAATTAGGAAATTTTCAGATTTCAGAAAAAGTGGTGTCTTGCTTTATGATTAACTGTATTGTAAGTGTCTGGGCAGGACTCAGAAATCAGATACAGCTCATCCTTCAGCTTAGCCCATTCAGGCTGCTATAACAAAACACCGCAGACTGGGTGGTTTACAAACAACAGAACTTTATTTCTCACATTCCAGAGGCTGGAAGTCCTCTGAGATCAGGGGCCAGCATGAGGTTCTGGTGAGGACCTTCTGCCAGGTGACAAAGGGTGCCTTCTCACAGATGTTTTTGCCATACCAAAGGTCATGTGCCCAATGATTCAAAAAGCCAAAACTCAAAATGTCATAGTTTGGAGTAAGGAAAGGTTTATTGATAAAGAGGGTGCCAATCAAGAAGATGAGAGACTTAGTGGTGCCTCACATCCATCTTGCTTGCAGGACTAAGTTAATTTAAGGACATATAAGGGTTTAGGGGGAACATGTATGCAGCAGTGCTGGTGGGGCAAGTTACAACTGGAGGATCTTGGGGCTTGGCCCTTTATGGTAAAGGGGCATCAACACCGGATCTTCCTGGAAAACAGACCCTTTGCTTCTGAAAGGGTTCTGGTGTCCAAGTTCCGGTCATATCCAGTCCTTTGCTTCCATGAGGGAGTGGAGGGGGCTTTGGTTTAGGGTGCAGCTGGAGGTCAAAGTTCTCTCCTCTGTGCATGCTTAGGCTGCATGAGTTATGATTTGGTCTCTTGTCTCTTAAAAGCAACTCAGCATCTCATCAAATAGGATAGGACCATTTTGAGCTGGGAATTTATCTTTTGAGATGTACTGGAACTCCCTGCGATTATCTGGGCCTAAATTCAAACTTAGAATCTAGCAGCTATTTCCTCACAGGGGCATCTCACACACTCTACATACCCAGAGGAACCAGAGACTGTACTCTCAGCTTCTGCCCTGTCTGTTTCCGCCATCTGAGTCAACCACTGCAGGGAAGTTCCTTGTCCTGTCATCACCATAACTACCACTCAACCAATAGACTGACACCTGTCCAGTCCAATCAGAACTGCACAAATTGTACCCTCATTTACATCTGCATCAACCAATCCACTGATGACACTTGAAGTCCTCATTTGCATAAATGGACCTGATTAAAATTTGGGCGGAAAACTTTTTCTCTGTAAAAGACAGCCTCCTGTTTGTCTTGGCAGAACACAATTTCAGTTTTCCCCTGAGGCTGCATCTCCCCAGTATGCAAACTGTTTTTATTGAATAAAGTTTCTTCTTTTTTCCAGTACCTTTTAGTGAATTTTTCTTAACAGAAGGCAGAGAGCCGAGAAAGGAAGCAAGCTCTCCCATGACTCTTTTAAGGGCACTAATCCCATCCTGAGGGCTCCAACCTCACGACCTCAACGAATCCTAAGTACCTCCCAAAGGCCCCATCTTCAAATACCATCACATTGGGGGATAAGGTTTCAACGTATGAATTTGGAAGAGGACATAAACATTCAGTCCATAATATCACATTATTTGCAGATCCCATATTTGCACATTTGCCTACTTGCTAAAATTTATCTGCAACCCCCAAATTAACACAGCAGTGCTTGCACAGTTGGCCATGGGCAGAGCAGCAAAACACTGAGTTAGTGCACATCTTCCCAGCTGTTGTGGGACAGGCAACGCTCTGCCTGCCTGTTCCAGCTCTTACCCCACAAACAGATGTCCGTTCCACCGTCTATTCAGTGCCATGGTTTTCACATTCCTGTGATTCACTGTTTAAAAGAACCCCACACGTCCGGCTGGTGTGGCTCAGTGGTTGAGCGTTGACCCGTGCACCAAGAGGTCACCAGTTCGATTCCTGGTCAGGACACATGCCCAGGTTGTGGGCCCGATCCCCAGTGGGGGGCATGCAGGAGGCAGCCAATCAATGTTCTCTCTCATTGATGTTTCTATCTCTCTCTCCCTCTCACTTCCCCTCTCTCTAAAATCAATAAAGGGAAAAAAAATTGTTTTTAAATAAAATAAAATAAAAGAACCCCATGCATCGTGAGTAAGTGCTGTAAGTGCTGTCTGGTGTTCTAAGAGCAAGAAGGCTGTGATATGTCTTATGGAGAAAATGCATATTAGATAAGTTTTTTTCAGGCATGAATCATAATACTGTTAGCCATGAGTTTATTGTTAATGGTAAGGTGTCTTTGAACAGCAACACACATAAAACAAGGTTATGTGTTGATTGGCTGACCAACATGCAGCGACCAGAGGCCCACGGGAACCTAATCCTGTGCATCTCCAGAAGCAATGGTTCAATACTCAATAATTCAGTGTTCACGGTGACTTTGTAGAACAGAACTTCCACGAGTAACCACAGTCAGCTGTACATTGAGAGTTGCTCCAAAGAAAGTATGAATATTCACTGTGGACTTACTCAAATTCCAAAATAGTAAAGTACAAATTGTAGAAGATTTCTTAAAGCCAGCTCTTGCTCTCTGATGTTACTGGTGTGCAGACAAAATGTGGGCCAGTGAAATCAATAGACACCATTCAGATCTCACCTAAATTAATAGTTACAACTTGCCTCTCCATCAGGTCCTTCATCAGGGCAGCGGATGAGGAGGAAATTGGTTGATTTTAATCACAGCTCCTGGCTCTCTCCCTTGGGGATGGCACTAATGAGAAGTGAAATGACCAAACTCGGGCAGCAGAATAGGAGGGTCTGCACAGCAGCATGTGCGTAACGAGGCTCTGGGTGATTGAGCGTTGACTAAAAAGTAGAGAACATTTGGGGGATATGTATGAAATACATATGAACATATATAAATAATATATATATAAATATATACATATGAAAGAAAAAAATTTAATATTTATTTTATCAATAAATGTGTGGTTGTTTTCCAATTAAAAATAAAATTAAAATACTTTTATGTAATAAGTGGTTATGTGGAAATTAAGATCTAACACTACATTTATAAAACATAAAATATGCTTTTGCATTTTTTGGTTATTGTTCTAGGTCTGTGTTTGAGTGGAAATCTATTCCTAAGCAATTTAGAAGCAACTTAAAAAGCAGTTTACAAATGTTTCCTGTTGTATCCTTTCGAATGAGGTGATGCTAATCTTAATTTAGTCCACTATATATCCAGAGGTCTCTAAGTATCTTGAGTTGTGTGTGTATAATATATATATATATATATACATTATATTACATTAATTTTAGAAATGACAGCCTCTTTAGCTACTTGAGATCACAGACAGGTTTAGAGAAAATTAAAAGTACCTTCACATTTTTTTTGATGGATTTTATTATTTCGAGTTTTAAATGCATAGCCATTACAGCAATTATTAGAAAAATCATTACATATACATTAATTATTTGAAATATTTTTTTATTGTTGGGAATCTTAAAAATATATTGTTTTACATATGCCCTTAATTTCCTAATGGGTCTTTACTAATTCACATCACCAGTTAAGATTTCATCCTAGCCCTGGCCGGTTTGGCTCAGCGGTTTGAGCATCGGCCTGCGATCCAGAGAGACCCGGGTTCAGTTCCCACTAAGGGCACGTATCTCAGTTGCAGTTTGTCCCCGGCCTGGTTGGGTCGTGCAGGTGGCAGCCACTCGATGTGTCCCTTTCACGTCAATGTTTCTCTCTCTCTCTCTTCCTCTCTCTCCCTCCCACTCTATCTGAACAAAAAATGGAAAAATGTCCTCGGGTGAGGATAAAAAAATTAAAGAAAAAAAATTTCATCCTAAATCCACGAAGGAATAGTAACACTGACACGCGCAAGTGCATGGTTACTGCTGTTACATTGGATGATTTTGTAGTCAATGTTTCTCAGATCCCTTGGGTCAGAGGCAAAGGAGTTATATTTGGGGGACCTTGGGCAACAAAATTGCTTTGTCTAGTCAGTAGCCAACACCACAGACAGAGATATACGTTCCAAGATCCCAGCCACAACCGTAAGTCTCTGTGAAAACACACCTGTGATTCTCACCTACATTAAGGAAGCAAAGAACTCAGAAGAGGCAGAGACAATATCAAATAATTGCCCAACTACTCAAACAGGGGCTGGAGAAGAGGGATATATTCTACACAGTGAGTGGAGGTACTGAGTGGGGCCATAAGACTCCATGCGCGTGGTCCAGGCTCGGGCACAACAGATTGAGAGGAAAGTCTGTGAACATCCAGGCTTGGCGTGCACAGCTGATGAGCAATTCCACCTCACTCGTCGTGTTCTCCTTTAAAAAAAAAAAAAAGCAACCTCTCTTCTATTTAAAACAGTGCCTCTGCCCTGGCTGGTGTGGCTCAGTGGTGAGAGCGTCATCACGGGTTTGATTCCAGTTGGGGCGCCGTGCATGAGGCAACCAACTGATGTTTCTCTCTGTGTGTCTTCCCCTCCCTTTCTCTCTCTCTGAGTTGATGAAAATGCATATCCTCAAGTGAGGAGTAAAAATTAAAAAGAAAAAAGGAAGTGCCTCTGCCATCATGAGTATAAATTTCGGTCATATTCCTTTTCCAAAAGAATTATTTGCCCTGTAAACCCAGACACAGGAGAACCATAGCTCTTCACCTTCTATAAGAGAGTGGGTTGCCGCTTCTATGACATGCTGTGAGCTGCCTGCTTCCTGAATGGGCACTTTCCATGTGTCCCAGCTGATGGAGAGGGGCCAGGGAGGGTAGAGTGATGAATTTTCCCCATTATTTCCTAATGATTCATGACTTATTGTCTATCTTTCAACAGAAGTTGAACAACACCACTATTGCCTTCAGCTTATAAGATTCTCCTTACATCCTGGGAGATTTGTATTATCAGACATGCTTTATTTTTTTTCCCCTTTATTGATTTTAGAGAGAGGAAGGGAGAGGGAGAGGGAGATAGAGAAACAATGATGAGAGAGAACATCAATTGGCCGCCTCTTGCATGCCCCCCATGGGGAATCTGACCCACAACCTGAACATGTGTCCTGACCGGGAATCGAACCAGCAACCTCTTGGTGCATGGGTCGATGTTCAACCACTGAGCCACACCAGCCGGACATCAGATGTGCTTTAAAAAACACAATCTGGCCCTGGCCAGTTTTGCTCAGTGGTTAGAGCGTCAACCTGCGGACCAATGAGTCGAGGGTTCGATTCTGGTCAAGGGCATGTACCTCGGTTGCGGTTCATCCCCAGCCCGTGTCGGGTCATGCGGGAGGCAACCAGTCAATGTGGCTCTATCACATCAATGTTTCTGTCTGTCTGTCTGTCTGTCTGTCTCTCTCTCTCTCCCTCCCTCCCATTCTATCTGATGATAAATGGAAAAGTATCCTCAGGTGAGGAATAAAAGAAAAAAACACAATCCGGTGGACTTTAGTATTATTCACAGTTTTTTATTCCCTGCTCTGTAAAAGGATTATCCACCCGCATCCTTCCATGAATCCCTCTAAAAGGAGGCTTTGCTTGTTCCTTTAAGCTCAGTGGGGTTCTGCTTGTCTGCTATCTCCTGGTGACCCTCAGGAAAGATCCATGTCAATAGTCCCACTTCCAGGAGTCTCTTCCCTCAGCTTGACATCTGAGTCTATGCAGTAATGTGAAGAGAGTTCATGATTAACTCAGCCTTTGGCACATGAAATACCAGGCCAGTGGGGAGTCACAAGGATAACCTCAGGACCACTGATCAAGCAAGAGGAAGATGACCACAGATTTTCTGGTGCAATCAATCCTTTTCTTGGTCTTGTCTAGTCTATTGATAAGCCCATAAAAGACATTCTTCACTTTTTTTATAATGTTTTTTATTTCTAGCATTTCCCTTTTATTCTTTCTTAACATTCCCATCTCTCTGTTTATATTTCCCATCTGTTCATGCATAGTGTCCATTTTTCCTGTTAGAATCCTTAGCATATTAATCATAGTTGTTTTAAATTCCCTGCTTTGTTAATTCTGACATCCCTGCTATATCTGAGTCTGGTTTTGAAGCTTACATGTGAGTTTGTCTTTGGATATGTATTGTAATTTTCTGTTGAAAGCTGGTCATGATGAACTGGGTAAAAGGAACCAGATACTGATTCCTATGGAAGTGTCTGTTTGTGAATTTCTACTCATGTATGCTGTGTATCTCTCTATTCACCTGGCTGTCTCTCCAATGTTGAGGGTAGTGGTTTGTCCTGTGACCTCAGTTTTTTACTGAATCCAAGAGTTGTTGATTTTTATTTTGTTTAGCTTTTTTTTTTCTTGTTTTCAGGATGGAGTGATGACTTCTAAGCTCCATACATGTTAGACCAGAAACTGGAAGGCAGTGTGCTCAATCCTTTATCAAGAAACCCATGCTTACTCCTTAAAAAGTGGCATAAAAGGCATAAAATATCTAATAAGGACACATTTTGGTAGAGAAATGAAAAGGAGACTATACATCTAAACACATGAAATGGTTGATTTTAACCTTGTCTCCAACATTGCCATTAAACACTTCCCAAATAAATCTTCAAAATGGAATTTGGTTAATATTAGAGAATTTTAAGAGGAACATTGAAGAAACAGAGCTGAGCACCTGGAGCACTTTGGCAGCTGAAAAATCAGACGTTGAAGGTGACAGTGAAGGTATAAGGATTGCTCAGTCTGGAAAAGGCAAGACTGGTTTTCTACGACTATATTATCAAATTCCATACTCTTCGAGGACAGTGTAAACATCTTATTGCAAAATGTGATGTCGCCAATAAACATTAGAAAGTATGGTATTACCCCTATTCTCATTGCCTAGCACAGCACCTGGCACACAATGGGTTTCCTGAAGGAAAATAAATGAATGGACTCTTATGTAAAGCACACTGCCCAGATTTTCTTTCTTTGCTCCAGAAAAGAGAACTTGAAGACACAGGCTTACATCTGTACATTTAGCTGAAGTTAATTATAAGAAGTAACCCTTCTGGTATTTCTGAGAACATTTACTGAGAAAAGTCAAGCACTTTCTTCCCCGTCAAATATTTAAGATTGGGAAGATTTAATTTTATTCCAACTTGGTAGTGCTTAGGTCAACTATGAAATTACAGTATTTAAAAATCACTTCACAAGATTTTCTTTTAGGAAGATTATCCTATGAGGCTTAAAAAGGAAGCATATCATAATTTGAGGGATCCTTCTATTGTTATAGTCACTCCATGTGTCTTTGCTAAAGACCATTAACCTTGTCCCGGAGATAATCCACTTGTAACATTCACTGTTTCCCTGGATCTTAGCGTAAAACATGAACAAATTTATACCTATTTTTTTCTAATGGTTTCTTTTAAAATACAATTTATACTTAGGGGTGAAAAATTAATTTAAAAAAAAAAAAACGTAAGATGGGAGTATGCCAATAATGAGAACTTAAAGCAAAAGTTGGGTCTTGGAATAGACACTGAGCATCTATTAAAAGTGGCTCCACAGTTCTCCTAATTTACCAACCGATTTCCAGGTCCAGCTCCTACTCAAGTTCAAAGCCAGACAAGTTAAAGTTAATCAAGTGCAAAACAGCTTCAATGAATACACTGAAAGTGAAGTGACAAACGGAGCCCTGCGCTGACACCCATCCCTCTCCCCACACCGCCTCCCCCTGGGGCTCTGCTGGAAGCTGTTTGGAAGAGAACTGCCATCAGAGTCCCTGCCCCTTGAGGGACTTCATGCTCCGGCACCTCCACCAAGGAGCACGTGGAGCTGCTGATGAGAGAGGCCAGCCATCGAAAACGCAATTCCGCACAGACATTTCCACCAAAATGGATTATTTCAGCCTCGTTGGTCACAGATTCTGTAGTTTTCCAGTGATTCATCTTACTATTAATAGTGTCAGAGAATTTTAGGCCCTTGAATTAAATAATGATAAATAGGAGCCGGGGAGAGCACCAGGCTGAGGAGGGCTACATGTTTCAGCATGCAGCACGATCAGGGCTGATCAATCCCATCTCGGCGAACGCTGTGTCCGCGCAGGAAGTGGTTGCAAGGAGAGGTGAGTGAGTCACACGGGGGAGTAATGAGGTTCTCTGATCTCTGATTAGGGCAGGGTGCTCCTGGGGGCTGGAGGACCTAGAGCGCACAGGAAAGGGGCGGGGTGGTCAGGGGCTGCTCATTTATAGTCTAAAACAGTGAAGACCCAAGCCGCACAGGAGGAGTGAAGGCCGTGTGGAAGAGAGAGGGCAGGCTTTCCCGTTCTGCATGGCTGTGTTGACAACCCCTTGTCAAAGAAAGGCGTCCTTAGTGGACATCGCCCTCCCCTTCCCAGGCCAGTCCCCATCGGCATGGCCAGGCCACGCAGGAGGTTGTCTTAAACCCCCCAGTTATCCTCTATCCACTCCACATACGATAATTGTCTACTTAGGTCCCAAAAGATGAAATAAAGCTTCTTTCTTTTCTCTAAATATTTCTGTAAGCAATGACATTTTTGGAAACGCTCAGATTGCATGAGGCACCGAGAGCAGTGGAAGCATGCTAATTTAAAAGTACTATTAAAATATTGTTTTAATTATTAATGGCACTTTCTTAAAATTTAAGGTTCTAATGTGTTCGCTGCTGGAAAAGGTCAGTCTTTCAATATTTCCCTTTCAATGAGTTCACCCTGGACTTGATTAACTAAATAGACCTTGGAGCATGTTCTGAACATGACAACTTGGAGCTTGCTAAAATTTCTCCCCCTTCTTCTCATTTATTTAAAAGACTTTTAAAGACGTTCCATCTTGAGAAGATTAAATCAGATAAACAAGCTAACGGGCTTTGTTCACAGGCTTTTGTGAATGCCAGGAGTGAAATGGAGACAGGACTCTAGCGCCAAAGTAAATTTCACAACATAGAAACATACACACACAAAATAGCTAGAAAACATTTTAACTCAACGTATATGTTGATGGATACATTATTTGGCAACACGACAGGATGAGCTTTAGGGTTTCATGGGAGATTTGTTCTTTTTTTGGTGTGTCTGTTGGGACATTTTAAGAAAGAAAGGATCCAAAATAATTATTACTTGGTGTTTCATTTTTCTTAAGATCATAACAGAATACTTACTAAGACCATTAAATAGAACCACAGTGAGAGAAGGTCTCCATAAATAAAGTCACGTCTTAACCAAGATAGCTACGATTATACTTTTTTCAATGTAAAGAACCCAGAAGACCAGAACATCATTGGCAGAGAAGATGGGTGTTTGTGCCCTAAATGACATTTCCTTTATTGTCTAAAAATGAGCTATTTACTCAATTCTTGTTCCTTGGTTTTTAATCCTATATCCCATCATCAGTTTAATTTTTTTTTTTTTTTGCAGAAATAATAGCTACTATTTATTGATCATATACACCATTGCAGACAAAATATATACATTATCATCAATCTTCAAATGGTGTTATTATCAACATTTTACAGAAAAGCGCAGAGATTGAATGGGTTGCCCAAGGTTATAGGGATGGGAAGTAATGAAGCTGACTTTAAACCAGATCTGCCTCTCTCCAAGGTAATTGTTTTCCTACAAAATACAGGCAAGTATAGACCTACTGAAATAAAAGGTGGAATACTTAAACACTGCAGTTCTTGCCAATAATTGCAGGCCAAACATCCGAGGATAGGCCACTTTTGTGAATGTTGCTTATTTCCTGTTGTAATTAGAATTTTTCAAAGATGTCATCTAAATTTACAGCACACCTGTGCTCGGGACACAGTGGAAATACATCAAGATGAGTGGGCTATCGACAAAAATAAATAAATAAATAAAAACGTGACAGTATATTTATGTGCTAATTTTTTAAAATAAATTATCAGAAATGTTAGGCTTAAGGTACAGAGACAAAATATTGCCATAAGACAATCAATCTCATGATTTAACAAATAAATTGGATTTCAGTTCAGTCATCTAGATATTTAAGGTCAGTAAGATGGATTTTATATTGTGTCCTGGTCATTAATAAATCTTGGCTTATCCTCATAACAGGATACTGCTTTGGACTTAATTAGACCCACACACTTCCCCCTGTGATAAAAAACAAAAAGACAATAATTCTCAAGTACCCAAATTATATGGTTTTATTATTTCCAACTAAGAATAACTTGAACAACCTACTGATTACTTTTCCAAAATTATGATCAGAAAGAAAGGTTCTGAACAAAAATTGAGTATAAGTTGTCCAATTTTAAAAGGGTGTTATTAGTTATATAAGAGTAAAATGCATTCATATAAAAATCCAAATAATATCAGAAAGTACCAGGAAGAAAATAGAAATTATCAGAAATATCGCCACCCATTCCCCCCCACCAAAGATAATGACCGTTATTATTTTGGCTGGACATTCTTCTAGTTAACTCTTTGGGTGCATATCCACATTTTAGGTACATGGATAATACTGTATATGATGTTTAATAACATGCTTTATTTCACACACAATATGCTATGAATATTTGAATATGTTATTTCATACACAATATGCTATGAACATTAGAATATGTACTTGGGGGAAAACTGAAAAACCTCTCAAGAGAATCCTGCTGTGAGCTAGGTATTTCCTGTGTGCCTCTCTCTCTCTTTCTTCTCTCTTTCTTGCATTCTCTCTCTCTCTCTCTCTCTCTCTCTCTCTCTCTCTCTCTCTCTCTCTCTCTCTTCATCTCCATCTCTATGTTTATATCTATCTCTCTCCCTCTCCTCACCACGTGAAGATATAACATGACGGCCACCATCTACAACCAGAAAGATAGTTCTCACCAGAACCTGACCGTGGTAGCACCCTCTTCTCAGACTTCCAGCCTCTAGAACCATGACAAATAAATTTTTGTTCTTTGTAAGCCACCCAGCCTGTGGTGCTTTGTATGGCAGCCCGAGCTGACAGATGCACACTTAGAACAGAGCATAACAGTATCAAGATTGACAAGGGGGAAGGTCCAACTGAGGGAGTGCACTTCCTGACTCCAGGAAGGTATTCTGCAGTCCCGAGGCCCCTTTCACACGTCCTTAACACAACTGATTGGAAAACTGACCTCCAACCAGTTACCAGTCCTCAACCCAGAGAATCAAATGAGTGCCTCTCTAACGTCTCAATCATTGTGTAAGGGAGCTAAGTGGTGATGGGGAAAAAATTAAATTAAATTTTAAAATAAATTTTTTTAAAGTTACATTTAATTATCTAAAACATTCTATTCATACTTACCAGTATATCAGTAATATCTGAGCAAAGTTTCTCTGAATGCAAGACCATGAGGGAAATTACAACTTTTTGGTAGCTATAACTTCAGTAGAAACTTTCATCAGAAAAAAAAAAGTGAAATGATATATGTCACTATTTCAATATATTTTTTTGACTCCATCACAAAGGAAGAAAAATGATACCGTTTTTTAAAGGAAAAGAATACTGAGTGTAGATGAAGTCTACCAAATAATGAATTCTGGTCTGCGCCTGTCTTTCCACTTCTCCGAGGCAATATTATTTAGGGCTTTCGGTATTATTGAAGATCAGCATTGAGGAGGTGACATTAATGCAATCAACATAATTTCATCAGTCTCATTTTTCTTACTTTTAGTACCTGCTGAAAAGCACTGAAAGCATTCTGGAAAAAAAAAAAAAGAGAGAACTTTTTTGAAATCCTTCTCCAGTCACCAAAAAAAAAAAAAAGTTTCTCATTTATAATGCCTCCCCTTGTGCTCTGCCACTTACAGAACATTTTCTCCTGTTTGTTTTGTTTAGGTAGGGGTACCTAAACAAATGGTGCTGTATACCTACTATGAAATTTGTTGACCTAGTTAAGATGACCACTTTCCATGTTAGAAAAAATAAGTCAGGGAACTTAGCGCAATAGTTAACACATTGTTGACCACTCACGAGTTAACTCGTGTTTTCATGCCCAAGCGTTGTTGACCGCTCACGAGTTAATTCCTGTTTTATTGCCCAAGTATTATTGACTGATCTCGAGGTAACTCATGTTTGCACTTGCATTAGCTATTTCAATTTTTGAAACTCAAGGTAATATAGGATTATTGTATTTGTGACTCTTCGCCCTGAGTTCAAAGTTCGAAAAACAGCACACCGTTCTATATTCTCATGCGGACTCCTTTTCTCCCCACTCCCCCGGGCGTGAGCCCGCACAATCGTAGGTACGGAAACAACCACAATCACAGTGTCCAGCTGTCTATACTTGGACTATCTTCTAACCGCTTGCAGTTTGAACATACATATCAAAGATATTGTAAAATCTTTCTTCATCGTGTTCGTGTTCAGTTTATTACTAAAAAAAAAGGTGACTTTTCTTGATATTTAGGTTTTTAATGCAATTATAGTATCACAAAAGTTTCAACCATGATAGATCGTGAAGGTGAAGAACTTTTCAATGAATTATATGCAGACACTTTATCTGATAGTCTGAGTGATTTTGAAATATATTGTAGTGATGTAGAAATTGATAGTTTATCGGAAGACAGTAATGAGTAGGATATTAGACCACCAAAACGACAAAAAAGAAATGTAATAAAATCTGATAGTGAAAGTGATTTTGAAGAAGAGACGATTGAAAATGATATTACACCAACTTTGGAGGATTATTTAAATATTTCGGGTGTAACTGCCGACCTTAGTGATCCACGGAGCATCAGGGAAGTGACAGAATTATTTTTTAGTGATGATTTTTTTGATTTAGTTGTTTCTCAAACCAATTTATACCACCACCAAATGGGAAAAATCTACTAAAACTGTACCATGAACGAAAGTTACCAATACCGATTTAAAGAAGTTTCTCGGTTTGTTGATATTGATGGGACAAACGAAAAAATTCACATTGGAGGGATTACTGGTCAACAGACCCTTTGGTTGAAATTCCAATATTTCCTAAAACTATGAGCAGAATGAGGTTCGAGCAAATTCCTACATTTTTCTATCTTAGTGATAATTCACAAAATACATCTAATGAAGGCAGACTGTATAAAATTAGGCCTCTTTTAGATTACTTTCTTCCAAAATTTCAGTCTTTGTATGTACCTAAGCAGGAGTTATCCCTACATGAAGCACTGATACCATATAGAGGACATATCAGCTTCAGAACATATAATCCGGCAAAAATAATAAAATATGGGATTTTAGTGGGAATGCTTTGTGAAAGCGAGAGTGGATACATTTGCAACTTCGAGATTTATTCAGATGAAGGCAAAAGGCTGCAAGAAACTATATTATCTGTCTAAGAGCCATATCTTGATTCTTGGCATCATGTATACCAAGATAATTTCTACAACAGCGTTTCTGCAGCTGACATATTATTAGAAAAGAAAACGTTAATCTGTGGTACTATAAGAGAAAACCGTGGCTTGCCAAAGGTACTAAAAGTCAAAGAATCTTCAGAGAGGGGAAATGACGTTTTTATGGAAAGTACCAATTGTCCTTATATCGTGAAAAGATAAAAGACTAGTGAATATTACATCAACTATCCCCGATGCCTCTATGAAAACAACTGGAAAGCAAAAAAGAAATTCTACGGAAGATATAGTTAAACCTGCGTGCATATTAGACTACAACAAATACATGAAAGGAGTCGATTGAGCAGACCACTATTTGGTGAACAGCAGTATCTTTCGAAAAAGTATAAAGTGGTCTAAAAAAGTAGCATTCTTTCTGATCAATTGCGCTATATTCAATGCATTCAAAATTTACTGTAATTACATTAGACAAAATAAAACAAGATACAAAAATTTCTACTTGAAGCAGCTAGGGAATGGATATCTGCTGGTTCAAATGAGTGCAGCTCAGAACCTAACACTTCTTCTGGTACTTCTAAAAGAGCTCCTTACATTGATTCACCTATTAGGCTTTCAGGGCAACTAAAAGACCACGTTTTAGAAAAAATAGTCACTAGTATAAAAAATTTCAACTAGAACATGTAAAGTGTGTGTTTCAAAGGGAAAGCGCAGCAAAACCAGATATATTTGCAAAACATATTGCGTACCATACACGTAGGTGATTGCTATACAGCATACCACACCAAAAAAATTACCAAAATATATAATATGTATAAAATATAATATGTAGCAGATATGTACAAAGTTTCATTTCAATTCATTATGTATAAAGAAAGTATAATGAAGTTTATTTAGATTGTTTCACTTTCATACTCAATTACGAAAAAGTAGCCGGTGACATGAGATAACTTCTGCGTAAAATTGCTGGTCAGCAATGTGTTAAGATTCTGAAGTCCCAGCTGGGTTCCAATTCTCCCCAACACTAGTAGCTGTGTGACCTTGGCAGCTACTTACCCATTCTCTGCCCAGTTCATCTTATGCAAAGCAGAGATAATAAAATATGAAGATGAATGCATTAATATTTTAAAGAGCTGAGACCTGTTCCTGGCATATAGTCAGTGTTACATGTGTTGGTTTAATAAAACATATATATAAACAATCTGATTATGGACATAATCACTTCTGATGATGAAAAGGCATCACTGTGGTTTCTTTATATCACACGTTCATCTCCCACGAGCCAACCTCTGGCATCTTCACAGGTCAGCATGCCTCTGGTGACGCTAATTCAATGTGATCAAGAGAAAGAAATCTCTCACTACATCATGATACAATGGGCCACATGGAGGAAAAGTCCATTGAAATAATTTTGAAAGTGAGCAATACGGATTATTTAATTTTAATGAAATCACAAACGTGAAGTAAATTCTACTTGTTGTCTGCTCCATTCTTTTTGATTCTAGTAGTCATCAGAGAGAGGGTGGGAGGAGAGAGAGGAGAGAGAGAGAGAGGAGTGAGGAGAGAGAAGAAACAATTTCACTACATTGTGAAAGATTCAAATTATGAAAATGAAGTTCAAAGATAATAAGTTTGGCAAGAAAGAATGTAGCATTTGCTAGTGTGATAATGTTACTGTCTAACATGTAAAACTACCTGTTCTTTAGGCAGAAGTATTTCAGGGTGAGGATTTACATAGGTTCAAGAGAATTTTTAAATTATTCACAAGTGATTGATTCACATTGGGGCACTAAGAAATAAGGGATGCTCAATTAATAGCCCCCTACAACCACTATGATGTTTATAAAATATACCTGATTAAGATTGAGGACATTTTAAGATGTCTGAGTTCAGTGGGCTCTTGTAAGATGCGACAGTACATTTTCATTAATTCTATATAAACCAATAAAGACATAAAGAAGCTAACTTATTTTCGACAATTTCTCAGAAGAAAAATGCCATGAGATCACATAATATTTTGTTCCAGCATGCAATTTCTTTCATTTTTTTAAGCCTGAGAAGCAGCATAAAGCCACAAATACACAGATGTGGGGTTGTTGTGTTGGCAAGAAGTAAAGCTAACCCCTCAGAAAATCTTGAGTCAACAGTTCAGAAAAGATTTACTAATGTCCTAAGAATTATGAGAGAGGCTATTAACTTGCCATGGCTCGTAATTAATATGCATAGGTAATCAATATGCACTGACTGAAGATTTATGCTGAGGAATGCAAACAATAAAAAGGAACTAAATTACACAATATGAACAGCTTCATTATTCACATCTATGAAATATCCCAAGGCTTTCTCAGACATTTTGGACCAACCTGAAAAGTATTTCTTTTAGACACGAATGCCATAACAGATAGCCCCTGCACCAAAATTAATCTGTTCAAGGTACAAAGAGACTGTAACAAGTCTTCCCAGCTGGCTGATAAACTCAGTGGAGGTCCCAAATATGTGAATCGCACCCCAAAGAAAAATGGAACCCTGGTTTGGCAAATACCTAGATCACTCGATGTGAATCCTGTATATCTGTAGGTAGCTACTATCAACATGAGCGTTGTAGAGAAACGTAGTTTCATTTCAAGACCAAGAGAAGCTTGTAGCGTTGAACAACATAACACAAGAGATAAACAATACCAAGGGCTTCAAGCTGGTATTTGGGGTCTTTTTCGGGGATTAGCTCATAATACTTAGTTATGAACAAACTCATCAAATAGAAACTATAAAGAAGAAACAGTAAATTTAAACTTCAGAAATAATCTCCTTTAATAAACTGTATAAGGTAATAAACTATACAAGATAATAAATGTGTAGGAATGAAATGGCAAGGCCAACCTATTCCTTACCTTTGCTGAAGAGGAGTGCACACCACAATAAAGCTTTCAAGGCTGGTTCCTCTGATAACCCAGCAGGATGGAGTCACCTCCCCCTCTAGTCCCAGCTCAGACACGGAGAGGCAGTGAAGACCCTGACTGGTTCCCGGAGAACCAAGGCTCTCCCAGCAATCTGCTGGAATCAGACATGGAAGGAAAAGGGGTTCTTGGTTTCTGTTTATCCCACCAATTGTTAAGAAGTATGCGGCTGATGGTAGAAAGTTATACAAACAACTATTTCTTTGCTTATTTTGAAGGCAACGTCTTTTTTTTCTCCTTTTATCTTTACCATTTTTAACATTTGATTTTGAAATAATTATAAATTCACACAAAGTAGAAAAAAAAAAAATTGGAAAGTCCCATGAACCCTTTACCCAGCCTCTCCCCATGGTAACATCTTGCATGACTAGAATAATGATCACTACCAGGAAATTGACATTGGTACAGTCCCCAGAGCTTATTCAGATTTCATCAGTTATACAAGCACACGTGTATGTGTGTGTGAGTGTGTGTGTGTGTGTGTATTAATGCATTGCAATTTTATCATATGTATAGCTTCATGTAATCACCACCACAATTCTGGCAACTAGTAATCTGTTCTTCATCTCTTCAATTTTATTTCAAGAATGTTGAATAAATGTAATCACATAATATATGACCATTTGAGACTAACTGAGAACATACTTTTAAAATATACTTGCCAGTGATGCCCAAGTTGGGCATCCCAGCCAGCCGCCCCGGGGAGTCCTGCACTGCACACGCGCAGACTGGGCGCACACATCAAAAGACGAGGAGAGCGCCCCCCCCCCCCCCCCCCCCCGTCCTGTGCGTCCCGCCGCCAGGCTTTCGTCTGCGCGGTGACTCCCCGGTACCGGGCTGGTGCGCCCACGTCCGAAGAGCGATGCCCCGGGAGATCATCACCCAGAAGGTGGGCCAGTGCAGCAACCAGACTGGGTTCGAGTTCTGGCAACAACTGTGCGCGGAGCATGGTATCAGCCCTGAGGGCATAATGGAGGAATTCGCCACCGAGGGCACTGACCGCAAGGACGTCTTTTTCTACCAAGCAGATGACAAGCACTACATCCCAAGGGCTGTGCTGCTGGACCTGGAGCCGGGTGATTCACTCCATCCTCAACTCCCCCTAGGCCAAGCTCTACAACCCAGAGAACAACTACCTGTCAGAGCATGGAGGAGGAGCTTGCAACAACTGGGCCAGTGATTCTCCCAGGGTGAGAAAATCCATGAAGATATTTTTGACATCATAGACCCAGAAGCATATGGAAGTGACAGCCTAGAGGGTTTTGTGCTGTGTCACTCCATCACTGGGGGGACAGGTTCTGGCCTGGGCTCCTACCTCCTGCAGCAACTGAATGACAGACACCCCAAGAAGCTGGTACAAACGTACTCGGTGTTTCCCAACCAGGACGAGATGAGTGATGTGGTGGTCCAGTCCTCCAACTCAGTGCTCACACTCAAGAGGCTGACCCAGAATGCAGACTGTGTGGTGGTGCTGGACAATGCAGCCCTGAACCAGATCGCCTGCACATCCAGAACACATCCTTCTTCCAGATCAACCAGCTGGTGTCCACCATCATATCAGCCAGCACACCACCCTGTGCTACCCTGGCTGCATGAACAATGACCTCATCGGCCTCATCGCCTAGCTCATTCCCACACCATGGCTACATTTCCTCATGATTGGTGACACCCCCCTCACCACGGGCCAGTCAGTGGCCAGCGTGAGGAAGACCACAGTCCTGGATGTCATGAGGCAGCTGCTTCAGCCCAAGAACATGATGGTGTCCACTGGCCAGCATCGCCAGACCAACCACTGCTATATCGCCATCCTCAGCATCATCCAGGTGGAACTGGATCCCACTCAGGTAGGTCCACAAGGGCCTGCAGAGGATCCGGGAATGGAAGTTGGCCGACTTTATCCCCTGGGCCCAGCCAGCATCCAAGTGACCCTGTCAAGGAAGTCTCCCTCCCTGCCCTCTGTCCACTGGGTCAGTGGGCTCATGATGGCCAAACACACCAGCATCTCCTTGCTCTTTGAAAGTTCCTGCCAGCATATGACAAGCTGCAGAAGTGGGAGGCCTTCCTGGAGCAATTTTGCAAGGAGACATCTTCAAGGATGTCCTTGATGAGCTAGACAGTTCCAGGGAGGTTGTGCAGGAGCTCATTGACGAGTACCATGCAGCCACACGGCCAGACTACATCTCCTGGGGCACCCAGGAGCAGTGACTTCCTCCCCACCACTCCCCCTGGATAGTAAGCACCGTTACCATCATGCCTGGTCCCTCTGACCCAAATTCCCCTCACCAGCACCCTTTTCAGTTCATCTCCAGCCCAGGAGCTATCCCTACTCCCTCTCTCCCAAGCCCTAACCCTTGATATGCTTTTTTACATCTAATAAAATCATAGTGCTTGGTCGTGAGAATTTTTTTTTAATGAAAATAAATGTACTTGCCAAAGGACTTTTTAGATAAAAGTTATTTTTAGGTTATCAATGAGTGAAACTTGGCTAGAAATTGCAAAATAAGTAAATCTCACATGGCTTCCTCTATGCACCTCACAAACCTACTGTACACATTTGATGATTCCATTTATAGAAAAGTCACCTGCAAACACAACTCCCTGAGGATTGCACAGGTCAGGACAGGGATGCGGAGAAGGCAAAAGGATGGGGGCTCAGGGGTCAGGTAATGCCCTACTTTTTTTATCTGGTTATGCAAGTAAATTTACTTTGTGAGGATTTAGCAAGCTGTTTACTTAACAATTTGTGTGCTTTTATGTGAGTGATGCTTTAATTTTTTAAATGTACCTAAATAAGGTCAAAGAAATTTTAGCATCCTCTAAAACTATTAGCTGATAAGATTAGTTAGTTGTTTTTTTGTTTTTGTTTTTTTGGGTTTTTTTGTTTGTTTGTTTGTTTTGTTTTGTTTTTTTGCATTCATAGAGTGAGAGGGAGAGAGGGAGGAAGAGAGAGAGCACGAAGAAACATCAATGTGAGAGAGACACATCGACTGGCTGCCACCCACACAACCCCAACCAGGGCCAGGGACAAACTGCAACCGAGGTACGTGCCCTTAGTGGGAACTGAACCCGGGTCTCTCCAGACCGCGGCTGATGCTCTAACCGCTGAGCCAAACCGGCCAGGGCGATTAGTTAGTTTGTAATAAACTGAAAGAAAAGGTCAAGAGGAATTGCTGTGTTACTTACTCCCTAATGCCTTGCGTTTTTGCTCCAACTGAACCTTTAGGGCCTGGATGTCTAGGGGCTCCAGAGGGCCCTGGGGCCATTGTGAGCCATTCCATCAGACTGTCCATTTACTAGCTTGTGGGATCATCATAGCCATTCAAGAAATATCCATGGCCCCAGGCTCAAGGATGACCCAAGAAATCTCCCAGAAACACTAAATCTACTCCTGTTATCAGCTGTAGACTTTTTTAAAATGTGTGTTCTAATATGTAATGTGCTCATTTGGTTATATATACTTTTTAAGACACCCAAATATTCCAGGAAAATGAAGGAGCTTATGTTGGGGCTGCATTCCACCCTGGCACTCTGTCAAATCCCTACGTATGAAACCACAGAATTAAGGTAGCTGGGCTCACATGCTTCTTGCAATATATATATATTTTTTTTTCTAATATATATATAATTATTATATCATGTTATCTTTATATAGTTATATATTATATATTATTTAATATAACTATATATTATATTACATGTATTACACATATAATATATCACTATAATAGTATTATATAATATAATAATGTATATATTATATTATTTATTGTATTATATTATTGTATTATAAAATTATTGTTTTATATTATATAGCTATATGTAATGCTATGTAATGTATGTATATAAATATCATGTGTACACACACGCACATACACACACAGATACAAATACATTGGATTTCTACCACTGGTTCTTGAGCTGTGTCATGATTTTATTTGTAGCTATACAGATATGAATTAATTAGGTCTCTATTTATTGAAAATCCAAGTTTTATCATCCATAACTTAGACGTTGATGTTAACAAACACTTGCCAAGGGGTCAAGGGCACAGCAGGTGCAGAGCGCTTCGCTGGGAACATGTGGTGGTGCAGGTGAAGGGGAGATCCAGTAAAATGAAACAAAACATAAATACAACTGTGTGCATCCTTCCTGCAGGTGAACCACCCACACACTGAGAGAGTGAAGGAAGTGAAGGGGAAAGAAAGAGAAAACAGAGTGTGTAGACTGAGTGAGGGAACCCTTGGGAGGATCATCCGGCAGTGAGAACATCCTGTGTGGGGCCGCCTGACTCTCTACCCCATCAGGGTACTTGCAGAAAACAAGCTGTCTTCCTGCGTCTGTGGACCACAGTATTGGCAACAAGGGAGAAATCTATTTGGTAATTTCTCAATATCCCCTAAGACGGCACAGCCTCATTGGTGCAGAGGTTCTGTCTTCTGTTCTCATGCATCCCTCCTTGTCTGGTAGGACCAGGAAGAGATATTAAGTAAATTGTGGCTGAATGGAATCAAAGCAAATTTCAACACTTCCCAGTTATGTCATGAGGTCCCTAAGCCATATTCGTAACTTGAACATTACTTTTCTGATGTTCTGTTTGCTTATGCATAAAAGCCATATGGGTTAGGGGAAAAAATGTTTCTCTTTTTCTAAGGCCAACCATGAAATGAGAGCTTCTTTGCTGCCTTTATTGAGTCATCACCTTTCTCCAAAATCAGCTGTCTATGTCTGGTTTTTTTAGCTAACTTAACAGAACAAGCAATTGTACTAGAATTATTTCTTGATGAAAGACAAACTCTTCCCTTGCTTTTTTGTACCTTTCACTGAGATTCTGAAACATTTATAAATACATATAATTTCCTCATCATTTTCTCTTTTCCTTTAAGCTACAGAGTTCACTTTTTAAAGGTTGTTTTCCTTGTGCAGGCATGTATTTGTGCTTTTGTCTGATCAGTATTAAGCCCATCACGCTTTAAACTGGTGCATGTGCCTATGTCTACAGACGCGTACAGATTCGCATCTCTGCAGGACGAGCGGGAGGGCCACAGCCCACTGAGCAGCAGTTCCTGTCGTAAGGAGCACGGGAGGCTCACAGTCTTCGGAAGCAGTTGGTGACATTTGCTTCTGATGCATTTACAAAACTGCAGGTTTGGCAAATTTGCTCATTAACTTCCTTGTAAAATTGCCAAAAAAAAAAGTTGCTCAAGCCTTAAAAGTAATTATAATAGAGACATCGAAACAAAATAAAATTATTATAGCCCACTGCAACATATTTTGTAAATACCCAATCTTAATGTATTCAGAACCTTTCTTTAGCTTAACAGTTAAAAGCTATTAAATGACCTGGCCCGTGTGGCTCAGTGGATTGAGCATCATCCCATGGACTGAGAGGTCCCAGTTCCATTCCTGGTTGGGGCACATGCCCAGGTTTCAGGCTCAATCCCCAGTGGGGGGCATGCAGGAGGCAGCCAATCGATGTTTCTATCTCTCTTTCTCCCTTCCTCTCTCTCTAAAAAATCAATAAAAACATTTTTTAAGCTATTAAATGCTCATTAAAAAGCTCTCTGTGACTCAGCTTCCCAGTTTTTAAAATGAGGATAATAATAGCAACTTTATGTGGTTGCATGAGATTAAATATAAGTTAGTACATGTTAGGAAATTAGAACAGTGTCTGGTACATAGTAAGCACTTAGCTGTTTTTATCGTTTTTTTTTGTTTGTTTTTTTAATCCTCACCCGAGGACATTTTTGCATTTATCTTCAGATAGAGCGGGAGGGAGAGAGGGAGGAAGAGAGAGAGAGAAACATCGATGTGAGAGAGACACATTGAGGGGTTGCCACCCACACAACCCCAACCGGGGCCAGGGACAAACTGCAACCCAGGTACGTGCCCTTAGCAGGAATCAAACCCGGGACTCTCTGGTCCACAGGCTGACGCTCTAACCGCTGAGCTGAACTGGCCAGGGCGTGAGCACTTAACTGTTTGCTATTATTACTTCCCTCACTACACTGCACATTTTATGAAAGCATGATATTAGTCTGTTTATAAACTACTTTTTCCTTTCTTGTTAATTCCTTTTTTTTTTAACTTATCTTTATTGTTGAATGTATTACAGCTGTTCTCCTTTTTCCCCTATTGACCCCCTCCTCCCCACTCCTGCCCCCCTCCTGCCTTTCCCCACACTGTTGTCTGTGTCCATTGGTTATGCATATATGCATATAAGTTCTTTGATTTATTTCTTCCCACCCCCCTTTCCCCCTTCCATTTGAGGTTTTTCAGTCTAACAACCAATTTATACTTCTTAATCCCTTCACCTTTTTCACCCATTCCCCCAATGCCCCTCCCATCTGGCAACCAACAAAATGTTCTCTGTATCTATGAGAATGTTTCTGTTCTGCTTGTTCATTTTGTTTGTAGATTCAACTGTCGATAGATATGTATTTATTGCCATTTTGTTTGTTCATATTTTTTATCTTCTTTTTCTTCAAGAAGACTCTCCAACATTTCATATAATACTGGTTTGGTGGTGATGAACTCCTGTAGCTTTTTCTTGTCTGGGAAACTCTTGATATGTCCATTGATTCTAAATGACAGCTTTGCAGGATAGAGTAATCTTGGTTGTAGGTTCTTGCTTTTCATCACTTTGAATATTTCTTGCCACTCCCTTCTGGCCTGCAAAGTCTTTTTTGAGAAATCAGCTGACAGTCTTATGGGAGCTCACTTGTAGGTAACTAACTGCTTTTCTCTTGCTACTTGTAAGATTCTCTCTTTGTCTTGAACCTTTTGCATTTTGGTGATGATGTGTCTTGGTGTGGGCCTCTTGGGGTTCATTTTGTTTGGGACTCTCTGTGCTTCCTGGACTTGTATGTCTGTTTCCTTCACCAAGTTAGGGAAGTTTTCTGTCATTATTGTTTCAAATAGGTTTTCAATTTCTTGTTCTCTCTCTTCTTCTTCTGGCACCCCCATGATGCGAATGTTGGTACACTTGAAGATGTCCCAGAGGCTCCTTACACTAGCCTCATTTTTTTGGATTCTTTTTTCTTTTTGCTGTTCTGATTGGGTGTTTTTTGCTTCCTTATATTCCAAATCGATGCTTTGCTTCTTGGATTTACCTACTCTACTATTGATTCCCTGCAAATTATTCTTTATTTCAGATAGTGCATCCTTCATTTCTGACTGGTCCTTTTTTATGCTCTTGAGGCCCTCACTAAGTTCACTGAAGTTCTCACTAAGTTCATTGAGCATCCTTATAAGCAGTGTTTTGAACTCTGCATCTGTTAGATTGCTTATCTCCATTTCGTTTAGTTCTTTTCCTGGAGTTTTGTTCTGTTATTTGTTTTGGGACATGTTTCATTGTCTCCTCATTTTGGCTGCCTCCCTGTGATTGTTTCTATGTATTAGGTAGAGTTGCTACGTCTCCTGGGCTTCTTAGGGTGGCCTATTATAGTAGGACCTGTAGGTCCAGTGGCACAGCCTCCCTGGTCTCCCAGCTGGGCCCTCGAGATGCACCCCTCATGTGGACTGTCCACCCTTCTGTTGTAATTGAGTCTTGATTGCTGTTGGCACATCAATGAGAGGGTTTTACTCAGGCTGATCAGCTGCAAGGACTGGCTGTGCCCACTATCCGCTGACCTCTGACTACCTTGGAGGATCAGTTGTGCAGAGGCCCACCACACAGAGCAAGACTTACTTCAGTGGGGCTCTGGTACCCCCTGAGTCCATTCCTTGAGTGTGTCACATGTGGAGGTCGTTGGGTGGTGGTGCTTTGACGTGGTCTGAAGCTACCCACTGGGTGTGCTGGCTGTGGGGCAAGGTCAGCCTCTGCCTGTGTTCTACTTGGGGCCACCAGGCATAAGCTACAAAGTGGTCTGTGGATGGCTGCTTCTTGTGCTGGGCTTGGAGGTGCCCAGGCAAAGCCAAGTTGTGAACCAACGCTGGCTGCTTTAGTGCCAGGCCTAGGGTCACTTAATGAGAGGTATGGGGCTTGCTGAGATCAGATGCTACTTGTTTGAGAGAATTTAGGAAAATCTGAAGCAGGATCCAAGACAGGCCAATCCTATGGTAAAGCAAGTGGGAACAGCTTGGGTGGGCCCGAAAGCTGGGTGGGGCAGGGCCTCAGGGAATCACCAGGGCAAGGCAAACAGTGTGAGCCAGCTTGCTGGAGTCCCAGATATGGCTGCCATCTGCTGGCCTCGTTGGGGAAGGGCTCAGCAAAGGAACAAAGAGAGCTGCTTCTCCAGCCCTTGCCCCAATGCCAAGCAGCTCAGCCCTTCCCTGTATGTCTCTGGTGCCTTTCAAGCTGCCTCCCCTCCACTGGAGCCTGGAGGGTGCAAGTCCAAGTAAGTCCGTGCACAGGCCCTTTAAGAGGAGCTGCCGGGGGGCTCCAGCCGCCTCAGCCTCAGTTCCCGCTGGTTTTTCCAGCCGGAAGTTATGGGGACTTCTCTTCCTGGCCCTGGAACCCTGAGCTGGCGCCTGGTGTGGGACGGGGACCCCTCAGTCCTCAGGGAGGACCTTCCCAGCCGAGGTGTCCCTCTGATTTTTATCTGCCACACCTGGGTATGGGACAAGCCTGTCGCACCTCTGCCCCTCCTACCAGTCTCAATGTGGCTGTTTCTTTAATTTCATAGTTGTAGGACTTCCCTTCAGCTCAATTTCAGGTGGTTCTGAATGATGGTTGTTCTGTAGTTTAGTTGTAATTTTGATGTGGTTCTGGGAGGAGGCGATACCGCGTTTACCTACCCGCCATCTTGACCGGAAGTCGCCAATTTCTTTATTTGCTAAGTAAAGGAATAATGACTGAGTAAATTAATAAAATAATGAATTTAATATGTTAGATAAAAGGTAATATTTTCAAAGGGCAGATCTAACTGGCATTTCTTCATAGGGTTTTTGATACAAGTTATATCTGTATTAGAGAAATTAATCTGTAATTGCTCAAATCTACCCATTCCCTAATGTCACTCCAAGATAGTCCAAATACTCATAGCCTTTAAAATATCACATTTCTGAGGAATTCCAAAATGGTGTCAGAGTGAATGGAAGCTACACAGACCATCTCCCAGGACCAAACTGGAATTACAACTAAAATAAAGACAAATCGTCGGGAAAAAGCAACAGAAAAGCAGCTTGCGAGGACCATACAACCAGGGACACTGAATCGATCCTGGTAGGATTGCGGAGGCCTGAGAGGGGGGCTGGGAGCCCACGGACAGCAGCGGTCTTAGCTGTGAGCAGCGCCCTCGGGGTTAAAGCCCAAGCCGGCTCCACAGCACAGAGGACCTGGACAGAGAGCTAAAATAGCCATAGCCACTCACCTTGGGCTCCGGCAGAGGGAGGGCAGACTGGACTGGAACTGTGTGGGGACACTCGGGATTTGGAGGGTGCTCAGAGCTTTTGCTGAGTTGCAGCCATGTAGAACAGTGGCCATCTTACTCCTTCCCAGGGCACTGGGGAGAGGTGGCAGCCCCTGCCTTGGAGATTCAGCCACACCCAGGTGGGCCATTGAAATGCAAATTGAGGCTCATTAACCACCAGCATCTGCCCCACCCTCAGGAAATCCTCTCACGCTGAACACCTGAGGGAGGTTTTCATTCAACTGAAAACCCAAGGCTCTTCAAGCAACCACAACTAATAGCCTCTAGGCAAAAAGCTAGAGGATAACTTAACCTTTGTTGGGCTTGCAAATATACCCTGGAAAGTAAGACTCCATAGTGGTGTTTAATGTGGGTCCTCCCACACTCATCCAAACCCAGTAGAGGGAGCCACAAACAACAGAACACCAACATCCACAGGAAAATTTGGCAGGCTCCAAAAACCACTGAGATAGCCAAAATGGTGAAACAAAGAAACAGATCCCAAATGAAAGAACAAGAGACCTCTACCGAAGATGAGATAAAAGAAATGGAGTTAAGCAAGTTAACAGAACTAGAATTCAGAGCCATGATCTTGAGGAGGCCCAACAGCATGAGTAAGGACATCAACACCATAAGCAAAGACATAGAAACATTGAAAATCAACCATTTGGAAATGAAGAAGCACCAAGAAGAAAGGAAGAATGACATAGCAAAAATGAAGAACACATTGGAAGGACTAAACAGCAGAGTAGAGGAAGCTGAGGACCGGATCAGTGAATTAGAAGACAGGGTAGAAAAAAATCAACCAATCAGAAAACCAAAAGGAAAAAACAGGAAGACAGCTTAAGAGAACTGTGGGACAACTGGAAACATAATAATATTCGCATCATAGGAGTCCCTGAAGAAGAAGAAAATGAGCAAGGGTTAGAGAATATATTTGAAGAAATAGTGACAGAAAACTTCCCTAATTTGGTGAAGAAAGAAGGCATTCAAGTTCAAGAAGCACAGAGAGTCCCAAGTAAGAAGAACCCAAACAGGCCCACACCAAGACACATAGTAATTAAAATGCCAAAAATTAAAGACAAAAAGAATTCTAAAGGCAGCAAGAGATAAGCAACAGGTTACCTAAAAAGGAACCCCCATAAGGCTATCAGCTGACTTCTCAATAGAAACACTACAGGCCAGAAGGGAATGGCATGAAGGATTCAAGGTCATGAAAAACAAGGATCTGAACCCAAGACTACTCTACCCAGCAAGGCTATCATTCAAAATAGAAGGTCAAATAAAGAGCTTCCCAGACAAAAAAAAAGGCTAAGGGAATACATTAGCACCAAACCTGCACTGCAAGAAATGTTAAAAGGACTGCTGTAATTAGTAGAAGAAATAGGAAGGAAAATAGAACCACAGTAAACAAAAATGGCAATAAATAAGTACATATCAATAATCACCTTAAATGTAAATGGATTGAATGCTCCGATCAAAAGACACAGAGTAGCAGATTGGATAAGAAAGCATGTCCCATATATATGTTGTTTACAAGAGATCCACCTCAACAAAAGACTCACATAGGTTGAAAGTGAAGGGATGGAAAAAAAACCTTCCAAGCAATCAGAAAGGGAAAAAAAGCTGGGGTAGCAATACTCATATCTGATAAAATAGATTTCAAAATGAAGGCCTTAACTAGAGACAAAGAAGGTCACTACATAATATTGAAAGGATCTATCCAACAGGAAGATATAACCTTGGTAAACATATATGCACCCAATATAGGAGCACCAAAATATATTTAAAATCTTCTGGAGGACTTCAAAGGAGAAATTGACAGCAATACAATCATAGCAGGGGACTTCAACACCCCGCTGCCATCACTGGACAGATCCTCTAGACAAAAAATTAACAAGGAAACAGAGACTCTAAATGAAGCACTAGACCAAATGGATTTAATAGATATTTGCAGAGAATTACACCCCAAAACTACAGAATTCACATTCTTCTCAAGTGCACATGGGACATTCTCAAAGATAGACCACATATTAGGACACAAACTAAGTCTCTACAAGTTCAAGAAAATTGAAATCATATCAAGCATCTTCTCAGATCACAATGGCATGAAACTAGAAATCAATTGCAACAAGAACATGCAAAGACATTTGAACACATGGAGGCTAAATAGCATGTTATTAAACAATGAATGGGTTACCGAGGAGATCAAGCAATGATACATCAGATAAGGGGTTAATCTCCAAAATATATAGAGTGCTCATACAACTCAACAAAAGGAAGACAAAGAACCCAATTAAAAAATGGGCAGAGGAACTAAATAGACACCTCTCCAAACAGGACATACAAATGGCTAAGAGACATATGAAGAAATGCTCAACATCACTAATCATCAGAGAGATGCAAATTAAAACAACAATGAGGTATCACCTCACACCTGTCAGAATGGCCGCCATCAACAAATCGTCAAACAACAAGTGTTGGCGAGGGTGTGGAGAAAAGGGGACTCTAGTCCACTGCTGGTGGGAATGCAGACTGGTGCAGCCACTGTGGAAAACACTATGGTGTTACCTCAAAAAATTAAAAATTGAATTGTCATTTGACCCAGTGATCCCACTTCTAGGAATATACCCTAAGAAACCTGAAACACCAATCAGAAAGAATATATGTACTCCCATGTTCATAGCAGCACTATTCACAATAGCTAAGATCTGGAAATAGCCCAAGTGCCCATCAGTGGATGAATGGATAAAAAAGCTGTGGTACATATACACAATGGAGTACTATGCAGCTGTAAGAAAGAAAGATCTCTTATCCTTTGAAATGACATGGAGGGACCTCGAGAGTATTATCCTAAGCGAAACAAACCAAGCAGAGAAAGAAAAATATCACATGATCTCACTCATTTGTGGAATATAATAAACATAACAGTATGGGGAACAGGGTAGACCCAGAGATGTGAAAGTAGGGTACAGACTGACAACCCCCAGAAGAGGGGGTGGGGGGGAGGGAAGAGATAAACCACAGAACTTATACGCATGTATGCATAACTGATGGACATGGACAACAAAGCTGGGGAAGGGGTAGAGGGATGGGGAGGAGGGTGTCAATGGGGAAAAAAGGAGAAACATCTTTAACAAAAATAAATTAATAAAAAATAATAAATAAAAAAAAATGAATCACAAAAAAAAAATATCACATTTCTCAGCAAACTCTGAGTGGAGTCAGATATTTAGATAAATTGTTTTTAAAAAAGCTTTATTGAGTAAATAATTCCATATACTTTGATATATGTTATTTGTGCTATGGTTATTTTTGAAGGACTCTGAACGGGGTTAAAACTGAACAAAATGCCATAGTTACTAATAGATTATTGAATATTTATTTTCAAATTAATATATGCATTTATTTACAGATTAATTGCATCAAAATAGTTTGGGAGCCTAGAAAAAGTCAAAGATACTGAAATGTTTGAGTCATATTTTCATGTTGTTTTTAATTTAATCTAGTTCTATAGTGTAAGAAATAATCTATAAATGATAAAATCTACACATTCCCTAATATCACTTTAGTTTCAGTATGAAATATTAAATTTAATTAACCTGATGAACAATAACCCTAAGGCCATAAAATTCAAATTACACATTAGAATTATATGTTCAAATGATTAATTAAAAATGTATTATTAGTGCTACCACAGGTCCTGACCATTCTATAACTTTGGATTCAATGAACCAAAATATATCATGAATCAAGAACTATGATGAATAACTAATTCAAATTTTAAAAATTGAAAAAGAAAATCCCAATGCCAGCAGAAAAAAGATAAAAATAAATAAAAGCAGATATCACTAAAATTGAAACAACAAAAAAAATCAATAAAACCAGAAGCTAGTTCTTTTTTTAAAAATTAATAGGATTGATAAAACTCTATCGAGACAGACAAAAATCTAAAGAGAGAAGAGAGAAATCATTAATATCAGGAATAAAACATAGGATATCACAACATATTCTGTAACCATTAAAAGGATAATAAGAGAATATTACAAAAAACTCTACACTCATAAATTTGACAGCTTAGAAGAAAAAGACCAATTCCTTCAAAAATCACAAACTACCAAAACACAATCAAGATGAAATAGACCACCTGAATTGTCCCATAACCATCAAAAAATTTTTAGTTAAATCTCAGGCCCAAATGGCTTCACTGAAGACCTTTACCAAACATTTAAATAAGAATTTATGCCGATCTGACACAATCTCTCCCAGAAACAAAGAGGAGGAAACTCTTAACAACTCACTTTTTAAGGGCACTATCACCCGGATATCAAAACCAGACCAAAGCAGTACAGAAGACAAAAAAGAAAAAACACAGAAATGTTTATATCAGCTTTTTTAATAATAGCCCCAAACTGGAAACAGCCCAAACGTCCTTCAGTGGGTAAGTGGCTAAACCAAATGCAGTGAGTGTGAACCAGGGGCTATTCTCCAGCAATGAACAGAAATGAACTGTTGGTACATCAACAACAAGACTAGATCTCCAGAGAGTTATGCAGAGAGAAAAGTAACAGACAATTGCAAAGGTTTCACACTGCCTGACTCCATTTGCATATAGCATTCTTTAAATTAAAAGCAGATGAGGAGTTCCAGGAGTTAAAGATGGAGAAAGGGGGATCTGCAAGGGGGATACAGGGGTTCTGTATAAAATGGCACGAAGGACCCTGTGGTGATGGCACCTTCTGTGTCTTTGACTGTGGTGGTGGTGGATACACAAACCTATGCACATGATATATGTACAGTAAAAAAGGGGGAAATGTGAACAAGATCAATGAATTGTATATATATGTACAAGTAAAAAAGGGGGAAATGTGAACAAGATCAATGAATTGTATATATGAACAGTAAAAATGGAGGAAATGTAAACAAGATCAATGAATTGTATATATGTACAGGTAAAAATGGGGGAAATGTGAACAAGATCAATGAATTGTATTAATTGGGGTTGCAATATTACATTACAATTTGTTCTGTGTTTTTATTGACGGAATCTGTGTGTATGTGAAATCTCTGTTATTTGCCACAAATGGGTGCAAATTTATGATTATCCAAGAATTAAAATGTTTAATTAAAAAAGTTTTTAAGCCCAGCTGGTGTGGCTCAGTGGATTGAGCATCGTCCCAGGTGCTGAGAGGTCCCGGTTTGATTCCCAGTCCGGGCACATGCCCGGGTTGAGGGGTGTGCAGAAGGCAGCCGATTGATATTTCTCTCTCACATTGATGTTTCTATCTCTCTCTCCCTTCCTCTCTAAAAAGTCACTAGAAAACATGTTTAACGAAAAACAGTTTTTAAGTATTTTTAGATGGATTCAAAAACCTCAAATGAAAGCAAATGACAATTATGAGTGGATGCAATTGATTTCTGGCCCCTGTTTAAATCACTTACTTTGGGATGCAGTACTGCTGTGATGCTGTCTCTACTGATGTAATTTCCACTTGGCTACATGACAACTTGGGTTGAGAACACACTCATGGTTTGTGCAAATGACTGTATTATGTCTCATTAAGGATCATAAATACCAATCACCCTAATCATGAAAGTGCTGTTTCAGTGTTCATATGGCTATTTAATCTGGATGATGGTGACAAAGATGAATAATTTTATTATGTTGATCATTGCATTTAGTGCTATGGAGAAGAGAAATGCATCCCTTATGCTGCTTTGAATTAGTCAAATCTAAAATTTTGCTTCTGAGATAGAGAGGGAGGGAAGGAAGGGAGGGAGGGAGAAAACGAAGGAAGGAAGGAAGGAAGGAAGGAAGGAAGGGAGGGAGGGAGGGAGGGAGGGAGGGAGGGAGGGAGGGAGGGAGGGAGGGAGGGAGGGAAAAACCTGAACTAGAGAGGCACCATGACATGGTAGATAAAAGCTCAGGTTTGGAGTCGAGCTGGTCTGGGTTTGAACTCTACAACTTTCTAGCCTTTGACAAAGTAAATCTGCATTTCTGAGTGGATTGATAACTAATGCTGATGAGGATGTGGAGAATAGGGTACACTCTTGCACTGTTGGTTGGAATGCAAATTGGTACAGCCACTATGAAAAACAGTATCGAGGTGGCTCAAAATATTAAAATTAGAACAACCATGTGATCTAGAAATTCCATTTCTGTGTATCTACCCAAAGAAAATAAAATCACTATGTCAAAGGTATATCTGCATTCTGTGTTTATTATAACATTATTCACATTAACTAAAATATGGAAACAATGTAAGTGTCCATCAACAGATGAATAGATAAGAAAATATGGTAAATAAATCAATAGAATATTATTTAGCCATGAAAAAGGAAGTCCTGCCATTTGTGATTATATGGATGGACCTTGAGAGAATCATGCTAAGTAAGATAAATCAAAGACAAATGCTGTGTGAGCTCATCTATATGTGGAATCTGAAAACATAGAGCTCACAGAAATAGAGTAGCATGGTGGTTGTCAGGGGCTGGGGGTGGGGAGATGGGGAAGTTGGTCAAAGAGTACAAACCTTCAGTTATAAGACGAATAAATACCAGGGATCTAATGTACAGCATGGTGACTAGAGTTAACAATACTTTATCCTGTACTTGAAAGTTGCTTTGAGAGTAGATCTTTAATGTTCTCACCATAACAACAAGAACAACAAAATGATTAATCCTAGTGTGGTTAACATTTTGCGACATACACATGTATCAAAACGTCACATTGTACACCTTAACCTTACACAATAACACTGGTCAATTATATCTCAATAAAGCTGAAGAAAAAAAAAAAAGAATATTCTTGCTTCAAGTTTGCTCTTTTTGCCCTTGCCCAAATCAAGTCACATGCCCAAATCCAAAGTCTAAATGGGGTTGGGGGACCACACAGGGGCACGGATGCAGGGAGGCATGACTCACAGGAGTAGTTCTAATAATCTACCACAAAGTTTTAAAAATACTCATATAATGATGTCCTTTTATTTATTAAATGATGTGTTAGAAATCTACTAAGCTGTTCACATTTTGTGACTTACATATCAGATTGGCTCTATCAGGGAGTTCACCATGTCAGAGATGAGGTAATAAATGTAGAGATGTCTAGTGACTCAGGATACAGAATCTATTAATGACAAAGCTGAGGCTCAGCTGGTCTGGGTGACAAAGTCTATGTATTTCACTGCTATGCTATACTGCCTCCCTATATATTGTTTCTAAATGAGAGTCTCAAAAATATTTCTGATTTATTATCTTTGAAGAAAATTATTTTCTGACTTCCAGATATGAGAAAAAAAATGTGTATTATATTCCTGTAAGAAATATCTACAAAACCACTAATTATTTTTATGATTAGCTTTAACCGATCAATAGACATTCATCAGAAGCAAATTTTAGTGTGGTCAAATAAATACTGAACTTACAGTTAGAGGCTTGGGTTTGAACTCCAGTTCTGTCACTAGGTAGCTGTGTGAATTTTGGTGCACGAATCATTTATCCTTCTTGATCTTCCCTTTTCTCATTTGTTCAATAGGGACAATCACCTTCTTACAGGATTATCATGAGGATTAAACATAGCACAGAACAGAAAAGCACACTTTGTTAATTATACAATGCTGCACCAATAGAAGATGCTTCATACAAAGGAGTGTGGATTGTGTTTGTACACAACTATACCTCTTTTAAAAATCTCTTTGAGGCTACTGCAGTGACCAAGTTGAATGATAGATTAATTTGCCTGGAATGAGTTTTCTACCTCCTAGCTAGAATAATTATAATAAATATTTAATGTGGCATCTTTATAACTCTTTGTATAAAAAATTCACCTTTATTCCCCTTGGATCTTTACACATTTGTCTCCTCAGAGCTCCTGGACAGCTTACCTTTTCTGTCCTCTGTCAGGCCTGGAATATGAGGACACGAAGCTTTCTTATTCCTTCTCTCCAGCGATCTGTCGTTCTCAACTAGATCCACCCGTATTTTTATCTACATTCACATTTACAATAGATTTCAGCTCGTCTGTCCTGCTGGTTTCTGCTTCTTATCCATCACATCTCCTTCTATTTAACCACTCAAGCACCTTAAATAACATCAGATCCTGTCTTGGATACAGTAATTTTCTTCTTTATTAATTTTAGAGAGAGAGGAAGGGAGAGGGAGAGAGAGATAGAAACATCGATGAGAGAGAACATCGATTGGCTGCCTCCTGCATGCCCCCCACTGAGGATTTGGCCCACAACCTGGGCATGTGCCCTGAGCAGGAATCGAACCTGCGACCTCTTGGTGCATGGGTCGACGCTCAGCCACTAAGCCTCACCAGCCGGGCAGATACAGCAATTTTCATGTCTCTGGCTATGTACCGGTGATGTCAGTGTGTTCCTCTTAAGCACTGCCAGCACGTAGAGAGTGCCTGAGAGACTGGGCTCCATGACAGCGTCTGTCCTTCCCACGAAGGACCCAGATGAATTCATGGAGCCTGACCTCTCAGTAAATACTCAGTCACCATTCATTTGGCTGGATCAACCTTTATGGAGCACTTACCATCCACAAGTCACTGCACCAAAGGAACAAGCCTTCAGGGAACTTTGAATCTTGAAGGAAAGACAACATCGACAGAGGAGTCTAACGAAAGATGCCATCTCCTCCGGAGGTGCACAGACCACGTGCTAACGTTAAGTCCACCGGGACTTGTGGAGAGCGCGCTACAAATCTACTTTCCAGGTCTTCTACAAAAACTAGGCAAGATACTTTCTGAGCCTGGGGTATAAATCGCTTAACCCATTTACATCAATTTGACTTTTAATAAATTCTTCTGCGTTTCTTGTTTTATTTTTCGTTGCCACCATTTCTCCTTACCAAGACACTTCAATTATGTCTTCAGAATTCTGCCAAAAATGTATACTGTAGGATCCCTTAAGTTTATTCAAATATTTATGTTGTTTTGCTTTTATTCACAGAAACCCCGACAAAAAAAAACATATTTTCATTGGGCTTGTTTGACCAGATTTCTTCTGGGTTTCTTCATTTTCGTCGTATCATTAGTGTGCGGTTAGCGTCTGCTTATGTGAACATTATTTCAGTTTGCTTATTTTGACTGATTTGTTTCAAGCCAATTTTTCATCTGATACCACTCCTGCTTTAGTCTACTTGCCGTGCCTGTCCTTGGTGCACACGGGTGCTAAGAGACGTTTCCTGTTTCATCTGAGCTCCTCTCCCTTTCTTGTTCCTTAGCGAAAAAGGACAGTACATCTGCCTGCACATTGCTATCTACACAACTGTCGTTAAGACCTAAGTTTTCAATTATATCCTTTGTTGTTATTTTTCACCCTTGAATGATACTGTATCAGAGCGCTTCAGTCTCAGCTTAAGTACTGTTTACCATGGGAACCTTTCCTAATTTCCCAGACAGAGATTAAAACCTCCTGTGTACACTCACTTCGCCTCAGACATGCCTCAGTTGCAGAGTTCTTTCTGTTATAAAGTACTTATTGGTTTGCACGCCTGTCACACCACCAGACTGCCCTGTTTGTTCACTTTATCAGTGGTATGGTGTTTCTCTTTAAGCACCCCCCCCCCCCGCCCCGGGCCAGGTGCTCTGTGCTCAGGAATGGACCTGCATTACTCCTCAGTGGTCTGCAGCTGGACTTGGGGGGGGGGGGGGCAGGAGGAGATAAGAAAGGACGGGGAGCAAGGGTGAGGCACTGTCTTTGTCCGTGTGGGCTGTCCTAACTAAACACCACACACTAGGTGGTTTGTAAACAACAGATATTTACTTCTCACAGTTTTGAGGCTGAAAGTCCAAGAGTAAGGCACCGGGAGATCCAGTGTCTGGTGAGAGCCCACTTTCTTCAGAGACACAGTCCTCTCCTGGGTTGTCAGCTGGAGGAAGGGGTGAGGGGTCTCATTGATCTAATTTATTTAAATTTGGTGATGGCGTCATGGCTCTTATGTGAACTACTCTATTTCTGTCATTGAGAACAGCTTGACAATATGCCAAATGGATAGATGTCATCAGTGTTGGGAATTCTGGAAGCTTATACAGCTGGAGAGACAAGACACAATCATGTGGGATGCTTTAAGTAAAAATAAAAAAATCTTTTCGACACAATCACAGGAAGCCCGTGATTAATCGTCGCGTGGATGAGACAGGGAGCACACGTGGAGTTGGAGCCACGAGGCCGGCCTCAGCCACGTGACATTCGCCAGAGCCCAGGGCCAGTCAGCCAGCGTCAGCGCCCCATCAGAGCCGTATTCTGCCCACACACAGCACCACATGACGTGCCATTGTCTGGGGGGACATTTCAGTCATGAATTAGGTATTTTTAACTCCCAATTTTAGGCTCATTAATCCTAATAATAGACTCCAACAAGTCAAGAAATGCCTTATATTACCAGTTTCTATGTGAATGGGGGATCTATGTATAAAACTTTTTGTTCAGCCTGGTCACTGGAATAAAGCAGAAAGGAAAGCAGAATTATTGTCTATTTTAATCCGTTTTTAGCAGAATTTTTTCAAGATGAATTCCAGTCTCTGAACAGTGGTGAGAGGAGTGATAGGCGTGGATATCGCCATAGAGATGAAGGTTGTTCGCTTGTGGAGACCACACTTGGTATCTTTGATCATTAGCTTGTCGTTAGCTTCCAGGGCTGCCTCTTCAGCTTCGAATATATACTTATTTACCTCTCTGCCACTTACATTTCAGAAGGTGCATTACACTGAGCATTCTCCATCTCTCCCATAGCTCGGCCTGTGGAGTGCCCGCCTGCTTCTCTTGGCTACCACTGCTGTTTCCCCTCCCCCCACACACAGACACCGTGACACCCGTCCTTCTCCGTGCTCCAGTTACAGTGAGTCCAAACTGACCACAGCACCGGCTGACAGGAACCGAGGACAAGCAGGACACTGTACATTTCTAAGCCATATTTGATCTGCCATCACTTTTTACATTTTCTTAGTATGTTTTCCAGTTTCCATCATCATCACAAGTTTATTGGTGGCTACAAAGACAGGATTAGTCCAGCCACTGAGGACCAAGAGCATTGACATGAATGGTGACGAACACAAGGCAGGCTGTCCTAAGTGTGAAGAGATCAGCGCAAACCATGATTCCGATGGGTCTTGAGGAAAGAGGCAATGCTATGGGTGCCTTCTAGTGTGGATGTTACAGAGAGCAGCCCCAAAGTGAGGGTATGCTTCGGGCAGACTTAAAGGAAGGGGTATATTGAAGTAACGTGTGATGTCTAACGTAATAGTGGGAGGTAGCAAGATGCCCATCCAGTAGTCATGATTGAGCTTCCAGAAATGGCACATCCAAGGTAAAGGCAGGGACCGGTGTGATGGGCGGGAATGGCACCTCATTGTGACAGAACCTAGGAGGCTGACAAGGAAGTGCCCACCAGAGAAGGGGTCAGAGGTCGAGTGCTAAGACAATGTGAGGGAGACAGCACTGGGCTGCCATCTACTCTGGAAAGTTTCAACCTGCACCTTCCTGAGGCCCAGGCATGGTCTGCTGTCATCTCACATTTCCAACCGGCTCCCCACGGACCCCCTTCCTTCCAAGTCCTATGTCACCCACTCTGTCACTTGTTCAGGAGCCTGCACCGCCCAGCGCTTGTCCACCAACGTGCCTGCAAGATGACAGGGAAGCATTTGTTTGATGACTAAATCTTTTATGTCCTATTAAACTCCTGTTTGAATATTTTAGCAGTTCTTTGTGATTCAATGTATTGATCAAAAAAGTAGTTTCTGTCTGTGGAGAGAAATGGAGCTACACGTCTGGCTTTTGTTTGTTTCTGTTTCTTAATGTTTTGTACTGTTGCATAATTCATGCACCCAGAGGCTCCCTGTGATGGCCACATTTTTATAAATCCCCCAAATAAATTATAGCCTACTTATAAAAGCGGCTTTGGTTTACCTAGGACTTTGGCTGCTGGTGTCTGATAAGTCATACCCAGCAACACAAGCCAAAAGACAGGCCATGCACTGTCACCTGGCATGCTCAGACATGAGAAGTAGAAATGACAGCCGTCCCGCCAGTGTGTAAGTAGCTTTCCTGTTCCGGTCTCCTCCTTTGTTTTACTCAGAAGACTAGCTCACTCATCAATTCTGAACAATGCACAAATAATTAAATGACAAATGACTTTATGAAGGCTCTTTCATTTAAAAAAAAATAGAGACATTTTGGTTAAAAAACACTTTTTTTTTTTTTTTTTACAACCGGTGGCCCTACACCCCAAGAGGCTAATAGTTTCTGCAAGGAGATTAGCAAAGGCTGACTCACTTTGGCAAACCAAGATGCAAAAAGAAAGATAATATTCCTTATTATGCTTGTCCAGAGTTTCTGTTATTGAGGGAAGGAAAAAAAGACATGAATTTTCCTTGGGTGCAAATCTGCATTAATCCATGTATTTGGGAAACTGCGTGAGTCTCCACTAACCGAGACTTACCCAAGTGTGTCCTGCCAACCTCTCAAACCGTCACTGCACCCCATGGCTGGGTCTCCCCTGAAAGGCACCGAGTGGGGCTCTGATTCTCTTATATGGTGTGACTTGCAATGCAATAAAACATTTAAAATGATTCACACAATGTTAAGATACTTCCCTTCGCTGGAATCTATTTTATGTCCTCTAATTGCAAGGGCAAGTCTCCATGACCATCTGTTCTGTGGGCACAAGGCTGTGCAGCCGACTCTGCAGTTTCTGCTCTCCTTGACGAGCTCAGGAAGACAGCAGGCTTCTGGAATTTTCCATCCCTATCCTCCTGGATGCTGCACTTTATAAAGCATGTTTGATGCACACTCCCTTCACTCTCTCCTTTGTGGTGAAATGCATTAAACTTTCCCTTAGTTTCACTTTGGCTTAAGATCAATATTTCGACTAAATTCATATCTGTGATATATAGCATTTCACTAGGAGAGTATAAGAAGCCATATATTATTTTGCTCTTAAGAAAAATGGGAATCTGATCTGGAGATTACCTGCTAAGCGGTTGTGAGGATTTATTTGAATTCTCCTAAGAACCTGTTAGTGTATAATTTGTTGCACAGGATTTATGACCCTCCCAGGAGAGTTCATTCACAGCCTCAGAACATTTCCCTGACATGTCAGAGATGTGCCACTGTGCTCAGGAGTTTTGCGTATTCATGATGGGGTTGCCATGGCGTTTCTCATGAAAATTTGGCTGCTCACAAGGACCTGTCTCAGGGATGTTTCAACAAGAGAACAATGTGGCACAGTCCTTGCCATCAAGCCCATTGTCATATTCAAATCCATCATATTGTAAAATACAACCCAAGTTGGTCCTAATATGCTTTGCTCTCTCAAGTCTCTAAAAGGGGTATTCACACTATGCTACACACCTGATACAAATATAATATTGAATGTCAACTGTAATTGAAAAAATTTTAATTAAATAAAAGAAATAGATCCATATAAAATAAAGTAAAATGGGTATTCATTACAACCAAAGGGTATCTGGGTTTTATTGATCTTATAAATCCTATGGATTATAAGAATATACTAATTTGGGCCAAAGAAAGCATCTGAGTCTTACTTAAGGCTCTTCTTAAAACTGATGAACAGCTACAGGGCTACAGGAAGAGGCAGGTGGCACAATTTTTGCTGCTTTTACTATTTCTCAACTGGTTTTTCAGGGTTGTATGATAAACTAATAATGCAGCTAAATTCTACACAGTCAGCAGAGCTAGGGTGACTGTATAATCTCACCCACACTGGGTACTTTGGGAGTAAAGAGAATGGCGTGAGTAATTATATTGACAGAACATCATCAAGACTGTCTTAAGCAAACTGGGACATACAGGCACCCCGTGGATATCTAGCTTAAGACTGTTGGTTCTGAGATTATGTAAGTAAAGCCAGGTTGGCTGTCCAAATCCCCATTCTCTTAACCTACATGGAAGGACATTCAGGGCTAAGGAGGGAGCCGGGTCACAGAACTTTTGGAATAATGGAGCTCACGGTGAGCCCTGGAGCTCCTGCCTTCCTGTGGTCTCCAGTCTGTATGTGTTAATTACACCAACTCTCAGCAAGATTTGTAGATTTCAGAGACCCCAACTATTGCTTACTTCTCAAAAGTATGGTGGATTTTATTATGTAGCATATGCAAAACGTGGGCCTCTTACTACACTTGGGGAGAGGCCATCAACTTCAGATGAGATAAAGAAACAATTTAATGACGATAGATCCTGAAGTTAAGAAATCAATCAAACAGATCTGTGCTTGGAGCACTATATCTAGGTCTCAAGTTTGCTGGGGAAATTAAGGAGCAACTGGACTGGTGAATAAACACCCATTGGCCTTGCCTCTGGAAGAAGAGCTAAAGGTTGGGACTGTGGGGAGCATGAGGGGCGAGCTGTGCTCAGAGGTTTGTTTGCTGCAAAGTGTTTATTCTCTGCTATTCTATGGGCACAGCTGTACTGAAATAAGGATTAGGATGCCGGAGGGAAAATGGAGAAAGGGAGATTTTAATATGTCTGATGGACAAGAGAGACAGTAAGACCTCAACTCCGAGCCACGGGGCAGTCTCAAATGGTCTTCTCTAAAAAAACAGATAACATGCATCGTGAACCCCTAACCCTATGTACAGCAAATGTCCATTTTCTCCCAATTGAATTAAAATTGACTTAAAATTATATTAGCATTCTTAAATGTATTTTCTCCAAATATTACCTTTTTAAAAAAATTTTGTCAGAATAAAATATGAAGGATATGAGAGACATTTAAAAAAAAAAAAACTTTGACTTTGAATGAAGACAAAATAGTGAGTCTGAGATTTAAAAGCTACTAATAAACTTCTGGACATGGAGATATATGGTGCATAATGATATTGAAAATATAATTCTTGTGCCTCAGTGTGAAGGTGTGAGACACCCTCTCTGGCCACCAAGCGTGGCAGCCCCAGGCTGGGATCTCCTATTCCACAGAGTGTCCCATTCCCTTCCAAATAGAAACTAGAATGGATTTGACTCACATTTCTAGAAACTCAGGCAATTCTCTTAAGAATCAACATGGAGTTGAGCATGAACTCATGAGCATTTTCCCAGCTTGAGGCCAAGCGTGCAGCCAGGCTCACCAGCACCAAGGACACTGTTAGCCAGTTGTTAAAATTGCTACTGGGGTGTGAATTCAAAGCCCCAAAGGAAGGTGACAGGACTCTATGCAACCACATTGTCAAACTGCCTCACCCACTTTCTAACAGATACTGTGAACTGGGCCTTTCAAGGACTCACAGAAGTTCCCACACAGACGTCTCCAGCCCACCTGATGCCCAGAGCCATCAGAGCCCATGAAAGGGAGCAGAGGGGCCTGCGGACAGTGGGGTCAGCGGGTGGGAGGGGCAGTACCACGTGTGAGCCTGGGATGGGCACTGGAAACATGAATAGAGTCACAGCCTCAGGGACAATGCACGTCTAAAACCAGTGATCTGGGGAGCGAAGGGTGAACAGGTGGAGTACAGAGGATTTTTAGGGTAATAAAACTACTGTGTTTGACACTATAACGGTGAATACAAGTCATTATACATTTGTCCAAATCCACAGAAAGTACACCACCAGGAGTGACTGTAATGTCAACTGTGCACTCTGGATGATGATGACATGTCAATGTAGGTTCATCAGTTGTAACAAATGTACCATCTGGTGGGGATGTTGATAGTGGGGGAGGCTTTGCATGTGTGGGGGGAAGCGGTGTATGGAAAAATCTCTGTATTCTTCTCAATTTTGCTATGAACCTAAAACAGCTCTTTAAAAAATTAAGTCCATTAAAAAATGAGAAAAGAAAAGCAAGGGCCTGATTTGTTTTTGAAATCACAGATATTACAATAACAGATGACAAGAGAGAGCGAAAAGTTCTATTTTGTTTCCTAAGTCTACCACATCGCTTTCCATATGTAAACTAAAATTAAACCAATCTAATTTAGTTATTTACTAAATAATAGCCAGCACTTATGGAAGGCATGATACATACCAGCTCTGGGCTTAAATGCTTTCCATGGGTTGCTTCCTTTTTTCAAAAGAAATAGTGAGTTAGGTATGATTTTATCTCTATTTACAGGTGAGGAAACGGAGACCATGAGAGATTTAGGAACACATCCAGTGTCAGGCTGGGGATGATAAAGTGACAGGTGTGAGACTCAGACCCAGAGGTCACGCCATGCTGGACTCTGTGAGGCGGTCAGGGGGATGGTCCTGCTTCCCTGAGCTTACAGTCCTGGGGGGGGGGGGTAGAAAAAACGCAAAATCACACACTGTTACAAACTAAAGATTCAGCCATGAGAACAAGATACAACACACCGATGACAGTATCACTGAATCAAGCATATGGAATACCAAAAACGTATTAAGATTTGAAGATTGTTATTACTACATGGGAACTGATGAATGAGCTACTCCACCATTTACTCATGTGAAAAGAAGCAGTCTTATTTAATTCAGGGAGATTTGTTTAGAAAAATTGAATCTGTATAACTTACTTTGAGAAATATATGCAGATATCCAGCATACATTTAGAAATAAGAGCCAAGGGAAATGGAACACTGAGACCCACCTGCGAAGGAGAGAGGATCTGGAAGGAGAAGGACAGGATGAAAATAGTGGGAGGGTCAGGCACATGCAGAAAATATTCCAGAATTTGAAAAATAGCTGCCATGGAAATGGACAGAGCTCACCATTTCCTGAATAAAATAAACAAGGAAACCAAGTACTTAAATTTCAAGAATTTAAAGAAACACTTTTATAAACATCGAAAGGGAAAATAAAATTTCCAAGGACCTGAAATAATATATATAATAGTATGTGTCACCAAAAAGAGAACGCTGAGAGGTGAGATCATGGGAGAGGCTGTGCCTTCCTCCCCATGACAGGAACAGCCCCGTTCAGGCTCTGGGCTGAGCAAACACAGGACTTTATTTGTGCTCGTGACACGTGAAGACACGGGGGCTTAAAGAAGATCCAACACCAGCAATGAAAAGCAGAGGGGTTCGAGCCAAGAAATGGGTTGTGAAACTACTGTTTACAGCCAACACAATTTGGTTTTTAAAAAGATATGGCTTGTAACTAAAGTAAAACAGTTCTGTGTTCCGAACTTCGGAGAATGAATAAATGGGTGGCATGCTGCTGCTAGGTTCATTGTTCCCTTGCCCCCATCCCCACCCCCTGCCCGGCCAAGGGCAGGACACCAGACCAGGAACCGCTTAAGGTCTAACTTTTAATTTATGGTTTTGTGATTGTGTCAGATAACATAAGCCTTTCCAAGGAGAGCAGAGCCCAGGTAGGAGGTATCTTATCTCATATCTACCACGATGCTAGAAAAGCCTGGGGAAGGGAAATCAGACACACTCCTGGGAGCACATGTATGTGTGCTGTGTATCTATGTGTATATGTGTGCTTTTATGTGTGTGTGTGTGTGTGTGTGTGTGTGTGTGTGTGCTGTGAGTGCAAGTTTGTGTGTACATGTGTAAACATGTGTGAATGTGTGTATGCGTGTGTGGTTCCAAATTGTTCTTACACAGAAAGGAAATAGATGACCTTTGAAAGCAGAGAAATCTTGACTACCTTTCCGAGGCTGAAAGTGATTCCATTTCTGAAACCACACTCTGTCATTTAAATGTCAGTGGTACACTGTATCTCACAACTCCTTTCCACAATGCCTTCTCCATAAGTAGGTTTGCAACATATATAGAACTGTTTTAAGTGTTATAATAAAAACAGTGACATATCATGTTAATAATGTTAAGTCTTCAATATTATTTATTAGACCATTACTTTGAACATTATTTTATCAATATCACGGTGTCTGTCGGCAGCTGGTGTTTTTGAACAAGGACACCATTAACAACTGGATTTTAGACCCGACTCTCCACTAACTGGTGAGTAGAATTTGACCATTTACTACAACTACCTAGCCTCTCCTGTCCCAGTTACAAAGAAGAAATACTTGGAACTACCTTTATGGCATTATTGCAAAAAGTATATACAATATCTTATTGGTACATAGTGAGTATTCAAGAGTAAATAACCATTAACAGTGATATAAGTTTGTTTGGGATGCTATAAAAAAAAAAAAAAAATACCAGCCTGGCTGGTGTGGCTCAGTGGATTGAGCATCATCCCATGGACTCAGAGGTCCCAGTTCTATTCCCAGTCAGGGCACAAGCCCGGGTTTTGGGCTTGATCCCCAGTAGGGCGAGTGTAGGAGGCAGCTGATGGATGTTTCTCTCTCACATTGATGTTTCTATCTCTCTCTCCCCATTCCTCTCTCTCTAAAAAAAATTAAAAATCAATCAGAACATATATATATATATATATATATATATATATATATATATATATTTTTTTTTTTTTTAAATGCCACAGGCTGGATGGTTCAAACAGACATTTATTGTCACACATCTTGGAGGCCGGAAGTCCTGGATCAAGGTGTGGGCTGGGCTGGTTTCTCCTGAGACTTCTCTCCTTAGTGTGTAGCTGGTTATCTCCTCCCTGTGTCCTATTAGATTAGGGCCCATCCCAATGACCTCATTTTACCTTAACCACCTCTTTAAAGGCCCCCATCTCCAAATACAGCCACATCCTGGGGGTCAGGGCTTCAACACATCAATTTGGGAGAGGACACAATTCAGCCCCCAGCACTGATTCAATTAATAACACAAACACTGAATATATAGTGCCACTGGGTGCTTGAACTTACTCCTTGAGAGAAGGGTTACATTTTCAGTAGAAACAAGAATGTGTAAGTGAATGCTTCCCTTTGAATGGAGGAATAAAACCAGAAGAGAAGCTGTCAGAATATTGACAGGCTCCCCACTGGACCTTCCATGGTGGGAAATTTCTTCACAAAACAATGTTTTTTCCCATTGATATTTTATTTTTTTTAGAGAGAGTAGAAGGGAGGGAGGTAGAGAGAGGGAGAGAGAGAAAGAGAGAGAGAGACAGAGAGAGAAACATAGATGTTGAGAGAGACACATCAATCTGTTGCCTCCCGCAGAGCCCTGTTTAGGGCTGGAGAAACCTGCACGTGCCCTTGACTAGAATCGACCCCCAAATCCTTCCGATGCTCTAACCACTGAGAAATACTGGCCAGGGCCCATGGCGGGAAATTTAACATAGTGTTTCAAAAATGAAGCCTGGGGTGAGCCGTGTAAGGATCTTGTGAGGTGTTGCCAGGCCATGCCGGGGAGAAGAGGGACAAGAGGCCAAAGGAGCATGTGACACAGACCAAGGAGACCATCCCAAGAGGACAGTGATGCTGAAGAAGAGGTGACTGCCTGGTCAACAGCCCTTGCATGCCATGCTCCCTCTCACAGAGTGGAGACTTCAAGGCCAGCAGAGCCAGGTGGCCCTCACCTGCCGATCCCCTCCCCGGGACTGGCCTGGGAACACCAGTGGTGTGCATCCAAGTTTCTCCAGAACTCATCAGCAGCAGAGCAGCGGAGGCCACAGGAGAGGGAACTGAGAGTCAATCCTTATAGGAATCACAGTCCAACTACCCACTTTTCATATAAAATAACACTCTCCCTTCCAGAAGTTTCTGCAACCTGATGGCCCAGTCATCGAACACAAAAAAGGAGACAATGAACTATTAATTAAAATATGCTCTGTTCTGTGAAATTTCCATTAGGAGTTCACAGCCTTAACCCTGGGAGGACCCCAAAAATTTGATAAAGGAAATTAAATCATTTCTGGATTATTGACTTCCAAGCCAATTTAAAAGTTCCTAGTGACAATAATGCTCTTTTGCTAAGCATGAGAAAGAGCCAGTCTTGGCTGAATACTTACCATCAAAGTAAATATTGAATATTGGCAAGCATTTAAAAAAATTTGACTGCTTTCAAAATACATCACCAATATCTTATTTCTTCCTATGAATGTTTTTCAATAACATTATAGTGTTAAAATGTCTGTTTCTCAAACAATACAGACTGGAGTAGTTAATACCAACATAATGATGCTTAATAGCCTAATATACACTCTTTAAAAGTTTTTTTTTTTTCTCAAATCACTTTAATTAATTAATCATTAGATTGATCCTCTGAGACAGATGACAGTGTCGATTCTATAGAATACTTAGAAGAGCACCTACACTGACACAAAAAAAGGTGGGGGGACAGAGAGGTATGAATTGATGGATAGATAGATAGATAGATAGATAGATAGATAGATAGATAGATAGATTTTAAATCAGGAGGGAATATTTTTCACTCTATTATAACTAAATATATAATGTTGAAATGATGTGGATTTGACTTGATTTACCTGAATTATTATCTTTCATTACTTCTTCATTTCCAAGATCTTTCTGATGTAAATATGTGTTCCTTCAAACTGTTTTGTAGGTCACTAATTAGCTGCCTTTTCTCGTGGTCTGGAGCTTCCCTCCAGATCGATGCCTCTGGAGAACTACCATCTGTCAACAGGTCGGAATCACAGGGACAGCCCTGGGAAGTCCCATACTGACCCCCAACCGGGGTAAGAAGAAGAACAACCCCTGGAAAGATAAGTTCAAATATCGAAACGAAATGGCATTAACTGGCAACGCTCTTGCCTACAAATCTTTAAATGAGGCGGAGCCTCTACAACCCGAGGGTCCCGGACTGGATTTTGCCAAAGTCGCCAACAGCACAGGAGATGCCATATTTACCTTCCACGAATCCCTGTGGGGAAATGGTGCAAAGCAAAGAAGTTCCGTGGCTCTTCCTTGGGAACGATATTAGCTATTGGTGCCAACAGAAGAACTATGGTATTCCCCTGTGCTCTTCATTCTCGTTCCCAGGAGACACATCACTCATTGGAAATAACTCCTCATCTGTAGGCCACAGGAATGGCTAAGAAATGGGTGCTCAGAGGGGAGCACGAGATCACTGATTCAAGTGATTTAGTGTAGTTCAGAACATACTCTGTCCATGTTGGGAAAACACCCTTATCTCTGCTAAGATGCCAACTTTACCGTTCTTAGGTTGGTTTTCCCTCAATGGCCCACTTAGTACATCGAAAGCCAGCCGAGCAGAGCTGGACCAGGGCAGGGCATCTGGCATCCAGAGCCAAGACACGTAGACCAGCACAAATGAAGGAGGGTGAAATGGGAGCCCGTGGTGAGACAGAAATGCCCGAAACGGATGTGGGTGTCACTGCACCACCTGCTGGGGCCACAGCCCTGCGCGTGACTTTGGCTCGTGGCCGACCCTCAGCTTTTAGAGCCTTTCCTCCTGCGTGACCCCAGCCCGCCAGGGAAAGATTCTGGAGAAATCCCAGTGCTTCCTCCAAGGCAGAAGCTGAGGGTCACTCCTCTGTGCCTCCTGATGGAGCCGCTGCCAGAGCTCGGCCGCTCGGTGAGCCAGCCCCGCCGAGTCCTATTTCCCGGCTGTCTGTCACAGTGACTGATCGCAGCTCCTCGCTCCTTCTCCACCTCATTTTCAAGTGACTTCTTTTTTTCTGTAATTCATAAATCCTCACTTTCATGTGAGGCTTCTCTCGGATACTTTATCAAATGCTTTTTGAAAGCCTCTGCAGAAAATATAACCTGTGTCCTGGACTTCCTTCTCTCAGCTATTTCTTCAGTAATGGACTCCATTTTTTAAAAAGGGAGACACAGCGGGGCAGGACGGTCCTTGGCTATACTGAGCGTCCCTGTGAGGGTCCCAGCGCGCTCCATGCAGACTGTGTAATTCACCCTCGCCGCGCACCTTCTGGGAAAGGAAGTGATAAATTCGCCCTTCTTCTTCAGGGAAATCCTCTGCTTCCTGAAAACCCTTGAATAGGTCCCCTCACAAATCATCCTCTGATCCAAACTGGGGGGAAGCACATGTTGTCTTCACAACGCACGGTGAGGCTTCGAGAAAACCGCTGTGGGACACAGGCCCCTCCTCTGTTGCATTTTGTGTTCTGGCTTCTCCTGCTGCCCCAGCCCTGGAATAATGAGTTCGCTCTCGCTCGCTCGCTCGCTCTCTCTCAGACTTTACTTTTTTTACAGCAGTTTTAAGTTCACAGCCAAATTGAGGGATGAAAAGAGAGCTCCCATATAAACCCATGCCCACACATGCACAGCCTCCCCCACTATCAACATCCCCACCAGACACATTTGTTGCAGCAGATGAACCTGCGTGGACACGTCATCATCGCCCAGAGTCCATGGTGGACATTAGGCTTCACTCTTGGTGCCATACATCCTACGGGTTTGGACAAACGTATGATGACGTGTATCCATCATTATAATATTACACAGAGTAGCTTCACTGCCCTAAAATCCCTCAGTGCTCCACCGGCTCATCCCTCCCTTGGAGCTGCGTGGGCGTGGAGGCGCGCGGGAGGGCCACACCTGGGAAGCAGTCTGCTTCTGGCCAACAGCTGTGCTCAGCAGAAACGCCATCTCCTGCTCCGGGAGATCCCTCTAGTCTTGCTGTTCCTTCTGCTCCCCTTTCAAAGCTGAACCCAAGCCCTACTCGTCCCACACCAGGGGACATACACACAGGCCCTCCACGAGATCTTTTCCCCTAACTGTTCACACGTGAGTTGTAAAATGACAGAACTTGACCTATACGTCCCAAAAGGATGAGGCCAAGTTCAAATTGTATCTCACTGTTTAAAAAAAAAAAAAAAAAAAAAAAAAAGTTAATTTCCCTTCTGATAAAGAAACTTGAGAGGCACTTTTTATAACGTTCATAACAATAGCTTCTACGCTAGCTTTTAGATGAGAACACAGGCTAATAATAGCACAGTGATTGGGGGGCCAATTTTCCTTAAATGCCTTTTCCAGTAGATTCGGAGCTCTTTTGAGATTTAGAAGCTTTGGGATTCTGTCTTCTGAAAAAGCTGCATAAATTGAGGAATTTTTACAATGAGATCTGGTGTAATTCCTCCCTGATCATGACTTGTCAGTGGCTCCCCGCACTGACTGATTGGACCTGCTCAGTGAGGTCCCGTGTCACAATGGGAACTGCTCCCAACTGCCTCCACTCCAGGCTGTCTGCATTTCCCTTATTAAATTCCTTTGTCAGAGCTTTATAATTTAGCTGTAAAAATCAGTGTGAGCTAAAGCTCAAGCTACCAGCTGACAAGACCTTTAAAAAAAAAAAAAAAAAGTCACTTCAACTGCATTTTCGGGCGCTGTGAGAGTTAGAAGGTGGGGAGCTGGCAATAAGAGAAAATAATACTTCATCCCTCGTCTCAATTTTCTGCTTAATCTGGTGTCCTGGAGGAACTGTGGATGCTTTTCCAAAGTATTTTCAGTCGATGGAAAATGTTCCTCTTTTAAAACGTCGAGTTTCTCTTCAGATGAAAACTCATTACTTAGAACATTTAATGTGTAGCTGGAAATGAATGGAGTCACCCAGAATATCGGTCACGTGTTTAACGCAGTGAGGTAGGCATGAGCCAGAGAGTCGAACTCTAAATCAGCGTGTCCTATGGATCACCTCCAGCCGGTGCTCTGTGAGATCCATCCTGACCCTCAGAATGACCATCTCTGGAGCACAGTCAGACTTTTAACCACTGCCTGGAAGACTTGAAAGCTCACTGACCAACTTTCACTCTGCCCCGAGGGAGGTGCTCAGAGGTGACTTGGAGACCACTGGTCAAGCCGAACTCTTCACTGAGTCCACAAGGCCAGAGGAGATGTGTGAACGGAGTACATGCTCTGTGACTGAATCAAGGACACAGAAATGGCATCAGGACAAAAAGTGTCCGTCTGGTAACTCTTTGCTTCTGCTTGGCTCCGTGCCACCAGTGACTGACGTATTTACTGTAATTATACCCCATGTTAGCTAGCAAGAGAAAAATAATCAGAAGCATGTTGAGATGATGTGGAAATGTTTGTTTTTCAAATGCAAAAATTTAAGGAGAATTGATTGACAAGTACCTGAAGGAGGCATAGACGATGAGGGGGCAAAGCAATGGAGGGGAGAAGAAGCTGTGAATCTGAAGCCAGAGGGGCCAGAGGGGTGGTGGGTGGAGGCCGAGAGGAGGACCAGGGTGATGCCATCAGAGCAAACGTGGGGAATAGCTGGAGGTGGGTTAGTTCCGAGTCAGAAGGACCAGATATCAGATGCTCGGACAGTGTGTTCCGTTTTAGAATACTGCCCAAGTAGATGGCAGGAAACAAAGTGTCACTAATGAAGATCCTGCTTTATGTGCAAAATGGGTTCTGGGGCAACCCCTACACTAGTGACACCAGTGTGAGCGGCAGGGACAAACTCAGAGAGAGAAAATGGTCCAGCCATAAAGAAACAAGATTGAAGTCAAGGGTGGGGAGCACCTGGCAGGGATAAATACAAATTCATATTTTATTTTCCCACTTTTTTAAAAAATATGTGTTTATTGATTTTAGAAAGAGAGGAAGGGAGGGGTAGAAAGAGAGAGAGAAACATTGACGTGAGAGAGAAACACTGATCGGTTAATTCCTGTACACACCCCAACAGCGGACAGAACCCACAAACTGGGCATGTGCCCTGACCAGGAATCTAACTGGCAACCTTCTAGTACACAGGACAATGCTCGACCAATGGAGCCACACTGGTTATCTACACTCCATCAGCACTTCAGATCCACTCATCTAAATGTAAAGTCATAGTTTGCAGTCCCCAGACAATGAGAACCTCTACTTACACAGCCTGCTCACTGTAAGGTCTCCCCGCTTTCCCAGTCACTCAGCTGTAAAACGCAGTGCTTACTTTGACATCTGTGTCATTCATCTTTACTGCTCTCGCCCCATCAAACTTGCTGCCGATGACCAAAGATTCTTGCGTTACAATATCCCTTGAATGACATTTCTCCCTCCCATTTCATGCCACTGCCACCAACCCAGTTCATTTTATATCCCACATGAGCACGTGTGATCACATCCGTGCCGCTCTGGAAAGACCTACAAGATTAACTTCCCTGATCAAGTCAGTCCCATCTAATCGCCAACTGCCACCAGCCCAGGTCTGCTGCTATCAGCACCAAATGACCTAACTTAGCTCAAAGCATTAACCAAAATGTCCCCACCTGTCTTGTATATTACCAAGGGCAGCCCGACCCAACCAGACACCATGCTCTGGGAACAGCTGAGTGCTGAGCAGCCCACCTGGGCTTCAGTGCCTTTGTTACTCCTCTTCGAGCTCCTTCTTTAAGGATACAAACGTCCTCTCGGAGGCACTTCTTCACTCCACACTTACCTTTTCTAATTTCACATTCCTGAGCATCCCTGTTCTAGCTCCTCTTCCTCCAAAGACCTCAGACCTCTAACTCAGCTTTAATTATTCCACTTCTTCTTTGGACCTTGGATGCCTACTATCCCCATGCTCTTTTCTATAGCATCTTTCTTTAGGACTTTTCCACCTCAGCCTCATCTATATTTGGCATTTTATTAGGTGATGGCACAACTATGACGATTTCAGATTACAAGTGCTTGCATGTCTATGTGGCAGGCACTAAACATGGATAAAGACTTGTTGGCTTGTTGGGAACACTGACCACTTGTCCACCTCCTCAGAGACTGTCCAGGAGAACGCAGTGGAGGGGACTGGCCTTCCTCAGGGTTCAAGGGAGCTTGGACTGTTGGAGGACCAGCCTTCAAAGGACAGGGACTTGGTCCCTCGTGGCCATTGAGCCAGACAAGGTCCTCCTGCAAATCCTCCACATCTTTGGCTTTCTGCTCCTTCCCTCGTCTGAACCCCAACCTGGTTTCGTAAGCATTGAAGTTGGTCCCAGGAACAAGCAGAGCAAAGTGGCAAGGATAAAGAAAGAAATTGCACTGCCACTTCTAAGTTCAATGTGTCATCCCACCTTCATGTCCATGACTTTGTGATCCCTGCCCCCACCATGAAATGTCTATGGATGTTTCTCGTGGCATTTTTTTTTTCTATTTTAACATATCTCCCTCATTCTCCTGTGAGACAATTTAATTTTCTTCTCTTTCCTCAAACCTTCAACAATGTTTCCTTCTTCCTTCCTGAGAAATGGGAGAGATCAGATGTCAACCTACTCAATTCCCACCACCACCCCCACTTGCCTCCCAGCACGTCCATTGGCCCAGCCCTGCCCCAGTCCTACGGAATTTCTCCTCAGTGCCCCCAGAGAGGTCAACTCTCCACCTCACTCACTCAATCAAGAGCAGCACTCAGCACCCCCACCCCTTCTGTTTCAGAAACGCCCTCTGCATTGGATCACTCCTTGAGCATTAAGGGTTTTCTTCTTTTCTCATCATAAAAAAGATCCCTCTTCGCCTCACTCTCATCTCCAGATTCCATCCCATTTCTTTGCTCCCCTTTTCAACAATAGTCCTCAAAAGAAATGCTTCATTTGGTTTCTCTTCCCTTTCATCCTCTCCAGTCAGTCATGAATCCCCTTCAAGACCTGAAGATAGGCATCTAGTCTCCGCTCTATGCAACCTCCTCCTGAAGTCTGCCCTGACCACCTGCTTTAAGCTGAGCCTTCGGGTACACTGTCGGTGGGATGTCAGTTGGCACAGTCATCATAGGAAACAAAATGGAGTTTCTCAAAAAATTTAAACTAGAACTACAATGTGGTTCAGCAGTCTTACCTCTGTGTATATATCCAAAGAAAATGACATCACTACCTTGAAGAGAAAGCTGTACCTCATGTTCACTACAGCATTGATCACAGCAGTCGTATTTAGAAATAAACCTGTGTCCATTGATGGATGAATGGATGAAGAAAATGGAATGTTATTCACCCATAAAAAAGAAGGACATGCTTCCTTTTGTGACAACGTGAATGGACCTTGAGGGCTTTATGTTAAGTGAAATAAGGCAGACAAATACTGTATGGTCTCACTTATATGTGAAATCAAAAATAGTCAGATTTAGCCCTGGCCAGTTTGGCTCAGCGGTCAGAGCATCAGTCTGCAGACAGAAGGGTCAAAGGTTTGATTCCCAGTCAAGGGCACGTACCTGGGTTGCAGGTTAGATCTCCGGCCCCAGTCAGGGTCGTGTGGGAGGCAACCAATTGATGTGTCTCTCTCACATCGATGTTTTTCTCTCTCCCTCCCTCCCTTCTACTCTATCTAAAAATCACTGGGAAAAATGTCCTCAGGTGAGGATTAACAACAACAAAAAATACTCAAATTTATAGAAACAAGGACTGAGGGGAGGGAGAAATAGGGAGGTGATGTTCAAAGAGTATAAACTTCCAGCTATAAGGTGAGTAAGTTTGGGGAATCTAATGTACAGCCTAGTGACTTTAGTTAACAATGCATCATATACCTGAAATTTGCTAAAAGAGTAGGTCTTACATGTTCTCACCACACAAAATTGGCACGTATGTGCGGTGATGGATATGTTAATGAGCTTAATAGTGATAATCATTTTATAATGTATATATGTATCAATGTATACATTAAGTTTATAATGTATGCGTTAACTATACAAAAAAATAAAATTAAAAAATTTTTAAAGAAAGATAAAATCTGTAAGCAAAAGAGAGGAGAAGAAACAAACAAACAAACATTAAGCCCCCATGATCAGGGTCCTCACCTTGCACTCCCAATACCCAGGTTCTAGTTTTTTCACATAGAATTTATTACCCTCTAATATGCTCTGCAAGTTGTTCCTTCCTGGTGTCATATCTTATTCATTCATTCATTCCCAGCAGTGCCTGTTGCAATAATTAGGTCATTTAGTTTAATAACACTAGCTAAGAAAAACAGTGAATAATCTTTAATCCCCTTCCAATCTAGGCTCCTCACCCATCCCTGTAATGAACACAGGGATTATCTCAAAGGCAGAAAGGAAGTTGGGAACATTAGCAGTTAGACTGTGGTCAAAGCCAAGGCCCACCTGGGAGATCTCAAATGGTAGAGTAATTCTAACCTATTCATCTGAACATCAGGATTCTGAAACAAGGAAGTCTTTCTAACAAATGGGGCAAAGTTTGCAAGCCACCTAATCCCTTAGCACAACAAACAGAATCCACAGGAATTCTCCCAGAGACAAGCCTCCAGACTGTTGAAGAAAGGACACTGTTCACCACAAAGATTCTTTAGTTAGCAGGCCTCAGTTAATGACTAAAACACCAGAGAGGGCTTCCCGGCAGAGAAGTGAGAAGTCAGAACAAAGCCCCCACCCACTTCCTGGGGGTTTGATGTAGTTTATTGTGACTCTGAACCCTTTCTAGATAGACCAGGATGAGCTGCTGTGACAAGGATTAATTCATTCTCTCCCCGCAAGGCTACGTCATAGGCTGAGGACACAAGTGGTCTCTACTCCTAAGAAGTCCACTACCCACTCTTTTCTCTCCCAGTGTACCCCAGACTCCAGCCCCAGCTGCTGCCCCCACTCAGCTACCTGAGCATCACCTGATTCACTGACCACAAGCTCCCAACTTAGTTGTTTATTGAATAAATGATCATAAAAGCAACCGAACACCAGGGGCCTGACATCCTCTTCACGTTTTTCTAAGATTGCTGTCCTCGATCTTGGTTTCCATTATTATTCTAGGTTTTATTAGCCTTTTTAGAGTGGGGAGGGACCCCAGAGGACAACTCAGCTTCACTAAATTCACTCTTTACTTTGTACAACACACTGGGGCTAAATAGAGAAAACAATGAGAAAATAATTACTTGCATACACGGCGTCTACTCCAAGGGTTATAAGACAAAGCTCGAGCATGTTCATTTCAGGGATGAAGATGTCTTTGCAATAATTAGCATCTGTAACACCAGCCTTGGCAATATGTTCTGGATTAGGTATGCTGTAATGATGCTGCTTCCTGCCTTTATCCTCGTTAAGGAACAAAACAGAGACTGTCGAACCTGCTGTCCTGAGGCCCAACGGGGCCCCCACAGGCAGTGAGGACAGAGTTCATAGGTCATCACAGTAGGTCTGAGGAGTGGACAGCAATTCAAAATATCCTGTAAGGTAGAATTTCCTAATTATGGACTCCATAAAAATTACTCTTAGTAGGGCCATTATTTAAGAGTTATGCCTTCGCTCCTTTTATTCATGCCCGCCAGCATGCTCTGTCTTCAGCCACCGGGCCCTGCGGGAAGGTATAGTCATCTGAGTTTCATTGTGATAGTTTGCATTATGAAAACAATAGCTAGATGTGCTTTTTTCAAACTAACCACCATCTCTGAGAAGATGCACTCACCCCTCCGCTTTCCCCAGTTGAAAACTACGAATCAAACCAGAGAGACGTACGGTAACAAAGTCCCTGGACCCAAACCTTCAAAAGGCCAAAACTTAAAACATCAGTTTGGAGAAAGGAAAGATTTCTTGGTGGAGAAGGTGCTAGCCAAGAAAATGGGAGACCTAGTCCTCAAATCCATCTTGTTCCCTGGACCAGGCCAAGAAGGAACAGGTATGTGGAAATAGCGGGGTGCGGGGGGGCAAGGTTTAACTGGAGGACCTTGGAGCTTGGCCATTTATGGTAAAGGAGCATCAACACCAGATCTTCCTTTAGCTTCTGAAGGGTCCTGGTGTTCCAGTTCCAGTCATGTCCTGGTCCTTTGGTTCTGGTGATGAGAGAGGCAAGACTTTGGTTCCAGGCATAGCTGGAGGTCAAAGTTCTCTCTTCTGCACATATTTCAGCGACATGACTTGTGGTTTGGGACTGTTGTCTCTGAAAAACAACTCAGCACCTCGTCAACCAGGATAGGACCATTTTGAGCTGGTTCTGCGCTTACAGGGATCACCACCCTGGAAGACTGCTTGTTGCTTTGAAAGGGTCCCATTGATGCCCAGCTCACTGGGACACCCTTGCCTTAGGAACCCCATGGTCATTAAGCTACTAATGTAACACTCCACAGGACAGTGTGTGAGGGTGACAGGGGAGTGAAGACATATCCCTCTCACTTCAAGACTTCACACTTCAGAGAGTTAAACCTTGTACAAAGAACGAGAGTGACAGTAGGAATGTAGGTGGGGAAAATTCAGAGCACAGCAGGTCCTCAGTGTGATGTGACATCAGTCACACCTCCTTGGGATCCACTAAGTGGAGACTTCCTGGATTGTTGACTAAATCTGCCAAACGTCTGACCATCTCCATCCCACCTTTCTTTAGTGCTCTGCATGTAGCCTTCAGCCTGCTGTTTCCAAACTCAGTCCTGACCGTGCTGCTCCACAGCCCACCCTGCCCTCCCAACACCATCCCACTGGGGGCTAGGTTTCAACATGTGAATTTTAAGGGGATGCAACAAGGCAGTCTATGGCAGGGAATAAGCAAAGAAAATTGGGGTCTGCGACTATAAGGGGAAATGACACCACATGAAGAATAATTTATGCTGAAATGTGACTATGTGATTTTACTGGAAATGAAACCAGTGACTAGATCAGCCGTGGAGAAAGAAATACTCTCATTTCTAGTATTTTCTTCACTTGCTTTCCCTCCCCCAAAATATCTATTCAACAATATCGAAAAGAGAAGCCTGCCAGAATCGGAATGATACTATCTGAATGTAAGCTGTGGCCTCTGGAAGAGGAGCCCGTATAAATCCAGTGTGTTATTATGGCACCAGGAAAGGTTGTCGGGTCAACAATGGGAAGGCTGAACAATGGAAAACAATGCATTTGTCAGAATCCTAGTGACATCATTCTCGGTCCCAGAGATGGTCTGAAAACAGCAAGCAGAGTGGACGTGCGTGGGATGCAGGCATCTGGGCAAAGTGGTTCTGTGTACACGTGAAATTAAGAACGCTCTTACTCTAAAAGCTTTGCTCCTTGTCATTATTTAATCCAGGTCTCTGATTCATCCCTGGCTCCAGCCTGAGTCATCCTGTCCACCGCTCAGGACAAGCAATGACCACAAAGTGCCACCAGATCCCAAAATGCAGCCGCCCCACACCTGAGCTTGAGACAGGAGCCAGAGTCTTTTGTTGTGGATTCATGTGTTCGGCACATCTGCCTCACAGGACAGACCCACTGTTGATTTCTCCCCGGTGCAGAGCCTAAGAGATGATAACAATCTACCAGGAAACGGGTTATCTGTCCTGTGCAGACCAACCAAAGCTTTGTCATTTTCTCTGGGATGCTTAATCAGATGCCTTTGAATATGGGAGAGAGAATAAAGCCCGCTTAATAAACATGTCTTGCTTAAAAACTCTTTGTAATAGCTCAAGATGTGTGTCCTTTTCTTCCCTGCATGTTTTTTTTCGGGCCTTTGAAAACCACCATCTGACAGGCACGTGCTGTCTGAACTTTGCCGGCTCTGCGTGCGCACAGACCAGAAAAGAGCTGACTGTTCTGATCCCACTCTTCTCTGGGGCGTGAGAGATAAGACTCCACGGAAAACTGCCACGCGATCCTGAGATTTCAGAAGGCGTGCAACCCAGAAGCGCCGGGCTCCCAGGCTTTTAGGAATGCTCTTCTATTATTTATAGGAAGAGACAAAGACACACAAAAACTCTCCGTAGATGGAAGAAAATAGGGCACATCCACACCATGAGCAAACTAATCAACCACCACGAGGGCATGAAACCAAACAGACGCAAGATTTTTCTAAGGGATGAAATTTTCTGGACACTGGAAATTCTGAGACTCAAAAAGGAATCATTTCTATGGTTCGCTTTTGTTCTTTTTCAACCACTCTGATGCCACACCCTTTGAAACATTACTGCTTTGCCGGGCTGGTGTGGCTCAGTGGTTGAGCATTGACCCATGCACCAAGAGGTCGCCGGTTCGATTCCTGGTCAGGGCACATGCCCAGGTTGTGGGCCCGATCCCCAGTGGGGGACATGCAGGAGGTGGCCAGTTGTTGTTCTCTCTCGTTGATGTTTCTATCTTTCCCTCTCCCTTCCTCTCTTTAAAATCAATTAAAAAAAATTTTTTTAAGTAAAATGTTACTGCTTTAAGAACCATGGGCTATTTCTAGCCTCCCACCCACAAAAGTAATGCACGTTATCCTTCAAAACGTCTAGCTGCCTATTTATTCCCACTCACATCTAAAGACCATCCCCTGGGAGAGTCAGTGGTGTATGGTCCTCACACTGCCTGGTGTTAGTGGAGGTCACGGTACAAACATTCTTGGGCACACAAGTGCTGTCGTGTCCACGTGTGGGCTACTGGTCAGGCCACCTTGGAGGAATCTGAGATGTTTCCTTCAGCACCTGCCACCTCAGCTCATCGACTTGTCTGCAAACTGAGGCTACACTCCCCCAGGATGCTGGGGGTGCATCCGTGAGATTCTGGAGGTAGGCTCTGGGAAAGGGCCTAGAGCTCACAGTGAGTCATTCTGAATATGGACTACACATGTTGGTGATATTTTTGCCCTTAACATCTTTCCATAGGCCAAAATGATTCCCATTTCTCTACGATCTGGCCTGAAATGATTTCTGAATAAACTGCTCAAATGATCTGGGTAACTTCTCTGCCACTGTCAGCTCTGTTGATTTGCAATGCCTTCTGACAGGTGTTTGCATCAAATCACAAATCACATTCTAAAACAACACAGCCTGGGAAGTGAGGAATTTATGAGACTCCATCCCAGGCCAAGATGACTTGCCCCGCAACGTGAAATTAACCAATCCCCCACTCACCTTTGTAAGGCCGTGGGTGTGCCCACTCGTGCATCCCTGTAAGACTGGACTGACAATCATCAGAAGGTGCAGAGATGAGCTGTAAGTGCTCCCTTAGTGTGTACTCACTAATTTAAAGAGGAGTGTCTTTGCACAAAGCAGCACAGGGTCCGAGGGCACCAGATCCAGCAGTAGCCGACCTCGGTCCTCCTGGCTGCCTCCCCCACAGCTGCCCTGAGGGCAGATGCCACTTCACAGCCTCCTGTCTGCTTGTGACCACAATGGGGTGCAAGACTTTCCAACGAGGCTTACGTGAGGTGACACAGGGACCTGTGATGGTTAACTTACGTGGCAATTTGACTGGACCAAGGACACCCAGATTGATGGTTAAATCATTTCTGGGTGGGTTTTTGTGCAGGTGTCTCTGGAAGAGATCAACATTTGAATCGGCACACTGAGTAAAGAAGATTGTCCCTCACCAATGTGGGGGCATCATTCAATCCTTCGAAACCCGAATAGAACAAAAAACAGATCAAGGGTGAATTCACTCTCTCTGCTTGAGCTGGGACATCCGTCTTCAGCCCCTGAACTGATATCGGAGCTCATGGTTCTCCAGCCTTCAGACCCAGACTCAGACTGGACTAAACCGCGGACCTCCATGGACCTACATGGACCTCCATGGACCTCCACTCGCAGAAGGCAGGTCATGGGACTTAGCCTCCATAACCATGAGAATTCCTCAAAATAAGTTATTCTGATTTCTATCTATCTATCTATCTATCTATCTATCTATCTATCTATCTATCTATCTAGATATATATCTATATCTATATCTATATCTATATCTAAAGATAGATAGATAGATAGATAGATAGATAGATAGATAGATAGATAGATAGATAGGTAGATATAAAACACCTATCTATCTATCATCTACTTATCTATCTCCTATTGGCCCATTTCTCTGGAGAACCCTGACTAATATAAGATTCTAGGAAATTTTCCTTTTCTGATAAAAGTCACTTTGGGACACTATCTCTCTCACCTCTGCCATTTGCTCTTTCTTTGTTTTCTTGCTTTATTAACATTCAATTTTTAAATTAGCAAATAAGAATACATCATTCCTTAAGTTCTAAGATTGATATCATTTTAGTTTATTCATAAATGTAGTAAGGTTTAGGAGTTATCATTACAAGGACTTTCAAAACTCAATTCATTAAATGCTCTCAAATATGTCATAAACTGTATCTTTGAATTTAATTTATCATGCTTTCCTTATTTTCACTTCAAGGGTCTCACTTATAAACAAAAAGTTCCCACCTATTTAACAACTCAAGTAATGTAATAAACTTAATTTACACATGGAGTGATTCTCAAGTTCCCTTAAACACTCCAGCCCCGCATATGAGCATTACTAAATCATCCTACGCCTTTTCGTTTAAAGTAACAGGTCTAAATTTAACTAAGCAATTACACCTTTTAATTTGGAATCATGAGCCTAATCTTTTAGATGCTCTATATGTCAAACTCTCTTAAATATTACAATTACTTAAAACACTAAATATAAACAGATTGTTCCTAGCAGCCAAAAAGTATCCGTGCTCTTGGTTTGACTTACCTCATGCTGTCCAGTCTTCATTCTAAGCCTTCCCAAGATCAAAGACAAGGTCCACGAGCAAAAACATTACAGCAGCCCCAGCAGACCCAGTGGCTATTCCGATGGCCGAGGCAGGGGCGTGACCCCGAAACACCGGCACCTGGAGAGTTTTGTTGTAACCCTAACAGTTACAGTGAGCCTTTTCTTTTTTTAATCTTTGCTATGCCACTCTCAAGCTAGTCCCTCAAATTGCATGATTTTCAAGCCCTTTTCATCTTGGTTTCGTTGCTTCTGGCTCTTCCGAAACCTCTTTTCATGTTCTGCCTGACCTGGGTGTCTGACACTCTGAGTGGCCGTCCCCAGTCAGTGCACTCTGCCGTGGATTCAACTAACCACTTCAGTGTGAGTCTGACCGTTGGCCATCCCTTCTTAGGACCCCTTGAGGGTGGAAATGTGATGTTTTAATGAGGTTTTTGTTTTTCGATTGAGTTATGCAGATTGAGTTATGCAGTTAACTCCTCCGCCCCTGCCTCATCCCGGTAAGTCCCAGGGTGCAAAGGAAAGCTGAGGTGTGTGGGTCTCTCCATTCCCACAAGACTTCTTCACTGGAAGTTAATTAATTTCAAAACAGAAAACATTCTTTCTTCACCTACAAAAGCATCCAGATAGCCTAACGCTGAATAACCTCTTCACTAGTCTCTACAGGGGCCCTAAGTACTTCGTGACTTTCAAAAGCTCCCTGGAGTGACCTGATTTTAAATGCGTGAACAAATACATATTCTCAAGAAGCCACACTTGGTGTTAAAATGTATCACGTCCTTGTTTTGAAAACATGTTGGCAGCGCCCCTTGTACTCTCCACCACCCGAGAGGAGTAACTCTTGTTCTGAGCAGGAAAAATGAAAAATGAAAAAATGTGGCTGTGGGTTCAGATGTCCTCAATTAAAAGTTTCATTCTGCTACTTCCTGGCTGAGTGACAATTAATCTCTTTGGGCCTCAGTTTCCTCGTCTGCAAAAGACACATTTGGACAAAGGAACCTCGAAAATTTCTTCCTTCTAAAAAAAAAATCGTGAGTTAATGAGTTGGCGAGAGAGAGCAGAAGGAACCCCATACCAATTATTTTTTATCATGACCATTGTAAATGGAAAGCCAAAGAAGTAAGAATTTTTCCTTCCAAATCATTTACTGTACTGAAGCAATATTTTCATAAATGGACCTGAACTTCCTGAGATAAAAAAAAAAAAAAAAAAAACATGAACTTTCAGAGGACCAAAATGGAATATTGCAAAGGAAATGTGCTGTGAAAATTATGCTGAGATGGTTATCCTGATGGAAATTTGGTCAAGTTCTCCTTATCCTGGGGAAACTGTTTCGGGTCAGACAATAATATAAAGATGAGGATTTTTAAAAGGAATGTACCACTACATTTGCTAGACTTGCTTATTTATACAGCCAAAGGTTTTAAGAGGTTTAAGGTGAATCTTTGCCCTAGCCTGCTACCACATCACATACTCCAATAAGGCATTTTTCATGGAGTCGTAAGAGAAAGGAAACTTGGGTTCGTCAACAGCAATAGAGAACATGGGCGAATGTCACTGTGCTCTAAGGATATGACAGACCTGACATCACAATCCCCATGTCATTATTCCTGCATGGAAGATCAGGGACGGGGTCCAGAGGTAACATGGCTTGTCCAACACAAAGCTGGTAATTGATGGATTCAGGACTTGAACCCAAACCGTCTGACTTCATATCCACCTTCTCAGTCAATACCCTCTGCTGTCCCCTCATAGGGAAGGTTTTTATGCCTCTATTGGAACATTCTCCAAAAGTGACCCTTTAAATCAGATTTTTCTCCCTTTTTACAAAATGCAAGTGATTTCTTGAAAGTGAGCACTAGTTCATAACATCGTGAGGACAGCTTAATTCTACAAAGCAGTTCACATCTCTATTGCAAAGATTCTGTTTCATCCTGGGCTTATTTGGAGAAAACTGGGTTATTTGGAGAAAAATGCTTCAAAGTTTTGAATGGCTATCTAGGGCAAAAAGAGAAGAGGGTTATGTGAAGGGGAAGTTCTTGGAATGAACAAATAAAGAAATCGCCTCTGACACATTAGCCAACAGTAAATAAAGCAGGAGAAAAAAGTAAATACAATGAAATGCTTAAAAATGTAGAATTTTTTGACATGATTGCTCTGGCAGGGAAAGCGAAAGGTGAAAGTCGATGGTGTGTTGCACGGGCATGCTAAACAGCTATCTCAGAGGGTGAATAAAAAACAATGGGTTTATTTAAAGAACAGCGGGTGGGGGATGGGATATCCAAAGGGAAGGGCTCCACAGCACCCAGCCACGGGGTGTTGGGTCGATGATGGCAGCCCCTGGAGCTGGAGTTTCCTCCCTATAGGTGTCCACTGGCAGGAAGCTTTTGTCAGTCAGTGGGTTTGGGGGTCTTGGTTGGTGGGTTTGGGCAGGGGGGCTGGGTCTGCAGGAATGTGGGTGTGCTATCAGGATCCGGAAGCTTTAGTTCCTTATATGGTTTAATTCCTGGTGTCCTGCATTTCTTGTCCAGCCAGCTCTCCTGGCCTTTGCTCTCCTGTGGCCGGGAAGCTTGCAGCACGGTGGTTGGGAATGATATTGCCATGTAAGTCCTCACAGGAAGCTTTCAGAAGACCTACACCCACCTTTCCTAGACTCGATGCTTGGCCAAAAGTGCATCCCTCTCCCTGACCGCTGAGGGTGAAAAGCCTACATTTTAAGGGCAAATAGTTGGGTTCACATGTGAAGTAAGGATGTAAGATGTCTACATGACATCACACCCACATTCCCACAGGCACCACCCTGTGGAACCACTCTGGGGAGACAAATTGGCATGTGGGGGTGGACACACGGCCTACAGCTCTACGCTTAGGGCAAAATCTGTGTGAAGAACAAACTCTGTCACAGCCATCACTGCATCAAGCTATTTCTATTTTGATTTATAGTACAAGACTCTGACCTCATGTTATTAAAATAAAATAAGAGCAAAACAGCTTTTAAATAGCTTTTATAAAATGATGTAAAGGGATTGAACACCACAGTCCTTTTCATCCAGAAATTCTGAGTATTTCCTGCTTTTCCAAGGAGGAGTCCAGTGTTTTAGGATGAGAAGAAGAGTTTGCACAGTGCAAACGGCCTCCATTCTGCAAATCTGGCCCCCTCTGAGTTCACATAATCATCTTGTACCTCCCACGACCCGGGAAACATGAAAGGAGCGAGGTAATGTTCTTAACTGTCCTGATTTGCAATCCTCTCGCATGTTGCTGCCTTACGTTGGGCTGTTCCCTCCTGTGAATAGCCTCCATCTCCACACCCTCCCACTCCCCGCTTCTCTGACCTTAGACACTTGTGAGAACTGGGAACATACACGTTAGCCCTTCCTCAGCCGACGAGAATTGTACAAGTAAGGCGGGCAACCATGTAGACAGCACTTAACCATAAGCCACCCGGGGGCCAAGCTCACGGTGACCTCACTGTACTGGGTATCACTATAAACACATAATAAGCATTTCAACAACTTATTTTTTTTTTTTTCGTCACATTTTACCTCTTTTTCTATTCTGGGTAGAAACCATATTTTCCAGAAGGAATTCAATGAGGCATTCTCTGACAACTGTTCAGGGCATTTGTACTAGTTTCACCTAAGCTGTCAGAAGCCAAAGCATGACCGTGTGCTCTCAGAGGAAGACGACGGCCCAGCCAGCGGTGCCCCCAGGAGCGCTGAAGAAGGGAGGAAGAGCTTTGGGGGGGGGGGCGGATTTCATCCTGCTTAACAACAAAATCATCCGTAAGGCAGTGGGACCCCACCTGGAATAAGAGCTATAGATTCATCGAGGTGGGTGTCTTCCGAGGAGAGACAGTGCAGATGGGCTTGAATGTGAGAATGTGGGTACCACAGAGAAAGAGAGGGCTCCAGGCTTAAGGCTGTGAGGAACAGTGGAGCCCAGCAGAGGACACAGGGGAGCTGCGCTCATGAATCGAGGGCAGTGGGTCTCACTCTAAAGGTAGGACAGATCATGGGATTTCCCAAAACACTGGAAGGATGTTGTTCCTGGATGCTGGTCCCTCCCACCCTCCTTACAGTTTCTGTGCTGCTGCCACTAGGATGCCCATGGAATAACGTGTCAGCAATAGGGTCAACCTAGTCAGGGTCCAAATCTTACCTTAATCTTTTCCTGCAGCAGCATTGAATAGTTCTCAAAGCTGACTGCATGTCAGTATCTCCTATAAAGCCTGTGCACGTGTGTGTGTGTGTGTGTGTCCAAACCACACAGCGTGCCCATTGTAGGTACGTGCCATCTGTATGTACAAAGCTCCACTGACCACGCTGATGCCTGACCAGGATCCATACAGCCTCAGAGACGCAGCCACACACATGGGAGACTTTAAGATGCCCAGTGGTCTAATGGGCAGAGCACAATCGCATAAAGGACTGAGAAGCCATATGAATGGTAGGGGACCCTACAGCAAACACTGGGGAACAGGAGCGAGTGGCCAGCCGTGCTCCTGATGGCTCCGCAGAGGACAAACCCTTCTCTGCCCCAGGTGACGGCTGGCTTGTGCATTTCCACTGACCGTGTGTGGACAGCTCGGGACTGAATCACAGTCCAAACATGAAGCCCTGAACTTCCTTGCCTCTTATTGCCTTGGAGGCTTGCATTGTGTGAACAGCAACCACCACCTCTCCGGCTCACTTTTGCCACGATGTACACAGTTTTAAAAAAAAGGGGGGGGGGGAGGGAGGAAAGGGTAAATTTTAGAGAAGAAATTTTACGTGGTAATTAGGAAAGAAAAACAGTTGAGAAGCCTCAAGCTAAATTTGATTTCTGCCAAGCTTGCGCGGCTCCTGGCTGCCGGCTTTACAAGCTGCGCCGTGGTTCTTGCATGTTCAGAGCATCCTCCTGTGGAAGTCGCAGGTATCACCCGAGGACATTTTCAGCACGGGTCTGCTGGGGTGCCGCCTCCTGAGCCAGTGAGGTTTGGAACGGGCAGGGAGCCTAGGGCTGGAGACGCGGGAGTCAATGAAAAACGGCAAAACAAAGAACCATCTGCCTCTTTTTCTCAATTAGGTAATTTTGTAAGAAGATTGAGCAAATTATCGATTTGACACTGCAATTACCCAAAATAACTGCATTCTGTCTTCCCTTCTCCCTATGTCAAATCATTTTAATTTATGAGGAAAAGGAAAGAAGACATTAGCAACTTTTAATTATCAAGACTCCGCTGATTTGTTCGTTCCCTGAGAAACTGAAACGTTAGAAGTCAAGACACGGTGCGGGTCGCGATGACAGCGTCTCGAGGGGCTCTCTACATCTGAAACTTTCTCAGATCAACTTTAATCATCTCCGTACTTAAGGTTTAAATGCGTGGCTGTGCTCAGTTTCTTCCTCCAGGCAGGCAATTCGTAGGAATTCAGACCCGGATACCTGAGGTCTCCACAGGCGTTTTGTGTGAATAGTGTGTCGCTATGACTGTTCTGTTTGCACATTTTGGAAATTCTTTTCAAACCGTCTGATACTCTGATGTCCTGCAGAACTGAATCGTACTAATTTAATAATCCAGGATACGGGGTGCCTCGTGAACCCCAAATACATGGTCTGAAGAACACTCTCGTCAAATTTTTTTTCACTTTCTTATTTTTATTATTCAAAGCAAATAAAATTGAACGTGCACTGACGAGAGCCAACAGCAAATGACTAGAAGAAACAGCGAACTAATTTGTCTAACACTGTGATGAGTGGCTTGAGTTACATCACATATCTTCTTCAAAAGCAACACAATGATCTCTAAGAGGCTCTTCAAACGACTGAAAAATTCATCAAATTTTCATTAAGATTTTGAGGATTCAAAGACTCAGTTCGGGAATTTCTGTCCCACATAGAATTCAGTGCATTTGTGGAAGACTCCAGACCAGGGCCTTAGATAGCACTTAAAACAATTACCATGCACTTACACCAACAGTCAATAGGCTAAGCATTTAATACGCGTTATCACATGTTACCTTCACTGCAGTATAAGGTGAATTCTACCCTTGTCTCTGCTTCATAGATGACACCCAGAGGTGACAGAGGTGGAATGTCTTCTCCAGCTGGCAGGAAGCACTGACGGACATAGGACTGTCTCATGCCCCCTCTGGGGTCATCCGCATCTGTCTCTGCCTCCGCACAGTGTTTGCAACGTCACAGCACTAGCGAACGGAAAATCACACTTTGAACCAGTTTTGTCTGACTTGAGAGGTTACACTTTTATCCAGAATGCTCCACCAGTTAGTACACCCTATGGATTTGCAGCATACTCTGCCTACCTGCGAATACTTAGACTTTACCCAGGGTCCTGTAAATGTGAAATAGGCAAAGGCAACCCCTAAAGTCCTCAACTTTGTGAGTAAAAACTGTGAGCTTAAATAAGTGTGAGTCTACACAGTGTCCGTCCGATGTCCCGGGCCAGACGTTTGCCTCAGAGGTGGAAAGTTGGTCAGTCCGATCCAATTTTCTTAAAGTAGAGGAAAAAGCACGGAATTGTTTGTGAAGCTGTGGTATATGGCTGGTCACGTGCACAATTTCGCTGGTAAATGAAGCTGAATCTCTAAGCACCCCTCATGGAGACCCCTCCCCTCCCCTCTTCCCCACACCGCAGTGTACATGACATCCGGCGTGCAGCCTTGATCAAAGGCAGGATATTCAGGAGAAAGTCTTCAATTTTCTCTTGAGTTATTCTCTTCCTACAATTTTGCATGGTCCGTGTTTAGTTTTTCTAATGGAACAGGTGAGAGAAACAAAGTGGTTGATGGCTGTGTTTGTACCAACTGTCACCGCAGAGCCATCACTTACAAACAGTTGTCGAGTTAAAGTTATGCCACCTGACACTGTGTGTGTGTGAGTGTGTGTGGTGTGTGTGTGTGTCTGTGTGGTGTGTGTGTGTGTGTGTGAGTGTGTGTGGTGTGTGTGTGTGGGGGTGTGTGTGGTGTGTGTGTGTGTGGGGTGTGTGGGGGGTGTGTGTGGGGGGGGGTGTGTGGGGTGTGTGTGTGTGTGTATGTGGGGTGTGTGTGTGTGTGTGTGTGCAAAGCCCACACACTCCTGAAGAAGTCATTGTCAGGGTAGGGAAGGAACACTCTCTGCAGGAGACATTGTGCTTCTTGCCCTCAGGTACACAGAAGCTCAAGAGAGTAATTGAAAAACCAGGAAAATAGGACCATACATATGCCTTGAGTTTGTGGAGAGATAAAAGACTATTTCCTAAGGCTAGAAATAGGACTCCCGTGTGAAAATAAAATAAACACATGTCAGAGAATATATTTAGTTCATTAATAAAAAAGGAAACAATAAAATATTAAGATTAATTGAACAGAAAATTTGAACACGGAGATGTTTGTAGGCAGTCGGAAGGCTGAACGAGCCCTGGCTGGGTAGCTCAGTTGGTTAGAGTGCTGTCCCAATACGCCAAGTTTTCAGGTTCATTCCCTGGTCAAGGTACATACAAGAATCAACCCGTGAATGCATAATTAAATGAAACAACAAATTAATCTCTCTCTCTCTCTCTCTCTCTCTCTCTCTCACTTTCTCTCTCTAAAATCAATAAAAAAATTTTAAAGTCTGAATGAATTTTCCAATGGATACAAACAACTCAATGTCCTACAGGCTGATAAATAGTAATGTCTGTGGCTATACTTTCCATAGAAAGGAAGTCAGTTGCATCTCTACCAGAGGACATTCATGTACATTGATCAGTTTTCTGCATTAACTTCTATTCTTGCAGATCTGCAGAAAGTGAATGAAAAGAGCATTTCCCCATGGAATGGGGTACCCAGAGGGCCCCTCAGTTTTCTAATGAAAGGACTCAACCAGCTCCTGGCCAGAACCCAAGTTGAAGGATATTTCCCAACATAGGAAGTTAGAGCAGCTGTGGACTCAAAGGTCTGAGCTGGTAGGAGATCACATCCTCAACACGAGGCCAGTGTAGAGCAAAACGGAGCACTTTATTACACCGGCAGGCTGGGGGGCTCTCCCCAAATCCCAGCCCCAAGCCTTCTTTGTTGCCCACTTTTAATGGCACAAACTACAGAAAAAAATACTACATTAAAAAAAACCCACATTCTCTTGGCACCGCGTAATTGGTGTCTGGGTTGGTATGGGTTGTCTCAGAGGTAAGGAGTCTGCTCTGGCAGAGGTCAGGGCCATCATTAATCTCTTTCTTCTTATGGTTCTTCTGAGTTTCTCAAGGCCTTCATTAACCCCTTATCTTTGAGTTTCTCAAGGCCCTAATGTTTACAAAAAAAGAATGCCAGGGTGTGTTCGTGCAGTAACTGAGGGTCAGAATGGAGTTTAATTTTGTTAAAACATTATTAACCCTTTCATGGACACTTGGCTTGCTTCTATATCTTGGCTATTGTAAATAATGCTACAATGAACACAGGGGTGCATATATCTTTTCAAATTAGTGTTCTGGATTTCTTCAGGGAAATACCCAGAAGTGGAACTGAGGTGGTACATATATACAATGGAATATTACTCAGCCATAAAAAAATAAACTAAATCCTTGCCATTTGAGACATGGGTAGACCTCGAGGGTATTCTGCTAAGTGAAATAAGTCAGACAGAGAAGACAAATACCACATGATTTCACTTATATTTGGAATCTAAAAAAAACCCACAAAATAAATGAACAAACAAAGCAGAAATAGACACATAGATACAGAGAACATTTTGATGGTTGCCAGATGGGAAGGGTTTTGTGAGGCTGGGTGAAAAAGGGCGATGGATTAAGCAGTGCAAATTGGTAGTTACATAAACAGTCACAGGGACGCCGAGTACAGCAAAGGGAATGTAGTCAGCACTATTGTAATAACTGTGTATGAGGCCAGGTGGGTACTAGACTAGATCGTTTTGCAAGGTAGATAAATGCCTAACCACTATTTTTTATAACTGAAACTAATATAATATTGTATGTCAACTGTAACTGAAAAAAAGAAAGTTTTAAGAATAGTCATGGACAGAAAATCTAAACCACTAAATTCTAGAGTCCAGCTGTCATGCGTGAGAGTGTGATCACCTGGAATTCATGACTGGAACAGCCACCCCAACTTGGAATTTGCACTTTGGAGTTATTAACACGTTCCTGTGAAGCCAGGCTATGAAGACAAAGGAGAACTGGGCAGTGCTTGAGGAAGGCGGCATGCAACAGGAGGAAATGCCTGATCGGGAGGAAAGCGGGGCTCATTCAGTTCCTGGAAGGGGCAGGGTGGGGGCCGGTGGCACTTCCAGGTACTGGACTCCAGGTGGAAGCAGAGCCCGCAGCGGCCAGACTGTCAGAACGCACGTCTGGTCGGAGCTGACGGGCACTGAATGTGGCTAAAAGGTCTCTGAAGAGGCAGAGCAGACATTTTCTTTCATCCCAACGAAGCCTTTATCTCAGATTTGAATCAGCCACCCTAGAATTCACATCTAGAAACATTAAATCAAGGGAAAACATTTCTTATCCGGACCATCTCAAATTCAAAGACCCCAAGTGTGACTGGGCCACAGCTGTGTGGAAGGACTGTTACTGAGAGCCACACCCCGCATCCGTCAGACCTGTAAGCAGTAAATCGCGAAGTCACCCAGCTCCCGGCTCTGTGAAGAGTACTCTTTCAGAGAACTATCGGGCACCTCTTCTTCTTCAATCATTATGTGGTTCTGATTAGAAAAATAAAGCATACTTATTGCAAAAGAGAGAGAGGGAGGGAGGGAGGAGAGAGGGAGAGAGGGTGGGAAGGAGGAAAGAAGGAGGAAGGAAGGGAAGAAGGGAGGGAGGGAGGGAGGAAGGATTTCCTTTCTGTCTCCCATGACACCACAAGTCCAGCTGGAGAAACCACTGAGAGTAAGGTCAGGTCACCTCTTTTTTTTTTCTTTATTGACTTTAGAGAGAGAGGAAGGGAGAGGGAGAGAGAGATAGAAACATCGATGAGAGAGAACATCGATTGGCCGCCTCCTGCATGTCTCCCACTGGGGATCAGACCCACAGCCTGGGCGTGGGCCCTGACCAGAAATCGGGAATCAAACCGGTGACCTCCTGGTGCATGGGTCGACGCTCAACCACTGAGCCACACTGGCCGGGCGGCTAGGTCACCTCTTTAAATCAGTTTTGTTGAAAGAGATGATGCTCCAAATTAGGAGTGTTCATCACACCTGAACTAACACTAAGGTTTCCTTCACATTGAAATCATTTTGCAACAGCAGAATTGAAGCCCCCAGACCGAGGTGCGACCATGAAGAACACTCAGGACATCAAACAGACTGCCCGCAGAATGTCACCGCTCTCTCACCTGGGGACTAGGGAGGTGGGGGTGAGGTCATCACAAACACACTTGACAGAAGACCTTTCTCTGGTGGGCTACTCTCAGCCGGTCGTCCCTGGGAAAGGTGAGTTCTGTGTGCGTGGTGGGCTTTAGGGCAGAGGGAGGGAGAGGCAGGAGAGGGGAGAGGCTCACTGATGAGCAGACGCTTAAACCAGGACACAGGGTTTCTGCCCACTGGAAGCACAGAATTTAATTTAATTCACAAGCTCCATGTGCTGTCCAAGTGTTTTCAAAATGGCTTTAGCCTAAAGCAATGGCATTGGACAGACAATCCAGAAACTTCTCAAGGCACTTGCACCGGCAGCTGCCCGGATGGACTGAAGAAGGACTGAAGGTGCATTGATTAAAATGCCCATGCAGCCATGCAGACGCCCCTGGAAGCGCACCTGCTTTGTCAGAGAGGTGGTTGTCTGGGCCCCGGGTCTGACTGGGTACCTTCCAGCATAAATCTCCAGCTGGGCCCGGTTTTTCTGGATCTGGCCATCTCCAGTCCCGAGAGTTCAACTGAGAAGCACTCTCGTGCATTCTGCACCCTTGGAGTGCAAACGATTTTATCTAGCATCCGATACTAAGGGAACCTGGAATGGGAGTGAGAAATGAGTGTGTTGTTGGGTTTCATATATATTTTGTGTACAGGTAAATCTGTTATCTGCCCATAGAAGCATGTGTACATATATGCAAAATCTCTTAGAAATGCCCATTTTAAAAACAGGTTAAAGGGGTGCTAGGCAAAGGGTAAATTTCTCAAAGTTGGTATGCTGTTAAAAAGAATCTTTTTGTTGTTGTTAATCCTCACCTGAGGATATTTTTTCCATTGCTTTTTAGAGAAAGTGAAAGGGAGGGAGGGGTAGAGAGAGAGAGACATCGGTGTGAGAGAGACACAGCAATTTTTTGCCTCTCGGTCGTGCCCCGGCTGGAACCAGGGAATGAACCTCCAACCCAAGTATGTGCCCTTGACCAGTAATCGAACCCGAGACCCTTTGGTGCCCGGGCCGACACTCTAACCATTGAGCCACACCAGCCAGGGCAAATGTCATCCTGTATACCAAAGGTTTCCCGGTTTGATTCCCGGTCAGAGCACATACCTAGGTTGCAGGTTCAGTCCCCAGTTTGGGCACATACAGGAAGCAATCAATTGATGTTTTATTTCCCTCTCCCTTCCTCTCTCTCTAAAAATCAATAAAAATATATTTTTTAAAAAAAGCAAAGAAGGGCCCTGGCCAGTTTTGCTCAGGGGTTAGAGAGTCAGCCCGCGGACCAATGAGTCTCGGGTTTAATTCCAGTCAAGGGCACGTGCCTCGGTTGCAGTTCGTCCCTAGCCCTGGTCCGGGTCGAACAGGAGGCAACTAGTCAATGTGTGTGTGTGTGTGTGTGTGTGTCTCTCTCTCTCTCTCTCTCTCCCCCCCCCACTCTATCTGAAGATAAAGGGGAAAATATCCTGGGGTGAGAATTAAAAAAAAAAAAAATAGCAAAGATGGAAAGAAGGGAAGGCAGAGAAAGAGAGAGAGGGAAGGAAGAGAATTTCTAAATACAGAATAGTGTCTGTATTTTGAAGAGAATATAATATATATCTTCGTTAATACTATTTTATCCACTTTAATTCATTGTGTGAGTTCATAGGGAGCCCAAAACTGCCTCCTTAAAATGCCTAGCCAGAGAGAACAGTAAAATGCACCCCCTTCTTTCCTCTATCTCCGTTTCCTTTCCCTCTTGGGGTGTTTGCAAATATCAAGTGCAATGAATGGCATTCTCTCAGGTACACTGTTGTGCTCTCACCTTGTTTATGTAATGTCCATGTTCCCTGGTGTGTGTCCCTGTAGTTGTACACTGATTCTGAAAACCAGGTAGGAGCATGGGTACCTTCCATGGTGGATACTCAGTCAACATTGCCTGAAAGGTATATTTCCACATACAACTGGTGGCATCTCCAATATCCCTCAGACCACCTTTCCGACTCCCTCAACTAAAGATCCCCAGAACTGACCATCCAAACCCATCATCTTCCCAAACAGCCACTCACACTCTAGTTTCAACCACCTTCACTTGAAAACTACTTTAGTAAGGGGGGCAGCCTCCAGTGATCCTCCTGTCTTCTGGACTCACCCTGTGGAGCCCCTGACACCCCACCATTCTTGGTCTGTGAGTGGCCCCGGTCACTCCATTCTGCCATCAGGATCATGATCTAATTCTGCGCCCAGAGGGCCACAGTCTGGCCAGCCAAGCCGTGTGCCTCACGGCGGATCCCTGCCCTCACCCTCCTTAGCAGAAATGACTCCAATTGGACCAGTCCTTCCCCATGCCTGATTGCACCAGGTCCTTGAATAGCATCATTTATGTTCAATGTCATTTTATTATAAAGTTGATGAGAAAAAGAATTGCTTCCTGGCCAGGCCACCGATTCTGCGGAGTTTGCGTGCTCTCCCCATGTCCGTGTGGGTTTCCTCTACACCCTCCAGTTTCCTCCCACGTCCCACAGCTGCACATGCGTTATCCTCGTTCAGTGAGTGTGGGTGGTTGTGAGCGGCCCTGTGATGGATGGGTATGCTGGCCAGGGGGGGTCCTGCCTGGTGCCCTGGGCTTCTGGGAGAGATTCCAGCCACCCTCAACCCTGAGCTGGGATAAGCATGTGGGAAAATCACTATCTTACTTGTTTTTACTCATCTTCTTAAATGTGTGTTACCTCCCATTTATTTCAATGGTTAATATTGGAAGTGTTCGGATCTTTATTTAGAAGTTTGGTAATGTTTTTGTGATCAGAAATATGCCGTAGGAACTTAACTCTTTTTCATATCAGACTGGGGTAAAATTGGTTTCATTATGTATTGTTTTGCTTAAAGTTGCATTTTCCAAGAACCTAATGATGATGTTAAGTGAGGACTTACTGTGTTATATTTCCTGGTTAAGCGAAGATGCACCTGCTGTAAATATGAAACCATATTTATTTATTTATTTGTTAATCCTCACCCAAGGATATTTTTTCCATTGATTTTTAGAGAAAGTGGAAGGGAGGGAAGGAGGGAAGAGAGAGGAACATCTATGTGAAAGAGACACATCAATTGGTTGCTTCCTGAACACACCCCAACCAGGGCCTGGGATCAAACCTGCAACCCAGGTACATGCCCTTGACAGGGAATGGAACCTGAGACCCTTCAGTGCACAGGCCAATGCTGTAACCACTGAGTCACACCAGCCAGGGTGAAGCCATGTTTATTAACAGTCAATATTGGCATCTGAGAATCAGATTCCTTAGAATCAGAAGTTTGAATTCTGGCCAACCACTGCTGTACTGGCTGAGTAAATCTTAGGGATTATTGTCAATGGAAAATTACTCAACAAAAATAGAAACAGTGTGAAGGATTTCAAGAAGGTGTGGACTCAGCTGCAATCTTTCCTCCCAAGGCCATTGGTCAACAATGCCTGCACCCAGACCGAAAGAATCAGTAAAGAAAATGTCAAACAAATGTTCAAAATATTTGTACCTTTCTCCCAGAAACCCTAAATGCTTCACATGACTCAGCTAATAATTTATGAAAGTGGATTGTGCTGAGCACTTGATAAGCTATTTCACCTCTGTCCTGTCTGCCTAAAGGGCCTCAGTCTCCCATCCTGGAGAAAGTGGAAGGTCCCATCTCTCCCAGACTATGGCATTGCTGCCACTTTCTGTCTTTACCTTCATCTCATGGCTGCTTCTTCCCGCTGGACCATCTCCCACTACCAACATAATTATTCATTTTTATGCTTTGTCCTCTCTTTGCATCACCTCTTGTCCTTTCCGACCACACTCTAAGGGCTGTATATCCACAACCAAAGAGGAGACTCAAGGACATTTCCTACACTATGGCAGTTCTCACTCCAAGGAGAAGAACCCGCCAGTGTTTAAGCTATCTCCCTGCTCCACTAGACCATTGAAATAGGGATAAACACCACAAACACTGCATTCTCCAGGCAGTAACAGGATAAGAGGGGACCTGACAGAATCTGGGGAAGTTTGGGGGAGTAGATGGTATTCGAGATGTTCTTTAAAGACTCTGTGCAAATTTAGTAGGAAGCTCTTAGAAAATATCTCCAACAAGGGAACAATGTGACAAAAGACAGTGTTAGAAAAAAGGGGGATCTTTGGAGAAGATGAAGCAATCTGATGTGGATGAAGTATTGAGGGTAGCGAGGGAGAAATGGTGAGCAAAAGCAATGAGGTAAGGGTGGAAAGCGCAGTGGGGTCCTGTAAGGGAGGATCTGAACAGCACAACGAGCACACTAGGCTATTCTGTCAGCAACGCAAAGTTTTTGAGACATGAAATGGAGTTACCTAAAGGGGTTTATGCATTCCAAAGAAGACGGGTTTAAATAACCTCGAAGTTCCACCCAACTTTTGGGTCCTTTGAGCCTAAGGTCAGACCTGTGGATTTAAACAGTAGTGCTGACATCGTGCGGGAATGGCAGCAGGAACAGGGAGAATCTCAGGAGAACTTTGAGAGCCAAGTGGGTAGTAAGAACCTGAACGAAAGGGAATGCAGTGTAGACATGCAGGGGGAAGAGATTCTGGGAACATTTTGTAATGAAGATTTATAGAAATAGCAACTGATTAGAAGTGATAGGTGGAGAAAACGGAAAAGAATAGGATTCCAAGGTTTAGAACAAGATTTTATAAGTAGTGGTCTCATAACTTCCTGCATCAATAGTACCTAAGATTCTTTTTAAAATAATAAATTGCCAAGCTTCACTGCAGGCCATCAGAGTTTCCATGGGGTACATTTAAGAAAAGGAATAGAAGAGTTTAGATATGTAAAGTTTGCGTTGCCTGAATGACACCACCAAGGTGAAGATGTCTAGCAGAGGTTCATTTTTTTGCATATGGATATTTAATTGTTCCAGCCCCACTGACTGACCTTCCTCTAATGCAATACGTTTGAACCTGTATCAAAAATCAATTGCATGTATGTGCGGGTTTATTACAGGACTCTCTGCTATGTTCCACTGATCCATTTGTCTATCATTATGACAATACCACACTGTCTTGTCCATTAATATAAATCCTCCAACCATATCATTTTTTTATAAAGTTATCTTAGTTCTTCTAGGTCTTCTAAATGTCCAGAAAAATTTTAGAATCAGCTTGTCAACTTCTACCAAAAAAAAAGCCTAGCCCAGCCTGTGTGGCTCAATGGATTGACCATCATCCCATGGACTGAGAGGTCCTGGCTCCATTCCCAGTCAGGGCACATGCTTGGGTTACAGGCTCGATCCCCAGTAGGGGGCATGCAGGAGGCAGCCGATCAATGTTTCCCTCTCACATGGATGTTTCTATCTCTCTCTCCCTTCCTCAATAATACACATTGGAAAAAAAAAAAAAAAGCCTAATGGGATTTTTATTAAGATTGCATTAAATCTATAGATCAGTTAGGGTAGAATTGACATCTTAACAATGTTGAGTCTCCTGATCCATGAACACAATATATAGCTCCATTTATTTAGTTCTTATTTTATTTCTCTCAGTGATGCTTTATAGCTTTCAGTGGACACATTTTTTACATCTTTTGTCAAATTTAGTCTTAAGTATTTCATTTTTGACGTTATAAATGCTATTGTTTTTTAAATTTCAATTTTCAATTATCAGTTGCAAGTATCCAAAAACACAATTAACTTTTGTGCATTGATCTTATATCCTGCAACTTTGCCAATTCACTTAATGGTGAGCTTTTTTTTTTTAATCCTCACTTGAGGACATTTTTACATTTTTTATCTTCAGATAGAGAAGGAGGGAGAGAGGAGGAAGGAAGAGAGAGAGAGAAATATCGATGTGAGAGAGACACATCGAGTGGTTGCCACCCACACGACCCCAACCGGGGCTGGTGACAAACTGCAACCGAGGTACGTGCCCTTAGCAGGAACCGAACCCGGGACTCTCTGGTCCGCAGGCCAATGCTCTAACCGCTGAGCCAAACCGGCCAGGGCTGGTGAGCTTTTATTATTATTATTATTATTGTTATTATTATCATTATTATTATTATTAACTACTCTTAGTTCTTGCAGCTATTTGTAGATTCCAAAGGATTTTCTACATAGATAATCATGTCATCTGCAAATGTGCTTGGAAAGTATTTGTTGACTGAATGAATGGTTCTGCACTTCCCACCAAAGCTAGAAACTTGAATTTGAAGGAATGAAAGTAGATAACACTCCCAAAGTAGACAAGGTAGTGTGAAAGAAGGGAAGGAGAAAGAAGAGGAGCCGACGGCTGAATGTCAGCAGGAGAAATCCTTCAGGCTTTCAGAAACAGGGGGTCTGCCCACATTTCTCAGGGAATGTGTGACTGCAGGGACCCCTCTGTGTATCCACACTTCTGCAGACTCGCAGAAACAGGCAGTGTGCTTTAACACGCTATTAACCAGCAGTGTTCTTTTGGATTTGCAAGGAAGCACAGAGGAAATCATCTAGAAATGAGTATCTCAGCAGAAAAAAAATTTTTTTAATGAGAATATACATGAGGGGGGTTTGGGACTGATGTTTGAAGACGGTTCTCCCACAAGTTTATGGCCCTGTATGTACAGAAAGTACAACTGTGATCTAAAAATTCTTCAGGACTCCCCCTTCTTTCTGGCTGTGTTGCTGTGTGCGTGTGCACGGGTGTGCTCCTTCAGCCCGCACCCACAAACCCGACCTGCCGGCAGAACGAGGCTGTTCCCACTGCAGGTTCTTCTAAAGGCAGCAGAAGCAGCGACAGCATCGCTTGCAGAGAAACACTGAGCCGGTGGAGCCAAAGCAGGGTTCAGCCCCAGGGCACATCGGAGCGTGAGCGGGAAGAGCTGTGTAGTCAGCACTCAGGGCCGAGCAGCCGTTCACTGCAACCGCCTCCCTTCAGTAGGTCCGCCTTTCAACTCCAGTTCTTTCCACGGACTTGCCTGTGCTTCTCCTGTGAAAGAAAAGGACCCCGTGGCTAAAATGTAGACTTCACGGAGCAGGAACAACAACATCTGCAGCCTTAGCCGGGAGCCAGGCCGCGCGGCGAGGGGGCGGGTGCAGCGGGGACAGAGCGCCAGCTCTGGCGAGTAGCCCTGCGTGTGGCCACCCACAGCATATGTTTACACGCTAATGAAAGTCGGCTCATTTAGAATAAATTTGCATCCATCAAAGTCAAACCGTGAGCAAATGTTATGTTGTGTGTCAACAGCCCCCAGGATGCAGGGGAATTTGAACCACCTTCCTTCCAACTTCTGCAGCATCGCGGAGAGAAATCGTGGGCAACAGGGACGGGCTGAGCTGACCGTCCTGGGCTCCTGTGAAGCCTCAGCAGGCCTGAGATTTCTGCGCACTTCCTCCGGAGTATGGCCTCGGAGGGTGGGGGGACCCGGGTGGGAAGAGGAGGAGCCAGGGTCCCTCCAGAACCCATTGCCACCTTCAAAGGGGTCAGTGAAGGATTCTTTAGAGGTGGACAGGCAGGAAGCCGAGAAAAACCGAGGGGGTACCCTGACACCCACCACAGGCAAGAGTGAGAGAGGGCCAAGCTGCCACCAGCAAAGGAAGGTGTGAGTGGAGGAGGGGACACTGCCTCTCCCTCTTGCTCTCCACCTACTGCCTGTGATGGACCAACCAGGACCCCAAGGGCCAGGGGTGAAGGAGCCAGGGGATGCTCCAGGACAGGCCAGCCACCCAGGGCTGGGAGACGGAGGACAGAGGGGCAAACTGACATGTCCCCTCCAGCACCGACACACATGGCAGTGTAAAAATTTTGATGGAAATACTGAAAACACGTGCCATGCTTCCCTCTGTCCTGGGCCAGGGGATACATGTGATGCCACTTTTCTGGTTGTGGGGTGGCATGCTCTAGACTTTGTCCTGTGGGTCTCCCAGGGCTGCCATCTGGGGTTGTCATGGGTGTGATCGCCCTGCCCCACACTGGGCCCTTAGACCTGCGGCCTCCCGAGGTCACAGTGCCCTTCCCTGGAAGGTGTTTTTCTGCTGGCAAGCATCATCGTCTCCTCTCACCTTCCCTCCCTTCACCCTAAAATAACAGAAGCATCTCATATGCACTGGGAAAGAACAGACCAGAAGGACTGTGGGTGTTCAGAGAACTCAAGGAGGAGCTGGGAGTGATCCCTGGGGAAATGGCATGAGCTTATGTAACCTGGACTATGAGACACCATCTGTGACCCCAAATTCACATGCTGAAGCCCTAACCCCCAGGACTTCCAAATGTGACTGTACTTGGAGGTAGGGTCTCTAAAGACACAATTAAATTAAAATGAGATTAAGGTGGCCCTAATCCAATCTGACTGGTGTCCTTAAAAGAAGAGGAAATCGGGACACACACACGTGAGGACACAGGGAAAAGACAGCCGTCTACACACCAAGGAGAGGGGCCTCAGGAGACACCAGCCCTGCCCACACCTTGGTCTCAGACTTCCAGCCTCCAGACTGTGAGAGAACAAACATCTGTTATTTACATCCTCAGCCCGTGGTATTCTGCTCTAACAGCCCACACAGACTAAGACAACAACCCACACATGTTTACATATGTGTTGCTTAATTTGTTCAGTACATGTCTCCCCACTAGGCTCTAACCCCATGAAGGCAGGGGCCGCGACTGCCTCCTTCACCAGCGCGCCTGGCCCCCAGCTCCGTGCCCACCACGCAGTCGGCATGCAGTCATTGTGTCAAATGCACACGTGAACAAATGAGAGCCACATTAAAAAGTGAAGGTCTTGATATTCGAAACATCGAAGTTAAGCCTATCACCTTGCTGATACCTCTCCTCAATAAAGAAATGAAGCCAGTGGCGGTTCATACATTTCCTGAGACTCCTCCTGACTCAGCAGGCCCCACCCTGGGCGCGGCCCCTGCCCTGCGGACAGCCTGCCCTTCGGCCTACTGCCCCAGATTCTGAAACGTCTGCTTTCTCCTTCCTCTACTCCACAGTTCAGACACAGACTTCATTTTCCGACCCGCAATTAGTAAGATGCATAGTGGAGTAAAAGCTAAATTGTTCATTTTTGTTAACTCAGCACTTGGGACCCATATGCTCACTGAGAGGAAGAAGCAAAGCTACATTTTTGTCTTTTCAAAATGGGCCTCAGTTGCTGCCCACAGAATGCTCAACCTCCGGGACGGAGACTCGGCATCTTGTCTAAAACACGCAGTTTTTAGAAACATCCTCTTTCCCTGCTAAATGTATGAAAGTGTGATACCATTTTCACGTTGAAATCTGGGAAGAAAAAATAGAGAAAATTGTATACACACACACACATGCACACACACACACACACACACACATATATATAACTGAGTTTTCATCTGATGCTAAGACTTAAATCTATAGTCACTGAATCTCACTGAATCAAACTTTAAAGCATAGAAGACAGGGGCCTTCTGTTTCCACCCAGTTGCATTCGCATAGCCAATAACTTGGCGCACACAAACGCCCAAGCGTCATTTACTTTCGATAGCATCCATTCTGGAGACCTTGAAGTGCTGTGTATGACAAAGGTCAGTGAAAAGAACACGCAGAGCACTATCTGTCTTCTCTGCCCAAATCGCATCTGATTCCCAAGGAAACTTTTACAAAAAGTCTTCAATATTCACTCACGTTGCTTTCTCTGGGTGCACTTTCCACATTTAGTACCCCTTTCCGTCTGTAAAAGTCAGCGCTGCCCTTCTGAGGTGCTACTTGGCCATCCAGGAAGGGGGCGGGAGGTGTCTCTTCTCTGCTGAAAATAGTTTCCTTTTCCATACTGTTAAGCAAATGGGTTTGCTGCTCTTTCTGAAGTACAAAAACTGGGCTCTAGTCTCAGAAGTTAAATATAACAAGGTGTAATTCAAATTAAGAAAAAAGAAAAGAAGGAAAGAAAGAGAGAAAGGAAACATCCTCAAAAGTCCTGATGGGCTGATGCTGGATTCACAGCAAAGGCAGTCACATGTGATCACTATCTGAGATGAGGCTCTGGCTCTACTATTGGCATCTACCAATGTCCTGTATTTTTTTTTTTTATCCTCACCCGAGGACATTTTTCCATTTTTGTTCAGATAAAGTGGGAGGGAGAGAGAAGAAGAGCGAGAGAGGGCGAGAGAGCGAGAGAGCGAGAGAGCGAGAGAGAGAGAGAAACATCGACGTGAAAGGGACACATCAAGTGGCTGCCTCCCGCATGACCCCAACCGGGGCCGGGGACGAATTGCAACTGAGGTACGTGCCCTTGACTGGAATCAAACCCGTCACTCCTTGGTCCGTGGGCCGACGCTCTAACCGCTGAGCCAAACTGGCCAGGGCTGTCCTGTATACTTTTAATAGCAAGATATAAAGCCATCTGTGTGACAACAGGGCCAGGACTTCCTGCCTCAGGGAACATGCTTCATCAGCAGAGACTCAGCCCAGTGGGAGGCCATATCCTGAGGTAGGTCTGAGGAGGGGAGGGCGGCCCGATGAGGGGAACAGAGCAGAGGGGTTGGTGCTATGATCCTTCTGGGATGAACTGGCTGATAGGGCTACATTCCAATCTAACATGCAGAGACATGGATTCAAATGGGCTAAAAGTCTCAAATCAAATCAAGGGGGCAAGCAGATGGGTAATTCTACACAGATACCTGTGCACAGAGCAAATTAAATTCCCTCACAACCACACTCATACACTCACACACACATGCATCTTGTCAGATTGCCCATAATGACACTTGGAAAGGTATTTGCCTAAAAGTGATTGCAACCCAACCATGGAGACCGAGGGTTCGGCAATCACCGCCAGGCAGGGTGGCGTGTCATTTTGCTTCAATCGGCATGATGAATCTTTTTACATAACGTGAATCACTGTCTAATTGTGAGTCTGATTGCACCTACCATCGTCAGCATGCTCACAGCTCCCCGGCCATGGAGAAGCAAGGAAATTACAAAGAGCTAAACCTTGGCACATCAGAAAAGGAAATCGGCTCTCACAAAAGCAAAGTGGCCTCGTAGATAAAGGGTTAGAGAGTCCTAGTGGCTTAGCACAGTGGAAGTCACTGAGTGTGACAGGGAGAAATGCCACCAGGACAGCATCTAATCCACCCATGGACACAGAATCTCTGTGGAGACAGCCACCTGCTAGACGATGTGGCACAATGGACACCCAGCAGATCTGGTTCAAACCCCAGCTCGGTCACCTCCCGCCCTTAACTCTCATCTTGCCTTGATGTGGAGTCAAGACTGAATGTGATCCTATTTGGCTGGTCCTCAGCAAATGTTACTTATGTTTTCCTTTGTGAAAATTAAATCCACTTATGGCCATACTAGCTATCACATACAACCATCAAAAATAGGGTCTCAACCCAGCTTTTAAATGAGCCAGCTCGAGTCTCCTTGATCATCATCCCTCCCACCTCCCCCCACTTCAGGACACCCACCACTTCAGCATTTCAACTTCTGCCAAGGTCAGCCACCTCAAGGGCAAAGGAGGTGACCCCCACGGGGCTCTGATCTGAGACGGGACAGACTGGTCTGCAACAAAATCACGTCTGTGTGTTGGTCTGTTACAGAGGCAGTGACTTCAGGCTCTCCAGCGTTGCCATGGATTAGTCATTCTCTTCACGAAAGCACTGTGCGTCCAACAAGGTTGCTGGGAAGACAAGCAACCTAACGAATGACCTGCCAGACCCCTTGTCACCGGAGAGTGTACTGAGCGCTCACAATAGCCCTCTGCATTAGCTACTGTTGACAATGATCATCGTGCCGGTGAGGTTCAGAGAAGTCTCTCAACGTAACTGCAGCCGCACTCTCAGCACATAATGAAGTCATCACTCAAACCTAACCGGAGTCCAGACTCAACACAGAACCTCCTGCTCCTTCTGGAGTCCCTGAAAGAGAAACTCGGTTACGTTCAAATATGTAGCTCATTGTCTGGGATAACTTGGGTCGGAATTGTTAGATTTGAGATCAAGCATACGTCCCATGCTTATGTTTTCATAAAAACATACTAAAAAGCAGAATGGTGTCCGGCTATGGATGGGATCAGGCGTGAGCACATTAGCTGTGTTACTGCATGGGTCTGTCAGCACAGGCTTCTCTAACCAAACACCACAGACTTGGTGGTTTAAACAACATTTATCATCTGGCAGTTCCAGAGGCTGAAAGTCCACGGTCAAGGTCGAGTGAGAAAGGTCAGGTTCTGGGGATGCCTCTCTTGCTGGTTTGCAGCAGCCACCTTGTCTCGGTGTCCTCACTAGGTGAAGAGTTCTCTGGTGTCTCCTCTTACAAGGACACTAATCCTACAAGATTAGGGCCCCAGCCTTTTGACCACATTTAAAATAATTACTCCTTAGAGGCCCCATCTCCAAATACGGCCACTTTGGGGGTTAGGCTTTCAACATATGAATTTGGGGGGGTCACACATTAACCACGTATTATCCATGACATCATGCGTGGGTCATTTGATACCTCTGAGCATCCATCCAAGATGCCACTATGTTACTTGCCGGCCTCAGAGGATTTCTATGAGGATCTAATGAAATGTACATGAAGCTGTTTTGCAAACTGTTAGGAACTGCATAAACATCTCCTAAACAAGAATGAGAGAATGGTAAATGGCCTGGACCAGGATCACTCGCTCGTTGGGATCTTTCTGCACATCTTCAGAAGAGGAAAACCACTAGCTACAAAGAGAAATCTTATTTTTTTTGAATTCAGGATAACAGCATGAGACCTCCCTGGTCAATTTCCCACATTTCCTTTCAGACAGTGAGAAATGAGACCAGACTCTCATTAAAATTCTAGCAACAACAAAGTTGGGGAGGTTAAGAGCAGCCTGAATCATTCAGGAAGGAGTTTCGAAACCCAGGTGGAGAGAAGAGGGAGCTTCTGTCTAATGAGTACACACGGCCAATCCCCATGTCTCCCTGCCTTGAACACTCTGCTGATGTTGGTTATATTTAGCACGCTTGTAGTACTGTGTTAGGTAGACAACATCCTAAAGAAAATATCACTCGTGTGGACAAGAAAGGGTTTCCATAGAAAGTAACCTCACAGGGTGATCTGAGCACACATTCCTAACAGGGCAGGCCATGGTGGGTGGTCACACCCCAGGCATATAGCTTCTTTAGTAAATGTTTATCGCTGCCTTGAACTAGCCCCGTCCGCTGTTCTTCCGCACCTAGGTTAACACACCTTGGAAATGAGCATAACCACCCTTGAGAGAGCACATAATCTTAGCTGTGCTGTAATCTGCTCCCCATCTTGCTTTCTCTCACCTCCAAATAATCTTCCTTAGGTCCCCTCCTTAATTTCAAATGTGTCAAAGAAACTGCAAACTGTTTTTCTCCCGAGCACTTGAGATCCTGCTTCCCTGCAACCGTCCTCAGTTTGGGCTCAAATAAATTCTTATAAAAATTCTCTACAGGTGTGGACGTTTCTTAGGCTGACATCAGAAATTGATGTTTGAAACAGTCTATGTGAACAAACATAACCTTTGATTTTCTGACAGTGGCTGTTCCTCGGCCGTCTCTGCATGGGTCCTCAGGGTCCTTCCATTGTCATCATTCTTGTGCTTTTTAACTTACCAGCCCGTCTTCTCACTCTGGGGTCCAGGATGTCCTCTGGAGAAAATGGTTGAGAGATCACAGGAGAGAAAGAAAAGTGTGGCCCTACACTGGATTCTGGGAACCTGGGTCAGAGGAGCGCCCAGTACCCTGCCACGGCAGAAGGAACAGCGTGAAGGGGGCAGAAATCTGGTGCAGTGCCCTGTCGGTCCCCATCCAGACAAACTCGGAGCAATGGCGTGGTGGTTGTTTTCACTAGTAGAGGACACCACGTTTCTTTTCGAGAATGTTACGGAACTAAGATCCTGAAAATAGCCATATTTCCCACTCCCATTCACATTTTTCAAAGTGAATAGTATTCATTGGAAAGCTAAAAAATGTATAAGTGAACATTTTTTTTCTATTCATGGTATTTCAATTGTACTAAAAGAAAGAACTTGCCCTGGCCGGTTTGGCTCAGCGGTTAGAGCGTCGGCCTGCGGACCAGAGAGTCCCGGGTTCGGTTCCCGCTAAGGGCATGTATCTCGGTTGCAGTTTGTCCCCGGCCCTGGTTGGGGTTGTGTGGGTGGCAACCAGTCGATGTGTCTCTCTTACATCGATGTTTCTCTCTCTTCCTCCCGCTCTATCTGAAGATAAATGCAAAAATGTCCTCAGGTGAGAATTAAAAAAAAAAAAAAAAACATAGCCCACAAAAGAGTGGAGAAGGCCTGGGGCAGGAACCAGGTGGAGGGGGGCAATGGGGAGGGGAAGGGGGGACATCTGTAGTACTCTCAACAATAAAGATATATAAACAAACAAATAAATAAATATTTTTAAAAAGAAAGAAAGAACTTGCCCTGTGGAAGTTCTGCACTCGACACAAAGCACACTCACTGCTCGGAAGGTTTTCACAGCAGAGGCTGAATTCCCATCCTCCTAAATTCTGTGAATTGTCTGTCATCTTAGGGTTCAATTGTACTGGGGTTCTCAGCTCAGGGTGAGTGAGCGATAACCTAGCAAAGGGAAATGAGGGGGAGACCCCCACAGAAAGGAGTTCTTCCAGGATGGGCTCAAACCTAATCATTCACAGGATATTTGTGGCCCGAATGCCTCTTGTCACGTGGGTAAGAGAGACATTCGAGGAATTGCGAAACGAATGTCTTCCGTGTTGAGCTGGGTTTCTACCTCTCGGCCGCTCTACGATGCCTCCTGTCCTTGTTCGGCAGTTTATGATAAATCTGTTGACCTAAAAACCAAGGAAGGCTGGGAAGATGGTCGGCATTGATGTGACCTCTTTTTGCCCTCCCCCAGGAAGCCTGTGCCTCCGTGAAACAAGAGAGCAGCCTGCACCCCTCACTACACACCGTCTTGTTGGCTGAGGAGCTGCCCACACCTTCCAGTTCTGTCCTGATACGTCTTTCTGAGCCCACAGGCCTGGACGGCCACTGGAAAGCCTTGAGGGAGAGAGGATTTGTAAAAGGAAATCACCAGACTTCTTACAACGTTACCACAGGACACCAGACCATATTTCACATGGCAGAAGCACTTTACGAAAAGGAACCGGGAAAAAGAGGAGAGAGAGGTCTCATTTAATGTTATTCTAGATGGACAGCTGCCTGATTCTTCAAATGCTTCAAAATTCCCAAATGTTTGAAATATTTCAAAATAGGTATCTCAGTTGATCAAACCAAAATTGTCCCTGTTTCAGCTGTTTTCATGAGAGATTAACTAGGTCTCTAATCGGCCACAAGAGGGCGCCGCCTGGAAGAATACTAGGTTAGACACAGCAGCAGTTCTGCACGGGGTTCTGATAATAGATGATGGGAAAGTTACCTTTCACCTGCCCTCACATTGCAGGTGAGGCACTTACCTGGGGACCCAGAAAACCTCGGTCATCAAGGCAAATAATATTTTTGTGCAATATTTTTAAAAATCAAAATTCATGCAAAAAATCCTATAATGAATAAAACATCAAAATTTTAAATAACAATGGGATCTGACAGTGCTGGGCTGAGCCAAACCCAAATCTGAGGCAAAGGAAACATGTGCACCCTTTTCTGAATGTTTTGAATTCAAACAAAATTCATGTTGTGAATTTTTTCAATGTTTTACTTTTTCCAGAACATTAAGGTAGTTGAAAAATATTGAAAAACTGAAAAGTAGGTATATTAAAACTCACAGTGTTAAGTTTAAATGTTTTAATTACATCAAAATCAAAATATATTAGAATTTTACTTTTCTGATATTAATGGAAGCAAACTCATGTGTCATATTTTTAAAACCTACACTTTTGCTTATCTGGTCGTCAGTTGAGAGAATTGCTATGTCTGCATCAAGTAACAATCTTAATTTTATTTTAAATTAACTTTAATTTGCTAAAAGTTATTTTATGGGATACATAAATGTTAAACATTTGTTAAACATAATGTTAAAAAAAACTCTCAAGGCTATTCTAAATTTGGGTCAAATTTCAGTAAGCAAAATCCATAAGTGACATTTAACAAATCCAGACATATTGTTGATTTATACTACAAATTATTGATGACAGGGGCTACTTAAAAATCAACTATTTCCGATGAAACTTGTCCAGGACTTAAACTGTCGGAATGTGTTTTGTTTTGAGCAGGGACAGTGGATGCCATTTGAAATCGGATGCATTCATGCAGAATAACTTATTTTTAGTAAGTTCAAAATCAGAAGACAGTTTGCTTAATTTTGAGTTTCTCCATTTCAAATGTGAAATTAGGACATTTATAATCTCCTCAATTTTGATTTCATACCCACTTTGCCCGTAATAACTGATACTCATCTGATGAAGCATACATTTCTAATGCTTTTCTTTTCCTTTACATTTATTTTCAAATGCAGAAAGAATATTCATAATTTTTGCCAAAGTTTTAAATTCATCAAACATACTTTCAAACTTACTCTTTCTCTCATTTGGTTTAATTTACAATGTTTATTGAAAAATGAGGCAAGCAAAGAGGTCAATTTTGGAAATACTGTTGATGACTTCGCTTTTATTAAAGTCAAGAAGGTAAAATTATAATAAATTCTAGTTTGAATATATATAAAATATTTCAATTTAAAATCATGTAAGTTTTAACGCTCTTTCAATTTTCAATATTTTTTTTATTTCCTTCAATGTTTAGGGAAAAATTAATGATTAAAAAAAGCATAAAAATGTACATAGGAGTGTGCATTTCTCCTCCCACCACAGACTCTGGTATGGTGCTGCCAGCCTATGTCAGTGGTGCTCATGGGCCCCTAGTTTCTGGCGGGGAGCATCTGTGCCCCAGGTGACCATGCCCTGCCTCTCTGCAGCCCATTCACACAGCTCAGTTGTCAGGGTCCCTTCAACCTTCCCTTTGCACCCTCACCCCATAGTCTCTCCTGTCTCCCTGCTGTGCTCAAATCTCAAAGAGATGAAGGAAAAGTGAGGAAGGGACAATGGCTGTGTGCATCACTTTCTTTACTTTCTGTCCACCTTGTGCTCTGAGAACACCATGGACGTGGGAGCCAGGCTTCTGGCTGGTCAGTCCCTGCTCTGTGCCCCCGGGTGAGCTGTGCAGTCCTCTGTGCCCTAATTTCCCCGTTAATATAAAAATATGCCACCTAGGGTTGCTCTGAGGGTAAAATGAACTTGGCCACACACACGTGCACACACAGAGCACCTGGTGAATCCTATGTCAGTATCACTAGCACAGTTCTAGGTAAAATTGTAGGCAGGGTGCTTTCCTCTGGCTGAGCCACCGGTCAGCCCCAAATGTTTGTCAGGGCTGAGATTCAATGTCACCATCTCGCCAACTGATGAATCAGCGTGACCCCAGCACACGTCGCATGCACGGTGGGTCTGTATCAGAGCTGGGGAAGCCCGAGTGGGGGAGTCTGCTGATTTTATAGCAAGCCGTGAGCAGGCCTGCCTGCTGTCTTCTGTGGGGAAGGAGGCGTCCTTTGCATCCTCTCCAAGGTATCCAACTGCAAAACAGTGCCAACAAGTGTCCTGAGTAACAGAGCGGTCAGGGCCTTGTCATCTTGGCACACCCAGCAAGGTGTGTGGGGGGCACAAGAGTTCTCAGAGAACTGCCTACCTGCAGTCACTCCCTTCCTGTTCCACCCCAGTTGGTCTCTACTGGCCCCGGGCACCGAGGGCTCTAACATACTGTGAGATTCTCTCATTGATGAATATAGCTTATCCTCATCTAACTCTCCCTACTATGTTACAGACTTGATGCATTATCCCTCCTGGATAGAAGTAAGGTGCTTTTTACATCCTAAGGAATGAATCTCTAATAGTGTAATTTCATGCCCTATGACTCATGAGTGAAAGAGAATGTTTCCTGAGACATTCCTTGAATCCAATACTTTATTCTAAGTAATGAAGGGACAAGGTGCTCAGTGGTCTCGGAAGGCCTTGCTGCCGGAGGGCTGGAAGGAGACTTCATTTAAGCTGCTGTGGTAGTTCCCTAGGGCTGCCATAACAAACTACGACAAATTGTGGTTTAAAATGACAGACCTTTATTCTCTCGCAGTTTTGGAGGTCACAGTTCTGGAGGCCACAAGTCCTACTTCCAAGTGTCAGCAGCGTTGTTCCCTTCTGAAGGTTATGAGGGAAGACTCGTTAAAGACACCACAAAGAAGCAGAGACACATCCAGACTGCAGATGCATGAGGGTTTCCAGAGAGACAAAGTCAATAGGACATGTGCAAATAGGAGAAAGAAGTATTATAAGAAATTGGCCCGTGAGATTTTGGAGGCTGACAAGTCCAAAATCTTCAGGGTAGACAGTAGGCTGGAGGCCCAGGGAAGAGTCGATGCTACAGTTGGAATCCAACTTGCTGGCAGAGTCTCCTTGCTTGGAAAGCTCAGTCTTTCTATTCTATTAAGTCCTTCAGCTGATTAGATGAGGCCCACCCACATTAGGAAGTGCAATCTGTTTCATTCAAAGTCTACCTATTTAAATGTTAATCTGATCCAAAGACATCTTCACAGACACACCAGAACACTGTTTGACCAAATACCTGGGCACTCTGGTCCAGTCAAATTGATGAATATAATCAGCCATCATGTGGGGCATTCTTCAAGTCAGTGGCAGGGAGAAAACGGCAGGGGAGTGGGAGGAGGCAAAGCTGGGGATTTGACAACCCTGTGAATACATGGACCTGGTTCCAATCCTGACCCAAAGAAAGGAACAGCAAAAAGGGACTGCTGAGACAAGACAGGAAACCTGACCGTGGACTGGGCATTAGATGATAACAAAAGGCACCCTTAACCATGGTAGGTATGATAATGGCTTGTGGGAGAATGCCCCTACTGTTCACAGACGCATGGTCAAGTGCGTCGGGTTCCCATGACCTTTCATGAGAGCTGCATTAAAATAATTTCATAAGAAAAAACATGGAAAAACAGGTGAATAAAGCCAATGCAGCAAACCCCAGATCTTTGTTGAGATGTGGGGGTGCTCTGTTTCGGGTATATTTGAAAATTTACATGATAAAGTAATTTGAAGAAGTGTGATCTGACACTGGGCAGTAGAGGATACCACATTGAGCATAGATATGTATTTGCTAAACTCTCATTATTTTATAAATATCTTCGTGGATTCTCTCGGTGTTCTTTTTTTCTTCTCAAACTCATGACTGAAAATAGCAAAACTGCTTTCTATCGCTTAGCACATAAAAGCGATCGGATTTGGAATTATGTTAATACCGTTTACCCAAGTTCCAGAGAACATTTGCAAATTCCCGCTGTGAGAGTATTTCTAAATATTAGTAAAACATCAGGTGGCAACGGAACGCACGGGGAGGGTTGGACCGTGTGTTAATGGCAGGCTTATGCACAACTGGCTAGTTGGGTCTAAAGACATTCCAGAGATATTTTTATCTTAATTTGTATTTTATTCAGAACTCTTAGTAAAACAGCAATATCATGTAAATCCCAGAACACTTCATACTTTCCCTGAATGCACCTCTATTTGGGCCATCTTAAAGGGATAGCAACATTTCCACAATTTCACGTAGGGCCGTGAACACAGCAAACAGCAAATTTTAGTAGAAGAACGCGCAAGAAATGCATTTGAACGTTTCTAAATGAGATTTGCAGTTAAGGACCCACATAATTTCCACAAGCCCTTAATTTATGTATGCAGGTCTTTAAATGTTTTCTAAAAGAAAAAAAAAGATAAGATTTTCTTTCTTTAAAATTAAAGGCTTTTCTCAGTAATAAATTTTCACTTTAGAACGCAGTAGGGTTTCTCTTGAAAAGAAATAAAACAGTATTGTTCCTTTTTTTATCTTACCAAAAGGAAGATATCCCACGCTGTCTGCAAGGAATAATTTTATCAGTAAAAACTTCATAGTGGGGGAAAAAACATTTCTATGTTCCAGAGGAAGCCAAACTACACACGCTAGGTGGTTATCTCGGGTAGTTTCCAGGGCCAGATATTTAGGCTCTCTCTGCATTTGGAAGAAAAAGGAAAACGCTGGTCCCAGCTCCACCAAGCAAGGGCATAAGAAATGTTGTGGTCCCACTAGCTGGGCTGCGGGCTCCTCTTTACCTGGAGCCACGCCCGAGCCTGCAACATCCGTGTTCCTTTGCTTGCAGAGTAGTAAATGCAGATACATACAAATTACTTCTCATGTTGCTGCAATTCTGACCTCAGAGCTGAAGGTTCCAGTCCCCTTTCAGGTCCGTGCAGGTGGGCCTGTGGGAGGGACTGAGGTCAGAGCTTCCTCTGCTCTGGGCGGAGCGGGGAGTGGGGGGCGGGGGGTGTTATTTGCTCACAGAAATGAATACCAACCCGCTGAACTATGGGTACTGAGGTGGAAGTTCAAGCAAATTCCGAACTATTTAAATCCGGTGGAAGTCCGTTCTTTCCGCAGGTAAAACACAGACCTGAGCCAAGCAGATTTGCTGTAATTCCATGGAGTCGTTTGAAGAAGGTTTAATAACCAGAGTAAGAAGATGAAACCGGGATGAATCGAGTCTTTCTCTCTTTGGAACTTATTCCTCCAGCGTCATGGGTTTTCAAAACATAGATTGTTTTTCATCAAGCCCGTTTTAACAACTGGTGAAATATATTTAATGCCTAACTGCAAATATGGTTGAACGATCGTAGACTATGTAGACATAATTAGTTGCCTCTAGCAACGAACACAATGCATTGCTTTTCTGAAGCCCGCGGAAGGACAGAGCAACGCGAACAGGCCACAACCTTAGTGACGAAAACCAGATGTCACTTCCTGGAGGAGGAATCAGTGTCGCGGAGAAGAGGCCTGTGCACCCCCCCCAACACACAGGGACCAGCAACATCAGACTCAATAGCCAGGTGGAAAATGACATGGTCATCGCTTTCCCAGACACAGACCTGTCCTGGCATGAGCTATGCTTTGCAAGATACCACAATGCCACGCACAGGTCGCGCCAACCTGGTGGAATGTTGAAATTAAACATGAATCACTGGGCACGTTAAATGGATGGCATCTCGTAATCACCTAGCTAGCAATGAAGCACTCCTGGAAGTGACCGGGGTGGGTCATGTGGAGCGTTATTAAATACAATGACGATACACTTTAGAAATAAAAGCTGTCGGGTCATGCATGGCTCTGTGGTCAGAGATGCGAAGGACTCCGCGGCGCTCCAGCCGGCTCTAGGTCTTGCTCCAGCGAGGGCCAGCCCACGACGGCCGTCGGGGATCAGAGGCCTTCCGCAAAGCAGGACAGGAGGCAGGAGCGCATGTGGGCTGCCCCTCCCGGCGGTGCCTTCGCTCCTGTGCCAGAAACTTCTAGTAAATAAAAATAAAATGGAAGGTACTACACTTTTATGTACTCAAAGAGCTTTCCTTTTTATGGTTTGCTTCCATTAGCGCGCGCGCAAGCACGTGTGTGTGTGTGTGTGTGTGTGTGTGTGTGTGTGTGTGTGACAGAGAGGCTGGGGATGTTGGAAGACAGAGATTAATAGCTCTTAGGAAGATCAAGGCCTTGCTGTTAGCTTTTCCTTGCAGGCATTCCCCACATCACTCATCTAAAACACTTTATAATAGTCTGATGGAAAGGGAGGGTGATTTTTATGATGTGAGTTAAATGGAAATTAGGGTGATTTTTGAAACTCTAACATATGGCCCTACTGATTACTTTCCCCAACAAATTTTTCATGTGGTTGTAATCTCAATTTGAGTAAGAGTCTACAGGGGAAACGGGAAGGTATGAACGCCCTGTGCCCTCGAGCCTCCTAGGACGACAATAAAAACCAAATTTCCTCCAGTCGAAGGAAAATTTGAGGCAAGTAGAAAATTAATGGTCGTGAAACACCACCTCCAGAAAAATGTCCCTGCAAGTGTCTTTCCTAACAATGGTTTTCAGCCAGAACGGACAAAGAGAGAGGGGATTTTTTTTATATATACATATATAAGGCTGTAGCCAGACAGGCTCCGGAGCTCCAGAAAGCAGCCTTACCAGGCAGTCAGGACAAATACCAACGTAACACAGGCTTTAACGGAGGCCACAGGACCTTCCAGAATATTACTCCTGATGTGAGGCATGTGGTAAAACTTCACTTGATCACCTTTGTGGTCTTAGCTTAAAAACAACTTTTTTTTTTTTTTAGCTATAAAAGAGACACATGTTTACTGCACACAGTTTTGAAAATGCACATAAGTATAAAAGAAAACAATCATTTAAAATCCCAAGACCCAGAGATAATAGCTGTTCTTCGCTATTACCACTTTGGTATTTTCCAGCCCCTTGTTTAATGTAGAAAAGATATATTCATAAGGTAACATAGTTGGGGCTGTGCTCCACATGAGTCTGGCCGGCTGCTTTTTACTTCATTTCCTGCCCTCCGCATCGTCCTGTGTCATTAAGGACTTGACAAAATCCTGTGTAAAATCCTAAAACTGTGTAACTGTCCACAGTGTATTCCATCCCCACCGATAGCGCGTTTTAATGATGACATTTTTAATTTTCCTTCTGCTGCACATTTGTAAATATCAGAACACAGATTGATTAAAGAACTTGTATACTGTTTCTTAATGTCAGAGAGCTTCAGGCCCTGTTGATCAGATACAAAGTATTGGAACTGACGGAGATTCTCAGTGGCCTTGGAGGGAGGCGGGGCCAGACACCAGAAATGCAGTCTTTGCTAGTTATTTGGGAATAATCATCTCAGCACTTGTTCCAGTGCTACCTGTGACACGTGGCATTGCATCTGCACAGAGAACTAGGCCTTCTGTGAAACGGGCGAGAAAAATCTCCACGTGTGGGGATCCCAAGGTTGCTCCAGAGTGAGGATCTGATTCCAAAATGCTCCTCGTACAGGGAGGGGATGGTTGGTGTGGGGGGCACCAGGCACGGTGCCAAGGAGCCCCAGGACACAGGCTGATTCTCCAGGAGCATGAGTGCGACTCCATGTCCTCGTCTGTGAAAGGGGTTTTCCTGCCGCTGTAAAGGGCTGCTGCGGGTGTGCAAGGTTCAGGACAGTGCTCCCCACAGAGAGGAGCTCAGGACATCACTGCTGCTGTTGCTATCGTTGCAATTACATGCTCTAGTGTACGCCTCAGTATAGTGTATGGTATCGTTATTATAATAATACAGTTATTGATTTACTACTGCTCTCCTCATAGTTGCTAATGATGTGCTCTAGTATACAGTACACTGCAGTTAGTATAATAATATAGCTATTGATGGTATGGCCGTTGCTAAAATATAATGATTACAACAGTATAGTTATTAATATGTGAGTTAATAATATTACTGTAATACTAGAGGTAGTAATAATATACTATTGTGTATTATTAATATCAGCAATATTGCCAATGGTGTTGTACAGGAAATAAAATGGCATTTACAGTCTAAGGACTTGATTGTATCTGTTTATTTTCATATATGTTTTTGCCTGTATGTATATGGCATGTGAATACTTGTGAGTGTATAAAATAGTCCTTAGAAAAACTTAGGCTTTTGTTTTGTTTTGTTTTTAAATATGTTTTTATTGATTTTTTTAAAGACAGAGGAAGGGAGAAAGAAATAGAAACATCGATGTGAAACAGAAACTGATCGGCTGCCTCCTGCACTCCCCCTATTGGGGATGGAGCCCACAACCCCCGCATGTGCCCTGATTGGGAATCCAACCGGGACTTCTCAGTCCGTGGGGCAACGCTCAGTCCACTAAGCCACACTGACCGGGCAAACATTTTAGTTTTAAAAGAACATTGAAGTATGTTTTGACTCGAGAAGGAGGCGATCTGGGGACAGTCTCACGGTGCCGTTTTCACATCGGCTGGAAGTTGGCCCCACATCCACTCTGGAACCACAAATGCAGGAGTGAAATGAGCCGTTTTCATCCCGTGTAGTCTGGGAATAAATGATGGTAAGTGACATTTTGGAGGAAGGTACAAATCAGGAGGGGAAGACGCTGGCAGAGAATCCAAGGAAATTAATTTTATTGGTAGAAAACAAAGAAGCTGAGACAGAGAAGTGGGGTTCCCCTGGGAACAAGTGTGGTTCCCCTGGGAAGGAGCAGGGCAGGGCACCTAGTCCCCTGGGCCGAATCCAGGCCTGCTCCCGAGGTTTTCCCACCACCTCCTTCAGTCCGAGTCTCTCAAAGGGAGAGCACAAATACCCCCTCCCAGTTTCTCCTGAGCCCATTCCAGGAGATACACACCATCGCTATGCAGCGCTGGGATCCAACATGTTAACCATTACCTGAGATCAATTTTACTCCAGAAGGAAATTACAGGAGGAGTAAATAAATTCCAAGTGAGAGGTTAAAAATGCTATTTTATTAGGAAAATAGAAGGCTGGATATAAGGAGCCAGGTAAGTCACATTGAGAATACAGCGCGATGGGAACTTGAACCTCACACGCTGAACCAAGCCGGTCTGTGGGGAAGAAGCAATCTCAGCCCAGTATCTGCAAGTGAGTTTCTAGGACTCCTGTAAAAGCAAAAGAAAGCACCACTTTCCCGGGGGCTTCATAATAAATCTAAATGCTTTGCTAATTGCCTGTCACCACTACAAATAGCATTTGCTTTTCGGGGAGCCTTTTTTTAAAAGGCCCTGGAAATAAATCAGAACTTTTAATTCATTTGAAGACAGGCTGAGAAAAAAACACAGGGACTGAGAGGAGGGCTTCTCGGATAACAGGCTAATCTTGGGCATTATCTGAAAGGTGTTATTGTTCAAAGGGGACATAACCAGAGTCAGCTAATTGTTTATGTACTATTTTCCTTCTAAAGGCTGGGAGAAGCCACAGTGATAAAAACGGCACCTTGGAAAGGTTAGTAAATGTGATGGGCACGGCGGTTCCCAGCAGGATTTGGAGGTGAGGCCCCCACCTTCTCGGAGGGGCTACGAGGTCCTCACACTGAGTTAACAGCGAGCTTCTTCAGCAACTCCAAAGGCCTCTTGCGTCGTGGCGATACTTTTTTCCTAGAAAGTGGAATTCAGTATAATATCAAGCTACACAGTCAGAATATTGTGCTCCTCGAAATTGCTTCTTAAATTCCACCAAGTGACAGAAATCACATGCCGTCACAGGGAAAGTTTCATCATCGAGTGTAAGCAATACGGGGCACTGCTAACCTCTCCAAAAAAAATGAGTTTTCAAATAGAAGGTTTAGAGATTTAAATGCAGAGCTTCCATTCAAGGGATGATAGTAATTATTATAGCAGAGTCCCTAAGACTGAATCACCTTAGAGTTTCAACAAGAAAAATGTCAAACTAAGAGAAATTTTTAGGATAAAAACCTATAGCAAAACCCAGCTGGTGTGGCTCCACTCAGTAGTTGAGCGTTGACCCATGCACCAAGAGGTCACTGGTTTGATTCCCGGTCAGGGCACATGCCCAGGTTTCAGGCTTGATCCCCAGTAGGGGGCATGCAGGAGGCGGACAATCAATGTTTCTCTCTCATCGATGTTTCTCTCTCTCTCTTTTTCTCCCTTCCTTTCTCTCTAAAAATCAATTAAAAAAATATATTTTTAAAAATCTATAACAAATTATTGAGGCATGAGTGGGCAGAGCAAGGGATTTTTAGGGCAGTGAAACCACTCTGTATGATACTATAATAGTGGGTTCATTTGTCCAAACCCATAGAATGCACACCACAAAGAGCGACCCTAATGTCGACTATGGACTCTGGGCAATGAGGACGTGTCAGTGTAGGTTCGTCAATTATAACGAATATACCATCTGGTGGGGATGTTGATGGGAGGGAGCTGTGCCTGTGGGGGGCAAGGGGTGCATGGGAAATATTTGTAACTTCCTCTCAGTTTCGTTGTGAATCTAAAATTGCTCTAAAAAATAAAGTCTATTAAAATCCTATAGCAGATTATTAATCAGTGTTATTAAATTTCATTCACAATCAAATTAGGCCATTATTTTCTCCAGTGTGTCTGTGACTTGCCGCAACTGGCAGGTCACGAGTCTGCTCCCCTAAGTAGGGAAGAGGACACGCTCATCCCTTGGTTGGGACGTTTAAGAAAATGAGAGACTGAGACAGAGGGCATCTGAGTGTCTTCTCCAGGGAAAACATCTAACTGGTGCCAGAGCAAAGATCAGGCCTCCGGCCGCCTCAAGCCTCGGGAAGCGAGGCCCAGGTGTTGCTGGACCCACATCGCAGTCCTAGCCTGGTCGTTCCCTCTCTTCTCTGGGAGTCACCGTGATCAAACGCCTGACCATGGAGACCGTCTGGGGTAGAGAGAACTCACGAGTAACCACACAGCCAGCAGCAACCTCGAACCAGCCAATGCCCACACTGGATTTCTTTGCTGGTCCTGGAACTCTTGGGTTGTGTTTTTAAAATTTGTCAAAGCTGTACCTTTGTGGGAACCAGAGAGAGAAACAATCTGGTTAGAGTTCTCTATCAGGCACTTCTGCCCATTCCCTGTCATCATTCCGTGATTAACAATATTGACGTTTTCCTAACAAAGCAGTCTGGCAGGCTGACCAGGGTGTGGGGCCTTACTTATTTGTCAGACATCAAAAACAATAAAATGAGGTAACATTGTAAATCTCTGTGTCATTTACAGTGTGACTTCTTCCACTATCATTGCATAAACCCCACAACTGTCCTATCCCCAAAGTGTTGTTTTACCCCCATTTTCTATACGGGGAAACTGAGGCTCAGAAAAGCTGAGGAACATGGCGAGGTCAGGGCAGGTGGGGAGCGGGAGGCTGTGGCTCAGACTCCAAGTCTTTTCATTGCATCACCGGCCCCCAGCCACTCTCTTTTATTCTAGTAACTCCAATGATTTGAACAAGAATTACCTTGTGTTTTTAGATCCAAAATATTGTACCATAAATGAAGAACCAGGAGCTGGCGTGATCACTCAGGTATTTTGGTCATCTTTACAGCCAGTTTGGGTCTGACTGACAATATAATAACAGCACTTAATAGACCCCCAGGGTAAACTGGCGTGTGGGAGCCAGTATAATGCAGACCCAGTCTGAGAATGTATTTGAAGGTTTTGCAAACACCCACAGCCAAAAACCCCAAAAGTATTATTTTATTACTCATTATGGAAATACCAGAGCCATGTGAAAAGTAATAGAAATACAGGAGGCGGCGGATTGTTTTAGATAGAATTGTGGCTCTACCGCGTGCACGGAAATAAAAGCCTTCCGAGCAAAATGATTTATAAATAAAAGACGAGTCACTAGCATGTATTATAAATGATGCCTTTCCTGCCCTGGGTATCATAAAATGCTTTCCAGAATCTTACAAAATGCAGCCTGGCAGGGGTGTGATGAAGGAGGGAATTGCAATGTCTCATCAGAGGGACATGTGGGGGCACACGTGGCCGCGGAGAAGCAGGCAGGCCCCTGGCCTCGTGGTGACCTGTGATCCTTCACACACTGCACACAGCATTGCTACAAGCCTAATTAAAATGTAATACATGGAGCAGGAAAACATAAAAGTATAATACCGTCTATCACCACGGGCTCCACCCCACTGAGAATGAGGGGGACAACTTTCTGATCTGAAAATAAATTTTTATGAAATGTACACATTTTAAAACGTCATTTGAGGAAAGAAAACAAGATGCTGGGCTACTCTTCAGCCCCCAGTGCAATGTATTTGCTTGAGGAGTAAATGCCGAGTTTTTCAGGGAGGTGGATGGGAGGGAGGGAGGGCTGGAACCGCTGGTGTCTGTCCTCAGAGCACCCAGATCCCAGCTCTGCTGGCTGAGCCCTGCAGTGCAACCAGGAAGGGGTCTCCTGCAAAGAGAAGCCAGCACTCCCCTTTGCCTACATCCGATGGACTTACTGATAATTCACATTAAGACTCAGCCTTTCCAGGAAAGCAAAGAAAAAGGAAACGGCTTTACTTGTCACATTTCAACAAAGACACATTGTTCAAAGTCACAAAACTGATAGAAACGGCCAATGAGAAGGAGGCTCAACAAATCACAGGTGGACCTATTTAAAATACCTCTTAAGCGAATAAACTCTCAATATATATTCCTCCATAGGTTTATTTTACTTTTAAAAATAATATAACGAACGACACTTTGAATTTTCCACTGGTGCAAAATTATTGAGGAGAGTGCTGTCTGCTGAGAATTACAAGGCTAGCCACATATGAAATTTCACATTTTCCAAAACACATTATACATTTAAAAGAAATAGATGAATTTTAATAATTTATTTAACTTAATCTAAAATATTATTGCAATGTGTAAATAATACAAAAAATAGTAATGAGATCATTGCATTGCTTTTGTCACGCCAAATCTTCGAATCCAGTGTGTGTTTTCACTGCCGGTTCATCTCACTTTGGACGGGGCCACATTTCGAGCTCACCTGTGGTCACACACGGCCTGTGGCTGCCATACTGAACAGCACAGAATTAGAATATCTAGTCTTACTGGGTTTCAGGAATAGGATGCTCTTACATTGAATTTTATCATAAAATATATTCTATGCTACAACATTATTTTCTTGAAAATATAGCTGTTTTGTGGGGTGAGGGCATTATTTTAAATCGAATACAAAAACATTTAAAAAGGCATTTCTTATTCCTAAATGTCTTGATAAGGTGATATCCTATATGTGAAACAAGGTCCTATACATTCTCATGATTTAGTTTATATGATATAGGAAGAAAAGTTGAAGGACTATCAGTGCAATAACTTCAACAAGCTTTAAATGAGAGACAGAGATGAGCACGCGCTATCTGCCAGATATCACGGTCATAGCATCCTCATAACACTATTAAATAAGTACTGTTATTAACTCTATTTTGAAGTTAAAGAAAAAAAAAAAAGAAACAATTGAGATGGAGAAAAATAAGTATCTCAAAGTTGTGGAGCCAGGAGAGGTGTCCACAGCTCCCTTCCACCTGCTCAAGCCCTCAGCTGTGATGGAACGGTGTCAGTGTGCAGTCCGTGGCCTCGGGGCCCTGTCCGTGGCCACCTGGAGCCCCTCCTCCATCGAAGTTCCAGAGGGTGTGCTTGAGACGGACGGACCTCCAGGTGGGCTATGCTGCAGAATAACTTTAGAGAGAAACATTTTATGGGAAGGATGAGAATGCAAGAAAAATGAAAAAGTAACATAACCCCAAAGAATAACTTTCAATGAACTTACTAAATGTGCTGAGTGGTGTTCAGAAGCCCAAACCAGACACTGCGATGTAAGCTATGTGTCCACGGTGGCGAGGGTTCACCTCACACTCTCTCTGTCCTCTAAATGCATAGAATAGGAATTTCCTTGTGAATATTTTAAAAGATTGCCATTATAAGAAAAAGGGAAGACAACGTGTGGGAGAGAGGTGAGGAGGAAGGGAGGGGAAAAAGAGAGAGAAAAAAGGGGGGGGAAAAACAAAAAGGGACATTATCGCAGAGAAATGTTTTCTTGGTTTTTGCTTTTCTTTCTCTGGACTGGAGGAAGCTTAGCCCAGTCTAGTGCTTCCTTCTAGTGTCTGGAATACGGAATACAGATGTCATGCTCTGAAAAACAAATGAACCAAGCCTTGTCGATTCAGCCCAGAACCCACCCAACTTTGGCGTCCTTTTCATTACAATCTAGAAAAAAATTGACAGGAGTAAAATCATCATTCATCTGTCTTCTATCCTTACAAATTGTGGATTATTCCCCCTTTTTTTTTTCTAAGTGATTTAAAATCCCAGGGCTCTAGAAACGGAGCAAGGAAACGGAATCGTCACAGAAGCTAATCAGCTCTGCCTGCATGTTGTACAATCATCTGTTTCCACAACATTTCTGAGAAGTTTTGGCACGGATGCCTGGCTCTGCTGGGTATCTGGTGAGGTGGTTGTTTTGGCTAGGTTTCGGGGGTTTGTATTCTACAATCTTGGCTGGGATTCTCACTCTTCACCTTAAACCATCACTGATAATCCTGAATCGTTACTGTTTAGGAAATAATTAGGAGTAAAGGGTCAGTCTGAATTGTTGAATGTAACACAGGACATATTAAATCGCTTCAGATATTTCTACATTTTATTGAATTGTTCCTACGTTTTCGAGCCATCCACATTAGTGAACAAAGCCATTGCAATGACCAGCTTTGTGATACACATCTCAGGGGCCAAGAAAGAGAAGATAACACCTTCGAATTGCCAAGTCTTACTGCTGGGAGCAGAGCAGGGTCACAAGGAGACCTGGGAAGGGTCACCAGGTTGACAGGAAGCCTTGTACAGGAAGGGGCCAGCTGGACGTTAACCAGCATCCCCTCCTTCTTGAGGAGGCTTCTTTTTTTTTTTTTCATCCTCACCCGAGGATATTTTTCCATTTATCACCAGATAGAGTGGGAGGAAGGGAGAGAGAGAAACATTGATGTGATAGGGCCACATCGACTGGTTGCCTCCCACATGACCCCGACCAGGGCTAGGGACGAACCGCAACCGAGGTATGTGTCCTTGGCTGGAATCGAACCCACGACTCATTGGTCCTCGGGCGGACGCTCTAACCGCTGATCCAAACCAGCCAGGGTGATGGGGCTTCTTTCTTAACCTTTGCCACGATTCGCCCCGAATGTTGCAGCCGTGCTTTGACAGGCAGCGGCAGAGTCTGATGACTACACTATGCAAAATATCCACATTTTCCAGACATTTTACATTAGTTCTTTTCCTGGTATTCAAGACATTGGAAATTGTATCATTCTTCCATGTCCTCTGGGCTGGTCTTCTATCTTCAGATAAAAACTACAACAGGATTGCACGCCTGAGTGCTCACTGTGTGCTGGGTACCGGTTTAACTTCATCGCATGTTTCTCTTCATTTAATCCTCACCACAAAGGATGTGGGCGGTGCTCTTAGGGCCGTGACACCAATCTGCTTTGCCCAGGTTTGCGCAGCCCGTGGGTGACACAGAAGGCATTCTTGGGAGAAACAGCAATGCACTTGTACAAAAGCAGCCCCTTGTGGGGGAAACTTCATCTGCTTTAGATATTGTCTTATCAGACTTATCTAAAGAGGTGTTTCCCCTCCACCAGCACATGGACTATTATATTAATGGTCCACACGACCCCTGGTTTAAATCTGAGAACCACATGAGCCCCAGTTTAGATCCTTCTTGTGGCTTTGTACTCCCAAATCCTGCAGTAAAATTAATCAGAACAAATCATGAGCAGGCTTCTCTCTTCAGATGTATGTTGAGAACAGAAGGGAGAAAAAGAAAAAGAAAAAAAGAACACTGAAAAGATCATGACAGGGTCCTGACTGTGTGGCTCAGTTGGTTGGAGTGTCGTCCTGTACACCAAAAGGTTGCAGGTTCAATTCCCTGTCAGGGCACATACCTAAATTTCAGGTTTGAGCCCCAGTCGGGGTGACAGGAGGCAACCAGTCGATGTTTCTCTATCTATCTATCTATCTCCCTCCCTCTCTCCTTTTCTCCCTTCTTCTCTCTCAAAAAAAAAAAAATCAATACACATATTCTCAGGTGAGGAAAATAAATAAATAAATAAATAAATAAATAAACAAACAAACAAATAAAAGGTTGTGACAGGGAGCTTACAAACCTAACGGAAAAGATTCAATGGATGCGTTTGATCAAACTGAGATGTGTTCTCACCCCAGGACCTGAGCACATCTCTGTCCCTTTTCAGTGGGTGGGCCCTTGTCTACCTGGTAAGAACTGGATCAGCAAGAGTTGGATCAGTTGAATTTAAAAGACTTTAAAAGCTCAAAATTAAACAAACAAAAATGCCAACAGGAAGGCAAGAGCATACAATGGAGTAAAGACAGTCTCTTCAATAAATAGTGTTGGGAAAATTGGACAGGTTCATGCAAAAAAATGAAACTAGACCACCAACCTACACCATACACAAGAATAAACTCAAAATGGATAAAGACCTACATCTAAGTCACAAAACCATAAAATCCTAGAAGAAAACATAGGCAGCAAAATCCCAGACATCACACACAGCAGTATTTTCTCCAATATATCTCCTAGGGCAAGAGAAACAAAGAAAAAAAATAAACAAATGGGACTACAAAATGCACAGCAAAGGAAATCATCAACAAAATGAAAAAGGAACCCACTATATGGGAGAACATATTTACCAATGATCCATCTGATAGGGAGTTAACTTCCAAAAGTATAAAGAACTCATATATACAACTCAACACCAGGAAGATAATTCAGTTAAAAAATGGACAAAGGATCTGAATAGATACTCTCCAAAAAGAACATACAGATGGACATTAGACATATAAAAAATGTTCAACGTCACTAATCAGAGAGTTGCAAATTGAAATTACAATGAGCTATCACCTCACACCTGCCAGAATGGCTACCATCAATAAATCAACAAAAAAGTGCTAGCGAGGATGTGGAGCAAAGGGAACCCTAGTGCACTGCTGGTGGGAATGCAGACTGTGCAGCCACTGTGGGAAACAATATGGAGTTTCCTCAAAAAATTAAAAATGAAACTGTCGTTTGACCCAGCAACCCCACTTCTGGGAATATATCCTAAGAATCCCAGAACACCAATCAGAAATTCTAGGTTCATAGCAGTGTTATTTACAATAATTACAACCTGGAAACAGCTCAAGTGTCCATCAGTAGATGAGTGGATAAAATAGCTGTGGTACATATACACAATGGGATGCTATGCAGTTGTAAAAAAAGAAGGAAGTCTCACCCTTTGAGACAACATGGATGGACCTGGAAAGTATTATGCTAAGCAAAATAAGCCAGACAGAGAAAAACAAATATCACATCATCTCACTTATATGTGGAATCTAATGAGCAAAATAAACTGACAAACAAAGCAGGACCACCGGCATGGATGCATGGAACATACTGACAAACCCCAGACCGGAGTATGGGTTGGGGAACCAAAAGAGATTAACCGAAGAATACATAGTATGCATATATGCATAGCCCATTGGGGTGGGGTGGGGAGGGAGCTGGGTGGAGGCGGGCAAAGGGTGGGGAAATGCGAGACATCTGTACTACTGTCAACAATAAAAAAATAAATAAATAAAATTTTTAAATATTTAATTAATGAATAAATATGCCAACAGTATTTTACTTTGGCCAAATCCACACAGATGTGAGTCCTTCCTCAGTTCCCAGGAGCACCAACATCTGCTTTGAGCTGGGCCCTCGAGAGCCATTCCAGATCTGTTCCTTCCTTAAACCATGCCACGGGGCCAAGGAATCCCCACTGATATCTTGAAAGATGTCTGAATGTAAAATCCACCTCGACTTTTTAGATTTCTCAAACCTTTGCAGTAGATTCACACACATGCGATTCAACAATGTTTCTCAGCTACTCGTGTTTAAACTGAGCCTCTTCCCAAGCACTCATGTGCAGCTTCGTAGAAAGAACACAGTGCATCCATTTGATCTCCTGTTTCATGGGGTTACCTAATAGTGAGATTATGAAATTGCCCGCTGTTTGCTTAAGTTGTGAAATGATGAATTGCCTAATATTGAGTTACACTGTGAAGTTCTGTGGACACAGAGCACAGCCTGGGAGTTGTGGATGCCGTGTGTGAAGAGGACCCCCTTTGAGTAGCACAGCCCGTTGATGGTCTGTTGACACTGGCCTCCCTCCACGCAGAGGATACCTTAGGGCATAACGGTTATTACCATTGTTTTACCCTGCAATTTCCCATGACCTTCCACAGAGTAAAAGCTCAGGAAATTCTCATTTGAATGAATAAATAATGTTAACAACCCCAAACACTCTTACTGTTTAATGGACTAAACATCAGCTAGAGACTCTGCAAGGACAAACAGAAGCTGTTGGAGGCAGGGTTGTCTTTCGTTAACGTGTCTCGTGTCCACTCAATTTGTCAGACTGTCAAGGGGATTCACAAATTAGAGTGGGACCTCCAGTAAAAAAAAGTTAGTGATAGTTTTTCTGAATTCCATATGGCAGAAACCATAAAACAACTGGCTTTTGCCTGTTCTCCATACCAATTATTCACAACCCTGATATGATGAGGATATGAGGTCTTAGTTGCCATGACATCGTAACTGAGGGACTGTCTTCTGTCATAAACATGATGCATTTAACTTAAGATCTGTTCCTGGTGTCTACATGCTTTTGTAATCAAGACTGTTTTCAAATATTTCAGAATGCGGTTGAAAAAATAAATCAAAGACTCAGAGAGACATTTAATGAACTTTAAGTTTTGCCCAATCATGATATAAATAATAATCCCCATTATTTTTTAAATCATTTTGGGAATAAGGATGATCAATTTTAGTCCGAGGACTTTATTACTTATTGCGGTGTGATTTCACCGCTTCTCTGAATGTCAGGCTGCAGGCTCCGAGGTGATGGCTGTATTATGGGGCTTAGGTAGGAAATGAAGGGGTTTGTGTTCATTGATTGTCTTCTCATCAGAATGGTGCGTGTGGATGCAGAATTGTGGATGTGTGGACCTCCGTACAGTCCCTGCCTGGAAGCCCATGGAGGCTGAGGAGATTGTCTCCTAGTGATCCATCCCCATGCTCTGGCTCTCAAATTACACCACCACCTTCCCTGGGTCTCTAACTCACAAACAGAAGGTCGTAGGATTCCCCAGTCTCCATAATAGCATGGGCCAGTTCCTCATAATAACTCTAGCTAGCTATTCGTCTATACATACGTACATACGTACATCTCCATTTCACATGGACGTCTATTTGCTATCTATCTCACATCTATCTATCTATCTATCTATCTATCTATCTATCTATCTATCTATCTAGTTGGTTCTGTTTCTCTGGAGACCCCTGAATGAAGCACTACCCCCCTCCTTTCCCTGGGCCCCAGCACAACTAATCCCCTCTTTCTTGGAGTGAGACACTTACTGAACTCCTGGTGTTGGAAAATTGAGCTACTGTCCAAACTTCAACCTTCTCTATTTCTTCCTCTGACCGGTTTCACATATATGGCCTGCACTGTGTTCCTCTCCCTGTAAAAATGAGTCATGTCACAGTAATAAAAGGCATAATCAGTGGTAACCATTAAAAATAAAATTACTGTGATAATAAGATCTATTACCATTCATTCTTGCTTAAATGGTTCCTGAAGTCGGGAAGACAAAAAGCACATTATTACGGGTTTTCACAGAGATCTTGGCCAAGATGAAACTTGCTTTTTACAATGAACAAAGAGTGGGTTTCACGTGTTTAAAAACTTTTGCTATTCTTTAAAAAGGAATTGAAATAGGGAAAAGAGTAATGTAAGAGGAGGAAGGTCATTTGGCCTCGCAAGATAATCAATAATACTCCAGATACCGTCACATTTGTCTTCATCCTTCAGTCTTGAAGTTGGTTTTGCGATCTGGCTGGCTTTTGTGGACAGTAAACCATTTCATAAACCCTCCTATCCCTACGACTTCGTGGTCACAGTATTGCTTTTCCTCCCTTCTCTCCGCAGCTTCTCTCTGGTGTGATTTATTTCCTCTTTAGTCACACAGGACTTTTTATCCTCTCCTGCTCACCTGCGCCGGGTAAGTCCCTTCGGATCGGAAGACAGATGGTCAGTTAAATGGGAGTTTCGTTTTCCTATTTGCCGGAAGATCCGGAAGACAGTCTCCTCTTCAGTTTCTCCAATGACTAACTGGGATGCAGAAGGAGACACCTGGCCATCCTCAGGACTTCATAATTCTGTGCTCATTCATTCCCACACTCTGAGTATCCCCCCCACAGCCCTTTTGTTTCCGGATTATGATTTGAAGATTACTTGGTAGAGGGCAAATGGATTAAAAATTGTGGGGGTTTTTTTCTTGACGATGAAGCTGTTGTTATGAACAAACAGAAGAGAGGGACTGAGAAGGGTGACTGATTTTTAGTTGGTACAAAATTGTCTTATTCTTTTAATTTTTCAGTTATACTTGATATACAATATTATATTAATTTCAGGTGTACAACATAGTGATTAGACATTTATACACCTTACAAAGTGAGGGAAGCGTGACGTTCTTTGCCTCTCTCCCTCCTTTCCTTTCCCCCTTACTTTTTCCTTCCTTCCTTCCTTCCTTCCTTCCTTCCTTCCTTCCTTCCTTCCTTCCTTCCTTCCTTCCTTCCTTCCTACCTTTCTTCCTTCCCTCCCTGCCTCCCTCCCTCCCTCCCGCTTTCCTTTCTGTCTCTTGTCATGTTTTGTTTGTTTGAGCCCTGGGTTCCGTGAGTCCCTGAGACTGCGGTACAAGCGTTTCTTGGGGACACTGAGGGCCCTCCTACCCCTGGCTCACAGATTTCCTCAGCCCCCAGGGTCCATCAGGGTCCATCAGGACACTTCTTTTCCATGTGATCTGCAGAACTTCCGGTCCACGTGCCTCTCACCCTTCATTGTCCCTGCGGCAGCTTTACTGTGCGCTTTAGCTAGGCTCCCTTTTCTCCTGGCAACAGGATGATCAGTACTAGGTGGTGTCCCCGAAATATCTTTCTCCTCCACTGTGAGAAGCCATCCTACAGAACCAGCCCTTCATGCAGCTTCCTCCTCTCAGCATTTGATGGCTCTCCTCTGGTTCATGGACATTTCATTCCATTGGTTTTCTTCTTGCTGATGGAACACCAGTCTTTGGGGGGAACCTAGCCATCGCCCTCCAGGGCAGGAAACAAGGGGGCTCAGCCTGCTCAGGCGTCCTCCTCCCGTTAGAATAGAATCAGTCACCGTGAGAGAAGCCTTGGGTCACCCTGTTCATTACCCTGACCATGATGCACAATGACCACACCCCTAAACGCCAAGTTCCTTCATATGTCTACCCTGAACTTTATACTGAGCAACTACAGTATCCCAGATTCTTGTGTCCTGAGGTCTAAAGCCGCAGTAATGGACTCTGGCCACTTACTACCAAAGGGTCGCCATGCACCAAAGCATGGTGAGACCACACACAACACCTAAAACAGAGTCGGAGCCGAGTGTACTGCTTGTTACAGGAAAGGGGTTATTCTAGAAGGTCACAGTATAGGATCAACTGTTGGTCTGCTGTAGGAACCTGGGCCCTGTGGAGTTCAAGGACTGCTGGTCGCTTGCACTTGGCACGTGTGCACAAACGCATGTACACCTGCTTGACTGACTTTGGGAGCTGACACTGGTGGCTTCCAAAGTGTGTTCACAGAGCAGCTGTCACTGGCCATGGACTGAATTTATTTTATTTATTTAAAAATTTTTTTTAAATAGTTGTTTTATTTATTGATTTTAGAGAGAGAGGAAGGGATAGAAACATCGATGAGAGAGAACATCAACTGGCTGCCTCCTGCATGCCCCCCACTGGGGATCGGGCCCACAACCTGGGCATGTGCCCTGACCGGGAATCGAATCGGCAACCTCTTGGTGCATGGGTCGACACTCAACCACTGAGCCACACCAGCCGGGTCTGTGGACTGAATTTAAAGCTGGCCCCGTAGCTATGTGCTATCATGGCAATGGAATAGCCCGCCTGTTCCTAAGTTTATGGGAACTTTTAAACATTTTCAATGTATTACTAAAGAACAAGTTAAGAGCTGTCAACAGGAAGACAGGAGGCCGGGCAACACTGAGGACATTTGAGATGTCCTTCTGAGTGTACTTCGGGTTGGGTGAGGCCTCAGCAAACCTTGATTGTTTTCATCAAAATGTAACTTCAAGTGTATATATATGAAAAAGCTTTAAATTATACTAAAATGTGTTTTTAAATTTTACTTTTAAAACTATAAAATTTAAAAAATACCAAATATAATCATTAAACATAAACATTTTTAAACAAGATTAGGCAATGCTAATTTTTTTTTTGCATTTAAAAAATTCTTAGTGAATAATTTTATAAAAGTAAAATTATTCTCAATTCTAGAATTCAGCACCAATTAGTTGCCAGCAGGAAGAACCACTGTGTCTCACACACCTACATATCTGCAGACTTCACAGTAATCACATTGCTTAAAATTGCAAAGTACTCTTTGCAGCTAGAACCTGAAGAGAAGCAAGAAAATGGATACTTGGCACTAATGGAAAATGATACTTTTTATTGCATAGTTTTATCGTATGTGTGCTACATGAGAAGGATGATGTGACAAGTTAATTACCCGGTCTTTTCTCTGACCTAAGCATTTCTGCTGTTCAGACCTCCAAGCTCTGAAACTGTGCTCATCTCCGGAGCAGGCAGAGACACAACCCAAAACGCTCCTGGCATTTTGACACAATTGCCTTTGTTTTAGGTCATAGGTAGAAGTAAGGAGAGGTACAGAGGATCCCCCTAATTCATAGTCGTTCTGTTCTATAGTGTCGTCACAAACACCAAGTTAGTGAATATTGGACAGCTGCTCTCAGGAAAATGCAGGTTTAGGGTCCTAGGAGCCTGTGGTCACAGCATTCATCAGCCAACCAATCCAAATTTTGTTTTATGTGTGTTTTTGTTTTTTAAAAAACATCCATTTGACACATGTTGTTGCTTCTTTAACTGTGAACTCCTTGCCAACAGCAAGTAACTTGTGCTTCGCTAAGGAAGCTTATCTACCAACGAATTTCATCAGGCACCTCGCAGCCTTTTTGTGCTAGGAACACTAGATGGCGCACCAGGACAACGCTTGGGGCCACTTCAAACAGCAAATCACCAGCAAAAGCACAAAAATGCACAAAACGTGGCACTGAATAGACCGACTAAAGGACACTTGTTTATAGTATGAGAGCTGGAACAAGAAGGCAGGGTGTTGTTCCACCTGAGCAGGGAACAGGCGACTCAAACATGTTTACCCGTGAACATCTATGAGTGCCACGAGTGTTGCTCTCAGGGTGACAAGTTTTAGTGAGTATGTGAATTCACAAATACAAAATCCGTGAATAATGAGAATTAACTGTATTCCGTCGGGACCTGAACACCACTTGTCAAGAGAGTAAACATTTAAGGTTATGGGTTGTAATGAGCGTGCCAGAACTGAGCACCATTGCTGAGTGACAGGCATATATCCATATGCTCTGGACCTTTGGGTGTGTGTGTGTGTGTGTGTGTGTGTGTGTGTGTGTGTGTGTGTGTGTGTGTGTGTTTGCGCGCGCAGGACACGCTCCCCTCTTGCCTCAGCTAGGGACAGAATTGTTCAATGTTTCAAATACCAAATTTTGCCAAAAGATGTGATGGGTTCTTTCCTGGTGGATTACTTTTGACCACTGGGGGGCAGCATTTCCGATAAACGTGGCTAGCGATCATCCCAGACAATTCCCTGAAATGATACAATAATATGTCAGATAGCCACCCAGGAGGCATTTTCTTTCCTCTCTAAGATCTTAATTACGTTTTTCCAAATCTACTGGGAAAAGGAAATGGAATGGGAAATGGCACTGTGGGAGGTCTACATTGGTCAAAAGCAGGGTACTGAAATTAAAGTTACCCAAAAATGGGAACCAAAAAAATGCCCTCCAACCTCAACTAGTGTAATACACTACTTACCTATTACATTTTTCTCCCTTGAAAATGTAAAACACCTCCTATCAATAATTCCAAATCCTTTCATATTTTTTCTACTTCTATAAATAGGCTTACAAAACCTCCCTTCAACACACCTTACCCTGGTCACAGCAGACCTTCCAGATCACCACACAAAAATTGATCTGCATGATTTTTGAAATATTAAGTACTAGCAAATACTACGTTTAGCATCAAAACATATATTATTTTGTAAAATTGATCAGATATTTGTCTCATGCTTCATATTAAATTTTAGCCAAATTCTGGAAAAGCATCTCTGGGAGATTTCCACGTGTTAGTGATCAGCCCCCTTTCTATCTATGGTTTGTAATATTATGTAGGACAGCTAATATTATAGTAAAATATTTTAAATATCTTTACATACATAATTAGCTTGCTTACTCTAAATACCAGATACACAGCATAAGGAACAGACTATGTGTCATGTTTTTTTTAAATAAACTATGAAGCCCGCCTGGTGTGGCTCAGTGGACTGAGTGTGGTCCCATGGCCTAAGAGGTGCAGTTCCATTCCCCGTCAGGGCACAGGTCTGGGTTTCGGGCTTGATGCCCAGTGGGGGGCGTGCAGGAGGCAGCTGATCCATGTTTCTCTCTCACATTGATGTTTCTATCGCTCTTTCCCTTCCTCTCTCTAAAAAATCAATAAAAACATATTTTAAAAAATAAAATTAAGTTAAAATTAAGAACTATTCAATTTCAAGTCATTAAAAAAATCCCTGAACTTATCATTAATATCTGTTTTAGAGTATTTTTTTTTCAGAATTCCACTACTAACTTGACTAACCATAAATATGTCTTGAAATATTTATGATATATATGAAAAATATCTATTACTATATAGATATGTGTATCAGATATACAAGTGAGAGAGGGGGAGACAGAGAGAATATGTGTTTTAATAGTTTTTATTACAATGAACATATTATATATGGGACATATTTATCATAAGGAAATCATAGTCTATACTGAACAATGAAATCAAATGTAAAAAATGAGCAGGTTCCCCAAGCTTTTTAATCAGCCGGTCCATATACAAGTCAGCCGAGACAAATCTCTGTTCGGAGGGAAATCCTCCTTCACTGTCCTGTGGTTAGAGAACCCTTTCCACCAGCCTGCTGATTTCCCAGAAGAAATCAGAAGCAGTACAGGGAGTGTAATCTCATTCTAGAAATTTCATTTAAGAAAGCAGAGGCCTATTTGGGACCGCCGTCTTCGCCCTGGCAGGGCAGGCCGTCTCCACGTCACTGTGCTCACCGCGCGGTCTCGAGCGGACGTGGCCTGCGATTGGAAAGTGTTGCCTTGGGGAGCAGATGATGAAATGACTGGAAATTCACAGGTGGAAGGACTTTCATGAGAGTGCAATCACTGCCGCCGAAGATGAGAATGTGGTAATATTTACGATTATTTGCATAAGAAAGGGAAAGACGAGGCACTTTAGAAAACTTAAATTAAAATTAGTGAATTTTAGCCGAGCCAGTGTGGCTCAGTGGATTGACCGTCTTCCCATGGACTGGGAGGTCCTGGTTCAATACTCTGTCAGAGCACATGCCTGGGTTGTTGGCTCATCCCCAGTAGGGGGCGTGCAGGAGGCAGCCGATCCATGTTTCACATGGATGTTTCTCTCTCCCCCTTCCTCTCTCTCTAAAAAGTCAATAAAAAATATTTTAAAAAGTTGCAAATTTTATATGTTCAATAATTAAATGTTAGTTACTTACAAAAATCTTCTTCCTGTAAAATGTGGTGCCTTGAAATTTCCAAAGGCATCGTGTCTGTAAGACCAAAATACTGTGTTAGTGCCCCAGATGTCTAGACTTGGAGGCCCCACTCCCACACTGCGGAAGGAAGGAACCCGTGATCTCTGCAGCTCCCCCAGTTCCAACTGCCCCTAATCCTGTCAACCAAGTGCTGTATCTGAAAGAAGCTTTCGCTATGGGTGCTTGAAAAAATAGACATTTATTTGATTTAATTTAAATTAAACTTTTCAAAATATAGAAGTGAAAACGTAACATTAATAAAAATTTGGTGTGGATAAACTCTGAGGACATTATGTTGAGTGAAATGAGCCAGTCAGAAAGGACAAATGCTGTATGATTTCACCTCTATGAGGCCCCCATGTCGTGGAATTTATAGAGACAGGAAGTAAAATGTGGGTGCAGGGCTGTGGGAGGAGCATGGGAGACACTGTGTAATGGAGACAGAGTTTCAGTTTGGGAAGATGAGAAAGTTCTGCAGATGGACGGTGGTGATGGGGCATGCACTCAATACCACTGGACCCTACACTCAAAATGGTTACAATTTTAAAAATCTCTCTTTAGTGGAAAAAAAATGGTAAAAATGATAAATTTTCTGTTACATGTATTTTACCACTATTTTTTAAAGCCTGTTTGAAAATCACACACATTTTAGCTACCTAAAGTGTTTTCCAGATTCCCATAGTGAGTCCCATGTCCGGTGTCTGCCAGTAGGAGGCGGGCTACAGACTGTCGTGAATGGGCCCAGTCCCCTCCCTGACAAGCGCTGCCCCGTCTTCTTCTGTCTGTAAGAAACGCAAGCACTGCACCTGGATGCATCATGTGATGAAGAGAAATTCAGTTGAGAAACTGTTCTTGGTAAGTGTCCCAAGACACGCCCTCTGGTGGCAGCGCTCCCTCACCCAGTTTCTCAGCAGTGACATGAGCAGCCTCACGACACCAACTGAGGCTCTGAGGCCAAGGGCACTGTCCCTGGAGGACGGTCAGGCTGGAGTCTGAGCAAACTCTTCGCTGCTGCTCACACAGAAGCCAAGAAATCAAAGGTGCGTACTCGCTGGCACCTGTATTTAAAATGAATGGTTGGTTCGCACAGCAATTTTCAAAGTGGCCGTGGGTGTCATCCCTCCCCCCATGCCTTCCCACCCTGGGCAGGGCCCACAGTGAACACCTGCCCCGTTCCATGGCCTGTTCACTCCATGATGTCATTCTCTGGCAGGCACGAATGACAAGTCAGGGACTGAATTCCTGCTATTAAATTAGGGGGCACATCTGTTCCACCTTTCAGGTAACTACATGGATTAGCTCTGTGAATGTCACAAAGCACTGTCACACACACAGTGGAGTTCAGACGTGGCAGCGGCTTGGAAAAGGACTTTGAAGCACAAAGTTTTGGGTTTTGCTTTTTTTATGAAGTGTAATTTATTTGTTTGTTTTTCTTTTTTTCAATTTTTTTTTTCTTTATTGATTTTAGAGAGAGAGGGAGAGAGACGGAAACATGGATGAGAGAGAACATCGATTGGCCACCTCCTGCATGTCCCCCACTGGGGATCTGGCCCACAACCTGGGCATGTGCTCTGACTGGAAATCGAACCGGCGACCTTCTGGTGCATGGGTCGACGTTCAACCACTGAGCCACACCGGCCAGGCTATTTGTTTTTCTATTGTTGCATATGCTTTTGGTGTCATATCTTGGAAAACTCCAATGTCATGAAGATTAACGTCTACATTTTCTATTACAAGTTTTCTATTTTTGCTCTTACATTTAGGTCTTTGGTCCATTTTGAGTTCATGTGAGTTAGGGTCCAACTTGATTCTTCGCTGTGTAACTACCCAGTTGTCTTGGCACCGTTTGCTAAAAGGACTATTTATTCCCCATTCAGTGGTCCTGTCATCTTTGTTGAAAATCAATTGACCATAGGCGTGAGGACTGACTTATAGACTCTCAGTTCTATCCCACTGATCAATCTGTCTGCCCTTGTGCTGGCACTATGGTGTCTCGACTGCCACTGATTGTTAGTAAGTTTTGAAATCAGCAAATGTGAATCTTCCTATTTTGTTCTTTTTGGGAGATGTTTTGGCTATTCTGGGTATCTCTCAATTTCATATGGATTTTGAATCAGCTTGTCCATTTCTAAAGAGGAGAGAACAGGATTCTGATAGGGATGGCATTGAGTCTGTAGGTCAGTTTGGGGACTATTGCCATCTTAACAATGTTAAGTCTTCCAATCCATACGTTTGGGAGTTTTTTCCATTCATTTACATGTTCTTGAATGTCTTTCAGCATTGTTTTCTAGTTTTCAAATCCTAAGTTTTGTGTTTCTTTTGTTAAATTTATTCCTAAGTATCTTATTCTTTTGATGCTATTATGAGTGAAATTGTTTTCTTAATTTCCCTTTCAGATTGTTCAGTGCAAATGCCTAGAAACCCAACTGATTTTTAAATATTGATCTTGTATCCTCCAGCCTTGCTGAGCTCATTTATTACTTCTAATATTTTGTAGTGGATTCCCTGGGATATTCTACACACATATCATTGATCTTTTTATTATTTTGTTATTTGAACAAGCCTTTCTATTGCGTATACTGTTTATCAGGCACTGTTTTAAGCTCTCTGCAAACATGAACTCATTTAATCCCCTCTGCAGCCCTCTGAGCAGGATTATTTTTATCCTTTCTTCACAGATGAGGAAGCTATCGTCTGTCCATCTGAGGTCAGGGCACAGCACCGCGAAGCTCATTCCAGTCCATCCTCTCCTTCAGCCCTGTGCTCCCTCGGCGGAGTTCAGCCCGCCCACTGTAATCACCGTCTGGGGTTCTCAGCCTTTGTTCACTCTCCTGCCCTCCCGCGGTTGAAATGTCTGCTCCCTGGTCCTGCGGGATCTATCCTCCTCTAGAGAAACAGGCCCTGCACAGCCTGGTGGAAAGAGCTTCACGCCGACAGTGGGGTGTGGGCTCTAGAACAGGCTGGGTCCTTCGCTGCATCACTTTGGGGCTGTTACTTCTTGGGGCCCCTCTGCCTTCATCCAGAACCCAGCAGCCGTCTCGCGGCTCTGCAGCCTCAGGGCTGTGATGTGAGCTGCCCTGCACACAACAGAGCCATCGAGAAGGCGCCCTGGCCGTGTTCCCACCGTGCGCAAACCACATTAGGGCCCCTGTTTGGGCCCATCAAGAGCATACAGTTTTCCCCGTTTTCAAGATGAATCAACACATTTGGAGATGTTAGGTAACCCACCCAAAGCTGCGCAGCTTGGGCTCGGCAGTCAGGCGTGCACGCACAAGTCTGTGTCACTGCAGCTCATGGAAGCTTTTAACTGCCTGGTTATGCTTCCTCTGACACCCGTGAGAAATATATACAATTCTTGTCCATCATTCATTTGCATTTTCTAATTAGCCCTCATGCTGAGCACAGCTTGCGGGGTCAGAGGCTGAAACTTGCGCCAGCCTCCTGCTAAGGATGTGCAGAGAGGGACCCGTCAGAGGCAGTTCCCCTGCGGTTACAAAGTGTCCTGTCTCCCTCTAGTGGCCGCTCAGCTCCATGCAAGTCCGACTGTCCAAGAGACTGACTGAGAGATACTGCGTGTAAAACACTCCCGTTGTCTTATTTATGATACAACACGTGTCGCCGAGGGACTACACAATAGCTCAGAATTCCCTGTGCCCTGAAGTGGGGTGGGGTGAAAATGTTTGGCGGGGACACTGTTTTCCTCTGAAAGCTGCCTGCCATCGAGGATTAAAGGGCAGTATTTGCAATACGCAAGACTTAAAGACTTGATGAGATCACATCCATCGGTCATGACCACCAATGCCACACATGTGTTTCACTCATGTTGCATCTGTGTGCTCCCTGTGCATGGAGCTGGGAATCGAGAGGCAGCACAGGCTGTCCGGTGTGGCCACGGGCCAGGCGCTGTTGGAAGCCCTGACATCACTGGGCCACATTTCATTCTCACTAGAGCTCTCTGTGATGTGGACATCCTCCTCCTCCCCAGTTACCAACGCGACCCGAGCCACAGAGCAGGCCGGTGACAGTGCTGGACTCCAAGCCCAGGCAGCCTCTGCAGGGCCTCTGTCCCAGCCACCTGAATGTGCCCAGCTCACGATGTGGCAAAGACACACAATAAGGAGAGGAAGGCAGGGTGACCCGAAGACCAGTCAGTGGAGGAGTTCTGGTCTCATGTTAGTTGATCAGATCTAATGAGAGACACTGTGAAGGCATTTTAAGTCTCTAGATTAAAAACAGCTTGATACTAAGGCATACACGAGGGATATTCAGAACCCAAGTGTGATGGATTGAATATCTGTGTCCCCCAAATTCACATGGTGACACCTAACCCCTAATGGCATAGTTAGGAGGTGGGACATTTATCTACTTTGACGAATTTCAAAGCACAGATTATCTCCACATTTACTCAGCGGCACCTCTGTCTTTGGTGCGTGTGGCTGATGGACGAGCCCTCACTCACCAGAGCTGACTCCACACCAGGCCATTCAGGGACAAAGATCAGACTGGAACGGTTTCTGGAGGTCTCCGTACCTGCTCGTTCTTCCGTATCCCGGTGAGCTGGGGGCTTGTCTACCTTGGCTGGGGCCCAAGATTTGAGGATAGGATTGTAGACAAAGTAACAATGTGTTTAAAATATTAAAGAGCAAAACCACAATACTGTGGTAGGGCAGTGGTCCTCATAGTGGAACGCAAGGACCAGGGAAGTGGTTAGAGACACAAGTTCCTGCCAGCCGCAGACTCACGGAATGGCGGTGTCTGGGGTGGGGTGTCAACACAGCCCCCAAGCAATGCTGGTGCAGTAAAAGCTCAAGGACCACCACCCTAAAGATGGGAGCAGGAGGGTGCAGGGGCCCGCGAGGCCTCTCCATCATGGTCGGATCAGAGGCGATCCCAGGGATAAGAAGGGAGATCCTGACAAGAGCTGAGTGAGGGTGGGTTCTGAGTGTGTGGACACAGAGCTCAGACAGAGCAAAGGTCCAGTGGGACATTTTACTAGCAGAGGCCAGGGACACCAACTGAGTCCTCACTGCAGCAGCCATGTCTCCAGCCATTCTCTCTGAAGCTCCAGGCACTGACGTTGCTCCCCTATCTTTTCTTTTCTTTTTTTTTTTAAATATATTTTATTGATTGTTTTTAGAGAGAGAAACATCAATCAGCTGCCTCCTGCACACCTCCTGCTGGGAATAGAGCCCACAACCCCGGGCATGTGCCCTGACGGGGAATTGAACTGGGACCTCTCAGTCCATGGGACGACGCTCAATCCACTGAGCCCCACCAGCCGGGCTCCCCTATCTTTTCCACCAATCATTTTTTACTTCCTTTTGGCTGGTAATGGAGCATTACACTAAATTTACCCTTTATTTCATTATTCTCTCGGTTTTCTCCTTTAGAGATGGCATCGATCTCCTAGCTGCCATCATCACCTAAGTGGGACAGATAACAGCCTCCTTTCCAGCCCTCACTCACTGAAGCTGCATCCAACCTCGTTTTCCTGCTGACATTTCCACTTCCATTCAATCCGTATTTTTAAGCTTTATGGCAGTGGTTGCTACTTATTCCTAACTACCCATTTTTTCCTTTCTTCTTACAAAAAGAACCCATGATTTGTAGCTAGGCACCTGGCCAGAATAAGCAATACATTCTCAGCCTCCCTTGCTGGTTGGTGTGGAACCAGACTAAATTCAGGCCGGTGGGATATACGCAGAGGTGGCAGCTTCCCAGAACCATTTTTTAAAGGCAGTTTGTGTTTACCCTTCACCCTATTTTCTTCAGCCTTTTCTCCTTGCTGGCTGGAATGTAGATGTGATGGCTAGATCTGCAGCAATCATTTAGAGGCTATGAGGTAAGCATGGGAATGGAGACTGAAGATGGTAGAGCAGATAGACAGAAGGAGGCTGGGCCACTGCAGCCCTGGACTAACTACTGGGATTTCTTGTTCTTTCAGCCAAAGGTCAATGTGACCGATGCATGTTTCAGCTGTGAGCAAGGCACTATGACATCAAGGAAATAGGCCATGAGAGACAGACACGGATCCCTCACCTGTTATTCTGAGACTGTTGTGCATACCGTTTGTCCAAAGGAGAGTAGATGAGTAAAAGTCTAATTCCAGCATCCCCACATCTGGAAGTTCAGTCCCACAGCTGGGCCACAGATGGTGAAGGTCTGAGGACTGTAGATTAGATATTGCAGTTGATAGGAGACAGGTAGGGGACATTCCTGTTTTTAACACAATGGTCCCAAATTATTCTGAGCAATGTCGTATAACAGTTCAACGGCTCATAAGCAAAAACGTATAGAAAGTTGCAGGGGGAGAAGCCGGCACGTAGCTCTGACTGTCAAGTCATTCTCGAGAACTTCCTAATGCACTCATGTCTGACTGCTGGGCCCGCCGTAATTATGGATGGCAATGAAGTCAGACTCACTCATTGCCAAGTTGATCACACTGCAGACTCTGTGTTTGTTGCACAAAGACCACAGTCATCAGCTCAGGAGGCGTGAGTGCCTGCTAACAAGGTTTAGAAAAGTAGAAGGTGCCTCGCCCGCCAGGCACCTAGGAGGTCAAGGACATTTTCTCTACATGGCAAGTCGAGAAACTGAGGGACAGAGAGGCTCCAGTGACTTCCCAGAGGCCAAGCCGGCCTTCGCCTTACAAGGGGAACACTCACTCATGGGTGCAGAGCATAAAGTGGGTGCAGAGCCCGAGAATAAGGTGGAATTGTGCTGGCTCCTCTGAGCTCATGCCATGATCGCTCTCCCAGTGGACCTCTGGCTGTGTGACTATAACCCAGAAGGTCGCAATATCTCTTTGGTTCCCATGGTTGAAGGGTTTTGTTTCTAATTCTCTTGGCTCTAGGAGAACAGAATGGCTTCTTTTCCCTGATTTTACTTTCCCCCTTAAGTATAATGTGCCATTTTCTTAATGACAATTTGCAGCTTTCTTACACATTTTGCCCATCTGTCTTATAATCTACATTTTCCTCTCTTGTGGGCAGAAGAGTTTTCATGCCCACGTACACAAAACCACACCCGATGAATGTTCTCCGTTAAGTATACGTCTGGGGCACCGCCCTAGCAAAATCATAAATCTAGACTTAAGTGGGGATTAAGAAGACAAGAGATCTGTATTAAAGCGTTTTTAATGGCTGTGCAAACTACCAAACATTTTTACTGAGTGCCAGCATCTTATAGTACAGAAATAACAAGCCACGAGTTTCCTCCTTTGAGAGTGCCATGGTTTACTTTGGCATTACCTAAGGGTTATCTGCCTGCCCGTTAAAGCAGCAATTCCAGCCCTAGAATGTCCACAGAAAAAAAAAAAAAATGTGCAAAGATCCAAAAGGAGATTATTCGCTGAAGCAGTGTTTGTGAGACTAAGAAGCGGAAACAACTTAAATATATGTCCATCAACAAAATAATGAAGAACGGAATTGGGCATGGACATATAAGAGACTATTTCAGAGCCATCGAAAAGAAGAGAACGTGTGTGTGTGTGTGTGTGTGTGTGTGTGTGTGTGTGTGCACGCGCGCATGGGCATGCACACGGGCACACTTACACAGCAACCTGAATTAAACTTGAAACCCCTCCGAGGAAACCCAGGTAAGGTCACTCACTGGGAGCAGAAATGGTCCTAGGAAGCAGGTCCTCAGGCCTGGGCTCCTGGACGAGCCTGCTCTCAAGGCAAATGCAAAAAGGGCTTAGCTGGTGGTGGCCAGAGCCATGGCGACTGTTTTTTTTCCTGCAACTTGTACCCAAATACCGGAATAATCTATGGATGTTTCACTTTTTTTTTTCTTTTATCCTCACCCGAGGACATTTTTTTGTGTGAGGACATTTTTTTTGTTTGTTTGTTTGTTTGTTTTGCATTCATCTTCAGACAGACCGGGAGAGAGAGAGAGAAAGAGAGAGAGAAACATCGAGTGATTGTCACCCACACGACCCCAACCGGGGCCAGGGACAAACTGCAACCGAGGTACGTGCCCTTAGCGGGAACTGAACCCGGGACTCTCTGGTCGGCCAGCCGACACTCTAACAGCTGAGCCAAACCGGCCAGGGCGGATGTTTCACTTTTGAAGCAGCTGTTTAGGCCTTATGAACACACTATACTTTCTTCTGGTCAATTAAATCTCAGATTTGTTTATTTCTTAAATGGTAACCTTCTAGGCACTGTGCCAGCTAGGTAAACTTTGCTTTTGTTTTGTTGCAAGTAACAAAATGCCCAAGTGAGCGTGGCTCAAACAATAAGGACATGTAACTGGTTCATATAACAAAATGTTCAGAGGCCAGGCTGCTCCAGAGGGTAGCCCCGCAGCTCCGTATTGCCCGTGTTCTGGGTCAGTGTCTCTGAGATGCTCTTGGTTTTTGGCTCATGGTCACGAAGAGGCAAGCATAGCTCTAGACATCACATCCTCAAACAATATCCCCTTGGCAGAAAAGGAGACCAAAAGTTCCTGAATGATGTTCTCCTTTGTCGTGGAAGGAAATCTTTCCCCAAGGCCCTCCCGCAGGAATCATTGCCCACACTGTGCTGTTTGCCCGTTCCTAAGACAAAGCTGGCAAAGGGAGACAGCACTGATATGACTGGTGCAAACTACTCACAGCACAATCTCTGGAATGGCAGCACGGACCCATTATCTCCAAATACGTTGTCACCCCTCCTCACACTGGAGCCAAACCAAGGTCCTAGCAGGAAGACAGGAGTTGGGAGATGGCTTTGGGTGTGCAGCCAACAGTCTGCGCAGGCCGCCTCGGTGCAGACGTACCGACTACCTTGTCCGGGTCCCTCTGCACCTGGAACATGCTGAGTGCTAATCATCTCATCACCAACAGGAAAGGGACAGAGAGGAGGCGAATCTGCCCTCTCTGTCATCGCCACAAAACGGGAACAGAGCTCCTGAAACTCATCAGCCTGGAAATCCTTTGTTTCTGTCAAAACAGAGCGGCTGCACTTTCCTTTCTCCTCGTGGAGGGTTCGCAGTGAGAGGACGGTTCCTCCTGACTCTAGCAGGTAGTAGAGTCATCTCATTCTGCAGAGCAGGCTCAAATTTCAGAGAAACCATGAATGACGGGTCTCCTGTGTCACCCTCCCAGGAGCGTTACTTTGCCTCTGACGAGAGGGCACAGTACTAGCCACTCCTACGTATCAACCAGCTGCCCTGGAGCTGCCCACAGAGCCTTGGCCTGAATTTCACTTCACTGCAAATCCTATTTCCTAGTTCAAACAACGAGCTCTGAAGTCTCCGTGCTGCTTTCCATTAAATGACACACAGCTGTCAGAGAACACCAGTCTATGAACTTGTCCAAGGGACACAGAGCCAGGACTCCTGCTCACCAGGCTCCATGTTACAGCTAAAGACCCCGAAGCTCTTGTTGGCGAGACGCCCCCAAGAATGGATCAAAGTGACCCGATACAGGACAATTCTAGGCCCCGTGCAGGGCCACTCGCTGTGAGAGGGAGGGCCTGAGCTGGGTCTGCACTGAGTGTCCCCCTAACAGCGCCCCGGCTCTGTCACTCTTGACACCCCAAGTGCAGCCCAGACCGAGCTTCACACGAGCTCAGGAAATCTTTGAAAGAATAAAGCTAATGTGTCTTCAAGATGAACTCACCCAGAAGTGACTTTGAAAGGACGGTCAATAATTCATTCACCAAACTGATGTGATGCCACCAAGGGCCAGGCACCAGCCTGTCAGAGAGCATTCAGAGGGCCACCGTGCACCTTCCCGACGGGCACACGTGGGGCCACGTGGTCTGAGCCCCCGGGTGAAACCCCCAAGACCGTGTGCTGTGAATGTGCTGAACTTCTTCCTGGAACTTTGACCAAACAACACAATTATTCTTCAGGGACCGCAAAGTCAACTTGACCTGGAATTTACAGACTTCCTGGAAAGAGTTCCAGAGAAATGTTTGTGACATTAGCGGAAATGATTAACAAATTGGGAAATTGTCTTGTGCGCTCAATTCGTGAAAAAATGCTACTTACTTTCAAGAACTGTAAAAATGATGTTGGCTTGATCTAAAATAAATACTTACAAAAAGACAAGAAGGCTACTAAGATTGAAAGAAATGTTCCTAATTTCTTTTCATTGTTGTGGTAAAATATACGTAACATAAAATTTACCATTTTAACAAATTTTTTTGTTGTTGTTGTTAATCCTCAACTGAGAATATTTTTCCATTGATTGTTTTTTTAGAGTGGAAGGGAGGGAGGGAGAGAGAGAGAGAAAGAGAGAGAAACATCAATGTGAAAGAGACACATGGATTGGTTGCCTCGGGGATCGAATCTGCAACCCGGGTATGTGCCCTAGACAGGGAATCGAACCTGGGACCCTTCAGTCCACAGGCCGATGCTCTACCCACTGAGCCAAACCAGCCAGGATTATTTTAAGCATTTTTATTTTATTTATTCATTTTTTTAATCCTCACCCAAGGATATTTTTCTATTTATCTTCAGATAGAGTGGGAGGGAGAGAGAGAGAAACATCGATGTGAGAGGGACACATCAACTGGTTGCCTCCCGCACGACCCCGAACAGGGCCAGGGACAAACCGCAACCAAAGTACATGCCCTTGGCCGGAATTGAACCTGAGACTCATTAGTCCGCGGGCTGACGCTCTACTGCTGAGCCAAACCGGCCATTTTAACCAGGGTTATTTTAACCATTTTTAAGTGAGATCTCATTGGAATTAAGTACATTCATATTGTCATGCAACCATTAGCACCAACCATCTCCAGAAAGTTCTCACCTTCCCCAAACTGAAACCCTAACCCCCTTAAACACTAACTCCCCATCCCCCCTTCTCCCCAGCCCCAGGCAACCATTATTCTACTTCCTGTCACCAGTAATTTGACAACTTTAGGTACCTCATATAGCAGAATCACATAATATTTGTCTTTTTGTGTCTGGCTAATTTCACTCAATGCAATGGCCTCAGGTCCATTCACGTCAGGATTTCCTTCCTTTTTAAGGCTGAATAATATTCCATTGTGTGTATAGACCATATGTTGTCATCCATTCACCCATGACGGACACTTGAGTTGCTTCTATGCTTTAGCTACTGTAAATAATGATGCTATAAACATGGATGGACAAATGTCTGTTTGCGTCTCTGCTTTGAATCATTCTGGCTAACTACCCAGGAGTGGAATTACCAGATCATGGGGTATTTCTATTTTCACATTTTTGAGGCACCACCATGTGGTTTTCCATAGTGGCCGCACCATTTCACATTCCCACCAGCAGTGCACAAGGGTTCTCATGTCTCCACATCCTCGACAGCACTTGTTGTTCTCTGGGTCCTTGCACCCTGATGTGTGTGAAGTGACATGTCACTGTGGTTTTGATTGCACTTCCCTAATAACTAGTCACACTGAGCATCTTTTCCGTGCTTATTGGCCATCTGAATGTCTTCCATGAGAAATGTCTATTAAGTTCCTTCTCCCATTTTTCACTTGGGTTTGTTGTTTTATTTGTGTTGAGTTAATAACGTTAATCTCTTATTATGTATCAAGAACCTAGGCTATGATTCCAAATATTCACTCATGAAAGATTTTTATCTTTAAAAATCTCCCAGAAAGCTTCGATGTGAGTTATGGCAGCTTACCGTCACCCAGTGAGAATCGTGGGACCTCCAGCAAGTTCAAATGAGGCAATTGAGCAGAGTCCACTAGACACTCAGTTCCCTGTGTGCAAGGTCAAATGTATCGAACAATTTTCCTGTGACCAGAAGGCTCCGTTTTGTAATACAGTCACCACACCGCAACGAGGCCATTGTCTACAGTTCTCTCTTCAGATTCCCAAAACACACATTTTCTAAAACAAAACCTCGCAGATTTCCCCCCTAATAATGGAGCTTCTATTCCGCCATGCCTTAACAGTTAGAAAGCAGGCTCATACCGTTTCACACAGTCTGTCTTGCGATGGGTGACGAGAGCCACCCACACTCTCCCAGCTGGACAATAGCAGAGCGGGCAGCCCGTCAGCTTGACTCCGGGTTCTCTGCCCGGCCCACGGCACCGCAGCGCGTGCTCGATCCTGCTTCTTTCCACGTCCTTCCTGCCCCCTTCCAACCCACTGAATACCACCACTATCTTGTTTTTCTACATATGTTAAATGTTTGAGAAAAGGCCAGTTTATTAGGGTTCCCAGGAGAAACAGAACCAACAGGATGTGTATGTATATATATCTTTGTCTGTGTATACATACATGTGTATATATATATATATATATATATATAGAGAGAGAGAGAGAGAGAGAGATTTATTTTAAGAAATAGGCTCATGTGAATGTGGAGATTTGGTAAATCTCACACCGGGAGGGGGAGGCCAGCAGGCTGGAGACCAGGAAGAGCTGCAGCTGCAGTCTGTCTGTCTGCTGCAGTTTCCTCTTGCCCAGGGACGGGTCAGTCTTTGTTCGAGTCAGCCTTCAACTGATTGGATGGCCCGTCCCATTAGGGACTGCAATATGCTTTATTCAAAGTCCACTGATTTGAATGTTAATCTCATGCAAAAGCTCCCTCACAGGAACATCCAGAATAATGTTTGCCCAAACAGCCAGGCACCAAGGCCCAGCAAGCTGAGGTACGAAATTAACCACCACAGCCAGCTAGGAGAACAGTCCCATCAGAGAAATCACACACAGGAGGGCGAAATGGAATATGAGAGGAATCCACACACAAACATGAATACATTGTGTTGCCTTTCATTTACTCGCTTATTTCTATGGCCTCTGATTTTCTGGCTGGACTAAACCATCACAGGGAGAGAAAAAAATGAAGAATTAGAAATCACCAAAAACCCATATCCTTCAAAGTGTGAACTGAGATAGTTTTTCCAGCCCACAGTCTCCCTGCCCCTCCCCTCCACTCCCCAATTCTGGTGCAATTTTCCTTAGAACCAGGAAGTTGGAATTTAAAAAGGAAGAATAAATATGGTGCTGGTCTTAGTCCAACACTCCCCTCCACTCCCCAATTCTGGTGCAAGTTTCCTTAGAACCAGGAAGTTGGAATTTAAAAAGGAAGAATAAATATGGTGCTGGTCTTAGTCAAACATTCCCCTCCACTCCCCAATTCTGGTGCAATTTTCCTTAGAACCAGGACGTTGGAATTAAAAAAGGAAGAATAAATATGGTGCTGGTCTTAGTCCAACAGGCCCGGACACGAGGGGAAAATGACTCAGGTTCTGTTCCTGGGTGCTCTGGTAGGTTTGGCAAAATCAGCAGGAACTGGGTAATCAGGATTCCAAGAATGGGAAGAAATTCCTGGCACGGCCACAGGAGGGCACTGGTTGACTCTGTGAAAGGACTTCTACCTATGCAGGTGGGGAGGGAGAGGAGGACGGGCAGGGAACAGCAGGAACAGAGACCTGGGCCTCCACACCATCGTACCCGTGCCAGCCAAGAAACACACAAAGTAAACCTGGGCTTGGCCTTTTGCAACACTTGGAAATGCGAGAAAACCGCTTGCCGCCCCCTGAACAGATCGGGCCAGGCAGCACCGCGGGCAGCGTGGACCGCACCTGGGACCCTCCCCCCCAGTTACTAGACGTGCGGTTCTCCGGCACAACCACGCACAGGCTCAGCTTCCACCTCTCGCTTAAATATTTTTTTTAAACCAAATAAGCCTATTTCTTTCATTTTCCCATCAGCTGCTCTAAAAGGAGAGAAAATGCGAAGGACATCCACAATTTAAAGCAAAAGAAAACACAGAAATTTGAGATTTGGTGTGGACCTCAACGACCTCCACACCTAAGGGCAGATAGAACAAAGCACCCTCCCACCCCATGTGCTGATCCCTGTAACCTGTGAATATGTGAGTTCAGAGGACTTAGATGGAAGGTTACACTAAGGATTTTGAGATGGCGAGATTATCTGGGCATCAGGGTGTGCCCACTGTGATCAGAAGGTCCCTTATGGTTTGGGAGGTCAGAGAGGAGAGAATCAACCCTCTGGGGTCTGATGCTATGAGGAGGCACCGGCCTAGGAATCCAGTTGCTTCTAAACGCTGGGAAAGCAAAGCAAACAGATTCTCTCCTGAGCCTGGGAAGCAGCCAGCCATGCCAACGCCTTGATTTAAGCCCAGTGAGACCCATTTTGCACTTCTGACCCCCAGAACTGCAAGATAGATGTGTTGTTTTAAGCCAGTTCGTTTGTGGGCATTTGTTAAGCAGCCACAGAAAACGAGTTTCCTCCCCTGAGGCCGTGAAGGCGTTACACAGCTTCCCACAGCCACCTGGGCGCAAACTGGACCCGAACAAACACTGCAGAGACCTCTGAGCAAGCCTGGCTCTAACCTCCAATAAGTACATTTAAAAAGGATCTCAGATATCTGTAGAGAAAGAGGTAACAGGTGTGTGTGTCTTCTTAAACGTTCTCATACAAGGGCTAGAGGCAGGTGGCCCCGTCCTTCTGGCCTGTGGGGGATTGTCTGGCCTTCAGACCCAGGGCCTGCCAGGGCCCTGCTCCTGGGAGGAGGGGAGACATTACGTGGGGGCGGCGCTCCCTGCAAAATGGGGCCCCTGGTGCGCATCAAGAGAAACTGCTTCTCTTAGGAAGTCACGTTTATCTGCATTTCGATTCTAGAACCTAAACTGTTTGGGAATCTATCTTTGAAACTCATTTTAAAATACAAAAAGACATTGCACTAAAGGAACATGTAGAGATTTTGTTCTTGTTGCCAGAACTTAGTTGGCCAATGTATTACATTTAAACCGTAAAAACGGTGAATGGCTGTAGTCGACCCTAAAAAAAAAGCCAACCACATGTTTCCCATTAAGCCAGACAGGTAAGATTTACTAGGCTTTTCTGTGTAGTAGACTGCCGAGTAAACCAGTAAACACTTACCATTATACCAACATTATTTTACACCAGCATTTTCAATAAGTTGGAGCCTAAGTGATTGTTTACAGAAGTGGTCATTGTATTAATTCCTTGCAGGTGTGAAAGAAAGTGCTTTTTGGCTTCAAATGTAACTGACTGTTTCCTTCTCTTTATAGTCTTTTTTTTTTTTTTTTTTTTAAGCCCAGAGGAGGGACTTCATGTTGGCCTGGGACAGGTCTGGAGGCGCGGACCCGACAGAGCAGTGCCCTCGAGGTTTCCCGTCATGAAACAATCTAAGTGCTGTGGTCATCACCACAGCCCCGTGGCTGGCTTACTTTTACTTTCTACATAAGAACATAGAGACAACGGCAGTTAAATATCCTTGTGAAGTCCACCACTCAGCTGGCATGTGGCTGAGCTAGATCTGAACCAAAGTCTGAGTGCAAAGTCCAAACTCGTTATCAAGGACTCACTTTCTATTACGTTTTAAAATACAAAACTGGTTGCTTACCAGGAGGTCCCCGAGAACCGCAGCTCAGGGCACAGGCCAGACTGCCAGGACCTGCGCCCTCCAGGGGGTGATTGTGGGCCAGTCGTCAAAGGGCCTGTCTCTCAGTGTCCTTGTCTAGTTACTGGGAACACTAATAGGACTTTCCTCATAGCTTGTTAGGATGATTACGTGGGTTAGAAATGCTTGAAGGGCTTAGCACAGTACCCAGTACAGAGCACGACACTCACTGAGAGTCTAGTCAGTAGGATGGGTGGATTTCAATAAAAAGACCAGACCATGCTCAGACCAAGGTCATGTTAGAGACCCGGGACTGGCCGCTGTGAGCTTCTTCAATACAAGATCCCCCACTGCCCAGTGTTATTCTGAATTACATCACATCAGGATCTGCATAGTATTTGTTGGATGTGACTTACAAACATAACCATTGTGGGAGAAAATAAAAGGTTGCAAAAGAGTGAACCCATGGATTTGGTTTTTGCTGTCTAGAACAGATAAAAGCCCATGGTTCTGAGCACACATGTGATTCCTCGTGAAAAGATATTTTAAGGATAGACATTGTTTATATTTTATAAATTCTTTATATTATATTGTTTATATCCTGGATCACATAAGTATGACAGATATTTAGGAAAAAATGTCAATGATCTCAAGGCCAACAGATGAGGCATCTTTGTGGAAACTAAGATACAGCTGAGTTATATTTGCAAGTTCCTCTTCGTTACCATATAACTTTAAAAATAGCTGTGTTTGAATAGAAACTTTGAGGAACCTGAAGTAGTTGATGAGTCAATCGCCCCATTCCTCTGAGGATTGAGAAAAAGAGTAAAAACATTGCTCTCCAGTCCTTTTGTTCCAGTGAATCCCATTTTCTCACTTCGACTGAAATAGCTCAAGCTGAGACTTCCCTTTCTTAAAATAAAATAAAATAACCCCACATTAATCAAAATAACCTAAAATTAATTAAATCCCCAATGTTCTGAATGGGGACCTCGGAGCCCAGTCACCCCTTTAACCGTTACACTGATATTTCCCAAGACTTTGGACATTTTCTGTATGTGTGGTTTAAATCAAGTCATTCTTTTAGAAACCTTGAGCAATCTTTTTTCTTCTCCTATCTTAATACTTAACAGGCCAAATTTTTCTATAAACATGAGATCTTCATGTCCAGAGGGAACTCTCAGCATCAAAATCAGTCCTCACGACTCAGCATCACTCAGAGAGTCTATCCAAAGCACTCAGAGTAATCATTAATTCATGGCTCTCAAAAGCAGATACGGCCTTTCTTAAATCTAGAGAAACACTCAGGTCTGAGTCACGACAGTTCGAAAATTAATGCCATAACTTACACAGCACAGCCCCGTCCCTCAGAAAGCATCTTTCTAAAGTCCACATTCTTTTCTAAGTCATTTTTTTTCTTTTTTAAATTTAAATATAGCTGGTATACAATCTTGTATTAGTTATGTCAGTGTCAGGTTTACAATGTAGCGATTTGGCATTTTTATACCGTACAGTGGGATCACCACACTAATTCTAGTAAGCATCTGTCACCGTGCAAACCTGTCACAGTATCATTGACTCTATTCCCCTCCCCTTTTCACCCGTCCTCTCCCCCTCCCCTTTGATAACCATCCCTTTGGTCTCTGTTTCTATGAGTCTGTTTTTGATTTTATTCGTTTGTTTGTTTTTTACACGTTCTATATATAAATGAAATCATATGGTATTTGTCTTTTTCTGTCTTATGTCGCTTAACCTAATACCTTCTAGATTCATCCACATTGTCACAAATGGTAAGATTTCATTCTTTCCTATGGCTGCGTAATATTCCATGTATATGTACCACGTTATCTTTTTGCATTTGTGTACTGATAGACACCTAGGTTGCTTCCATATCTTGGCTACGGTAAACAATGCTGCAGTGAACATGGGGGTGCACGTATTCTTTTAAATTAGAGAATCTTAACCTGATGTCTTATGTTCTTTGGCACCAGATCCTTCACTGTCGGGAAATGTGAACTCAGCACATGGAAAGCCGCTCACGAAGAGGAACATCAGCACGTTATTCAGGGCACTCAGTAGAACCTGAGCCGTAGAGACAGTCAGTCGACTTTGCTTCTGGCCACTACTCCTTCTCAATAAAGAATCAGTGACCATGTTATCCATGGTTTCTTCAGGAACATTCTCTGCTGGTCAAGACTGTATTTTCTCTGGGCCCCACTTCACTCTCAGACCTTATGCACACAGAGATGTCCAGTTCTCCCTTCAAGGCTTTTATCCTATGGTTGAGCCTTTGTTCCAAGTGTAGCCCGTACATCCAGTCCATGTACGCTAACCTGCGCTTCTCCTACCCACGTTCTAGGTCTGGGACGTGGCTCCTAGAACGAGGCACCTCTCACTGGGGTGTCTTCCCTCTGTCCCCTGGAGAATCTGTTTTCTTCTTTCTGTTATGGCAATGAGGATGGCATTTTCCGGCCATTTTTTACCAGGAAACCACTTCCTGACTAGAAGAGGAATTGAAAATAAATCAATTGTTTGAGTAGCATTGTGACATGTCCCCTCTCTCTCTCTGTCTCTGTTTCTCACACACAGCAGTGCCTACTAAGAACACCACTGTTTCATCATTTCAAGCTCAATGTCATATAGATCAAACACGATTATAAAACATCTGAGACTTGATGATTACGCTGATGTATTGGCTGACCAGATGTATCACGAGAATGTTCCATAGAGGACTCTGTGTGACGTCACTGTTTCTGCACCCACCGCCACCAGGGTGGAGAACGACGTGTCCTGGTGGGACAACACCAACTGTGCTGGGAAGCAGTCCCCTCCAGAGCCAGAGGGACTGTGCAGCAAGTCTTCAGGTCCTAAAAAGGAACAAATTCTCAGAGTTGGTTACTATTTTTATCGAATCCATGCCACCTTGAGAAAGTATACCGTGTTGAAAGGAAGAAAGCCTCACCACCCTATGGGGACCTGTAAATCATTAGATGTGTGGCCAAGAACATTCCTGGGAAGATGTCCAAATCTATTCTTCAGGGAAATTATCCATTGTTTTCTCATTGTTTTTATTGAGGTGTAATTGATGACTGTGTTGCTCAAAGGGCGCAGTTTCAGTTATAAGATAGATACGTTCCGGGGAGCTGAAGTCCAGAGTGGTAACTCTACTTAAAAGGCTGTCTGGTATACTCAGAAGTGGCTAAGAGTGGAGTTTAAGAGTTCTCCCAGTTTTTCAATCTGGGAATAAACATGACTATGGAAAGGGCGCTTCAGTCTCCTGTCTGCGACTTTTCAACTGTCCAGAAATTAATGCAATCCCAGGTCGGATTGGGCAGGATTTTGCTTTGTCAATATTGCAGCCATGGTAATGCTCACATAAAACAAATTTATTTAAAATTAGTCTTCAGATATCTATATGTTTTCTAAATTCCAATGTTAGCTAGTTAGCAGAGAAAAACAGAGTTAATGATTTTCCAACAGCTTTGCTGAAATATAAGTCACTCAAGTTGTTCCAATAAAACACTCTATGTGACCCCCCCACCGCTGGGGTCCGGCTCAGAGCCACCGCGGCTCTTACTAAACCAGAGGTGGCTGGAGACTTCCTACTTTCACTGTATCAAAGGAAAAACACCGCCTACAGAGCTGATGTCACCACCTGGACACCAAGGACTTACAAACTGCCCCAAAGGAGTCATTCCCTGCTAACAAGGGAACCCAGAGTGCCCTGCTTTGTGACCATGGGGACAGCAGCCTGAGCCTGCTCACAGCCCCCAGCCCACACCTCCTACCCGAGGGCTTCCCACACAAGGAAGTCAGGAAATGGCCTCCAGCCAGGATGACTGAGCCCAGACCATGGGGGCAGGGGGAGATGGACCACTGCCTCCCAGCCATCACACACCATGTTTGCTGTGACATGTCCTCTGGGCGAAGCAGCAGGTCCAGCTCAGTGACCTCTGCTATTCCTCCTCCCTGGAACAAGTAGAGGGGCACCAAGGTCTAGGAGAAGGAGTGAGCTGTGAATAATTTCAGCACCCACCCCTTAGCCCTGAAGGGTTAAGATCCAATCTGTCCAGGCCACTAGGGACTGCCAGCAGGGCATGAGGACAACCTCATCCTCAGGGGAAACGCTGACTACAGTGCACAGTGCCAGACAGCCTCTCATCTTTAACGGAACCCCCAGCTCCTATGGACTCCCAATGAGTCACATTTCAAATTCGCAGGAATTGTCCTCACCCAGTGCCTGCAGGCTATCAGCCAACTCCCTCATCCGGATCCCTCTCCTCTGCTCTCTTCCTGTTTCCTCTCCCCTGCTCCCTCTCCCCTGCTCTCTCCCCTGCTCCCTCTCCCCTGCTCTCTCCCCTGCTCCCTCTCCCCTGCTCTCTCCCCTGCTCTCTCTCCCCTGCTCCTTCTCCCCTACTCTCTCCCCTGCTCTCTCCCCCTATTCCCTCTCCCCTGCTCTCTCTCTCTCTCTCTCTCTCTCTCTCCTTGCTCTCTCACCCCTGCTCTCTCCACCTAGCTGCAGCTTCTCCCCAAGCTTCTCTGACACCCTTCCTGGCTACTACCTAGCACACTGTCTACACAAACCTTGCTTTTACTCCACAGGCGTCCTTCGCTCTCAAGACCTCTGCTCAGAACATTTCAACCCTTATCTGTCCATCTAGAGACAGGGCTCATCACCATTTCTGGAACTGGGCTTTAAGCCCCAAGGAAATTAGGTTGATCCCTGAGACATTTCGCCACACTTTGTGTTCACCACCCCCAAGAGGAGGGTCACTAGACCACTGCAGCTCCAGGACAAGTAGCAGGGAGATGGTGTATCAAATGTACAACAGGGCAGTATATGAAATGGAGGAGGCCAAGGCCCAGGAACAGGGTGGGAGGCCCTGAAGAATGTCCAAGGCCCCGGGACAGAGGCTGGTCTGTGGCAGGGAGCCTAATATGCTCTGAAAGGGAATGCAGGCTGGAGCTCCCGCAGCTTGGCCTCAGGAGAGCTGGGAATACAAATGAAGCTCCTTGAGTGTCCTGCCTGCACAGTGTCTGCACACACATACAGTGACAGAGAGCACAAGAACACTCAGAGAGAGTCGGCCTGGAGGAGGGTCAGGAATTCACAAACACCGTCTAAAATTAGCCATCTCCAGAAAGGACTCCAGAGAGATGTTTCACGGAAAGAAATGAGGACCTGTGTGCTGATAAAATCGGAGCTGTTTCTGGAATGTCGCCAGGACACAGGTAACAAGATGGGAGGACACAGTTGAATCACAAGAGCCCCATTTTTTTAAGTGGATGTAAAGAACAGAACCAGAACAGCCCAGAGACAGCCACGTTCTAGAAAAAGAGCCGCTGCCTTACCTATAGCAGTGTCTCCAAAATGTTCACAGGAGGCTCTGGACGGTTGGCCAGGACCTCCGGGCAGAAGGGTGGACCATTCCTCTCCCTCGCTCTCCATTTAACACTTTGGTAGAAAGCTCCTTCAAGATAATCCAGCAACAGCCTCTGTACTCCCTCCACCCACACCGAACTGACCTCTTATCTGTACAGGGCTCCCTATTATTCTGCCACCAGGAAAAGCCCACACTCCTCCTAAGAGATCCTGTTGTGTTATTTCTCTGATTCCAAATCACTAGAAGTTAAGGGAAAAAACTCTGTAAAATCCATTCACCGAAAGGTGAGACCTCACGGAGAATCTCAGCGTCTCCTTTGCGTGCCTGTGCTTTGGGAAGCCCAGAGCAGAACTGGGCCTGCGTGTAGAAGCCAGGCAGACTGTCCGTATACGTGCATAATTGCCGACTCGGCATCTAAACTTTCCGCGTGCATTTTATTCACCTCACTCTGCATGTGTCCTTTAATTTTTTAGTTGGCTATAAAGAAAGTTTCTGAACTCTCCGCTGAGGTCGAAGTGTTGGCGTGGAGGCGGAAAGCCAGTAGCCAAGCAACCTGAGAAGAGAGGGGTGTCTCCTGCGACAGAACCAGGCGCCTGTGGAGACAAAGCTTTCTATGTGCAGCTCCACTGTCCGGAGCCTTGGAAAGCAGTGTGTTTTAGCCAGAGGCAGAGGTCAAGTGAGGCAATGGCATAGAAGGGACTTCTTCCTCCCAGACCCATGGGTGGGGCAGTCGGGGCTGGAATCCATCAGATCCTCTTCATGGGAGAATTGAGACTCCATACCACAGAGCCCAGCCTTCTCCCCATGTCCTCCAGGACTGCGGCCACTGTGAGGCTGGCTTATTTAAAGTTGTAGACGATATTGAATATTGGCATGTAACGAATCCTCAATAATTCTCATAGCTAGACAAATTATCTTAATGTTTCTAGTGATCGATTACATTGTTTCCAGAACAATTTAGCTCCCTTGCTAACAGTAATAGTGCCTCAGTCTGTTACCTGCCTTCTTGCCAGGTCTAAACTCAAGTATTTTAATATCAGATGTGAGACGAGATGGTGGAAGCAGAACAAACAAGTAAGAAGTTATTGCTGTACCATCATCAGAGAGTAAAGAAAGTGGGGACCACAACATGAAGACACTAGAAAGCAGGAGACCTTTCTAGAGATATTCTAGTTAAAGTATTGGTCGGAGCTTTCAGCTTTGACCAGCAGAACTAGGTTCAAACTCAGGTCTTGACATCAAAATCCTAGGCCTTTTCCCTTACCCACCCAGCCTGCCACTAATTTGGGGGGGATTTCAACAAAAGAAGATTTTGTGTTTAACTACTGAGACTTCGCCAAATCAGAAATAAATGAGAACAGCTACGTATGGAGAAGAAAGGAAAAGCAAGTGGGCGTCACCAGTATGGACAGAGAACATGTATGAGAACTTGGTGCTGCCCACTGGGCGCTGGTGCCTGCCGTCCGGCTTCTGCCCACTGCACCGGAGGCATGGGTTGAAGGCAGCATTTCCTAATTTAGCAAATGGTTTCATTTATTCTTGGATTTTCCAAAATCTAGAGGAGAAGGAGAGGGAAGGGGAGGCATGAGGAAAAGGGGATGGAAATGTAGCTGGGGTTGCAGATTAGCTCAAAGTTAGCTCCTGGTTGGAACCGAGGGAAAATGCCAAGATGAGAGACAGGGTTTAAGCTTGCAGCCCATGAAAGACTGAGGCCCTCTGTCCAGCAGCCCTCAGGGGATGGATCCTGCCCACAGCACGGAAGTGCACGCAGACCTTTCCTTCCCTTGATGAGTTTTAGACCCTGCACCCACACCTGAGACCCTGAGCAGAGGGTCTAGTGAAGCCCACCTGAACTCCTGACCCCTGGAGTAATTGCTCCTGTGATATGTGTAGGTTGGCATAAGCCGCACAAGTTTGGAGGAATTTATATGAGGCAGCAATAGAGAATTAAGGTGCACCATGTCCTATTGGAAGTGAGCTGTACAGTTAAGAGGGCATGCAATTCTACCCTCTGGTATCAGAGAGTTCTCTTCTAAAGCCCAAGTTAAAACAAAATACCTCCAGTTGAACTATTAAAATACATGTATTGCAAAAGAAAGAGGAAGGAGAGATGTCTCTATCTTTCCATGTTAGCTGAGTTCTCTGTATATTATTCCCCAAGAAACTGAGCTCATGAGCTTAATCGGGGCAGAATGATGCATTTCCTATTTGAACCACAACTGAGTAATTTTGCAAAACAGCCATAACCTTGGGATCTGACAACTCTAAACTTTATTGTTTTTATTTAACTGTAATATTTTTATACCAAAAACAATACTGGTTCACTAGAGGAAAAAACAATACCTGTAATAAGCAAAAGAAAGGAAATAAAAAGGTCTAGATTTATTTATACATATATATATACACACACACACATACAGGCCTCCATTATTTCTAACCTTGCCTCTTATTAATATTTCCAGAATGTATTTCCAAGTCAATAGATATTTACCTTCAAAACTGAAACAGCAATTGAAAACTGTGTGCATATTTTTATCATAATTTGCATAATCCAATGTCATGTTTGAACTCTTAGCTTGTATCTATCTTTTTCTATATTACAGACAATTCGATGACAAATGACCAGACCTCTAAATTATAAAAACATCACATTTTAAGAAGATAAAATTCAGTGTGCACCAACTTTTCCAAGTGTAGTATGCTCTAGAAAGGAATGGATTATTTTAGAGCACAAATACTAGGCTTGGGGTACTGGAGACCTCTGAGTGGAGGTGATTAGAGCCTGGCTCCTCTTCTGTCCTTAGAGAGTAAAGGCCACCTGCGTGCCATTGTCAAAACACCCAGCATCCTTTTCAGCATCTCTGTCCCTGCTGAGCTCAATCCATCAGCCAGTTGCTCTCAGACTCTGCAGTAATCAGAACAGCTGGGAGCTTGTTAAAAATACATATTCTCTGGCAGCACTCCTGGAAACTAGACTTCAGTGGTTCTGCTGGAGCCAGAAAAAATAGGCCAGGTGATTCCTATAATCATAGGGGTTCCGAAATTTCTCCATTAATCCTGGCTGAGAGCAGAGATCAGACCTCCAGGCTTGTCCACAGCAGGCATTTTTTTCCCTCTCTCTCTTTTACAATAAAATTCTGATGCTCAGAGAAATGGGCAGGAAGATGAGGTGGAGGCAAGCACCTAGCCTAAGTCTGTGCAACCCACTCCCCTTCTGTCTGGGCTGGCCCTATAGCAAATAGCTTGATGGTGTTGCTATCACAGGCTTCTCTGGGTGGACAGAAGGAGCCTTTCTTAGTCTCCTTTATCCACTAGACAAACATTTATTGCGTATCTAGCAGGCCCAAATGCTGTGCTATCCCCACCGTGAATTGCGAATGGATGGGGCCCTGTATGAAACTCTTAGGGTCACTGCACCCCAGCAAAGTGTCACACACACACACACACACACACACACACCCATGCGAGTATGCTGAGAGCAACTAGCTGACAGAGCAGGAATTCGGTTTCCTTAGGTAGGAACTTGGGTCTTATCTACACCGCCAGCCTTTCCTGCCTTCCTCCCGCCCAAGCCAGGAGCGAGGGTGTCGCTAAGGTCCCCTCTACAGTCATGTTCCTTCTTGTCCCCCCGTGCGGGCGGGCGCGCCAGGGCCCCTGTGGAGACAGACAGGGGTCAGGGCTTCGTCATCGCTGGCAGCGACTGCACGTTGGCCCATCAAGTAGAGCATCCGCTCTGAGTCCTTCCTCCCGACCTGAGGCCGGAGGGGAGCCTTTGGGTAGCCGGCGGGACCGCTAGGTTCCCTCGGCTCGGAGCACCGCCTGGCGAGGAATTATGCAGAAATAGGGGCCGGCGCCTCGGCAGGGGTTCGGTCCTCTGCAATTGGTTCTCCCGCCCATCAGCGGGGCTCCCCTCAAATGCGGTGCTCCGCCCACCTGCAGCGGTCCACCACCCCACGCCCAGTGGTACTCTCTCCCACCTACAATGCTCCGTTCACCTATGGTGTTACCACTCCCAACCTGTGGTGCTCCCCCCTCGTGATGCCCCGCCCACCTGCTGCGATCTCGCAATGTGAAGCTCCCACCCACCCGCGATGCTTCCACAGCGGCGGTGATCCCGCCTACCTATGATGCTCCTCCCATCTGCGATGCTCCTCCCTTACCCCTGAGATGCACCCCTCCGCGTAACAGTCCACCCACACACGCACACCTGGGATTCTTTCCGTGGGAAATGTTCTCTCACCTCCGTTGCCCGCCCACCAGCGGCGCGCCCCGCCCCCACCTGCAAGGCACATTGCGGAGCGATTCGCCCCAGCCCGCGGCGCCTCGCCCGTAGGCCCCGCCCCGAGTGCCCGCCCCCGGCTGCCGATTGGCGCACGCGGAGTGGGCGGAGCGAGCGGTTTGGAGCGGCCGCAGCGCGGGCGGGGCGCACTGGCTGCCTAGCACCCGGCCCAGCGCGGTCTCCGGCCTGTTCGCCATGGACTACGACGATGCCCCCTCGACCGCCAGGGCTTCCTTCCGAAAGTGCCTGGAGCATCTCTCCGGGGACGGAAAAGCCATCGGCGTGCTGACCAGCGGCGGGGATGCCCAAGGTGTGCGACCACCTTCCCGGGCTGGGGCGGAGGGGGATACCGGAGAGAAGGGATGGAGGAAACAAGGGGAAAATGTGGGGACCCGGGACAAGCGATGGGGGTGCGCGGAGAAGAGAAGTGTGGGTGAGCAGTCCAGCGCCCGGGAACTGCAGGGGTCCTTTCCCGGGGCTGAGCGGGCAGCGCAGCCTCCGTTGTCACTGCAGGGGAGCGGGAGGGAGGAGTATGGCAGCAGAATCCTTCACCAGGAAGATCAATTAATTTTTCACCTCCACGTTTATTTTTTAAATTGAAACTGGCGACGGGGTTGTCTGGACTGCCCTCGTGAGTCATTCCAAATCCGAGTCGTAGGATGGGGCCGGCGGCCCCCCTGAAGCTAGGTTACAGCGCAGCCACCTCCAGTGACACGGCTCCCGCCCCATGTTGTGGCAGGAACAGCCGGGTCCCCGCAGCGCGTCCTGAGGGTTCGCGCCCCCTGCACAGCGCTGCGGGGTTCCCGCTGCTGATTGCCGGACGCGACTGGGGCGCGGGGGTTCCCTGACCCGGGTTGCCAGGCGTCCCGCACGCTTTATTTTACATTTCCGCTAGGAGATTTTAAAAGAGGTTTTCCGCCTTTCTAATCTCCTGTCCCCTTCCGGCTCGTGACCAAACCGAAAACTAAAATGGGTCACTAGGCCTCCCCGATAGCCTCCCAGGATGGTAAGGATCAGGAAGCGGGGACTCCGGTACGTCACCCGCACCGGGCGCGGACGCCAGGCTCCCCACCCCCAACGTGGAGGCGGATTTCGGGGAGTTGGGACCCGAGCCCCAGGCCCGCGGAGGCACTAAGAAAGTAATTCTATAATGTGGAGAGGGAGTGACACAGCCACGCCCGAGCCGTAGCGCTGGGTGCACGTGGGGGCGCAGGGGTTCCCAGGCGGTGGGTTTCCCTGATCCAGCAAAGCCCTGAGTGGCGTGAGGCAACCGCTAGAAAGTGGATTGGCGTTTCCCAGGCAGGATGCGTCCTTGGAGCCTTAAGGATCGTGCAGGCTGGAGACGCGCTCCGGAGCTGGCGTTTGGTTTTTATTTTCCCCTCCTTCCCCGTCCCCCAGATTAGTTCAAAGGCCTCGTTTTCACCTGTTTCGAGGCCACACACGGTAGAAGGATGCTTGGGTTATGGGCCTGGCGCCCTTGCCTGAGCCCACCCTCCCCGCGACCTTCTTTTTGCCCTTGAGCGGGGCGGGGCGGGGCTGGCCTGGGTGCGGCAGGTTGGCGCCCGTGGCTAGCGCCTACGTGATGCTCGGCCTGTCGCTGTCCCTGCGTCCTCGGTCCTAGGCACCTGGCGCGCGGCATCCCCAGAACGTGTGTCCCAGTGAAACCCTGCCAGTCCTCTTAAAGGTGTCACCGCCCCCGCCCCACAGGCCATGCCTTTGCCTCACAGGGAAGTAGGGCTGCTCTGATTTGGTATCCTAGTAAAGTGACTCAGGGTATAAACAAGCTAGAGAAGAAAATGTGATATAGCAGAGGCCAGGATTGGCGAAATGGCAGAGTGAAATAGATGACATCGCCCACGTTACTTAAATGAACACCAGAGGATGTGCCGGGTGGGGTCAGTTGGGGTCGTGGTGGGGCTGAGAGCGGCTTTCCTGTCAAAGGCTTCAAAAGCACGTGTGTTTGGAGATGCTAACACAAATGAGGAAGCATCTTAAGTGAATGGCATTCTGCCCCTCCAACCAGAATGAAACCTTGGCACAGGAAGGGGAACTGGTCTTAAGCCTCCAGGCTTCAAGGTCAGAGTTTCAAGGTTATTTTTCAAGGTTATTTAATTGTAAAATGGGTCATTCTTTTGAATCCTTGTCCAAAACTTTGCTCAACTACCTGGTAGTAGGCATACAGGCACTCTGGATAATGGTGCAATAGACAGAATCAGCATTTTCTCTGTTATCCTGAACCTGTCACTTGTTATTAGTTATAAAATAATCTATTCAGTAAGCCCATACCTCTTCTCAATGGAAAGGATACTTCAAGAACAAAACTTCTAGGAGGAGGTTGCTTGGTTGGTGCCATGTTAGGTTAATGGGAGATGGCAGTCCTCACCTCAGTGGGTAACATCACATTTGATGGCCTGATGCTCTCAACTGGCACATCTGGGCTGTCCTACATTCCTGACTACCCACGATGGCTGCTTGTCTGCCCCACCCCCCAGCCCCCACCCCAGACAGAGTTGTGGCTGCTGACTGTTTTGTCTTGGACTTTGTGCAAAATGCCAGATCTCGTATTTTGATTTTATGTTAGATCTGCCTCAGCAATTGAATGCATTTCTTTCTGAGAAAGCTCACGCCCAGACATGCTCAGAGGGTCTGGTCTTGGCAGTGGTAGATTTACAGACCCTTAGAGTAGGTTATTCCCACAGATGTTTTGTACTGTCCACCATTCTTTCACCACTTTATCTTGATTCTACATTAGATCAGTGTTGGATTTTTCTCTGAGATAGAAGAATTTTGCTCATAGCTATAGATCAAAAAGAGCAGTCTCACTCATGCACAACAAATAACATACTCACATCTTCATTTCCTGGTAATGTTCTAATCAGATATAATATTCCAGTAAAATGTCATGTTGGTGTGACTGTAGCTGCTGTGCATTGGCACATTCTATGTATTAGGAGTTTTACAGGGCTAATCTCCAGGCCTAATTACACGGCTCCAGGACATATGTCTTCATTTTGGAGGTGGGGACAAAGACCCACAGGGGAGATGATCAACTCAGCTAAGGTTATGCGACTCATAAGTGGGCAGTGGCAGGATTTAAGCTAAGTTTTTTGAGATCTCAATCCGAATACTTTCCAGTTGGCGGTGCTCTTAAGGGACCTTTCTCTGATGAGGTTGTAAAGTCTAGTTAATGCTCCAGAGTGGGAAAAATCCAGCTTGCTCAAAATTATACAGGTGGTTTTTAAGCAGCTTGTTAATAGAACCGAAAATGCCTTTTTACGGTAATAGCAATCACTTTAAAATACAGCGAGAGTGGCTGAAGTGATGTAACACTTGATTCCAAAGTGATGAAATGCTTTCTATTCCCAATGAAATTTGCATTATATAGTTATTAAAAACACACACACACACACACCATAAATCCTCTATCTATATTCCTGATCCCCTAGCCCCACCCATTAGGGAAGAATATTTCTAAGGCTGATTATTTTTTTTCACTATTTGGATTTCTTCTGTTGTCACAAGGAATCTGAAAAATTTAAACTGATTTTCATTTTAACCTCAAATAAGTTCCACATGCTAAATGGACAGACTTAACCATGACTAGGTACCCTAAAGCAAGATTGTGTTGCACACCAAAAATCAAAAATGACTCTTCGTCTTAGACCCTGAATGTGGGCTTCTGGAGGGCCTGGTAGGGCTGAGAGTTCTGAGCAATGGAGTGAACCCTAAGGGCAGAGTGAACATAAAGACTGGGTTGTTTTTTTCCATGGCAAAGTAAACAGAGAGTTCAAGTAAATCGAGTCTATATAAGACTTCCCATTAATAGTAAGAATAACTAACATTTAGTGACCATTTCTATATGGCAGGCGCTAATGCTTCATGTATGAACTCATCCTCATTTGACATGTGAGCAAGCGAGCTTTGGGATGAACCAAGTGTACTTTGTACATCTCAGAACTTTGGGGTGTCATCTGCGAAGTAGTAGGGCAGCAGTGGAAGTGGGGGGCTGGGACACAGGTGTCATTCCCCAGTGCCTTTCTGGTGCCCAGCACAGGGGTTGGCAGCACACCAAGGAGTGTGGACTAATTCCTTCCTCTAGGCGTTCTAGCTGTTTTCTTTTCTCATGCAGTCATGTCAATGAACTAAATCTCTGTTAATCCAAAGCACTCTTTCATCTCCTGAGCAGTGTCTGGGGATGATGAACACTCGGAGATTAGTAGGCAGACATGTGAGTTACTGTCAACTAGACCCGGGCACGTGGGTGGTCCTTCACTGACCATGTCTTTCTTGAACATTGCTTTGGGGCCCTGCTTGGGTGGGCTCCTGCGTCCGCCTGGAGCTGTGCTGGCATCGGAGCCCAGTAAGGTGCACAGGGTGACGGAGAGCAGTGAGCATCTTGCCTCACAGCTCCAGCCCCTTATGGGCCTGGAACTCTGTACCTGTACATTCCGCCATGGGATCTTTTCTGTTTACACTGTAACAATTTAACAAAAGTGATTGGGTCTAGGAGGCAGTGTGTTAAAACGATAGTGTTAACCTCATGTATACTGTGGGAATTGCATAGTTGTCTACAAATGCAAAAACTTGTGTGACATTTTGTCATTTTCCCAAAAAAGCATGTTTTCTTCCTTGGTTACAGAAAACTAAAAGCTTTGATATAGAACTCAAACCTCTTATCAGGGAGAATTGGGGCCATTTGAATACACTGTACACATCTGGTGGGCTGTCAGAAGCAATTATAATTAGAAACATAAAGATGGGGCAGTGACGTTCTAAAGGCAGGCATCAGAACACAAAATCATCCATCCACTATGATTGTAATTGTGCTGAAAAGGTGTCTTTGGATAAAGGACAGATGGCCATTTGCTAAGAAAGTAGTTGAGTCCCTTTTCCAGTGACTCTTCAACCAGCTTCCCAGGGTGCTATATTTTTATTTGTTACAAAGTATATGCCAGCAGCCCCTTTGTCCCATGTGTCTTCCCACCATATACGTAGCATGTTAGGGATTCCAGTCATTGTGCTCATCAGGAGGGATGAGGCAGCAAAGCCCCTGGTGGAGCAGCACCCTGAGCTGCTCTCTACCAGCGGCGGGAAGGGGTCTCAAATATTTCACTTGAAAAATGAAAGATGACATGGAATCACTCAACTCCTATCTTTCTCCTCAGAGAAAGGCTTAAGGCTATAGGAAGACAAGGAGAACAGGAGGAAGCACAGGAGAAAAGCATGTCACTGCTCTGCCACTGGCCCTGCTGCCCAGGGCTCACAGCTTTCTCTGTCCTTGATGCAGGCCTTGCTAGGTGCAGACTGATTTAGAAGGTCCAGAGAGCCTGAGAATTCACTTGAGCTGCTGGTCCTGCTGGTCCGCTGAGAGCCACGCTTCAGTCCTGTGTCTACGGGGCATTTTGAAACCTCAGCAGCTCAGACCCTTCCAGCAGTTTCCTACGATGGTCTGTGAGCAGGAGTTGGACTGGGTTGTATTACAAGGTCCTGTCTATAGAAAGGTGGAAACAAGTCATCAACCAGGTCGGAAGTGTCTCTTGCTTGGCTGATGTAGGAAAGGGTGCTCGAGGGTAACCCATGCCGCGTTCCTCCCCGTCTTTTCAGCTCTGCTTTAATTTCCAGATCTTGTTTTTCTTGAACTGCTCCAGGAATTAACAATGGCCTCCAAGGTGGAGACAGATCACGGCCCTTCCTCTTGGGCAGTGGCACTGTTGTGACCTGGGGGCACATGAACATGAGAAGGGGCAGACCTGGGGGAAGCCCTGGTCCATGGAGGGCCCAGGGCAGCCTGTGTCAGGGACCCTCCACCTGACCTGAGACAGCAATGGGGGGATGAGCCAGCAGGAGGCACCTGGGGAGCTGGAGGGGGAAGCCTGCGGGGGCTTCAAGGAAGAGGTCAGGGCCAGAGGGGCAAGGTTCCTGGGGAGCGGCAGGCAGTAAGGAGGACTTTGGATTGAGCTTGTGTGACCCGGAAACCACGTGGAGGCACTGGCTGCCTCTGATTGGGGTGGTTTTATGGAGGGCAGAGGGGAGGGAAGAAGTGGCCGATTTAGGATTTTATGAGGAGCAGGACTGGGCCTTAGGTGGGTTTCAGGGGCGGAGCTGGGCACCTGGCAGGACCCCTCCACTTGCAGGAAGGGACCTAAGGGCATGGGGTGGGTTTGTAAATGGAGGTTTGGGCCTCTGAGAGGAGCTCTCTATGCAGCAGGAAGAAATGCAGAGTAAGGAGCAAGCGGAGGTGCAGTCAGATAGCGCTGGTCAAGGACTTTGTTTACATCAGTGCTTATCCCAGTGACCAAGGGGAGAACCAGCGAAAACCAGCCACTGGAAACTGGCCGCCCAGGGCACTTGGGATGGAGTAGTCACCGCCTTTCAGGAGGAGCTGCAGGCGAATGCATGTGGCAAGATTTACACAGAATGCTCAGTGTTAAAGGGCAGGTTCCGGAGCGAACTGTGCAGCGGGAATGAGGCTTGGGCACAGGGCCCCTGTGTACATGACTTTAAACTGTCTAGTCGTCACTGAATTAAAAAATAAGTAGAAGAAACAGGTGAAATTAATTTTAAATGTATATTTTATTTAACCCAATATTTCAGTCCATAGTCAATATAAAGAGTACTTAGATAGTTCACCTTTCTCTTTCCCATACTGAGCCTTTGAAATTCAGGGTGTCTCACTCCACGGCGGGGTTCTGGCACGATGTCGCTCCTGGGTAGAGGGTCCCTCTTGACTGTTAAGTTGGAATGACACACGGAGGACTGCTGGCTGTGGTCTCACATCTGCAGTGAAGGCTGGGACGCAGCACGTGGCAGGCACTTTTCCAGATGTCCGCTTGGCTGGCCTCCCTCCCCTCCTTTGATTCTCCCTCAAAGAGCAAAAAGCAATTCTCCCGGAGGCCAGCACTAGCTCCTGGTGGACAGTTGCAGCCCCTCTCTGCACCCCCACACTCCAGTCCCCCAGCCTTGCTCTGCATTTTATTCTTCCCCTGACCCCCCCACCCCCAAGTGTCATGTGTTTGTTTATCATGTCACTGTTTACCAGCCAGAACGAACCCACCTTCCCCCGATTTCTCAGTGACATAGACAGCAGTGCCTGGCCAAGGAAGACACCCTTTGCATCTTGTGTGTTGGATGCATGGACTAATGAATGGATGGGTGAATGAACAGAACCCCGCTTAGGGACTCACCTAAGTTTTCTGCTGATTTTGAACACAAGACAAGACCCAGAGATTTGGATCCTGCACGAGGTGGAGACGCTCCCCAACGTGGTAACTTTGATTCATGGGGGAGCTAGCATTGTTACACAGTTCTCCTTAGGATTTGTTGTTTTCTGCTCATTCCTAAGTTATTAAAAGGGGAAGCTTTATGGAGAACTCTAGTAGCAAGAGCAAGTTAAGGTGTGTTTTAAGTTTGTTTTCTAACATATCCCACACCTTTGCTTTGGCACAAACATGAAAACTATGTGAATTTTGGAAGAAACCAGTAAGAGAGCTGAGCAACCTGACTTTGTTTTTCAAAAAGGAGATTAAATATCCAAATTAATTAGTTAGGAGATGGTTATAAGTACTGAGAAATATGCAGGGAACGCGGCTAAAAGGGATCCCTAAGGAGGTTTATCATGCTCTTCAGACCACATAGGAAATAAAAGAATGAATCTCAATTATTTTATCAGAATCAACATATTCCTTGTTTCTTGCAAATTACTCAAAGTTTACATTGTACCAGAACAGAATCTTAGGAAGTATTTGGAAAGGTGGAGTCCATCCCACTCCCTGACTTCAAGGAAGAACTCACTTAGTGACTAGCTTACCTGCAGGATACAGCGGTCCTCAACCTGTGGGTCGCGACCCCTTTGGGGATCGAAGGACCCTTTCACAGGGGTGGCCTAAGACCATCGGAAAACATATTTCTGATGGTCTTAGGAACCGAGACACCGCTCCTCTATCCGTCTCCAGGCGGGTCCGCCCACATGCAGAGACGCCCACATACAACCTGAGGAACTGTATTAAAGGGTCGCGGCATCAGGAAGGTTAAGAACCACTGGTTAGCAAGAATCTGTTAATAGGTAAGGTCAAGAAAACAATCTAATAATCTAGTCTTTCTGTTGAATCTAAAGTAATTACCACACACTTCCCACTTAACTGTTTCCTAGTTTTTGTCAAGGTTTATTTACCTTTGGGTCCCATCACAGGACTGTACATCCCCTGAGGTCTGGGGTTTAAGTTTTTGCAAATGATGAAGAGCTTACTTTCCAAATATTAAGATTCTTACTTGGTAGCAGGATTCCATTGTCCCATGGAAATAATTGTGAAAGTTGTTTAATTCCCAGGTCTGGCTACCAAAGCCAAAGCAAAATGAATGGACTGCATTGTGTTGAGCTGTTACTAAAAATAAAAAGGGGTGGGGTGGCATCTGTAATACTCTCAACAATAAAGATTCGAAAACAAAACAGCAACAACAAAAAGCAGCAGCTTAAGTAAAAGGCCCTAAAGCTGCCTGTATTCTGAGTGGATGGCAGCTGAGCCCAGGACAGTGCTCTGCAATACACCCAAACCCGCTGCCCTCTCACCCGGAAGACCGCCAGACCTGTAAGGGGACTCGTGTCTTGATCCTGGTCCTGTGTGTAAGACACCATGGGTGAAAACTGGCTTTTTCTGTGCTCCTAGGTGTTTGTCCTTCAGGGTCCCTTCCTCCTCCGAAGGCAGCACCGCAGGGCCCAGCCCCGGCAGCGGTTTGGGTCCGGGCTGTGCACCGAGTTGCAAAGGCAGCTGGCTAACCAATTAGGCCCCACCCCAAACAACAGAACCGGAATGGGAGCCCTGCAGCCATTTTTTTAAAGTTCCCTTTGGTGATTCGAACGCACAGCCATTGACCCAGCCATTAGGACATCTGCAAGATAAAACAAAGGCCAAGGTTTATACACCAGTTTCACTGGTTCTTAATTTTGCTCACGTGGCTATCAATGTGTCCACCCAGAGCCCAACTCCCCTGTCTCCCCAGGGCTGCCCTGTGCCTCAGCCAGGTGCTGGGGCTCTAACCTCAGCTGCGGGTGCTGTGAGCAGAGGATGCCCCTCGGGCCCAATCAGGAGGCTGCTAGCTCCCAGCTGGGGGAAAGGCCAGCTGGTTTTACTAAATCAGGAACTAGCAAGTGAATAAAGCCCGTGAGGCTGGGTCCTGGTTCTCAGACTGTGGTTCACCTCATGGGAGCTTGGTGAAAAGGCGTGCTCAGGGTCCTCCCCTGCCTGGGGAACCCTGGGGGGCCCAGGAGCCCCCACCTGGGGCCCGAAACAGGCGGGCAGGCGACCGGCCATTTTTTCAGTGAGTACAGGTTCACCCCCAAGAGGCAGGGTGAGACTGAGGCCAAGGGGCTGGTGTGACGGTTGTTCAGACTTCATGGGACAGAGGTCAGAGTTGGGGCAGGCTTTTACTTCACAGGGGATCTCCTGGGCTTGCCTCTGGAACACATTCCCCTTGTCACAGTTTCACTCCTGCCATTTCTTACCCACTTCTAAAATCCCCAATGTGTCTTCTTTTATCCTGCCTTCATGAACATCTCCCTTCCCCCGCCCCTACCCCCTCGGAAACAAGGGCCTCAGGAAGGGGGAAGTGGGGTGTTAACCTTGCCAGGCTCCTGAGACAAGCAGTTCAGCATTTGGTGGTTAATTCGCCAGTTACGGTGGCCACAGTAGAGTACAGGCCTAGACTCATGGAGCTGTCGGGAGGGACCACGAGGAGCTCGTTTATCAGCTAAGGTCTGAGGGCGGAGGCTCCGTGCACACCTGCCCCCGTGAGCATGGGAAATGTGAGCGTCAGCACGCAGGTGCCATAAACTGACACAGGTGTGAGCCTGGGTGAGGCAGCTCCTTCCTTCCTGGAATAAGAGTCAGCAGGGAGGTGCCAGGAAACCCCTCTGGGATGCAGGAGCCCATCCTGGAGCTGGCAGGGCCCTGGGGCGGCCCTGACCCTGTGACATGGGGCAGTCCCGGGCCCTGGGGTTTGTGCCATGTAGATGAAGCATGAGGTTCAAGGAGGACCATCCAGGTGGGCTGAGCAGGTAGGAATAGTCGCTGTGGTGGGACAGCTCTCCCTGAGGAGTCTGGCTTTATGCGTCCAGGCCCTGGGGACTTGGGGGAGGAGCAGGAGCATATTCATGTTTTAGGGAGAGAACATCAAAGCTGACAGAAAACATCTAAAAAAGTGAAGGTACAGACAGCACAGTGACAAATCCTACTGAGTTTTCTGTGGGGCTTGTGCGCTGTCTCCCAAGGGCAGGCAGGGGAGAGGGACAGCTACCTAATCGTAATTGTTCTTTTAAGACCTTATTTTTTAGAGCAGTTTTATGTTCACAGCAAAATTGAGGGGAAGATACAGAGTTTCCACATCCCCCCCGTCTCCTACACACAGCCTCCCCATCATCAACGTCCCCACCAGATCCATTTGTTACAGCTGATGAACCTGTACTGACACATCATCGTCACCCAGAGTCCACAGTTGACATGAGGGCCACTCTCGTACATTCTGTGGGTTTGGACAAATGTCTAATGACACACACCCACCATTAAAGTGTCACCCACCGCAGCTTCACTGCCCTAAAATTCCTCTGTTCTGCCTGTTCGTCCCTCCCTCCCCACAACCCCTGGGAACCACTGATCTTTTACCTTTTCCAGAATCTGTAATTTTTTTAAATATGTTTTTATTGATGTTTTTTAGAAAGAGAGGAAGGGAGAGAGAAACATCAATCAGCTGCCTCCTGCACACCCTCTACTAGGGATCGAGCCCGCAACCTGGGCATGTGCCCTGACCAGGAATGGAACCGGGACCTTTCAGTCCATGGGACGACACTCAATCCACTTAGCCACACCGGCCAGGCGAGAATCTGTAATTTTTTTTAACCAAAAGAATGTACTTAAAATTACTTGTATTAACAAACAAAAGAGAAAGAGCTGTTTTAATCATCTGACTATAGTGAGGATAATGTTAGAGGAAGGCAGCAGGATTGGGGGGAAATGTTGGGAGACATTTATGGGCACCCCTGTCCAGGGCATTAGTAATATCCAGGTCCAGCAACAGAGAAGAAAGTTGTGTTGTTCAGTGAGAGAGAGAGAGCAAGAGAGAGAGAACAGGAGGAGGAAAAAATAACTTACTGCATCTTAAAATACTGAGCTTGAGGTTCTGGAAAGACGACCACCACTTAATTAGTAGGTTGTTCAAATTCTTTGTGTAATAAACTAGGTTTGAACATGAAGTCATGAGACTGCCAAATATAAATATGTCCACATGTACAAAAATAGTCCACATGTACATAAATAGTAGATATTAAACATGGATTTAGCCCGGGAGGTGTGGCTCAGTGGTTGAGCATGGACCCTTGCACCAAGAGGTTGCCGGTTTGATTCCCGGTCAGGGCACATAACCAAGTTGTGGGCCCAATCCCCAGTGGGGGACATGCAGGAGGCGGCCAGTTGATGTTCTCTCTCATTAATGTTTCTATTTTTTTAATAAAAAAATAAAATAAACATGAATTTATTTTCAAGACATATACACCCCCAAGCCTTTTCAGCTACATGAATATTGTAGCTTTTCTTTTTTTTTTTTTTAGTTTTTTTTTTCTCTTTATTGATTTTAGAGAGAGAGAGGAAGGGAGAGAGAGAGAGCGAGAGAGAGAGAGAGAGAGAGAGAGAGAGAGAGAGAGAAACATCGATGAGAGAGAACATCAATTGACTGCCTCCTGCATGCCCCCCACTGGGGATCAGGCCCACAACCTGGGCATGTGCCCTGACCGGGAATCGAACTGGCAACCTCTTGGTGCATGGGTCTACGCTCAACCACTGAGCCACACTGGCCGGGCAAATATTGTAGCTTTTCATAACTGTCACCTTTCAGAGTCAACAGTCTTATTCTAGCATTTCAGAACTGGCTCAACATAATTTGGAAAATTTTAGCCGTTTTCTGAATGGGTTTGCCGTACAAATATGTGCACATTCAGTCTCGTGTCTGAGCGTACTCCTGGAGCCACAGCGCCTTTTGTTTTGTTTTTAGTCACCAAAAGTATCACCCGGTGGTTCACGTTCAGCATCGTGAGTCCTGACTTTTGTTTCCGAAATTTAAATGTATGAAGGCGGTAGATGGGAACTGTTGGGCGTCCAGGAGCCGCTGAGCTGGAATAAGCTTTGTTCCTTGTGAGGCACAGGACTGCGCCATCTCTGAAGGGAATGGCCCTCATTCCTTGTCACTTCTCCCCGGACCTGAGCTCATCAGCTGAGGCGATGAGACGGGATTCGGCAGGTGTGCGATCCAGACTGCTCACTGAGCTCTAGACAGTGGTTCCCCGCACGAGGGCTGCTCAGAACCACTGGGCGTCACCCGAAGCCAGCGGGCGAGCAGACTCAGATCACCTGCATCTCACAGAGCTGCTTTGCCTTCCCTGAAGTCCTCCGAGGAAGTATGGGGAATGTCCTAGATTTATCGTGATCAGCTATTATTTACAGAATTTTGGTTTAATTTTTCTTTCCATAAAATTGCATGACTGATTTTGTGTTGAAGACCACGGATGAAAATTTTTTTACGCTGGTAGCTGGTGATGAAATTGTCTATTTTTCACCTTCTCCTCTAATCACAGACAGATGGTCCTTTTCAGGACTGTTTTCTTTGAATTTGGCTAACTATAACGATACACCTATCATTTGTGTTGCTTTGTAACCGGAGGGAGTTGCCTGCGAATTTGTAGGGGATCGAAGCAGCTCGTGTCCAACACCTGTGAGCAGAACTATTCCAAATTAAACATGTGCCAGGCGCTTCTCTAAGGAGTTCATCTGTGCATGAGCCTGCAAATGCCAGGCTGTCTGCTTTGCCTTTTCTCTCAATCCTGATGCTCATCCTGGACACAATGTGTCAAGCCTGTCTCTCATCTGGGCCTTCTGAGAGGTCAGGGTTTCCCTGTGGTCATGGCCAGTTGCATGCCTGGTCTGTCGTATAACTGCTGTCCTGTCCTTTCCAGGTATGAATGCTGCTGTCCGTGCCGTCGTGCGGATGGGGATCTACGTGGGGGCCAAGGTGTACTTCATCTATGAGGTCAGTGTTGTTCGGGGCCCTGCTTTCTCTGACCCTCAGGTTTCCCCCCATCACATTCACCTGGAGCTCTCACGCCTGCCAGGGCCACACCCTGCTGACCACAACCCAGGGTCAGCGCGTGGCAACTGCTCGGGGCCAGCAGGGGAGCCCAGGTCCCACCAGAGCTTACATGGGAGGATGTGCCCCCTGGTCCAGAGGCACCTCTGTGAGGTTTGCGTTCAGGAGCCGGGGCTGGCAGGAGATGAGACAGGCACACAGTGCCATTTTGATGCCAAGTGGTCTTGCAGGATGAATGACCTCAAACTGGTTGTATTTATGTAGAGCTCTCATTCCTTATAGAAGTGATATATTCACTTAACATTTAGGGGTTTAATTGGAATAAACATTAAGATAAATGGAGAAAAGTGACCACTTTGTGCTTTTAATCATTAATGTAAAATCCAGACCACCTCCTTAGTATCTGTTTATCCGTTTATTTCAAATTGAGGAGTCTGAAATCCAACAGCAGTCTCGGCCCATTATCTCCTGCGTCTGAGGTCCTGGCAGTACAGCAGTGAGTAGTGTTTGGGGGAAAGGCGCCAATATAGTTTGGACCACATGATTTATTTCAAAAACTACTAGGAAAAATACAGTTTAGATTTAGATTGTAAATTTATAAAACATAATAAAGCTTATAAAAAGGAAAGAAGAAAATATATTTTTAAATGATTTTAATTCCTTCAAGATCACTGTTAGTATGTTATGCTGATTCTTTGAAGTATTACGTATGTGAAAGACTGGAAGGAAACACGTACATTGCTAAAATTACAGCAAATGTATTTTGCATAGTACGTTTTCTACCTGCCATCACATTTGATGATTTTCTATATGCCACGTACATCCCACAATTATTGCTTTAAATGTCAGTATAAAATTCTGTCACATCGACGTCTCAATGTTTACCGGACCTTTTATTTCCTGGGTCATTCCGTTGCCACACACTGGACTATTTAGGTCACTGCCATTTCTCAACTGTCATAACTCAGCAAGGTCCATATTAATATGTGAGGCTCTTCTACGCTTTGTATTATTATTGTGACCCCAGGGTACTGACTGAGTTAGAAGACATGGCCCTTATGATGGGTCTCAGTGTGACTCACCACTGACTTCTGAAACATGTTGCAGCCCCACCCCACCCCTCAATGCACCCAAAAGTGGTACCAAACCCCCCAGTTCCGTGAGGGCCTCTTCGCTCTCGCCCTAGCTGTTTACTAAAGTCATTTTCTCCTTTTTTGGGATGTGGTCGCTCATGGTCTTTGCTCGTTGGTCTGAGTAACCATTTGTTTTTTGTTTGCTGCAGAGATGTTTTCTCCCGTGCTTTGGTTTGCTTTTCCACATTGTGGTTCTGTGGGGTTGGGGTTGTAGCCATCATTTGGGCAACGTTAAAATGACAGGCCCAATCAAAGCAGCCCCAGACGGTTCTGTTATTTTCCATTTGGATGCATTGAGGGTCAAATTACCCTTGTGGCTGTCCGTCCCGGGCCTGGCCGGGCAGCCGCTGTCCCCTGTTCACCGATGTGGAATGAGCACATTGGACCAGGGCCAGGCTCACCCCTCTCACGTCCTTCCTCCCTTTGATGTCTGAGTTCGCGCTCAGATGGCTGCTCCGAGCGTGCGTGCGCGTGCACAGCTTCCTCTGCGTGTCTGCTTTTGGGAGGAGAGGGCATTTCGTTCTGCCTTTGAACTTGAGAAAAGACACCACACCTGGCCTGATGGCAGCTCCTAACACGTGAATGTGGTTTTAAAAACCTTGGGGGTTGGAGCACCTTCCCGTCAGGTTCTTTTATAGCTAAGAGAATGTTCTCAGCTTTGCTGAAGACGAATTTACTCAGACCTGTGTCTGGCATGTTCCCCCAGAAATCTTTGATTTCACTGGCTGCTGGCTCCTTCCGTTTTTGTGACCCTCCCAGGTGATGCTGCAGGTGACCTGAGCTGAAGACCCCTCACTAACAAGAGGCACTTGGTCTGCGAGATGGCTTTGCGGTGTGTGGAGGGAAGGGAAGGAAGTCATTTCAGTTATTTCATGGTTAAAGGAACTGACTCATCCTCATGGACAGTTCACTTTCTCTGTGTCACTTTTCATCACAAGCAAGGCGGGAAGAGAGCACGAATCCCACATCAACCCCCCAAATACATTAATGGCTGGAGACATTTTGGTTGTCCCATTATGGGGGGGTTGCTACTGGCATCTAGCAGGGATACTGCTCAACACCCCCCAATGCACCAGACAGCCCCCCGACAAGGAATGATCTTGCCTAAATGTCAGTAATGCTGAGGTCCAGAAACGCACACTAAACCAAGGGCCAAATCTGAACTTGGTGTGAATGTCGGCAATCTGGGGGGGCTGGTGGCTGTGTGTCTGTCCAGTGTTTGAGTACTGAAATTGACAAAGTCACTGACTAACTTTAAATCCTCCTCTGATTTAAGAGTTTTGTTGTGTGATTTATTTTTTATTAAAACATTTTTTTCGGTCACAGTTGACAAAAATGTTAGTTTTAGGTGTACAATATGGTGGTTAGACATTTATATAACTTAAAAGTGATCACTCTGATAAATCTATTACAAACTGACATGATAAGAGTTATTACAATATTATTGACTGTATTTCCTGTGCTATACTTGACCTCTCTGTGACTGTTTTTATAACTGGCAATTTGTAATTCTTAATCCCTTCATTTTTTTCACCCACCCCCCCAGCCTGCCTCCTTTCTGCAGCCATCAAAATGTTCTCTGTATCTATGAGTTTGTTTTTGTTTTGTTTGTTTATTTTGTTTTTTAGATTCCACATAGAAGTCAAATTATATGATATTTGTCTTTGTCTTTGACTTACTTCACTTAGCATAATACCCTCTGGGTCCATCCATGTTGTCACAAATGACAAGATTTCATTCATTTTTATGGCTGAGTAATATTTCATTGTATAGATGTATCTTTTTTATTTTTTGAATTTTTGGGATGATATTGGTTAATAAAACTATATAGGTTTCAGGTAAATTCTATACTACATCATCTATATATTGTGTGTTCACCCCTAAAACTCAAGTCTCCGTCCATCAGCACTTATCCCCCCTGTACCACATCTTTCTTATCCATTTCTCTATCAGGGGACACTTAGGTTGCTTATATATCTTGGCTATTGTAAATAATGCTGCAATGAACATAGGGGTGCATATGTCTTTTCAGGTTAGTGTTTTGGGTTTCTTCGGATAAATACCCAGAACTGAAATTGGGGGATCATATGATAGTCATATATACTTTTTGCGAAACCTCCATACTATTTACCGTAGCGCCTGCACCAATTAACATTCCTCATCAACACTTGTTGATTTATTGGTGATAGCCATTCTGACAGGTGTTAGGTGGTATGGCGTTGCAGTTTTAGTTTGCATTTTTCTGACGATTAGTGACACTGAGCATCTTTTCATGTCTGTTGGCCATCTGTATACCCTCTGTGGAGAAGTGTCTGTTTAAGGTTTTTGCCAATTTTTTAATTATATTGTTTGTGTTTTGGGTGTTACATTGTATGAATTCCTTATATATTTTGAATATTAGCCCCTTATCAGATGTATCATTGGTGAATATCTTCTTCCATTTAGTAGGTTGTCTTTTTTGTTGATGATTCCTTTTGCTCTGCAAAAACTTTGTAATCCCATTTGCTTTTTCTTTTATTTCCTTTGCCTGGGAAGACATATCTAAAAGAATATTGCTAAGAGCAATGTCAAAGAGTTTACTGCCTTTGTTTTTGTCTAGGACATTTTCATCCAGGAGTTCTATGGTTTTAGGTCTTACATTTAAGTCTTTTTTTTTTTTTTTTAACAACCTCATTTTTATTTATATTTATTTATTTATTTATTTATTTATTTATTCTTTAATCCTCACCCGAGGATATTTTTTCATTTATCTTCAGATATAGTGGGAGGGAGGGAGAGGAAGGGAGAGAGAGAGAGACAGAGACAGATATTGATGTGAGAGAGACACATTGATTGGTTGCTTCCCGACCAGAGCCAGGGACTGAACTGCAACCAAGAAACGTGCCCTTGACCAGAATTGAACCCGAGACTCTTTGGTTCGTGGACCGACGCTCTAACTGCTGAGCCAAACCAGCCAGGGCTACATTTAAGTCTTTAATATATTTTGAGTTTATAACAATAAACTGGCTGTGAGGGTTACCCATGACCATATGGTGCAAGAAAGTGTTCTGCTTCATTTTTTGTTGTTGTTGTTGTTCAGATAGAGTGGGAGGGAGAGAGAGGAAGAGAGAGAGAGAGAAACATCGACGTGAAAGGGACACATCGAGTGGCTGCCACCCGCACGACCAACCAGGGCCGGGGACAAACTGCAACCGAAGTACATGCCCTTAGCGGGAACCGAACCTGGGTCTCTCTGGACCGTAGGCCGATGCTCTAACCGCTGAGCCAAACCAGCCAGGGCTTCTGCTTCATTTTTTTTAAATGTATCTGTCCAGTTTTCCCAACATCATTTATTGAAGAGACTATCTTTGACCCCACTGCATGGTCTTGCCTTCTTTGTCACAGATTAATTGACCATATAGGTGTGGGTTTATTTCTGGGCTCTCTATTCTGCTCCTTTGATCTATGTATCTGTTTTTATGCCAATACCATGCTGTTTCAATGACGATTGCCTTGTATAGTTTGGTATCTGGTAGCGTGATATGTCCAACTTTGTTCTTTCTCAAGATTGCTTTGGTTATTCAGGGTCTTTTGTGGTTTCATATAATGTTAGAATTATTTGTTCTAGTTCTGTGAATAATACCATTGGTGTTTTGATAGGGATTGCATTGAATATGTGGGTAGTATGGACATTTTAACACTCTTAAGTCTTCCTATTCATGAGTATGGTATATGCTTCCATTTATTTGTATCTTCAGTTTTGTTCTTCAGTGTCGTATAGTTTCATACTTGGTAATGTCCCAGAGGTCCTATAAACTTGCCTCATTAAAAAACATTTTTTTTTCCTTTTTTTTTTTATTCTGATTGGTTGTTTTCCACTACCTTGTCATCCAGACCACTGCTTCGATCCTCTGCTTCATCTAATCTGCTGTTGATTCCCTCTAAATGTATTCTTCATTCTGACTATTTTATGGTTTCTAGCTCTTTGTGTAAATTCTGAGTTTATCTACTCTACCACTAAATTCATTGAGTATCCTTATAACCATGTTAAACTCTGCATCTGTAGATTGCTTATCTCCATTTCATTTTCTGGAATTGTGTCCTATTCTTTCATTTGGGACATGTTTCTTTGTCTCTTCATTTTGGCTGAGTCCTTGAGTTTATTTCTATGTAATAGGTAGAGCTGCTACATCTCCCAGTCTTAGCAGAATGGCCTTATGTAGTAGGTGTCCTGTGGGACCCTATGGTGCAGTTTCTCTGATCATCTGAGCCATGTGCTCCAGAGTGGCCCTTGTGTGGGTTTTGTGTGCTCTGTTGTTGTACTTGAGCCTTGATTACTGTCGGCATGTTAGCGTGTGGGACTGACCCTCAAGCAGACTGGTTGCAAGGGCTGTGGATGAGCTGTTGTGCAGGGCCTGACCACACAGAGTGGAAGTCACTCTATCAGGGCTCTTCGTGCCAGCCAAGTCCATCCTTTGGATGTGTCATTTGTGGAGCTGCTTGGGTGGTGCTGTGATGTAGTCTGAAGGTGGCCACCGGGTGTGTTAGTTCTGGAGCCTCTTAAGGGAGGCTCCAGTGCAGGTCAAGATCAGCCACCACTTGTGGCCAGCTTGGGGCTGTCTGGTAGGAACTACAAAGTGATCTGCAGTTAGTTGTTGCTTGTGCTGGGCTTGGAGGTGTTTGGGAGTTGCTTGTGTTTGGGAGTGAACCAAGGTCGACTACTAGTAGAGCTGGGATTGGGACCCTTTGGTGGGCCCTATGATGTGAGCTGAGGCCAGCTGCCACTTATGCTTGTGGCCTCTTAGTTAAAGCTTCATTCCAGGCCAACACTGGCTGCAGTTTGTGCCAGGCTTGGTGTCACCTGATGGGAGTTACAATGCAAGTTTAGGGTGGTTGCCTCTTGTGCTGGGCTTGGTGCTGCTTAGCAAGAGGTACAGGGCATGCCTAAACCAGCCCCTGCTTAGTTGGGGTTTGTGGACCTTTCAGAGATTTTTAGGAAAGTCCATGGTGTTACTTGTGTGGAAAATCCACTGAAAGAGGTTCTGGCAAGTGTGCAAGTTGCGTGGGGTGGGACCTCAGGGTGTCACAGGGTAGGGCTAATGGTGTTAGTTAGGTTAATGAAGAGCTCAGATTTGGTGCCCACCTGCACCTGCCAGCTGAATGGGAGGAAGGCTCAACACAGCACTTGCCAGCACTTCCAGCCCTGGAGAGAGCTGCCTTGACCTCTGTTCCCCCAGCCCTCATCCTGAAGCTAGGGAAGTCAGTTCCTCTTGTATGTCCCTGGCGGTCTTTGAGCTGCTGCCTCTGCGCTAGAGCTCAGAGTAAGTGAGTCTGTGAGTGAGTGAGTCTGTGCTCTGGCCCTTTAAGAGAAATGCTTGGGACTCCCGAAGCCCTCTGTCTCACTCAGCCACAATCTCCACTGGTTTTTAGAGCCAGAGTTATAGGGACTTCTCTTCCCGGCACTAGATCCCTGGGCTGGGGGATCTGATGTGGGGCTAGGACCCCTCACTCCTCAGGGGGCAACACTGCAGCTCTGATATCCTTCCCAATTCTTAATTGCCACACAGGGCTTGGAGCCTGTTCCACATCTCTGCCCCTCCTACCAGTCTAGACATGACTTCTTTTTTTTTTTTTTTTTATTACTCCTCACCCAAGAATATTTTTCCATTTATCTTCAGCTAGAGTGGGAGGGAGGGAGGAGAGAGAGAGAGAGAGAGAGAGAGAGAGAGAGACATCCATGTGAGAGAGATACATCAATTGGTTGCCTCCTGAACGACCCCAACCAGGGCCGGGGACTGAACTGCAACTGAGGTACATGCCATGCCCTTGACTGGAATCGAACCTGCGACTCTTTGGTCCATGGGCCAATGCTCTAACCTCTGAGCCAAACTGGCCAGGGCAACATGGCTTCTTCTTTAAATCCTTAGTTATAGGCCTTCTGTTCAGCTAGACTTCAGATGGTTCTCAGGGGTGTTTTTTCTATAATTTAGTTGTGTTTTGATATGGTCATTAGAGGAGGCAAGCATAGCATTTACCTGCTCTGCCATCTTGACCCGAAATCTGTTTTTATTTTTTTATTGGCACTCTGTCCTGTGGTCGTCTGTCTGTGTTCTGGGGATATTTAGATGTATTCCTGTACCTATCAGACTCACACATTTCAAAATGCACGAATTGAGATGGAGCATCATTAGGTGTTCCTATGTCCACGAACCTTTGAGCTCCTTTGGAGGAGTCTTGACATAGAAAAACAGGTTATTCTCTCATTCTCAACTAGGAAAAGTGGGCTGCAAGGACTACTCCCCCTCATAGGTAAAAGGGTCTTCCTCCTATGACTTGTGAGGGCTGCATTCTTCAAGTCCTCTCTGAAGGGGGGTGAGCTCTGCTTCCTGCCCCTTCCAGCAGGTGGGCAGTGAGGAGTCCTGAGTCTGAGCAGATGCCTCTTCATTAGGGAAATACAGGACATTTCTACAGTTCCTCCACTGGGAAGATGTCACAGAGAATTCTTATGTGCAACCGTGTTAGGACAATTCTAATTTTCATTCTGATTGTTTTATTGGTAATTGGCACCTTCAATGGAGGGCATCTCCGGGCGTACAGCTAATTGCAGTGTACATGACTTTTTCCCTAGGAGTGATCAGGCCTTTGACGTTCTTAGATATGGAGGGAAAAGGGAACAGCTTGCAGACAGAGGCATTGGAACTGAAATCGCCTGCCTGGAGATGACGCAATACTTTTCATGACTCCCCTCCCCTCCCCTCCCCTTAAAAAGAGAAAAATTCTGGTTTTTAGTGTCTGCCCTGCCTGGGGCTGGTCCAGCCACCCCCCTTCCGCCACCCAAGACCCACAGGACTTCACACTGGTGATCAATGTCATCTCAGTGGATTGAAATTGTTTGGGGGTCATCATCTCTCCATGACAGATGTAATGACCCTGTATCTGCTCTTCTGAAATCCCAAAATGTCTAAATCTGCTAGTTTTTTCCTAAAGTCACTTGGGCAACAAACCTTGGTGACACTGCGTGCAGTCCTTTCTTGCCCACCCTGGTGACTGTTCCTGGAATGGGAGGAGGTGGCTCCCGCTCTTGACAGCGCCACTCAAATGTGCCACACTGTCTGTGGTGTTAGGGTTCCAACCTTCTCAATCCTGGCACACCTCCCACCCCACGAGTTTGGGGAAGTGATCATGAACCTACGTACATATCTCAGAGATGGAGGATAAATAAATTGACCTTTCTGGCCCCATTTCCTCATCTGTCCAGTGAAAATTGTATTTGCTCTTCCTGCACTTGGAAAGCTTTGAGCACAAGCCACGCAAAGGGGGCTGTGATAATGTGTGTGTGTGTGCCTTTGACTCCTTTGGTTTTCTGTAGGCATAAAATTGGGGGGGACAGGGGCTCTGAACTGGATTCACTTCTCTAAAGACCTCAGAACTGCAGACATATCTACATGTTCTGCTGTCTGAGTCCTGCCCTGACAGACAGGGTTCCCTTCTACACCACACACCATAGTGCGATTGGCATTTGCAGGGGATGATGGGAGTGTGTGTAGGGGGGTGTCCTGTGCAGTACAGAGTATCCCTGCCTGTGCCCACGAGGAGCCAGGACCACCCCCGATTCCACCGCAGTGACAGTTAGCAATGTCTCCAGACACCGGCAGATGTCCCTGGTAAGCCAGCTCTTCCTCCTTGGGGGCCACTGCCCCAGACCTATTTGGGCTCTAATTTAGGAGACATTTGGTTTTGGTTTTTTTTTTTTTTAAACATCATTCAATAACTTATCTAACATGTTTTTCTATATATAGTCTAGTTTTTTGTGGTTTTTTTTTTATCCTCACCCAAGGATATGTTCATTGATATTAGAGAGAAAGTAAGGGGGAGAGAGAAAACATTGATCAGTTGCCCCCATATGTGCCCCGACTGGGGATCGAACCCGCAACCCATGTATGTGCCCTGACTGGGAATCGAACTGGAAACCTTTTGGTGTATGGGACGATGCTCCAACCAATGAGCCACCTGGCCAAGGCCATTTACAGGCTAGGTTTTAAGTCTACCTAGAGTTTTCAAGGTGACCCACACACCAAAACAGTGAAACAAGTCAGGATTAATTATTGAAGTGAAGGGATTGAGGGTTTTTTCTTGAGCAGAAAATGTGTGGGAAGTGTCATTGATCGGAAAACATGGGTGTTTCTGCTGGAGGCTGGCACCAGGCTTGTTCTGTCTGGCTGGGCGCGCAGTGAATCTGGGGCAGCACCACGTGTGCTGCCTGCCGCGCCCTTGGGCACCATTCAGGGACAGGAGGGGTGGGGCGATTAACCCGTTCTTTCCACTTACTGGAGCCAGTGGTTGCTTCTTTGTTTTCCTTTTAGGCTAGAACGATTTCCCCTTAGAGATGTGCAAGGAAGTGCTTTTAGCTTCCTGGAGACAGTGAGGGCAAGTGCATCACATGTTTTTGCAAAAGACTGCACCAGGGGTGGCCTGCCCCGGGTTTAGGTGGATCAGACAGACCGGGTGGGCGAGCCCGAAGTTACCTGCTGGTGCTGTCTTGGCTGCAGGAACAGTCGGCTGGTTGTAATTTAGTGTAATGCATGGGTTCCGAATCCCATTAGCTAAAGGTGTTTCTGCAGACTTAGAAAATCATTATTATTACAGCTCTTTAGCTATGACTCACGGAAAAGCCTTCTCTCTGAAATACCCCTTGACAGCTGGGCGCGGCCCAGGGGCAGCGTTTGTGAGTGTCAGTGGGGCTTGTCTGCTGTGTTGTCTGCACACTGAGAAGGGCTAGGAACAGTGCCCATCGCTTTCAGCAGCTGCTCTTTTTGGTATTAAAAATAAGGCATTCTACACGTCAGAGACTCAGGACTTCCTACTGTTAAAGAGTAAGGGCAGTGAGGTCATTAGGACAGCCCCAGGAGCTGGCTGCTCCCGGCGCCCAGGGTCTCACTCAGTGAGCGTCGCTCTCACTGGGGCTCTCTGCAGACTGGTTTTCTTCCTTCCTTCCTTGCAAGCTTGAATGACCACCCTTAATCCAAGCTGCACTGGGCTGGGACCCTGAGCATCATGGCCTGACCTAACACACCAATAAATAAGCTTTAATTGTCAGTTAATAGATTGGTATCATTTTCCCTTTCCTAAGAGGAAACCCTCTTTTTTGCCATGTGGCTCATTATTTTTCTTCTCAGATATGATGAACCACATACTGTCACAATTTTTATTTTTAATTCTCACCAGAGGATGTTTTTTGTTTTTATTGATTTGAGAGAGAGAAGCATTGATGTGATTGGTTGCCTCCCATATGCACCCCAACTGGGGGGTCGAACCCATATCCTGGGTATGTACCCTGACTGGGAATTGAACCTGAGACCTTTTGATATATGGGACAATGCTCCAACCAAGTCACACTGGCCAGGGCTGCTATCACAGTTTTTAAAGTGAGAAATGTTTCCCAGCTGGTGTGGCTCAAAGGATTGAGCGCCATCCCATGGATTGAGAGGTTCTGGTTCGATTCCCGGTACAGGCACATGCCCGGGTTGTGGGCCCGATCCCCAGTAAGGGAGCATGCAGGAGGCAGCTGATCCATGTATCTCTCTCACATCGATGTTTCTCTCTCTCTCTAAAAGAATCAGTAAAAACATATTTAAAAATAAAAATAAAAAAGTGAGAAATTTTGTGTCCAAACAAAACAACAGCAACACGAAAAACTTGCGCCTTTTCCAAGGAGGGCAGCAAAGGGAGACATATGTTGGTCACTTCTCCTCGTGGGTGTTCGAGATCTGGGTTCCACCTGTGTCTTGGACCGTGGATGCTGCTGTTCCCTGAAGGGACCCAGAGCAGGTTAGAATGTCAGTGTTGATGTTTGGGGACTTGTCTGGTTTTGCCATCCTTTTCTCGCCCCTCCAGTCAACCCTCCTCCTCTCCCCAACAGTTCCCTGAAGGCCAAGTGAGAAGACCAGAATCGCACTGTCTCCTCTCCTAGAAGTTTTACACATAGCTGTTTCTGCACTTTAACTTCCTTAAAGGCAGAGCTACTTAACTACTAAATGTCTGTCTAAAAATAGTCATAGTGAGGTTCCAATGTCCAGTTCAGTGTCTCTCTGGCAGCTGATGGGCAGATGTTTGTGCTGAACTCCACCAGGCCCAGCCCCTCCCCTGCCAGGCATGCACATCACAAGGCTGGTTGAGTTTCTTAAGTTAATTCATGGAAGGCAGGTGGCCTAGGTCCCTGCATCCCCTCCCTTTCCATTTCCATGGGGACACTGGCGGACGCACACGTGGAACAATGAACACGAGCAGTGACAATGCTGAGCTCCCAGCTGGACGCTTCCTGTGGGATCTGTGGCATGGTCCTCACACCATCAACACGGTGCTCTCGACTTCAGACTACACGCGGTGGCCGTCAACATCTTAGTGTTCAAATTGCAGAAGTGATCATCTCCCTCCATGCCTTTGCGCCCCGCCCCTCCCCCTCCCCACTGTTATCGCCACGAGCTGATGAAACAATTTACTCGAGGTGACAGGCTCTCTCTGCCACAGAGGCTGGGGACTGGCTTCGTCCTGTTGTGGCTTTCAGTTTTATGACGTCCCTGGAATTGTGCATTATTGGCTGTAGCTTCAAGAAATCCAGGAATGCCAATGGGATAAAGAAGGCATGTCGGGTTATTACCGGGTTGCCACAAGCATGGAGATCAGGGCTGTACAATGTCCCGTCATGTTCTACATGTTTTAAGATTTTGGACTTGACTCTCGGGGGGGGGGGGGGGGGGGAGGAAATTCGTGGTTGGGGGTTCTGCATTTGAGTTTCCTGTGGGCAAAGGAAACTCATAATTCCTAAACTTTGAGAACCATTGACATGGAGAACCTTGGCCCGCTTCCTTTCCACACACACCTGGTTGTACACGGTGGCATTTACTGAATCGGACCCTTGAGAGCGGTTCAGAGCCAACCTCTCCACATGCTTGCTCTCAAGTTCTGTAAGTGAAATGCTGCAATTTATTAAGGAATAAATCAGGAAAACCTTACCCCTGTAGGAAACAAAAATAAGTATTTACTTCAGTAGCAAAGCCCCTGGAGAAGTCTCTGAATGCCAGTGACGACGATATCTAGAGAATACTTGTGAAGTGCATTCTCTTTAGTAGGCGGTTGGAGTGTTTGCCATTTAAACAGTACGTTGTTGCCCGAAGACTGCAGGAAATCCAATTTGGAAAAAGCATTGCAGAGTTGACGAGGCATGTGGACGCCTAGAACAGAAGCTTCCTGGAAGAAAAAGCCTGCTGTGTCAGAGCACAAAGCTGCAGCTTCCCTCTGGGGCTTCAATTTAAGAAACAAAAAACACAGATGTCTTATAAGAGAATGCTACCCACAGATGGACTAACTCTTAGTTTTTTTTTTTTAAATCTTCACCTGAGGATATTTTCCCATTGATTTTTAGAGAGAGTGGAAGGGAGGGAGGGAGAGAGAGAGGGAGAAAGAAACATTGATGTGACAGAGACATAGATTGGTTTCCTCCCGCATGACCCTGCCCAGGGCCGGAGATCGAACCTGCAACCCAGGTATGTGCCCTTGACTGGAATCAAGCCCTGGACCCGGGCCGATGCTGTAACTGCTGAGCCAAACCAGCCAGGGCAACTCTTACTCTCTTTAGAATGGATTTAACAGATGTCTAAACACAAGTGAAAATGAACACAATGTGATCAGATGACTCCATGTAAAAGGTTCTGTGAGACGATGGACTCGATACATCTGGCTAAGGGGCTCTTGGGTTCATCCTATGAATTAGGACCCACGAGAAAGGTAGTGTTACTTTAGCTCAAAAACTAAGCATGGCTTTAAATTTTTTATGGTTTGTTTTTCTTATGAGTCAAACAGCTGGCTCTGAAGGCAAATTCCACTGGAGAATTTCAGAAAGTGTCTTGGGCTCTGGCGGTGTTGGAGTAAGTGTTCAGCCTTTCAAGGAGGCTTCGCTGGAAGAAACTTACCTGGATTTATAAATGATGGTACATTTGTGTAAAATCAGCTTTCCTAATTAAGTGACACCTTCCTTATAAAAGGCTGCCCCAAACTTCAGTGGGTAGTTATTTTTCAAGTGTTATGTGAGCTTAATGTCACCAGTCAAAGAATGAGTCATTTCCTGTAACGTGGCCCATGTGTGCAGGAGGAGGGTGCTGTGAATGCCATCATCACGAAATCGTCCTTGTTCCTCTGAGCTGCTTGCTGCACCAACTGTGTCTGTGCCACAGGAAATAATCAAATATGTCCGGAGAACATTTTACTTTTCAAAATGTGTTATGCTTTGTGAAACTGTTTCCCATGTTCTAACTCTGGAAACGAAAAGGATTTATAAATGTTTTCTATTAGAGCAGTATTTCAATGCTGAGGCATAATAATAAAGGGAAGGAATGTGTTCCACTCCCAGTGTGGCAGGTACTAAGCATTGGATCGAATGTGGTGTCTGACAGGGGAGCAAGTGTTGCAGGAATAATCTGGAAGTTGATTCCGGCAGCTTGCACGGTCTCGGGATCCGTGAGCAACCTCTGTGTGGTCCCTGTAGGCGAGGCTGTAGCTGGACGGCTCCCTTCCCTTATCTGCTTAGTTACCTAAAGAGTGAAGGTGCAGCAATGGCTGCAGTGGCTGTCGGCGTGGGCAGGGAGGTCTTCGCTCTTTTCTGTCAGAGCCTGTGCTTAGTGCAGTTAGTTGGTTTTCCCTCCTGCTCTGCCCAGGATGGTCTTGGTTGATGCCTGCTGCTTTTCTCAGAAGTGCACATCTTTGGATGACAAGACATCATCCCTCTCTGTGAGGCTTGTTTCAGCACAGGGGTGGAGCATCTGAAACGTGGAACTGGGCTACAGGCTGCTCGTGTGCACCTCCCTGCCTCCCAAGCGTCATAGCAATGAGGCCAGAAAGTCAGGACTGCTCCTGATTGCAGTCTGTTCCTGCTGGTCTCCTGCCTTAAGAATGGCGTGCTGGGCGTGCTGTGGTGGCGGGCACTCTTAACAGAGACCTGGGAGTGTGGGGTGGCAGAAAGAATTCAAATGGCAACCCTAAGACTAGATATTCTCTCTCTCTCTCTCTCTCTCTCTCTCTCTCTCTCTCTCTCAATTTTCTATCTATTATCCATCTCACCTATTATCTATTCATCATCTATCTATCATCTGTTTATTATCTATTCATCATCATCTATCTCTTTGTCATCTAGTTATCTGTCCATCCATCATTCATCTATTAATTATCTATTATCTACTATCTATCTATCTATCTATCTATCTATCTATCTATCTATCATCTATCTATCTATCTTTAAAATTCTGTTGAAATAAGATCCCTGGTGCCGTCTCTCTCGACCTGCCAGGGTCAGCACAACGCAATGAACTACAAGCACACACTGGTAGGAGTGAGGAGGAGCTTTGCAAGGGAGCAAGTGCTCCAGATCTTTGGATGCAGCCCAATTTATTTGCAGAATGGTTCCCCAAGTTACATGTAGATTTATGTAAATTATTTCCTTGAGATGGCGTCTCTGCAAACCATATAGCCTACCTAGCCTTTTCTCTCGCTTTTTACGGCAGAAAGAGACTACTTTAAAACTAAAAAATAACAAACCCAGACATTCTTGAGTCATAGACTCATTTGTCCACTGGAGGGTGTTCCAGCCATTGTCATGCAAACCTTATTTTAGACACATACAAACGAAGCATTCATATGCACCCAAGGCGGTCTTCCTGCCCTCTAGTCAAACCTGTCTGTCCACACACACACTTTGATCCTAGGCTGGTCAGGTTGGGAGAATGCATATCACAAGGTTACAAATCGTCCATCCACCAACCCCCCATCCCACACCCTGGGGGGAGCAGCTTGGTTTTGCATTTGGTCCTGGAGCAGTGGGGTAATGTGTACCTGGTGCAGCCTCTGTCCCTGAGGTTGCTCACATACCAAGACGCAGTATAAATAGTGACCCTGATAAGTGCTCCCCTCCCAGAGGGAGCCTGGATCTAGTCACTCTCTTGCTTATCACCCCGCCGTCCACAATGACAGCCACATTGGCTCCATACTTTAAGTGGATAGGCTGAAACTGTGCATGCTGCCAGGCTTACACAAGAAGGAGATGGGAACAAAGAGATAGAAGGGATCCTTGAAGCTGGACCGAGGTGTGTTTGGAAGAAACTCCATGGCTGCCCCTTGCAGACAGAGGGTGGGTTGTGGACCAGCCTGTTCTGGGGGCTGAAGACAGCCCGGCAAGCAGGGCTCTGCCGCAGTGACCACCACCTGCAGAGACGCCTGCAGCTCTAGGGCAAACCTACTCTCAACTTTTCTTTGTTCTGTGCCATTTCATGCTGGCTTTCCCTTTCCTGTTCGTCTCATATATGACATATGTATGTTTCTAACATTAGACTGGGCACACAGGCACACTTACACACATGTGTTTATATATTAAAATATACTTGTTATATAGAATACAATATATTATCTAATATATCATAATACATAGTTATAATATACATTAATAATTATACATTAAAAATATATATTATACATGCATAATTAATAAACATAATTATATATTTCATAGTATATAACAATTATATATTTTATAGTATATAACAAATATAAATACATATATGTACATGTGTATAATCAAGTATATTATATATAATATAGTGTTTCATCATATAAATAATATGTAATGTTATATAACATATCATTATATTAATAGAAATTTTACATCTATAAGTATACAAATTAATCATCAAGATGCCTACACTATTGATTAATTTATGCACATGGCTCTATACTCAATGGGCATTTTATTAAAAATCTTTATTCCTTTTCTATTTCCTCTTGGCCTTCACTAGGTAGGGGACATGAATTCACAATAATAATCTCTTATGGGAAGCCTTAATAATGGTTAAGGCCTATTCCTTTTTTTTTTTTAATATGTTTTTATTGATTTTTTTTTCTTTTTTTTTTTTTTAAGAGAGAAAGGGAGAGAGAGATAGAAACATCAATCGGCTGCCTCCTGCATGCCCCCCACTGGGGATCGAGTCCAAAACCTGGGCATGTGCCCTGACTGGGAATCGAACCAGGACCTCTCAGTCCATGGGACAACACTCAATCCCCTGAACCACACCAGCCAGTAAGGCCTATCTCTTTTTAAGGGTAAATGCCCTGGAAAGTGAGTCACTTAGACAAAGATGCAAATGAACATTTCTGGATTTCTTGATCTTGTATATTCTGTGGGTAAAAGAGAGAGAGATGTGTTTAGAGTTGAAAGGCGATTATTTTGGGGTTCCAGTCAAAAGTGTGCACTTGTCTCCTAACTGGCTCACAGTCTCCCCTTGGTGTAGTCAGATGTCACCAATCGGAAGGAAGGAAGCTGAATTACTAGAATAATATTCAGCTGTGCTTGTAAATAATATTTTATACATTTCAAAAGTAGCAAGGATTTGCCTGGGCAAATGGAGGCCCTGGCAGGGCTGTTTTCATGTGTGCCTTGTGACTGACACCATGGACATTTGTGTTAAATGACAAACAGTTTTAGGGTAAGTGTGTCCCTTTTCACCCTCTCAGACACTATTAGGCAACAGGCCAACCTCGTATTACTCCCCACAGTGCTCTGGATGAGTCTGGGCCGACATTCCCACCCTCAGAGACTCAATCCACGGGCCTTTCTCCCCACTGACTGCTGGGAGTGGTGCTCGTGTGGGCGGTGTCTGCAATCCGCTGGGCTCCTAGGCACTTATCTTCATTGTCACTTGTATTTATATTTCAAGTAGTTTAGGATCAATTAATGCTGCAACAGTATTTACGCAATTTTAAAAAGGTTTTGATTCTCTCCCTCAGGGCTACCAAGGCATGGTGGACGGCGACAAAAATATTGTCGAGGCAGACTGGGAAAGTGTCTCCAACATCCTGCAAGTGGTAGGTGCTGAACTCAGTAGATTGTTTCTCTGTGTAAGTACGTAACTCCCATAGTTTGAAACCTTTGATCCTCGTGCTCCAACCAGACTTAGAACAGATTAATGTGCTGCCTGGCCTTATTCTTACCTGCTTGACAGGAAAGGAAACTTTCTTAATGTGTCATTTAATTAAATTTTGTAAAAACATTATACGTCACGCATATGGAGGAATTATCCTTGCAATAAAAAGTTATGCAGAGTAGCTAGTGTTCCTCATGGTACTTGCCACAGATTTAGGGGTTTTTACACCAGATTCACGTTGAGGCAGCTTTGGTTTGTTGGTGCTGTGGGTTTAGTGGCAAATATCTGTGCCTGTTGGGTCTTCTCGAGTTCCTTGGCATCAGGGTATCACAGCCTGGGAGAGACCCAGCCAGCAGCCTGAGGGCCGAGGATTTAAAGGGCACACAGTGCTCTGTCCTGGCCTGCTCCAGACGGTGCGGAGTTCCTTGGTGTGCCCAAGGATAAGGTAATCACCACTTCAGGCAAAGAAATAGCTGCTTATTTTGAATTTAAAAAGACATCTGCCCAGGTCCTTTATTTATATTTTATTATGTCTGATAAATTTCCAGCACACCATATAGTTTAGCAAAGGCTCCACACAGTTGAGAAAGAGAGATCGTGTGGAGAGAATGGACTTTATGAACCGCTCCTGTGGTTTTGTCTTTTGCAGCCTGTGTATTGATCTGCAGCTCCTGTTCAGTACTTTTCAATAGAAAGAACCAAATGGGTGCATTCCCTCTGAAGATGCTGGTGCAGTGGATGTAGGGATGAAAAAATTATGGGAAAATATACGAAAAGTAAATGGAATACTATTTAGCTATATAAAAGAAGGACCTCCTGCAATATAGGACAGCATGAATGGATCGTGAGGGCATTGTGTGAAGTAAGTCAGAGAAGGACAGATACTGTATCACCTCACTTATGTGGAATCTAAAATACTGAACTCGTAGAAGCAAAAAATAAGTTGGTGTTTGTCAGGGGCTGGAGGGGCGGGGAGATGGGAAGATGATGGCTAAAGGCCACAAACTTGCAGTTATAAGATAAATAGGTTCTGGGATCTCACGTACAGCATGGTGACTATAGTTAATAATACTGTGATTCCAAAATGGCGGCGGAGTGAATGGAAGCTACACAGATCATCTCCCAGGACCAAACTGGAAATACAACTAAAATAAAGTCAAATCGTCGGGAAAAAGCAACGGAAAAGCAGCTCGAGAGGACCATACAACCAGGGACACTAACTTGATCCTGGTAGGATTGCGGAGGCGCGAGAGGGGGGCTGGGAGCCCACAGACAGCAGCGGCCTTAGCCGTGAGCAGCGCTCCGCCCTCGGGGTTGAAGCCCGAGCCGGCTCCACAGCGCAGAGCCGGGACAGAGCGCTAAAACAGCCACAGCCACTCACCTCGGACTCCGGCGGAGGGAGGGTGGACTGGACTGGAACTGTGTGGGGACACTCGGGATTTGGAGGGCGCTCAGAGCTTTTGCTGAGTTTCAGCCACGCGGGACTGTGGCCTGGTCGACTTACTCCATCCCAGGGCTCTGGGGAGAGGCGGCAGCCCCTCCCTCGGAGATTCAGCCACACCCAGTTGGGCCATTGAAATGCAAATCAAGGCTCATTAACTACCAGCATCTGCCCCACCCTCGGGAAATCCTCTCACGCTGAACACCTGAGGGAGGTTTTCATTCAACTGAGAACCCAAGGCTCTTTAAGTAACCAGGACTAATAGCCTCTAGGCAAAAAGCTAGAGGATAACTGAACCTTTTCTGGGCTTGCAACTCTACCCAGAAAAGTAAGACTCGACAGTGGCGTATAACGTGGGTCCTCTCACGCTCATCCAAACCCAGTACAGGGAGCCACAAACAGCAGAACACCAACATCCACAGGGAAAATTTGGCAGGCTCCAAAAACCACTGAGCTAGCCAAAATGGTAAAACAACGAAACAGATACCAAACGAAAGAACAAGAGACCTCCAATGAAGATGAGATAAATGAAATGGAGTTAAGCAAGTTAACAGAGCTAGAATTCAGAGCCATGATCTTGAGGAAGCTCAACAGCATATGTAAGGACATCAACACCATGAGCAAAGACATAGAAATATTGAAAATAAATCAATTGGAAATGAAGAAGCAGCAAGAAGAAATGAAGCAACAGCAAGAAGAAATGAAGAATGACATAGCAGAAATGAAGAACACATTGGAAGGACTAAACAGCAGAGTAGAGGAAGCTGAGGACCGGATCAGTGAATTAGAAGACAGGGTAGAAAAAATCAACCAATCAGAAAACCAAAAGGAAAAAACAATGAAAAAACAGGAAGACAGCTTAAGAGAACTGTGGGACAACTGGAAACGTAATAATATTCGCATCATAGGAGTCGCCGAAGAAGAAGAAAATGAGAAAGGGTTAGAGAATATATTTGAAGAAATAGTGACAGAAAATTTCCCTAATTTGGTGAAGGAAGAAGGCTTTCAAGTTCAAGAAGCACAGAGAGTCCCAAGTAAGAAGAACCCAAACAGGCCCACACCAAGACACATAGTAATTAAAATGCCAAAAATTAAAGACAAAGAGAGAATCCTCAAGGCAGCAAGAGCTAAGCAACAGGTTACCTACAAAGGATCCCCCATAAGGTTATCAGCTGACTTCTCCATAGAAACACTACAGGCCAGAAGGGAATGGCATGAAATAATCAAGGTCATGAAAAGCAAGGATCTGAACCCAAGACTACTCTACCCAGCAAGGCTATCATTCAAAATAGAAGGTCAAATAAAGAGCTTCCCAGACAAAAAAAGGCTAAGGGAATACATTAGCACCAAACCAGCACTGCAAGAAATGTTAAAAGGACTGCTGTAATTAGTAGAAGAAATAGAAAGGAAAATAGAAACACACTAAACAAAAATGGCAATAAGTAAGTACATATCGGTAATCACCTTAAATGTAAATGGACTGAACGCCCCGATCAAAAGACACAGAGTAGCGGATTGGATAAGAAAGCATGACCCATATATATGTTGCTTACAAGAGACCCACCTCACAACAAAAGACTCACATAGGCTGAAAGTGAAGGGATGGAAAAAAATCTTCCAAGCAAACAGAAAGGAAAAAAAAGCTGGGGTAGCAATACTCATATCTGATAAAATAGATTTTAAAATGAAGGCCATAACCAGAGACAAAGAAGGCCACTACATAATATTGAAAGGATCTATCCAACAGGAAGAGATAACCTTGGTAAACATATATGCACCCAATACAGGAGGACCAAAATACATTAAAAATCTTCTGGAAAACTTCAAAGGAGAAATCGACAGCAATACAATCATAGCAGGGGACTTCAACACCCCGCTGACATCACTGGATAGATCCTCTAGACAAAAAATTAACAAGGAAACACAGACTCTAAATGAAGCACTAGACCAAATGGATTTAATAGATATTTACAGAGAATTACACCCCAAAACTACAGAATTCACTTTCTTCTCAAGTGCACATGGGACATTCTCAAAGATAGACCACATGTTAGGACACAAACGAAGTCTCTACAAATTCAAGAAGATTGAAATCATATCAAGCATCTTCTCAGATCACAATGGCATGAAACTAGAAATCAATTGCAACAAGAACATGCAAAGACATTTGAATACATGGAGGCTAAATAGCATGTTATTAAACAATGAATGGGTTACCAAGGAGATCAAGGAAGAAATTAAAAACTTTCTGGAAACGAATGAAAATGAACACACAACAACACAAAATCTGTGGGATGCAGCGAAAGCAGTTCTGAGAGGGAAGTTCATAGCACTCCAGGCCTACCTCAAGAAACAAGAAAAATTTCTAATAGACTATCTAACCTCACAACTTAAAGAACTAGAAAGCAAACAAAAGGAAAACCCTAGAGCAAGTAGAAGGAAGGAAATAGTAAAGATCAGAGCAGAAATAAACGACATGGAGACCAAAAAAACAATTCAAAGGATCAATGAAACAAAGAGCTGGTTTTTTGAAAAGATAAACAAGATTGATGGACCCTTAGCTAGACTCACCAAGAAACAAAGAGAGAGAACCCAAATACACAAAATCAGAAACGAAAGAGGAGAAGTAACAACTGACACCACAGAAATACAAAGGATCGTTAATGAATACTATGAACATTTATATGGCAACAAATTCGACAATCTAAGCGAAATGGACACATTTCTAGAAACATATAGTCTCCCAAAACTGGACCGGGAAGAGATAGAAAACTTGAACAGACCAATAGCAACCAAGGAAATTGAAGATGTAATCAAGACTCTCCCAGCAAACAAAAGTCCAGGCCCAGACGGCTTTACAGGGGAGTTTTACCGAACATTCAAAGAAGAACTAACACCCATTCTTCTCAAACTGTTTCTAAAAATTCAAGAAGAAGGAAGACTTCCAAACTCATTTTATGAGGCCAGCATAATTCTAATTCCAAAACCAGAAAAAGACACTACAAAGAAAGAAAACTACAGGCCAATATCCCTGATGAACATAGATGCCAAAATCCTGAACAAAATACTAGCAAATCGGATCCAGCAATACATCAAAAAAATTATTCACCATGACCAAGTGGGATTCATCCCAGGGATGCAAGGCTGGTTCAATATTCGCAAATCAATAAATGTGATACACCACATAAACAAAATGAAAGATAAAAACCACATGATCATATCAATAGACGCTGAAAAAGCATTCGACAAAATTCAACACCCATTTCTGATAAAAACACTCAGCAATTTGGGAATAGAGGGATCATATCTCAACATTATAAAGGCCATATATGAAAGACCTACAGCCAACATCATAATCAATGGGCAAAAACTAAAAACATTTCCCTTAAGAACAGGAACAAGACAGGGATGCCCACTTTCACCACTCTTATTTAACATAGTACTGGAAGTCTTAGCCACAGCAATCAGACGTGAAGAAAAAATAAAAGGTATCCAAATTGGAAAGGAGGAAGTGAAACTGTCATTATTCGCAGATGACATGATACTATACATAGAAAACCCTAAAGACTCCATCAAAAATCTACTAGACCTAATAAATGAATTTGGCAAAGTAGCAGGATACAAAATAAACATCAAGAAATCGACGGCATTCTTATACACCAATGATGAACTCACAGAAAGAGAAACTAAAAAAACAATCCCATTTACCATCGCGGCAAAAAAATTAAGATACCTAGGAATAAATTTAACCAAAGAAGTAAAGGATCTATTTGCAGAAAACTACAGGACATTGAAAAAAGAAATAGAGGAAGATATAAAAAAGTGGAAGCACATACCTTGTTCATGGATTGGAAGAATTAACGTCATTAAAATGTCCATATTACCCAAAGCAATCTATAGATTCAATGCAATCCCAATCAAAATACCAGCGACATATTTCACAGAACTAGAACAAATACTCCAAAAGTTCATATGGAACCAAAAAAGACCCCGAATAGCCACAGCAATCTTGAAAAAGAAGGACAAAGTAGGTGGGATCACAATACCAGATATCAGATTATACTACAGAGCTACTATAATCAAAACAGCCTGGTATTGGCATAAGAACAGGCATATAGACCAGTGGAACAGAACAGAGAATCCAGAAATTGACCCAAGATATTATGCTCAACTAATATTTGACAAAGGTGGCAAGAGCATACAGTGGAGCAAAGACAGCCTCTTTAATAAATGGTGTTGGGAAAATTGGACAGCTACATGCAAAAAAATGAAACTAGACGATCAACTTACACCATACACAAGAATAAACTCAAAATGGGTAAAAGACTTAAATGTGACTCGTGAATCCATAAAAACCCTAGAAGAAAATGTAGGCAACAAAATTTCAGACATCATACGCAGCAGAATCTTCACTGATACATCACCTAAGGCAACAGAAATAAAGGAAAAAATGAACACATGGGACTACATCAAACTCAAAAGCTTCTGCACAGCAAAAGAAACAACCATTAAAACGGAAAGAGAACCCACTGTATGGGAGAGCATAATTGCCAATGATACATCAGATAAGGGGTTAATCTCCAAAATATATAGAGTGCTCATACAACTCAACAAAAGGAAGACAAAGAACCCAATTAAAAAATGGGCAGAGGAACTAAATAGACACCTCTCCAAACAGGACATACAAATGGCTAAGAGACATATGAAGAAATGCTCAACATCACTAATCATCAGAGAGATGCAAATTAAAACAACAATGAGGTATCACCTCTCACCTGTCAGAATGGCCGCCATCAACAAATCGTCAAACAACAAGTGTTGGCGAGGGTGTGGAGAAAAGGGGACTCTAGTACACTGCTGGTGGGAATGCAGACTGGTGCAGCCACTGTGGAAAACACTATGGTGTTACCTCAAAAAATTAAAAATTGAACTGCCATTTGACCCAGTGATCCCACTTCTAGGAATATACCCTAAGAAACCTGAAACACCAATCAGAAAGAATATATGTACTCCCATGTTCATAGCAGCACTATTCACAATAGCTAAGATCTGGAAACAGCCCAAGTGCCCATCAGTGGATGAATGGATAAAAAAGCTGTGGTACATATACACAATGGAGTACTATGCAGCTGTAAGAAAGAAAGATCTCTTATCCTTTGAGACGACATGGAGGGACCTCGAGAGTATTATCCTAAGCGAAACAAACCAAGCAGAGAAAGAAAAATATCACATGATCTCACTCATTTGTGGAATATAATAAACATAACAGTCTGGGGAACAGGGTAGACCCAGAGATGTGAAAGTAGAGTACAGACTGACAACCCTCAGAAGAGGGGGTGGGGGGGGAGGGAAGAGATAAACCACAGAACTTATACGCATGTATGCATAACTGATGGACCTGGACAACAAAGCTGGGGATGGGGTGGGGGATGGGGAGGAGGGTGTCAATGGGGAAAAAAGGAGAAACATCTGTAACAAAAATAAATTAATAAAAAAAAAAAAAAAAAAAAAAAAAAAAAAAAAAAAAAAAAAAAATAATACTGTGTTGTATACTTGAAATTCATTAAGACAATAGATCTTAAGTGTTCCCACAGCACACACACAAAAGGTAGCTATTTGAGGTGATGGATGTGTTAATTCATTTGATTGTGGTAATTATTTCACAGTGTGTACATATATTAAGTCATCATGTCCCATACCTTAAAAATGTTAACAGTGCTGTACTGTATACTTGAAAGTTGCTAAGAGAATAAATCTTACAAGGTCTCACCACAAAAAAAAGACAATTATGCAAATTGATAGATGTATAAACCAACCTTATTGTGGTAACCATTTCACAGTATATGTGGTATATACGTGTATCAACTCATCACACTGTGCACCGTAAGCTGACACAATGTCTACGTCAGTTACATCTCAGCACTGCTGTGGGGATGATAACGGGGAGTACATTTTAATACCCATTACAGATCCATAGGTCTAAATGTAGACCTTTACTCTGTTTCTCCTGGAAAGAGACTAAAGGAAAGTTTGACACCCATCTATACTTAGGTAGAGTGATATTTGCAAAAAACCTGGGCGGGATTGTCTGAATTCCAGACAGCACACTGTGTGCAGAGAGCAGCATTTCCTTTCTGCTACTGTGATCGTGCAGAAGACAGCAGATACAAGTGTAGCTGTGTGTGTGTGTGTGCTGCCTACTGTTCTGCATCTTAGTCAATCCTGGTTTCATCTCTGAGGCCCAGGCCGTGTTATCTCCTCACTGTGTATGGGCTGCTGACTTAACTTCCTGTTGTTAGAAATCACATGACCCTCTAATTGCTCCTGGCCAAATCAAAATTCAGAGAACTAGTTTACCTTTGCTCTGCACCCTGCACCTGCCACCCAGGCTCACCTGTGCTGTATCAAGTCATAACCTCATCCCCACCATACTGACAGTTATTACATAGGATCACTGTTGATGAGTGAGTTCTATGCAGTGAGCGTGCATTTAAAGAATTGCATGCAAATTCCAGTTTTATAAGTACATCCCTGATGTGTGCCAGGGAACCCTGCATTTTTCTAAATAAACTAGGAATTCATTTCTGAAGCACCAGGTAGGGAAGATCATGACTTATCTCTCTGGAAGTTGGGATGACCCAACTTTAAGATTGTTTAATATTTAGCCTTTAAGAGGGGGTAGGGCTAGGGAGATGTAGTTGAAAACAAATCCCTTTGGTTCACAGATTCCTATTTTGCCTGCATATATGGTGAGCTCTGAGTATTAGAAGGGGAGCCTTGTTTCCTGTGGCCACTGGACACAGCGCTGCTCTGACCTAGGTTGTTGACAGCGCTGGGCCTGTCTTAGGCTCAGGGAGCGTGGGGTCCAGCTGCCCCATGCTGCACAGTCTCTGGGGTGGCTGTCATCACTTGCAGACTCTTCTTTGCATGTTTAGCTGATGTCGGTCCTTGTTTCCATACCCTACTTGGCTCTCCCTGGGCATGGAGCCAGTGTCTCTATCCATTGAATTCCAGGAAGGAGCTAAAAATGGAAAAACTACAAACTTTCACAGTGGACGGACTCAAGAGATTGAAAGGAGGGAAATCTGACTTTGCACAGTCCCGTGTTTGCATCAGCACTCACCTGTGCCCATCTGTCCAGCTTTCCGTGCGGTCGTTAGGAGACAGAGAAATAGGATTTCATTTCTGTTTCAGGGTGGGACCATTATTGGCAGCGCCCGGTGCAAAGACTTCCGAAGCCGGGAAGGCCGCTTGAAAGCAGCTCACAACCTGGTGCAGAGGGGCATCACCAACCTGTGTGTGATCGGGGGGGACGGCAGTCTCACCGGGGCCAACATCTTCCGGGAGGAGTGGAGCCAGCTGCTGGAGGAGCTGGCCGCGCAGGGTGCGTTTCTACGTCAGCTACGCTAGCTATGTCAGCTACGTCAGCTACGCTAGCTACGCTGCGCTCCTGGGTCTGTTCCCCCTTTCGTTTCTACGTCAGCTACGTGAGCTACGTGAGCTACGCTGCTCTCCTGGGTCTGTTCGCCCCTTCCGTTCTCCCTGCAGAGAGCTGTGGCCTCACGCGCTGCCTGTTTAGCTGTCCCAGAAGTACCGTGGTGTCAGATCTTAGTCCCCACCTCAGGGCTTAAATTGGACCTCAGATAGTAACAATAATAATAATAGTATTTATTTCCCTGTACTGTGGTAAACATGCTGTTAAATAGTTGCAATTTAATACAAAGCATGACCAGAGGAGTCGTGTTGCTGGGACTCATAGCTGCTTCAGGAAAGGCGTAAACTTGCCCTGCAGCAGGCGGCCGTCAGATGCCGGCCGCAGGGCCCTGGCAGCACCGTCTGTCCCTGTACTCCGGTCTGACGCAGGCTGGGTGGTGACTCGGAAGAGGAGGAGCTGCCTGAGTCCCTGCCTCGGCTGCCCCCAGCCTTGAGCACTCTGGTTGGGTTTAGGAAGATCTCACTCTGTCAGTCCTTCCTGAGAGTACTGAGTAGACACTACCAACAGACCAGCCGCTAGCCCCCATGGGCCCATAGAAATCAATACGATGGTAATGTCATAGTCTTAGGTACTTAATTCTGTGATTGTGATGTTCCCTTGTTAAGAGCCACACTGTTGTCCCTGGCCTGTTAAAAGAAAGAAGTCAGACTTTACTCACTGACTGCAACCTGCAGACGCCCCTCTCCTTTGACTTGCAGTCCCATGTTCTTGTCTATGACAGCCCCGTCTTGTCATCACCTCCACCGCTGTCTGGCACTGGTTTCTGTGAGTGTAGAGAATTAGGTCATGGAGAGTTCCGAGAAAACAAAACAAGAGACAGACTGCTTGTTCGGGGTCCTGGGTTCCTGTACCCAGGGCTGTCCTGTCTCCCACCTTGTGTGCCTGTGGGGTCCACGGGCTGCTCCCTGTGATGCAGAGTGTGGCTGTGTCCCGTGCAGGCAAGATAGACAAGGAGGCTGTGAAGGAGCACGGGCACCTCAACGTCGTGGGGATGGTGGGCTCCATCGACAACGACTTCTGCGGTACGGACATGACCATCGGCACTGACTCGGCTTTGCACCGGATCATTGAGGTCATCGATGCCATCATGACCACGGCCCAGAGGTAGGCCCGGAGGAGCCAGTGGGCGGGCAGACGGCGTGGCCCCGTGTGTGCTGTGTTAGACACTCGTGCTGGCTCTGGAGGGTTCCACAGAGGGTGTTCTGGTGCAGTTTTGTCACTTGAGTATTAGAAACGGTGCAAAGAAGACAAATACCACATGATCACTTATTTGTGGAATATAATGAACAAAATAAGCTGATGAACAAAATAGACCCAGAGACATAGAAAGGAGTACTGTTCAGAGTGACAAACCTCAGAGGAGGGGGGCGGGAGGAGATAAACCAAAGAACTTACATGCATGAATGGGTAACCAGTGGACATAGACAACAATGCTGGACGGGGGAGCGGGGGTCACGGGAGGGGGATCGGGATGGGGAGAAGGGTGTCTGGGGGGGAAGGAGAAACATCTGTAACAAAAATAAATTAATTTAAAAAGAATAACAGTTGTTGACTAAAAAAAAAAAAAGAACAGTGCAAGAAAATTGTTCTCAGGTTCACTTTTTACTTTTAGTTTTAGGAAGTTACTTCCTTCCCTCCCCCATTATAGAAGCAAAATGTGTTCATTGGAGAGAATTTAGAAGACAAAAATCATCATTATCTGTAGTCCTTCCCAGAGTTCTGCAGGAAGAGCAGAAAGTAACAGTGTGTGAATGTCAGCACAGCCCTGTTAGAGGTGTGGGGAAGTGTCCCTGTCCCCGACTGCTCCATTTCTAACCTGCCTCTCCCCCGAGGGTGGATGAAGCTGTAAAACGCGGAGTTGGACACTGCCCGCTGCCCGAGCCCCTCTACTCACAGAAGTTTGAAACACTCTTACAATAGCGTTTGCTTCTAAGTAACGGGCTCCCTTTTCAGAAGCCAGGCACCTGCCGGAATTCCGGTGCAGCCTTTCTGCCTGACGTGCTGTGACAGCACTTGACTCTGTGTGTCCCGTGCTCTTCCCAGCCGTGCTAAAGTGGACCTTTTCTTTGTCTCTTTTTCAGCCACCAGAGAACCTTTGTTCTCGAAGTTATGGGGAGACACTGCGGGTACGTATGTGCAGACATGATTTGGGTGGAAAGGACGCTCTCCCAGCCCCCTGGAGAGCCCTGCACCCCAGTGCAAATGCTCCGGGAGGGGTTCACGAGGGCCAGCGGCTCCCACGCAGGCTCCGCGTTCTGTCTGCCCACGGCCGTCCCCGAGCTCTGGGTGCCCAGCGGCAGCCTGACCGGATCCTTGCTATTTCCACGCAGGTACCTAGCCCTGGTGAGCGCCTTGGCCTGTGGGGCGGACTGGGTGTTCCTTCCGGAATCTCCACCAGAAGACGGTTGGCAGGAGACAATGTGCATCAAGCTGTCAGAGGTAACTCGTTCTCTGCCTCCCTCAGCTCCAACCACCCTGCGTGCCCTGTGCTGGCCATGCTCTGTGAGGGCCTTAGGGCTTTCAGTTTGGACAGCATTTAGACAGGTGAAAACTGTTGGATTCTAAAGCGAATCTCAGCTGGGTGCGTAGCACCTGTATGTACTGGCTGTTGGCACGGGGCCTGCTTCCCCGTGCTGCAGAGGCCACAGAGAAACAGCGACAACCGTGCTGTTTTCCGTGCAAAGCACCAGTTAGTTTTATGTGGAGGAGGTACTGTGAGATTGCATCTATTGAGAGAAATCAGCGTTGGGGAGAAAATCCGTTTCCTGTTTTACCTCCACTTGATGGTAGGAAGACCTGTGTTCTGACTCTCATCTGAATTTCCCACTTCACTGGCACGCGTTACGATGGTTCTCTCAGCTCTGTGTGCCGCTGCGCTGGGCTGGACATCGACTGGGGAATTACTTTGAAGCAGGCTTTTCCCTCTTGTCTGTACTTGGTGGCATGGTCGTGTTGCACACTATGGCTGATCCGTGCAAGGCAATTCTCCCTCTAATGGAGGCATGTGAGATCTCACTTAAAACAACAGCTTTCAGGACAGAAGTACCAGCGTGCGGGGGAATTTCCCATGCTTTATTTTTACAACCCTCTTATCACCAGTCTACTGTGGCAGAGGTCAATTACGGTTGTATACAGCAAACACACAAGCACTGCCTGAAGCAAGGACACGTGAGCAGTAAGGCGTTGCTGTCACCTTCACGGTAACAGATTTGAAGATGAGAATTCAAGCATAGTAACAGATAAGCTTTGCCGACCTAAATCCCTACGTAAGACACTATCAGCTGAGCTGTACCTTTGCTTGTAAGAGTCAGGCCCCTGTCTGAAGTTGGAGCTCTTCGCCAGAAATAGACCAGTGATTGCAGGGACTGTCCAAAGTACGAATACTAGCCCAGAAGTGATAATGAGGTCTTTGTTTCTTGGTCTGACCTGGGCACATGGTGGCATTCTCTGCCAGCCAGCTGGTACTGGGAGATACGTGGCTAGCTGCATGAGATGAAGGTGACACCCCTAGACAGGTACTTCTTTGTGCTGCTGAGGACGTCCATTTAATTACCACCACAGAGGACATTACATAAGGTCGCAACCCCCAAGGGGCCATGCCTGTCTCGGCCATCTGTCCTCCTCCTCTCTGACAGTTCCTGGACTGGCCCAGGACAACACTGTCACAGGCCAAGTCTGACGGCAACCCTCGGGGATGAGGAAACACCCCTCCATGTCCGTCAGAGGTCATGCTGCGGCTGCGGGGCTGAGGCTGATCCAGGTCTTAGGCACAGGTCTTAGGTTTGTCCGTTATTTCTGTGACTGTGTGGTCTTGTCTGCAAACTCCCCAGGTGTCAGGCTTCATAAGCCGCACTGTCGGCCAGGACATGAGTCAGAACGTGTTGGCCCCTGAGGGTTGGCAGAGCAAGGACCGACGGTGTAAACTCACCTGTGTGTGAAAACACTTGATATTGTTGTACCTGCAGTTCATTTTCATTGGTCATTAAGGTAGCCTTGGGAGGATTTTTCCAAATATCTTTCTAGACAAATTGGCCCCAGGGCATGCCCACCACAGGCATTTCAGCATAGGATTGGGGAAGACTGTAGAAGCAGAAGGCCTGGGGTTGGGTCCTGGCTCTGCTGCCCCAGGGGGCATCGGGCACCTTGCCTTCCCGTGTCCTAAGCTCCTTGGCTGTAACGTGGGGAATGGGCTGCTCCTTAGCAGTTCTGTGGGGAGGGAGGGGCAGTCAGTCCAGACGGGAGGCAGGTGTCCACTGACCTGGACAGCTCCGGCCATCGCCCCGCTCAGTGTGCACACAACTCTGTCGTTTCTCACTGCCTTGGAATATTAGGTTTCACGGCTGAAGGGTGGCCGAGCCCACAGTTATGGACATGTCATTTCTTCTGAGGTTGCTTTTGCAGTGATGCTAGAATAATCACTCCTGAAGTCACATATTTGCACCTTTTAGAAAATTTTCGATTAATGTGTTCTCCAAAGTGTTGTGCATCTATTGATATCTATAAAAAAAAAACAAACCCTAAAGGCCTGTGTGTTTGTGATCTTGGTCACGGGATGGGGTGGCCTCGTGAGAACAGCCCACTTTGGGTGACGTCCCCTGGGCTCCTGGCAGGGGTAGCTCCAGCACTGCCAGACTCCTGACTTTGTAGAGAGCAAACCCGAGGAGAGTGATTTCAGGGCACCCTTGGGTGACTGCCCTGAACCTGTGAGGACAGCGGCAGCTATTCTGTGCAGGGCAGTTTCTGACCCAGCGGGGCCCGAGTCCTCCCACTTTCTGTCCTGTGCCCTCCTGCGTCCTGCTTGGGCCTGGGGCCTACCATCTGATCCCAGTGGCCGAGAATTCCTGGGCTGGGGCAGGGTCCCTGGGAGGTGGTTGAAGTCTGGTTTGCAGTGGAGACTGGTTGGGGGCCAGCCTGTGGACACATTGCTGTCTGGGGATCACGGTCAAAGGTCAATCAGCACAGCCTCCCAACCTGGGGCTGCCTGGGTGCCAACAGCTGTGGTGACATCACCAGATCTCCAGAGTGCACCCCCACCCTCCTGCACCTGCTCGCCCAGAGCACCTTCACCTTCTCCCGTGTCCTTAGTAAGCAGTGCTTGTGAAGCTAGGGGATCCTTTCTACCTGACAAGGGGCCAGTTCACCTGGGGCTAACTGGCCCTGATTTTGTTAAGAGCATTTTAGGCATTAGAGGATTTTCATTTTTTGCTTCCTTAGAACCGGGCTCGGAAAAAAAGGCTGAACATCATCATTGTGGCAGAAGGAGCAATCGATTCCCAGAATAAACCCATTAGCTCGGAGCAAATCAAGGAGGTGAGTGTGTCCAGCTCCCGCCGCCCCTGCACCGTCTGCCTGGAGACGGGTGATGCTAACAGGACAGGCCAGGGTTGGTTTGGCACATTGTATTATTATTCTGAAAACGATTTTCGTTCTTCCTGATAGTAAAAACTATTTTCATAGACTCATAACTCTAGTGACATGAGAGTCATACAGCTCCCGGCTTCTGGAGAGCTGATGTTGCTTGCATTACTGTTGGGAATATCCCCAAGGGGCCAGAGCTCGCCGACAGAGAGCGGAAATGGAGAAGGGTGGGAACGGAGGGTCCGGCTCTGGGTGCCAGCTGTCCTGAGAGCCAGGAGGTCAGCCCCCAGCAGCAAGCCCTGTCCTCTCCTCTTCCTGGAAGCATCAGCCGAGCGTGTTCTTACAAAGAAAGCTCAGTGTTGGACGTGAGTCACTGCCCCTCCCCCCTGCAGGGGGCTGACACCACAGGCCTGTTGCCATAGGGCTCCAGCTTGGGTGCTGGCTCGTCAGGCCTGTGATGGCATCGGCTGGGCTCCCCAGTTACAGAGACACATCCTGGACACACCAGGGAGACAGACAGACAGGCTCTGATTGAAGCTGCCCCTCAGGGCAAAGTTGGTTTCTCTGTTTTGCTTTCTGTATTCCCATACCAGCTGTGCACCTACATCTTACAATACTGGGAGAGAGCTGTGAAAGATATCAGCCAATATTTCCAAGTACTAACGGTGAAGGGCACCGGATGTTAGACCTCGGTCCTTACGTTTGGGCTAAGAAAGAATTCAGAGCCAAGACTCAAAGACAAGCGAAAGTTTGTTTGGAAAGCCACAGAGGTAGAAGAAGTGAGCCAGCTGGGCTGTGTGGACTCAGGAAAAGCCCACACAGAGGTGGAAGAAGGGCCCTTGGAGCTTAGGAGAAAGAAAAGGCAAAGACAACTGGAAGGCTGGAGAAAGAGCGGGGTGGGGAAAAGCGTGCTCGGAAGCCTTGCTGCCTTCCTGGGCTGGAGCTGGGACAACTGAGGCCTAGATGTTATCTCTGTTGTGACCACAACCCTCTCTGCTGTCATCAGACCTGGGCCTTGTCCCTAAGAGTGTTTGATGTGGGTCATGGTCTTGAGGACTTAATGCTTTGGGGAGTGGTGTGCAAGGGCTTCTGTGGAAGTCAAATGAGGCTTTTCTCTGGCCCCCGTGTTCCTCCTCCAAGGAGGTCCACTGCATGTCCAACGACATGCTGGGGGAGGAAAGGTTACCCTGGGGGCAAGGTCCCACCCTACAGGTGTCCCTTGCCAGGCACCGGGGCTTTCCACCCTGGGTGACGTTCTGTACCTGGCCTCTCGTTCCCACCTTGCTCGTGCCTGGCCAACTGCCTGCCTATCAGAGGAAATAACCTGTCAAGTCAGAGCAAAGACGTTGCTTTCCTACTTAATTGAAGTTGAGATTGAGCCTTGGCCTATTGGAGCAAAAAGGACCATGGAATTCACAGAGCCCAACCCTGTTGTTATACAGGAGTGAATGAGGCCCAGCAGATGCCGGCCTGTGCCAGCCCCCAGCTGTGTGCACAGGCGTCCCAGCCTGGGGGGCACCTCGACTTGCCGTATTGTGCTTTTCAAATACACTGTACAAATGTAGGATGGTTCAGGAAATGTTCATGTTTTTATAAGTATTAATCATGCTTTCAGCACAAGCTATAGAGACTTAAAAAGAAAAATCATGTTATTTATGTTCATTTGTGAGGTAAGAGAAATAAGTCTATTTGATGATAAAAGCATAACATTTTCAGCTAGCCATGAAACTAAGCATTCCTTCAAGAACCAAAATTTAGGAATTAGAACATTTTCCGCGTAGATCTGGAGAAAGAGGAGAAAGCAGTTAGTTCCTCAGCTCCAGCCCCTGTCCCGGGGGAGCCGACCGGCCTGCACCGTCTGTGTCCCCTGATGGAGCTATTTCCCGCAGCTGGTGGTGCAGCAGCTGGGCTACGACACTCGAGTGACCATACTTGGACACGTGCAGAGAGGCGGCACACCATCAGCCTTTGACAGGATTTTGGTAAGTGAGGGTGGAGACTGTCCGGCAAATTCACAAGGGAAGGAGCCTTTCTGGGGGCACAAAGGAAGCACTTGCTCCGAAGACTGAGAGGTGTTCTGGAGCGTGTCCTGCGAACGTGTCTGCCTGCCGCTGGGCGCCCGTCTCCGAGACGCTCCGGCCCTTGTGGTCGCTGGGAGACTCAGACTAGAGCGGTTCGCTGCCCCAGTCACCCAGGAGATAGGAGACCCCCCCACGTGGACAGTGGAGGATTCCAGGACCAAACTCAGAATGTGGCATTCACATGCAGGTTTCTAGAAATAGAGCCAGGGCAGCAGGGCCAGAATCCAGATCCAGGGCTGCTAATCTTCCCAGCTCTTCTCACCACAGACCCTCCCCTCCCCCCTCCTCCCCTCCCCTCCCCCCTCCTCTCCTCCCCTCCTCCCCTCCCCTTCCCTCCCCTCCCCTTCCCTCCCCTCCCCTCCACTCCCTTGCCCTCCCCTCCACTCCCCTGCCCTCCCCTCCCCTCCCCTTCCCTTGCCCTCCCCTCCACTCCCCTGCCCTCCCCTGCCCTCCCCTGCCCTGCCCTCCCCTCTCGCCAGTTCTTAGTGGAGACTAAATCTCTTTGTTGGAAGTAGGTTAAGCAGGAAGGACTTTGGTACCTAACTGGGACTCAGTTCCAGAGAACAGAAGGGAAGTTGATGATGGGTGTGTTTTGGGCCCAGTGGGGCTGTCTGAACAACAGGACAGGCCCATGGATGCATCCGCCTGGGGGTACTGAGGGGGTCTGTGGTGAGACCACTGCCTTGGCCAGGTGGTGGGCTTCCCTGACTCTCATGAATGTCTTCCGCAGGCCAGCCGCATGGGGGTGGAGGCTGTCGTCGCCCTTCTGCAGGCCACTCCAGAGACCCCAGCCTGCGTGGTGTCTCTGAGCGGGAACCAGGCGGTGCGCGTGCCCCTGATGGAGTGCGTGCAGATGGTGAGCCGGGGGAAGGGGCGCAGGCACCGCCAGGCACCTTTGTCCCCTTGTCATTGCTGACTAGCCGCACAGGGAGTTAAATGGCCTTAACCAGGACCGACGGAGCTGCCCTGGGGGCGTGGCAGCAGGCTCGCATCACCCGGACTGGTTCCCTGCCTCGACTCTGCGCATTGAAACTGGACTCATTTTTAGGGGGTCATACTATGCTGGGAGGATCCGTGAGGGGTTTTGTCAGAAGCTGAAAACAAAGACAGGAAAAGGGCTTTGAGGAATCCGGGGGTGGGGGCTGCACAGGGCATCCTTGGCCTCTCAGATTTCAGACGCTCCTTCGTCCTGTCCCCAAGGACGTTCAGTCTGGGGTGTGACACTGGCATGGCTCATGCAGGGGACATTCCTCCAGGCCCCAGGTCATAACTTTTCACCTCAGTGTCCACTGGGGAGGCGGCAGTGAGTTGCACTAAAAATTGTTCCTATGTTTTGTTTCTCAAAGTCTGTTCATGACTGTCGTCCTACTTGGTCTTTTCCAGTGGCTCTGAAGTACATGCATTTGATAACATATACAGAGAGGCGATTAAGTACTTAAGTCATGGGGCTTATTGGAAATTACCTTAGATAAATCACTTCAAAGCCTATGGGAAGGAATTAAGCATCTGTGTGTGTGTGTGTGTGTGTTCTGTTTAAGTGAATGTGTGTCTGTATGTGTTTGGGTATGCCTGTGTCCATGTGCATGTGTTTTTTGTCTTAAGTGCGTGTGCCTGTACGCGTTTGTATGTCTGTCCATGTGTGTACATCTATGTGTGTGCGTGCATGCACGTTTGTGTTTGTGACAGTGAGATGACAGGCTTAAGAGGATCAGGATGTTGAACTATGTGTTGTAGTCTGTTCTGAGTCTATTGCTTATGGCTGGTGTCTGTTCCTTCAGAGACAGGCACGTAGGTGCAATGTGGCTTGTCTTCCAGCCGACCCTACGTTACGGCAAACTAGCCATGGTGAGCCCTTCACTGGCACTTGCTATTTGCCAGATGTTTTCCTAAGACTCTGGTGTGTTCTATAAAGTGATTTTTAAAAATTGCTTTTCAGGGGAGAAAGAGAGAGAGATCAACGTGAGAGAGAAACATTGATCAGTTGCCTCCCGTATGTATCCCGACCGGGGATCAAACCCGCCACCTTTTGGTATACAGGACAGTGCTCCAGCCAACTGAGCCACACTGGCCAGGGCGAGTATGGCATGTTTTATAACCACAGACAACACTGGAGGTAGGGGGTGTTCTTACCGTACAGATGAGGAAACTAAGTAACTTGCCCGAGATCCTCAGGTTGAAGGGGCAGAGGCCAGGTCCCAGTTGGGTGTGTTGTTTCTAAGCCCTCCCCTCTGCCTGTAGAGACCCCGTCTGGGTCCCCCGGCTCCCAGGGCGGATGGTCTTGTTTGCTTTTTCCTCCCCAGAATCCAGCTGGGTGTTTGTCAGAACCCGGTCTGAGAGAGGCGTTTCCTTCTGGCTCTGCTCTCAGGAGCACAGTCCCTAAGACCTCAGGACCTGCTGCCCTGGCGTGGCGGGCGGGCCACCTCACCCTTTTCTGTGAAGTGGCTGAGGCAGGGGCCCCAGGTGGCTCCCTCAGAGCCGGGGGGTGGGGGGGGGGGTGCCAGGCTGGCTGCAGCCCAGTGTGCACGGCTGACCCAGGCCGCTGGCCTGCGACGCTGGCGTGTGGGGGGGATGAGGTGGAGGCACCGGGCGTGAGGCTGCCCTGAGCCCTGACCCTGCTTTCTCCTCTTGTCATCTCTTCAAAGACCCAGGGCGTCCAAAAGGCGATGGATGAGAGGAGGTTCAAGGACGCTGTGCAGCTCCGAGGAAGGTGACTGTCCTGAAGGAGACCGTCGTGGGAATGCGTGGGAATGCCTGGCCCTTCCGAAGGCCCGCGAGGGGGTGCTTGTCCGGTCTCACTGTGACAAGTCAGGACAGAGACGGCAGGCAGGCGCCGTTTCTGCAGGCGGAGGGCCTGGATGACTAGTTAGGGGGAGTGGCTTATTTCTTGGTTTACTTTGAGCAGGGGTCGTCAGAACGTAATGAGATAAAGATAGGAAGTAACAAGTGGGCAGCGTGTTGGCTAAGAAACCAGAGAAGTACTGGACGCCTTTGTCCCTTAGCCCAGTTACACGATGTGTGTCCTGCATACCTCTGTCCCCTCGAGGGCAGCAGGACACGGGGGAACATTAGGGCCTCCTCCCCTGAGGGACAGAGCTGTCCCGTCACCACTATTCTCTGTGCCCTGCTCCCCCTGCACATTCTAAGTCTGGTCCAACAGCAGCATTTTCTTCTAGGAGCTTCGAGGGCAACCTCAACATCTACAAGCAGCTTGCCATCAAGTTGCCAGACTCCCAAATCCAAAAGGTGGGTGATGACACTGCATGTTGGCTCCCAGAGGTGTTCCTCCTGATGGTCACCACTGACCCTGTCCCTCAGCTGCCTTCCTGCCTGGACAATGTTGTAGACTCCCTGCACTTGGCCATGGACTCCTGGCACCTGGTGGTGGGCAGGGCCACCTCCCAGGTGTTCATGGAGCAGTGACACACCTGTGACAAGTGCCACACACACCCTGTCTTGCAGACCGGCTTCAACGTGGCCGTGATCAATGTGGGCGCACCGGCTGCCGGGATGAATGCGGCCGTGCGCTCGTCCGTGCGGGTCGGCATCTCAGAAGGACATAAGATGTTTGCAGTCTATGACGGCTTCGAGGGCTTTGCCAAAGGCCAGGTGGGTCCCTCAGGAGGTGCCCAGTGAAGGGATGTCTTGGATGGGAAAGTCATGGGGAAATGAAGGAGTTCAGGCTTCATTAGAAACACAGCAACTGATATTTTAAAAATATGTTTTTATTGATTTTTAGAGTGAGAGGAAGGGAGAGGGGAAGAGAGAGAAACATCGATGTGAGAGAAACATCGATGTGAGAGAAACATCGATGTGAGAGAAACATCGATGTGAGAGAAACATCGATGTGAGAGAAACATCGATGTGAGAGAAACATCGATGTGAGAGAAACATCGATGTGAGAGAAACATCGATGTGAGAGAAACATCGATGTGAGAGAAACACGATGTGAGAGAGAAACATCAGTTGGCTGCCTCCTGCACACACCCCGACCGGGGACCAAACCGGTGACCTTCCAGTGCACAGGAGGATGCTCAACCAATGGAGCCACACTGGCCAGGGCACAGCAACTGCTTTTTAAGGACAGCTTCTGCTTTAGGATCCTATCCTAAGGAAGGGTCTTGCTACTCCTGTGAGATTGACATGTGTTAACCTGTGTGAATCTCACAATCAATCTGAGCTATTATCCCCATTTCCCTCATGAGGAAACCGGACACAGGGACGTGAACTTGACCGCAGTGGCACGATGCAGGATTGCGAACACCACCTCGAGGCTGCGAGTCCTGCATGCTCCATCTGTGCATCCTGGTCCACAGTGTTAGTTCCCCTGGTTACTCAGCAGCTGCGGACTGAGTTCTCACTCTGTGGAATCACATTAGTGAAGAAAGCAGACGAAACCACTGCCTCCATGGAGCTATCATCTCAGGGAGGGGGATGAGGATAAATGAAAATAGATTGAATAACTGTACAGCACACGAGGAAGTGACTAGTGCTAGAAAGACGCATGTGGAGGGGGCCACATGAGCCCTGGGGTGGAGGTGGGGGTCTGCACTAAGACGCCAAAGGCAGATGCTGCTGGGAGGTGATCTTGGACTCAAGGCCGAAGGGCTGAGCGAGGTGCTGTCCCAGGAGACAGAGAACAGTGCACAGGCCTGCGGTGAGCAGAGATGGGGGGGCGGGGGGGCTGGCGTGACTGCAGCAGGAGAGCAGGGATGGGGGAGGGGTGGGGAGGGGAGGCAGGAGACGGGGCCAGGCCCTTCATAGGAGTTGTAAGGAGCTTGGCTTTTATTCTGAGAAGACAGGTCTTGAGCAGGGACCTGGCACATGCAGCTTGTAAGGGGCTGAAGTGGGAAGCAGGACACTAGTTGGGGGGCTTCCACAGTCACCCAGGCAGGAGGTATGGGGGCTCGGTCCAGTCCAGCAGCTGTGGAGTCGGTGAGACATCTTCTAGGGTCTTGGATGTATATTGAAGGCAGAACCAATAGAATTTGGTCACTAAATATGCACAGGGGTGAAAAGAGGTGAGAATAAGTCTGTGTCTGGCCTGAGTTGCAGCTGATGGACGAGAGGAAATGTAAGACGCACTGAGATTCCGAGATGTTAAGTGGGGTTCCTGGTGGGCATCCTGGGGGAAGTGTCTAGTGAGCAGATAGAGATCATGTTCCAGGTTCTCAAGAGGCGTGGGCTGAGGATGTGTGTTTAGAGGGCATCAGAACACAGATGGCATTTAAAATCATGACGTGGAGTGGTCCCCAAGGGCATGAAAAAACAAAAAGGGCTTTGCTGTTGAGAGGAGCGAGGGGAGACCTAGCCCGGGAGACTGGGGTGTGTTGACGGGAGGGTGCACACACCTAGCCGGCATCCTCTATCCTTCTGGTTTTAAACAAATTTTTAATTAAGCTTTCTTTTAATCTTATGTCAATTAAAAAAAATTCCAATACTAATTTTTCTTTTAATTCCCAGTGGTAGAAATTGGCCAGCTACAGTGTTTGTCTGTTCCACGGGCCCGGACCAAGTGCAGGGGTGTCAGGGGGTGGAGGGCTGCCGGCACTGATGGCTGCAGGTCAGCATCCGCCTTGCGCCTGGGCTCGTTCAGCGCTGTGGCGGAAACCGTCTCCCAACACGCCACAGGTGCTGCAGACAGGCAGCTCGCTGGAGGTGCCGGCCTCTGAGGCTGCTTATAACACTTCTAAAGCCCTTACTTTCTCACCTGGGCCGTCTCGGTCTCTGTTTGCGCCTTAGATACAAGAGATCGGTTGGTCGGATGTCGGAGGCTGGACCGGGCAAGGAGGCTCCATTCTTGGGACAAAACGGTAATTTCCCTCCCTGATTCTGAGATGCTGTTAGGAGGGAGGAAAAGCCATGTTCTGGAGGAGTAGCTGGTGCACATGCCGCCAAGGGGTCCCACAGGAGGGTGACCCTCGTCCCCACCTGGCCCCGCCCCAGGAGGGCTCTGGGTTATGTTAAGAGCTGAGGCTGAGATGTGCCCTGGAAAAGGGTCTGTGTCCTCCCCAAATCTCTTCTGTCCACGGGTTTGAGGGAGCGGATGGTGGGCAGGAGTCCTCCACCTCATTTGAGGTGGTGACAATGACGACATCACTGAGCTGCAGCGACCCCACATGCAAACCGGAGCTGGAGCATGGCTGAGCGAGGCCTCGTGTCTGTGGGCACAGACCTGAGGGGCACCAGAGCTGGAGGCCAGCTCCCGCCTCCGGAGGAATCACAGTAAGCCTCTGTTTTCCAACACAGCTGGGGATACAATAAGTATTTAACCAGGCACCATGCTTTCATATTAAATTGGAGTCTTTTCATCTTCAGTCTCGGGGGTGCAAGGTAATATCAGCTGTTACTGCACATCACATTTTATATGGAAGGAAAATAATGTGTATGTAGGTCTGCACACTGTTTTGTTCCAAATGTTGGACCCCATATGAGTGTCCCATGGAATCTGTCCCACCCTCCATTTTGCTTTGAAACCAAGGCGTTTGTGTCCCCCAGCTGCTGGGGTCGTCTGCAGGGCTGGTTCTCCCCAGTGGCTCTCTGTCCAGTCCCCCCAAGTGCCCACAGTGTTGGCCCCAAAGCCCTGAGTAGAAGCAGCGGCACCTGCCTCTGCAGCCTGTCGGTGACCCTGCGGGCGCCCTTTGCTTTATGTGCCATCCTGGCAAGGCTCTGAGCGAGCTGGCAGCTCCTCCTGACGGTGCTCCAAGAGCTTTACTCTAGACACTGGGAGGAACCTTGTTGACGTCACACCTACGTGTGCCCCACTGCGTAGGCCTGATGTTTGCCCTCAGGCTTCTTATGAGTCTACCAACAGTGCAAACATGGTTTCCTCCAGTCCACACAACAGGACAGTTAGATGGGTGTTGGGTGGGCTCTTGGGATGGGGCCAACTATCATTTGTCTGACTTGTTGGCTGTGTTTGAAACAGGTTATAAAACAGGAGAATAGCAAATATGAGTGGGTGTGACTTTAAAGGAGGTTAGGTTGGATAAAGTATAAAACTGGAAGTTTGGCCCTGGCCAGTTTGGCTCAGCGGTTAGAGCATCGGCCCGCGGTCCAGAGAGACCCGAGTTCGGTTCCCGCTAGGGGCACCTACCTCGGTTGCAATTTGTCCCCAGCCCTGGTTGGTCATGTGGAGGCAGCCACTCAATGTGTCCCTTTCACGTCAATGTTTCTCTCTCTGTCTCTTCCTCTCTCTCCCTCCCACTCTATCTGAACAAAAAATGGAAAAATGTCCTCGGGTGAGGATAAAAAACAAAACAAAAAAAACAACTGGAAGTTTGCATTTAAATGATATTTGCTGTGAATATTTGCAAGTTATTGTGATTCATTTTTTTTTTTTCTAACAAGGCTGCAGAATTCTTTTGAAGTGAAGCTATTGCTGTAAAGCTCCCTGTTTTCTTTTGAAAGTACACTCTTTAGGGACCTGATCCCCGGCCGCTCCTGCCGTGGGTGGTTCCCCTGCGCTGCTGCCCACCAGCCACAGGGACAGAGAGCACACCTTCCGCTGCTCAGGGCCACTCAGCTCCGCCACGGAGATGGGGCAAGGCACTGTCAGGGTGCTGGCGGGCGATTTGTCCACCATGGGAGGCCTGTCTGGCCTCATGCTCTCGCACTATTTTTAGGGTCCTCCCTGGGAAACACTTGGAGGAGATTGCCGCACAGATGCGCGCCCATAGCATCAACGCGCTGATGATGATCGGTGGGTTTGAGGTACGTCCCGTCCCTTCCACCCGTTGGCTCTTCATGCCGAGGGCTTGCATGGTGGGCTGTGCTGGTGCCACCAACCTCCTCACGAACTGGGGTCATGGAGCCCCAGGCCCAGCTGCCACTGCACAGCTGTGATGCAGAGCGTAGCAGATGGTGAGACCCGCCCAGTGGGAGGTGACACCTGACTCGACTGGGGCCCATCTGTCCAGTGAGTTCTGGTGTCTTTCAAGTCGACAAGAGTGATTCTCTCTCTTGCATTTGCAGTCCACTGGCTATGCAGAGAGGAAGGGAGTTATGTGGCCGAATCATTTTCTTTTTATCCCATATTGGACTGTAGGCCTTAAATCTTTTTCTATTCAACCAAGATCAGTCCCTGATAACCTTATGGCTTCCCTTCAAGAAAATGCAAGAGTCTCAACTAGTCACTCACCAGTAGAGACTTAGTCTTGTGTCTACATGACAATGGCCCAGGCACCTTTGTGCTTCGAGGACTGCTTGTCCCTGCTGTGACCTTATTGCGTTTCCACGTGGACTTTCTGGGGTCCTGCTGGTGCCCCTGCTCTGCCTCCCCCTCCCCCCAACTGTGCACACTTGTCCCACAGGCCTACCTGGGACTGCTGGAGCTGTCAGCCGCCCGGGAGCAGCACGAGGAGTTCCGTATCCCTATGGTCATGGTTCCCGCCACCGTGTCCAACAACGTGCCTGGGTCCGACTTCAGCATTGGTGCCGACACTGCCCTGAACACCATCACTGACGTAAGTCTGTGGCAGCCAAGAGGTGCTGCGACGCTAACTGGGGGCACCTGGCCCCCTTTTTTTTTAATCTACCGTTGCACTCGAGACGTGAGCCAGGTCTGGGTCGTTGTTTCCAGAAAAGTATTTAAAAAGTGTCTGCTGACCATATCTGATCCAGCTCCCAGAGATCTGTCCCACTTCTTTCCTGTGCTGGGGCCAGGGTGCCACATCCCTAAGTGACGGGGAGCATCTGCCACTCTGGGCCTCGGGGGTCACAGTGTTTGGTGATTTGGATAATTGTTAAAATTAGTTTTGTGGGGTTTTTGGCTGAGCCCAATTTACTCCTAGCCTCTGGCACCTTCTGTGATGACTCCCGGGTCCGATGGCCCTGCTTTGACGTTTGAGGCCAGAACCTGAGCTAAATAGTTTATAATTTTATTAGACCTGAATTCACCTTTAGTGTTCATTATTCTCTTGTCTGAGCCCATCAGCATCATTCTCCCCATTGTAGATTGGGGATGCTGAATTACATCTATACAATACTGGTGTTATTTAAGGTGTTTTTTGTTGTTGTTTTTTGTTTTTTGGCCGAACAGCAGTAGCATAGAAATATGTGCTTATTATCGTATTTGCAAGTCATACTTGGGAAATCGCGTGGGAGTTTGAAGATCAGTATCTAACATAGAATGCATTTTTTAAAAATTCAGTGCCTACATTTTTTTCAGTAAATTCTGAAGTCTTATTTTCCTCCTGAGACCTAGATTTTGTGAATGATTTTCTAAGCTATTTTTTACCTTAAACCCACGGCATCAGTTCTGTTTCTAGTGCTGGTAGATAAAAAGACGTGCTTTTAAAATAAAATTCAGTGGTAATGCTTACTGCTTGTTTGTTGCCTTTCTGAGAGCTTCCTAAACTTTCTGCGGTCTTTTTACTAAAAAGCCCTGCCCTGTGTCGCTGTGTCCCCGCGCTGGAGGTGTGTCCCGTGTGCACCCCTAACCGCTTGCTGGCCCCGCTCCTGCTGTGGCTGTCAGCCTGCTTTCCCTGCTCCGGACCGTTCCTCTCCCGGTGGATCTGCAGCTGTGAATGACAAGGTCCTGTCTGTCTCCACATGACCGTCACCTTTGCTTGTGTCACGCTTTTCCCTGCCTTTGGTGGAGTTTGAATCTGGTTATGCTGAGCCTGTGGTAGAAGCAACTGGAAGTTACCTTTTCCTCACTGTTACTAGTCTGAACCCTGGTCGGGGAGGGTGTGAAAGGCGTCATCTGCAGGTCCTATCAAGGCGGGTTCATTCCTGGTGGTATTTGTTACAGACTTTCAGTCACGAAGACAGGGCTCTCTTGCTTTGTGATTTCAGGCTCCTCTGCTACAAAGAATTTTTTTTTTCCAGATCATTTGGAAACCAAAATTTATAGGGAAAACACTTCAGATTGCCCATCCTGCTTCCCTTAGAGGGATCTTCGAGGTTTATTATGTGGTCTTTTATTTATTTTTGAAAAATTTTTTTATTGATTTTTTAGAGAGAGGGGGAGGGAGAGAGAGAGAGAAACATTGATCGGCTGCCTCCTGCACGCCCCCTACTGGGGATGGAGCCAGCAACCCGGGCATGTGCCCTGCCCGGAAATCGAATCTGCAACCTTTTGGTGCACAGGACGATGCCCAACCAACTGAGCCACATTGGCCAGGCCTGTGACGTGGCCCTTTACAGCCGGTACTATATTCATTGGGTTTCTCAAAGCTGGGGTAACCAGTCAAGGTGTTGGTGGTTTTCCACTGGTGACGGACCAGGCACCTTTGCAGTGGGCCAGGTAGTCATGATGGTGCCGTGGTTCTGGTTAGTGATCCAGGATGGCGGGCAGTCAGGACGAGCCCCTCGTGGGCCCGCTCAGTGTGCTCTGAGGCTGCGGGAACCGAGGTATAGGCACAGCGTGTAGAAACTGCTGCTTCTTCCAGAGTTCTGTTTGTTAAAGCCAACATGAGGTTTGGATTCAGGTCGGAACTGGGCTGGCCTGGCCATGAAAGGGCAAGGGGGCCTGCTGGAGGCAGGGGCCTGAGCCAAGGGGACATGGTGCTCTGTGTCCCTCCTGATCTGTTTGGAGGATCCAGAAAGCCCTTGGGGACCCAAGGCCAGAGCGGGTGTAGTCACATCAGTTCACCCACCTCGCTCAGTCGCTCTTTCCCAGCCAGGTCACCTGCAGGCTTCTTGCTCACTTTTCACTGAAGCTGCTGGCACGGGGTGGGCTTGCTCTCAGCCTCCCAGTGGGGCAATGGCCTCGCTCCCACGTTGGAGGCGCCCGTGGCCCTTGCAGTTCACCTAGCAGTCCTGCTTCTTTGCAGGTAAAATTCGGTCGTAGACCCTCAAGGCAGCCCCGGCACTGGGTGCTGGATGTTCCAGGTGTCCCCCTTCACGCCTCTGCGGGCACAGCATCTCCCCGCTGCTCACCCTGCTTCTGCCTCGGCCTGCACCTGGCGTGTCACCCCAGCTTCACCACTGGTCTGCACTTTGCGGGGGGCTCCCCTCCTGGCCCTGGCCAGCCTGGTCCAGCACCCCACATTCAGCCTACACTCCTCTTAGGAACCCGAGTCATGGGAGGCTGACCCCCTAGCCTGCTAACGGGACAGGACCGACCGAGTTTCCACAAGTCCACTGGCTTCTTCCCATGTTCACATTCCAAGCACCACTTTATGTTTCCACATTTGATTTATATTTTTACAACTCCAGTGTGGCAAAAAGTTAGCAGCATTGGAACTGCCATTTGAAGTTTTTCCTCCAGTGGGTCAACACCCAAAGATTTTTCTCTGGGAATCGTCTGACCGCCACTGAGAGGGTGTCAGTGTTCTCGGGAGGGGACATCCCCACGGTGAACATGGCCGGCGAGGCTGGCTGGGCATCTGCGCCAGGCAGGGGCGTCTGTGCTCCTTGATTCCTTCCTCACCCAAAGTCAGAGCCCCTCCCCACCAGGTGCCACCAGCTCGGGGCAGGTGCGCATCTGCTGCTGCGGCCTCACTTGTCAGTGCTGCTCTCGGTAACTGAATGAGACAGGCTGAAGTGATGAACTATTTTTAGAAGAAAGGAATTTGGACCCTCAGACACAGCCAAGGTGAAGCAGAGGAAGAAGTTAGGAACAGTGACGCATCTGAGCTGCAAGCAAAGGCTGAGGGTGCCAGCCAGCTGTCACTGCTCTGACACCCAGTGGCTTAAAGAGAACGGGGGCCTTGGATCGTGGTTGGGGTCACTGGGGCTCCTGACCTTTGCAGGGTTGGTGCTGAGACGTGCGCATTCATACTGGCCTCACAGGGGAGCTGCTCTGTGGTCGTGATCTTCTGCCACTCCGTGGTTACAGCGCTGTCCTCCACATGGGTGACAATAGTCCATGCCTTAGGAGGCCTGCTGGGGAGAACCGCGTGATTCTGCACTGGGGGGACCTGGGCATCCCACCCGCGCAGCCCTGTTTCATCCCACCCCTCAGGATTCTCCTGAGACAGGTCGGAGACCGCCAGGAGCACCCTCGGAGTCCACAGCGGGCCCTGCGGCAGTCGGGTCTCCAGGTGCCCGTCTAGTTCCATCCCCCATGGGCGTCACAAGGGGGAAGACAAGAATCGCCCTCATTGGTGCCCACTTCCTCTCATCTCAGCTCCTAGAGATTGCAGAGTGGCCCACCAACTCAAGCGCATGCTGAATTTAGAATAAATCCACCCAGTTAGGGGTAGGTGGGGCTCCGTCCAAGAGACTGACAGCCTGGTTAGGAGTCATAGCAGTGGGCGCGTGTGTGAAAACCAAAATGCTCTTACAGGTGACCCGAAGTCCTCAAGTGAACGTGTCTGAATCGATATTATACTTTCGTGTACAAACCTTATCTTGCCCCCGCAGAAGGACCTGGGACTCCTGGTCCCAGGCCCACCACTCCCCATCCCCCTCGTGATTTCACTCTAGACACAGGATTATTTAGTCCACGGTCTTGACTGGCTGATGGGTGGGCAGGATGCTTTTAAAACAAATTTTTTTTTTCTTTATGGATTTTTAGAGAAAGGAAAGGAGAGGGAGAGAGAGACAGAAACATCCATGAGAGAGAACATCGACTGGCCGCCTCCTGCATGCCTCCCACTGGGGTCAGGGCCCACAACCTGGGCATGTGCCCTGACCGGGAATCAAACCGGTGACCTCTTGGTGCATGGGTCAATGCTCAGCCACTGAGCCACACCGGCCAGGCGGGGTGCTTTTATCTCCTTCAGTGCCCAGTATTTATGGAGTGCCAGCCGTGCTCCGTGCATGGCTGCCTGTGAGCCAGCCTGACTAGGGAGGGAGGCGCCCAGATCAAATAACGGCACAGAAAGGTGCAGGAAGGGGGACTGTGGTGGTTTCTGTGAAGAGAGGCTGTGAGTGTCTGGAGCCCCCGCAGCGAGCGGGTGGTTTTCCTGAGGAAATGACATTTAAGTCTGGGTCACGTTGACGAGGCAGGAAGTGGCCCCTGCTGGTTCCCTTGCTGCCTGACTTCCCAGGGATCTCACTGGCTGAGGTGAAGGTGCCGGCAGGCGGTGCACCCTCTGTTGGCTCTGGGAGACCCTGCTTTGCTCTTCCAGCGCCCAGAGCTGCCTTGTTGCGAGCTTGGCCCCTGGCCCCTTCCTCACTGGCAAGGCCTGCAGGTAGCATCTTGCTCCTGTCACCTGGCCTCTGTCCCTGGGTCAGGCCTCCGTCTGGGGGCCACTCTCCAGACCATCACAGGCAGTACGCGTGGAAGACCTGGGGAAGAACGAGGTACACTGTCTCGGAGCAGGACAGCACTGGAGTGGGCGGGCCCAGGGGGGTCCATAGAGGGGCTTTGAGGTACTCAAGAAAGAAGGTGATGGCCCAGGGGTCCATAGAGGGGCTTTGAGGTACTCAAGAAAGAAGGTGATGGCCCAGGGGTCCATAGAAGGGCTTTGAGGTACTCGAGAAAGAAGGTGATGGCCCAGGGGTCCATAGAGGGGCTTTGAGGTACTCGAGAAAGAAGGTGATGGCCCAGGGGTCCATAGAAGGGCTTTGACGTACTCGAGAAAGAAGGTGATGGCCCGGGGGTCCATAGAAGGGCTTTGACGTACTCGAGAAAGAAGGTGATGGCCCGGGGGTCCATAGAAGGGCTTTGAGGTACTCGAGAAAGAAGGTGATGGCCCAGGGGTCCATAGAGGGGCTTTGAGGTACTCGAGAAAGAAGGTGATGGCCCGGGGGTCCATAGAGGGGCTTTGAGGTACTCGAGAAAGAAGGTGATGGCCCGGGGGTCCATAGAGGGGCTTTGAGGTACTCGAGAAAGAAGGTGATGGCCCGGGGGTCCATAGAAGGGCTTTGAGGTACTTGAGAAAGAAGGTGATGGCCCGGGGGTCCATAGAGGGGCTTTGAGGTACTTGAGAAAGAAGGTGATGGCCCGGGGGTCCATAGAAGGGCTTTGAGGTACTTGAGAAAGAAGGTGATGGCCCGGGGGTCCATAGAGGGGCTTTGAGGTACTTGAGAAAGAAGGTGATGGCCCGGGGGTCCATAGAAGGGCTTTGAGGTACTTGAGAAAGAAGGTGATGGCCCGGGGGTCCATAGAGGGGCTTTGAGGTACTTGAGAAAGAAGGTGATGGCCCGGGGGTCCATAGAAGGGCTTTGAGGTACTTGAGAAAGAAGGTGATGGCCCGGGGGTCCATAGAGGGGCTTTGAGGTACTCGAGAAAGAAGGTGATGGCCCGGGGGTCCATAGAGGGGCTTTGAGGTACTCGAGAAAGAAGGTGATGGCCCGGGGGTCCATAGAAGGGCTTTGAGGTACTTGAGAAAGAAGGTGATGGCCCGGGGGTCCATAGAAGGGCTTTGAGGTACTTGAGAAAGAAGGTGATGGCCCAGGGGTCCATAGAGGGGCTTTGAGGTACTCAAGAAAGAAGGTGATGGCCCGGGGGTCCATAGAAGGGCTTTGAGGTACTTGAGAAAGAAGGTGATGGCCCGGGGGTCCATAGAAGGGCTTTGAGGTACTTGAGAAAGAAGGTGATGGCCCGGGGGTCCATAGAGGGGCTTTGAGGTACTCAAGAAAGAAGGTGATGGCCCGGGGGTCCATAGAGGGGCTTTGAGGTACTCTAGAAAGAAGGTGATGGCCCGGGGGTCCATAGAAGGGCTTTGAGGTACTCGAGAAAGAAGGTGATGGCCCGGGGGTCCATAGAGGGGCTTTGAGGTACTCGAGAAAGAAGGTGATGGCCCGGGGGTCCATAGAAGGGCTTTGAGGTACTTGAGAAAGAAGGTGATGGCCCGGGGGTCCATAGAAGGGCTTTGAGGTACTTGAGAAAGAAGGTGATGGCCCGGGGGTCCATAGAGGGGCTTTGAGGTACTCAAGAAAGAAGGTGATGGCCCGGGGGTCCATAGAGGGGCTTTGAGGTACTCAAGAAAGAAGGTGATGGCCCGGGGGTCCATAGAAGGGCTTTGAGGTACTCGAGAAAGCAGGTGATGGTGCTCAGGGCTGAGCAAGGCAAGGACTACATCAGAGCGTTTCACAGACAGAGCTGGTTAGAGGCTTGGTGGGCGTGAGGAGAGGACAGCGGCCTGGGCAGCGGTGTGTGGGTTTCTGTGTGTCCTGGAGAGGCTGACGGCCGCCATTTCCTTAGCAGACCCGCTGTGTGTGTGTTTGGAAGATTCATGGGGCCTTGGTCCTGTAGCCGCCGTTCATCTCAGGAGAGGTGCCCTGATGTGAGCACACATTCAGGGATAGGTCGAGGGTGACCAAACGCAGAGGTTATGGGGAGCTTTTAGAAGAAAACCAGAGAGAATTTCACAGTGACTAAAGTCGGGCCGAGGCCAGCTGTCTCTGTCTCTGCCCCTGTGCGGGTGTGACACCCGGGCTTTTGACTGCTCCTGTCCCAGCACTGGCCAGCCACGCACTGGAATGACCCATGTCTTTCTCTGTGGCCAGACGTGTGACCGCATCAAGCAGTCAGCCAGCGGGACCAAGCGCCGTGTGTTCATCATCGAGACCATGGGCGGCTACTGCGGCTACCTGGCTAACATGGGGGCCCTGGCGGCTGGTGCTGACGCCGCCTACATCTTCGAGGAGCCCTTTGACATCAGAGACCTGCAGGTACGTGGGCGTGCTCGGCAAAGTCTTCAGTGCTGCGGCCTAACCCTTTCGTTTGTTTGATGGTGTCGTACGATAGACCAGGTCTGCAGCACTTCCAACAACCCAGCCCTGAATCCAGGTCGTGTGCTGATGCGCTGACTCTGGGGCTGGGGTTCTGTGCGCAGTGACAGCGTGAGCACATGGCTCGGGCGGCTTTCGCCCTTTACCCAGGATTATAGGATTCTGTCTGCTACACTGTTGCATCCCCTGAGCAGTTACCATTTCCTTAGGTAGGCCACCAGCCAATTAGCAAGGGCAGCCAGTGTTCCCGGGAGCGCTCGGGCTCCCGCAGGCCTCCGGTGCCCTGTGGTCCGAGCTGGGAAGGTTGGTGGCAGTTAACATCCTCCCTGGAGCCCAGAGGCCGCCCAGGACAAGCAGCTCTGCCCACTGTGAATGTGGGATTTAATGAGGGAACATGTGGCACGCCCACCACGTCCCCTACACCTGCTGGGGACACAGCAGTGGGCTTCATGCACTTGGTGGGCAATGCCAACCATAGACAAGGAACCACTTACCTCCTGCCCTTCCCTGCAGCTTGCTTCCTTGTTTTCTTTTTGGAGCAGTTTCAGGTTCACAGCAGAGATTTCCCGTAAACCCGCGGCCCTCACACAGGCACAGCCTGCTCACCCTCGGCACCCCTGCCGCAGTGGGTCCGTTGTTAGGGTGGATAGACCCACATTGACACCATCAGCACCCCCGGTCCACCTCAGGGCTGACATTAGGGTTCACTCAGGTGTCACTGCTTCTTTTAAATTGTCACGATACCCATTCTTCTAAATCGACCAGGGGTTCTCAGGCCCCCCAGCTTTCTCGGTGGAGGGCTGGTTGGGTCGCTCAGCCTGTTCAGGACAGGCATTAGCCAGGAAACACACAGCTGAAATGCACAAATAAAACGTAACTTTGTGAAAGTTACGATTTTGTTATGTTTCTGAAGAAAGTAAATCAAGTAGAGAGATACTTGATGTTTTTACTTATCTGTGGATTTTTATCTTGACCTATGAACTTCTCCACAATATTAAATTAACTACTTACACTTCAAATACCTACCTAAAGAGAGTGCCTCACCAGCCCATGCCCTCGCTCTGGGCACGTAGTAGGTGCTTAATAAATGTAATTACGAATGGGATTTGCTTATATGTAAACATCTCCTTTTTTTTTCTTTTTTTCTTTTTGCATATTTCCTCTTTTTTCCTTAGAGAATTTGTGCACAAAGTTGAGTGTATAAAAATTTCTCTTGGCCTGAAAATGCTCGTTAGGCAATTGTATATAGGAGAGTCTACGTAAAGTGAGGTGACAGGTATTTCCTCTGAGGTAAAATGTCATGAAAATAGGTAAGAAGCAATAGATAAATTTATACGTTTTAGACAAGGACACAGAATATATGAATTGTTTTAGGACTGAAACCTGTTTATTTTGGAAAGTGTTTCCGTGGAAGCTGAGCCCCACTCTCAATACCCAATAACATGACCGTGTCTGTCATCCTCACCGTGGGGCTTGTCTCACCACCTGCTGTATTTCCTGATGTCCTTGCCACCAAAACATAACTCAGCAGCTGCTACGCTCAGCACTTAGGATCGCAGTACTGGCACCGGGAGGTGCGTGGGGAGTCCCGCGTGACTAACACAGCACTCTCTCCTAGTCCAACGTGGAGCACCTGACGGAGAAGATGAAGACCACCATTCAGAGGGGGCTCGTTGTCAGGTAACAGGGTCTCCCGAGTTCTCACTGAAGACCTGGCTTCTCAGAAAACCCGCTTCATGACCTAAAACCCAGTGAGCCATCGCTTCTCTGCCAGGCCCCTCACTGAGCACTGACGGATAAAGCAGCGGAGTGACTGCTTTGTGCGAAAAACTTGCATGTACTTAAATAACTGAAGGGTAATTAAAGGAAATGTTTTTTTCTTTATTGATGTTAGAGAGAGAGAAAGGGAGAGGGAGAGAGATAGAAACATCGATGAGAGACCATCGATTGGCCGCCTCCTGCATGCCCCCTACTGGGCATGTGCCCTGACCGGGAATCGAACCGGCAACCTCTTGGTGCATGGGTCGATGCTCAACCACTGAGCCACACCGGCTGGGCAATGAAGGGTAATTTTAAAATTTTTCATTTTTGCTTTGTAATTAAAAAAATATATATCTCCAAGACATTTCTTTAATTAAGCCACGGCATTTATAAAGAGAAGACATGTGTGGAGTCTTGCCTGGGCTTGGGACAGAGGCGGCCAGGAGCCAGCCTGTCAGCGCCCGCAGGGCAGACGCCTGCCCTGAGCCCTGTGCTCCCGTGTTTCAGGAACGAGAGCTGCAGTGAAAACTACACCACCGACTTCATCTACCAGCTCTACTCCGAGGAAGGCAAAGGCGTGTTTGACTGCAGGAAGAATGTGCTGGGCCACATGCAGCAGGTAGGGCCCTGCCCCATCCCTCACCGGTGGCCCCAGGGTCCCCAAAAACAGGAAGGGAGGCTGTTATTCATGGGACTTCTTTTTAGATGGGTGTCATATTTTAGCCATTGTAGGAAAAATAATTTGTATTCACGAACTATGTTCTAGCTCCCATTAGAAGTCCTACCAGCTATCACCAGCTTTAGGAATTGTGTTGTGACAGTTGGGTAGGTGGACATTTCAAGGAAACTGCCAACTTTCATATCGTGATACCAGCTAATTAGAAAAACTTATTCAAATTAAGTATCTCATTCAATATTGGGCAAAAATAAGCCTTCAAATCGAAATATCCAACCAATGATACTTATCTGAGACTTGCAGGAAATCAGAACAAGGTGGAAAGAACCTTGGGGCATGCTCCAAGTAAGTGTGCCCCAGATGACCAAGGGGGCGGTGGGCTGGGGTCACAGGTCCCCGCCTCCTGACCACATGCCTGTCCTCGTGCCATCGCCACTTACCACTCCTGTGTCGTAGGAACTTCTAACCTTGGGCCTGTTGTCATTTCAGAGGGTCCCTGAATCTCCTGAATCTGTGCTGAAAGCTAGGCAGGTGTATTTTGTGAAAGCAAGCCCACAGTTGATCAGATTCTTAAAGGAACCTGGGACCCCCCCCTTCCCATCCCAAAATAAGGTTAAGGAATCCTGACAGGAGAGTCTAAATAATGAAGGGCCCCAGGTGACGAGCCCCAGGTGACGAGCACCAGGACGCGTGCCTCACAGGCTCAGCTCTGGCGGCAGCAGTCACTGGGCTTCTTTTGTTTGGTCCCAAATATAAACAAGGAAATGAAATTTGCAAAAAAAACAAAACAAAAAAAAACTCCCTCAAAGACCGTATTTACAAATTTGATGTGAATTTTGTTATTTTAGTAATTTTATTTCTACTTCATTGAAAAAAAAATAAAACCAGCCAGGAAGGTATTATCGTAGAACTAACATTTCTTTTAACTCTAACCACCAACAGGGTGGGGCGCCTTCCCCGTTTGACAGAAACTTTGGGACCAAAATCTCTGCCCGAGCCATGCAGTGGGTCTCCATGAAACTGAAGGAGGGAAGAGGTACCGAGGCGCGTGGGGTGGCCTGTGGGAGGTGGGTCTGCGCTCCGGGAGTGGGCCCCGGTTTCCCCGCAGCTGAAATCCAGCTTTGAGCTGCACCCGACAAAGCGGTTTTATTTTATTCTTACCAGACTCTGTGGTTCTTTACGATGTTCAAGGTTATAATCAGGTATAAATATAATTAATACGGAATGCTTTATTCCTCCTCCTTAGAGATGGGAGGCGTCAAGTGATTTAGTGACATTCTGAATAAACAGAAAAATCTCTGTTCACACACTGGGCTCCTCTGCAGGACCCCAAGGTGTGCCCTTTCCGTCTTTCATTTCTTTGCCACGTGGAACACGTTGGACTGGCTTTTACTTAAGATACTTGAAGATTTACTCATTGATTCATTCATGACTCCTCTTTATACAGAAGGAAGGACCAGAGGTTAGACTGTTTCCTCCTTCTACCTAAGTGTGTACTTCTCCCATACTTCACTCCCCGCAAGCAGAGCCCTGGAATTGAGCTAACCATCTCCTTTAGAATTTAGGACCTGATTAAACCTTCCAGGATGTTACTTAGTCCAGCTTTGGTTTTGTGGTTGATGTGAATGGAAGCAGTGTGCATTGCCCGGGACTGGTGTCATTGATGTGGTCTGGGTTTTGAGAGGGGCCCGTCTTGACACTTTTGACACTCATCCACTGACATCCGCCAACCCTGACTCTAACTGACCCAGCCTTGAGTGTCTGGGTGACAGGCAGTGCTTCAGTGCCCTGAGCTGTGCTGACCCAGGGCTGGATGCTGGGTCGCAGGGATGCACAGGCCGAGGGCTAGTTCTCCAGACCAGTCCCTTACCCCCCTGGGTCACACTTGATCTGATCGTCACTGTTGAACTATGATGTGGGTCTCAGTCTCACTGTGGCTTTGAAAGGCCAGGGTCGCCCGGCCAGTGTGGGTCAGTGGTTGAGTGTCGACCCATGCACCAAGAGTTCGCTGGTTCAATTCCCGGTCAGGACACATGCCCAGGTTGTGGGCTCAGTCCCCAGTGAGGGGCATGCAGGAGGCAGCCAATTGATGTTCTCTCTCATTGATGTTTCTCTCTCTCTCTCCCTCTCCTTTCCTCTCTCTAAAATCAATGAAAAAATTTAAAAAGGCCAGGGTCTTCATGCTTATGTGACGTCATTTCTTCTGTAGACTCTTCAAGTATTTTGACTGTTTTTCTAAGGGATGGTTATGTTTATATTTTGCTTTGTTCATATTTTTTTGGATCTAAAGTTATTTTAAAGGAATGTTTTTACATTTTGTTACAGGACATTTGTATTATATCCTGTCAGTCGCCTTGCAGATGTGTCACCCTCTGCACACACAGCCACTTTTTGCAAGGCATCTTTTAATGAAGTGCTCTTAATTTTAATGCAGCTGATTTATTTTTCCTTTATAGTTTGAGCTTTTTGCTACTAAAATGTTCTTTTTTAAAGGAGAACTTTCCTTTTCTTCCATGTGGGTAGTCAATTATTTGGGTGCCATTTATTGACAAAAACATTGTTTTTTTCTCCTTTGCAGTACAATCTCTATCATAGACAGGAATCTATAGACTTATGGGACTATTCCTCGGTTATTTGGTTCATTTTTTTGGCATGTAATTATCAATCTCTGCAAATATTCCAGTTTTACAAATAACTACTGATACCTGGTTAGTGAAGGTCCTGCCTGGGCCTCCAGTCTGGCAATTCTCGGCCTTTCCTGCCATCATAGAAATCGTAGAATCAGACTGTCCGAGTCCACCACAGATAGCTGGATTTTTAGGAGGGCATTACACTCCATCAGTAGATCTTTTGGAGGGAGAACTGACAGTTCTCAAACATCAAATTTCTAATTCATGAACACTGAATCTCTTTCCATATACTTAGACCTTTTATTATCTTATTAAAGCACTGTTTTACTTAAAGATCTTGCATATTTTTTGGTATAAGTTTATTCCTGACTCCTTGATCTTTAAAAAATATATTATTGTAAGTGGTGTTCAATTTTTTCTTACTGCTGGTGTACAGAAATACAATTAACTTTTGCCAAGCTCATTTTTAATGAGCAACTTTTTATGCACCTTCTTAATTCTAACAATTGTAGAGTCATTTTTTCTTTTGGATTTTACATCCACATACATTGTCATCTGTGTATGAACAAGCTTTTGATTTTTTCCTTAATAGCTTTTTGTGTATATTACTCCAGAGACATCCTGAATGGATGTAGTGATGGCAACCTCCTGTCTGGACCCCAGTGAATATAATGAACAGGGACTGTCTTCAATGCTCTGTGACTATGAATTCTAAGTAACATCTAACTGAAGTCTGTCTTTCTGCTATTTATCATTTGCTGTTGCTCTTGGAGTCAATCATGAAAGGATCTTACACACCTTCTGCATTGAATGAGAAGGTTAAGTAGTGTTGAGGCCACTTTGTCTTCCTTGGAACAGATGTGTTCTCTGTACTCAGTGGTCCGGCTTTTTGCTTCGGCCATTTCCAGCTCATCCTGTCCCTGTGAGGTAGGTGTTGGGTCAGGCTTGTACTAACTTTCTAGGAAGTCGGGGGCAGGGGGTTCCCCTCAGAAATAATTTGTAGGATGTTTTGATTTTTGGATGGTGATAAACTCCCGATACCCCCCGCCATTTTCTTTGTGGGGATAGGGAGAGCTGACTCTGCTGAACTTCTTTACTGTTGATAGAACGACTCGAGTTTGTTTCCTTTTTATTTTTTCCTCTTTGCTTCTTTCAAAAACTTTGACATGAAAATTCTCATACTCTCCTCCTTTCTTTTTAATGCTGGCAGTATTTCCAGTCCCCCTTCACTGCAGGTTTGGGTGCTGGTGCCAGTACCTGAATGTCACGCCCCTCAGTTTTCTTGATCAATCTTACCAGATCTGTGTGTTTAATTTTATTTCCAGTGTTTGACTTACACAAACACAGCGATGTCAAGTTTCAACCTACTTTTGGTCTTCAGAGAACTGGCTTTGATTTTTTCCTACTAAGTTGATTTTCTACATTAACTTCTGCTTTTATATTTTGTCTTATGTTTTGGATTTATTTCCTTCTTTCACAGGTCATCTGAGGGTGCTTAATTAATTTCCAGCTGCTTAGGGTGTGTAGTCGTGAGCATCCTTTCTCGCTAGCGTGTAACTGAGCTCGCTCTGCAGTTTAAGCCAACTTTCCTAGTCCAGTATTTAGTGAGATACGTATTCACCATCTTACCTCCCATGGGGCGTCTCACTGCCAAGCACAGATAGCACTCTCCCCTCATCCTGAAGGGGACTCCAGGGCTGTTCCCTGCCCACGTGGTCACAGCCCCAGGGGATCCTGGGAGTCTGAACTATTATCTCTCCCACAGGACTCTGCTCCCTCCCGCCTTCTCTTCTCCCCTTTTCCTGACCTCACTGGCCATTTCTTAGGTCATTTTTCTGTCTTTTATAGGAAAAAAATTTGTAACCGATGATTCTATCTGTGTGCTGGGAATATGTAAAAGAAAACTCCTTTTCCGACCTGTGGCAGAGCTGAAGGAAGAGACAGACTTTGAGTAAGTAAAACATCCACATCTACACCTTACTGCAGTTAGAAGGCGTGGAGGACAGCACGGAGGGCCGCCGCTGTCACTGCGCTCACCCCTGTCACTGCGCTCACCCCTGCTGCCTCCTGTTCGCAGGCACAGGATCCCCAAAGAGCAGTGGTGGCTGAAGCTCCGGCCCCTCATGAAGATCCTGGCCAAGTACAAGGCCAGCCTTGAGGTCTCTGACTCGACCCAGCTGGAGCACATCCGACAGGACCTGGAGGAGCCTGCGGCCATCTAGAGGCCACTGCCCGCCCGCGAGTCATTGGACTTCCTGTTTACCGCCCGCTTGGGTAACACTTATGTTATTTATCAGCACTTTATGTGAGTACTGTTGGCGTTCCTCCCTAATCAGAGCACCTGTCCTGTACCACACCCCACTGGACGCGAGCCGCAGTGAGCTGGCGCTGTATCGCATACTGTCTCCTGCTTTCCATGTGCGTGTCCACAGAATTAAACATTTGGTGAAAACTTCAACCACAGTGCTCAGTTCCTTTAAATTTTTTAAGTAGGCATTTAAACCTCAAGATCTGTGGGCAGCTACCAGCAACACACTGTACAGGGATCAGTGAACTGGGCCGCGCGGGAGCACAGTGAAGGAGCAGGGCGGCGCTGTGACACACGGGAAGGCCCCAGACCTGGACACCAGGGGAGGTGACCCGCCTCCAGCCACAAGGGCTCCTTCTGAAGTGTAGAACTAAGACCACCACGAACGTGCGCATCGAGAACAAGGCGCGCTCACACACTTGACCCGGGTCCTACCTGTGCGCTGAGGAACGGGAGCCGTGTGACAGTGTCTGGAGTGAAATGCATTCCTGCCTCTTCTCTCCAGCCTCCGCGCTCCAGTCTGGGAGGAACCAGCCTGTCCCCCAGCCACGGGGGAAGGAGTCGTGCATAGAAGGCAGATGATGAGAAACAGGAAGACCGCAGCAACAGAGCGAGGGTCCCAATAAAACGAGTCACACAAATTCTGGGTTTCCCAGTGCATATAAAAGTTACGTTTACACTATGCTGTAGTGTACTAAGTATATCTAAATGTACAAACTTTAACTAAAAAATAGTTGCTTAAAAATGCTAACAGTCACCTGAGCCTGTTGGAAAATGGCGCTGATCGACCTGCTCGCTGCAAGTGGCCCCAAACCCCACCTGCAAACACGGGGTGCCGGGCTGTGTGTGGGAATGAGGATCACATGATGAGGGAAGGGCTAGCACCGAGTTTACTTTCTGTCTGAAGAACATAAAGTGAGTAACAGATGAGACAGAGCCCTTCGGTAGACAAAATGGGAACAAGTCCATGCTTCCTAACCCCAGTCACACCAGTTCTCAGAAGGGGTCCCGTCAGGCCGCCCTGCGCTTCGGGTGGTGCGTCTGTGCAGAATGTTCCCCAGGTCCCTGGTGAGACCATACGTTTTTATAAATCAAGGCAGAGGCTGGAATACCTTTGTTCGTTTATCCATTTCACTCATTCATTTTTTAGTAAAGGTCTTTAAGAACTACTCAGCAAAACGTCATCTGAAATGACTAACGCGCAGGTAGGTCAGAGTTGCCTTTTATTTTAAATATTTAAATACATGTTCTAGGATTAATAAGTAAAATAAGCATTTCTATCATTACTAAAAGTCTTACAATAATTGTGCACCTCTGGCATTTAATGCATGATTATTTCAGTTTCTTCATGAGCATCTATTTCCTTCTTGAGGATAGAGTTTGGGTCTGACTTGACAGGCAAGTATGTACCTTTGGCTATAGTTTAAGACTGATAAGTGATCAAGATATTCGGGAAACCACCACTTTCCTAACCTTCCCAGGTAAATCTGGCTCAGCTCACTCCTGAGGGGCCTGTGGCCTGTCAGCAGCCCGAGCACAGCCGGAGCCGCTCGTCATCTGATTATCCAGGACGGGTCCTTGGCGATTTTCGTGTTCTCTGGTCCCAGCAGAGCCAGCCCGTGAGTGCTCCTCCCAACACCGAGGTACCTGGAAAGGCAGGAGTGGGGGTCGGGATGGTTCCCACGCAGGCACCCTCAGGGTCACAGGGTCCCCGAACAGTTCCGACCACAGGGCTGCACTCACTTGTTGCTCACGTCAACGAGGCCTTCGCGGTGCACAGCGAAGAGCTGCTCCCTGTGGGCCTGCTTCAGCTTGTCTGACAGGCCGTACAGGAAGTGGTCCAGCCCTGCAGGGAACACGGGTGACTGGGAAGCTGGCAGGGGCAGCATGCAGTGGCTGCTGCAGGGGCTGACCCTGACCCAGCCCCCTCGGGGGAAGAGGATGGAGATGCGTGAGGACCCCGTCAGGATGGCCGCTGCCCCACTCCAGGCACCCTGCCCAGGGCACTTACAGCTCACTGAAGCTCCGAGATAATGGAATGCGACTCCTTTCAAGTGGCAGACACCGGGATGCTCACTCTCAAGGTGGACATCGGTGCGTCACAGAGGAGGTGGGGTGAGATGGTCACACCATTCATCAAGGTGCTTTTTACTCCACATACCTTTGTCGGAAGGAGCCACAGGAGCGTCCACCGCAGAGAACACGGAAAGCTTGGCCTCGTCAATGTCCTGCTGTGAGAATTTTCCAGACTTGGCCCAGTCGACGGCCTTCGCAAAAGACTGGAGTGTTTCTGTTGAACGTGGATCCCTGGGAGACCCAAAGAGTTAGCTACTCACACGTTTACAACGGAAAGATAAGCCACGATCACGTGCTGAGTTCACAGCTTCAACACTTTATAGTTGTTAATGGCTCCATTTTAATGCTCAGTCCAAAAATCAATACTCTGGAAATATAAACCTGGCCCACAGGCCATCTGACCCCCTCCGTCCCTGCTCACCCCGCCTCACCACGAGGTTATTAAATGCACCCACTGTGGCTTCCTTGCGAAGAAAAGCAGACTGAATAAAAGGCTCGTGGAGAAACGCTAAGAAAGGTTAAATGAAAACCCTCACTTCCAAAGGAGGCACTCCGAATAGCCGAATAATCACCCACATCTGGGCCAGTTTTGAAGGCCTCCACTGTGTAAGTGGGAAGAGCTGCAGAGGCCTCTGTTCAGACTACAGACACGGCACTGAGTGGGCTGCCTGGCGTGGAGGGTGGGGCTCAGGGGGTGTTTTTGCCCTGCAGCTCCCAGCACCGGCACCAGACAGTGCTCAGAATCTGCAGCAGTCAGGAGCAAACAAGTGCCTCAGAGGCAGAAGCAATCTGTCCTTTCCTTAGAATATTAGAATACGTGTCTTCAGGCAGAGGGCCACAGAAAATTAAAAGGGTAAAAGCAGTCTGGAGCCCAGGAGCCCAGCAATACAATGACATCAGCAGGGAAGCTCAGGTCACCCTCTGCTGAAATATGCTTGTCACTCAAGGCATAATGTTTCCCGTTCTCTCCTGCTGTCCCTAAACTGAAAGGACCCTGCTGGGTGTGGTTAAGTGCCAGGGAACACTTTTTCTCACGTCCACTCCAACGTACTAGGTGTGAGAGTGATGTCTGTCGGTGGCACAGCGCTGTGTCCACATACGACGGCCAGAGGACAGCTCACCTGTACGAGTAGAAGGTGAATATCCCACTGTGACTGAGCTTGGCGCCTCCGCCGTAAGCACCGCCTTTCTCTCGGATCTCTGTGTGCAAGAATTTAGCCGTCATCAAACGTGCCAGGATCTTAAGACTGAAATAAATGATTAAAAAAGTGCAGGTTAGAAACATAGCTGGCAGGGAAGTGTCATACATAATAAAAAGTAGTTTAAAAGAACATCAAGTGCGTAATGAAGTGAAAAAGAAAAACGAAGCAGTGGCTTGGAGGATGGGTGGGAAGGGACACACCTCCTCACACACTTCACTCTCTCAACCTCTGACCGTACACGGGGAGCATCTTAAATCTGCAGCCGCAACTTAAATCCTCACGTCAGCGTGTGTGTGTGTGTATCTGCATGTGGAAAGCTCTTGAATAGCTTTCCACAGGTGTCTTTAAGATTTTACTCGGTTGGAGTGTGTGTGTGTTTTCTACACATTCCCACTAACTTCCATCACGAATGCCAACAGCTGATGCCTTGGAAGGGGGAAGGATGGTTCTAGAAAGCACCTTCAGGACAGTGAGCAGGGCCACACGCAGTGAGGCCGCCACCTGCCTGAGGAACAGGCCTGCTCTGCTCCATGTGAGCCCTCAGCCAGTGCGCTCCCGGCGCAGGTGACAGCCAGGTGAGCAGCTGCAGGGAGGAGGAGTACGCATGTTCCTGAAGATGGAGGAGCCCCAGCCCAGGGTCCAAGGCAGATGGGCTCTTTTCTCCACACAAGGACTGGGGCTTATCCTCCATGTGTTTTTCTTTGTTACCAAATGAATATATATTCACTTTTGTTTTTGATTTTTAATAAGCTTTTTTCTTTTTATTTTTTAATTTTTTTTCTCTTTATTGATTTGAGAGAGAGAGAGATGGAAACATCAATGAGAGAGAACATCGACTGGCTGCCTCCTACATGCCCCCCACTGGGGATCGGGCCCACAACCTGGGCATGTGCCCTGACCGGGAATCGAACCAGCGACCTCTTGGTGCAAGGGTCGATGCTCAACCACTGAGCCACACCGGCTGGACTACACATTCACTTTTGGAAAATTATAACAAAATCCAAAATATATCAGTAATTCCAGTACCCACAGATACCTCTTCTAACATTTTCGTGGTTTAACTCCATTTTTCTGTTCGTCAAAACACACATCCCTACCCTGATGGCCTAGCCTACAGAGTATGTGTTTCCTACCAATGTGGAAATAAACCATGACAAAAACACGGCGCGTACACTGTGACTTCACTTCCTACATAGGCTTTTTCTGGAACCCAGGGGCAGCCTCATGTTTCTGAGGTTCTATGGCCCCACCACACTTCCCTCGCTGACTCTCCTCTCTCCAGCCACCCTGTGCCCTTCCTTGGAGTGGTGGCTCTCACTCACGCCTGCATCATTTGTACCTGGCATGGTCAGGGTCGGTGTAGGGGGCAGTTCTAACACATTCGCCGACATAGTTCACAGGGAAAGGAAGCACGAAGTGCGTCTTCATCTGGCAAGGCTTGAAAGTGGGTTCCTGTGGAGGGAAGGCCAGGTCAGGCTGCGTCATGGTGAGGTGGCCCACAGGAGCGTCCCGTGCAGGGGCCACCTGGACTTCTGACTGGACCACTCCTCTGGGCATCACCAGCCAGTCTCATATTTGAGAGCAAGGCACTGATGTTCACGTCACGCCACACAACTTCAATGAAATAGTTCATTCTATGTCACTTCCATTAGTCACTGACTGTACGAGCTTCCTTTTTCTTCCCATTTTTCTCCAGCAACATGGTCAGTTGCTCTCTCTGTGATGAACCAAACTGAATGCCCAGATCCCCCAGGCTGAGTGAGTGGTAGGGACAACACTGCCCAACCGGAAGTGAATGAATATCGATTCGGCAGTTAAGTTAGAGGCACAGTGATGAGACCACGTGGAGGGACGAAGGTCTTCATGGGCACTGGGGCAAGGGACAGACTCCCTGGTCCTACTGACTGCAGTCTAGACAGGCCACAGCCTCTCCTAGGGGCTAGCTGGGTCGGTGGGTTCTGAAATGACAGGGGCTGTGTTCACTTACTGTGATCAGCTTCCTGATGACTTGGGAGCCACTAACATGCGTGCTTCCCTCAGAGCCATTAGGTACAGGTTTCTGAAAATGTTTCCAAGAGAAAGAAAAATCCTTGAAATAGCTAAGAAGATACATTCCAGAAAATTCATAGAGCTAGTATCACATTTGTTTGTTGTAAATGACAATGTTTTAAGTACACACAGAATTTCCTTATGGATTTGCAGGTAGTCTGGGAGCTTAGGCACCATGCCCCTTCCACACGGTCCCCAAGCAGGTGGGGCTCAGAGGGCAGGGAGGCAGGTCCTCGGGGATAAAGGGTGCATGGACATAACAAAGAAGAAAGCAGAAGTCGGTCCTCTGCAGAATGCACAAACTGTCCACCTTCTGCGTGAGAAGTAAGGCTTCTCTATGGATCCTGGTGAGCGAGATTAAACCCACTTTGTAAATTAATCCCTGTGATTATTCTACAAACACACCATGTTACTGAGTCAGGGAAAAGCCTCTCCAGCAGCAGAGAGACCAGCTTCCTCAGGTCACTCCCTGTTTTTGGCTGTTCTTACAGGAGTATATCCCAGACCCCAGGGTCCTTCCTCATCAGGAGACTGGATGCCACAGGGCTCCAGTGACAATATGATCACAGGGTCAAAGGCCAAATTGGAAGGTTTGAACTCACTTCTAATTGGGCCAGCACTGGGGACATCAGTGCCCGCACACAGGACCGGCTGCCACCGCCCTCCCTGGCAGGGCTCTCACCTCCACCACGTGAGGGCGCACCGGCTTCCGCTCCTTCCTACTCCGTCCAAGGGTTCTAAGGAAGTCTCCCACTGCGCGTTCCGCCTGGGGCAGCTGCTGCGGGGTCGCGTTCACTGCACATCTGTTTAAAAGTCACACATGCACAGAACACCCTGACTATATCCAGTATAACAACAATAAAAAGCGGGTATTGTACTGTTTTTGTATAAAGTAATGCTCAAAAATATTAAAAAGAAACAGTAGCCAAATAGGGAAATAACAGTACACACTTCACCACAGCGCTTTCAAGAATCAGGAAGCCTATGCTATCTTTCAGTGAGTTACAGCTAATAAACAGCTGTCAGGACAACACAGTGTTTCTGACTCTAGATTCTGTTCTGAAGACACAGGAGAATACGTCTGCCAACACCTTCGCACTTACACTGTCAGGCAAAAACTGTAATTCCTGTCCAGAAGATAAATCAACAGTTTGAAGATGTAAATTGGTCACTAAAGTAGGAAATTAGAAGTTGCCACCCATTCTCTCAAAAAATATTATATAACTCTTTCAAATTCTACAAATCACAGAGAATACTGTAAGTTACTTGAACTATACAGTAAATTGACAAGTGTATTTTTCTTCTTTTGGCCCTAAATCCTAAATTTATTTCAGTTAAATTAAGTACCATTACAGTAATAGTAACTATATTCTAGGCTCTATACCGAATGCATTGCATTTATTCTTTTCTTCTTCCCCATAAATCTGCAAAAGTAGTGTTTTATGGAGGAGGAAACAGAAGGTCCAAGTGGTTAAGTTGCCTATGACACCATGGGTACCAGTATCAGTGGTCAGAAACTGGCAGTCAGTTCTGCCCAGGTCAAAGCCCAGCACCGACCTTAGGGCTCCCCTCCTGCCACCCAGATGGTCTGGGGAACCTGCTGGTGATTCCCAGGAACTGACAGGGAAGGTTCGGGGACTGTCCATGTAGAGCTACAAGCTACCTAAATCCGTGTCACTGATCATACAACACTGCCAATTATTTTCACATTCTGTTCACACTCACAAACCTGAGCGCGTAAGGCCAACTGTCTGGACGGCTGCGCTGCTAGGTGTTCTCCGCAGACTACTGCATAATAATTATTCTTACAAGAACTTTGCGTTTTTACTCTGGTCTTGAGCAAGCTAACCGTACTGGTCTCACTGAGGGCCTTTTCACAGAATATCTGCTATTTAATTTTAGGAGCAATACAATGAAATGTTTGCAATAAACCCACCTCACAGTTCTAGGATGAAATTTTCCCATAGGAAATAATTTCCTAATCAGAACACCTGAAATCTACAATCAATTCTGGAACCTACACCAAGCGTTCTTTCGGAATTGCAGGTACGTTTATGTAAATACAACTTCACGTGAAGGGCATCTCCACACGACGCTAAAGAAACTGGTTGTTTGCTCAGAAACAAACCATGAGCCCCTACCTCATGTTGTCAGCGTTTAATAAATACTTCTTGATGCGTGGGAGCTTTCTCAGGATGGGTCTGATGTCTGTCATTTCTGCGATTCTCTTCATCAACCTCACCTAAGCCAAAGGAAAAACACATAGACCCAGGCGCCCCAAGCTGAGCAGGGAGCCCCGGGGCGGAGGGGGACCAGACACCCCTGCCCAGTCTGGAAACCAGACATTCCTGATTGGGAACCATGACTCTGAGCTGGGTGTGGGACGCCCTGCCTGCCTTGAGGAGGGGTGGGAACAGGGGGAGAAAGAGAATAGTTCCCCTTGAATTTGGTCAGTTAGAGAGTTAGCTTTTCTGAGATATAAACAATTTAGTACCAGAGAATTTTAGCAACTCTGAAAGATCTGGCTAACCCAGAATAACCAATGTCCCCTCAGCCTGTCACCTGATCCATCCCATTGAAGGTCTCCTGCAGGTCGCCTGCGGGCGTCAGGGTCCTGCTGGCTCTGATGGATGCATACAGGTGCCCCGAGTCCGGGATTCCGTTGGACAGCTCTTGAGCGGTCATCTTCACCAACACTTTGAAGTGTTCTTCTTCTTCAAAGCACGGGCTATGGACAAAGAAAAGTATGCTAAGTTTCTGGAGCCCCAGCAGACCCCCTTTGATAGCATGAAGAATGTACCAAGTGTAAGTTTTCAGATGTACACATCCTCAGAAATTTTACATGTCCATAGGAACTGCAAGTAAAATTAGGCTCTGAAATCAACCCACCAGAGAGTAAAACCTCCTCCCTTTAGTGCACTTCAGACCAGATCAGTGATGAGGCCCCAGGATTAACACCTCTGCTAATCGTTACCTGTTAAATATTTCAGCCCACAGGTGCATCATGTCTGGTAGGTTTCTATCGAGGCAGAAAGATGAAAAAAACACACCCTAAATCAGGAAAGGAAAGAAAGAAGAAATTAACTATGACATAATTTAAAAGAAGAAAACACACCAGAGAAATGAACCTTCGAATACCCTGTGACAGAGAAATAAATACCACCTGCTCGTAGGTGTCCAGATGCGAGTCGTCGGGGAGCACGTGGGGAGACACGGTCATCCCACCCGTCTTCAGTTCCATCTGCTGAGCCTGCTCCCGGTAGTCCAGGACGCCACAGCCCAGCCTGGGAACAGCAGAGATGCCAAATCACCAACGTGGTCTCTGCCCCACTTGAATTACGAGCTCAACTCAATCCAAGAACCACGGCCTGCAAGAACCTCACCCCTCAAACACACACGGCAGGCAGTCATCACGCCCCATCCCCAGGAGGAACCAGGGAGTCCTGTGCAGGGGCTCACTCAGCACTGTCCAGCCCACCAGACATGTAGGCAGCTGCTGTCCAGACTCAAAGTAAAATGCTGAACTGCTTCCCCAGTGCTAGGCTTCCAAATGTTTAAAGTGCCTTCCCCACTCCGTTCTTCCAAATCATCAGACACAGACTATGTGCTCAAATATCTGGTAGTGCTGGGGGTAGAATCTAAAACCTAAGCCTTTTTGCATTTTTAAGAAAAGCTGAAGTCATCTCAACATTGATGTTGCTTTTGGTAGAAACATTCTAACTGCTGTTCCTAATGAGAGAAGTGATTTAAGCCAAGAGACAGTGTGAGGTGTTTGGAAAATGACCACAGCCATCAAAGGACAAGCAGTGAGAGCCATGCTTAAAAAGGGCAGAGAACCCTGCAAGGTCAGAATGGTTTCTCTCTCTCCCTTTGTTTTTGCTAATCCTCACTCCAGGATATTGTTTAGATAGAGTGGAAGGGAGGGAGGGAGGAACAGGGAGAGAGGATGAGAGAGGGAGAGAGAGAGAGAAAGAGAGAAACACTGACACACTGACATGTTCACACTGATCGGTTGCCTCCCACACGACCCAGACCAGGGCTGGGGATGGAATCTGCAACCCAGCTACGCTCCCTGAGCCAGGGCAAGGTCCAGGCGTTCCTCACGTGGTCCGACACTCAGCAGGTTGGGGTGGCTCCCGGTGCACCCAGCTCCTGCACATACAGCACACAGGGTCCAGCCCATGTGCCGTGGCGAGTTCCCTGCGAAGCTCTATGCTCCAGGAATGCAGGAAGGGAACCCAGCTGACAGTTCAGATCACCTCCCACTCAGCCCACCACCCTCGGCCTCTGAAACCCAGCAAAGGAACAGCGGCACAGGACCTCACCTGTACTCTCGAATCTGCTCAGACACCTGCTCACCCAGGACGACAGGATCACAAGGCCAGTGCGGCGGGCCAGGGCGCACGCCACGGCCTCTGAAGGCTACCCCAGGCCCATGTCATATTTAATCACTTACATTTTCTGATGCAAAACCATCCTTCCTTTCACAATCTCAAAGAGCTTAGTTGCCGAGGTAGATAGCTTGTAAACATTACTTATACCCAAGGTTTATACGTATTTAATGTACTATATTTTAGTAAGGAAATATGATTTTCGTTAAGAAAAATCTCAATGAATTATAGTTCCCTTTATACACTGTAACAATGCTATAGATTTTGAAAAACAAAATGATTCACTGAAAAGTGATAATGGATTCATTAAAACCAAACACACAGAGAACTGGCCAATGAAACACACCGGCGCGCGCTGAATCGTGCAGCGTGTCTTACTTGGTGAGGACGCTGCAGAAGAGCGGCACGTAGGGCCGCAGCTCCTCGGGCAGGGTGTTCAGGCTGGAGAAGGCCCTGAAGTAGACCACGCCATTGGTGGGCTGGGCGCAGTACTGGACGGGGACATCGCCAGCTGCAGGAACAGAGGCCTTTAACGTACAAGTTTTCCCCAGTACAATTTTAATCATGTAATCATTGTTTAACATTTTTTAAACAGTAGTGCTTTTGAAGGGTGGAGGTTTAACATTTATATTGGCAGAGAAATACTATTCATTCTCTGTCATTTAGACAAGTTCCCCTGTTGTACTTGTATGATGGCAACATTTAAGCTACCTTCCACACTGAAGTACTCCTTGCTTTCTGAAGGATCGGGAGAGGGGTGGTCCGGGTCCTGCACCTGCCCTGGCAGTCAAGCCAGAACCCGCTGCTCTGTGCACCTCTGCTCAGAGTGGAAACTATCATCCTGCAGCACTGACCCCCGTTCACCCAGCCCAAAAGCCACTCATCCTCCCTGACAAGTCCCTCCCCAGGCCGATGGCCCCGCCGTGAAGCCCCAGCACCCACGGCTTCCATGGTCCCAAGTCCCCCGGGGGGCATACTCTGTTGTTTTTATGGCCCTGGCACAGTGCCCTAAACCAGCAGAGGAACTAAGGCACTCACTGATGACTGACCTGTCCCCTCTAATTCTGTAATAATCACTGAACAACCTTCACTGATAAAACCAAACTGTTGGGGGATGTGAATGATCAGTGGGATGTGAACCCGCTTTCCAGAAGACAGGATCTCCTTCGCATGTGCACACACATGACACATAACTCAGACGTGGTCAACAGGACTGGCCCCATTACAAACAGAAGACAAGCGACAGACGCTTCACAGAAGTCAACGTGATGCTCAAACACGCTCTCCACGCTTTCACTAGGGGAGATGAGTCCAAGTGCAAGGCTGCCATCAGAATTCCCTCCGGACGCAGCAATGAGGTCAAGTCACACCATGTAGAAGCTGAACATCCACCCTGACAGAGAACATTGTTCCAGAGACACCTCCTGTGCTTCCAACCAGAAGCCAGAGCGGCAAACTAAGAAGGAAACTCGAGATGCCAGGGACCTTCAACTTCCTTTGGCTCCCCATGCCTCGATACGAGGCGCTGTGTGGCATGTCCGGTCCCTCCACATGCTGTCACCTCTCCTAGATTGCCAGCTGAGCTGGAGAGTGTGTGGCTGGCAGGGCCCAAAAGGGTGCCCAATGCAGCTGAGGCATCACTCAGACTCTCCTGACTCCAGAAGAGCAGGTCACAGAGCCCTGCCACACCCACTGGGAGGAAAGCACAGGCCCTTTGTGAGCAGAGAAGTCTGTAGTCAGAGTGGTGACACCAGCTAAGCGAACATCAAGAGCAGGACTAGAAAGTCATAGGAGCAATCCCATGGTCTATGACAAACAAGCACATCCAATTCTACTCCTGCGACTTCACCCATGGGCCTGAGCACCACGCCTGCAAGAGATCACACTGACCTGCCAGGGTCACCGCCAGCTCGGTGAGCGGAATGCTGGGTTCAATGTCTGACACCTTTAGCGCTGGCAGACAAGAGGCATCCTGAGCTTTGCTTTGCTGAGTCTGTAATTCTAAACCTAGGGATAAAAAAAGGAGGGGGGGAGGATGAACATTAGGATGATGATAATTGAAAGGTCTCATGTAACTCATCTCCTCTGTCACCCCCACCCACCCATGCCGAGTGCTGGGGCCGTGAGCACTGCCATTCGCAAGCAAGCCGGACACAGGAGCACACGCTCTGCTCAGCAGGTGCTCTTTCCTAATCCTCACGCTCAATGATCTGAAGCAGTGACTTTCAACCTTTCTCATCTCATGGTACATGTAAACTAATTATTAAATTCTGCAGCATGTCAAAAAATGTATTTCTTGCCCATCTGACAAAAAATAGGAATAATTTTGCCCGGATGGTATTGTCTCAGTGGTTAAGCATCAACCTGTACACTGAGAGAGTTGCTAGATCGTTCCTGGTCATGCAGGAGACAGCCAATTGATGTTTCTCTGTCACTGATGTTTCTATCTCTCGCTCCCTCTAAAAATAAATAAAAACATTTAAAAAATAGGTATACATTTTGATTCACTCATACCAGACAGCTATTGTGTTGGCTGTTGTCATTTTTTTATTGACAAGCTAAAGGAAAAGGGGTCAGTGCCCTGATTAAATAGTCAGGTACTGAATGTTTCCAATTCTTTCTGCACACTAGCGTGCGACAGCACATGGGCTGAAAGTCGCTGATCTAAAGGAACAATTGTGCTGATGGGGGCAGGACTTTGCTTAGGCAGTTCCTGCCTCTCAGGTTTTATACTAAATCAAGATCAACAGAACTCATTTTTAGAACTTTCAAACTATTTCTTTTGGATTGAAATTTAGTAATGTTTGTACTTTATTCTTATTTCAAGTTCACTAACCTTAGCAAAATGCTTAGACAACCACATACATTGCCCAAATTATAAACATGCTTAAAAACACTTGTTCTAACCCTGGCCGGTGTGGCTCAGTTGGTCGGGCGTCAATCCCATGCACTAAGAGGTCGCCAGTTTGATTCCGGTCAGCATTCATGCCTGGGTTGCGGGCTCAATCCCCAGTAGGGGGCGTGCAGGAGGCAGTCAATCAATGTTTCTCTCTCATCAGGGTTTCTCTCTCTCTCCAAAATCAATAAAAACATTAAAAAAAAAATTAATTAATTAAAAAAAAAAACATGTTCTGGGCCTGCCTTCTTCTACTGAACTGATCGGACTGGAGAGACTCTTCTTTACCAAAGTCTACACAGAACCACCCTGTCAGGGGAGGGATCCAAACAGCTCCATGTATAGCCAAGGACAGAGCTGAAGAGTGCATGTGTGAAAAGACCGCACAATGTAAAGTTCTGTCAAACACACAAGTGCATCAGTTCATAAGATAACTGATCCCTTGGTGTCTGCTGAGCTGCCCTGATCTCCAGGTCCGCCTCCCTGAAGTTTCCCCAGAGCCAGTGACCATGAAACTGGCCCTCAGACAGAGGTAGGTTTCTGGGCAGCATGTTACAGGCTCTGTTGCGGTTGAGTCCCAAGACCAAGCACAGGCTGACCCACCTCCCCTCTGCAGCTCCTTCCCCAGCTCGTCCCATGGCACAGGCAGACAAGGCTCCATGCACCTCACACTCAGACCTCTTGGAGGTCCAGGGCCCTCCTCACCTGGTTTGTCACCCCCCACCCCAATCAACCAAGTCTCCCAACCCTTGCCCTTCAGACTTTCTCTTAATTCTGTGCATTTGGTCTGAATGCCTCTTTGCCTGTCCAGTCCAGGCAACAGTTCAAGGGCACCCTCCTCCATCCTCTGAAATACCCACTGCTCCTTTCTGAATGCACAGCACAGAAACCTCTGACATCACCTTGTCCTCTGCTAGCTGAACTCCCTCCCGATGGCAGGGGCTACAGCCCTTCTAAGCACTTAATACATTACAAAGATACCCCAAACTTAAGGTTATTTAGAGATTTTAATTAGACAATTTCTAATTCCCATTTTCCCTTGATGCTTATGTTTAGACTGGACTTTGATTACTCACGCTGAAGCATACACACGAGACTTACTGAGATGAAATAACCACTAAATGCACTAGCACTGTGTCCTACTTAATGAACTCTGCAGTGATCTGTAAACTAAAAGCACTTTTGTAATACAGGCTCCCAATCATTCACACATGGGTGTGGGCTGGAGTAACTGTTTCCTTAAAACAGCACACACCTCCATGGACAGGCTAGGAATCTGGTCACTCAGGGAATGTCTGTTCTGTTGCTTAGGCATGGAATTATCTCCTGCAAAAATGGCCTTAAGTAAACATGGAAGATGGTTGTTTCCACATCTTGGCTACTGTAAATAATGCTGCAGTCTATATAGGGGTGCATGTCTTTACGAATTCGTGTTTTCATATTCTTCATAAATAACCCAGAGGACAAACTGCTGGGTTACATGACAGATCCAGTCTTTATCCTTAAAGAACCTCCATACTGTTCTCCACAGTGGCTTCACCGATTTAACTGCCATCGCAACAGCATGGATGTATCTGGAGAGTATAATGCTAAGTAAAATAAGTCAAAAAAAACCAAAAAACATTTGATTTCACTCATATGTGGAATATAAAACAAGAAAGAAACAAACTAACAAAAAAACAACAACCCCAAACCCCAAAAAGACACTCATAGACACAGACAACAGGATGGTGGTTACCAGGGGAAGTGGGGTGGGGATAGGTCAAAGTAGTGTAAAAGGTCAAACATACTGTAACGAATGGAAACTAGACATTTGGTGGTGAGCACACAGAGAGTACACAGATGTCAAAGGATAAAGGGGTACACCTGAAATGTATACAATGTTATTAACCAATGTTACCAGACTGCAGTCAAACCTCAGTTCGGATGTCTCCCATTTCGAACAATTCGCTTCTCAACCCGACAAGGCTGTCGTGCTGATACCTGTGTGATCAGTCATGCATCTCCCAGGTGACAAAGGAGAGAATGCTCGAGTGAGCTGACCACTGTTAACGTCCCAGGAAATCATGCTGTGACTATTTTTGTGTTTATTTTTTTGTTTTTGTTGCTGATTATTAAATTTTCATTTATTACTATACATTTTATTTCCTTTTTGTTAAATTTTCATTTACATTTCATGTCCTTTTTGTCTTTAAAGTATTTATTTATAGATTAAACTGTACACTAGACATGTACTGTATATAAAAAATGTTAAAAAGGGAATCATTTGGGGGTCTGGAACGAAATTAATTCAATTTACATTATTTTTAATGGGAAAAAAATGCTTTGGTTTTCGAACAGCTTTCCAGGTTCCACTGAAAATTTAATTTAAAAACAACCTTCCTAATGTCGTGACCCTTTAATACAGTTCCTCATGTTGTGGTGACCCCCAACCATAAAATTATTTTTGTTGCTACTTCATAACTGTAATTTTGCTACTGTTATGAATCGCCATCAGAAATATGTCTGATGGTCTTAGGCGACCCCTGTGAAAGGGTCGTTCGACCCCCAAAGGGGTCACGACCCACAGGTTGAGAACCGCTGTTCTATTGCAAAAGAAAACAAAACAACAAAAACCCAACAACAATGGAAGATGGGTGGGACTCCATTAAACTGAAAACCTTCTGCGCAGCAGAAGAAACCATGTGCTAAATGAAAAAGCAACCTATGGAATGGGAGAACATATTTGTAAATCATGTATCTGTTAAGGGTTTTACATCTAAAATATATAAAGAATTCAAAAACTCAATAGCAAAAAACAATTTGATTAAAAAATGGGCAGAGGACTTGAAGAGACATTTTTCTAAAGAGGACATACAGGTGGCCAACAGAGACATGAAAAGATGCTCCAGATCACTAATCATCAGGGAACTGCAAATTACAACCCCAATGAGATACCACATTATATCCATAGGATGGCTACTATTAAAACACACACACACACACACACACACACACACACACACACAGAAAATACTCAGTGCTGTTGAGGATGTCTCGTGCACAGTAGAGAGGTTCCTCAAAAAAATTAAAAACAGAACTACCATAAGATCCAGCTATCTCACTTATGGATATTCTTTTGAAGAAAATAAAAACACTAATTCAAAAAGATATATGCACCCCTATGTTCACTGCAGCATTATTTACAACAGCCAAGATATGGAAGAACCTAAGTGTCCATCCATGGACCAATAGATAAAGATGTGGTAAATACACTCTGTAGAATATTACTTGGCTATAAAAGAATGAAATGTGCCATTGTGATAACATGGATGTACCTAGAGGATACTATGTTAAGTGAAATAAGTCAGAGAAAGATAAATACCATATTTCACTTATATGTGGATCTAAAGCAAAATAAGTGAAGAAATAAAATAAAAAATTCACAGATGCAGAGAAAGTTTGATAGTCACCAGATGAGAGGGAGATTGGGGCAATGGAAGAAAAAGGTGAAAGGAATTAAGAAGTACCAACTGCCAATTATAAAAATGTCACTGGGCCTGGCCAGTGTGGCTCAGTGGATTGAGTGTGGCCCCATGGACTGAGAGGTCCCGGTTCAATTCCTCGTTGGGGCACCTGCCGGGTTGTGGCCGATCGATGTTTCTCTCTCACATTGATGTTTCTCTCTCTCTCTCTCTCCCTTCCTCTCACTCTCTAAAAAGTCCATAAAAACATATTTTAAAAAATGTCACTGGGATGTAAAGTACAACATAGGGAATGTAGTCAATAATACTGTAATAACTACATATGGTGCCTGGTGGGTACTGGACTTATAGGAGGATCACTTTGACAGGTATATAAAGGTCTAACCACTGTGTTGGACACCTGAAACTAATATGGTATTGTATGTCAACTGTAATTGTAAAATACATTTTTAAAATAATTTTTAAAAATTGTTAATGAAAATGTGGTATATACACATAATGGAATATCGTTTACCCGTTAAAAAAAAGAAACCCGGTCATTTGTGACAACACAAATGAACTGAGGGCATTATGTTAAGGGAAATAAGCTAGAGAAAAACAAAACAAATACCATAGGATCTCAGTTATATGTGGAATCAAAAATACAGAAACAAAGGAAACAAAGAAAACCAAACTCACAGATACACAGACTGGTGGTTGCCAGAGGTAGGGGTGGGGGTGGAAAATGAGCGAAAGGGGTCAGAGGTACAAACTTCTGGTTATAAATAAGTCAGTCATGGGATGTAATAATGCACAGCATGATGACTATAGTTAATAATACTGTATTGCATATTTTAAAGTTACTGAGTAAATCTTAAAAGTTCTCATCATAAGAAAAAGAAGTATCACTGTGTGGTGGCAGATGTTAACTAGATTTACTGTGGTGATCATGACAATACATACATATAGCAAATTATTACATTGTACACCCAAGATTAATGTGTCAAATATACCTCAGTTAAAAAAACGATCAAAACACAAAAGATGGAACTTGTTAACTCATAAAACAAAACTTTGTTTATTATTCAATTAGCATGTTAAATTTATGGTAAGACCTAAAATGGCTGTATGTCTAAAGAATTCAGAGATAAAGAGGTTGCATGTTGACACTAATTTTGCCTTTACTAGATTAAATCACCTCAAACTTAGCTTGATCAAAATGAGGGGGGTTGTATTTGTATATGTACTGTATGTATATTTTAGTAAGACTGTATTAATATATATTTTATATATGTTGAAATTCACAATTTTAAAGATATAATTCAGTAAGTTTTGACACATGTAAAGCAATGGAACTACCATGCCACGATATAGAACATTTCCAACACGGCAGGAAGTACCCTCCTGGCTTCCTGCAGGCTACTCCGTCCACATTCTGGCCTCACCTGCCTTCTGTCACTGTCCTTTTGCCCTTTCTAGGGTTTCATATAAATGGACTCACTCAGTAGGTATTCTTTGTGCCTGGCTGATTTTCCTTAGAGCAAAGCCTTTTAAGATTCATCAGCAATTAGTGCATCTATATTTTGTTCCTCTTTATGGCCCAGGAGCAATTTCATTTTGTGGACATAGCATATTGGCAGAGATGTGAGTTGTTTCCAGTTTTGTGTGGACACATGCTTTCATTCCTTCTCGGTAAACAAGAGCGGGACCACTGGGCTTCCCAGCAAGCGTACGTTCAGTGCTGTCAGAAATTCTACAGCTCTCTGCCTCACTGCACCTGTGCCACACAGAGCGGGTGTGGCTTCACCACAGCTCACGCCTTTCCTCACCACTGAGACGAGACCCGCCTCCTCTGATCTCACAGCTCACACCATCCACAGTGCTGGGTGGACAGTTTCCTACACACTGCAACACAACACACACGCTGTGGCATGTTACAGCACCTGATAAACAGAAGTACTTATGAAATGTGTGAAATGAACACACCTTCTAAAGCTGCCTCATTTCCACTACTCCTTTCTTGCCCACCTACAGAGTGAACTTTCTGAGAACAGCGTTCATCCTATCAGGGCTGAACCCATCACACCCAACACAGAACTCCGCAGGTGCCCAACAACTATCTGTCGGTTGAAATAAGACTTGCCTGCAACTATTTCCTCAGTAAGAAGTTCACTAGGGTTTGGCAATGGCTAAGGAATGACCGAGAACGAAATTGAGCATCTGACCTTTGTCATAGATCCGCTGCCTGTCCTCCAGGGAAAGAGTGCTGACCTTTTGCTTCAGTTTTTCAATTTCCATTTGTGCTTGTTTCTCGGAATACTTGTCATCCGGTTTCATTGATAAAGTCAACTTATGCTGATTCTTCTGCAATGACCACAGCAACAAAAAAGCCAAATTAAAACAAGATGTTGTTAAATCTCGACATACTGAATCGGCCTCTCTCTGCATGTGTGCTCTTGGTCCTGAGTCCCACTTTCCATTTCAAATAGTGAGGACAACAGAACTCACCCCAAAGGCTGTCTTGCAGAAAGTATGGAAGCCAGATAAAATTCTTAGTCATACCTGTTAGGTAGAAACTATGTAATTCATATATACTGTTATTATTATTATTAGCATGACTATTGTTATGATGTTGCAACCAGAAATGTATCACTATTCAACATTTTCTTTACACCTTGGTTGTATAAGAAAACTGCACTTTTTAATGTACATTTTTTACTTCATTCTAAATTGAAGACAACATAGAAAACACTTTAATTTTTATCTAGTCTTCATTATACTACTAATCTCTCAAAAGCTGAATCTTCACTCAGTATATTCTAAATTATGAGAACAAAATAGATGTCGACCTAATGTAAAAGTTAGGTGACTTAATGTGCTTCTATTTATTTCAACAACTAAAAACACACACAAAATGCTCATGTGCATGTAATACTACAGAGGTAGGAGAGTTAGTGCAACAAAAACTTTATTCAAAATAACTTAAAATAACTTAGAGACATTGCAAATGATGGAATCATGCCCCACATCCAAAACAACGGCATCGAGTACATCAGTCACCCTTCACAGACCCCACCATGGTCAGGGTCTTGTTCGAAGTTCTACCATATTGATGGCTATTGACCAGGGAACATACACCAAGTACAAATGCCCAGAAATCTACAGAAACAAGGAGCACGCATCAAAAGAATCCTTTATAAAAATAACCAGAATATTCACACACTTAGGTGACTTGTTCTCATGTACTATATGTTCGATTAACAAAAACAAAAATATATGCAGATGTGGTTTTAAAAAATATATTTTTATTGATTTTCAGAGAAAGAGGAAGAGACGGGGAGAGAGAAAAAGAAACATCAATGTGAGAGTGGAACATTGATCGGCTGCCTCCTGCATGCCCCCTACTGCCTGGGCAATGTGCTCTGACGGACAATCGAACTGGCAACCTGTCCATGCATTAGATGACACCCCACCAACTGAGCCACACCAGCCAGGTGCAGGCATTTTGTTAATACACACACATACAAATACTCATACATAAAAAATAACATAAGATAGTCATATAAAAAAACCAACTCACATCTGAATCTGGAAAACCAAGTTTTTAAGTTAATATGAGTTTTTAATTAATAATTAAGAAATCACATCACCTATTCATTAACAGAAATTGATTTACATAATGTAGATTATATTCCTAACGTTTCTTTCATTATAAAATTTTACTTCAAAATTACAGACTCAAGCCCGGCTGGTGTGGCTCACTGGTTGAGCATCGACCCATGCACCAAAAGGTCGCCAGTTCAACTCCCGGCCAGGGCACATGCCCAGGTTGTGGGCCAAACCCCCAGTGGGGGACATGCAGGAGGCGACCAATCGATGTTCTCTCTCATCGATGTTTCTCTCTCTCTCTCTCTCTCCCTCTCCCTTTCGCTCTCTCTAAAAATAAAGAAAAAAAAAATCAGACTCAAATTCTCCAATTTTCTTACCTTAAAATATTGTTTCACTTTTTCTTGCAAGAACTTTGGATTTTCCTTAAGGCACTGTCTGAACTGAGCCACCTGACTCCCCAGCTTCAGGAGCTCCACAGGGTCCCCGTCGTGATTCCAGCAGGAAGCTATGTACTGCAACAGAATTTTAAATCCACAGAGCACATTACACGATGAACTCTACATTAGCTCAGGAAACATCAAAGGCATGACATTTTATTAAAATCTGTTTCTATGTTTAAAAATACCACAGATGACTTGTTATAATGAAAATTAAGTCTTTCTTTGATTAAAAAGAAAAAAAAAGTTCATTTTAAACCTTGTTGTTTCTAACAAAATTTAAAAAGCACAGGTTTAAATACTACTTTTAGAAAATGTAATTACCAACAGATGAACAGTTATCATAAATCCCTACCCATTTAAAGTGGTCTGTAAAAATCTATTTTACATATAAGCATAAGATACAAAAAAGCTAATTAAGCAACCTAGTAAAAAGACAGACAATATTATAAACCTAAATTGAAAATAAATTTATATCAGATGCAAAACAGCATAACTTTCGAGGTTCAAATGAAAGTTGCTATGAATAGCAATCTATACAGGGTGGGGCAAAAATAGGCTTACAGTTGCTCATATGGAAAATAACACAATGAATAATAATACAAGAAAAAACTGTTTTTCATGTACTCACAACTGTAAACCTACTTTTGCCACATCCTATATTTTCAAGAACCACTAATTCCAAAAGTAACAAACAAACAAAAGAGATGGCTAAGAAATTACACACAGATGTGAGGGCGAGTCCAAAGCTGACAGACTGATGCTTCATTTGTATTTCAATTTTATGAAGTAAAGCTTCAATTCGATCATCTTCAAATCCTTTCCTAAAGAAATATTAAAAACAGAGATGTTGAAAAGAAATAAATGCATTTTACTACAAAGCTGCAATAATCAAACCAGCATGGCATGGGCAGAAAAACAGACATACAGCCCAATGGAGCAGAACTGAGAGCCCCGAAATAAACCCACAAGTATACAGCAACTAATTTCTGACAAAGGAGCCAAACATAGAATAGAGAAAGAAAATCCTCTTCAATAAATGGTGTTAGGAAAATTGGACAGCCACAGGCAAAAGAATGAAACGAGACTGCTATCTGACACCATACACAACAATGATCTCAAAATGGATACAGACGTACATATAAGACCTGAAACAATAAAATAGATAGAAAAAAAACAGAGGTACTAAATTTATGGACCTTGGTCTGAGACGATTTTATGAACTTGACTCCAAGGCAAGGGAAGTAAAAGCAAACATAAACGAATGGACTATATCAAACTAAAAAGCTGTACAGTAAGACACCGTAAACACATCATAAAGGCAACCAACTGAAAGAAGATATTTGCAAACAATACTTTCAATAAAGGGCTAATGTCCAAAATATACAAAGAATGCATACAACTCCACACACACAAAAAGTCAAACAATCCAATTAAAAAATGGGTAGAGGACTTGATCAGACAAAAACTCACACAACTCCACAAAAACAACCCAAACAATCCAATTAAAAAATAGGCAGAGGACCTATTCAGACACTTTTCCCAAGAAGATAAAGAGCCAAAAGGCATGAAAAAATGCTCAACTTCACTAGCTATAAGGGAAATACAAATGAAAACCACAATAAGATGCCACCTCACACCTGTCAGAATGTCTATCATCAATAAGACAAGAAATAACAAGTGTTAGAGAAGATATGGAGAAAAGGGAACCCTCATGTACTGTTGGAAGAAATGGAAACGTGTACAGACACAAGGAAAACAGTTTGGAGTTTGCTCAAAAATTTAAGAATAGAGCTACCATATCAGCAATCCCTCTTCTCGGTCTCTACCTGAAAAATACGAAAACATTTATTCATAAGGATATACACACCCCTACGTTCACTGCAACATTATTCACAACAGCCAAGACATGGAAACAACCACAGTGTCCTTCGATGGTTGGCTGGATAAAGAAGATGTGGTACAATGAACTATTACTCAGCCATAAGAAAAGATGAAACACTGCCATTGTGACATGGATGGATCTTGAGAGGATCATGGCTAAACAAACAAAGTCAGATGGAAAAGGACAAGAACCGTATGATTTCCCTCACAGGTGGGATATGAAATAGAAGCAACGAAGGAACAAACTCATAATCACAGATAACAGTGTGGTGGTCACTAGAGGGGAAGGTGGGTTGGGGGAGGATGAAAAGGGTAAAGGGGATCAAATACATGGTGATGAGAGGAGATTCAACTTTGAGTGGTGAGCACACAATGCAACACAGATGACGTATTATAGATTGCACACTTGAAACTTATATAATGTTGTTAACCTATGTTACCCCCATAAATATAATTTTTTAAAAAGGTACTTTAAAATTCTAAGAAAACATAGGAGCAATTTTTCATAATCTTGTGTTAGGCAGTGGTTTTAAGTGACACAAAAAGCACAAGTAACTAAAGAAAAAAATTGGTAAACTGGACAACAACAAAAGTAAAACCTTTTGTACTTCAAAGGACACAATCAAGAAAGCAAAAAGACAAGTCATATTAATTGCAGAAAATATTTGCACACCATATATCTGATAAGGCCTTGAATCCAGAATACTTAAATAACTTTTACAACCATAGAATAAAAAAACACATAACCCAATTGAAAAATGAATCAAGAATTTGAATATACATCATTTCAAAAAAGATATACAGTGGCCAGTAAGCACATGAAAAGATGCTCAACCTCACTAATCATTAGGGAAATGTGTATCAAGACTACTTCAAATCCATCAGGATGATGACAATAATCATAAACCAGAAAATGAGAAGATCTATGAGGATTTGACTGTCCTAAAGATAAGACAATTTGGAGCTCTCACACATTTTGAGTGAGGTTTAACATGGTGTAGTCAATTTGTAAAACAATTTGATTTGAAAGTTCCTCAGAAAATTAAATATAGAGGTACCATATGACCCAGAAATTCCACTCTGGGTTATCTAGCCAAGAGGAAAGAGAACATGTCTCTACACAAAACTTGTACAAATGTGTTCATAGCAGCATTATTCATCCTAGCGTCCAAAAATAGTGGATACAACCTGAATATCTCTCAAGTAATGAATGGAAAAACCATGTGGTATATTCATACATGGAATATTATTAAGTACTGAAAAAGACTGAAGCACTAAAATAAATGTTTTTGCAACAAGGGAGCAGAGATAATATTTAAGCAATTAAATGTGAAGAAATACATGCTTGATTATCAAGAGATGGCCAAACACTGGAGAAGGCCTGCCCCTTGATGTAAAGTATTCAGGAAGTGAGAAGGCAAGTGAACTGGCGCAGAGGGCCATACGTACTCGATGACATCATCAATTGTCCTGTCGATTATGTCCCGGACTGTCTGAATGTCCTTCTCGGCGATCCCCTGCAGGCCCACACTGAAGAAGGCCTCCCTTGTGTAGCCATTGTATCTAGAATAGGAAAGATGATCATGCATTAGAGTTGCGTGGCTTCTATCACTCGCTTACCATGCACTTCACTTAAATATCAAATACGCTGCAGAACAGAGCTAAGAACGTTACTCCCAAGTCCTCTAGGACAAAGCCAATGAAAGCAGTATCCTTAGATACCTGCTTCTCAGACATAACTGGACACACTGACATCACATCTTGTTAACATTTCTAAACATCACTACAACTTAAACTTAAGAGTTATGGTAAAATAAACCTAAAAATAGAATTGCTCAGTTTTATAAAAACCTTAAGATTTCAAAGAATATTTAATGACCTGACTTTTAATGCAGATAGGAGTATGCCATTCTGAGACCTTAAAAAAGCTGTCTCTGTTGCCCAGCGGTGTGGCTCAGAGGTTGAGCATTAACCCATGCACCGAGAGGTCACCAGTTTGATTCCTGATCAGGGCACATGCCCAGGTCGTGGGCCCAAGTCCCCAGTGAGGGGCATGCAGGAGGCGGCCAATCGATGTTCTCTCTCATCGATGTTTCTATCTCTCTCTACCTCTCTAACATTAATAAAAGAAAAAAAAAAAAGCTGTCTCTTTCCAAATACCTCGTGCAGGGGACATAAGTTAACTTGTACTGAACCATACTCTAGTGCTCAGTTCTGCGCTGGGGCAGGAAGGGGCTGTCCTGTGACTGTGGGGTGTGCAGCATCCTACCTCCCTGGCCCCACCCACCAGATGGCAGTCATCCTCCCAACCCAGTTGTGACAAACAAAACTGTATCCAGACATTGTCGAATGTCAAAACTGCCCCCAACAGAGAACTACTGATCTGCTCTGACAATGACACTTACCCAACGTCAGGAGAAAAGTCTGTGCCGAGTCCAGATTCAATCAAGGCTTTGTAGAAGGGGGAGTTGGGCCCGCCGACCAAGAGTGAAGACAGCAGGTTTAACGTGAAGGCTTCAAATGTGTCAGTGATGCTTCATTTTGAGGGGGGCCAGGGCGGGTGGTGGTGAGAAAGGAAAAAAGAGAAAACTATTGTCCCTCATAAATGTTTTCAAAATCATTCAAGTCACTACCCCATTGACACTTATTTCCAAAGAAGCTTAAGTTCTATTAGAAATTCTTGCATTTCAATCTCTATTTTAATAGTTATATCAGCAAAAGAGAGTATTTTTTTTTATTTGGCTAGCTCTTACATACTGGGACTTTTTTGGGTGTCCCAAACCACAGGGTCAGCTTAGCTGCACCGCGAATGCTACTGCAGGAGTGTGCCAAGCACTCTGACACGTGTGACTTCAATTCCAACCGCACTGTCACACTACACAGCGGACAAGAACACTGCGGAGATGCGGCAACTCAGCCAGCCAGGCAGCTGCTGGGGCAGACAGCCCTGACGGCCGGAGCGCGCAGGACTCAGGGTCCAGGCCTCCACGATGAGAGCTGTGCGTGCCACAGGTTTTTCTGAGGCAGTGTGCACAGTGCTCTTCTGACACTCCAGTCACCTGTGACCCCAGTGGTTAACAACTGCCCTTCTGAGCCAGTTTTTTCTCTAGAAATGAGCTTTAAAATGCACCAAGGAAGTAAATTACTTTTCTTCTGAACAGCTACCCAGACGATTTCCCCTCCAACTCTCCCAGATATTGTTAGAAACTCCACTGACACCCACCACCTGCTGTATCCCTGATCCTTACCACCCAACCATTCGCAGCTGATGGAGAACTCACCCGACCCGCTCACCTGTACTTCTCCTACCTGCAGTGGGTACTTACTCTGGTAGCAGGAAGCTGACGCTGACGGTTGTTTGTTTAGAGGAGCTGGAGGCCAGTGAGTCCGGGGCACAGGTGATCTGAAATTCCCTCTGTAAAACCACGCGGTGTGTGAGGCAGGCAGTGTAGGAATGAATGGGCTTAAACTAGTCTAGATTACCTAGATAAATAAAATGGCCCAAGAGATGCTTTTCACTAAATTAACCTTCCTTTCAAATAACCTTCTTTATGCTTGAGAAGATCTTACATATACAGCAGAGCTCACAACTACATTTTAAATTCTATTACAGTAAACCCTCGATTTTATGGACCTTGGATTTCACGGACAACATTTCCAGTCCGTATATCATATGTGAAAATTAACACACTGTTAATTTTAAAATTCTTTTAACCAAGATTTGCTTACAAGTAAATTAACAGATTGTTATTAATTCAGTTATTTTTAACAAATTTCAGCAAACAGGCCATATGTTGAAAAAAACACCGTAGTAAGTTCGCTGACATAAATAAGTATTACATATCTACAACTATAGTCTACGTATTTAAATCCAAGAGTCACCGCTCGTAAATAATGTTAAGTGAATGATTACACGTGATCACACTGCATCACACGTGGTAACTGGTTCTGTTGTCACACTGGCGTGACTTTCTGCAGCGGTTTTAACGAGTTGGCTACAGTAACATAATAATCCAGCTGACGTTCCCACGTGCGCTAAGCCACGCCCCAGCCCTGTGCATCTGTTTACTCACGGTGACTGGTGAGTGCACACATTTACTAGACCTATTCAGTATAAATTTAAAATGACAGTAATATACATATATAGAAAACTTTCCTGTGAAATTAAACTTTTCATACATACTTAATTTTAATTACACAAACCTGTCTACATAAGTAAAAACAGGTAAACAAACTAATTTGTCAATTTTTTTTTAACATATGCATTTGGAAAACCTACTTTATTATATAACAGACTTTTCAGCTTTGACAGACACACCCTAGCCAGAATTAGTCCGTTACACTGAGGTTTTACTGTATTAACACACAGCTGGATTCTTCATCTCCATACAGGAACAGGTGGGTAAAAGACCGATTACCTCGAGAGGGCACTCACCGGCTTATCCCAAGGCTTCTGAGCTGGCACTGCGGTGCTTGGTTCAATTTTCTGAAATTTACTCAGAGCCTCTTCATGAATTTGTTTCAGATGCTGTTCCAGTGGAAAATTACCATAAGTGAAGAACCTAAAAATTTGAGAGAATATATTAGTCTATTTAGTTTAAAAGATTAGAAATCAACACAGATGGCTTTTTGTGTGAAGCAGAGGGTATGCATATACAGCAGCTGATAACAACCCAGCTTCCAAGCGGAAATGAACTTTATATAGAGGAATATTTTTTTTTCCCCTTAGTTTAACTATAAACATCAAACAGACTTTTGCTCTTTTTAAAAGATAGGTAGGTGGTTCAAACAAAACAAGTTGAATAGGATGAATTAATGAAATGTAAATTTGGAAATAATTGCTCTGTATTTTATTTTTATTCTTTTAAATGTTTTTATTGATATTTTAGAGAGAGGAAGGGAGAGAGAGATAGAAACATCAATGTGAGAGACAAACCTCGATTGGCTGCCTCCTGCACGCCTCCCAATAGGGATCAAGCCTCCAACCCAGGCATGTGCCCTGACTGGGGATCAAACTGGGACCTCTCAGTCCATGGGATGACACTCAATCCACTGAGCCACACAGGCCGGGGCTGCTCTTTATTTTAAATCTACTATAAAGGTGCTAGAAAACCCAAATAAGTTTTATGTTAAACTTCTTTGTGACCTTGGCTACAGTAACATAATAATCCACCTAAGACTGAAAGACAAAGAATTTCACAAAGTTCAGTTTTAGGCTACAATTTTCAGGTTACACATGTTTTGAAACCAAAATATTTATTCAGTCAGGGGAAAAGGTTATAATGATATAGTTGATCTTCTTTAATATAATGTTGTCTGAGTTAATGGTTAAAATTTTGGGAATGAGTATCTTAAAGATCCTAAAAAAATTTCCACTCAAAGGCTTATAAAGTGATAACCAGTAGCAGTGAGGCCCCTGGTGCCGTGCAGACAGTGGTCTGTAAATGCCTGTCCCTGGGAGTCACAGAACACCTTGGAAATGACTACCTGCACATCTGGTATGGGATGAGCCTGGGTTTTGGGTGGGGGGACAGAAAACAAAGACGTTACTGAAGACTAAACTGTCAGAAAGACAGGATGAGCTTGAGGGAGCTCACTTGGGCCATAGTTGGGACAATGTGAGCATAAAAAAAAACATTTAAAAATCCATTTGATCTCACACTTCAGATATATATATAGTCATGATGATATTAAAAAATAAAACAAAACAAACAAGGCTAAAAAGAAAAGCGTATCTCCATTGGAGGCGTGACTTCTACCATCCTCCCAAAATTGGACAGCTAAGGGAACAAGCACCTGCCTTTCCCATCAGAATCCTCTCCTCAGGGTAACCCACAGCCCTGCGGATGGGAAAGCTCTTCTTTACAGAAGCCCAGCCAATACACAGAAGAATCCTTTAGAAAACTTTGCTAACTCTGCTGAAGGAACGGCTCCAGGCAACAATCATCAATGCACAGACTGAGGAGGAACTCAACGTCCACAAGGTGCCCGGTTACCAACCCAGCCCACAGCTTGGTCTGTTAGGAAATAGGTTTACAGTGGAGGGGCCACCATCACCATGGAAACCCACAAGCCAGCTGCAGCTTCCCCACTGTGGTAAATAGGTCCCAGACATCTGGATGCAGCAGGTACGCAGGCATCACCTGTGAGGTGAACCGAGACTTTGGACCAAGTCCAGCTCTCAGGAAACAGGAACACATGCACCACAGCCACAGAGAAGCCACCAGACCCCCAGAAGGTGACAAAGTCCAGAGGCAACCTGTCTACTTTCTTCAATTTTAACCAAAACAGGGGGGCACCATCCTACACAAAAGGCACTTAAGAGACACGATGATAATTGCCCTGGCCAGTTTGGCTCAGTGGTTAGTGTTGGCCCGTGGACCAATGAGTCACGGGTTCTGGTCAAGGGCACGTACCTCAGTTGCGATTTGTCCCAGGCTCTCGTTGGGGTCCTGCGGGAGGCAGCTACTTGATGTGTCCCTCTCACGTTGATGTTTCTCCCTCCCCCCCTTCCTCTCTCTCCCTCCCAATCTATCTGAACAAGAATGGAAAAAAAATGCCCTCAGGTGAGGATGAAAAAAAAAAAGAGAGAGTCACGATGACGAAAGGTGATTTGTGGACCTAACTTAGACCACAGATTTGGGAGACAACTGAAAAGTTTGAATTTGAGGTAAGTGGTAGGTGGCTTTAATCAAGTCTTTTATTTTCTTAAATGTGAAAATGGCATTATCTTATGTAAGAAAATATCCTTATATTTTATGGTCACAAATCCACATATTAGGGATAAACCCTCCTATTTGTAATTTCCTTTAAATTATGTTGGTAAAGGAGATATCAATGTGGTAAGTGTATGAGAAATCATTATTCTAATATCTCCACGTTTCTGTATGCATGGAAGTTTTCATAATTAAAATTAAAATTTTTTTTTACTTAATCTTGTAAATCTGACTTTATATTAGTGTTTAATTTATAAATACAAGAATTAGCATTTTATTTTTAGTGATCTCTAAAACAAGCAATTCATCAAAAAATAAGTATCCAAGGTTTAATACTTGCAGCCGCCATTCTTTGAGCATTGCTGGGGCTGAGGGCATAAAGCTTTATCAGCAGCGTGTCGCTCTGCCCTACAAGGCGGGTGGGGCCCAGGCCCTCCTCCAGGAGGTGGTGTCACCACCGTGCTAGGGTATAAGAGTGGTTGCTGCAGACTTTTAGACTGAGCATGCAAGTAAATTAGGCAGGCAGACTATGAAGTGAAGAATCTTGTCTCCATGACTGGTTAAGTAAACATTTCCTTGCCAAAAGTGAGAAAAGCTTATCATTGTGTAAGAAAATGCAAACAAATCAACTCCCAATCAAATCACCCTCCAACTTTAAAAACAAAACGTCACCTGGCATTACTGGGGTGATAGTGCGTAGCGTGGAAGTGCTTAAGCTGCTCCCATGTCAGGTCTGGGATGCACAACGGGTCACCACCAGAGATCACTGCATACGTGTGGTCAGGAAGGAGTCGGTTCTGAAGGTGCTGGGAGAATATCCTCTCATTATCTGTCTTCAAATTGAAAAAATACACATATATGTAACATAATATGTTACTACAACACAGCAAGTTAATCACATTCTGGGAGCATATACCTATCACACCTGGCAAGTAAAACTGTCCCAATGGTAAACAAGGACATCCACATAGATACTGTTTAACAAAACACTCAGTTTACGCGTGAACTGCGTGCAGGACCCAGGGACTGGCTCTCGGAAGAGCAGGCACGTCCACTTTGCAGTGTGCATTGGATTATCAACAAGCGCACAGGTGAGGGTCGCCGGAAAGATGTCCCAGGCTCCCTCTGCCCGTGAGCTGTGTGGAAGGTGCAGTCCGGGCATCCAGAGGGAAAGTGGTCACCCTAACTTGAGTTTTAAGGCGCCTGAAAGAAACGATGTCCAAACCGAGAACTGGAGGTAAGAAATAGCCGCCAGCTGCAGGAGGTGGCCAGCAAAGGGGAAGGGCAGGCCTCCAAAGTCAGGCTGGGAGGACAGGGCCCCGAACAAGGGTTCTCAAACTGTCTGATCCTGTGTTCTCCCGAACATTAATGAGGTCCCCAAAGAACTTCTGATGGTGTGGGTTTCTTGATCATGTAGGGGTGTCTATGTATAACTTTTCTGTATTAGAAATTAAAACTGTAACTTTATAAAACTACTTATGCGTTAACTTAGCCCACCATTACATGTTAACCAGTACTTTTCAAAAAAAATACTTTTCATAACAAAACAAAAATTGTTGAGAAAGTTAACACAGTTTTACATATTTTACAAATCTCTTTAGTGTCTGGCTCCTCTATCTGCTTCTGTGCTGACATCACACACGGTCTCGGGGAAACGTCTGCACGCTCGGCAGGAATGAGGGCGGATAGGTACCTTAGTCCTGTCATGAAAACAGTTCTCTCTCACAGACCTCCTGCAGATCATACACAGGGTCCACAGACCACAGAACTGCTGGTCTGGAAAAGTGGGTTCTGGAATGACCGGGAGCCTGGCCCTTCATTGTCCCCCAGCTAATTTAATAAATCCCATACAATGAGAATACTAAACGCCATAACAGAATGTCAACTATTTCCCAAACCTACTTATATTTCAGTATTTTACAAAGTACGATGATTTTAACACAACATAAAAGGAAAAAACTCACAAACGCTCCCTTCATCTCATTGAAGACAACCCCTTTGAAGACCAAGGCTGTCTGGGGGTCACTTGGATTCTCGTGTTCCAGTCGCCATCCCTCCTGCCTAAAAAATAACGGATAATTAATTACACAACAATAGTGCCTCTAATACCAAAGTCTACAATGGATTAATCAGTCATTACATACCAGAAATCAAGTTCTCGCAAGCAAGGAAAAAAGGCCGCATCCAAATACACGGACAGGAGATTCTGGAAATCCTTAGGGTTTTGTGTGGAAAACGGGTACATAGTATAGTCACTAGCTGAGTGCAAACGAAAGGGAAGATTTTTAAAACATCAGATTCCCACTGGAACCCTGGTCCAGCATGTTACCTCACAGGCTTAGACAGGTGGCTCGTCTGTGAGGGCGCCCACTTAATCTGCTCTTTAACTGCACTTGTAACAGCACTCTGTGCACCCACCAGCCTAGTCACTCTCCTAGTCCCCCAAATAAAACGCAAACAGTACCACCATCAACACAACATAATGCTACAAAGGCCGAAGTTTTCAGCAATATTCCCCAAAGGAAACAGTTATGACCTTTTTCAGAAACACCTCAGATGCCTTTGTCCTAGAACTCCAGTTTTTTGTTTGATTTTTTTAATCCTTACCTGAGGATATGCTTTTTATGGATTTTAGAGAAACATCGATGTGAGAAACATTGATTAGTTGCCTGCCGCATGCGTCCAGACCAGGGATAGAACCCACAACCTAGGTATGCGCCCTGACCAGGAATCAAACCCGCAACCTTTTGGTGTATGGTATGACATTCCAGCCAACTGAGCCACCCAGCCAGGGCTAAACTCCAGCTTGTATAATCCAATCACGATACAGTTTTCCTAAAGGGTTACATTTCTAACATCTTTCAACTAGACCTGAGAATAAATTTATCCTCGTCTCCAGGGCCCCACTCCCTTCTCTTGGAAACAGACCCAACCACAGTTTCGGGCCAGGATGTCAGTCTTACCTGTGAAGGCATTCATAAAAGTGGACAGCGACCTGTTCAACATTTTGAAGAAGGGATCTCTGCACGGGTATTTCTGAGAGCCGCACAGGACTGTATGCTCAAGGACGTGCGGGACGCCGGTACTGTCCATGGGGGTGGTGCGGAACTGCACGCTACAGCCAGGAGAGAGCCACGACGAGGCGAGTAAGCTCACACCCACCCACAGCTTCAATGTGCCATCACCTCAATTACGGGAATTCATCGTTTTAACAGGGTCATCTCTCACAAAAAAGTCTGCCAACTACAATGTATAGAATCACTGACTGCAACTGTATACTTTATTGCACGTAGCTGAGAACGTAAATGCATTTAATCTTTTCCTTACATTGTCAGAGCACTGTCAGTACCATCGTTTTAAACCACAGTGATGTGCTAAGGAAACGTTCCAGAACGTGTGCGCAGGGTGCCCACTCACCTGAACAGGTTATTCGTGTCTTCTCGGGCCAGGTGCAAGTATTTCGCTCCTGTGCCGTCATGGCTGAGCTTCACTGCGGTCAGGAACAGCTCAGGGACAGACGTCACCTGGATCAACAACAAGAACATGAGGCTAAACTCAACTGGAAAAGCATTCAGAATGGCTACGTTAAATCCACTGAGGGACCGGGCGGGTCTGCCTTAAACCAGGACGATACGGGACACCAGCATGTGGGTGCTGGAGGCACAGCAGTAACACCTTGTCCAAAGCCCAGTCCTACAGATGAGGAAGGAGTGAGGCTGACAATCACACACACCTTGCCTTTCTGGAATGCTTACTATTTGCGAGACATTTTCTAAACAGTTCACGGTGATCCAGCGAGGGAGGTGCTCTCACCCGTTACAGATGCAAACACCGAGGCTCAGAGCAAGCGCCACTCTGCCTGTCACACCAGGCCGCCTGACGCAGGGGGCTCTCACTTGGGAGGCCAGAATGAGACAGCATAGGGACTTGGGTCTGAGAACAGAAAACACTGGGTGGCCAGCAAGCCGCTGAAACCAGGTGTTCAGAAGGTATCTGGTATAAGCCGACTGCAAAAATGTTACCACTCCTCCACCCCCTACTCAAAACTCAGAGGTAGCTGATTTTACCTCCCTTCTAACTGCCTGCTTGAACTACTGACCCACATGCCCAGCTGATCAAGGTTTGACCACCTTCCTAGGGAGGAAGTAATGAGCAGTCAGCTCTCTTGGCCCTGGAGCGCACCCGTGGAGAGAGCTGCCAAACCACCTGGTAGAAGGAAGTCACCGACCCTGGCTGAAAGATTCCGCAAGTCAGTCTTTTTTCCAAAAGCCCACTTTGTCCCCCGTTTATAAAAGCAGCCAAGCAGGGCCTGCCCGGGAGCCCATTCAGAGGACCTTCCTTTCCTCTGTGCTGCCTCATTGTGCTCAAGCATAAGCTTAAAATCTGTCTGGAAATTTCTTGGGCTTTCCTCTCAATTTCTATCTTGGGGAACCTAAGAACCCCAACGAGATAACAAGAACAATCCCGAGAAGTAAATGCTGGAATGGGCCTTAGCCTGGGGCAGCCAGGAGGCTTGGCCTCATCTCGTTTATGAGAAAATCCCAGCGCTGAGGTGGGGATGTCACCAGTTAATTGTTCCTAGTGGGAGGGTCCAGGATGGTACAGTAAAAAGGAACACACCCTCCCCGACAGTGGTCATCTCTCTGTGTCAGCCTTCACGTGAATCTCCACAGTCCTTAGTACTGAAGCTGCCCTCTCGTCCAACTGTGCCAAGGCCGCTCTCCTTCCATCACAACACCATAGCACTGTGACCACCACAGTGCTGTCATCCCCTTTCCAGAGCCCATGACAGTAACTTGTCCACATGGACACAGTAAGTTCCTGGGAGGACAGAGCTAAGAACAGGGGGCCTGAGCCGTCATTTACAGCTATTATGTTATTTATAACTCAGAACTTACTATACTTTATAAGAGATGATCAATGTATTAAATCAGTAGTACAGTGAGATGTCTGCATTAGAAGAGACTTCACAGTAACTATTTTTCCAAGATATGGTTTCTCATAGTTCCCATAAGGCTTGAAAAATAACAGAAGTTAGCTGAACCTATTGTTATAATCATTTCACAATACATGTAAATCAAACCACCGTGATGTATGCCTTAAGCTTATATACTGATGGGTGTCAATTATTTCTCAATAAAACTAGAAAAGAAAACTTTGAAAAATAAAAAAATCTACTCTTCTGAATAAGGTGCTCATTACCATACTGTTAGAAATCCTAATCCCTTTGCATAGCCTTTAGGGCTCACCCTGTCATGACTCACCATTCCAGGACCCTGCCTTGAACCAGCCCCCCATCCCTGGCTCTACCTATGTTGCCCTAGAGACAATGGCTTTCCTCAGAACTTAACGGCCCCTTTCTCTAGAAACACCCCCTTCTCCAGGAACCTTCCTTATCCTGCCAGCAAGCAGCTACCCTCTCCTCCTCCTTCCTTTTGCTCTCTGCACTTGTACCATGAAGTTCGTCACACTATTTTGTTTGCTTTTTAAAAATTGATCTTAGAGAGGGAGAAAGGGAAAGGGAGGGAGGGAAGGAGGGAGAGAGAGAGACAGAGAGAGACAGACATCGAAACGAGAGAGATACATCCATCGGTTGCCTCCTGTGCCCGGACAGGGAATGGAGCATGAAACCTAGGTATGTGCCCTGACCAGGAATTGAACCTGTGACCTTCAGCTGCACAGGATGACGCTCCAACCGAGCCACACCGGCCAGGGTGCCTCACATTATTTTGTTATTAAGGCAGCAAGGATCCTCTAAAATGTGACCTGCTTGCCTTTGTATGTGTTAGCATGTCGAGCATGGTAAGAAGCCAACAGCCAGCCAGTTATGTGAAGCACATTTCTCAATTATTGCAATAAAAAAAATGCAAAAGTTGAAGCAAAACAAGAAATTATTATTATTATTATTATTATTTTTGATACATGCCCCTAGTGGGAACCAGACCTGGGTCTCTCTGGTCCGCAGGCCGACGCTCCAACTGCTGAGCCAAACCGGCCAGGGCAAAACAAGAATAAAATTAAAATCCATTTTAACATAACTTAAGTAAACATAGGACCACAATCTCTATCCCATAATTCTGAAACCCAAATGGCTCAAAAACAGGAAGTTTTTGCGTATGTTGCAGCAAACTCATCTGATGGTAAAAACCTGGACCTGAATAGATGTGGGGCCATTCAGAGTCTTCATGTATCCCACTCAATGTGAACTGTCAGATGTCAGGGTGCAGAAACATTAACGAGTTTGATTTGCTTTCTAAAATCTGCAGTTCAGGGAAAGGATTGGGAACCTGTACTGAGGAAGCTCCACTCACTTGAGAGCACCTGCTGTGAAGCAGGAGGAAGCCAGGGTCCAAGGACAAAAGATGAAAACAGATCAGGGATCCACTCTGAAGGCCCTCACACTCTCACTGAAGACCTCAGGACAGGCCTCACCTGGCTCACGGTGAATCCGTGGATCTTCTCTCCAACTCGGTACTGCAACGCCCTCTCACAGGCTTTGGTGCTACTCCGCCTCCATGTTCTGGGGTTGGCACTGCTACATTTGCGGAAAAGTCATCAAAGTTAGAGGATTTGCAGGAAAATTGGCTCACAGAGTTCAGCAACATAATGAAAATACATGAGATGAAAGATAATTCCAAGAAAAATGAAACCTTGCACCTTTCCAAACACATTCCAGAAAATTAATTTCTAGCAAAGTTCCTTCAATTTTAATGACCTTTTACTTCAACTCAGCTAAAGCTTCATAACATCAACTGATAATTAAACATGGAAAACCTTTATTTGTACAGATTCGTAGATAACTATAATACGACACCAATTTCCCTTAGTTGCATTAAAAAACTCACGTCAAAATGGCTTTTTCCATCACAGTATCTCAATAAACTCAAACTACAGTTAAGTCCCATTACACACCCACCAAATGGTGAAAACTAAGAAGTCTAGTATTACAAAAGCTCTCACACTGCTACTGGGAGTGAAAACTGCAACAGTGACTGTGGCATTCCTTAGAGAGCAGTTCACTCAGCCTGACATGCAAGTATCCCCTGCATTTTAAGTTTCTTCACTTTATGAGACCGACATCAGTATCTGTTTCACTTACCAAAAGGAATCCAAAAGGGATTTTCACTTTTACGAAAAAAAGCTAAAATCGGAAATAGCATCCCGCGTTCATTTTGCAGGAGCCATTACAGAGGCAGCGCGCACGCACCCAGAGCGGGGAGAGGGGCCCCGCCAAGCTCCTTCCCTGGGAAATACACTCAGCATCAAGCCACCAGAGCTTTGAGCTGTGCCTGTGAGCATCTATACTGTATCTTGACTTATTTTATGCATTCTGGTTTTTACTATATGTTAGTGCTATATTTTAGGTTTTATGTGTTAATTGGTATAATTTGGTAGGTTATTTTGGGGGTTTGAGACCCCTCAAAAAATTTTCCACATGAATTAATGGTAATTGCTTTTTTGTTCTATGGTATTTAGGCTTAGGAAAGGTTTCACAGGAACATTGTACTTTAGGACCTTGGGGAAACCTGTAGATGTTCTGGAAACCTGTACTGGAGCACCAGCACACACACACAAGGTTGGCACCATTCCTAAGAGTCCACCAACCCAGATGTCCACTAACAGAGAATGGATAAACTGCACTATGCAATCAATAAACGCAGACATAGGAACAAACAGACTACAACTACGTGTGTCAAAAATGTGGGTCAAGTAATGCTGAACCAAAAAATCCAAATACAACACAAAGGATAACAGTGTTCTTCTAAACAGGTACTATTCACACAGGTAACACTGTATTGTAGGAATGTGTATAGATGATAAAATTATAAAGAAAAGTAAGGAAATAATTTCTATAAACCAGGAGGGAGATCACATCTAAGAGAGAGAGAGAGTTATGATCAAGAAGGGGTAAATCTTAAACTGGGTAATGGTTACACAACTTATTTTTAAATAAAATTTCTCTCAACTCTATTATGTGTTTTATGGGACTTTCTACATTACCATGGCTCACAAAAACATTTCTTTTAAAGATATGTATAGAAAAGAAAAACTCAGTCAACTATCAGGCAGTATTATGGAGATGCTATAATCAGTCAACATTTTAACATTTTCCTTTTTAAAGTATGTTCTTACCGATTTTTTAGAGAGAGGGGCAGGGACGGAGAAATAGAAACATAGATGTGAGAGACAAACATCGATTGGCTTCCTCTTGCTAGGGATCAAGCCCACAACCCGCGAATGTGCCCTGACCAGGAATGGAACTGGGACCTCTCAGTCCCCGGGACAACATTCAATCCACTGAGCCACACCGGCCGGGCAACCTTTTCCTTATTGATTAAGCAAACTCTAGAATCGTGGGATATTTTAAGAAGTTATTTATCATCAAGAACCCAATCACAAAAAACAAAACAGTCAAGTGTATGCTTGTCAGGGACAACATGGGCTCTCCCCCCATACACTTTCTGGTAACTGACTACACAGGTGAACACTGCTTCAAGACCATGAGGGCACCCCAACACACAATCCCATATCTCCTCACCCAGGCTAACTATCATAAATTAAACAAGGTTTTGTGAATTAGCATGAAACTAAACTTAGCTTTTTTTTTTTATCCTCACCTGAGGACATTTTTGCATTCATCTTCAGATAGAGCGGGAGGGAGAGAGGAAGGAAGAGAGAGAGAAACATCGATGTGAGAGAGACACATCGACTGGTTGCCACCCACACGACCCCAACCAACCGGGGCCAGGGACAAACTGCAACCGAGGTACGTGCCCTTCGCAGGCACCTAACCCGGGACTCTCCGGTCGGCGGACTGACGCTCTAATTGCTGAGCCAAACTGGGCTAAACTCAGCTTTTTAAAATAAGTGTTACACTTTACAAACTCATAGGACATGACACTCATTCATGGTTAAAAACTAAATGTAATCTTTTTTCCATAAATAGTCATTTTAAAAAGTTCAAATCCTGGAGGCTACAATTTTATTAAAACAGAGCAGCTTAAATTTAAGTACTTCCTGTGGAAGCCTCAGGTTTCTCAAGGACTCTCAGACAACAACAAAAAAGGAGGGCAAACATATTAATGAGACCCATAAACTGCCAGTTACTTTTATCACACACATTAAAATCCACATCAATGACCATCTTCACTTCAAAAGCCTTGACAACTTGCACACAGGCCACACACTCTGACATCCCAGAGGGCAAGGGGGATCACAGGACAGCTCCGTGGGCCTGGCCCTGCTTTACTCCACACTTATCTTGCTGTATCACCCCAACTCTGGTTCCTGGAAAGGAACTCCCTTCCTTGGGATGGGGGTGAATAGGTTACTGGGCAGGGGAGGCCACAGGAGGGAGGCTGCACTCCCTTCAGGAGGGACTAAAAGGATCTGTCACCTAGACTGAAAGGGTTTTCAAGCTGAGGTCCTGGCTCTTGGAGTCCAGGAGCCCCAAATGAGGGATCTAAGGGTACTGGGGCACACAGTGAGGAGTCCAGGAGCCCCAGGAGAGAGGTCTAAAAACACAGGAGCCCCTGGTTAGGGATCTCAGAATACCAGAGCCCGAAGAGAGGGAGTCTAGGATACAGGAGCCTCCGATGAGGAGTTTTGGTGAGACAGGCCAGTAAGCCAGGACAAGTGGAATAGGGAAACTGAGACAGATAGCTGAACAAACCAACAGAGCAATTTACAGTGGATAGAAAGGGTCATCACCTCCTAGAAATAACATCTAGGCCTCAGCTGTATTTCCCAGAAAAGCAGTAGGCAACACCAGGACCAGCTGCAAGGAATAACGACCCCCTGACACTGACCAATCAGTGAGGATCACGACCCAGAAGGAGCTCACCTAGAAAACTGGTGAGTATTCTGTTGAACCACTCCCCCCCACCCCCCACCCTCCCCTAAGATTCCTGTCTGCAAGAGAGAAATAAAGGCCTCAAGACAAAGGACCCAGTGCACTTTCTCCTTCCCAGGAGCATGCCTGCGTGCCGCCTTTTCTTCCACCCACAGGCATGCATCACCTAGACCCTAAGGGACTCCACCAGGCCTGCAACCAGGGAAGCAATGGGCAGTGGCAGTTTATCACAGGCAAACCCCCTGAATCTGTCCCCAAGGCCCCCTTTTTCTCTGACTTCTTAGTAAGCCAAAGCAGACCAGCTCATTTTCCCAGCTTGTCCTTGTTTCACTGTCCCCAGCTTTAATAAACCTCCTCTAAAATTCACCTGGACTCCTGTTGTGAAACTTTTTCTGCAAAGTCAAGAACCCACACACTAATGGCTGGCCCTAGGCGACCAGCTCAAGGCCAGGTCCCCCTTTTTTTGGTAACGATAGGATGAGAGAGCCTCAGGAGAGGAGTCTCAGGATAGGGGAGCTCCACAGGAGAGATCTCGGGGTACCGGAGCCCCAGAAGAGGGGGGTCTAGGAGTCCTAGAGCCCCAGCAGAGGGGTAAGAGGTAACAGAAAGGGGTCTCGGGGTACAAAACCCCGGGTGAAGGCCTTCAGGGTACTAGAGTCCGGCGAGGGGTATAGAGAGCGGGAGTCCCCAAAGCAGAGAGCTGTAGTTTGGCACCTTCTGCCCGGACAAGACCCTGAAGCCTCCCGCCCCCTCCTCGCCGCCAGGCTCGCGTCTGCCTCCCGCCATCTACCAGCGCCCTCGCCGCCACTCCTCTGCAGCTCCCCTCTTTCCTTCCACGCGCCCCGAGTCTTACCCGCAACTCAGCCGCCGCAGCACGACCGGGACGCGCCCGCTGCACCGCCACATGGCCTGTGACCAGCAGTGGGCCCCCGCTGCGACCCACTTATACCGACGCACTGCGCCAGTCGCGATCCCATTGGTTGGCGTCTACGGCGACGCCCTCTCCAATAGGCTGGCGAGGTAAAGGGCGGGCTCCCGCTGCGACGGGGCGGAACTCCAGGGCCCGGGGCGGCCACAGGCACGGGGTGGGCGGGACATCCATAGCCTTGATTGAGGAGCCCCAGGCTACGTGAGGAGGGGCGGGGCCTGACTGCGGAGCCCGGGGGCGGATGCAGTTGGGGGCGGGGCTGAATGCTCAGTTCACACAAGGGAGGGCGGGGCATGGCGAAGGCGGGCCTGTGCTGGCGAGGGTCTGGGCTGCACTAGGAGCGGGTCTGGTCAGGTGCCGGGAGGGTCTGCATAGCTGAGGGGCCAGCCTGGGCAAGTTGGCCCACTATTCTCCCTACCGGCATTGCGTGTCTGGGAAGACAACACATGATTTCTACGATTTTCAAAGTAGCCACTGGCCCTTGAACCCTACGGAGAGGCTTACGGAGGACAGAGCTTGGGGTGGGCTGGCACTGCGCTGTGGGCTGGAGGGGCATCTGAGATGAGCCACACCTGGGCACTGCGCTTGGGAGAAGGCAGCACTCACATCTGAGGAGATCTCGGAGCTTTGGCCTCCTCTCTGTCTCCCTCATTTCTTCCACTGGCCCACGAACACAAACAGACTAAAATCTCTCAGCCCCTTCTTACAGGCTCGAAAGAAAGAAAGCTAGGTAGCCAGGTGCGATCGGTCTGAACATACAAAAGCTTTGGCAAACATGTAGAGGGCCATACGGTGACGGATAGCCACCAAAAGTTTACCAAAAACTGTCCACAGGGCAGCAGATTCTGTGGTGAACCAAATACCTCTTTATCCAGAAGACGACCCAACTGAACCAGAACAAACAACAGTGATGATGAGAAGCTACTGATACAAACACACTCCTTGCATGTACTTTAATTCTAGTGAGAATTTGGGTCATAATTGTTCCTGACTCACCACAGCAGTTCTGTGATCTTGGGGAGACTGTTGGGTATTATTAACCCTACTGTGATTGTGCAGGAAACTGAGGCACTGGGTGGGAGGTTAGAGTGTTTTTGATCTCTCTGAAAAATAGTTGCTGTTAGATCCAGTAATTGCCACTTACTAGTATGTTCCCACAGGTTGCAATCTAATTGATGGCTGGCCTACACACACACACACACACACACACACAAACACCCTTACACATAAGAATTTATAAATAATTGTTTTGAGCAGCACCCAACATTTTATCACCCCCATGTAGTCTTGATTTATACTAACATAAATAACTGCAGTGCAAAATGAAAAATTATGCAATATCCTATGTTCCAAAAACATATCCTATGTTATAATAAAACTCATTGCTTCAGAAAGATTAGCAAGTGAGTATTGGTCAGAATAGACTGACTGGGACTTAGCAAGGCAATCAAGTGACTATTGGCGTGTTATGGGTTGAACTGTGTCTCCCCAAAAAGATATGGTGGAGTCCTAAGACCCACAACCTCCAACTAGAACCTCCTTTGGAAACATGGTCTTTACAGAGGACATCAAGTTAAAATGAGGTCATATTGGCTCTAATCCAATATGACTGGTGTCTTTATAAAAAGGGGCTATTTGGACACATTGAACATGAAGGCAAAGATGGAGGTGATGTGTCTACATGCCAAAGTACACCATGGATTGCTATTGGCAACACCAGAAGCTGGGGGAAAGGCATGAACAGATTCTCCCCACAGCCTCAGAAGGAACCAATCTGCCAAGAACTTCATCTCGGATTTCTGGCCCCCAGAGCTGTGAGATAGTAAATTTCACTTGTTCTAAGCCACCTGTTTGTGGTACTTATTTATACAAAGATGTGGCATTTTAATGCAAACTTTAAAAGCATGTACTCTTCCACCAGAAATTTCACTTCATGAAAATTACCCTGCAATTACGGTCTCACAAGGGTACAATGATGTATAAAGATGTTCCCTACAGCATTTTTTATTACAACAAAATACTGAGCAACCTAAAAGCCTACCAAAGAGGAATTTTCTTAAATAAAATATAACACGCTCATATAATTAGATACTATTCAGACACAAGAAATAGTGATAGACATATACATATATATATTTTTAATCACAAATTAGAAAGGGGAAAGGACCAGATGAAAGCTAAAGCTCTCATTTGAGTGGGAAAAACATACTCCCATTTGAGTGGACTGAGCCAAAAAGAGATTTTAATTATGAACCTAACATAACACTTTAATAAAAGACATTTAGGAAGACCTAAATAAATGGCAAGACATTCTATGTTCATAGTTAGGAAACCCAGTATGATAAGGATGTCATTTGTTGCCAAAAAATACAATGCAATTCCAATAAAAAATCCCAGCAGATTAGGAGCCCAAAGTGATCCTATAATACAGCTGATGGAGAAGAGTCAGGAACAGTCAAAATGATTTTGAAGAAGGACAATGTGGGAAACTTACATTAGCAGAAATTAAGACAAATCTCATTATTCACAACTTTTAGACTTATTAAGTCTTAAAACTACAGCAAATAAGACAGTGTTTAATAGCACAGAGAGAGGCAAAGAGGCTAAAAGAATGCAGAGAAAGCTAGGAATAGAAACCTAGAAGTAGGACAGAGTCAATAAATCTTGGAATTATATAGGAAAAAATGCAAATACTCATTTTCTTAAATTTATGTTGAGAGTGAATGATTTTTATTGAATAATGTTGTAAGGAAAATTATTGACAGGGAAAAGAGATAGCAAGTATCAGAGGATATAGGAAAAGGGTATCATCACCAGGTAGAAATGATAAAACGAAGAGGGGAAAAAGATAAAACCTGGAAACTTCCAAAGACAATATTTATTTGCTTCATATGTTTCTTTTCTAAGGCTAGCCATTACTCAAATTCTAAACACTTTGTGTGGTTCAGACATTTTAACAGCAACTGCTACTGTTTCCCGGTGAATGACTTGGTAGCTGGTGTAACTAATTCACGGCTCCCTCAGTTGGTTACAACACAGAACTGTTGTGTTGGACCTTGTATTTGCTCTGGAGTCATGGATTACAGTGTTGATGTGACAAATCATTTTATAACACTTGTAACAGTTTATACTTTTGTCATTGGTTTCCATAGTAGGACTGCAATGTGTTGAGAATCACTCTTTGGTTGGATAAATAAGTATGGGCTTCCAGGACAGGCTACATATTTTGCTGCTGCTGAGTTTTAGGTAAAAGTTTAGAAACTCGTTCTTCAGGCAGAGATTAAAGATATGGTCCCGACATTTATGGAACCCTTGGTATCTCACAGGTTACAGAAAAGTGAATGGAGAATGACCGTGCCGTCTAATGCAGCGCTCTAGGGGAGCACTGAGATAAAGATCCTGTCACAAAATGATGACTCAGGGAAGACTTCCTGGAGAAGGAGTCAAATGAGACATTCCAAAAATGGTGAATTAGTAACAGTGTGCCAGGTTTGTATTTGTTTTCTGTTGATGCTAGAACAAATTACCATGAATTTCATGGCTTAAAACAACACCGGTTAATTCTCTTACAATTCCGGAGGTCAGAAGTCCCACGCAGGTCTCACTGGGCTAAAACCAAGGCATCAGCTCTAGGGAGAATTTGTTCTCTTGCCCCTTCTAGCTGCGAAAAGCCACATACATTCCTTGGCTTGTGGCCTCTCTATCCATTTTTCTTTTATCCTCCATCCAGTCTTTCTCTTGATGCCATATTTCTGGGCCTCCTACTTCCCTATTTAATAACCCTTATAATTACAATGGGTTCACCCAGATAATTAAACATAATCTCCCCCCCCACACACACACACGCTTTTTTTTCATTGATTTTCCCTAGATAGAGTGGGAGGGAGGGAGGGAGGGAGAGAGAGAGAGAGAGAGAGAGAGAGAGAGAGAGAGAGAGAGAGAAGAGAGAAGCATCAATGTGAGAGAGACACATCGACTGGCTGCCAACTGTATGACCCCAAACGAATACAGGGATTGAATCTGAGACCCTTTGGTCCTCAGGCCAATGCTCTAACTACTGAGCCAAACAGCCAGGGCATAATTCCTTTATTTTAAAGTCATCTGATTGGCAACCTTAATTCCACCTGCTACCTTAATTGCTCCTTGCCTTGTATCATAACATGGTCACAGGCTCCAGGGACTAGGATGTGGACAAGTTTGGGGGTCATTATACTGTCTACCATAATGTTAAAATAAATCTCCTGCCTGTGTTATGAAGTCCCAGAAGAGTCTCTAAAAATAAAACATTTACTTCATAAAATTAGTGTCTTACTAATCTGTTGTCGATATTTTAGTATAAAATCGTCAGGTTTATTGTCTATTTCTAGCTTTTCCCCTGAGCTTCTTTTTTTAGTTTCATTTACTGGTCAAAATCATTATTTCACAGAATAAATGTGAAGTTTTATTGCCAATTATCAGTCTTTTCGGCAAAACATTCTACAATATTCCAGTTTATTTGTATGAAGGAGGAATTTTAACATGCCAGGAACAGAAGGAAATGAATATTAAAATTGAATTTTCAGACATCACTTTTTGGAGCTTTGAAACAAATACCTGTCAGTTAGAGAAAAAAATAAATGGGTACATATCAGAGGAGGGAGGAAAAAATACCCATGATGGCATTTATACAGCATTGTTATGCATTATTGTTTGTGGCAGTGAAATAAATATTCATTAGTGAAATGTCTTTTTAGTGGAAACAAGCCAGAAACAATAGCATATTTAGACAGCATGAAGCTCAATGGGGAAAAGCTGTTTTTGTTACTTCTCGATGGACCATTTTTAAAATTCATAGACCATATTGTTAAGTAGATTCATTTCAACAACCTCTCAACATACTAATCATCAAAATTACTCCTTTATCGATAATATTGATAGAAAATATAAACTATTTAGCATAGTGTCTTTTAGATAATAAGAACTAAATAAATGGTACTTTAAAAGATATAAAGCCCAGTCCAGCCAGTGTGGCTCAGTGGACTGAGCGTCATCCCATGGACTGAGAGGTCCTGGTTTGATTCCTGGTCACGGCATGTGCCCAGGTTGCCGACTTGACTCCCCAGTAGGGGGCGTGCAGGAGGCAGCTGATCAATGTTTCTCTCTCACATTGATGTTTCTATCTCTCTCTCCCTTGCTCTCTCTCTAAAAAAAGTCAACAAAAACAAAGTAAAAGATTTAAAGCCCATGTTACCAATCACTATCATTATGATAATAATTGTCATTCTAATAATCTAATTTACTCCAAACATTTCTTACAGGCTCTACTGCTTAGTAAAGAAATCACTTTAAAGTACATATAAGCAGACACAACTGTTTATAATCAGTTGTTTCTTCACAATTTTAATAAATGATAAAAAGGTTTCTTCTCTTGGAAAGATTTGAAGTTGAAATTTATATATTAGAGGTAGTTCTAACTAACCCAAAGGAATAGGTTATCACAGTCTTTCCAGGACATATAGTTAGCCCTTTAAACCCCATTACCTAAAACTACTCTCCTTTGTAAAATGAAATAGGGCTAATCATCACAGAACTCATCCTATTGAATTTTGCTAAAATGTAAGAGATAATGTATCTGAAGTACTAACCAAAGTGCTCCACAAATAGCTCTTGTAATAATTTTATTTGTTACCCTGTTCAGAGTCTTTTGTAATCATCCTTTCTTCTAGTAGTTTAGCTTCTCTAGAGGTTATCCACTCTATGAGGGCCTTTACCAAGGCTTCGGAATTATTCCCCGATGCTTTAGTTACGATGTTAGCATACAGAAGGATATATTTAGAAAATTACCCAGATTTAGTAAATTGTTTCCCACTAGGACTACATATGTAGCCCATGTAATGATTTCCACTGATCTCCACTGAATGAGTTGCCAAGCTCATTGTTGTGTATTTATTTACTCATTTGTTTTAGATAATCTAACCATTATCTTGATACACCTTAGGTTTTTCTTTTTCAACATAAATTTTATATAAACTATTTAAATAGAGTCTGGCTTTTAAAGGACATTATGAATATCCAAATTCGTAGAATATTATAAAGAGGAATATGAAACCCAATATATGTGTTATCGGTGAACCTGTGGAGGTAGCTAGGTTGTCATTATACAAGATTTGGACCAACTAATTGTGATCGAATTAATTGCCTTAGCATCTTTTAAATGAATTCCAACAGAGTTGGTTGCATTGTAAAGACAGCCTCCAAATCAGTATGCAGTAGGCTTATAGATCAACTTACTTCGTTGGAAAACCTGATTAGGGCTCCATTGCTTGTCCATGGTCAATCATTATGTGAAATGAGACTAGGTTTCAAAATTTTGATTTCTTTTCATTCAATAGGTCTGGTCTCTGATTTAGAAATGGGCTCCTGAACCAATGACTGTCCCTTCACAGGCTGGCCTCAGGTCTGTGATAGGATTTGATGCTAAAGGCTCCACTCAAAGGTTATTAATTGGCAGTTATTAATGAAGCCTAGCAGAAGCCCTCTGTCAATAATTATATTGAAACACCTAAGACTAAGCCAGTAGGAAGTAAGAAAAAAATGTGTCAGAATATACAGAGGAGCTGAATTCTATTAATACAGAGTCGAGGCCCAGGGTCCCTCCTTGGCCTATAACACGGTTGACTTCCATACACTCCAGCCCTCTTACGATTTTAAAAATATGTCTCTGAGATTCAATTTCTTTATTGCCTCTCACAGATGCTCACGATGGACCCCTCCTTAATTGATCCAGCAGGAGTGACTATTCCTTTTGATCAACATAAGCAAATTGAACCAACTATCAAAGGTCAGCACTGAGTCAGTCAAGAGTACAAGGAGCTATCCTCATTTTGGATGAAAGTGTTGCAGTTTTTTCAAAACAGAGGCAATGCAAATCATTAATTCTTTCTCCTTCATGAAATTTTTATATGGTTTTTAAAACATATGCTTTTATTGATTTTTTTAGAGAGGAAGAGAGAAAGAGATAGAAACATCGATGTGAGAGAGAAACATCAATAGGCTGCCTCCCACATGCCCCCCACCGGGGATCAAGCCCGCAACCTGGGCATGTGCCCTGACCAGGAATGGAACTGGGACCTCTCAGTCCTTGGGACAATGTTCAATCCTCTGAGCCACACCAGCTGGGCATTATATGCTTTTAATAATAAAATGTTTAGCCTAATGTTTTAAAAAAACGTAGATGGCAGGTCTATATGGATGATGATCATATATTACCTGGTTCCTTACATTCAGTATAATTTTATTTTATTTTCCACGAATATTGACTATAATAGGCTGTTTGCACTCTTTTCTGAAGAGATATTTTGTCATGTTTCAATGATGAATATTTAAACATACCATGGGATAGTTGACAAACAACAGTTTATATAAAAATCTACTATAGGCAATCTAACACCAATGAATGTGTAATTTGAAATATTTTAAACCATGAATTTATTGTGAACCATAAATTCCACTCAGTTCCCTAAAAAGGTAAAGCTGTTCTATGAATAGCATGTGTGCCACCTGTGATTTCACAGGTAAACCCTTCTCTCCCAAGTTTAGGCAGGCATTTTGTAAGTGTCGAATGAATGTTGACAAGGTGACACAAAACAAGGTCATGGACACAATTCCAGTATTGAATTGTAGTTGGCAGGGGGCAGCACAGCATGCTTCCACAAGCACTGGGCACCTGGTTCAAATCCATGCCCTGCTCCTGTCAAGCTGTGTGGCTTTTGGAAATGCACATGCCCTCTCTGGGCTTCAGTTCCTTTTCTGCAAAATAAGAGATTTATGCAGGCCTCTAAGGTCCCTTTCTGTTCTAACATTCTGCTATTGTAGGAATTTGTTGTGCAGCCATGATTAGGCTGGGGGAGAACCCCAGCTTACAAACAAGCAGCGCTCTTATCTTCGAAACCTTTAGCAGGACATGAGTCATGCACCTTCTGAGCTCCACAGTCTGTCCTGAAGCAGCTTTAATCGGGATCACTATCAGACACAACACAAATTCTGCTGAGAAATGGACTTGATGGATAGACTTCTGTTGTACTAATATATTTCATACATTTATATTTGTGTATTTTGTATGATTTAAAAATCCTGCCAATAATAATTTTGTTCCCTGATAATATCCCCTCACTCCATGACCTAAGAAAACTATTCCCTTGCTTTACTTTTCACAAATTTTTTTTATCACATCTGTGTGTCATCCTAAAATACATGTATTTCTTATTTTGGTTGATTTTAACCTTATTTTTATGATGAGTAAAAATGATACCATATGGTAGATAAGTTTTGGGAAATTGCCCTCTCCACTTAATATTATATTATATGTTACTAAGACTTATTCTCTTGGCTGGCTGTCTAAGTCAAACCAGTGGTGGCATTATTGTGTCAAATGAATGTGAATGAGAAACACACCTATTAGAATCAGTTAAATGTAGTAGTTGGAGGCTTTTCCAGTCATATATTGGAAATTTCAGCCTTCGGTAGTAAGCCAGGGACGGGGTTTAATTTATCACAGACACAATGAAATTACATGAAAATAGTTCCTGTATAACTGTCACATCAGTGAATTTTCTCACTGTTCTCAGTTACAGCTCAGATTTTCTTAAAGGTGCAAAATAATTTCTACTCTTGAGTGATTTGATAAAATGATTCCCCCTGCAAAGAGAGCTGAATTCCCAAATCCTCTAATTTGATTTTCAGCAACAATGTGAACGGACACAGCCACTAGATGGCACCTTTCCCTTTAATGTCCACAATGTCCTTGGCTAAGATTTTGCTTTTGAGTAAATCTGTCCTTTACACAGTTTATTTATTTTTATCCTTTGCGTGGTTTATTTTTACTGAAATTGTTTTCATGACAGTTATTCAAACTTACAACCACATCATGCTGCTTGGTTGGCCTTTTAAAAAGGGTGAGCGAAACAAAGCAATTGTTCCTGCAAATAAATGGAAAGTGACAGGGGCTTTGGAAACGCCCAGGAACTTGTACTGGGCTTTGTTGTTCGAGTTTCTCCAACAGTCAGTAAACATGCAGAGCCCGTGTTTCATGACGGAGAAGCCTGGACCCGAGGTCTGAACGGAGAACCCACTTGCTCCTGTCCTCCCAGGATGCACAACCCGTCATGACGCACAGAGAGCTTGTCCATCCCCACACCCGAGGCCTGGCCAGCCAGAGCAGTTCACCCCTCCTGCTACAGGGCTTGCTAAAGAAACCAACAAATGACTCAAACCAAGTCTGTGGAATCTCATTTTTCTAGTACTGTTTTGGGGGGGACGCTAAGGAAAGATATTTCGCTCTTCACTTGGGAGAAGAGAACACACTCAGGCTCCCTCAGTGAAGCTGCCTCCGGTGTTCTTTGCACCCTTGCATTTAGCTGGGCCTGGGCAACTTCTGTGTGTGGCTTTTTACAGTTTTACCATATTAATTCAACTTTTTTTTTTTTTTAAATCCTAACCAGAGGATATGTTTTTATTGATTTGAGAGAGAAAGGGAGAGAGAGAGAGACAGACAGACAGACAGACAGACAGAAACATCGATATGCGAGAGAAACATTGATCAGTTGCTTCCCGTATGCACCCCAACTGGGGATCCAACCAGCAACCCGGGTATGTGCCCTGATGGGGAATCCAAGGCTCGACCTTTCGGTGCATGGGATGACACTTTAAGCAACTGAGCCACACCAGCCAGGGCAAACCAGTTTTTTTTCATGGCATCCCCAACTCCTGGAGATTAAAAGTCAAAATCCATTTGTTGATTTTCTGACTACTTTCTTGATCTGATTTTCTTTTTTTTTTAAATCCTCACCTGAGGACATTTTTTGCATTTATCTTCAGATAGAGCAGGAGGGAGAGAGGGGCGAAGAGAGAGAGGAAACATCAATGTGAGAGAGACACATCAACTGGCTGCCACCCACATGACCCCAACTGGGGTGGGGACAAACTGCAACCGAGGTACGTGCCCTTAGCGGGAACAAACCGGGGTCTCTCTGGTCCACAGGCTGACGCTCTAACCGCTGAGCCAAACCAACCAGGGCTGATGTGATTTTCAACAAACAGCTTTGTTCTTAGAAATACCACCCCTTCTCATCCTTCATTCGTGTTTTCAAGGTCCCTGGTGTGTCCCGGGTAACAGAAGGGGGTTCCTAATTGTTGGGCAGCAATTTCATAGTAGATTCACAGAAACAGCTCCACCATCGTCTCAGAACTGAGCATGTCCGTCTCCATTCCCGGGGTGCAGTCTGACCCAGGTGTATATGGGCAGGGCTCCCTCTCATCACCCTAACAGCTTCATGTCTCATTAAACGTGCAGGGAAAACGAGAAGTGAGAATAGAGAGGCTGAGAACATGTCTTTTTGCAGGTGGAGGAGCTTAGTTTCTGGGGCCTCACATCTTTATCTCATTAGCCCTTGATTTTAGTCATTTGACACCTGAAAGCCACTGTCCGCATTCTGACTTCTTGGTGACAGCCTAGAGTCTTCAAAAGAACCTTAAGAGCAATATCATCACCAAGCACACCCCACACTCAGGGCTTTCTGCCTGCTGTTCCCTTAGCCCAGAATAGTCTTTTCCCAGACAACCATGCCTCACTCCTTCACTTTGCTCAGGACTTTACTGACCTGCACTGCTATCCCTGGCCAACCTGGAGATATCTCCACTCTAACCCCAGACCCTGTTCCGCTTTTTTGTTGTTCATTTCATCTTGGGTTTCACCAAGAAAAAAAAGTGTGGGAGAAGGGAGAACCAGAAGTTGAGGGCGCAGTGGTTTGTTTTAGTACCATATTTCCTGGGGACACCCTAGCATGTTGCCCCATCTCCACCCCCCTGAGAATCCAGTAGCTCTGACCAGGACTTGCCCCCAAGGCCTCCATCAACAGGTGTCTCTAGGTCTTCCAGAGCAAGGACACTAGGTGGCAGCAGAGGCCAAGCTAACTGGCTGCTGGCCAGGGTGATGGTAGGGAGATGCTGGGAAAATCTCAGTTGGCATGTCTGTGGTCCAACAAGACTAGCTTGTGCTGGGTCCTCCTTCAGGGTGAAGGCTAATTCTTCATTAGTCCTTCAGGAAACAGCTAGAGAAGATATTTCTAGGAAGGTCTGGAGCAACTGTGGCTCAGAACTTCCCGCAGGGCCTTCTTGAGTCATGAGATGACTAACAAGGCTTATCGGGGACAAAGGTCTGTGTTTGGGGTCACTGGAGATAGGAAGAGGGGAAAGGGCCTTCAGAATGAGTTCATTCTCCTGTCATCATGACTGGGACAAACGCCACTGTCCATTATTGTTTGATTATATGACACAGACTCTAAGCCCGGTGCTGGTTAAAAGACCTCATGAAGTATTCTCCAGTTGTTCCCAGTTCCCCGAGGATACTTAGAACTACAGTTCCTGCTGTGTGTGTGCAGCCAAATATTTATTTGAGAATGTGAAAATCCAGTCAATTGAATATTTGTGGGCTATTGATATAATTCAAACTTTATTTTCTTCTTCTTATTTTTTAAAATTAAATGTATTGAGGTCACGCTGGTTAATAAGATTGTATAAGTTTCAAATGTACATTTCTGTGATACATGATCTGTATATTGCGTTGTGTACCCACCACCCAAAGTCAAATCATCTTCCATCACCATATATCTGACCCCCTTTACCCTTTACTACCCTACCTCCCTTCCCTCTGGTAACCACCATACTGTTGTCTGTGTCTATGAGTTTTTGTTTGTTTGTTATCACATTTCCTTGTTTATTCTTTGGCACGTAAGTGTGATCTAAAGTACAGTTGACTCTCTGCTATCTGGGAATGGAATGACCAGTCAGTTCTTCAGATGAAAAGCTGGGGCCGAGCTGGGCTCCGAGGAGCACGGGCTTCATCACGGAAATCATTACCTACGAGGTTGTTGGTGGTCTCAGTCAGCGTAGGCTGCTGTAACAAAACACCCCCCACAGAGACATTTATTTCTACAGTCTGGAGGCTGAAGTCCAGGATCAGGGTGTCAGCGGGGTCCGGTTCTTGATGAGGACCCACTTCCTAGCTTGCCTTCTCACTGTGTCCTGACCTGGAGGAGAAAGAGCTCACCGGTGTTTCTTCTTTTAAGGGCACCGATGTCACTATGGGGCATCTGTGTTCATGACCTCTTCATCTCCCAAAGGCCCCACCTCCTAACACCATCAAACTGGGGTTAGGGCTTCAATATATGGACTTTGGAGGGACACAAGCATTCAGTCCATGGCTCTGGTGACCAATGAAGGGGCACGTTATGGGCTGAACTGCACGCCCCCAAATTCCTATGTTGAAGCCCTAACCCCAATGCGGCCGCACTTGGAGACAGAGCCTTTAAGGAGGTGACTAAGGTCAAATGAGGTCATAATGGGGGGCCCTGACCCAATAGGACTGGTGTCTTTGTAAGAGGAGATCAGAACACAAACACACGCAGAAAATAGAGACGTAAATATAAGTTGGTTCCTGGGGTGCAGTAGTTTGCACTCCAGCAGGGAGGGGGCAAGTGATCTGCCAAATGAGACGATCATTGATCATCTGACTGAAACCACTTGGGAGAGATGTGTGAAGTGCTTGGGAGCCCAGAGAAGGTTGTGATTAACTCGGAGAAAGTCCCAAGGCTGAGACGCCTACAAAAACCACGGATGGTAATGAAGTTCCTAGTTATGCCGGTGACTGTATTCCAGCAGTGATGGCAACACCAGCTGCTCCACGTGCAGAATCCCAGGCGGCCTCCGGGGGGCGCAGCGTCAGAGCGGTGACCGCACGGCGCGTGGCCTTCACTGTGTGGCTCCAGTGCCTAGAGCACCCTCCCTGGAGAACCTCCTCAGTTGCGGCACGACGAGCTTCCAAGCCAACGGAGGATAAAATATCAGATATGGAAGCACAGGTGAACCTACACATTCTTTTTGAAAAGGTTTGCCAGGAAATCTGAAATGCAATGATACTCTGGTCTGCAGAGGATTCCAGGTGAACAGCCCCAGTGACTCTCTGGACACTGGCAGTTGATGACGTGTCACTGATGGGAAATGCCTGGGTGACACACCTTCGGAGTTCGGTTCAGCCAAGCTCTCTGTCCCCAAGGACTCTGTTTACCTGCTTCTCAGAAGGCTTTTTCCCCCGATTTTTCTTGAATTCATATCTCCTGGGTAGACTTGATTTTGTGGAATAGCCACTAAAAACTTTGTGAAACAAAAAGATAAAAGAGCTGAATATCTCCTAGATTTGTTCCTTTCTGGCAAATTTCACTGTTCGGTGTCCCAAGTTAGGTACAAGAATGAGAATGTGTCTTTCAGGTAATAACAGTGGGACATCTGGAAACCTTTGACCGCGTATAAACCCGGAGAAGATACAACCACAGGGTAACACAAAAACCAGGCATGACTAACGCAGTGTAATTAAAAGAGATAAGCACAAAATGGAGAAGGCCGTCCTTGGAGGCCAGGCCAGTCCGTTGACAAAACCTCCAAAGTCAGCTGATTATCTGTCCAACTTTCTCTCTAAAAGATGATTCTACTCTGCCGGTCCACAAAAAGAACATAAAGAAACCAAATGAAGCAGAATATAAAATAGTGACCGAGGGAGATGCTGAAATAGGAGTCGTTTGTCCAGCTTTGCTAAAACAAATAGTTTGCTAACTGAAGATGCAGTCTTAAACACCTTTCTTAAAAACACGCAAAGTCCCGATCACTATAAGGATCCAAGAGAGTAAGTATTGTACTAGAATATTATTTATGGCTTCTTTCTTAGGTCAGAAAATGCTTCAAAACCCCAGCTGGTTAATGATCCAGTTTTCCCCCCACAATCTTTTGTCTCTCAACCTGAGGATATCTTCAGAACATAAATAGAAGACCTAAAACTCTGTGTCATGGGGAAGATTCGGCAGCAGCAAACAGAACAAACTCTTCCAGACTCCCTGTGTCCTCAGGCATGAGCTGCGCAGTAGCTGGCAGCCCTGTGGGGCACTGCCCCGGGGACGCTGACCTGCCCACGTGCGGTAATCCGGGCAGCAGCGCACATACCCCAGCAGCCACTGTCAGCCTTTCCCTGACTGCTCAGGGCTCTGATTCTCCACAGCGGGTGGTTCGGACACCTCCCAGGCAACGGTGGAGATGAGGGTGGAGTGGTGAGCAGCCACCAGCCAACAGTTTATTGTAATCCACTGTTTAGTCCACAAAACACTATTTAGCAAAAATTTTCCTCAAGTTTTGTAGGGGTTTGAGCTCTATTTGCTCAATTTATTTCAACATGGAAATGTCAAAAATCATTCAAGTTTCAGTGGGCTTTGAACTTCCTAAAATTAGCTGTAATTATTTTTGCATCTATCTATATCCACATTTTTCTAAGAGGGTCAAATAGGTTTCATCACAGTCTCTGTTATCAAAAATCCGTGCTTGCGGGACACCAAGATACCCTAGCAAAGACGACAAGAAGGGCAGCGACCGAGTGGTATGTTAGCCTCTGACTGCTGAAGTCCCAGGTGTCACAGGCGTTGTTAGAACGATTCCTCTGCCTGCAAGCCCTGCTGCCGGCTGCAGAGGGCAGTGAAGAGCTGTGCCAGACCCAGGGCACTTCCACAGTTGAAGAGGGCGAGCATTTTCCTGAGCGGACCCCTTCACGGGATATCCCAGCACAGAGAGGTCCCCAGTCATTCCTCCCCAGATGCTGATTGGCTCGTCAGTGCTTTCAAGTCTGGATGTCTAATGAAACTATTATGAAAACAGAAAAGAGCGTATTAAAACTCCTTAGAAAGAAAACAGGAGTATCGAAGCCAAAGATAAATGAGGTTTTTAAAAGAAGAAGTGTTTCATAAATTCCCAATCAATCAGGAAACCACATCTGTGAGACTGCCATGTGACTCAGACACGGCTGTACGAGCCGGTTCTGTGCGTCCCGTATTGCCCACAGGATCACCCAGCCACATTTGAACACGCCGGCCACATTCTCCAGACGGCGACACCCCTGGTCTCACGGGAGAGTGAGAAGGTGCGTTTCTCTGTCTTCACCTCTGCCCCTCGAGGCTTTGCGTCGGTCATACTGCTGACTGTTTGCTAGGGACGCACCACTCAGCTTCAGGGTTCTCGACAGAACGCAGCCCTGAGCTCAGCCCGCAGCAGAAAACACTGCCAAGCTCTATGGTCAAGGTTAGGCATAGCTTCTGAAGGCAAGGTTCCCCCTCATTATAATTTCGCCCAAACCTTGCTTTTTTCATGAGTTCTTCCTTTATTTAAAAAAAATTTTTTTTCTTTATTGGTTTTTTAGAGAGAGGAAGGGAGAGAGAGAAAGAGATAGAAACATCGATGAGAGAGAACATCTATTGGCCGCCTCCTGCATGCCCCCCCACCGGGGATTTGGCCCACAACCTGGGCATGTGCCCTGACCGGGAATCGAACTGGCGACCTCTTGGTGCATGGGTCGACACTCAACCACTGAGCCACGCCAGCCGTGAGTTCTTTAAATGTGCATGGAGAAGCACCAGCATCGTGAAGCCTCCAAGGACACTTTGTGGTGCACACCTTGACCCCAGTGTGTCCTCTAAGTGCACTTAGGTATGTCCAACATTTTCAGTGTAAAATAGATTTTTGCTGAATCAGTTCTCATCTCCTCAGTGATGACAGGGCCCCAGTTAACGGGACTGAATTCTCCAGTTCAGATCGGGTCTCTATGTTCTAACAAAACCTTCCACGTGGTCTCATTGGGCTAGGTCAGTCAACAGACCACAGTGAAACCATGAACCAGGCCCCCCACAATGTGTCACACTGGTTGAATATGAGGCTAACCCTAAAAGCTTCCTTGAAATCCTGACCTTTTTCTTTTAGAAATAACAGCATTGCTCTAGATTGCTTGCAGGGTAGGGGACAACCTCTGCGAACCTATGAATGAATGCGTCTGTCTTCTAGGCCATCACACCCGCAAGCACCCCATTCTGTCCTGCTGCCACCCCAGCCATACCCAGGCCCACAAATACGTCTTCACTCCCCATATTACTTTGCCCAAGCTCTGTCCTCTTGTGGATGACAGATGTGTACTCCGAGACTTCCACCCGTGGAAATGTGAGCCTTGGTTCAGGTGTGGGTTCGTGATATTACTAGTTATTGGGTTCTCTACAGGCCAGGCCCACACCAAGCACATTGTGACAGTTGTTTCAACAAGGTCCGTCTTTGCACCCACTATACCCCACGGAAATGAGGCCCAGCAAGGGCAGCTCAGGTTCTCCGGAAGGCTGGTGGAGATGCGGAGGCCCCACTCTACAGGTCTTCCGTGTGACATGCAACGTGGCAGTGTATCCTGGTCTCCTGTTCTCCAAAGCACACTTTTATGAGCATCATGGGGGGGGAGGGGGGCTCTGTTCTCAAGGGAGCTGTTCGTAAACACGTAACTACCATTCTAGAAATAATGCTATGCACAAAACAGTAAGAAAATATACAGTCTACATAGAGTTTCCCCTCTGGATTGCCAGGATTATAAACATGATAAAAGGACATCCCAATTGTCTCATGATTTAAAAGTCCGTCCAGCGTGGGCAACGTCCAGCCCAAGGCCTATCTAAGGCCCGCGAAATCAGTACCAGCTAACGCCACACGCCTCAGCAAATCAGCCTGACCAAATAGAGCAGGCTGACTTTTAAGTTGACAATTTTGTATGGCCCTCGAATGATGTTATAAATATCTAAATGGCACTCGGCAGAACAAAGGTTCCCCACCCCCGCATGAGGTAAATAAAGCCGAGAATCAAATGACTATATTCTAGAAACTCTTTTTTTTTTAAAAAAAATCCTCAAACCGAGGGCATGCTCAGAGAAAGGAAGGGAAAGAGAGAAACATTGATTGAGTGCCTTCCATAGGTGCCCCGACTGGGGATCAAACGTGCAGCCGTGACCAGGAATTGAACTGGCAACCTTTTGGTGCGCAGGACAATGCTCAAGCAACTGAGCCACTCCGGCCAGGCTAGAAACTCTTATGATGCACATTTTTAAAAGAGAATCAAACAGAGTCACCAGGAAAAACCTTTGATCTGAGATATGTCACTTTTTTGGCCTCCTAAGTCTATTATTTTCCTCTGATTGTGTTAATTAAAGATTACTTTTAATAACATAAAATAGAGATATTTGGAGTCCCACTAACTTGTAGTTCAAGCGTGCCTTAAACACGCAAGAGAAAAATATCCTCAGCATTGCTCATGAAGAGGGGTACACATCTCAGGACCACACATTTGTGCTATGGTTACATCATTATTAAAAAATATTTTGGAACCCCCATGTGACGGTCCAGAGACACTTAGACATGAGTGTGGTATATGAGAACAAAATGGAGAATGCTTCTTCAATCAGACAAAAAAAAATTAATAAATATAATATTTAGATGCCTATGTGTGGCTCAGTGCCACCAATGAATGGTATCTCTTGGCTCCATGAATTCGCAGAACTTTTGAGAGAAGCACCCCGCTCCATGCTTTCTGTCATGTATTCATGGCGTTCTTCTTCACGGCCTTTCATACGTGTGCAGCACGCGTCTTAGTTGGTTTGGGCTGCTATAATAGAACACCACAAACTGGGTGTTCTATATATTGTTGTTGTTAATCCTCAACTGAGGATATTTTTTCCATTTATTTTTAGAGAGAGTGGAAGGGAGGGGGAGAGAGAGAGAGAGAGACATCGATGTGAGAGAGACACATCAGTTGGTTGCTTCCCACACGTGCCCCAACCAGGGCTGGGGATGGAACCTACAACCCAGGGAATCGAACCCACGACCCTTTGGTCCACAAGCTGACACGCCAACCATTGAGCCATGCTGACCAGGACTTAACGGGGTGCTTATAAACAGCAGACATTTAATCTCACGCTTCTGGAAGCTGGAAATCCCAGATCAAGGTGCCAGCAGGCTAGGTGCCTGGTGAGGGCCTGCTTTCTGATTCATAGACAGTGTCTTCTCGCTGTGACCTCACTTGGTGGAAGGGGCATGGGAGGTCTCTGGGAAAAGTCCTCCAGAGGAACAGCCAGTAGGGTGTGTACATGTGTATAGAAAGACATTTGGGATAAAGAATTGGCTTGTGCAATTACAGAGTCTGGCAAATCCAAAATCTGCAAGGTGGGCTGGCAGGCTGGAGACCCAGGGAAGTTGACGGTGCAGTTTATGTCTGAAGGCATCTGCTGGAGGGTTCCCTCTTGCTTGGGGAGGTCTCTGTTCTCTTCAGCCTTCAACTGATTGGACGAGGCCCACCCACATTAGTGAGAGCAATCTGCTTTATTCGGACTCCACCAATTTAAATGTTAAACTCATCCCAAAACACCCTCACAGAAACACCAGAGTGATGTTGGAGCAGATCCCAAGTTCACACATGAAATGAACCATCACAGTCCACAACCTTGTGCTTGAGAGTGGGTTCTTCCCAAAGCCCAGCTGACACTGACTTTGGTCGTGTGAGTCTCTAAGCAGAGAGCCAGCCGAGCCCACCCGGACTTCTGGCTTGAGAACAAGAGCTACTCAAGACGCCTTGATTTAAGCCAGTAAGTTTGGGGTGATTTGCTTTGCAGCCATAGAAAACAAACACTCAGGCCCTGAGGAGTCAGAAGGACATCGGGAAGTCCGGTTCCAGGCACAGGGGACAGCACAAAAAGGCTCAGGACACCACTGAGGTGGTCAGAGAATGCTCTGGGATGGCCAAGGTGTCGGGGAAGAGGTGGAAAAGGTAAGTCGAGGCCATATTCTAAGTTGCGAGGAGTTCGACACAGGAATTCTGTGAACATGTGCCTCCCAGGGGACAACCACGCACCTTATGAAGCGCTCTCGCGCCCTTCACGCGTCTTGTCCAGTGTGGCGTTTACGGTCTTTCTAGGCTCTCCTGGGGGGCACTGCAGTTAACCTGCAGAAACACCAACACAGCGGACCTGTGAATGACTCCCACGTCACAACCGGGAACCCCGAGGTGGCGGCATCTCAGATCCCTCACGCCCCCTGAGCGTGGGGGAGGCAGAGGGGCCGAAGGAGGAGATTCCGCAGGCTGGCCGGCCGCACACCTGGGAGGGGGAGGCGGCTGGGTGGGGGTCTCTCCATTGCCCCAGCCTTTCCGTCCTGCACGTCACAGCTCCCCAGAGTACACTCGGCGCCTGAGTTGACATCTGAGAGATACTGAGTCAGTGTTGTGCTTTTTATTTTCTTCACTTTCCAGATGATTAACTATTTATTTTAAATTTCGGTGAGTCATGGCCCTCTCAAGCAGAGCCAAACTGACGTGGACACCTAACCTCTCTCCTCTCCTCCTTTTTCTCTTCAAAAATGCCTGTAAAAACCTATTTGTGATCTGGGAGAAGAGCCTTCTGGGGAGGGGTAAGTGGAACAGAATTAAAATCTAATGAAGAGCCAAGTGCATAGGCCAAAGAGTGATGTAAATTAGGCCGAGTTTCGTCATTGTAGACCGACTCCCAGACTCATCCTTCATTCCAGCCCTGGGCTGCGGGTTCTAGCGTCATAAAGCAGGGTTTCGGCTGTCTCCCTCTGACATGTTTATGGGTTCCTGGGGTGCTGTCCTTCGGGGTTTCACAAAGCCCTGCTCACAGCAAGGCAAAGGGCTGGGTTTCTCTGAAAGTGAAGCAACACTAACAGGGCCTCCCCTGCAGTGGGTTACGGCCCACCCTGAGCCGGCAACACCAAAACGTGGGTCCCCTTGTTCAAGAGGTGGACGCGGGGTCCTGCGGCTGCTGAGGTCAGGGCGGGGGCTGGCCCCAGTGCCCGGGCAGCGAGGCGGTGAAGCACAGCAGACGCCTCTGGACCGCTTGCCACCTAGATCCCCAAACCCTTCACTTTCCCTCTCCATTCACATCTGTGTGTCCACAGAGCTGTGACACATGTGGGGGAATGCCTGTGGGGCACCCTGAGTTCTGTGGTAACGACTTTGTTACAGGGACAGTCTTTCTAGGGGTGCAAGATAAAGAAAGTCATAACAACGCAAAATATGGAAGAACCGGGGGGTGCAGTCCCACCCTTTGTGGGTGAGGGAGGGAGGCCTGGGCTGCAGAAGGTCGACTCACATCTCAGAGGTACACAAGCCGGCTGGGGAGCAAGAGCCCCTCCCAGCGACTGCGTCTTCCTTATTCCAGTTTACCTATTTTCAACTGTGACAACACACATACCACAACATTTACCATCTCAGCCACACTGAACATCACCGCCACCCAGAGTGTTTCCATCACCTCATACTGAACTCGACACCGTTAAACGACAGCTCCTCACTCGCCCCAGCTCCCAGCCCCTGGCAACTACCATTCCGCTTTCTCGATGAACTTGACTCCTCAGGAGACCTCATATGAGCGGAATCATATGCTATCTGTCCTTCTGTGACTGGCTTATTTTACTCAGCACGATGTCCCCCAGGTTCACCCATGTTGTAGCGGATGCTACGGTTCCCTTTCTTGGTAAGACGGATTAATATGCCATCATGTGTTACACACTTGGCTTATTCACTCACCTGGGATAGACCCTTGAGTTGTTTCCACGTTTTTGCTACTGGGAATAACGCTGCTGCGAACTTGGTGTGCAAATATCTGTTCAAGTCCCTGCTTTTCTTTTAGGATCATAACTTATTCCATCAACCTCACTGTGGGTGGAAATGGGATGGCTTCTTTTCTTACCATTTGAACCGAGATGTTCACCTGTCGTGTTGGGCTCTGTCAGTGATCCCTGAAGCTAGACTACCTTCTCAAGTTCCTGCTTTGGATTCTTGGGAGGCTTATTTATTTTTGCTTGCCCAACACTGAGCAAAGTTACCCACATAAACACAAAAGCAACTTTTGTTGCATGATATATGAATAAATTAATGTCCTTTAATAGATGCTCTTTTTTTATCCCTTAAAAACAAAATAAGACGCTGTCTCCACTTTAAGACAGCAGAGTAAAACATCTGTGTTTTTCCTCCTCCATAGTGATATCCCCAGAGAATGAGAAGAACAGAAGCCAGACAGCAAACTCTTTCTTCCGTGAAGTTATGGTGTAACGGTGAGCACGTGCCAGGCAGCAAGGGCAGCGGGGAGCAAACGGGCACTGGACGGCCCCAAGAGAAGGTGCCTCCCGTCCGGGCCCCGGGGAGCCAGCAGCCCCGGAGTTTTCTCACGTGATGCTGCAAGTTCGGGGTGGAAAGGGTAGTTTCTGTTCGGAAGAGTGGGATCTGATGTGAGGGAGGTGCAGACGTTTCCGCTGGCACCACTCAGGAGCAGGAGATAGTAGTGCACAAAGACAAAAAGAAAGAACTGCACTTCCTGAGAATTCACCGTGTCAGACATTATGCTAAGCACTTTAGAAGTGACTCTAACAAATGACCTCTGTAGTGAGGTCAGAGGACAAAGACTTCAGCTGTGAGCAGCCCACAACCCTTATTTTCTGTTAGTTGGGGAGAAGTAATGACTAAAATAATGCACACACACACACACACATACAAACACAGGCACACACATCACAGGCACACACACACATGCACACACACATGTACACAACAAACATGCACACGCATATACACACATGCACTCATACATTTGCACACATAGATGCATGCATGCATGTGTACACACACAGCTGAGTCACAAGGTGCTTCATTTTGAACCAGGGGAAACTGTGACCTGGTCCCATTTGTATCTTGTATAAATAGCTGGTCCTTTATTAAAAGATGAATTTACTGCCCAGCTGGTGTGGCTCAGTGGTTGAGCGTCAACTCATGCACCAAGATGTCACTGGTTCGATCCCCAGTCAGGGCACATGCCCAGGTTGTGGGCCAAATCCTCAGTGGGGGGCATGCAGGAGGCGGCCAATCGATGTTCTCTCTCATCTATGTTTCTACCTCTCTCTCTAAAAATCAATAAAGGAAAAAAAAGATGAATTTACTAAGAAAGGAAAAAGCATGGGATCTATTAACGATAGTATAAGAGAAAAGGAGCAAAGAAAGAAGAAAAAAGAGACAAAATCTACCCGGCCATGAAATAAATAGGAACAGGCTGAGGGTATTCCAACCAACTCTATAAAATAATCACTTGTCAAAGGCTACCATAGAGACACAGAATTCCAAAGAATGGAAACTGTGAAAGAATAAAGGTTCTTATATAAGTAACATGAGCGGATTAATTAATTCATCCATTTTTACTAACCATCTAGTAGATGCTCACTCCACTGATTTTCCTCATTATCAACAGACTCAAAAACAATATTCAATAAAAAACACAAGCTATGATGGGTTAAAAGCACATTGCCCTTTTATTCCGTGGGTTTCTAGATAACATTCATTAAGCATCTTTACGGTATGACCCCCGAGGCATGGCCCTTCAGTATTACAGACAGCCAGCTGCTGACTGTCTGTCCCTTTCTATGAGTGGGCTTGGTGGCCGGAGGTCATCTACAGGATGGCCAGCAATGGTTACAGGAAGACTCATCTTGCAAAAGCATAAGACGGCTCAAGAAAAGGAAGGCATTTTGTTGGAAGGTGGACATTAATAAGAGGTTCTGACTGGCTTTGAAGAAACTGGGCTGAAGTAAGTCTTTCCAACGAGGCATTTCCACCCTTTTTCTTTTTCTCCTGAAGGAAAGAAATACTTGATTGTATAATTTTATAGGTAGTTATAGATTATTCAGAGATATAGAACATTTTCACTTCTCCCCTTTGCATCTTCTAACCATGCCATCGCCCAAAGTGAGATATTCTGGGATTTACTTTCCTATCATAATGATTTTAATTTTTTTTAAAAGACTCTTTTTTTTTTTAGAGCAGTTTGAGGTTTATAGAAAAATTGAGAGGAAGGCACAGAGATTTCCCATCTATCTCTGCTCCCACACCTATACAGCCTCCCCTACTATCAACATCCCCACCAGGCGGTACATTTTTACAACTGGTAAACCTACATTTACTCATCCACATCATCATGACCCAGGGTCCATAGGTGACATTAGGGTCACTCTCAGTGTCATGCATTCTCTGGGTTTGGACAAATGTATAATGACTCCTACCCACCATACAGAGTATCATACAGAGTATCTTCACTGCCCTAAAAATCCTCTGTGCTCTGCCTAGGCACCCCTCTTCCAAGTCTCCATTTTTTTCTGTTAATGTAGATTTTAAAAATCATGAGGCATCTGAATTTTACCAAGAATTTTGACCATATCTGTGATAATAGCTATAGCTTTATGACAGGATACATATAACAACTCAAGGAGCTTTTGACTCAATACATTCAAAATAAGCTGTCCACACGCAAACTTCAGTTTGTGGGACTGAGCATATTCATGCAGATTGTTCAACGCTCAGGGTATTACGGAAATGATCATTGAACTTGATTCATCTCAGCAGGATTATTATTCGAATCTCACTTCGTGTGGCTTCCATCTGTGTACAATGAAAAACGACACAGAGGTTTTATTGACCAGCAGCACACAGCGGTGATCCCATGCACTGTACTCTCAGTGCTATTTACACAGGAGAAATACACAGGGCAGTGGCGGTGGTCAGATTGAAAGCATAACTCAGCTCAGGGTTTGCTGGTGCCATGAGCCAGATGACAGTTCAGATCTTTAAATCCGGTCTGGAGACTGAATTCCAGCCTCATCAGCCCACTGAGTCACAGGCATGGTCATTCAAAATACTCCAGAGTGACGAAAATGGGGCTTCCTTGACTGCAGCGAGAAAACGTACCTACTTGTCACCACGCGGGAAAATCAATGTCGTGCGTGCAAAACAGGCTTTTCATTTTGAATTCCATTGGTTTAAGAATGAGGTCCATCCATCTCACTTTATTGTCTTGGGTTTATGAAAACAATAAATTATTGCCCTGGCCGGTTTGGCTCAGCGGTTGGAGCGTCGGCCTGCGGACAGAGAGTCCCAGGTTTGGTTCCCACTAAGGGCACATACCAAAAAAAAAACAAACAACAAAACAATAAATTATTAAAAATACATTAATTCAGATTCCAATCACATTAATGCTTCATCAGCCCTTCATTAACAATGGCACATGAAATGAAATGCAAATGATAAGCAAAGTTAATCATGAATTGACAAACTTTCTCTGGAAAGTAGCTTCCAGAAATTTGATCGATTCCAATTCATACATTCTATTGACAACTCTTTCTTTGGGTATCTATTGTGTGTCAATCACAGTATGAGATGTTGTGGATGCTTATCAAGGACACGTGAGATGAACAAATAGGAAGAACATCATTAAAATGTCCATACAACCCAAAGCAATCCACAGATTCAATGCAATCCCTGTCAAAATACCAATGGCATTTTTCACAGAACTAGAACAAATAACCATAAAATGTAAATAGAATCACCAAAGACCCCAAATAGCCACAGCAATCTTGAGAAAGAAAAATAAGGTTGGAGGTATCATGCTACCTGACCTCAAACTATACTACAAGGCCATAATAATCAAAACAGCATGGGACTGGCATAAAAACAGAACAGACACAGAATAGAGAACCCAGAGATAAATCCATGCCTATATGGTCAATTAATAAATGACAAAGGAGACAAGAACATGCAATAGGGTAAAGACAGTCACTTCAATAAGTGGTGTTGGGACAACTGGAAGACACATGCAAAGACCAAAAAACCAAAAAAACAAACCACCCTCTTACACCGTATACAAGAAAAAACTCAAAATGGATTAAAGATTTAAATGTAAGACCCGAAACCGTACAACTCCTGAAAGAAAACATAGTCAGTAAACTCTCTGACATTGCTCTTAGTAATACTTCCTGGTTATGTCTCCTTGGGCAAGGGAAACAAAAGGAAAAATGAACAAATGGGACTACATCAAACTAAAGAATTTTTGCACAGCAAAGGAAACCATCAACAAAACGAAAAGATAACCCACTGAATAGAAGATATTTGCCAATGATACATGTGAAAACAGGTTATTATCCAAAATTTATAAAGAACTCATACAACTCAACACCAAAAAAACAAACAATCTATTTTAAAAATGAGCAGAGGGCCCTGGCCGGTTTGGCTCAGTAGTTAGAGCGTCGGCCTGCAGACCGGAGAGTCCCGGGTTCGGTTCCTGCTAAGGTCACGTATCTCGGTTGCAGTTTGTCCCTGGCACCGGTTGGGGTCATATGGGTGGCAGCCAGTCTATGTGTCTCTCTGACATCGATGTTTCTCTCTCTCTCTTCCTCCCTCTCTCCCTCCAGCTCTATCTGAAGATAAAGGCAAAAATGTCCTCGGGCGAGGATAAAAAAAATAATAATAAAAACGAGCAGAGGACCTGAATACACATTTCTCCAAAAGAGGACATACAGATGGCCAATAGACATATGAAAAGATGCTCAATGTCATTAATCATCAGAGACATGCACATTAAAACCAAAATGAGATATCAACAAACAATAAGCATTGAGAATATGGAGAAAGGGAACCCTGTGTACTGCTGGTGGAATGCAGATTGGTGCAGCCACTATGGAAAACAGTATGGAGGTTCCCCCTCTAAAAATTAAAAATGGAACCGTCTTATGACCCAGCAATTCTACTCCTGGATATTTATTTTAAGAAATTCAAAACACTAATTTGAAAAGATATATGCACCCTTATGTTCATTGCAGCGTTATTCACAACAGCCAAGATATGGAAGCAACCTAAGTTTTCATCAATACATGAATGGATAAAGAAGCTGTGGTGCATATATACAATGGAACATGACTCAGCAATAAAAAGAATAAAATCGTGCCATTTGTGATAACATGGATGGAGCTAGAGGGTATTATGCTAAGTGAAATAAGTCAGACAGAAAAAGACAAATACCGTATGTTTTATTTATATGTGAATCTAAAAACAAAATAGTAAACAAACAAAACAGAAACAAATTCATAGATACAGAGAACACATTGATAGTTGCCAGATGGGAGGGGGGTTGGGAGGATGAGTGAAAGAAGGCAGAATGAATTAAGAACTACAAGTTGGCAGTTACAAAAACAGTCACAGGGATGGAAAGTACAGCATAGGGAATATAGTCAATAATATTGTAATAACTATGTGTGGTGCCAGATGGGTACTAGATTTATCAGGGTGATCATTTCATAAGTTATATAAATGTCTAACCATTATGCTGTACCCATGAAACTAATAGATTATTATATGTCAACTATAATTGAAAAAAATAAATTAAAAATATACCAAAAATACAAAAAATATAGGGCATGTGTCAGATGCTGCCTCTGACAGTGTGACATAGAGGTTGCTCACCCTCACAGTAACAATCATTCCAGAATGACTAATCGGAGAGGAATGCAGCACAGTACAGACACAGGTGGGGTGACATGCGGAGAGAAGAGAAAGGGGGCAGTGGGAAGGGGAGGATCCTTAGCTCAGACAGAAAATCTCCTCTATCATGGCCCCCATGCCCTTTAGGCTGTGACTTCAGGATAAGCCAAGGTGGCCCAGGAGGACTCTGGCTTGCCACCATGATGTTAAGCCCTTGAGGGAATCTGTTCTAGGAGATGGGAGCTGAATGTGCAGGCTTCCAGCTGTAATTATCATAATACAAGCTCACGCTCTAGCGGGAAAAGGGGGTCTGGCTGAGGGCTGGCTCCAGCTCCCAGCTGGCCTCCAGGCTTGTACTCAGCTAAGGGAGCCCTCCTGCAAGAGGCTGGAGATGAGGAACTGGGAAAAGCAGCTTAGTGGACATGGACAGAGGGCTTCAAAGGAGGGAGTAGCGGTAAGATAGGGATAGGTCAAAGGAAGCACCATTTCCAGGTGTTGGGTCTCCTGTCTGTGAGAGGACATGGCTGGGCTGCTCACTCTGAGATGGCCCTAACTAGAGGGATGCGGCGACACAGAGAGGGCTACTTGTGGGCTCTGTGGCCCCCCACCTGGCTCTCTCCAAAGACAAAGGGCAAACGGAAAGAGAAATCATATTCTAATGTAGGAATTACATGAGACAGCCACAGAAAGATATCACTGACCTGAAGAAGATTGATCATGGAACTCAGATGTTCAATTAACTTGGCAAATTCAAGTACACCACAGTTAGCACTAGCAAGATGTACTTTATTATATTGGTGTCTCTTTGTGCTAATAACCAACTTGTCCCTTTGCAGACAATTGTTTTACTGTGATATTGAACTGTACTGAGCCTGTGAACCATACACAGAGATGACAGCACTGATTTTCCTGGGCATGAAGTTCAAGGTGTCATGTGTTATCATATAGACGTCACGTGTTATCATAACGAGCTGGTGTCCGATGGCACGGGCGTGGCTCTGCTGTGGGAGCCACATGGCACGGCCTGTTTTTCATGTGTGCAGCATGTCCACAGGGGTTAGCATGCGGGCATTGCCCTTGGTAGTCACCCATCTGTTGACCTCCCTCAACCCATGTTTCCATGACTGCAGGGGCAGAGAAAGAATGGGGTGAACCAAGTGGGTCTAAAACGTCTGCCCACAGGAGACCCTGTGTCACTTCCACTCCCATTTATTTAGCAAGTCACATGGCGATGGCTGAGCTCAAATGTGCTGACGTCCAGAAGGAGGACAGAACGTCTGGGGCACTGCCGTGGCCTGTCCCCCTGGGAGCTGCTCCCTTTCCACTAGGTAAACGGTGACGTGGAAGGCAGTCACAGGCTCGCGGAGCATTGGAGCTAAAGCCCCTCTCAGGAGCCTGGTTAATTCTCCCAGTTGGTGTAGCGTCGTGTCCCAGCTGTGTGTGCTGTTTGGGGCTCTTCAAGGGGGTGATGGCTGAAGCGATTCAGTTGGGTTGGAATTTTATCAGTAGTTATATTACAGGAAAGACTGCTTAATCACTTATTTTGTTGAAGCATCTGTGAAAACATAACCTAGAGACATTGCAGCCTAGATGTGTCTCTGCTGTGGACTGAATGTTTGTGCCCTCCTTCACCCCCCAATTCACCTGCTGACACCTAACACCCGTGTGGTGCTTTAGGGGACGTGGCTTTTGGGAGGTGATGAGGACATGAGGGTGGAGCCTTCATGATGGGGTTAGTGTCCTGATAAAAGACCCCAGAGAGCTCCCTCACCCCTTCCTCCCTGTGAGGACACAGCGAAGAGGGTCCTCCCCAGACACCGAAGCTGCTGGCCTCTTGATCTTAGACTCTCAGCCTCCAGAGCTGTGAGAAATACATGTCTGCTGTTGACAAGCCCCCCGTCTGGTACTTTTGTTACAGCAGCCTGAGCCGAGTAAGACAGCGTCTCTCAGACGCAGGAAAGGGAAGACCACGTCTACGTGCTCCAGGGGTTTTGGCCTGCGGGCCCCAGACTCCTGGGAGAATAATAGAAACATCTGAGGAGACTTTCAAAGTGGGCTGGGTGTTTGGAAGAGCAGGGCTCTGTGAAAGCTAAAAGATACAGTCATGGAGGCGCCACTCAGAGCTCAGATGATGCCAGGCATGCTGGGCTGCCCCCGCTGTGGAGGCTGGAGGTTGGGGGAAATAGAAAGCGTCACTTTCGCCAGCCTTTGCACAATGTCCCTGAGACTCTTGGGGACATTTTATTGGCCGTGTTTTCTTACGTGTTGGTCTCTCTTCAGCCAGGGTGAGTTCATAAAACAGGAATGGATGTGAATCTACACATGAATAACCCTCTATGGCTTGGCCCCTATAGATAATCAGAAAAGCTTATTAAGTGAGAGAGTACGGGTGGGGGTCTCTCCCTCCTACAGGACCAGAGACAGAGAGAAGAGGAGCATGGTCATCTCAGGGTTCCCTGACTACGGGTCCGCAGGGAACATGAATAGTTGGGGCGGAAGCTTTCAGCAGCCTGTTCTCTGAAACGAAGGGACCTGGGTGAAGACCCACAGTGGGAGGAACAGGGCACCAGGCTCTCCCTCTCTCTGCACTGCCCCCAAGGCCCTGAGCATCCTCTGAGTTCAGAGAAACACCTCCTTCCTCCAGCAAGGTATCACAGCCTTGAATCAGAGTCTGGTTTCATCAACAAGCAGCTGCCCCTGAGCTGATGGTCACTCGGAGCTGGGTTAACATTACATGCCTTGAAACTCCTGAGCTTGTCATGCATCTTCTATTTGGAAAGCAAAATTTCCCCGTAATAATTTTCTGTGAGTCTTTGGCAGTCCGCGCTATGCCTCATATTTATTTTTGCACTTGTTCTCAGCCCACAGATGTTGTCATCGCTGAGGTAAACCCCTGGTTTAGAAATTTGGGCCAAAAAATTATGGTTTCTCTTTCAGCTTTTCAATGTAGTTTCAGAACTGTTTATTATTTCTAAATTTCTTGCTAAGATACCAATCGTTGGGGAGAAAATAGATCACTCTTAAATTAAATCAACTTTAAAATAGGTCAGTTCTGGTGCTACCATAATTGCGTTTGACATTTTTCCTTTAAACAAAGTCACACACTGCTAACAACTTAAATAAACCTTACTCTTTGGAGACGAGATTGAAAAACACACTCTGGCTCACTGTGCGGGTGAGCGTGCTATCCAAGCTGAACCTTCTAATAGAAAAGGGTGGAAAGAAGCTTATCGGAACCGAATAAGACTGGTCCCTCCAACTGGTCAAATGGGTGGCCCTTCGCTCCACTGAGCAACTGTTGCGGGGTCCTTGTGGTCCGACCTGTCCTCTCTCCCCTTTGATTTTCTTCTCCTCCATCCCTAGTGCACACACTCACACACACAGACACACCCCCTTTTTTTTAGGTTCTGTGCCATTTGTTCTGTCTTTACCCATCTTCACAAAAGCAGGATCTGGGCACGCCTGGTGTCTGTCCATTACAAGGTGAGTGGGTTGGCTTGGACGCCACGGTCCAGTTGCCTGAGGCCCAGTCCCGCCTGCTGGTTGGTCCCACTCCTATTGGCCTCACTGGTCATTTTCTCTTTCCCTGAGGCAGCATATCTGATGTATTCCATCTTTTAAAGAAAAAGTTAAAGGTTTACATTAAAAACCGTGATTTCCAGTGGAATACAGTTACTAATATTCTTCTATTGTCCTCATGTAGAGTACTGTGACATTTTGTGTCACAGCATCAAGGCTCATGCCTGGCTCCCTCACATGTTTGATTGTTGAGATGTGTTCGTGTCTGTCTGCCTCAGGGCCATGCCTGTAGTGACAATGGTGTCGGTGATGGTGATCACGTTGGTGATGGTGACGGTATTACTGATGGTGGTGGTGGTTGTGTTTTTGATGGTGACAGTGTTGGTGATGGCAATATCACTGGTGATGACAACACCCAGAAGCAGAGAAGGCCAGTGGCCCCTGCACATATCAAAAGGGGTGTATTCCAGGAGGAATCTAACGTTCAGCACGCGGGTTTGCTAAGGAGCGTAGACTCGATGATCACCTGTATGTGCTACTGTCTGCAAACACCATTCTCCAAAAAGTAGTTATAACCACTTAAAATTGCTTTGCATTCTTATCTTTGTGTCATTACTTCTGCCTTTCTCACATCCTCTCCTCCCACTGCAAAACACGCTCCTTGAGAGGTGAGCTAGCCTCTTCCTCTCTCTAAGAGCAGACTCTCAGGAGGCATTTCTCTCTGATCTTCTTCCAGGAATACTAATGCGTCTCCCAAGGAGCGAGTTTAGATTTATCTTTTGGGCCCTCCATGGCCCATCACTGGTATGTTTTCCACTTTGGACTTTCTGTAAACAGCTCAGAGCCCAACCTGCAACTCACCTCTCAGGGATAGAGAGACTCTTTTGTGTGCCTTTTGTGAGCTAAACACATTGCTGCTGCTTCTTTTCCCCGTGTTCTGGTTTCATCACTCCATTCTTTTTAAAGTCTGTGGATTTTTGTAAGTTTCTGTAAACTCTTCTTGCAAAAGACAAAGACCAAGTGAATAATACCTGGGTGAAACCCGAATTCAGCCAGAAGAGAGACAGAGGGAGGGACATGTTAGAAACGGCATGGTCCCTGCTCACACCTTCTGTCCCGGTCTCCTTTCATGTAGAAATGCTGTCATGCAACCCATCACACCTCAGCTCCCCAGGGCCATGTTTTGCCTCAACATTTACTTTTTGTTCCTGCAAAGGTAGGGCATTGATTCTGTGTTCCCAGTTTCTGTGTGAGGTCAGGAGTCTGCTCAACAGGTCCAAGTGATCCCATCGGCAAGAGGACTCTGGAAGGAACTGTGTGAGGTCTTTCCCGAGAGGTCATGGTCGACTCTGCTTCTATAATATAACTCTTAGCACTTCGGTGGCAGCCGCCTGGTCAGGCTGAGTAGCAGCTCGGAAGTCATTCTACCGTAAGCGTCCACCTGGCCCCTTCCTCTCCTAGCCACCCTGATTCCTCTCTTCTTCTCTGCACTCGGCTAAGAGAAGACATTCTTCTACCGAATAGAAGTATTACAAGTTTCAGAAAGGTCACTTATAAAAGAACAAGGATTTGGAATAAACCACTTACAGTTAACGTTAGTGAAAGAAACAATTTTGGGGGTATTTTTTGCTTTGGTTTGTTTTCCAAATTCTCCAATGATCTTGGATGCGTGAACACAGACTCGGTTTCCTGATGCTCCAGGTGGGGTGCCCGGCGCTTCCTGGAATCGAGATGGAATGCAGCCACCTGGAGATTCGCTCTGATACATCACGGGGGACAGGTGGGGTGTGCTGCTCCTACAGGGGTGGGGGCTGCTGGCACTGCTCCAGAGATGGATGTAAACAAAAAAACTTCCGTATGGAAACTTTCAGGCATATGCGTAAGTAGACAGAATTGTAAGCTCCACATACTTATCAGCCAGGTCTCTGAACTGTCGGTTCATGGCTGATTTTGTTTCATCCAGGCTCAACCTATTCTTTCTCCTCTGTCCACTGAGACTACTTAAAGGGGAATCCCAGGGATGAGGACTTCTGCTGAGATGGCACAAGCAAAACGCCCCCTATAATGACCTGTGTTGCTTGTTTGGAGTCCCCAGCTCCCCTCAAACCACAGTTACCGTCACGGCAACACTGACTCACCTTCCACAGAGATGCTCGGGAATCTTGAGATTTATAGTGTGGGGTGGTTTTTCAAAACAGCGCACTCTTTCCAGAAAGTAAAGATCTGTCATTCTTCCTCTAAGTTAAAAAACATCTGTTGTGAGACTTGTGGGGTTTGGCTTAGAGCTTTAGGGCAGAGGGTGCCTATCGGTTCCACGGAGGGACTGACATACGCCATGTTTTCTACAAAGAGCTTTACGCCTGGAAATGAGTTTGGATGAGGTCCTGTTGATCAGGCCATAGGCTCACCTTTGCTATGCAGTCACTGAATAGATGTTTACTGAACATCTACCGTGCCCCAGGCATAGCAGGAGACAAGACCAGCAGGGTCTTTGCGTCCACAGGGTTGACGTGCTAGTGGGAAGGGGTACGGGGTCTGGCTTGTTAGGGGGCATAACCCTTACACGCACCCTGTACACGTGGTGGGGACTCTCTGAGGTGAAACTCGAAGCGCTTAGGTATGTGCAAATTCACCAGGTGAACGGACTTGGGGAACAGAGGAGGAGAAACCTGTTTTCAAGAAGAGGCAGTGAGTGAATTCCATTTTGCAGATGACGACCTAGCACGGCCTGGGTCCTCTGGCTGGAGATAGGTGTGGCGTGCAGGTGCGGACACAGGTCTGGAGCAGGGGAACGCAGCGGGATTCAATGTTTCCTAAAACTGTCCTGCTTAAGATTTTATAAAAAACGGATGAAATGCAAGTGCTTAGGGAAAGAAAGAGAAATGAACAAAATGGCCATTCACCCTCTATGTTTTCCCAAGTGGAGAGCAAAGACGGCAGAAAGGAACAGAGCAGTGGAGGGCGCCTCTTGTGCGGTGGGTGTGCTTGCTCTCGGGGAGGTGGTGGGCTGGGGTTGCTGAAGGTCACAGAGGGCTACCCCTGGGGCAGAGCCCTCTTGCGGAGGAAGGGAGCCACTGGACAACGGAGGAAGCTGTGGCTGGGAAGATGAAGAGTAAAGCTTTCAGAGGCCAGCAGGGAGGCCAGGGGCTGGAGGGGAAACGAGGCAGCCTTAAAACGTGCTTTAATATTCTAAGATTTTGTAGTGGGTGCTACTTTTTGATCCAGGTAACCCACTAAGAGGTCAGGAGGTGGGCCCTCACTAGACACTGGGCTGCTGGCACCTTGACCTTGTACTTCCAGCCTCTAGACCTATGAGACCTGTCTGTCATTTAAGCCCCACCCCCTCTAAGGCATTTTTTACACATCCAAGCTGACTCAGACAGGTGGCTCCCTGCTCACCTCCAACCCTCAAGGGGAGAGCCAGCCAGCGAGAGACCCTGTCTTTAAAATGTTGATTTTTTTTTTTTTTGGTCATGGGTTTTTGCATTCATTTTGATTTTTTTAACATATTGCATTAACCTGTTGTTATCTTGATGACATTTCTGTGCTTCACTCTCCTCACTCTACTCATGGCTGGCCCTGCAAGAGAAGGGTCCGTGGGTCATGTTTGAGGACATACATGTTCCCCTAAGAGATCCCTTCCTTCTCTGTTTCTTCATGATGGCAGCAAGGAGCTCAGAGGTGAACAGCACCAGGGGTTTTATTTACATGGGGCTGGGGATCGGGGAGACAGAAAGTTGGCACAGAAATATTCATTCATTCATTCATCCATCATCCTTTCATTTATTCATCCTTTCATTCATTCATTTATTTATTCACTAACTCATTCATTATTTACACATTTGTTCATTCATTCCTTGTTTTATTTATTCATCTGTTCATTTACTCATTCTTCTGTTGGTTCTATTCACTCATTCACTTAATACTTCATCCGTTTATTCATTCATGTGTTCATTCGTTCACTCACTCATTCCTTCACTCATTTATTCATTCCTTCGGCACATTTTACTGGTAGGTCAGGACCTGGTTCCTGGACAGTAGGCACTATCACTCCCGTTGGCCTCGGGGCCATGAGCAGGCAGAGCACCCATGCTTGCGAACAGGCTGCTGCTCGGCCTTTGGGTGGGTGGTGGTTTCCCGACCGGCTGCTGGCTCCGGGTGGGCCGGGGTCATCGAGTTCAGGCTGAAAGGGGCATCCCAGGAGTCAGGGTGGGTAATGCCACGATGGAGGGCAGGTGTTGGTGAAGTGCTCCCCTTCCCGTGACTGTGCGACCCCCTGAGTCAGGGGCAGGCCCTGGGGTGGCAGCGTCACTGGGGGAGAAGACTTCCTGGCTGGGCTACCTTCCCTCTGGGGAGGAGAGAGGAGACACAGGAAGGGAGTGAGGATCAGCGCAGGGTGGATGAGCTCGGAGGAGTCAGGCTTATTCCAAGCCAAGAATTATAAGGGGATAGAGAGGACACTCTCCCTCTTGAGACCAGGGACACACGTTCTCTGATCCGAAGGGCAGAGCCAAGCTCGTGCATCATTCATGAGCCGTACCACTTCCAGGCTGAGGGACAGTTATTTATAGCATCTAACCCTTTTTACCAAAGGACACTGCCCAGGCTGCAGGCCTAGTTATATTTAAGGCAAGTGTTCTGCTCCTGATGGGATCCCACTGATGTCCCGAGACGTGTACAACGTGCTTGACAATGAGTACGTGCACCTGGTATTCGCTGCGTTCTTCACCACGGAACAGGTTTTCAGCGGCAAGGTCCCATAGTGAGCCATCTAAAAATGGCATGCCATGACACGACACCTCTTTATATATATTTTAAAGCAGAACCCCGCCCCCACCAAAAAAAACCGACAACCCTCAATCTGTACACCAACATGATCGAGTGTCTGTGTAATGGAAGGGGCTGTGCAGGTTCCTTTGCTTCTCAGAGGAACATCACCTCCATGTTCTCCAGGTTTTCCAGCCGCTGTATTCAGTGGGCCATGTGTTCAGTCTGACAAATGGGGGGGGGGTGTCAGGGTCAGCCAGGTAGAAACCATTCCCAGGATGCAGGGCCACCTACTGCCCCCCCACACCCGCACTGCTGTGTGCAGATACGTTCTGTGTGCAGCGGCATGATTGCAGGTGACCACTCATAGGAGGCCACGTTAGAACAGCGGATAGAGAGCTGGACTGACGGCTGAGAGGCGACCCAGAGCAGACGAGGGGTTGAGCCCAGATCCAGTCCCAGGCAGCTGCATGCCAGGAAGCCATCATTACGAGTGGGCAGGCGGCACTGGTGGCAGTGTGGCACAGTGCAGACGTGGATTCTGTGCATGATGCTTTTTTTTAGCTTTAGTAAAAAGTGAGAACACCTTTATTCTGCTGCAGGCAGCCTCCCGTCAGGCAGGGTGGCCACAGTCCACTTTTGAAATGGAAAAATAATGATTGCATGGCTTTCGTCTTAATTGGAGAATCAAGGAGACATGGAGGACTCCGGTAGACATCTCCAGCCCTGCCGTAGGCCAGACCTGGTGCCTGCTGGTGGACTTCTCAGCAGCTCTGAGCTCCAGAGGACAGAAGCTCGGCGGTGCCTCTGGGACTCTGGCTTCCGGAGCAGGCATCCAGAGACGCGTCAGCAGGTGGCCGGGTCCGGGCTCCGCAGTGTGCATTGTCACTGCTGACCTGGTGCCAGGAGGTGACTATTGCACAGAAACCCCTGCTTTGGTCCGGAAGTGAAATCTTGGCCGTACAGGAGGAAAGGGCGTTTGCAAGAGAACCTCCGTGCGCAGGGCACTCCTTCCACACCATTCTCCTCCCAGCCGCAGGGGCTGCAGGAGCAGTGTGTGTTCTCACAGGAACGGACACCTGCTGTTTCCAGCCGTGTCCTGGTCCCTGGGCGGGTTTGCACCCAAGTACAGGTCTCCTGACTGCAGGCGTGGCTTTCATCACAGCAGAGGGTCCCTTGAATAGCACCAAAAAGACAGTCCCCAAAGGCACATGGCACGTGGTGCTAAGGGCACAGTGTCTGCCAGAGCAGGTGACCCGGGACCTGGCTGCCCAGTACTGCAGGTAGGGGACTGGAAGAGAGAAGTGGTGGGCAGGTCACCATGCAGGAGTTCTTCCTTAGAGCAAAGCAGATGCCATTGCTGACCCATGGAAAAATACAGAGGGTGTCTTTTCTATGCTTGGGTCCCTATGTTTCCTGTCACTCCCCTACACACATAGCACCCACCTTGCTCAAGGCCCCTTACCACAACCCCCATGCTGCCCAGGGGGCCTCTTGCTCTGCAGCTTCACCATCTCAGCCACATACTCATCCTGGTCTTTGCGTCAAAGATATCAATTTATGTTTTCTTTTCCTTGGATGGGGGGAAATGGATTCAACATGCTAACACTTGTCGTTTAGGGAGACGTTGAAAACACAGAACTCTTTCCTCTGCAGTGAGAATCCCAGAGCAGAAAGCACAATCTCTTTTCCCATTTCAGAGCACGAGGGGAAACCACGAAGTTTCCTCTCTGCCTCAGGATGATGTGTGGTGATTCTCTCATCCAGGACCGAGGAAGAGAATGAAGACGTGTGCCAGGTGGTGACACGACCGTGCATAGAACAGCCAACCTTTCAAGGACCTGGGGGCTTGTCATCCTCTCTGACGTGCACATTTGCATCCAGATGTTTACCTGCCGCAATTAAATAATGTTGCCTCCGGATGGCGCTTCCTGCTCCACGAGGCAGCTGCAGCCCCAGGAGGTGTGACATGTTCCCCCACAGCCCAGGAGGTGTCGCTGTTGTCCTCAGAATGGAAACCGCGGCCTCCCTACACACTGCGAGCTCAGACGCCGAGGGAGATCGGCTAGATTTCAAGGAAGCCATCCTTTCTAATAGCAAAGAGATGGCAATAAGTGGGGGATGGAAGAAAGCAATTCCATCATTTAGTAAAACTGTGGTTCTGAACTGCAGAAAACTGCCCTTTCCAAGCTCCTTCAGTGAGCACATGAAAATGTGCAGTCTTCTGTCCCTGCTGTGCTTTGTGGCCATGAAAAATGACTTGACTATGTCCTGTCCCCTGGCCGTCCTCATCTCTCATGATGCATCTGGGCAGAGGTGGGCAGGCTCACCCCTCCTGCGCAGCCCCTGCCCAACTGTCCCACTGATTCTCGGGGACAGCTTGGGCAAATAAGAAGACACCACACAGCATAAAACAGAGACCCACAGGTTGTCCTGGTGGAGTGACAGGCAGGCACACGACCTGAGGACTCTGTGGTGTGGTCAGGAGGGCATGTGCTTTTCTCTTATCTCCCAGTTGCTTCTCAGACAACCTACCTGTATTTTACTGATGAGATTTTTTAAACTGATTTTCAGAGAGAGAGGAAGGAAGAGGGAGAGAGAGAGAGAGAAACATTGATGTAAAAATGAAACATTGATTTGCTGCCTCCTGCATGCCCCCTACCAGGGATGGATCCCGTAACCTGGCATGTGCCCTGGCTGAGAATCGAACTGGCAACCTTTCAGTGCATGGGATGACACCCAACCAACTGAGCCACACTGGCCAGGGCTCAGAGCGATTTTGTGTCTCACTCACAACCAAGCTCCAAGTCAGTGTGGGTTTCAAACATGGGGTCTGTTTGGTTCCAAAATCTACACTCTTTTTCTGCACTCAGCCTCCCCCCGCCCCCCCCCCAGTCCTTGTCCTTCAGATGGCCAGGTGTGACAGAACGAGAGGGACCACCAGAAAAACAGGAAGATGAATGATTCCTAGGAAACACCAGCGTGAGGGCGGGGCTCCGTCGCTGCCTCTGCAGGTGTCAGCTGCATCTATGGTGGAAGAGGAGGGTCCCGCACTGACGACCAGAGGAAGCCAGTGGGGCTTTGCCAAACAGAATGCTTTCTGACCCAATCCAGATGAATGAGCATGAGTTGGGGGCAAAGGGCCACAGCAAGAGGAAAGTGGGGCGAGTCCCTCCCAGGAGGCATGAGTCAGCTGGGAGTGCAAACGAAGTCAGCCTGGGCGAGCCTTTGCTGCTGTTTCCACGCTGTGCCTTGTGGGGGCTGTGGGTCAGCATGCACAGGTACACAGACTCTGACTCATCCTCCTGCCCCCCACGTGCAGAAATGATGGTCCAGGGGGGCCGGGACAGGGCCACCTGTGTAATTACCAGCCATGACTCTCAGATTGGCCTTCTTCAATCAGCTTGAAAGTTGGAGACACCTGACCCAGGTCTGGAGCATTGCCACTAAAGGTTGCAAGCGTGAGTTGCCAGACAGCGTCTTATTAAGAGCGATCACAAAACACTGTGGGCCGACTTGCGCGTGGCGGAAACCAAGCCACTCTGCACAGTAAATGGAGATTCTCTTCCTGCCGCTTCATTCTGCAGTTCGGCGCTTGCTGCAGGAGGCCTTGTATTTCTAGGAACCACAGCCTAACATCAGTAAAGGAGGCATCATTTTGTGTTTAGTAGAGCACTAAATTGGTGATGTATCCTTGTGATGCCGGTGGTGAACTTCCACGTTACCATGGTAACGATAGTCCTCCGTGGTCCGTTGTCCCGCTGTTTCTGCGACCAGCCAGTCTCCAGCAGTCCTCATTTATTTGGAGACCCTAACAGCCCATGCCTCTGTGCGCAGAATAAAACCAGGCTTGTTAGGGCTCCGAATGACATGTGTGCCGAGAATGCCTCCGACTCTGTTATTATGTCAATTTACTGCCCGTTCATGAAGCATTAGCATTAAAATAAAATAGACAATTAGTGAGCTGCAAATGACTCATGCACTGATATTGTACAAATTTGTCTTTTCATATTCAAAGTACTCATGAGAGCCCCAAGTTCTATAATCTCAGCCCTAGGCACACACACAGGCTCACACGCTCAGGCACACACACACACACACAGGCTCACAAATGCTCATACACAAAGGCACACGAGCGCACATGCACACATTTGTGAGACGCAGGTTTGCACGAAACAGCCCTGCTCCACCAGCCACGTCTCATTGTACAAAGAGAACATTGTGGAACACCTGTGTTTCCTTGGAAGCGAGATCAAGGGAGAGAATCCAATGTGTGGAGGAAGGAGGAGGCTGGAGGGAGAGCCGGGCAGTCACTCTGACGCAGGGTTCTCCTCTGGTCACCTCCTCCTCCAGTACAGCCAGTCATCCAACCGAGCATTCTTTGAAAATGATGGCAGCCTAGTTTGAAGAGAGGCTGACATGTGTGTGGCTGTTGTATGGGTGTGTGTGGGTGTCGTGTATTGTGTGTGTTGCATGCATGTGTCTCAGGGGAGGTGGGGATGGAGAGAGGCAACATGGAGGGGGAGGGGAGAGACAGGGAGACATGTGGGAGGAGGGAAGTGCTTCGGTGGTGGGTGGTTTTTCCACTGACCCAGAGGGGAGGACCCACGGACACGTGTGAGGAGAGCCTCATGTTGCCCTCACCACATACCATCACAACCTCAGAGTATCATTTAAAAATATATATATGTTTTTATTGATTTTAGAGAGAGAGAAAGGGAGAGGGAGGGACAGAGAGAGAAACATCGATGTGAGAGAGCAACATAGATCAGCTGCCTCCCCACCCCTACTGAGGATTGAGCTCATAACCCAGGCATATGCCCTGACTGGGAATCGAACCAGTGACCTTTTGGTCCCCAGATGATACTTCACCAACTGAGCCACACCAACCAGGGTCAGAGTATTATTTTTGAACCACAAAGCTCTAAATACTTACTGGCTGACTTCCCATCAGATTCAGCTGTCCCCAAGCAGCAAGAACCCCTAGGAGAAGACTCTGAATTCTGATGGGTTGGGAAAAGATGGCGTGGGGAGCATTTTTTCTGCCAAGGGCCATTTGGATATTTATAACATCATTCATGGGCCATACAAAATTATCAACTTAAAAATTAGCCTGCTAGCCTGGCCAGTGTGGCTCAGTGGTTGAGCGTCAACCCATGCACTGAGAAGTTGCCGATTCGATTCCAGGTCAGGGCACTTGCCCAGGTTGTGGGCCCCATACCCAGTGTGGGGCACACAGGAGGCGGCCAATCAATGTTCTCTCTCATCGATGTTTCTATCTCTCTCTCCTTCTCCCTTCCTCTCTCTCTAAAATCAATAAAGAAAAAAAATTAGCCTGCTATATTTGGTCTGGCTAACTTGGTGAGGCGTATGATGTTAGTTGGTATTGATTCTGTGGGCCTTAGACGGCCCTCGGGCCGGACGTTCCCCACCCCTCACAGTGAGTCTTAAGTTACAGTCTTGCGGGGAAACCTGGTGATCTTCCCCACCAGGCCTGGGCTCCCCGCGGAGGTTTTGTGCACGTGACCTGCTGCAGAAGTCCTTCAGTCTGCCCACCAACCATTTCACGGAGACCCTAGTAAATCCTTCGCCTAAAGAAGCCAAATAAAGTGAGCCATTTCTGCATCACTACCTTCAGCGTCCGTGAGAAATAACTGGGACACGGTGCACTTTGAAATAGCACACTAACAGCAGACAGTATTCCCTGTAGTTTTAAAAAATACATATTTATAATCTTTAATACAGTCATGCTACTGACCCAGGCTGGAAACGACTGCGACCTCACAGGCATCCTCCATCCCCACCCCCATGCTATTAAGTGAATGAATGAAAGTACAGATGATTTCCCAGGTGGCCCCAAGGTGTTAGGAAGCTGATAAAATATCTAAAGTGCTTACAGGTTATACTGATTCATGGAGAGACTTGATGTCTGAGTTAATAAACGGAGAGGGAAATATGTGAAAGGAGAGGGGAAGGGATGAAATAATTCGCTAAGATGATACAGTACAGCTGTGTCTGTCAACGATATTGCGAGTGAAAACAGAAAACACACATACTAAATACCAATGTTTTGTCCACACAATGCCAAACACCTCAATACTTTGAATCATAAAACTTCCCCCAAGAAGTTGGCCTGAGTGGGAAGTCAGCTACCCAGTGTGGCTCAGGATCCCTGAAACGCCCTCCCAGGTCTATTCCGGATCCGGCTTCCTGCCTGGTGCCTCGGTCGTGCACCCGGACGCACCCATCTTGTGTGGATTAGCAATGCCATCCCTTCCTCTATATGAGCTCTGGTCCCTGTGAATGTCTGACACCTTTCTCCCTGACAGAAGATGCTCAAGCCAGTAGAAACCCCATGGGTGTTGCTCAGGGTCCCTCCTGGTGACCGAGAAGGAATGAATCCTGACCGATCCCCAGCTCCTCCAGGGCACTCTCCTCCTTCCTAAGGGTGACATTTGGGAAAGCCATCCAGCTGCCTCACCAACTAAACAAAGGCCTTTTCAAATAACATGTGGACGCAATTCCTGGGTTAACCACCTTTCTTTGTTTGATGAGGTTTTATATTCACGCGTCCTTGTTATTACTTCCTTTCATGTCTGTGAATGAAAGCGTATCCTCTCTTTGCTGTGGGTTAGGTCACTGCCTGCGGGGTACTTCTGCAAGCTGGGTGATGACGGCTGCACCCTGCTCTGCACTTGTTTCACTTGGTGATTACGGCATGTCACCATTCCTGCAGGGCACAGCTTCCTTGCTTATTTTAGCCAATGTTCCTAATAGCCTTAATCTGCTGTCAGGTCCGTAACACGTTCCTCAACTCTCATGATAAATGAATTCTTTCGACAGAAGTGCCATCTCTAAGGACTCAAACAGGCTACAGGTGTTTTTTTATTTATTTTATTTTAACCTTTTAATCTTGTTGTGATGCCTAGAACTAGGTCACTCTCAACCACTCAGTTTTGCAAAGCTTTTTCATGACTTGACCTAATTCTTACACCCTATTTAAGAGGAGGGGCCTTACCTGCAGACACATTGGACTCTGTCAAGCTCACTTCAGATGTACCAAGAGGTGGCAGGCTCCCGTGTGGGCCTTCTGACTGGTGTCGCAAAGCTATCCGCAAACATCTGCCAGACATTTCCACTAGATAATTTACTCCTTTGAACCAAAACATTAAGTCTTTTAGAAAGTACAGTCCACGGCACAAATTGCTCACTAGATAATAGCTGCTACTGGGTGATGGAGTTATAACCTTCTGTCCTTCCATGGGGACCAGAAAAGGGCTGAGATGCTGCCTGGAAATTGGGGCAGGGGATTCCCCCTCAGTCACTGTGTGTTGGGAAGAACCTAGGAAAAGCACCCAAACCATGGAGCTCCAAGCCACGCGGAACACAGTCTAGTTATCAAAAGGCAGATGAGGACACGTGGGGCTAGCTTCCATCACCAAGAGAAAAGGGATCCCGAGGAGAAGTTGGGGACTAAAAGTCACCGCCGGGGTGATGGCTCAGAAGACCTGTTGCTGTTTGCAGCTGAATGTGAGCAGCTGTCTGGCTTTGATGGTAACGAGCGGTAACGGAGCGTCTGGACCCAGGAAGAGTCAGCTCGGAGAACTCGGGCCTGGCTCAAAAATCGCAGAGGTGGAGGGGCTTCCAGACACCACCAAGCCACATAAGGCATTAGGTGGGGGGCACGGGCGTGAGTGTCAAGGCCAACCCAGCAGGCTTTGTAATTTCCCTAGGGCCCATCTTGCTACCACAGACAGGATAAGTCAGACGGGCACAGGTAAACCCAAGAGTGACTGCAGGTGACAAGTGATGACAGAGCACAAATGACCTGAGGAGAGGGCGGGGCGCCCAGGCCCCTGGCACAACGGGCACAGAGGAAAGCGTGCACAGAGCATTGGGGCTGACTGGCTTGTGACATTCTCACTGCTACGTTATTATTCCAGTTAACATTGGTCAACATTCCAACCTCACTGGCTGGTGTTGCAGCCTTGAGCTCACAGAGGCCGTGATCAGTGTGGAATTGACTTACGTACGACATTAATAAAAGCCATTGCTCCCCAGAAAGCAAGAGCCAGGAGCAACCATGCTGAATATCCATTCTGTTATGTTATAGATGTTCACCTGATATCAGATGAGGATATTAAAAGACAGATTTTGTGAAAGAATTGGGAAAATGCAGCTTCTTACTTTTTTTAAAAAAGAATTTTAATTCAATTTATCGAGCACACACTGGGCCCATGTACGAGGAATATGCAGCTGCGGGAATGGAGAGATAAACATACGCTTCTTCCTTCTCAGTAGAGGGCGTACACTCATGGGGGACAAGGGTTTATATATGTATCATTCAGGGTTCTCCAGAGAAACAGAACCAACAGCATAGCTAGATACTGGGGGAGAGTTATGACAGAAATTGACTTACATGGTTATGGAGGCCCAGCTGTCCCACCATCTGCCATCTGCAGCTGGAGATGCAGGAAGCCTGCGGTGTGGTTCAGTCTGAGTCTGCAGGCCCCAGAACCAGGACCACTGATGTCCAAGGGCAGGAGAAGGTGGATATGCCAGCTCAGAGAGAGCCAACCTTCCCTCCTCTGCCTTTCTGTCCGGTTCAGGCCCTCGTGGACTGGAGGAGGCCCACCTGCATTGGGAAAGCCTCTTCTTTACTCCGTCCACTGATTCAAATGCTAATCTCTTCCAGAAACACCCTCCCAGACACGCCCAGAAACAATTTTACCAGCTCTCTGAATGTCCCTGAGCCCCGTCAAGGTGACACATAAAATTAACCATCACAATATCTTAAAATCCTAATGCAAGAGAAATTAGGATAGACATGTAATACTCTACAGTACAACGAGAGCATGATGTGGAGAGAGATTAGTTGCATTATTTCTAATTAATTCATTACTATAACAAACAAATGAAGGGCCCTGTTTTATAAGCCATGTGTCATTCACAAACAGAAAAGAAGCAAAACATCACAGGTGTGTTATGTGCTGTGATGGGGATAGTCCTTTGTGTTTCTGTAACTGGCTTAATCTTGATTTGACCTTTCCAATGTAAAAGGCAGTTTTATTGTCCATCTGGATGTCCAGTAAACTCAATAAGTAAAGGTCAGAAGTCTGATGACTGTGGCTTAGATGAGAAACAGAAGTGCACAGTGTCATTCCTGTCCCCAGGCAACGGTGACCACTCAGAACTGGTGGGTTGGCCTTCCAACGGACTGCAGTGTGTTATGAGAACCGGGGGATGGAACAGACAGGATGGGGCAGCAGGAGGGACGAGCAGTTTTAGAGAGAAACCACACCTGTCCTTCCAGGGCATAGGAAACAACCTGTCTTCATGTGTGAGGAACACCCAGGTTTCTTTCCAGATCACCACCACATTCACACGAAATTTCAGCTCCGTAAGTCAGGGCTGTGTGAAATCCACAAACATTTTATTTTTTTCCTGGTCTCAATTCTCAATGAACAAAATGTGGAGATTTTGTTGTTGTTAATCCTCACCCAAGGATATTTTCCCATTGATTTTTAGATAGAGTGGGATGGGGGAGGGGAAACATCCATGTGAGAGAGACACATTGATTGGTTGCCTCCCATATGACCCTGACTGAGCCCAGGGATGGAACCTGCCACCCAGGTATGTTCCCTTGACTGGGTATCAAACCCGTGACCCTTCAGAGCGCGGGCCGACGCTCTAACCACTGAGCACACGGCCGAGGCAGAGTGGAGGTTGTGAAGGTGTCATCTCCATGCAGTTTGCACAGTAACGAAATGCAAACACACCAAATGGTTTTCCTTCTGACCATGTGAATCAAATACATTTTTTCCGGCTTTATTAAGGTACAATTGACAAAGAAAATTACATATATTTAAAGCACACAATGTGATGATTTGATATATGTATTATTATGAAATGATTACCACAGTCAAGTTAACTAACACATCCTTCACCTCACATAGTTACCACTGTTTTTTTATTTTTAATGGTGAGCACGTTTAAGACCTGCTCTCTTAGCAAATTTCAAGTAAACAATACAGTAGAGCTATCATCACCACGCTGGGCGTTGGATCCCAGAAAGTATTGCTCTGATAACTGGAAGTCTGCACCCTCTTTACAACATGCGCCCATTTCCTCCTCCACCAGCCCCTGGTGACCACCCTTCTCCCCGGTTCTGTGAGTTCCCGTTTCAGATCCTCACGAGTGAGATCACACAGCAGTGTCTTTCTGAGTCTGGCTCGTTTCACTTAGTGCACTGTCCTCCGGGCCGATCCAGACAGAGATCATTGTTTTAGAGAAGCACACTCACACTAGTGTCTTTGTGCCCAGAAAGGCTGTGGCCGTGCGCCCCGTGCGGGTCTGTGCGGCGGCCGGCGGGAGCGTGAGTGCCGCTGACCCATCTCCTCGTGGACGACACGCGCGGGCGGAGCGGAGGCCCGCGGGGCTGCAGCGGGGAACCGCCCCTCCGCGGGGCCCTGAGGCTTTATGCTGACTCTGTCTCAGAGGGAGGCTGGGAGGGCACAGGGCGGTCTACGGTGTAAGTGGATGCCTCTCCATGCTGTGATGTGGCTTTTCTGAAATAAAGCTCATGACGAACTTCTGAATGTCCCAGGTACAGGACAAAGGTTTTCCAAGTCCGGTGGCGCTGACAGGGCAGGGCTGCTGGCTTGGGTAAGGCAGACGGGGCGGGAGCAGGCAGGTGGCCGCGTCTGTGCTGCTGACCACAGGCCCTTTGCAGTCCGGGGCCGCGGGAACGAGCCTTTCTGTGCCCTGCCAGATGTCTGCTAAGCCACCGCCAGCCTAATACATGCCCATTTCGTCTTCTCTGCTTCCAGTCCCTGCCTTCCCCACGTGAACCGAGTTTTCCTAGGCCACTGAGGACTGGCCAGATCACCCAGGAGCCTGCAGTCAGAGGGGCCATGCCCTCCGGCCGGCACGCAGGCCACCGCCAGCCACGGCGACGGGTAACCCTCGTGCGGCCCCTTGCGGTCCAGGTTTCTTTTGGGGGAGCGTTTCTCAAATTGTGGGTCATGACCCATTAGGTTCATGAAATTAATTTAGTGGGCCTCTGTGGGAACTGAGGAAGAGAGATGGGGTGGGGAGGGGAGAGAGGAAGAAAGGAAACTAGAAAATTTTTATGTGCAATGACAAAGTATCATCTCATGAGCTTTCATATAGTTGTGTGTGTGTGTGTGTGTGTGTGTGTGTGTGTGTGTGCGCTAACCATAATATGAAATCCAATGAAAAGGTTTTGACAGACACCGATAATAATGCAATATATTCTAAGCAATGTATACATAGGGCTCTTACATCGGAATTATTTTCCCTAAAAAGTGATTGAATCGCAAACATTTTTTAAAATTTACATGAAAGTATATAAAATTTATATTTTTGGAGTTACCTTTTAAAATTTCAATAGGATTTTTTTCATCAACTTCCTTCCTTTTCTATCTTTTTATGTGTGAAAATATTTATCATCTAATATGAGTGGTGTTTTTTTTAATCGTCACCTGAGGATTTTTTTTTACTGATTTGAGAGAGAGAGAGAGGAAGAGAGAGGGAAACATTGGTGTGCAAGAGAAACATCAGTGTGAGAGAGAAACCTCAGTGTGAGAGGGAGATTGATTGGTTGCTTCCTGTATGCATCCTGACTGAAGAAGGCAACCTGGGTATGTGTCCTGACCAGGAATTGAACCCACGACCTTCTGGTGTATGGGACTATGCTCCAACCAACTGAGCCACATGGGCCAGGGCAGTTGTGTTTTGAATAGTAAGTACTACCTAATGTTAGCACCTACCCAGTGAGCATCTTCCCAGTGAGGACTCATGTGGGCGTGTGCCGATTTTATTCTATATAAGATTAAGTGGACAAGACGCTGGACAGAGAGCAGTGAGTGAGGCAGTGGAGGGTGAATCTCGGATTCCATCTCCTACGTGATGTTCCATGAGTCCCAGCTGCTGCGTTGGTGAGTGAATAAATTAATGACCTTTTTGCTTCCACTTTGTTTTCCCTTTGCTAGGTCAAATTTTATTATTTCAGTATATTCATCCCAGCGATGGGCTGTAAACTTATTTTTACTTTAAGAAAGAACCCACTTCATAATATAGTCACTTGACATAGCCTGTGATTAGAGCAGTTTGCAAAGATTTGTTCTTTGATTTTTTTTTTTTTCCCTGAGAGTGAAGCAGCAATCTGGAGAGGAGTGGAGGGAAACTGTGACTCAGCTGTCTTTTGCTGTGGTTTGTGTTCTGTAATCGGCCGGGGTGTCCGGTTGTTTTCATAGAAACCAAGGAAAGTGCTGGAAAAAGTGATGGGGAGGGTGTGGTACCCCACCCGAGGTGTCCAGGTCCAGCTGTGGTTTAGGATGATTGTACCTTGACAGCTGCTTGCATGAAAAACAGTTTTTGCTTCCCAAAGATTCAATGTTTAGTTCAAAAATTCAGATCCAGCTGGAGTAAACATTTTCTTACATAATTCTTTAATTCAATTTCGTTCTCATGTTTGTACATGAGGTCCCCAGAGCAAAACAGTTCATCAAAGAGGGACAAAATAAGGTTTGCAATTGCAATGATAAGATTTGTAAAGGACACGGTTTCATAGTGAATAACAAGGAGATGATGACGACAATGATAAAATGGTCATTTATTTGATGGGCTGACTCTACACAAGTTCCCTGAAATAGTAAACCTGGCTCAATTCATGTTAAGTAGAATACATTTGGCCTGAAACTTCTCAGAAGTATTCATATTTTGTAAGGTGAGGTCCAGCCTAGCAGTTTTGTCTTTCATGAGTTGTATTAATTTAAAAAATAGAGTGTCTGTGACATACAATGATCAAGTAATTTAGGATGAAACCCAAGCAATATAAACTACAAAGACAGGTTTTTCTAGAGGTAGAAAGTGACATGAAATTTGATCAGTCTGTAAAACTACCTGCATTTACTGGTTACATTTAGTTTTCTAAAACAACTCAGTGACACTTACTCAATAAGTAGTCATATGTTTCTTAGAGAAAAATAGAAAGTGTAACTGAGTTCTTTCTCTTCATTGTTATTTTCAGTTAAGAACTTCCAGGTGCCAATCTGGAAATATCAGGTGTAACTACTAGGACACGTATGGAGAGTGGGAGCAATTAAATGATTGGCTGAGCTTTGGAAATTACTAGAGTGACTATGTTAGCAATAGAAATCTAAAGACATTCCTAGCTGGGAATGTTTAATGACAGAGTTACCAGTTTAATCCATTTGAGGCTCGGAACCTGGTGGGGTGGGAACCATGCATGTCAGTTATTTATGTTGTATATACTGTTATGTATGGTATAGACCCATAGGTAAAACGGAACGCTTGCTTTTTGCATTGAGGCAAAGGTGGGTTACGCTCTGTGACGTGCATGTTTTATTATCATTTGGTCAGTGTTGTCTGAAGCTTGGTAGCCTCCGAGGGATGAGCTCATTGGCAGGCCTTCAGGTCTCACTCATTCTCTGCTCAACTTGGGGTAAGAGCCCAAACCTCCAACATCACAGGCTGAGGCCACAGACACAGGGAGTGTCAACCAGACTCTGAAAGTATCTCTGCCCAGGAAACAGCAAAGGGAAGCTGTCCATTAAGTCAGCCTTCATGGAGCCACCAGATTCACTGGGTGCCTTTGCCCATTTGAGCCTCAGCACAACCTCATGCGAAGGGCAGGTGGACATCCCCCTCTGGGAGAGGAGGAAACTGACTTTGTCAAAAGTGCAGACAGGGATCGAGGCCGGTTCTGAGGCTTTGATAAGCCCCAGCTCCTGCACTGGCTCCCACCGACAGGAGCAATGGCGTTTCTGGGCAGCATGAAACATCTGGGTCAGGCAGCATGACACCTGGCACCGAGGGGCCGACAAGGGCAGGTGGCAATGTGATAGTCCGTTTCCACTGAACGCTTCTGGTTCTAGTGCCATGCCTGCGAACGTAATTAAGGAGGAGCAGGCAAAGAGGAAGTGAGCATCATAAGCCATTACTTCCTGGCCCCAACTAATTGCACCGCCCTTCTTCAAAGCTTCTCCAGCTTCCACGAACACCTGTACTAATATTTCATTTCTCTTGTTTCATCCCAGGGTGACGTTCCCTGGAGCCCCTCTCTTGTCCGCCACTGGGCTTGGCTGTGGTCTCCCACGCTGGTAGGCGGCCTCACGGCTTCCTTTGCTCTTGACTCCAGCTCTCAAACCACGACGGATGTGGTGACTCTTCAGAATGGACTGTCACACAGCCTTGTTTGGAAGGTTTGGAAGCAGTTAGTCATTTCCCAATTCTGCTAAATCTGAAACAGGAATGGCTGGCAGGGAGGCACGGTGGAGCTCATTCTGTCTCTGCCGGACACAAAGTCAACCGAAAAAAATGCCACCACTGAAACAATGTCTAAAACTTGGGGAAGCCGACTGTTTTATTTTTGTTGTTGTTTTCCTTCTTTGGTAGATTTTTATATAATGCAGGCTTTCAGTCCAGTGCCCATCAGCATCTGCAATTCAAACCCCATTTCCCAAGACTGAGGCATCTACTTAGACAGCGACGTCTGGGCCACCATGTCGAGAGTCCACATGCCCAAGTGACACTCAGGGCATGTGTACAAAAGTCTGGTTTGCCAACTGGCTTTATTTTTGTCTTGGTCTTACTTGGAAAGCTCATGACATCATTAATAGTAGTTTAATTCCTGCTTTGTTCAACTTAAAGTTTTTGTAAGTGCTGAAATTTTGTTTTCATAGGTATTTATTAAAGATTACAAAATGCATCAGTTCAGTTCCCTAAATATTAGTCTCCTGAGTGTGCGAACTAAACTGATCTTCACCTGCTACCAGAATTTAAATCTTGTATTTCTTCTAAATAATGAAAACATATTTGTCAATTCATATTTTCACCTTTGTCTAGATCTGTGTGCTGTGTCTTGGGAAAAAATTGGCAGAATGGAAAATAAAGTCTAGATTTCCAATTGCTAGTGAAAGAAATTTGAAAAAGGAACGCTCCCCCCCAACCCCCACCCAGTGCACTGGAAACCTCAGCTCCTATTGCCAGCTTCCAGCTCCTGACCACGTGGGTGTGTGGTATTCACTGCTACAGTGGAGTCCGTTGGGAGGTGAGAAAACAAATTCGATGGAAAATGCACGTTTTCCTTCCTCCTTTCTAAGTGTTCGATTCTATCTATGCTAAACAAACCCAGACCCTTCAAATAGTCAAATATTGTCATTGAAATTCAGTCTTTAAGTGATCCCTCAACAATAGTTTTTGCTACAGTTTACTGAAGGACACACCATCTTCCTGGGGCTGAGTGTAGTCACTCCCCACCTGGGAATCAGCCCCCGGCTGGGACTGAACCAGACAGTCCACGTGACGGAAGGCACACGTCCCGTTCCCGCCAGGATGTTTCTGCGCCCTTCATGAAAAATGGTCACAACTGAAATGGTGGAAACGAGGTAGAGGTGTTTTCACATGCACAGAGATCTTTCAGACAAAAACAAATGTTTCAACATCTGTGAAAACTTGTTTAGAAATACCTGTCACGTTTTCGTTTTAAAAATATTTTAAGGAGACATTGGCCTGTTTTCTTTTTGTATCAGCTTATAATTAGGGATCCTACCTTTAACATTTGGGATGTATCTGGTATTAAAGACGTGTACCTTCTTCAAGAGTTACTTCTTGAAGAAGGGTTGTGGACAGCTTTCCTCATGGACACCTATCGTCACGCCATGGAGCAGCAATGACTGTTAGAGCTCATTTAACACGTCTGTTTGTCATCTAGCTACCTACCTATTCTTTATTTCTATCTATCTATCTATCTATCTATCTATCTATCTATCTATCTATCTATCTATCTATCTCTATCTGTCTGTCTATCTATCATCTATCTATCTATCTATCTATCTATCTATCTATCTATCTATCTATCATCATCTATCTATCTATCACCTACCTATCATCTCTAATTTACCATTTTCCTGTTTTTCAATCAACCCATGCACCCAGCTCTTCCACGTTTTGTGCCACAGAGGTTTTGATTTCTTTATATCTTCATTTGCAACAAAGAAACACAGCCTAAAGAGAAGTCACAGGTAAGTGCTGAAGGTTAGATAGCTAGAATTAGAATCAAGGTCTTTTAACTCAATGATGCTAATAAAATCTAATAAAATAATTAGAGTACCACTGCTTTTCTGAAACAAAGCAACAAACATTTTATTTTCAGTGAGCTTCATGTAGATAATGAAGGTCTTAGCTCCTCTTTCCTTGTTAAAAGAATGTGACTGAGAATGGGACGGCAATGGGCAACTCTTACGTTTTCACACCCGGAAAAATATATATTTTTTAATGCTGAAAGAACAGCACCCTTTCGTTGTTTCGAGTGTACTTTATCTAGTAGCCTGTCCTCTCTTCGCTGGTTGCACAGAATAATCCTTCTTTCCTTTTTAAGTGATCTTCAGCTACTTCTGTTATTTTTTAAAGGGATCAAAGTTGTTCAGTAATTTTGTTCTTTAGAAGCAATTTTCACTATATCTTACTCTCACTGACTTTTTAAATGATTTTGTACTATTTCATACATTGCCTATGGATTGGCAGCAGGAGTTAACAAATACACATGCCTCCCACAGGATGAGGTTAGATTAACACTCCATGTAATTAACCAAAGGACGAACGTATTTACGAAGGAGATCTGATCTCCGGACGGGGAACAGATGCCACCTATTTCTAGGCAGCTTCCTGTGGCCTCAGTATTCAGAGTGGAGACCTACAGAATCACAGCTGCCTCTGTCCACGCAGGGAGACAGGCCAACTCTGAGCTCCGTTCTTGGGGTGCAATGGCCGTGGATGTGCAGGCTTTGCTGAAACATTCAGGGAAATAATGCGTCGCGTATCTGCTCCTGCTTAAGGGTGTGCCGATAAACACCACGTTCTTCACTTTCTTCAATTCAGCCAAGCTTAGTCAGCACCCGTGAGAGAAGCCTGGTCCACGCGGGGATCTGGTCTTCTACCTGCAGCGTTCAATTGTTCCATCCTCAAACTCACCCCTGGCCCATCTCAGGTCCTTTCACTGAGTTGTCCCTGAGGAGCAAATGCATTTCCTGCGTCCTGAAATGTCTCTCCTCCTTCATGAAATACACTCAGTAGAATACATTTCCCAACATTTTTCAGTTTTTAAAAAACCCAGTCTATAAAGTCAGCCTTGGGAAGGGTGGGTTTCCTGAGCTCTCTCTCCAGGAAAAGCTTGCCTCCTGGCCCAGCAGAGACAGGACAGCTAGGCTGACGGGGCTGAGTGCCAGCACAGCCCTGGGGTCCTGCCCCTGTCTAAGTCCCCGCCCGTGGGCAATGTTCCGTGAACTGACATTATCATCAGCACCACAATGAGAGATCTTCTGAAAAAAGGATTCCAATGGTCTGCTTTATATTTCTAATCTTTTTGGAATTACTGTAGCCAACACTATTTTTTGCAAACTTTAATTCTGTTTTCTAAACAGAGGCTATTCTATCAATTTGATGTGTGTGTGTGTGTGTGTGTGTGTGTGTGTGTGAGAGTGTGTGTTATAAGGAATGTTTTATCTTTCTCCATCTTCATTTCCTTCTTTATTCAGTACACGATTTGAAAGGCGATTTCTGTTTCTATTTTTCTTTCTGGTAATTTTGGACAAAAGAGGAAAATATCTTCCACCCAAATCCAGGTGAGAAAAGGGGGTGCACACAGGTTTCTAGATTGTCCTGGAGACAAGGGTGTCAGAGCTAAGGGGGTCTCTCTCCTGGTCTTTCATACCCCTCCCCCATTTTCTACACATCTCGTTACTATGGTTACTCCTTGTCTGGTGGTTCAGGGAGATAGGAGAGAGGATTTTAATTTATGTTTCACCTCTGTTTCCATTTTAATGAGGCACGAGTGACCTTCCCTCATTGTCACCAACTCAGCCACGTCTTCTTGGGGTCTGGGTTCTGCTTTCAAAGTTGGAATTCTGTGGCCAGAGTGAACAAGTTTCCAGAGGGTTTGAAATGTGTCCTTTCAAATGACATCTTGTGGAGGGAGAGGCGGGAGGGGCGGGAGGGACGGGAGAGGCTATCTGTAGCATGGCTTTGCCAGAATGTTAAAAATACATATGTACCCGAAGAGACTGACATTACCACACTGTACAATGACTTTTACAATTTTACTTTGTCATCTGTGTGTCAAGTAACAGCGAGCCTTCTAGCAGGAGGATGCCTCCCTGGACTCGGTACACCCCCTTTGTTGGAGACAAGCTGAAGTCTAGGTCACACCAGTATCCTGGGTTACTGGTGTGAATTCCTTCCTCATGTGCAGGTTGCTCAAAGAAAATGTGAGTTTCCCTCTGCACACGTGGTCCTCTCATTAAATCTCTACTCCAGTGCATAGCAAAGGAAGGACAGAGCCCAGAATCTAGGTGGGTGGGAGCAAAGCAGACACACACACCAGGCCACTTCCTCAGCTTGAGGTTTAGCCCCTCCTGTTCCAGCCTACTTTTCCTATCCACACACTCCACTCCTCAGTTTGATTAGTGTTCCAAAAACATTCCTCTTAGCCCTGGCTCAGCAGTTAAGAGTGTCAGCCCATGGACTGAAAGGTGACGGGTTTGATTCCTAGTCAAGGGCACGTACCTCGGTTGCAGGTTTGATCCCCAGTCCTGGTTGGGGTCGAGTGGGAGGCAACCAATTGATGTGTCTCTCTCACATGGATGTTTCTCTCTCTCTCTCTCTCTCTCTCTCTCTCTCTCTCTCTCTCTCTCTCCTCCCCTGCCCCTTCCTTCTATTCTATCTAAAATTCAATGGAAAAATGTCCTCGTGTGAGGATTAACAAAAACCACACACACACAAACGTTCCTGTTAGAGTTTGAAAGTTGTTTGGAGATAACTGAGCCAAGCAGATTATTTTATAGATCAGAGTAGCTGAGAGCAGAGAGGCCAGAATCCCCGTGATTTGCAGAAAGAATGAATCAGTGCTGGTGCTGGCTGTGGTCTGAGCTGGTCCTCTGAATCCACAGCCTCCTTTCTCCTGCAGATGTCAAGAGAAGTCCCTGATTTGAGGACCAGAGGTTTCAGGAGGCAGTAAAATTAATTTATATTCATATCCTTTATCATTCAATTAAAGTAACTAGCAACTCCGCAGGCCTGCCAGGAAGATGTGGGCCCAGAACAGGCAGGGCTGAGGGACATCATTCTTTTCTCCCAATTCCAGCAGCTCTAGGGAAGGAATGTGAGAGAAACCAGCATTGTTGCTCCTGAGCATCCACATGACACAGCAAGATGTCCTCAGCCTCTGGGAGGACACTGGCAAGCGAGAGCACAGCTGTGCAGAGGACACCAGATGCCAGAACATCACTCAGAATAAAGCTCTTTCCTTTTCCTCTCTCTGGACGGCGCAAGTTCTATTTTCATTCCTCATTTCCACCCAATTCACTAATCAGTGGAGATGCAACCGAAACCTCTTCGCCGAATCTGTCTCCAAGTTTTTAAAAGTTTCCCTTGTAGGGGTCTTCCTAGAAAATGGAACATGACAGGGAGTTGATCTCCATCGTGGTGTGAAGTCCCCTGGGACCCTATTGGAGTCCTGGGGACTCTGCTTTATGCAGCGCCAGCTCAAAGGCGGTGTCGTTAGCCAAGACGGGATGAACCGATTCCATCCGAAGCTACATGGCTCCATTACTGAGTCTCAAACACTGCTTCTCCTTCTCTGAGCTGCCTGTACAACACGGTAATCTTCAGCAGCTGGGTGGAGGAGGTCACGGGGGTCAGACAAGTCCTGGGTGTCCACCCATCTCCGACCCACATCCTTGGAGGATGCTTTTTTATTTTTTAAATCAAAGGACAGATAAACTCACAGTGCACTTTTAAAAAGGTTAAATCCTACATATCCAGGCCAATATTTGTTTAACTACACTAAGCAAAATATGATTTGGCCGAGGGACCAGGGAGAGACCTTTAATTTTATCTGATTTTACACAAATATTTCTGCACTCAGAGAGGGAGGGACGGTTCCAGAGCTTCATCATAACCATCATTAAATGTCTACTCAGGTGTTGTTCGTCTTTGCTCTGAATGTCATTGCTTAGACGCTGACGTAGGGCCCACGATAACCCAGGCTTGTTTTGTATCAGAAGCACACAGCCGGGCACGTGCCAGAGAATGGCTGAGGGAGCGAGTTGACTGTTCAGACAAAAGTTTGCAAATAGAAAAGATGTCGATCAAAGCTCTCTGCAGTGGAGGGGTATCTAGAGATTATTCATAGTTATCTGAAGAGAAAAGTGGCAGCTGGAAGAAGCCACCTGTCTTGTATCTCCTTCCTTTGGCATCGGCTGGATACAAGGCCACATAAAAATTTTTCCTGCTCTGAGTAAGGGCTCTTCAACAAGTGGCTGACTCTGACATGTGTTAAGGGCTGAGATGAAATGGACATCTGTTCAAATAAACCAGACTCAACCCATCAGAATGACCAATTAGCCCATGTGCTTGTTTGTTTGTTGCATTCCATAGTTAGAAGCAAGAGCAAAATCCTAAGAAAAATAGGTCATGCTGTGGGCTGATCTCAGAAACCACGTTGAATGTATGTCCTCAGGATGGTTCTTCCTGGAATAAACTGTTATTGGGGAAGTTGGGGTATCCCTTTCCCCCTGAGTGCTGGGGGCGGAGTCCTTATGATACCTCGAGAAAAATAATTTTCTGAGACTCACACAGGAGAATGAGTGATGTTTATTTTTCATGGAATTACATCCCTGGGTTTCCAAAGTCCCATTTCCCTTAGTCCAGTCCTGGTAGAAGTGTAGCTGGGGATTCAGTAGAGCAAAAACAAAGCCAGTGCCCAGAGTTTCCATTCCATGTTGCAGCCGGGTCCAGTTCAGCATCAGGATAGTTACAACCCATTAGTCCATTGTGCGGGCCATGTGGGCGAGCGCAGGGGAGCAGGAGCATGAGAGCCCCACAAGCCAGGAGTCAAGAGCAACATGCCAAGAAAAGTATCCCAAATCTTCCAGTTTGCAGTGGCCACACCCGTTCTGGCCAATGACCTTTGTTCACAGATGTGACTGACAGCAAGCACCTTCACTAGTGTTCCCCTCTCCCCCCCCAGCTTCACTGGGCATGCGTCTATCTTCCCTTTGCTGGACCTCTGGGGAGTGTAAAGTTGTAGCTTCCTGGCAAAGTGCCCAAATGACATGCCTACAATATTTGGCCTTTGTTTGCTCCTTTCCTGTTATTACTAACTAGGTTAATTACAACGGTATCAAAACTCCTACTCTCTATTTAATTTAAAGGTTGATGAGATTTATATTAGGAATAATGATTTGATTAGGCTCACTGACTTCTGTTTATTTTGACAGAATAGAGACATAAGCTCACATTTTACAAAGAACTTCCCAAGTAAAAGGAAACAATTTAGTGAAATTAACCAGGACTCTATGCCTATCTGGAATACCCCACTCTATTAACCTTCTAAGAAATCAACTCTCAAGAGACAAGGCATAGCTTTGAGTCCCCTAAGGATATTTTGTTAGAAGGAGGAGGCACCTTCCCAAGCTAGAACTAGAGAGAGGCCACAGCTGAGCTGAGCTCACCCACTCAAAAGAAGAAGGAAGAAGAGAAACAAAAGGTAAAATCTAGAGTAAGGAGTCCTTGATATGCAAGTGCCCAGGGTTGTGATCTGACACTTAAGATCTGTCTAATCGATGGGCAGGGCTCAGGCACTCAACAATGAGAAGGTTTAGGTGCGTCTGTGTTCAGTTCCAGGTCTGTGCTCAAACCCACGTGAGAATCGGATGAGAGCGGTGATGGCTTTGGGGTGAGACACAGCTAGTTTAGATCTTTCATCAGCAGCTTGTTGGTAACCCTGGCAAGTTACCTAAACTAAGCTGACTTCCCCCCTACGGTTGTGTGAGGATTAATCAGTTATGGACATGAAGCACTTATCATAGTGCCTGGCTCATGTACACACACAATAGGTGTTAATGAGTTGTTAAGAGACATAGAAAGTTGAATAGAGGAAGGGAAAAGGGGGTTGTCCAAGCCTACGAGTTGCTATACAGAATGCATTTTCCTGTTCTCCTTAGTGAAAGACAACATTTCCCAACCCTCTTTGTAGCGAGGTATGGCATGGGACAAAATCCTAACCAATGTGTGGGACTTCTTTAAATGAGAGTGTGAAAGCCTCCTCCTCCACCTATTTCCACCTATTTCCTGGCTGCAGTGTGGGAGTGAGGGCTGGTGCCTGGGCAGGCATTTCTGACCAGGAGGCAGGAGGCTAGGAACGGCAGAGCGAGACAAAAGAGCAGGGCTCTCCGCTGTCCAGCCTCTACGCGCCACCTCTGGACTTGTCAGCGAGGGAAATAACTTTCCATCTTGTGAAAGTAATCTTTTTCCCCCTGTTTATCTGTTAGCCTAATCTAATCCTTTTTCTTTTTTAAATATTAATGGTTTTTAGAGAGAGATGAAGGGAGGGGGAGAGAGAGAGGAACATCCACGTGAGAGCAGAACATTGATCGGCTGCCCCCTGCACGCCTCCTACTGGGGATCAGCCCCGAACGAACCCCGGCGTGTGCCCTGACCAGGAATCGAAACCAGCAACCTGTTGGTGCATGGGACGATGCCCAACCAACTGAGCCACATCAGCCAGGGCCCTAATCTTATTTTAACTGATGTTCAAGATCCCTGATTCAGGGAATTCAAGTAAGTTCAGGTGGTTAGGTGGAGGCTGAACTCTGGAGGAGCAGAGTAACCTCAAAGGGACCCACCAGGAAGCTCTCTGAGCTCCTCCTGGGGGCTTGGTCACTTAGACACGGTTGACTAAATCATTGATCTTTGGTGATTCAACCTCTAGCCCCTCTTCCCTACCAGGAGATGGGGTGGGGAGGGGGAGGTGGGAATGTAAATTCCAACTCCCTGATCACTAATCACGTGTGGTTGTTTCCCCTGGCAACCAGCCCCCATCCTTAGTCACTTCAGCATAAACACCAGAGTGGCTGAAAGGTGCTTGTTTAAATAACAAAAGACACTTCTTACACCTTTATCTCTATTTCACTTAGGAAAGTCCAAGGGTTTTAGGGACTCTGTGCCAGTGAGGACAAAGCCCAAACATATATTTGTTATTACAACACAACACCACAACCTGATGCAGCCAAGAGGAAAAGGCTTTATTTATGTCAAGAGGGTTAAGAAACCCGTAAAGTCATGACTGTCTAGGCCGATCAAAGGTCAACAGTCAACATCCTTACGCTCTCCCAGAACTCAATTTCCTTCCTAGTCCTCCACCTGATCCTCTTTATCGCCTCCTCATCTTGAATTTGAGGCCCTTGCAGTGAGGCTGCCTTTGCCACCTGTTAAGGTATGGAAGTGATTAGTGCTAAATGGCTATCCTAGTCAATGCAGTGTGTACCTTGACATCACGCCCCACAATTCTAGCGTTTTATACACAAACACGCACCATGTGACCTTGAAACAGCACGACTGTCATTGCAGCAACTATCAAGTCAATGAAGGATGTGTCCCGAGGACACAGGCACAGCCCGTCACCCTGCAGAGGAGAGGAGACACTGGGGGTAGGAGAGGAATGAACCAACTCATACCAACTTGCTCTTATCACTGGTCCCACCACACACAGGAAACTGAGGAGGAGCCAAGGATGATATTAGCAAAAAGCACACACTACTCACCCCCGGGAAAGACCAAGGTATGTGGTGATCAGGAAAAGGAGGTCATGGGAAGCAGTTTAGGGCAGTATTGATCCAGGTCTGCAGTATTGATCCTGATCTGCAGTATTGATCCTGATCTATAGTACTGATCCTGATCTGCAGTATTGATCCTAGCCTGTAGTATTGATTCTGCATTGGCTGTAGTATTGAGCATGGTCTGCCATATTGATCTTGGTCTGTAGTGTTAATCTTGGTGTGCAGTGATCTGTGGTACTTATGTTACAGGCAAGTAGACAGACATGAGCAGAGTAAGGACTAGGTACAGGAACTCACCAGGGCAGAAAGTCCCAGATGCCTAGCAAGGGGCAAAACTGGGAAAACAAGAACCTCACCCCCAAGGTAACCATTCCTACCCTGGTATATCGCTGGTCATGTGGTTTAGACCCCCTGATCTTTTTCTCCCTAAAAATAACATCTAGGCCTCAGTTGTATTTCAGTTCCAGGCCCCGAAAAGCAGCAAAACCAGACAAGTGACCCAGTGGCTGCCTCAGGACCAGCTGCACTGACTGATGACCCCCTGCCCTGGCGCCACCACTCAGTGGAGACCTTGACTCTGACAGAGCACACCTGGAAGCTGATGAATATTCTATTGAGACCCTCCCCTGAAAGCTCCCCTAAGATTCCCACCTGCAAGACAGAGAGACAAAAACCCTCAAACAGAGGACCCAGTGTACACTCTCCCCCAGGGGAGCACGTCCGCACCATTCCCTTCCCCTTTCTTTCCTCTAAGGGACCTCAGGAGACTTGCAACCAGGGGAGCATGGGCAGTGGCAGCTCGACCCGGGCTGACCTCCTGAACCTGTCTCCAAGGCCCCCTTTTCTCTGACTTCCAGTGAGCCAAAGCAGCCCAGCCTGGGCTCTCCTGTTGCTCCTTCTAGGCTCTTCCTTGTTTCACTGTCCTAAGTGTGTTTTGCTGCGGCAAATAAATTCTTGCTTGCTGTGCTGCACTTTGTCTCTTGATTGAAATTTTTCCTTTAAGAAGACAAGAACCAAGGTCTTGTCATCTCACAGGTAACATTTACACAGTAGATCATGCCCCTGGTTAACTGACTGGGAACGATGGTATAAGTTCCTTGCATTGTCCCTGATCTTCTGTTGTTCTTGACACTTCCATAGTCTCACCAGGCAAAAAGAAGAGCTTCTGTAAACATCACCAGAACCCATATCAGCACACCTGGGGACATCTCTGGCCCTTGGTGGAGCTTGTGAATTCTGGTAGATGGATGGGCTGTTAGTCCTGTGATAGTATAATCCTAGGACATAAGAGAGGGAGCTGGTAGGCAGAGCATCTAGTCCTCATCTTAAGAAGTCAATATTGAGATGCTTTTGGTCATCAGAGAACAGTAGGGTCAGTTTTCATGCTTCAGTTCCAGCAAAATTAAGCCACTGGGTGCATTGTAGACTCACTTCTGGTAAAATCAAGCCATCAAATGAATCGCCTAACTCCCAGTTTGCCAAACTTTTGTTTCTGTGTTTTCTAGATTGATTCCTACGAAACATGCAGACTATTTGGTCCCAGTGGTCTTTAATTTTGTTGCTTTTAAGGGATTAGAATGTGGATTTTGCTTACCTTCTGCCACTTGTAGAGTTTTTTTCTTCTTTTCTATTTTGCAACTTGTGGCTGCTACACACAACCGAGAAATGACTCACAGGGATGGTAGTGCCACCTCCTTCTGACCCATTGGTTTAATTGCTTCCTCTGGCAACTCACACTTCTGTGAACACACACTAGAGGCCTCCAGCAAGGCCCCTTTATGAAGTGTTGTGTTTTGGGAAGGGGGAGGTGTCACAGAACAATAACAGGATGTAGAGTATTGACCTTTCTCAGAACCTTTCATTTGTTTAATATTTCAGCTCCTTTTCTCCTACAAAGCTTTTCCCAACAGAACCACTCCATGAAACCCGTTCTCCACAATAAGGCAACGTCAGTTTTCTAGATGGGGCACAGGTGGAAACTGATCCACACCCATAGTACAAGCGTGGTTCTTTCAGGCTGTGTTTTAGTGGCAGTAATTCTCCGCCACATGAAGGAAGGTTCCTTTACCTGCCAGCAGCTGCGGGCTCTGGGCCTGGTGTGTGGCTGGTAACTTCACTTTCATCGTGTCCTCTGGTCCACAGGCCGACACTCTAACTGCTGAGCCAAACTGGCCAGGGCTCATTGTGTCCTTAGTGTCTGTTTGTGGTCACATATCAGGCATGTCCTGAAAGCCTGAGGGAGCCTGGGGTCAGCGATGCCCAGGGTGGGAATATCACAGGCTGTGTGACCTGTGAGGAGGCATCTGGAAGCACAAACTCAAATCCTTCCTGTTTGTAAGTATCTACCTCTCCTTCTTGCGTTGAAGGAAGAGACGTTTTAAGGTTGATGTCAGGACTCAGTGTGGGCTTGGCCATATTTCTGAGAGGAGTAAGGACTGGGGACACAGCTGAAAGCCCCTCCAGCTACCTCTGTCTCCTTTGTCAGCCCGAGGTCCTGAGAAATGCTTTCAGTAAAGGGTCACCTTTTGGATTTGGGGCTGCTGACTTCCAAATTCATCATTTTTAAAGTTTTAAAAATTATAATATACTTGCTATAGATTTTTTTTAAAAAATCAAACTTCATAGAATTCAAAGTGAACAGTAAAAAATCTCATTTTCTCAGTTTCTTAGTTTTCTTTTTCTTTTGCTCAGAGTAACCACTGCAAATATTCATACATTCATTCAACAGTAGTTACTGAATTCCTACTACATGCCAAGAAGTGTTGAGGCTTTTGGAGATGCAGTGAACAAGTAAGGCTTCATCCTCATGGGCTCACAGCCTTGGGGACGGTGGTGGTGTGGACACTGAAGAGAAACCAGCAATTGGACAGACAGGCGGGGGCCGTGGAGGTGGGGGTACAAGTGGTGGGGGAAGCTGCCGCTGTAGATAAGGTAGACCAGATGGCTTCTCTGAAGTGTGTCCTTTGACAAACACTGCATTCTGTATGTATATCTCAAGACTGTAACTTCTTCAAGAGCAGAAACGGAGCTAGGAAGAATCTACATCTTGTAGGTTTGTGTTTACCTTTGGTCCTCGTAGATTTAAACTGGGGACGTGTAGGAGATGGTACCTGCCAACACAAGGAAGCATTTCGGACAAGAGGTGGAGGTTGGGTGGGCTCTCCATGGTGCTGAAGAACACTTATTTTCTGTGGTCATTTGAGAAGTAAAACTGCAAAGACACACACTAAGCATGTGAGCATAGCCCTCACAGGGCTTTCTGAAAAAATCAGCTTTGAATAAAAGTCTGTTTCTCTTATGAGGAATTTCCTTCTTCCTTATGTGAAGTAGCATCCCCTAAATTCTGAATATGAGCAGTAAAAATAATAAGTGGAAGGTCGGATTTTAAGCAGTTTGGATGCCAGCTTCCCAAGGCGGCCAGCGACAGTCCCTCCGCGTCCAATCCCAGCACGTCGAAGGGAAGCCTGGGAGGCTGTGCTCACCTCGCCGAGCATCCCCGCCGGGTGATGTCTAAGCCAGCATCCTGGGCACGCTTCCACGGGGCTGCCGGTGACTGCCCAACATCCTAACTGGTAAAAAGGTCCTATGTTTAAGAAGTTTGTCCAAGATTGAGAAATCTCTGAAGTGGCATTCGTTTTCCCTTATCGGTCTGATTTATATCTTTGCTCATTCTTCTTACACAAATGAACCATGACTCAGGGGGAGAGGGCTGGGGGAGAGGACTGTGGTAGAAGGCTCCGTCCCTTCCAGCCTAGACTGCAGCTGGTGTGAAAAAGGGACTGTGGCTGGAAGTCCCCTGTCACTTCAGGGCCCAAAGCTGTTTTCTGCTTTTAAGGACCCAGTGGTTGAGAGCATCTGCGGCAAACATGTGCTCTTCCCTGGATCGGATATTGAAGGAGCCGCCCGTGGGCCATCAGAGCGCACATTGTGAAACTGCCCGCTGAACGCTGGTATCCCCCGAGAATTCATATGCTGACACCCAACCCCCAAAGTGATGGTGTTAGGAGGTGGGGCTTTGGGAAGTGATGAGGACATGAGGCTGGAGTGCCCATGATGGGATTAGTGTCCTTATAAAAGAGACTCCAGAGAGCTCCTTCGCCCCTTCCCACCATGTGAGGTCATAACAAGAAGATGCCACCTTAAACCTGGAAAAGGGTCCTCACCAGACACTGAATCTGCTGGGACCTTGATCTTGGACTTGCAGCCTCCAGACTGTGAGCAGTGATGAAGCCCCCAGGCTGGGGGTTCTGTTGCAGCAGCTGGAACGCTGCCTCAATAATATCTGAAACGCACAGCGAACCCAGCTGGAGCCACCGAAGGAGGATGGCAAACACAAAGGTTGTAAAACTTTAGAATTCAGAAAGCCCCTCCGTGATTATCAGAGAGCTAACACTACTGTATGTAAAATAGAGACTCAGTCCCTCTGGATTCTTATACATGAGGTGGTAGGAGGGGCAGAACAAGGATTAGAATTCATGAAATCCTAAGAATTCCAAGTGAGAGAAAAATATTTTCTTGGCTGTCCTGGTGTGAGCAATATTTCCTTCATGCAGCTTCTGTCTTGTCACTCCTGTTAATTAAAAAAAAAATTTCAGTAATACTTTGTACCTGCGTGTCACCTGTCTAACGGTGAGAGGGTGCAAATTGAAGCTCTTTCTTCCCCTGTCTAAAGAGAGGGCCTGGACTTCCCTGATGGTAAAAGTAGAAATATTCTTGTTGCGTTAAAAGATACTTCACAGGCAATTTGGTGAGGTGGGGCCAGATATTTCTGGGCTAAGTTACCGAGCTGCATGTTATTTCCCAGGGCGGTAAGCTATTCCTGAATTACAGATGGATTCACATCTGCTTTTCATCCCGCTTCACTGGGTTAAATTTGACCTGGTCCTGATCCGAGCTCTGGGCTTCCAATGAACCCAAACACCACAAAAGGTGGGGAAATGGCCACTCACAGGACTGTGTTCCCACCTACACTCAGTGAGTGAGGATGGGCGGCACGGTGCACATGAACGGAGATGTACGATTAGCAATTCCTTTCCGTCTACACTCATCTAATGTTTGGAGCCCTGGGACCTTGACAGATGTTTTAATATGGAATGTGTCAAAATTCATACCTCACATTTTGTTCCAGTGCCTCCTGCATAGTACACAGAAAACAGAAGTTTGTTAAATGAATGAATCCGTCTGATCTGACTTTCTAAAGCATCTGAAATAAATATGTATGTGTTTTGATATTAAAAATATACATACATTCGATTTCCTCACTAAATTTGAAACTTCCTAGAGAAATGCAGACTCAAGCCAGGAAAAATGGAGATGTCCCCGGATGTGACATAATCAGCACACCCAAGGTAAGTCTGTCGGTTGAACCTGGTGCATCGTTGAGTGGAGTCCAGGTTGCCCCGGGTCTGCTCAATTCAGCAAGCGTTCCGTGCATGCCTTCCTGGGTGGCTGTTTACAGTCGGCCCTCGTCTGTCGCGGTTAATCAGTTCCAGACTCTACCATGATATCCGCGAAGTAGGATTCTTTCTTTATATACAGTCGTCCCTCGCCACTTCACGCTTTGACATTTGCGGCTTCATTTTGCTATGGAATCATTTATTCCCATGGAGACCACGGTTCTGACTTAATCATTCTTATGACAATACAATAATCTGGTGTCACTATCAACCCATTTGGAGAGCTCAGGAGCAATTCTGACTCAAACACAAGGACGTTGGCCCTGTGGAGTTAAGTGGCTCATGTATCCACCAGCTGGACTAATGGACTCCGTTTTCCCCACCTTCCTGTCAGTGTGGGTCACACCATTGATGGTCTGATCTATTACGGAACTGCTGATCATCCAAAACCATTTTTAACAAAATTGAACCAACTGGAAAATCGTCAGTGGTTTTAAATAGATGTTACCTTCAGATGACTTTGTGTTTTAGCAGATAGACCACTTTTCTGGGAGAGAGCATTAGGAGGAACAGAAGAGCCTGGGATAAAGTCTTGGCAGCTTGGTCCCAGCTGAGCTGCTGTATCTGATGTCACAGTTGTAGGTTACGGTCAGCATTTGTAACTCCCAGCCCCACAACAGCGGCGTCTTCTTCATCTGCAAAGAATGGGGCTCCCAAGCTCACCCCAGAAAGGAAAGCCTGTGGAGCTGGAGATGGATCGATGGGCCAGGAACCACATACTGCCGCAGTTACATAACGTAACTGGCATTTCAACGGCAGGAAATAGAGTATCGCATTCATCATGGAACGATTTTTATTTATTTGGTGTTTCCGAGACTTATTCGTGAGGAGACTCTGGAAATGCTTTCGGCCACGAGAAAGCATATGTAGGATATTGAAACAGTATGAGGGGATGAGCACCGTGTTATCGCAAGTTTGCCTATTTGCCCATCATGAAAACAATTTTCACTAATGTAAAATGGGCCTTCTTCTAAGAATCCCAACTTTTTCTATTTGAAGCAGGTAATACTCAACCTGGGTTCAAAATGAGGATGAATATTCAAAACTTCATTGTATAGTAAAATGCTATTAAGCTGATATTGGCATAATCAAAAGAGTATAATTGGAGGCAATTGTTACTTTCTAGTTGAATAGAAACCTTCTTATTTCTTAATTAGAACACTGAACTGTCTATACATCTTTCATTCAAAGACTATTTATTTCCTCCATGCATTTGAAGTCACTGAGATTTTGACCCTCATGGCTCAAGTCACAGTCTGACAAAAGATTTGCTTTCAAAATAATTTCTTGTATGGCAACTCAGTGTCGTCTGATTAAGAAATTTAAACATTGCTTACTGAGTTACCCTCTGGGGGGAAACATCTCATGTTAATGAGCCTCGTGGGGATCATGCTGCCTAACTTTGGATTTTATGTCATGCTTCATGCTAAAAATAACACACAGAACACTGGCTGCCATTATCTTCTAGTGCAACGGAGGCGATCACAGTGTGGTGTCCTTTAAAAACGGAAAGCTTCATTAGGTTAAAGTAAAATCCACATTTCTTTTTTTAAAACAAATTTTTTTTTCTTTATTGATTTTCAGAGAGAGAGGAAGGGAGAGGGAGATAGAAACATCCATGAGCGTGAATATCGATTGGCCGCCTCCTGCATGCCCCCACTGGGTACCAGGCCCACAACCTGGGCATGTGCCCTGACGGGGAATCGAACCGGCGACCTCTTGGTGCAGGGTCGATGCTCAACCACTGAGCCACACTGGCTGGGCCACATGTCTTCTTAAATACCCACATTCTTCGTTCACAGGAGCAGTGACACCCCCGCGGCTGTGGAAAATCAGTTCTCCCTAATTTCTGCTTTTACTGTGGTTGCTTCCGATTCTTTCTCCCCACCTTCCCCACCTTCCATTTATCAAGCACAATCGAGGAAAGAGAGACTTGGGGTCAGTTCAGAGAAATGGCTAATTAAATTAACAGCCTGGGCAAAAGTAAAGGATCTGTCATTTGCACAGAAGCAGAGGTTTGGCGAGCACTGCATAATGGAACTGGTCTCGGGGGTACAATCCCAGTCTACACGAGTTTAGATATTCAAAGCTCTCAGGCCACAGTGACTAAGGGTGGAGATCGTGGTGACCCCAAACCCGCGGATTTTCATGGAGCCACGCAGTGCTCGGGATTCTGGCTTGAGAGAGGCTATCTACTTGAAAATCAAAGGCTGCGTCAGCACCTAGCTAAATCCCAACGCATTTGAATTGGTCAAGTGGAGCATCACATTACTCCAGCAGAGGAAATTGTTTTCCCCTCATAATTCTTTCCTGGAGAAGTGATGCTCACGACTTTGCAGCTTATGGAAACACACAGAGCAGAGCCCATCCACAGGGCCTTCCTGGCACATCATTACAACGAAAATCAGATCATTTCTCGTTACAGTCATTTGTGGTTACATCTCATGCAGATTTCACTCATGACCAAACGATTCCGTGAACAGAAAACTGAAATGCTTTTGGCACTTGTTAATGGAGAGGTCCTGTGGGTGAAGGAGGGGCCTATTGCCGTGCCATTTGCAACGTTTTTGAGAAAGTTTCTTGGCTAACCCGCAGGCACAAATGTTTATGAGCATCTAGGGACGGGCTGCAGAAGGGAAGGGAGAAAGAAATGCACAGACCAGAAAGGACCATTTGTGCAAAAGCAAACGATTGATTGATAAGAGGCCAGAATCAATCAGGAATGATTCTATTGTGACTGATATCACTTCCCTTTCTTACTTGACCGCTCATAGATTATCGTAAAAGGGTGGATGACCATATTCCTCCATTATTTTAACATTGTCACAGTAGAATGCTATTTGCACAATTTCTATTTTCTTACATTAACATTTCAAGTACTAGACAACAGAATGAGAGGGAAAGAAAGTGAAGTCTCTTGAATTATTAATGGACGTTCTTCGCTTAATGCATATGTGAAACCTGAAGAATAGTGACAGGCATATTTGCTTGCAATAAATTCCCACTTAAAGGAACTATTGTTAAAAACAGGCACCAGAGACACAAGTCACTTAAATGATATTATTTGAAAATGGTTATAAAATAAAAACAATTTCTCACACCTCATCTTTATTACATTTTGATCATCTCTCCCTCTTTCTCAGACACACATGAAAAATCCTCGCGTCAGAAAACTCCAATCATTAGTGCAAGTGAAACTGAAGGTGTATAAAGCTGATAAAAGCTTTTCTTTGGTATAAAGCTCCCATAAAGTCTTTTGCTTCAAGTTGGCCTTGGGGGGTGATCACAGTGTGATAAGATTCTTTGGTGTTTCACTGATTTAAATCTCTTTTGCTCGAGTTCTGCAACCTAAACACAGTTTCGCCTCGTACTGTCCTCCTATGGTTAGTTTCCTATACATTTATCTGCAGGTATTTCTCAGGCACCCCTGTGTCATCTTCCTTTGTGGGTGGACACGTGAGGACTCTTTAGTTTTAAACAAAGAAACTGTAACTCTCCCATAGATAAGTACACAAAGGGATATATTCTTGCATCTCCCATGTTCTTATTTTTAAGAATTTATTTGCTCAATTCTCTTTGGAATCCATCTTTTATTAAATAAATCTGCATTAACTCAGCAGTAAAAACATTTAGTGTTATAGCAAGGTTTTTATCTCCCCAATGGATACAAAGAACACAATTTCACAGACTGAATACATTCTGTGGGTGAAGCAATTCCTGATCCAAAATCTGTAACATTATTTCACTTGCTCTATGAATCTCTAAACACAAAACTATCCCAGCGGTAAAAGCACCCTGTATAATATCCTATATTTGCCTTGGCCGGTTTAGCTCAGCGGTTAGAGCGTCAGCCCATAGACCAAAAAGTTGCGGGTTCGATATTGTCAGGGGCACATGCCTCGGTTGCAGTCAGTCCCTGGCCCTGGTCGGGGTCGTGCGGGAGGCAACCAATTGATGTGTCTCACTCACTTCGATGTTTCTCTCTCTCTCTGTCTCTCTGTCTCTCTCTGTCTCTCCTCCTCCCACTCTGTCTGAAGATAAATGGAAAAATAACCTCAGGTGAGGATTAAAAAAAATAGAGAGAGAGAGAAAAAAAATCCTGTCTTTGCACAGCACCTCATCTTTGCCAAGGCTCCTTGTATTGCTATTTCACTGTGGCTTTGCACAGACAGCTAACATAGTTTAGGATGTTGCTAAGCCTAATCCACAGAGGAGGAAGTTGAGATCCAAATAGAAACTTCAGGAGGGCATAGCATGAGTCCACGCAGGACAGGAGGGAGCCACTGTGGAACATCCTCATCCAGCTTCTTCTTGAAGACAAGCAGGCGGGGAGATGACAGATGTGTTACTCAGGGGTCTCCAGAGAAACAGAACCAGTACGAGACATATTTGATATGTACAGGGTGTCCCAAAAAATTGTATACAGCGTGTCTGTAGATTCTATTACATTTTGAAAATGAAATGTATTTTAATAAACACTGGCGTTATAAGTATTCAAAAATGTGTATACATTTTTTGGGACACGCTATATATATGTTGTACATACATGGAGATTTTACATATATAATCTATATTATATATATGATATAAATCATATAGGATACATATATGGAGATTTAGTATGATAAACTGGCTCACATGATTATGGAGGCTGAGAAGTCCCGTAATCTGATGTCTGCAAGGGGAGACCCGGGAGAGCTGGTGGTGCAGTTCAGCCCACACCCGAGGTCCTGAGAGGAGGCACAATGGTGTAAGTCCTGGTCCAACGGTAAGAGAAGATGAAACATCCCAGCGCAGACAGAAAGGTCAAATTCTCCTTCCCCAGCCTTTGGTTCTGTCCAGGCCCTCAGGGGACGAGATGGGTCCCATCTGCCTTGGGGAGGGCCGTTTACTGTGTCCGTTTGTGTTCATTCTCTGCTTTCCTCCAGTTCTGTCTGAGGACTGTCAGAGACAGACTCGGGATCTTCCTCCTTCTTGTTTTCTCAAACACTTAGATCCTAAAGGTACCCCCTTTCTCTTCTTTATTCTCTAAAACATGCTACAATATCTGCTATCTCACCACAAAGTGCCCTCCTTGGCCCACATGTCCCTATAAGTGATTCACCATGTCTCCACCTCCTTTCAGTACAGTGAACCATCTGTCTGTATTCAGTGTCTCTGGCTCCGTTCTCCTCATTTTTCCTGAACTCACTGCTATCAGGCAGCCATTCCAAGGACTTCACAGAAACTACGTGACAGGTCCCTGTGTGCTCCCGTTGCTGAATTTCAGTGGGTGCTCCCTGTCCTCCTCCCATGGTCTGGTGGCTGTGTTGACCACAGTGGACCAGTGTGCCCTCCTGACCATGTCTGCCTTGGGGTATCCTACCAGCTGGAGGCACCTTTGCAGTTCTTTTTGTGGAATCGTCCTCCTCTCCCAAAGACCAGTGGATGGCTTCGGCAGGTTCACTTCGATTCCTCGCATCTTTTCTACGTACTCTCCCAGAGAGAACTCACCCAAGCCCATGGCTTTAATTACAACTACAGGCGGAAAAATCCCAAATGTGTGTCTCTAGTCCAGCCCCTTGTCTTGACTCTGAGACCCAGTTGCAGAACTGCCTACTCAAGGCCCAAATGGTGTTAACGGGTGACTCAGACAAAACGGGCGTCTTGGTATTTGCCGCCTCACTGTCTTTACTCCAATCCTCTCCACTTCTTTAAATAGTGTTACTATCTACCTTTTACTGAAGACACACACTTAAAAATTAATCTTGATTTCTCTGAGACCCAATACCCAATCCATTAGATCCCAGCAGGCCTGGCGGCTCTCGGGGCCCCTAGCTGAACCCGCCATGCCTTGGCTCCATCCCAGCTCCCTCTTCTCTCCTGACTGCACCTCCTGCCCTCACCATCTTTCCTGCCTCTTTGCTCACCTTCTTGGAGCAAAGAAAGTGACTTACTTTATTAAAATTTTTGTTGTTGTTAATCCTTACCCAAGGATATGTTTTTACTGATTTGAATGAGAGACAGAGAGAGAGCGAGAGAAACATTGATGTGAGAGAGAAACATCGATTGGTTGCCTCTGGTACATGCCCCAACTGGGGATTGAACTCACAACCTAGATATGTGCCCTGATCAGGAATCAAATCCTCAACCTTTTGGTGCATAGGACGACACTCCAACCAACTGACCCACCCGGCCGGGGTGTGATTTACTTTTAAACGACATAAGTCATGTACCGCCACTTCCTTCCTCAGAATCCTCTACTCTCCGTCCTCCAAAGTAGGAACCCAACCCAATTCCTCACAAAGGCTGCTGGCGTCATCTCCTGTCACTCTCCCCTCACTCATTCTGCACAGGCTTTTGTAGTCACAACACTCGATAAACTCTTACTATTAATTCGAGTACTTAAAACATTTTCCCACGCGCACAGTCAGGTCATCCGAAGAGGCAAACAGTTTTGTCCTCTTTCTGGTCCTCACGCAACAACGAAGTCTCCCTCACCGCTGTTGGCACCGCTGTGTGAGGCTGAGCAGAGGGTGGACAGCGATGTTCCTGATCGGAAAGGGTGGATTTCAACATGTAACACTAAGTATGATTCTGCTGTGGGTTTCTGGGTTTGCGTTTGTGTCATTGTGTTTTGTGTCTGCCCTTTATCAGATTTAGGGCACCCCCTTCCATTCCAAGCACAGAGGCTGATTCCGAGTTTCGGGGTGGGGTTTATTTCTGATTCACACTTCTGTTGAGAATGTGGCCCTTCCTGACCCCAGACTTAAGAGGGCGTGATGTCCAGTGAAGACCCCACTTTCGTACGTCTCCAGCCTTGAAACTGCAGTTCATTTTTGCCTGGTTCAGCTTGGACAAAGCTGTTCTGTGCTTGGCCAAACCCTCTGGGTTCCAGGCATCTAGTCTGTCCTGATAATTATTTATTATCCTGTCAGCTTGTCAATACCTTTAAAATAAGCTTCTTTAGACTTCAATCATCATTTTATTACTTTCAAAGGGGAAGATGACCTGTATAGCCTGCTGTGCCTTGTTTCTGGAAAGGAAACTCTTTCTGCTTAGCTTCCAAAATGAAACTGCTTTTCTTTCCTACCCTCTTTCTTTTTTAAAAAAATTATTGTGAGTTTATATCTTTTATAAAATCTTTTTCCATATTTTATAGTGGGAGTTCAAGAAAGGGCCAAAATAAACGTGTGTGTTATCCACTCTCTTTATATAAAAGTCCGCCCGTGTTTTCTCTCTGCACCACAATGTCCTCCTGGCCAAGGAAAGCAGGTGATGCTCCAAAAATAACACGGAGGTGGGGCGGGGGACTCTCCAGCTGAACTGAAACCTGGAAAGAAAGCTTTTTTTTTTTTTAACAACAACTAAAAAAACCCCAAACACCAGGTAAATTTCCCAATGTATGTTTAATGAAATATTACCACTTTTCAGTAAAAATAAAATAAAACAATGTTTGTGGATTTTGAAGGAACATACGCAAACTTATACACTAAAAAGTGGTTGCCTCTTTCAGAATAATCCCATTGGCAGGGTAGGTACGCCCAAGATGAGGCAGCCTCTGTCACAAAACGTAATTTTGGAGTTAGTTTCTTTCCTTCCTTCTTCCTCCTCCCCCTTTTAATTAAAGTCCACTCTCTTAAAATTTTTAACCCTGGCAGTGTATCATATGAAAGTGGAGTTGATTTTTTGAAAACAGCCAAAAGTCAGATTCAGTCAATTTTGGTGAATAAGGGCTGTCCAATTAGCACGTTAGCATGTTTGTTAACCGTATGGGCACGTGTGTGTGTGTGTGTGTGTGTGTGTGTGTGTGTGTGTGCGTGCGCGCGCGCGTGCATAAAACTTTAAAGAAATACAATTAAGACTGCCCTGGCCGGTTTGGCTCAGTGGTTAGAGCGTCGGCCCGTGGACCAGAGAGTCCCGGGTTCGGTTCCCGCTAAGGGCACGTACCTCAGTTGCAGTTCGTTCGGGGCCCCGGTTGGGGTCGTGTGGGTGGCAGCCAGTCGATGTGTCTCTCTCACATCGATGTTTCTCTCTCTCTTCCTCCCTCTCTCCCTCCCGCTCTATCTGAAAATAAATGCAAAAAAAAAAATGTCCTCGTGTAAGGATTAAAAAAAAAAAAAGAAAGAAATAGAATTACTGCTAGTTTCTTATACAACTGGTGGCCATTCTAAAAGGGGGTTCTGATAGTCATTAAGAGAATGTTTGGGAACCTAACAGAGATCACTGGCTCCACCTTTGAGGTGACTAATGCTGACGACGTATGTCTCATGCTCCCTTAGGAAGATGGCACTGTGCTTCCATCAGCCCTCTCCCTCCTTACTGTTTTTTTTTTGGTACATGTCCCTAGCAGGAACTGAACCCGGGACTCTCTGGTCCACAGGCCGACACTCTAACCGCTGAGCCAAACTGGCCAGGGCCCTCCTTACTGTTTTGAATGTTCTTAACTATGGTTCCACTACTTCCTGGATATCACATTAACTTCTTATATTTTAAAAGAATCCCTTTTTAAAAAAATCTTGCTTTGTCTCAGAAGTAGTTTCCTGATAAACAAACAAAAACAACAACAACAACAAAAATACTCCTGACTGTCTGAATGTGGTGAGAGTCTCAGCTTCCTAAAGTTGTGTCAGATCAACTCCTGGGCGGTGCAAACTGTATTAGAAATTCACTGGGTCGGTGTGAATTTCTAAAGCTGCACTAGTCTGAGTCACTCAATAAAAGTTAAAAATATTCAAAAGCTCCACACAGGTATTTATTTCTTAGACACCTAAACTTCACTAGGAGATTTATTATCACAGGAGATATTACACATCTCTTAAAAATGAAGGGAAAATGATATATTTTAATTTTAGAGTAGAAGAATGTAAATTTTTTTAAAAAGGAAACATTATCTATAGGCCAAAAAAACAAAAAACAAAACCACAACCTCACATTTCATATAAAAATGGATCATAGATTTAAATATAAACCTAAAACTATGTAATTCTTAGAAAATAACGTAGGAAGAAGTCTTCAGGACCTAGGATTTAGGGAAGAGTTCTTAGATACAACATTAATAGCACAATCCATAAAAAAAGATAAATTAGACCTCATCAAATTAAAAAATTTTGCTCTGTGAAGGACTCTGAAGAGCCTTAAGAACCTGATAAGAGAAAGACTTTGTTTAGACAAGCTACAGACTGGAGAAAATATTTACAAACTACATGTCTGACAAAGGACTAGTATCTACAATATATAAAGAACTCTTAAACTCAACATTAAAACAAAAAATCCAATTAGAAAATGGGCAAAAGACATGATGAGACATTTCACTGAAAAGGAGATATGAATGGCAAAAAAAGGCACATGGAAAGATGTAGAACATCACTAGCTATTAGAATGCAAGTTTAAAAACCATGAATCATTATTAACACACCAATCAGATCAGCTAAAATAAAAGTGTCGACACTGAATGCTGGCAAAGACGTGGAGAATCTGGATCTCTCACACATTGCGAGTGGGGCTATAAAATGATATGGCCAACTTTGAAGCATAGTGTGGCAGTTTCTCAAAAAACTAAACACACACTGTATAACTCAGCAATTGTTGTTCTGGGTATTTATTCCAAAAAATGAAAACTTATGCCTGCACAAATGAGGGTAGATAATTGTTCAAAACAGCTTGATTTGCCCAGCTGGGGTGGTTCAGTGGTTGAGAGTTGATTCATGCACCAAGAGGTTGCCAGTTCGATTCCCGGTCAGGGCACATGCCCAGGCTGTGGGCTAAATCCCCAGTGGGGGCCATGCAGGAGGCGGCCAATTGATGTTCTCTCTCATCGATGTTTCTGTCTCTCTCCCTCTCCCTTCCTCTCTCTCTAAAATCAATAAAGAAAAAAAAAGAAAAAACTCCCTGATAGTATTACATCCTTGTTGCTCAAAGCGTGGAGCTCAGGACGGCAGCACTAGAGACATGGAAAACAGACTAGTGGTTGCAAAGGGTTTGGGAGGTGGGGAGGTGGGTGTGACTACAAAGAGGTACACATTCATTTCTAAGGCTACCATAATAAATGAGCACACACTAGAGGGCTTAAACCAATGGGAATTTATTCTCTCACACTTCTGGAGGCTGAGTCTGAAATCATGATGTCGGCAGGGTGGTGATCCCTCTGAAGGCTCCAGGGGACAACTGGAAACTTGCCTTGCCTCTTCTAGCTTCTGGAGGTTGCTGGCAGTCCACAGCATTCCTTGGCTTGTAAATGCATCACTTCAGTCTCTGTCTCCAACTTCATATGCTCTTTTCCCTGTGAGTGAGTCTCTGTCTCTTCTTATAAGGACACCAGTCATTGGATTTAAGACTCACTCTAATTCAGTAAGACCTCATCTCATTACATCCGCAAAGACCCGATTCCCATATAAGGTCACATTCACAGGTACGGGGTGAAGAATCAGACACATTTTTTTGAAGACATAATCAACAGGGTAGCACCAGGGTTATCTTTATGGTGATTAGACAGCTTGTTTATCTACAGTGGTGGTTGCACAAATCTGCACAACTGATAAAGTGACACAGAACTAGGCACACACATTGTATCTGTGTCAGTCTCCTGGTTTTTGATTTTGTACTGTAATTATGTAAAATGCACCTGTCGGGGGAAACTGGGTGAAGGGTTCACAGGACCTCCCTGCATTATCTTTACACTTTCCTGTGAGTCTGCAATTATCTCAAAGCAAGAGGTTAAAAAAGTAAACAAGTCCACACAAAAACCTGCACACAGATATTCATAGAGAGTTTTATTTATAATTGTCCCAAACTTGGAGGCAATCACGGTTTTCTTCAGGAGGAGAATGGATAAATAAAGTGTGGTCCCCGCAGACAATGTACATCATTTAGTGCTAAGAATAAATGAGTTATCAAGTTGTGAAGAAAAAAAATGGAGAAACCTTAAATGCATATTGCTAAGTGAAAGAAAACAATCTAAAAGTTTCCATATTGCATGATTCCCACTTGATGACATTCCGGAAAAGGCAAAACTATGGAGACAGTGAAATGATCAGTAGTTGCCAAAGGTAGGAGAAGGGAGGGACAAGTAGGGGGAGCATAGAGGATTGTTAAGGCAGTGAAACTACGCTGTGTGAGACTATAATGGTGGCTACAGGTCATTAGACATTTGTCCAAACCCATAGAGCATACAAAACCGAGAGTGAACCCCAATGTCAACTATGGACTTTGGGTGATGATGACCTGTCAATATTGGTTCATCACTCGTGACAAAGGTACCATCTTGTGGGGATGCTGATCGTGAGAGAGGCTGTGCACATGTGGGTGCAGGGGGTATATGGAAAATCTCTGTACCCTTCCTTCACTGTCGTTATGAACCTGAAACTACTCTAAAAATAAAGTCTTTAATTAATAAAAAAAAAGTAAACAAAACATCTGATTTCTACCTTCCCCTTCCTCCTGCATCCACAGGTGGAATTAAGTATATAATCTTTGCTGTGGGACACACACACACACACACACACACACACACACACACGATTTTTGAGGGTTGACATTCATGTTGGGTATGTGGATGTCTCTGTAGAACAAAGTTCTTCCAGTCAAGGAATCCACAGCTTGGTTGAGGAAATGAATGTCAACTAGAGAACAATTTCAAAGTATGTCACAAAAACTGGAGCACTTTCCATGGTTTCTCATTTGCCTGTCATGTACCTATCTATTTCAACACCCGGTCCGTTAGACATGGGCCATTCACCTGGCCGATCCAGAATTGGTTTCGAGCTGTGTTCTTGATTGAGAAGCATTAAAATTTTCTCCTGTCAGGAGAGAAAATGTAATGTTGTTGGTGTTCTTGGTGACCCCAAAAGTCAGAGTCATTCAATATAATCTGTTTTTCCTTCAAAGCCACTCACATTTATTTTATTTAGAAATCTGAAGAAAAGCTGTAAGTTTTATCATCAATGTGCCACTGATAGTTAATGGTGTTTGTTTCTGACATTGATGTTCCTTTGGAGTGAATTGAGCTGCTGGTTCATTCTGGAAAGAAAATAGTAACCAACAAACTTATATGCCAAACATTTTTTCCTCATATGATGAGACAGTCACTTTTAATGTGGACCTTATGAAAGGTCTTTTAAAGCCTTATCATGTGGAAATCAAAGATCTAATTTTAGCAATAAATATAAAACAGCTTCATTAAAAAAATAACTGAAATTAGGGTTTGCATGGCATTTAAGGGGCCATGTTCTGCATGGACTATAAGGTAATATATTTATTTTCTGCCTCATTATTGATAAATATGCTATATGGAAAATACCTTATTCTCTGCTAGTATTATACAAATAGGCATAAAGGGCTGAGGCCTTAATAGGTAGTTTTCCTGAGCTGCGATGATCCGATTGTGCAGCCAAACTCACAATGTGGAAAATGGGACATTTTATGAAGTTCATACATTTTCAAAATTACTCCCGCAATGATGCTTTCATTTTGTGTTAGGACTGGAATGATGGCCTCTATGTGTTCCAGAAAACTTCAGTATTGCCTCAAGTGAAAAAGGAAACCTCATATTTCAAGGCCACTGACTGTAAGCCATTCACATTTCACAAGGGAACATATGCCAGTTCCTTTTATGGTAAAGAAAACAGTGATGTATTAGAATCTCTGCCCATGTCTCTCCATCAGTCTTCTTGGTTTGAAGACCAGCCAGCCTGGCTTCTGCAGCATGATTAAAATGTAATGTGTCCCAGTGAGCTAGTGAATACCAACACTCTTTCACTTTCTGTATGGAAACTGCCCTTTTAGTGGATAAAGCTATTAGCAGACAAAAGTATTGACATTTTTATGGGATTGTTTTTGGAAAAGACTACCATGTAACTCTAAATTCAACATATGGTCGTGGTCAAATTGTGTTCCTACTGTGTAAAATGCTTGAATAATCACCTACTGCCTTCTCTTGGCCGGTGCACAGAGAGAAACATGATTAATTTCAGCCGTATCCCTTAATCTCCTTCCTTGGCCATCCTCCCATTCTGCAAGGACTGATAAATCTCATGGCCCCTGCAGATTATTACCGCTCCTAATAGTCTTATGACATTAGAAAGAAGCGAGGCTCGATGGCACAAAATGCATCCAACAAATGAAATCACATAAATAATTTAGGTTTCACAATTTAATTTTTATGGGGTGTTTTTCTGTTGTTGTTGCTGTTGTTTATGAGGCATAGTAAGGACTGTTGGCTTAGCCTGTAGTCAATAAAGAGGGAACAATTTGGCACCTAAAATTTCAACGTTGTTTCTGTCTGTCACCACTGGCAATCCCAACTATTTCCAGCCTAAGGTCATGCTTATGTTTAAAAAAAAATACCATCAGAGAGGCAAATTCTCTCTCTCTCTCTCTCTCTCTCTCTCTCTCTCTCTCTCTCACACACACATACACGCACAAATCTGCTATTTTTAAAAAAGTAAAATTAGCTAATCTGTTCCTTTTTTTTGTTGTTGTTAAAAATATTTTCATTTCTTGAGCCTAGAGCAAACCTTCCATATCTTGGTGTGCTTTGAAATAAACTGTGCTAACTTGTGATCATCAGCAAATATTCCCTAAATCCTCTGGCTCTTAACACATTTACTGAGCTCCTTCTAAGTGCCAAGGACTCTGCTAAGTACTATGACAGGTGTCGAGAAATCATGATTCATGCCCTGGTCCTCATGGAGTTGGTCCTTCATACGCACATACGCATTTAAGTAGAAAAACATAAAAGCTTCTGAATCATGCAAGTGCTGGTGTGAGACAGTACATAATTGACAAAGAAATACAGAAAAGTCTGTTTGACACCACAGATGTGGAGATTGGTCCAGGGTTTTGCTTTAGAGTAGCTGTCCCTGAGTCCAAATAAAAATATTTGTGGTGAGCAACATATAAAATTGTACATTGCATTCACAATGTAATTAATGGACAAGTAACACTTGAAGTTATGTTTATACAAGTCTGCTGTGTCACCATGATTTCTCAAACTCAAGTTGATTGAAGGCCAGTCCGAATGTTTAAACATAGCTTAAGGCTTAGTCCTTTTTATAGAGAGCTGAGTTGCTTTTGTTCAAACATCTGAGGATGTCGTGTGCAGTGCAAGCACTGGGGATGGGATGGGGAAAAGGACATACTGCCCTCCTGGTGAGCGTGGTCTAGTCTGTCCTACGAAGGGAAGGGAGAGGAACGTGAATGACACTTCCGTTCACGGGACACGTGCTCTCAGCCACCGGGCAAAACGTATCACGAACACATAAAAATCCCCAAACTTAAGAACTTTAAGCAAGAGTTTATCATTCTCACTTGAGTGAGTGAACTGGCAGTCTTTCTGCTGGTCTGGGGGGTGTTATTCACAAGACTGTGTTCAGCTGGAAGCTGGGCTGAGAGGGAAGCCCTAGAAAGGCCTCTTTTCCACATCAGGGCCCCAGCTGGGTCCTGCGGCTCCTTTCCATGTGTTCGCTTTCTCTGGTAGACCAGATGGCTTTCTTCCATGGTGCTCAGGGGTCCATGAACATAAATCTGGATCTTTTATGAGCTCACCTGAAAATGTCACAGGGTCACTTCTACTACATCCTATTGGTCAAGCCAAGTCACATGGTGAGCTGGATTCAAGGGGAGAGAAACAGACCTCACCCCAGCGGGAGGAGGGCTGCCCTGTAGGGGCAGGAGGGAGCTGCTGGCTGCCATCTCTGTAAACACACACATCCACCTCCATAGATCACCCACACTGTCTTCACACCGATCTTTCAAAGGAAGCGCTTTCAGTACTATCTTTTTGTGTTTTAGGTGAGAAAACTGAGGCTTAGAGATATGAAAAACATTACTTCTTGGAATTATCTCAACATTCATGAGAGTATTTGTTAAAAGTAAGGGGTTTAAGCCCTGGCCGGTTTGGCTCAGCGGTTAGAGCGTCGGCCTGCGGTCCGGAGAGACCCGGGTTCGGTTCCCACTAAGGGCACGTACCTCGGTTGCAGTTTGTCCCCAGCCCTGGTTGGGTCGTGCGGGAGGCAGCCACTCCATGTGTCCCTTTCACATCAATGTTTCTCTCTCTCTTCCTCTCTCTCCCTCCCACTCTATCTGAACAAAAATGGAAAAATGTCCTCGGGTGAGGATTAAAAAAAAAAAAAAAAAAAGTAAGGGGTTTAAAATGAGACACGCTGGCTATTAAATGCTGCTTCTGCAATTTGCTGTCTGTGAAACTGAGGGCAATTTATTTATTGTAGGAATAATAATAGGAATAATAATACCTATCTCACACGGTTATTTTCAGAGTTGAATAAGGTGGTACTTAGCATAATTGCTCAGCATAGTGCCTAGCGAGCAATAGGTACTCAGGGTCTACTGCCGAACACATTATTTTGGATTACAAGAGGAATGTGTATTATGTGGTCTGAGAGGAGAAAAAAAAGAAAGTTACATTAAGAATTGGCAGCAGAATTCTTTAAGGAGAGAAATTACTATTGATTAGGAAAACTTAAAACATTTTGGCTATTGTGATTATGGGAAATTGCCTTCAGGTCATCAACAGGAAGGTCAAATGAGGCTCTGCCTTGCGGCGGGAGGTGGTTAGTGAGGGTGTGGGGCCAGAGGTGAAGGTGAGTGGAGAAGGAACAGAGGGACAGGGTGTGGAGGGGGGCTGGGCAGCCAGGCAGGCTGGGTGGGGCTGGGGCCTGAGCCGGTTCCAGGTTCCCAAGGAACAGAGAGAGTGGTGAGAACCTTTAAAAACTGGTATTCGTTATTAGGCCTTTTTTATGCTCCAGCTCCCATCCCCCAATATTATCCCACGATCTTTCTTAAGAATTCTACCACAATCTGAGCAACTCAGCAAGTAAGTTCAACAATCGTTTCCTCCAGTGTCCAATCCTTCTGTTTTTCAAAGGTTTGCGCCACCAAACAGGGACGAGAGCTGCTTTTCTTCCTTCATCAACCCCTGTGCCTGGCAGAACACCCAGCACATTGTGGGTTCTCAGTAAAAGTGGAGTACTTGGAAGGAGCTCAAGGTTTCATTTTGTTTATTTGTTTTTCAAATTTTTATGTAAGGGCTTAGGGTGCACAAGCAACTACACAGTGTGAAAGATTTTAAATGAAAATCGAAAGTCTGGGTGTTTACTATTTCAGTTAATACAAAGCAGGAAACGGGAACAGCGGAAAGCTGTGAGAATTCTACAGAAGCAGGATACTAGAGACTTATGTTTTTTGAACCATATCTGGGATGGGGGCATTGAATCATTTTAATTTCCATCTTGGGAAGCAGGGGCATTCCCACAACTGGGAAACCATCACCTGGGCTCCACTGAAAGATGGCAATTTTACGCAATGAATGAAAGTTTTGTACTTTACACAAATGCAAAGCAACACAACTTGGTAAGAAGAACACAGATTTGGTGGCCAAGAGCTCTGATCTCTAGTCTCAGTTTGTCACTCCTTGGCTCTCAGATTTTGATTCATGTAAAGTCTCTAAAATAAAATATCTCATTAACAAAGTGAAGGGATGAGATGTGTCGTAAGGTTTCTTCCTTGGACCCATGTTCTTCCTGGTTTAATTGCAAACTCATAGACAGCCAGGGTACTATGGCAATTTAAATCAGGGTGGGGAGCTTGTTTGGAGGTTCTAGCAGGGAAGCACAGCTACTCGTATACCTCTGACCGAAGACCAGTCCTCTCCTCTGAGGGGAAGGTCGTCCTCTTCGACTGAGCATGCAGCTTCGGATGGGCCGCACACGGATCGGTGAGGAAGGAGGGGGACACCCGCCTGGCCAGCCAGATCAGCCGAATCAACCCTGGCGATCAATGGGGTGACGTATGTCACAGCCAGATTGCCCTCACATCCTGGAGAGTATTGTGCCAAGAGAAATAAGCCAGACAGAGAAAGACAGGTATCACATGATCTCACTTATTTGTGGAATATAATGAATAAAATAAGCTGATGAACAAAATAGACCAAGAGACATGGAAGCAGGGAACAGACTGACACAACTCAGAGGGAAGGGGGGTGGGGGATGAGAAGAGATAAACCAAAGAACTTACATGCATATATATACAACCAATGGACACAGACAACACTGCGGTGAAGGTGGGGGTGGGGTTGTCAATCTGGGGCAAAAAGGAGGGACATCTGTAATACTTTCAACAATAAGATAAATTTAAAAAATCAGAGTGGGGAAAGTACAACAATTTGATAGTGTATAAAGAGCTATTGCCAAGCCAAAAGAAACACACAAAAAAAACATTTCAATAGATATATAGAGGGAATTGTCAACAATTACCGTAACAGGAAATTAATGAAAGAATTGCAAATGGCCAACCAACCACTGAAAACATGTTTCACGTCAATAATAATCGAAGGTGACCAAATATGAAGGAAGATGAGATATCAATGATCACTTAATTAAATTGGAAAATGTTTTTTAAATGCTTCCCATTGAATGCGAAGTGCCCCAGCAGCCTGTTGGTTGTTTAGTATCAGATTCTTCTGAGGGGTCAGCTTGGCAATATTTATTTTATCCAGAGCATTAAAAATTTATCTTTGACACAATACTCTCACCCTTTAGAAACTCACAAACACATTTATTGTAGGATGATTCATATGATTCAACCCTGAAATTACTTAGAAATCCACAAAGAAGGGGAGATTACACTTTATGGTACATCTGATGTCCACCAATACAGCCACTGACATCTGTACTTTTAAGAATACTTTATATGGGAAAATGCCTGCCATGTAATTAATGGTAAATGCAGAGAAAGAATTCATCCAAACTGCAAATTCAGCGTCATCCTAACTATGGTAAAACATAAACAGGTATCCAGAGAAAAAACACTGAGAAAGCCCTGGCCGGTTTGGTTCAGTGCTTAGAACGTTGGCCTGTGGTCCAGAGAGACCCGGGTTCGGTTCCAGCTGGGGGCACGTACCTCGGTTGCAGTTTGTCCCCGGCCCTGGTTGGGTCGCGTGGGAGGCAGCCACTCCATGTGTCCCTTTCACATCAATGTTTCTCTCTCTCTCTTCCTCTCTCTCCCTCCCACTCTATCTGAACAAAAAATGGAAAAATGTCCTCAGGTGAGGATAAACAACAACAACAAAAAACACTGAGAAAAATAGACACCCCGATCGCTAGAATGCTCATTTCAAAAGTGACTGGATAGCTGACAATTTTAACTTTGTTTTTCATACTATTCTGAATTTTCAAAACTTTAGTAAACATTGTAATTTAAACAAAAATACATTCAGCAACAAGTGTGCTTTCCCCTTCAGTTATTCTTCGCGTCCCTTGAGCACGAGCCCTCCGACAGGCATTTCCAGGTGTGATTTAGTGCAATGCACACCAAACAAATCGGAAATTTATGTGAACGGCTCCAATGCAGTGCCTAAGAGCGAATGCCTGAGACCTGATTTTGTTTATAAATGCTGCCTACAGGGTCCCCCTCATCCCATCAGCAGCAGGAGGAAGCACACCAACATTAGCCTGTCCCCTGACATGGGCCAGGGCTTACTGCCACATCAGCCTGAAAGGCAACCAGGGACCTGCCTGTCACTTCCCTGAGGGCTATGTCACATGGCTACAGGGGCAGTTTTCAGGGGAGCTAAATGTCACCATAAATATTTATAAGGGATCTAGTGTTGCGTGCCAGAGGGCAGTTTATTATTAGAAAAGTCACAAATAGAACTGAAAGAGCAGTGGCCAATGCATTCCAGCTCTGCGTGTGTGTATGTTTACGTGTGTGTACATATATGGTGTTAAATCTGTGGATGTGATGCATGTATTTCTACAACTCCCTCTTTCTTTCTCTTTTAGCGCTCCACATAAATTTATCAGGTTTTGAAATTCACCTTCTATTGGTGCTTGTACCGCCTATGGCCCTGTGACACTTCACCCAGGAATCCCAGTGCGCAGTTTCCTTGTTGCCCTGCAGACAGTTTTGCAGACAAAACCAAATCCGTGGAGCGCGCCATGCCAGCCCTCAAGCTAATGTCTGTGTTAGGTTAGAAGTGAGAATTCGTCCTGCTGGTGTGGCTCAGTGGTTGAGCGTCGACCCATGCACCAAGAGGTCACCGGTTCGATTCCTGGTTAGGGCACATGCCCAGGTTGTGGGCCCGATCCCCAGTGGGGGGCATGCAGGAGGCAGCCAATCGATGTTCTCTCTCATCAATGTTTCTATCTCTCCCTCTCCCTTCCTCTCTCCCTAAAATCAATAAAAAAGGAAAAAAATAAAAAAAATAAGTGAGAATTCTCCTTACCCCCCGCCCCGCAGCAAGGCCACGTGCAAACGCCGACTTTGCAGCACCCCTGGGCACTGCTCGACAGCTGTGTTCAGCTTGCAGGGCAGAGCCATTGTCATAGGGCGGCTAGGTGTGGCGTAAGGTGTGACTGCCACTAATGAAAATACCAAACTTTGCTGTTTGGTGATTTAACATTAAAGTAGGTTCAAGCTGCCTCTAAAATGCTGGGTGTGATGTTGTGAGTGGGGAGGAGGCGGTTCCAGTCACGGCTTCTAGGAGGCAGGGAAGCAGCTTGACCGGGACCCCCTCACCTCTTCTCTCCCCCTCACCTCTTCTCTCCCCCTCACCTCTTCTCTCCCCCTCACCTCTTCTCTCCCCCTCACCTCTTCTCTCCCCCTCACCTCTTCTCTCCCCCTCACCTCTTCTCTCCCCCTCACCTCTTCTCTCCCCCTCACCTCTTCTCTCCCCCTCACCTCTTCTCTCCCCCTCACCTCTTCTCTCCCCCTCACCTCTTCTCTCCTCCTCACCTCTTCTCTCCCCCTCACTCCCTCCAAGGCCACTGTGCTCCTCCGCGGACATGGCCTCTTCCACTCACCACTTTCCTCCAGGACCAAAGCCAGAGGATGTTCTCATTCCTCGTCTCCTGACCCTCACTGCCATTTGACAAAGTCCCTGCATCTTAAACATCCGCCCACGGTCGCATGGGGACACCTGTGACCCCGGCTTCCACAGGGTGCCCCATCCACACTTCTGACTGACTGCCCTCCTTCTGCCCTGCTCTTCCACGCTGGCCTGTCACGGTCTGCCTCTGGGGACTCTCCTCGGCTCCTCCCCACGCTCCTCCACACACTCGCCCCAGCTCACCGTCTCCGCCCAGACGCCTACTCGAGGGCGTCCCTTTATCTTTCAGACTCAGCAGGTCCGAACCCCTGATTCCCCCCCCCAAGAAAGCTGGCTTCTCCGGCTCCCCAAGCGATAGCCCGCCTCCATTCTTCCAGCTGCTCAGGCCAGAACCCCTGGAGCAAAGCGAAAATGAAAAGGCCTTGTTCTGGGCTGAACTGTGCCCCCTAAATCCATGTGGTGAAGCCCCAACTCCGAGGACCTCAGAATGGGGGGTCTTCACAGAGGTGAGTAAGGTAAAATGAGGTCATTAGGGTGGACCCTAATCCCATATGCCCAGTGTCCTTATAAAAAGAGGAGTGTAGGGTACAGACCCTCACAGGGAGACGACTGTTTGGGGACACAGGGAGAAGACGGCTGTCTGCAAGCCGAGGAGAGAGGCGTCAGGAGAAACCAGCCCTGAGCACACCTTGTGCTCAGCTCCCAGCCTCCGAGACAGAGAGAATAAGCCTGCTGGGGAATAAGCCTGGTCTTTCGTACTGTGTTACACGGGCCCGCAATGACCCAGGCAGCACCTTGCTGTACTTGCCCAGGCGCAGGATTTCCAGCCGGCATGGCAGAGCATTAAACCACCACCGGGCCCATCGGAACGCAGATGCCGAGGGCCTGTCTGTCCCCCTCCTCGGAGGCCACCTGCCTGGCTGTCAGCTTTGACTGTTCAGTTCACACCCACATCCAATCCACCGCAAATCAAATCGCTTCCTGCTGCCTTCAGGGCATAGCCAGGTGGGGCCGTCTCCTCCACTGTGATCCCAGCACCATCTCCGTTTTCCACACGACAGTCAGCGTGGCCCTTTTACATTATTGAACAGCTTCCTCCCTCCTCTTCACGCATTCCTTTACCTCCTGCCCACTCACTCCAAGTGAAATCCTATCGCCATCCAGTACTCTGCCTGATGCGTTCCTCCAGCCCACCCTGCCTCCTGCCCCCTCACTCCTCTCCTGTCTCCTGTTCTGGGTAGTGGTAGGATGACAACGGCTTGGGAGGACATGTGGGGAACCAGAGGGTGACCGCACTTGTCACGGTGACCTTTACATCAACCTGGAATGGGCGGGGCTTTCTAAGAGTGAACCCAGGATCCTCCTTTGCATTCCTGTGCTCTGCCACCCGTATGGCCAGCTTCTGCTTGTTCATCCTCAGGCAGGCCACCCACCCTCTAAATGCCACCTCAAGGCAGAGACTCGGAGCCTGCAATCTTCCTTCCCCGGTGTCCCCAGGCTCACTCCAGGCAGAAGACAGAGAGAAACCTTTATGCTCTGCAGCAGCTGCAGGCAGGTGTGTGGATCACAGGGTTTGCTCAAGGCCATGGGGCACATTTGGAGAATGAACGAGCTTCCCTGTGGCCTCTGCATTCCCAGATCCCTGAATGGGGCCTTCCTGGCCTCAAAGGCTGGCTTTCCAGCAGCTGTGCAAGCCCCTTCTCCTGTTCTAAACCTTTTCCTTCTCCGAAGCCCAGATTTCCTGGCCATATCCTGGCAGAGACAGTCATGTTGTGGGAACCATAGCCGGAGCAGAAAACAGCAGCTCGGCCCACTCAGGTGCCAGCACCGGCCGTCCTGGCTCTGTCTGGCCCTTAGGATACAATGCCCGCAATCACTCATTTCCGTGGGCCAATGAAACAGACAACACATCAAAGCATTGGAGACCATAACTTTTAATCCCAGGGCCATTATTATTAGTGGATCACTTTGGACAAATGACGTCTTATTATTATTTTTTTTACAGTTACTTTTCTTCTCTAACATAAAATAAAATTGTTTTCCCTTTGAGGAAGTGTCAGAAGGAATGAATTAATTAAGGTTATTTGAAGACAATTTGGAAATTTCCATATGTAACGATACAAACGTATTCTGACTCTCCTTGATAATATAGAAAAAAATGGATATGCACAGAATCTGGGTAAGAACTCAGGTTCAAGAATTTGACTGCCCAGGCTCATGTCTTGGCTTTGTCAGTATTAGCTGTGCAACCATAAATAAGCAAATTAAATTTCCCATGCCTCAGTTTTCCCTGCTGTTAAGATAAATACCAGTACAGTACTTATAGGGTTTTGGGGAGGATTAAAAATTAATCTATGTAAGGCTCAGAATGGTGTCTAGCAAGTTGCCCTCATAAATATCAGTTGCTACAATTGTTGTCCATTGATATAAGTATTTTATTACTGTTTAGAAGTGTGATAACACAACATAAGTAGTAATTATTATGGCTAAGTGAAGAGAAATATGGTGTACATTTTTTATCTCACATTAACCGGTAAAGAAACAACCATTATTCTGATAGGGGATAAAACCAACCAGATCATTTCTTCTGACATAACTTATTTTGATGCCATAGTACCTGGAGTGTTTGACACACAAGATACTCCTGCTTCATTCAAACCTAACAATACTTGAATACAATTTATTTTATCAAAGAAATTTTACAACCATTATCTCATTGAATTATCATGATGTACAGATGAGGAAACTGATATTCCAGGAGGGTGTCTGGCAGACATGACTAGAACTATACCCCAGGTCAGTGTCTTTCCACTGTTCTAAGAAACTTCCAAGATCAACGCAATGCTTGGAGCAAGAAAACGTGAGATCTCAGGTTACAAATGCTAAGTCAAATGGAGGAGGACTCTGCTTCTCTGTTCATTCAAGGATGTGTGGGTGCGTGTGCGTGTGCGTGCACGCTTGTTGTGGTGGAGGGAGTGTGTGTGTGTGTGATTATTTTTAAGTAATGTTGCCGTAGGTGAATGATTTTTATAAGCTTCCTGGTAAATGATGGGTTGGATCTATGTAATTAACTGTAAGCAGCGAGCAAGCTGTGAACCAAAGCAACATAAATAACAGTTACTGCTCTTCTACTCTGTAATCTGGAGGAAAGACATTTCTCGACGCGCTTTCCTTGACACACACGGGCCTCTTATTTGCCACGCAGGCGGTGCAAACAGGGTGAAGCCCAAGCATTTACACACCGAAGAAGCCGAGCGACCGAGGGCTCGAGGTGTCCTAATTGCAGAGGAGACATTCGGACGTGATTGTTCTATTGCAAAAGGCTGCCTGGGAACCGTGTTCCATCATGGTCACACGTTGCTCTCTTTTTCTCCAGCTCAAAAAAGCAGCCTGAACGGAGGTAGTAAGAAAATTAATCAGCAAAATCTCCTGAAATTGGGTGTCTTCTTGAAAATTCGCTCCCTTTTCTCCTAGGAGCTGACAGGGAATAATAATTCTTTTCCATAAACAGCTGGCTCAGCGATCTCTTCTGCATCCTGGGGAAAAGAGCATTTAAGAAGAAGTAGCCTTGCTGTGATTTCAAAGGCTTTCTCCTTAATGATATCTGTGCTGTATGTATCTTCCAAAGAGGAGGAAACTCACTTACACTCTTGATCTACCAAATGCATTCTGTAAGGTATCTATAGACTTTGTAAAAAAAACAACATATTGAAGTCCCAGTTTTGGATCCTGGTTGCAGATGTGAAATAAAATGTGCACCTCACTTCTCAGGGAATTGGGCCTCTGAAGGCTGGGAGAGGCGTCGGTCATCACTTGACTTTGGCAGTCTGGGAGATGTCTTTCTAGCAGGTTCCCCTTTCTCCCCGGTGTGGGGAACTAATTTATAGTGATCATGGGAAGGAATGATGCCGGGTGGGAGACTGGGTTGAGGAGACATTGTGCTGTCATCAGGCCATGCTGGGCTCCTGGGGGCATCCTGCTGACCCACCAGGTGTGCAGATAGGGCAGGTGCTCCTGCCTGGAGACTGGATATGCACTGGGCACCAGAGAAAGCTGTGACACAGGTAACCCGGGCTCCCCAAGTCAGACATTCAGTTGCTCATGGGCCTGCACTTGGAGATCTACCGGTAGCCAGGAGGGTAAACGCAGACCAGGTGATATTCCTGCTACCTCAACTTTCCCTGAGTGAATGACATCAAACAGAGAGATTGTGTTTTGATGCCATTTTGCTCTGCTTATTTTTCCTTTGGGACATTGCACATGAGAATAAAGAAAGAGTAATTCTCTTACCTGTGATACAAAAAAATCAGAAAAAAAGGTATTTTTCAGGGTAACAACGTTGTTGCTGCTTTGGACGGTAGTAGACACAAAGCTAGAAGGCTGAAAAGCCAGAAGCAGCACTAAGGAAGCAACACCTGAGTTCTGCTTACAGGGACCTGTCCGGATGGCTTTTGCAACATATTTATATATATTGTCCTTTTAAGTTCTTACCAAAGAATCCTGTGCACTCTTAACTGGTGTAGAGGTGTCTTTAGTCCGTGAGGGCTGCTCTAACAGAATGTCATAAACAAGATATGTCTATTTCTCACAGTCCGGAGGCTGGAAGTTTGAGATCAAGGCACCGCAGGTTCAGTGTCGGGTGAGGACCCGCTTCCTGTTAACAGACTGTGTCTTCTCGCTGTGTCCTCCCGGTGGAAGGGGACAGGGAGCTCTCTGGGTCTCTTTCAAATGACCCTAATTCCATTCATATGAACTCTAACCTCATGACCTCATCACCTCCCCAAGTTCCCACCTGCTAACACCATCACACTGGGGGCGGGGGGGCGGGTTTCAACATGTGGAGTTGGGAATTAACAGAAACATCTAGTGTATAGCAGGTATTAATGACAAAGTCAAGTTTTCTACCCCCAAAATGACCAAAAAGGACAGAGCAGCCACGACTCACACCAGTGTCTCATCTGAGCAATGTCTGCAGGTCTCTGCACAGCCGCAGGGCTCACTGTTCGGTCCTGTGGATCACTGCGCGGGCCAGCTGCACACACAGGGCGCTCCAGAAACAGGTGTCCTACAGGCTGACTTGTTTTTATGGCCCAATAAAGGGGTCACGTTCATTCTAGTTTTTTATAAAAGAACATGTGAATGGAGGAGTTTGTCAGATGAATGAATGATTCGCAGAGAAACATTGTTCCCCAGCTGTTGGGTGGGTCTCATGATGAACTCTAAGAAGCTAAACGGGATGTCCAGAGGACTGGACTCAACGCCAGTGTCCTTCTGCCCTTTTCCTGGTACCAGGGAGGATTTCCTGCTTTTAAAAGACAACCAAGGCCAATGAAATCGTTGTTGGAACAGCCACGGAACACGTAAGCTCCTTTATTCCCCAGAAACATTAAGGGAATTGTACGCTTTCAAACTGGGTTTTCCAAACTTCGTTAAGAAAATGGGAAGATTGTTTGAGCTTTTTGTGTTTTATTTGTTCAGCTCATGAAACGTCAGAGTGACTAATGGCAGCGAGTTCATTTGGGCCCAAAGGTGCCCAGTGGGGACAGCGACCACCCATGGAAACCAGGGGCCGACCCCAGACAAATCACGACAAAGGGAGAGAAATGCTTCCCGGAGCAGCTGGGAAGGGGCACTGCTGTGCCGTTAAGTGAAGATGAGACACTCAACATTTTCAGACCTGCACCTGGACATTCTTAAACACCTGGAGGCCTGCTCTTCCACCCTTCCCCGGTATCAGCATCTTTCCTAGAATGCGATTTCCTTCTTCACAGACCTAGTCCCAGCAGGAAAGACACCGCCGCTTCCCACTCCGCTTACAACCTGATAACTTACAGATAAGTAAGCCTTAAATAACGCCGGAGCTGGCCACCAGGATGCAGTTAATCAGGAGGACAGGATTTAAATCACAATCCCTGGCACCACAAACAAAACAGAGGTCAGTATTTGTGTGATGTAAGCAACCTCAAGGATATTTATGCCTATCCTTTTTAAGTTGACTTTCTTCCAAAAGAATCTGCAAGAACCAGCCACGAAATGTGCATGTAACAAGAATTTCTTTTCATCCCAAGGTGCTTCATGGACTTTCATTGTGACAGCTCCCCTGTGAGACATGCAACAAGTGTCCAGTTGAGAAGATTAGAAAGCAAGAAAGGAAGTACATTTCCCCAAGTTCCTGAATAAAGTTTAAAATCAGAAAGAGAAGCCAGGGATTGAGGTGAGGTCCAAGTGCGCTCTGAGACAGTATCTGAGATGTGATCATTCCTATCCAGAGTGCTGGCTAAGGGAAACAAAAACATCTAAGAAACAGACCGATTTGGGATGTATGACTCTAGGGGTCCAAGAGAAGATGTCTGCACAATGGAGGAAGGACATTCCTAAATGGACGCACTGATGGAGATGCTTCCCAAGGTCTCTCCTTCCCTAACCCCTTCCCTCCATGGCCCAGACACACACAGAGCCATGGGGGCCTCCACATTCCACATCCATTTCTATTATGAGTTTGTCTTGCAAGATGTTAATGCTACTTGACTAATCAGAGTGGTGGTGGGATTTAAGAGGGCTCGCGTCCTCATCCAGAGACGCAGGAGTACAACCGGGAGTGAAGTGACCAGTCCAAACACCAACAAACCAAGACTCACGGACAGAAGACTGGTGTTCAGAAGGACGGAGATAAATTCCAGCAGGAACAGATAAGAGAGTGCGGACGACATTGGCTCTGTGAAAGGTGATTGGAGGGAGGAGTGGTACAGTGGCTGTTTTTAAAATTTTAAGCCTGTCTATAAGGTTTTATTTTTAAATTATGTGCGTTTCTTATTTATGGAAGGAAGGAGGGAAGGGAAAATGGAGGGAGAGTAGAAGGGAGGAAGAGAAGGGAAAAGAGAAGAACAAACTTGGATGCAAGGTATTTCTTCAGCATGGCACAGTTGACGATGGGGTCAGCTGATGGTCAGTTTTCCTGTCTAGGGTTGGACTTAGAGAGAGAGAGGAAGCCTACAAGGTAAAAAAGTAGGGGGAAATGCATTGCAGGGGCATCAGCTGCACAAAAGTGTCATGAAGTCTTTGGACTCATGAATATCTCCTAATCTCACACTGACCTGAGCTAAGGTTATACCCATTCTACAGGTATGGTTTTCCATAGTGGCTGCACCGGTCTGCATTCCCACCAGCAGTGTGCTAGAGTACCTTGGGTGAAAATTAAAAACAAAACAAAAAAACCACACCAAAATCTAAAGTTTCCATCGACAGTGTAATTTTTGTATATTTTCTCCAGGAAGTCCCTTACTCGACACTAAATAAGCCATTGTTTTTTGTTAGTTTGGTTTGTTTTTAAAGCAGAACCTGCGGCGGGGAAATAACTTCCAATACTCACTGAGCCATACTGGCTATTCCCCCTCTTTTAGTTTTTTGTTTTTGTTTTTTTATACTGAGCCGGGGGGAGAGAGGGAGGAAGAGAGAGAGAGAAACATTGATGTGAGAGATACATATCGACTGGTTGCCACCCACACAACCCCAACAGGGGCCGGAGACAAACCGCAGCTGAGGTACGTGCCCTTAGCGGGAACCGAACCCGGGACTCTCTGGTCCACAGGCTGACGCTGTAACTGCTGAGCCAAACCGGCCAGGGCAAGTTTTTGAGTTCAGTATTTAGGACTCACTATTAGGTCTCCTTATTTAGAAGAAAGACAGTGGAATTTGGTCTCTGACATGGGGGCAGGGTATGGGTCAGACTGGAGTCCGAGCGAGGGCAGCGGCAGGAGTCCACGTTCGTCCAGTCACCCTCCAGGGGAGCCGCTCTCCCTGGCACACCCTCCGTGTGGCACTTCCTGGAAAGCTCTGTCATTAGGGAATTATACCATCATCAAATCACAAATACCATCATGACAATGATGTACATTGCAAAAAAAAAAAAATGCTTTCCATCTCTGTTTCTCCGAAGTGGATGGAAAGACTTGGGAAAGAATTTTCACTTTGCAAAACCAAAGAGAAAAGATAGCCTTCTGAGGCAGAAACAGACGCTACAATATGTTAACAACATAGTAGCAATAATTAAAAGTTACCAGACTAATTAAAATGCCAAGTGTCTGACAATAAACAGTAATTACACAACCTCCCGGGGGATGAGGCATTGCAGAGTGGGTGGGTGGGGAGTGAGATCATGTGTAGGTTCCCGCACCGCCAGCCTCCTGACCAGGCACTGTCTCGAGGGGCCAGGTGGGGTCGGTGGCTCTGGTGCGGTTCCAGTGGTCGTGCAAGGAGGTGCTCAACTACGTATAGAAATGGAGCCCCTTTAAAGTGGAGCCGGAGCTGCCCTCCAGAGGAACTGCTTGCTCGTCTTGTGCCTCAAACCTTTGGAATGTGAAAACAGGGCAAATAAGCTTTGGACCGGGCCTAGGCAACCTTGTTTCCAAAGAACTGTTTGCAAGGACCATACGAAAGCAGTTATTATGACTGCTAGGCTGATGACGACTAAACTGAAAATTAAAAACATTGTTTAGAATGAGCATCACTCTGTTAGCTTATCTGCACTGATAGCAATGTCTTCCTTCTATAGATGTAATTGTTCCCCTTCCCCTTCTCATAAATACCTCTCGCCTTTGTCTCCTCATTGGAACACTGTTTGGCTTTCTCCCTGCGTCAATGCTTTTTTTTTTATTATTTTATTTCAAATAAATGCTCGTTGCCTCTCACTTTGGCCTTTTACTTTTAGGTTATCAGATGGAAGAAGGAGGAAATGACGTATCTAGAAGCAGGAAGGATCCAGGAAGGAGTCACCAGAAGGTGTCTCCTCTCTATCTTCAGAAATCTTTTCTTCACTGTCCACCGAGACTGTGACCTGTGCTGAGCCTGCAGGACCTCCTCCCTCTGCGTCACCCTCCCTGGGCTTTGTGTTCTTTTGTGAGATGGTCAGTCAGGTGAGGCCGCAGGAGGAGACAGAGTAGGGGCTCAGGAAAATGAAGTTCATCATCCTCACAGGTGCTCGAGACAGGAGGCACGCCCACCACACGTGGTTGTGTGGGGAAGCACCAGGTGGTGAGAAAGCACAGGAGCGGGGGACAGCCTCAGCCACGGCCTTCACTGGGGTTCCACTAGCAGGGAAAGCAGGCAGTGAACAGTTTAGGGCAGGCTAGTTCGACTAACTCTGGGGACTTTGGGTGGCGGAGGTAGTCCCTGGTTTCTGGTCCCTGGCCCTGGATGATGACGGCAGAGAATATCGCCTCCTGGGGAATGTGGGCCCACAGAAGCGGTCTGGCTCTGGGTGGGTACTTTGCCGATCATGGAGGTGCTTCCCTGGGCCATTCTGACCTAAGAATAGGCTCATCCAGGGAGGGGTGGTCTCTCTCCAGCCAGAAAGGTTTTCTTTGTTTTGTTTTTTTAAGATGTCAAAACATCATAATCTACTGAAAATTGAAAATATATTTAATACACCCCCCCATCCCTATCTGAATGCCATCCCTCCAGAAGGCAGAGTGAGGACAGGAAATAAAACTGTTAGAAATACAATAGACATTTATACTCAGCCTCCCTCTAAAGAAGATTAGGGGTGTATCGTAATGCTGTACCACAGTAGACGTATAAAACAGACATCAAGATAAAGAGGCTCGCCTGTTTCCAGGGCTCTGCACACACACAGCTTCCCATGTAACCAGGAGCCAGGGACAGTGTGATGGGTGTCAGGGAATGTGACAGGTAACAGGCAAAGGCATTTGTGAGGCACTAAATTCTAGGGGCTTGCCAAGTGTGTCAGTGTCTGCACCTGCCTGGCAGCAGGCAGGGAGGTTTCCTGTGCCTCTGTCCTTGCACGAAACAGCGCTCTGCTCTGCTCCACGCGCTTCCAGTTCCAACCTCTGTGTTTTGGGGGGGTTCATACTTCTTGGTGTTGGCTCACAGACACACACGAGAGGCGGCAGCGGTGAGTCAATGTGAACTTGAAGCTGGAACGAAGCTGCGTAAAGAGCTCACTCTGCTGACCTCTGCCGCGTCACACACTGGATGAGCAGGTGGTTTCACGGAGGGGAAGCCCAGACCCAGGCAGATGGCGTGACTTGTGTAAGCTCCCTCAGTCCGTAAACAGCAGCCAGGGGGGTGTGTCCTCAGGACGTCCCGACACAGGAACAGGTTGCTTTTTTCCCCCACTACCCTCTTCCCTCTAATTTAGTGATAATCAGAGCTGCACTTGCCATATGCCAGGCACTGTGTGAGCACTTCACTCATTCAGTTCTTGCATCCTTGAAGTCAGTGTTGTCAACATTACCCCCATTTTACAGATGAGGAAACAGAGGCCCAGGGAAGTGAAGGCGTTTGCTGTAGGCTACACAGATAGTAGCAGATGTGGAGTCATTATTTGTGTAGCCAGAAATGGACACAGGTCAGTCTGTCACATAGATAGGAGTCAATGTCAGGTGTCAGGGGTCCCACTTGTCTCCGTTCCTCCCTCCCTTCCTCCTCCCTCCCGGTGGCTTCTGCTTGCGGTAAAACTTCTTGCCCCAGGAGTTCTTGGACAGGAAGGCAGTTCCTTCTCGGCGACACTCAAGAGCATGAGTGCTCTTGTTCAAAGACAACCAGAAGTGTTTTTACAAGGAGACAAGGATCATTTAATTCTGATGCCATTAAATTAATATAACTCTCAGGGCTTGGCTAGTGACAATCTAATTAAACTTACAGAATGTGGTTCAATTATGTAACAAAGTGGGTTGACTTTCAGACAGATGAGTTCTGGATACACATCAGCTGGTTAATCACTTTCCTGCCATATAAGGCAAACTGGGATTAAATATTTCATCACACGGAATCCTAAACACATTCCAGCTCCCTGTCAGGGTCTTTGTGGGCAGAGGTCAGCTCACTCTGCTGAGGGGATTATTGATGAAGGTATGACTGCCACCTGCCCAGTTACGATCTGGCCAGGCTGGAATTGGCAGTGTCTGCTTGGCATGGATGCTTCCAGTCAGGCTAACAAATATTCACGGAGCTCATGGTGAGGCCCTGCCACTCCTTTGCAGAGCAATTTGGCAAAATTTAATACAACTGAAGGTGCACACCTTATGTACTCAAGGTCACCTTCTAGGTGTTGACCCGTGGAGAATCACACACGTGCACAATGAGACACATACAAGAATATTCGCTGTAGCCTTACTTGTCCTTGAGAGAAACTGGAAATACCTTAAGTGGCCACGGGCAGGAGAATGAAACTTACATTTTGATACAATCATACAATACCATGGAATTTTTTTCAGTTGTTAAAATGAGTGAAGTAGAGCTTAATGTATCAAAATGGATACATAGCAGAAAATAGTGGATAAAGAATATAAGATGTAGAATGACATAGTATCATGCCATATATAAATATTTTAACATACTATTTATGACTACATTCCCCCATATATAGTAAAAACATCAAAGCATTATTTCGGCTAATTGACCACCAAAATTATGATAATAGTTATCTGTTAGAAAGGATATAATAGAAAGAGTTGGAGAAGCATATATAGGCGATTTAAACTGTAAATATACTGATTTATTTCTTTAAAATAATAAAGACTGAGGTAATGATGTAAAATATTGTTTTTGATGATGCTAGGTTATCGGTGTTCATTTGATTGTTCTCTGTGTTTTTTGTGATGCTTGAAATAGCTCATAATATATAAAGAACTTCCTGTGAGCTAAGCCTTAGGATATTCACTATAGTAAGAATAATACCTGGAAAGAAGGTTCAGGCAGCCAGAAAAATGTACCGTGTAAAACATCTTCTAACTGGTACCACAAGCAGCAAAGATGGAATAATGACTTAGCACGAATGCTGTCTTTGATATGAGCAGACTTATGTGACAACCTTCTCTTGAGCAAAATTTACTCCCAAAATAACTCACTTTCCTGAATTTTTCTCTTTATAAATGTGACACACATCTGAACTAGCATTTCAAAGTAAGTAATATGGACCCGGAAAGAAGTACAAAATGATCCAGCACTTGGAGAGACATCCTCACTGGAGGGGATGCCTGGCTGCATTTTGATTTTATTACTAATTTAGAATTAATTTGGCTGGTTATGTTATAGGAAAGAAAAATAGCACAGGTGGCTCTGAGCACCTGCCAGACGTTTGATAGATTGAAATCTTGGCTTGAGTGTGTCACCATCCACAGCAGGTGACTGTGGCAGACTCCGTTGATCACACCTGATCCACAGTTTCCTGCTCAGGTTTCTTCCCTAGCCATTTAAAAATTGCTCGAAACTCTAGTTTTTCAATTCACTTCGTGTTTAGATGAATTTGGCAAAAGTCAGAAAAACAGTTAGCAGCTAAACAAATGGGAATAATTTAAGCCACTGATCGTAAGCTTCCAGTGGGTAAGGACTAAGATTTCATCTGTTCTCCAAAAATGTTCCACAGCACTCAATAAATATTCTGAGATGCTGATTAGCATGACTCCAAGGATATATTTAGGTCTTGCAGTGACAGAACTGTTCATGATGAAGAGAATCAGCCAAACTTACTTTCTTGATGCTCTCTGGTCCTACCTAGAATGTGTCGATACTTGTCCAATGCAGCATTCTTGTTACAGTGAGCAATGTACATTATTACTGATTATTAGAGACCTATTCTCCATAACAAATGGAGGCTAGGACTTTGTGAAGAGGTTCATTGTACACAGAGGTCTAAAATGATATTAGTTTTTTTTTTTTAAATAATAATTTTTAACAAGGTATGTAGCAAACACCTCTGGTTCTCCATGACACACCTCCTGGACCCATGTATGATTTGCACTGAGCTACTGTACACAATTTACTGAGTTCACTTCTGTGACAGCCTCCCGACCTTGAGCACATGCTACATGTCTTTCCTTTTTGCTTCAGCATCTTGTCCAGCATCAGGTGGGGGGCTCACTGGCCCCACACCAGTGCAGAAGGCAAGTCAGAGGGATGCACTTCTTAGGTGAGCCCTCAACCATGGCAGGTAAGCACTAAGGCCTCCTGTGCTTCAGGGAGATGATTCTGGTGGCTGGTCTGCACTTAGGTCTGGTTTCCTTTTGATTTAATGTGGTTGGACTTTGTATGACTCTGAGACTGTGGCTTGATGTTCTTGGTCAGTTTTGCAGAAAATTCAGAAAATTCTCTCCCCCTTTCTGTCTTCTTTATTTCTGGGATCCTATTTACACCAGTGTCGCTTTGTGTTGCCCTCTGAATATTTTATTTTGACTGACCTTCTAGCTCACTGATTCTGTCCTTACCCTTCCTCAGCTTCTGTTTTAAGTCACCCAGTGAGTTCTTAATTTGTGTTATTGTTCCTTTTTGTTTAGAATCTCCCTGGTTCTTTCTTGATAGTTTCCAGTTCTTTAACTCTTCTTTTAGCTCCTGAAACACACGAATCATATCCGATAACATCTCCATCTGAATCATCTGTCTGTCTGTTTCTAGTGTCCATTGTTTTTCTGGTATGTACTCTGTTACTTTTGATTGAGTGTTAGTCATTGTATATGAAAATAATTAAAACTAATTTGATACATAGGGTGATGTTTCCTTTGTCTATAGAGATGCTCGTTTCTTTGGGCAAGTGGCTGGGGGCAGTAGACATCCTGGAACAATCCGATCCACTTGTGGAATCAGTAAGATTTTGAGCTGAGCTTCACTTCCCGAGAATGCTGACCTCTTTCTGGTTCTCATTATGTGAGCACAGTTGTTTAGAGATCTGCTCTTTGTAGACAGTGGACTCTGATTTTCACTCTTTGTGTCTATGAGGTTGACAAAAGCTCTGCTCAGCTTCTAAGCGTCTCAATTCCTTCTTTGGAAATCAGCAGAAGCCCTTGGGGGAAAATGCCCCAAATGACAGGCTCATTAGCACGGGTTTTATATTATCCCGGATCTTATCTTTCTTGCTTTGTTATCCCTTCAATGATTTCAAATGCATTAAGTATATTTTGTTTTCTTTCTTTAGTTATTCTGAGTGGGAGGCTTGGTATACGTTACCTAGTCCTATTAGTCTGCTATGGCTACCATAGACAGATCAAATGGCTTAAACAATATACATTTGTTTCCACATGGTTCTGAACCCTGGAATTCCAAGATCAAGGAGCCTACAGATTTGGTGTGGTGAGGATGTGCTTCCTGGTTCATAGACATGATGGAAGGGGTGAGGGGCTCTCTGGGGTCTCTTTCATAAGGGCAGTAATCCCATCATGAGGTCTCCACCTTAAGACCTACTCACTTCCTAAAGGCACCTTCCTCCAAACACCTTGGGGGTTAGGATTTCAGCACATAGGGAGGGGACACGAACATTCAGTCTCTCCAGATCAAGTCACAAAACTCTTAGTATCCTTAGAACTTTCAAGCTGCTCCTCTGAATAGTGTTATCTGCTCTTTCTAATAACAACAACAACAGAAATGTCCATTTTAAAAAGTCAAGTAAAAAGAAATATTCAAACTGTGTTTAGGAAATCCATAAATAATTCACTAATTTTAATCTTTAAAAAATAACTCTGCCTTTATGTAAATTAAGCAACTACTGAATGTCAAATTTATTCCTACATTGTTTACTGTAGATTTATTTTTAGTAGTTGCTTTATTTCTGAAAAGCTCATGCCAAAAATGTGGAAAATGCATTTCCCATTAAATTATATAGAAATAAAGTTTGTTTGAGCAATTTCTACATTTTCTATTTTCAAGAACAATTTATGCCTAAACCTAGACTCTTGTAAATTGTTAAAAAAAAAAGTCCAAGTTATTTGTTTTATGAAGTCTTAGTGCTTATGGAAAATACCCTTTAAAAACCACCTTTCAGCATCGGAGGAAGAGTGCCAGGCACACTCACAGAGACTGCTCATTTATGGCAAACGCGCTTGGCTGAAGGGCAATCTAAATTTTTTTCCTAAGAAATGTTCAGGCTGGCAAACTAAAGAGGTTTACAGAGCTTGGAAATTGGTTGGTCCAAGCATAACAATGGAGATTCAAACACTTTGAGAAATGACAGTTCTGAAGAGTGCCATACTGGAAAGCAATTAAAGTACAACAAAATATTGGCATCTCAAGAAGGAGATGTAAAAATAAGAAAAAAAAAAGTGTTCCACTGGGGAGACTGAATGGGTTAGTGCCATGGTGTTTGAATATGTTTCTACCATGGAACCCTCTCCTGTGAGCTCTTACTTGGTATCCCAATATATGAAGCATAGATAAGGCAGAACTTTGTTTATTTCTTCCTCTCTCCCTCTATTTCTTCCTTCTTTCCTTTCCTCCTTCCCCACTTCTATCCTTACTTTTCCCCTTCCTTCCTTCTTTTTTTCTTTCATTCTAGAACAAGCTGTCTTATGTGCTCACAGTTCTAATACTCCCTTGTTATTTATCATCCATTGGTAGCAGGATTTATGGATGATTGGCAGAGTCTTATGTCAACCTCAGCCTCCAAATTGTATCTGCAATGTATTGTGTTGACTCTATATCAAGACAGTCATGATTCACATGGGCACATAGTTACTTACGTACTCGATCTATTATATGGTGGTCATGCTTAACTTACACACACACAGACACACACACACACACAAACACACCCTCTGGAGAAAAGCTATAGACTTCCTAATAAATGTCTTATTTAAAGAACTGAAAAACAGAAATAGAAACAGAAAAAAAAAAGAGACTTACTCTATCTAGCCTGTGGTCAATACTGCAAGATGACAGCATCAATCTACTTGATATTCTCCAATGTGTAAATTTTGGTATGTAGTATATTCTAGTTTATAACTGAAATGTTGTGTGTGTGTGTGTTTTAATTTATTATGAAAACATCTGAATAGATTTTTAAATATATAAATAAATAATAAATTAATGGAGAAAAGAGACAAATCCTCTTGCAGAAGAATGATAGAAATAGAAAATCACCATGATACACCACAGTGATAACTGTCGCAGGCAAGATGTGCTAACGATGCCAAAGGCAATGGGCAAGACTAAGGAGAAGCAGTATGCCCGCATGGTCTCAAGTATCTCCCCCCAAATATTTATTAAATACTGTGGTGATTTTAACATATGTCCCCAAATTCCTGACACTCCTCAGTCAATGTGAGCTTCTGACACTTGCCCCTTGAGTGGGGGCTGCCCTTCATTACTCTAGTGAGTAGATCATGAATGGGAACAATGGTGACCTCACAGTGGAGGAAGATGGCCCACGACCCTCATCACAGTGGAGTCAACTTCACCAACAGTGAGCTGAGTCGATGTCCTGTACCAAATACAGCGTGAAGGGGAGGGCTCCTCACCCCTGCAGCATTCTTCCCCAAACGATGGCCTCGGTTTACTGAAAAGACTGCAGAGCAACCCAAACTCAGGGAGATCCTACAAAAGCCCTGAATGGTACTCCAAACTGTCAAGGTCATCAAAAACAAGGGCATTCTGTCACAGATGAAAAGAAACATGATGACTGAATGCCATGTGATATCTGGGCTGGTCTCTGGAAGGTCAAAAGGACATGAATAGAAAACGATGAAGTCCTAAAGTCTGCAGTTTAGGGTTCCATATAAATGAGGACTTCTTAGATTTGATAAATGAACCATGGTTATGGAAAATGTTAACATTATGGTGCAATGTGGTCTATCCATACAATGGAATATTATTCAGTCTTAAGAAAGGAAAGAAATGCTGGTGCATGTTATAACATGGATGAACCTTGAGGACATTATACTAAGCCACTCACAAAAGGACAAATCCTGTATGATTCCACTCGTGTGAGGCATCTAAAGTGACCAAATTCATGGACACGGAAAGTAGAATGGTGGTTTCCACAGGCCAGGGAAGGAGAATGGAGAGTTGTTGTTTACTGAGTTCAGAGTTTCAGTTTTGCAAGATGAAAAAGTTCTAGAGATCTCTTGTATGACAATGTGCACTTAGTTAACACGACTGTACTGCACACTTAAAAAATGCTTAGAATGATGCATTTTATGTTGCTTTATTTACCCAAAGAAATATTATTTTTTAAAAGTAGTCTCTTTTCCCAAGGAAACAAACCAACTTAAAAGCAATAACCTAAATCTTTTTGCTTCTTGCCCACCAAAGCTGTATACTGTATAAGATACATAAATACAAATCTTAGAGACAAATGATCACATGTTGCCAGTAGAAAGAATTGCACATCCTCTGCCTGGAATTCCTGTTGAGTTTTTTATATTCCACAATAATAAGAACAGCAAAAACTCTTTGTCTTCAGCTCTGCAGCTGCACATTGTGTCCGATGCTTTGGGATTTATTATTCTCTGCAACAAAGCTGAAGTCGCCTTCTTGTCAACAGACTGGTGCACCTGCATCACCTATAGTCCTAATGCCCCTACCAGATACTTCCTGTTTTTCATCTTTGTTCCATTGTCCTTTATCCCACTGTGGTCCATGCAGCTTTCATCTTTAATCTCATTATTCAAGGAGTCCTAAATTCAATTGTGTGTTTCTTCTTTTTCATGGAAGGTACGTAATGTGATCCGGAATGCCAACGGCTTTCATCTCTTCTAGGGAGGAAACTAGGGGAATGCAGATACAACATAAAAAACAACCATACATTTCTCAGATGTTCAGATAAAGTAACGCGTCCCAGGGACCAAAGTGTCTGTTGTTGGGAGATCTACGAAGTGGAAAACATTCCACCTTCCTGTTTTTCACCCAGGTATTTGAGTTTTTACATTGTTCCTTGGCCTCTCCTCAGGGGTTTATGTTGACACTCCCCCAAGGTGCTCAGACCAGAACTTGGGGCGATCCTGGAGCCCTCCCAGCTAGTCAGTCACTGATTCCATCAGCATGACCCCCTTGGCTCCCGAGGGCAACCTTGTCACTATTTCCACTGTCTTCACCTGTGTTTAATCACACTGAGGAGAAAGACAACAGCCTTCTAACTAACCCCAGTCTCCTGTTCTCAGCAGCCCATCTAAATCCAAACCCTTTTCCCTGGAGAGCTATAAGTCTTCTAAAAGTAAAATCTATCCTCTTAATCCATATCTTAAAATAGTCCAATGAGTTCTCTTTTCCTTTCAGCAGAACCAGCATGACATACACAAGTGCCCTATTTAAAACGCTAATCTGGCAACCTTTGAATGTACTTTCTTTAAAACTTGTACATTTACTTAATGAGCCTTTAAACAAAGATTATCTCCTGTTCTGTATACAATAAGAGATTTACTACATGCATTGAATATTAACAAATAATCATCTTATGTAGAATTCTTTGGTTTTGCTGAGTTCCCATATTCGCAAATCATGAATCACCTTTCTCTAGTGCCCTTTTTAAATTTTTATTTTTACATTTGGCATGTCCTGCAGTTGTACTGAAAATCCAGAACAAGGCACCACAAAGATGCTGCCCGCATCTCGGTTGGCACTGGCTGAAGGTGGGTTACCTAATGCTCATTAACTGTTGGTCCATCAAGGTGGTAACGTCCGTCACCGGAATCAGCAGACAGCCTGTCTCCTTGCACTGGTCCAGCCTGTAATCCTTCCGGCCTGGAGGAGAAGCTCAGATTCTTCAGCAGGGGAATGGGTACCCCCACACTGTCCTCCTCCCTCCCCCAGATCTTCTGTGCTATCTCCCATTCCTGCAGGCCACACAGCCAACCTTCCCGAGCAATAGCACAGGACGGAGGAGACGGTGGCTCTGGTGGGCAAACATCACCCACCAGGTCAAGCATGGTGTGAGGGAGGGGAAAGGCGCTCTCCATGCTCATCCTTTACTGCAGTTATAAAAATGTGCTGGCGAGTCGGCTCCTCCCTGGATGGCAAGTTCCTGGAAGGATGGGATGCACGCTGTGTATTCCTATGATGGCAGAGACAATGTCATCAGACTGAGGACTGGGGGAGCCCAGCTTTCTGAAGACTCTGTGGGGGTGCTGGAAAAGACTTGGCTATGGAGTGAACATTTGAATAGAGTCTTAAAGGAAAATAATTCTTCTCTCTAAAGAACAAAGTTTGAGAAAAAGCTTTACAAGCCCTTCTAGAAAAGCCGCCTAAGTAATTTGTGCATAAAGTCATGATTTTAGAGATTTTGTGTGTAGTATTCACACACTTTCTTAATATTTAAAGTCTGTATAGAACACACACTTCTTTCTGTGACGTGTTCCTAATAAGGCGTTCCTATGCTGTTTCCTATTCCAGTCTGGACTCGCTCACTTCCTGGCTTCTTCATGGTGTGTCCACATCATTCACGGGATAAAATTCATCATGATTCATTAAACTTACTCAAAACAAACAAAACCAAAAAACCCCCTCGATATCCCCTGGAGTGAGTTCATTAAAAGAACGTCTTCGGTTGAATTATGAATAATTTTTTCCTGAATCCGAAGGCAGCTCCGGACAAGGCATCAGTGACAGGGGGCCTCACGAGGCAAATCTGGAAATCGGGCTTCCAAAAGTCAGCGGCTGCGCGGCAGTTTCGGGGTGGAAACGTCGCCGTGGGGGAGAACGCGGCCTGTGGCTGTGGGGTGGTGCTCTCTGCTCGGAGCCGCGCAGCTGCCGAGGCCCGACTTGCACAGAAGGTCATTAGGTTCCTGCGCGTTGTGCTGGGACGCGCTGCGGGGAGAGTCTGGTCTGCGTGAGTTGGAGACCAGCTCCCCGTAGGTCAGAGCGAATCTGTTATATTATCCATTGAAGGACTGTAGGCCTTCTGAAAGCCACAGTGGAGAAGATAAAAATTTAGATCTAAGACATTTCTCCCGTATCCCCTTTTCTTCCCAAATTGAAGAGAATTCTCCCCAGTGAGATGATGTTTTCACACCTATTTCCATCCCTTGATTTCTTTTTCAGAAGTGGGACATATTCCTGGTTACTTCTCAGATGAGTTTATTAATATATATGTTATTTATTGGTATATTAATGTATTTTACATATAATAATATATTAATATCAAAAGTAACGTATATTTTCAAAGGCCACCTGCAAACATCGTAAGGAAGATAGAGCTGTTTTCAGAATACACATCGCGAGAGGTTCTCTAGGTGTCATTTGTATGCCGCTTCTGCAACTTGTACCCTGACAGTGTCTTCGTCCTTACTGAAAAATGCGCCGTTTGCCCCTTGCCAAGTGTGTCATATGTCTGAATCAGAAGGTTATTTATTCATCAGATTTAGCGGCCCCATGGCTGCCAGCACCATTGTGGATGCTGCCAAGGGCAGAGGAGCAGAGATGCTGTTGCGAGTGATAGCTGAGAACAGAGCTGGAGGCCCAGGCGGTGAGCCATGGCCCCTCCAGGGAAATGGCAGGGGAGGCTGGAAGGATGCATCCCATCTGCTGGTCTGAGTCTCCTCTCACCTCCTGCTCTTGAGTCTGGCTCTGTCTTGGGGACTTTGGGGACCCTGCTCATGCCCCATGCTCAGCTGTCTGTGGGGAGACTCCTGTCCTCTGTCCTCCCCATAGGTGGAACCGCTGATTGGACTCTGACTTAGGAAGGGGCACAGTCCCAGAGGCTCCGAGAGGTCTGGTGAGTCATTTGGTATGAGTTGCAGAAGCTTTTGAATCCAGCAAAAAGTGGAATCTCAGAATAAGCTACCAAAATATTTTCTCCATAGTGTTATTTAAAACACATTAGTAAATAATGCCTGATGTCCAGGTAATGCATCATGAAACACTCTCATCGGGCTTCAGGTGTGGTATTCCCAGTTGGCTTTAGAGCATCAGTTTCCACAACTCCTAAAAATATGTCCCCTATACATGTTTTTAAAATAAATACATTTACATTCTTTTTTATTTTTTTTTCCCTCACCCGAGGACATTTTTGCATTTATCTTCAGACAGAGCGGGAGGGAGAGAGGGGTAAGAGAGAGAGAGAAACATCGATGTGAGAGACACATCAACAGGTTGCCACCCACATGGCCCCAACCGGGACTGGGGACAAACTGCAACTGAGGTATGTGCCCTTAGCGGGAACCGAACCCGGGACTCTCTGGTCTGCGGGCCAACGTTCTAACTGCTGAGCCAAACCGGCCAGGGCTACATTATTATTTTCTTAATATTGTTATGCTTTAACAGTTTAATTGTGATATAATTGACATAAAAGATTGTATGTATTTAAGGTGTAAAATTTGATATTTTGATCTATGCTGTAAAATGATCACTATGATCAAGGTAATTAACACATCCATCACTTCCCATAGCAACTTTGTTGGTGTGTATGTGGTGAGAACACTTAAGAGCTACTGTCTTAGAAAATTTCCAGTGTACAATACAGTATTGTTAACTATAGTCACCGTGCTGTATGTTAGATCCCAGAACTTATTCATCTGATGACAAAATTTGTACCCTTTGACTTACATCTCCCCTTTTCCTGTTCCCTAGTCCCTGGCAACCATCATTCTACTCTTTGCTTTTGTGAATTCAACTCTTTTAGACCCACATGTAAGTGATGTCACACAGTATTTGTCTTTGGCTGGCTTATTTCAATTAGCATAATGTCCTCCAGATTCATCCACATCACAAATGTCCTTCTTTATAATCTTCAAGAAACCTTGAGCCTGTCCAGAGTGGCTCAGTTGGTTGGAGCATCATCCTATACACCGAAAGGTTGCCGGTTTGATTCCCGGTCAGGGCACATACCTGGGTTATGGGTTTGATCCCTAGTCAGGGCATATCTGGAAGGCAACTTATTGATGTTTCTCTTACATCAATGTCTCTCTCTCTCTCTCTCTCTCTCTGCCTTCCTCTCTCCAAGCATGTCCTCGGATGAAGATTAAACAACAGCAACAAAAAAGAAACTTTGAGATTATGAAATGAGAGAGTTGGGGGAGGGAGAGGAAAGATTACCTTTGATCTGATTAGCTTTTATAGATAGTGTCAGTATCCTTCATTTGGCCGTTCACATGTATTGCTTTGTAATGTGACTAATTCTTATACTTTGTATTTAGAAATCATTATGGAATAAGAGGAAGTTGTAAGAATAGTTTTGTGGAGTCTCAGGTACCCTTGACCCACCTTCCCCCCATGATGTCAAGGTACAGGATTGTAGTTCAAGTTCAAAACCAGGACACTGATAAGGCAGTGCTGGGAACCAGACCATGCAGACTTTATTCATGATCACCATTTTCCACATGCATTAATGTGTGTGTGTGTGTGGGGGGGTATCACTCAGTCCTATCCTGTGAATAGACTTCTGTAACCATCACAATAAAAGTGTGGAACTGTTCATCGCCACAGAGGAGCCCCCTCGTGCTCCCCCTTTATACCTGCACCCTCATCCAGTAAATAGCGTTCCATTCTAGGGTGAACCATAGTTGTGTGATTGTTATTGTCAAAACTAGCTAGTTAATATTAATCACAGGAAGAGAGCCAAGGGGAGGCCAGACACTATAAGCATGGTCATCTGGGCAGCTTCACCAGGATTCTACAGCTTCACACTCCCCTGGAATCACCCGTCCATTCCCTGCAGATCACTGGGGGAAGGGATCGAGCAAATGGGGAGATGGGTGCATGTGCAGTGAAGTCGGTGATGTAGGGAAGGTGCTTGCCTGTCAGTCTAACCTGGGAAAAAGATAATTGGCTAGAGAAGTGAAGCCACTGCAAACATGTGAAATCTTGAAGGGTTAATTGATTAAGTTCCTGGTTATATATAATGCCCAGACAAAGAGTTCTCTCTCTCCTGCTCTTCTCTTGCTCCATGACCCTCACTCTATGTGGCCTTAAGCAGCTGCAGGGCCCATGACCTTGCAGACCTCACATGCAATGAACTACAGCTGGGAACACATGCTAAGCTAGCCAGATGCTGGACTGGACTTTAATATGGAGGGAAGACTCTGGATAGTGGTCTTAATCTTAGCTCTGCTGAAGACACGGCTAGACTTTTTCCATGGTGGGATGGAGGGAAATGAGACATTGGAAACCCAGGGGTTTAATTCCACGGAAATAAAGATCACTCATCCTCTGGTGCAAGTCTCAGGATATTCTTTTCCTGCGACATTGCAAGAACTCCACTTCCACTGGTAACAGGTAGGGATGCAGAGGGCACCCCAACAATAACATAACCTTTCATCCACTGAGGGAAATTTGGGTTGTGTCCAGTTTTTTTGCTATTATGAAGGAAGCGGCTATGAGCATTCATGGACAGCTTTTTGCACATATCAATTTTTATTTCTCTGGGATAAATGCCCAAGAGTCCATTGCTGAGTTATTGGGGGTGTTAGTGCATGTTAATGTTATAGAAACTGCCATACCATATCCATCCCCACCAGCACTGAATGAGAGAGCCACATCCTCCCCAGCATTTGGCGTCATGACTATGGGGGGATCAAGTTTTGCCACCTCAATATAGGCCTTTTGGTATATTGATTTTAAGCTGTTTATTAAGAAATAGAAGACTCAGAGAGACCTTTTGACCCTCCCCCTTTATCTGCCTAAAGGAATGCAAGCTTGTTTCAGGAAGGGAACCTTGGCATATTCGCCTTAGCATATGTGAGCTACGCGTGGCCACCAGGGAGAAATCTAGCAAAGCCTATTTGTTGGACTCCCCTCTGTGCCCCATTGTTTCTGGGTGGGGAGGCTACCTCCGCCCCCTGCAAGAATTTGTTTACCACATGTTTGCTCTTTCTCATCCACCTGTGCATTTCCTGCTTTCCCTTTTTCCCTTTTGAAATCCCAGACCCCTGCCTCCCTCCCCTTTGTCCACCGGAGTCTCAAATTCTTATGGAACACCTATATGTACATATGTAATACATCTGGGATTTTTACTCCTGTTAATTTGATGATTAGCCCAGCTAGAATAATTTAAACAGGTGGGAGAAAAAAATTTTTTTGACCCCCACAACTTTTTATTTTAAGTGTCCTACCAGGTGTATAGTGACATCTCAGTGTGGTTTCATTTGCACACCCCTAGTGGCCAATGGTGTGGAGCAACTTTCATGTGTCTACTTGCCAGCAGTACCTGCTCCCTAGTGAACGTCTGTCTGTTCGTGTTTTGCCCATTTCCTAACTGGGCTGTTTACTGTTGAGATTTGAGAGTTCTTCACATATTCTAGACCAAGTCTTTTCTCAGATATGTGGTTTGCAAATAGTATCTCCCAGCCTGTAGTTTGTCTTTTCACTCTCTAAACAAGAATTTTCACAGAACAAGTTTTTAATTCTGATATATTCCACTTTATTAACTTTTTTTTTCCTTTTGGGTTCATCTTGTTTTCTTCTTAAAGTCTTAAAGTTTATATTTACTTTTAAATCTAGAATCCAATTTGAATTATTTTTTTTATATAGTGTAAGGTTCAGGCCAAGGTTTTTGTTTTGTTTTGTTTTGTCTTTCCCCTCTATGTACCTGCAATAGTTCCAGCATCATTTAAAAAAATTATGGTAAAAAACACATAACATAAAATTTACCATCTTAACCATTTTTAAGTGTACAGGTCAGTGGCATTAAGTACATTCACGATGTTGTGCAACCATCACCAATCAGCATCAATCTCTAAAACTTTTTCATCTTCCCAACTGAAACAAGCAATCCTCATTTCCCCCACCTCCCAGTTCCCAGTCTCCATTTTCTGTCTCTAAGAATTTGATTTCTCCAGGTACTTCATATGAGTGGACTCACACAGTATTTGTTTGTTGTGACTGGCTTACTTCATTTGGCATGATGTCCTCAAGCTTCATCCATGTGGTACCATGTGTCATGTAGTATGTAGCATGCTTTTTTCTTTCTAAGGTTGAATAATAATCCACTATATGTATAGACCACATTTTGTTTATCCAAAATAATTTTTTAAAAATATGTTTTTATTGATTTCAGAGAGAGAAAGGGAGAGGGAGAGAGAGATAGAAACATCAATGAGAGAGAAACATCAATTGGCTGCCTCCTGCACATCCCCTACTGGGGATGGAGCCTGCAACCTGGGCTTGTGCCCTGACCAGGAATCAAACCAGTGACCTCCTTGTGCATGGAACGACACTCAACCAACTGAGCCACAACAGCTGGGCATATCCAAAAGAATTTAAAGCAGGATATCTGGAGGAGGTATTTATACACCCATGGTCATATCATTATTCATAATTGCCAAGACGTGAAATCAACCCAAATGTCCAGCACCATTTTTTGAAAAACTATCCTTCCTCCATTAAATTGCCTTTTCTCCTTTGACAGAAATCTGTTTGGTGTATTTGTGTGGACTATTTTTGAGTTCTCTGCTCTGTTCCATTGGCCAACAGCACATTGCCTTGATTATTGTAGCTATGTATTGAATCATGAAGTCAAGTAATGTGCATCTTCCCACTTCATTCTTTTTCAAAATTGTTTTAAATGTTGTAGTTTTTTAAATCTTTTCACATCAGTTTTAGAATAAGTTTGTCTGTGTCGACACAGCACTGGGCTGGGATTTTGGGTAGAAATTGCAGAGGTCAATTTGTGGCAACATGCCTCTTTACTAGATTGATTTTCCAATCCATGAACACAGCATGGTTTTCCATTTATATAGATCTTCTTTAATTTGTAACTTATTTTTAAGTAAACATAGCTCTTCTGTTTTTATAGATAGGCTGAAATTCAGGAAACCCTTAGAATCATTTCCAGTGATATGCTGGAAATGGCTCGTACCAACTCACAAGGACCAACTGTATGTATTTCTTCTCAGTTCTGAGGTCAGTAATGTCATTGTGGTAGCTTGGAATTGGCCATAGACAATGGACAAATGAACAATAGACAAATGCTCCAAAATAGGCTCTTCCTCCCTCTCTCTGTGCCTTCCTTTCTTCCTTCCTCCTTCCTTTCTCCTTCCCTCTCCCTCCCTCCTTCTTTCTCATTCTCTTTCTTTCATTTTTTATATTTTTGGAGGGCACTGTTAAAGGATGGTGAGAGACTGAATTTAGGAATGTCCCTTTGGTAGAGCCAAAGACTCGACTTCAATGTGTATTCACGTTGGAAGTGGCAATTTGTTAAACACATGTACAATCAGAAAAAGGGCAAATTGGTCCTAGTAAAGGTGTACCCATAATTACCCATTCACTTCCTCTTCAAATAAACCTTAACCATAGCCCTATTGATTGCCAAATACAATCCTGTTGGCTAAAATTAGATATTGTAATTATTAACATGAGTTAAGCTATTTAGTCATTTAGGTAGTAATTTTGATCCCAAAGGGGAGTTTGTAAATGGAGAGTCTCTCATTCCGTGAGAGAATGTCTGCTGTCACAACTCCTTCCTCCCCCTTGAGCCTGTGAGCACTTGTTCCAAGCAGAACAGGGCAGCATGGGACAACTGAACACTCGGAATCTACCCACCCATGTCTGAACTCAGGTTCGGAGGCTTCTTTGGTTTGTCACTTTAATAAATCTCTGTATTCCCTTTTATCAGAGTCTTTTTTATTACTACAGCATGGATGTTATCATTCTGAAATATGTTCACAGCTTTTAAAATATGGAAAAACAAAAGACTAACATTATCCTAAGCTCTTACTTTGAGGATCCAGAGAAAGCAACAATTGACATTTGCGTGAATCCTCTCTCGGTCTTCTTTCTCCACGCCGGGATATAATTATTGAACTGTCTTCTTTCCCCTTTATTGCACTCCTCCACACCCTGCCACAGAAATAGGAGCTTATTTTCTCAATGACCCACATTTTGTTAATATTTTTCTGTTAATCTTTTTCTTTGTCATAAAATCATGTTGGAGACTTGATAATAGCTGCAAATATGTGAAATGCTGGGCAAAAACATAAACAAACAAAAAACACCGAATAAACAAATACTGTCCACATGTCTGAGAATAAAATAAGATGATGTTGAGTTTAAATGGCAAATAATTCTCATGGCTGTGATTATGTTTAAGACACAAGAAACACCTGGACGAACATTTTACAAAGGGAGGGGGAACTAGGAGAAGCCATAGAATCTTTGTTTGGAAGTGATTATGATGATGGGTAATTTTTCATGATGGAGCCGATGAAACCAGTGTGTCTTGTGTGAGTCTAATACAATTCAGCCTGGGGGCTAAAGAGGATCCAGGCAGCCTTTCAAGGTCCCTCCAAACCTGTGATTCTGTGATTAGTCTGAATAATTGATGCTCTAAATTGTAATTGTTTTTCCCCTTCAGGGTAGACTATGCATAAAGGCAGTTGTGGAGAAATATTGTTCAAACACTCCAGGGGGTCATTGACATGCTGAGGTTTCCTCCCTAGATCTGCTGTGAGTCACTGTTTGTGAAGAAGCAACTATGCTTCAGGTCACATCATCTGACACCCACGCCGGCTTGCTGTTAACTAGTCAATAGTGCTTTTCTTCCCCTTTTTCCTAAAAAAATGGATCATGGAGAAAGACATTTATTTCCATCTTCAATTGGATGCTCCTTGGTAATTTATATACAATATTAAAATTCTGTAGTCTTTTGTCATTATTGTCTTACTCTAGTGAAACAATATCTGGAGAGAATTGCTTCCCCTGGACACAGTTAAGGACTTGCAAGGACTCCATGCCTATGAACAGGGCCATGGACTGATGAGGACAGAGTTAGAGAGAAGCTGACCCGGAATTCGCCCACTGGAATGGGACCAGCCACAGAAACTGTCCTTACAAGTCACCCCCATGCCCAGTACCTGACCTCTCTCTGCCACAAGCACAGCCCATCACATGAGCTCAGTGTTCTCACTCATTTTCCTCAATCTTCTTTCTATTTATAGTTGAAACCCTCCACTTCCCCCAGGTTGAAATACATTAGTTGCTATGGAAACATGATGTCCACTGCGGATGGAATCTGATGTCATCTACAACTGCAGAGCACAGTGGTGGGAAACCCAATGTCCTGACTGGAGAAATACCTGAAGGGCCAGAATGGGAATGAGGACATGATGCGCAGCATAACTGCTAGGAAGGGGCTACAGAGCTCCTGAACGAGAAGGTCCAGAAACAACAGAAACCCACCCACAGTGACATAAAGGTCCCTCGGTGGCCTAGGTAAAGGTCCTTGCACCTGAAGAGATGTCTGGCTCTCTTTTTCAGAAAATGAACCCTGGTTTTATAGATGGTAAGTTGTAATATCTAGATCTATATATGGTCTTGATAAGTAGTATAATCATTTAATTTCAATTGAATTTGGCTTTTTAAAAATGATTGTATGGGATATGATGTCACTCTCCCCGTGGTGTTTTTAGTTTTTCCTGATATAAGAGGTAGTTTGCATGGGCAACTGAGCTTCTCTCTCACTCAGGCTTCCTTGGGAAAAAATGCTCTTTCAGGAAACTGAATGACTGATGTGGGGATGCATCGTGGAGGTGTGTAGACAGTCAGTAGGTCTCTAACTCAGAACCAGAGTAACAGACCTTCTAGTCCTTCAATGTGACCTCTCTGGCTTCTCCCAGTGTGGGTTCTCGCTGGAGCTGGGCAGTGACCTCCTCACTAGTACTAACCCCAGTGCTTCCATCCCGTGGTGTATCCACTGGTCTCAGGTCCCCTCATCCATGACTATATCCCCACAATCTCAACACAGCTGGAGAGCAAACAGGTGAGTAAGAGACACCCACATGGATGATGTGAAATCCTGCTAAGGTAGCTCCAGTCCACACAGATCTCTTCTTTCTTGAGACATCAATTTCATGTTCTGCTATATGTAATATCTCATAGACTTTATTCCTCTAAATTTAGCAATGCACAATATTCTATCTCATTCTCCATTTTTCTTTTTATGTGTGATGTTGATGTTGGTTTTATGGATGATTCTGTGCACTATTTCACATGTTTTTTGTTCCTCAATATTTAGCAAAGTAAGTATCATATAACCATCAGACTATTACCCCCCCCCCCCTTTGGAGCCTGAGTCTATGATATTTTGCAGCATAGAAGGCAAAGATACTTCTTTTTAATTGTTAGCATGGATCTAAGTCCAAAATAGACACTCACACTTTGTGGATCAGTTGGAAAGAACTTCCCTGGAACACCTGGAATACCAAGAACTCAGCCTCAACTCTCCGTATAGCTCCCAAGGGAAAGGGCATGGAGAGGATAGGGTGGGACGGTGGATGTTATAGCACTTTCTCTGTGCCAGAAACTCCACAAAATGCTTTACATAAAATGTCCCAATGTAATGTTTACCAGTGTGCTCTAAGGAAGGGTACCATTGGTATCCCCATTTTTAAAGGGGGGAAACTGAGTGTTTAAATAGCCAGCAATATAGGGAGCCAGGGCCCAAGTCTGTCTGATTCCCGTATCCATCTCTCAGGCCCTACTTTACATGTGGCCTTTCCCCAAATGGCTTCATCCATTTTTTTTTTTCTTTACTGATTTTAGAGAGAGAGGAGGGGAGAGGGAGAGAGAGATAGAAACATCAATGAGAGAGAACATCAACTGCCCTCCTCCTGCACGCCCCGCACTGGGGATTGGGCCCACAACCTGGGCATGTGACCTGATCTGGAATCAAACCGGTGACCTCTTGGTGCATGGGCCGAAGCTCAACCACTGAGCCACATTGGCGGGGCTGGCTTCATCCACTTCTACACAGAGGCCAACAACCCCAGAGAAATGCCCTCCAGTGGTCTTCTCTCCTTCCCTGATTCTTAGTCTGTTTTATTTTTGGCCTCTGTTCATTTCCTGAAACCTGGAGGTTAACTCCCACCTTGCTGGTGAGCAAACTCAGGTCAAAAGTTGCCTTAAGTAGCATCCTTTCTTTTTAGTTTCTCTCTCTTTCTCCCTCCCTCTGTCCCTCCTTTCTTTCCTCCCTCCCAACTTCTTGCTTTATAGAGTTCTGGTTGGAGTACAACAGTGATATTTCAACAAACACAGGAAAACATGTTGTATAAATCTAATAACTGAATAAAATTCAGCCATCGAACCTGTACACTCACAATTTTGCTTCTCTGAGGTATTCCTGCTACATGGTTACATTTTCAGGTAGTGCCTATAATTGGAACAACTACATTATCAGCTGACAGTCTTGGAGATAAAAATAAAAAATATAAACCCTTACTCTGTTCTGCAGGGAAGAAGCACCTACTCTACCTGCCAGTCTAAATGAGAAAGTCTCTGATCAGATCTGATTCTATTACTGGAGTCTAGTGTATTGTGTCTTGGGTTGGGATGTAGTATGTGGGGGTGTGATTAGAACAAGTCATTATTCTATGGACTAATGACATAAACAGGAGAGAGACAATGACCTGCTCTCTGGATAAGGGCAGAGTAGAACCTGATCTGAGATGACCCCAGTTTACTGAAAGTGCTTATTTGCATATAAAGATACTTAATTGAAACGCCATTTCTATACAAATATGTCATAAATAAATTAGTTGGTTAAATAGGTGACTTAAATAAACCCAATAAAGCTTAATGATTTTTTCTTTTCTAAAAGGCCATATATATAAAATAAATCAAAGGCTTATTGGGTGATCACTTTGTAAGCTATATAAATGTCTAATCACTATGTTATACATCTGAAACTAATATGTCAACTATAACCGAAATAATAAATTTTTAAAAATCACCTAAAAAAAATCAAGTTGGTCTTATCTTACTTTATTTGACCATGTGGACAGGGAGATTATTGCTGACAGCTGTTTACGAGACTATCAAACCTCTTCGTAGATGAGCAGGTTTGGAAGCTGAGCCATGTTCCAGATTCACCCCCCCAGTGTACCTGTCCTGGGAGTTAGGCTCCCTCCCACCCACAGGAATTTTCTTCATCAACAGCTATAATAATGATTTTCTTCAGGGGAAAAGAAAAACATTCTTAAGTTCACTACCACTTTTTGATAAGGAAAGGCAATAAATGTTAATGAATAATTAAAAGGAATGCTTATTTGGAACCAATCAAGCTTAGAAAATAAAAAGCATTATAAAAAGGTGAAGGGATTGAGAAGTACAGATTAGGAGTTAACAAAATAGTCACGGGGATGTAAAGTACCGTATAGGAAATACAGTCAATAATATTGTAATAACTATGTGTGGTGTCAGTTGGGTACTGCAACTCTCAGGAGGAGCACTTTGTAAAGTATATGGCTGGCTAACCACTCTGTTGTACACCTGAAATTAATACAAAATAATATTGAATGTAAAAACAAATAAGGAAAACACTTTTTTCATGTATTTTAAAATAGATGATATATGTCAGATTAATATGGGGTTTATCTTCTACTAGATACATTGAAAAGATTGGTATAATAAATTTTTTCTATCCACACACCATTAAGAAAAACATTAGAGATGCAACAAATCTGCATGGATTTAACAAGGGCCATGGAAGAAGGAACAGGGACCTTGCAGCTTGAAGGAGGGTGCAGATCCTGAGTTATACAAGAAGGACCTGGACTACACATGGACTATGTTCTAAGAAACTGGGATTATGGGACATGTGCTCTTTCTCCTCCCTGCAGATTCAGCCTCCTGGAGGCTCCTGCGCCCTCCCTTTCAGAGGGTCATGGTGTCAGTCTTTATTTGGCTCATTGACAAAAAATTTTCCAAGGCGGTTTCTGTATTAAAAACACAGAAATGGTAGGACGAGGACCTGAGGATAGGACATTGCTTGTTAGTCAGTTTTCCCGACATTCATGGCAGCATGATGGCGAGCACAGTTTGGACACAGAAGGAACTGGACCCAAGTCCTGCTTCGGCACTGAAGGGCCGTGAGCTGCTGACGGTGGGTCCTTCGCTCAACTGCTTCAGATTGGTTTCTGCATCTGAGCTGAGATGTGTGTGGGGGTGGTTGACAACATTCACTGTTCAGGACATGTAGAGATTAAATGCAGTGTAGGTCGAAAGCGAGTATGGACACTGTGTGTTGCTAGTGCTCGGTACACAAGAGCTATCTTCACTGCCCCATTGCTAGGAAGCAATGCAGATGAGGAACATGGGATGACACGGGCCTATGCAGAAGAATCACTGAGCCAGAGAATCAAAGAATGCTTTATTTACAAGAACCTTGGAGATAAAGTCATCCACAGCTTCTCAAACTTTTCCACTGGGAACCGTCTAAGACAAGAGCAGGGCTGGCTTCCCAGAGCATCTCTCAGACCTTGGGCTCTGTGCAATGCTCTGCTCCTTCTGTCTGGAGAGTCTTAACACCTTTTGGACAAGGGAACCCCCATTTCACTTCGTATTGGTCCCTGTGAATTATATAGGCCATACTGGCAGGGCAGGATTAGTGTCCACAGGGTAAGATTGTGGCTGTCGGCACTCTTGTCCCTGGAATCTGAGTTTGAAAAGCATGGCTCCAGCTGAGGGCTTCAGAGTCAGCAAATGAAAAAAAAATATTGCACAGATATACTCATACTATATATATATATTCATTGTTATTCTGAAATTCAAATGCAACTAAGCAGTCTGTATTTTATCAGGCAACCCTACTCCAGGCCATTCCATCATGTAATTATCCCAGGAAACTGAGGTTTGTCAAGTATGAGCCATGTGCCAGACACTATAGTAAGTAGTCTATGTTTACTAACTTATTCAAAGCTGTTAGCACACTTATCCGGTGAGTATTATCATCATGCTTGTTCAGACAAAGAAACGGAGGCACGAACAGACGATAACTCGATGAAGAACCCATGACAAGTAAGAGAAGGTGCCAGCTGTCTGGCCTCAAAGTCCGGCTCTTTGATCTCAGTGGCTGATGAGGAATTTTGCAAAGAGGGATTTGGACAGAAGCTGACACAGTAGCAGGCCCAACCCGACCCAGTCCAACCCAACCCACTCCAACCCAACCCAACCTAACTCACAGCCACTCTCGGGCTCTGCTGGGTCTGACATAAAAATCCAGAACCAGTCAAAGAGACAGATAAGATCATTCACTTATTGTTGCAGCTGGCTTTGTGAAAAGTAGTGTTTTGTAAGAGAAAGAATCCACATACAGGATGAATCATCCTCAAACTAGTTTACTCATCGTGGTTTAGGTAGAAATTATTGCGTGTAGCAGAAGGTCCAGGTAAATTCCTTCAAGCACGTCCGAAGTATTTTAGGTTCAGGAAAATCCCAAGCGATTTGTGCCAACGCCTTTTTTTCCTTTGAGGATGAAAGCTTCGTGCATTGAAAAAGAAACGTAATCCACATATTCCAGTGTCATTCCCACTTAATGCATCAATGTGTTAGATTGTCAGTTGATGTTTGTGTAAATATTCAGAGCTTTCTGGCTGTAAAACACACAAAACATTCTTCTTGTATATTTTGTGGTGCGAAATATTTAGTTTAATCTCCTAAAAAATGAATACATCATTTTTCTTGATCTCTTTCTGCTGAAGCTTTGCAGTGTAAGCTGCAGTTTCCCACTGTCAGGCAGGCTGTGACTGTGCCCACGTCTTTAGGGGCAGCCTGGCAGAGGCGGAGCTCCCCTCTCCTTCCCATGAGCCCATGTGGGTCTGGCCCCGTTCCCCGGACCCTGTGCTTCCTAAATGTGCCTGTGGCTTTTCCTTTGGTGTCTTTGCTCATTCCACTTTCTGATAGACTCTCCAGCTCCACCCAACATCTGTACAGATGCACTTCCTACTTGAAGATTTAAATATTAATGTTTTGTTTTTCCACTTCAAAAATATTTATTGAACCAATGAATCAGTCTATTGCTCTATCAGAATTTAAAAAAAGGAAAAAATACAGGGTAAGGCACACATATTTGCTATTCCCTTAAGAAGAAACAACATTCACAAAACTGCAACACACTGACAACCTTACATGGATATGAAGGACGGAGGCAGTGGCTCATGTTCCTACAATGTCAGAAATCCCCAAATTACCCACATAACTCCTTAAAAAAAACCCAAACAAACAGCTCTTTTGCACAAAATTAGATGCCCGATGAAAAATGGAAACTTTCTTTTCAAATACAGCTTTCGCTTAGATTCTTTTTTCCCAGCAAGAGCCTCAAGAAATAGCACAAAGAGGCAATGTAGTGAATTTAACTTCTAAGTAATATTTATTCTATGATAGAAGCAAGAAAAAATATTCCAAAAGCATATAACAGGTTGGGAAAGAAGTTTCCATAAACATGTCAACTTAACTAAGAATAAGCCAGGGACTACAATCCTCAATAATCTAAAATGTATTTGTGTGTCCTATTTTTTTTTTATGTAAAATAGCTCTAAAGAATAAGTGAATTTCTTGAAAGCATGTTAGCAAATCCTCAGGATATCTCAAAGAATTGTACCAGCATTAATATTTTAGTGTTATTGATAATAAGGAAGAAAGACTTTAGATTTTATTATTAGTTTTATTTTTTTAAATGAAGATATTGAGTTATTTACTGGGACAATGAAGGTCATTCAGTGAATAAGTAATTAAGATAAAAGATCAAAGGTAACTCTTTTGAGACCAATTGAATTATGGGTTTCTAACAATGACTCTTGGAATTTATTTGATATTCTACACATTTGTGTGTGTGTGTGTGTGTGTGTATTTTAAGATGATTAAAGCATTTAAAATAATTTTACATAATAGATTGGTGGTCTTAGTTATGTTTTAGAGAGTTTAATTGGATGTTTATTCTCATTGTTTAATATCCATAAAGATGTGCAAATATTTAGAAGGGTATTGGTGGTTTGCTATTTAAATAATATTAATTGTTTAATAGATTATAAAAATAATAAATTGATTATCACAAAGTGCATCACCAGCAGGATCTGCCTCACAGGTTACATTGAATCTGCTCAGCTAACAAACATCTCCAGTAAGAATAAAATTGTGATTTGTCAGACGACGCAATGTGAGAGGGAATGAAGTCTGAGTTAGACTGAGCCAAATATGGAAATGTTATTATGACAGGTTTCCATTTCAAGAAAGATTTATAAATGTTCTGCAAAATGGAGTTTAGAGGTCCAGTTAGTTTGGGAAGGGCTGGTACCCTGACATTTTTTAGGGCCACGCAAGGTGCCTCCTCATATTGCAGGTGCTGAGATGTCCTACATGCGGGTGGTCCAGCAGAAATGCAACGGGAACTGCAAATGCCTTTTAGATTTTTCTTATAATCACGTTGAAAAAAAGTGAAAAAACAGGTAAAATGAATTTGAATAATATACCTAACCAAGTATATGCAAAATATTATCACCTTATCACATAATCAATATAAAAATGTAATGAGCTATTTTACTTTTTTTTTTCATACTAAGACTCAGAAATCCCGTGTTTGCCTTTGCACATCTCAAGTGGAAACGGCCACATTCACAAGCTCCACAGCCACTGGTGGCCTACTCAACTGGACATGGCAGTCCTTTATCGAAGAGATCTGTTCAGTACCGTTTAGCGTCCACCATTTCACGTGTATGTATGACGTTAACAATCTCCACCATTCCCAGAACAAATATCTGCTTTCATTTGGAAAATTACTGACATCTCTCTGGACCCTCCTGTACACTGAGTCATTTGTAGGAAGTCCACCAAATGCTGGGCCTATGTATGAAATTAAAAATGTATCTTCTAATCCACATGACATTTTTTTTATCCTCACCTGAAGACATTTTTGCATTTATCTTCAGATAGAGTGGGAGGGAGCGAGGGAGGAAGAGAGAGAGAGAAACATCGATGTGAGAGAGACACATCGAGTGGTTGCCACCCACACGACCCCAACCGGGCCCGGGGACAAACTGCAACTGAGGTACATGCCCTTAGCGGGAACCGAACCCGGGACTCTGGTCCACAGGCCGACGCTCTAACCGCTGAGCCAAACCGGCCAGGGCCACATGACATCTTCTTATAGTCCCCTTTGCTATTTAAGCATCAATTATTTTTCTAAAATCTCAGTTATCTCAAGCTACTTTCAGTCAACTCAGGGTTCCCAGGGGAGATGTTTTTTTCCATCAAATTTCCTTGCTCCTTGTAGTTCTCTGTTGGGTGACCTTGAGCTGCAATTGGGAGGACCAGACCCTTGTTCAGGTGCTATTTCATATTTAATTTTCTCTGACAAGGGCTAGGCCCTTAAGAGTGTACATCCACAATGAAATGTGGGCGCCCGGGGGGACCGAGTGGGAAAGCTGTTTTGTGTAGACAGCCTTTGGGTGCTGCTACCTTCCAGGCGTTAGGCTGATCTGCTCCATCCCCCAGGGGTTAAGGCCATCTCTCCGCGGAAGGCGGAGAGATGTGCACCCCAACTCTCTTTCACTGGTTTGTATGCTATTAGCACAACACCCCAAAAATCAATGAGCTGCTTTTCCTAAAAGGAATTAATCAGTGTAATTTTTTAAAAATCAGGGAGGGAGCTACTTCAGAGATTCAGAGATTGAGGTTTACTTAGAGGTGTTAGAGAGGAAACCTCCCGTGATAGAGCTCTGCAAATTAGCTGAAGCTTCTTTTGAAAAAAATGCTCCTTGGCCTGAAAGAAATGCAATGAGGCTGCTAAACCAGCAGATTCAGAAAAGGTAGCAGCCCAGGAAATTGATTCCAAACCCAGATACACAGCTTCTAAGGTGGGGAGGGGTCAAGGGGGTCACTGAATAATAGGATTACTCAGAACTGCTAATAATCCTGATTCGGTCATTTTCTGCTTAAAAAGACACTTTGACCTTCTCTAAACTCAAATATAGGCTTCCTGATGGAAGGTGCCTCCGTGCATAAACTACTGAAAATTAGATTTATCAGAGAAACTCTGGTAGATCCCTAAACCCAGCAGGGGAGGTGACGCTGTTATTATTAATTCAGTAGACGATCTATTTTATATGGCACTATGCAAACATATATATAATGCATAAATTACGCAAAAACAGTTTCAACTTGGTTAATGCACTTGCCCTAAAGCTAATAAAAAGTGCTAAGTTAGGTCCTTCTATTTATTTATTTTTCTTTAAGCATAATAGCATTTTACTTAATAGCATTAATCAAACTGGAGGACCATCTGTATTAACACTTAAAAAACTGTTTTAGGCTGTGCATAGGCCTAAAATAAAATGCCTGGGGTGTGCCGGGTTAGGATGGCCCTGAGATGAGAGGGTTTGCCTGGGATATCCATTTTCTTTTCAGGGTTCTCTCCTACTTAAGATGAGTCTCAATAGGAAGAAGCATTCAAAGTTTTGGGGTTTTACTTTTCCACGATGGTCAGTGCCTGTGACATTGATCAGCACAGAACACCATTTGTTCACTTAAACTATCTTGATGTTAGACACCCGGAGTTTGAGTTTCAGCAGGGCTAGTAACTAGTTGTGCTGTCTTGGAGACGTCCCTTGGCTTGTCTCGGCTTCATCTATAAAACGGACACGCGCATTTACCACTCCTAGTGATGGAGAGAATCAAAGGAGATCGCAGATGCAAACCTCCAGGCGCCGAGCTGACAACTGGCCAAGAACGTACACACACGCTAGTGACAAGCCACTCAGAGCAGTGATACAACAACTGCCCGGTAGGACGAAGAGCTCGAATATCACCTGTGGGGCTGACGACCACAAAGGCCTCATCAAAAATGTGAAGTAAACAAATGACCAGTAAGCACACGAGAAGATGCTCAATATCACAAAGCCTTAGGAAAATGCAAACGAAAAGCACAATGAGATATCACCTCACATTCATCAGGATATCGCGTATATGTGTATGGTGTTGGCGAGGATGTGGAGAAATGGGAACCCTTGTGCACTGTGGGTGGGAATGTGAAATGATGCAGCTGCTGTGGAAAATAGGATGGCAGTTCCTCAAAACATTAAACAAAATGACCATAGGATCCCAAAATTCCACTTCTAGGTATTTAAACAAAATAATTGAAAGCAGGGACTTGGACAGATATTTTACACCTATCTTCACAGCAGCATTATTTTAATAGCAAAAAGTGCAGGCAACCCAAGTGTCCTTGTCTGCCAGGGGCTAGAGGAGGGGAGAATGAGGAGTCCGTGTTTAATGGGGACAGCTTCCCTTTGGAAAGATGAAAACGTTCTGGAGATGGATGCAGGTGGTGGTGGCAGCAATGGCAATGAGCACTTGGGACTAGTTAAGATGGTACATTGTGTGCTATGTGTGTGTGACTACAATTGAAAAATATAAAATGTACTAATAAAGTCTTTTCATGTTGCAGAATACGTTGTGATATACTTCTTCTTATGTCTTGTTTTCTCAGTGACAACCCATTTCTTCACTCAATGTGTTTCTCCATTCATTCATTTGGTCCTGAAAGTTGTGCTGAGCTCCGATAACACATCGGCTGCTGTGGTTGGCAAAGGGTAAAGAAATAAATGCAGCCTCGTGTGGATCTTCCCAAACTTAATGCCTGGGAGGAAGAGCATTATAGGAATAGATACACACAGGACCACGTGACAAGAATAACTCAGAAGCAGCGTTTGTAAGACACTGAACTAGCATAAAGAATGAGAACCATCGCCCTGGCCGGTTTGGCTCAGCGGTTAGAGCGTCGGCCTGCGGTCCAGAGAGACCCGGGTTCGGTTCCCGCTAAGGGCATGTACTTCGGTTGCAGTTTGTCCCCGGCCCTGGTTGGTTGTGTGGGTTCGATGTGTCAATTTCACATAGATGTTTCTCTCTCTCTTCTTCTCTCTCCCTCCCACTCTATCTGAGCAAAAAATGAAAAAATGTCCTCGGGTGAGGATAAAAAAAAAAAAAAAAGAAAGAAAGAATGAGAAACACGGGGATGGAAAAAGAAAAGTAAGAGAAGTCCATTTGACATAAATTTCGTGGATGACTACAGGCACCTCGTTTTTCCCTCTATTAAAAAAAAAGACTGGGTTTATGTTATCATTTCTGCCATTTGGTTCAAAATTTTGTATTATAAAAGGATCGTTGAATTGCTGAGAATGCTCAAGGCAATTTAATCTACTCCCTAACACTATTTTGCACATGCAGAAACTGAGGTAGTGTAAAAGGTCCCACAATACAATTAGTGACACATGTGTCTAGAATGTAGATTTTTCAGAAGTGCCTGTTTTTTTTTTTACCCTATACTGCCCCGGGCATGCATTTGTTACCAGTGATCCAGTTCTTATTGACATCACGTAATCTCACATTGCTAGAGCACTGTCTTAACCTTTGCAAATTATTGTTGACAGCAGTACGATGTGTTTTTACTTCTGAGAGGGCAAATGACTTCACTCTGGTTAGGAAAGACAGTCATGATCCATGCTGCTGACGTGAATATCAGGTCCACTTACTTGAATGTAAGTCTGTTCATTTACTTATTTGTCATTCATTTAATAGTCAACACGCTGGGGGTGAGATGCTGTTAAACACCGTGGGGACACGGTAACGAAAGGACACACGTAATTCAGCAGTCCCTACGTAAATAAAGTGCTTCTTGCCATTTTTAACATGTGTCAGAGTAACTTTTTGGACAAGACCCAAGTAGAATTTTATAGTCGGTTAAGTGCTTAAGTGTTCTTGATATATTACCCAGCAACTTTTAATTCTTCTGCCGATTTTATTTCCTATTTCGAGCCTCAGAGACTACAAATTGATCAGTACCATGTGAAATGGGGGCTCCAGGAAGTAGAGAAGATTTTGTTGTGGGGAAAGAGGATGACTTTAGTTGGGGACAGACTGAATTTGGATTTCCAGCAGCATGGCACCTGGGAGTGTCGATAGGCACTTGAAAGTCTGAGTGGAATTCAAAGGGAGGCCAAAGCTGGAAAGGGAGACGTGAGAGTGTCTGCAGAGACAAGAGTTGAAGGGCTGTGTGGTTATGCCTCCCGTCAAGACTGCCAGGACACCCCTGTGGTCCAACAAGCTGCGGCAGGCACAGTGCACCCTGGGGGCTGTGGGGCATCTCGCAAGGGGGTATTAGGAAGGATTCAGAGGATTGGGCTCATGGTAGGTGGTTTGGCGGATGGTCGAGGATGTGGGGGTCCACTGTAGACTGGGTGCTGGCGGGAGGCAGGATAACTCTATGACTGGGTATCTTCATAAATCTTTTTAGAAGTACAGCAGACTGCAGCGGGACTAAAGCTATAATTAGAGTAGAAGTAGCAGTCTCTCCTATTTGTCTGAATAATGGGATGTTTGGTCATTTTTGTGGCTTGTACAATGTTCATAATTTGTGTTCAGAATTAATTACACTGAGGTCCTATTTGTATCTTGCTCCATCCCGGTCTCAGAGTGGCCTTGACAGATGTTGATGGTCAGTGCAATTGTTTTCATGTTCATAGGGAGAACACCAGGGCTTAGCTGGAAGTCCCCGACTAGTCCAGGATGGCAGGGGCAAGGCTTCTTTCTCAGGAGGAAGGAGAGAGAAGGTTCAAGAAAGTATCTTGGGACCCCCCCCCCCCCCCAGCTTGTAGTTTGGACATTGGCAAAGAAAGTGAAAGCGGAATGAGAAAACCCTGGAAAATGCAACATCAGCTTTCCCTACTTTCCATTTTAAAACACTCATACTCCGCCCTGGCCAGTTTGGCTCAGGGGTTGGAGCGTCAGCCTGCAGACCAAAGAGTTGAGGGTTCGATCTAGCCAGGGGCATGTACCTTGGTTACAGTTCATCCCCAACCCCTCTGGGGCTGTGCAGGTGGCAGCCAATCGATGTGTCTCTCTCTCCCCCACTCTGTCTGAAGATAAATGTAAAAATATCCTCGAGTGAGGATTAAAAACAACAACAAAAAGGAACACTCATACTTCTTTGTTGGGAAACAACAAATAAACCAGCGTAGCAACGTGGTGTGATTTAGAATCGTCACCTAGAAAAATGGGTGTCATCGGCTACTTGAGCTCATGCAGAAAACTCTGTTAAATTCATTTAATTTATTTACTTGGAATAGATTGTAGTCAGTCAGTGCTTGACTGAGAAATCCTGCACTTGGTTCACAGTTTACTCTGTTATCAAGACTCCTGCATCATTCTTAAGAAACTGTATCAACGTGATAAAGTCGTGTCTGTCTTTTAATGTTATTTCCCATTTGTCTGTAAGTGACGGATTTCTCTTGATCCTTCCTGACCGGCTTGATTCTTGTTAGGTTGGATTTTAACATTCTTGCCTCTAGCTCAGACTCACAAGGGATGTTGTGAGCCCATCGGGATAAATGGACCACTACGCTTTCAAGAACAACTTCCCAGACGTGGTTTTCTCAGACCAGATCTGAAAAGTTCCTACAAGTACCATGGTTACTGCTCCTTTCTTCAGCAGCCGATTCTGCGCATTTGCATGGGGTGGGAATCTGCCTCCTCACCCCAAATCGCTCTGCTTCCTCCTTTGAATGTGAGCTTCTTTTCATCCTGACCCACACCTTCCACTGTACGGGCCATTGCATCCTACACCCTCCATCTCGGCACCTTGGGGATTTGCATGTGTGTCTCCCCTCAGCCCTCCTAAGACACAATGCCCGGGATGTCCCCTGTCACCGTGCTCCGTGGGGTATGTGAGAAACTCCGACACCCCTCAGCCTCCCTCTGCCTGCCTCAGAATCCCCATGACTCCCCAGAATGAACTCAGCGAGAGGGAAGTTCAGAGAGGCCAACCTGGCACAGAGCAGGCTGCAGCCTTCTTGGCTGAGTCCCATCTGCCTTTCCGGGCCACTTTCCCCTGGGAAAAGCCCTGGTCGGGAGTGTGCAGTGTGTGGATGTTTTCCAGTCAGGACTTTCCACCGATTGCTTTGATGGCTCCATTCGTTATGCTCATTTGGATCTAGCATTTGAAGTGTGAAGACAGTGAGCACGGGATCGCCATAAAGGAGCTATTGTGGCCACATTTCTTTAGACCAGTGAGGAGGCCTGCGGACCGCTGGTAGGCTGCCAGCAGCAACGCGGCCGAGCTCCTCCCTCCTCCGGGGTCTGAGGCAGAAAAGCACAGAGCTATGCAGGCGAGGAGCCATCCTCAACCCTGCAGGAAGATTGCTTTGCAGATTAGGGATCAAATCTGGGCAGTTTTGGAGCCTGAGAGATATTTAAGGGCCATTGTCATTTAAATAAGGTCCTTTCATGCGGTTCTTAGTGATTCCAGCCCCTGAAGGCTGTGCGCTTTTTTCTCCCTGGCGGACACAGAAGTGCTCAGTGTAGCAAATGTGGATGTTTCCCTCTGCACCAGAATTACACGTGATTTGTCAACAGCTGACACTGTTAATAAAGGATTTACGCATATCGTGAAAATGCCTACATACAGCTGAAATGCATGCCAATTGGTTAAATGAATGTTGCAGTAATAGAATTTGGAGCTTTGGTTTGAGCTCTTCTTGGGCAATTTGGACCTTAAATAAAAACATATGGGTGGTAGAGAGCCCAAGTGCTTTAAATCAGCAGAGCTTTGGCAATCCCTTGGGTTTTGGTATATTTGACACAAGCAAGGTCCATTAAATCTGGGGCCAGCCTTGTCCCTGACGTCAGCAGACTCGTTAATTTTAAGGATTCCCTGGGTCTACAACTGACTGTGCACTCATAATCCTCAGCAGTGTCCACGACCCTCCCTTCTACCTGGGCCACTGTGACTTTCACTGCCTCCTAAAATGACATGGATGTTATAAGCTTCCAAGTTTACTTTCTCCAAGTCTTCCAGCTGGGAAGTTCAAATGCAAATCCAGCAAATAAAAGAAAAGTGTCCATTTTATGTATGGGGAATGTACTGATACCCCAACGAATCCATATTAACAAAGACACAACATCCATTCAAATATAGTTGGATGCTTATTTTATGACGTAACACATTCCTGAAGATAAATACAATGTAGGTCTGTTATACAAGTTCAGCTTAATTGAGTGGAAACCTTGCACTGACTGGATAATGTGTTATTATCAGATAAATGAAGCTGTGAGATAAAAAGCAATGAAACAGAACTACAGCTTCTTCCTCAACAACCCAATGATTTTCCCCCTTTTCCCTTACATGTTTGGGTTTTCTTTTTCATGTGCTATAGTTATAAGTAAATTTTATTCCTATAACACCAGTGTTTGAGAGCATCTCAATGGACACCAAGTATAAAGAAGATCACTTGACATTTAAAGTTGGGAAGGTGTCAGTGGGGGAAAAAGAAACATCTGTAAAAAAAATAATTAATTAATAAAAAAGGGAATAAATCTGAGAAAAGGGAATCTTTGTGCATTGTTGATGGGATTGCAAATTATTGTAGCCACTATTAAAAACAGTATGGATGTCTCTCAAAAAATTAAAAATAGAACTACCATATGACCCAGCGATTTCACTTCTGGAGTATTCATCCAAAGAAATGCAAAACACAAATTCAAAAAGACATATGCACCCCTATGTTCATTGCAGAATTATTTGGAATAGCCATGTTTTGGAAGTAACCTAAATGTCCATCAATATATGATTGGATAAAGAAGAGGGGTTACTGCCTGGCCGATATGGCTCAGTGGCTGAGCCTCGACTTATGCACCAACAGGTCACTGCTTCGATTCCTGGTCAGGGCACATGCCCAGGTTGTGGGCCTGATCCCCAGTGGGGGGCATGCAGGAGGTGGCCAATCGATGTTCTCTCTCATCGATGTTTCTATCTCTCTCTCCCTCTCCCTTCCTCTCTCTCTAAAATCAATAAAGAAAAAAAAAAAGAAAAAAAAAAGGGGGATATATATATATATACACACACACACACACACACACACACACACACACACACACACAATGGAATATTACCTGGCCATAAAAAAAAGAATCCTTAGCTGGAACTGAACCCGGGACTCTGGTCCATGGGCCAACGCTCTAACTGCTGAGCCAAACCGGCCAGGGCTGGTAGAATTCTTATTTAAAATATTGCCTCATATTCTGTTTAGAGTCAGCAAAAAGAATAAATACTATACTTAACACAATTTTCTTTTTTCTGATATGCTTTGTGTCTTTTATGAGGTGTATACATTTTCTTCCTCAGAGTGATTTATGATCTGCCTTTAAAATATTGATTGAAAAATGTATTATTTAAGGTTCAAAAAATCAAGTACATTTTCTAGAACAATTATAATTTTAACCATGGAATTTTATTGCATTAAAAATTCATAAAATGTTAAATTTCACTACTCTTAAAAGTTTTAAAGTAGAAACAAATTGTGTGAATAATAAAGTTCATTATTTTACTTACACACACACACATACACACACACACACACACACACACACACACACACACTAAAGTTGGGAAACTCAGGTTGAAAAACTATTCTTAGTAGCTGAGCCCTGTGAAATAGAGTATACACAATTCATGCTAAAATTTCAGAATTTAGCTGTGGCAGGTTTGGCTCAGAGGTTAGAGCATTCGCCCATGAACCAAAGGGTCTCAGGTTCGATTCTCAATCAAGGGCATGCACCTGGGTTGCAGGTTCGATTCTCGGTCCCTAACAGGGTCATGCAGTAAGGCAACCAATCAATGTGTCTCCCTCACACTGATGTTTCTCTCTCTCTCTCCCTCCCTTCTTTCCTCACAAACTATCTAAAAAATCAATGAAAAAATATCCTTGGGTGAGGATTAACAACAACAAAAATTTCAGAGTGCAGAAAGTGTCTCCTAAATGAGAATTATATTCTGTAAATGTAGTAGTACTCCACTCTTGCCTTTTATTTTACCAGTAGGTTCTTCTTTAGTAATACAGATTTAAAAATAAGATTTATGTGAGGAATCTAAATGAATATAATTATGCACTTTTACAGTCTTTTCTAAGCCATAGAAACTTTTTGCCAGGCAAATAAATTAATAGATAAAAAATAAAATTATTATAGTACATCCAAGCAAAAATTAATTTAAATTATAATATATATTATTACATTGTTTATAGATATAGCAAAAAGATCACACACATGATTTGTGAAAATTCTTTAGAGCAAGTTTTATGAAAGCATTATTTTTTAATTATGAAAACAACTGTACTACATTATCCAAACAATAATAGAGCTTTATATCACCACCTACTATGATTCTGCCTTAACATTTTTATTCAGAAAGAAAATGTTATAATTATCCTAAAATTATCTATTTTATACTGTAAGACAGCCACTTTCAACCTTATGTCTTACAACTTCATTTTTCTTTAGGCTGAATCTCAGAACTTTCATTGGAAGTAAATTGTTTGGAAGGAAAAAAAAAAAAAAGCCTTGCTCCTTGAATCCATGACTCTTAAATTCTTTTATTATCTCAAATGATTTGAGAAAAAAAGAAAATCTTCCTTTCTGTTAACTGTGGTTGAGCATAACTCTTTTTTCGTTCCAAATTCCTACAAGGATCCCCTCCCTCGCTGGTATTTTTAGAAAAGCAACCAGGATGAATCGAGAAAGAAGGAAAGAAGCAGCTGGTAGGGAATTTAGAGATCATCTACTCCAATACCTTCAGTGGGTCCCCAAAGAAGCCATGGCTGCAAAAGGTAAGTGAACTTTGGAAGGGCAACGGGAGAGCAGCGTGGGGGGGGCGATGTTCCGAGAGAGAGTGCTGCACGTCCTCTGGACCTAGCTGCGATCTGCTGGGGGAGCTTGGGCACATGGCTTCCTCTGCCTGCTCCGTTTCTCACCTGTGTGACGAGCACACATGACCTACTCATAGGCTTTCTGGGAGCGGTAACCGAGACAGGATGGTACCGTCGTCCCTGGGTGTCCACAGGGGATTGGTACTGAAGGGGACTAAAGCTTTGTTGGCCTAAAGCTGCCTTTTGGGATATTGATTTTAAGCTGGTTATTAAGAAACAAAAAACTCAGAAAGAACATCTGACGCTCTCCCTTTCCTGTCCAAGAGATTCAGATAGAAAAACCTGCCCCGGAAAGGAAATCTTAGGATATTCTCTTTAGCCTAATTTGAATGAAGTAGGGTAGATAGAAAGGCACCCCGCAGGGGCCTGGAACCTAGATCACCTCTGTGTCCCACTGAAGCAAAAATGTGCCTGCCATGTATGTTCCGCTCTTCCGCAGTGATCTGTTTCCTTCAAAATCCCAACACTGCCCCCCATTTTTCCTTTGTTCAAAATGAAGTATATACCCAATTTCACTTCACTGTCTTTGGGATTTTCATGCTTGTGCATATTCCCTGTACACACATATTAAAACTTGATTTTCTCCTGTTTATCTGTCTCTGTTAATTTGATTATTAGCCCAGCTAGAAGAACTTAGAAGGTGAGAGGGAAAATATTCTTTTTTTTTTTTTGCCTTCACATTCCAGAACCCCCCTTGGATACCAAACTTCTTGGATGCTCAAGTTCCTTAGCTAAATGGTGTATTTGCATGTAACCTATGCACATTCTCCATATACTTTAATCATCTCTAGATGACTTATAATACCTGACGCAATGCAAATGCTATGTAAATAGTTGTTACACTGTATTATTTAGGGATCAACTTTCTGAAATAAAAAAAATAATCAATCTGCAGTTGATTGAATCTGCCGATACAGAACCTGTGTATAGGGATGGCAGCTGTATATGGGTGTCTGTTGCTGGCTGTTTCCTTTCTTGTCATAAAGACAAGGCTTGTGTGAGCTTAGGAAAGGGGGAAAGAAGGTAAAATGCTAAACTACTGAAAATAACCTTCTCCTAGCCACTCTGATCCTTCAAACACCCCACATTGGACGCTCCATACTGGTATTAGGAGAGCTTGAGAATGTGCAGAGTGAGTGGGTCTCACCCTTTGACGTCTGCATCCATCCCGGCAACCTCCAACTTACTATGTACCCCACCTGTTGCTGACATGGAAAGGAGCTTAGACAGCAGATGAATCCAGTGAGGCCACTGCTTTTTCTGGGGCCAGGTTGACACTCCCATTGATAGAGTAAAAGAGTCATTGTCTGAATTTCCTCTTTTAGAGATTCAGTACCTTAACTGAGAGTCTGATTCCTGTTGAAATGTAATGTGTCTGCCTGTCTCTAAAGTTCTAAATCTGGTTCTTGTCCCACCCACATGAATTCATTTTGCACAAAACTTCTACAGGAGCCCGCACCTCTGACCTTCCTCTACCCAGCCTACCTCAGAGCCTGGTGCTTTGATCTCCCTGTTGCCATTTTGAATAACCTTCTCAGTCCTACTCATCATTCTAGGCTCCATGCATACCCTCGGCAAATTGATATCTCTTTTTGAAATCTTCAACAACTCCAGTCCAAACAATCCCCCTCAACTCCTCCTGTGTACTGTGGCATTTCTCTCATGCCCAGTTTAGAATCTCTCATGCACAGTTTAGGAAATACGAGGGATCGAGACTCCAAAGAAAACCATGAGCCCAGCTCACTCACTGTAGTGTCAGCTGTCACTCCAAGCACTGCAGAAGTCACACCCTGACATCGAAAAGGGATTCGATTTTTCCTGTTTCTTGTGCACACAAAATATTGCAGACTTAATAAATATTTGATTAGAAGAGGAAAAAAATGAATGAATGGATAAATAAATGGACGCGAGGCCTCTGCCTAGGTATTCCAATTATTTAAATGTAGTCCTTGTCTCCAGGAATATGCAATATGAAAGGGAAGATAAACTGCGCAATTTTCTCTAGCACAAAACAGAATGGCCACCATATCAGAGATAATCTGGAGAGAAAGACTAATTACAAAAAGGCTTCATAAGGAAGACAGGATGTGAGTCCATTTTGAAGGAGTTAGAGATAGAGATCGTCTTTATATCCTCACCCGAGGATATTTTTCCATTGCTTTTAGATAGAGTGGGAGTGGGAGGGAGGAAGGGAGAGCGAGAGAGAGAAACATCCATGTGAGAGAGACACATCGATTGGCTGCCTCCCACACAACCCCGACAGGAGCTGGGGATTGAACCTGCAACCGAGGTACTTGTCCGTGACCGGGAGTCGAACCTATGACTCTTCAGTTATCTGAGCCAAATCAGCCAGGGTGAGACAGTCTTGAAGAACATTCCAGAAGAACACTGTGGGAGGATACAAGTACCTGCTGGGGCTAAGCCATGGAGGACTAGGGATTTCTTAAACTCCAGTCTGTGTTTTACTTGTTTTGCTGTCCTCATCCTCATCCCAGTGCCCCGTGTGCCAGCGTTGCTGTCTGTATTCGGCTGTGGACAGGTGTGCTCTGGAAAGGTGGGCATTTGGCTCTTCGAGCATTTGGCAGAGGTGGGAAGTGAGTTTCCCAGCAGACTGAGGGCAGATCTTGGCTGCTCGTGTCAGGACTACAAGGCATGATACAGTGAACAGGGCACTGCCTTAGTGAGCTCAGGCTGCTATAACAGAACACCCCAACCAGGTGGGTTATGAACAGTAAAATTTACTTCTCACAGTCTGGAGGCTGGAAGTCCAAGGTCAAGGCACCTGCAGATTCAGGTTTGGTGAGAGCCTGCTTCCTGGTTCATAGACGGTCGTCTTCTCACTGTGTCTTCATGTGGTAGAAGGAACGAGGGAGCTCATTTGGGATTTCTTTCATAAGGACACATTCCATCAGGAAAGCTCCATCCTCATGACCTTATCACCTCCTAAAGGCCCCACATCCTAACACCATCACACTGGGCATTAGGTGTCAGCATAGGAATTTGGGGGAGATGCAAACACTGAGTCCATGGCAGGCAACTTTGCAATGTGCGCTTCACTGTGTCCGACTTCATAAACTCCTGATTTCTTGAGGCTCTTATAAACCATGTGTTGACAATATAAGGCTGAAAAAACATAGTTAAGGGGCCTCCTTTCATAGAAGTTATATTCAAACATATTGTTATGTTATTTAATGAGTAAATACTCAAAGCACCGGATAAATGCAATGAGTAGGGTAAACTTGTAGAATTTCAAAGAATCTCATGGTACTTGTTGCAGGGGAATGACACTGCAACGGAAAAACAAAAACAGATTGACATCCAGGTAGCCCTGTTGAGCCATCAATCCTGTTGGGAGGGCATAGCTCCCGCCAGCTTAGGTGAGCTCACCAAAGCCGAGTGCATGTAGGTACATGATATGGCACCAAACTTACTGTGTTTGCTCCTTAGGCATGTTTCTGGCTAAAATGTACTTTGGAAAATAAATGTTTGATGCTCATGCAATCAGAGGCTCAGGAAGGATGGTAGGAACCTAATGGCACACACCAGAGTTTAGGAAATTTAATCTGAATGTATATATTTCATTTCTATTGTGTCCCTCAGTTGAGTTGTACAAAATCAAGGGCTATTCTTTATGAAGTGACTCTTCTTAAGAGGACACAAAAAGACAATGTTGATCTTGGCATAGAAGTGCTCGTGCTTCCAATTTAGGAAAAAATAGCTAAAAGCAGAGGTTCTAATTTTATCCTTCACATTCTAGCCACATGGTGCCAGGTCTCTGCAGCCAAAACAAGATACGCATCAAGTCTGGTGAAATAACCATCACCAGCTAGAAGTCCAGATGTTATTCCAGGTGCTTTTTCTCTATTACTGCCTGTCAAGTTATCTTTCTCAGAAAAAGAAGATCTAGAGAGCTTTCTTTTATTGTGGGAAATTTACATATCTTTACCACTTCAAGTGTATGATTCAGTGGCACCCATTCACAATGTTGTGTAACCACCATCGCCATCCACGTCCAGAACTTCTATCGCCTCAGCTGAAATTGTCTCATTAAACAATAACTCCCCACGCTCCATCCCCCAGCCCTGGCACCATGCTACTTTCTGTCTATATAGATTTTACTATACGAGGTACCTCATAGGGTAGAATCATACAGTATTTGTCCTTTTGTGACTGGCTTATTTCACTCAGCATAATGTCCTCAGGGTTCATTCCATATTGTTATGTGTCAGAATTTCCTTCCTTTTTATGGCTGAATAATATTACATTGTGTGTAAAGACCACATTGTGTTTATCCACCCATCTGTTGATGGACATTTGGGCTGTTCTCACCTCTGGCTGTGGTGAACAATGCTGCTATAAAATGGGTGTACAAATATCTCTTCGAGATCCTGCTTTCACTTCTTTTGGGTATATCCCCAGAAGGGGAATTGCTAGATCATGTGGTAGTTCTACTTTTAATTGTTTGAGGAACTGCCATACAGTTTTCCACAGTGGCTATACCAGTTTACATTCCCACTAAATAGGGCACAAGGATTCAAAATTGTCCACTTCCTTGCCAACATTTATTATTGTCTGTTTTTTTTTTTACAATGGTCTCCTAATGGGTCTGGGTTTTGATTTGCATTTCCCTCATAATTAGTGATGTTGAGCACCTTTTCAGAGGGCGTTTAACTCTGCCTTCTCTTTGGTTTGAAATTGGCCTTTTCCTGGGAAGCCTAACAGTGGACTGACACTGCCATCTGGAGCTGGCACACACCTAGGCTCAGAAGAGCCCTGCCCCAGTCCTGGGAGGAGCTCCATCCATGGTGCACAACCCACTACTCTGGTTTTAGGCTTATTACTGCAATGGGCACACTGTTTACTGGTGTCCCCTCCCTCTGACTTGCTCTGCCCATGTGTGAAGTGGGTCCAAACCAAGCTCCTCCAAAGATTCTCATCAGGACCCCTATGCTTTGGCAGCAAAGTGCCATCCTAACTGTCAATTTCATACCAGGAGCTGGGGGGACTTCAGAGGTCACCCAGACCACTGTTTTCAAACCCCTGAGTTTCCCGTACAAGCCTCTTTCTAAATGAGATTGTGGTGGGACCATGCATGTGATGCAGTAATGGGGGCTGTTTTGCAGGGGGCAGTTGTGGAGGCTGGCTGCACCTGCCCACTGGCCCCCAGACCCCAGGATGAGCACCAGGACTCCTTTAGGGAACATGCTCAGAAACCACAGAGCTGGGCCAATCTCTAATTATACAGATGGGCACAACGCTAGTCTACGGTGACAGAGCCCATTAGTGACAGATGGAGATTAGCACTCCAGCTCCAATCCCTCTGTCCAACCTGCAGCTGCCCTGACCTTGGTGACAGCATCACCTGGGAGTGATAAGAGTTGGGGAAGAAAGAGGGATTACTGTCCTGTCCATAGTTTTGAAAATATAGAATATACACTGTTGAAGGTGCAGCTGTGGTCTCCAGATATAATTTATATGAATTTGATAAATGTTTATTTAGAAATAGTGCTAGGTGTTTTAGAGGATATACATGTTAATTAAAAATTGATCTAACTATATACATATTCACAGGAGGGGAAATCAAACCATATGTAAGTTTGCAAATGCCTGGGAGTATGAAGAAGGAAGACCTGTCTTCTAAGGGTGAGGAGTAGGCTCAGGGACCCTGGCATATGTGGCCATGGGAGTGACAGAAGGCTGTGCTAGGAGGGAAATAGCAAAATATTCAAACAAACTAAGCTGACTTTTGATAGAAGGCTAAGTGACAGTGTAAGTTCAGTGACAGTTTGGTCAGAATGGAAATTGAAGGGTAAATTTGAGGCAAGAAGACCAGTGGAGACCATGAGGGTGTAGATTAAGGCAGTCAGAATGGGCTCACAGTGAACTAAGGGGAAGGAGTACTAGTCTAGGAAATGACGGACTCTGTGACACAGTCATGACTACTAAAAATAAATGTAGTGTTTGAGTGGAAATAAAGTTTTAAAATCCTTTAACCCTATCCACCTTTCTGAGAGGTGGGACGTCCCACCATTTTGACTGATGAAAAGAGTGTTAAGTTACTTGTGCAGGATCCAACAGCCACTTAAAGGCAGGGCTCTTATTAAAACCCAAGCCTCTGACTCTCAGCCAATGTCTTTCCAATATGCAACCACTCAATGACCCACTGGTGGAGGTCACCCAAGCTCATCTCCTCCTGCACTTGGCCAGCTCACGTCACTTTATCTTCTACTTGAGGCATGTTGGAACCAGGCACTACTCATTCTGCTCTGGATGACATGGAGAAATGACTCAAGTACCACCGGCATCTAGCCATCATTTAAAAAAAATCACCATTTAGATTTGGGGGTTCTCTAGGTGACCATAAATGTATCTCACTGCATATTTTATTGGGCAATAATTTTCTTCTTGCATGTACAATGATTCCTCCTAGATTAGCTTTACAATCTGGTGAATATTAAATTGTTATCACAGCGTGGCTTCTTCCACTTCATTTTATTTTACTACCACAGTTATGGGCTCAATGTTGTAGTTACATTTAATTTCACTTACAATCAGGGTCTATTTGGTCACCTGTTACCTTTCTCCAGCTTTGCAAATTGGCTTCTGTACCTCGGGCAAAGCCAGAACAGGCTGCTGCTCAGGCAGCAGGCTTGATGTCATATTTCTAAGAGAGATAGATTCCTATACTTTAATAGTGCCCTGGCACCCGCACCTATTAGTGGTGACATAGTTATACAACTGCTGACCATGTGTCTAACATTCATAAACCTGATGCTTTAACATGCCTTGCTCTGGACAAACTGATGACATATCTGAGTCACCACACCTCAGCCTCCTTCTCCTTGGGAGAATCTTACTCCTTGGGCATGCTTTTCAAATACAAGTGAAACAGTCCAGAGCCCACATCCCAACCCCCTTCTCTATAGGGCTCTCACACTCCAGGCCACTGTCCCCCTGCTCTAGTCACCCAGGGCTGGTACCAGACAACTAGAAGCAGCCTCTGAGGGAATGATCAAACCAGCCAATCCTAAGCCTGTTTGCCCTGCCTCTCCCATCCTCCCTTTGGAAACCACAATAAAGACTCTGGACCAATCCCCTCTCCCTCTGCCTCCTGACACACCCTGGGGCTTCCCCATGTGGCCCGCTCAGCACGGTGTGCCCTCCCCTCTTGTCTCCTGACTTGTTGGCCTCACCTCCACTCATATTTTCTATTAACAAATTTTATTTTAAAATCTCTATGTATCTTTACTTCTTTGCAACAAGAATATGAGTGAACAACAAACACACCCCTTTTAAGGAGTGTAACCTTACAGGAGCGCCCCTGATGTGTTGGAGAGCAGCAGGCTGGGCTTGGGCCGTTCCCTGGGCCGTGCGGAATGCAGGCGGCAGGCTGTTTTGGTGAGTTCACCTAGAAAGCTGTAGTGTTGCTACCAGTTTTTGTTTGTTTGTTTTTTAAAAACTTTTCCAAATTCAGACTTCCACTATAGTGTCCTACCCCTAAACACTAGCTTCTTGTAACAGCTTGTCCCGATTGCCACTGCTTCAACGTTTTCGACTTCAGGCCTACTGTTCTATCCATAAAGCACACACCCTATCTGAGCCCAGAGGCAGTTCCTGTTTAGGGTGGGGTGGGAGATTTAATATATAGACACTTCCCAAGCTCATGGTCCCTCTTTCTCTTTGAAATTTCATAAATATAAAGCATTCCAAGGGTGATTATTTACATCATGTTTTTTCCTTTACTCTTCCAAAATACTCTCGAAAAGCTTCATATTAAAAAGTTACTAGAAATTAAAAAGAGTGAGCATTGGATTTACTTGCCACACAGAATGTTTCCACCTACGCAGAGTTGTCGTAAGGGACATTGCCGCAGGGAGTCTGGAAAACCCCGTCGCAAGGCCGGGACACCCGAAGCGCATTCACCGCAAAGCCCGTGTTGGCGGAGCCTGCGCGGCTGGACGTCTCGTTTCGGCAGACTGACAGACCTGCCACTGCTCCCCGAAACTCAGTCAGCGAAACAGAAAACTAACTCCAAGTGTAGCACTTTCTCCCAAAATGGGTCTTGTTTAAAACAAGCCATTTTTAGAAGCACACAAAAGGAATTATTTACAGCGAGAGCACAGGAAATAGAGCATTTACTGGGGAGCAATGCACTGAACCTCCCAGTAGAGAGCTTTATTCCACAAGGAACATGTTTTCCCACTAAATAAACTCGGTGTGCTCCAGTGACAGCTCCCTCACTCCACCTGGCTGGTATCTGCACTTGCTTGGAGGTGCTGACCAGTGCAGACACTGGGACCAGTTTCTACCCCATTCTTGTGGATCCTGACTCCGGACCCACAGCTGATGAAGAACACGCTGCAGACACCACGTGTTCGTGACGCGGCTGGTTCGTGGGAGTCATGTGAGTTTGGTGTCTCCCCTCCAAACCGCACACTCCTTTCTCCTTTGGATGAAAAACCTCCATTTCCGCCACCTTCTCAGCACCACTGGAAAAGTTATAAGATGCTGGTTGGGTACTTGACCATCTTTCACCTTGACTCGCTCAGTGTGAGAGACCCTGAGACCCAACTTACTGCAAACCAATTCTACTAAAATGTTCATGAATTCTGAAGAGACAACATATCTGTATTTATTAATGAGTTGAGATCAATTTTAGTTGACGAATAAACCAAAATAAATGGGGAAAAACTAATGCTTTGTAATGAACATCGTCCTATGAAGGACAACAGCAAGAGAATATTGCCAAGTCAACAAAGTAGATGAGAATAGAAGGGACCTGCGTCCAACCTAAAAATCCCCCCATACCTCAATATGTCCATCTCTCTCTCAAAAGACCAGGATAATCCAGGCCCCATGGTCTTGAAACCAACTAATCTTTGCTGACTTGGTCTTCACCCCTCATGCCCACCCAGGGCTCACCGAGTGACCAGACACACAAGGCAACCACTGGACCCTTGAGAATGTCTGTAGGACTTAGGCTCAGCCGACAGGCTGCAGCGGTAAATTAACTCCCCACACACCCCAGGCTCTGACACCCAGCTCTGGGAGCAAACAGCTACAGTTACAATAGATGAGGCCAGAAGAGACCCTCCGTCTTTACCAATTCTGGGAAAAATCGCTGGACTAAGGGCAGAAGACTGTTCTGCTCAAATCGCTGAACAGTGGCATTGGCACCACCAGAGGTGTGTGTGCACCCACGGGCACGCGTTAGAAATGCTTATTCTCAGGCCTCACCTGGCCCTGCATGCCCAGAACTAGCATTTTAACAAGGCCCTTGCCCATTTATTTGGTCATTAAATTGTGAGTAATACCGCTCAAATCCAGCAGTTCTTAAATATCTCAGCCTTAGGGCCCCTCTACACTCTTAGTTTTCCAAGGGTTCTTGTTTATGTGGCTTATGCTTATCTATTTTGACCTAATGAAACATTTTAAAGATATATGTTTATCACTTTATTTAGAAATCAGAATAATGAACACATTCCACGTTAATATAAGTAAGTATGCTCATGAAAAACAGCTATGTTTCTCACAAAACATTAGCGAGAAGAATGGCATTACTTTATGTTTTGTGGGAAACATCGCAATTCTCTTTCATGTCTGGCTTCACCCAAAGCAGCTGGGTTTTCATATCTGTAACAGTCAAGCTGTTACAATAGTATATGTCACATGGCCTCTGCAATACTCCACCATACATTCATAAGAGAATGAGAGTAAAAAGACAAAAAGTCTTGGAAGAATTATAAAAATAGTTTTGACCTGACAGGCTTCCTGAACATGTCTTGGGGATTCTTGGGGTCTCGGCACTAACGCTGGAGAACCACGGCTCTGTCCATGTCCCAAACTGACCAGCTTTTTTGTCTTTTTAAGCCAGTGGTAAAATCTCATATTCTCCTTACTTGGAGTAGTAGATTCAACACCAGGTTATACTTCCTCTGAGCTCCACCTCTATTCTGAGCACTTTCACATCGTTACCATGGAGACAGACACAGAAAGAGATTCAGCAAATTCAGTTGACTCGTCCAAGTAATGACAAACTAGAATTCAAATACAGATCTTTCAAATCGTAGTCCTACCTCCCAGAGTTGTAGGAATTATTTGTAAACTGTAAGTTGATGAAGTGCCATAACATAACTGCCAAGTATTATTATTTATAATGTCTTTCAAATTTCTACCAGCTAATCAGTTTAAAATGACAAACTCCACCCTGAACACTGAGCAGAGAGAAAAGCACAGCTCTACAAGTACTCCATGGAGAAGGGACCACATTTTTAATTCGCTAAAGGCACATGAGACTGAGTGAGCGCAGGAGAAAAGGGAGCCCACGCCTACACCTAAATTAGCCCGATAGGTGACAGGCCATGACAAAATAAGCTGGAAATCGGCTTCAGTTGTGGAATTAGTGCGATGTTTTGGTTTTAGGAAAATTGGGGAAAATGGGATTTTGTTGGTTTGAAGCAAGATTATTTAGTTTAATATTCCAAAGCCAGTTCCGGAATAGACAGAGACTCAGTCAGAAGCAATGGCAGCCACCATGAGAACCTTAGGGAGGTTCTGACCTGGACTCACATGTAATTAGGTGCTGGGGGTGACTACAGTGCAGCCTGACCGACCATAGCTTGTTGGGTGGGGCCGACCTCTCCCTCTCTGCCAGTTAATGCTCATTCACTCCTTTGCTACAAGTTTCTTTGTCCGAAGATCTTGTTGTCTCTTTCTCTTTCACTAAGTCTGCTTTGCCAAAAAGTAATAATTAATCTACCCTATCTATTTGTGTACTGGACAGTCCTACCCAAAGGAGAAATTGAGAAAAGGTTTTGGATATATCAAGTTTAATGAGAGATACAGGATTCATTTTAATACTGTCTGATGCTGTGCTATGTTGTTAAATACCCAACAGAGGATTTCACCTCAAAGTTTCACACCCACACTACACTGTAATGATTATTACGTTTTCAGGGCAACTAAAATTCAGGCTGATGCTACTGATAAATATGTAAACATGTGATGTCACTGGTGATTTCATCAGCCCTGTTTGTGGTGCTGTAACAATAATTTACCTTTCATCAGCACACACTGTCTTTATCACAAGGTCTTCTGAAAAGTGGGGCAGCTGTTTGAGTCATAAAAGATAAATATATCCCGAAATGACTATTGTTTTGAGTCCCTGAATCATTTCAAAGGACATTTCCAGTGCAAATAGATGATGTAACTTGGTGTGACCTCAGTAATACACCTGCAAGTCCTGTGATTTCCCAGGATCATATTAAGTCTGCAAATAGACTGTCACTTGCAAACAATACTGTAAATAAGATCCATACAGTCCATGTCCTGTGCAAAGAACACTCATCTGTGTTTTGAGCTACAACAATGTTGATTTTCTTAAAGGAACATACCTTATTTTATTTCACTAAAGGTTTTATTACCACCAACTTCCCACACATAAAATGTATTAGTAAAAATTCTTTTGGTATACCAGCAGTCTGCATTATACAAAACCGATAAAAAACAGATTAAAAATTAAACATTTATGACCCAAGGAACTGCTGAACAGAGTATGCTGAGAAGAACATCTGTAACCATAAAACTCAGAGTCTTGAAATCTGAATTTGTCTGTTGTGCTTACTTAATTACTGTGCAGGGTAACTTGTTGGGTCCTGATGGGGCAATGACTGGGTTGTAGGAAATATTATTCCCGTGAGGATTTTCTGTGCAAGTTCTAGAGGGGGAAATTGTCTTTTCAAGACCCAAGTGTGATTCCCATTACTATTAAATGGGATCATATACATGAAGCCCTGGAGAATGGACCCCAGAGTAGACAGAAACAAGACAATAGTACTAACCTCCTATATCATGTCTGTAGTAGTCTTCAACTTCTAATTTCTTAACCTGTGAAAAAAGAATAAAACTTGTTTTTATTCACTTAAATGAACAATTCAATTTTTAAGTACTTTTATTAATAGAAATGTAGACTTATGACTTGATGGTAAGTTAGGGTTCCTTCCTCCCCAGGACCCATCTGGTCCACTCTGATTGCAAATGTCTAGTAATTAGAAACCATGTTTTGGTCATTTTTGTGTCCTCCATGGGGCTAGTACAGATTCTTAATACCTGCTTCCTAAGTGAGCTGAAAAATTACTCAGGCAATCAAGTTTTTCAGTGTCTATATATATTAGTATAGTTATGATTTCACATCCTAGTGGCAAATTCAATATACGGAAGATTTGAAACTATCAAATTTACCAAAGTTCTTAATTTATGAACAGTGTAAGTCTTCCACATGTGAGTTTCCAGATGGCCGTGTTTAGTGGGACTCTGGTCTCAGTAGGAAAAAGAAACTGTGACCATCTTATTGAAAAATAAGGAACAATGAACAAGAAAAGCAGGTTTTCATTCCAATTCTGGCACCAAATATCTGTGTTATCTCCAGTTCTCTTGATTGTAGTTCATTATTAGTCATCTTGGGATGAAAATACTTATCTCAGAAATAAGATAATAGGTCTGAAACTGTTTTCAAAAATGCTATATCGGCCACACGTGTTTATAACATCTTTGTTATTTGCATAAAGAAGTATTTTCATGTTGCTGAATTATTCATGAATTATAGGAAATGCATCTGACATAATAAATTGTATCCAGAGGTTGGAAATGACAGTCAAATCGTTCTCCTAGATTTGTTTTCAGAAACAAACAGAACTTTGCAAATATTAATACACTCAATAATAAGCTGCCAAGTCATAATAGGAACACAGGAACAGTAAAATGGATCAGTCTCTAGTGCAAAGATAATGAAGATCATCGTGAAATGACACATGGTTTAAGTCATTGGAACCGTACATAGAGGTGTAGAGAGCACATTACTAAATGCCTTTACATATATTTCCTCATTCCATCATGAAAACAACACTGAATTGTGCAAGATATTATTTGGAGTATATTACCTTGTCTCCTTCTCAGTAATTGAAAAGTGACAAGCTAATAGTGGTATTTGTAAAGTAATTCTTGAAGAACTAGAAAGTACCTCGTTGATATGACTAGCTTATTTACCCATCATGCTCCATAACTTTGAGAAAAGTTCCAGATGTGCTGCAGGCTGGGATAATTTAGAGTTTGGGTCTCATCCACACATTTGCATTTGAATCTCAGCTCTGTAGTTACAATGCCAATGACTCTGGGAAATTATGTCAGGGAGGAAAGAGTCCCCTCTCCTCTCCTCTAGGTATATAAAATAAACCAACAACAAACCGATTAACAGGATACACGTTATACAAATTTATTCATTTTTTTATTGTTGAAAGTATTACAGATGTCTCTCTTTTTTTCCCCATTGACCCCCTCCTTCCTGCTCCCACCCACTCCTGCCTTCCTCAGCCTAGTGTCTGTGTTGATTGGTTATGATTACATGCATGTAAGTTCTTTGGTTTATCTCTTCCCTACCCTCCCACCCCTCATCCCTCTGAGGTTTGTCAGTCTGTTCTCTACTCCATGATTCTGGATCTCTTTTGGTCGACAGCTTATTTTGTTCATTATGTTCCACAAATAAATGAGATCATGTGGTACCTATCTTTCTCTGACTGGCTTATTTTGCTTAGCATAATACTCTCCAGGTTCCTCCATGTCATCTCAAAGGGTAAGAGATCTTTCTTACAGCTGCATAGTATTCCATTGCATATATGTACCACAGTTTTTGTTTTTTTTTATCTAGCATATACTGATGGGCACTAGGGCTGTTTCCAGATCTTAGTTATTGTGAATAGCACTGCTGTGAACATAGGGGTGCATATATTCTTCCTGATTGGTGTTTCAGGCTTCTTAGGATATATTCCAAGAAGTGGGATCACTGGGTCAAATGGCAGCTCAATTTTTAGTTTTTTGAGGAAACACTATATTGTTTTCCATAGTAGCTGCACCAGTCTGCATTCCCACCAGCAGTGTACTAGAGTCCCCTTTTCTCCACATCCTCGCCAGCATTTGTTGTTTGAGGATTTGTTGATGGCCACCATTCAGGCAGGTGTGAAGTAATAACTCATAGACATTTTAATTTGCATCTCTCTGATGATTAGAGATGATAAGCATTTTTTTCATATGTCTCCTGGTCTTTTGTATGTCCTCTTTGGAGAAGTGTCTATTCAGGTCCTCCACCCATTTTTTAATTGGATTGTTTGTCTTCCTTTTGTTGAGTTGTATGAGTGCTCTGTATATTTTGGATATTAAACCCTTATCCGATGTATCATTGGCAAATATGGTCTCCCAGAGAGTGGGTTCCCTTTTCATTTAGATGCTGGTTTCTTTTGCTGTGCAGAAGCTTTTAAGTTTGATGTAGTCCCATTTATTAATTTTTTCCTCTGTTTCTCTTGCCCTAAGTGATGTATTAGTGAGGATTCCATTACCTATGATGTCTGAGATTTTTTTGCCTACATTTTCTTCTAGGATTTTTATGGTTTCATGGGTTACATTTAAGTCTTTTATCCATTTTGACTTTATTCTTGGTGTAAGTTGGTGGTCTAGTTTCATTTTTTTGCATATAGCTGTCCAATTTTCCCAGCACCATTTATTGAAGAGACTGTCTTTTCTCCATTGTATGCTTTTGCCTCCTTTGTTGAATATTAATTGTGCATACTGTCTTGGGTCCTTATCTGGGTTCTCTGTTCTGTTCAATTGATCTATACGTCTGTTCTTGTGCCAGTACTAGGCTGTTTTGATTACGATGTTTTTGTAGTATAACCTGATATCCAGTATCGTGATCCCTCCTACTTTGTTCTTCTTTTTCAAGATTGCTGTGGCTATTCAGGGTCTTTCTTGGTTCCATATAAATTTTGGAGTGTTTGTTCTAGTTTGTGAAATATGTCATTGTATTTTAATGGGGACTGCATTGAGCTATAGATTGCTTTGGGTAGTATGAACATTTTAATGATGTTAATTCTTCCAATCCATGAACAAGGTATATGCTTCTACTTTTTTATATCTTACTCTATTTCTTTTTTCAATGTCCTGTAGTTTTCTGCAAATAGGTTCTTTACTTCTTTGGTTAAGTTTGTTCCTAGGTATAATAGTAAATGGGATTGTTTTTTTAGTTTCTCTTTCTGTGTGTTCATTATCGGTGTATACAAATGACAATGATTTCTGGATGTTGATTTTGTATCCTGCTACTTTGCCGAATTCATTTATTAAATCTAGTAGTTTTTTGATGGAGTCTTCAGGGTTTTCTATGTACAATATCATGTCATCTGCGAATAATGGCAGTTTCATTTCTTCCTTTCCAATTTGGATCCCTTTTATTTTTTCTTCTTGTCTGACTGCTGTGGCTAAGACTTCTAGTACTGTGTTAAATAAGAGTGGTGAAAGTGAGCATCCCTCTCTTCCTCCTGTTCTTAAGGGAAATGCTTTTAGTTTTTGCCCATTGAGTAGGATGTTGGCTGTAGGTGTCATAAATGGCCTTTATTATGTTGAGATATGATCCTTCTATTCCCACTTTGCTGAGCATTTTTATAAAAAAATGGATGCTGGATTTTGTCAAATGCTTTTTCAGCGTCTATTGATATGATCACATGATTTTTATCTTTCATTTTGTTTATATGGTGTATAACATTTATTGATTTATGAATATTGTGCCAGCCTTGCATCCCTGGGATAAATCCCACTTGATTGTGGTGTATAATTTTTAAAATATATTTCTGGATTCGATTTGCTAAGATTTTGTTGAGGATTTTGGCATCTATGTTCATCAGGGATATTGGCCTGTAATTTAGTTTCTTTGTAGTGTCTTTATCTGATTTTGGGATTAGGATTACACTGGTGTCATAAAAAGAGCTGGGAAGTCTTCCTTCCTCTTGAATTTTTTGGAATAGCTTGAGGAGAACAGGTGATAGTTCTTCTTTGAATGTTCCGTAAAATTCCCCTGTGTAGCTGTCCAGACCAGGGCTTTTGTTTGCTGGGATTTTATTGATTACTTCTTCTATTTCATTAATTGTTATTGGTCTGTTTAGGTTTTCTGACTCTTCCCAGTTGAGTTTTGGAATAGTATATGATTCTAAGAATTTGTCCATTTCACCTAGGTTGTCAAGTTTGTTGGCATATAATTGTTCATAGTATTTTCTTACAATCCTTTGTATTTCTGTGGTGTCCGTTTACTTCGCTTTTCATTTCTGATTTTATTAATTTGGGTTTTCTCTCTTTGTTTCTTGGTGAGTCTGGCTAAAGGTTGATCAATCTTTTCTATCTTTTCAAACAACCAGCTCTTGGTTCCATTGATCTTTGGTATTGTTTTTTTAGTCTCTACATCATTTATTTCTGCTTGTCTCCACCATACTACCCTGAACACACCCGATCTCATCTGATCTTGGAAACTAAGCAGGGCTGGGCCTGGTTAGTACTTGGATGGAAGGCTGTAGGTTTTTCATATATGGCCTTTATTGTGTTGAGATATGATGCCCCTATTCCCACATTGCTGAGTGTTTTTATCAGAAATGGGTGCTGGATTTTGTCAAATGCTTTTTCAGTGTCTATTGATATGAACATATGGTTTTTATCTTTCATTTTGTTTATGTGGTGTATCATATTTATTGATTTGCAAATATTGTAGAACAGCCTTCTATTTCTGGGATGAATCCCACTTGGTCATGGTGAATACTATTTTAAATGCATTGCTGGATCCAATTTGCTAATATTTTGTTAAGGATTTTGGCATCTATGTTCATCAGGGATATTGGCCTGTAGTTTTTTTTCTTTGTTGTGTCTTTATCTGGTTTTGGAATTAGAATTATGCTGGCCTCATAAAATGAGTTTGGAAGTCTTCCTTCTTCTTGAATTTTTTGGAATAGTTTGAGGAGAATGGGTGTTAGTTCTTCTTTGAATGTTCAGTAAAACTGCCTCGTGAAGCTATCCAGACCTGGGCTTTTGTTTGCTGGGAATTTCTTGATTACATCTTCAATTTTCTTAGTTGTTATTGGTCTGTTCAAGTTTTCTGTCTCTTCTCAGTTCAATTTTGGAAGATTGTGTGATTCTAGAAATTTGTCCATTTCGCCTAGATTGCCCAATTGGTTGGCAATAATTGTTCATAGTATTCTTTAACAATCCTTTGTATTTCTGTGGTGTCAGTTGTTATTTCTCTTCTTTCATTTCTTATATTGTTTATTTGGGTCCTCTCTGTTTCTTGGTGAGTCTGGCTAAGGGTCCATCAATCTTGTTTATCTTTACAAAGAATCAGCTCTTTATTTCATTGATCTTTTGAATTTTTTTTTTTTTTTAGTCTCTATGTTATTTATTTCTGCTCTGACCTTTACTATTTCTTTCCTTCTACTTGCTCTGGGTTTTTCTTTTTGTTAACTTTCTAATTGTTTAAGTTGTAGGGTTAGATAGTCAATTAGGAATTTTTCTTTTTTCTTGAGGTCAGCCTGTAGTGCTATGAACTTCCCTCTCAGAACTGCTTTCGCTGCATCCCATAGATTTTGTGTTGTTGTGTGTTCATTTTCATTGGTTTTCAGGAAGTTTTTTATTTCTTCCTTGATCTCCTTGGTAACCCATTCATTGTTTAATAACATGCTATTTAGCTCCCACGTGTTTGAAGGTTTTAGCGTGTTTTTATTATAATTAATTTCTAGTTTCATGCCATTGTGATCTGAGAAGATGCTTGATATGATTTCAATCTTCTTGAACTTATAGAGACTTAGTTTGTGTCCTAACATGTGGTCTGTCTTTGAGAATGTCCTATGTGCACTTGAGAAGAATGTGAATTATGCAGTTTTTGGAGTGTAATTCTCTGTAGATATCTATTAAATCCATTTGATCTAATGCATTATTTAGAGTCTCTGTTTCCCTGTTAATTTTTTTGTCTAGAAGATCTATCCAGTGATGTCAGCCGGGTGCTGACGTCCCCTGCTATAATTGTATTGCTGTCAATTTCTCCTTTGAAGTCCTCCAGAAGTTTTTTAAATATATTTTGGTGCTCCTATATTGGGTGCATATATGTTTACCAACATTAAATCCTCCTGTTGGATAGATTCTTTCAATATTATATAATGGCCTTCTTTGTCTCTAGTTATGGCCTTCATTTTGAATTCTATTTTATCAGATATGTGATTGCTACCCCAGCTTTTTTTCCCCTTTCCTTTTCTTGGAAAATTTTTTTTCCATCCCTTCACTTTCAACTTATATGAGTCTTTTATTGTGAGGGTCTCTTGTAAGCAACATATATATGAGTCATGCTTTCTTATCCATTCAGCTACTCTGTATCTTTTGATTGGAGTGTTTAATCCATTTATGTTTAAGGTTTTTATTGATATGTACTTATTTATCTCCGTTTTAGTTTATTATGATTATGTTTCTATCCCTATTTCTTCTGCTTATTACAGCAGTCCTTTTAACATTTCTTGGAGTGCTGGTTTGATGCTAATGTATTCCTTTAGCCTTTTCTTTTTTTTTTTGTCTGGGAAGCTCTTTATTTCACCTTCTATTTTGGATGACAGCCTTGCTGGATTGAGTAGTCTTGGATTCAGATCCTTGTTTTTCATTACCTTGAATACTTTATGCCAATCCCTTCTGGCCTGTAGTGTTTTTGTTGAGAAATCAGCTGATAGCCTTATGGGTGCTCCTTTGTAGGTAACCTGTTGCTTATCTCTTGCTGGCTTTAAGATTCTCTCTTTGTCTTTAATTTTTGGCATTTTAATTATGATATGTCCTGGTGTGGACCTCTTTGGGTTCTTCTTACTTGGGGCTCTCTGTGATTCTTGAATTTGTATGCCTTTTCCTTCACCAAGTTAGGGAAGTTTTCTGTCATTATTTCCTCAACTATATTCTCTAACCCTTGCTCATTTTCTTCTTCTGGAACTCCTGTGATGCTATGTTGTTACATTTCATATTGTCCCACAGTTCTCTTAAGCTTTCCTCCTGTTTTTAATTGTTTTTTCTTTTTGGTTCTCTGATTGGGTGATTTTTTTCTACCCTGTCTTCTTATTCACTGATCTGATCCTTGATTCCTCTACTCTGCTAGTTATTCCTTCCAATGTGCTCTTTACTTCTGCTATGTTATTTTTCATTTCTACTTGGTGGTTTTTCACTTCCAATTGGTTGATTTTTATTGTTTCTATATCTTTACTCATGCTGTTGAGCTCTTTATACATGCTGTTGAGCTTCCTCATAATCATTACTCTGAACTCTACCTCTGATAACTTGCTTAATTCCATTTCATTTATCCCTTTTCCTGTAGAATTCTCTTGTTCTTTCATTTGGGATTTGTTTCTTTGTTTCACCATTTTGGCTGTCTCAGTGGGTTTTGGAGGCTGCCAAATTTTCCCTGTGGGTGTTGGTGTTCCATTGATTGTGGCTCCCTCTACTGGGTTTGGATGACTGTGGGAGGGCCCATGTTAACCACCAATGTCAACTCTTACTTCCCTGGGTAGATTCACAGGCTAAGGAAAGATTCAGTTGTCCTATAGCTTTTGCCTGCAGGTGATTAGTCTCAGTTACTTGATGAGCCTCAGGTTTTAGCCCTCAGCTGAATGAAAAATCCTCACGTGGATAGGGTAAGAGGACTTCCAGTGGGTGGGGCAATTGCTTTTCCTGGGTTAAAGTTGCTTTGATAAGAAAGTGGTTTCTGTGGTGTGGATTGTTGGCTCAGGGAGGGGTCCTGGCCTCTGCCTTCCCAGCTCAGTCCCCAGAGCCACAGGGTGGTGTTAAATTCCTGAGGGAGGGGCAATTGCTTCTCCCCCAGACTAAAACAGAGGGCTACTTGACAGAGATGGCTACTGAAGCCATGGGGGAGGGGCTCAGCGTAGGAAATAAGGCCTTAGCCTTCACAGCTCAGTCCTCAGAGCCAAGACCCTCAATGAGAGCCAGGTCCAAATTTCAAGAGGTTCCTTTCCTCCCCACCCCTCTCCATGCTTGCTGGTAGACTCTAGCTGTTAATGAGCCTCAGTTTGCATTTCTGTAGCTGGGTGGTGTTAAATTCCTGAGGGAGGGGCCGTTGCTTCTCCCCAGGGCTCTGGGAAGGGGCTCTTTGAGTAAGATGGCTACTGTCCTATGAAGGAGTGATTCAGCACAAAACTCCTGGTGTTCTCCTTCCTAGCTCTCTCCCCAGTGCCACAAATCCCTGACTTTCTTCACACAGTTCCAGTCCAGTCTGCCCTCCCTCTGCTGGAGCCCAAGGTGAGTGGCTGTAGCAGATTTAGTGCCCTGGCCCTTCAGGGAAGTGCCAGAGTTCCCCAAGCCTCTCCCTGCTGGACAAAGCCTCAGCTCTTGTGATGTTCTCAGCCAGCTGTTATGTGGGAATCTTTCCCTGCTCTGCCACTCTGTGCTGGGGAGCCGCCACTCTGTTCTGTGGAGCCAGCCTGGGGTTTTAACCCCCAACTTCTCAGAGGGAACTGCTCACAGCTAAGACTGCCCTCAGTTGCTGCCCATGGGTACCCAACCTGCCCTCTCGTGCCTCTGAAGCTCCTACCAGGCTCAATTTGGTGTCCTCTTTCCATCCCTTGTTATAAGGGTTCTCTCAGCTGCTCTTCAGTTGGTTTTTCCCAATGACTTGTTTTTATTTTAGTTGTAATTCCAGTTTAGTTCTGGGAGATGATCTATGTAGCTTCCATTCACTCTGCCGCCATTTTTCAGATCCTAAATTTATCCATTTTTAATATTATATGCTCTAGGGCATAACGGGGAGAAAAGTGAACACCCCAAAGTGCAGTGAGATTTGAGACCTTATATATTGTCTTAATCGGGGAGTGGAGTTGTGGGCGTCTGCAGAGAGAGCAAATGACTTTTAGGAAAGATAACGGGGTAACAGTTTGTCTTCATGTGGTGCTGATTTCAAGTCTCCTCTCCTGTGACAAGAGTCAATCTCCCTGGTTGGTGAAACTCCTCAGATGGGACCTATGTCACCTGAGTTCCTTTTGGGGGATCTGTGTTTAGGCTGAAGTGGGGAGTTCAGAGAAAGCCTCTCCCTGTGTCTGCTGCCCCTCAAGTGCCTTCAGCTCAATACACCAAAGCAGCATATTTTGGGGGATGGGTGTCCTAAATGTCTTCATTTACTTATCTTTTACTCAGTTCCTTCATCTCATAAATGACTATTGGATTAAATGACCGGAAGTTCCCTTCCACCTCTAAAATAAGTATTTAATTTTTTTGTGTAAGTATAGTTGGCATACAATGTTATATTAATTTCAGGTGTACAGTATAGTGATTTGGCATTTTTATACCTTACAATGTGATCACCATACTAATTCTAGTAATCATCTGTCCCCATGCTAACTTGTAATAATATTATTGACGATGTTCCTCTTCTTGAGAGGGGTGATGAATATTTGAAAGGTGCCATTCAACCAAATAATAATACTAAGTTCAGAGCCTTTTAACTTTTCATGGATACAAACTGAACATTGGAAAAAAAAAACCCTAATAGCAAAGCAGTCATCCAAGATAAAAGTTGTTTCCAGTGTCTTATTTTTTTTAGAAGTAATATATGTCAAAATAAAAAGAGTAACATAATTCTCTTCCATATTTTTTTTTCCTATGCAATAGATGGCAAATGTAAATAAAAGTGTTCTCTGTGTTTTAAGAATAAATGGGAAAATCTCTTTATAAAAAGAATATCTGCTCTCAGGTAGAGATGTTTTTATGCCAGTGTTGTCCCCAACTGATTCGATTTTACTTCCCGGCTGGTCATTTATTAGGGGTTGGTAACAGGAATGCTGAAAACCCTGTAAAGGCCATAATGCTGGTTGGCACCCTTGAAATAACACAGCCTTTGATCACGACCTGTGGAGAGAGGGAGAGGGAATGCTCTGCTGGTATTTGAAACAGAAAGATGATATGGAAAATCCCTGGAGGACAAACAAGCATTTTGGGGATATTAGCTAAGCATTTCACTAGTGACCTTTAGCCAGTACAGCTATGTCCCTGAAAACAAGAGGCTTGTTGCCAGTGATGAATGGAGAGTGCTTCTACTCACGTATGTCTGTTCCGCAGCAATTACTCCGTGATGTTGTAGTTCACACTGGTTAAGGTTACTAAGATAACAGTACTTTGTTATTCCACATGGATTTTCCTAATTGCAAAACACCTTATGATTTATTATGCAGCCTGTGATTAGATGAGGTTGGGCCAATCGATATCCTATTAATTAGTAGCCACTGTTTTACATGTACTCTAAAAATATCTGAACTCAGAACATTGTGAAGTTATCTCAGCCAGCAGCCAAAATGATACACATTTTTCATAAACACAAAAGGCTCATTTCATCTAAAGAGGAAGCCATTACGCAGGGAAAAATGGAATGCCATTTCTATGGGAGCAGACAGATGACTCTGTGTTAAAGAGAAAGTCATCCAATTTGTTGATCATATCCTGTTCTTGAGTAGCATGGTAAGAATCTGTGAGACCGGCATTCCCCACCAGTAGATAATATTTCATAAAATTAAGCATGGCCCACTTTTCCCAGAGATGTCATTATTCAATTGAACACCAACATATTCTGACTGATAAAACCAAAATTCTAACACAGTGAGATTTGTGGTAATCAATATTAATATGTCCTGTAGAACTGGTTGCACGTGTTCAGGTGGTTGTTCCAATTACGCTTTTACTGGGTAAGAGCAATTTAAGTCTTAGGACTTTAATTTTTTAAATATTTTTTCTTTATTGATTTTAGAGAGAGGAAGGGAGAGGGAGAGAGAGATAGAAACATCAGTGAGAAAGAACATCGACTGGCCACCTCCTGCATGTCCCCAACTGGGGATTGGGCCCACAATCTGGGCATGCGCCCTGACAGGGAATTGAACCGGCGACCTCGTGGTGCATGGGTCGATGCTCAACCAGTGAGCCGCACTGGCCGGGCAAGTCTTAGGACTTTTAAAAACAAATTACTTTCAAGGATAATTATTCCTCCCAATGATGCCAATAAGAGTGATGGGGATAAAGGCTTTGGTTGCCGCTAACTAATATTCCACTTGCCTTCTATCCAGCTGAGGGTGCAACTAGACAAATGAGGCAGAGTGTGCCTGGGAACCTTTGCACAGGGCAGATGGAGGTTGGGACAAGAAATCTCCCCAGATTCAAGTGCTCTTCTCCAGTACGGATCCACACGGTTTCTTCTCCTTACTCTCTTGTACTGTGAAACCACTGCAACGGGTGGACAAAGGGAGGATGCACACCACATCCTGGCTCCTGCAACTTGCAGGAGAGAACCTGGGTAGGCTGCAGAGCTGGGCCCCCTGGTCTTAGTACATGGCAGTGACATTTCCTATGGTCTGAGACAGGTCTCTGACCCAGGACCTAGCTGTGCAGCAAGGACTTTGGCTCCTTAAGTCAATGGAGTCTGCTGTGATACCTCTACTTTGGTAAATAATTATTGTGTTTTGGGGAACAGAGAATAAGAACAGGTGATGAGAGAATCCCCATGTTCCTGCAATAAGTTCAGGGGTTAATCTTCCTGGGAAGGGGGAGCTTGACATTAAACTCATTGGCCATAAAAATAAAACAATTTTGTACCTTTGGAGTGTATTTTGCTGAGAGATTTAAAAAAAATATAACTGGACAATCCTGTGGAGACCCACCTCCCAATGTTGTAGACACAGATTCCAGTCTCTCTGTTCCCTCTCTGACTCTATGACAGACCCTATCAGCCCCAGGCCTGACCTCTTGACACCAAGCCCACCGCTAGAAGCTGGGGTTTCCACCCAAGGCCCACCATGGTCCAGATTCTTCCAGAACATGCCCGGATGGGACCTGCACACCCTGCACTCCTGCATGACGACTGTCCCAGAGTGGAGATGGGTGAATGATCAAGCCATTGTTTCCAAGAAAGGAGGTTCCTGTCCCACTAAGCTAGGCACCATGTGTGCAGAGGAGGGAGAATGAAAACCAGACACAAATTCCCCCAAGGCCTTTGTTTTAGGCTTTAAAAAAATTAAGATGATTGCCTTTTTAAATAGATCACCTATCGACTTATCTCTCTGCCATGCAAACAAAGCAGAAGGCAGTCTTACTAGATTTCGGCCTGTGCCCACCCTCCCCCAGAAGAGTGAAAGGGCAGCAGGAGCCTCAGGCACATGTTCCCATCCGGTCGTCCTGCTGCCTGCCCTCAGAAGAAGACCCCGCTGTGCTGAGTGATGCCAAAGCACAAATGCTGTAGGCTCTACAGGGAACAGAACACCAACCAAACTAGAACCAGTTTATTTATTTATTTTTTCTTTATTGACTTTTAGAGAGAGAAAAAAAGAGGGGGAGAGAGAGATAGAAACATTGATTAGCCGCCTCCTGCATGCCTCCCACTGGGGATCGAGCCCACAACCCGGGCACGTGCCCTGACCGGGAATCAAACCACTGACCTCTTGGTATATGGGTCAACGCTCAACCACTGAGCCACAGCAGCCAGGCCAAACTAGAACCAGTTTAAATAGTACAGAGAATGTGCAGCCTCAAGAAAGATGAGTCAGAGAGCCAACCCCAAGGCTGGCTGACCCAAAGCGCCATGACAGCACCAAAGACCCCATGCCTCCATGTTTCTGCTCCACCACGCTGACTGCTACTGTGGGTTCTCCCTCTTAGACCCCAAGACATCCTCATGGCATGTCTGTAGCAACTTCCAGCATCACAGCCTCACACCACAACTTCCTGAGGCTGGACGAGAGGACATCTTTTTCTTGTGCACTTGCTAAGAATGGGAAAACCTCCCCTGGAAGATGTTGTCCTCGTGGGACAATACTGGGAATGGTTCACTCATTACCCAGCAGAAGGTAACTGAGAATGATCCTACAGAAATTGGAGGAATTATCCAGCAAAAGCAAAGATTGTGAGGACCAGTCTGCTGCTCCAGGCAATGGCCATGCTGCACTCACACTGGGCAAAGTTCCAGAGAGGCAAACACAGAAGATAAAAAGTCCAGACCTTCTTTTCGTCACCAGAAGAAGTTGTCCACGGGACAGGAAGGTGCTGGCATCCAGGTAACAGTCCTAGTGTGGCCGAAGGAAGGAGAGGGGAAGGGGTTGCTTGGCATGGCTTCAGGTAGAGAGTATCTTCACATCCTCTGTGGAAACCTGAGACCGCCCTCTGCATCCTTCTCATATTCCCCCTGAGTGGGACCTGCCCTCTAACATCAAACTCTTGTTTCTAGCAGAGCAGAAGTCATCTATTACATTTTTCAAACGACCACAAAGTGTGCTTGTTTTTGTACAATAGAACCACGTCAGGAGAAAAGAGATAAACTTGACCAATCTAATTTAAAACAGGAATTTGAGGATAAGAGTCAAGAAATAGGACCGTCAACAATTATTAAGATTTAAGTAACCACAGGTTTATGGGTGGGAGGCTCTGCTTTTCAGATTTAATCACTATGCTCTGAAATAGTTCTTTTTTCAGCTTGAATTTTCTTAGGAAAAGAAAAAAATTCAAATCTTTAAATTATATTTGCCTAACAGATTGGGTTATGGTTGTGGGTGCCAAACAGAATCATCATTTTCTATGAGAATGTGTTTTTTTTTTTTTAGAGAATATTCTAGGCATTGCCATTCTCCAACTCCTCGTCCTCAGAACCTTGATATCCTTGTTTAAATAAAGCACTAACGAGGGTGCCAATTTTAAGCTTAGAAAAGAGTATGGTAAATGAATCTTTCTTTTCAAGAGTTCTGCAGTCTTGTTGGTGAGCCTGAAAACTCTGTTAACTCTCCTGGGGAAAGACCTGAGTTCCGCTGGGAGACACGTGCCAGACAAAATGCAGAATCCTTCTAGGAAAGTCCCTAAAAACCCAGAAGTGTCACTGGTCACCCCCTCATGAGGAATGATTTCTGCTGTGGAACTCGGGTTAGGTCAGACAAACAGACTCAGTGTTGCAACTTCTCCCAGAGAGCCAGGGCGGGTTCTCGGTTAGCTGACTCTCAAGGTTTGGGGCTGCACCGTGGGAATATCTGACCCATCCACCAGTGGGACCTGGACAGAGACAAGACAGCCCAGAGCAGCTCCCGTAGAGAAGTGGCCCTAGGTCAACCAGTCACTGGGCTGGGGAGACTCGAGAGCGGCTTTGTCAGTCATATAGCTCAGGTGGCTAATTGATGGAAAAGGCCAAAAGAAATAAGGACGCCACAAGTGAGGAGGACCAGGAGGGATGTCTTACTAGTGGGGAGCCACCTGGCTAAGAGACTGATTTCTTTTGTTTCCAAAGGGTTCTAGAGACAATCTGAGTTTAAAAATAGCTATGATCTCAAATTTCTGTGCCTCCCTATACTATCATTTATGAACAAGTATATAATAAATATATTTTTAGATCAAAAAATGGAAAAGAAAAGAAAGTACGGCAGGAAGGAAGAAAAGAAGGAAGGAAGGAAGGAAGGAAGGAAGGAAGGAAGGAAGGGAGGGAGGGAGGGAGGGAGGGAGGGAGGGAGGGAGGGAGGAAGGAAGGGAGGGAGGGAGGGAGGGAGGGAGGGAGGAAGGGAGTCTACCACTCTCAAACTCTTGATGAAAGGACTACCAAAGGGGAAAGAAATTGATTCCAGGAGAAAAATTAAAGGAAAAAAAATAATCAAAGAAACTGGCAAGCATGTGAGTAGAACTGAAATATAACTTGACTATTATAAAAACAGCAAATTCTGATTATGGGGGTTCTGAAAACAAGGTGAAAGAAAAAATATGATCCACCATAATATGTAAGAAAGCAATGGGTTATCTGTTTTAGGCAGTCTATTTTGATTCTTGAATTACTTTCAAGAAATGTAGCAAACTGATTAAGTTTAGGTATTATTAAGTCAAGTGTATGTGAATAAAGTTGAAGAGTATGGAAAAATTAAAGCTTTCGTATATTTCTGCTGGAATATAAAATGGTGCAGGTGCTTTGAAAAGCAGTTTGCATCCATGCCCCCTTTGCACACTATTGCACACATGACCAGTGAATGAATAAACACACTGAAATATCTATCCCTACAATAAAATAATACTGGAAAGGAGCAAAATAGCAATAACATCACAACATGGATAGATGTCAAAAGCATTTCACTAAGTTAAAAAGTCAAACACAGCCCTTGCCAGGTGGCTTCGTTGGTTGGAGCTTCATCCCATGCACCAAAAAGTTTGAGTGTTTGATTTCTGGTCAGGGCACATATGGGAGGCAACCTATAGATGTTTCTCTCTCTCATTAGTGTTTCTCTTTCTCTCTCTCTTCCTTCCTCTCTCTCTAAAAAAATAACAAACATATCCTTGGGTGAGGATTAAAAAAAGGGCAAAAAACTACCTATAGATGTTTCTCTCATCAATGTTTCTCTCTCTCTCTCTTCCTCTCTCTCTAAAAAAATAACAAACATATCCTTGGGTGAGGATTAAAAAAAAGTCAAACAAAAAACTACATACTGTATTATTTCATTCATATAAAATTCTATAAAGAGCAAGGGTAGAGTAACAAATGCAGATCAGTGTTGGTCTGGGGTGGGGTTGGGGGAAGGAATTGACTGTAAGGAAACAGGAAACATTTGGGTGATGGACCTGTTCTATGTCTTGACTGCGGTGGTGGTTATACAAGCATATACAATTACCAAAATATATCCAAGTGTACACTTAAAAATTATAGTTGAGATCAAACCATTCAAAGGTGTAGTATCACAATTTGGAAAATATGCATAATAGTGAGGCTGCCTTTGAATATTAGTGGTTTTCTGAGCAATACTCTCTATATCCTGGGCAGTCTAATACTCAATAATATCACTCACTACTCAATAATATCATTCACAGTATATTTGTTTTGGAGAAACACTGACTTTTGACAGCAGCTATAAATACACCAAATCTTGACTTACAAAATGCTAAAGAAGAATATATGCTATTTCCAATTGTCCTATTGGGACAATTTACTCCAAAGAATTAGTCTGAATTTTTTTTTGAAATTACTTTTAGGACTCCGAGTACATTCTTCCTCTGCTCCGTCTCAATAATAGAAAGTCTTTGTCTTCGAAATTGAGTTTAGTTCGTGCAAATAGTTAAAAGTCACTTGGAGCCAAATCTCTTGAAATAAGTGGGCAACTGAGTATTTTAAAAGGTGGCGCTTGCCCAGCTGGTGTGGCTCAGTGGTTGAGCGTTGACCCATGCACCAAGAGGTCGCCGGTTCGATTCCCAGTGAGGGCACATGTCCAGGTTGTGGGTCAAATCCCCAGTGGGGGGCATATAGGAGGTGGCCAATCGTTGTTCTCTCCCATTGATGTTTCTGTCTCTCTCTCCTTCTCCCTTCTTCTCTCTCTAAAAATCAATAAAGAAAAAAAATTAAAAGAAAGAAAAAAAAGGATGGCTCTCATTTGGACGCTCAGGCTCTGATAGGCTCGTCATTCAGCAGCCTGGCACTCTTGCGTTCTTCCCCATCTCCATGGGCTCTCAGAGTCAAGGCCTTCCCAAATGCACGCAGACAGGATGGCATGCGTGTGCACCTTTGTCCTTGTTTGCGTTTGCTGTGTTCCTGGTGCACGCATTGCCAGTGTGTACAGAGAAAGCACTGGTAGAGCAGTGGTGAGTTAAATAAGTCTCAGGATGTGGTAAAGAAACATTATTTAAAGATTTTCAGCCTTTAGAAGATGGTGCCACTGATAAGCAGTGGGAATTTAGGGTGAGACTCGGTTCCTGGAGATTAGTCTTGAGTTTGAGCGTAGTCACTTAAAGTTTCAATGGAAGAGTCAGGAAGGTGGTTAGAAAGTGGGCGTGATCTGGAGTGAACACAGTTCTGAAAATAGCACGTGCCACATAGAGGTGAGGTAGAAAAGATCTTCAAGGGAAAAGGCCACATAAGAAACAGAGGGCACACCGCTGATTCCAGGGAGACCCCACAGCGCTCAGCAGCCCTATTACCTGTCCTGCCCTCCAGCCCTAAAGTGGAAGCTGGAATTGGAAATAAAGACACTTAGATTTTATTTATAGGTTTTTAAGGTTAAAACTGAGAAAGGATGATGTTTATCTAGTGCCAAGTACAGTAAGAGACAGAGATGATCTTCCTATGGCAATCACAGCACACCCTCTGCTAAAACGTAGATCGAATACATCATGCGTAATGTTGTTTATGGATAGGAACGTGTAACAGAGTTCTTACCACGGAGAAGCCGGTCTGTGATCAGATATGAGACCCACACTTGGACCCAGCTGGTTGTACAGCCACAGGGATACTATCAGCCAAACCCAACTGTGGGAAATTCTATAGCACAAATGAGTCAGTTTCTTCGATGACCCAGCACATGAGTTCCATGAATAAAAGGTGAAGTGAGGAATGGGAACTGTTATGGGCTAAAAGAGATGAAGGAAGTCTACCAACCAAATGCAACCCGCAGTCCTTCTCTGCCTCATGATATAAACAAACCAATGGTAAAAAGAGGTTTATTTTGAGGCAACCACTGAAAATTGAACACAGACTCAGCATTAGATATTATTAAGGAATTATGGACAGTTTTATTGGGAGTGATAATGGCATGTGGTTAAGTGTAAAAATGTTTTTTTGGTACATAATAAATCATTTATGGATGAAGTGATGTGTTGAGATCGGCTTTGAAGTTTTATAGTTAAAAAGTGGTAGGGATCGATGAAACTGGAAAGAAAATATTGAAAACTGTCATAGACAGGTTATGAGTGCATGGAAATTTGCTGTATTATTTTCCCTAATGTATGTATGTTTAAAGTATTCTATAATAAGGTGTTCTTTTTTTTATCCTCACCCGAGGACACTTTTCCATTTTTTGTTCAGATTGAGTGGGAAGGAGAGAGAGGAAGACAGAGAGAGAGAAACATCGATGCGAAAGGGACACATCGAGTGGCTGCCTCCCGCACGACCCAACCAGGACCGGGGACAAACTGCAACCGAGATACATGCCCTTAGCGGGAACTGAACCCGGGTCTCTCTGGACAGCAGGCTGACGCTCTAACCGCTGAGCCAAACCGGCCAGGGCAAGGTGTTCTCTAAAATGACAAGTAAATCAAATGGCGTCTGTCTGGTAATCATGGTTATTCTGGTTTGGCCAAGATGTGGTAGAGTCCTTGCTCTAGCAGTGTGGGGACTACGGGCATGATGTTGGTGGCAGATGGACAGGAGTTCATATCCTGCCCTTTAAGGACAACTGCTGGATCTGTGTCACTTTTCCTAATATCTCTGAACCTCCCCCGGCACCTCAGACCAGTACCCAGAACACAGCAGGCACTTGGAATTTATTAAGTGAATGCGTGAAGGAATAGTTGAAGCAGAAGATAAAGCTTTAGCACAAATTTTGACAATAGTCGTGTTTCACAAACATTCGCTCTGAGTAATTAACAGCGAAAGGTGTGGAGCTGGGCTGGCCTCCTGCACACTGTCCCCCAACCCTCAGTGGGAAATGTTTACGTGCAAGCAGAGTCTGGGGTGAGTGGGGGATGAGGGGCAGGCGTGGCTCACGCCGTATTCAATGGGACCTCCATGTGCCAAGTAACATTTGGACAGGAGAAATTGGGCTACATTTATATGAACTGTATATTTTGAGATAAAGAAGGCTCCTCCCATTTAAAATTGATGGAGGATATTAGTGTTTCTCTGCATATGTCTGTGATACTCAGCACAGCGCTTGGCATTTAGTTGTCACCAGACAGTTGTTTAACGAACTAAACTGACCTTATCTGGATACCTCTGATCTGAGCTCCTTATATTGAGGTTTCTTACAAAGCAAAGGTTCCCAAGGGGAATGAGGACTGCAAATCACCTTGGGGGTTTTTCAAAAAGCACCCCCAATCATGGCACACACACACACACACACACGCACACGCACACGCACGCACACACCCATGGCTGACCTGGTGAACAATATCGCTGGGAGGCAGACAGGCCTCAAGTGTTGGTCCACGAGAAAAATTTGGAGGGACAACTTTAGGGACTGGCTGAGAAACCCACACTCTGTATCACAAAACATCGCACTGCTTCAGTCCAGCCTTGTGGCATGAGGGAAAACAGCTGGGTAAGAGCGCTGAAGGCAGGCTGGACATGATGCCGTCTCCACTCCAATAACTAACAAACACACTGCTGCTCTGGGGGGCCCTAGGTGGCCACTGGCCCAGCGCTCGGGTCTCATGCTTGCTGGCTTCAGGAACATCACCATGCCCACCTTTCAGGTGCCCAGGCATCCTGTTTGGGTGTTGTGGGGCATTGTACAGGGAGGGGCAGTCACATAGAGGGCTATATGAGACCTTGTGTAGCTTATAGCTCAGCCAACCCATGACGTCCAACAAATGGACAACCCATGCCGACCTCTAACAGGCAAGGGCATGATACTGCTCCTAGGGATGGGAGTGTTCAGTTGTGAGGTAAGAGGTGATGGGCGGGGCATGTGTGTGTGAGATTCTGGAAGCTGCTGGGTATTTGAGCAAAGATCCTACATTTGTCCTTTTGTCTGTGCACGTCCTTAGTATTTCCCAGGCAGTGGCCTCTGCCCCGTGGCTGCCTCCCTCAACACCACGCCAGGCCCTCGAAGTCTCCCCCTGGTCATTCTCTCACTGCTCAGCTTGCCTCTCCTGGTCCGCTCCTGCTCACTCTTCACACCTGCACGCAAGAAATACCTATTCCCTTCCTTTCTGATCTGAACAACTCAACTTTAAGGCTGATAAAAACCCAGGCTTAAATCATCAGACATCTTCTAACAACAAAAATGAAAGATTTTTCTTTTCTGGAAGGCAGACAGGCTGAGCTCTGCATTTTAGCAGAGGGAGGGCAGAGCTGGGGACCAAGGACGGTGGAATCACCGAGGAACAGGAAGAGGAGGCGGACAGGGCGTTCTGGTACCCTGCTACCCGCACCGCAGCCTGCAATGAGCTTTGGAATCAACCTTCTCGTCCACTCCTGGAGGCAGCTGCAAATGTGGAAAGCTGCCGGTCCTTGTGTAGGTGAGAGGATGGCACCTGGGGGTGAAGAAAGCAGTCGAAGTGTTCGGGGGTGAGAATGGGGACTGCGAGGAGAGTCCCTTCGCTGGTGCTGCCCAGACAGTCTCCAGGGAGACTTAGCTCACCGTTCCTGAAATGATGCCAGACTGGCATCCTCAGAGCTTCTGAAAGCCGTAAAGGGATGGATAACACACACTTTACAGGGTCAGACGGTCCTGGGTTAAAATCCCAGCTTCTTTACCTATTACATGTACTATAACAACAGATACATTATTTAACTTCTTATAACCGAATTTTCCTCATTTTTAAAATGAGGAACTTCCAGTTAGAATATAAATAAGTAATGGGGATATAATGTACAGAGTAACTATAGTTTATAATACAGTACTGCCTATTTGAAAGTTGCTAAGAGAATAGATCTTAAAAGCTCTCATCACAAGGAAAAAAGCTGTAACTGCATGTTGTGATGGCTGTTAACTAGACTTACTGTGGTGATCATTTTGTAATGTATTAAAATATTAAATCATTATGTGATACACCTGAAACTAGTATAATATTATATGTCAATTATATCTCAATAATATAATCTCACTTATATGTGAAGTAACTGATGAACAAAATAGAAACAGAGGCATGGATACATGAACAGACTGACAGCTGTCAGAGGGGAGGGTGGATGGGGGACTGGGCGGAAGGAGACTTTGCTTGGGGCAGTGGGTGCATGGTGCAGTGTGCAGATGATGTTTTATTGAGTTGTACGCTTGAAACTCGTGTGTTTTTGCAAACCAGCGTTACCTCAATACATTCAATAAAAATAAATAAAATTTTAAAAGCATATTTAAAAAACCAACAAAAAAGGGATTAACAACAATATCTAGTTTGTTGTAATTCCTCTCCATAAATGTTGGGGAAGGAAGGAAGGGAGATGGGGAGGGAGGGAAGGAAGAGGAGGTAAGAAGGTAGGAGAAAAGAAAATCAAAACCAAACACTACTGGCCCCATATTGGGTCACCCTCAGGGGGCAGAGAGCGTCTCCTGGTGAAATGCATTATGAAGGCACTGTTCTCTTCAGTTTGTTACAAGAAAAACATTCTGCAAAGCCATCTTTTAAGCATTCAAAGGGAAAGACTGGGCTCAATAATTCTTCCACTCTCTATACAACAACAATGAAAACTAATGTTTATAAAGTAGGAGATGGTAATCACTAAATATTGCTCATTAATCTAGAGATAGAATGGAATACATACATAACAACCAATGATTGAGAAAGGCTGTTTGCTAGGTCTCATTCATTCTGCTCAATAATATATGAACGACAGGCAGGTGATTAAAGAAGGTGTCCCATTTAAGGCAGATAAAAGGGAACATCACATTGTTTACTCACCACGTAATTATCTTGTAAAAGTCTTCACTACCAGGGATATTATTGTGAAAAATAGTTTCAACGGAGGATGAGGCATTTATAATAAGACTGTGTAGTCACAATGTTGAAACCACATTGAAGAGACCTGTTAGCTGTATGCTGAGTGGAGGGTGCTAAGTGGAATAGAACAGTGGAGAAACTTTCAGAAAATTCAAGGCTGAGACCCCCAGTGTCCCCCAAACACACACTTGGCTTAGCTTCTGATGTATGAGAAAAGTGTATTTTGTTTGTGTGTGTTTTATTGTTTCTGTGCTGGATTATTTAAATTATTTTTTATTTTTCATCATGTGAAAAATAGTACATAGTACAGTAGGCGCCCAAGGTAGTCAAACAGAGTTGTATTGCTCACACAATTAGATCACTGAATCTCTTAAGTACTTTGGTGGTAATAAATGTTCCGGATTGATCGTGAACATTGACAAAATGACTGTGATTGTCACTAAATGGCTATTCTTCTTCTCGTGTGGATGCAGCCAGTAGACTGGTAAGCTTTCCTCCAAGACATCTGGATCTCAATTCTGCTGGGGGTGTGATGAACCACGAGCCCATTCTGGCTGAGAGTTGGAATAAACATTTCCCCCTGTTCGACTGTAACCGATGCCAAAGCAGTGAAACTTTAGTCAAACCAGGTGCCTGATAAGAAAAACACAGCAGCAACAAGCACAATCCCAAATATTTGTTTTTGTAGCACTGAAGTCTGTTAGACACAATCAACTGAGTTAAAGCCCTTTGTATATGCAACTGCACTAAGCCTGGTGTTCCTGAACCTTAGTACGAGTAAAATTGTGCCTCATGTCAAGCAATAAAGTACCTCATTCTAAAAGCTTTGATGGACTTGTGAATGGGAAATTTAATGTCCATGTGCACATGTATTTGTTATGAAGTCTGAATTTGCATGGTTCATCTAAATCCACTTTTAATACTAACCAAATGAAAACATCTTTTTTATTAGAAGGTATAATACCTTTCTATTGCTACTTGAATTTGTTGTTTTCCCCTGTTAAATGGAATATAAATTAAGCCTAAATAACCACAGGAAGAAACTGATTTTTACAAAAGTAGTTCATTTTAATTTTGCTCTACTATCTTTAGGAATTGGCTTGGCTTTGTAAATGAATGGTTCATCATGGATACAAAGATTCTTTTTGTTTTTCAAGGAAAAGGATGAACAAGGATTGTATTTTCATGTACTGGTGCAATGAGTATTTGCTGTGTGTAGATAAAGCATTGCATTCTGCCAGCTCACCATTTCCTCCAGGAGGCACTACTAACTTAAAGGAAACACACACACACACACACACACACACACACACACACAAACACATACACACATACACAAACACACACATGTGCATACACACACACAAATACACAAAAACATACACACACAAACACATACACACATACAAACACACACAAACACACGCACACGCACACACACACATACACACAAAACACATATGCACATACAAACACACACATACACACATACACAAACACACACACAAACACACGAATACACACACATACACACACAAACACACATACACACATACAAACACACACACACAAACACATACACACAAACACACAACCACACACATACACACACATACAAACACACATACACATACACACATACATATATACACACACACACACACACACACATGATGTCATAATGTAGAATGCCCCTGACCCAGAGCACTGCTTTGAGATCAACAGGGGTGTACAATCAGAGGAGAGGAAGAGGGAGCAGAGGGAGCAACCCTTACTTATCTTTATCAACTACCCGGCATTGATTTCCAAGAATTGCTGCTTACACTTCTGTCCTTATTCTAACGCTCAGGCTTATCCTACTTGGCTAAATAATGTTTACTCACTTTTCCATCTCAAATCTTATCCATTGTTGCTTCTCAAGAAATGGGAATCCTACTCATGTTGACAACCCACTTGTCTGGCATTGATACCAGCTTGTATTCGGTTTTAGCCTGTGCCATCCAAGGTCAGGGGTGAATGTTCAAAGGGATTCTGGATTGACTGAGAAAATAAATTCTGTCTTGTGGAAGAAAACAGTCATTGTGGGCTAACATAATCAGAGGAGCTCACAGAGACCATAGACACTGTCTTGGGTCTTGAGGAATAGGTAGAATTAGATAGACACTGAGCAAGGCTGAAGGACACAGTATCAGAATAAAAGTACCAATGTGATGTGTTCAAAGGCTGACAGACAGACCAGAGTGCTGGTGTATTAGTTAGCTCCTGCTGTGTAACAAATTGCCCCAGACTTGGCAGTTTGAAACCGTGTACCGTTATTATTTCACAGTTTTTGTGGTTTAGGGATTTCTGTGTGGCTTGGCTGGCTCAGGGTCTCACAGGATTAGCCAGGCTCAATCAGGGAAGGACTCAATTCCGAGCAAGATTGAAAAACGGGCGTTGAAGAAGAAGCATGTTCGTTCTGTGCACAGGAGATCATAGCAGGGCATGAAAGGCTGGTGCAGCTCAGCTGCTGGCCCAAATGCTACAAGCGGTGGCAGGTGGGCCCACAGCTTTGCCAGCTCCCATGGAAGGTTTTGCGTCAGCTTGTCTGCTCTAGGCCAGGTGTGTGTTGAGCTCCATGCTGAAGGGTACCCGCTGCTTCTTCAGGGACACCCCCATCTTCTGAAGGTTGGAAACAGTGAGGACCAAGGAGGAATCCAATTTGTCCTCAGAGGTTCCAGTGCAGCCTTGGAGGTCCCAGCTGGTCCTTGCTTCCCCCTTTTCACATTCATCCCCCCTTCCCAGCTCCTTGCCGTAGGCATTTCACAGATGCAGAAATAAGTCTCACCCTGACTATTTAACCAGCCTGCATGCGGCCTAAGCTCAACTTCTTCTTTAAGTATACGCGTGTATATTTTAGTGGAATATAAACACCGCTGATCAAACATGGCCGGCAAAGGCACCACCCATCTGACTGCAACAAAACACTGGGACCTGAAATGCAGACCTTTGAGCCGCTTTGATAGCAGATTAAAGAGTCCGGCTAAGCTAAGGGGGGCTAGGTTATCTTCCCTTCCTTATTCAAAAATTTACAACGTTAAGGTTTTCTCTGTCTAATGGAGAGAGCGGGACATTTTTACCATATTCTGGGATAAGGAAGTAAAAGACGTTTAGGATGAAGTGTTGCCATTGGTGTGAGGGTTTATATAAACCTCGGGATCTCTGGAAGCAATCCAGGGAAACTGAGCAGGCTCTGATGGATGGTCTTGGATATTTGCCTTATCCTAGCCTTTTTGAAATATTTCCATTTTGTAATAAAGGCTAAAAAAAACCCATCCCCCTTGGGCACTCTGTGCTTCAGGTATAGCACCCCCTGCCCCACCCACCACCCAGATATAAACAAATCTAGCTTTAACTCCTGTATGGGAAGTAAATATGAATTACCTAGGCCTGTTCCAAATTTTTAAATCTAGCTTAATATTTATACAGAATAGGGAGAATATGATTCAGCTTGATTCTCTATGAGCAAAAAGGTCCAGAAGAAACCACCACGCGGCCATCCCATGCCCAGAAGTGGGACTTGGCTGTGCCCTCTCATGACCCATCCCTCTGGAGTTGTCCTCTTTTTTTCCTAGTCAAAGAAATGTTAACAGAAAGCACTGGATGGGGCTTCTGGGAAAAGAATTTTAAAGAGGATTGTCAAGCACCCATTTGTTCTTGGTTTTTCCATTTTCCTTTTGCCTAGAATGGCCACGGTAGTTGTTGGTGCTCTGGCAGCTATCTTGGGACCATAAAGACACTCTAAGACTAAAAATATGTGCTAAGCATAGAAGGAGCCTGCATCCTTATGATGTCTTAAAAAAATTTTTTTTTATTGCTTTTAGAGAGAGAGGAAGGGAGAGAGAGAGAGATAGAAACATTGATGAGAGAGAACATCGATTGGCTGCCTCCTGCATGCCCCCACTGGGGATCGGGCCCACAACCTGGGCATGTGCCCTGACCGAGAATCGAACTGGTGACCTCTTGGTGCATGAGTTGACATTCAACCACTGAGCCACATCGGCCGGGCTGATGTCTTTTTTTATTGGACAGAAAACCTGACCACCACTAGATTATGGGAGTCTTACATGAACTTTAACCGGGACTTCAGGGAGACAACCTACATCAGAAGTGTAACTCCACTCAGAGGAAGTCTGTGCACTGGGAAATCGGTAAGGCGCTCATGTGGTGCGGCTACGGCTTCTCCTCAGCCGATCCCACTTGGAGGGTTGTTGACTCGCCCATTAGGGGTGAGTCCTGTGCCAGGAGGGATAAATGGGATTGTATCCAGCAATGCCCTCTCAGGTCCCTGCCTTCTGACATCTGTTGAGCTATTTTCCATGCTCCCTCTGGACAGAAAAGACATGAGAAACGGAAACAGTCCCTCTGATCCCCGAGGGAAGCCTGCCTTCCTGGCTTCACACCAGGCTGTGTCACAGCGCCTCGCGGGGGAAATGCCGGCAAAGGCAATTATGCATGGCACATTTCAACCCATATGGCCACGCCAGGTGGTGAGAGGCAGCATTCCCAGTCACAAGGCAGGTTTGGAGCCTCCAGGTGAATGCCTGGCCTCTGCCACTCACTGCTGGCTCTGTGTCAATGCAGCGCTGCTCTGTCAATAAACGAAAGCATTGCTTCCTCCTGAAGGAAGTGTTCAAATGCCTTTTCCATTTAGAATTATTGACTGCCATCCCCGTTACCCATGATTGCTCCTGCTGTTGTTAATTTGGTCCCAGTTCAGAGGAGAGAAGACCTAAATGACACTGAAGCCATTAGGGCTTCTTAATTTGGAAACAATACTGCTGGCTGTGTGGCGTATGAACAGCAGACATCCATTTCTCACAGTCTGGAGGCTGAAATTCCGAGACCAAGGCACCAGCAGCTTCGGGGTCTGCTGAGGACCCACTTCTGGTTCATAGACGTGTCTTCTCACTGTGTCCTCGCATGGAGGAAGCGCCCACAGAGCTTTCTGAGGCTTCTTTTATCAGGACACTAATCCCATCATGAGGGCGCCACACTCATGACCTCTTCACCTCCCAAAGCCCACCTCCTAATGCCATCACATAGGGAGTTAGGCTTCACCATATGATCGGGGGAGACACAGTCAATCTGTTTCAGTGACCTAACCTAAGGAGATATTAGAGATGGATGGAAACAGTCTGGTTTGCCTAGATGGTTTATGTAAGTCCTTAACATTTTCTTATATAATTATAGAGGAGTACAGAGGCAACCTACGACAAGCTACCCAAACTCCTTGGCTCTTTGCCTTCTGTCAATCTGTTCCCTTGTTGATAAAAGGGTGTGAGCAATTTCTACCTTTCAAGGTCATTGTGGAGATGAGATGAAATCTTTCCGATGAGATTTCCAGTGCAGTGCTGTCTCAGCGCAGAAATGTGGGTTCTTCTGCCATCTTTCACTAGAGTTTTCATCAGCTGACTTGAAAAATGGGCATTAGGAGTGAGGATATTTCAGATGAGCAGACAGAGTTCTAGACTATTACGTTTTGTTGGTAGGTAAATTTCCTCTGCCCTTTAGGTTTAGTGATAGGGGCCTGCGAATTTACTTAAAATAGAGAATAACAGGAGAAATACAAGGTTGATTTCCGTGTGTGTGTACACTTGTGAGCACTCAGTAATGAGATAAAGGTTGATACATCAACTTAAAAGGGGAGGGTTTAGGGCTTCAATGGGAAAGTATAGAAGGTTCTAGTGGGTTTTGTGAAGCTGAATTCTCTTTCCAGGTGCTAAGTGAGCTTTCTTCAAAACAGGAGACTCCCTTAGAGGCGGTGAATGGCAGCTATATTTTGGGGAGTATCGGCTTAAATTTAGATAATATTTCTTTCTGTGCCTGCGAGCTACTCAGATGTTTTTGGTTTAATGTAATTTTAATCCCTTTATTCTCTAACTTGAGCATCATCAGAGTTGCCTGGAGATCTCTTTAAAACAAATATTGCTGGCCCCACCCCTAGAGTTTTGGGTCTCGGGTGGGGATAACAAAATGACATTTCTACAATTTGAGAATCACTGACCAGTGATAACCATGGTCTGCTACACAGCAGCCTCAGAAGTTAAGAATTCATCTCTGCAATGTCTTTAGTGAAGCTGCTCTGTCACGACATCAAATACTGTGCCACGGTGGAAAGAGCCAGTGGGAAGCCCAGTGTCCTGGCTGTTGGCGCTGTCACCTGGCTCCTGGTGCCTGATGTGGAGGGACCACAGACACTCTGGGAGCCTCATGGTCCTTAATGTAGTGTGTGCATGCGTGTGTGTGTGTGTGTGTGTGTGTGTGTGTGTTTGAGATTGGAGACCAGTGAGCTAAATAATGCTTCTGTCAACCATGAGCTCCTGGGACTGATTTTTGTATAAAAATAGCCCAAACTGCTCTACTCCCTTCACTTCTGTACCTGACACCATAGAAGGACTGGCATCCACGCTGATGCCCAAACTCTCACATCCTAATTCAACCGTATCCCTCTTTTGCAGAGAGTGTTGATAAAGAAATAGGGTAAAAGGTTAAAAGGGCGAGATTCAGAAAGAGGAATAAACATGAGAGACCCTGTTTTGGGCAATCCCTTCCTGGAGGGTGGAATACCAATCTGTGAAGCTGTGTTGACCTGAGATGGGCAGAGGTGCCCAATGAAAATCTAACACTGAATTCAGCCTCACCAGGAGAGCGTGTACTTGTGTTTAGAGTACTCACCATCAAGATCTATAAATAAGAAAGTGAACTCAGAAATGCACAGCAATGAAAATATCTGAGAATAGTAGAGAAAAAGTTTTGCAGGGAGTTCTCTGATGATGGAGTTGAGGAGGGCAGGATCCCCGACTCTACCCAGCAGCACCCCCCCCCCCGGGACACGATTATATTTCAGGAGGCATCACTGCCCCAAGTGCAGTCCCGCTGGGTAGAGGCTCTCCTCAGGCAGACAGTGAACGTGGAAGAGCCCTGGAGTTGTGCTCAGAGGAGGCAGAGCTCACCTTTGAAAAGAAATTCCTTCTTTTCATTTAAAGAAGTCCATACCCCTGTAAAGAGTTTATTCAAATACATCTCATTACATCATCTCTGAAACATTTTTGTTGGGCGAGTGAAGCCCTGTGACCATGAGCAACTCTATGTTCCAAACAAAGCGATTCCCTGTGGCCAGTACTGAGAACTGTGTGCGACCCCAAGACCCTGTCCCACTTCCGGACACAGCTATCCTCTGAGGGGTGGGGAGGAGGGGCCAAGGCGGGACAGGCAGAAGCTCCAGGCTGCTATGGAGTGCTCGTCCCTCTCTTTATTCTTGGTTTGCTGCATCCAATGATTTGCAGAGAGTACAGTGAAATTGTTCTTACTCACAATACCTAATTACACCCCGATCAGGACTGAATTCCCTTCAACAGCTAATATTGACTCATTGTCCAGTGTCCTGGGGACACTAGGTTTATTGGTCCCCAGATTTTGTGCTGGCCATTGGCCCGCCAACATGGATCATGCCTCTCAAAAGATATGCTTGGGGTAACCATTCCTTAGGGTCATTTTAGTTCATAGTTATATCTCAGAAAACTAAGTGGACCCAATATTTTAATATCTACTCTTAAACTCCAACCAAAAGAGCCATATTCATAACAAGAATTGTAAGAAACTGGGATTTGGTGCAGATCCATTAAGAGTCTAAGTTTGTTCTTCAGAAATATGAGCTAAGTAAAAATCATTTTTGGACAAGATGCTATAACATCTCCTGGGGAAAGGATTAGATTAGCAAACGAAAATCTGTTTTCCACGCTTAGACCCTAGTTCTGCAATCCTAGGCCGGCCCATTACACGTACATCTTCTTTTTCAGCCTTTGTAACCATCATGTCCTAATCTCTTCCTCTCTTTGCCTCAAAATCCTGCCTCAGGACCAACGGGGGGTGACCTAGGTCAGGAAAGTGAATTACCAAACTGTGCCTGTCATTATTATTCTGTTATGCAAATAGAGATTATAAAGTTTTAGTACAGAATCCTGAACTATTCTTATAAATGAAACAAAATTATGCAAAAAAGAGTGACAGATTAGCGCAGTGTGCTGAGTGATTTTCATCTGGGACCAGAGTCTAGACTCCCCCAGTTTCCAGACTCCCCCAGTTTCCCACCCTTGCGAGAGCAACCACAGGACAGGGTGTGGCTGCGCAGGGCAGGTAATCCCTTTGCTAATAATGGAAAGAAATCCCATATAAAGCATGCTATTTTCCAAAGGGATTTCCTTGGCTATAATTCCCCGTGTCACATAATAATGGGGTGATTCTGACTGGAGTTTAAAGAGAACCAGCTGTGTGGGTGAGAAAAGTAGTCCAGTGACCTTAACCACCACAAACGAGGCAGCAGGAGCAGAGCAGGACTAAGCTGGTCTTCCTGGTCTGTTTTGAGCTGTGCCCTTGGGAGGTCAGGTAGCTTATCAATGCCTCAGGTTAGCATATCAAGACATGTACCTCTCAGAATTATGAGAAAGCTAAATAATTTAGCATCTATAAAGTCCTAGGAGATGAAAGGCACAATAGAAATGCAAATTATTATTTTATTAGGAGGCACCATCAATAGAAGCGAAAGTGGAATGCTCTTTGATGGATACCCAGTTGAACTGATGAGAGCATTGTGCTCCTGTCTCGGGATCTGCGAGATTTAACTGCCGCAGATAATTGCTTACCCTCCTACTCTGTTTCATCTCTTCTATTTAAGAATTATCCCCAGTAGTTTCTCTTCAGGGGTTACCCTGCTCCTTACATTCTGACATTCCTCAGAAAACTGAACAAAATAACTTGGCCTAAATCCCCAAAGAGTAGCCATGTATCTTCATTATGGTGATTAAGTTCTATGTGGAGGCTGTTTCATAAAAAGAAATAGGTATCAGAGTTTTAATTTAAGTTCAAAAGATAGTAAATTGCTAGTGGCAATAACTTTAGCTGAAGCCCAGTTGTTAGAAGGAGAACTTGTCTTTTAACCTAAGGAAACTTTTTCAGTAGGCCACCATTCCTGGTAAAAAGGGTGGCCCCCTGTTTAACCTCAGTAAATAGGATCAGAACCCCCAAAAAGGCAATCGGCCCAACTAGAAAGCAGGCAGCCTCCCTGATGCACCTAGTTAGTTGACCCCCTAACTCAGGGGTCTTGAGTGGAGCCCCTTTCTCCAATCCAGCTTCTTCATTTGGGCCCGGGCAGGGTGCCTGGACTCTTGTCCAGTCTCTTCCACACAGATGACAAGATGGACCCACAGTTTTTATTGCAGCCTCCTATCAGGCCCAAAGGCCTACAGGCTTTGGTTAGTCAGGGCCCCAAATAGGGAGAGAACCTAAGTGCTTTTCTGCGTCAGGAGCATAGGCCGACAGGAAGGGACTGCACAACTTTCACGGCTCAAAATTCTCACATTCATCATGAATTATCCCCCCTCCCCTTTTTTAAGCCAAAATCTGGAAGATGGCCTGACAAAGAATCTTTGTGAAATATCTTGTATGAAACAGTTAAGGAAAAAACAGCAGCATTGAATTTTAAAATTAGGATTTTCTGGATTATTTTTATTTATTTGGACAATGGGAAAAATGTCCAGCTTTAAGACTATTTGGGATTTAGATGTAGGACTATATATAATATTTGGCCCCATCTATTTAACAGTCCTGGGGAAAAAAGATGAAGATAACCTTGAGGAGCACACTGAATAATACAGACTGTCTTAGTCCAGTCAGGCTGTGATAACATAGTGCCTCAGACTGGATGAATGATAAACAGCAGAGATTTATTTCTCACACTTCTGGAGGTTGGAGGTCTAGGATCAGGGTGTCAGCATGCAGCATGGTGGGTTCTGGTGAGAACCCTCTCATAAGAGTGGAGGAGCTCTCTGGTTCTCTTTTATAAGGTCATTCATCCAATTATAGGGGCCCCACTCCCGTGACTTCATCACCTCCAAGAGGCCCTACCTCCTAACACCATCCATTGGGGTGAGGTTTCAACATACGAGTTTTGGGAGAACACAGACCTTCAGTCCAATGCACAAATGCTCTGACCCTGTATAAATACCTGCTATATTAAGTATCTACTTACTTCTAGTCCTGGGAGTCAGAGGGGGCTCTGAAGGAGGCTTAGAACCTAGGCTGTCACTCATGTAGGTGGGGTTGTTGGACAGGTGGCAGAGGCTGTCTCAGCCTTAGTTTTCCTGCCACAAGACCCATGTCATCTCATGTGTACAATGAATAGTGTGGTATCTGGCAGCTAGTAAATATATAACAGGCGCTACTTCCCTCTCCCATTTCCATCAGCACTTAAAGAAGGAAGAATGCAAGTATGGTATTGAAGAGCCTGTGAGGTATTTCAATGAGGGAGATTTTGAAATGGACACCTGCCATTCATCACACCTGTGTCAGTCTGCAGCAACCACTTGCATTTGTTCCAGGCATTTCTGAAGGTGCACATTTACATTCATCTAGAGAAACAGTTATTAATTTCCAGATATGATATTTCATTAGAAAAGTTAGTTGTTGAACTCATGCCATTTATAATATGTGTGATAAAGGATGAAGAGCCAAGGAATTAGAGTCTGGTCTTTATTTTTTTTCTTGTAATATTAACACATCTTTTACCTGGGTACCTTATACCTGAAGTGCACACATATACTTAAAAACACCGTATATCTGTATAGTTTTACATTTTTAAAGTGCTGTGATGTATGTTATTTTATCTTAATAACACCATGGTGTGTTGAAGGGATGTTTGGGATGAAGAATCTTAAATTCAGGAAGGTTGATTGATTTTCAAGAACTGATCAGCATGTTGGAGGCAGAGCTGAACCCAAATCTGCTCTGGTTCACTCCACAGTGAGTTCTTTCCATTCTAGCGTGGATTCCTGATTTAGAAAATTAACACCATGAGGAGGATGCATTTCACTCATGACCAGTTGCTAACTTCCATTGTGACTACTCTTCCAAAGAGAATCTAGAATACAATTGGCATTGATGGGTTTCATGTGGTGAATAATCGTGTCTGTGCACACAGATATATGTATGCATTTTATCCCTGGCATCTTGATAAAATTATTTTGAAACACATCATAATTAAAATGAGGACAATAAAGCTGTTAAACTAGATGGACACAGGATATAAACTTAATCCTTGTTTAAAACAGACTGAATTATGAAGAAGGGATCCGAGGTTAGCAGATCTAAAGTCAAGCATGATGATAAATGTCTATTTTAGGTTTGAGACATCACTGCCTCTACTCCTGACAGCCTATAGTTAGGGATTCTAAACTATGAGATTTGATCATGCTTGTACTTAAATAAACCATTTTTTGATATTAGACTGTGGTTGAATTTCCAAGTCACTTATGTTTTGGATCCTATGGTATGTGACCAATTTGCTGAGCACTAAATTAAATCTTTTACAAACATCATGTCATTTATTTTCATCTTCATTGGCACCCTACGAGTTAGGAATTATCATCATTTCATCAATGAAGATACCAAGGCTTAGGACATTTCTCCTGCTGGCCACTCTAGACCACCCAGTCTTTGTGCCCAACCCAGGTGTGCTAGACAGCTAGGGCTTTGTGATGAATATCACAGACTGGGGTAGGGGTGGGGGCTCAGAAAATAGACATTTATTCTTCCAGTCCTGGAGGCAGGAAGTTGGAGATCAGGTGTGGGCAGGGTTGGTTTCTCCCGAGGCTTCTCTCCTTTGGGGGTAGATGGCTGTCTTCTCCTTGTGTCCTCATTTGGTGGCCCCTTTTTGCATATGTGTGTCCCGATCTCTTCTTATGAGAACACCAGTCACACTGGATTAGGGCCACCCCAATGACCTCGTTTTACCTTAATTTCCTCTTTAAATGCAGTCACATTCCAAGGTTCTGGGATTGAGGATTCAACACATGATTTCTGGGAAGATACAATTCATCCCATAACAGCCTCTCTTCTGTCCTTCATTAAATTTTTAAAAAATTTATTAATTTTAGAGAGAGACAGAGAGGAAGGGAGAGAAAGAGAGAAGGAGACACATGGATTTTTTGCTCCACCTGTTTATGCATTCACTGGTTGATTCTTGTACATGCCCTGACTGGGAATCGAACCCGCAACCTTGGATTATTGGCACGATGCTCTAACCAACTGAGCCACTCAGTCAAGGCTGAACTTCATTTAAAAAAGAAATCATAAACCTTTTAGAGTGATAAAGATGACACGAGACACGAACGCTCTGCTTTTACATAGTCATCAGAAGAGCTCTTTATCCTCCTTCTCCCACCTGTGGACCTTGGCTCACAGTAACAGAGATGAGCTGGGAGCAGGACGGTTGGCATCGCTATGAACTACAGTGCTGTGTTCCTCTCACGGAAGTCTGCTCCTTGGTGGTGGAGTGAGGTCCCACTGGGCCCGCATCTTCCAGGAAAAGCACGGAGGGCATTCTTGACAGGCCTATGCAAACCTTCCCTATGCACATCAGCATGGCAGGAGACAAAGGCTGTTTCTACCCTTTGATTAATTTTGCTAGAGAATGAGGTTGTCCATCCTGATATCGGTTTTGGCTGTCTGGCTATTACGGGGTGATTTACTACACTTGGATGCATAATTCAGGAAAAGCATGCATTCCAGAAGACCAGGTTTATCCTCCAATTTGCTGGGTGCTTGGGGCTCACATGACTCTGCTTTTGCAAGGTTCTCTTCAGCAGCAGTGGGAGTTGGGAGTTAGGGGGATGTCCTAGAAGGGGGGCCATAGAGGACTTGTATCATCACCCTTCTACCAGCTGAATCTTCTTTTGAAACATCCTACTTTCCTGCAAAAAATGAGTTGTGTCTAACGACTGATACTGACATGGTGTCCCGAATCTTCCCATTTCAGCAGCTTCAGTTGGTCTGGTTGGGTTGAACTTGCCGTTGTTAATGTAGAGCATGAATCAGAACTTTAAAAAATTTTTTTCTTTATTGATTTTAGAAAGAGAGGAAGGGAGAGGGAGAGAGAGATAGAAACATCGATGAGAGAGAGAAATATCAATCAGCTGCCTCGTGCACGCCCCCTACTGGGGATTGAGCCAGCAACCCGGGCATGTGCCCTGACCAGGAATCGAACCGGAACCTCAGTCCATTGGACGACACTCAATCCACTGAGCCACACCGGCCAGGCCAGACACATCTTATATGCACAACTTAAGAAAATTTCCCTCCACATCTAGAAGGAATTGCTTAGTCCCCCACTTAATATTTCTTAGTAGACTTATTGTCTCTTCTAGTTTAATAGTCTCTTTTTAATACTTTTTTGAAAAAGCGGCTGAGTTTTCTTCATAAGCTTTACAAATTGTGTGAAGAATAACTTCCAGGGGACTTAGTGGGAGCAGGAACATGAACTAGGTTCCTGACCATTGGATACTGAGTATGGCAGTCCAGGGATGGAGGGGTGCTGGGCATGAGGAGAAATAGATAAACAGGAGAGAAGGTAGATCCAACAAGGCTCTGTGATATGGAGGGAGAGGGCAAAAATAAGAGGAATTAAGAATGACTCCTACGTTTATGGTTTGAGCCACGGGGATGATGGGGGATGAATTTTGTCATTTATAAGGTCACATTTTCCAGTTTTTCAGCTCAGTTTTTTATTCCACACTATTGTCTGTCCCAGCGATATTCAACCGGTGTACCACAGGAATTTTAAAACAGGCCATACCTGACTATTCAGTCAGGGGCACTGACCTCTTTTCCCTTAGACTGTCAGATTAAAAAATGACAACAGCCAACACACAATAGCTGCCTGGTGTGAATGAATCAAAACTATACCTATTTTTTTGTCAAATCGGCAAAAAATAGTTTTTTGTTTTTTGTTTTGGCACGCTGCAGAACTTTAGTAATTAGTTTATGTGTGCTATGAGATGAAAAAGACTGAAAATCGCCGGTCTATCCCTTGGAGATGGAAGGCAGAGGTGGCAATGTCATGATACGAGTTATTATTGTTTGAAGAATAAAAACTGGGATGGGAAGTGAATTGCTCAAATCTCTCCCCACCCTGTGAATTTCTGTCTTACACACACAGATTTTCCTTAACTTCTTCTATGTCGATTCTGAGTAGCTGGGCAGAGATACTGCTCACAGAGAAATCTCTTCTGGCATCTCAGTTGTTCTCACAGCCTTAAGTGATCATCAGTTGACAGTCCTTTTCCAGGAACTCATAAAGCAGTGGAATATTCCAGTGGCGTGAAAAGTCAAACCCTGGCAAGACTGGACTTGACTGATGGTTTGGGCACGATAGCAACAGGCTTTCCTTGTAGTGACGCTTTCCTCTCCTGCCCCACAGATGCTAAAAAGCTAATAATTTACCATTGCAGCATTTTCTGCTGCAAGAATGCCACACCGGCCAAGCAGAAATTATGGCGGGTCAGCCTGACATGCAAATAAATAAAAAGTTAAGTTGGGTTTTCACCCAAATTGAGAAAAAGTTTGCAATGTGCTTTGTCTCCTCTTACTTTTTTTTAAACACTAGACATTGTTTTTCAAAACGATGCTCATTAAAAAATAGCTGATACCATCATTATTTTATCTTGATTTGTCTATTTGTGGCATTTTTCAATAATATATCTAAATAGCTCCTGAATTTTGGTCCGAGTCATTGCTTGGTAAAATTTAGGTCATAGTTCAGCAGGACTGAAGTGAGGGCTGAGGTCCCCATTTCTAACAAGCCCGCAGGTGGTGCCCTGCAGGTGGTCCATGGGCAACACCTGGGAAGGACACCCTTCCAGGGGTGAGAGCTGTACATCTGGGCTGCTGGAGGTAGCAGGTGGCCATGCTTTGCCACAGCTCCCTGGGGACCTCACTGTGGGCCTCTGTATCCAATAGTGATTGGGTGGTGCTCCCCAGAACACAGTCCTTTTGGCTGAGCGTGGCATGGAGAGGCCCTCAGCTGGGGAATCGGCGCCGGGTCCTGAATGGTGGCCATACAGCCCAAGGCAGCAGCGGACCAAGGTCTAGAGGCGTGGGTGAATATCAGGCCTGTGCTGCTGTGGAAGAAACAGACCCACAGGAGAGACCAGCACTCAGCTCTTCACACAGCCCTACGTGATGCTTACTACAGTGGGGACCGGCCGTGTGTGGCCGCAACCTGATTCACAGGAGTATTCTCTCAGGAGAGGCTGCTAGTCTGGTACCATCTCCACTCCTGGCCTTTCTTTAATCTAGGTCACATCTTCTAAGAAATGCACGTTTTCTGGATCTGGTTCTTTTTTTTTTTTTTTTTATCCTCACCCGAGGACATTTTTTCATTTTTTGTTCAGATAGAGTGGGAGGGAGAGAGAGGAAGAGAGAGAGAGAGAGAGAAACATCGACGTGAAAGGGACACATCAAGTGGCTGCCACCCGCATGACCAACCAGGGCCGGGGACAAACGCAACCGAGGTACAAGCCCTTAGCGGGAACCGAACCCGGGTCTCTCTGGACTGCAGGCCAACGCTCTAACCGCTGAGCCAAACCAGCCAGGGCGTGGATCTGGTTCTTGATGTATCTCCTGCAGGAGTGAGCCAGGAAGAGGTGCTGGTGGGGGAGGTTGGAATGGTTGGCGTGAACTGTGGATGGAGCATCTGCCTCCTCCAGCCAGAGCCAGGCGGCAGGTTAGGAGAGTCTCAGATTTGTTTGTAGCGAGGCCTGCAGCCTCAGCAGCATGCTGGTCACCACCAGAACATAACACGTCCCCAAAGGTCAGTGGAAGCCATCACAAGGAGGTGAGATGGAGCGGAGCTTGGGGATGTTTATGTGGCTGTGGCCTGTGGTGTGGGCCTGGAGTGGGGACAGAAAATGCCGGCGTGGAGAATTCACTGGGTGTCCTGACCAGCTGGCCCACAGCTGCAGGAACGCGAGCCCTGGAGAGCATGCTGCCCGGGAAATGACACCCCCTGGACACGGGACTTCCCTAGTCCTGGGCCCAACACTTAGCTTTTTCACTTAATTGTGCAACTTTGTACCAATTCCTTAACCTCTCTGAGTTGCAATTCCCTCATTGTAAGCAAACATCGGTATAATAACAGCTTTGGCTTCCCTGGTCATGGGAAGGTTGAAATGAGAGGTAGTCCCTGAAGTCACCAATGAGGCTTCCTTTTCTCTTGTTCCTTTCATGGTTTCAGAGAGAAGTGCGTCAGGCCTTCAGGAGGCTGTGAAATGCCGGTGGGGCCCACAGAATTGTGAGGTGCAGACCACACCCAGCAGGCCAGTGGGACACACAGCAAGCCCTGCTGACCTTGGCAGTGGCAGCATCAGGTTCTGGATGAGACCCTTAATCCCCACCACTAGGGGCGCACTGGCCCTCTAGGCTGACCAGGCTTCCCCAGCACTGAGTGTGGCAGAAGCAGGGCCAGCCCCACGTTCAGGGTGGGGGAGCAGGAGCCCGCTCCCGACCTAACCTGCCCCAGGGGGGCCTGGAAAGCCAGAGGCAGGATTCTCCTCCTGGGTACGATGCCCGTGGATGAGGTCCCGGGGTCCAGGCTGCTGGCTGACCAGCGCCAATCGCCTTGAAGACTTAACAAGTCACCTGTTCTCTCTCCTCCTGCTCAGCTTTCTGACACAAAGCTTGTGGGGCAGGTATTATTTGCAATGAAAAGATATGAAAAGGAAAGACTCGGTCTTTAGTCCCAGACAAATCAGTTAGTTTTTTTCCCCCCTCCTTTGAAATTGGAAGGAGTTTAATTGCCAACTTCTGTTTGGTGTTATAAGGGTCATTCTTATCTGACTGGCATTAATATGATCCTAAGAAATTGACCAAAGGATGATTAAGATAGGTATTTTGTCTGAAAAGGCACTCATTTTAGTTGAGATAAAATTTTCAGTTTTAGAGAAGAGGGAAAAGGAAAATGGGAAATAGTAAAATAAAAACGTAAATAAAGCTTTCGCCTGAGCAAGACCAGCACGTACAGGGTGAGACTGGTGCGTGTGTCAGAGAAGGGTTTGCATATCCTACCAGGACACCACTGGTGAGTTTTGCTGTGGACTCTTCATTCCTGGTATTATCTTCCCCACTGTCCATGTGTCCTCCTGTCCCGGAGCGACCGGGTCTCACAGACCCAGCCCCACACACATCCCTGTGCTGTTGTCCCAGATTATAGCCACCCGTTTTCAAGTGTGCTCTTTTTTTTTTTTTATCCTTACCCGAGGACACTTTTCCATTTTTTGTTGAGATAGAGTGGGAGGGAGAGAAAGGAAGAGAGAGAGAAAGAGAGAAACATCGACGTGAAAGGGACACATCGAGTGGCTGCCTCCTGCACAACCAACCAGGGCCAGGGACAAACTGCATCCGAGGTACGTGCCCTTAGCGGGAACCGAACCCAGGTCTCTCCGGACCGCAGGCCGATGCTCCAACCACTGAGCCAAACCACTGAGCCAACCACTGAGCCAGTGCTCAAGTGTGCTCTTTATACAAAGACTCGATCCTTTGAAACCCCTATTGAGCTATAACCCATAACTGGATGGACCCTCCTAAGAAATATGGTTTTCTATGTTCACTACCAAGAGCACAGTCCTTGTTTTGTACTTAAAAATTTCCTGAGGTCACAGGTACCTTTTACAATTTACCATATCTGAGTTCTTTAGAGTGATCTAATGGTTGGAGAATGAATCGAGTAGTTCAGTGCAAATGCGCAGAAGCAGAGTGCACTGAGTTCACGAGAGCAGAGGGGCGACGCGCTTTCACAGACACGGGAGAGAAAATGGGCTTGTGCGCACGAAGGGCCAGACTGAAGCAAGCGGCAGCGCTGTGGGAGTGGCACAGATTGTAAGTTCTGCAGAGGCTCAGAGGAGACACGGATTGAGGGCTCCGAGACCAGACTGGTTCAGGGAGGAAGTGTGAGAAAGCAGGGACGTAAGAAAACTGGGCTGTTCAGTGGTTAAGAGGGTAGAGCAGAGCTCCAGGAGGAGAATGGGGGGAACCTGCACAGGTGTGAGGGGGTGCACGTGGCTGTGTGTCCTGACATAGCCCTTTAACCTAGCCTGGCTTGCCTGGGCGTCGTGAGATTCGTACCTGTGACGGTTAATTTTGTGTGTCCATTTGGCTGAGCCATGGCACCGGGTATTTGGCAAACATGCATTTAGACATTGCTGTGAAGCTATTTTTTAGATGAGACGAACATTTAAATCGAAGACTGTGAGTGCAGTGGATTGCTCTCCAATGTGGGTGGGCCTCACCCAATCAGTTGAAGGCCTTAAGACTGACTGAAAAGGAGGGAACTCTGCCAGCAGACGGCCTTCAGACTAGAACTGCAACATCTGCTCATCTTGGGTCTCCAGTCTGCTGGTCTAGCCTGCAGATTTCAGACTTGCCAGCCCCCATAATCACATTAGCCAATTGCTCTGGGGAACCCCAAGTAATACAGCATCCAACAGCATAGACATCTGAGCACCCACGCTGCTCACCACCCAGGTTCTGGAGCTCCCCACTTCCTTCCTGTCCTCATTCCTTCCCTGCCCCCTTGACCCTGATGGTCAGTGTTGCATTGGGGGTTAATACGTCCCCCTGGGTATAGGTTTGGACACACCTCTGCCTTCATCTATCCAATATTCCCTTGACCCCAATCCTGTTCTCATCCTCAGGCACCTATTCAGTTCTGAGACTGTGAAGGGAAAAGGTGATAAAATTCAGTGAAAATTCAGTCTGTGGCTGCTCTTGGAGCGGCCAGAGCCCATTGGCCTGGTAATGCCGACTCAGCTGTCTTCTCAGGGAGCACAAAGAAGCAGTGAGGTGTACAGAGCAGTCCAGCATGCGCCCTGCTCTGGGGGAGCCGTCAGTGTTTTCCTAGGAAGAAGGGCGTGGGGAAGTCCCATTGGCTTCCTGGGAAAGAGGCAGGAGGTCCAGAGGCACGGCGTGAGCTGTTGGAACAAAACAATCATCATGCTTGCCTCTTTCATCCCCTTTAAATGCCTTGTTTGGCTCTTGCTGAAGCCACACCCACACTGAAAGTTTCCGGTTTTGACAAGGTAGGCACTGGGCACTCAAAGAGAAGGAGGGTGAGAGAGGGTGAGAGCCACTGGCTGGTGTGACATTCCTCCTGTCTGAGCAGGTACGTGCATTCTCAAAGCTCCCTCCCCACGGGCAGGAGACAGGAGGGGAAGGTGTGTTTCTGGCCCCAGCTGGCTGAGGATGTATCAGTGCATCAGGACTGAGGCCGACAGTCACACTGTGCACATGCTTGAGCCAGCAAAGGAGAAGTGACTTTGTGGTGTGAGTGGTGGGGAGCCATGCAAGATGTTTGAACAGGGCCACTAGGAAGTGATTTGCTGGGAATGGGCATATGAAAAGCTTCATCTGATGGAAAAGTGCGGGAGGAATGGGGGACAGGGAGGGAGAGAGAAGTTAGGACAACCGCCACTTAAGTATGAAGGGCTACTAAGGTTGTGCCAGTGAATGGAAATGGCAATTGACTTGAAAGAAAAGATCAACACTATAAAGAACACAACAAATCTGGAGTCCAGCATCCTCACAGGTCGTTTAGGGCAGCCCTGGCCTTTGCGGATAAGCACGCTAAGCCCACAGAATGACAGCACTTGGGGTAGTTCTAGAAGAGCAGGGATGGGGAGGCAGAGGGGAGCAGGGAAGGCCTTTGCTGCAGGTGGGAAGTGCTGCTCACTCTGGGAAAAGAGCTCAGATGGAGAGAACAGGTGACACTCCAGGGCCAGCATCCAGCTGGTGTGAGGTCCACGTGAGAGCCGACAGTCAGCTCACGCCCTCCATTTCTGAGCAGCTCCTGAACCACTGAATGTTCAGCACCTGGAACTGACCACCCCTTTGCTTTCTTGGTTCTGGTCCTGACTGTGATACTATTCTCATCAGTTTTATTTCCCCCAATAAACTCCCATCCCAAACAAACACCCATAGGAAGTCAGCCCTGCTTAGGAGACTGGGCTGCAATTTGGGGTCTCATCACTGACTGGAGGGGTCATTTAGCCACCTGGGCCTTGGTGTTCTTAGGTAAAAATAAAACAGTTGGGCTGGGTGATATTCATGACCTCTTCACTGTCAAGTATTATCAATGCTTTCTAACTGCCCCAAAACAAGCGATTTCCTCTTACTTGAGACAACATGTAGAGAAGCAAAGCCAAAGCAGGGGTGCCTCCAAGAGCCCCCCTACTGCACAGGAACCAGGAGCTGGTCTCGCTGGTTTCTTTCAGGTGGGCAACACCCTTCTTGGGAGGGCGGTATCAGGGCCCTTGTCTGAAATACAGCAGCGCCGACCGGCTTCCTTCCTGGCAGTCTCTCGGGGGCCAGATGCTCTTTTGCGAAACCCCGTCCTCCTTGCCACTCTGCTGTCTCTGCACTGATGCTGGCTGACACCTACGGTCCCCTCTTCTTCCCTTACTCACCACCACCCCCAGGTTCATGCTAGTCTTCTTCCTCCCGCCTCTGTGCCTCCAGGACTCATGCCCTTGCTTCCTGTTCCCCGGTCACTGCAGGACCTCTGCTTGGTTTCACACAATATTGAAGGAGGTGGTGGAAACACCCCGTTTTGATCATCAATAAACTCTGTAGCTGTCTGTTTTCAGGCCGAAGTGCTCCTGGAAGCAGAGTGATGAGCGGGTAAAGTCCCCCATCCTAGGAGTCATCAGCGCACCATCTCCCCTGAGACAGCAAGCTGTGTGGGAGCCGCAGCCATCCATTACCGTCCATTATCAGGTGGACGAAGCCCAGCCCCCCGCGAGCACTCCGGAGCACGGATGTCCACACAGGCACACGATTATTGACCATGAACTGAGGAAATGTAGTTTCTTCTCCTTCGTCCTGTGATTGGAATTCCTAATGAGGTGAACATAAAATTAAAATGATTCCAAGACCGAAACACTTGGGGAAAGATCTCCGTTTTTTCATCACTGAGCTGAGACTAAATTATGCTGTCAAAATGCTATATTATTTCAAATTAGCCAAATTAATTAATCTAACTCAGTTCTTGGCTGCATTAATCATCTGTTTTAGAATTTTATGAGAGAAAGAGCGTGACTTCTTTAGCACAGTGCGTGTAGATGAACTTCCCTGACAGGTGGCTTTTCTTCTGTTCAAAGCCAAGGCTTTGAAATCTCGGCAGTAATAGGATGGCCTCAAACACACTGATGTGAAGTTTCACAGTTTCTTATTTTGTTCTGTCAGTATTTGAAAATATTACCTTCCTACTTTTAAGGTTGCAAGGAATAAGTGGTATTTTTTTTTCTCTTGAGTACTCAAATGTATTAAAAAGACTGGCTGGTATACAACCCATTTTTACATGCTAGTTCTCTTTTAAATGCCAGAAATACAAAAGTAAATGCTTAAGAAGAGATTTCTGTGGAACTCATTCATGGGCCATGGGAATTCCAGATTCTCCAGAAAGCGCCCAGAGCTGAATGAAGTTCAACGTGAGTCATACCGTCACCTCTTACTGACTCCTCACCCACTGTCTCCAATGAACCCAGGACAATGAACTCTTTCTGCTTATTTGGTAATTATGCATTTCTATCATTGACTCATTGCTCACATTTTATCAGCAAATGCAATCTATGGAAAACCACCAGCAACGTCTAATACTAATATAATACTGATGGTGATACGTGCAGGCGCTGTGCTCAGATCTCCTGCCATCATTACCAACATCTACAGGTTAAGAAACGGAGGCTAGATGTCGAGTTCACGGTAGTGCCATCATGGTGGAATGGTCTGGTAGTAACAAGAGAACAGAGAAGTGCTCAAACATTTGCCGCTGCTCCCACACTGAGTTTCTAAGTGATCAGATGGAATTAGGCCTGTAGGCTCGGTCCCTCGTGCTGTGTGGAACAGATCCCATCCAAGCTGAACGTCTGAGGAGAGGGCTTCCAGGAGGGCGACACACAGTGGCTGCCGTGGCAGCTGCAGCCTTCTCCTCCTCACCTGCGTGCCTCCTTCAGGTCCGAGCCAAGAGCTAAGTGGAGGAGTAGAGAACGGCCTAGACACTGAGCCAGGAGCCCTGGCCTCTTTCCCTGGCCTGGCTTTTATCTTCGGTCCACTCCTCTGGACCTCAGTTCCCTCAGAATGTGTGGTTTAGACCTAGAAACCTGCGAAACTCATGGTTCCAGTTACAAAGGATCTGAGGAGCGTGGAGAAGAGGTACGTTTTCTCTGCTGTCACTTTCCCCAGCCATTCTGACTCAGATGACCCAGACCAGTCCTATAATCATTACTGCTAATGAACTAGTGGGAACAGTTTGAATTCCTTTGACACGTTTTCCTGGAAAGGGCCCAGGTTTGATTATTATTGCTCATTTCTGCTCTGCTGTGTTCTGACCGAGACCCGGCCAAGAAGTGGAAAAATACTGAGAGAAAGGCTGCACTTGCGGTATTTCTGGCTTGACTGGACACAGGAAATACAGCAATCTTAGGGAAAAACATGTTTACATATTTTTCTGAAATCGTATCTCTCTCTCTCTTCGAGTTAGGAGGAATGGTGTTTACTGAAAGGTTTGAAACTAGCCTCAAATTACTGACCCACATTAGGTTTCTTAAAATTGGTTCAGCTACCACCCAAGCAGTTCCTGTCATATTTCAAGGACCGGAGAAGGTGGCCTGCACTCCAGTCCCCAGAGGCCACACGAAAGGCATTTCTGGGAGGCAATGGGCAAGAACCAGGACTTTGCAAAGTCTCCTTGAGAAGCCAAGTTGACAGTGTCCCACACGGGGGGTCAATATTTGTCTGGGCAATGACCAGATTATGAAATCTGTAAATATCAGGAACTATTTTGGGATTTTGTTTAGCCTATGACAGGAAGAGCCTGAGAAGGTGCCTCCTCACGGGCAGGTGGGATTTCGAATGGTCAAAAATGGAGTTATTTTAACAAAGCCATGATTCTCCCTGCCCTCAATTTTCATTTAGTCAGTGACGTGCTTTATTATAATCCAGCTCAAAATTTCTACAAATTTCCTGGACCAACCCGACATTTCCTTGATTATTTTTGTTATTTACTTTGACCTTGACATAGGAGTGACCTTCTGTACCATGTTATCTTGTACTTGTTTTCATCATCCCTCAGGTATATTTTTGACGAAAGCCGTGGTTACAAGATGTTGGTTTGGCATGAAGTTCCTGCTCTGATAACTCTGTAACCCAAGGCCAGCCTTCCAGGGTTGTGCACCAAATACATGCTTCCTGAAGACGTGATGAAACACATTCTTTTTTGGTGAAATAATGCTTTCGCTGAAATCATAATGTTAGCAGTGGTTTGAAAATCATGTTAACAATTGGGAAACTCTTTAGGAGATTAAATCCTCATATAGACGACCAGCTCAGGCTGAGATAGGCAGTAATATCAAAGATATAAAAAGGGCCTAAATATGCTTTTAGAGACGTGTATTAGGATCACAATAAATTTTGGCTACATATAGTACAGTTACAAAAAATAATATGACATTTATGAAGCATCCATAAAGTTGGTCCACACTTTTCACTGTCAAGCACACGTTTTATTAGATGATATTTCTTTACTCTATTTTGATAGCTGTATTATTTAGTGGCTTTATAAATCTTTTTCCTGTGTATCTCACAGATTTTATAACTACTGGTGAAAGGTAATTTAATGGTGCCTGGGTTATGGAAATAAGGCTTTAGTGTACCACCATTAGGAATGTTACATTAGAGCATTCTTCTTTCAGATGGCAATGCGTGCACGCACACACACACACACACACACACACTATACACACTAGTACACACAAACATGTACAGTTTTTGCCATGCAGGATCTTGACCCCTTCCCATGGCTGGGAGTCCCCTCTGTGTGAGTGCTGGGGACACTGAAGAAGACCCACAGTCCGCGTCACCCTTTCTTCACCCCACCCTCCCCAAACAGGGAAATGGACCAGGATACATAAGCCCTGTTTGACACTTTGTGTATGGAAGTAGTATTACTGGTTGAATTGTAACCCTCCTACCCCAAATTCACAGGTTCAAGTCCTAGGACCAGTATCTCAGAATATCATTTTATTTGGGGGGAGATAAGGTCTTTACAGAGGTAAATAAAATGAGGTCATTAGGGTGTGCCTTAATCCAATATGACTGGTGTCCTAATGAAAAGGGAAAATTTAGACACAGAAACGCAGAGGGAAGACGGTATGAAGAGACACAGGGAGAAGATGGCCATCTACAAGCTAAGGAGAGAGGCCTGGACTAGATTCCCCATCAAAGCTCGAAGAAAGAACCAACCGTGCTGACACCCTGCTCTTGGACTTCGGGCTCCGAGTATAGATGGTGAACCTGTGTCGTTTAAGCCGATCAGTCTACAGCACTGTTATGGCGGCCCTAGAAGAATAACACAGCTAGTGATGCTAAGTGGAGAACGGAGAAGGGATTTCTGTAGGAGCAGAAGTGACAACACGCAGTCCCCGGGCCGCAGCACCTTCAGCAGCCTCCTGTGGGCAGCGCTGGTGGTGCTGGACCCCGAACCTGGTGACCAGGGCCTGGGGTGGTGTGGGAAGTGCCTCCGTGGACCCGTCTGTGGGACCAGTTTGGCTGCGGCTCTGGCTGCTAAGCCTCTGTTGCCCTGGCCCATTTCCTACCCATACAACAGTCCTTCGAAAATTTATTTTCTTCTCAAACTTCAGAGTTACTGTTGGTTGCAACTAACGACCTTGATGCAGAAATTGGTACCAAGAGTGACTGTTTTGCCCTCAGACGCAATGAATAACACTTGGCAATTCTGTTATAGCACTATTTCAATTTACAGTTTACAAATAATCCTTACAACTCTGGGAGGCAGGACCAAGATTCAGAAGTCTCTGTTAGTTTGCCTTTGTTCTGTTTTCCTCTGGGGTTTGGTAGGAAGAGAACGAGGATAGCTAGTGAAAACTTGGTGCCACAGTAAACCCTAGACAGAGCTGCCTGGCATGGATGGAAGCCTGAGAAGCCCTGTGCCAGAGAGAAACTCACCTCTGGGTCCACAGAGCAGCATCTCCAGCTGAGGTGGGCTCTTGGGGCCCCGTCACAGTAACTTTATGAGGCCATTTCCCCCGTTGATTTCCCAGGATCTCACTGAGGACGATAATTAGATCCTATTCCACCTTGAAGCCCAGAAAGTAGTAGCAGGCAGGGGAACGGTGGCAGTAGTTTCACACACACACTTTCGATGAATGGATGAGAAATGCATCATGTCTCATCATCACTGGATTCTATCAGGAGCAGTGGAGGCAGCATTTATGAGGCAATTCTAGCACTGTTCTTGGCACACAGTGGGTCCTTATGTATATCTATGCTCACAGATGCTCATCTTCGTGTCATGTGTGAGCGACAATAAACATTGAAAGACAAATGGCTATATTTCAAACACTGACTGACCAGGGAGGGTTTTAGTTTGATTACTTAGACCCAGGAGATATTAGAAGATTGTGTCCTGGAAAATAGAATAAGATACATAGGATAACAATTCCAAGGTGTTGTGCGCAATGAGTGGCTGAACTAGAGAGGAAATAGAAGCTGCTAGAACAGATGAGGTCAAGGAAACACTAGACAAGGGTGTTGGAAGGCTTATCAATGAGCATCCAAAGGTTATCTGTAATCCCCCAAGAATGAAAAGAGTAGAGAGAAAGATTATAATCTCGGTGCTCAATGCATCATGAAAATTAGAAATGCCCTAGAGTTTAGGATTCCAGCAAAAAGTATTGAGAGTATCTGGTGTAAATGGAGTTTTCGGCTTCAGATGAAGGAAGTCCTGGGGTCTGCTCTGCACCTACACCTTCTCTCCTAGTCCCATGGCCTCAATGACTTCCTCTCTGTAGTGTCACAACCCTGACGGCTCTGCTGAACTGTGGTTCCAGGACTCCAGCATCACTCAACAGAGACGTGGTGATTCACTGGCATCTTGAGTCTAGGAGCTCCAAACCAAACTCATCACGTCTCTCCCTGCCCTTTCAAACCCCTATTAATGGTGCCTTCCTTTATAAACCCAATGCCACACTCCGTTTCTCACCAACTGCTCAAACCCCAGGGCCTTCTCTGGCTTTCCTACCACTTGTCTCCACAAGTACCTCAATTGCTGAGTCCTGTGGACTCAATAACTCCAACCTCTGTGCCACTTGTCTCTTTATCATTTTTTCCATCAGTGCTCTCATAAGTCATGCTTTTTCAGGTGGTGTCTTTTTCTCCATTCTCTTCCTTCCCCAGTCTTACTTATATATGTTATAGAATAATTGTTTCAGAAAAACAACCTTAATAATGACCCTCAATTGCTGAAAGTCTTTGAATGGCTCTCCATTCTTAAAACTACTATATATACTCCTTTGCTCAGCATTTTAAAGTGCTTCAAGATCACATCCTGTCTAACTTTCTAACAATTTCCCTACGTGTATTCTGTAGCACAGCTGAACTGAATTATCCCTTTTTCTTTCCTTATATGCACAGTGCTTTCTCCCTGCTAGGCTTTGTCACTTGCCCAACCTGGAATACACGTTCTTTCCATCTCACTTTCCATATGTCTGAACTTCTAATCTTTCTACAAAAGAGCCCAAATGCTGCCTCTTCTCTAAGCCTTCCTTGTCAAGATGGAAGAGATATTTTCTTCCTTTGAACTCCCAAAACAGTGTATAAAATGATCTCTTATAGCCCCCAATATTCATGAATTGCCTACCTTTTCTAAAAGAAATTTTGTTTTCTTTATTGATTTTAGAGAGAGAAGAAGGGAGAGGGAGAGAAAGATGGAAACATCGATGAGCGAGAACATCAATAGGCTGCCTCCTGCATGCCCCCCACTAGGGATCTGGCCCACAACCTGGGCATGTACCCTGACCAGGAATGGAACCAGCGACCTCTTGGTGCATGGGTCGATGCTCAACCATGAAGCCACACCGGTCGGGCTTGTCTACCTTTTGATGTGGGTTATTTCTATACAATTCTTAAGAGTTTAAGGATTTTTTTTTAAGTATATGACAAAGCAACTAGTTCAACACATTTCACATAGGAGATGCTCATTTAATATTACAAGTAGCCAGCCCATTGCACATGGTAAATGTTCATTCAGATATAATCAAATACATTCTTAAAATCTGGAATATGAGATGCTATTAATGTAATGCCCACCTAACACTATATAAACATAACTGAATCTGTATTTCACCAAAGATGCAACATGACTAACAAGCACATGTAAAGATGTCCAGCATCTTAGTCAACAGGGAAATGAGCATCAACACCACAATGAGACCACCGCACATCCACTAGAATGACTGCAATAAAAAAGGCAAGCAATAACAAATTTTGGAGAGGATCTGGAGAAACTTAAACCTCTCGTATATTAATTCTGGAAATTAAATTGTATTGCCACATTGGAAAACAGTTTGACAGTTTCTTAAAAAAGTTCAATACAAATTTATCATGAGACCCAGCAATTCTAACCCTAGGAATCTACCCAAGAGAAATAGAAATATATGTTCACAGCAAGACTTGCATGGAGATGTTCATTGCAGCTTTCTTCATAATAGCTCCAAAGTGGAAACAATTCAAGTCTACATCAAGTAGTAATTGGATAAACAAAATGTGTAATATCCATATAGTGGAACATTATTTAGCAATAAAAAAAAAGAGCTACTTATACGGCTCCAACTTGGATAAACCCTGAAAACATTATGCTGAGTGAAAGAAGCCAGGCACAAAAGACCACATAGTATATGATTCCCTTTATGTAAAATATCCACGAAAAGGCAAATCAGCAGAGACAGGAAATAGATTCCTGGTTGCATTCAGAGGGGGTGGGGTAGGAATGAGGAGTGACTGCAAATGGGCAATGGGGTCCTTTTGTGATTTTAAAATTGGATTGTGGTGATGGTTTAGCAACTCTATAAATTTACTAAAAATCATTGAATGGTACACTTAAAATGGGTGAATTTTATGGTATGTAAATTAGACCTCCATAAAGCTGTTAAAAAAATAATTGGACTTCTAGGTTGTACAACCTTTATACATTGGAAGAATAAAATAAAACCTAGCTTCCTTTAAAGAAATACACTCAAGTACCATAAAGGGATAAAATACAGAATTTGTCTAATTCTAGTTTTTATGTTTTAATAGGATAGCTGTTTGGACTAATGTAACAAAAAAAGAAGGGATATCTTCTTCATATAAGCCATTAAAATAAGAATAAATTTTTAAAGAAAACACAATTATTTTTTAAACAGTTTTGTACCTTCCTTAAATTCTCAACAATTAGGTTAGAAAGAATTGCTTTACTAAGACTTTATTGGGTTTGATCTATTAGTTAAGTCATATAAATTGTCAGTACATAGCAATCTTGTACTAATTAATTATTCACCCCAAGTCTATTAGCAAATATTTACCATTTATAGCTTAATTAAAATTGAACCCAGGCTACTATCAAATACAGGTCATTCTGAAGCTCTTGTCAAGAGAAATATAGGCTTGTTAATAGGGGAATTGCCAAGAAAGTCCCACTCAGAGGCTAGTTATTCAGAGATCAATAAGAAATTTAGGGACAAGGGTGACATTCAACACCCACAGCTCTATTATTGTTCATTTTAACCAAGTATTACGTTCACTGAAGCTGGGTGCTAACATAAACCTGGAAAGAGGAAGGTGGGTTTCCAGGCAGTAATGAGTAAATCAATACTTCTATCATAAAGCAGCAAGACCATAAGTCTGCAAGTGTACAAGCATTTGATTGGAAGAGGGAGTGGTTGCCTCCCCTTTCCCCTCCACCATTAGTCTGTCTCCTTGAAAAGCAGTAAGTCAAGAGGGTGACCTTCTGATTTTACAGTGTGAAGTCTCTGCTCTGTGGAACTCTACCTCAGGGGACTCTTCAGAGGAGACCATCACAGGCTGGCTGTGACCACTAGGGAGTGGGCGTGGTTTCCCGTGGAACTTATATCTCCACTGGGGTCCTGCAGGCTCACCTGAGGCCACATATAGTTGAACCAACAACTCCCCCATCTTGCTCAGATTCCATGTCCCCCAAACCACCCATTGACTGTCATGCGCATTTTTGTACACCAGCCCAGCTGCACCTGATGCCTTGTGCCACACACGACATTTATAGCAGGAAGCCAGTATCCACTTCAACCCCTAAAAGTCTGGTTGACATGAGCCTGCCCTTGAAGATGCCTTCAGTTAGATTAGGCCTCTGACCCTGCATGACAGCAGCAGAGCCCCAAGGCTGGACTGCCTGTGTTAACAGGGTCCCACCAGGGCTTTGGGGGCTGGGCTGTGCCAGTCTCACCCCTACGTGTGATCTGGGCCCCAAGGATAAGGCAACTAGATTCCATTTTATGTAGGCCCCTTGGTTAAGGCGACTAAAAGACTCCATTTTATCACCAATAGACATTCCTCGATATTCTTCCAATAATAGGTTAATTACCCCTAGATGGGAAGGAATTTTGCCTAAGATTATAGTTACCCCATGTATTGGGAGGCATTTGCAGTTTCCTGAGTATAGGTATTTGCAAGTACTTGTGCTGTCGGTGAATAATGCTAATTTTGACTTCTGTAACCTCTGTCACTCCCACTATTGTACTGGTTCCCTGAGGGGAGGGGGGCAAAAGGAGGAGGGGGTTTCTGTCTTTAAAATGGGACGAGCAGGAGGAATCGGGGCTGTTGATCTGAGGGGAGACTATGCCCTCCGCAGCCCGCCGGCGAAATGAAGTGCTCCTTTACAATTCGGCTGTGCGTCTCTGGCTATCTCTCTGTCAGGTTATAACACGTGCCTGTTTCCATTTTCACTTCAGTGGTTCCTATGTAGGAGTGGGGTGGGAGGAAGGGGAAGCAGACGTGCCTCTCTCAGGAGAAAGGATGTAGGTTGGTTTAGTGGAAATTTTGACGTTTCTGAGAGGAAGGGGTGGAAGTGTAAGGGAGGCAAAATGTAACCTCTACCTTCATAGGGTTTTCACCTGGGCCTGAGAATGACATCAACACAAGACATATCAACTGGAGAAAAGCATACAGGTCCATTAAATATTCATTTTCTGTGACAGGGGAGCCCTCATAGGGAAATGAAGACTCAAAGAAGTGGTAGAACCTAAGTGCTTTTATACTACATTGAACAAAGAGAGGCAAGTGTGGAAAAGTAGCTAGAATATAGGAGGAGGCTGAAGATAAAAATATTTAACAGTGTCTGTTTGTACAGAATTTTCTATACTTCAGTTCCCCCTCCTTGGTGACAAGAATGCTACTTTCCTCCTGGTACAGGAGAGACATCTTCCAAGTGGGAGTTTAATCTCCTGCTTCCAGGGAGAAGAAGAGGGAGGACCGAGCACCGTCCTTGCACCTAATGTTTTGTTAAGTGCTGATAGTTCAAAATAATCCTAAGCCCAAGGGACATATTTTGAGGTGGTATATACTGTCCCCACTTCAGAACAACATAAGCAAGACTTCACATTTGTTTAATGGCTTATGATTTTTCAATATACATTCTGAATATATATTCTTGAATATACATTTCTGCATTTGCCCATCACAACCATCCCATAAGGTTGACCAGGAAGGTGTGGCCATTTCCGTGTTCCAGCTCAGCAAAGTAAGGCTTGCCCAGGTCAGAAGGTGGAGCTAGACTTCAAGTCCAGGAGCCTTGAATCTTATTCTATGGCTCCCTTTAATGCAGATTGACAACATGTCTTTTAAAATATGCTGAAATAGAGCATACAGGAACAATTTCAGGGGGTCTCTCATGGCTCAGTGACTTAGACGGGCTGATCCAAATGAATCGGAAGCAAGATGAAGGTGCCATCAGTCTTTACTCCTTTGGACCATTGGCACTGGGAAGCTGGCACCGCTCGTGCTAATGCAACACTGGGATGTTGGCTCCACAGGCTGCCCAGGACCACCCTCACCAGTGGAAAGGTGAGCAGACCAAAGCCCAGGCACCTCCACTGGCTATACATGCTGGTGTGGTTTTCGAGGGTGACTCATTATTCAAAGATGACTATCTTCTCTGAAAAGCCCAGGCAGCCCTGACTTCCCTTGGATCCTCACCCTCATTCAGCCAGCCTGTGCTTTGATGACAGGAAGTGGCCACTTGGCTACAAAGGATGAGCGAAATGATGAAATCAAGGAGAGAGACGATGATCTCCACTTTCTCACCACTCCCTTCACCCATGAAGTGGAAGTCGTCTTTCTTTTTAAGTAGCCAAAATATGTGAGACTGTTTCTGTTCTAACAATAAATAAACACGAAGCTCCCCAAACTCAAGATTTCCCTCATTGGTAAACAGAGTGTGTTGGTTTTAAACATGCACCGGCAGCATCGCGTAGAACGCCAGGGAAGGTCCTCACAGCCCGTTCCCACGCATGCCAGAGAACCGGCATCTGTAGTTTATTAGTGATATTCCCATTAATTGCTGCTGTCGATAGTACTCCAGCTGGCTAAGTGCTCATGCGTTATTAGACTTGGAACACTTTACAAACATTGCAAATAGCCGCAGTATAGCTGATTGGTGTTCATAATGGCATTATTAAAATTGAAAAAAAAATTGACTTTAATGAAGAATGCTAATAGACTGCATTCAATGGAAAATGTTTACTTGTAGGTTTGTGTTTCGGACTGTGTAATGAACAGTGTTAGACAGGAATAGCAGTGAGCCCATGATGCCTTAGCATTCTGAAATGCAAGGGTTAACATCTGGATGAAAATATCTGGGGGATGAACTGCTGAGAAAAGCTACAGTCTGGAGGTCAAATGATGTTTCAGTTTAAAAGGGAGAGTTAAGCTAAACATCCCTAATTCACCCCTAACGTCACCCCTAATTCAGTGAAAGGGTCACTAACACACCTAAGCTTTCTTTACGTGCAGACGCTCCAATTAATCCATTGCCTTGAGATACGGGCTGTGTCTTTCCTTGGGTTTGGCAGGACACCTCTGGCCGTAAAGCTTCAATGAGACGGCAGAGGGATGCAGCTGTAGGAGAAGCTATGCAGAAGGACCGTCCCCACCTCATGTCTGTGCAGAGATCCCTCACAGTGACAACCCTGAATTGAGCAATTTGGAACATCGGCCTCTCCCGGACAGGTAGAAAACCTGTACACCAATGAGGTCATTGTTCCAGGGTGTTTAAAAAACAGACCAATGATAATAGAAAAAGAAAATAAAGAAAACAATAAAACTAAGTCTTTTTATTCCAGGAAAGCTTTACAATGTAAGATGAGATTGTACAGTGCTCTGTATGTCTGAATCTCTACATAGTTTTCTCATTATCAATGAATATATATAAAGTACTCACTGAATCACTGTCTGCTTTTGAATTTCCTGGCATACAGAGGTTATGCAATATCTACCCATATCTCAGAATTACATTTTAGTCAATAATCTATTTCAGCTAAAAAAACAAAAAACAAAACAAAACAAAAAAAACTTTTGGCTGGAGCTATTAATCACAGCATATTTAACTGGTTTAAGCTATTAATCACAGCATATTTAACTGGTTTGATGTTATTTTCCTTCTCAGGGTTCAGAAATGCTAAAAAGAAGTCTTCCTCCATCATAATTCTTTCCCTATTTACCTGCCTCTCTGCTTCTGCTGAAAGTCCATCTGTGGACATCTGTTTCCTTTAAGCTGCTATAAGAATATACTGTTAAAATCATTCATCAGCAAAATATCCATTTATAATGTCTAAGACACTACTAGTAATTATAATATTTATTATTCTTATTCATATGGATAGAAACAATGGTCAATTGTTGTGTGCCAATCAGTAGGCTAAGAATTATATTATCTCATGCAACCTTTCAAACACCACTGAAATGAAGATACTGCTATAATTTTCATTTTACTGATCAAGAGACTGAGACAGGAGAGAAGCTCTGTAATTTGGTGAAGCAGTTAGGATGTGGCAGAGTTTCCCTACTGGGTGTGCACTCTCCCTCCCTTCTTTCTTTCCTTTTATTCAACTTACCTTTAGTTCTCATTCTTCCCTTCCTCCAAGTTATTTTTTCCTTCAGTTTCCCCTTATGTCTCCCTCTCTTTCCTCATTTAAGATTGAGAAAACTCAATGAACCATCCTTTTCTAAACTGTGTCATTAGAACATATTTTAAAAAATAGGATTCAAATATTACTTTATTTTTTTTCCAATTTACTGTTGTCCCCAGCTACTAAAGGACTGGACATTGACATCCTTTGTTCTTCTTGGTTTGTCGCTAATGTCTAAGTGCCAGTCATTAAGGTTCAGAGAGTTCAGGCTGATTGTGTCTCATTTATTCAATTGCCAAGGCCACACAGTGGTGTGGCTAATTATTGTTTAGAAGGTACTTGAAGTTCCTCGGATGAAAGTGGCCACGGAGGAGCACAGAGTCATTACTGTAATCACAGCTGCAAAACAAACACTTTTTCGAGGAAGGTCACAAATGCATGAATTGAGTCACATGGTGGAGAGTGGGGTTAACCTTACTGAGCTGGATGCGATGACCGGCTGCACCACCCCATACCCTAACTATCCAGGATCTGCAGGAACAAAGGGCCCGGCCAGGTGCTGGCAGGATCTCAGAGGAACAGCTCTTCTCTCCTGAACCTTCTTGCAAAGACCCACAAGGCCTTGAAGAATCTGTTGATCTCTGCACAGAGGCTCAGCTTGATGGCAGCGCCTAGAGTTGCGCAAAGGAGTGAGACTGGCATTCACAGGACATATCAAATACTAGGAGGTTATCCCTGGCCCTGTTCCCCTCCCTCCTTTTCTTTCCCCCAAATTCCATGTTCCAGTTCTGTCATTTCTAGTTCAGAACTCTCCCTATGTCCCTGGAGAGGAGGGCTTATCTGCGGATCTCAGCAAAGATCTTAGCACTTGAAGAGACTGCACTGTGAAAAGCACAATAAATGATCAGCCTGCATTTCAGCTGCCATGGCTGGTTTGCTGTGCTGTGTTTGATGGGCTGGAAACACAACGGAGTCACTCTCAGCACACGGAATCTGTGATTTGCTAGTTAGGGGTTCGACCACACAGTAGGCACCCTCACTGCTACAGACAGTGCAGCAATACTGCCGGTACCCTGATTATTTCCCCTGGACTCTCAGGGGAACCCACGCCTGTGTTGTGCATCACCCTCCTCTGCCTGCTGTGCCCTGGTATAAACACAGGATCCCCAGGGATGAAACCTGACTTTTCTCTTATCAGTGAGGATGCTTAGCATACTTGATGTACAAGATTATGCTGGAAGACGTCCAGCTTCTGCTTCATGGGCAAGTCCACAGTGAGGGGAGAGCAAAGGCATGAGCTTCGCAACTGCAGTTAAATTTAATATTCCACGAGTCAGGAGGGCAGATTAAAATGCACTCTTCTTGCAATAACATTTGGGAGTCTGTTCTGCATTGCTGAGTGTTTAATCCAGCCAGTAAGCTGGGTTTACAGAGAGCTTCTGCAGGCCTTCAGCCCCCAAATCCATCTCACAGGCAACACGACTTTCTCTCTGATGGGAGGTCTTGCCTTAGAGTCCGTCCTCTCTCCCCAGGGGGTTCCAGCTTCAGATCAGCACTTTCCTCTCTTTGGCAAAGGCAAGAGGACGAGAAAAACACTCAGCTCTGGGAAAATAATTTGTAAACAAGTATAACAGGATATTCAGAAAACTGGTGCAAAATGAATCACCTCATTCAGCACAAACTATTTGAGATGTATATTTGTATTGTGTTGGCAACTCCCTCCTATCAGGTCGGTCTTCAGTTTCATTATTATGATTGATATTATTGTTGTTGTTATCATCACCATCCTTATTTTATTACTATTATTATTATTATTAATTTACCACCTGCTACTGCAAAGGCCAGTAAGTTTTAGGAAACTATAAATTCTTAAAAACCCATAGAAAGAAGTGGCCCCAATATCACCATTCCCAGTACCAGCTGCCGGGCAGGACCACTCTGAGCCAGAAAGGCCTTACTCTTATCGCATTATCGAGTGGATTCCAGGGCTTCCTTCCATGAGCGCCTTGCAAACGTTCAGCCTTTTTTCATCTCTTGACGGAGTTTCTCTTTCTTCTGTGTAATTCAGCTTTGTTTAAGGAAACTAGAATATACAGTACTGGGTACAAACAAGAAGCACACAAATGCCACTTCCGAGAACTCTTGGTGCGGGGAGTGTGTCCTCAGGTGAGCTGCCCGGCTCCTTCTGACGGCGTAAACACAGCACTTTTACTGCAGGCTGGAGCTCTGGACATTTTCTGTCACACAGGGGCATGTCTTAGCCTCTCCTGGCCCCACCTTAACATCCTGAAGACATATTGATTAGCAACTCCCATTTGCATGTGAGGAAGTTAGGTTAAAAGTTTGCTGAAGGAGCCCTGGCCAGTTTGGCTCAGCAGTTAGAGCGCCGGCCCGCGGACCGGAGTCCCAGGTTCGGTGGCCGCTAAGGGCACGTACTTCGGTTGCAGTTTGTCCCCAGTCCCGGTTGGGGTCGTGTGGGTAGCAACCACTTGATGTGTCTCTCTCACATCGATGTTTCTCTCGCTCTCTCTTCCTCCCTCTCTCCATCCCACTCTATCTGAGGATAAATGCAAAAAAATGTCCTCTGGTGAGGATGTGGGGTTGAGGGGGTTGGAAGATGGACATTTTTACAACACTGTGTTAATGCATTCTCGGCAACCTGACCAGCCTAGGAGCATTGAGGCTTCATTTGCATGTGAATAGAGGTTTGTTATCTTTTGGCTTCAAAGTCTCTTCCCCTGTAAAAAGCAAGAGACAAAGCTGGCTTTATGGTTTGCAGAGAGGCCATCTCAAGGAAATATTTTACATAACTCCACTTGTAACCTAGGGGAACGAAACTGCTGATAAATGGGACTGCGTCCTAAGCTCTGGAGCTTTTTTGCTCCCTTGCAAAGCTCCCTCTCACTCCAAGCAGTGTGGTGTGCTTGTAGGTTCATTGCGTTGCACCGATCCCGGCAGGCTCCGCGATGGCAGAGGATAAAAAAAAAAAAAAAAAGAAAAAAAAAGATTGCTGAAGGACACACAGCAAAGCCTTTAGCTGGGGAGGGGAGAGTTCAACTCTGGTCATGCCTGATCCTAAACCTGAACCATGGCTACTCATCAACAATCCTGGAATCAAAACTAGTTTGGAAACACAGTTCTATTCATATCAAAACTAAGTTGGCAGCAAAAACGAATCCGAATTTAGAGCATATTTCTAATCATCTTTTAAGTCCTTTATTCTGAATGTATATATAACTATGTATAGAAATATTAATATATTTTGAATACAAAATACTGCCTCAGCCCCTGCTGGTGATGTCATATAAAATATGGCGAACACGCTATATCACCTCTTTAAAATTAGACAAAACAATGAACTCTGAAACACCCGAGTTCCAGGATTCTGCTTATTGGACTGTGGAGCTGTATTATAACTTATGACGATTCAACTTACGATCTTTGACTTGATGATGGCGCAGATGTGGCACGCAGTCAGTAGGAACCATACTTTGAATTGTGAAATTTGGTGTTCTTCTGGGCTAGTGACACATGGCACGATGCTCTCCCATGATGCTGGACAGCGGCAGAGAGCCGCAGCCCCCCAGTCAGCCACATGATAACGCGGGTCAACAACCGAGACACTACAGTGTACGGTGTTGCCAGCATTTTTTGGAAACTATGTTTTGTGTTTCCCATCTCATAATGTCTACAAAATGCCCGTCTGTGTCTCCTGCTTCTGGTGAGAAGAAGAGGAAGGCAAATACTACTGAGATGAAACTCATGATAGTCCCCCAACTGTGGGCTATACAAGTGTTCTGAGCATGCTTAAGGGGGGCAAGGATAAGCAATTATGTTCAGTAGATTAGGTGTGGTAATGCATTTTTGACTTAATGATATTTTCAACTTAGGATGGGTTTATTGGAATGAAAGTCGAGGAGCATCTGTATATACTCATTCTAACAACATTGTCCTAGTACTGCACCAGTCCTTCAAATGACTGTTTTAAAATATAATCATTTAGTTTTTCATGAAGATGGTGCAGAAAGCAAAGGAAGCATCTCCGCCCCCCCACCAAAGCTGAGGCCAAAGCAAAGGCTTTGAAGGCAAGGAAAGAAGTGCCGAAAGGCATCCACAACTGCGCGTGTGCGCGCGCGCGCGCGCGCACACACACACACACACACACAAAGATCCTCACATCACCAACCTTCCAATGGCCAAGACACTGCTGAAGGCAGCCCAGATATCCTCGGAAGAGCTTCCCCAGGAGAAAGAAGCTTGACCGCTATGCCAACGTCAAGTTCCCCCTGACTACTGAGTCAGCCGTGAAGAAGACAGAGGACAACAATGCACTTGTGCTCACTGCAGATGTCAAGGCCAACTAGCACCAGATCAAACAGGCTGTGAAGAAGCTCAGTGACATTGCTGTGGCCAAGGTCAACACCCTGATCAGGCCTGATGGAGAGAGCAAGGCATATGTTTGACTGGCTCCCAACGAGGATGCTTTGGATGTTGCCAACAAGACTGGGATCATCTAAACTGAGTCCAGATGGCTAATTCTAAATATAATTTTTTTCTCTCTGTATAAAATAAATAAATAGAACATAATCATTTATTTAAACATTTTTAAGTGACTTGAGATCTTTGAATTAAAGTTTTAGCCCATAAATTATAGGGATGCTTTTAGCTTTTTGTCACTCTGATTCCTCCTCCCCCAATTTTGCAGATGAAGCTTTTACAATACCCCACACATTTAAAGGAGAAAATAGCAGAGTAGATGCTGAATAAATTCAAGTGCTTTTTCCTTCTTTATACCTCCTTACAGAGGAAAATTAACTTCTCTGTCAGAGTAGAGACTGTATCTTCGTCAACAACCACGTGCGAGTGGATTTACGATTCAGGGAACTCGGGGTGAGTAAGATCTGGCTGCAAGTGTGGAGAGGTATGTTTCTGAAATATTCTTAGAGCCAATTAAGCTATTCACATCTGAACTAGACTTTTTTTAAAAAATAAAAAATGAATTTAAAGAAACCAAGAGAACTGGGTTAACAAAGAGGCGGTAAAGCCTGATTATTATTTCCTGGCAGCACCGGACCATCGAAATGCTCCTGATGGCTGAGAAGGTGTCTTAGATTGTGGGGCATTTCTTCCTCTCAAGATGAGGGGAAGGTGCGTGCCAGCTGCAGTCAGACTTGCCCTGGATCAATCCTGTGACAGGCTGTGACACCACCATTCCCCAAATCGTGGCTTATTCTGAGATTTAAAAGCCCCGAATGGGGAACTGTCTCTTTCTCTTGTCCCTCTGCCATTATGTAACTTGCATTTGTGTTTCCTGTGACTCCTGCCCTCACCATCCTGCCTCAGACTCAAAACCCACAGCTCTTTCCAGACAGGAGGCTTGCATTGTGCCCCGGGCAAATGTCCCTGCACCAGACACCAGGGTTGTCCCTCACCTCACTGTAACCTGGCTAGTATGGCATATGCTCTTTACTTCCAACCTGCAACCTTCCTGCCTGGTATGTCACTCTCCGAGTACGTGAAGGAGGTTTACTGAGTAGCAGCCTCCTTTACTGTGGTTTTTGAACATGAATCCTCCTACTTCTTTAATCCTGAAGTACAGTCACACCTGGAGCTATTCCAGAGTTCTCCTGGCTGAATCCTCACCCCAGGTTCTCTGACCTTCTCTGGAAGGTGCCCTTGGGAGGCCCTGGGGGATGACCACTCACCCTAAACTCCTGCAGAGACCAGGCTGAGGACATAGTGCTCTCTTCACTCCCAAACAGAACCGCCCACCATCCCAGCCAGATGTGTTTCCAGACTGCACTTGTCCACATTTCATTCAGTGCTAAAGAATTTAACCAGGGTGATGCTGCTTTTCACTAGAGCAATGCCCAGTAGATTCCCTAAGTGAGACCCGTTCCTCTGTAGCCTGAGGACTGGGGGCCTGCCTGAAAGGGCACCTTGGTCTCTGGTGACTTGGCGCCTCTTCTCTTCTCACAGGGTGATCGTCAATGGGCAAGTCGGGAGATCTGTCACCTCCAGAGATGGCAATGGATGTGAAGTTAAATTCCCAACCTTTTCCCATTTTCCTCTTATTCTTCAGTCATCTTGTCAGATACCACATTCCTGTTTCTCTGGAGGTATCACTGCCCTTCCCCTTCTAGAGTCCCATGCTTCTTAGGAGGCAGAAGACATGATGTGAATCTCGCCTCTGACCCTGTTCCTCATTCTGTGTCTCAGGTTCCACTGGCAATGTGGGGGAATCCCGAGACCCATTTTACAGGTTTGTGGGAGAAGCCCTACGTCACTGGGATAGACTATCCGATCAAATGGAGATGTTGCATTCAATCTGATATAAATTAAGCAACAGACTCTGAAAAACTCTTGCCTCTGTTTATTTCCTGCTCACAGTGACATTGACAGAGCGCTGTCCTGGTGAATACGCATTACTGGTGGAGAAGCTAAGGGAGCGCTCATACAATGAGAGGTGCAGGCCTTCGTCACTCTCGGGACCAGAGCGCTTAGCTTCAGATTTATCAATGCACAGGTCCTGGCTCTGTTTCCTCAGCTGATGATAAGCTCAAGTTGTTTTATCTAGTGATTACATAAACTGAAAAGGCCATATTGTCGCCAAATACACCAAGAGACAGGAGCCAAATGTAATTTTAATATGCTGGCATAATATACTATTTCTGACTTTGAAAAGTACCCTGCATGATTACACCTCTTCACTTTTACTAAAGAGTGATAATTTGCTTCAGATTAAAGTCAAAACAATGAAGCTGCTTATGGAAAATGACCTTTCTTTTCCTTACACATATCAAGTAGCTGCCTAGAGAAGTGAGCCCAGCAGGAATTCCATTTAACTAACTGACTGAATCCACAGGACTCCAACAAGCCATTCCTTACTGCTGTTACTCTAAGCCAACCAATTCTGTCACTAGAAGCCCAGGGGTTTTCGTGGAGTCACCTTGGTGAGATGACATTTGTTGTACCAGGCATGGTGATGTTAGCTTTGTAAAATTTTAAAATCCAAGTTTATATATCCACTTTTAATATTTAGCATGATCCTTGTTTTGATGTGATGTCATCAACCTATGATATGATAGGGACTGAAAATCTGGTTTAAAATCGAGTTCCCACGCTTCAAATAAAGTTGAATATACATGGCAGGCGATGATATATTTTGATCTGCTGTTTGCTTCTTCTGTAGAGACGTTGTCCTGCAGCCGTCCCAGGCTTTAGTAGCCCTGCGTATTTTTACATAATCTTAAGTAGGTCTGTGCTTAAGAAGCATCACAGGTAGCAGCTTCATTAGCTTCTAAAGAATCATTTAGAAGCCTATGTGCAGCTGATAGACATAAAACCGTAATAGAGAAATATAAAGATGAAAATCTGAGCCTTACTCTAAGTAACATTGCATAATTGGCGGCCTCAAACATAAGAATACATAGCAAGTAACACGTTTGCAGCATTACCTGCTTCTGTGCCCTCAGGCTTAGGCAAAGAAGGTAGACCTCGGCTCTTATACAAGCGTGCAGATAAAATATGTGTTGGAACATTCATCCTAAAATGGGTGTGTGGCCAGTCTGGCTCTAGATAAAAAAATAAAAAGCCCTCCTCTGGGTCACTTTTTTTTTCTACTTCTGTGATGACTCCTTCTTGTCAAGAGCTGTGAAGGGTCTGCAAATTTACCCAACTTGCAAGCTAAAATGTTAGCCTGCTGCAGCTTCATGGTTGCTGGCAGAAGATGTGACATTCCTAGGTCGAAGGTAAAGGACGATTTATTACTCACAGAAACTGCAGTTGCCTGAATATCATCATTTTTCTTGTGCGGGTTCCTCAAAGTTCCAATTCCCACGAGCAGCATGAACAGAGCCAGGAGATACCAGCACATGCATTAGGTTGCTGATTAGTCCAGAGAAACAGAACCAATAGGACATATTGTCTCACAGGATGTGCAGGAACTCAAGGGGTCCATGAAGAACTGTCTCTCAGCACTTTTTCCTTCCCCTTTAAATCCATGGTGTCACATCAAAACTGGAAGCTGAAATAAGGTATTTGTACCATAATGAGAATGAATTTATCATGATCTCAACTCTTCAGACTCCTTTATATTTTAAAATCAGCACTGCTCATTGTAGAATTGAAGACTTTGTGTTACTCTTACAGAATTCTCCAGCTTTACTGGGTAAGATGGAGATGTCTTTGGGAGCCAGGGCACCTGCCTGTATGGTGGGCACAGTGGCAGAAGTGAGATAATCGTCCACCAGAAATCATGTTCCGTGTTGCACACTAGGATGTTGTTCTTGGCTGAGATCACATTTTTCTAGCCCATCTTCCAGTTAGAGGCATTCACACTAAAAAGTTCTAGGAAAGAATATAAGCAGAAGGGATGAGAACTACTCACAGACGCGGCTCATAGACTGCATGAGCACCCCTCCACATTCCTTTTCCTTTTGGCCAGCAAAAACGGGCATGGTCATACGGAGACTTAGAAGCGAACAGGGAAGAAGGCCAAGTCTTTTGTGGAAGTTGAACATCCACTAACTCATTCATTGACTTAATTCTGTTACATTACTTCATTGTGCTTAAGTTATTTTATATATTTTGATGACTACCTGTTATAGCAACTAGCCTACCCTAATTTATACAAGTATGCTATATTGGTTATGAGTGATCTTGCAGCAATGTGGAATCGTCTCTTGACTTCCCCCAAAGCCTCCGCTCTGTCTTGGTAATCTAGGTGACATCTATTGTAGAGATTTTAGAGTCCTCTTTTCTCTCCCACAGCAAAATATAAAGTTGATTGAAATGAAGAATACAGGGTGATGAAGATAACAGAGATGTTTAGTGGCTCAAATACCTTCCATACATTTAAGGACATAATTTATGCTATTTTAGGATTGATGGATTACCTAAATATGGCTGTTCATAGTAGAGATCCCACAGTTGGCTGAACGTCTCCATGGATCTCAGACAGCGATATCTTTGCTTGTCAACTTATTAACACCAAAGCATTTAACAAAACCCCAAATAATGGTGGCTGCTGGCTTTATGTAGTATTACATTTAATGATAATCACAAATGTTTGGCTTTCTAGAGACAAATGTCCACTGCAAAGAAAAATTTCACTGATGTGGGAACACCAGTGCCCTGCTTGCATACTCATTAACCAAGAAATAAGTGCATAATTAGCTCAGTAGTGTTTAGAACTCTATGTATTGATATAAAGCAGGGGTCAGCATGTTTATTCCTATAAAGGGCCAAGTAGTAAATATTTCAGCCTTTGGGAACCCGACGGTCTCTGTAGAAACTTTTCAACTATGCTGTCATACCCAAAGCAGCCACAGGTAGGACATAAATGAATGGGAGTAGCTATCTTCCAATAAAACCTTATTTATGAAAACAGGCTCTGGGCTGGTTTTTGTTTTTGTTTTTTTTGGCCCAGCTACCCTAGTTTGCCAATCCCTGACCTAGAGAATGTATATTCTGTCTGTGTAGAAAAAGATACCTGTTTCAATGGAAACTATGCATGTCTGTAGCGTACCCTTCAGGATTATTAGACTCTAACTGTGCATTGTCTTTGAGTTGTTTTTGTAATATGCAAATTCTGTCCTTTCTGGTAGTAATTTAACTGACTTTCCTTTCACATCCCCTACCCTCCAGTTTTGTCCCCATTTGTTATTGATTTCAAATGCCCTTTATTCCACATACGTTTACACTGTTTTGACTCCTTTGGATGGGTTTTCAGATCTGCTGGTTCCCTCATATCATGTGAGTTAAATAAACTCTTTAACTTGTATCTATTTTAGATTTGCATAGAGTGATGTGTGGAGGCTAAAAAAAGTAAAAATTTCTCCCACCTTCTAAGTTCTTCTAGCTGGGCTAATAAATTAACAGAGATGGATTAATAGGAGAATATCAAATTTTAATACATGTGCATGGGAAATTCACATAAGCATGAAAATTCCCAAGGCAGTGTGTTAACATTGGGTATATACAATTTTGGACAAAGGAGAAAAAGTTGGGAACAAGGTCTTAGGTTTCAGAAGTGAGAATGGGCGATTTACAGGTAGTTGAGGAAGAGCAGATATACACGGCAGGCAATGCTTGCTTCAGTGGGACATGGGGGTGATCTGCTTGGTGCCTTCCCATCTACCATACTTAATACAAATAAGGCTCAGATGAATATGTTGATATATCCTTTCTGGAGCATATATATTTTTTTTTATCTGAATCTCTTCCGCAGGAAAAGGGGGAGGCTCAAAGAATTTCTCTGTCCTGAAAATCATCTTTTAGACGTGTGTGTGTGTGTATTTAATGATCAGAAATTATTATAGCATTGAAATGAAATTCTAATTGAAGATTTAATCAATCTGGTATCTGAAACCAGTTGTTCCCTCCCTAATCTCACACATAGATGGTGACAACATTATGTTTATACAGCATTTTCAAAAAGTGCTTTCATAACCATTAGCTCATGGTTTTCTTTCCACACCTCTCTAGGCTTTGTTAAGGCAAACGGTTATCAACATTTCATCAAGAAGGAAAGTGTGACACATAGAAACTTCACAACTCTGTATCTCCTGGGAAAAAGAACCTTATTGCAGGTGGCTGCTTAACTGCTCATTCACTCTCCTGTCTGTCCTTCCTCCCATTCATTCAGACGAGTAGTCCTGCTCCCTTCTCTACGCTGGCCTCGCAATGACTTAGATGTTCAAAGAGAAAAAGGTGCCGCTGGCCCCACGAGTCGAGTTTGCAGCAGCAAGCTGACATTTAAGGCAGGAAGTCTTTTTCAATGTTGCTTATAAAAATTCAACTTGGAGCATGAAGCGAATTTCAGGAATAAAAACTCAACAGGAGAGATATGAGTGTATATAAATAGGGTTCCTGTAAAAGCCTGTTACAGCTTTCACTAGGATCCCGTGCAGGAGGTAAGAATGATAGAATGCAAATGGCAGAGTTCAGTGTCACTGCAGCTAATGGCATTGTCCCGGAATGTTTGAATCTCTCATTTTCCAGCAGGGAGGTAGCCAGAAGATTACTCCCAGCTCTCCTAGAGCTGTGTTGCTATAACCATAGGTGACATTTTCCAGAATAATTAGAGGGTGATTTTTCAGGGAAAGTGTGCAGTGTTTCTATTTTAGACGGAGTGTGATGGAGGAAATTTAAAAGTAGATGGTCTTGCTTGTAAGGGTACATTTCTGCTAAAATTAGTACTAAATGGGTTGGAGATTTGAAGGAAGGAATAAGCAGACTGTCGACTGGAGACTGCCTTCTTTGGAAGTTTCTCCACAATCTAGTCTTACGTCACTGAGACTTCGTGTTTGCCTTTGTTTCTCTAGTCAGATAACTAATAATATACATGTTTCTTTGAGGAGCCATTAGAAACTTTATTCTCTAAAATATAAAAATAACTATTTGTTTGCTGTTTTCCCCTCTATGACTATTAAAGTGTTGTATAGTATGTATGCATATTACATATTCTAACATTCATACATGGCTAAAGATGATATGAAATGAAAATTACAGTATTTTGGTTTCTGTTGACCCAAGTAATTTTAAATATATTTAATATAACTTTTTAATTGTTCATGGACTATTAAGTGTCTGAAATTCTCTTCCTCTGTTTAAGATAAAATGGAATTCTTTATACCCTGTTTGAGGTTTTTTTCACTGTTGGGATAAGCTGACAAATATTTAAGCGAAAATTAAATGCATATGGTTTCAGATCCACTGAGTCCAGTTCATAGAGAATTGTGTTAAAAAAGGACTTTTGAACTTTTTATAAGAAGCCCATTGAATATCTTTCATGGCTCCTTAGAGGAATCAGGAATAGAAAGTTCCAGAATCCCAGGAACAGAGACAACTTGACCCAAAAAGGTAAAGTTACATCTAAGGCTTGGAAAACAGGAAATTCTAGATGGTTTTTGGCAAAACACACAGTGCCCTGCCTCCGCTCAGTGTGTGGTAAAGTTTCCCCCAGTCTGTGCATTCCTTCTAAGTCAGGAATTCTCTGAAGACAGAAACTCCCATTCCATAAGGAGGAACAGTAACAGCAGCAGCGATACAGCCTTCATGAGGATGAACAAAGAATACTGTCACTGTGGTTCCTCAGCAAAATATTGCTCATTTCAAAACCCACCTGGGGACAGGACATTTCCCAGACACCGGGGAATCACCTTCCCGGTGGGAGGGAGGGAGCCATTGTTCAGAAAAGGAAGTCGTGTGTGAATGAGCATGTTTGTATCTTCTGTTGGATCAACCACAGAACTGGGCTGGGCAGGGCTGTGCATCTTGGAAATATATGTTCCTTTGTGATGGTCGTTCCCTGGAGATAGTGAGAGCACAGAGCACCCCTCCTCTTCAGCCCAGAGGAAAACACCCAGCGACAACACCAACACCAACGAGAAGGATAGAAACAGTGGGTGTGTTTGAAATTCCATTTGCATGAAGAATGCTGGGGAAAGCCTGCCAGTGATCATGGGGAAAAACAGATTCTGCTGCTTATTGTTCTGCTCCCCGAGTAAGTCAGCACAGAAACGTGGGCGTGTGCAGTCTGGAAGAATATAGACTTGAACAAAACGTGGGAATCTCTGTTTTTCATTGTCAAAGGGGATATATGTGAAGTGATTATTTAGCTCCTAAAATTAAAACAAAATAATATATATAAAAAAAACCAACAACATGGATATATCCTCTATTCCCCAATGCATTTATTTTTTTTTTTTTTTTTTTTTTTTATTTTTATTTTTTTTATTTATTTATTTTTTTTTTTTTATTAATTTATTTTTGTTACAGATGTTTCTCCTTTTTTCCCCATTGACACCCTCCTCCCCATCCCCCACCCCATCCCCAGCTTTGTTGTCCAGGTCCATCAGTTATGCATACATGCGTATAAGTTCTGTGGTTTATCTCTTCCCTCCCCCCCCACCCCCTCTTCTGAGGGTTGTCAGTCTGTACTCTACTTTCACATCTCTGGGTCTACCCTGTTCCCCAGACTGTTATGTTTATTATATTCCACAAATGAGTGAGATCATGTGATATTTTTCTTTCTCTGCTTGGTTTGTTTCGCTTAGGATAATACTCTCGAGGTCCCTCCATGTCGTCTCAAAGGATAAGAGATCTTTCTTTCTTACAGCTGCATAGTACTCCATTGTGTATATGTACCACAGCTTTTTTATCCATTCATCCACTGATGGGCACTTGGGCTGTTTCCAGATCTTAGCTATTGTGAATAGTGCTGCTATGAACATTCATCCACTGATGGGCACTTGGGCTGTTTCCAGATCTTAGCTATTGTGAATAGTGCTGCTATGAACATGGGATTACATATATTCTTTCTGATTGGTGTTTCAGGTTTCTTAGGGTATATTCCTAGAAGTGGGATCACTGGGTCAAATGGCAGTTCAATTTTTAATTTTTTGAGGTAACACCATAGTGTTTTCCACAGTGGCTGCACCAGTCTGCATTCCCACCAGCAGTGTACTAGAGTCCCCTTTTCTCCACACCCTCGCCAACACTTGTTGTTTGACGATTTGTTGATGGCGGCCATTCTGACAGGTGTGAGGTGATACCTCATTGTTGTTTTAATTTGCATCTCTCTGATGATTAGTGATGTTGAGCATTTCTTCATATGTCTCTTAGCCATTTGTATGTGGAGGAAGTGAAACTGTCATTATTCGCAGATGACATGATATTATACATAGAAAACCCTAAAGACTCCATCAAAAATCTACTAGACCTAATAAATGAATTTGGCAAAGTAGCAGGATACAAAATAAACGTCAAGAAATCGACGGCATTCTTATACACCAATGATGAACTCACAGAAAGAGAAACTAAAAAAACAATCCCATTTACCATCGCGGCAAAAAAATTAAGATACCTAGGAATAAATTTAACCAAAGAAGTAAAGGATCTATTTGCAGAAAACTACAGGACATTGAAAAAAGAAATAGAGGAAGATATAAAAAAGTGGAAGCACATACCTTGTTCATGGATTGGAAGAATTAACATCATTAAAATGTCCATATTACCCAAAGCAATCTATAGATTCAATGCAATCCCAATCAAAATACCAGCGACATATTTCACAGAACTAGAACAAATACTCCAAAAGTTCATATGGAACCAAAAAAGACCCCGAATAGCCACAGCAATCTTGAAAAAGAAGGACAAAGTAGGTGGGATCACAATACCAGATATCAGATTATACTACAGAGCTACTATAATCAAAACAGCCTGGTATTGGCATAAGAACAGGCATATAGACCAGTGGAACAGAACAGAGAATCCAGAAATTGACCCAAGATATTATGCTCAACTAATATTTGACAAAGGTGGCAAGAGCATACAGTGGAGCAAAGACAGCCTCTTTAATAAATGGTGTTGGGAAAATTGGACAGCTACATGCAAAAAAATGAAACTAGACGATCAACTTACACCATACACAAGAATAAACTCAAAATGGGTAAAAGACTTAAATGTGACTCGTGAATCCATAAAAATCCTAGAAGAAAATGTAGGCAACAAAATTTCAGACATCATACGCAGCAGAATCTTCATTGATACATCACCTAAGGCAACAGAAATAAAGGAAAAAATGAACACATGGGACTACATCAAACTCAAAAGCTTCTGCACAGCAAAAGAAACAACCATCAAAACGGAAAGAGAACCCACTGTATGGGAGAGCATAATTGCCAATGATACATCAGATAAGGGGTTAATCTCCAAAATATATAGAGTGCTCATACAACTCAACAAAAGGAAGACAAAGAACCCAATTAAAAAATGGGCAGAGGAACTAAATAGACACCTCTCCCCAATGCATTTAAAACAAAACAAAACAACAACAAAAAATGGCCAAATGGTCCATCTTGGTGTGGTCAGCTGAGGCAGGACAGGCTTCTTAAAACCTTTACAAATATTTAGTGTGATGATCCTGAGGACTATTTAAAGGGTAGCCAACCCTCCCTCAATCTTTCTAAGCCCCCAAAAGGAATGTGGTGAGCAGGAGTTTGTGAACATTAGAACTTAACTGGTGAGCCCCAGCTTCTCCTCCTCCCCCATAGGTCACCGTGAATCACAGTTTTTGTGGTTATGCTATTCAAACAGGCAGGCACTTGGTGGTTTGCCTTTTGTTTAATTTGCTACAAGATCACACAAGATATTTTCAACAGAGTTTCAGAAAGCATCTTGGAAAATCCACAAAAACGGGCTGAGTCATCTAACCCAAAACAGCCCATACCACATCTGACTGAATCCTGCTCTTTTGTCTCTTGGGAGAAAGTTCTCAACCTCAGTCAGATGTAAGAACAAGGATGCAGACATTGATTTAGGGTCAGAAAAGAAAGCCCAAGCAGACTATGAGCATTGCAAACCTGGACGCTTTTTCACTGCGAGGGGAAAGTGCGTGAGATGCAACCTGTCAATGGCTTTGGGACCTCAAGACTCAACCCATAATGGAGATACTAATGGAAAAATGACTGTATTAGGAATTTGTTGCTAAAAATAACAATTTATAGGGAGGGAGCTACATTCCGTCTATCTCTACGTCATCGCATCATCAGATCACAAGGTACAGACCAAGCCAGTTTTTTGTCTTTTTTTAAAACTCAGGTTCAGCACCTTTCTCTCTAAATCCACAAAGCAGGTTGTATTTCTTTTGGCCTGTGACCTGATCCTTAGATTAGAGGAGGTGTTAATTTGTTTGCTCAAACACAAGCCCAACGAGAATTTGGCTTTTTGATTTATAACAGGATTGGGTTTCAGGCTTCTAACAGTTCAAACTAGTCTTCAAAATAGAATCAGTCAGGAAAAGGGAAGGAACACAGTGAGTGGATGAGTTGTTTGGTGTTTGGACACTGCCTTTTTTCATAGGAGAGTCACATTTCAAGCTGGGAGGTGTTTCCCCTTTTCAAAAAATGCTTGTGAAACGCATGACTCACCATGCTATTGCAAACAGCCAAAAAAGTTCCGGAGAGTACAGGGCAGGACAAACCACAGCTAGTCTAATATTTCAGACACTTGCTGAGCCAGTTTTTCCCACTGGGGTCCAGAAGGGGTGGAAATAGAGGGTCCCTGCTTCCATTCCCAAAGGTTGCTCCCCATCTTGAACAGAAACGGATCCGGCAGGGAGAATTCTATGACACGTTCCATGACCGACATTCGCATCCCACCTCCAACTCTCCACATTGGCAGAGCTTCTTTCTCTAGTTGAAGAATCTGGCTCAGAGCATGATGTGGGCGGAGGGGGGAGAGGAATACTAACACCTCAGTTATTGAGAGGAAAAGACAAACAGGTTTTTTTCTAACGCGTGAACCCCAAGTAAGAAAGTGCTTTGTCTCTAGCTCTGAAAGAAACACACACACACACACACACACACACAGACACATACACACACAGATCTTCCCTTCATATAGCCATAGATACCACCTTGAAAAATGGATGTTGGCCCATTGACCAATCGTGGTCCAGTTTTGGCATAAACGGATCACTGGCCCTGTGCTGTCAGGGACCTGCACTTTCCTAATTGCCATCATGTCAACATGGCCATGACAGCAATCCCTCCTTGGGATGGCTGATTTTGGCTTCAAGAACAAGTGTGACTAAAATGTCCCCAGCCAAGCCCTGGCCGGTTTGGCTCAGCGGTTGGAGCGTTGGCCCGCAGACCAGAGAGTCCCGGGTTCGGTTCCCGCTAAGGGCACGTACCTCGGTTGCGGTTTGTCCCCGGTCCCGGTTGGGGTCGTGTGGGTGGCAACCAGTCGATGTGTCTCTTTCACATCGATGTTTCTCTCTCTCTTCCCCCCTCTCTCCCTCCTGCTCTATCTGAAGATGAATGCAAAAATGTCCTTGGGTGAGGATAAAAAAAAATAATAATAAATAAATAAAATGTCCCCAGCCAAGCACCAAATGCATTTCACCGTATCTTCCTCATGGAGAGCAGGGTGCCGAGGGCACTCTCAGTGCTGTGCTGGGTCTGCCCCGGGGAGAGGTGCTGTGAGGCACGGTGGTGTCGAGAAGCCATCCTAACACCCAGCACCAGGATGTATGGCCCGACTACACACAAGGATTCATTCTGGGTGAGCTCAGACCTACCGGAGAGTGAAGCCCAGAGACGAGCTCCTGTGCCGCAGCCCCAGAACCAGAACACCGGGATCCAAGTAGCAATGGATTCCTGACAGTATGGCAGTATGGAGATATATATGTATCTATATCTATATCTATCTATCTATCTATCTATCTATATATATATATATATATATATATATATATATATATGGAGAGAGAGAGAAATTTTCTGGTACAAGGTAGACACTGAGTTTCAAAAGGGAATCATTTCATTGTTTAACTAAGCAAAAAAAATTTTTTTTAAAAATTCTGTGATGTGTGTTTATGAAGTCAAAACTACAGACCAGTTAATACACGCATTTTGGTAATCTTGTATCTCAGAACCAAGTGACGAAACAATCTGATCCCGGCTCGGGATGCCTCGCCACTAAGTGCCACCCACTGACCAGTGCAGGGTCCGGGTTTCTCCCAAGCACGCCAGTCACCTGTTCTCGCTATTTCCCACATTGCCGAGTGGGAAATGTGCCATGATGCGATTTCCCCCATTCAAATGGATCCTCCACCAAGTCTCTCTTTTTAATAAAAACTTTTTTGTTGACGCTCTTAGTTATTTTTTTTTTAATCCAAAAATGTTTTACTTATAGGCATCCTGCAGTGTCTCCAAAACTATAAGGGAGCACGAGGAAGCCGGAAGCTGGGCTTGCTGCCTGTTTCCACAGGGACAATCCTTCCAAATGTGTCAAAGCTGCCACTTCCTCCCAAGACACATGCCGGTACCCACGCCAATACCCCTTTTCAAAAACAATGATCTGCTGTTCTTAGTTTCCATTAGTTATTGAAAACAGTATTTTTCTTCTTGTATCCTGGACCCGCTACTTCCAGGAGAGCATTTTCCAGTTTCAGTAATGGCTTATCTTTTATGTGGAAAGAAGCAGGTTGTCGTTTCTATTTGGTCTATTTCTTCTCTCTAGCCGGAACGTGTTAAACTGGGAGCTAAATGCAGCGGGGCCACCCCACACAAAACATGACAGTTATTAGGACATGACGCTGGCGCTTTGGTTTTCAAGGCATTCAATGAACTCTGCTAAAATATACTGACTAACCCACAGCCAGAATTGAAAACCCTCAACAGCAAATTTTTTGCTGAGGATGTGGGAGGGCGGAGGGGACGGGGACAGGCTAAATAAGGAAATCCTATGCACATTGGCTTGGCTGGAGGGAAGGTTCTGGAAGCGAGAGCAGGCGCATTGTGTTGACATAGTGTTGGCGGCAAACAGAGATGCTCAGTTTGTGGTGAATCTACAGTTACCAGCGATGGAAACAATGAGAGTTTTATGAGGTTGTTTACATGTCCAGAAAATACGTGGGGCTTTCAGAAGCAAAGTGCTGCGGCAAGTGTCTGACATTCAGGTGCTGTCCCCAAAATAACTCCCTTCTCAATGGCTCAGGGAGTTCTGGATGTCCTCCTCTGTTTCAAGGTACCAAGAGCCATAAATCCATATTTAATTAGCATTGAATGAAATGCTGAAGATGATAGGATCTTTGTGCTAAAAATGAAACCCAAATGGGTCTGGCTGATTTATGTCTAATTCAGAGTTGTGATTTAATTAAAACGACATACTGAATTTAAAAAAAAAAAAATCTCTCTGGCGGATTCCTTCCCACGTGAAATTTAAATTCAGTGTCTTATGGCTTAGGAATCTCCACATCCCATTTCATTGTCACATTGCTTAATATGTTTATTCACTCCTCTTCCAACAACTTACAGCTTACTTCCTGAACCGGCTTGCTTCTCATTAAATCGCTGAAATCCTCAGTGACTCAAAGTTATAAGGCTGAAGTTTGCATACAAACACATCTGTGTGTCTTACTGATGACTTACCTTACAGCTCCGTGAAGGTCAACACTCTACTGGGCTTATGTTTATGGGAGAAGTTTAGTTAAACTTTAAGTATAGGATATTGAGACAAAGTTACAAATGAAAAGAGAAATAAAGTGATGGGTTTTTAAATTGTGTCAGAGGGTGAAATCAAGATTTTATTATAAAAGTGAAATGTCATTAGTGCATCTGAAAAATGAAAACTTCCCACCAAAACCCTAATGGTTATGATTTTTTACAAGAACAAAGACAAGAACTCCTGTAAATTAAAGCTTCTGTCTTCTTCCCCTCTTAGTAGCGCAAAACATTTTAAGCTAAATTAAGCTATAGAATAATATAATTTCATGAGCAGTTAATGAATTATTATTAGATAATTTGAAAAATGTACTTGTACTTATATAGATGCTCCACTTCCAACTGCCAGGATACCCAAACGCTTCATTTGTTTTGAAGTGTAAGTTCCCTGGGATTCTGGCCCAGACGATAAAATGCCGTATAACTGCCCTCTGTGTAGCCATCACTCCAAACAACAGATAGAACATATCCGTCACCCTGAAAAGTTCCCCTGTGCCCCTTTCCAGAGAATTCCCCAAATCATTCTTGGCATTCTTCCCACCGGCTTTCCTTTGCTGGACACAGGTGTGGAGGGGCCCGTGGTGCTGCAGGCCTGTTCCCTCTCACTGCTGTGTGGGGGGCTCGGGGCAGGGCCGTGGGTGGTGCTGGGCCTCCCTGGGATTCTGGCCGATCAGGCCAGTCCACTCAGGCCGCCAGTGCCAGAGAAACTGGCTGCTGGCTCCTCCTTTGCAGCTAAGCTGCTCCCCCTTCTTCTCCCTACTCTGCAGGCATGAAACCAGCCAGGATCTTCTCCTCAGGGAAGGGCCACTTCTTGTCCTCGGTTCTCCAGGAGGTTTTAAAATCCTCTGATTTTTAGATGGTCTGGCTATGTTTCACTGTTAGGATGGATGTGACTCTCTCTTACGATTTCTTACACTAACCAGAAGGGACAGTCCTCCCCAAGTACCTCTAATATATACATTTTATACATCTTCTTTATTAAAAAAAAAACAGTTTTTCTTTATTTTCCTCCTAAGCCATTGAGTATGCAGTGACGACAGTTATACAGGAGCAAAGGGAGCTGTGAGAACGGAGGGTCCTTCAGGACACCTTTTCAAAGAGAGCTGATCCCTGTTCCCACAATACAGATCTCTCACCCTGATGTGAGTTACCTTCTGAAGGTGAGTATTTTATACCACCCTGGAATAGGTACTCTTATTTTGTAGAATCAGGGAGAATTAGAGATAAGCAGAGATGATCTAATTTAAGAAAATTTTTATTTTATAGGTGAGAAGTCATAGGAAAGGTTGCATATGAGCAGGCAGCATGGAGACTCTCACATCAGAAAGTTGAATGGGTTTTGAAGAATGAGTAGGAGTTCGTTAGGTAAACGAAAGTGGAGACGGGGAAGAGGGTTCAGACAGAGGACATGTGAATGGGATGGGGTGTTCAGGAGACGTGAAGAGAGGGAGCTAAGATTAAAGTGAGCATTACTGCCAATACCAAACACGTGAGGACCGCAGGCTCCAGGAACTGGTGCTGAGGAATGGCTGGTGAGCAGCTTATGCACTGGGGTTTCCAAAGTACTCCTAATGCCTTCACAACCTTTCCTTTCCTATTCTCTTCTGACTCTCCTACTTTACCCTCTCTCTTCTTGCAGGAATTAGGGGACAGCTCAGAATCAAACCCTTCTTTTCCCTGCTACACTAGATTGTATGCATTTGAAAGGTCGGGCTACGTGTTTCTCACTGTGGTACTCATTGCATTAGGACAACGTCTCATGTGGAATAAACTCTGGAATCCTTTCGTTTGTGCAACAAATATCAACTGCTGACCTGCGATGTGGCAGGTGCTGTTTTAGTTCTTTGGGATTCAATGTTACACAAAGGAGTTAAACTCCCCATCTTCCCAAAGCTTATGTTTTGTCAGGTAGAATGAGGAAGCAGTGGTGATGGAGGCAGAGATGGCAATAAATACAATATATGAGTAAGTTATATGGTATACAGCACAAGAGAAATCCCACTTACATGTAACAGCAACTATTTTATACAATAATATTTCAAAGGTTTGATACAGAGGGAGGTATAAGGTTTAATCAGAAATTTTGTGATAGAGCCTAAAGATTAAAGCTGACATATATTTGTGATATAATTTGTTTGCTTTGAAAAATATTTCTTGAAATGAAGCAATTCTCAAACTCTAAAGAGACATTTCACCAACAGATCCCATATATGCAGGAGGTGTGGGGATTGAATGCACATCCTGATTTAATGCTTGGAAATCGGAGACAGGGGCAGGTGAATGTCCTGACTCAGAAGAGAGGAATGAACCCTGATCTCAGAGGCAGCCTTGTGATGTCACAAACTCCACCATCCATCTACAGTTTTGGCGTGTACAAGTCTCGCTTGCCCTGGGCGTCTGTCTCTGCAGAAGCGGGGAAGTGTAGACAAACCGCCACTCCATGTCATATCACATGCCCTCATATCGCCTAGTCGTTCAACCACTGGTTGTTTCCTCAGGAAACCTCCACTGAACATCTGTCACAAGACTTGTGAATAAAAGATATGTCTCATGTTTAATCAATTAACTGACTGATGAACTCAGCCCCTGAGGTGTGCTGGGCATTGGTAGAGAAGAGGGAGACAGAGAAACGGATGCCCCTGGAGAATACATTCCAGTGGGAAATTTATGTAAAGCCAGGTTTCTGCTGCTTCAACTCAAGGTTAAGTGGCTTCTTCTCTTCAGTGTCTCTGACTCCGCCAGTTGGTTGTGTTGAGAACTGGTTGCATTGGTTTTTCCCATTTGCCCCATCCCCGCTCCATCCTTTCTCCATGATCACTATCTTCGTCCCTGTTCTGAGAAGCTGACCCTTAAGGACAGGGTGAGCCAGCTCCCTTGCTGGATAGCTTCCAGTTGGGTTTGGCCAAGGAGAGTCCTGGAGACACGAGGATGTGGTACTGCTTTCTGCATCTTAAGCTCCTGCCAGGTGGCCTTTTCATGAAGGCCTCCCAGTCGAATGATCTGAGCGGAATTCCAGCGGGACCTCTGACTGATATTCCAGTATTGTGCCAAGTTTAGGAATCCTGGTGAAGAGTGGAGGAATAAACTTGTGTTTAAGTTCAGAATCTAAGACATGCTGATATATAGATCATATCGCCTGTTGAACACAGTAACAAGAATGTATATTGATAAACTATTATACAAGGATCGACAAAAGTGGGTTTACAGCTATGAGTATGCAAAACACAGTTTATTCTTGTATTATTTATTTATTATTGTATTATTTTCCATATGAGCAACTGTAGACCTACTTTTGTGTATCCCTGTATGCCATCATCAATCTGTTCAAGACCATATCCACAGTGGATGAATTTTGGGGGATAATTATGGGGACTGTGTGTTTGTGTAAGGCTCTGTGTCCTTTCAAGTAGTCTGAGAAAGCTTCAACCAGGAAATGGGCATGTAGGAATTAAAATAAAGTCGAGGTCTCATTAAGCTAGTATTCCACTGAAACTTTGAAAGTTCAGGGACAGAAAAGAGTGTCCTAGTCAAAGCTGAAAGTGAGCAAGCTCCCCAGAGTGAAGAAGAATGGATAACCAAGGAAGAAAGATTAAGGCATGCCACTTTGGTGGCAGACAGGAGTCCCTGAATATTTGGACTTTATGGAGAGAGTGCAGTGAAGAGCCACCCAAAGTGCTCAGATCTGTGGGTATTATGAATAACATTACTGTCTTGTGAGAAAGCAGCTGGAATGGAACCAGAACCATCTGCATGGACCTGGGACACACGGGCAAGGTCTTGAATGGGTCTAGCACAACTTTAAACGTGAAGAACTGAACTTCAGAGGCAGGTCAATCAGGATAGGTGTGGAGGCTGGAGCAAGGGACAAAGTCTCATTGAGAAGAGTCTTGAGTATCTTGTTGGGTAGGGTGTTTGCTAGTCACATTAATGGGGGCAATTGAATCAAGGTCCATCAAAGAAGGTGGGAGATATCTGACGGCTGCGCCCAGCCTGTGGTTTCTGGGACTAGAATGTATTTCCAAGAAACCTTATGGGTAAGTATTTAGAAAGAAAGGAGCAGATGCAGTGGGTCAATTGTTTGTACATGTGATTTTCTTCTTTGAACCCTTCTGGAATCTACTATAATTACCAACATATCCCATTGGAAGAGCAAGGTCTTGAGGTAACTTGGACCCCAGGTCAAGCCTAGCTCTGCCATCATGGCCACGCAACTGGGAAAGTCCCAAGGCTTTCGTTTTCCAGTGTGCGTGGGGATGGCGAAAGCAACCTCACAGAACAGGTGCCATCTACTGGAGTGAGGGTGAGCCTGTGGATGCAGAGCAGGTGTCCGTCAAACATCAATCTTATTCTGGAGACACCATCCAAACTGTTGAGTGCTTACTGTGCATGCTTTAACTCCTTTTCCTGTCAACCCCCTACACTCTTTCTTCCCCCTAAAAAGAAACTGTAAATGCCTTGAGTTCTGGGTCATACCCCAGAAGTGTCCATTACCACAGGCTCTAAGGAAATGTTTGTTGAATTGGATGGGGTTTTCACTCAGTCATCAGTTAACACTCACCACACTCTGCGTATCTGAGGAGAAGGGCAAAGCACCCTCTCAGAGTCTGCTGGAAGCCGATAGGTTCATTAGAGTGCTCCACAGCAGAAGTTTTCAGTCCTGGCTGCACGTTGGAATTCCCTGGGGAATGATTCAACATTCTTTTGCCTCAGCCTCACTCCAGACCCATCAAGTCAGGGTGTCTGGGGGTAGGACCTGGGTATCAGCATCACCAAAGCTCCCTGGTGATTTCGCAGTGAAGCCAACTTGAGAACCACTGTTCTAGTTCACAGTATAACCACAGGGAACATAGGAATTATGGCTTCATCAAAATACCAACTCAGTGGACTCAACTGGCTTCCCAAAAGGACTATATGATTATCGCCTTTCACAAGTCATTAATGACAGAAGCACCGAAAGATCTCACTCATGAATTTTGTGAATTGTAAAATAAATACATGGGAGAGGCTGTCTTAGTCCATTCAAGCTGCCATAACAAGACACTATAGACTGTGTGACTTTAAACAATAGATATTTCTCACAGGAAGTCCAAGATCAAGATGTCAGCAGACTTGGTGTCCTGCAAAGCCTTTCATCCGGGTTCACAGTCAGCATCTTCTCTCTGTGTACTCATGTGAAGGAAAGGGTAAGAGAGCTTTTGTTTCTTGTTCATCAGTGTACCTCCATAATTTTTAACAATGCCTGGTACACCTTAGATAGTTATGTTGATTTGCTCAAGCCGCCAAACAAATACCAAGGACCAGGCTGCTTTAACAACAGACATTTATTGTCTCACAGTCCTGGGGGTTGGGCAGAGCTGATTTTTCCTGAGCCCTCTCTCCTAGGTGTGTAGATGGCTGTCTTCTCCCTGTGTCTTCACATGGTCCTCTCTGTGTATGTGTGTCTGTGTCCTGATCTCCTCTTCTTTTGGGACACCACTCATATTAGATTGGGGGCCCCATGTCTCCCAGCAGCACCACCCAGGACAGCGGTGCATTGAATAGAAGTGTCAGGGTTGTGTCCTTTTAAACGTCATGGTTCACACTGTCAGGCAGAGCATCAGATGACTGTTGGTACAGGAACCTGGAGTCATGTCATGGTGGCCCTGTGACGCGCAAGAGTGGTGCCCTCGCGGTCAGCTGCTGCTTAGTTACTATCACACCTCAGTCAGAAAAGTGTGCGCATGACATGTCTGTGTCATTTATAACCTGTTGTAACCTGCCCTGATTTTGCATTGAGTTTGTAATTAGACCATTACCCCAAGGAACCTGAAAAACCTGCCATGAATGATCATGCACGGTTAAATAAAACTATGTGAGAGAAATTTTATCAAAATGCACAGTGCAGAAACTGACATCATTTATTACATGCCACAGTCAAGAGAGGGGGAACTGCTCAGTGGGTTATGCTTCCTTCAAGCCTAAATCACTGGGTGCTTTAGGACCCCCTTTTACAGCAATCACCTCATATTGCAATGGACGTGTGTGTGATCGTGTTTGCTTTCTTGTGCCATTGGATGAACATGTGAGTCAGCACTAGCTCAGGAAATACTCATGTGCTTTCTTTAATTGTGCTATGTTTACATAGCACATTTACGTGCAATGAACTCTGTTGAAGATCCACTGAGGTCATTCAAGAGTGTCCCATGACAAGGTGACTAAAGATGAAAGTTGAGGTTAAGCTAGAAGCCAGGAGCTCTTGTGGGTCATGTATAATGGTGAGACCGGGGATGAGGAGGCAAATGGATTCTTCAGCAAACAATTACTAGTAGATGTTACAGTAATATAAAGAATTAGTGGTCTCCTATCTGAATGTGGGGGTGCTCTAGAAAAGTCAGTTTGAATGCTGTGTGTGTGTGTGTGTGTGTGTGTGTGTGTGTGTGTGTGTGTGTGTGTGTGCAGGATTTGGGAGAGGGAGTTATCATAAAGTGCAAGTCATTGCCATGTCTGGGAGGTCCCTCATTCAGAGAGAAGTCCATGGAAAGCTCTGGAGCACCTATGGGCTGGGCACTGTGATAGCCCTGGGGAGGAGCCCCTGCCTAGGACGATCTCACCCAGGGATCACCTCCTTGCTCACACCTGTGTAAGAGAAGGGGAGACTTCCCCCCACTGAACCCCTGCATCCAGATCTTTCCTGAAAGCCTGTCTTCTTCTTGCTGGGCTGCTCTGTTCCGAACCTCTCAGTGCTTGTGGCACCAGTGACTTTGGAGGTGGGGAGGGAACTGTAAGGCTGTGTATCATGGACAAATTCTGACGTTCCACTTTCTCTGTGGGGGCCACCAAAAAATTCCTTCTGCCTGTCCCAGTCCTTGGTTTTCTTCATCGTGTCTGCTCCATGTTCTATCATGGAAGGTACTGAGGGTTTATTGGAATTTATACCAATAAAGTATTGCCAGTTGATATCAGCCCATTATATCATCTGACCCTCACAACAGGTGGCTGGGGTTCAAATTCTGTATTTTCTGATTCCAAACTGCAGGCTGTTTGAAGTTTACCCCTCACCCCCAGCTCCAGCTTCCTCTACCTTCTGGTTTCGAATAAAGTGAGTTCCATTCACCGCTGTCTTCATGTGATGGAAACTGACTGGCTTAGCATCACCTCACTTATATCCTCCACAGATGCTCTTGGTTATTCTAGATATTCCACAATAAGGACCGAGGAACAACACCATGTGCTTATTTTTACAATGATATTGCCACTCAGAGGCTGGTGAGTAAGGGTATGCCCAAATCTTAACCTAGGAAGCCTTCTTCATGCAAGAAAACAACTCGGAGGGGACTGTTGTTTTCAGGAATTGCTCCAGGCCATGAGTTTATGCTAACTGGTAATTATAGTTTCAACCCCAGCATTTCCAGTGATCAAGCCTTTGGAATGTAATCTTCACTGGGGCCTCCTCCAAACTCCAGGATAATAAACAATCATTTGTGATCACTGCCCACAGCAGCCTCTCCTTGTCCCAGAGAGCGGTGTCACAGAAGTTCTGAGTCTTTGCCTCCAGGAAGGGGGTCCTTTGGCCAAGTCCCTCTGTTCTCCCTGCCATTCCTGCTTCTGAGAAAGGAGACTCTTCCACTCCCCGCCCACTGCTCCCACGCTGCTCAAAAGCCACCTTCTGGGATGCACATTCTTCAAGGCAGAGCAGTGTCTATTTTTGCTCCTTCTCTTCCTCTCAGCACCCAGTCCATGTGACTCCACAAATATGGCTAAGTGTTCGAAATAACTTCAAGAATCGAACACTGAAGACAAGCTCCAACGTCCCCGTGTATATTTTGAGTATTTTGTCACAAATGTCAAGATTTTATGCATTGCAGTCTGCGCGAGAGATCTTCCCCAGGTTTTATTTTGGGATTTTGTAAAATCTGGAGCCACTGGTTTCTCGCAAGTCTATTTTGTGCTGAGGAACCTGCCAGTTTCCATGTCCGTGATTTCTGGGGACCTACCTTTACCATGACCGGCTTCATTCCCAGGCTGATGTTCCCACTTCCATTTGGCAGTTCCCCTTTGCTGCCATCTTTTGGGCTTCTACTCAGTCTTTTTAAATGCCATTTGGTAAGAAATCAAGGGCACTTTAGGAAGATGCTGTAGGTTAGAAGCTATATACACGATTTAAATAGAAAAGTGTTTTTACCAGAGAATGTGTGTATAAAGTTAAGATTGTCATTGTGTATTTTAATGTCTGAGATGTGTGCATTGCTGTCGCAGGGGCCAGCGGTAGAATAGAAACAGGTAGGGTAGGACCCCCTAAGTAGATCGCAGTTAGTACAAAGGGGAAACTGGAATTATTTGCATAGAGGAAGTGCCCGGAGGGAGCATGCTGTTTTTTCATGCATCCCTGCCCTTGCCCCCAAAGCCCTTATTTTACTTCAACCACTTTTGAAACCTTAGTCAAACTGTTAATTGAGACATGACTCCCTCTCAGATGTCTCTTATATAGAATTGAATAAAGGAGATAAAAATTCTGTCCCTCTGAAATTAGGAAGAAAATGAAGAATGTCGGGAGAATTTGAGACAATCTAATGTGCGTAAAAAGGCTTCCCTTTAAAAAATAATAGCCTACACTAATTAAAACTGTTGTGCTCTATTTTTTAAAAAGCTTATAAGTTTACTTAAATAGGAAAGTAAAATAGTAAGTTCAGAAAAGGAAGTCCATGGCTGCTTGGAGTGGCCTCCTCTGCCTGCACCCCGGAGGTGTTGGAGGGAGGTTCTCATCACTGTGTCCAGCAGGGTATTGTGACATCACAGACACTGGATAGGAAGTGTTCCTAGCGGAGATTACCTTCCCCGTCTGGAGGCATGACTGGCAGGGGCCTTGTGGCTCTGGTATTCCGCTTCTGTCTGTGGGGCCAGGACCTACTTCTCTAAGAATCCCCCTGGTGGGCACCCCAGGGTGATGCCTCCTGGTCAGCGTCTAGATTCTGGAAGTACCTATCCACGTGGGAATTTGGGAAATGTTTTCATGCCTCCCAATTCTTTGAGTTCCTCTTATTCTTATCATCAGGCCCAAATATTCTATTTCTATACACTTTCATGACTATTTTATTTTTCAAATTTTCAAATAAATGGCACTTTGTGCCCTCCCCTCTTAAATGCAGAGACCAGATCCAGAAGCCACCTGCCCGGCACAATGTCATCACGTGATCGTCTCCACATGCTTGGTCTATGTTCATGCAGCAAAGGCAACACCCAGGACGTGGTGTGCTAGTCTCCTCCTCCCCTTGTCCCCTTGTCGCACGGATTGGAGGAGGCACACAGAGACCTAGGGCCTTTCTCTCAGTCCTGGAAACAGCTCAGGATGCCCTGGGCTCCCACGCTCCTGGCTTGAACACTTTTACTCACGGCCAAAATTGAGACTTAAAATGCCACTGGGTGCATTCCAGTTAGGCTGCAACACAGCTGGAGAGTCATTTTAAATTCTTACCTGGCGTTATCTAAACGTAGCAGTACAAAGCTGCTGTTCTGTTTACTTACAAACCAGAGCCCATGCTTTGTCAGTCTGTCTGCATTTGCCCATTTGTCCATTTCTACTCGTTCCACGTTCCGAGGATTTTCACGGGCACCAGTGCAGCTGTCTGTGCAGTGGGAACCCCGGAGAGTTCTGTCACGTTTTCGCTGAGCTGCGATGAAGTTGGGGCCGCTGCAGTGACTCCTCTGGCCCATCCGCCCCAGTTTTGACATCTTGGCTTTAATAGGGCAGCTTAGGTCTTTTGAGTATCACAGCAGCTGTCATTATAAAATAGATTCAGGAGTGGATCGTGCGTGAGATTCTCAGTGCTGCAGTCACAGTTCCTCGTCAGGCTGGTGTTGGATTACTGACCTCGACGGACAGTTGTCCAACCAGAGATAGGAACATTTTCAAATCAGATTCTTAAAAAATATTGTTTCCAATAAGGTATTGTATACCACATTCCTCTTAGGATATTTAGCAGATTTGTCTAGTCCACAAAAAGGACACCTTAGTGTTTAAAATGCCCTGACTATACTGATATCAAGTATGCATTTGAGAATGTTATAAACACAGAAATTGTAAGTAATAGATTGGGTTATTTGATCAAAGTGCAGAGTGACACTGATCTCCAAAACGCCTTATGTTTTTATTTCTGGCAAGAAATACATTTTCCTTCCTAGGTGAGTGAGGTTTCTGACAGAGCGTCAGATCACAGCAATGAGCCTAAGGTCTGGGAGCTCTTTGGATGATTCTGATTAAAACGACTTCCATTCAGGTATATTTGGTTGGAGGAAAGGAGATGGGCAGATGGTAAAAACAAAACAACAAACCAATCAACCAACAAACACTTTTTTTTTTGATAAACAGGAACTCACATTTGGTGGGAACACAAAATAGTAGAGCCACTTTGAAAGACAGTTTGGTGATTTCTTACAAAAATAAACATGCTCTTTTCATAAGATCCAGTAATCAAGCTCCTTGGTATCCACTCAAGTAAGCTGACTACTTATGCTCACATAAAAACCTGAACACAGATATTTATAACACTTCATTCATAACTGCCAGGATTTGGGAGAAAACCAAGATGCCCTTCAATAAGTGAATAAATGAACTGTGGCCCATCCAGACAGTGGAATAGTATTCAGCACTATAAAGAAATGAGTTATCAGGCCATGAAAAGGCATAGAGGAACCTTAAATGCATATCACTGAGTGAAAGAAGCCAATCTGAAAAGGCTATATATTGTATGATCCCCACTCTATGACATTCTGTAAAAGGTAAAACTGTGGAGACAGTAACAAGATCAGTGGTTGCCAAGAGTTGGGAGGAGAAACTGATAAACAGGCAGAGCACATAGGGATTTTAGGGCGGTGAAAATATTCTTTATGGTATCAAAATTATGGATACATGTCATTATACACGCGTCCAAATCCACAGAATGTACACCAACTGCGACCCTAATGCAAGCTGTGAACTTTGGGTGATGATGACGTGTCAATGCAGGTCCATCAGCTATAACAAATGCACCATCTGGTGGGGACTGATGATGGTGGGGAGGCTGTATACGTGTGGGGGCAGAGGCCATATGGGAATCTCTGTACTGTCCCCTCAATTTAGCTGTGAACCTAAAACTACTCTAAAAAATAAAGTCTTGAAACAAACAGTTGTGCTGGACGGTGCATGAGAGCGGGAGCAGTCGGCGGCCCTTGCGGGGCTCTGAGTGGTGTGTTCCCAGCTCAGGCTGCAGCCTGGGTGCAACTTCTCACCGCACCATCTAACCGCGGCTAAACGAGGCACTTGGGGCCTTTTTTTGTTTGTTTGGGTTTTGCTGTAGATCAGCAGAAACAATTGATCACAGGTGTCTGTAATTGGGCTTCTCTAGGAAATGTCACAGAATCCATGGCCTCCAACTTCCACCCACCTGGGAAAAGGAGTCTCCGGCAGCCAGGAGAGAAGGCTGGGCACTCTCCCTTGAACAGTTCAATGTGTGAGCACGTGCCCACTGCTTGATGCCTGCTCAAGGTTGTCCTGTCTGCCTACCTAAGTTTATCCAGGTGGGGGGCTTGCATTGTGTGTGTTTTCCATTAAGTCTATTTTTAAGGTCCTAGTAGTTTATAAAGAAGAAAGGAAAAAACAAAGCAAAGCCAAAGCCTTGCTGTCTTGGACCCAGGGCAGTGCCAGCCAAACATCACAAGTTTAAACCCTGCGGCCTGGAAAGGGATCGGGAGCTGATGCGCTGTGCCAGGGCTCTGGTCTCCATGGCAACAGTGGGTTTTCCCAGGGGGTTTCTTGCATGGTGAGGATTGTGAGAAGGTCTGCAGATTGGGGGTTCAGGGTCCTTCTTTTTATCCTTCTCTGACTCTGTGCTCAAGCTGGTGGCAGTGCGCCCCACGTTAGCTCCCAGAGCTGTTTATTTGTGACTCCCACATTCCTGCGCTGACCAGTTTATCCTAAGTTACTTAGAAAGAAAAATGAAACAAAACACACGTTTTTAAACAGATATATTGCCAGATGTGAAGTGTGAGGTGTTGGAAGGGAGTGAGAAGGGGGAATTTGTCCTCCCCAAAGGATACCTTCGCAAGGACATGCCATAGTGAAAAGGACTGGATGGAAATGCTTCAAACAGGACCCCCAGGCCAGAGAAAGCGTGATAGGAGGCATCTGCTGCTTTGCTGGCTCACAGACCAGATCCTCCACCAGGTTTGCCTCCCTGCCCTGCTAGGACCTTCTGGGCTCTGTCCCTGACATTGTTGCCATTGCAGCTGCTACAAACTGTAGAAGGAAGATTTGCCTGGAAAGAGGGACACACGGGCCTGACTGAAAGCACGGCTCTCTGCCCCCATGCACCTTCCAGCAAGGTCCAGGTAGGCCCTGTTTCCCTTGTGAAGTATGACTATGATGGGAAAAATCTGGGGTCAAATGTAGACAGGTTTGTTCTGTGAGATGGAAACCAGTTCTGGCAGAACTTAGGGTGACAGGCTTGCATACTCAGTCATGACTTAAGGGAGCTGTCACAGCCCAGACGCCTCTAGGGCCAGGCAGGAACCACATAAATCTGGCAAGGGTGAGGCACTTGGGACTGGTGAGGCCTGTGACTAAGGGCAAGTGCTCTCCAAACTAATGATAATAGCCGGCATTCATTGAGTCCATATTCTGTGCCAGGCTTTATTTAAGAATTTTGCATATTTGCTTATTTAATCCTCACTCTAAGCCTATAAGTTAGGTGGTCTTACTAGCCCCAATTTAAGGATGAAGACTGAGGCACAGAAAAGTTAAGTGATTTTGGAGGGTCACATGGCTGGTTGGTGGCAGATCTAGGAGCCAGAGCCGGGTCTCTCCAGTGTCCATTTGGGCTGCCGTAGCAGAACACCACAGACACCACAGACCGCACGGCTTAGACAGCACACATGCGTTTCTCACAGTCTGGAGGCTGGAAGTCCAAGATCAGGAGCTGGCAGATTCAGTGTTTGGTGAGAGCTCGAATCCTGATTTGCAGACAGTGTCTTCTAGCTGTGTCCTCACAAGGCAAAGGGACAGGGAGCTCAGGGAGCACTCTGGGGTGTTGGATAAGGACATTAATCTCATCACGAGGCCTCCACCCTCACATCCTCATCATCTTCCAAAGGCCTCACCTCACAGTGTGGGTTAGGGTATTAACATGGGGAGCACACAAACATTCAGTCCTTAGCACCCACGCCTACATTTGAGCTGTACTGCCTCTAGGGTCTGCGTCTGAGAGCCCCTGTTGAGTTGAGACCGTTGAACAATACGATCATGAAACATTTTGATGAAGACAGATAAGGGGGTTATCTACAAAGACTAAATGGTTTCTCGAACTCACTGACACATGGCATTGATGATGACAGGGACGGCTAGAAGTTGGCGTAAGACCAAGCTCAAAGGCCGGCACAATGACTAAACCTCGAACCCAGAGCAGGCCTGGGCTGACTACTGTTCTCTAGGAGGGCAGGGTGGCTTCATTCACTGTGTTTAGGGTAGGACAAAGAATAAAAGTCATGCCGCAGGCATACGGTGTGACGTGAAGAGACGACTGGCAGCGAACAGACGACAGAAAGCAAAGCTGTTCACCCCTATTTCACTTGCCTTTTTTTCATCAGAAAATAACCTTCCATCTAAAAAGGGTAAAACTCATTCAGTGTGAGGAAAATGAAGCCCAGAAAGGGAGGAGATAGCGAGCACATGGCCAGCTTTGTTGAGTTACCATCTCAGGATGCTGAAAGATTGTGTAGAAATGCCAGTGACACCTTTCATATCAGATTCTGGAAACTGGGAAAGAAGGGGCAAGGTGCTAGAAGCTGAAAGGAATTTGATCTTCTCTTGCCTTGGACAGCTGGAAATCAGTGGGTTTCTCCCAGCTGACCATGTGAGGGGATAGCACTGGACTGTGTGGCTTAGTTAGTATGGGGTTGAAGTATTTTTCCATGAATTCCAGTTTGGATGAGAGTAGAAGCAAATGACAAAAAAAACAAAACAAAACAAAACAGAAAACGCTGGGAGAACTGAGAGGGGGCTGGAGTAGGGATGGCTTCATAGGCATGGAGCCAGCACAGTCACACCTGGTCCCATGCCTAATAGGGAGCAACATCCAGTAGGACCCCAAGTCCAGGAGGGTTCCTCATCCAGGAGGACCCCATCCACAGGATGACCTTTTCCCAGGAGGGCCCCAGCCCCAGGAGGGTCCATTTGCAGGTTTGCCCCATGATCTAGCACCCTCTGTGGGTTGGGGTGGAAGGTCCATGAGAAGGGGAGACTGACTCAACTCCTTGCTCCCAACCAGCTCCACACTCTCATTTTGTACCAAGCCCAGCAAATGATGTCACCAGCCCTGGGGTAAGAGGAGAGGTGATGAGAACTTTGTAGTGACTCAGTTTGACGGTTGATTAGGACTAAATTGTGTTCATGGCCAAGTCTACTTGGAGTCAAGTATAAAATGTGAAATGCTGAGTCAGTCAAGAAACTCAAGTAGAAAACAGTAAAAATGAAGATTCGATGTAGAGCAATAAGAGAGAAATCAAGGTACATTTCCCCTGGAAAATACTGGGTGATGAGGTGAGAACCTTTCTGAACAGCACACCAATACTAAATGCTTAGAGCACCCCTTTGAAGCAGGAAGTATGCATAATATCAATGATAGTAAAATGGGTCTGTCCAGGGCCAAATGAGTAAAGTCCAAGTTCACAGTCTGAAATTGGTCTGGTTTCATATAATGATCAAATCTACACTAGAAGACTGTGTGAACTGCATATCTTTTGGGCAATCCACCAGAAATATTATTTCTCAAAATCAGGCTTTTGAAATAATTTGAAAGAACAAATACTTTAAGGCTACGGTGTCAGCAATGTTGTGTAAGTATATGAACTTGAGATATCACTGACAGCTCCTCATGGAAGTTATGGACAGTTCAAGACTCGAACCTGAATGGAAACCACCTCTCACTTTACGTGGAGGTAGACAACAGAAAGCTACAGACAGCAGAGATTTATAATTATGGGTCAGTATATCCCATAACACACTGATAAATGAACAATCTAAGCTCAAAAGTCTGCATTACAGAATATAAAAATAGAGTTTTGAAGTTCTACCATCTGGTTAAGAATCTACCTTATATCTCTAAACAAGTTACATGCCTAAGCCTCAACTTCTTCACCTAATGATTGGGGAAAATATTAGTACCTACATTTTTAGGGGTATTGTGAGAACTAAGTGAGATGTTATATATAAAGAACTACACTCTATCATAAATCAGGGCACATCATTTATGACCTACAAATATATACTAAGCATTTAGAGCATCAAAATGGAAAGGGAACCCACTATATGAGAGACCATAATTGCCAATGATACGTCAGATAAGGGATTAATTTCCAAAATATATAGAGTGCTCATACAACTCAACAAAAGGAAGACAAATAATCCAATTAAAAATGGGCAGAGGACCTAAATAGACACCTCTCCAAACAGGACATACAAATGGCCAAGAGACATAGGAAAAAATGCTCAACGTCACTAATCATCAGAGAGATGCAAATTAAAACAACTATGAGGTATCACCTCACACCTGCCAGAATGGCTGCCATCAACAAATCATCAAACAACAAGTGCTGGCGATGGTGTGGAGAAAAAGGAATTCTAGTACACTGCTGGTGGGAATGCAGACTGGTGTAGCCACTATGGAAAACAATATGGTGTTTCCTTAAAAAATTAAAAATTGAACTGCCATTTGACCCAATGATCCCACTTCTAGGAATATATCCTAAGAAGCCTGAAACATTAATCAGAAAGAATATATGTACCCCTATGTTCATAGCAGCACTATTTACAATTGCTAAAATCTAGAAACAGCCCAAGTGTCTATCAACAGACGAGTGGATAAAAAAGCTGTGGTACATTTACACAATGGAATACTAGGCAGCTGTAAGAAAGAAAGGTCTCCTATCCTTTGAGACGACCTGGAGGGACCTGGAGAGTATTATGCTAAGCGAAATAAGACAGCCAGAGAAAGACAAGTATCACATGATCTCACTTATTTGTGAATATAATGAACAAAATAGAGTGATGAACAAAATAGACCCAGAGACTTAGAAGTAGGGTTCAGACTGACAAACTTCAGAGGAGGGGGGTAGGGGGGAGGGAAGAAATAAACCAAAAAACGTATACATATAAACATAATCAATGGACATAGACAACAGTGCTGGGGAAAGGGCAGGAATGGGAGGAGGGTGTCATTGGGGGGAAAAGGAGAAACATCTGTAACAAAAATAAATTGATTAAATAAAAAAACAAATATGTATAGGATTAGGACAGTAATGATTCAGTCTGGAACATTTAAAAAGTGTCAATAGCAATGGTTCATGTGGGCACAAAAAAAAAAAATCTCAAAATAATCTCCATAAGTTGCAGGACATACCTCTACTTAACCAAATGGGTTGATCTGCTCTACAGAGTTACCTAACATAGACAATTCAATGTTGGTTTTAGAGCAGTGGATTAACCACCACTTTTTTTTTTTTTTCCTGGCTGCTGCAGAGAGAATAGCTTCACCTGTCCTCTGGATTCAGCAAGCCAGGAGAGGTTGAGAAGGTTTTAGTTCATTCAGAAGTGTTTTTGAATCAATATACAAATAAAGTAAAAACTATCAAAGGGCTGGAAGGTAGTTTTGTTTTTGTGATCTCCAAATCTATCTGGACACGGTTCCAGTTGCCCTAATTCTCCCTTTGATAAAAGATGACGCAGATTCTTCTTGAGCTAGTCCCTATAAGCTCCTATTGAGTTCAAGCAGCTTGGACAGCTCTACTGATCACAGATGTTCCTTGGAAGCAGATTTTATGACCACAAACTGAGCATGGCCCTAGATCTGCTAGGGTTGTTTGCCTTATCATGTATACTTTACTTTTTAAGGTGTCTTATATTTAATAGAAAGAGAAAGTCCTGCTCTGTTGGGACACTCAGAATTATTTGTAATGACTCTTGTTCAAGTCAAATGAAGCCATGCTTAAGACTTCAAACCTTGAAGTCACATCTACCTAGGTTAAAATTATGATCTGACAAATTCGCAGCTGTAATTTTCTAGAAAAGTGACTTCACCCTCCTGAAGGTCCGTTTCCTTATCTCTACGATGAGTGTGACAGTACCTGTCAGTTTTGTTGTGCAGATTAAATAAGATAACTGGATGCAAAGCATTTAGAAAGTCTGGCACATATTAAGCACTAAAAAGGGAGAGATACTACTATTATCATTTTGATCCTGGGTTTAGAGCTACCATTTAGTAGCCTGCGAAACGGAGGCTGTAGTGAACCAGATTATAAAGTATCTCAACACTAAATGATATTGAAGCTTTACAATAAGTACTCAATGCATGGGAGCTGCTATTACTGTTATTATCCTTATTGCTATTATTACTACTCAACCTAACATGGAAATGTGTTTTCAGGAGTTTAATTTCATTTTAAAAATGGGAATAAAAGTACAATACAGACATTAATTCTACAGCAAAAGGTTATATTATTTTAATTGGATATAAAGAAGTACATTATTCTGGGGAAAGAATTTGTACTAGAAGCTAGAATTGGTTGTTATTCATTGGTATCAACTGGGCAATAGAGACACTGTGAGTAGCTCTGTGCATTAGACATCATAACAGTGAGTGACAACATTATTTAGAATGTGTAAGAAGCACCATATAAATGACTGGAATAGTGGTGACAGGAACGGAAAGGCCACTCCTCTTAAAGCAGAGATGTAATCAAATGTGTGATGTGCTCAATGATGTTTAGGCTTAAATTTATACATAGACAATAATCGAGTCAGCTGATGATTAGAATGCCCTCTGACAAAAAACAACTTTGCATTTGTAAGTCTGATACAATCTAACCTCTATCCCCCACTTTTCTCATGGAAACAATAGTTTGTAAAAGAACCTTTAACAGTGTAAGCTTTCCTGGAAACACAATGATCATGTTACAGCCAGAGTGTTATCTCTGTTGTTTTGAAAATCAAACATTGTTTCTAGGAATATAATGCAAGCAAACTCTACATAAACAAATTTCGAGTATTTCTACTTAGGTACTGGGAACAGAATACAAACTCTGCATTTGTAGATTTCAAAGTTCTAATTTTTCTAGATTGGTTTCTTTTGGAACAGCTAATTTCTACACCAAGTTTCATGAAGGGAAGTTACTGCAGTGGAATTAAATAGTATCTTACAGTTAGTTGTGATATAGAATTTTCAAAGTGCTTTCACATAAAACATCTCATTTGGTCTTATAACAATGACGATGTCAAGACAGATATCATTACCCTTATTTTCAAATGAGTAAATTAGAGCTTGGAGAAGTTAAGTGACTTGCCTGAGGTCATAGCATCTCTCTGGTGCCTCCACTCTTTGGACCCTTCTCCTTCCAAGCCTGTTATTATAGTTTTCAACTCCTTGCTTGTTTGTTTATCTTTCTGGTCAATTTGAATGTCCATTGTCTTGCTTAGGAATAAATCACCTTTCAGAACATTTCAGTCATGGAAGAGATAATTAAACGAGGCCATAGTATAAATTCTCTGCCTCATGAAATAATCTACTCCAAAGCTCAGAACTTCCAAGAATCCAAGTCATCTATCTCAAATCATGGATGATAAAATAATGAATGAAAACTGTTGTTACTGTTGCTGTTAATACTGGGAAATGAATCATATACCATTTTCAGGGAGCCAGGGTAGCCACGGTGGATTGTCTCCAGTATAACAATGAACAAAACATTTAGATGGCTGGCCCACGGTTCTGTGTTTCCCATAGTCCTGGTGCTTTCCCCCTGCACCACTGGACCAAGACTTTTTTTAACAAACTACATCAAGTGTGAATTATTTTGTTCGTGTTAAAAATGCGTGACCACCACAGAGAATTTGTGAACTGACGGACTGCATTGTTCTCTCGTGGCTGTGATTGACTCATTGCCATAGGTTCTGTTTTGTGGAATAAAAATACATTCTAAGTAGTTAACTCTGAGATTTATCGGGGCGTTTTCCAGTAAAAGCACATTTTCAATCCATGAGAAAGAAGGCTGTGGATGAAACCACACTCATGACTCTGACTCATATGGTTTTTCCAGGTAGAGGAAGCGGTGAGGAGGGAATCAGTCCGCTGTTCTGAGTGCGGCCCAGCCAGTTCCCAGTGGGCATTCAGCACAGGGAAAGTGGTTTCTCCTCTGTTTCGGGCAGCGATTATTTCCCCAAGAAAGTGACTTGATCATGCTATTCCACTGGGGGAAAAGTAAGCACTCTCAAAATTAGCCATATATGCTGTGTAATACTGAAATAAAATTAGGCTTGGTTCGCAAATGAGTCATCACACTGGCTTGGCTTTAATTTTATTTTTTTTTCCTACTTTAGGGGCTGAGGTGAATGGTTGGGTGAGGGCAGGGGAAATGGAGAAAGGAGGAGAGACCCTCAGAGACATGACAAGAGAAAGAACAGCCAGTGGGTTCCACATACTGACCCTCAGACCAGCAGTAAGTGACTTCACCTCTGGGTCTCAATTTCCTTCCCTGTGATATGAGAACACTGAAAACTAACTTGCAAAGGTGCCCTTCACACCAGGTCAATGTCCACTAAATTTTTATTTTGTTATTAGGGCTGTTACAATTCCAAGAAAAAATTCACCTGAATATATAGGGTAACTTTATAGAAAGGCCCTTTAATACCTTGCCAATTGCTCTAAATAAAATAACAGTATAGACGTGACTCACTTATGAACCCACATAAATAGATCTGTTTAGACTGAAAACATGTTCAGCCACTTTTACTCTGCTATTTTGGGAAGTCAGTGGGGAGTTTGCCTAAGAAAGAGTTTACACCCTCCGGGCAGAAAGGCAACTGCATCCAACCCCATGCCCTTTACATCAATTCGAAGTCTTGTGGGACATACACTAAAAAAAAAACAATAACAACAAAAAAAACACCAAACCAAAACAAAACCCAAACCTTCTCTCTCTAAAAATCAAAGAGAAATGGGGGTGGGGTGGAGACCAACTAGTACAAATGAAAACCCTTGATTTAGACCCAAGATTTAAAAAGAAGCTAGAAGTGCTTATCCTCCCGCCATTTATACCCATGTGCAGTAAATGTATAGACGTGACAATCTCATTGTTATAAAACTGAGAGTAAAACTCTAACAAATGGAGTGTTTGGGCCCTGGGTTGTTCAGGCTTTCCAATGAGGCAAGGGTGAACCCCTCCAAGCACCCTCATGCAAAAACAAGTTTCCAGTGATAATACTCCACATCATCAATGCTTCTTCTGTGTCTATTTTTTATTGTTGGTTTTGTTTTTCTGATTATAAAAGTAATGTGATCAATGCAGTTCAAGTTGTGTTATGTAGTCAAGTATAATGAGGAAAACAAAAATTTCTCAAACTCAGAAATAACCACCCTTAATATTGTCTCCCAACTTGATAAAGAGCATTCTGAACATGTGTTCCCAGATTCGCTCAACACCACCTCACTTTGGGTGAGGACCAAGGATGTGGTCCCTGAGCGCCTCCCAGCAGTGGATGCAGACAATATGTCAGGAAATAGGAAACATCAGTGTTATTCCAACGTGCAGCGAGTCAAGAAGAAAACAGCCTTGGTGCTGAGATGGAGAAGAACGGGCAGAGGAGACAGGCATTCCCGGACAGCCCTTCTGGGGGAGCAGTGCCTAAGCAGAAGGCTCGGGAATAGAAATGGGGAAGAGCTTTCCAGGCAGAGGGAGTTGTGCCTCAAAGCCCAACCCAAGAGAGTGTGGCTTACGTGAGGAGCGGAGAGGACTACACAGTGCTTACTGAGTAAGTGGAGAGTGGCAGAACATGAGTTTTGAGACGGGGATGGGTGTAGTCATCCCTGTCTTCAAGGTTTTGCAGACTTGGTAAGGACTTTTTTTTTTTTTTTTTCTTTTTCATTTATTTCTGGCATAATATGAAGCCTTTATATTTATTTTTTAAATATAGTTTTATTGATTTTTTTAGAGAGGAAGGAAGAGGGAGATGGAAACATTGATATGAGAGAGAGGTGGAGGAAAGTGAAGGCAGATGGACATCAGTTGGTTGCCTCCTGCATGCCCCCTACTGGGGATTACAACCCAGGCATGTGCCCTGACCTGGAATCGAAACAGGACCTTTCAGTCCATGGGACAAAGCTCAGTCCACTGAGCCACACTGGTCAGGCATAACATGAATCCTTTAAACAAAGGAGAAAATGAACCCAGGTTTGGCTTTAGTAACTGGGTAGATGGTGATCTGGTTTACTGGGATAAAAGGGCCGTGAAAGTTCGGGAATGATATAGACACCGGGACTCAAAGGCTGGTTTCCCCATATTGGCTGGCATGATTTTAGGACACTTGGTTGGAGATGGTGTGTGTAATGGGGAGGGGGGAAGAGTTTGGAGTTGAGAGAAGAGGATGGGACTAGACATACATGTTTGTGAGTCATTACCACATACACAATACTTAAAGTGATGGAGATGGGCACACAGGAACAGAGTGTAGACAAGAAAGAGAAAGGGGACAGAATTATCCTCTGAAAAGTCAACAGTTGGAGAACAAGCCACTGAAGCGACAGAGCAGGATGGACCAGGGAAGCAGAGGGAAGTCAAGAGAGCTTGCTGTCACTGTCTCTGAGGGAGAGGACTCCATGAGGGGAGCTGTCAAGGGTGTGTAGTGATGTGAGAGGTGGAGGAAAGTGAAGGCAGATGGACATGACAGATGCTTGGGCCTCAGAGTCATCCCAGACTGTGGACATCACTTGCTCCATATTCTACCACAAACCACAGATTTTATCTCATTAGTATTAATATGACTGTGTACACCTGGTCATCCTCATCACTCTGCTGCCGATGCACCAGCCTCCTACATTACTAATCTGCCTCCTCTTGGCTGAGATTCACCCAGCCTGGCTCTTCCAAGGCTTCTCTAAACTGAGAGAGAAACTTTCAAAAACACCTGCTAAGAATGTCCTTCAATGCCCTGCCTACCCTACCTCACTGTCTTTCAGGATAAAAGTCAAACTCCTCCGTTTAGTACACAAATTGAATATTTAGTTTAATATACAAGGCAATTGATGAGGATTTAGGCTATTTCCTGTCTGGGGCTATTGTACTAAGACTACTTTGAACATTCTTACATGTATCATTCGGTACTTGTGTGTATCTTTCTCGTGGATGTATACCTGGGCTGAAAATCAGAGATCTAAATAACTTATTTTAGAAGACAAGAAAAGAAAACCCAGCTAAAACCAGAAAGATTAGAAGTGAGGAGTTAATAATGATCAGAACAGTTATCAAAGAAATATAAAGTAGGCAGTAGAGGAAATTAATAATTTCAAAATTTGGTTCTTTGAATGAACTGATAAAACAGATAAAAACTTAGTGAGACTGATTAAAAAAAAAAAAGCCCAAATGTATAATATTAGCTATGAAAAGGAGGGGACATCACTACAGATCCTAAAGACATTAAAGATAATGGCAGGTTGTATCGGTGTCCTTTGGTGATGTAACAAATTGCCACAAATTTGATGGCTAAAAACAACACAGATTTATTATCTGACAGTCCAGGAGATCACAAGTCTGAAATTGGTTTTATGGGGCTAAAATTAAGGCATTGGCAGGCATATGATCTTTCTGGGGCCCTAGGGAGAATCGGCTTCCTTGTCATTTCCAGCTTCCCACATTCCTTGGGTTCTACCCTTTGCAGAGATCTCAACACTCCGGCCTCTGCTCTGTCTTCTCAGCTCCTTTTCTGACTCAAACCCTCCTGTCTACCTCTTTCACTTAGCAGGATGCTGTGAGTACAATGGGTTCATGACACAATCCAGGATAATCTTCCCATCTCAAGATCCTTAACTTAATCACATCTGAAAAGTTCCTTTGCCATGTAAGGTAACACTGTCACGGCTTCTGGGAATTGGGAAAGAGGATATTATGAAAAATGTTTTGCAAATCAATTTGAAAATTAAGATGAAAAGAACAAAATGCCTTAAAAACACAATTTTTCAGAAAGAAACAGGAATAGAAAATATTTATAATCTTATTTCTACAAGTGGAACTGAAACTGGAATTTAAAACATTCCCAGTAAAAAAACTCAAGTCCCAGGGGACGGCAGTATTAAAACACTAAAAATACCTAAGGAAGAACTCACACTAATCTAACATAAACTCAAGCAGACACTAGAAAAAGAGGGAATACTTCCAAACTCTTTTTATGAGGCCAGAATAACCTCAATACCAAAACTTAACAAGGATGTTATAAGATAGAAAAATTACAGGTAAATCACACTCATAAACACAGGTACAAAAATTCTAACTAAATATTAACCAAGCAAAATGATGTATAAAAAATAATACATCATAATCATGTTGGGTTTATTCTATGAATGCATGTTTAAGACTGAAAATTTAAACAATGTGTTTGAGAAAAATTACATGAGATTCTCAATAGATGCAAAATAAGTACTTGATATTTTCAGAGCCCATTCATGGTAAAGCAAGCTATGAATGGAGGGAAATTTCCTTTATTTAATAACAGGCTCTTAAAAAAAAAAAACCCTACAGAAATATTATATTTGATAACAAAACTTTAAAAGATTTCTGCTTCAGAATAGGGACTCCATCACAATAGTTTCTATTCAATAGTACACTGGAGCTCTTATCCAGTGCAATAAAGCAAGCAAAAGAAATAAAACTCATGAGCATTGGAAAGAAAGAACCCAAACTGTCATTTTTCATGCTATATAACTGTATAGACAGAATATTCATTAGAATATACAGATAAACAATTAGAATAAATAAGTGAATTTAACAATGTTGCCCCAGAAAAAAGAGTGGATATATCCACAAAAAGATATTTATGAGAATGCTTGTAGTAGCTTTATTCACAACAACCCCAAACTAGAAACAGCTCAAATGCTTATTAACAGTATAACGCTGAATAATTTGGGTTCTAGTCACACAATGGAATTCAGACAGCAATGAAAAAGGAAAAGCTGTGTATGTATGCACACCCATCAGACATACCACAGTCACAAAAGAGTACACACTCTGTGTGATACTGCATGATTCCATTTATATAAACTACAAAAACTGGGAAAATGAATTCATAATGGAAGCTGTCAGAACCGTGGTTGCCTTTTGAAAGGGTGTGATTTGAAGGTACGGGGTGTTGGTAATGTTTTATAATTTGATCTGGATGGTTGTTATATGTGTGTGCCCATTTTAAAAAATATAATGGACTACATACTTATGATTTATACACTTTACAACATGAATGTTGTACATAAGAAAAATGTTAAACCATTTTAAGGATGAATGAGTACATGGAATACACTAAATAAATATGGTATATCTGTAAACAATTACGTAGTTACACAAGAGAACTTGTTTGATGTAATAACTGTAACTTCATTCAACCACGACAATGCTGTTTTTTTTTTAATAGAGATTTTAAATTTTTCTGGATTTTTTTACAAAGGTCATCTATACATGTAAATTCAGGTAACTGAATTTAGCTAAATGGCTCTGGGCAGGAGTTAGGAAAGTTGGAGGACTATCTGATTGATTCTTCATCGACTTTAAAATTGGTCATCTGGGTACCAAGATTTAAAAAAAAATACAGCATAATCTGCTATCTCCTGGGAACAGCTGTGGCTTGGGACTCAAAAGACAAAAAGCATGATTCAAAATCCTGCTCTTGTTTTGATAGGTGGTCATTCCTAACCATGCAAGGCCTCAATTGTGTCCTGGCCTATGTCCCCATCCCCTGGTTGTTGTAATGACATGTCCTGGAAGAAGTGGTTGCTAGAAAGAACATGTAAAATATGAGGGGAATTTTGTTGATAACATTTAATATGCTGGCTACCACAATATTTACCAACAGGGAACCAAGCCTTCTCTGAGGTCCTCAACTGAAAATCACCCTTTGTTCCCTCAGGGACGCACAAAGCCACTGTTCCTATAGCAACCCTGTCACATGATGTCAGAAATCAGGGCTAGGCCTTGAATGATAAAACAAAAGAGAGCATTGGCTAGCTAGTACGGAAAACATCGTGAAAAGATAATGCTGGGTCTCCAAGAAAAGAAGGAAGCAGTGTATGTATATGTACACATTGTGTGTGTGTGTGTGTGTGTGTGTGTGTGTGTTTTGTTTTTCTTATGCTTGAGAATTGTAAGTAATACATTTAAAAAATGTAGTTTTTTACAAGTCATTTTTTTTTGATGTGTCAGATCACTTAGAATATAAGGTTTTCCTTTGGCATCCATTAATATCTATTTTCTCTTGCATGTAGTTAACAAGAAATTTTGGACAAAAGAATTCATTTGCCCAAACCCTTGAGATCTTTGATGCTTGCCCTGCACAGGCAGTCAGCAATTCTGAAGGGAGAATTAAGGGGGTGTGAAGGACTGTTTTGTAAAGATATAAATGGCATAAATGTACATATTTTTATGACATGCATAGATTTCTTATGACGTTTTAAAGAACTCAAAATACACAAGATATTGTAGAAATATATTATGGCTTTTTTTAAAAGAGAAAATGTTTTATGAGAATTCTAACAGTTGTCCAATGAAGACTGACTTCTCTCCCTGCAGTTCCGGAGAAAAGCCCACAGTTCCACTGAGACCCTTTCAAACCCCCCACTAATTGAATATTTTATGTGTTAACATTATAGAAATGGATTCATTGTTCTGTTTTTTAAAGAAAGGTTTCATAGAGAAGACAGAATATTGATTTAAGGGGACACCTTAACCTAGAAGGGATTGAAATCGTTGTTGAATTTGCAGATTCTTTAGTTAAACTAGTGTGAATGACATGACTTTAGCCTACAAAAGAAAGTTTTAACATAAGCCCCAGATTTGCTGAAATAATATTTCTTGGTACTACAGCTTTGTTTATATAATGTAGTTGGAGAATCCAACATCAATGCATTTTGCCAAAATCTTTAAAATGATTAAACGTTATCTATATGTACACACATGTAGACGTATATGTATATGTACCAATGGTATAATAATATTTAGTATTCCTATGACCTATAAAAATTTAGTAATAAATCTCATTCAACTTCAAACCCCATGAAATAAAGTCTGCTGCAAGTTACATGAGCCCAGGGGAAACTGTAAAAATAATGCATTCATATTTTGTATTTTAAAATGCTTTCTACCATCTGCTCATAAGTACTAAAAATTTAACATAGACAAAGCACTGAGATAATTACGATAAGCATGTAGCAGTAATAGAAATAGCTACATGTATTGATCGTTTATAGGAGTCCAGGCATTGGGCTGAAGGCTTCTGAATTGTTAGCACCTGTAAACCCCACAGCAGCTCTAAGAGTGAGTGTGGTTACTCCCCACTTACTGGGCCAGAGACGGCTAAATTGATTGCTGAAACAGGCTGACCTGGGTGTCAAACTCAGGTTTTGCTAATTCCAAAAACAGAGCTTTAAAAAATCTGCCCTAAATACTGCCTCTGGGACTAACGGTTGTCCAACAGCTCAGAGAGCAAGAGACTCAGATCCTCTCCACACTTTCACTGCGGCCGGGTAACGCGTACATGATGACTTCATGCATCTTACAGGCACAGTACATACCACTGAGTACAAGCTATCAGTGACATAGAACAGAAACCTGCTTAAAGTGAAATCGGATCATTACCCATTATTTCTCAGGTGACACGGCCTCTAAGCATAATAGTGAATACCCCCTAAGGACCAGAAACTGCCTTGGAAAATATTATTGTGACCTTTCTTTTGCTATTACCATGGAACACTGCCATCCTGACTGTTGGCAGAAGGTTGATAACCATATTTAAACGGAATGAACACCAAACATCTATAGTGCATACAGTCTACTATTATTTCTTTGTGGGAGGTTTATTATAGGGTTTGGTGTATCATCTAAATTAGATGTCTGCAGAAAATAAGGCTATTAAGTTTAAGAACTTTCAGAGAAATCTCTGAATGAGGTTCTCTTTTTCAAGTCCACCAATTTCCCGATAGCCTTTGAAGTTGTTTGTCTGAAACTGAGTCTTCTTTTCTCCATTCTTTTAAGGAAACCTTTTCTTTCAACCATCCACAACAAATTGGCTTTCTTTTATGTTTATGCAAAGTTGGATGCAATTATTTTATAACAGCCCATCTCTGTAAACAACCCTGTAATTTTTAGACTTTTAAATGTCATTATCATAAACATAGGTCAGTGCTTATTCTGCCCCTGGTTGGCTTTGAAATGGCATTTAGAATTTGCATGACTCTATAACCTTTGTCAACTGGATTGCCCTGGTGAATAAATTCTGTTAGCAAGTTACTACTGGTTCCACATTACAGTCTTTCAAATTCTTGATACTGCTGATATGTGCGAGCAGCCTGCTTCAAAAAAGGAATGTTCCATTTCATGGTCCTGGAGCGTGGGTAGAGGGAGATAAGTATTTCACTCAGGGTATTGGCACAGGTGGACTGGAGATTGCTGGAGAATTGACCTCTACATGCTGGTGGCCATTGCTACTTTTCCTGGCAGTTAGAGCTTTAAAGATGAAGGCTTATTAGATCATATTTTAGTCTAAGGGACATCACGGATCATTTGGCCCTACATCCATCCCCCTTTTGAATCATAGAGAGATTACATGATGAGGGGCAAGTCCTTGAGCCCTCTCTGGACACCAGTGTTTGAATATGAGTGAGTTCAAGCACGTGGTCTTTAAAGTCGGGTCAGCTCTGATTTGCTACTCATAGTAAGGGCATATGTATGTCTTGTTTCATCCAATAACTCTCAGGTGTGGGTTAAATATGCTTTTCCTATTCTTTCCATGTCTTCTCTGTTGGATCTGGGCTCAGTCATTTGCTAGGTTTTCCTTCAAGAAAGTACTTCCCTCTCTAAGCCTAACAAGATACAAACAACGGTGACACCCTTGCAGTTGGCTGTAAGGGTTGGATGAGGTAATGTTTTCGAGGCATTTGGCACAATACACACAATGTACCCCCAATACTAGTGGGGCTCACATCAAGCCCAGCATGGTGGGAAATCACACTCGTGCATCACGCTGCTGTCTGCTTGTGATGGAAAGTGTGCAGCCTGACTGAGAGCTGAAGGGATCCCACACAGGTGGACCTTCAGCCCATCTCCACGCCCCGTGTACCCTAGCTGGAAGGCTCTGCCTTGGTGGAGAGAAGGCCTAAGAGGCCCATGCCTGGCCCTGCTCCAGGGCTGACGTTGGAGAATGTGCCTTCTATACGTAAACACTCATTTCTGAATATACAATGTAGGGGAATTGCCAAGATGTGTTTCTGTGTGTGTGTGTGTGTGTGTGTGTGTGTGTGTGTGTGTGTGTGTGTATTTTTAGGAAAGATGACAATACCAATCCCTAGCAATTGGACTACCACACCATAGGAAAAACTATATTCAGAAAATCACTAGGACTTGTGCTTTCTCCTTCACAAACGTAGGCAGAGAAACAATGTACAGGGCTGAATGAGAACTGAATTCTGATCCTTGCCTCACCACAAATAGCTACCGAACCTTACACACATCGTTTTAATCTCCCTAAGCCTCTGTTTTCTCATCTGTGAAATTAGTGGATTAGACCACATGATCTTTAAAATCCCCTTCACTGATCATATTTTGAGATTGTAAAAAAATTCTTGTTATGCACTGGGGAGCTCAGAGCGCCCAACAGCATTTGTGGGATATGTTTTGGAGAGCGTGTGCCTCAGCAATGAGTGTGACAAGGAGCCCAGCGTGCACTGAGGCTTTTCCCATGTTCTCCTTTACATGGTAACCAGCAGAGCTACATTCTAGAATGGGAGTTGAAACTCACAGAGGGGCAAAGGAAGTCCTTACAGACACGGTCATAAGGCCATAACTCAACATATTCTAGCTTTTATTGTCTTTGTATTTATTGAAAAAAAAATTTTTTTTTTTATCCTCACCTGAGGACATTTTTGCATTTATCTTGAGATAGAGTGGGAGGGAGAAAGGGAGGAAGAGAGAGAGAGAAACATCGAAGCGAGAGAGACACATCGAGTGATTGCCACCCACACAACCCCAACTGGGGCCAGGGACAAACTGCAACTGAGGTACGTGCCCTTGGCGGGAACCGAACCCGGGACTCTCTGGTCCGCGGGCCGACGCTCTAACCACTGAGCAAAACTGGCCAGGGCTATTGTCTTTTTAAAATATGAAAATACTTCATGAGCTTTCAGGTTCTTTGCACATGAACAAAATTAATTTTTCAGTGATTAAAATAATGGATTAGAAATATAAACTATATTTCTAGTTTGGCACTAATGCACATTCCTCTGTTTCTACACCTGTTTGTCCAGAGACAAATGAGAAACTAATATTTTCTTACACGACTTATGTGAGGCCAAAAATTAAAAACCAAAGTAAAGCTAGAAAATGTGTTATGATTTGTTTGTCTAAATTATTAGAACAGGTAGTATTTTAATTTTCTTTCTTTCTTTTTTTTTAATCCTCACCTGAGGATACATTTTTAAATTGATTTTTATATAGAGAGGAAGGGGGTGAGGAGAGAGAGAAACATCCCATATGGGGATCAAACCTGTCACTCAGGTATGTGCACTGATGGAGAATCTAACCCGCAGCCTTTTGGTGTATGGGATGATGCACCAACCAACTGAGCCACCGGCCAGGTATAGTTTTCTTTTATATGAGCGTAATGTGTTCTCTGAGGTCTGGACATAACCTCTTCACTTTTAGAAAAGTATCAAACTCGACTAGAGTATTTTTAAAAAGGTTCTGTGCCAGTGTTTGTCTGTTTCATGGGAGACTTCACCTCAGTGGCCTCCCAGTCTTGACGGGATGGAACTTGAACTAAGAGCAGAAACGCCCCAGCCCTCCCAGTCTCGGAGGCCTGTGTGGAATGCTCTCCACGCTACATGTGGGGTTTTGCCCCAAAACTGATCTTCTGAGTGTCCCTGATTTGGGCTCTGATAACCCAGATTTGACCCCAGTGGAGAAGGAGGAGATGGGACAATCCTTAGAGGGTAGCGTAAGAATGCTGTTGATACCTGCGTTTCGTTCATTATTTCTCGGGAAGGGCGGCTCTGAGGGTAGAGCCTCAGGCCACAGAGGGTAAGTCTCAGGCCCCGAAACCTAACAGGGTTTGTCCAGTGGATTCTGGAATTACTTGGGAATGATGGGGACTCCTTTGTTCCTTTCTTGTCTACTTTTGTTAATGTGTCTTGAATGGTTATGCTAGGCCTGTGTCACTATTGTGTTCCAGAGGCAGACAATTTGTTTCTTGAGTTTCACAGGCTCATAGATGGAGAGACACTTTGGCTGAGGATGAACACACCCAGACCTCACCTGTACCCGACTTAGATGATTCAGATGATGAGTTTGGGGCTTTTGAACTGATACGACTTAGATGAGATTTTAGAATTGAGTAGATGCTGAAATGGATGGAGACTTTTGGGGACCTTGGGATGGGCTGAACATGTTCTGCCTGTGTGAGATGTGAATCTGTGGACCAGAGGGCGAACTGTGGCAGGCTGAATAATGACCGCAAAGATGTCCATGTCCTAATCCTCAGAACCTGTGAATATGTTACTTTAGATGGCAAAAGGGACTTTACCGTTGTGATCAAGCTAAGGCTCTTGAGATGGGGCAATCATCCTGGATTATCCCAGGGAGCCCCGAGTAATCACAAGCTTCTTATAATTAGAAGAGGGAGGTTGAAGAGTAAGAAACAGAGAGATGCCAGCATGAGAGGGACTTAGCCTGGCACTGCTGCTGGCTTTGAAGATGGAGGAATAGGCCATGAGCCTAGAGATGCAGGTGACTTCTCAAAGCTGGAAAAGGGTTTCTCCACTGGAACCCCCAGAGAAGAATGCACCTTGCTGACACCTTGATTTTAGCACAGTGAGACCCATTTCCTACTCTGACCTCCAGAACTGTAGAATAATACATCTGCATTGCTTTAACCCATGAAGTATTTGTTACATCAACAATAGCGAAAAAATACAGGGTTATTGAAGCCAGATTGCCAGTGACCTTTAACGTGGGTCTTGATTGCCCCACATTCTTCTGTAAAAGAGATGTACTGAATGCTCACGTTTATAAACAAGAGGCGATTCCTCTTTATAAGTGCTTTTTGACCAGCGAAAAGATTAGAAGGGATTTTGAGTAGGCCGATGGCAGCCAGGGGCGGTAGCATTTTACAGCACGCGGACAGGGGAAGGAAACCACTCCAGGTCAGCACTGAGCTCGCTGGGCACCTGTCCGTGACTCAGCCGGAGCCTGAGGTCTGAGAGCATTAGAGAACCAGGAACTCAAAAAGGTGACGGTAGTAGGAAGCCTAGATGAGTGACACAGCAAATCAATCAGTGCCAGATGTGACAGGAGTCCAATCACAGGAGCATGACCCTCTCACACATTTAATAAAGACAGTGTATTAAATTATTATTCTACGTTGGAGCAAACACCATAGAACGGATCTAAAACTATACTTATCTGAAATACTTGCCTATTTATACAAAATTCTTCTTAGTTAAAGAGCATTTTTTTTTTTTTGCCTGACACAGCATCAGTAGAAAACTGGGTATACATAATATATTCTTGTTTGCAAAAGGACAGAATAAATCTGTAGGATTAAATTTGAAAAGGCAAGTAAGAAAAATAATGTGCACATCTCAGAGCCTAAGACATTTTTAAGCAATACGTGGTTCAGGAAATTCTGCTTTTAATGCAGCTATCAGTATGAGAGGCACTTATCAATAAGGGTAGCAGGCAGAATGGCCACAGGTTTTGGTTTAATGATGGAAAAAATGTGAGATAGTTCCTTTAGTGGAAACTAGAGAAGAGGGATCCAAAAAGCATCTGCTTGTGAAATGCTTCAGGCAGGTCCCTGGAAAATGGCCAAGAGCATAAGTGCCTCAAGGTCGTTCTTCTAGCCCAGGTGGCCATGTGTTTGTCTGTCCTTGACATTCACATGAAGGCCCATCATATGTCACATGGCAAAGGACACACACACCAAAACCTCTAGGAAAGCCTTGCTGTAAGTACTCAGTATTATCAACTTTGGTTTTCTATTTAGTCACCCCCCCCCCCCCCGCCCACTATTAAGCTCCCATAACACAAGATGAAAAGGCAGAACCCATTCAATCATTCTTGTTAATTACTCAGGAAGACAAAAAAAAAAAAAAAAAAAAAAAAGAAAGAAAAAGATTGTAGAATGTTAGCTCCTCAGAGAGCCTTGGGGATAATTCTCAGCCACCTTCTCATGCTTTAGGAAGAAAGAGTAAGTGACTCAGCCAAGCTCTCACATCACAAACTTGCAGCTGAGGCAAGTCACAAATGTGGTCGCCAGTCCTCAGATCCGTCACCTTCCCATATCACCGATGTCCCAGTTGATAAAGATGACATTTAAAAGGGGACATGGGGCAGGCTCTCTGAAGGTGCTGCTGGCACTGACTGCCCCCATGGGAGACCCACCACGCTGGACGCTCCCGTTCCATCTCGGTACTCAGATCTTCTTTTAGGTATGATCAGAGACTCCCACAGAACCAGCTCCAGCAGCTCTGCTTCACAGGGACCATGGGTTTTAATATGTTACCTCCTCCTTTTTATAGACTCATTCTGGTGTGTGATCCCCAAACCGTGAGCTGCAGTCTCCAGCGTTGATACGCAGTTGTGGGAAGATTCCTTCATCCACATCCTCTCAGCCAAATAGATAGCATGCTTCATCTACAGCCCCTGTACCGTTCACGTGTTCACTCGGGCATGTGTGCAGTGTCGCTCTACTGCCGTGCCAGGTGCAAAGAACATAAACATGATGAAGACACAAATTTTGGAGAAGACAGACATACACATTTTGACACAAGATGTCAGTGCAATGCCTAAAGTTTAGGGTTGCTGAAGAGGGAAGACAGTGGGAGGAGCTAGTCAGGGAGAGGGGTGACCTGTCCATGGAGGAGATGCGGCCGAGGGATCCCTGCAGGATCGCACGCTCTACCCGGGCAGGGTGGGTGCAGTCATTCAGGCCAAGGTGGCAACCCCAGCAGCTATTAAACATTAATTAATTTACAGGTGGTTTTGCTTTACCAGAACTGGATTTAGAAACTGGTTCAACTGATTAAAATGCTATGATATCCCTGAATGGTAACACAATAATAAAACAAATGCATGGTTTACTATTGTTCCATAGCCTAAGAAACTACAAGTAAAGGTACATTTAAAAGCTTAGATAAAAAATGTCCTGTATTGGTGTCCAGGAATCTTGCTAAACTAGTCCACAAAGTGAGCAAATATCCACAGACGTGATTTTCAACACCACCTCAAGATGCCATTGTTCTAATACCCTTTACTGGTAGAAAAAACAAACAAAAACTAGACGATTGTCCCTTGACAAGGTTGCTTGCTTTATTGGTCTCTCACAATCATAGGAAATGCCCCTGTGGAAACCTGACCCTCCTCACAGCTTCTCAATTCAATTCAGCTTCATAAAAGCGAGCAGAATGGGATTGGAGTTTCAGCCTGCCCTGAGGCTCTTTCAGGGAGAGGAAAGGGGAGTTCTTGACCCCCACCGTGGACATGGCACTTCCATGGTTAAACTACTTCTCAATATTTACTCATGACGTCTTTTTACCACTCTTAAAACCCATACCCGCCCAGCTGCACCTTATCGATTATTTCCATGTTATCACAGACTTAATGTGTCTAACACAACAATCGAATCATACTTTTATCATTATCATCATCACTACTTAGGAAAAAAAAATACTTTGCCATTAATTCATAGTTGGCTACAAGTTTGTGAACCTGGGGCCAGAGCCTCTGTTCCACAAGATCAGATGAGATTTCTGAAGAAAAGACGGCCGAAGAGGTGGCACATTGACCTGATTCACCCACACGTAAAATACATTCACATCCTGGTCCTTCCTAAGAGAAAATATTAATACGATGTTAGCAGGGGAGCAACAAAGCGCTCTGTGAAGAGTAGAAGAGAAAGATCAAAGATGCATTTGAGCACTGGCCATCTACAATAAAATACTGCTCGGAGTTCAGGCAGAAGGAAGGTCTGCAGAACAAACACTGCTCTTGTCTGCTGCTCGGCAGCCACCAGCTGGCTCCCCATTCTCTATGCGTGAGGCCTCTGCCACCGAGAGGCATCCAATTACCAATTTACCTTCTGCCCTTAGACCTGGCCTCCTGAAAGGAGCTTTTGTTGTCTTTGCCTGGGCTGGTGCAGTAGCTAATTGAGATGAAAGGCATGGGAGCTACTTTTAGGACCAAAGCCATTATGTTATGTCTATCTTACCAACTGGTCCAAAAGGAATGTTCTTGACTGATTTCTTTCCCTAAATATACATATAGATTGTCTGGGACCCCATCGGGAGGGATTATTTTGGAAAGCAGCTAGTTCTGCCGGCTGAGGCACCTCACGGTGATTTGTCATTCTTCTTTCTCAGCTTCAGGAGCCGAAAGTAGAAAGCTCCTTGAAAACAGCTGTTTGTGCATTGTGTGCCGCTGTAACAAGGAACCAACAGGCATGCCTTGCAGGGTGGTGATGGCTAAAGCTCTGTTGTTCTTTTTTCAATTAAAGGAAATATCCACCATGAGGTCATTAACGGGAAAAGGACTTCAAATGAAAAGTATAGAAGCAGTAAAATGAAAAGCATTTTTTTAAACAAAGAATAAAAAGATTAGGAGCCTAGCATTCAAAAGCATGTCTGTGGGCATGTCTGCCTGAAGTCCGTGAGCAGGAATGAGAAAAACATCACAACTGGCCGCCGTGGGGCCAGGTGGTGGAGGACTGGGAGCTGGGATGGGGGTCTGGGCTTTGATGGAGATGGGAAGACATTCACAGCTCCTTGTTGCATCAGTGGGGGCATAGGTGCTGGGTGAGAGATTATACCTCGGGGGAACCAGGACTCAGGGAGACCAGTCGGAGGCCATTAGCAGGTGTTTAACAGGTACTGATAAGTGCCAGGTGGTGTGTTCAGGCGGAAAGCGGGGACACATTTCCCCAATGCTGAGAAAGAAGGACCTGTGGTGTGAAGGCCCGTTTTACTGCTGCCTTCTGCTTTCAATATGTTTCCTATATTTTATCTGAAAATGAAATGCAAAGTAATTTCAAGTGGTCCTTTCATCCCTGTTCCTGACCGGCCCCAACCACATCATCTGTATCTCACACTATCACGCTTTTGCCTGCGGATGGGGAATTGTGAAAGAGGTTCACTTGTCACCCTGTACCTCTCCCCCTTTTTCCTTTAAGTAACAGACCTGCCTCCCAGTTCACCCCAGGCCATAGGAGTTCAGAAGGTACAGCTAGGTAGGAGACCGTGACTTCTTTTCAGATGGAGTGATTGAAGACCTGCGTGCAGTTTCCACTGGCCTTTACTTCTTCCTTCTCCTCTATGGACTGGGGCCAGGGCTGGGTGCTGGAGCCAGATTCCACTCTGCAGACCAGAAAAACATCCTGGAGAAGGTGGGCCGAGAAGAGAGACGGGACCTAGTCCTTGGATGACCTCAAGGAACAGAGCGGCCCACACCCCCTGGACCTCTGCCTGCCTCTGAATTGTTTGTTACATGAGACTTTTGTTCCCTGTGAGCCTTGTGTCAACCTGGCTAGTGCCCCAGCAGCATGGTGGTCATTTATGGAAGGCCCCTTTGACATTAGATTCTAAAGTGAACTTATTGCATCTGACCAGAATAAATAGCAGAGAAAGTTCTACTACCCAGCCTGTGATCTCTAGGCATTTTTCCAGATTTAAATGTCTATGGCTCTACCTTCTACTTGAATGTATTTGAGAGGAAGGGTTACAAGTTTTTGGTGTTAAGTCTTTTGCCATAGATTTCAAAAAATGAAGACAGGTTTTCAGATAAGTAGTTGTCTTGGTTAATGTTATGTGCCATGGGGTGCCCAGATTAAACATGATGCTGGGTATGTATGTGAGGCTGTTTCTGGATGAGATGAGCACTGGATCAGTGGGCTCAGTAAAGCAGATGACTCTCCCCACTGAGGATGGTCATCATCCAATCTGTTGAGGGTCTGAATAGAACAAAAGTAGGAGAAGAAGAGTCTTCCCCTTTATTTCCTATCTCACGGCTTGAACTGGGGCATCTCATCTCATCTTCCCCTGCCCTTGGACTGGCACTTACACCATCAGCTCCCCTGATTCTCAGGACTTCAGACTTGGACTGAATTATACCGCTGACTTTCCTGTGTATCTAGCCTGCAAACAGATCACGGGACTTCTCAGCCTCCATAACTGTGTGAGCCAATCCCTCACTGCAAGTCTCTCTCTCTCTCTCTACACACACACACACACACACACACACACACACACACACACACACACAGTTGGCACTTGAACAACACAGGGTTGAACTGTGCCGGCCCACTTGTATGCACTAGGTCCCCATATCTCCCAGTTTCACATCCATAGATTCAACCAACCTCAGATGAAAAACAGGACTCAGGGTCCTAGAAACAAATCCTCATGCATACCAAGGGACAACTGGAAAATCAAAAGTTACATACAGATCTTTCAACTGCAGGGGGTGGGGCATTTGGCACCCCTGAACCCCCAATTGTTTAAGGATCAATTGTATATAAATGTGTGGAATATACTGCACTTAGCTGTAGATAAACAGACAGATAGATAGACAATTTTAAATATGTTTTTATTGATTTTTTAGAGAGAGAGGAAGGGAGAGAGAGATAGAAACATTGATGTGAGAGAGAAACATCAATCAGCTGCTTCCTGCATGCCCTGTTCTGGGGATCAAGCCTGCAACCTGGGCATGTGCCCTGCCTGGAAATCGAACTGGGACTTCTCAGCCCATGGGATGACACTCTATCCACTGAGCCACACTGGCCGGGCTAGATAGACAATTTAATCTCCTATTGGCTCTGTCTCTCTGGAGAACCCAAATACTGTGAGTATATTTAAAGTGTAAAAAAAGTAGACATTTTTACAAATAAATAATTTGAATAATTTGCCTCACAAAAATCCTTGACTCATTAAAAAAAAAAGGATGGTACTTTTATTGACATGTCTTTTCATTTGTTCCACTTTCCAAGAAATCACTGAAGCTCAAGAACCATCATTTTTATTTTTTAAATAAAAGAATAGGAATCTTCCAATACATTTTTAAATTAGAAAGAGACAACTAGTATTGAATGGACAGGGAAGAAATAAAACCAGTGGTAAAAAATTAAAGAAACAAACCAACCCTGAATGTCTACAATGCGTGGCCAGATGGGCCCATAGAGACAGGGTGGAGGTGTTGCAGACACCTGCTCAGCCTCAGGGGCTTATGGGAGGGCGGCCTGACCCCTGTCTGGGAGGCAGCAGAGCCACTGTCCAGAAACTAGCGACCAGAATCAGCAATCTGCAATATTCCTACATTTTCAGGCTTCTTCTAATCTGGCAGGCACCTACCTTCCAGAACCTTTGGATTTGAACTCATTTGGTGAATTATTTCTGATTCTGTCTTTTAAGGTTTCTTCTAGAATTTTTCTGTTTTCCATTATATTTGAAACCATTGTTCCAAATGCCTGTGCCTTCCACCTCCCTGTCTTTCAGTAAGTGCTGGGCATTTGGTGTTGAACCCTCTCGTCCTCACTGGGAGAAACCTACTTCCCTTGGATTTTTCAGCATTCCCCCTTCTTTACCACAATGTAGCTACGTTCAGACACAAGTGACGTTATTGCTTCCAAGCCACTTTGAATTTCTTTATCAAGGAAGATGTTATGAAATAGACTGTAGAGTATTTTGCTAAAATAAACACACAGGGCACCTACTGTGTTTCTCATTTCTGTCAATCTTATAATTCTGTCAGGTAAGGAAACCAAGTCAGTCTGATGTGATTTGTTCCCTCAGTGCCCATCCATGCCAGGGCTGGCATCTCTAGCTAGTCTCTGGTTAAGGGCTGGGGGCGTAGTTCGAAGCTGGGCACAAAATAGAAGAAATTCACTTTAAACTGTCTCCTCCGTGTTTGCAGGACATTTCTGAGAGCTTGTTTTAGAATGTTCCTTCTGAGTTACCTGCTCTTGTCTCAAGGGCAGGCATTATTTTCCTCTAAAGAAGTTAATGCATGGTTCTTATCCCCAGTTTCTATTTGCATTTTAAGTTGATATAATTACTGCACTATTTCTGTTAATGATCTTTGCATGACCCACTTTGACTACATCTGGAACTCTGAAAATCCTGCATTCATTAATCTGTATAAACCCACTTACAAACTCTGTAATTTTGAGAAGGTTATCCCATTTCTACAATGAAGAAAATACTACCTTGTTAAGAGGACCAAATGAGATAATGCATATAAAAACATCTCCCCCATACTCCACCCTCATCAGTGCCATTTCCACCTTTATTAAGAAGGCTTATGTTTCCACTGATAGCTTTGGTGAGAGACCCAGTGAGGCAGCGTAATCAAGAAAGCCTGAGTGTTGCTGTTGGAGATCCAGCTGTACCAGCTCTCTCATCACCAACGTTATCTTGTGTGAAACTCCTTTGTAGAAACAATTTATGCAAAATTGTTGTATCACCTGGCTCTCAACCAGTGTAGCTATAACTTGCAGTTCCTAACATGTCACCTAATTGTGTTTCCCTTTCTGAGATGTATTTGGAGCTAGAAATCTGTCATGTGTTGCGTAAGTCATCATTCTTCATAAATTTCTGGGTCAGTGTGGCTGCAAACCAGACTCTGAATCATGGAAAATTTACTATGGAAATCAATGCCAAGCCCAAAGAGGCCTCTTTCGCTGAAAGGCTCACCGTCCTTGGCCATCTCTAATCTCATTGGTTCACCCTCCATTTCAAACCTCTGCATTTACTACTTTACCATTCATTCAACTAATGCTTAAGGTCTGTGTAGCCCTGAGGTGATGCTACATGGTAGATAAGATCACCACACCCAGTCTCACGGCCTACACTGGAAGACTAAGCAAAGAACATGCAGACACACAATACCAATAACTACACGTGAGAAAGCTTAGCATGGCAAAGGATCGATTGTTATACTGAATGCCAGAACACCTGTGCATCAGTCTTATTTTATAAGAGAAATGAGCAGTTATGGTGGCAGTGGACAAAGAGGGCTTTCTAAACCACCCGGGAACTGAGTCTACCCAGTAAGGATGCAGGACTTCCATGGCTGGCTGCTTAGGCTGCACACGGCACAGTTCAGCAGGTGCTTTGGATGGAAGAGGAATAAAAATAATACAATAGCCATTCACAGAGAAAACATAAGAAACATAGGTTAAGTAACTGATGGACAAGTGGGAAAAAAGGAGAAATACATTCCACAATGGATTTTGTAATTTTTTGTTGGATAAGATACTCCCACAACACAAGACTTCTGCCCGTTACAAGGATCTCTGTCAGTCTTAGAAAAGCTATTCTCAGAGCTTGAGGAGGTCTCAGAGATTAACTGAACTCTTACATCTAACTGGTGAGGGAGCTGAGGCGCAAGGCCACACAGCTAGTAAACAACAGAGGCCGGGGTACTAATAAGGATGATGAAAACCCCTAACAGTGAGAAGGGGCCCTGACCCTGAGCAAGAGCCCTACCCAGCACTAACCAGCTCTGTACACTCGAGAAAACAACGTCTAGGATGGGCCAACTGTAAAGGAGGGATTTGAGCCAACTGGTTGCAAAATTTTGTTCATTCTACTCTACGCAGGAGAGACAAACTCAAAAGTTTAGTTTTATACAGGTGGAGAAAACATGTATAAAGCAAATCAAAATGAGCTTGCTTTTAACAATTCCATCAGGCTCACCCAATAAGGTTATTATTTTTAACATGAATTACTCCTTCATTTTCTTATTAAATGTCTCTGGAAGAGAACAGATATTCTCTTATTCTGAGCTATTCTGGGCATAGCATTTATCAATGAAACTGTATAAATAAAGAGAATATAACACCATTCATGTAGTTCTCTTCTAAATAAATTGAAACTCGTTGTGTGTGATTTTCTTTGTGATTGAACTATGTTTATTTTTCCTCAATGTTTATACTAGATACTTTGGATGCCTACATGATGAGATGTCCTATAAATAGTGTTTATTGTGAAAGACCCATTTCCTCAAGCATAAAACTTCTGGACACTGTACTTACGCAGGCTATATAGACACTGTGTATAAATTGATCAGTGCTAAAACATCTATTCTGTCAAATATCATGTCATGAGATGATACAGTACAATAATAATACTTCAGTGCCCCAGGGAAATAGATAAAAAGAAAGGGGATGCTGCCTATGACCAGTAAATAGCAATCTGTCATATTCCATTGACTTTGAAGCACAGTCTTCCAGAGGCATTTTCCCTCTTTTCAGTGATATTTGTTTTAATCATCAAAGATTGAAAGAACCATATCAAATAGCAGTATTTTGTGTGAAATAAAAACATGGTGGCTAATCTTCCCATGTCCTCCCTTTAAATAATTCTGCCATGTATAAGAATCATCAGGGAAGATGGGTTGTCACTCAAGGCCACTTTCTGAGTGACGTCATTTCAATGCTTTTTTCCATACCAAATATTGAGGGTGGAGGAGACACACGACTGTCCATTGCTGCCTGTCCTCTCCCCCTGCCTGCTTCCCATCTCAGTAAATGTGTGTCTACTGGAGTTGGAAGAATCCTTTCCCCATGTGCGAAAGACTTATAACCTTCAATGTTCACAGCGCTCATCTGGAGCGTGTGATGCTAGGCACCCCGATCTCCAGGAGCAGTTCTCTTAGAGCCCAGTCCTTGTCTTGGGGCGATGAGCACCCATTTGTTACAACAGCCTAAAGAGGCCAAGAACTCAAAAAGAATCCTCAGCTTAAGCGAACTGCAGTTTAGCCCTGGTTTTTATAGGTTTTGTAGGCTGGATGGGCTGTGGGTTGAAGAGTGTTGGATGTCAGGACATTGACATCTTAGTCTGGTGGAGGGCAGGGTTGTGGGAACATTCTCTTTGGAATGTTCCAGAAATGTCCCTAGAACGTACAGATACTTAGTGCCTCTGATAATGAAACAGATCCAAAATACAGTGCTGCGCGCATATCTTACTTGTATAAAAACAATTAAAGTGTGCGAAATGATTAGAATGAAATAAGAAAAAAATGGGAAAAGAAAGATGCTAAAATAACAAGTTCAAGCCATCAGGCTGAGAGATGAGAGTCTGTGTTTAATGTGGCTTGCAGGTGCTGTTCTGCTTTTTTGTTTGTTTCTTATGTACCTTATAAGAACCACCTTTTTAAAGGCCAATTCATAGTGACTGAAACACTGACAATAGAGATCAAGTTTTTGTTGAATCAAATTTGAATAGGATTTTCTTTTTAAAGGAGAGAAAGATGAATTTTCTGCTCATGGGCTTTGTTTGGTTTTCTCCTATCCACCCTCTTGCGACTGTGGTTGGACGGGAGACCCTTGTCATGTGATGTGGCAACGAAAGGGCACAGATGTCAGTGGGATCACGAGTCACAGACAGTAGAGCGGCAAAGAGAAATTGGGAAGGCTGGGAGGGCAGCAGTGCCCCCAGGGGCCAAGACCAGGTGGATGTCTGGCCACCTGTAGTTTTTCCTTGCAAGGGTGACACTTCTGTGCATCCAGTCCATGGCAACACTGTGTTACTCAGACGGGGAAGACACAGATGACCAGGCAGCACACTTCTTAGGAAACCACAACCCAGCTTCAGCCAAAAATGTATTATTCTTGTAAAGGAGTGAGAGCTTTCCCCTCCTGGCAGCTGTCCGTGTTACCTCACTTCATCTGGTGAAAACCAAGAGGCGGACTATTGTGGGGGGAAGTGCGGGAGATGTGGAGAAATCTAGGGGCGAGCCTGCCCGTGCTCTGGGATGACTGGGGTGAGTTACTGGATTCTGTGCCTTCGTTTCCTCAGAATCGAGTTGAGAATGGAGGATGGGCTGGGTCAGTAAGGTCCGCCCCAGTTCTGAAATTCTGACTCCATGTTGTCCAAAGGAACCAAGTGTTTACTTAAGATTCTGAAAGAATCTTAATCCTCAGGGGAATTTACATGCCCAGCTCCAGATCCTGTGCATCGGCTGAGTCCCACTCGAGGTCCAGCCCAAGGTGGCCTGCAGCACGGAGCATGAGCAGGACAGGAGCTAAGGACGATGATTCCAGTGCAGGTGGTGTGGTCACTCCTGTCTATCCCTGAAAAATGTCATCTGCTAAAGACATTTAACATTTTAAAAACTGTATGAACTTTACTGTTTCTAAAAATATCATGCCAGCTTCGCCGCTAAATAAAACTTCCCTTCCAAAGATGAGTCAGACGCATTTTGCATCAATGGCTCCACATACTCGAGAAACTGAGTAGCTTTTCCAATGGACTTACTTGTGGTGAAGACGTTTTTCCATGTAGAGCTCCAGTAGAGCTCATTTCTAAGAAACTTCCAATTTTCTTGGAGTAAGATGAAGGCTTCGAAGTCCGAGAAGAAGGATGTCTTCTTGCTCCAGGGTGACTTCTGAATCCTTGTCAAAACTGGCTTTTGGCCTTTGAGATCAAACGTTGCTCTATCCAGTCTCAAACATATTTCTTTTTTTCTCTCTTTACCCAGTGTTTGTTAACTGATGCAAACTGAGTGCCTAGCATTTATCTTCTAAGACACTTCCAAGTGGTGTTATTTCCATTTCCTCATCTCCTACCAAGTATAAGTTTTTTCAAAATAAGTCAGTCCACAAAGAAACATTTGTAAGTGTATGATGATTATTAATTTCCTTCTTGCACTGATAAGTTTCCCAGTGACTCTAGGGCTCCATAGTAGACAGATAGCTTCCCTGTCCGATGGTGTGGGTGCAGGTTAAATATTGCATGTGTGGCTTCTGTCATCTGAGTCCAGCATAATGTCACATGGATTAACTGTTGGTTGATAATATTTTGGAAAACTGAAGATTGTTATTGCTGTTATTTAGATCAAAATCTGAAATGTCATGAAAAACACTCAAAAGGAGCAAGTCATAGGGAGGGAGAAATGAAAAACTTCTTTTAATTTTCAAAAGATTATTTAATAATTTAGTTTCCAGCTGGTCAACTCAACCAGGACCATTAGGACTTCAAACCCATCTGAGAAGCAATTGGGGTCATAAATTATAAATGGAAATAATAAAATAAATGATTTAATTTCCCTTCCCAGATCATTTTTGCTGTAACATAGGGGTGTATGGTGATTCCAAACAAATGTAAAATAAATTAACTTTGACACACTCAGCAGCTCTTCCAGGGCCATCGGTTTACACCCCACTTACTATGACATTATACTAACTTCATTTCTACAGCCCGAGTTAACTAAAATAAAGCAAGGTGATTAAACAAACACACATGTTCTAGGAACCCCTCTCTAATGAAGTGTGACTAGTGTGATAGTGTGTGTGCATGTGAGCAGTTCTGGGGTGCTTTCCATGCCTGTGGGGCACCCTATGGTTTTCCCTTTAGAATTATTAAGACAGATATCTACTACCTCAATCAAGTTTTCTGGGGTTTGGTTTTCCTATAGTTAAAAAGTTATATTCTATTATTTCTGACTTCTGGAATCTTTCAAATCCAAATGCAATTTCACACTTAAAATCTGCTTTTCTTTGGTTTCTTCACCTAAAATTTTTGTCTCCCAGAATTTTTCTGTTGGCTTTTTCTTTTTCCTTAGGTGAGCTGTTTGTTGTACGTACAAGTACATTGTCCCAACAGGCCAGCAAAATGTACGTTTTCCCTAGTTTGTGTTTTTGTTGTATTCTTTGAATGCAATAATTCTTTTGTTTTGAAAACAAATTATTTTTTCACATCTTGTGATCCAATAGATATACTGAATTAGGTTAGTCTATCTATTTGTAGGCAGTTATAGGGAAAGACTCGAATGAAGATGTGTGACTGAGTGCATTTAAGCAGAACCCAGGCCATAAATGCAAATAATCGGCATCTACAAATAATTTATGCAATGGTTATAGAAATCAGTTAACAGAAATTTTAAATGGTGACAATTGCTAAGCAATGCCTCAAAACTAATGGCTTGTGGCCATCAGATGTACGAGTTCATCTTCATAAGGAAAACACATGGGATAAGAACACAGTAACAGAAACATCCCCAAATCATTGAGAAGAGAAGACACACCTTAGCCAGGTTTCAAGTTCATCGCTTTACTCACTAATCCTTCCCACACATTTCCTCTTGAAATTTTAACATCTCTGGGAGGCTTTCTAACCTGCTTCTCCCTGTGGATTCCAAGATAACAGTGTGATAAAAATAACCAACTGCTCTAGTTAAGTGATGAAAAACATCAGCATCATGAGCTACTCTTCTCAGATCTGTTCCAAGTTTTTCATGGAAGTCAATATGGACTCATGCTGTCTGGCCATAAGGAGGTCAGGCAGCAGCTTCAAGGGTTTCCCGTGCTCCTGGGTGTTCTGAGGGCTTGCTCCTGCTCCTTCTTTCTTTGGCTCACCTGGCCCTCTGATCTTGTACCATAAGTCCCCATCAACATGAAGGCATTCCATAGCCTCCCTCGCTGGCTCCCTTCTGCATTCTTGTTGTGACAGAAAACATCTCAGCAGGGTCCTAAGATATATCTTCAAATGTTCATGAATACTAAAAGCAAACATAACAGAAATCTTCACTACCTACTCCGTGTTTATAACAAGCGTTGCTGCCCTCCTGGGACACGTGACTTTGCTGTGGAGTCGAGTTTTTGTCAGAGACGGTTTCATTTGCTTGGTTACCTTACGTTATTTATGACTAGGTCTCAGTGTTGGAGCTTCTCCCTTATGAAAGCTGACTGAATAGACATTAGAAACGTTAGCATTTGTTTAAGACGTCATTAGCTTTTAGTTTTAATGATGTTTTAAGAACCTATTGTTCCTAACAGGATTGTTTTGAAATTAGGATTGGTTTAGTATAGAGTAACACTTTTATCAGGCTTCTCTCAGAACAGAAATCATACCGGCCACACACTCTCTAGTCTGCTGTCTGACTCCAGAGTATTCTTGTGTCAAGTCCAGTGTCTGAGACCAGACACTGCCCTCACACTATGACGAGAACGTGGTTAAGTCCCAGTCCCATCCCAATAGGCCATACTGGGACCTTAGTCCACCGTAGACCACTAGATGGTCAGTCAGTCAGAATGTGGAGCATGCTGCAGAGTTGGAAGAGCCTTGCATCAGACAGCGGAAGTGCTAGTTATCCACTGAGTCCATGATAAACTCTTTCAGGTTTTACAGTTGAAATGCAAGAACTCTAGCGATCTTTTCTTTCTTTCTTTATGTTTTAAGTGAACTTGATTTTATTTTTATTTTTTTTAAAATATGTTTTCATTGATTTTTTGAGAGAGAGAGGAAGGAAGAGAGATCTAGAAACATTGATTGAGAGAGAGAAACAATGATTGGCTGCCTCCTGCACGCCCCCTACCTGGGATCAAGCCCACAACCCAGGCATGTGCCTTGACCGGGAATGGAACCGGGACCTCTCAGTCCATGGGAAGATGCTCAATCCACTGAGCCACACCGGCCAGGCTTTACGGCTACCAATCTTTTCTTAATTATCTGATAGTATAGATTAGTATAAAGTCAACTGGATTCATTTAATGTTCAGGCTATGTGACAACAATCAAATTACTCTACTTATTTGACTAGACTTTGATGCATTTATCAAATATTCATGTGTCATGCAAACACAATTCTTTAATAATCTTGCAAGCAAATCCTATTGCTTGGGACAGCATCCGAGAAGTTGTTACACACAGTTACTCATTTTCAGTTTGCTGATAAACAAAGACATAAAGCTCACTGCTCCCAAAACATTGGGAGCACTTTGATGATTAAAAGGTCTCTCTTCTATTGAGTGATCATCTGCTTTCAATTAGCTTATACCTCTTGCTTCTAGATCTTTCCTTTGGTGATTTAAAGTATCAGTCAGCCTTCTCTTCCACCTGGCATCCCTTAAAATATGTAAAGAGAATTACTAGGTTCCACTCTATTCATTTCCATGTGACACATCCTCTGGCCTCAATGCTATCAGTGACACAAACTGGAATCTGGACCCTTCACCATGAAAACTGGTTGCTGAATAGATGCTGGTTGATTGATAGTTGCTCCTGAGCACCTAAGATACACAGGATCAAATGCTTTCTGCAACTAAAGACACATTACTGCACATACACATTTTATATTCATTCATTTATAAGAATCTTCAATGCAAACAGAGAGACCCAGAACTGAAACAGGTGGAAGACAGCTGCAGCTTGTCATATCTTCTGATGATGTGGTCACAGCATTGACTCTTGCTGGAGACAACTTCACCCTCAAACATTTTGGTTTTGTTAAATTCTATCACAGCAGACCTCTCCCACTTTATCTTTTGAACTCAGATGGGAGAGCAGGCAGCTATCTGTCCCAACTATGTAAACAGTACATGAAGCACCTCTTTTTCCTGTTGCCCTCAGGGTGGCTGCCTTGATCCCTTCACTTAATTATATCCTTTTAATGAGGGAGGGATCTGCTTTCCAGTGACAAGAATAGCAATGTACGTGTGTGCATCTCACACCTTTTCTGAAGCGTTTCTCCTTTTCATTTGACAATTCTTTTCTCAAATATCTTAAGTCCATCACATATCAGGATTATGAAACCATAAAGTAACAAGCTTTTCTCCCAATCTGTACCTGTTCTGTGTGTATCCATATTTTCTCAGTTTAACTTTGATTGTTTATGCGTGCATAACATGCACTGCTGTGGGAAAAACAAAAACAAAAAACACAACTTCTTTTGTAGAAGCTCAAGGTAGATACATTTTTTATGTACATTGGTAAACCACTCCATCTAATCTTTGCTGTGGCTGAATGAACTGTCAGCTTTTAATATTCACTCCTCTTGAAAAGCAGCACACTGTATCTGGTGAAGATCTAAGTAAATCTTGGATTTACGACTGGAATAAATTGATGTATGCCTTTTCAAGGATACTCATAATACTATTAATGTTTCAGTAATGGTGGCAACTCATTTGCAGTATAGTTTATTTGCATCCAGAGATTTAAAATTCCGGTAGGGGAAGTGCTGCTTTTTGCTCATTACTTCTAGCAGAAGTACAAATGTTGCATAGAAAAATGTCCCCATGATCTAATTCTATACAAAACAGTGATCTGCTTATTTGTGTGATCTGAGCATGGAAGGGAAATCTTCATATAGTGAGCCAGTTACCCAGCACTCTGAAAATTACATTGGCCATTCTTCCCATGAGACCAGAATGAGCATGAATGGGGTGATCTGTAGCTGTGTCTACATCTTGCAGTTGGTGATGTCTCCCCCTTCTCTGTGTACATGCTGTTCTTTTGTCTTGTTGAGTTTTGACCAGGTCCCAGAGGAGTAACCACGGAAGCACGCATTCTGAGAACCCCCTGAGTGATAGGTCTATGGGATGTCTAAGTGCTTCTCAATAACTGCCCATTCACACCCCATCCAATATGGCAGCCACAGTTCTCCTCACCAGGGCTTTGAAGCTGAGACAGTACCCACTACATGCAAAAAGGGTTGGCTGCCTCCCAGATGAGCTTCCTGAACTGACTGATATCTTCTCATCATCTACATTTGCAGCAATTAACTCAGGCATTTCTAAAAGCTTCCTGCCTGCAGCTTCATTTGAATTCCTATCTTGTTTAAGCCGGTCTTCTTGGAGACTTTTCTGAGAGCATTTATTTCTTCTTCCATCTGGCACCCTTAAAATATGTTACTAGGTTCTTTGAGCTCCTTGACTCACCTCAACAGTGCTCTGCTCCATCTCTCTCTTCCTGCTCTCTAAGACTTGCCCTCTCATTCCTGAAGAGGGGTTCAGAGAGGAAAACCTTCTCTATCTACAAACAGACCCTATAACTGAAGCAGAGGGAAGAGCACATCCCCAAACAGTTAGTGAAAGAGAGGGAGGTGAAAAAGCAACGGGCTTTGGTGGGAAAGGCCCAGCCTCAGGTCCTGGGGAAGTCCTAGGCGATGGTGCTGGCCAGCTTCCACTGACGGTGTCATGCTCCAGACAGGAGGGTGTAAGAGACATAAAAAGATGCATGTAAATGATGGGTCAAGAATGGGAGAGTACAGATGGCCACCCCTAAGGAGTTCTCAAAATATATACATTGGCGAGTTTTCTCCATTGAATGTTCAGTTCCCCACATTCAGTTTCTTCAACTAAATGTGGCCCAGGTACAAGCGGTTCATACTTTGCAGAGCTTGGTTTCCTTTGCAAAGGCTCAGATGAGGGTAAAAATCCATGCAGTAGTCACCTAGACCCAACGGTCATGTTTATTGTGATGGGATGTTTTGAAACTTTAATCTGTAGCCTGTGGATCTTTGAAAATTGCAAAATACATACTTATTTTTTAAGTTTGAAGACTCATTCATTACACAATCGAAAGTGATAACACTACAACCTTTGTTGTTTCTGGAGATGGTCTGTGGTTGTTCGTGCTGCTAGCTTCTTTGTACATATATGTGTGCACATGTGTCTGTGTTTGCCATTCTCTCTGATTCTCTTGATAAACTCCTTCATCTGTTATGCTTCACTCAGAACTTCATACATTCAGATATTCATAAAATAAAGGGAAGAGATAAGTCTATATAGTAGTAACACTTTTGATGAACGCATCATGGTAGGGCTCTTATTGGACAATTTACTGAAATAAATTAAAATTATTTGGGCTACATATTCCTCATGTAACCTGTGAGCTCACCCACTGTAGGCCTTGTATTTCATTCTTACTTCCATCTCCTTACCCATCATTAGCCTGGCCCTGCTGGGTGTCCGATGAATTTAGTAAGTGAAATGACCCACATGGGGGGAAAATGAAGACCCACAAATCTCTCAGTTACTTGGATTAATACTGAACTTTTCCTATTTCCATTATGTAGACAGAGAAAATAATTCACAAAGTAAAAAACTTCCACATTTTTACCCTACTTTAAGAAATAAAAAGATCTCAAGGTTAATAAAGAACAAAGTCTACTTCACACTAAAGTAAAGTAGAATTCCTAAAATAATGGACTCACCAAAAAAACCACACGAAAGTGTTGTTTCTAAGATGTTAGAAACCAACCTAACCTCTGCAGGAGCCTGTGGCAGGAATCTTAATTGTTTGAGGTTTGGGAAAGGTGAGACTCAGAGCCACAAGGATTTGAACTTAACAGTATTTAGTTCACTGAACTGCCAAAATGTAAACAGCCCAGAGGGGAATTTGGTCCCCAAATGCGATGTGACCTGGGACAAAAGACAGAAAATGAATTTGCCATAATTCCTGCCTAGTTCCACAATCCCTTCTGATTTGATGATATGCTTGGGTGCCACTGAAAATCACACCAGCAAAGCCTTTGCCTGACAGTGGCTGCAGTCTCCGGTCCCCATGGGTTTCCCGTGATGGTTGCTGCTGCCCGTTTGTTCACCCTCAGTTCTTTGCTTTGACACAATCAGACAGACATCGCACCAGCATGTCCCGAGCTCTGTGGTTGGTTGTACGTTCATTAACACGTGGTGTTGCTTCAGTGGTCCCAGTTATCATATTCCAAACAGAGGACAGTATGTGTGGGGACATATTTCTTCACTAATAAAGAAAAGAGTGGGGGGACCCCTAAGCAGGCAGGTCTGAACAGAATCAGCTGGTGTTTTCCTCTTTCACATTACTGGGGACCCAGAAATGAGGAAACTAGAGGGAAAGTAGTTAATCCTCTACCCCATTTCATCTGCACACATTTTACAGATATCCTTTCAGATTTACATGTGGATTTTAGTTTGGGGCTACTTAATTTTTAAAATTTGTATTTTGGTTCTTCTTTCAAAAATGTTCTAAGATGTCTTGTAAAGATGCTTAAAATGAAACATGGTGAGCTAAATTGAAGGAAGATAAGGAAGAAAATCAGAGCTTTTTGTGGGTCAGCTGTAGAGGTGGACACCACACAACCAGGTGAGCTGCTTTGGTGAGTCAATCACAGGTATGTCCAGGTGTTGATACCTCCAATCTTTGACCCTCTGGCTGGGAGCAGTAGCATCCAATGATCCTGTGAGCTTTATAACTGCTAACATTTCCTATGTCTACTTCCATGTGAAAAATGTTGGAAAATTCTTGTTTAGAGCATGGCACCATTACAAGTTAGATCCTAAAGGCTTGAACTATGACAAAGTATTAAATAGCCACAGGTGACTGCTCTAAAGATGGCCATTGTTCCAAGCAGTAGTGCCCAGACAAAGGGCAAATAACTCAGGACAGCCCATGACCACTTTCAGAATATTTGGTCTGTGCAGCTCTTTACAGCCTTTGACAGAGCCCTACATTCCTCAACAGCATGCACAGGTAGCAAACACAGGTACTAGACACAGAAAACACACAAAGGCAGCATGCACACACCATCCTCCACCCTCCAGGTATTATTTCTGTCTGTAGAAGCCCTGAACCTTCTCAGTGGGCCTGCAGGCTGCACCTTATTTGGTCTCACACTATTCTTTTTACATCTTTGCATTTGGGAATTGAAAGAGGTGGGTTTCTCGCGTAAGATGTGCCTTCCCATCTAACAGGTGTTCTGGGCTCTTAGGTGATGCTGTCTAAGCTCTTGCGTACTATACTTGGGCCCAGTCCTTGAGAATAGCACCATTCTGTAGATCAGACCAAGGTGAGGTGAGAGTTCAAATCTAGTAAAGAAATGGGTCTACCAATACTACTTTTTTTTTTCCATTTTTTTTTTTAATCCTCACCTGAGGATATTTTTCCATTGATTTTCAGAGTGGGAGGGAGAGAGGGAGAAAGAGAGAAACATCGATGTGAGAGAGACACATTGACTGGTTGCCTCACTCATGACCCCAACTAGGGCTGGGGATCAAACCTGCAACTGAGGTAGGTTCCCTTGACTGGAATTGAACCCACAACTCTTGCCATAGAAGCTTCACCTGATTGTGAGCAAACTACAGGTCTACCAGGCCACCTTTTCCTGTGAGGTGGTCGGATCCCGTTCCAGGTGTATCTCTGCATCTTATCTCTGCTTCAGAAACCCACATAGCCCCACAGACCACTCTTGCTTCTTACTTTGTATCTTTCTGCTATGGAATGAACATTATACACCCCTCCAAGTTTATACATTGAAACCTAATACCCAGTAGGATGATTTTAGGAGATAGGTTCTTTGGGAGGTGATTAGGTCATTCTAATCAGGGGAGGGAGCTCCCTCGCCCCTTCCTCCATGTGAGGACCCAGTAAGAAGACACCATTTGTGAACCTGGAAGTAGGTCTCACCAGACACTGAATCTGCTGATGCCTTGATCTTGGATTTCCAGCCTTCAGACTGTGAGAAATTAGTGTGTGTTGTTGATAAGTCCCTGGTCTGTGGTATTCTGTTACAGCAGCCTGAATGGACGACGACAATTTCTATCTGGATGTTTCTGATACTGAATTCAGTATATGGAACATGATCAAACATGCATTCCTCTGCAGAGACACAAATTTACTTTCATGTGAGTTAAAGATGATTCTTTCTCTGTACATCTAGAGTACTTTGAAGATACTTTATTAATTGCCTTGCATCTTACATTATAATGGACTGTTTATATGTCTTTTTGCCCCAATAAGCAATGAAGTTCTTAGGCATTCTGTCTACTTTTTAAAATTCTATGTCTTTAATATAGCTTCTGCTATGTAATTCCTCATGAAATTTTGTCAAATGAAAACTTGAACCAAAAAGTGTTGCTCTGTTTTCTTAATTCCCCTTCATGATAACCACTAGCATTTGTAACTTCCACAACACGTGCAGGAAGTAGTTCCAAATGCCGCTGATGTGTGGCTTTCAATCCTCATCATAGCCCCAGGAGTACAAAATTATTATTGTCCCCATTTTTCCTTTCTCTTTCTTTACATGACAAAAGCTTCTGCAGACAATGGTTAAATTGTATAATGGATATGACTTGATTCAGAGACATGAAATAAGTAAGGTTAAAAATAGATCCTTACATGTGATTAGATATTTGTCCAAACCCATAGGATATACGATACCAAGAGTGACCCTACTGTAAACTATGGACTTTGGGTGATGATGATGTGTCATTATAGGTTCATCGGTTGTAACAAATGTACCATCTGAGTTAGCATGTTGATAGTGGGGGAGGCTGTGCATGTGGGGGGCATATGGGAATCTCTGTTACCTTTCCCTCAATTTTGCTGTGAGCCTAAAACTGCTCTAAAAAGTAAAATCTATTAAAAATAGAACTTTATAATCAGCTGTTAGGATAATGCAGATGTTTTTGTTCTTACTAGAATCTCCAGAGATAGTTGTAAGAATAAATGAAATCACTTTTGCTGAAAACACAGAAATCCTCTGAACCAGAGGCATTCCCACAAAGGAAATGAAATATAAGACATGTATAGTTCCACAACAATGGAGCAATAACAATAAAAACAATAGCAGTATTCTGAGTCTGGAATTCCTAACCTTAATCTATGTGTAATTGCATCTGTGTGATTTAATATGCTTTTTTGAGCTACTGCCAAGATCATTTCAAATTTGCAATTTGAAGCCTCAAGACTGAATTCTCTTGCTTTAAAAATATTGCAGTCTTAGTCAAAAAGAAAAGCATCAAATTTGTATCAGTAATACAGTGGCATTTAGGGTCAAAAAAGAACTGGGGGGAATATTTTAAATTCTTTAAAAAATAATGCTTCAATATTTTGAGCTTTTTATTTCCAATACTGGGTTATTTAACTAGATCCTCATTTTTGGGATTGCTACTTCTTAGATATTTCTGTAATTTAAGTCCCAGTATTGCCTAGCTCTAGTATTCTAATTTCTGATCTTACACCTATTCAAATCACTTTCTTTCACAATATTTTACTTATATTCCAAGGCCTCATTAAAATTTACCTCTTCCAAGAAGGCCTTCCTGACCACTACAACCATTTTTAAGCATTTCTACTGTATTTGTATCATGCCACCTAAAATATATCTGGTCCTCCCACCAGGTAGGTGGGCTAGTCTAAGGTAAAGCTATTTTGTTACAGATTAGCTCTATTCTTTTGGGCTACGCTAAGGTAAGGATTATAATGATCTTGTATCCTCACAATACCCAGCACTTTGCTAGACACAGAACTTACCAGACACTTGTTTGGTTCCCAGAAACAGCATCCCAAAGACAGCAGTTTATGCAATGATCTATTATTTTCTTGTACTCCACATACCTCCAGGTTGCCTCCACACCAATATCCTCTATTCTTGACTACTTGTCTCCAAGGCTGCAGTCAACTCTATTTCTGCACATTCCTTCCAATGTAAGGTTTACTAGATGTCAGGCACAATATGACCCTTTACATATGCTGACTGATTAAATGCTTTCAACACCCCTAAGATAAATTATTATTCACCCCATTAGAGATGAGGAAACTGAGGCATGAGCAAGGCAGCTGGGTTCCTTAGACCACTCAACTAGTTAGTGTAGAATGAAGACAGAACTCAGGGAATGCCAACTCCAAGTGCAGTGGCAGCAGCAGCTTTTGCATAAGGGTTTTCTTAAAAAAAAAATTTTTTTTTTCCTTTATTGATTTTAGAGAGAGAGGAAATGAGAGGGAGAGATAGAAACATTGATGAGAGAACATTGATTGGCCTCCTCCTGCATGTCCCTTACTGGGGATAGGGCCCCCAACCTGGGCATGTGTGACCGGGAATCGAACTGGCGACCTCTTGGTGCATGCACGGGTTGATGCTCAACTACTGACCCACACCAGCCAGACAAGGGTTTTTGTTTTGATGTGTTTATGGCTGGCTGTTTGTCACTGTCGTGTGTGTGTTCATGGGATGGCGCACACAATGAATGGGTGTCTGGCCCTGATTCTGGAGTCTATAACCTGAGTGCTCCTGGCACATCTTTTAGTTCCTCTAAAGCTTAATTCAGATTCAGTATGTGATTCCATCATCTTATTGGAGGAAAGGCCGCAAAGAGGGATGCATACACAATTGTGTTATGATGATGATGATTAGATGATGATGGCAGAACAAGGACATTGATTTTCACATTTATTACTGCTTTACATCAAAGATACAGTGTTTTGTGCATGTGTGTTCTTCTAGCTGTTCAATAAATGCTTGTTGATTAGATCATTGGACAGTCACAGAAGTAGATCCTGATTAAACAACACTGTATCATAAGAGAAATGGTATCATTTTTGAGCATTATTTCCTCTTTAGAAAAAAAATTAACAGACTTAGGTTTGGAGGACAAATATAATAAAATGGGATGTTTTCTTTTTAGCAACAAAATTATACTTGAATTATAAAACCCTCGAGGCATGACCAGTTAACGCAAGGACCATGAGTAAGAGTTTCACTCTCCTCATTACATAAAATGCCTGTCTCCTTTGCCTGTGATCCTAGCACACTAAGACTGTCCAGCTGTGATTTTGCAGAACCTGGATTCCTGCACTGTGTTCTCAGTCAATGAGGTGGTCAGATCAGGGCCCCATTTCTATCAAAGGCTGCTGTGGAAAATGAAGCTGCAGAGACTTTATAACTGTACAGGGCACCTGGCTCCAGGAAACAATTTGTGACTTGGGTTCCACCACAGCCTGTCCACCCACTGCCTTCCTCATTTGCTTGTTTTCTGCTTTAGTCAGAGTTGTGTCTTACTATTATGACCTAATGGCATCGTCATTTTTCCAAACTTGCCAGAACTTTCTGAAAGTAGCCACTCTGCTTCTTGTTAGCTGGCCCTCATTTGAGGCATGTGTGTCAGAGCTGGGATCAATGAGTCACACTTGCTGATCATAGGGGAGATTTCAGCAGAGGAAGAGGATGGGGAAGGCCCCAAGCTCCCTTCCTAGAAAAAGCTTCAAGACAAATGCAGATACAGATGTTGGCTGACCAAAGGCTTAAACCACATTGACCATTTCTTTTGACACTTTCTTTTCCTTGGAAATCCTAAACTAGGCACATGTGCAGTGTAATTCGTTTCTTCCAGTTCCACTTTCCAAGCCTGCACCAGGAGGTGGGGCTGAAGTGGGAAAAAACAGAAGACAGTAGAGCTGAAATGTTTCACACTAATAAATATGCTCAAACTTCCTGGCAGTTTTCATTGTCTTGGGGTCACAGGTCCTTAATATACGGAGAGAAAGCTCTATGTCCTCTGCTGTCTTCCTCAACACGGCTTTCTGAACTTGTGTTGAAGGAGGCCCAGGGCCTCTGACACAAAGTGGGTCTGTTTCTGAGAAAACAGCCCAACTGTAATTTGGGAGAGCTGGTCAAGGCATCACTGACCCAGGGCCCACCAGCCACCAAGAGATGGCGTCGCTCTAACCTGGGCTCTGTTTCTTAAAGTCCTTGGTGTGGAATCTGAAATGGTCGAGGACAGTAGGAAAGTTAAACTTCCATTTTGAGAGCAGTGCCAAATGACATGCTGACTTTGAAACAGGGTGGATTTCTTTCCACCCTGAGTGAACATAACAAAGGACCACAGTCTGGTGGTACTTAAACAACAGAAATCTACTCTCACAGTCTGGGAGGCTGAAAGTCTGAGATTAGGGTGTGGGCAGGGCTGGTTTCTCCTGAGGTCTCTCTCTTTGGCTTGTAGATGATCATCTTCTCCCTGTTTCTTCAAATCGTCTTCCATCTGTGCATGTCTGTGCCCTAATCTCCTCTTCTTATAAGGATGCCAGTCATATGGGGTTAAGGCCCATCTAATTAATAATAACAGTGACCTCATTTTACCTTAATCTTCTCTTTAAAGATCTTATCTCCAAATATAGTCACATTCTGAGATCCTGGGGGTTGGGATTCAACATATGATTTGGGGAGGGAAATTAAATCAGTCCATAACAATGTATGTCTATGTCTATATTTCCATTCCAAAGATCCAGGAAGTAGTACTCAGTTAATTGTTTAGGCAATACCCTTCTAAGCCATATATAATCCTTTACTGTTATTTAAACATTTTGTGTTGGTCTTCACATATTGGCTTACGAGGTGATGAGCTGTTTGATGGCTAGTTTTTATTTCTTCTCTCACAGTTTCCAGCACAGAGCTGGGCACATACTAGGATCTCACTTAACACTTGGGATTCAAACACTAATCATTCTAGTTTTGGCACATTGTCATTCTCTAAGTTTTCTGAGACCTTAATCTGTGCTCTGGCTTCTCTTGAATGAGTAAGTATGAAATAACTGAATGGACCTGACATCTGATGCAATACTGAAAATGTGCAAAAGGCATATAATGAAGGCTTGCTGAATGACTTCTTGTGTTGAATTAATTATACTCTTCTTTTCTAACCGACCTCTGTCTCTGTATCAAAATCTCTACAGAGCCAAAGTGATCTTGAGAAAGAAGAACAAAGTTGGAGGTATAACATTACCTGATATTAAACAATAACACAAGGTTATAGTGATCAAAACAGGATGGTCCTGGAGTAATAACAGACACATAGACACAGAACAGAAAGCCCAGAAATAAACCCACACAAACATGGTCATTTAATGTATGAAAAAGGAGGGAAGAATATATAATGGGAAAAAGACAGTCTCTTCAATAAGAAGTTTTAGAGGTGTTGGCAAAACTGGACAGATAAATGCAAAACAAAAAACAAAACAAAACAAAAAAACTGAACCACTCTCTTATACCATATACAAAAATGAACTCAAAATAGATTAAAGGCTTAAATGTAAGACCAGAAATCATAAATATCCTAGAAAAAAATAAAGGCAGTAAACTTTTTGACATCAGGCTAGGAAATATTTTTTAGATACGTCTCCTCAACTAAGGATAACAGAAGCAAAAATAAACAAGTGGGACTTTATCAAACTAAAAAGATTTTGCACAGCAAAGGAGACCATCAACAAAACAAGATGGCAACCTACTGAAAGGAGAAGTTACTTGTAAATGACACATCTGATAAGAGGTTAATATCCAATATATATGAAGAACACATACAACTCAACATAAAAACAAACAAACAAATAATCCCATTAAAAGTGGGCAAAGGACCTGATTAGACATTTTATCAAAGGGGACATACAGATGGCCAACGGACAAATGAAAAGATGCTCAACAACTCTAATCATCAGAAAAATGCAAATCAATACCACAATGAGATATCACCTCACACCTGTCAGATTGGCTATCATCTAAAAGACAACAAATAACAAGTGTTGACAAGAATATGGAGAAAAGAGAACCCTCGTGCACTGTTGGGATTGCAAATTTGTGCAGACACTAAAGAAAACAATATGGAAGTTCCTCAGAAAAACTAAAATAGAATTACCATGTGACCCAGCAATTCTACTTCTGAGTATCTACGTGAAGAAAACAAAAGCACTAATTTAAAAAAGATATGTGCACTCTTATGTTCATTGCAGCATTATTCATAATAGTCAAGATTTGAAAGCAACCTAGGTGTTCATCGATAGATGACTAGATAAAGAAGATGTGGTACTATATACAGTGGAATACTACTGTATTTATTACTGTATTCAACCAAAAAAAGGAAATCTTGCCATACAACATAGATGGACCTAGAGGATATTATGCTAAGTAAAATAAATCAGACAGAGAGGGGAAAATACCATATAATTTCACTTATATGGGGAATCTAAATAATAAATAAACAAAACAAAACAGACTCATAGATACAGAGAACAAACTAATGGTTACCAGAGTGGAGGGGGGAGGGGATGGGAGAAAAAGGTGAAGGAGAATAAGAGGTACAAACTTCCAGTTATAAAATAAATAAGTCACGGGGATGTAACCTACAGCGTAGGGGATACAGTCAATAGCATCGTAATAATTGTGCAGTAACAGATGGTTACTAGATTGGTTTATCAGGGTGATCACTTCATAAGGTATATAAATATTGAATAACTATGTTGTACACCTGAAACTTATATAATATTGTAAGTCAATTATAGTTTAATTTTAAAAAGTAAAAAAGAATCTTGACAGATACTTCACAGGCGACCACTCATCCCTGAGGGTCTTCTCCACACACATCCACACAGACTCCTCCCTGAGAGTCACCTCTCCTGCCAAAGACCAGAATTTATGTCTCGCTTCCCATCTTAGTTGAGACTATAGGACTCTGCATTCTCTCACATTGGGCAAAATGATACATCCTTAGACCCCTTAGAGAAGAACAGAAATGAGACTGAGAGGGAGGCTTCTACAGGCTCAAATGACTTCATCACTGAAATCTCTTTTAAAAAATCTGTATATTGACATTTCTGGTGGAAATGATAAATGGTCCTTTGAAAAAAAGTTGGAAAATAGGACAAAATATATAGGAGGAAATCAAGCTTATTTATGTTTGCTAAACTTAGCGATAACTACTGTTGGTATTTTGGGGGTGGGTACCACCTAGCATTTGTTGCCATGGCAATGTGAGTAGACAACGCCATTTGTTTGTCAAGTCAACTAACATTTACATCATGGTGAGCAGCCTGCCTACTCAATGTGATATCCTGCTTTGTGTACTCAGCATTTCCAAGTAGTTTAAAATTCTTTAAAACTACAATTTTTAGTGACTACATACTGTTTTATCTTAATAATGTGCCAGAAGTACTTAGTCATTCTCTGAGTCTTGACCAATTCTGATGTTAACAGTTCTACATAACCAGAGTGAACATCATTGTACACAGATCTTTATATGTGTCATATTACATATCAGGGTGTATTCCCAGGAATGGAATTGCCCTTTCCACGAACATGGATGATTTAAAGTCTGTTATACATTGAGAAACTTTTTCTGGGAATCCTTTATCAATTTAGACTCCAACCAGGAGTAAATGAGCTTGTCAGTCTACTAGGGATTCTAGCAAAAATGGGGGTTTTATTAAAAGGAAGAACCAAAAAGAAAGAAAAGAAAAATTGTTGCAAATCTGTTAGGCAAAAAAATAATGTTTTAAGAATTTGAATTTATTTTCATTACTAGAGAGCTTGCGGGGTTTTTCCTTTGCTTTCCAGTCTCTGCATTTCTTTTCCGATGAGTAACACCTTGCAATTTTCCTGTAGGACATAATCTGCCTGTAATCCTTGTGGTATGTAGTTCCCCTGTTTCTTATATACCTTTTAGGTAATTTACAATGACTGGTTATTGTTTTTTACTTACTGGAGCTTTTTACTTTATCCAAGAGTTTGGAAGCCCAGAGTGGCACCTGGGCTCTGTGTTGGATGTAAGCACAGTGGGTCAGCAGTGGGCATTTGGGGCTGCGTCATGCTGGGTTGTGTGACAAGCCAGGGCCAGCACTCACAAAAATTAGTGATCAGAGGAGAAAGCTGGTACTTTTTGTGAGGTTGTCACTGATCCTGATTAGAAATCAAATTCATCAATACCTTTCTTATAATTTCTTTCATTGATTATCTTCTTGTAAAGTCTTTTTCTCTTGAGAAAATGTTCCTCAATTTTTTTAAATTGTTATTTTTAGTGTTTCAGCTTGCTACGTATTCTATTTAATTCTTCAATTTATTTCTATACGTGGTATGAATTAAGGATCTTAATGGCTTTTTCTCCCAACTAACTCTACAAATTTTTAAACATCATTTGTTGAATTAATTATCTCTCTTTGTCACCCACTTAATTATCTCTCTTTGTCACCCACTAAGTTTTGCCCTATTAGCATTTGCTTCTGGGAAAGCTAACCCTTTTCCATGATTAAAATATTTACTCTTCTGCCAGGACCTCAGAATTGTATTTTCTGTAGATCTAGCAGGGCTGGCTCTCCCTCCTTACTCACTCATATTTTTATATTGTTTATTCTTTAATCTGCCTTGGAAACTTGTGTTTCCTCTGTGAGTCACTCGACGGCTTATGAGGCTATGGCCTTGTCATCTGACAATAGATGAGAAAAAGTGGCCAAAGGCTACTGGTGAAAAACGATGTAGTCCTTGGGCAGAGGGAACCTTCCTGGACTGTCAGGGACACCTGGGCTAAAGCTGCAGAGAAAGTGAAACCACTGCTCAGGGGCCCGCCTTTTCTTTTGCTTTCCTAATTCTGAGGACCCATGGCTGTCGGATCTTCACCTGATACTTTATGATTCTTGCAGAATTCCTGGCTTCTGTCTCAGAGCAATCATGCTCTGTTTCCTAAACTTTGTCTAATTACTGTGGGGTTGCCTCATACTTCCAGCCCAGCACTGTCCAGTAGAAGTGTCCTGCCCTATGACCTGCACTGCCCCATACACAAGCCATAGGCCATATTGCAGCTGAAAAATGGCTAATGCAACTGAGTAACTGAATTTTGCTTACTTTGATTTGAGTTTTTTTTTTTTAAGTTTAAATTTAAGCTAGGCACATGTCTAATGGGTATTATCATATAGGTACACATAGTAAGAAGTTGATCCCTATTTAGCCACACTGTCTGGTCTCTGCAAAGAGCCTTTGACACATAATGACTTGTGGGGCTTCCAGAGGGCACTGACTGAAGAGGATATGCCACAAAAGAGACCACTTGGCCTGACTGACATTCAGGCACACACGAACCACAAATCCATCTCCAATACAGCCCATGGGGCCAAGGCCGTGTTTCCATCCATTCTCCATTTCTCCCCCATCTCACAGCTCTAACCTCCCTAAGCAATGACCTCCACCAACCAGGTTGCTAAATCAAAAATATTTCATCTTTATTTTGACCTTTAAATAGTGTTGGACTTGCTGACCATTCCATCCTGAAATGCCATCTAACTAGAGGGCTCTGACAAATGCTCTCCTGACCTTTGTCCTGTCTCCCTGGCAGACACCCCTCTCACCTGTGAGCAGGTGTGTTCCTCAGAGCTCTGTCGTGAGTACTGTGCTTCTCGCGAGATTTCCTCATGTGGTCTCAACTCCCCACACACATGCCTTTCCCCCACAGATGTCTCCACTGAAACCCAGACCTGAATGTCAACTACCTCCTCAGCATCTCCAGCCAGCGAGCTCAGTGCACAGTTCCAAGGACAAACTCTACCTGGGTGCTCCCAACATCCAGGGGCCAACAGGACTCATTGCCACTCATCGCACACATCTGGGTCCATCTTGAGTCCCTCTCTTCTCTGCCCTAACTTCTGCATCCGTCCTGGGCCCCCATCCTCTCTGTTTTCACATCTGGATCTATACTGGGTCCCTGTCCTTTCTGTCCTCACATCTGGACCTGTCATGTGTGTCCTGTCCTGGGTGGTCACCACCCTGCTCAGGCTCACAGCCTTGTGTCTGAGCACATACATGTGCTGTGCTATTTCTTTTCATGCCCTTCCTACTTCCTGGGATCCCCTACCATGGCCAATATAGCTTTTCACCTCCCCCACCAAATTCCAGTCCTTCTGAAGTCTCCCACTGCATTTAGGACAAGAAGAAGACTTTTTAGGGTGGCTCCCGGCCTTATAGGATCTGGTTTTGCCCACACGGTCATCTTCCCTGCACCCCACCTTCCTCATTCATCTTCTGCCTGGGCCCTGGGAGCCTGGAGGTTCCCACATACCCTGAGACTTCTGTCTTCCCTGCTTCTCCATCCTCTCATCTTACAGGTACCCTTCTGTACTCATGGCAGGTTCTAAACACAGGCTGCATCAAGGGTCAGTCTCCTTGCCACATTCACCCCCATCAGGGCTCCTCCAGACAGCTGGTTCCGTAGGACCCTGCTTAGATGACCAGGAATGGACAACCTTTCTTTTTTCTTTTTCCATGAGATTTGGTTTGGTTTGATTCAGAGACAAGTGCCCTGTAATAATTGCACCGTAGCTTTTTAAATAGTCACAGGATCTTTACACAACCCTAAAACACCTGAGATGTTTATAATCTGGGCATATTATGACAAGAATGGCCTGAAAGTGACATTTACAAGAAAAAGTTTTCAAACTTCAAATAACTTGATGATGCAATTCTGTCTAAGACATACTGAGTCATTATCGAGAAGCAGGTGGTCATTTGTTCACCTGCTCCTTCTAACTCACCCTCAGCAGATACTGAGCAGCCAAGATTTTTATGATATCCTCGGGTCCATCTGCAATTGGCTCCCTTCAAGTGGACTTTAGCTGATAACCACATGAACTTTATCAGAATAGGGGCTGCAGATCCACGCACTGGGGGACCTGCAGAAGTAGCCAGGAGGGCACTTGTAGGATGTAATGAAGGGGAGCCGAGCAAGCTCCATCAACCAATTCTGATTCAGACACCAAGTCCACCCAGGGCAGCTTCGCTGAGCCCCAGTGGGCAGAGAACCTTCTCCCTCCCTGTGGTAAGTTGGTCTGCTCAGAAACACCAAAGTAACTTCTGAATCAATGAGGAAAGATGAACCCTGCCGTGGGCATCTCTCCCTCCTGGGCTGGCCTCCCTGTACCTGTCACTATGGCGCCTCCATGTTGCCAGACCCTGCACGTTGCATTCCTACTTACTGTGCAACTACACCAGTTTGGGCCTAAACAGATTTTAAAATGTCAGCTTACTTATTTGGTCCCTGGGATGAGAAATGCAAGATTCTCAGAAAATGCCATGTTTGGCTTGGACATTGTCCTGGAATGTGGAATGGGACACACGCTAAATCCTCCTAGAGTATTACCAGGATTAAAAGAGAGCACAAAAAGAAGCGCTCGATAAACTCTGCTATGCTGTATTTCACCACGTTTCACTCTTGTTTTTATTTATCATCACAGTCATTATTAGAACCATCTGATTGCACTGTCACAGAGAAATTAAAGAGAGAGCGTGTGGAATCTGAAATAGGATCTTCCCCAAGATGTCAAAGCTGAGGAGTCCATGCAAATATCTTTCCCCAATAAAAAAGAAAGGAGTGAAGAAAGAATGAACTGCTCTTCAAAGGCATCGAATCACTGGCAGGACGACAGATGAAGGATCACTAAGAAAGAAGCAAACCCACTTAGGTTATGCTGGTTGGACTGACTGTAGAGACCTAAGTGTTCCCTATCCCGACTGGTGAGGACTCTCCAGGGGAGACACCCTCACCTGTGAACTGAGCTCCTGTATTCAGCACTGGCCAACCTCAGGGACAAGGACCCATGAATGGGGACTGCTGATGCCTGGCTGAGTCCATCTGGGGCTGCTGATGAACAGAGTTCACCTGTTTACCTGTTTACCTGCCTGTTCTGCCCACCTGGCACAGGCTGTGTGTGGCTACAGACAATGCCGGGTACCCTACCATGCCTAGAGCCTGGCTCCTCCACGCATCCCTGAGCCAGCAGTACGACCTCCATGAGAGCTGGTGAGAAAGGAAATGCAGAGGCTCAGGCTGGCCCCTGGCTGGACGAGTCAGCATTTGCTATGACCTGACATGAGTGATGAGCTCTTCAGCAGGTGAGAGGCAACACTTTAACCAGATTCTCATTGTGTCTCTCTCCTCACCATCAGGGATGCACCTCCTTGGGCCAACCCCGGAGCCCCCACTCCAACAATGGACCCCAGAAATATGATCATCTCCCCACCCAGTCACAGATGGCCTGTGGGGACTTTGTGTGAATTACATGGTGGCACCTCTGGAGTCCTGCTCCCCGTGGGTGATTGCCACCGTCCTCACCTGCTCCATGGCACCCCTGTGCAGTGCACAAAGCAACCCGTCTCCTCAGCCACCTTCACCATCTGCATCAGCTCAGCTGTTAAGTGCACGTCCCTGTTGATGACATGGACTTTCCAAACAGAGATTCTGCTATCTATTGATTTGCTTCTGTTTGCTCGTTCACATCTCACTGAGTTATGGTGCCAGGCACTGGGATTACCAGGAACAGAAGGAGAGAGCCCAGCCATATTGCAGCTCAGGGAGATTGTAAAAGCTCATGGAACCTGAGAAAGAAGCAACATTTGTGCACAGAATGGCAATGTCCCTACGTTTCCGCTTCATTCGAGATAAACATAATTGAAATCTGCTCTTACTCAGGCACATTTTCCATTTTAGGTAAGAAGCTATGAAACTGCATGCTTTAGGACTCTGTCCATTGACGCCATGTGAATGAGTCTGTGCTATCTGACTTCAGGGTTAGTGAGCAAGAGGCTTTTTTGGTGGCCAGGGTTTCTGGATTCAGATGCTCTCCAAAGCTCCAGACCAGCAGATTTTGCCAAAACAAAAGCTGCTGTATTTCACCTTCCCATCAACATTTCTCTCGCTCTTTTTTTTTTTTTTTTTTTTGCTCATCCACTCCTCTCCTGTTTCTCTGCCACACAAACAACTCCACTTTGTTGATAAAATGACTGCTTGGAAGAAACATCACTTTAGAAATGAATATTTCTCTTATTTTGTAATAATTTTATGTATGCCTCATTGTAATGGTCCCAATGATTTAGAAATTAATTTTGCTATAAGATTTCAGAAGTAATTAAAAGGGACAAGAAGACACTACAATGACTATATATTTATAACAGTGTTTTTTCCCTATTATCATTAGCCCTGAGTATTTTCTGTTTAGTTGCCCTCTCAAATTGTTAACGATTTCTAAACACTTATTCTCAATTTCTGAACATATCTCATCATAGGTCAGTTATAAACAGTTCACAGATGAACCCGTCCATGGATTTCACATTGTGTAGCACTGCCTTACAACAAGAAATGAAGGCTCAACACCCTCACGTCTTCACTTCCTCCTGTGCTTCTCTATTCTGAAGGCTTCCACTAAGACCTGCAGATCTTCTTCCATTGGGGCAAATTCTCACTTATCCTCTTAGCTTTTTACACATCATATTCTTTTAACAACTGGCTTTCTCCTGACCCTCACAAATGTCTTAGTCAAGGCTAGAAATAAAGACGTGGGAATGAGTCACTGAAATAAGGATGGTAGCTAAGTTCTCTGGAAGGGGAAGGAGGACAGCATCAGGCGATGGCTACAGTAAGAAGCTGAATGGGAAAACAGTGAAAGAGAAAGACACGAAAAAATAGTTACCATTATTATCACTGCCACCACGCTGATTAATAACCAGGTAATGATAACAGCATTTCGATATCAAAGGAAGATAGAATTTCAAAGAAGAAAGATCTGTGGTTATAGGAAGCAAAGAAATCCAAAAGGAGGAAAACTGAGAACACTTTTCTCTCTATAATGTATCAGTCCATGTAGTGACAGCTTGTGCTTCCAGATGTTAAAGAAGCTCACATCTAAAAATGAATGGGGGCCCCTACTGTGCAAAGCCGTCACATTTATTTTCTCTTACCTAAAACAAGTACACTAAAGAAAAGATAAAATTAATTACCCATCCTGCCTCTAAATAATTGTTTATGAACCTACCATTTTTAAAGGCTTCTTTAACTTTTCCCTTAAAAAAGAGAGAGTCAAGGTCATCCTAGAAAATGGATATGAAGTCAGAATGCCAGCCTTTGAGGCACAGAGGAGAGAAAGCAGCCCACGGTTAAGCGCACACTGATCATGCCGGAGTGTTTCAGAGAGGACTGGATAGATGGCTTTCAAAGCGCCTGCTCTACCTTAAACACTCTCTGAAAAATGATGATCCCTAACAGCTCACTGTTAACCCCTTTTCCTGGTGGTGGTTCATAATGGGAGATGAGATTCTTTATTTTATTTTAATTTTTTAAAATTTTTATTTAATGTATTGGGGTGACATTGGTTAATACAATTATGAAGGTTTCAGGTGTACAATTCTATAATACGTCATCTGTATATTGTACTGTGTGTTCACCACCCCAAGTCAAGTCTCCTTCCATCACCATTTATCCCCCTTTACCCTCTTCTACATCCTTCCGTCCCCTTTCCCTCTGATAATCAGCATACTGTCTATGAGTTTTTATGTTTTTTTTTTCTTCTTCTTAATCCCTTCACCTTTTTCACCCAGCTCCCCAATCCCCCCTCTCCTCTGGCATCCATCAGTCTGTTCTCTGTATCTATGAGTCAGTTTCGATTTTGTTTGTTAGTTTACTTTGTTCATTAGATTCCACATATAAGTGAAATCATTGGTACACGTCTTTCTCTGACTGACTTATTTCACTTAGCATTACTCTCCAGGTCCATCCATGCTGTTGCAAAGGTAGATTTCCTTTTTAAAAAAATTTTTTAATGAATGAGTAGTTTTCCATTGTGTAAATGTACCACAACTTTTTTTTAATCCTCACCTGAGGATACTTTTCCATGGATTTTTTTTTTTTTTCAGATAGAGTGGAAGGTAGGGAAGGAGAGAGGAGAGAGAGAGAGAGAGAGAGCGAAACATCCATGTGAGAGAGACATATCAATTGGTTGCCTCCTGCACAACCCCAACTGGGGCCAGGGATTGAACCTACAACCCAGGTAAATGCCCTTGACTGGGAATTGAACCATGACCTTTCAGTCTGAGGTCAAACCGGCCAGGGCAACCACAACTTTTTTATCCACTCATCTACTGATGGGCACTTGGGCTGCTTCCAAATCTTGGCTATTGTATAAATAGAGAAAAAAAGGTATTCTTGTATAAGAATGGGCTTGAATTTGCCCATGTGATCTATTTAAGCCTTTTAAACTCAACAGAAAACTGAATTAGTGCTATTTCCCATGTCTTAACATGGTATTTTCTCATCCAGCTGTGGGAGAATCTCTTTGTTGGGGAAATGAGAACAGAAATGCAGGGTTAAATGATTTGGGAGACTCTGTGTGTGGCTGAAAATATTCTCCCATGCTGGCATTCACTGAAAACACGTGCAACTGCCCCACAGGGGGCAGGAGGGCCAGAGAGCAGGGCCCTGCCTACCTGCAGGTGAGCTGCACCCAAGCTGGTGGCTGATAACTGCACCAAGTAGAAGTCAAAGTCAGAATATTCATGACTAGAATAAGGGAGGGTATGGCGAAGTTGGTGGAATTTGGTGAGATGTTGAACAAAAAATTTGGGGTAAGAGAAACCAAGGTGAGCAAATAAATAGAGGAAGATGCTCTTGAAGGGGGGGGGGGCAGGAACTAGCCTAGAATGGGTGCCTATTTAAGGTAGAATCCATTGTTTGTGAGTCACTTCCTTGGCCAGCAAAAATGAATGAGTGAATGAATGAATGAGTGAATGAATGAATGAATGAATGAGTGGTGGAGTTCACTACCAACATTAGCAGACATAACTGTGAGTCTATCTCTAACACAAAACAGGTCTTCTAACCTGAACCACTCAAGCCCTGGCTCCGGATTCTCTCCTGCCCATCTTCTACACCCTGCTGTATGTCTACCCAGAGCTGGAACACTGCTTATATAAAAAGCACATGGGATTTTGGTCTTAAAGTCCTGATTTCATGTTCTGGCTTCCGGTTTTCGATCCACAAGAACTTGACAGCTGTGTGAGCAACACCTTAACTTTACAGAATCAGTTCCCCTCACCTACAAAATGGAATAATAGTAAGTGTCCTCTTACCTCACAGAGTTGTATGAAGATCAGATAAAATCATGTGTGTGAGAGTGTCTTACAAACTGTGTGAAATGGTTCAAATGCTAATGACAGCCAACGACAGGTGGGGCCAGCTTGGAGCTAGCGTAGCTTCAGGAGCACTCTGAGGGCCTGGGAGTGTTAGGCCTTCCCCGGTCAACCTGGGTCATAGAGGAAGATGCTGTAAATGAGGAAAGGTTCATTCTATCACAAAGGAAGCCTGTTTAGGAACAAGCTATAGGTGACTTCATGATTTCTTAATTTCCAAATTTACTTCTTTTGGGATGTGAACCTGTGTGGCTGTGTTACTTTGCATTCACGGCTGGACATGCTGGCTCTTATCTTCCAGTTTATAATTATGCTCAGGAACTCTGGCTGTCTCCTAGTTCCTGAATACACAACCTCGAAAAGATGGCAGTTCCAGGAAAGAGCTATGCAAATCTCATTCACAGTGTCTTCAAATCGAGTCCCAGATGGGCTAACATCTTAGTTCTGGAAACAGTAGCCATACATGTCACTTAAGTGAGACACGCTGGTATTTTCCTTGTAATGCCAAGTAGAATCTTGCCATTGTAGCCACAAAGGCACAGAAAGTAACATTAATGCAGCTTCACACGCCACTGTCAGCACCGTCTCCGAGAACTTTCTGTTCCTGAGTCTTTTTCCTCCTGCGTACCCCAAGACCTACTGTGAGTGGGCGTGGCTTTTCTCAAATGGGAGAATTAGTCCCCCACTCCCTTACCCTTCATATAATGTATGGGGGGTGGCTTTCACTTTGTTGAGGGAACTCTGCAGACTGGGAAAGTGTATACGATGCACAGTGTGGCACATTTTTGCCCAGCCTGAACAGAGAGCCAACGTGAGGTACGTGTCAACACAATACAGAAGTCCCCTATTTGGCTGAGATGACAAAGGCCCACCATAAACAGAGGTAGGTGCTCTGGTATTCCACCCAAACCTGGCTGACTGATCTTTCAGTGAGTTTGCCAATAAATTTAACCCGTTATGTGTCACAATTCTTTCAAATTATGAAGGACCCTGGGCAGTATACATCCCTGTTTATTTCATGTGTGTGACATACAAATGAGACTCGAGATTGTAACCCAGGGATGGACGCTGTGCCTTCCCTTCTCCTCGTTGGAAAGGATGCCAGGTCCTGAACAAATGAGGCAAACTCAGGATAACACAGGAAAACAGGGTGAAGCAGGCTGTGGCTATTGCGATGCCTGGTGTGTGCAGATGCTGCATCGAGCTGAGAAGAGGAAGTGCCATCAATCCACAAAGTTCCATTGTTTTGCAACCTCTGCGCTGCACCGTGAAGGGGTTCGACTGGTCGCCTGGGTGATGGGTCAGGGAAGACCCTTTGGGGCAATGAGGAGAAACCTAACTCAAACTGGACTGAACACTGAGGGTGCTCGCGGCCTCACACATGGAATAGTGCAGGTGGTTCCCCAGGTGCCAGGTGTTCAGTGGCCTCTGCTCTGCAGTCCTGGATCCTTTCTTGCATGACTCACCCCTCGATGCTTTCTCCATCCCCCTCGTCCCATTGGCTCTTTTGGGTGGTGCGTCCAGAACCGAGCCACCACAGAGGGAGGGGGGATGTTATTCAAATGATGCCCTGACTGGTTCAATCCAAGCCATGCTCATCCTCGGTCGGGGCAGTTTCAAAGTGGTGAGAGCAGAAAGGGAAATCACGCTTTATAAACAAGCTCCTCTACCAGAGTCTTCTGTCCATTTCAGCAAGCAGGGTCTGCTCTACAGTAAGGTGTGCGTTGCATCCAAAATTGTACCTCTGGGGGGGGGGGGTTTGCAAAGACTTCCCTGCCCTCAATTTTCTCTCTCCTTGGCCTATTATGATGTCTGTCCAAAATATCCACCACTGGGGTAACAGCGTAATAGTAAAAGGAGAAACTTGTCAAAACATGTAGAAGCCTATTGTCAGCTATTGGTGTCCCGTTTTGAATTAGCTGCACAGAACAGACCCTTTAACCCGCAGAGACTCAGAACAAGACTTGAAGGGAGAATTAGAAGGAAGCACTATTTGAGGTGGGGGGTATCTGTATAGTTCAACTGCTCCCAAAGGTCATGCATTTGAGAAGGCTTTCAATCTTGTGATGAGGTCTCGGACTCTGCAAAGTAAGTGGCTGCTGCCTTATATGAGTGGTAGACCCACAGCAAAAAGATTGGAAGTCAGTTCAGTGCCCTTTCAACGTATTAGCTTTCAGAGAATACTAGCTCAAAGGAGAATTTTAGGACACAGAAAAGTGAGATTAAGAAAGGCAAATATATCCCTGGCCAGTGTTTCTCAGTGGTTAGAGCATTGGCCTGTACACAAAAATGTCGTGGGTTTGATTCCTGATTAAGGGCACGTACCTGGGTTGCAAGTTTGATTCCTGGCCCCTGTCAGGGCGTGTGCAGAAGGCAACCAATCAATGTGTCTCTCTCACATCTCTCTCTGTCTCTCCTCTTCTCTCTCTCTCTCTCTCTCTCTCTCTCTCTCTCTCTCCCCTCCCTTCCTCCCTTCCACTATCTCTAAAAATCAATGGAAAAAATATCCTCAAGTGAGGATTAATAAAAAACAATAACAACAAAAAAGAAATGCAAATATATACATGTTCCTCTTTCTCCTTTCGGCCAGGATCACACTGGGAGGCTGACGGGAACCAAGCCAGATTTCCCCACCAGCTTTCCCATCCAGAGGGACAGCCCCACTCATACCAGGAAGAAATGACTGACCTCTGAATGGGAGGAGGAAAGACTTACCACTAGGGACTTAGAAAATCTGTGTCTGGGAGACTTTTTACTATGCAGTGGTAGTTGTAGTTTTTAATTTGTCTGCATTAAAACATCTCAGACCTAAACTATAAAGCATTTACACAGTGCATTTATGTAACAACTTCTAGCTTAAGTTTGTATCCTGCCACGTGCTGGGAGCTACACACATTGCTATAAGAATTATGGCTTTGGTGTCTCATTCTGGCAACTTAGATAGTTAAATTATAAATACCTGCTTGTTGAAAAACATCTGTTGTACTCAGTGGAAAAGTGTATTTTTTTTTCCTAATCAATGTCAGTGGCTGGCCCATAAAAAGTCACAATATATAAGAAAGTGTCATAGATTTGGTTCCAGCAATTTAATTAATTTAGTCCATTTGGGAGCAGATGACAAGGCTTTTTTTTCTTTCTTTATAAACCTTCATGGATCCTCTTAAAATAGCACTGACACCAAGTGGCAGTAATTCAAATTGATGGCAGGTAAAGTTGTAGTTCAGGTCAAGATTTCTGAAAGATTCCAGGCGGTAATCAGCATTAATTCACAGGGATTTAATGATCCTCACACATAATAACAATAAACAATTCCAGGCATTGCCTTTTATTAGGGGATTAAAATATAGAGCTTAAACTTTTCAAACCATTTTTCTTAGTCCAGTCTCAGAATACTTAGGCTCAACGACGGATGCTTGTAGGCCAGACTCTGAGAAAGGCAGCTTGGATTTTTAGAAAACAAAACAAAAGCAGAAAACAAAGCATTGAGACTTAACCTTTAGTGAAAGATGCCAAAGGCGGTCCTTTTTCTCCCTAAGATTCTCCTTCTGAGGTCTGAGCACTCTCCTGGTCCTGAGTCTGTTTGGGGAGGCTGGTGATGGCCCTGATACTGGGGGTTGGGGGAGGGGGAGTGGCAGTGGTTACACTTCTTCTATCAGGCTCAGGGATTCCCAGTGTGTCCCTCCTTCCTCCATTCACCACCCTAATGTGTTTTTTGTTTTGTTTTTCCCCTGGAATATTTTAAGCTAAATCTAAGATTTCATAAGAACCTTTTTAAAAAAATGTCATCACTCAGCATTAATAACTTGTAAACATTTCTTCATGTTCTCTGACATGCTGTGAATTTAAGAGTGAGACCCCCCCCCCCCCCGCCAAGTCCCCATCACTCAGTTTCAACCATTATGAACACAGGGTCAACTATTTCACCTAAAAATCCCACACAATTATTTTCTCTCTCTCCAGGATTATTTTGAAGAAAATCTCAGACTTCATTTGTAAACCCTTCAGTCTGTGTCTTTGTCAAATAGGCCCTCTCTCTCTTAAAATATAACCAAAGTACCATGATCAAGAATAACAACAATTAGTAATAACTCAGTTATATTAAATACATATTACATGTAAATATACAATTCAAATACATGTACATATGTGTATGTGCAAGAGCATATGCATATGTTTACATCTAGTCGGCTTCTTTAAATCAGATCTCAACGCATTCTAAACATTGCTTCTGGTTGGCAAGTCTCATAAATCTTTCAATCTGCAGGTTTGCCTTTTTTTTTTTTTTTTTTTTTAATTTGCAATCACCAGATTCCTTATCCTGTAGCATTTCCCCGACCCTGGATTGTGGAGATTGCATACCCATGATGCTGTCTCTGGTCCCTGTGTGTGCCTGTGATCTGGCACGAAGATCACATCTGTGCTGCCCAGTGGAGTTGCCACCAGCTCGTGTGGGTGTTGAGCACTTAAAATATGGCTTCTGTGACGTAAGGAAATAAATTTTTGTTAGAATGTAATCCAATTAAATTAAATTGATGCAAATTTCGAAACTGACACTCTGTTCAGTTATTAGAAAGCTTTCAAGTATGATTGGAACAGCTTTGGTATACAAATCTACTTTTTCAACTGCAAATTTCATAAAATCTAAATACAGATTGTTTTTCTAATGTAGGTTTAACAACCAAAGTAAGATATCCTGTAAGTGTAAAATACTTAGTCTTTGTAAATAGGAATTCAAAGACTTAGAAGGAAAAAAATTTTCTAAAATATCTCTCTCTTTTTTTCCCATTGTTAACATTATCAAATTATATTTTGGTTACGAGTTAAAAATATACTGTTAAAATTAACTCTCAGCTATTTCTTTTAACTTTTTTAATGTGTTTATTAGAAAATGTAAAATTCCCATCTGGCTTTCATTATATTAAACAGCACTGATACAGAGATTTAATCAGATTAATGTTCGTTTGGTGAACAGAAAAGTCTGTGGGTGATGTACACACCGTTTTATCATATTGGACGCCCAGGACTCTACTGTTTTTCTTTGCTGTTGTGATGGTTGAGGTCTCAAAACATCCTTAGTTCTCTCTTATCTTCACCTGATGGTTTTGGAAGTACTGATGACTATTACCTTGATTTTTGTGTCATGGAAGATTGCAAAACCATAATCTAGCTCTACAATTCTTTTTTTGTTGCCCAAATTTCTTCTATAAAAAACTTGTCTTGACAACATTTCTTTTTTTTTTTTTACCCAGAAACACAATGGAAGCAAAGTGGAACAAATGCCTGTTTTGCTCCCTATATGTATTCGTTTTCAGAATAATAGTTAATTCTGAAAAAAAGTGAATGTATTTTTCTTTCCATTTTTTGTTTCTGTTCTGTTTTAGTATCATGATGATCTAATGGATTCTGGCAATTTGATGTGCTGCAATCAATTGCAATTATTATTTTTTTTGGTGCTTAAATTGTTGCAATGTGGCCAGTCAGAATCCTTTTAAGTTGGCTTCTGATTCTTTATGTCAGGACTCTAGTAGTCCAGGAATCGTTCTCACTTTCTAGAACAGGAAGTTGCTCCAGGATCAGTTGTACATTTTCTGCCCAGACCCTGAAGCAGTGTTTTCTCTAAGGAACACTCGCTGTTTTCCATGGGACATGGTAGTTAGTGATCACAGTAAGGACACTAGCTGTGCTGACTCTTCTTGGGCAAGATGGTATTTCTAGGCTTTTTCAGTGGACAGAGCTAAGAAATGCCTTTTTTAAAAGAGAAAATATATCATAAGTACATAGTGATATATTTAATTTAAATTTATAATTACAGAGGTTTTAACTTCAAAACTGTTTTATCTGTATCACTTTTCCCCCCTTGCCCTAAAGACATTAAGATTATTAATTCTAACTATCCATAAGTATATAATAGTTTTAAAAGAACAATACCAATATTATCACTGATGTTATGATCACTAAAAAGAGTTTAAGATTTCTTTGTGTTCTTTTCTTCAAAGTACATACCCCATGAGTATTGTGTAGTTAAATCATACATTGAAGTTATTTAAGATCATACTTTATTTATAGGTTAGCTACCATTTTGCTACATAGAGTCATTTTTATTTTCTTTTTGTTTTCAATACTTGGGGGTTGCTTTATAAGTTTTGGTTTAATTTTGTCTCATATAAAAATAAGTTGCAAATCAAGTCTATAAACCAAGATCTATTCAGAGAAATCTAACTTTCTCCCCTGACCCCTCGAGCTGTTTCTTCCCTCCACTATAATATTCTTTATCTTCACTGTTTGGTTTCTCTTCCAATTCTAGCGCCAGGCCTCATTGCCTCGTTTCTTCAGCGTTGCCTATTAGCTACGCTGTTGGCTTTAGACTGGGCTTCTGAGGCTGGAAGGCTTACCCTACCTACCTACAATTCCAGCTTCACACTGTCAAATTGGTTTGGGGGTCTAGAGAAGGTGGGCCCTACTCATAAACTTATTCCTCAACATGTCTGAGGATCAATCTAGGTGTTTTATTCCTTTCTTTCTGCCATGTTGTAAGCATTGAAATAAAGAGAACTCAAGAAGACATGAAGAATGATCCTTTATGGTCATCTACAACCTCTCCTGTTTCGAGCTCTTTCAAGTTCTGATGTGCACTAACAACAAGAAGCAATCCTAGTGATCTCTAAGAAGAAGGACATGTGGACATCAGAGAAATGAGTTGGCTTTCTCAAGGACTCACTCTTCAGCACAGAGGCCACATCGAGTTCCTGGGTCCCAGAGCTCCCTGCTCCTTTGAATACTGGGAGTATCTCTATGAAAGGATCCAGTTATTATCACAAAATTACAGAATCAAGGCAGTGGCCTGGGATAAGTTAACACTGCAGGACTGTGCAGGGGCTGGCACAGAGAAGAGGAACCTAATTGTGAAAATGGCCAATTTCTTGATGGAATGAGAGGAGAAGCAGCTGTATTGGGCTCCTGATTGTGGCAGGTGCTGTACCAAGTGTTTTGCATACATGATGTCATTTAATTTTTATATGACTCACAGACCACCTTGAGGCTGTCAGAATCGTTCCTTTGTTGTAGGTGAAAAACAAAACTGATGTTTAGAAACTTTCTGTTTAAAAAAAGTAATTAATGGAAAATGCTATAAAATTGTTATTTATTGACAGACACAATGAACATTGCATTTATTTTGAAAAACCCAGAAATATACTCCCAGTTAACCATTATGGCCAAGGAGTAATGTACTCTGATTCACTGAATTTCTCATCTTACTTTAAGTTAATAATTTTACACTTGATAATTTGTATTGGAAAAATCATGCTTGGAAAGAATCAAAGATCTCTGACTTCAGAAACAATTTTTAAACTCATGTATGTCCTTAGTAAATTGTTTTAATGATGTGAATTTCCAAGGCTATGATTTCATCTCATTGATAATATAAATATATTATATGGTCATCTCAAACCACCTCGTGACTGAATATCACCTTTGGATTTTTGAGCATACATTTTTGCTTATTATTTTAATCACATGGGCATAAAACAGTACTAATTTAATTATTGTAACCTAATGCTAAAACAGCAGAGGTACAATGAATGCATAAATGTTTACACAAAGTGCAATCAGAGTGACATGACCACACTGTGTCAGCTAAGGAACTGAGGAAGTGTGAATGTAGAGAAGCAGTGGGAGAATTAAAGCATTACAGGGCAACCACAGTGGTCATGAGGAAGTCCAAGACTGCACCGTAAGTAAGGGTATCACACTTACATCTCAAATGGCAGTTTCTCAATAGTAAAATCTCTGCCATGTTATATAGCATTAACTTGAATTTTATTGGTTTTAAATCTTATATTTATGTATACATTTATGTGAATTTTTATTTTATTGGATTATAGGCATAAAGTATTCATACCCAGCCTAGAGTTCATATATATTTATATAATCTTACCAGTTGTTTAAATCAGCACTGCGAGTATATGAGAACTCTTATTTTTCTTTAAATGCAAATGGTATGACCCAGACAAAACTGTAAAGACAGTGCCTGATGACTTGGGCAAACAGAAAATACAAATACCTTTGATAATTCATCAATCTTCATTCTCTCCACAAAAATACCCACAGCACAGAAAGTGGAAAAGCTGCTTGCATCCTTGAGAAACAATATTTCAAAATTTTAGAAGACTAAACTGAAATATAAGGTGCTGGAATTAGATTTAAATAATAACTGCTCAGTCGAAGGGAACTTTTAAAATTACTAATAAATATGTAAACATGAATTCCTTTCTAGATGTCACAAGCATTAGAACAAGTCCAGACTTGAAGCTGTTGAAATATGTTAACTGTCTGGATTCCAATTTAATGGAATTAATTAATTCATTTGCATATCCAGTCAGTCTGGTGTTATGAAGAATGTTTACATCAAGCAGTTAGTAGTGAACATCCCCAATTTAGGTTTATCCACACACAGGAAAGCAATATAGCTATTGTCCTTAACAGGACATGGGCTGGATGACACTCATATTCAAAATGTTCTAACACTAGGAATTTTAATACACAGTCCCAAAACAGATACAGTAGCATGATAAAAGAGATCTGTTTTATCAATGGGAAAAATTTCCCTATTATTTTCTCCATTTGGAGATTAAATTACCTTTAGCATATTAAGGCAAGTAGACACCTATTAGAAAGGAAATCTGTTTAATTTTGCTAAAAGGCTTTCTCACTTTTAGACTAATGATCTTCATCCTTATTATTTTGATTATGATTTTTAAAAACCCACATCTTTAGGAAATGTAGATGTATAATGTGATGTATTAAGAGAGGTATCAAGAAAATGCTGCAAGATATATTTCAACGTGTAAGACGACTTGTTAGCATACATATCTTGCTGAGTTCATTTCCTTTGTTGAAGTACATTAGCCAGATAATGTGTTAATACATTTTCATAGTAACTGCAAAGTGATCTCACCACAGGAAAAAAAGATAATCTTCTCAAATTGGTTTGCTATTCTTTATGTATGTATATGTAACTATATACATATATACATTTCAGTGTTACACACACACACACACGCACATATATATATATATACATTCATATATAATGATACATTTTGATGTTTGTTAATGCATATGCAATACTATGGAATAAATTTAGAATCTTCTGAAAGATTTAAAGAAAATGTATTAACATCTCAACAGTTACACTTCTATTTCAAAATGTTACTTTTTGTTATTTTAAGAAAAAACACATGTGTTAAGTATATAAAACCACAGACAGAACGAGATTAAAGTATCCCAACTAGGACTTTCTTGAGCAGCTTTAGTGCTTCTTGTGAAAAAATTTCACTTGAATAAGTGAAAATATCCAGTCTTTGGAGGGAGTGAAGAAATCAGAACTTTCATGCAGTATTGGCAGGACTATAACTAGTACAAACTTTCTCTGAGAGTAATTTGGAAATATTATCAAATTTTGAAATGCATATAAACCTTTGGTCCAAATACCCAATTTCTAGGCCTGTACCATGCAAATAAACTTGCACAAGGCAGAAAAGATCCATGGACAGAATGAGGGACATCTGTCTTGTCCTTCGTCTCTGGCCACACAGCCTCTGAACCTCCTTCGTCCATTTGGGGAGACATCCAAGGTCAACGTCTTAGTGGGGCAGAGCTCACAATCACTATAAAGGCTGAAGATACCAGCAGTCCCTTTCCAATGGTCACACTCCTCCCGTGCATGGGCCCCTGGAATCACTGCCTAAGACAGTGATCCAGCCATGATGGTTAATTTTATGTGTCATCTTGATTGGGCTAAAGGTGCTTAGAGAGCTGGTAAGACATGATTTCTGGGTGTATCTGTAAGGGTGTTTCTGGAAAAGATGAGCATTTGAATAAACAGATTGAGTAAAGAAGATCCACCCTCCCCAGTGTGGGTGAGCAGCATCTAATCTGTTGAGGGACTGAATGGAAACAAAAGCAGAGGAAGGCAAATTTTCTCTCTGCTTGGGCATCCATCTTTTCCTGCCCTCATACATCAGTGCTCCTCATTCTTGAGACTTTAGACTCAAACTGAATTACACCACTGGCTTTCCTCATTTTCTAGGCTGCTCATGAAAAATTGGCCTTCATAACCATGTGAGCCATTCCTACAATATCTATCTATCTATCTATCTATCTATCTATCTATCTATCTATCTATCTATCTATCTATCTACTACCTCCCCTACTGGTTCTGTTTCTCTGAAGAACCCTAACAATATTTATTTCCCTGCAAGTGAGCAGAGAAGTGATGAACCTGGCTGAAATCTCACCTATGGGAATGGAAACATCAGTAGAGGGACAGTGCAAGAAAAGAGTGAAGTTCTTTTCCTCATTGCCTGCTGCTGAATCTGGTTTCCTTAATACACCAGCTAACAGATGTGGTCTTTTCAGAGAACCCCCCTGTGGGAGTGCCTTCCATTCACCTGGGAGGTAATTAAGTCTTTGGTGGAAAGTGAACATACAGTCTGGAAACTAGGTATGGAAACTAGGAACATACAGTCAGGAGCCCTGTCCCCCAACTTGCTAGTTGCATTCATTTGCAGAAAGTAAAACCAGAGCACATCCCCTTCTTGTGTCCTTCTTAAAGCCCTCTAACCTCACCACCCCCACACAGACACCTATGTTCCAGTGGGGCTTATGAATGAATTAATAAACATTATTAGCCATTTACTTCTGTGCATAGACTTTTAAAAAATATGTTTTTATTGATTTTAGAGAAAGGAAGGGAGAGGGAGAGAGAAACATCGATATGGGAGAGAAACATAGACCAGTTGTCTCCCATACACACCCTGACTAGGAACTGAACCCACAACCTGGACATGTGCCCTGACTGGGACCTTTTGGTACATGGGACGATGCTCAACCAACTGAGCCACACCAGCCAGGGCTGTGTATGGACATTTTTAAGGTCCTTCTCTAAAACTAGGGTGGAAAATGAAGAGAATGTCTTTCCTGTGCTTGACCTACATAGGTCCAACTTGTCTACCAAAGGTGAAGATTGAGTTTATACAAAGGACATATATGCACCAGGGGTTCCCAAACCATGGCTGCTAGTGGGCCAGACCCAGCCCTCTCCAGTTTTTCCTTTTGTTTTTTCCATTGGGACAAGCTATGTGCATCTGTTTACATATTGCCTGTGGCTGCTTCTGCCCTGCAAGTAAAGAGCTGTTACAGAGACATTAAGGCCCTTAAAGCCTAAATTATCTACTGTCTTGCCCTTTGCAGAAAATGTTTGCTAACCCCTATTATAGGAAGCTGCAAACTAGACCCTAGAACTGCTGGACAAACACGAAGGAGGTCAAGTTCCCAATTTCCTTAGACAATTAATCCTAAATTGCTCAGCTCTCTAGATATATAAATGTTAGGGATATTTGCTCTCCTGCCCTCTTCCTCCTTCTAATTTATATGTGTTCCAAGATCTACAGTGTCCACTTTAATTGGAAGCTAAATAAAATAAGCAATCTCTTAAAACAAAAACTGAATTGTCAATGGCTCAATACAACAAAATTTCAATTTTTTAAAGGACTCTTTTAAAGTAAATTTATCAAATCTTACAATTTACAGAAGAGTGTGCCTTTTGTTTATGGGTACTAGAGGTCAGAGATGTGATATTAATAATATTAGCAAAACACCCCATTCCAATATGAAACGTCTAAACAATAGGGGTCACCCACTGTATCATGTGCTAGCTGATTAAACTGAAGCATAAGCCAAGGACATCATGTCCTAGATGAAGGTGACAGATATTAAATTACATTAGAGAACAGGGAACAAATACATTTAGGGATGGATGTGAAATTGATTCAGGAACTTTATTTTCCTGAAAAAAAAAAAAAATCCTACTTCTAATTCAAAATACAACTGTGAGGGTTTTTTTCTGATTCACACATACCTGTTTAAACACAGAAACACACACACATACATCTTCATGTTTTAAGTAAAGAACAAAGTGATCTCCTATAATCATGGAGATTGTGAGAATTTAGTGACGAGCTTTAGCTGGTAGGATATCACTGATGGGCCTGGCCAGCTATTTAATCCATGGGATCCAGAGCAAAATGGAAATGTGGGGCCCCTTGTTAAGAAACGATTAAGAAGGTCAAGATGGTGACAGCAGAATATTAAAATTAGTTTATGGCATGAGCCTATGAAGGAATGGTGTCTCTCTCCTCTGTTCCCCCCTCCAAAACACAGAACAGAAATGGAGCCAATCAGCAGAGAAAACTTCAGGGAATTGCTGTGCAAAGCTACTCAGTGTCATGCCTGCACTATGACGTACACTACATAACCCAAGAAAAGAAGTTTTAAAGCAAGTCTTTAAAACTTGTTTTGCCTCTTTTTAGGCAAAACAATTTCTTTTGGTGAGTTCTGCCAGGACCCTTAACCGTAAAGACCTTTCCGTTGCACCAATGACTCATGTTCTTATCTGGCTTCAGTGCTTTCGCCTTTAGCTAAAAACTGTTTTAAAAAAATCACTTTTTTCATCCATATGAACAGAAGCTATAGATAAATAACAAATGCCTCATAGACAGACACTTTCAAGACTAGAGTCCTGAGAATGCAGCAGCCCTGGACAGCACCTGATGCTTTAACAGTGGGCAGCAGATCATCCCTGTCAATTGTTCCCAAGCCACACCAGGCCACACCTCTGCAGGACCTGGAACAAACCCCCAAACCAGAGACCACTGGGGGAGGCAGACATTTCAGCACAAAACACAGGCAGTGGAGCCTCAGACATTTGATTTTGCTTTGAAAAAAGACCTTCCAGCTTGAAAATGGCATCATTGTTCTGCTCCCAATGACAGGGCCATGAGCTGTGGCTGCCTGAACAGTGATATCACAGTTGGGTCATGGTCCCCAATTCACCCCAGGCAGAGGCAGGAGCGAGGGGACAATGGGAAAGGGCCTGGGCAGAGAGGAAATCATCCTTCAACACAAAAAGCTCCGTGGCAGTGAGTGCCAAATTGCCTCATTTTGTAGGAGTTGGGCGCCTTAATTTGGAAGTGTGTATGAGCACTGTCTGCCCCTAATGCCCCTCCCACCACTCAGCCATCACCTCTGGTCCATCAGGCCAGGGCCAGTCCAAGGTCATCAAGAGGAAATGCATCTTTATTTAACTGAAAAGCATACAGTGGCCATGCTTTCCTTGTGAGGCTGGAGAATCTGTCCTCTCCTCCTCCAGGGCAATAACAGAGACCAAGGGACTGAGCTCTCAGAGGGACAACGTGATGGTGAGCGGTCACCAGTGGAAGAAGGGTGTGGGGTCAGAAGCCTGAATTTGACAGCTTGTCTCAGCCACTCCCTATCTCTGTGCCTCTACAGAGATACTTGCCCCAAGGTTCTGAACACCACTCTCTTCATTTGCAAAACTGGGATCAAAGCTCATTTCTCCAGGACCAGCTACATAATACACAGGGCCCAGTGTAACATAAAAACATGGGGCCTCTGTACAAATATGACTAAGAACGACAAGGCAGCAACAAGAGAGCTTTACAGGGCCAGCACAGGGCCCTTCTGAACTCAGGGCACTGGGATAGCCCACTGGCCTAATCGTGAAGCCTACCTCTGTACCTTCCTCAGTTGTGAGGAGGAGGGATCAAAAGGCGCTCCTGGCTCTGAATGGAACCTCAGTGAGTGCTTGCTCAGTCCAGACAGATGGCAAAGAAGAAAGGAAAAGTATTTCTGCAGAAATCACCTAGGTCAGGATGCAAAGTCCACGTGTAAAAAGAATGGGTTGTTAAGAAGTAATGTACATGCAATTGGATTGCAATATTAAAAAAAAAATGAAGTAAAGATATAGATTTTGTTGCCTCCACACCTCAACTCCAAGGCAAAAAAGGAGATTTGATTATTAGGTCAGCATCCAAGGTTAGTATTTTTACACTAGTGCATACATGAAAATTCATGAATGACTATGAACGTCTTAAAATAAGATGTTTTTCCCCATATGTATTATAATTTAGAAAGTGAAACTAAGAGACGTTCATAAAGAACATAGTTACTTTTTACTACCTTAAAAGGTTTTGCATATACCCCAAGCTTCCCTACATAAACGTTATCAGGATCTATCACTGCCCCTGAAAATGTTTATACAGTATTTCAGCCTGTAACTTGATAAAACATCCATACCTGTCCTTCTTGCTGTATAAAAGTATTTTCTCTCATCTATCTTGAAACTACCCTGTTGTCACTTCAAAGACAACTCTATAGTTCAAATATTCTGGAATTTGGCCAGCAGATCCATGATAATGTTAGCAATGCCTTTCACGAAATTGGTAAACTTTGATCATCTCTTCACTTGAGATTTCATCTTCTTTCATACAAAAGAACCCTAATTTTTTAGTGAGTTCTTACACGAAAGGACCTTCCACCCACTTCATGACACTTGCCCCCCGTCCCTTTAATATTGTAATAATGTGTCTATTGTCTACCTCTTGTCTATATAATCAAGAGTATAAATCATGCATACACACAGTATTCGGTGTACAGATTCCATATGTGTTTTTGAATAGTAAAAAATATGTTGTTAATACTTCTAAACACCAAATGTCAGCATCCTAAGAACTGCTAATGTTTTCTCCTGAAGTAGGAGCACATTAGACTGATTTCCTGAGAGTGTGTGGTACGAGCCCATGACTCATATCAGTATATGACTACAACTTGGATGACTTTTCCTGAGAACCTTCCCTCCACCTGCACACACAAAAGGTATAGGCCATTTTTCCTACTCATTCTTACAAGAACAATTAGCTCTGATAGCTTAGTGATGGCTCATGATAGCTTTATCCCTTAGATTAAAATATAAATACATTTACAATCATAGAGTTAAAAGAAACACTGTTTCATTTTATTTTTTATTGTTGAAAGTACTATAGCTGTTCCCCCTTTTTTCCCCATTGGCCCCCCTCCTCCCCACTTCCACTCCTTCCTGCTTTTCCCAACCTAATGTCTGTGTTGATTGTTTGTGCATATATGCATATAAGTTCTTTGGTTTATCTCTTCCCACCCCTCCCACCCCTCTTCCCTCTGAGGTTTGTTAGTGTGTTCCCTACTTCCATGTCTCTGGATCTATTTTGGTCGACAGCTTGTTTTGTTCATGATATTCCATAAATAAGTGAGATCATGTGGTACTTGTCTTTCTCTGACTGGCTTATTTCACTTAGCATAATATTCTCCAGGTCCCTCCACATCATCTCAAAGGGTAAGAGATTCTTCTTTCTTACAGCTGCATAGTATTCCATTGTGTAAATGTACCACAGCTTTTTTATCCACTCGTTTACTGATGGACACTTGGATTATTACCAGATCTTAGCTATTGTAAATAGTGTTGCTATGAGCATAGGAGTGCATATATTCTTTCTGATTGGTGTTTCAGGCTTCTTAGGAACACTATTTCATTTTAAAACTGAGCGTGTACTATATGCAAATAATACAATTCTAGGCTTTGAGAGTTAATGTGAGTAATGGTAATGAATATTAACATAAACATACGTTTTATCTGGCCTCAGGATCTTTGCATGGATGTTCCTAACTATAACCCAAATTCCTACCTGTTCACACAGGAATTTTGGCATCTTGGATATTTTCTAGGGACTTCAAGACCTATCTACTTTACAAACACAAAGGAATCTTCACCCTTTAGCTGACATTATTATTCAACAAAACATTACAGATCTGAAAAGCCAAATTCAATGTCAATAGTTGACCAAATAGAGAGAAAAAAGTATTTTCCCTTCTTGTTGTAATAATTTTGAAGGGTTTCCAATCACAGTTACTTGTGCCCCAATGTTTTGTAGAGTCTTTGTTTAATAAACTCCCTTCCTTTTTCACTCATAGTCTAGGCTTTTCATGCAATTCAGGGAACAAGTCCTCAGAATGATCACCGCACTCATAATGGAAGGCGTCTTGGTGACTGGCACGTGCACCTGTCCATGCCGAGGAGGGCCCTTTTCCCATCATCCCTCTCTGGTCCCACCAGTGGTGAGATATGTTCAGATACACTCAATTATCAACAGTTTCCACCCTCTCACCTGAGCTCAAATCCCCGTTCCCAGCGCTTACAGCCCAGGAGTGGACAGGTGGGGGTATGAAAGAGCCCTATCTAAAAACAGCTTTTAAATGGGCAAGGAAAGACTAGGAGCTGGTTGGTAATGTGTTACAGATGTTATGGGATTTGTTTCCACTGATAGGATGTCAGGGTTGTTTAAAATCTGGGTCATCAAGGAATTCATGGTAGGTCCACCTCACAGCCTGCTAATACTAATTTTCCAAATGATGACATGCAGGCACAGGTGGGTTAAATTTCTTCACTGACTTTACACAGACTTTTGGCGACAGAATCTGAATAGAAAGTACTTCTCTTACACCAGATAATCCATAAAATATATTTAAATTATCGATGCACTGATGACCTCCTAGGAAACTCTACTCTTTATAGATTCAGCAAAGAGGAGCTGGTTTTTCTCTACCTCCTTCATCCTTTGCTTCTGCACAAACTCGTGAGCTTGGCACTAAGTCTGTAACAAAATACCCCCTCTAACCTATAACAAATCATTTAAAAATATAATTTATCATAAAAATTTAATTAAAAAAGAAAATATTTACTAAGCACCTACTGTGTACAGAGTAAGATGTATGTTCTGTGGAGAATACAATGGTGAAATATTTTATTTGAAGGTCAAAGCAGATTACATAGAGATGAAAGGAAATCATGCCCTTTCCTTGGACTGCATACTTATGTAAAGCTCCCCCCAATTTCTTGTTAGTTATGCAAGATATTCCATTATAAAAACCATTTGCCTTTTACCACTAATTAGGGTTTATATTTCTTCTCAATTAGCCTAACTCATATTTTTTATCAGTTTCACATGGACGGAACTTAAATGAATCAATTTGTAGTTACTTTTCACGGTCTTCCCCCGCCCTCCCCAGGAATGTGGTCATATTAGCTATCTTTTATTCCTCTGGATACCAGATATTTAGGCTTTCAAAGGACACATTTTGGCGATCACATCCTCATCTTTGATTTTTTTCTGAAGATCTTCAGTGTGTCCATCTGCAGCTAGTTGTGTGTTTATGTCTAGTTTGTCCTGGGCATTTTGAGTGATGATCTAACACATCTGCTAAAGAGAACTTCATGGTTCTAAGAGAGTTATTTCCATTTCATCAATCATTTTCCAGGTGTAGGAATGAAGCCCTGGCAAAACTTCCAGACTCTGACCTAAGTCTTCAGTCAACAGGTCGATGGTCTTTTATTTTTTCTCTCTCTTTCTTAAAATATTGACCACCTCTTGCCCGAGGACTCGACTTGGGCACAGTTACTCAAAAAATAAAGCATCCAAGCCTTGTGTTCAGGAGACTTGGGTTGACTCTGAATGATCAACTTTCCAGCACATCTTTAATATCTCTCCACCTCCCCATTTGCAAAATTGAGCACTAATTCCTGCCTTGTCACCAAGTTTTTGAGAAAACAAGATGAAATAATAAATCTGAAAATCCTTTATGAACTGTGAAACCTCATTTATGCACCATTCGTAATGTTTTGGGACTGACTATATCTACTAAATTGTACACTTGGTATGGTTCATTCGTAGTACACATTGGTACAAATAAGGACATATTGGGTGTCTTTCTTGCGTTACTCTTGACAAACTTTCCAAACCAATTATATTTATACATTTATTTGTACCTTCTTTGTTTCCTAAGTTGTCTTTAAATACAGTATGTTAATTGTCACTCTTAGGTTGCAAGTGTCAGAGTCGTTCTCCACCCGTAGTATCTTTAATAAAAAAACCTGTACTGGAAAAGGTATTGGGTATTTCATAGAGTCCAAACCAAAATTGAACAGTCAAATGTCAACCATCTGAGGTTGAGCTAAGCTTCAGAAACAAGCAAACCAAGAACTTGAATGTCCTCTGGACTTTTCCCCACCCTCATTTTTTTTTTCACCATCAGTGTTATGGATTTATTCTTTGCATGGCAGCAAGCATTGATGCTGACAAATGTCGATCGTTGCTCTATCGCCCTTGTGTCACCATCGTAGTGTTACTAAGACTGTCCGGCACTTGTGTTGGTAGTCTAATGTTACTGTTACTCATACCATTCTGTTACTATTAGTATTACTTGAGTATTATCATTGCAAATTCAACCATTGGTGAGATGTTGGTCTGAATTGCAAGTCCAAAAACTTATTGGGAAAGACTTACTGGCCCAGCTCTGAGTCAAATAGTCAACTCTGGGCCAGTCAGCTCTGGCTCAGCATCAAGTAACTGAAGAATATGGAAGCTACCAGTGAAATAAATAAATGGACTGAGGAGGACGTACTTCCATGGAGAAATGTGGATGGATGAATTGAGATAGATGATACAATCTCCACCTTAAATAGAAGTAGGAAAAAAATAAAATAAAATTTAAATAATTACCTAAGGAAATTTCTATGGAAAAGTGAGTCTAGAAAAGATAAGCTGTTGCCATGAGCGAGTTTAACAGAAAGCACTGCCTTAGTGCCCTATCTATTCATTAGCAGAAGTGGGATCCAAATCTGGCTGTCAGCTTTCTGGCTGCCTTTGCAAGATGTAAATAGGAAAGGAAATAATTTAGTCTCCTGATTGGCTTCTCTGGAGAAGCTCAGCTATTCCAATACCAAGAAGAGGGACAATCTCTCCCCTGGCTCCAGAAGGAGTCAGAGTAGAGTGCATTAAATGACACTAACAATGTCCTAAGAGTGAACATGATAATATAGGCTGATGGTTTGAAGGCAAAGAGCAATTCCATGAAAGTCGGCCAACCAAAGAACTGACATGCTGGGGCCGAGGTTTTCATTCCCTTTCAGTCTGGCTCTTATGCAAACACACATTTGCAACACCTAAAGCAGAAATGCTTTCTGAGATGGCAGGTCATAGAAACATGAAGAGGTCCTGGATGCAGACAATGGAATGCACAGCATGGAAAGAACATGTTTTGCACAAAGATATACCATTGTTGTGTTTGAGTTTTTGTTTTACATTCTGGGCTATTCAAGCAGAATTCAGCTGCAAGCTACAGGCTGCAGGATACATTTGGGTCAAAAGACTTCAGTTGATGATCTCTGAGTGGGCAAAAGGATGAACACTTCAGGAAATTCTCCAGATATGCATCTTCTCTCAAAAATGATTTTGACAAATGAGTAGTCATGAGTCTGGCAAATGACAGTCAAGCGATCTTCTAAAGAGTGTTCTAGAAGTGCTTTCTTGGATCTATTGTTCTCAGGGCTGCTCATGAGTTGAGTTCAAGTGTAGTAGCATTTGTCCACAAGCACCATCTATATAATTCGACCCTTAAACACCTAAGACAGGATAACGCTAGTACCTTTGGGGATGGTGTTAAATTTCTGACCCATTAGATCTAAGTCTAGAGCCCTACTGTCTAAGACGGTGGCCACCTGCCTCACAGGGCTGCTGAGCACTTGACTAAGATGAGCTGTCAGCATGAGATGCATGCTGGATTTCAAAGACTTTGTATGAAAAAGGGAATGTAAGCTTCTCATTAATAATTGTTTGCATTGACTACATGTTAAATGACAACATTGTATATATTGAATTAAATAAAATATTAACAAAAATTTGCGTTTATTTTTTTAATGTAGCTACTAGAAAATTAAAAATTGTGTATTTGGCTCACACGTTCCTATTGGGCCCTGCTGGACTAGATTACAAGACAAGATGGATATGAAGATTCTTTCTGATCCTCTTCTCATCTATAGTAGCTATTTCTCTGAGATCAGAGCTCAGAATCCACTTGCTTTTTTTTTCTTTCTCTTTTATATCCTACAGGTTGGTCCTCAAGCCTAACGTCTCATTTTCAAAATGCTCCCCTCTGTCTATTCTGACCATAATAGAGCTCCTTGATGTGTGTCTGGTGTACTAATCAGTCTAGTTACATCTAGTTGCTCTCCTCATTTGTTCTTTCCTCATAGAAGACCAGATCAGTTTTTTGTTTTTTGGTGTTTTTTCTTAAACAGCACATCTACCATGTTTCTCCAGATTACAAATTTCGGACAAGGAATGAATAGCAGTGAGATTGGAAAATAAATAAATAGAAAATAACCCCCTAAATTTTTGTAGAATGATTTCTTAGAGCTTTCTAATGCTAATGGAAAATTTCCAAATTCCTTGGTTTAGTCATCAAAGCCCTTCACAATTGGGTCTCTGTCCAGGCATCTGATTTCCAGCTAATGCCCGGCAGTTCCTTCATGGCCTTGCTCATTCATCCTCAGAGCTACTAGACCTGCTTTTCTTGTTTTTCTCTCCCTCAATCTACCCAAATCCTGACTAATCCCCAACGACCATCCGACCATCCGTATTCAACCTCTCCTTTCATCTGGTTTTCATCACAGCTCTGGCAGGTAGCCCCATCTGAGTTTCTAGTTATCTTCTCTACTACACCTATCAGCACTTACTCACCAACTACTTTGCATTATTATTTATTTCATGTATGTCATATTTTTCTAATTAGCTTGAGAGGTACTAATAGCTCAGATCTCCATCTTCCCTTCCTATCCATCTTCATTGTAACCAGGACAGTGCTGGGTTCACAACCTCACCATCAGTGAATTGGGTCTGCACAATGCAGAGATGATGCTGGCCATGGGGCACCAAATCTGTGAGTTCCTCATTCTCTGTGTGCAGCAGGTCTGAACCCCATTGGAAGGACCTGCTTGCAAGCAAGAATTCAGTTTCTTTCTTCCATGAGAAGACAACATTCGGGTACAGATGTCTATTGTCAGAGCACCCCAATGAGAAGACAAAGTCCCCCATTTAACTTCCACCTCTCAAAGTTTCTCTGACTCTGTAAAAGCACCTCCAGTGTAGAGGTCTGCTGCCACCAAGAACCCCAGACAGTTCCCAGCAGTGCCTCCAATGAGTAGACACTACCCTTTGGATATCAGTCTTAGGTCTTCATCTGGTTGAATCACCAATGAACAATTATGAGAAAGTTCAATAAATATTTTTTTCAAGAGTAGAAAAAATAAATGCCACTTTACAGAACAGAAACGCTGCATTATCAGATTTAAAAGGCATTTCCAAGAGAAATGATGGATGAAATACTTTGGTTGGAGCACCATTATATTTTGACATCTGTGTTCCTCCCCTCTCTCTCTCTTCCATCATGCCTAGATTTCTTTCTGTCCTTCTACATAATAATGCTGAAATGGAATAAAGTATTCTTTTAAATTTACAATAATTTATACATATAAATTGGTATAATTTGCATCAAAATTCATTCAGAAAGCTATAAATTTATCCTAAAGAACATAAATAATTTTGAAACTTCCCTTTTTAACTTAGATTTATCACTTCAATGGTATAGTCTTAAGTTCTTCAATAACAAAAAATATGTTATCAGTTAAAAATAAGTTTGGTTAAAATATATATAGGTCAGTTAGAAGTTCAGTTTGCATAAAATACTCAAAATAGAAGACATCAATAGTTAGAGAAAATTGATGATCTTTTAGGGAATCTTGAGAAAACTTTTAATCATATAACATTTTCCAAGCTATATTTATGTACATTATCTATCATATGAGATTTTCTGTTTACTGAGGATAGTCTAGCATTTAAATGATTTTGTATAGTTTCTAGCTCTCTCAGATTCCTTTATGTATACAGCTGTCCCTTGTTTATCATGGTTATTCCGTTCCAGACTCTAGCGGTTGCACCTGGCGTTGAAGGATTCCTGGGGTGCTCGAATACATAGGCGTACAGTCCATACGTACAGTAATTTTACTTTTAATTGTAATACAGGGGTGTATAATTGACTCAGACAACCGAGCGCGTGCTGTATCATTTTCACTGTCTTGATCAACTTTTTAATGACTATATTTGAAAAAACCGCAATAGAGTGAAGCCGCGAAAGTCGAAGTGCGAAGTGGCGAGGGACGACTTTACTCAGCATTCAATTATCATTTAAAGAAATTTAAAAATTGGAATAAGCTGGGGAGACTGTAGTTAGTCTATCTTCCATTAAAAAAAAAAAAGCTATTTCAGTATGGTACAGAAAAAATACAGGAGGGAAAATGCCCCCCAAACCCCAGAAGAATGGCTGCTTTGGAAGGAACTTCAAGATAAACTTATCAGTGACCAAGAGCAAACAGAACGAGGAGAGGATATGTCAGAGGGACACAGGATGTGGGGAAGGAAGAAACATTCCTCTACCCTTCTAGGTTCTTCTGGCTGGTCTAACAATCTAATAAACATGCAGCAGATTAATAAGAGAAAATGACCAAATTTAACTACAGGCTTACACATGGAAATCCCACATGCATGAGCGGGTCAGAGACCTCTACACATATGAGAAATTCAGGGACAGAAAGGGCAAATGAGGTGTATATGACATTCTGAGCTAGGGATGAAGTAAGGCACCTTGGTTGGGGCTTAACGGGAAGGAAGGTCACTGTAGGATGATAAGAAGAGTGATTAAAAGTTTGTCTTGCCCCATAGCTAGTTAATAAAAAGTTATTTCTGGTGATAACTTATTATGGGCAAGGCCTCAATTTAAATTCTTTAAGGGAGAGATAAAAGTTTCTCATGAGCCTGCGTGGTCTCAACTGCCTTCAGCCCAAAATAATTCACATGCCAAAGTGGTACATCTTGGGGACACCTGTTCTGAACCCCTTCAGGGGAATGGGGGAAACATAAAATGATGCAAAGTCAAATACACTAATTTTCAGCCATATGCCAGCGGGAAGACGGCCTACGCAGCTCCGTTAAGTGACAACCATCTGATGAGTAAGGAAACCCAATGGCATGGATGGCAAAGGATGGACAATACAAGCTTTCAAAGTCCTGCTCACTGGTATCAATAGGACACCTTAAATTATAGAAGAACTCCCTTCAACGCATTATAAATGTCCTTTTAATTATTTACCTGAACAGGGTGACAAAATGGGGGAGGGGAGGGCACACGTTTAAAACAGGGAAAGCAGAGCTGTTTACACTGAGGCCTCCTGGGCACCGCAGTGCCTGGCCATGGGTGTGCAGTGCTCCCCAACATCTCAGGAGGAACTATGAGTGAGGGCAACAGGAGAAGGTCACTCTCTACAGGGCTGGTGCTACATGGTCCTGCCACTGTGTGGTTCCGTGGTCTGCCCACCACACTTTTCACAGGTTTCTGTTAATAGCCCAGCCTGTATAAATCAGTTTCCAAATTCTGGTGATTTAAAGCAAGGTTGGTGCTCCATACTGAGGTCAATGTGATGATGGTAAAGGGATTATGGGTTGTCAACAGAGCACATCACATCTCTGGAGCTAAATGCCATCATTTTTCATCCTGCTTTTTTCCCTGTCCTCCTGCCACCTCAGTCTTCTCTGTCTGGGTCTCCTTTCTGTCCTTGTCACTTCTCCACAGCCAATGCACGACTGTCTACTGACTCCAGACTCTCCCCCGGTGCTTGTCCGTGACTGACCCTGCCGTCCCTCTGCCATATTTCCGATGTGTGCACATTTCCTTCCAACAGCTCAGTGGTGAATGCAACCAAGGCTCAGTCTGCTCTTCCATTGTTATCACCTCAGAGCATCTAGTAGGATGCTCCACATCCAGTAAGCAGAAAAACAGAGTAGAGTCGGTGAAAGAAAAAGGGCCAACCTTTAATGCCATCCCTGTCACTTTATCCACAAGGGAAGCCAGACTTGGCATTTCTGTGACCTGCCGAGGGTCATTCAGAAAGTTAACAGCAAAAGACATATGACTGGAACCTAATTTTCCTGACTCCCAGCCAGTGGTTATTTTTATTCTCTACAGTCCATCTGGAGGCATAGGTATCCACTCTGTAACATGAATGCTGGGAGCCACTCAGGACATTTGTCTTCTCCATCGTTTCAAAAGAAAGTTATAGGATGAAGTCACATCATTAAATACGTGGTGAGATGTTTATCTGCCTAGAGGGAGGAACAAAACAAAGCAGGTTGCACTTGTTTTTATTCTAATTCAGCAACACGTATGGATGTATTTTCTTTCCTTTTAGGGTCTCTGGGCTAAAGATCACTCAGACATTCAACTCTGGAAACTGTCGGTGAGGCGGAAAGACTCACGCAGAGCAGGGACTGCAGGGAAGCACCTGGCCGCAGTCAGACTTGGCTGGAGACGGCTGAGCGTGGGGCTGGGGGCTGGGAAAGCAGCAGAGGGTGAAGAGCACACCGCAGCGCTAGCCGAGCAGCAGCAGGGCGGACACAACGGTGCACGCTGCTGGCTGCTGTCCTCCTCGACGGTGAGGGGCAGATTTACAACCAGAATTAAGGGGCGCCAGCACACCTGCAGTTGGCTTGGCTTCCCAACTTATTCTAATGTTGGGGTCCAGGACACCAGGGAGTGTCTTCTCCGTGTGACAGGCGGAAAGGTAAGTTGGGCTCCTTCGTGCAGCTCCCAGTGGCCCACCATGGGTCCGCGGGTCGGCACCAGGCAGAAGCAAGCTTGTCTGAATCGGTATTAATACGAACACTATAAAGAACAGAACCCTTCAAAAATCCTAATCACTGCAAATATTTACGCTCTGGCTGATTGACCACCAATTGTGACACTGTGAAGAGAGAAAGAAGACATGGTTTCTGGACACATTTATCATGCTGACATCCTCTGACTATGAACAGGATTGACTATAAACTCCTTTTAAAAAAAAAACTAAAAACTAAAGTCTCTATCACACTTTAGAATATAAAATGCCTGCTGTAGAGCCCAAGATAGCCTCACCATTTATCATCGCAGGCGAGGATCTAGCAAAGTGCCAGTGTCGACGCCAAGATATTATAGACATGAAAATAGTGACTCAAATGCCTCCAGACAACTCACTTCCCATTTTCTGGTCAAGTCATTTTTATAAGTAACGTTGAAATTTCTTTTAATTGCCTCTGAATTCATTTTTGTGCTCTATGTCAAATCCAGCTAAGCCCTATTTTTATTTCAATATTTGAAAATTGCATTGTCACATGTACTCCCTTTTTTCTTAGAGAAAAAAAAATTGAAAGCAAAAAGTAATGATATAGAACTGACATCTATTTAAACTCAGTCATGGAACACCTTAATTAGAACCCTTGCTACTGGAGTATATAGCGTATTACGTTTCTGAGTTTATGGCAACTATACAAACCATTTATAGCAGCATAAAAATCAATTTCTGAGTCGTCTTAGATAAACCTGACAGATTGGAAAGCTCCTTTGAAAACAACAATAGGAACTTCTGAAAGACGATGAATTGAAATATTTAATTCGTGTGTCTTGCTGGCAGCCCACATTGCAGCATAATTACACTTCCTCACATGCTCAGAGTTGCTAATATTATGATTTATTAATCTGTGACATTTCTAAGCTTGTTATTTCATTTCTCCTTTTCCCCTTCGACAGGTAGTTGTCAACAAGAATTGCTGAAGCCTGTTGCTTTTTAGCAGAAACATTGCTTCTTCTTTTGGGCACATCGCTCCATGCGATCCATGAACTCCTGCCACAAGATCCATGCATGTGTGTCAGTTTGATGTAAATCAGGATCATGACATTGAATTCCCACCTGTTTTTATTAAGGAGAGGAGTTAAAATATTCTCAGGAGAAAAAGGACAAATTCTGATTTTCTTTGTCAAGTCTTGGGAAATACATGCTAGCTTTCTCTCTGATGAATAGGATTTAAAAGAGGAAGGCAACTAGCATTATTATTTTGGAGATACTTTTATTTCTGATAACAAGTATGCCACTGCATATTAAGTGATTGATTGATCGACTGAGTTTTAGAGAGAGGAAGGGGGAGAGAGAGAAACATCAATTTATTGTTCTACTTATTTATGCATTCATTGGTTGTTTCTTGTATGTGCCCTGCCTGGAGATTGAACCTACAACCAGAATGACGCTCCAACCAACTGAGCTACCTGGCCAGGGCCGCCATTGCCTCTTTTAGATAAGCAGAAGGTTTAACTTCTGATGTAAAAAGTTTATGCATTTGTTAAATAGTCTTGTAGGGGACCAACAGAAAGGGACCATGGAGGAAAAGAAAAATATTGCTTGTTGATGTTGCAAAACTCAGAGTGAAACAATTAAATGTAACTTATGATTTATTATTTTAAATATGCCTCATAAATAACACACTCTCTGTATCATAACTGTAGTGACCACCATGAATCTGGGGTTGAATTTATTCAATGATTTATCAGTAACTCATGGCCTAATGTATAGAATTTTTCCACCCGCTCCTGGTTCAAGGCTCTCCAGGTACAAATGAGCAAAGATACATCAGCTCTGGAAGTTCCCGAAGGATCATAGACAAATCACTGTGTGGTGCTCTTTCCGCAAGGACTCCCATTGTCTTTCTTTTGACCAGCCTGGCTCCACAAATCCTGTAGTAAATCATAGGTGGGCCAAAAGGTGTACAGGGAGCCAGAGGGGCTGCTTTCCTCCTGACCTTGAATAGTGGTGGTTCCAACTTAGTATCATCAACACTCTTCCATGGCTCCCAGGTCCCACCATCCTGGCTCCTGGTTCCCACTCTGCTCTTCCCATCACTGCCCCTGGGAAGGGTCCTTCTGTCTGCTCTCCTCTGGGAGAGCACCAGGAGAGGGGAAGATTTGCGGGTGAAGTGTGAGTGGTCCTTCTCCATCCTGCACTGGCTGCAAGGAACCCATGCTCTTTCCAAGACTGACCATCTTTAACATCCCACTCTCTGTCCAAGGACTCACCATTTCCCCAGCCCCTACTTTTAACCATTAGACACTCCTTTGTGGCTTTTTACACCACATGATCGGTGTGCACACGACTTCTTCCTTATGTCTTCTCATGTCGCCCTGCAGACATAGATTTTAACATGCACGTGTAGCACAAGAATGTTGCATCTATGGAGGCTACAGAGGGGCCTTTTTGTACATTTCCAATAGCATCCATTGCCATAGAAACTCAGCGCTTTAGAGCTAAAATACACAGAAAGATGGTTACTAACCCAAAATGGGAGAAGGTGTGCTGATCCAAGTCTGCAGGACAGAAGGGGCTTGGGAGGAATTTGAGACTAGTTAGAACCAGCTCTAGACTTACAGTGAAAGAGATCATGTGGTCTCCACGCCCGTGCTCCCCCCACCCCCCGGCAGTCCTCCCACTCATCCTGAAGGTAATTTGGCTCTTGGCTGACTTTATCTCTGGCAAATGTTATCTAACAGTGAAAATATTACTGAAAAAAAGCATGTTAAAAATAACTTGTATTACTACTTTTTTTCTCAGTATAAAATTCTTACAGGTTAACTGTTGAAAATTTTTTAAATTCAGAGAAACTTAAATTAAAAAAATAAAACAAACTTGTATTCCCACCACCCAGAACGTGTTTCTTTGCACATAGTGGTCTCACCCTGCATGTATCTGAGAGTAGTAGGAGACAGCACAATACTGTGGTAAGAAGACAAACTGCCACTTTCTTACTGTGCTTTCCTGAGCAGGTTCCGTCAACTCTCCACCTCCATTTCTTCGTTGGTAAAATGGAGATAATATTAGTACACAATTCAAGAGACCAGCAAGAAATCTGAATAAATTAATTTTATAAAGTACTTAAATGTGAACTTTTATTATTGTTGTGATATAACTTTTTTTGTTCCCACTTAATTTAATATATACCTTAACATCTTTTCATAACTTTTTTTGTAATATTAAATATATACTATTGTCCGGCCGGTGTGGCTCAGTGGCTGAGCGTCAACCCATGCACCAAGAGGTCGCCGGTTCGATTCCTGGTCAGGACACATGCCCAGGTTGTGGGCCCAATCCCCAGTAGGGGGCATGCAGGAGGTGGCCAATCAGTGTTCTCTCTCATCGATGTTTCTATCTCTCTCTCCCTCCTCTCCCTCTCCCTTCCTCTCTCTATAAAATCAATAAAGGAAAAAAAAAAAAAATATATATATATACACACACATACACACACACACACACACATTGTTTATAACCTATATATACAACAATGGTAGGTAATTCCTAGAAAGACACAGCTGTACTAAAAAATGAGAGAACGTCTGTGGAGCAGAAAGAAAGGGCTCAGGTAAATGGAATGATATTTGGGCAGTAGGGTCAGGGGTCAGTTCTTTCAGAGAATGCCCAGGATTGGTGAGGAGCTGGAATTGAACTTCTAGAGAGAAGCTGGTGGTTGAGACCTTAATCCTTGCCTGTGATAGAAGCTGAAATATCCTTGCACAGCCATCTGAGGCTGTGACTCAAACACGTGCTTTGGGGGAAGGTGGAAGCAGAGGCCCGAGGAATGGATGTGGAGTTTGGAAATGCAACCTCCGTGCATGCTGTGGTCCGGACCTGCTAACAGAGCTGATGCAGGGCCGTATTCCCAGTGGGCTGAAACATCACGCCTGCCTGGGAAGGAGACTGGCTAGTGTGAGAGAGTATACTCACACAAGGTGGCATTTAAACGAGAAGGTAACACAGATGAACTCCACAGCCATGAACAGGAACAGAGTAACATAATTAATTGATTAATTAGCAGATTAACTGGAGAAAAGAGATAATTGACCAATCAGAGAAAGAAATTCACACAAGTATACATAAAACATTCAGGTGCCCGGCCGGTGTGGCTCAGTGGCTGAGCGTCGACCCATGCACCAAGAGGTCGCCAGTTCGATTCCCAGTCAGGACACATGCCCAGGTTGTGGGCCAAATCCACAGTGGGGGACATGCAGGAGCTGGCCAATAGATGTTCTCTCTCATGGATGTTTCTCTCTCTCTCTCTCCTTCTCCCTTCCTCTCTCTCTAAAATCAATTAAGGTAAAACAATTAAAAACAAAAACATTCAGGTGATGACAGACATTCATAAAACCGTACCAAGAAATGGCAACAATGAAAAAGGATCAGGTGCAAATTCTGAAATTAATGCTCTAATGCTTTTGTTTCAACAATTCAATAGATGTGAAGAATAGTCAGCTGGACACAACTGGGAATGTAACCCAGAATGCAGGTCGAGGAGATGAAAAGATGGAAAAGACACAAAAATGTTAAAGATAGATTGAGAGCTTTTAATCGAAGAAAACAGAAAATAGGGGAGGGGACAATACTTAAATGGGTAATAACTCAAAAATTTTCAGGACTGAAGAAACTTGTGGGCGCTCAAACGGAAACAACAGATCAAGCGCTCAGTACTTACGAAGCCATGAAATCTGTACCGGCATCATCACTGTGAGCTCAAAGGCTAGAGATGATCTTTTAGAATATATTATGGATAAAAGAGGAAAGGTTATCTACCAAAAAATAAAAACACTGCAATATTTGACCCTTGATTTTTTTATCAGTAATAAAGGATGCAGAAGCCATAGGAGGAACATATATCTCAAGGGAAGAAGAAAAAATAACTGGAAACTTGGAATTCTGCAGTGAAATCAAAATATTTTCAGACATTCAAGTTTACTACTTACAGTTCTTCATGGAACAAAAATAATAAAGTATATCCTTTAATAAGGAAAAAAACAATGCAGAGTGAGAAAATAGGATGGAGAAACCAATAATGAGCAAGAAAATCATAAATAAACATAGTTGGATTTGTATTTTTATTGAGAAATAAATGATGATGATGATGATGACAATGGCCTATGTTAGAAAAACAAGTTCTAAATAAATGTGAGACAATAATAACATGGAGACAGGACATGTTAAAACACACTATTGTTCTGTTGAAGTGGAGAAACTAACTTTAAGAGAACAAGCTAAAAATTGAAGTGTAACTGTAAGCAGGAAACTAAGCCTCTAAAAAAAAGAATAGAAATCTCATGCCCTCAAATATTGAGACCCATCTTACAAAGAACAAAATCAATTGTCACTATGTTGCCAAGATCTTAACCCCAACACCAAGTGTTTCCAGGTGCAGGGAAGTAGCCTGGACACAATTAAAATAACAAGCTGTTCACTAAGGGTACTTTAAGATGTCTCAAAGCAACGTTTGCCCATATACTTTACAAAACTGACTGTTCATTACATTATTTCTATATTGATATTAATTCTGAATTTCAAGTCAGGGAACCCATAAAGTAGTTCCCTTTAATGCTGGAGAAGTGTCCTGAGCAGTATTAGCTGTGTGTGCCTGTGTGTGCCTCTATATGTGTGTGCCTGTCTGTATGTGTGTGCATGTATGTGTGTGCATGTTTGTCTGTCTCTGTGTGTGCATCAGGGCAAGGAGGGGTTCCCTGAACTTAGGAAGCAAAATAAAGTTTTCCTAGAATAAAAACTTAAGGTTGCTCTAGCATGGGGTTAGGGGGTGGGGGCAAGTGAGTGGGTCTGTAAAGTCCCAGCAATGGGAGCTGGGACTAAAGACTCCAGATTCCAGGCAGGGGCAATAGGGTGCAGAGTCAGACTCTGGAAGAAGGTTGAAATGCTGGTGGTAGAGAGGCCCCTCAGAGGCTGGGGTCCTGGGTCAAGGATAGGCCCTTGTGATAGGAATCTGTCTGATTTGCTGAGCAAAACTAACACCAAGCCCAAATTTTAATATATGAAGACTGATAATTTTTTCAATCTTTGTCCCACAAAATAAATGTTTCAGTTAAAAAAAAAAAAAGTAAAAATTGGCCTTTCAAAGTGGTTTTGAAGATATTTGGTGGGATAATTGTCTATATTTCAACGAAGATATGTCAACGTTAGAGTGGATTTCATTAAATGTGATTTGCACTGACATTTTTGCAAAACAGTATTTTGTTCTGCTAGTAACATGAAAAGAGCAAATATGGTTGAAATTCATATTCTTATTTCCTTTCTTAATCTTACCCTTTACCTCACTGAAATCAGACAATAAAAAGTCTTGAATGTAATAAAGAGATTTCTATCATTTCTCTTTACCAAAATTTGTTTTGTTTGCTTGTTTTAAAAAATTTTTTTTTCGTTATTAATTTTAAAGAGAGAGAAGAAGGGAGAGGAAGAGAGAAATAGAAACATCAATGAGAGAGAACATCAACTGGCTGCCTCCTGCATGCCCCCCACTGGAGATTTGGCCCACAACCTGAGCATGTGCCCTGACCAGAAATCAAACCGGTGACCTCTTGGTACATGGGTTGACATTCAACCACTGAGCCACACTGAGTGGGCACTGAAATCTCTTTTGAAAAGTGTTTATTATCTTTGCCAAATTAGCAAAGTGATATCAGGAATACAACAATATTGAAACATAATTGCCAGTTATTTCATTGATTTGGGGGTTGCTTCTTAATGAGATGTAGGCTGTAATAAAATAATTTGAGATTCCTTAGAAACAGAGATGTACATGGTCAAGAAAGAAGCAAACACTAACTGAGAAAAATAGTCACACTTTCATGAGAATTAAAGAAACATATAAAAATAATCCTCAAGAGAGTCAAAACTTCTTTCTTTTCTAGGGAGAATCATAATTATGGCCCAATTTTCAACCAGCTGGAAAGAGCATAGTAATTACAAATTCTCTGCTATCAACCAACCCTGCTAGTTAAAAGCCTGATGATTTGGTCAACCAATCAATTATTTGCCTTTAATGTGGTAGCAATCAAATGGCTTGGTAATTTTGCACGTGTATGTGATACTTATTTTTAAATAACATTTTTATTCTAAAATAAATAATGCTTTGATCCTGGCAATTAATCTTCAGGTGCATTTCTGGAACTTCCTTAGAGTAATTCTAGAAGAGCACTAGGCAAGCAGCATGAACATTTGAAGATTTTGCTATAAATTTTGAAACTTGCAGCCAGCATCTTGGAAAGGATACCCACCTGGCACATTGCAAGTGCTTAATAAAGGTTCAATAAATTAATAAATAAATTTACCTGAGTTTGTTTGGAAAACAGAATCATGACAGCCACTCTCTGAGAGTGATACTGCACTGTGGAATAGGTCTTTGAGATTTTTAAATTAAGGCAGTATAAGTACAAAGACTGCTATAGAATTCCCAAATAGATATTAACATACATGAATAGACAGAATTCAAATGATTGCCTCTGAACACAGTGCTGAGCCCGGATGCACAGTATCAGACTCTGCTCTCAATTTCTGTGCAAGGAAATATGGAATAAGAACAAAACACAGCCATTTGAGCGTGCTGCTTCGGGTTCAAATAATTTCTGCTTTCTGGAATGTTCTAGTGTTCCTGTCATCAGAACCTGGGCATGGGAAACCTGATGTTTGCACAGCTCCTGGGGTTTTGCAGTCTGCTGAAACACCTGATTCTAAGGGGGTTGGAGGCTGTAGAGACCTCATTGCTGAGTCCTCCAAACTCAGGGACCATTCTTACGTGAACTCTTCCCTGTGGATTTTACGTTTTTTCTTAATCCCTGGTAGAAAATAAAAATAACTTCAAAAACTCACCCAGGACTACTCAGGACACAATACTTTTATTAGATACATCTGTTTCTGACTTTTCCATCTCTGGCTTAGGAACACGCATTCTCATGGTAGACGGGGAGTGGTGCAGAGGATCACCACCAGATCACCGAGGTGAATGTTGGCGATGGGGAGTCTAGTGGTGATTGTAGTAGCTCTTGTAGGATCCCTGAATGCTCACTCTTAGACATTTTTAGGTGTTTGTAGTTGAGCTTACTATGATGAGCACAGTGACCAAGAACACTGGTCTTGGAGCCCAGAACATGCTCACTGCACGACTTCAGACAAGCTATATGCCCTCGCTAATTCCCTGCTTCCTCATCTGAAAACGAACACCTAGTTCCAAAAGTCTTCAACAGCTTGTATGTGGAGAGCATGAGGCACTATTCTAACAGTAAGCATTCCATAAATAGTAATTGTGAGTCATAAAGTGAGTCATATAACTGTTGAGTAGAACTTAAAAAGTACACATTTCTGTAAATCCTGCAAGCTTCTCCTGAGAGGTCCAGATCCTGCTGGTGTCCAGGGACACACCCACAAGCATGTTGGGCTGAGTAAAACCCGGATGTGCCTCCAGAACCGAGAAGAAGCCCTTTTGTTTTGTTTGTAAAGTACAACTCATTGGGATTTATTGAGTAATTACAAACTAGGAAATAGGGGATGAGGATATACTTCGTGCTGAACAGCATTTTGGTTTTTTGTGCTTTTTTTTTTTAGTCCTATTTTGTGCCCATGGCTGAGAGGATCCCTTCAGAATAGGGATTCACTTGGAAAGCACAGGAAGATGGCCAGTCCCATGATGAGAGTTTGCCTTTTTGATTCAAGACAGCGAATTAGTATGTGCTATTTGGTCTTACAATATTTCTGTTGAATCAAGCAGATACTCTGTGAAGTCCATCCTGAATATTTACAAAAGAAGCATGCTTTTTACTGAGTTATTAATGAAAAGGCAGATTGACATCATTACAGTAATGGAACTGATGACCAAGCATGGTCATGCTTTTCTCTCAGAGATCTGGCTGTAAAGTCTACATAGTCACAGGCCTGTTTGCTGATAACATTAAAATAGCCCATAATTCTTTCCTATCAGGGAATTTAAGCATTCTACTTTCATATCTGCCAGAACTTACAAAAATCCTAAAGGATGGTGGGTAATGACTTTAATCAGCCATCACGCCTTAACCTAATAAAAACTGGCCTCCGGGCCATGCATAATTAAACGGGCATATTTAGAAGCCAAAAATGCTTGTGTTTTTCCTGGTAAAATGATATTATTATAATGATAGAAATGTAAATTCCTTAATTCTGCAGCTCAAAGACATTCAATAGTGTGTGTGCCATTTAAGTAAGCAAGTGGGGACAGAGTTATTTTTTAAATATCTTCAAAATGTCGACATGTCCGATATGTCCAAAATGAATTCAAACCTTTCATCACAAAAAGAAAAATTCAAAATGCTATATTTCATCAATAGGAGCAGGTGCATACACTATTTTTTCATGTCTGGCTAAAATCATATAGAAATGAATAGCAGGAAGCCATAATGAGTAAAAATGCAATCTGAATAAAAACATATTACATTTCTTTACCTCCCACGGAGTCAAATTTGAAAGGAGAGAGAATGAGAGAGACTGTCATGTAATTTCATTTGGGGTAAATATGTCCCTTGTTCCGGCTCACAGACACACACAACGCATGAACCGCTCAGCACCAAACCCTGGTGACTGTGCCCAGGGGATACTGATGATATAGCACAGGAATAACTCCTGCCAGGAGGGAAGACATTCTCAGGAGCACTCAACCCAAGTGCCCAAAGCAAAGACAGGCTGCAAAAACCTCCCTTTCTGGGAAAACTTGATGCCATGCTCAGCTAAAGATCACAAGACGAGCAGCTATTTTGTGGTGCACAGACCGAAGGAGGTGACCCTTCCTAAGTCCAAGCACTTTGCAGGACAAGTAGGAGCAGAGCTGGAGGGATAGGAGGAGCAGCCCTGTGCCTGTCCATCGTTTATGGCTCAGCAATGGGACAGGAGATGCTAGAACGAAAAACTTTGCAGGAGCCAAAATTCATGGATTCAAATGCCAAGACATATCAGGAGGAAACCAAAAACTAGAATCATAGCCGGTGGTCTTTGTGGGCAAGCCTGGACCCCATGCCTTTAGACAGAGGAGAGGTGCTATTCAGTACCTGTCAATTATTGCTCTGGAAATGCTGGCTTAGATTTCCTGGTTGCTCAAAAGAAACTGGAAATATTCATCCTAGGTGAAATGCCTCGCTTTTTAACTGTTAACAAATAAGTCACATTTTTAAAATAAAGTATTATGTGAGACCAAAAAAAAAAAAAAAAATGTGTTTAGGCATGTTTAGCCCATCCCCCACTTCTGATCTCTGACTTCAAGTCTAAAACATAAAGACCCATAGACAGAGAAACAATAAGTGTCTACAATCACCATAAAGGCCATGAAACAAAGAGGGATAACTCTGTGAAAATGGCCCAAAACAGGGCCAGAGGACACACAGCAAGATTGATGAAAGACAAAGAACCAGTAGGATAAGATGCACACACTTCCCGTGGCCACATCTGAGCATGGTGGCAACCAGTGCTGCAGTGAAAAATGTGCGTTGCTACTATGAGACACCGTGTTTCCTTGTTAAATACGTATAAATACGTAATTGCAAACAATTTACAGTCCACTGCATAATTTGGGATTCGTAAATCCCAACTAATCCTTTCTGTTGTCCTCATAAAACTATGAATTAATAGCAAAAACAGCTTCATGTATTTTTAGAGACAGGAATACAATCCAGTTAAAAACCCAATAAACAACTGTACCTAAGATTAGGTGCCTGGAGGGGGATGATCAGATAAGAACATCCCTCAGAGAACCCTGGTTAAATAAGACTGTTTAAATAAGGTTGTCCCAAACACTTCATACTCAAGGTAGACATCACTGAATTTAGGAACAATGGGAAAAGACAAATGACTTTAGATATTGTAAGTGATTTTTCAAAATTGCTATTATATGCTATTCAAGACAATTCTACATGTCTAGGGGGAAGTTATCTTTTTTAAGAGACTGACATTTATTTTTATTTTAATAAAGACATGCTGGGTTTTCATTTTAAGTACAGTATAAAGGTAGATAATGTGGGGATATAAATGTGCAAGGCTGTGGAAATACGTGAAAAATATAAGAGAACATAAGAAGCTTGTAGTCTCAGGTTAGAATCAATACTAACTCTTTGGAAAGAAGTATGAATGTGGATGTCATGGGCATTCAAGTGGAATTAGAAGCCACTGGCATAATGACCAAGAGAAAGCAGAGGTGAGAGCCAGTGGCTGAGGCATCAGGGTCAAGAGGAAAAAGGACAGTGGAAAGTCAGTCTATACACTTTTTGGAGAGCTCTGCCCAGAAGGGCAGAGAAGAGCGGGTGACAGCTACAGGGGCAGAGTCCAGAGAGGGTTGTGCACTAGGATGAAACAAGTGAGAGCAGGCTTGTAAATGTCCCCAAATGGCCCTTATGTAGATAGGATGAAATTGAGGCAGGAAAAGGGAGGAGACCATTCTAGGAGTGAAGTTTGAGAAGCTGAGATCTATTCCAGCAGCAGAAATGCCTGACCTCCCATAGGAGCAATGACATCGTGTCCTTTTTAACAGACAGTGAGCGTGTATGCTGGTGGGTTTGTCATGGGAAGATGAGGATGTTCCTGTGTGGCTGCTTTTAGGTTATAATCAAGGTGGCTGTGAGCTTCCGAGATGAGAGAGAAAGGCTTGGTGTCTGTAGCATTTTGGAAAATTGGCTCATTAAGTACTTCATATATGTAGTATTTCTCTGGGTATTATTCAGTCAAGATCTGATTTTGTTTTTCATTTAGGAATATTTACACCAGTCAGTCCCACAATTTGAGGGCTCACAGTGTCTATATGTTCACACCCTGAAAATTCTTCAACTAAGGATATAAAGTCAAATTCAGGTCATTTCCCAGAATGTCAAGAATGGTCTTCTTGCCGCACAAAGTGTGTGGCAAGCCAACAGAGCTGGGATGACTTGCGCAGGGTTATTAGTAAAGATACCCGGGTCGCTGTTAAGACTCCGAAGGTGAGAGGAGCCTGTGCTGGAAGAGGAGTGGCCTGCCTCCTCGCTGGTGAGCGATGCTCAGCTCAGATCTGCACTTGAGTGTGGAGAAGACCTTTCCTGAGGCACTTCCGAGTGCCCCACTGCTCCAGTCAGTCTCCACATACAGACCTGAGCAGTAGCAATAACATTCTCTCTCTCGAGTCCTATGCACCAACTCAAGGAAAGTCATTATCATCATCATCATCATCATCATCGTCATCATCATCATCAAAAAGGTAATATGGTTTTTTTTAAAAAAAAAAGGAGTGGATTTTGAAATGTCACAGAGTCGTATCGTACCAGTACCACCTACTGACCCGGTCACCTTGAACATGCTAACCACCCCTCCAAACCAATATTATGTTATTACTGGGAACATAAATCTCTGAGCATTGATCCTCACAAGAAAACCATAAACACACAAATACATTTTTTCTTCCTCTTTCTATTAACTCTATCAGTGGTAAATTGGTAAATTTGTTTAAAGAAACATGCTTTTAAACACAGTGTAATCTTAAAGAAAGAAGATTCATATCTCCCATGAACACACTTCAAAATGCAAGTAACTCATAGGTTAATTGAAAAGAATCAAACATTATTTTCACAGGACATAAAACCCAAAGTGCGAGATTTCCCCCATTCCAATGACAATTTCTGTCCCTGAAGGATAAACCGCTGCTTATAGTCTTTTGTTTTGCCTACAGGGGAAGATATAATGTATGTGTGTGTGTGTGTGTGTGTGTGTGTGTGTGTGTATAACTCTCTCTCTCTCTATAGATATATTTTCCTATGTTATTTCTATATACCAAAATAATTATGGAACTTTAAAATTATAAATATATTTCTTCGAAGAACAAATTTGCAACTCAAACTACCTGATTTCCAGACTTACAGAGCTACCAGAATCACCACAGTGTGGTATTGGCATAAGGATAAAGTAGATTAGAGTAACACAATAGAAATTCTAGAAATAGGTGCTCACAAAGTCACCTGGACATTGCAACAAACAGTACTAAAGAACTGTATCAGTACGACCACGGGAAAGATGAACCTTGGATGTAACCTCACACCATAGAAACAGTACTTACGAGCTAACATCATAAAGCTTCTGGAAAATAGTGTAAGACAGTATCTCCAACTTAGAAGTAGGCAAAGATTTCTTAGAACACACACACACACACACACACACACACACACAAAACAACACAAAACCCCAAAACATCAGCTGTAAAAGAAAAAGCAAAAAATCAAATTTCATCAGAATTAAGTCTTCTATTCATCAAAAGTTAAAAAAATAAAAAAGTAAGACATAGACTTGGAGACTATTTCACAAAACATGAATCTGTGAAAATACCTAAATACAGAATACACAAAAATTTTCTACATACCAGTAATAAAAATACATATATATGTATTATATATATATTTCATATATATATTTTACGTATGTGAAAAAGGACAAATGTCTTGAAAAATGGAAGGCATATATCTACTAAACAAAAAAGGCATTCTACATAATTAGCCATCAGAGAAATGAAAACATAATGAGTTAGGCCTCACTGAAATAAATGAGACTGACAATATCAAATAACAATGACGTAGAATGGGAATTTTCTTACACTAATAGTGAGTGTGCAAAATGGTACAACCACTCTGTAAAACTGGCAGTTTTTACAAAGTTAAACAGAATCCTACCTTATGACCCTGAAATGTCATCACTAGATATTTACTCAAGAAAAAGAAAAACAAATGTCCACAAAGACACTTGTACAAGATAGTTGATAGCATTTTGACTCTCAAGATTCCCAAACTGAGAACAATTCAAATGTTCATCAGCAGGAGAACAGATGAGCCGTCTGTAATCATATCATGGACACTGATCAGCCATAAAAAGAAGGAACTGCTGAGGCATGCAGCAACACGGATGAGTCACAGAGACTTGCTGATCTAAGAAGCTGGGCACAAACAGGAATGTATGATCTCATTTATAGGAACTTCAAGAACAGACAAAACAAATTCTGATATAAATCAAAATAGTTGTTGCTAATAGGGGATGGGAACACAGTGAAAGGGAACACAGGATGGGTTTCTGGGATGACTCTTGATTGGGCTACTTGGTCAATGGCATATCTATTCATCAGAATGCACAGAATTATATACACATTGAATTTCTGTGTATTTCTTTGCATGTAAATTTTAACCTCAATTTAAAAAGTATATCAGATCAATCTTTCCGTATTGAGGCAAACACATTAACCTCACTGGTTAAAGCACCCTGTAACATTAAAAACCAGAAGTAGGTTTAAAGTCAAGATTGTAAGAATTTTTCCCGAATCAGATTCTATGAGTTTTTACATGACACTCCATCTGATTATTTTAGAGGACATGATGTTTTCTGACTTCTATGACTGTAGAGGCATCTGTCTTGTAAAAATTTACCTCTCTTCTTAATCAGTTGTCTCCTCAGAACCTAGCAAATACACAACAGGGAACTTTGCAAATTCATTTTGTTTACACATACTTCATCTTGTTTGATAAATCTGACTTGGCCTCAGCAAGGTACTGGAAGATTAGTTCAATTGTACATTAGTGTTATATTTAGAGAAATGAGGTGGGACTCGAGGGAAAGAACAGACACAGCCCAACAAAATTAATTATTCAAACAAGTCAGTACCCCAACTAAAAGCTTTTGGGGGAGTGTGGCTGCTGGCATGCCTTCTGTACTAAATTTTAAGGGTAGAGATTATTTAAATTCAGGTGGTTGAGGTGAAGAAATGCACGAGAGACCAAGAGAACATTAATAAAAGTGAGGACAAAATAGAAACTGCCAAGTCAGGGCCAGCTGCTGGCCAACATGAATGAAATTATAGGAATCATTTAGATGACTTGGAAGCCAAAGATGAAAGCACATTAAATTCCCAGAAAACCAGATTACAGAGAGAACCATTCAAAATCAAAGTTACACAAATCACAAATTTGGAACAAAGGGTATTTGTTTTTTAATTAAACGTGTACAATTCATTTTCAGTTAATTTAAGGCCATCATTTTTAAAAAAAGGAAATATATACATATATACACACATACATATTCAAGTCATCCTAAGATTATACTCAACCTCTGATTTTTCCAAGCATTTTCTCTTCCAGAAAGCTTAGTATTTTTGTTACCATGACAACATGTTTTATTACAATTCCTTTTTCTTTTTCTTTTTTGACAGTGTGTGCTAAGGGTTGGTTGAGAAGACACAGTAAAAAGCATCTCTCATTTGATTATATAGATTCATCTTCTTTAGGATCTAAGGGATTTGTAAAACCCATCACAGGTCACCCAGATTACAAAGATAAGGACCTCACTGTGGGGTGGTGACTTTCAGAATGTGGGAATTCTACTCTGAAACACGTCCTGAGCAAACGTGTGACAAGGGCTAGGGAGTTAAAAAGGGAATGTTGTACCTATCTCCTTGTGACAGGATTGTACTAGAAGGGAAGGAACACTTCCCGATCGGATGAGCCAGCAGATTGGCATTTGGTACAAATTGAGGACATTTTTTAAAAAAATTCTATTATTCTCGTGGATGACAAAGACACCAGTTTAATAAAAAGAGAGAATTGTCATATGCTTACATCTCAATATCTTCCCTCTGGATGATTCAATAAAGGAGAGGTGAAAACAGATTATTAAGCAGGACGTGGCTCTTTGCCAGTTCACGCTGAAAAAAGCATTTCTGTGCCCAATGCTGTCATTTTTCATAAGCACCGATAATAAGTCAGAAGGCTGCAGCTGTATTTCCTGCATAACTGACCAGTGATTAACATCAAGATGGCTAACCTTGAGCTGTTTTATGTCTTTTTATAGAGAAACCTTTGGAAAACAATAAGTGAAACATTAAAATGTTACCACAATTGCAACAAATAAATGTCCAGTGGAAATGCATACATCATTTACTCTGAGCTTCTCTCATGCTCTGTATTATGATCATATGGAATATTTTGAGAAATTAGAAACATTACAAATTTGCCTTTGGTAAAGTGCAATGTGAGGGAAATCATAACAACCATGTGCATCTAAGAATTTTCCCAAACTTGAAAATGTTGTTTGTTTTATTATAAAAAAAGAACATATCACAGCTTATAATACATCTCCTTTCCTAAAATTCTGCTCCATGTTAATGGATCAAAATATACTCCAATCTGTTTTGAAATGTAAAGTGCCAAGTTGCTATGTAATATTCCTAAGTTACATAGAGAAAAAAAAAGAATAAATAATAAACTCTAATGTACAGGACTTGTTTTTAACTTCTGATTGACATAGTTGAATGAATCAGATCTTTTGATGGATAAAACAAATGACCATATAAAAATGTTTTTATATTTCCATAGATTTGTTTTCAATAGGAAATGAAATCATTAAATGACAACAGTAAGAGGAAGAAAGAGCCAGATTTAGACCCGTTTGATAGTGATGTCCCAGAAGTCCAAGCACTTTCCAATGGGTCATGTGCCTCTGTCTGAAATAAGACACAGGAAAGAGGAAAAGGAGGAGGAAGACAGCACAACCCCAGTGGGGCCCTGAGAAAGACAAGTGCAACACAGGAGGAAAGCCAGGGCCGTCAAGGACAAGTTGCCTGCTTTTCTTCACACTTAGGACCTTGCTGCCTTTGGATGACATTAAGAGTCAATCACCCTTTCTAGCAATCTTGGTAACTTCTAGGTATCATAAATCACCATATATTGATGCTCTGAAAATCCACCCAAACATTCAGGAACCCTACTTCAAATTCCTGTCCTCTTTCTGCTCCTATTTCTTCTAATCCAAAGCACTCAAACAACCGCATAACTTGAAGGAAAGTGACTCTTAAGCAGGTTTTAAGGAAAGCGATTGCATCCATTATAGATACACTTAAACCCTCTGGGATCCAAGAGCGCTGAAGTAGTTGCTCCTTCCTTAGCTAGACTTCCCTACATACGGATTTTCAAACACAAACATGTGGTCCTCAATTTAATTCCTCTCCAACAAATAATAGAAACGTAATCTTGGCCAATTCCGGATGATCTCAGCCAATTTTAGATGTGTTTGTATCCACACTGCAGGGAGGCATGGAGAGCCAAAGTTTGGGGTGGGAGAGGGGAATCTGGTCCTTGGACAAGGTTTTCTAACTGTGCTAACACGCTGTGAGATGTCCATGTTCCGCTGTATCTCCAGCCGCTGGGTCCTACAGACTGTTGTCCTCATCATTGAAAATGCAGTCTTTCCTTTCCAAATATGTGCCTGTCCCTCCTGGACACCGAGGAAAGCTGGCTGCTCCCTGCATGCTGCAGGGCACCACTGTATGATCTCAGATTGCTCAATCCCGTCTCCTTAGATGACCCCACCCTAGACGCGGCCAAGGCAGGGTGTTAAGGGGCAGGCTGAAGGCCAATCTCTGGAACACAGACTAATATCTAACCTAATTCCTGTTTCCTCTCCCCCCTCCTCTCCCTCTCTTCTTTCTTTTTCTCCAGGGCAAGATGTTTTTAGCTCCTCTACTGAAGGGAAATCAGCTCTTCATAACCAAATACTCATGTATTTTATTCAAATACCACCGACCTTGACTTTTAAAGACTATTTTCTTACTTTATTAAACCTTACTAATATTTAAGAGATAAGCACACAGATGAGTAAGCTGTAGTGAAGAAATCTTGCTTTTATAAGAGAATTGAGAAGCTGCTTGGACACTTCCAGGTACAGTATTATCTTCAGTGATGTTCCACATCTTTTCCCAGGACTCCAGGTAACAGTCAGCCCCTGCTCATACCACAAAAGCAGGAAATCCCCACTGAGTCCTTTTCATAAAGCACCAACAAAGAAGCATCATTTGCAAAGCCACTCATGCCTCCAGGCTTGTTGATGTCCCAGGGCACCCTCACACAGCCCCTTCTGGACACATAATCTGGAAGTTCTGTTTTACTGTGGTCATGCTCACATCCAGAGCCATGTCCAGGGGCCATGTCTGACGACTGTATCACCCCTCAGGACCAGATCTTGACTTTTTAGAGTCAGAAGCCAAGGTCTTGCTTCCCTGAAGTCAGTGGCCAATCTAACTAGAGCCACACTTTCTCCCCATAAATCGTTGTGTACCCTAAATCTGTGTCCACTCAAGACCCCACACTCTAAGAAGGTGGGAAGCAGGCCTCTGTCCACAGCGGGTTCTCTGAAATGGTAACCCCAACACACAGCAGCATAAAGCACTGAGGGTTGTATCCTGTCAGAAACTCCAGGCCTGGGTGGTGACGAAGACACTTACAGTCCCCCATCTCTATACCATGCTCATCATCCTTCTCCCCAGAAGCTTAGCCCTTTGCACGAGCACAGCAGTCCCCCTCCAGAGCCCTCAGCCCACAAAGTGCTCAGGAATGAGCTAAATCTTCTGTGTTTGAAGTCAATAATGACATATGATGAGTTACTACCCAGTCCCAGTGAGACCTCCTCACTGCTGTAGGGACACCCCCACCTCTGGGTCTTGACTGAGTCATCTGAGAAAAGAGAGGCTCCTAGCTGAGCCCAGGTCTGGGAGCATCTGCTGGTCTCCCCCAAGCTTTGATGACCCCTAAGCCCCCTTTCTCATGTGTGGGGTCCTCCTTTGGGCAGTGTTATCCTGGGAAATATTTGGATTCTCTCTGAGCAACAAAGAAGAGGGCTCTGTGCCTTAAATCTAGTGTCATCAGCTCCACACTGAGTGGCCATTGTCTTCCTCTAAGCCCGGGCTCCTTGTAAGTGGTGGGCCTCCCGTTCTAGGGCAGACTGGGGTACCCTAATAGATCAAGGGGACAGCTGACTGCAGGTCCCTCTGGCCCGGTAGGCTCAGCAGCCATGTTCTTCTCTCGAGGAAATCCCTTTGTGAAAACCTCAGCAGCACAGATTCCTCTCCTGTGCAAACTCTAAGAAGGTGTCCATAGCTTCTTCTCACTCTTTTGCAGCACATCCTTCAAGTCTCCCAGAAATGTAAAACACTCGGCAGAATTTTTAAACTCAGCTCATGATGGTACCCCAGTTTTTATTCTGTGTTCTCAGCTGTGCCTGAAAGTCAGTCCTGATTCTAGGCTAGGCTTTCCTCCTGCTAAGTGCAGGCTTGTGTCCCACAAAGAATCTGAGAGATGCCAGGTGGCCCACAGCACAGAAAGCACAAGTATCAGCCATAAAATTCAGGGGCAAAAGAAATATCTTTTCATTTCTCTACAGTTAAGTTTAATTTCTGTTTAGAGCCTCCGTTCCTCCAGTGGTAGAACTACCCCTTTCCCCGAATCATGGCATTCCTTAAGTCTCCTGCAAGACACGGCATGAGCAAAGGTACTGAGCTCCAACTTCCACTATCTGTACATAGAACAGACACAACTCTATGGAGAGGAATATCAGGAAAAAAATCTGTTTCAGTCTATTGACATGTAGTGATCTATATGCGATATTTTTAAAGAAAATGGGGAGTGGGAGTGAGGGGGTTCTGTAAACATTAATTAATTTCCATGTACACTGAGTACCTTGAAAGCTATGTGTCAAGAAATCACAGACTATATTAAGTATATAAGATAAGTGGAACATTTTAACCTCCTGGGTGAGTAGTTACTAATAGGAAAATAGTAAATCATGAGAGAAATAATTAGAATAGATCAATGCTGTAATGTGGATCATTATTGCATCCACAAACTCATAACTCAGGTCAAACCATGGAGTCTGAAGGGTAACAACTATGAATAAAAAGAACCCAATGTAATTATGTACAGTTATGAAGTGGCATTCTACTACCACAGTGCTGTGAATGTCTTCTCAGTGTATGTTTACCAGTGGGACTGAGGTAGGAAAGCTGGAGAAAGTAGTTGAACATGGCCAGCACCTGCCTGGAGTCTGGAAACCTATGTGCCATCTTGACCTGGAGGAGGAGCGAGCTGGAGATGGTGACATTTCTAGGAGGTCTGGCCATCAGGCTGCTGAACGCTAGGGCAGATACTGAACCTGGGATTGCTCACTGACCGCACTCCATGCTTCTCCCCAAAGTCTTTTCTATGGAAAACTAAGCCCCATGAGATTCTCCTTGAAAAGAGTCTATGTGGTCAAACCTGCCCAGGAAGCACTGATGACAACATCCTCGTAGGACAGGGCAGAGCTGCTGCGATGTGAAATCTGACCTACATCTGCCAGACAGATGGGAGCACACAGCTCAGTATTACTCTTTCTTGTTCCTCTTATTAACATCCTGTAGAACTGATATCCTGAGCACCACATTGGAAATGCTGGTTCAATCTACATCTCAAGATGTAGAGGCAAAACTTTCTTTTTTTTCATTCAATTTACTGATTTGACCTCTAATCACTGCATAATTTTATTTATAAAATTTTAAGCAGAAGGAGGCCCAGTGGTTGGATAATATGAAGGACATCTTGGTGGCTTCCCTGTTTTGGCAATTATGAGTAAAGCTGCTATAAACATCTGCATGCAGGTGTTTGTGTGGGCATAAGTTTTCAACCCCTTTGGGTAAATACTAAGAAGTGTGGCTGCTAAATCATATGGTAAGAGTATGTTTCGTTTTGTAAGAAACCTACCAAACTGTCTTCCAAAGTGGCTGTGCCATTTTGCATTGCCACCAGCAATGAAGAAGAGATTCTGTTGCTTCACATCCTTGAGCATTTGGTGGATTTTGGCCATTCTAACAGGTGTGTAAGAGAACATTTGCAATAAAAATATCCAGGAAGGGTGCTAGTAGGGAGCAGCACAGGGGAAACAGCCTTTTCCCATTTGGTGGATAAAAGTGTGACCTGGTGCAGCCTTTGTATGAGGAACTTGGCCACATATATTGAAAGGCTTAACAAACTCATAGGTGTTGACTCAGGAATTCTAGCTCTAGGAAATAAGCTAAAGGCACAAGGATCCACTGGAAATATGTGGACATTGATATCTTTTACACAATTATTTACAAAAGCAAAAAATGGATATAATAAAAATATTGAACTAAGAAGATTGACAAAAATATTTATTATATAATAATACAGTAAAACCTGGACCACTGTTACACGGCATAATGTGGAAGAACATTTAATTGTTAAATTAAAAGGAATATTTCAGAAGGACCTGTGATATATTACAGAATGTGATTATCTCCAGATGAGATTATGAATGATTTCCGTTTTCTTTGTCTTGTTTTCCTCTATTTTTAAAAATTTCAACATTAAACATGTGTTATTTTTCCATTCACTAGGAAATTAAACAAGCACATCAGACTGAGGCACACAAGAGGACTTAGAACACTATTGCTGATGTTACATTTTTGATAGCTTTAAAAAAAAGACTCTTGTGATGTTTTGGCCATACTTAAAGGTTCATTTTTTATTTCTTTTTGGAGAAATGGGTTATAAAACTTGAAAGATAAGTGAAGTTTGGGTGCCCAATGCGAGATTGACTCAACTCTAGGTTTTTAGGTGATCTATAATTTAGAACAGCTTACAGTTTCAAAAAACAACAATACAAGACTAATGTGAGTGAAATTTACTGGAGACATACTTTCTCTTCCAAATATAACATGTTTAACCACACTAGCAGCCTGCATCAAAAGAAGGAATATTTTGATAGAACGTAATCTTTATTTTTTTGCAATCAAAATAATCTCCATTTCATTTCAGACTGTCATAACCTTCAATTATCATGTACAGCTTCCTAAGGAAACCCTGAAAAAGGGAGGAGAGAAGGGGAGAGAAGAAACAACAGCTGCCTTGGGATTCAAGAGCAAAGAAAATAAAGGCCCGAGCCTCTTCTTACACAGCAAGCATTTCCTTCAGCCTTCAACTAATGTCTAAATACGAGTGCTTAAAGGCGGTCGATCTCCGTTTATTCTGTCTTCTCTGTAAAACCGTTTTTCTTCTGGAATCTCATTAAGCCACATGAACAGCTGCACCAAGTTGTTATGGCAACAGGAATTTTAAAAGTAAATTAATTTTGCTACAAGGAGTTATGAGGCTGGCCTTGAATCACAATGGCTCCTCTCAGCACCAGGAGCAGCATGTCCCCCCTTGACTTACAAGAGCCCCAACTGGAAGGAAATATCCTTAATTTATGATCCTCTCTTAACAGTTCTTAGAGAAAAAGTGACCATAAATTGTGATGGCTTTATTGCAAATTTGTATATTCCACTTTAATCCTCCATAAAATCATAACTGAAGGAGTTATGCAGCCCATGCGTCCATGCGTCTCTAATGAACTTACATAACAAAAGAAGGTGTAGTCCGGACAGTTTCTCTTGTGGGATGACGATAAATTCCGAAAGAGCTTTACATTATGGAAAATGTTAGCCTGTTAGTTTCAGAGAAAGGAGTTAGAAAAAGTCTCGACCTAAACTGACATTAGAACTGAGCTCTCACACAGGTGATCAGACAACGCAACATGGGCTCATGGGTACAGAGCGGGGCCGGCTATGCTATTCCTCCTACAAGTCTTTTCAAACTCTTGGTAGTTTCGATGCTTTAGGCTCATATTTCCCAGCGTGGCTTTTTTTTTTTTTTATTAAAAAAAACACTATTCCTAGAAAAGTATTCTGTGGTCAAATAAATATGGGCTACGGTCCATAACATAAGCCCCTTCCCCTTAGAGTCACAGAGCATTTCAGCAGATGAACAGCACTGTCAATCCCCACTGGCAAGAACTCATGTGAATTGTATTTAACCCAGTATTTCACAAGCACTTTTTGTCATTAAACCTATTTTTAAATATCTTCTCAGTTTTTGTAACACTTATAAACATCAGATGGATACACTTTGAGAAATGCTCCTTAAATTGAAATTTTGAGGACAAAATTTGTGATAATTAAACATGGCTACTGTATTCAAAAGGTCATTTCAAATGTAGGACTATTAGTTTCTTCTATACTAATTTCTAGTGCTAATAGAACCATTACCTCTTCTCCCTGCCCCTCTTCCTTTACAAATACTTTATTATGTGTCATACACTGGCCTCAAGCTTTGCACATGTCAGACCACAGAATCTGGCCTCTCCTCTTTACGGTACAGATGCACATGTGTGTGCTCATGCATACAGGGGCACACACACATGTACAGGCATGCACATGCACACACATGCATGTACACACACACTCGTGCACACCTACTCCATGAGAAGGGAGAGCGATGAAGGCAATGGCTACCCTAATGCTTATCTCCAAGCAGCACAAGTCAGGATAGAGACAGTCCTCACTGAACCTGGAAGACATGTGTACAGACAGCAATCTGGGATTTCTGGGAATGAAACTGAAACAGCAAAGACAGCAGAATAAATGAGATGATTGAGATGTGAAGCAGAGCCTGAGAAGCAGAGGGATAAAACGAGGCCCCCCCTCTCTGCCAGGAATCCACAAATCCACAAAGCATTTGGAACTGGCCAGGAGATGGGTTTGTCAGCTGCCACAGAGGTGTCAGCAGCAGGAAACTATCCAAAAAGAAAAAAAAATAATAAAAGAAAAAGACCAGTGTGCCATTTTATTCCCCAAAGGAACATGTAGCTTCAGGATTTCTCATCCTTTTTTCTTATAATCAACTCTGGTCATATGACCTTATTAAAATTTGTACCCAGCAGGTTGTGACTTCGAAAGAAAATTACTTTTAAATGACTTGAAAAAGCATCAAAATGAGTGGTAGAAAGAATTATTTCCCACGAATACCTATCTGTGCATATTTAAAATGGATAAATAAAATTATATTAATATTTCTCACACCCACACTTTTTGAGGCAACTGGGGAAAGAGATTTAAAAACAGGTGGTCTAAAGAAGGATAGATGAGAGACAGCCGGGCACCCAGGCTGCACTGTCCGGGAGCTGCCACAGTGGCCTTGGGGTGCTGGAGTGAAGAAGAGTGAAGAAACGGTGGGGGTGCCGGAAGCACCCTTGGAGGCGAGGAGCAGATATGCAGCCCATTAGGGCCTGGCATCAGGAGGAGAGGAGCAGACCCAGGCAGGCCAGCACACTATAAACTGGCAGCAGAAGCAGACACAGGCAGACAAGACGCTGTGCCCGCCCAGACAACACGTGGAATTACGGAGCAGCAATATTAGGGGGCTTGCTGTCTACAGGGCACTCAGCTGGGCGAAGGATGACATGCCTAACTCACAGAAAGAAGTCAGTCCGCCTCATAGATCACTGAACAATACAGAACAGTGAGCAGCAGAGGCAATGGGTACCATGACATGATCTGGAAAGAGTTCCAAGGCTGGTGTGATTTGGAAAAACGCGGGTGTGGGACTGAATCTCAAACACTCTCAGTACATCTGCAGCAACGCACTCCGGGAACGAGATGTATTGCATTCTGTAACTCAGATCAGTTTTTTTGCTAGTCTCTGGCTAGTCATTATCCAACAAAATGAAATGTAGAATTTAATCTCATGCATGTGTATTGAGTACCTTGCTTACGGTACCGGCACACGTGAGTCTGTGCCTTCATGGTTCGCTGACCCGGCGGAGTGTGGGAAGGGGGTGTGGAGAGCTTGGATCACAGGAGGGGTTGTTACGGGAGCAGGTGAACATGGGGGAGTGCTGGGATAATCTTGGTGGAAGATGTGGTCTTTGGGGTGCTGTGGGTAGGAGGACAGGAAGGCTGGAGGACATGCCCCAAGTGTAGGCCACACAGCAGTGGAGCCTGAGACGAGGACGGTGGACGTCCGTGCAGCCATCACTTGGTCAGGCCGGGGAGTTCTTGCCCAGGACAGGAGAGGGGACCAGATGCGGAACCAGGCTGTGGGAAAGCTCCACCCCAGACAGGAGTTAGCTTCTCTTCAGAAGGCAAAACGGACTGCTGGGAAATTTGTGAGGCAGAAAGGGGAAGCATCAGTTGTGTCTGCACTAAAAGACTTTTGATTTAGTCCCAGGCACCTGGATCAACCAGAAACTGGGTAACAGGAGTCAGAGGGAACAGAATGAAGCCCTCAGGAAGGTGGGGGTGAGAGGTGCATGGTCCCTCGAAGCAAGGGTGGAAATAGCACTTTCATCCTTGTTTATTTTACGCATAAAAGAAAGTTATTGCCATTACCTCTACCTACACTCTCATTTTTCTTTTAAATCTCTGCTTGGCTTAGACATTACATGGCTTGTAATGAGCACGGTGAAATGCCTTGCTCTTATTATGGTAATCTGAAATAACAAATAGGAGACCACAAAACAGCCCAAACAATAAAAATAATTGTTAAGCCATCTAACTAGCACTGTGGCCAAATTATATTTTTATAAATTACAGTTCTGATGGAGGTAGACGTGCTCACAGGTTTCTTGCTAACAAGGTCACCGGTTTCATGTGAATATTTTCCACAGCTGTTGCTCTCACACCTAGAGAGGGAAGCAGCTCCAGCTATGTAGGGCAAGGTCGGGAATGCTAATGAGTCAAACAGATTGGTCCAAAATAGAAACATAAACCTCCAATTCATAAGGACACGACAGTTACGAAATAAGCGCTGAGGAGAAAGGATCTGTGTTCAGGAATTCAACGCTGCAACATTGCCTGCATTTCTGACATAGTTCTTGACCTAGGCTTGGCAATCCGTGTTTGCCGTAAATAGAGGGATGGGGGAAAGGTTACAAGAGACCATTCCATAACCATGAAATGCACTTTTAGAAGACTCAACAAAGAATACATTGAAAACATGCTTGATTTCCTCTTGACTGGAATTGCTATGCAGAGAACCTATCGGCAACCACATCATGTGCTAGAGGACAAAAGGAAAATTTGTAATCACAGTAATACAAGTGGCATTAAGTAATGAGTACAATAGAAATTTAATTTGAGGATAAGATTAGTCATCCTTTACTATTTTCTGTTCGAGTAGAGATAAGGTAAGTTTTAATAACATTCCTAAATGATAAATCTTTGTTTTTCACGCGCTTCCCCGTTTCCTATGCATTGAGGTCCCAGAATTGGGAACTCACTGTAGGGTACAAAGAGGATACAAAGTACAGTCACAGGGGCCACAGAAGGGAAAGAGGCTGCACCACCAGGCCCAGGAAAACCCAGTTTGCACGAGGACAGCTTCCATGGAGGTCCTGGCATGGCACGAAAGGTCAGGAGCTTTCAGACTACAACTTCAAGCGATACTTTGTGGCATGATGAAAATGTCACCAAACTCCTACAAAGCTGCAGTTTGAATATGTCCATTATACTAATGGAGGTAACAAATAGAGGGTACAGGCTCCCAGGAACTGCTCAACTCCATCCAAGTCTTACCTTGGAAAATGTCACTGAGATACTCAAACCAATTCCCTAGTATTCAGGGGGAAAAAAAGTTCAAAAAAATCATAGAAGTAAAAATCAATGCTTTTACATACATCAGGTAACAGACATGAGATGGTTATTTCTAGGAGTCAGGCTTGATCCTTTAGTGTGTTTTACACGGTAGTTATTTATTTGTAAAATGTCTCCATGAAAGGTCCCAAATCTACTGAAAGAAAGGCAGGGACATCGAGAGTCCGGCAACTCCTTCAGACACTAGGTTTGCATTAAAAAAAAAAAAAAAAAAATAGGCCTGGCCGGTGTGGCTGAGCGGTTGAACATCAACCCATGCACGAAGAGGACGCCCATTCAATTCCTGGTCAGGGCACATGCCCAGGTTGTGGGCCCAATCCCCAGTGGGGGGCATGCAGGAGGCAGCCAATCGATGTTCTCTCTCATCGATGTTTCTATCTCTCTCTCTCTCTCTCCCTTCCTTTCTCTCTAAAATCAATAAAGGAAAAAAACTTAAAAAAATTATCCTAGAGCCCTGGCTGGTTTTCCTCAGCCGTTAGAGCATCGGCCTGTGGTCCTCAGAGACCTGGGTTCGGTTCCTGCTAGGGGCATGTACCTCAGTTGCAATTTGTCCCGGGCCCTGGTTGGTCATGTGGGAGGTAGCCACTTGATGTGTCCCTTTCATGTCAATGTTTCTCTCTCTCTCTCTCTCTCTTCCTCTCTCTCCCTCCCACTCTATCTGAACAAAAAATGGAAAAATGTCCTCGGGTGAGGATAAAAAAAAAAAATTATCCTAGAGATTTGTGAAAGAATGAAAAAAAACAAATGAAGATGATCACAATGATCTGAGGGAAGAATAAAGAGAGAAATGATTCTAAAGTGCCAGCAATGATTTACTTAATTAGTTTTTGACAGCTTGAAATGTGTCCTAAAGAAAAAGGTACTACAGCAATCTGGGAGTTGTATGTGCACAAGAAAAGCTAGATTAATGAACTGTAGACACAAAAACAACATCCATATATAATTAAAATGACTTGGTATTTCAGGCCCTTCAAAAAGTTTCTTACAGCTAAATTTTATTAATAAAACCTACTCTGAGCTTTGCATCATTCTAAGTATTTTATTTATAGGGGACTTGTTAAAAAATTCTAAGGCTCTTTTTTTCTGATTTGGTAGTGGAAGGAAAGTAAGCTAAATAAACGTAGAAAAAGTCTCTAGCAATTGTTTCAATTTCACATTCAACAGGGGAGAAATTTGTGTCCTCTGTGAATTTTAAGAGATTTAAATAGGGCCATTTATGTTCAGCTCAATTAAGCTACTGATCATTCCATTCTTATAGCAGTAATGTGTCCTCAACCCATTATTACTTTAGAGCATAAAATAGCCTGGGCTGTCCAAGCTTTCATTCCAAACCTTGCATGGCCCATGCAGAGATTATTAACCTGGGCCCAATTCTCCTTCCACTAGGTAAGTGGGCCTGATTGTCTAGACTTGCTCCTTGATAAAGCAAAAAGAGAAAGCTAGATAGTTCATAGTGAGTAAAACAGAAAAAAATAATCCATTTAAAAAAGGAAGTTCACAATTGCAAGTCTTGGGATATACAGAATAAAGATAGATACATTGCTGCTCAAAGGCATCCCAGAAGAGTTCTGTTGAATTGAAGAGGGTAATTGATGTCCCTCACTCATCAAGATTAGTCATGTCATTGATATAACACTAAGGTAAATGGCAGTGTGTGATGGGTGTGTATATTAGCATAAAGCAAATGTTCGTTTACACTTAACCGGTATTTACCCTGGGTTCTCAGTGTGTCAGGCACTAAGGAAACAAGGGTGGGAAGAGGCATGTCCAGTCTGCCAGGAACTTTCAGGCCAGTTAAAAACTTCTGTCAAAACGGTGAGAGGGCCCGGCCGGTGTGGCTCACTGATTGAGCATTGACCCATGCACCAAGAGGTCACCAGTTCGATTCCCAGTTAGGGCACATGCCCAGGGTGTGGGCCAAATCCCCAGTGGGGGGCATGCAGGAGGCGGCCAGTTGATGTTCCCTCTAATCGATGTTTCTATCTCTCTCTCTCCTTTCCTCTCTCTCTCTCTATAATCAATAAAGAAAAATATATTTTAAAAAAATCAATGAGAGGATAAATCTCTTTCTAGCAATGTCTAGCTCACAACAGTGAGACACAATTTGAATTAAATATATGAAAAACACATATACTAAATAAAAATCTTTTTGAAGATATTGTAGATCTACCAAGGTTGAATCGCCCAATTTCAAACATGAAAATACAGGACATTTAGTTAAACTTCAGTTCAGGTAAACAACACACATTTTTAGATATATGTCCCATGCAATATTGGTGACATACTTATACTAAAAAGTATTTATTGTTTATCTGGCATTCAAATGTAGGACTAGGCATCCTATAGTATTATATATCTAAATTTGTACCAGAATGTCTTCCATTAAAGGCCCTAACAATAATAGGTTTTGGCCAGGGCATGAAGCAGCTGGAACTGTGCCTTTCAGAGTGCAATTTGGTGCAGGTTCTATGGAAAACTAGTTGACACTATCTGCAAAGTCTTAACATACTCACATCCTATGTAACTCAATAGCTCCACACCTGGGTATGTACCCAGCAGAAATGTGCACGTATGTCATCAAAAGACAGGTTCAAAAATGTGCACAGCAACATTTCTCATAATAGTTCCAAAATGGACACAATGCAAATGTCCATCAAAAGTAGACTCATAGATTTATATATAGCAACAAATGAACACATTATAAATGCACACAGAAACACAAGTTACTCAAGAAGCCAGAAAAAATAGTCTACATACCACACGGTTCTATGTATACAAAGTGCAAGATGATAGAAATAAATCAGAGTGTTAGAGATCTGGAGTAGACTAAATGTCACCTTTTGGGAGCAAGGTTACCCTAATGATGAGAAGGGGTCATTTTTCTCAGTGGTTATGTTCTCTGTCTGCAAACCACATTGCATCCTAAACTGTTAATATCAGGGCTCAAACTAGGAAATGGACCAAAGAGGTGGTTCTCAAACACTTCTACCTCAGTCTGCCTTATAATTTTATTCTGTATTTTTAAAAATGCAAAGGAGTGTAAGGATACACAGTAAATTCTTCCTTTCCCCACCCTGTCCGTACTCCTCTCCAGAGGAAATCAGTGTTATCAGATACTCATTTAATGTTTCTGAACTATCTTATTTGTATACAAGAAGACAAAATATTTTCTCCTCCCTTGAACAAAAGGTGACATACTACATATTTGCTATTTTGCATATTGCTTTTTCACTTAACAGTGTAAAAGACAACCCTATGTTTCTACACAAGGAGTCTAACCATTCTTTATAGCTTCATAGTACTCCACTGTATGAATTTTCATAATATATTTAACAACTGACCTGGTGATGAACAGTTAGATATTTTCAGCCTTTTGCTATCACCTACAATGCTACAATAAACAATTCATTAGAGAATCTGTTTCATGTACGTGGGTTACATTTAGTGGCTACATTTTAAAAATGTAACTTTGATCCTATTGTTAAATTTCATTTGATATAGCTGTGTCAATTTATGCTCTATTAGTGATGTCTGAGAGCTTCTATTGCCTTCACACATTTACCAAGAAAATGTGCATTAAACCATTTTTTTCTCTGATGATATGATTGGTACAAAATGTTTCCATGCAGTTTTAATTTTCAGTTCTGTTACTATAAATGAGCTTGAGTATGTTTTCATTTATTTAAGATCTTTTTGTAGTTCCTACCTTCAAGCTATCTGATCCCAGAGGTTGTCCTTTTATCTATTGAGTTGTTGGCATTTTCTTAGCAATTTTAGATGTTCTTTATATATTTATGAAAAGAGCCCTTTGGAATATGAGTCACAAATGTTTCTTTATTGGAATTTTGACTACGGTAGTTTTTAACATATTGATGGTTTTTGTTTTATGTGGCATAATTCAATAATCTTTTTCCCCATAGCTTTTGGGGTTTATGCATATTAAAGAGTCTTCCTCACTCCACAATTATTTTAAAAGTATCTTCCCATGGTCTCTTCTTACTGATTTATTTATATTTTACATTTATGCCTTGGATTCATCTCAAATTTATTCTGCTCTAAGGCATGAGGGTTGAATTCAAATTTATCTATGGAGGACATTCAGAAATCTCATGAACTAACTCACGAGAACAGTTACTTCTTTTGCAATTATTTTACTAATTGTCATTTGAAAAAATACATATTTTCTCAATTTAGCTATAAACTTAATAGCACTTTTAAATGTAAAGGAGCAGAGTAATAGATGTCTGTGAGATAATTTACTTCACATATAAATTTGTGGTCTCCTGGTTATAGTATAATACACTCCCTCATCCACACCCACATTCCCACCAGGCAGTTGGAACCCAAAGGCTGGCAATCACTGTCACACCTCTTCTATGCCAAAGTGTGTATAATTCCAAGTCTCTCCCTTCCCTGACATTATCCTATCGTCTTCTGAATATGATTTATGGTGCTATAAAAAGCAACCCTCATTGTTATTTTATCTTGCATTTATAATGAGAAGGGGCAAAGGTATTTGAAGCCAGATAATTTTTTATTTTTATTTTTATTTATATATTTATTTATGTATTTATGTATTTATGTATTTATGTATTTATGTATTTATTTATTTATTTATTTATTTATTTGGTATGTGCCCCTAGTGGGAAACGAACCTGGGATTCTCTGGTCTACAGGCTGACGCTCCAACCGCTGAGCCAAACCAGCCAGGGCAGAAGCCAGATTATTAAAGTAAAGCACTGACCCAGTGGCATCATGAAATCTCTAGGAAAAACTCAATTATATCCCATTAAAAAGCTGAATGCTTTCTTGTGATTTGAGCATATTAACACTATTCAAAGTTCAGTTCAAGTTTCCTCGTCTTTATGCAAAACTCACCTCTGGAAACCTAAATGGTGCTTGTGGTAAGGTTTCTCCATCTGGAATGCCCAACTGGCATAGGTAACCACTTCGGTTATTTTTGGATGTGGGCTACCACTGCAAAAGTTTTTACTCTCCTAATTGACACAAATTGTCCACATGATACCTTTTCCATTTCCACTTCAAGTACCATGCATAATGGTTTTGTGAGTTTTCTTTCATTCTAACTTAGATGGACATACATATTTTCTAAGAGTTTCTAACACTTTCATTATATAATCTTCATTTTTATTTTGAAAATATGCATGGGATGGTTGAAAAAGAAGGTAAAAATGGAGAAAACCATAGAGATGATTTGGGGGAGGGGAGATAAAAACTAAGAGCTCCATTTTGGAGTATCATTTCTGAGACATCTACTAGTCACAAAGAAGGAGTTATCAGGAAGGGAGTTGGAGATGCCCAAGCTGAAGATAGAGACTTAGAGCTCATCAGCATAGAGAGATGGGATGAAATCACCTAGAAAAAAAGTGAAGCTGGGAAACAGGGGAGCACCCAAGACTATGCTCGGGGGCTGGTAGAGAAGAAAGAGTCTGCAAGAGAGAGTGGAAACTCAGCTGGAGCAGCGGGTGAGACACCTTTAGGGGATTTGAGATGGGGAGGTGGTGGGAGAGTGGTCAGCTCTAGGATTGTCACAATGAGAGAACAGGACAGGGAATGGCTCATGGGTGTGGGGAGAAGGTCTCATTGTTCATGGGGATTCAGATCAGAATGAACAGGATGGGGGAGAAATTGGAGACAGCAAGATCAGACAAGTCATTCCAAAATAATAGAGTGATGGGGTGGGGATAGGGGATGGGCAGGTGAGGAGAGACACCCAAGGGAGGGCCATGTGATTTGTAAGATCTTACAGACAATGCAGACCAACAACAGGAAGACACACTAGGACTGCTGGGTGGTGAGATGTGCCCACCAGCGATTTGTGGGTATAAATTTTCATGGAAGCCTTGGGTGACTTTGTCTATCAGCAATAAGCTGCTTGGGGGCAGCTAAGAAGAAAGGAGATGGTTGGGTTTAACCAGAAACAGGGCTCTCCAGATAAGACGCCAGTCTTCAGTGAAAGAGAGAGATTCTAGGAAGCAGGGGAAGTGGGATCGTAGACTTCAAAGAAGCAGAGGGAGAAATGAAGAAAAATGATTTAGGAATAGTCTCATGTCTTCCTCTTTCTTATAAACAGGAAGATGTCTAAGTCTATAGTTAGATATTAGAAGGTCTTATTCTACGCACCTCAGAGTGGTTTACTAGATAGCTCCTAGGTTTCCATACTTACCAAACTCACAGTGTCACTTCTGCCTGTTCTGACAGTCTCTCAAATGTGAATGACATAAAGGGAGACATTATCGCTACATGAAGATAAAGTGGCAAATTCTGTAACCCAGCTGACAGTAAAAATTTCCCTCCTGAGTTTTCTGGACTGTATTCTAAGTAACTTATAATTTGGAAACTAGAATAAGATCACCTTACATAAATTTCCCATTTATTCAGAATAACATTTTCATGATTGAACTGCAGTATACTATTCAAATAAGTAAAGCATGGGGTGGGCGTTGGTGGGAGTACCTTCTGAGATTCTGATATATAAAGTAACTGATTTACCTGATTAACCTACACACTTTATAAATGAGCAGTGGAACTCTCTGACAAATTTCAGTCTTAAATCATTATCCAATGATTCAATGGTGTATGTATAAAAATGAACAGAGATCTTATGATACACTGGAGTTAACAGCCTACTTACTGACACCAGCATTACAGTGTGGGAGGGCAGGTCCTGGCTGAGTAGCTCAGTTGGTTAGAGCACCATCCCAATACACCAAGATTATGAGTTTGATACCCAGTCAGAGCACATACAAGAATCAACCAATGAATGCATAAATAAGTGGAATAACAAATCCAATTCTCTCTCTCTCTCTCTCTCTCTCTCTCTCTCTCTCTCTCTCTCTCTCTTTCTCCCCGCTTCCTCTTTCTCTCTAAAAATCAATAAAGAGAGAAAATGGCAGCAGAGTGAATGGAAGCTACACAGACGATCTCCAGGACCAAACGGGAATTACAACTAAAATAAAGACAAATCGTTGGAAAAAAGCAACAGAAAAGCAGGGGGAGAGGACCATACAACCAGGGACACTGAATGAGCCTGGTAGGATCTGCGGAGGCGCGAGAGTGTGGCGGGCTGGGAGCCCACAGACAGCGGCCTTAGATGTGAGCAGCGCCCTTGGAGTTAAGATCCCAAGCTGCTCTACAGCGCAGAGGGCCAGGACAGAGCACTAAATAGCTACAGCCACTCACCTGGGGCTCTGGCAAAGGGAGGGTGGACTGGACTGGAACTCTGTGGGGACACCCGGGATTTGGAGGGTGCTCAGAGTTTGTGCTGAGTTGTGGCCACAAAGGATGGTGACCAGCTTGCTCCTTCCCAGAGATATGGCAGCCCCTCCCTCGGAGATTCGACCCAAACCAGGTGAGCAAAGAAATGCAAATTGAGGCTCAGTAACAACCACCATCGGCCCCACCCTCGGGAAATCCTCTTACACTAAACACCTGAGGGAGTTTCTCATTCAACTGAGAACCCAAGGCTTTTCAAGTAACTGAGGCTAATAGCCTCCAGGCAAAAAGCTACAGGATAACTGAACCTTTCCTGAACTTGCAAATCTACCCAGGATAGTGAGACTTGACAGTGGTGTTTCAGGAGGGCCCTCCACGCTCATCCAAACCCAGTAGAGGGAGCCACAAACAGCAGAACACCAACACCCACAGGGAAAATTTGGCAGGCTCCAAAACCCACTGAGATAGCCAAAATGGTGAAACAAAGAAACAAATTCCAAATGAAAGAACAAGAGAACTCTACTGAAGATGAGATAAATGAAATGCAGTTACGCAAATTATCAGAGGTAGAGTTCTGAGCCATGATCTTGAGGAAGCTAAACAGCATGAGTAAGGATATCAACACCATGAGTAAAGACAGAGAAACACTGAAAACCAACCAAGTGGAAATGAAGAATGACATAGCAGAAATAAAGAACACATTGGAAGGACTGACCAGCAGAGTAGGGGAAGCGGAGGACCGGATCAGTGAATTAGAAGACAGAGTAGAAAAAAAAATCAATCAATCAGAAACCCAAAAGGAAAAAACAATTAAAAAACAGGAAGATAGCTTAAGAGAGCTGTGGGACAACTGGAAATGTAATAACATTTCCATCATAGGAGTCCCCGAAGAAGAAGAAAATGAGCAAGGGTCAGAGAATATATTTGAAGAAATAATGACAGAAAACTTTCCTAACTTGGTGAAGGAAGAAGGCATTCAAGTTCAAGAAGCACAGAGAGCCCCAAGTAAGAAGAACCCAAACAGGCCCACACCGAGACACATAATAATTAAAATGCCAAAAAATAAAGACAAAGAGAGAATCCTAAAGTCAGCAAAAGATAAGCAACAGGTTACCTACAAAGGAACCCCCATAAGGCCATAGCTGACTTCTCAACAGAAACACTACAGGCCAGAAGGGAATGGTATGAAATAATCAAGGTCATGAAAAACAAGGATCTGAATCCAAGACTACTCTATCCAGCAAGGCTATCATTCAAAATAGAAGGTCAAATAAAGAGCTTCCCAGACAAAAAAAAAAAGGCTAAGGGAATATATTAGCACCAAACCAGCACTGCAAGAAATGTTCAAAGGACTGCTGTAATTAGTAGAAGAAATAGGAAGAAAAATATAACCACACTGAACAAAAATGGCAATAAATGAGTACATATCAATAATCACCTTAAATGTAAATGGATTGAATGCTCTGATAAAAAGACACAGAGTAGCTGACTGGATAAGAAAGCGTGATTCACATATATGTTGTTTACAAGAGACCCAACCCACAACAAAAGAAAGTAAAGGGATGGAAAAAAATCTTCCAAGCAACCGGAAAGGAAAAAAAAGCTGGGGTAGCAATACTCATATCTGATAAATTAGATTTCAAAATGAAGGCCATAATTAGAGACAAAGAAAGCCACTACATAATATTGAAAGGGTCTATGCAACAGGAAGATATAACCTTGGTAAACATATATGCACCCAATATAGGAGCACCAAAATATATTAAAAATCTTCTGGAGGACTTCAAAGGAGAAATCGACAGCAATACAATCATAGCAGGAGACTTCAACACCCCTGGATAGATCATCTAGACAAAAAATTAACAAGGAAACAGAGATTCTAAATGAAGCACTAGATCAAATGGATTTAATAGATACATACAGAGAATTACACCCCAAAACTGCAGAATTCACATTCTTCTCAAGTGCACATGGGACATTCTCAAAGATAGACCACATGTTAGGGCACAAACTAAGTCTCCACAAGTTCAAGAAGATTGAAATCATATCAAGCATCTTCTCAGATCACAATGGCATGAAACTAGGAATCAATTGCAGCAAGAACATGCAAAGACATTTGAAGACATGGAGGCTAAATAGCATGTTATTGAACAATGAATGGGTTACCATGGAGATCAAGGAAGAAATTAAAAACTTCCTAGAAAACAATTAAAATGAACACACAACAACACAAAATCTATGGGATGCAGTGAAAGCAGTTCTGAGAGGGAAGTTCATAGCACTACAGGCCCACCTCAAGAAAAAAGAAAAATTTCTAATTGACTACCTAACCTCACAACTTAAAGAACTAGAAAGTAAACAAAAAGAAAACCCCAGAGCAAGTAGAAGGAAAGAAATGGTAAAGATCAGAGCAGAAATAAATGACATGGAGACCAAAAAAACAATTCAAAGGATCAATGAAACAAAGAGCTGGTTTTTTGAAAAGATAAACAAGATTGATGGACCCTTAGCTAGACTCACCAAGAAACAAAGAGAGAGAACCCAAATACACAAAATCAGAAATGAAAGAAGAGAAGTAATAACTGACACCACAGAAATACAAAGTATTGTTAACAAACTCTATGAACAATTATTCACCAACAAATTGGACAATCTAAGCGAAATGGACAAATTTCTAGAAACACATAGTCTCCCAAAACTGAACTGGGAAGAGATAGAAAATTTGAACAGGCCAATAACAATGAAGGAAACTGCAGATGTAATCAAGACCCTCCCAGCAAACAAAAGCCCAGGCCCAGACAGCTTCACGGGGGAGTTTTACCAAACATTCAAAGAAGAACTAGCACCCATTCTCCTCAAACTATTCCAAACAATTCAAGAAGAAGGAAGACTTCCAAACTCGTTTTATGAAGCCAGCATAATTCTAATTCCAAAACCAGAAAAAGACACTACAAAGAAAGAAAACTACAGACCAAAATTCCTGATGAACATAGATGCCAAAATCCTTAACAAAATACTAGCAAATCGAATCCAGCAATACATCAAAAAAATTATTCACCATGACCAAGTGGGATTCATCCCAGGGATGCAAGGCTGGTACAATGTTCGCAAATCAATTAATGTGATACATCACATAAACAAAATGAAAGATAAAAACCATATAATCATATCAATAGATGCTGAAAAAGCATTCGACAAAATCAAGCACCCATTTCTGGGATCATATCTCAACATAATAAAGGCCATATATGAAAGACCTACAGCCAACATCATACTCAATGGACAAAACTAAAAGCATTTCCCCTAAGAACAGGAACAAGACAAGGATGCCCACTTTCACCACTCTTATTTAACATAGTACTGGAAGTCTTAGCCACAGCAATCAGACATGAAGAAAAAATTAAAGGGATCCAAATTGGAAAGGAGGAAGTGAAACTGTCATTATTTGCAGATGATATATTATACATAGAAAACCCTAAAGACTCCATCAAAAATCTACTAGACTTAATAAATGAATTTGGTAAAGTAGCAGGATACAAAATTAACGTTAAGAAATCTTCGGCATTCTTATACACCAATGATGAACTCACAGAAAGAGAAACTAAAAAAACAATCCCATTTACCATTGTGGCAAAAAATTAAGATACCTAGGAATAAACTTAACCAAAGAAGTAAAGGACCTATTTGCAGAAAACTACAGGACATTGAAAAAAGAAATAGAGGAAGATATAAAAAGTGGAAGCACATACCTTGTTCATGGATTGAAAGAATTAACATCATTAAAATGTCCATACTACCCAAAGCAATTTATAGATTCAACACAATCCCCATCAAAATACCAACGACATATTTCACAGAACTAGAACAAATGCTTCAGAAGTTCATATGGAACCAAAAAAGGCCCCGAATAGCTACAGCAATCTTGAAAAAGAAGGACAAAGTAGGAGGGATCACAATACCGGATATCAGGTTATACTACAAAGGTACAGTAATCAAAACAGCCTGGTACTGGCACAAGAACAGGCACATAGATCAATGGAATAGAACAGAAAACCCAGAAATTGACCCAAAACATTATGTTCAATTAATATTCAACAAAGGTGGCAAGAGCATACAATGGAATAAAGACAGCCTCTTTAATAAATGGGGTTGGGAAAATTGGACAGCAAATGCAAAAAAAAAATGAAACTAGACCATCAACTTACACCATACAGAAGAATAAACTCAAAATGGATAAAAGACTTAAATGTGACTCATGAATCCATAAAAATCCTAGAAGAAAATGTAGGCAACAAAATTTCAGACATCATATGCAGCAGAATTTTCACTGATATATCACCTAAGGCAATAGAAACAAAGGAAAAAATGAACACATGGGACTACATCAAACTCAAAAGCTTCTGCACAGCAAAAGAAACAACCATCAAAGCGGAAAGGCAACCCACTGTATGGGAGATCATAATTGCCAATGATACATTAGATAAGGGATTAATTTCCAAAATATATAGAGTGTTCATACAAGTCAACAAAAGGAAGACAAAGAACCCAATTAAAAAATGGGCAGAGGAACTAAATAGACACCTCTCCAAACAGGAGAGGCCAAGAGACATATGAAGAAATGCTCAACATCACTAACCATCAGAGAGATGCAAATTAAAACAACAATGAGGTATCACCTCACACCTGTCAGAATAGCCACCATCAACAAAGCATCAAACAACAAGTGTTGGCGAGGGTGTGGAGAAAAGGGGACTCTAGTACTCTGCTGGTGGGAATGCAGACTGGTGCAGCCACTATGGAAAACATATGGTGTTACCTCAAAAAATTAAAAATTGAATTACCATCTGACCCAGTGATCCCACTCCTAGGAATATACCCTAAGAAGCCTGAAACACCAATCAGAAAAAATATATGTACCCCCATGTTCATAGCAGTGCTATTTACAATAGCCAAGATCTGGAAACAGCCCAAGTGTCCATCAGTAGACGAATGGATAAAAAAGCCATGGTACATATACACAATGGAGTACTATGCAGCTGTAAGAAAGAAAGAAAGATCTCTTATCCTTTGAGACGACATGGCAGGACCTGGAAACTATTATCCTAAGCGAAACAAGCCAAGCAGAGAAAGACAAATATCATACGATTTTACTTATTTCTGGAATATACTGAACATAACAGTCTGAGGAACAGGGTAGTCCCAGAGATGTAGAAGTAGGGTACAGACTGACAACCCTCAAAAGAGGGGGCAGGGAGGGGAGCAATAAACCACAGAACTTATACGCATGTACGCATAACCAATGGACATGGACAACAAAACTGGGGACAGGGCAGGGAGGGAGGGGGAGGAGGGAATCAATGGGGGGAAAAAGGAGAAACATCTGTAACAAAAACAAATTAATATAAAAAAATAAATAAATAAAAAATAAAAATAAAATAAAAATAAAAAAGTAAAAAAATAAATAAATAAAATAAAAATCAATAAATTAAAAAATCAGAACTAATTTCACCCCCCCCCCAAATAAAGAATGTGAGAGGGCACAGAAAAGAAAAAGGGAAAGCCATCTATATATTGGGAAGTATTCAAGCCATAGGCATCACTTTGAACATGTTTGCTGCAAAGAAAAACAAACTAAGTCATAAGTCATCTAAATCACATCTCATTTATTTGTCTCCTTTCTTCCACTTTTGCCAAAAAGCCTTGCCTCCTGAATTCTGACCCCACCCTCCAGGCCCTGAGCAGAATATTCTCAAAACTTTTAGCCAATGTTTCCCATATCCTGGTTCAAGGACCAATGTCAGGTTGGCAGCCTCAAAATGTCCTCAGAAGCTTTGGAAAAATGGAGATTTTAGGGGCCTGTCCCAGAAATCCTCATTCTATAGGTCTTATGTAGGGTCCAGGAGTCTAATTAAAAATAGATTTGCCCAACTAATTATGACACCAGGCAGAGTGGAAAACCACTACTGTAGACTATATAATATGATAGAATCAATGAATAATTTTAAATTATTTGCATAATAAAATATATCAAATATAATAAAATTAGAAACTTTAAGTGCTAACACTCCTTTGAGCTCTAATATTTCAAGGATGATTCCATCAGGAGCAATTGGTATGATAAGCTCTACCATCCCTCTGACACCACCCTGAAGGCAGAACACACTGGCCTCAGTGTGCCTTTCCTTAGATAGCATGAAGCATGACGGACAGACCATCAGCATACTTTTTTTTCAGAGTGATGATGGTCCGTGGCTACCTGAACAAACTGATATTTTAATCTTCAGTGACTCCTGATTCACTTAGCAAGATCAAGAATTCAGTGTCAGTTCATCATCTGAACCACACAGAATCTAAATATAATCACACTGATTATGGTGGCTGATTGAGGTAATGACTCAAATAACAATCAACAATGGCAATTCCATTGATAACTCAAAGGTCACCCTCAGAGATACTGTTAGAAATTTGAGCTCATACTTTTGAACAGTTTGATTAATAATAATTGTCTTATAAAATATAAGTGGAAAATAAAATTTAAGCTAATAAATTATCTTACCTAATAAGTGATTTTAAATATATATGTAAGTAATCAAGTTCATCAATCAATGATTATATATTTGAGTTATCATCTAAAGCTCTAAAAATTTATATTTTTCATCGCTTACAGGGAAAATGAATGGGTCACTTCACCCTAGGGATTGTGTTATATTCAGGCCCCTGTCCTCAATGAGTAAACATACCCAAGTTAATGGGCATCTAGATTCAATTGATTTGGGGATGTTTTAGAGTCTTGTTGAAGATATAGTTACTTGCTTCCCAATGTTTGTACTCCTAAAAATAGAGCTACTGATTTCAAGAAGTTACATAGTCATTCAAAATAAAGACCCTATTCACCACCCTCCTTCTAGCCAGGTGTAACCAAGTGACTAAGTCCCACCCCACAGGATGAGTGGGAGAGCAGGTACAGCTTCTGATAACTTCCCTAAATGGAATGGACATCCCTTCCTTCTCCTCCTCCTCCCAGGTGGAGGAGTGTGGGTATGAGAACTACAGGGAGCTGGAGCAGTCTTCCTGATGAGTGGGAGCCACTTGTTAGGTTTGGCTGGACTACAAGATAGGAGAGTCATGGAAGGCTCATGTCAACCCTGGAACGTCCACCTCAAGTTCATCGCTATAAGACAGAAATGAACCCTACCTTACTGAAGTCACTGCCATTTGGGGTTTTTGTTATTTTCCATCAAACCTAATCTAAACTGACTTTGGTCTCTCATAGGTTGACCCTCCAGGCAGTCGGTACTTAATCTGGCACCCTTCATATTACTGCCCTCAACTTTAACCAACTGAAATAAATAGAAAAAGAAAAAACTGAGGACAGGTTGCCCTCAGGCCAGTAACTCTTTGGCCCTCCATCTCCATTCAGGGCCAGGAACAAAGTAAGGGGTAGCAAGCCAGGTGTTCACCTAGCAGGGTAGCAGGCTGGGGGTTCCTGGTGTCCGATGGCCCATCTGTAGATAATTAACAGATGGCTGGAACAGGTAATCAAAGATGGTTGCTTTCAATAAGGCCAAATGTGAGTTACTTCCACGGTGAATGTCTGCTAAAGGGTGGGATAGAGTGTAGAAACCCTGATGTCTTTGATGAAAGGCACTCCATGGATGTCAAGTATGATTGTACACCATTACTCATGGAAATGGTTTGTGGCAAAGACATTCTTAGATTCAACTGGCTATAGACTCTCTTGTTTTTTAATAACATATGTGTCAGCCAAACAGACATATGCCGTAGCAGCTTTTAATTATTTTTACTGTTTGCTTATTTCTTTGCATTAAACATGACTTTAGTCGTTTGCATGTTCATCTGAAATCTCCGTTCCCTTATCCTCAGTAATCACTTCTTAGATCATTGTTGCCAGGTCTGTGGGGATTTTTGTAAAAACAATTGGCCTTTCTTCAAGCCGAAACCATTCCACTTACCTTGAAGCTCTCTCTCTCTTTTTTTTTTTTTTTTTTTCTATTCATAGTTTCTGCTGATCTTTCCTGGCAGGAGGAAAGTTTCGATTACACCTGCAGTAACTTGTTCTCTTGCCTGCGGTTCAAGTATTACCCTGTTTTACAGTCACTTCCCTGGCAGGTAGAGGGTGGGGGTGTGTTTCTGGGCAGAGGAAGTTGTCCCTCTACTTTAGCTCTGACTCCGTTAATGCCATAGGGAATTTTGAAAAAGGCTTGTGGCATATTACTGTGACTATGCTGGTTTGGATTTAATGGAAAGCGTGTGTCACTGAGGAAGAACAAAGAGGTTTTTTGTGGTCTCCCCTTGAGCTCCATTAGGGTAATCCAAATGACCAGTTCTGAAGCCACCCCACGGCATTGACAGTCTCAGCCGGCATTCCCCATGGAACACGCACTGATTTAAACAGCAAAGGAAAAATGTGGTGTTGTCACCTCGTCTGTGAAATACCATGTACACAACCTACAATATGCTCCATAAATAATCCAGACTAATGATGAGATGTATAATGCAGAGACCTGATAAGACGGGTGTAAAAGGAAAGCCAAGGTGACGGACTAGGTGGGTTCCTCTGAGAGCTCTATCTTTCACGACACCTGAGAGAACCACGGGCGGACTGCCACCTGGATAGGAATTAGCAATCAGTTGCACATTCTTTGGAGTGTGTCAAATGCTCTTCCTATCCAGGCACATCTCTCCCATCTGGAAGGGGTGTATCATATTTCCACAAGGTTTCAATGAGCAATCTGCAGTTCTGCGAGGCTCAGGAAAAGGATGCTTGACCACATGTATGTGTATATATACACATTTGGGTCTCTCTCTGCTCTCCCAGCCGGAACCCACTGTTCTGATTCTCATTGCCTTTCTTCTCCAGACAAGTATGATCAACAGGGAAGAGTCATGAACTCTGAGAAAGAAGACCTTTGTCCAAATTATTGCTGTCAGATAAAAGACAGACTGCCCAGTGAAAGCCGAATTTCAGACAGATAACAGTTTTTTAGTGTTATGTCCCAAATATTAATTCTTTATTTATCTAAAGTTTAAGTTTAACTGGGCATCCTGTATATTTACATGGTAAATCTGGCAACCTTAGTCCAAATTTAATTTTTGCCATTAATTCAAACATACTATTTAGTGTTGAAGGTTCTCAGCTTCTTTGTGGTAAAAAAAGAAGAGGGTGAGATTGCAGGAAAAAGGAAAAGTGATGGGTTCTAGTACTTACCTCCTAATATCTGGCTCTGTGTTATTAATGTATGTTACTAATTTGACAGATTCTTATTGAAAATGCCCTCTGAACAAATCACCAAATATGAATAAGATGTGGGCCTCGAGAATTAATACCAGTGGTTCTCTTTTACTTTTATGGAAATCTCATGACAAAATAGTACTTCTATTTTATACATAAGAAAATGAAACACAGAGAATATGTCACAGAATTGGTCACTAAGGGAATTGGATACTGATGTACTTCCAAAGATGAACTTTCTCATATACGATTCTGCTTCAAACATTTCTCCAATGACAAGGCAGAACAAAATCTTGGCACCAAAAGTACTACAAATGTATGTGCCCAATTTTCCCAACACCATTTACTGAATAGACTATCTTTAGTACTCTGTATGTTTTTGCCTCTTTTGTCAAATATTAATTGACTATAAAGACGTGAATTTATTTCTATTCTGTTCCACTGATATATATGTCTGTTTTTATGCCAATACCATGGTGTTTTGGTTACTATGGCCCAGTAGTATAGTTTAATACAAGGTAGTGTGATTCCTCCAACTTTGTTCTTCTTTCTCAAGACTGCTGTTGCTATTCGGGGTCTTTTGTTGTTCCATATAAATTTTTGAAACATTTGTTCTAATTTTATGAAATATGCCTTGGTATCTTGATAGGAATGGCACTGAATCTGTAGATTGCTTTGGTTAGTATGGACATTTTAATGATGTTAATTCTTCCTACCCATGAACATGGTATATGCTTCCACTTATTTGTATCTTCCTCAATTTCTTTCTTCAGTGTATTATAATTTTCCAAGTACAGATCTTTTACGTCCTTAGTTAAATTTATTTTAGGTATTTTATTCTTTTTGAAGCAATTGTGAATGGGATTGTTTTTCAGTTTCCCTTTCTGAGAGTTCATTATTGGTGTGTATAAATATGCAACTGATTTCTGCAACAACAACAAAAATGAAACTAGACCACCTTCTTACATTGCACACAAGAATAAAGTCAAAGTGGATTAAAGACTTAAATGTTAGCCCTGGCTGATTTGGCTCAGCGGTTAGAGCATCGGCCTGTGGTCCAGAGAGACCTGGGTTCGGTTCCCGCTAGGGGCACGTACCTCGGTTGCAATTTGTCCCCAGCCCTGGTTGGTCGTGCGGGAGGGCAGCCACTCGATGTGTCCCTTTCATGTCAATGTTTCTCTCTCTCTCTCTCTCTCTCTCTCTCTCTCCCTCTCTCTCTCTCTCTCTCTCTTCCTCTCTCTCCCTCCCACTCTATCTGAACAAAAGATGGAAAAATGTCCTCGGGTGAGGATAAATAAAATAAAATAAAATAAAATAAAAGACTTAAATATTAGACTCAAAACCATAAAAATCCTAGAAGAAACCACAGGCATTTAAATCTCAGGCATTTAAATTCCTTATAGCAATATTTTTTTTTTCTAATATATCTCCTTGAGCAAGGGAAACAAAAGAAAAACATGAATAAATGGGACTATATCAAACCAAAGAGTTTTTGCATAGAAAAGAAAACCATCAGCAAAACAAAAAGACAGCCCACTAAATGGGAGAACACATTTGCCAATGATACATCTGATAAGGGGTTAATATTCAAAATTTATAAAGAACATAAAAACTCAACACCCCCAAAAAATCCAATTAAAAAATTGGCAAAATACCTGAATAGACACTTCTCCAAAGAGGACATGCAGAAGGCCAATAGACATATGAAAAGATGTTCAATATACTAGTCATCAGAGAAATGCAAGTTAAAATCACAGTGAGACATCATCTCACACCTGTCAGAATGGCTATCATCAATAAATCAACAAACAAGTGTTGGTGAGGATGTAGAAAAAAAGAGAACTCTAGTGCACTGTTGGTGGGAATGCAGATTGGTGCAGCCACTGTGGAAAACAGTATGGAGTTACCTCAAAAAATTAAAAATGGAACTGCCTTATGACCCAGTGATTCCACTTCTGGGAATATATCTGAAGAAACCTAAAACACTAATTCTAAAGAATATATGCACCCCTATGTTTATTGCAGCATTATTTACAATAGCCAAGATATTGGAAGCAGCACAAGTGTCCATCACCAGATGAGTGGATAAAAAAGCTGTGGTACATATACACAATGGAGTACTACTCTGCTGAAAAAGGAAGAAAATTTTACCCTTTTTGACAGCATAGATGGACCTGGAGAACATTATGCTAAGTGAAATAAGCCAGTCAGGGAAAGACAAGTACCATATGATTTTACTCATATGTGGAATTTAATGAACAAAATGAACTACCAAGCAAAACAGAGACAGACTCATAGATAGAGAACAGGCAGACAGCTCTCATGTGTGTGTGTGGTGGGGGGGCAGGGAGGGTGGGGGGGCTAGTGTTGGGAGGTGTGGAGGGATTGGGCAAAAAAAAAAAAAAAAGAGGGAGAACTCATGAACATCGACAACAGTATCATGGTTGTTGGGGATAGAGGTGGAAGAGGGCATAGAGGGGATAAATGGTGATGGAAAAAATAAAATAAAATAAAAACAAAAACAACAAAAGCACTACAAATGTGTTATTGGTAGTCTTCTTGTTTAATCTTTTCCCCTGTGCATGTTTAAGGTTTCCTGGTCTCCCAGAATGACCAATGGTGCTGTCCATCAGGCCAGTTCTTGTAACACAGTCAGATGGATACAGTTGTTTCCTAGTGGGGCCACTTTGAGAGAGCTCTTTTTAACGATGCCTGTCCAAATGGTGATTACTAATGTCAACACAGGACATGTTATTAATGAGACCACTGGATCTTTTATCTCTCACTGACTTTCCCTCTGTAATCATGCTTAGGTGGGACTCAGGGAGCTTTAGGAAGGGCTGAGGCCCTCGGGAGAGGGGAGGAGGCTTGTTGTACACATGACTTAGAATAAAAATAGTTGAAAGCTTAATGACATATTCTTAAGTCATGTCAAAATGTCCCTGGGGTCAAAACAGTGGTAGTAAAAGAACTGAAAGAAAACGTCACTCTTGCCCAGCTGCAGAGATGGCAGGTTTATTCCTAATTATTCAGGTACCACTTTCTGAAGGAACACTGTTCCCTTTCGAAGGATGTAATCAGAAACAGCAAAAGGAATGGGCGCTTCCCCGAAAACTAACTAACCTGTAGCTCACCGAAGAGGCTTTTGTGATTTTGTGCAGTCTTAAAAGTTGTCCACATGATGCAAATGTGTTCTTGGTGTGTTGAATTTTACACACACACACACACACACACACATAGGGTGGGACAAAAGTAGGTTTACATTTGTGAGTACATGAAACAGAGATTATTCTTGTATTATTATTTATTAATTATTGTATTATTTTCCATACAAACAACTGTAAACCTACTTTTGCCCCAACACACATACACACACACAGTGTTGTTTGTATGGAAATAATACAATAATTTTCATATATCTGGGCAATCAATTTTATTTTTTTGGCTGATTCTTTTGTGAATTTATTTCTATTTTTTCCTTTCTATTTTCCAATTACAGTTTACATTCAATATTATTCTGTATTGGTTTCAGGTGTACAGCATAGTGATTAGACAATGTACTTTACAAAGTGTACCCCCAGAAATTTCCAGTACCTACCTACCTGGCATGATACATGGTTATTACAATATTATTACTACATGTTTCTATTTTTTAAAATAAATTATATTGCTACTTTTTGATATTTCAGATTTAGGCAGAATCTATGAACCATCACTTTGGAAAACGGAATTAGCTCTCCCTCACCCCAATGTTTATCCATCTGAAAGCACCCTAACTGTCCTCCTTCCTCCTGCTACAATAAATCATTGTTTTATCAATATTCTTTGTTTCTGTTGTTTTGATCTTGCACACTACCCACAGGTAAGGCAAGTATCATAATATGATGGCTTTTCCTTTCCTGTACATTTTGTTATCTCTGTTTATAATAATTATCTTCTTTTTGATTGCTTAACCCCATAAATTTAACCCCAAACACTCTGCCCATTGTCTAAGTCTCCTCATCATCATTTTAGATGTATCAGGTATCTTGCCATTTTGTCTTGCTGAAGGACACGTCCAGGAGTTCTCCAATGTGCCCAGTACACATTGGCCGTGGTCTGTGCCTGGTCACCCCTGGCTCCCTCATGGGCATCTAGAGAGCCCTACCCTCTCTGATGTACTGAAACCCGTTTTTGATCAACACATTGCTTTTTTTTTTTTTGGAGGAGTCTATTCTTCAATACTTTCTGATACAGGATTCTTGAATGTAAGTACTGAGAAAGTGAATGCTTGAACACATGTTTATTCTATTCTCATTCATAATCTCCAGTTGGGCTGGGTACAGAATTCCAGGTTCAAGGTCACTTCCCTTCAGGATTTTGAAGGTATTTTTCTATCATCTCCCAGCTTTCACTAGTTTGGTTGACAACCCTGACCATTTCTCACGTTGGTTGCTTTCTATTGACCTGTTTGTTTTCTCTCTGAAGCTAATAGGATTTCCTCTTTGCCCCCAGTGTGATGGTCATATTAATATTATAAACACAATTAAGGCTTACTTAACAGATATGCAATCATATCAACTACGTGCTGGGCACTGTGCTGGATGCTAGGATTCCAGAAAACAGGACAGACTCCAGGAGGTGTTTGGACATCAAAGAGGGGCAGTGTCGTGAGAATCAGAGATGCTGCTTTCTAACTCACACATTTTTTTGTAGGTGTAGACAAATACTGTAGTGGACCAACTCGTACTCTACAGAGATCTTTCATTCTTATAGCTGCATACTTTGCAACTGCAAAGACCATTTCCTGCTCAACACATAGACTTGAATTTTTTAAATGCCAAAATCTGAAATTGGGAAATATTGATCAACTATGCCAGCCATGAAGCAAGCCTTGGCAAGTAGATTATAACAAGAGAGTTTCCTAATATCAAGGCAGAAATGAAAAAGAACAAAATCTTTGCCCTTATCTTACAACCACAAACTAAGACATGAATTTGATACTGATGAAAGAAAATATATAGTAGTATCTAATTCTAGACAGTTGCTTCTCTTATCAATAATTTATGGATACTTACTTCCAGAGTTAAATACAATTCTCAGTAATAACCAGGAAAGCTTCTTCTTCATTACTTCATAATTAAAGTGAGCATCTATAGATGCCAAAAGGAAGCAAAAGTCGGAAACACCCAGTAATATAGAACAGTCACCTTAGTGTCCATTGCCAAAGCTTCCAGACATTAATAAACCCAGTGAGGAGATAGCAGGACATTTAGCCCACCTGTGGCTCATCAGCTTGTCCACCAGTGAAAAATAGGAGACAAGGTTGGGGAAATAGGAAATTCAGAATAAGGTGATGGGGAAAGAGCTGGCTACGGTTATAAAAGTGCAGGAGGAGAAAAGTCTAGATAACCTAAGACAGTCTACCTTTTCTTGTGATGAGGGCAGTGCAGCATCAGAAGCCAGAAATCCAGACAATCTGTGTGACCCTGGTTTTTAAGGTGATTCAGAGGGTCACACCTACCCAATCCTAAGAAGTGTTTATTTAGGAAGACAAACACCGGGCCCATAGACATACTCTATAAGAAATGTGCATTTAAAATTAAAAAAATTTTTTTTTCTTGATTTGTTTTTTAGAGAGAGAGGAAGGGAGAGAGAGATAGTAACATCGACGTATGAGAGAAACATCGATTGGCTGCCTCCTGCATGCCCCGAACCCGGGCATGTGCCCTGTCCAGGAATCGAAACGGGACCTCTCAGTCCATGGAATGACGCTCAGTCCACTGAGCCACACCAGCTGGGCAGAAATGTGCATTTTAATAAGCTCCCCAAATGTCTCAGGTGTGCACAAAAATTTGGGAACTGCTGCTTGATCTTGACCTAGGAGTGAGAGAGACCAGAGACTCCAATACCCCACCTGCTTGGAGGGGAAAGCAAGGGAGGGAGTTTCCATACTGTGTCTGTGGCTCATATTCAAACAAGGTTAATGACCAACATCTAGGTGGTTTTTTTTTCCTTATCTCTTATCTCTCCCTGTCCACAGGTAGACTTCAGATGCCACGCTATCATTTCTTCCCTATTTAAGACTGTTCTTGAAATTCACTTTAATCTATGTCTACTGTTAATAGAGTGAAGTGTGTGCATGTAAGTTTCTGCACATGCCCACATGCATGCATGCATATGTATGTTTGGTGGTACTATAGTAACTGTGAGAAAATACTATTATAGTCTTTGGTGAATAAGAAAAGGACTTTCACCTAATGACAGGAGGTGCATTTATAGCTTTCTATTCATTTTTGTAAGTAATTAGAAAGTTGAAGGATCTGAGCCGGAGTTGGGATGGTGGGACAGGTTTGACTCACAACCATTTAATAAGTTTTACAGGTTTATAAACCATGCAAGTATATAAGCACAATTAAACACGGTTTTATTAATATGATAAAAAATCCACAGGCATTCTATGAGACAGTGCTGAAGACAAGACTAACACCTTGAAAGCTGAATTGCAAGTAAATTGGTCACACTGGTCTATTGTCTGAAAAAAATTGTTATGTATCATAGGCATAATGTTGATTTTAAAAAATGAAACCTAGAGAAGGCTCATTGCTCTGACCTGCTCTAATAGTCCTATAGCACAGAGAGATGGAGAGGGGGGCCCAGGGACCCAGATTTTGTTAGAGGTGAATGGAGCCCTAGAACCAGGATTGAGCCTCAAGGATTGCTGGCCACAGACCACTCCCCTGTCAGCCTCCTGAGCCACTCAGCCAGGACAGGATGGGAGAATGAATATGAGGCCCCTCAGGGGCTACCCCACAGGTCACTGCCCAGAAGCTGCTTCATCTGATGCTGGCCATGAAGGTCAACTAGAGAAAGAGCACATGTGTAGGATTCAGAAGCTCTGCAGCTGCTGACATCAGGGCAGCCCATTTCCACCGAAGCCAATGTCTGGGCTGACCAGCTCTCCTGTCTGCACACACCCTCCAGAACGCACACCCAGCAACAAGACAATGAGCAGGTGCCTACAGACTGAGCGCCTCCCAGTGCAAGATGCAGTCCCTGTTCCTCCTCCTCCTCCTCCGAGGGTCCACCCTACAGGGCTAACCCCCGTGGCGCTCCTTGCTTCCTCATTCCTGGTCCCTGGTCAGCTGCCAGCCTCTCCCACCTGTCTGTCTGTCTCTCCCTAGGAGACAAACCCGTTCCTTAAATATACTAACGTCATTTGTTTTATTCCTGCTAACATTTTCCTCCCATAAAATTGAGTCCTTTCTGAATTCCCCTTTGGATGAATACAACGAACATAAAAAATATTTATTGTGTGGGCAAACTGCAGCAAAGGGCCCTGTGTGAGAGTCTGGCTGAGAGTCTGGCCACAGACAAGGAGACTGATTTGTGTTAAGTGGCTCTACAAATCTGTTAGTCACACCACCTTCCAAAAAATAAAGGCTGACCCTCTACTGCTGTTTGATACTTATGATTATTTAGGGCCACTCTGTTTGCAGGCCATGATAACACCAAGTGTTGGGCTTCTCTCGAACCATTGGCTCCCAACAGCAGAATCACCTGGGGAGGGAGCCACCTTGAATACCCCCAATGCCAGGGTTTTTTTGTGGGTGGGCTGTATAGATGTTGGCATGGAGGTTGGAGAACATCAGACTCTAAAGGAAGCATGGGGTCCTGGAAGAAGTTTCAGGGATGATGACACACAGGAAGAAGTGATCTGTGTGTGTGGGGGGGGGGGTATCATGAAAGGAAAAGCCCCCATCACAGCTGCTGAGGCTCCCCTCCATGTCTGTGCTCACAGCCTACTTCTAGAGCATCAGACAAGCACAGTTTTGGGCCATGAGGATAAAAAAAAGATAAAACAGAGCAATTCTCCACACCAGTCCATTCATCCTGGCTGCTGGCCAGCCACTCTCCAAACTGCCTCTGTTCTTTTTGTCCTGTTGGAGGAGCAATCAGCCCCGTTGTTACTAAAGGCTTCTTTCCCGGTGACAGGTACTCTATGTTCATGCACTTACAACATTGCCAGGGACACAGGACATATGATAGTTGAATGAAGTTATGACATTTATCTTCCTAAGCATGGAAACGTGCTAAGTTATAATATTGTAAAGTGAGGGTTGAATTACTGGCTATTCTTCAGGCAAGAACAAAATTATAAAATAATTTGCTGTATAAAAAAAAATATTTTCTAGAATGGTGTTTTGAGACTCCCCACAAGGTCAATGATAAGGATGAGAATGGAAAGAATTCACAATACAGAGGTTTGCTGATATGTGCGCTTTTTTGTCAGTTGTGCTATATCTCAATAAAAAGTTTACATAAAACATTATTGAGCTGTCACATAATCCTGTTATGAATCACTAACACTTTGTTACAAGACAAGAAGATTCTCACTGAGACATAAGCAACTTGCAGACTGAACTATTTTAAGGAACCCCCTAATTCAGACATGAAGCTGAGGCATAGATAAAAATAACCTTAGTAAATATAATTTTACTAAATGATTTCTGAAGGATGTACCTGTTCCTTCAAGTTGCCCATCCACAAGAAGGCATCTAAGTAAATCTCAGGCTGCCCTTGAAAATAGCACATCCTGTGGAGAGTGATTATCTATGAGGTCTGGGAGAACACTCTCCCAGCTTGAGGCCTGTGTCCTATTTAATCACCCTGTTTCAGATGTGATTAAAAAGAAATCCAAGTTCAGTTACTGCTACGCCTAGTCAAGAAGAAAGGCATGAGAAAGTGCTGAGAAGGTCTTTAAAAAACATGCAGTCCTTTGACTGAACACTCAGAGCCAAGAGGTGGTGCCAGTTTCGATTGTAATTCAGAGAAGTCAATCTCTGAGATTAAAGCCTACCTGTGGAACTAGCTGCAGCATGCACACACACAGAAACACACTCGCATGCATGCACGTGCCCATGCACATAAACATGCACACACATATGCACACACACAAGTATGCATTAAGTATCAACGAGGATATTGTACAATGACAGGTCTGCCGCTCACTGCCAACATCAGAATGGTGATCCTCAGGTGTGACTAGGTTAGCCACCATTCTGATAGGGTCAATACTGGATATTTATAAAAATATCGCCAGAATGAAATCAAGATACAACAGTATAGCCATTCAGGCTTCTGTCTCTTCTCTGATTATTTTATTTGCTACAACTTACCACTTTATGAATGATTTGTGTATTTCTACATATAACCAATTTTTAAATTTTGTGTAAGGTAAATTTTATTATACATCATTCATTTAACTATTATAGAACCCAAATCAATGGTCAAGAGCAGTTTGTCAGAGAAATAAGGCCCTTTTCAGACTTTCTGCTATCTTATTTTTCCCCTAAATTTTGCAAATCAGCCTTTCCCTATTTTGTTTTATTCAAATCTACCTTACTGCTGAATGATGTCCCCATACACACACACACACACACACACACACACACACACACACACACATTCTTCTCTTCCCAAATTGACTACTGACTATAGTAAATATATATTTGGTCTTTGTCCCAGTTCCTGGCATACATCTCCTAAAGTCCTTGGAATCTCTGGGGTGATGTCTATCTTTTGTATGCTAATGAGAGGACTGCAGGGTGGGGACCCCTAGATAACTTCAAGGATGGGTGTGGTGGTCAGAAAGACCAAGGCATGATGAGAAGGGTTAAAATTTCGGCCCCACAAGGAGGAGAGAGGGGCTGAAGATGGAATTCAGTCACCATTGGTCAATGATTTAATCAGTTGTTCCTACATAATGAAATCTCCCTAGAAATCCCCAAACAAGGAGATTCAAAGAGCTTCCAGTTGGTGAACACACTGAGGTCTCGGAAGGGTGGTGAGCTAGGGAAGGGCATGGAAACTCCATGCCCTTTCCCTCTTACCTTGCCCTATGCTTCTCTTCCATTTGGCTGTTCCTGAGTTATATCCTTCATAATAAAAACCAGCAATAGTAAACTAAGAGCTTTCCAAAGAGGGGGCATTTTGGGAACCCCCAATTTGTATCTAAGTCAGAGAGAAATGTGGGTACCCTAAGACCCAATGCTTGGGACTGGTTTCTGAAATGAGGCAGTCTGGTGGGACTAAGCCCTTAACCTGTGGAGTCTGACACTAACTCTGGTTAAAATTAAATTTAACCCAGTTGGTGTACAGAGATCAGGAGGCTTGCTTGGTGTGGAAAACCCACACACTTGGTGTCAGAAGTGATATGGGTTATAAAAACTGCAATGACTATAGTGACTATAAATTTTTCAACCCTTTCATTATGGGGCCATCACCCCACGGTCAGCCCAGCTCCTTGGTGACGTCTATCTTTTCCTCTGCTCGCATATTTTCCCTTTTATACAGCACTGTAATTTTTCTTATTGTTGATTTTACTAATGACTAACAATAGAAGGAGAAAAAAAGAACATAATAAAAATAGAAATTTGTAAATAACCACATACCAGGCACTATACTATGTGCTTTGTAAAAAACTATCTTCAGTTAAGCCTCACAAAAGTCCTTCAAAGTGGGTATAATAACCCTTATTTTACAGATATAAAAATTGCTGTTTTATTGTTAAAGTAATGCCTGAATCTTTCTTTTTACAAGAAGACCTAGAACCCTACTTGCTCTCTTTCCTCACCTCCACGCACTCCTTAGCCCCCACCATTCTGAGTCTACTTTCACAGAAGGTCAGCATTGATATTCCAACTATTAGTTCCATACCTTCTCTCTGGGCATCAGCCTCTACAATTTCTCATTCTATTTTGAACTGTAAAACTCCTTCACCCTCTTGACACCCTTTTACTCCCAGCCTTGGATTCTCCACTTTCTGGTGGTTTCCCTTCTGGCCTCTGATTTTTTTCTCCATCTCTTCAAGTTGTCTTCTTCAATCTCCTCCTTAAAGTTTTGCATTTCCTAAGGCTCCTTCTTTCTCTTCTCTTTTTCAATCTTTTATGAACACTCCCAACAACATCCAAGGCTTTGAGAAGCATGTATACTGCTAGCCGTAATGGCTCTCCTGAAATCCAGACCACATTGCCATCGGCCTCTAAGACACGGCATCATGGGCATTCTGCAGGCACATCAGATTCCATATGTGCACTGTCCCTTCCAGTCTGTGTGAACAGGGCATTTCTGAAGTGGTAAATAAGAGTATATATATGTGACTATACCTGTATATAAATACCATATATCATATGTAATATATGTATATATTTTATAGATAGATAGATATAGATACGTGTCTCCTATTGGTTCGTTTCTCTGGAGAGCCCTACTATACCTCTCCCCTGCATTTTTATTTGTTTCCTCACAAGGAAACTCAGTACTTTGGTGGGAGGGCGTGAGTGGGGAGGGGAGGTGGCACATCTTTCGAATCATACAGTATTATTGACATTAAGCACTTTCTCCTATTACAATTTTAAATTATATACAAAGACATCATTAAGGTTATAAAATGTGGTCCATTCTCATTATTCTATTATATATGTCATCATTCACCGCCTGAGGGATGCCTTGAAGTACCACTGACCTCCTGTTCCCTTAGAAGCAAGGATTCAATCCCCTTCAGATAAGTGACCTGAAGTGCAGCAAAGACTGCTTCCCCACTATTAGACTTCCTTGCCTAGAATTCACTCAACTGACTGCAGATAGAGTTCTGAGACAAGAGTCCCTCAAAATAATACTTTAATTCCAAACCTAGTTAAGTGACTTGTAGGTATCAGCATCATTTTATTACTTACTACCTCCTAGAAGAAACCAAAAGGAAAAGTCTTTTAAAATGTATAGGTACTTTCTACCTATGTGATCCACCTACACTTGGTATTATAAGTTGTTTTTATTTGGATAAATGTGCAGCCCTTAGGGAAAATGTGTGTGTGTGTGTGTGTGTGTGTGTGTGTGTGTGTGTGTGTGTGTGGTTTGCTATAATAAACTGCACTCCAGACACTGTTTGGAGCCATCACATGACTCCTCTCCCAAGCACCATCCAAATCCTGCTGGAAGGAGAGAACTGCAGAATGAGTTACATTTTCCTCTGCAATATTAATTTATCAGTACAATGAAGACATGCAAAGAGATCTCTGTCTTTCATTTTCCAACTAGAATTTCTTTCCCAGTCTCACTTCAGAGTTTCCAAGTGAAGCATTTGTTAAGAATAGTATTTAAGAGTAACCCTTGAATTATAAGAGAAATTTAAGGAAGTAGAATATATTTTTTTCCTCCACCTGTTTGTTACCAATATTTGCTTACTCATCAAGTACTTCTCTCTGCTATGAAAAAGGTGACATTTTCCATTGTGGCATAAGGATCCCACTGTGTAGAGCCCCAAATCTAATCATCATGGGTTTTTCTTTTCTTTTTTTTATGACTGTTGATCATTATTTTTTCATTTTGTCTGCAGACCACTTCATGGTGAAATAGTCTATTCTAAAATTATCTCCCCTATACCTATGCAATATGTATTATGTTCAGATTATTTTCCTTTGCTGCTAATATTGCCAGATTCTCACTGATCATGTACATGTGTTGGCAATGAGAAAAGAGGCTGAACCGCCATTGTTTTGCCCTAACTGGCCTGAGTCAGCCAATGGGAATTCTGATTATATCCTCTTAGGCCAGGATGTGAAGCTGGTTTGGAAAAGTTTTGGAAAGATCAATCCAAGAACATTTCTTTCCTAGTTATGTATATCAGTCATTTTATTTCCTACTGAGAATTATTTATATCATTCAGAGTTTCCAAGTACAAAACATGACTTTGAAATCATTCAGAAAGGAAAAGGAAATGAAATGAACCAGTAATCAGGCAGACAAATTTCATTCTTTGCTCTTTGAAAAGCAAGCACTTTCTGTCTTTTTTCTTTTTCACTCACAACCCTCCCTTTTTCCTGTGACCTGTTGATATTTCTTATAATATGATTTTTCTCTCTTAAGTTTACACATGGTCAGGACATTTGTTGAAATACTATGGTCTTAACATGCTGTATACTCAGTATAGTACAGAGAGTTATCAAAAATATAGACACACATACACATATATGTCACACACACACACACACATATATGTATATATAAAGAGAGTGAGGGAGAGAAAGGAAGAGATATTAAAATATGATTGAACTAGGAATTGAATATTCCTCATACAAAAGCAGAATGTTAGTGAAATTTGTTTCATTTTGTAATATTAAATAATTGTGATATTAAAGCGCATTTACTTATATGCCTCACCAATCAACTTTTTCACATCATGTTTGAGTCTCTGTAAATTCTAATAGCCATAACATAAAATGGTGCTGATAAAATGGGTGCTTTAATGTATAATGAAAACAGAGATTGCAGCCCAATCAAAGAGGAAACAGTAGCTATCAAACATATTCTCATATTATTCTCTAAACACTTGAAAGTGGTTAAAATTAATCCCTCCTTCTTTTTTTTCTTTTGGCCTGGGGGAGATCATGGTTTTGTCTGTTTGTTTTTTTTAAGCAAGGCATCGCAGGCAGAAAAATTCATCAATTAAGATAGTACGGTAATATTTTTATGAAGTATTAGTGGAGATTTTTACCCGCCCTACAGTGAACTAGCACTTTTCCTTGTAATTAAGTGTAAAATGTCTTGCTAGGAATGCAATAGCTATAAATCCTGAACCTGGAGGCAGGAGGGTGGGTGCCATGGGGGGAGGAGGGCTGAGAGGGATAAGAAATAAGCTGGTCAGTACTCTTATTTCGGGGGTACACATGGACAAGTGGATGCTGAATTTACCCCTCTCTTATTTCCTATTTAAAATCCTGACAGCAAATGAAAAATACAGTAGAAATTTAGAGAAAAAGGGTGGAAAACTTTGATTTTGTAGTCGGCAATGAGAATGTCTCCTTTTTTAAGGAAGAAATCAGCTTCAGTGCCAATAAGCTAGGATTTAAAGAGTCCCAAACTACATACGGGCTTCCAGATAGTTAACTGTTAATTTAATAGAATAAAAATTTGGTTTAAAAAAATTTGTAAGAATCTTTTTTTTTTTTTGGCCTGCTTGACCTCATTGACTGCATTAGTCCAGAAGATCAAGCCGGTTGAGGATAGGAAGATGCTAAGATACTCTCTCTCAAAGCCTGGCCCCCATGTAGGTCTGCAGTTTATATGTTGAGGACCTTCTCTGATTCATAGATTAGCTTCCTGGCATTTTCTGGAGGTAAATGTTAAGAGAACATGACTGTGCAGGTAGGGTTGGCCATGGCATGGGGTCAATGTTTAACAATCAGATCTGGTGGGGTGGAGGGGTCCTGACTTGAAGTTTGCCAATTTCTACAATGTACAACTCCCATCACGGCCAATTTCAGGGTCTCAGTTTCACATGATCCACATGAAGGCAGATTTGGTTATAAATGTCCACAGTCGATCCTCCAAAGTCCATAGGGGCCAGTTGAGCCCCTGGGTGGGGCCAGAGTCTGGGTGGACAGGAGTATGATAAAGAAGTGGTATGCCAAGAAGTCGCCGGTTCGATTCCTGGTCAAGGCACATGCCCAGGTTGTGGGCCAAATCCCCAGTGGGGGACATGCAGAAGGCGGCCAATCCATGTTTTCTCTCATCGATGTTTCTATCTCTCTCTCCTTCTCGCTTCCTTTCTCTCTAAAATAAAGGGAAAAAAATTAAAAAAGAAAAAAAAAAAAGAAGTGGTACATTGGTACCAGGTGCCCAGCAATGTTAAGCATATCTGACTGAGCAAGAGCTAAGGATACCTTGTCTCCTTTGAAAAGCAGGGTTTTCATAATGACTGGTGCATTCACAGAAGAGAGAATGGGGAAAAAAATTGAGCTCACACTGGAAAGCACTTCTATGTGGGAAAGAAAACCTAGTTTGGGTTCTTTTTAGGCAAATGTAGTACAAAGGCACTTGATAGTTCCTAGAGTATTTATTTTTAGTCATTACACTTAGACATGAACTTGCTGCTGTATCACTTTCTCTGGCAGAGGATAATTACAATACAACCTCATTGCTCCTCTCTTCAAAAAAATGATTATAATAAAACCACAAACATGAAGTGTGTTGGCCTGTACAGTGTCCTTAAGAGAATTTTTTAAATCTTTTGCCTCCAGGACACAAAAGTCTATAAGACCAGACAAATATAAATAGAACACATTTGCAAAGACTTTCATCACCCCCCAACCCCCGTGCAGATTTGAGTGAGAATTCATATTTATAGACAGGAAATCCTTTTCTATATCTAACCTCCGTGTCTCATTTTCTCACGTTTAATTAATTTCCTTTGTCTCACCCTAAATGAGAGAATTATCTTGCCACCCTTACATATAATTAAAGATACTGAAAAACCTTATTACTTCAGACCCCACTAATTCACAAATTGTGGTCATTTCAAAACAAGGCCTGGACTGCAAAAATAAATTAGATAAGCAAATGATTAGGGTAAACAGAATTATAGGTGTATTACTTAACCTGCTTAGGAAAAGTAATTGTTCCTAAGCACTTTAGAAGCCTTCATTATAAACCAGACTGAAGTGATGCGTTTCTACAAAGCAAGCATGAAGTAGGACCTGTGGCGAAGTGTGTCTGACCAAGACTCAGGCCCTTAACGTTATGGAGAGAGGCTCTTTGAAAAACTCTGCAGAACTTTCCTCGGGAAGCTGGGCATGGTTAGGGCTTGAGGGCAAGGAGGCAATGGAAGTAATCAAAGGGCATTTAATGAAACTATAAATCAGGCCTTTTATGACTCATGAAATGACTTCTCTTTTTGGATATTTTCATCTATATTTTGCCTGTTTCCTTCATTTCCCTAGCAAGTGCTCACTGACTGCCTACTCTGAGCTAGACCCTGAGGACAGGGTACATAGACAAACTATACACAGTTCTTTGCATTTTATTTTTAAACAATTAAATCATGTTTACCACTGGCAGGCACCATTCTACATACATTACAAAGAGTGACTCATTTAATTTACGTTCCTCGGTGAACTCACAGTATAATGGAGAAGACAGTTTATAATAAAAGAGATTCATGGCAACACCTATTGGGGGGAGCTAATGCACCTCAATTTGTCCTAAAGGATAGGAAGACTTTCACAGGTAAATAACTGAGGCCATTTGCAAAGCTATATATATAACTGAAGGCCTGCCTTCTCTGTGTGTCTTCATAGGGTCATCCCTCTGTGTGTGTCTGTATTCTGATCTTATAAACATACCAGTCATACTGGACTAGGGTCCACCCACATGACCTATTTGAACTTAATCTCCTCTTTCAATATGCTATCTCCAAATATAATCACACACTGAGGTCCTGGGGGTTAGAAGTTCAACACATGAATTGGAGTGGGGGATGAAAATTCAGCCTAGAATAGCCACTGAGAACCCAGTTGAGGTCCCCGCCAACAGCCAGCATCAACTGTAGCCTATGCGTGAGGAGTGAAGGCACCTCCAGACCCACACACTGAGGACCAGAGATGACTAAGTTCTGGGTTCCAGGCACTTGTTCCTCAGCAGTAGTAACTGAAATAGACTTAGGGAGGAGGTCACATATCATCTCAACCCTTACATCTATCAGATGCACTTTCTATGGTGAGGATACTGAGGCATGAAAGATTTCCAGCTGCTAAGTGGTGATGGCGGATTTGAACACAGGCTAGCTGACTCTCCCAAACTGGGCCTGGGTCAATGCAAGGAAACTCAATACTGATGACTGAGCTCATTTGTCCCAGTCCTGGTCTCCCCTGAATTAACTGTCAGAGCATCCCTGCCCCACACATCCCATCAGCTCAGAGGACACCCAAAGAGGACATGTCCCAGGGCTGTTGAGCATACACATTACACACGTCAGCAGAAGCAGATCCCCCAGAACAGCAACCCCTCCACATCTGCAAAGCTCCCATGTAGACTGGCTGGCTCTCCATAGCTGCACATACAGGTGGACGGTCCTGGGGAGTTCTGAGTGCAGATGGCAGAGGACATGCTCAGGGGCACATGTGCAGGGAGGTACAGGAGAGCTCCCTCTCTGCATGGCCCCCAATGTGCCTGGGGGTTGTCCCCTGACCTTATTTGCTAACCACATGGGCTATTGGCACAGCTTTTTTGTCAAAGGGAGCAGATGCTGTCCCTCAGCTCTTCATTCCAAGGGCTTGTTTCTAATGACATGACTGGGCAGCAAGACACCAGGGAAATCCAGCTGAAGTTTATTTTTAACCACACTAGCCTGTTGGCTTTTTTTTTTTTTTTACAAAAGAGAAATGGATCGACCATTCTTCCCCTTTCTGCTCTTCCTCTCAAAAACATCTGGAGGAAACACTACATCTATTCTGGTGCTCCCTCTTGGGGAAAAAAAATCTTAATTTTCACCTATTGCAATGGGAAAACTAAGCACTTGCTCACGGGCTGGTGTCTTCCTGGTAGAAGCAGTGGGGCAGTTGCCCTGTTATTTTAAGCGCCTCCTTAGAGGAACTACTCATGTTCCACTAACGAAGGTTGTGATGTGCCTTAAGTTGAAGGGACTGTGCAAACTCGCTCCTCGGAGGCCTCTCACCGCAGCCGGTTGCTTCTTCCCCGGGCTTCATACCCCAACCCTGACTGTAAGCGCAGGAGAAATTCACCTTCCATGGTGGCCATATATTTCATCCTATGTTTTTGGTTTCTGGGCATCTAATCCAAATCTGACCTATGTTTCAGAGTGCAGAGGCCACATGGGACAGAGACAAATGGATTTTTCTGGCTTTGTTGATGTTGAGGGAGATAAATTGCAGTGATTACTAATTCATGTGATAGATAAAAGCTTTCGTTGTTGTCTTTGATACACTGGAGGTTCCAAGATTTGATTGTGCCAGGTCCTAGCACTAATGGAGGAGCTGTTCACATTGAAAATTTGAATCAAAAGCCACAATAGAAGAACCATGGTCTATGTGTCCCCCCAAAAAGAGTAGTCAAGGCAGTGTCTAAGGCATACAACGAATCACGTCGGAAGGGAACTTGATTCCTCTGTTCTTGAATTTCCCTGACTCTGACCACACTCCGGGTGGCTTTGGGCATAAGAAAAATAGGGCTGACAGAAAGCCATCGAGTGAATGTTTAAAACTATTTTTCTCTTTTTCTTTTCTTATCTATTTTTCCCACTGTGTACCTCTGCCACCTCTCCAACTCCAGCTTTCATGAATTGATCAAGCAAATAGATCCTGAGCTGTTTTTCTGGAATTCAGGGAACTGGAAAATCAGATAAAAGCAGACATATTGCTCTCGTCACTGGTTTCCGAATCGGAGGGCTGGAATTCGGCTAGAATGTTGTGCAAACCTCTTCCCCATTCTTAGGCTGGCAGGCAGACAGGCTGAGTCAGACGAGCTTGCCCATGTGTCCACTCCAGGAGAAATTCTAGGACAGATCAGGAAAATTAGAGAAGAAAGAATAGTTTTATATGGTAAAAAATCGTATTTGTATCTTGTGAGGCTTGCTGAGTGTGGGTTTCTCGGTTTCTTGGTAAGCTGCCCGTCACATGGAGAGATGCACTGGTTAGCCTTTGGATAGCAAGTGGACAGGGGCCCGCATGCATTGCAAATGCTTTGCAAACCTGCACCCCTGAGCATGTTCTGCATTCTGGAAGCAGTCAGGACAGGCCCTCTGAAGGCGCGGAGGGCAGGGAACAGACATGCTTTACGCGGCTGTACACAGCATGCTTAGAAGCCAGGATTGATGTCAAGTAATCTGATTCTCAGGTCACAGGCCATTGTCCAACTGCAGCCTAGAAAAATAGTATATTGATTTTCTGAGTGGAAGAAAGTGATGTCAATGTAGAATTAAATAGATAGGCACATACTTGTAACATCTCCAAAGATGAAAATTGTGTATTTTTTGGTGTAGATATATCAGCTGTACGTGTTTCCCATCTATTCCTTCCGGTTCTTACCACCATCAGAGAAACAGCTAATATTGCTAAATTATACCTTGAGAAACTACTGTGTTGTCTAAATAACTCACTGTGTATCAACACATAGAGCAGCCCCCCTTTGTCTGTGGGGTATATGTTCCAAGACCCCCATCCACAGTGTATGCCAGAAACTGGGGATAGTACCAAACCCTATAGATACTGTTTTTTCCTAATCATATGTACCTATGATAAAGTTTACTTTATAAATTAGGCACAGTAAGGGATTAACAGTAACTAAGAATAAAATAGAACAATTATAACAACATATTACAATAAAAGTTACATGAATGTTATCTCAAAAATACCTCATTGTACCTTACAAACCCTTCTGATGATGTGAGGTGAATGAGATATTATAAGTAAAATAAGGGTTACCTGAACACAAGCACTCTAATACCTCCATAGTCAATCTGATAAACAAAAAGGCTTCTAAGGGACTAACTCATGGGGAGCATATACAGCAGGGATGCGCGGGACAAAGGGATGATTCACATACCAGGCAGGATGGAGGGAGATTTCAACACACCACTCAGAATGGCATGTAATTTATAACTTATGAATTGTTTATTTCTGGAATATTCCATTTAATATTTCAAACCTAGTTGACTATAGGTAACTGAAACCATGGAAAGCAAACCCGTGGTTAAGTGGGGACTACTGTACTGTCAAACCCTTAAGTCACTGTGTCCTTTATCAGCTGTCACAACAACTGTGCAAGGTAAATTTCAAATCCTGTCTTGATCACATCCTAATAATATGACTTGGGGCAAATTACTTCATCTCTCTGTGCTCCTGTTTTTTTATCTCTATATTAGAAAAATAGTATGATGTGCCTCAAAAAAAAAATCAAAGTGAGAAATAAATCAGGTAAGATGTATAGTGCTAAGAATCATATTCAGCAAATAAGTAGTGTTATATACCTGCTTGCTGTTATCATAATTATTTAATAGGTAAAGACCCAGAGTCGCTCTTAAGTCCACTTCAATTTTTTAAAAAATATGTTTTTATTGATTTTTTTTAGAGAGAGAAATAGAAACATTGATGTGAGAGAGAAACATCAATCAGCTGCTTCCTGCACGCCCCCTACTGGGGATTGAGTCCAAAACTGGGCATATGCCCTGACCAGGAATCGAACCGGGACCTCTCAGTCCATGAGAGGATGTTCATTCCACTGAACCACACCAGCTGGGCTCACTACAATTCTTAAATGTTTACCTCTGCCACAGAGAGGCAATGTGATCTGGCCAGGGTCACACAGCCCCTTAGTGATGATAACCTGCACTCCCAATGATATACCTGTTTTCAGAGACAAATCTAACAATTACTTTTTTTAAAGTTCTCAAACTAGCCCTGGTCAGTTTGGCTCAGCAGTTAGAGCATCGGCCTGCGGACTGGAAGGTTAACGGTTCCATTCCCAGTCAAGGGTCCACAGGTTGGAACACCGGCCCTGGTCGAGGTTCGTCAGGAGGCAACCAATGGATGTTTCTCTCTCCCTCCCTGCCTCCCTTCCATTCTATCTTAAAATGAATGGAAAAATATCTTCAGGTGAGGATTAACAACAACAACAAAAGTTCTCAAACTAATAAATAACTTTACAAGGTGACAGGACAGAAGGTTAATATTTAAAAATGATTTATATATCTATATACTAGCAATGAACAATTGCAATAGAGTTGTTTGAATGACATTAACAATAACATCAAAAAGTGAAATATTTAAAAATACATATAACAAAAATGTACAAGAAACGCACACTGAAAACCATAAAACATTTCTTTAGAAAAATTAAGAAGGACTTAAATAAATTAGAGCTATGCCAGGTTCATGGATTGAAGAACTCAATATTTCAAAGGTTTCCATTCTCCCCCAAATTAATCTATAAATTCAAAACATTTCTAATCAAACTCTCGCCAGGAATGTTTATAGAAATGGAGAGGTTTCATCTAAAATTGATAGGGAAACAAAAGGATTCTGGAATGTCCAAAACAAATTTGAAAAATAAAAACAAAGTTGGAGGACCTACCTTGACTGATTTTAGAACTTACTATAAAGGTATAATAATCAAGGCAGTGTAACACTGATGTAAAGATAGAAATGAATAATAAATAGATGATGAATAGAGTGGAGCACTTATTGACTCTTGACGAATGTGCTGAATTAATTAATGGGGAAAGATGGTATTTCCAACAAGGTGTGCTGGTATTAACTGTATAATTACCTGGGGAAAAACTGAACTCTCATCTCACATTATAACAATAAATAAGCCCTAAGACTAGACATAAAATCTAAAGTTATTAAACTTCAAAAAGCAAACATAGGAGAAAATCTTTGTTCCGACTCAATCATAGACAAAGATCGCATGTGTAGAATATAAGAGAATAAACCATAAAATTTATAAATTGATAAGTTGGATTTCATCAAAACTCAAAACGTTTGCCTTATTAAGACAATGGAACCAAAAGCACAGATTGGGAGACATATTTATAATATAGATATCTGACTTTTAGAAAAGGCAAGAGATTTGCTCAAACACTTCAGACCAAGAAGACACTGGAATGGCAAGAATTATGTAAAGATGCTGGACACCATCAGTCATTAGACAAACCCAATGGGATAGCACTCACCTATAAGAATATCGATCAAATGAACAAATAAAAAAAACCTGAGGACACAAGTGCAGGTGGGAGGGGACGTGCAACTGGACCTCTCCCACATTTGGAATGCAAATGATACAGCCACTTTCGAAAACAGCTCAGGACTTCCTTATATAATTAAAAATACAGTTATCATATTAAGTTAAACATATACTTACTCAAACATAACAACCCCAAACTAGAAACCACCCAAATATCCATCAACCTGTAAACTCACAAACAAATTGTGATATATGTCTATACAGTGGGATACTATTGAAATAAATAAAAAAACTACTGATAACATTGATGGGCCCGATACATTTAAATAAGTGAAACAAGCCAGACACAAAAGACCACAAAGCACTGGATCATTAATTTATATAAAACTCTAGCTGAGGGTGAACTCATCTAAAATGACAGGTAGCAGGTGGGTGGTTGCTGGGAACCAGGTGGGGCCAAGGATGGAAGAGCAAAGGGGCACAGGGCTCCTTGGGGATGATGGAAATGTTCTAGGTCTTGATGGGACTAGAATCCTACAATAGATGCATTTTACTACATAAACTACACCTCAGTAAAACTGATTTTAAAATTGAGGGGCAGGTCTGAGAGCTGTAGAGAATTTGCATTCCCGGGGCAGGCACTTCTTTGGGTGTTATACACGTGTGAAACCACCACTGCTCATGCAGAACCAATCAGTAGTATCAGAGAGAAGAAACTGAGGCCCAGCTTGTCCAGAGCTTATTCAGGCCACTGGGCCAGAACATAGTAGAACAGAGATTTTAATTTGCTAGGTTCTGACTCCAAAGTTCCCCAGAGATGAACAGGGTGATTTTCTGCTGGTGTTTGCAAAAGCAGGGGTTGAAGCCCAGATGAGACATTACCTGAGCACTGGAGGTAACCCCCAGGTTTCTACAAGAACATTAGAGTGTGTGTGTGTGTGTGTGTGTGTGTGTGTGTGTGTGTGTGTGTAAGTGTACTTACACATATATAGTGTATAAATATATATGTCATTATTTCATTGAGTCAGGCCACCCACATTCTGACCACTCAGTTTCCTCAGTGGACTTCTCAGCTCTCCTTAATTTAAGGCATACCTCCAGCTGCATAGCCAGACTGGTCCTGGTTCAACAGGACAAACTGTACTTGAATCATAGATATACTATCTTAGTACTTAAATACTCCTTAGGAATATAGTGCAACCCTGTCATTTTGCATTTTTGAAAGCATGTCTCCATGACAAAACTGCCTTCCACAGTCATGCGGAAAGTTCATCTCAGCCATTCTGACTATAAACAGCAGTAAGAGTAATCCAGAAGTAACCTAGATAATTCTTCCAAAACTGTTAATAAAACACATTATTTAGCCCTGGCTAGTGTGACTCTGTTGGTTGAGCATCATCCCATATACTGAAAGGTCTCTGGTTCAATACCCGGCCAAGGCACATACCCTAGGTTGTGGGTTTCATCCCTGGTGGGATGGTGGGGGATACCTAGCCAGCTGATGTTTCTCTCTCTCCCCCCCTCTCTCTAAAATCAATAAAAATATATTTTAAAAAAAACACTGAATCTAGACAACTGACATGAAATTCTTGTCAAATGTATATTTACTTTGTAATGAAAACTTTCAGAAATATATACGAGTTGAGCACATAGTATAATGAACCCACATACACTTTTTATCCAGAGTCATCACTTCTCAAAATGTGGCCACACTTTGCTTAATCTACCCCTTTTTCTTTTTCTTTCTTTTCTGATGCATTTTTAAGCAAAACACAGACATCATCATTTAATTCCTATATACTTTTAGTTTACACCTCTTTAAAGAGTACTTTTCAATGTAAACAAAATGCTATTTTTATACCCAACAAAAATTAACAATTCCTTAGTAAGATCTAACATAGAATCCATATTCCAATTTCAAAGATGGCCTCAGAAATATTTTTAAGAGTTTTTTCTTTTTGTTTTTTTCAAACTAAGGTCCAATAAAGCCTATCTGTTGACTGGTTGCTGTGGTTTGGTCTTTAACTTAGGCCAGCACCCTTTCTCTCCCCTTTCTTCTTTTCACGGCATTGACGTGTTGAGAAAACCAGGTGTACTGTCCTGGAAAAGCCCCACTTGCTAGATTTGACTGTTTACTCGTAGTGGACTTCATTGTCCCTTTTCCTCAGTACTTCCGTAACCTGTAGTCACGCTAAGGATTTAGTCAGATTCAGGTTCACTGTCTTATCTAGAGTATTTTATACTGGGTGCTGGGTGCTTAGTACTAATCTCATCAGGAGCTGTAGGGCCTGACTGTCCCCAGTCTGTCATTTAAATACTGAATTAGTTACAAAAATGCTCCTACTCAGAGTGAGGAGCTGGACTACTGAGAGTTTAATTCTCCTCTCCGCTCTCAGCAGGGCTGCCAGACCCGGGAGCCGAGAACTCCCCACCATCCTGAGTCCTTTCTTGTCCAAGATGCACTTTATATGCTGCCTTTCATGCTTTTTACACTGAGCTGTCCACTTGGGAAGGCATTCACTTACCCTAATAAGCAGGCGAAAAGACAAGGTGGATAATCATCACTTCTAATTGGGTACAGATCCAGCAGACTGATTCATTATTTCCAATATGGCTGTCAACGTTCTGCATGGCACTCCTATTAGACTAATGTCCTACATGTCTGTACTGCTGTAACTGTCAGATTAGCTTAGGCCCAAACTGACAGCCTCAGCCTTCTCCCCAGAGCATCGTCTGGGAGGTTTGTAAGTACGTGAATAGATAACACTGCCCATGCTTTCCTCTGTTAGGATATCCCTTGCCAAGGCCTCCTACCCTCATCATGAGTATGCAACAGAGGAAATTCCCCAGTCTCTCTGATCCCTGTAAACCCCAGGCTTTCAAAATAGCTTCATCCCTGCTACCAGACAGAAGACAATGCTCTGCCCTAATCATTCAGACTAAAGTGTTAAGGTATGACTGTGTTGTTTCCTTAACAGGAAAATAGGGAAGGTCCAAATGAAAGATATTAAGTAGCTGGCTTTCAATCATCTGTAGGAAACACGTTGCTGGATGTGGACTCTGTGGCAGGACTGCCAGTCACCCACCATTGGCTATTTCCCCTCCTCCTTTACTCATAAAGCACATGGTTTATTGGGGTGGCAGAGCACTCAACTCTAAGACTACATTTTCCACCTTCCTAGGGGTGGTGTTAGCCATAGTTTCTGGTTTGCCTACAATAGTATCTTTTTCAGCCTGATGAGCTGTCATAATTATCAATAATACCCTCTTTCCTGTTCAAAAGTGTCCCAATTCGAACAATTAAAGTATACAGTCACCCAAAGCATCAGTGACTCAAGAGATGTAAGAGAAAGTCATTTGGGGGCAGCTTTTGGGAAATTCGTTAAAGGTATTCTATTCAACTGGGATGGGCACTTTCGTGCATACCCTACCCCCTTCTTCTACATCCTATAGGAATATAAAAGAGGGTCAGTGCTCTAGCAGCCTTTTCAGAACATGGAGTGGCCTTGAAGGTTACTAACTCCATGTACTAAGTAGAGTTGAGCAGGAAACTCAGAGATGGGTCCTAATGGCCCTGATACTGCCAGTCAGCTTTAGGCTCATTATTCCTGAACTACTACTCACCCACGCTCCCATTCTTCTTTCATGAATAGATCATAGTCGACTCTGTTGGTTTTCTGAAGTGCCCATTAGTCCAGTCTCACCTACACTCCTTAGATTTCCCTTCCCTGTCTGTTTCTGGTTAGTGTGGGCCACCTGGGAGACTCCTGTGTGGGACCCAGAGGAGAGGGAAGCAGTAGCTAGTGTGTAGCTCCCACATATTGCCCCTGAACTACGGGCTCAACTTCAGGACTTGGGGCAGCCCCAGCTTCCCCAGTTTCTCCTCTGTTCCTCTCACTCCTAGGCCAGGTGTGTGCTCAGCTTCAGGTGACAGGCTCCAGCTTCTGCAGAACACTGGTAGTGTCCACATTAGGCACAAGGATGGACATGGGTTACAGTCCTCCTTGTGGCTCCAGCTCATTCTTGTGGTTTCCAACTTGATCTTCTCCACTTATCTCTGTCTTCTCTACTTTTCTTCCATCTCCTCCATTTACCTGCTTCTTCTCCATCTTTCCTTCCTGATGCCTGAGCTGTGACCTTCAAGATCCATTATCAGACATGAACAAGACAGCTTTACAGAGACTGTTTAACCAGCTCCCACAACGTGAAAGGTGGAAACCTTATAACAACTACATAAATAAGTAAACACTTAAGTACATATTTGCTTACATTTTATATCCTCATGGTTCCGATTGAACCTCAACTGGATCCTCTCCTATAAGACCTCAGACCTCTCTTCCCTCACCACACCTTTTTCTCTGTAACTTAAGCAAGTACAGTAGGAAATGTGGCCAACAGGCCAATGGCCTCAGACAAGTTCTCTACCCCTTCCTACAGCACATCTCCCTCAACAGTCAAGGCTAGAAAGGTGAAGACTGCACTTCACAAACTCCATTCAAAGATGCACACATGGCCTTGTCTCCCACAGATGTGCCCACAGGATATTCTGAAGGCGAGAGAGAAGCTGTGATGTGCAGTCCAGGTTTCTGCAGCAAGCACGTGAAGCAGGCAACGTGCTCAAGCTGAGGGTGTCAAGTGGCAGGCAAAGGTATCTGTGCGCTAATGTGGATTTCAGCGAAGGCCACAGGGCTCTGGGCCGGGGTCCCTCGTCCTCCTGATTATGGCTGAGATGGCAGCTCTCTTGGCCTGCAGGTTCCGTGGGTGATGCTGTAGTGATCATTCCTAGAAGCTCAGCCTAAAGTCTCCTTCTCTGTCCTGCCAACTATTCAGCAGGTAAGCTAATTCCTCACTGCTCAACTTCCTCTGCTTAAACCAAACAGGGTGCTTTTGCCACCGAGCACTAATGAACAGGGGTCAGCGTGTATTAAAGAGAAGAGTGTGGTGTTGAGTTAGGTGGAACCACATTTCAACCTGCACACTGCTATTACTAGCTCTCAGGATGGGCTGTAATACATGATGTTTTGAGCTTTTGTTTCCTCATATGTAAAGTGAGAGTAATAACATCTACCCTGGAAATGTGTTCGGAGGGTTTAATGAGGTAGTTTATGTAAAAAACAAATGTGAGTCCATCTACCAACTGGAGTCCCCTTTCTCCTCCCCTCAGAGAAAATGTTTTCTTTCCCCTTTTCCAGATTTCTTATTTTTTTTCAACTTTTTGTTTTGAAATTTTCAAACTTATGAAAAAAACTGAAGGAATAACATAATGAAAACCCATTTGTTAGGTTCACCAATAGCTAACATTTCCCACATGTGATTTATCTCTGTATTTATAGATAGACTACTTATTTTTCTCCTGCTGGGATATTCATTCCAGCATGTAATAGCATTCTCTTACCTCACCACAAGGAATTTCCACAATTTAACACCAACACAGTGACAGCACCTAGTATATGGTTCCTGTTCCAATTTCCTAGTTACTCCAACCTTGGCCTTGAGAGCTGTTTTCCCCTCCATCCAGCACCCACCCCGTCCATTCTGTCTCTTTAGTCTCCTTTAATGTAGAATAGACCCTGACTTTTTTTCTTCCTTTCGTCTTTTGTGACATTGATATTTTCGAAGAGTATAAGCCAGTTGTTTTGTAGGATGTCTCACAGAAGGAACTTTTCTGTTTTCTCATCATTAGATTTGGGTTAAACGTTTTTTAGGAAGAGTGGAGAATATTCTATAGTGTTTTCTTCTCAGTTTCTCCATCTAAAGGAACATGCCAGTTTGTCGCACTCTTGGTAACATAATGGATGATGATGGGGCGACTGTCCGTTCCTGCACCCCTAGGGACCTGTGCTCTGTCACTGACAAGCAAAGAGGGTGGTGACGGTTTGAGACCATGTTGATATTTTGTTTCACTGTCGCCCTTTCACCCATGGTTTTAGCATCCATGATGACCATCGCCTGAATCATTACTACATCAGTGGCTATAAAATATTTTTCCAAGGTTCTTGATTCTGCTCTAACTCAAACATCATTCCCCATTTGCACCCTTGCCTCTCTGTCTGACATCCTTAATCTCTCCCTTTCTTCTGACAAGTTCACTTAGGATGTTCTTGAATTCCCCATGTCCACTTCCATCCACAGCTAATGCCTTGATGTGTTTCTTCTTTTTCACCATCGAATTTCCTGTAAGAGTCACCTCTGCGTGCTGCCCCTCCCCCCTCCCCCGCAGGTTGCTTGTCCATTCTCTACACTCATGAAGGGCTCTATGCTCTGGGAGCAAAGGAAATCTGTGAACTTTTTCCTCTTGCCTCTTGGCTTAAACTTTTTGTAATGAGGAAGCAGTATTTTTATTGGTAAAAAATGTGCATATACAAAATATTGTGTATATAAAATATATATAATTTTTAAAATATATAACATATGTAAATATCAAATAGCCCATTCTTTCCTAGCAGGTCATTTTAACTTGTTTTCTCTGCAAATGTCCTCCTTTTTAGAAGTTTTTTAGCAATTATGGTCAACTTCTCAGTGTGAAGGTCTCCCCATTTTCACCAATTACAAAGCTGTGGACACATTTCCCTTTGTCTCCCAGCCTTCTTTTGCATCTTTTTTTTAAATTGGGATTGTGTCCTTTTTGTATCCCTTTACCTTCTACATTTTGATAGTTGATGCTGATGTCTTTGTCCATGGGAGAGCAGGCATTTCTTTCTCTGGTATCTGCCTTCAAAAGCCCCTGCCTGGTCGCAGGGTCATAGCTTGTGACCAATGGGCTAAACTATTCCACCCACAGGGCTTCTTTAATGGCACTGTGGCTTTGCTTTGTTTTGTTGTGTGTGTGTGTGTGTGTGTGTGTGTGTGTGTGTGTGTTTTAACTTGGCTCTGTGTAAATGGGTGGATTCTTTCCAGTCTGCAGTTTTGGTCCCTCCCCGCCATCCTGCACCTGGAGGCCTGCAGGCCCACACTGCCCGCCTGGCCCTGTGTGCTGGGTGGGGCAGAATGGCAGCCAGGCATGAGTACAGCCAGTGCTAAAGCGCTTTGCCAAAAACCTGAGCCTGCAGGAGAGAGACCTAACGGGCTGTGGAGGAAAGCTTCCTAGAGGAAGTGACAATTAGCTGAGGACTGAGTGGTGGAGAGCAGCTGCCCCGTGAAGAAGGGAACATGCCCTCTCATCAAGGAGCTGTGGTCCATACCAGCTGGAACACTGGGGAGTTGAGGCAGTCAGCATGGTAAAAACTTAGGGTCTGAGGAAGGCACTGGTGGGAGATTCGATTAGAAAGCAATGGAGAGCCTCTGATAGCTTTTACCAGAGAGACACATCATCTGATGATGCCGATAAATCATTCTGGTAGCCACGGCTACCGTTTGCAGAACGGCTGCAGGGAGGGTAAGACAGGAGTCAGAGAGAAAACATATGCATCGTTATAGAAGTCCAGGGGAAAAGAATAAGGCTTTGAACCAGAGTGATGGTACTGGGCACGGAGAGGACGATTTGGGTCCAGGATGAATAGTAACCATTTGGAAGCAGAAACACCTGGATGGTGAGTCCATTGTGTCTTTGGACATCAGTCTGCAGACAGGTGTCAAGTCTATTCAACTGACCCCAGCCTCTCTTGAGAGATTCAAACCTAAATTTCCAGAAGCACCCCAAACACAACCTACCTGAAATTAAACTATTACAGCCTATGTAGCCCTGGTCCACTGCTCATGTGCCAGTGTAACCAATATCCTTTTGGTTCTCTAGACTCCGTGACAAGATTAGTTAGGCAGAAACAGAGGTTTTTGCTGGAACCAGGACAGTTGCACTGGCTGAGAGCACCTAGTTTTAGGCAGTTAGAGTGGTCATGACCTTGTCAAGGTTAGTAAGAACAATGGCTCCTGCCTACCCCTTTTATCCCATGAGGGGTCACATCATGTAAATGCTTCCTTCTTTCACTACCTTCCCACTTTATCACTGCCTGCTCGACCAGGGCTCGGATATGGCACCTCTTAACCACTCAAAACCTTTCCTCTTCATCTCTCAGTGTAGCGGTCCATGTAACACAGACTGAGTGCGTGCCTGCTGTGTGCCTGGCTCTCTGCAGTGAGACCAGCACAGCCCTGCCTGCACCAATCCACCTGCAGTGCAAGTGCCAATCTGGAGGCCACTATGATGTGGACAAAGTAATGCACACTGGTGAGCCCAGGTAGGTCCGAGTAGTGTCACAGGTGGAGGAACGAAGACTCAGTTCCGCCAAGGGGTGACCTGGCCTCCCAGGACGTAAATCCACGTGCTGTATGATTTCATGTCACACGTGCTTCTTTTACATTCTAACCACCAGCATTGCCACCGCCACCTTTCTAATGTAACACTTACTGCACTCCACTGGACAGAACCTCCCAGAACACCCGGTAACCTACGAAAGGTCCCAGACATCTTACTCTGCTAATACAGTCCTCAACCCCCCACCCCGACATGCAGGCATGTGTGGGCCTGTCTGAATACTTAGGCTTCTCCTAAGTGTCCTAAGTGAAATCCTTATGTCTGTACTTTTGCTGAGGTTCTGTACTGTGCCTGGGATGGGCTCTGAGTCCAATCCTACTCCTGCCTCACAGGTCAGTCAAATCCTTTCTCCCTGGTCTTCTGCCTCGTCCGAGTAAACTCCTCATCTGCCCCAGTGAGAGGCCTGTTCCCAACCGAGCTTCTCCTGCCTTCCTGCCCGTCTGGTTCTTATTCATTGTGGGGGACAGAAATGTGCCCTGCCCTGATGCCCTTCCCGGAAGGAGTAGGGTCGCAGGCAGCCCCTGCTCACCATTCTGTCCCAATGCAGCACGTGGCAGTGTGACTCCTTGTCCAGTCTTCCCTTCACAGGTATTGAGACTTAACACTCACCCAGCATTCAGAATGCCACTCAGTGTTGGCTTCCGTGGAACCCCGCCCGGGGAAGTCACAAATAGTTCACGCCCAGGGCAGACACACAGTGCTGAACAGCTCCTCACATGGCATGTCCATCACTCTGTGTGCTCAGTATATATTCTGAATGACAAATTCTTTAACTAAGGTCCAAAATAGACAAGCCTTCTACTAAAGTCTCTTCTTCAGTGAATGTATTAATGTTATTTGACTACATGTTTGTGTCCTCTCAAATTCTTTTGTTGACACCTCATCCCCAATTTGATGGTGTAACTGGGTGGGCCTTTGGGAGATGATGAAGACAGGAGGGTGGAGCCTCATGATGGGATTAGTGTCCTTGTAAAGAGACCCAGAGAACTCCCTATCCACCCTCCGCCACCACCATGTGAGGACACAGCGAGAAGACACTGTCTATGAACCAGGAAGCAGGAAGCAGGAAGCCAGCACCTGATCTTGGACTCCCAGTCTCCAGACTATGAGAAATAAAGGTCTATTGTTTATAAGCCACCCAGGCCATAGTGTTCTGTTATGGCTGCCTGAATGGACCAGGACAATAAGTAAGTAAAAATGAGTAATAATTTATGATTGGCTGTTCAGTGCCCTGCCTTACAAATTCAGCTCCATTTCAGAGGGGACACATGTGAAAGCATCATAAACTATCTTCAACTACCCACCATATGTGCATACTTATACTTGGGAATAAATTACAGTAACACGGAATGCCCTGTTTTTCACACCCAAGTGAAATGTGAATTTTGTTATAAATCCTTGCCCTCCTGCCACAGTTCACCCTTCTAGAACTGTCATTTGAGCTTAACTGGAAATGTGAGTACTTCAAGGGCTAAATTCTGGAAGCATAAGGATTTATCTACAGGCAGAGTTTAGAAACCACTTACTGGTTTCCGTGAATGCATTACAGCTCTCAGGCTTTGAACATAGCTTTCAATTTGTTTGCCAAGAATCCTGAGTTAGCTCCAAAGTCTGCATCACTGTCACCATCAATGGCAACTTTGCTGTTGCATGATTCAGCCCATGTTAACATTTTAAAGCCATGAGAATGCCAAGTACTTGGCTATCTGGTAACCTGGGTGCCTTTCGACACGACAACGTCTTGAACTGGAATTCTGATCATCTGAATACAGTGTTCTATGAATGTCCCTGGACACTGTGGTCTGAAAGCAGCCACTCACTTCTGGTGATCCCTGCCCTACACCATCAAAATCACATCAACATCATTTCAGATGCAGAAAAAGAATGTTTTTAAAGCCACATTTCCATTCCCTGTCTTTAAAAGAAAAAGAAAAAGAAATACAGCAGCATCCCCAAACATTTATATGATAAACACAATGAATCTGGTCAGGAAGCAGGCTAAAAGTGTTTTTACCTGGACCACTGACGAGTCTGCAGGCGCTGACACTCCCCATGGACATCTCGATTAAGGACCAGAGAGTGGAGGAGGAGAGGCTGGGCGCCACAGGCCTCCACTTACTGCTGTCATCCTGATTTTATTTCCTCTAAACTTTAAATCAGGGTGACAGCTCTCAGGAGAAAAATCACAAGGTGGTTTCCACTTGTAATCTTTCCATAAGAAGAATCTTAATGTGCAGAAAGTTTTAGGAAAACTGTAATTAAGGAGGCCTGGCCTCACAAAGAAGGAGACATAAAGAGTGCCCTGTCAGTGGTAAAATGTCAAGCACGTTGGTTCTGCAGTGAAACAGGCTTTTGTCTCGGAAAGGCTGGGTATATAATTAAGAGATTGGGGTGCCAGCTGAGGCCACTGCCTTTAGCAAGCTCACATCCCCATTGCTATTACCCTGCACATCTAAACAAAGCGCAGAGGGCTAATCACATTAGGAATAATAACAGTGATAGAGTTGAGGAGAGAACCAGGAAGAAACACCATGATAAACCATGCCTTCCTCCCCTCCTCACAGTGTCTCTTTTCCTTCTTGTGGGCTTCAGGGTGTAACTTCGGACTCATCAATACTCACCTGCTGAGAGGCAGTGACCTGAGCAGCTGTGCTTTGTATTCTGCCTGCATCAGCCATTCTGCAGGTAGTGGAGTCAAACAATGAAGCATTTCAATCTTATCCAATTCTTTCTTTTGCAAAAGGGGCAGGGAAAAACAAAAGGAGAAGCGGACCTTTACAGCATAAGGCGCTGACACAGGGAAGGAGCCAGTGGTCACGCAGCAGGAGGGGCTGCAGACTTCCTTGAGGCGTGCGGAGCCAGGGCCGACATGCACAAAGATATATTGATCCTTGCTGGCCTGTCTCATGGGCAAAGGGGTAATAGTCTGCATATTAACACACAGCCTGAGACACTGCCGCAGACAGAGTGGACAGCAGCATTTGGGCCCATGAACCCAGAGAGCAAGTGTTAGTTCTAGTTCAGACGAAGAAAGCTTATACAGAATGCAATATGGCACAGTCACTCTGAAAGACAGTTTGGTGATTTAATACTAAGCTAAACATACTATTACCATACACTTCAGAAATTGCACTCCTTGATATTTATCCAAAAGAGCTGAAAAATTATATCCACACAAAAACCTGCACACTACATTTATAGCAGCTTTATTCATAATTGCCAAATCTTGGAAGCAACCAAGATGTCCTTCAATAGATGAATGGAAAAATAAACTGTAGTCCACCCAGAAAATGGAATATTATTCAGCTCTAAAAAGAAAAGAGCTAGCAAGCCATGAAAAGACATGGAGGGAACTTATATGTATAGTACTAAGTGAAGGAACTCAATCTGAAAAGGCTACATACTGTATGATTCCACTATATGACATTCTGGAAAAGGCATAAATAACTATGAGATAGTAAAAAGATCAGTGATTGGCATGGGGTGGGCCGTGGGAGGGATGAATAAGCAGAGCACAGAGGCAATTTAGGGCAGTGAAACTACCCTGTATGACACTATAGTGATGGATATATGTCATTATACCTTTGTCTAAACTCATAGAATGTACACCATTAATCGTGAACCCTAGTGTAAAACATGAATTTTGGGTGATTATGATTTCTCCATGGAGGTTCACCAATGGTAACAAAAGTACCATTTGGTAGGTGATGTTAATAATGGGGGAGACTGTGCATGTGTGGAAGCAGAGGGGATATGGGAAATCTCTGTACCTTCCCCTCAATTTTGCTATAAACCTAAAACTGCTATAAAAAATAAAGTCCTTAAGGAAAAATAAAAGCTACATTGGACTCAACTGTACTTAGCAAAGATTGGGGGCAACGTTCCTGACACTTAATTCTACCTAGTCACAGGAGACTGAAATACAATACAATGGAAACCAAAATCTGCAAATAGGCTGGTTTTTGCTGCTTAACAAGGATGTTCCAATATATTAGGAAAAAAAATTAACTTCTTTTCATTTCTTTTTGAGAAACACACATTGCTGTATTAAAATCATATCTTGATTTCAAAGAGAAAGTCTTGTGGGTCCTTAGAACTTTGACAACTCAAAATAATTCACTAGGTCTGTACTAAATATTTACCTTATAGACCCAAATCGCTCTCCCAGAGACATTAATTGGTATTCCTTTGGGGTCTGTGGGGTGCAGTTAAATATGCATTCAGAAACAATGACTTTTCCTGCCAAAACAAGGTATTCTTGGCATGGGGTCATCTGACAACAGAAAGCTGACATGATTTTAACCAGTTTTTTTGGACAACTGTTGGATTGCCATTTCATATGTGTTTGTCACTGAAGATATAAGCAAATTCCTTGAGAAAAGTTTGCGTAAATTCAAACCTGCTAGGTTATGAGAAAGAATGCTGTACCATCACTCCAAGTAATTAATAATTAGGGGTGACATCTAAGCAGGGTTAGGGTGATGACATGGAACACCCTCATTTATTATGTTTTTCACTTATATGTGGTTTGCAGTTTTAGTTGTAGACTGAAACTGTTCATCTACACTGGACCAGCTCTTAGTGGTGTGTGTGTTTGTGTATATTTGTATGCTGGGGTGAGTGGTGAATCAAGGAAAAATACCACTAAGCAAAAATCTAGAAAGAGAAAGAAAATAGAAACTAAAGATGCTATCTTCAAAGGAAGAAGTCATTTAGAAGGATCAGTTAATGCCTGGCGAGTGTGGCTCAGTGGTTGAGCATCAATCCATGCACCAAGAGGTCACTGTTTGTATTCCTGGTCAGGGCACATGCCCAGGTTGTAGGCCAAATCCCCAGTGGAGGGCATGCAGGAGGCGGCCAATAGATGTTCTCTCTCATCGATGTTTCTATCTCTCTCCCCCTTTCCCTCTCTCTCTCTAAAATCAGTAAAGAAAAAAATTAAAAATAAAATAAAAACTGTTTTTCAGGGCTCTGTGGTATTCCAAGGTGGTTCCTGGGGGATTATTTAGGGATGTGCATGGAGGAAGGGGGAGGGGGGACAGAAGGAAGGGTTGGTGGGGTCCTGGGCACCCCCCCTTCAATCAACATTAATTCTTCCTCTGTAATTTATATAATTCTGGGTAAGATTTCTTTCTAAGAAATAAAAAGTTTTATAGCTTTGAAGAACATGAAAAATGTTCTAATTTTAGGAAGTGTTTTCTTTAGAGTCATTGGGTTCCAATTCAGATTATTTTAGGGGAGATTTTAATAATCTGATAAATTGTATGTTGTCTCGTCCATGAAACTGATCATGCTGCTAGAGGTTAATAAAGGTGGCCAGCCTGAGTTTATCTGAGGCCTGAATGATAAGTTATTTAAATAAAATTGTTACTCTTTTCAGACATATACAGTAACTGGAACCAGTCTAAGCAAGGGATGGTGGTGATCTTTTTGGGAGGGACAGTGGTGATCTTAAGAAACTTGCTTATCCCGAAAACACTAACCCACAAAAGAAAAATTAGCAAAGATACAAACACATACAGTTTTCTAAAATGCACTTAAATATTACATTAAACTGAAATTTAAAATAAAAGCAGGTAATATAAAATGTATTCATTACATATAATGGATACTATATTCACTGTGCTCCATATTAAAAGCTATTTAGGACCGTAGAAGAAACAAATTGAGTACAGAAGCAAGGATGAGAGGGAGAAGAGAGATAAAAAGAGAGAAGAGACATAAAATAAAGTCTCTGGAAGATCAGAGAAGAATGGTTTTTTAATACTCTGCTATCTCCTTGGGCATTAGCATTAGAGTAACTTATCCTCAATACCGTGAACCTCTAACAGGTCCATTAATCACCATCTAACAAGCTCACTAAGAATGGACTAAAGATGAATTTTGATACCTAGACACAAAGAGATTTCTTATTCACATTTTAAGAAAAGACAGAGCACTTATTCCTACATAGCTTTTCATTTATTTCTTAACGGGTCATCTATAGCATTGTGTGATAGAAAAGTTTGTTCTCTAAATAGTTGAAATAACTTTACTGGCTTAATTTTTTAAAACATATTTAGTAAATCCTTTCATTGTATGTAATAGACAGGTAAACTCAATTTAGCCTCAATCTCTGTTAACTTCAAATTTGATTACTGTAATGAGAATCTTTCAACTTTTAAAATATGGTAAATGGCCCACTATGACTCAGATTTGCAAATTTGCCTACAGTATTTGTATGCTCAGAACTCATTGTCCTCTCATGGACTCTTCTCTTGGTCCATAGAGGTTGATATTTGGGTATGTTTTATTTTCCTTTTATATTCATCTGAAAATAAAATCAAGAATGAGCCACATAGGCTGAAAGTTGACTTTTACATAATACCTTGAATGTTTAAGACAATTGGAAATAATCATGTCCTCCAAATTAAAGGGGAAAGAAAATTGAAGAACACAGGGCCCAAGAAAGAAGGAAACATGAAAAACTAAACAAGAGATAAAATATAATTAAATATTATCAATTTTATGATAAAGATGGGACTGTGATTTCAAGTATCTAAAATTTTTTAAATGTGGTTAAAGATAGAGATTGTTGAATGCCAGAAACAATAGAATAAATAATATAACTCATCCTTTCAAAGCCTTTAAGTTAGGATTAAAAATATTACACAGGGACATAGATGATAGCAGCCTCTTCATGTCCCTTCCATTTGCACCATTTTTATTATTCATCAGTTGTGTACAATTTTTTCCAAAGGAATATAAGAGGTTAGTTCTTCATCAAGGTAGTAGTTTTCATGACTACAAGGTAATTAGGATTAGTGGAATTCAAATTCTGAGGGAGTTGCCAGCATTAATGCTTCTGTGTTGTATACTTGTCAAGGTGACTATCTAGACATGAGGTCAGATTTGCAATACTATGTTTGGTGGACATCTGTTGCTTTTGCCTTTTTAGCATTCATCCCCCCTTCCCTAGCACTTAGAAGAAGTGCTCCTTCTTAACGTTCACTCCATGTGCTTTGGAAGGAATTCATTCCAACTCATTTCCAAAAATAGGCATTCAACTCAGCCCTCATTCTCTTGGGCAAATGACCCAATCCATTGTAATTCAACTAAATCCCAGGACCTTTGCTGAAACTGTCAGGGTTGGACTCTCTCCTGGGGCTGTCAAGTGCCTGTCTGAACCTCCAGGAAGCCATCATTTTACTACTTGGAGGTGGCCAGTCTGAGGATCAATCTACTCAGAAGAAGGAAATACAAAAGTTGATCAATTCCTGTTCACATCATCTGAACACTTGGATTTACTCATGGCTGTTCCACGCTTGGCCTCTGTAGCTTCATGAATCAATGTAACTCCCACCCTGGTTTTTCTTTGGCTTCTCTTTACTTTTATCAATTTGAATTGGGTTTCCATCAATTACAGATGATATTCTTAATTAAGAGACTACATTTAAGAAAAAATATTAGTAACAGAATATGTAAAAATACTAGAATGATGAAAGGGATCTGTAAATCAAATCACTAGACAAATGGTTGAAGAAATTGGGGATGCTTGGTTTGGGGAAGAAAACGTCAGAGGAGATATAGTCCTCAATATTTTGAAGGGTGTTATTTAGAAGAGGGAGTGGATGCTCTGTGGGCCTCTGGAGGCATGTGAAGCCATCACCAGAGTTATTCAGGTAGGGCTTGTGAGAAGCAGTATTGCTACCTATGAGATTCTTCCTCAGGGCAGCATTGAGGATTTAATGTCTCTAAGGTATTTTGAACTTATGAAGTTTATGACTCAATTATTGGAAATGAAGATTTCTTTGTTATTCTACGAATCACCCCACAACACTAGGATGGCTTGCCAAGAAAACTTAAACCCACTCCACAGAGGTCCAGATTGGATGGGAGGAGAGAAAGGGGCAAGTGAGAACATTTTATTGGCTACCAGCTCACAGGGGGTGCTAAAAAGTGTTGGCTGAGAGACTGACCAGTTATGTCTGTAATAATCTCAAAATATTTTAGCTATAAAAATATTATGGATTTTATTATTGAAGTGGGTGTTAAGACATCTGGAATCATTTCCACAAAAAGTAAAGATTACACAGTAAAACGTTTATTTAATTATTCTAGCTTCTGGTATTTACTACTAAATTGGCTAGCGGTTGAGATTTGCAACAGATATGACAAACACCAATTACTTTGATGAAAATGAAGGATTTAATAGATGAGTTTTATAAATAATATATGTAAGTGAATACAGATATTACAGATGTTATAGAATCTGATATTTGAAGGAAGTTTAAGGATCACTGAGGAAGGTGCAGCTGACATTCCCAAGGTCATAAGATTAATAGATAGGCTAGTCTCCAAAAAGATTTGTCTTTTTTCCCTCCATTTATATAAAAATTGAGTATTTGAGGTTGTTTCCAGCCTGTCTTCTTTATTTCTGTTTTGGCTGCCTTAGTTATAATAGATATAACTTAACATAGCTTTGAATTAGTCTGCTTGGACTGTTGTAACAAAAATACCACAGGCTAGGTGACTTAACAAAAATGTATTTCTCACAGTCTGGAAGCTGAAAGTCCAAGATAAAGGGGCTCTCAGGTTTGGTTTCTGGTGAGACCTCTCTTTCTGGCTTATAATCCTGGTCTTACCTCCATGTACATGTGTAGAGAAAGAGATCTCTGGTATCTAGTCCTCTTTTTATTTTATTTTATTTTTTTCCTTCCAATTTTTATTAATTTATTTTTGTTACAGATGTTTCTTTTTTTTTTTTCATAAGGACACTGGTCCAGCTGCATCAGGGCCTCACCCTTATGACATCATTTAACCTTAATTATCGCCTTAGAAGCCTCATCTCCAAATACAGCCACACTGGGGGTTTTAGCTTCAACACATAAATTTTGAGAAGCCATAACAAGCACTTATGTGTTACAGCCACTGCTTTGTGTTTTTATGTACTTATTTATACACTATTTAGAAAATCTGTGTGTTTACTAATTGAGTTATCCCATTACCTAATATCTCTATATTCCAGGTGAGGAAACTGAGGCATGGTACATTTGAATGACTTGCTCATAGTCATGTGGAGAAATTGAGACAGGCTTTGGGTGGGAGCAGCCTGGCTCTGGAGCCTGTGTGAGATCACCCCTGACCACACACTCTCTCTTCACCCCTCTTCACAATACATTTATGTCAGGGCTACAATAACAGCTACTAGCTCATTTGTCACTTTATAGTCTATTTGTCAGACTCCAGTGGGAGTTAATTTCCTATAAGATCTCATTCGGTCGAAATCCATCCATTGGTGGCCCCATTTCCTCTACAGTGTAGAATCAATTGTAGGACAAAATTCCCAGTCCTTAACAATGCACAGAAAGTCTCCTTTGTAATGCTGTCCCTGCTTCCCTCTCTGGCCACATGTCCCATTGAGTCTCCTAAATTTGTATCATTCAGTGAATGTGCCTCCTGCTGCTCCCTTAGTCAACAATAGCCTCCTCTTCCTTCCTTTTCAGGTAAGGTGCTGTGCTTTCCTGCACAAATTTCATCAGGATTCAGGGAGCACCAGTGACACTGTCCTTACTATTCCCACACAGCCCTCTCTCCACACAATGTCTGCTGCACTGTGTCATTCTTATTTATTTACATGTTACTCATCCACCTTCCCCTGGTAGACAGAGTTTTCCTAAAGGTAAGGCTGTGTGTATGTTAATTTTGAATGCCTAATTCCTAAATTCAACCTGGAATATACTTGACAGCCAATATTTGCTGAAGGGATGGTCACTCAAGTATTATGGTCTAGGCCGAATGCTTTTGTTTGTAGCTAACCAAAGCAAAGCCCACTGGAATTCAATTTTGTTGACATCTTCCTATTAGCCAGAAGTGGGAATAGGCACGATCTATATTGAGAACCCCATGTAGAATGCAGATTACTCCCTTCTCGGCATTACCATGTCACTGGTGTGACATAAACAGAACAGAACTCTAGTAAAGAATTTGCATATTTAAAGAAATGAAAATAGTTGCTCAGTTGTTCTAAAAATATTCTGTCTCCTTTATTAATGTTTCCTTTGGAATATATTTATTCTGTTAATTATCTTATAATTAATTCAATTTCTGGAATAAATATAAATATACTACAGTTTTATAACTCAGTTTCATAACAGAAATAATAATAATATTCAATCACAGGGTCACATTTATGTATAGAAAATGAAAATCTATACCTATGACACAACTGATGAATCTCCCTTTTGCAGTGATTTTTTTCTTGCTAATGATAATAATATATAGCTAGGCAGTTCTCTACAGTTTTCAAAGTATCTGCGCATACTTTTTATTTGATTCTCATAGAAATTATGTGAGGTTATGGAGCAGGAGGGGGATTTTTCTTCCACTTTACCTCTAAAGAAGCTAGGATTTAAAGGGATTTATAGGTGATGGCACTATGGTTAAAATCCAATTTTCCAGCCCCAGTGCATTTTCATTTCCTCCATGTAATGCTGCCCTTAATCACATACAAGAATTGTAAAGCAGATGATAAAATTACCCTTGCTTTAGAAATATTTGAGCTTTTTTTTTAACTTTTTTTACTTTTTCTTTATTGATTTTAGAGAGAGAGGAAGGGAAAAGGAGAGACAGATAGAAACATCGATGAGACAACATCGATTGGCTGCCTTCTGCATGCCCCCCACCGGGGATTGGACCCACAACCTGGGCATGTGCCCTGGCCGGGAATCGAACCAGTGACCTCTCGGTGCATGGGTCGACGCTCAACCACTGAGCCACACTGACCAGGCCATATTTGAGATCTTAAAGATAACATTTATATTCAGAAAATGCATATGTTTAGGGTTATCAAAAAATAAATGGATACATTGTAATGAATGTGACACAAAGTCACTCCTTTGTTCAGAAAATAGACACCTAAAATTAGTTTTAATTAAATAAAATCATTGATGGAAATGAGAATTCTGAACTGTTTTACTGTCATTTAAAGAGGAACTAAAAAGTTGGTCAACAACATATGTATACATGCATTCATTCATTCATTCATTCATTTATCATACCTTGATATACAATGAACAATGGCACCTCCTCACAGATAGATGCTCTTATTTTAAAAGTTTCAGTGTCCACTTATTACCAAAGTACAGCAATATGATATAAGCTATGAGGCAAAACAAAGATAAATAGGCCATATACTTTGCAAACAAGGCCAGGCTTGGTTCCTATGCCTGATTTAATGAATTCTAAGGAAAGATGATACATTTTAGGGATGTAGAATCAGGTAAAATGTTGGGCATCAGCTTCCTTCTTTGTCTATCTATACCGTCTCTTGCCTAAATCTCTCTCCCACTACTGGACCCTAAACTATTGGAGCACAGCAAATGTACCTGCACACAGAAAGGCACAGGATAATGTGAGTTAGCTAAATGACATATCTTATTGTAATGAATACTAACATAGAAATCCTAAGCTTAATGCCTCAGAAGAAAAAGAAAAGAACGCTTGTGGAGTGCTAACTGCACATCAAAGGCTACCCAAAGTGCTTCAAATGGGCTGCTTCATTTTCTTACTAAACAACTCCATGAGGATAGGATGAATGGCCAGGTATGAATACAGGTCAGAGCTCACTTGCCCTATCATCCTATCCTACCAAGGAGAGCTGTAAGGTAACTTGCTCGGAGCCTAGAGCACACTGTGACAGAGTCACTATTAGAGCACAAAGCTCCTAATTCCAGTGTCCTGCTGCTTTCCAGATAGAACACACATGTGTCCATGTGGGCCTTAGTGGGGAGACCACAAAGATAAGTGCTCATGCTCACAGAAGAATGTAGAGTCTGTAGTGTTGCCCTCTGCAGACAGGTGTTGTATGTCATTTCACTAGAGTAGAAAAAAGTGGTAGCAAAACAATAAGGTCAATTAGGTATTTCACCACCTGGTAACCAAAGATGAAAATGCAATAATGTTCAGGGTTTATCAGCAATCCTCTGCTTTTCTTCCAAATTCAAGTATTTTGACTACAATGAAAGAACAAAGAGGTGATTTTGTAGGATGGTTTTCTAGACAATTAGAACAGCAGCCCAAACACTCTCCACTCCTCAATCCCAAATTACTCAAAGAAATGCTTTGACTTTTCACTGCTCTGGGTAGACCCAGCCTAATGGATGCGTGAAGCCAACTCGCCCTAGCTAATGCCCACTCCCCTTTTTCTCAAAGTCAGATTTTTGGTCCAAGTAGCTTGTGTATTTATGTCATTGGGGTAATGTTCTACTTAACTAATAAAGCTTATTTTCAGTTTAGAAGACAGCAAATAAATGAGAGGCATAGAAATAAAAGGTGGCCAACTCTTCGTCATGCAGCCTGCCAATGGAAGAAGATTAAAGCTGCTTTGAAAGTCTCGGTGAGGCCAGAATATTCTGTACAGAGGTCTCAGTGCTTTCTTAAAACTGAAGATAAATACTCACAAGGGGCAAGGGTGATGAGAAATGCCACAGCAACCTTTGTCTTCAAGGGAGTTGCAAAACAAGCCAGAGACCAATAATTCTCTCAAATGGTGGAGAAAGAGGCCTTGTCTCATTTAAAAAGCAGCTTCCTGAACAACAAAAATTTTAGTTCCAAGGGCGCCCTGATAGATCAGAATACTTTCTGATTTTCACAAGTGATGAAACCCATAGACTATGATGAAGACAGGTTTAAATAGATAAATCTCTCAAGAGGTCATTATTATCTCAAACCACTGAATTTACTTTTTAGGTTGTCCGTTCTTAAAATAATCAAGTACAGGCAGCTAACCTGCTGCAATGGCAAATCTGAGTGACCAGAAATCTGATGATCTCGGTGACCTCTAGCACATATTCAAGAAGTTCATCATATTTCCCAAGTCCTTATTGTATTATTAAAGTCAAAACGACTAAAGAAATGTCTCTATGATTTTAGTTTGATGGAGTCAGGAGTCAAATCTTTCCCTTTAATAATATGTTCCAACCTAACAGGATGATTGAAATAGAAAATGCATTAACTATGAAGAACAAGTCTTTACATATCCTCTCATTTAATCAAATTTTATGTCCCTTTTACAATTGTAATGATTCTGATGATTTCCAGCAGACAGGGACTCATGGGGACAAAATCAGAGGCCTACAATCCCCTAACACTATTGCTTACAAGGCTTGTCCCAAGCTCACTTGGGATTTATACCTCCATCTCTAGGAATCACTGCATTTTCCTCCTACACACCAGGTGACTGCACCTGCTTTGTGCTTGGGGCTCTGTTGCAGTACACCTGTGTCTTGCTGTTGTGCCTGCTTTATCCATTCTTCCTGACAAATGCAGTCCCTTAGAAGACAGCTGAGAATGGCCACTCACTCCCTTGCCCACTTATTTCAGTGATTCTGGAATGCTCACTGGCAAACGGACTCTTCCTCCTATAAAAGTGGCACACTCTATCTAGATGCAGAATAGATTGGCAGATTGGTGCCTGATGGTGGACATGCTGGCTTTAGGTCAGATGTCATCACCCAAACTCATTTAATATTTTACCCCGTGGTCACCGAAGCCTGGTACATCAGGAAACTCAATCAGAAAATATCAGGTTGACAGGTTTCTTAGTGCAATGACATCCTTACCTATCTATATACAGAGCACAGAAAATTAAAAAGAGGCAGCTTCCAGAATAAGAGGACAACTTGACCCATTTTTTTTTTAAACAGGACAGGTTAGGTATTACTGCATTTTGAATTCATTCTTAGTTTATTCTTTCTTCTCCTTTTGTCTTCCTTTTCACAAATGGATATATGGAAAAGACTGGCCTGGTTTCTTAGAAGTTTCTTAGAAACTTGAACTAACTTGAAATGCTACACAGCCAGCCTATGCACTCCAGCTAATCTCCAAGACTTACCGCTGAGTTTGCCTTAAAACTTCCTGTATGAACATGGTAGCACTTCTGGACTTTAGATTAGTGATGCCCAAATTTGATTGCTAATCACAATTCCTAGGGAAGTTTTAAAAATATATAAATTATTGAGTGTCGATGCTAGACATTTCAACTCAGTAGAGAATCTATGTGTTTATTATTGCTCAGAGAGAGAGGGTTTATCTCTGCAAAGATGTCCACTTGGCAAGTCCCTCCCAGAAAGGCAGTAATTTACTACATTTGAGGGAAACATCTTCCTTCACTCTTTCCTTCCTTCTTTTTCTCTATTTTTTCTTTATAAATATATATTTATAATATATAAGTAGAAAATAGAAAACTATTTTCTACTTATAGAGAAAATAGAGAACTAACTATAGGTGTTTCATATACTTTTTCTCATACATCCACCCAATATCCTTTTGGGATAATCAAGATAAAGATTAAAAAACAGATACGGAACAGAGAGTCAGAGGAGCTCAATAATTTCTAACGTCACACAGCTAATAACTGTCTAAGCAGAGATTCAAGCACAGACTTGTGTGATCTCAAAACCCTTGCTCCTTCTGCTCCATTAAGTGGCCTCAATATGAAGAAATTGTGAATTATTTTTGTTTAAAAATGCTACAGCTATTAGCATGTTTTGCTTTTATTTTTTCTTTCCAACCTTTCTTCTGTGAGTGATCTTTTAGGTATTACATATACAATTAATAACCTATTCCACAGTCATTATAACCATCCTTTGTGACTATTATACATATATTAATAGATAAATTAAATACTCCCAAGTTGTTGGAAGTTAGCTAACCTTCAGTTACCCACTTTAAAAGCCAGTATGTCCAATGGACTTGGCTGGTAGACGTGTCCCCAGGCTGCAGGGGACTTCAGGTCTGTGCCTTGCACAAATCTCTCACACTTTGCACGTTGTCCTGTGAGGCACTGTAAGGATATGTGGTACTACTGTTGAAGAGAATGATGCTTCAAAACACTAACCATCTACTTGCACATGTTCAGAGTAAGATGTGATTGGAGTAGACTGCATTTAGTTACACTACTAAGAGTAGAGCTGATGATAATGTCAAGTTAGGTTGGTAATAATAGCACTGTGGACTTAATGTATGTGTTTCCCCAAAACTCATATGTTGAAGCCTAATCCCCAAGGTGATGGTATTGGAGGTGGAAACTTTGGGAGATAATTAGTTTAGATGAGGCCATAAGGATGGGAACCCATGATATGAATGATACCCTTATAAGAAGAGGAAGAGACATCAGAGCTCTCTAACTGCAATATGAGAACACAGAGAGAAGGTGGCCACCTGCAAGACAGAAAGAGGGTTCTCACCAGGAACTGAATCTGCCAGCACCTTGATATTGGACTTCCAGCCTCCAGAACTGTGAAAATAAATGCAGTTTAAGCCACCCAGGTTGTGGTTGTCTGTTATGGCACAGCAAGCTCACTGATATAAGCAGAGATTGAGAAAAGTGCACAGACTTAAGAGCTATTTATTAAGTGTATCACTCAGTGTCCTAGCAGAAAACAGAAGACACAGATGGTACAGTAACAAGGATTAATTGATGAAGTTAATGAAAAGAATATTTACAACAGTATAGAAAGGGTTAAAAAACAAAAACAAAAACAAAATCCCAACGATAGTAGTTATAACCCCTTGGATTGAAGTAGGTTTTGCCAGAAGCTTGGCTAAAAGTCCACAAACACAGCCAAAGCCATGGACCAGCAGAGAGGGATGGGGCAAAAGGACCCCACCTTCTTCCCTTCTATGCCTCTTTGTCTGCATTCGTCAAGGAGGTCAAGAAGACCAGATAGCACCGCCCACAGAGGTGAGCTCTCAGAGCTCATATAGGGCAGAAAGCAGCAGAAAGTGGATTTGGAGAGACATGATGTCAATCATCAGTATAATCTGTCCTTTCTACCATGTAGCATAAAAGCTGTCCTTCTTTTAGATGGGAAAAATTTCCATACTCAACACAGGCAAACTCATTTCCCATCAGCCACTCTCTCCTCATGAAATGATATTAATTTAATCATACCTCCACCAGGAATCAAAATGATATAGTATCCATCTCCAAAGACCTCATGTAAAGCAGCAGGGAAAAAAGCACAGGGGAGAGAAGACAGGATAAACGTACAACACAGAACTTACAGCCCCTCTTTTATGAGGCCTAAATTCAGGATCCTAGCTTCTTTGTTCTCTCACTGATACAGGCACTCAGCCAGCATGTTGGCTCACAAAACTTGTTTGCTTGTTTGGTTGGTTGGTTTTGCCTAAACCCTACCAATGAAGGATGCAAATACTTAGTGGTCCTGTATTTGTTACATTTCTACTGTTTCCCATTGACCATTATAAAGGGACACAGGAGCAGCAGGTGGCAACTCAGTGAATTCATAGGTTTCAGAGATAATCTTCTAGCCCTAAATGTGTGAAATTAACCCAATTTTCCCTCAGTGATTGAGATTAATCACACTGAGTCACACAGTGACCTCCCTCTAAGTCCCTCATCCATGAAATTAGAAGTCCACAATGGCTAGGGACATCTTTAGCTTCTAACTCAACAAAACCAGGTGGTGCTCCTAGAAGCATTTCTCCCTCGGGCACTAAGTGTCCAGCTCCTGCAATCCCAAGATCCAGAGATGAGAAGCAAATTTCTATAAGTAGATTATTAAGTGTGACAGTAAAACAGCATTCTTGAATCTATCCCTTGGCCCCTGCACCCACAGAGTTTAGCTGTTGGAGAAAAGAATGCCACACATTGGCTACTGGTTTAGGACATGTACAATGACTTGAAGGACAGTGGCCTAACCTAGCAGGGTATTGTCTTCTAATTGGTGGCATGACTAAGCCTTAATCATACTTACTATACTTATCAAAGTATAATGTCAGCTTTTCTGAGAGATGGAGAGACCAGTAAATCCATTGCCAATGCCCATTTGTCAAAAAATGAGTTCCTTAGTCTGAGGCAATAATCTCTGTGATAATTTGTTAATGAGTCAGGTCTTCTGTAAGTCTATAAAATAAAGATGTTGGCACAGGTTTTATGGGTAGGATTGGCAGGCAAGGATTTGGAATACCTATGAAGACAAACCACTTCCCCTTCATAATGAAACCATTTTCAGGTAATAATATCTAGTATGTGTCCAAGTCTCCCCTCTGAGAAACAGCACCATATCAAGAGTTCAACAATGGCCTCTTGTGTTGGCAGGTCAGGCACTCAGAACTGGTGAAGCCAGATTGGCCCTGGTGTGAAGGAGTCCGTGTTGTTAGTCTCACACATGATCCTGTCACTGCTGGCAGGGTCAGTTGTGCAAGGTGCCCTGGGCAAGCATGGAGAACCTGTGGGGAAGGTCTAATGATGTTACACACAGGTCATTTTGTCCATCGATTGTTGAGGCCCTCCTCTGAAGTGAATGTCTTCTGGTTGGCATTTATATGAGACACAATATCTTCATTCTCCATAATTATTCTGAAAAGTCCATCCCCAGGTCCCCTGGTCCCCTGGTCACCAATCTTCCAAGTAGCCACTGTCCAAGACTCAGATCTGAACATCAGGCCCTCTCCTCTTCCATGAACCAGACAACCAGACACAGGCTACTGGAGTTTGTATGTGTGGACTTTCTGGACCACTCTGAGGGGGATGAGGTATAGCAGCCAGGAACTCTTGGCTGGTGTAGATATACTGTGACAATTTACCTGTGAGCCAGGCCCATACTTTCTCCTCCTCTGTTAATTCATTATAGGTAACTCCCTATGGGGCTTTTTAATCTGTGTTGAGAGAGAGGGAGCAAAGCTACAGGTGCGGGTCCTGTGGGGATCTGAGCAAAGTCACAGGAGCAGACCCTGTGGAAATGGATCCTGAAAATTTACTTGTGCCTGGCGCACCTGCTCAGCCAGTCTTGTGTATACAATTTCCATGTTATAATGAATGCTGCCATGCATATTCAAAATCAAATTTTATGCTCCAATGCTTCCTGTAAACCCAAATTTCAATAGGTTGTGTCTCATAATTGCTGGTATTCCATGGTCAGAAATTCAGCCTCTACCAGGGTCTAGAAGCAAACCAGGGGCAGTCTTTCAAATGCAGAATATTGTCTTCAGGACCAGGCATGACCTTCTCAAGACCCGCAGGGCTTTGTGTAATTCTCTTACTGGAGCTGGCGAGAGCCTCTGAAAAGCCCCTATCTCTGCAACAGGCACTTCTGGGTACCACTGAGATTACTGTGGAGTAAGGTCCTCACTGGCAGACAGCCTCCACCATACCTCAGGTCTGTGCAGAGCCTTCTCTTACTCCAGATTCTTCTCAAAATTGGGGAATTGGGAGCTAAGTGGGGTTAGGATGACAAAACCAACATGATATATGTTGCACCAAAATCCAGAGAGACTACTGAGGACTATGTCCTTCAACTCGCCTCTTACTTTAAAAGAGACAACCCCACATCCAAGACAGGTGAACTCCAAGGAGCTTTCCCAGCCTGGTAGACATCTGGACGTCCACAGTGATTAACCCCATGCTGGCATCAGATTGCTTGTAAACACCAACTCCCAAGTCCACTCACCATGAAGTTACTGGTATAACAGACCAGTGTAATGTTCTATGGGTAGTCAAGGCTCCTCCAGACTCATGTCAAAAAACAGTAGGTTGGGCACAGCCCCATGGTATGGCAATAAAAGTTTATGGCTCCCCTGGCAGATGAAGGTAAGCTTTGTGGGATTATCTTTATTGATGGGCATTGCAAAGAAAGTGTTTACTCAACCAATGGGTGCAGAGTTCTTATCAGTGGCCAGAAGCTATGTTAATTTATTCTAAGGAAGATACCACATCTGGTACAGCAGCTGTGATTACTATCCAAGTCATTCTGCAAGATCCATCTGGATTTTCTACCAGGCAAACAGACGAATTAGATGGAGGGGTGACTGAAATCCCACCTCTGCATTGTGACAAATCTCTGTCACTCCCCCAGATAATCTGATTTACTATTTTGAGGATGAGGGCATTTCTAGGAACTCTCATTTGGGACTTTCCTACCATAACAGTCCTTACTCCAATGGTAAGAAGACCCATATGGGATCCTGACAGGTAGTAAACATATTTGTAGCCTCCAGAACTTTGGAGATAGCCCCCAAGATAAGCCCATGGCCTAACTGAATCCTCTCTAAAACAGACACATGCCGCAAGTCTCTCCATCACCTGCTACCTTAAGGCCCCTTTTGGCCAACAGACCATGGTGATCATTTGTGTCTCTAGGGATTAATATTCTACCAGAGATTATTCAACAATCCCTAGAAAACCCAGGCAGTTCCCATTCCCCCGTGCACAGATGCTCTGTTGACAGATCACAGGACTTTCCGGGGAAGGCTTGGATGGACACCCATGGTCTGCCTTGATGATAGTGCCAAGGTTTTCCCAAACATCTGTTGAGATAGCTAGATTCAGGAGCCTTCACGAAGTTAGGGGACTTTAAAGGGGTCCAGGACTAGGCAAAGAGGGTGGTACAGGGGCAAGGGGGCAGAGAAAATCCAGAGCCCCATCTGTGACATGTGGGATTTAAGATGCTTTGAAACACTCAAGTGGAAATCTCTAATAAACACTTGGATACTTGAGTCTGAGCCAGAAATCAAAATGGGAAGGCATTGGCAGTTAGATGGTAACTGAAGCCATCATCCTGGATATGAACTTAGTGGAAAGGAAACATTTAAGGTTTACATTAAAAAAAAAAAAAAAAAAGAGCCCTGGCCGGTTTGGCTCAGTGATTAGAGCATCAGCCTGCGGTCCAGAGAGTCCCAGGTTTGGTTCCCGCTAAGGGCACGTACCTCGGTTGCGGTTTTTCCCCAGCCCTGGTTGGGTCATGCAGGAGGCCGCCACTCGTTATGTCTGTTTCACGTCGATGTTTCTCTCTCTCTCCCTCTCTCTATCTCCCACTCTTTCTGAACAAAAAATGGAAAAATGTCCTCGGGTGAGGATTAAAAAAAAAAGAGGATCCAACAAAGAGATCGAAGGAAGATCACCAGAATGGTTTAGGAAAAACCAGAAAAGGGGGATACTATACAGACCACAGGAAGAAGGTACTTCAAAAAAGAAGTGGTCCACTGTATCAAATGCTGCTGGAAATTCATACAAGAATGAAGACAAAAAGCCTCTTTGATTGGTGACATGGAGATAACCATTGACCTTTGGAAGAGCTGTTTATGTGGAGCTCTGAGGGCAGAAGCCAGACTGGGTGTGTACTGTGTGTGACAAAACACTGCTAATGTCACATAATTCTATTCTTCAAAAACCAAATGGCTTACCATGTTTTAGCTTATTTTATGTGTGTTGATTCTGACTCCTCCCTTACCACATTTTTATGATGCACGTGCCAGTAGCCATCAGCCACTGACAATCCTTTTGTTCAGTTTGCTCCAACATAAATTTGGCTCAAGCCTCAATATACCTGTGAGACCTGTTCAAAAGGGGTAAGCTTCCTGAGTAATTTATTTGTCTCCTATGCTTCTGTGACGATTAAAAGAAGTAGTAGGGCCCTGGCCGGTTTGGCTCAGCGGTTAGAGCGTCGGCCTGCAGACTAGAGAGTCCTGGGTTCAGTTCCCGCTAGGGGCATGTACCTCAGTTGCAGTTTGTCCCCGATCCCAGTTGGGGTCGTGTGGGTGGCAACCACTCCATGTGTCTCTCTTGGATCAATGTTTCTCTCTCTCTTCCCCCTCTCTCCCTCCCACTGTATCTGAGGATGGATGCAAAAATGTCCTCGGGTGAGGATAAAAAAAAAAAAAAGTAGTAGGAACTTAGTTGTGAGGCTCTTAGCATCCAAAAAGGATGCTTAGTCATTAACATCATCATCTATCACAAAGAAAAACCAGCCTAGAATTCTTGCCAAACCTCACAGCCTTTAATTCTTCCCACTAAATATAGCCAGAAATTCAGAAATGTGCACATTTTGTTATGTTTAGCTTTCCTGTACATTTTTTTTAAACATCAGAAATAGTCGTCCATGCAGAGTATTTCTCTCTTCTGTGAGTTGGTGCAGTCATGAATCTCCATACTTGCTGACTTTTACATTGTGATTCATAGTTGAATTCAGTACATGTGGGCATGAAATCAATATAAAGTCCCTTTGGGAGTTTAATTATTCCAAAAAGATAGACAAATCTGAGTATATGTCAGGTTGGTAACACAAGGATCCCAGAGTGGATAGGACTGTAGTATTTACTTATAAAGACCATTAATGCCTAAGCAGAGTTTCGCTAAGAGTAAAACAGGGACTTAATTACCCAGAACTCTGGGATCAAGGTGAACCTAAAATAGCACCTGGCTAAGAAAACTAGAGATTGACTGATCGTACCCAAATCTATTAAAACTGTTTTCTACAAAATGGCTCAGGAAGCTTAATAAAGAGATTCATTCCCATGGCTTTAGTCATTTGTTTGGACATACACGGCATTCTCTTGGTTTCTACATCTCACATTTCATTACAGAAGTGGTTTGGTTTTCTGTAAACCAGAATCGTTTTCATGTGATAAGAACTGACATGTGGTACAAATTCCCTTGACTCCTGGAATGCAGATCAGTCAGTAGCCAGGAGATGAATCCATCAAATTGTTGCCTCTCTTGAGACACAACTCTTAAGTGGGAAATAAAAGTACCTTTTTCATGTGGAAGACAGAAGTCTGAAGAGGATTGATCAAACAGATTTAGAAATGATAATGAATTATAAATTGGATAGTATGCCACAGTAGGTTGGTCAGTAAACAATGATCTGAGGTTATACCTCCCCACACTGACTAACTTAAAAACACAGGAAGAGTCACTGGGCCATCATTTCCCCAGATCTGCCACAGCACTCTCTAAACAGTGGATGCAAATGAAGAGTAGCCGTTACAGGAGGAGGATGGTAATTTAATTATTATTAAAAATAATATTTAAGCATTAGTAATAATTTTAAATAATCTGCATTATGACTGTCATTCTGTCAAATTATATGCAAGGTCTATAAAAAATAATTTTTACGTTGAGTGAGGCAAAAATTGAGCCTGTATTTTTTCTTTCCTTATGAGAATTTTTTATATTTTCAGAATGTTTATATATAAGTATTTTTCTAAATTTAAAAGGCTACATAGTTTTATATAAAAAACAATCTTATAAAACCAAAATATCCCTTTAAGAACTTAATAATTAATTCCAATGGAGACAAACTTGAGCAGACTCAGAGAAGTGACAGCATAAATATTGACATAGACAAGCGGTGTGTGATTTGGCGAGTTGCCTGAAATACTTTCTCAAGGTGAGCATGGAGGTGTCAGGCTAAGACAACTAAACAGAGCAGAGCACACCGAGAGGAAGCTTCTATGGGAAAGAGCAAAATGGCGTATCATAGCAAAGGAGCTATAACTAGGGAAGAGAGAAAAAAACTTTTAAAACTACAGTGTCAGGAAATTTCTCACCATTAGAAGAAATACAGACCAGTAAGGATGATGTAATAGTGGATGGTGTGTGCATTTTTTCATATATATATATATATATATATATATATATATATATATATATATATATACACACACACACACACATACACACACACACATGCACACATACATATATCTGAAATGTGTTAAATATGCATGGATTTTAAAGAGCAAACATTTGAAATCAATCAGTCATGCAATTTGTTCGATGTTAAAATGATTGTGTGAAAAAGAATTGGGCTGTCATGGACCTTTTAACTAACAAACACCTGAAAACATGTGATCTTACTCAAAATACTAGTACTTCCACTAATGGGATTAGCAGTGCTCACTAATCTCACAGGGACAACACAGAGAGCTGGTAAGGCACATTTTCCTTCCTGTGTGTTCTCCTGTCCATGTTCCTGTGAAGAAGGTACTATGTTCTCCCAGATGAAGTTGCTGAGAATCTCGATCAACAATGTCTAACCTTGTTTGGGCAGGAATAGCCCCCCAGGCCACACCCCAGTGCTCAGGCTTAACCATTGTACAGGCTGCCTCCTTCAAGCTACTGGAAAACTTTCATCATAAGTCATTCAGTGATAATAATCTTTAATAGTATTGTATGAATGCAGAGCACTTTGATAAACAAGAAAAACACAGCAAAGCAGTTCTGTGTCATCGCTTTAGCAAATTCTGGATTAGACGTAAAACATGGATTTCTCTTTGTTGTTTTCATATTAAGGTTTAGTAGAGATGTTTAATGATTGTTGACTTCAATTTGCAGACAGATATTGCTTAAACAAGACCAAATACTTTTTTCTTTACTTCCTTTTCAATATGTTGCTTTGTCTTAAACTGGCTTATTAAACACTTCATTAATCTCTTTAACAATCTAGACTATATTGAAGATGGTCAAAAAAGCAACTGTCTCCAATTGACCACGATAAAACACTGCTATATTCTTTCTTCTCTTTTTCATTTTTTCTATTATGATTTTTCAAATGTTTCATGTTGCTTTCTTAATGACATTAGACAATGTCATTAAACAAATTAGCTATTGGCCAAAGTTTACTGTTAATATTCTAGGATTTAGTTGGGGAGAGGCTTAGTGCAAAATACAGGTAAATAATAAACATATATCAGGGTCTAGAAACAGAAGAGTGATGTATTTCTTTCTTCAGGGTGTATTTTACAAGACAGTAAGAGAGAGACATAAGTCAGCCGTGAAGAATTCTTGGTCTGGAGCCAGCGCTTGGCTCGCCCACCACAAGCTGCCTGACCTGTAAGATTTGATGATGATGATAGTGATGCTCTCCTCAGAGGCTCGTCATGAGGGAGAAACAGAGAACGCACTTAAAGGGCATGTAGTCGGCGTTCAGTAAATGTCACCATGCAAACATTGAAGAGCTTTGAAAAGAAAGAGTGACACCCATTTGAGTTCCAAAGGGTGCCATGGTCTTCAAGTATAAAATGCCATAGATATTTTAAACAGATTATTGTATGCTAAATATTCATTCTTGAAAAAAGAACTAAAAATGTTACAATGTTCATTGGAAGAGCTATTTTACACAATAATATATGATTCCTGGATAGCACTTAAAGGTGAATTACAGGATGCACTTCCCATGTTCTCAGAGAGCTAATGGGTTTCTTTTCACTGTCCCCTAAGTTCCGCCCGGAAATCTCCCAGCATATCCTATCATTCAAAAGCAAATGCAACCACAAGAAGATAAAACCATATTTTGCTCCCTGGTAATACAAAATGATTAGTCATCATCCCATGAAACAGCACCTGACACTTAACCCTTCTGGTGTCTTTCACTAAACTCAACAAGAAACACACCACTTTCACTTTCATTTTATTATTATTATTTTTTAATCCTCACCTGAGGATATTTTTCCATTTATCTTCAGATAGAGTGGGAAGGAGGGAGAGGAACATCGACGTGAGAGAGACACATCGATTGGTTGCCTCTCGCACGATCCTGAGCAGGGCCGGGGACCGAATCACAACCGAGGTACGTGCCCTTGATCAGGCTCGAACTCGCAACTCTTTGGTCCACGGGCCGACGCTCTAACCTCTGGGCCAAACTGGCCAGGGCACCACTTTGACTTTCAATTAAAGGTGCTCTAATTTTCAGTATCTTCCCCAAACAGATTTCGTTTGAAAGAACCAAGCTGTCACTCACACTATGTGAAGTAGGACTGAAATCATCTTCACTTGGCTCTGGCTGATTAGAGACTTTCTCAGTGTGCAAAGCCCCAGGGAGGTCCTCTAGTTTAACTTCTGCCACAGGAAAACCCACCCTGACTGTCGTTTAACTGATTAAAGACTTTATTAAATTTTTCTCACGGCCATTTCTTTCAGCCATTATTTCCATTTTGTAACTCCCCAAGAGCACAACAGATCTAATCAGTCCTCTGCATATTCCTCCCCAAACACAACCTCCAAAACTGTGTTGGTTGTTCACATTATCTGAACATACTAAGCACTGAGAAGGGGGACATAGACGACAAAGAGGTTTGAATGCTTCCTATTCTCACTACTTTTTTGATGTCACCAAACTTTTGAATTCTGAATACTGGCCTCCTCAGTCTTTAGAACTTCTAAATGTTTCTCATGAGGATTTATAAACGATGCTAACATGATAGTCATCTAATTCATATTTCCCGACTGTAATCTATAGATCTCATGCTGAGGTATGCCTCCCCAAAATGATTCCATGGTCATATAACTGTGTAAAAAGCTGGAACAAATAAAGATAAATGGTACATCTCCATTGAAAGATTTCTCAGACTCTTGAACACATTAATATACATTATGAACACCCAAGAAGAAAGAGGGTATGCAGCTACCCCAAACCCTTTACTCTGTGTGTTGGAAAGAAAGACTATATTAAGCTTTTGTAAAAACAGTGTTCCAAGGATTCTGTTTCAGAAAACGTTGCCCTGAAATAATGGATTTTTTTCCTAGAACAGAACTGAATTAAAGGATGGATCCAGGGGAGTTCCGTAGGGAGCCAATACGAGGAGTGAGAAGAGATTGGGGCAGTGAGTCTACCCTGGGAGTGTAATGAGAGAATAATATCACATTCACTGAAACTCCTCCGGAGAAAACATTCCTTAGACTGGGAGGAATTTTCTGAGACACCCAAGGTGGGAGGTGAGACTTATCCCCCAATAGAGGAGCTTGATTAACAACAAAAGGTCTTTCAACTGGGGACAGACTAATTAATTCCACCACACCGCCTTCTGCAGCGGCCTCTCCTTGACACAGAGGTTGACCAGAGGGTGAAACAGGAGATCCAGTGACTATGTCACTCTGTACCTACAACCCTCATCTAATGTCTCTCCATACTGAGGTCTAAGTGGCTCTTCTATTTTCTGCTTCTCTCTTTCCCACTTCTAGTCGCCAGTCTCCTGAGGGACATATTGTACATGAAGACAGTGAAAGAATTTACTATTTTCTGAAAGAGCCCTGGACAACATTTTAACCCATGGCTGGAGTCTGTAATTCACTAAGTCAGGTACTGGTTCTCAGATATCCTCTTACCCTACTGCACCTCTACGGAAGAAAACATGACTCTTTCCAGACACTCTTAACTTCACAGTTACTTTCAATGCTAGTATTATTAAATATCTCATTTATAATCCCATTTATAGAAAAAAATTAAATAATATATCTTAAAGCCTAACCACAGGAAAAATGTGATATGCTGGCACAGTCTATAAACTAAGCGTTAATCTTCTTTCATAACATTTTATATGTACCATGTATATCTAACCACTTTCCACTGCAAACTCGCTCTTTTAGTTAGATTAGAGGACCCTGAGAACTTTGTCTTTTTTTACTTTCCTTTACTAGGTGCCAAGTTCATGATCTGCACTCAGTGAGGATTTCATGATAATAAAGACAGAAACAGCAGTGATTTGAGATTTGTAAAATCTATCTGAAATTCTAATAAACATTTCCATTTCCTAACTGTTTTTTACTTCTGTTAGTGACTCAGAGGAAACATCAATAAAATGAATAGATCTATAGTTAGAGAATATTTTCCCAATTCATACTATTTTTTTTTATTGATTTTTTAGAGAGAGAGGAAGGAGAGAGAGAAAGAGATAGAAACATCGATGAGAGAGAGAAACATCAACATCCATCGGCTGCCTCCTGAACGCCCCCTACAGGGGATCGAGACTGCAACAGGCATGTCCCCTGATGGGGAATCGAACCAGCGACTTCTTGGTGTATAGGTTGACACTCAACCGCTGAGCCACACCAGCTGGGCCCAATTTATACTATTTGTCTACCTCATCATAAATGCAGGGAAGCTCCTCTGCAGATCATAGTGATTTTTATTTATTTGTCAAAATTGCAAATTACTTCTTGTTCTTATGAAGCTTACAGAAGATGTGTTGTTGGGGTTTTATTTCAGTGTTGGGAAACTCACTGCTTTTTTTTTTTTCACTTCAGTGTTTTTGTCTTTCTTTAATTTGGGAGTCAACATTTCTTTTAAATATATTTTATTTTTTGTAATTAAATAAATTTTATTTTTCAATTATAGTTGACAGTCATTATTGTATTAGTTTCAGTACAGCATAGGGTAGACATTTATATAACTTATGAAGTGATTCCCTCAATAAATCTAATAATCCCCCCCACCGAAGGCTGTACTTTACATGCTTGGGACTATTTTATAACTGCCAATTTGTACTTCTTAATCCCTTAACCTTTTTCACCTAGCCACTCAACCTCCCTTCAGCCTGGCAACCATCAGTTCTTTGTATTTATGAGTTTGTTTCTGTTCTGTTTATTTATTTTGTCATTTAGATTTCACATATAAGTGAAATTATATGGTATTTGTCTTTCTGTCTGATTTATTTCACTTAGCATAATACCCTCTAGGTCCATCCATGTTGTTGCAAATGGTAACAGTTCATTCTTTTTATGACTAAGTAATATTCCATTGTATATATGTACCACATCTTCTTTATCTAATTGGCTATTCATGGACACTTGGGTCTTGTTTTCTTATCCATTCAGCCACCCTATGTCTTTTGCATGAAGTATTTAATCGATTTGCTCTTAAAGTAATTATTGATAGGTATGTAGTTATTGTCATTTTATTATTCATATTTTTTATCTTTTTCTTCTTAAAGAAGTCCCTTTAACATTTGTTGTAATGCTGGTTTGGTGCTGATAAACTCCTTTAGCTTTGTCTTGTCTGGGAAGAGTGTTTTAGAATTTTGTAGACATAGCCAATGTTGGTCATTTAAAAGTGACTAGGATTTTGCACTGGTTGGTGTAGTTCAGTGATTAGAGCATCGGCCCACATACCAAAGGGTCAAGGGCATGTGCCTAGGTTGCAGGTTCAATCTCGGGCCCTGGTTGGGGGGCATTCAGGAGGCAACCAACTGATGTGTCTCACTCACATTGATGTTTCTCTCTCACTTTCTCTCTCCCCTCCCCACCTTTTTCTCCTCCCCACCTTCCTTCCCTTCCACTCTCTCTAAAAAAATCAATGGAAAAAATATCCTCTGGTGAGGATTAAAAATAATAATAAAATAATAACAATTTTTAAGTGACTAGGTTTTGTCATAGTTCCTATTATTTTTTATAAATAATTTGTGTGTAATTTTGTTTTCATGAAAACTATTTTTACAAGAAAAGTAGAATTCTTTATTTGTTTACCTTTAATTTGCTGATGGTAAATTTATTAAGACAATAATAGATGTCATTAAAAAATATTGATAACAAATCTCTCAAATTAGGAACCTGAGATGCTGTGTTATCAACCTGCCCCCTGAAGAATTCTTAAGAACTCTTGTAAACATTGCTGTCATCACTGCTTGACATTATAAAATAGACAAAATAACAGTTCAGTGACCCTAAGATTGGTAATGGGATTAATAAGCCATGGCATGTAAGGTGGATAAAATAGTATAATAAACATTCAATGTATAGGAACTATTACTATTTTGGTTAAAGGCATTAATACATGTGACATGTGGAATTTCACTGTACTAGTGGACTACATGAATCTCTTTTATCTGGCTTACCTAAACTCTATAAAACACAGCACAACAAAACAAAACAAAATCGGTTAAATAAAATAAAATTTTAACTATTTCAAAATATATCCATTTTGACAGCCTATTGGCTGGATTTGGGAATATAATTCCTTGAAGTTCTATGCCTTCCTCTTTTAAGAAGGTATACCTCCTCACTTCTTTACTGGTTCTTAAAAGGCCTTTTATGCCCTGGCTGGTTTGATTCATTGGTTAGAGCGTTGGCCTGTGGACCAAAGGTATGGGTTCGATTCTGGTCAAGGGCATGTACCTTGGCTGCAGTTTGATCCCCGGCCCTGGTCGGGCTCGTGTGGGAGGCAGCCAATCCATGTGTCTCTCTCACATCGATGTTTCTCTCTCTCTCTTTCCTCCCACTCTATCTGAAAATCAATGGAAAAATATCCTCAGGTAAGGATTAAAAAAAAAAAAAAAGCATTTTATCTAGTACTGGCTTCATTCATTCTGAAGTTTCTGCCTTTTTCTCATATCATTATTTAAATTCTTCAAGATCCTTTTTGCCATTTCCACATTCAAATCCTGTAAGAAAGTCTATGAAGTGCTTCCTGACTCACATGCTATAACTATAACCATCCCTCACATTTAGAATGCACTTATATAATTTAAATCTTGATATTTTTTAATGTCATGTTTCATGCTATTGATATGGTGTTGTTTTAATGTATTTAACTTTTTTCCTTAGTAATACAGCATAGACCATGAAATCAGAGATGTTCCTATAGATAACAGTACATACAGTGTTAGATGTGTTTGGGTGGGACAATAGATAAACTACATTTATTAAGTAAAAAAAAAAAAACCTAACAGTGGGAATGTCCTCTTAGAAGTCATATTCAAGGAAATGGAAAACTTCCTTACATTCTTTGCATCCTTTTGGGTCAGAGCCTTTTAGTGCTGATGTTTCTCTCTTTGCAAATCTCTCTTCCTCCTCTGAAAATGTCTCTAAGTTACACTATCCTTTCTCCCTGGGAAAGATCCCAACATGACTCTGCTGTTTCTAATATACCTTCACTGGCTAGTTTTTTTTAACATAAAATAAAATGCAACCTTTGGAAGGCTATTTATCTGTCTTCAAAAAAGGTCATGGGAAGAATGCCATAGAATTTTCAAATGGTTCATCCATCAAAAATGCAGCTCCCTATTGATTCTTCGTGAACTGTCAATTTCCAAAGAGCCTCAGGGACAAGCCTCATTCTGTGAGGAGAAATCCTTGGTAAGGAAAAGGATGAAGTGATGAATGATTTTTCTGGTGTTTTCCTTTGGAAAAAAATAGTCAACTTTCTCTCAGCCTCAAGCAATAGAATTGCATGAACAGCCTAGACAAAAGGAGTTTGTGGTGATAATGACAATGTGAATTTGGCAATAACAGTATAAGATAAAACAAGTCACTGCCTAAAGATGAGGTCCCAATAAATGACCTGTGTTGGAAAAAACTAGCAAAGCCCAGAAATACACTAACTTAACCCAAAGTAGATTGTCAAAGTGAAATATTTTTCAAAAGGAGCTGGAAATATTATAGCAAAATAAATCTTCCATTTGAGTCGATGAGCCAATAAACTAATCTTCAGCAATTTCCTAGCACTTCTGGCACTAATAAGAAGCATATATAATGAGAAAAGGTGGTTAAGAAATAAACTAAAAGAGTCACTGTCCATAGAATATTATTGAACATTTTTGCAGCCACTCATCACACTGGAATGTTTTGGTAAATAACCACTCTGCCCCTCCTCCTGTTTCACTCCCTAATTTTGACACCCCCATCTAAGAGAGCATTAACATGACTTATTTTCATGCTTTCACTTATCGTTGTTTTCTTTATTGACTGGTAAATGACTAACACTGCAGTGTTGGTGATCCCTGGTTCATCAGGCTGAGGAACAGAGTAGCTAACAATCTAGACTTGCTGGGCTATACTTTTTGAGAAGGAAAAAAAGAAATAAAAGGTCAAAGGCTACATCGAGGACGATAGAATTTTTAGAGACCAACTTGAGCCAATGTGGTGGTTTTATCAATAGCAGGAATTTTAGCTCTAATGTTATAAAGATGTAGAAGTATGATCTTCCCACCTCAGCAACTGTGCCTTCCAAATGCTGCATTTTTTGATACTTGTAAATCCCAAATGGATCTTTTCACATCTCCCATCTCTCTCTTCATTATATGCATGCTTTCCTTTACATTATTTGGCAAACTTTTAAGATTAATAACAACTGTTTTAAGGTTTTTCTGATACTTCCATCATCTCTATCATTTCTAGGTCTGTTTTTATGGTTAATTTTTCTCCTACAATGACCTATCTTCCTTTTTCTGTTCTTGCCTGATAAGTTTTGATTGGCTGCTGAGCACTGAGAACTTTGCATTGTCGAGCAGTGGATTATCTTGTATTCGGTGTGGGTCTCTGTTCTGGCATGCAGTTATTTCAGGTTATTTTCATCTTGATAAAATTGCTTTTGTGCTTTGGTAAATGAGATCAACAGCAGCCTTTACTCTAGGGCTACTTTATCCCCACAACTAAGGTGAGACCTTTCATAGGACACCATCAGAGACCCTGGCCCTTGTGTAGTCTCTCCATCCTGATTGGTGGAGCAAATGCTCTTTCCAGCGCTGAGCAAGGCCCAGGGATGTTGGGCCTGCTGTTTCCTGGACACAGTCTCCCCCAACTCAGGATGTGCAGGTCAGTTTTCAGGCAGAGGCTAGAGGAGACCTCTGGTGATCACAGCAATGCCCTCTGTGCAGCTCCTTCTCTAAAGAGCTCTGCCCACCCATGTTAGCACTTTGGTCTCTCAAGTTCCATTCTCAATCTCCTCAGTTCAGCTAGACCTCCAGACTTTGCTTCAATTTCCTCTCCCTGCATGGTGGTCTGAAAACTCCTTGAGGCAGTAATCTGAGGCCATTTTAGGACTCACTTTGTTCCTCTTTTCTCAAGAATCTGTAGTCTAGGCCACCCCTTATCCAATGTCTGAAAGTGTTGTTTTGTATATATATATATATTTTAATTTTTTTCTTTATTAATTTTTAGAGAGAGAGGAAGGGAGAGGGAGAGAGAGATAGAAACATCGATGAGAGAAAACATCGGTTGGCCGCCTCCTGCATGTCCCCCACTGGGGATCGGGCCTACAACCTAGGCATGTGCCCTGACCGGGAATCGAACTGGTGACCTCTTGGTGCATGGGTTGATGCTCAACCACTGAGCCACACCGGTCGGGCTGTTTTGTATATGTTTTATATTCTTACACCAAAGGGCATTCCTATATCTTAGATACTTTATCATTTTAATGAATATGAATTTTAGACTAATTCTCCCAGAAAAATAGATGATAGATACAGACATAGATATACAGATATAAATACACAAAGAGAGAGATTATAGCAAGCAGATACAAAGCCGTACAAAGTGTGTGAGGTTCTGAAGAGTTCTCTCGCACTGACTTCAGATGCACTAACCAGTCGCATGTATAGAAGTCTTTCCTCAAAGTAGACATTACAGGTCCTTACAACCAGCTCTACCAGAGGCAGGGTCATCCAAGAAATGCAGAGTAACAGGACCAAAGGTCTCCTGACCTCAGGTACTGTACCAACAGCAGGGAGAGTGGCTGGTTTAGTTTTACACCTTATTTGTGAAAGGACCATGTCCCTGTACATCATTCTTCATCAATAACACATCTAAAACTCCACAAATTTCAATAACCAAAAGCTTCTTCTGTCATTCCTTATGATAATAAAGCAATGCTAAATTGTTAATACCAGTTTAAGATTATTGTGCTTATATTATATGCTGATTAGCCATGTTTATGAACACAAACATTACAGTAAGAAAGAAAATACCTAATATATGATGAAAGTACAATGTAAGAGGAGTGAATGAAACTGAATCTATAGGTATTAATCCCTAAGGTAAAGGAAAATAAATTTGTGAGAAGTATAGAATAATAGCTTTGCTATTTTTCCTCTAATAACATTTAGCATTAACCATCTTTCTTCTGATTCTGAGGCAGTAACTGGTGAATGGGTATTTCAAGCACAGACTATCCAAAGTCAAGGATAGGTGCTATTGCAACTACATGCTCAAAAGCTGTGGGGGTCCTTCCAGGGGTGACTAACATTTTTAGTAGCTCTTGCAACTGGATAGGCAGAGAAGCACACTCAAGCTGCTCAGGGGACCACCAGGATCTCTGGCCATTTCAGAGGGTGTTGTTCTTCACAGCTGTTCTTCCCAGGGTGCAACTGTGTCTTCAGAATGGGATAAAAACATCATAACTGGATAAAAACATCAGCGTCTCCTTCACTTGGAGTTTCACCAAATGCAACCACCAACTGTGGTGAAATTTTAAAGCATGAAAAAATTTACATTCAGAATATAGAGCTGTTTCACTTTTCTGCCCCCCACCCCTGCCCCAGGAATAAAAGAGCGATTCATCTAAGAATTAGGAAAGGCAACTGGATTTTCTGTGAGCCAGTTACAGAACTCTGGACAACACACCAGGAACACACAGGATCAGTTTTATCTTGATTTCCTTCTCAGAAAACAAGTTTAACCTAAGCAATGGTTTCGCTGCTTTGATAGTTGTGAGTTGTTTTCAAAAATGAAAATTGGTCCTACCTAAAAAATACATTATAAAAAACTTCCTAAACAAGTATGTCTGAAGAAAAAAAGTTTTGAGATGTTCAAATCTGCTGCCGAATGGAAGAGATGAAGGAAGGAAGAAAGGGAGGGAGGGAGGGAGGAAAGGATGGACAGCTGTCTTCCCACAAGGTCTGTGTGTCTGAATGACAATGCAGGATTTGTACTTCTCGGTTTTCCCTGCAGCTACTTTCTTCAAGAAAAAGACAAAGTGTGCATCCTACTTTTAGTCAAACCATATTTAGAAGAGCCTCACCAGAAGACTTTTGAGGATTACAAGCAGAGCCTGGAAATGCCTGTTAGCAGCGTCTGGAGTGTTCAGAGAGAGAATGCATATATACCATGTCCTTTTTAAGGAAAAGAATTTCCTGAATATGTAATTTATTTTTAATTCAACAGCTCAGAACACAATTGGAATTCACATTTATGTCTACTCACAGGTAAAGGAAGAGTCAAATATAGATATAATCAGCTTCTAAAAGAGGGTGGGGAGACATTTAGACTGAGATTTAGTTAGTTTTATTTTAAGAACATAGGGAATACATTCTATGTTTAAAATTTGTTCAAATGTTTATTTTTCGATTCGGGTATTGCTAGTTTCAAAATGTATGCATTTCTTTCACCTCAAATAGACTATTAATAATATCCACTGAGATTGTGGTATCACTACAATTAATAATGGTGTCATTAGTTACATGGTATAGAATTGTATAATAGCAATATTATTTAATAATTGATTAATTAATAATATCCACTGAGATATTATTATAATTACCATAATTAATAGTTTTTCTATAATTAATAATGGTATTATTAGTTCTGTAATACACTTCATATTACATAAAAGTAAATATTACTTAATAATATCCACTGTGATTATGGTGTGATTACAATTAATAATAATGTTATTAGTTATATAGTATAAGTAGTATTACATAACAGTGGGAGAGAGGCAAATGAGAGATCACAAAACCAATCTGCCAATTAACCAACCAATTATCGAAAAGTGTTTAGATGATGCTGGCACCTTAAAGTTTTTACCAAACTTTTCAAGATTGATAGCTTTCCTTTATAGCTTCAGGGAGGGAAGCACATCTCTTTTAGGAAACCAAGCAATTGTTTTCATGCAGGTAATGAAAATAATTGATACTATAAGTATGACTGTACCCTGAGTGAATGCCAACGACACAAAAGACCCTTGTTGAGCAAATATTTAAAAGTGTTGGAATAGTCATTAAATAAGAGCATGATAATGAATTGTTCATAATTTTTTAACCTATATTCTTTTTTATTAATTTCTACAATGAGCATATATCCATGGTTTTATGATTTTAAAAGAGACTTATTCTTAGTATAGGAAAGTGAAAAATAAAGAACACTCATATTTCATAGAATCAAAATGGACAATGAACACAATCTAAGAAAGCAGTGATCACACTGAGTGAGCATCAGAAACCTAATGGGCAGATATAAGCCGGGAGGCCTGCAAAGCTGGCTGTTACCTACAAGAGTACTTGGTAAATGCTCTTCTTAAAATCTGAAAATAGCCTGGCCGGTTGGCTCAGCGGTTGAACATCGACCCATGCACCAAGAGGTCACTGGTTCGATTCCCGGTCAGGGCACATGTCCAGGTTGTGGGCCTGATCCCCAGTGGGGGTCATGCAGGAGGAAGCCAATCGATGTTCTCTCTCATTGATGTTTCTATCTCTCTCTCCCTCTCCCTTCCTCTCTCTAAAATCAATAAAGAAAAAATATTAAAAGAAGAAAAAAATCTGAAAATATATACAACCTGTAAATTTGTAAAAGCGAAGCAACATATAGTATTTTCCACACAAATAGACAGATACACACTTATGATATAATATGAGCCGTATTTTCACATCACTTGTAATGTGGGGTCTAGGCTTACAGAGGAAACACTTCTGTGGGTTGGCTGTCAAGTGTGTATGTGTGTGTGCAGGCACACACGCATACATGCCTGAGTGTATTTGTATCATCAAATCCCAGTCTGGTTAACACTTCGCTCAGTAAACTTAATCACTGTCTAAGAAAGATTTAGACAACATTACATCCCAAACAGCTCAGAATGTTTGCTCTTCACCAGCTCTGAAAGAAGGGGGGTGCAAAAGCATGAAGCATTAAGAGCTGCTCTTCAATCGTTCTTCTCAAGATGAAACCTGAACAGATTTCAAAGACTTACGAGAAAATGAGGCAGCAGAAATAATCTTCAAAAACTCCTGAAAACATCAAGTTTCCAGTTCTCAGCACAATTACTCTTCACTCTTGAAATCCCTCTTTGGGCTCAAATTCACCTCTAAAAAGAGTCTGGTGTCAGATAATGGTGCTCAAAAATGGAAGGAAGGGAAAAGACAGAAGAAAGAACGTTACCACTGGGAATGCAGAGAATCACCCAGACTCTCGCTCTCCTGGATCTTTATCTGCCATAAACATCGGTTCTCAAGAAGGACACTGTGCAAGCAGAGGGCCTCTCTTCTTGTGCACACACTGTGAGGTCCCACTCCCTCCTTCACCAGGACAGGGGATGTGGAGAGGGCAGGGGTAGCAAGCTCTCTCCCAGTGCTTCTAGGTTACTCCAGGCAAACCTCAAAACTAAAAACATCAGTGTCATGTCAGAACCGCAGCAGGAAACATCAAATACCAAGATTGTAAAGCGTGAGGACTTGATTGGGGTGCATTTATTGTGAGAGAATGCCTATCTAAGTCCCTGATACGTGACAATGCTCAATAAACAGTTCTTACTACCTGAAGGCATTTGAAATAGTATGTAGCATTCTTCCATCACATGAAACCCTGGTTAACCTTAACTCGCCATTCAATGGGCTTGCCCCCTTTTGTGCTCATTCACTCATTCATTTGCTTGTTTGTTCATTCACTCAATACATATTAATGGAATAGCTGCTATGGGCCAAGCTCTGTGTCAGAGGTTAAGGGTAAGTATGTATCACTGGGGAAAACAGAGTTGCAGACCCCATCATCAAGGAGAAAGGGCCATCACATCATGTCCAAGAACAGAATAACAATGGATACCAGTCCCAGGAAGAAAGAGTGTACAATGTGACAGAGACCTGAACTAGCTTGGGCCACCAAGGGGGTAGTATTTTCCCTAAGGTCATTAAGTGACATTGGGGGGGGAGGTCTTCCAGAGAGAACTGGCATACAAAGCTGTGGGTGGAAAGGAACATCCCTGGGAACAGAGAGAAGCAGGTGAAGACAAGCCAGCAGGTAAGGGAGTGTCTTCATGGAGACAACGTGAAGTGACAGAGGGCCTCTCAGCCATGTCACAGATTTTGGTCTCACCCAAAGAGCCTTGAAAAGCATTTAATTTACTTATTTATTAAATTTTTTTTTCTTTATTGATTTTACAGAGAGAGAAAGTGAGAGGGAGAGATAGAAACATTGATGAGAGAGAACATCGACTGGCCGCCTGCTGCAAGCCCCCCACTGGGGATCGGGCCCACAACCTGGGCATGTATCCTGACCAGGAATTGAACTGGCGACCTCTTGGTGCATGGGTCGACGCTCAACCACTGAGCCACACCGGCCGGACTTGAAAAGCATTTTAAACACAGGACCTGAATTTTTAAAAAGCCGCTCCAGGGGCAAGTGCAGAATAACTCCATAGGACAAATATGAATACCCCCTCCCCCAAAAAAGACAGAGGATAGGTAGTGATGTAACCCAGAGAGTACATGGTATTGGAGACAGAGGATGATGGAAGGGGCACAGCCCAGAGGAAAGTCACAGGTGAGTTAGGGATGAATTGCATGGGAGGGGGAGAAAGAGGCATTGAGTGTTGGGGTGACATCAGATTTCTGCTTGTGCACTAAGCTTTCTAACTGTGATGGGGAACTCAAGGGAAGGTTTAAGGGGAACACAGCTCGTTTTTGCTCTGGACTTGCTGAGGTGAGTGACCTCGACAACCCTGAATGGAACTGCCAACTCAATAGTTGGCAGCACTTTTCTGAAGCCTCGAGAAGAGGTCAGGGATTAGATGTATAAATTTGTGCACTACATGTACAGATGGCAATTGAAGACATAGATTGGATCAAATCACCTGAGATGGAAGGAGCCAGAGAGGTCCTAGCAAGGCCCTTGAATTAGTCTCAGATTTAAAGGTTGGGCAGAGAACCGTAAGCTAGATGAAGAGACCAGGTGAAGCGAGATGAGTGGGAAGAGCAGGTGAGTGCAGTGAAAGCAAAGGGGGAGAAACAGGACAAAGGACCAAGCAGACCGGGCTCCATTGAGAGCGAATGTGACAGGAGAGAGAAACATCTCTTCCCCTTAATCACAGAGAGAGAAATAAAATGGCCTGTGTTACTATATGAAAGTGAGTAGAGAGTGGTAAATGGACTACAGACCTCTCTTTCGAGAAATGTGGCTGCAGAAGAAGAGACTGAGAAGCTGGCAGTGGGAGTGAGAGAGAAGGCTTGTTCCCTTCATTGAAGGGACTGTCCGCTCAGGTTGAAATGCTGATGGAAGGCAACACTTCAGAAAGAGAAGCTGGGAAAAAGGAAAAGGATGGAGCATTGATACGTGTTCCTAGAGCTCTAATGGAGTGGGGTCTGAAGCACAGAGGCAAATGGCCCTGCCCCATCGGAAAGGCAGCAAGGAGGAAGGGGCCAAGCTAGCTCAAATATAAGTGCTTGTCCTCGAGCTCCCTGTAAAGACCACTACACATCCCAGATGGCCCCTGTGCTCCTGCCAGACTCCTCCAGTCCTGGTCAGTCAAGCCCACTCTCTCTCCTCCCTTATTGCTGTAGCTGGATCTGCAGAGAAAGTCTGCAAATGGCTCTAGTGCATTGAATGCCTATAGGCAAGTCCTTCAGGGTGCAGCCACCACAAGTCATGCTTCTGCTCTCTCAGTTTATAGGTAACCTCCTTCAGGCCTCCGCCCACCTCTGGGGGCATCCCAAGATTTGTAGACTTGTGGCTGTGCCACACACAGGCCAGGACCAGGGTGTAGAAGGTGCTGTATGTCTCCAATGGGGCCCCATGATAACCAGGGACCTCCGAGAAGAAATCCGACCTCCTGGACAATCACTCCCATTCAGCAGGCACCTTCCCCAGTAACTTTTCTTATTAGACTTCTTTTAATAATTGAAAACCCAAGAGTCAGCATTTCCAGGCAGAACAGGAGGTAGGGAGGGACATCACAAATTAAATACCACCTGGCTCCAGTCGTGTGGCTCAGTTGGTTGGAGAATTGTCCCATACACCAAAAAGGATGTGTGTTCGATTCCTGGTAAAGGCACATACCTAGGTTGCAGGTTCAGGAGGCAATAGATAGATGTTTCTCTCTCTCCCTTCTTCTCTCTCTAAAATCAATAAAAAAACATATCCTCAGGTGAGGATTTAAAAAAATGAGAATTAAATGTCACTTGCATTTGACCGCAAAGATTTTTTTAAGTGCAAGAGATATTTGTAGCAGCTTTATTTATAATTGCCAAAGCTTGGACACATCCACGATGTCCTTCAGTAGGTGAATTGATAAATCCAGAGAGTGGAATATCTGGGAGCCTAAAGCTGTGCAGACCCATGAAGCTGGAGTATGCAGTGAGGGCTGGTACCACCAAGAGGCGGAAAGAAGGAAAGTCAACTGATACTCACCTACCCTGATCTAGATGTCATTGTGCAGTAGCTGCCCTCAGAACCCCCTTCAGACTTTGCAACAACCCGATTCAATGGTCGTTGTTGGGTCCGGTTTGCAGGTGACAAGATGACGCTCAGGAAAAGTAGGTCCCAGGCATGAAAAGTAGGGTTGGTGTCAGGACTCTGGTCCTCGGAGTCATGAGAGCAAAATAAAGCCAACCCTCAGGTTTGGATACCAGATTGACCACAAGGCAGATGCAGCAGGGGAAGGAGAGGAGGCTGACCTGGAGGACGGGGGGCTTGGGGTGGCTGGACACTGAGCCACCAGGCTCCTCTGCTCAGGAGCAGCCTCTGGTCAGGGTCTGTGGGGTGTGAAAGGACCACAGGCAATGGAGGCCAAGGGGCTACAAAGAAGGGGTCCACGCCAGACATCAGGTTTCTGGTACAACAGGCCACGTGTATCTCAATAACCCCTTCCTTCTGGCAGTGGCCTTAGCTAGAGAATGAAACAGCTGGATTCGGCTTCCAGACAGGTTACTTCCATCACACATTTGTTTCTTATTTGCTCCCTGCAGGTGTTTTGAGGAGCTATTGGAAATTAATATGGTTATCTTTTGGGGTGTGATCATTCCCAGGAAGCAGTAAGGGGATGACAGATGGAGGCGTGCACCTGGGCAAGCCCATGTGGGAAATGAGAGCTGGGAGGACTCCCCTAGAAGCAACACCAAAGTGCCACACTGGGTGGGGGAGTTATGATAAAAACGACACAAGCCAGTCAGAGAAAGACAAATATCACATGATCTCACTTATTTGTGGAATATAATGAACAAAACAAACTGATGAACAAAACAGACCCAGAGACATAGAAGTAGGGTACAGACTGACAAACCTCAGAAGAGGGGGTAGGGGGGAGAGAGAAACCACAGAACTTATATGCATGTATGCGTAACCAGTGGACACAGACAACAATACTGGGGGCAGGGGTGGGGGTGGGGGCGGGATCAGGAGGAGGGTGTCAATGGGGGGAAAAGGAGAAACATCTGTAACAAAAATACATTAATAAAATTTTTAAAAAAAAGAATGAGAAGAAGGATGAGATAATAAATCCAAAGAGAGGTAGGAAAATCTAAAGAGAGGCAGGGAAAACCATAGTTATATAGACAGAGGTGGCCCCCAATGAGGACAGACCTGAACCAGAGGGGTCAGTCTCCTTAGTCAGGGTAAGTGATAGCAGACCAGTGATAATCAGGGACAGAGGCGACTGAGGTATTTCATCTGAAATTCAGAGTTTCAAGCATTTATATAGTGAGTTTTAAGTAAATAAATAAACAAATACATTAGCGAAAGAAAAGAAGAAAAGTGCAATAATGATTAAAATAATTACTAATCCCCAAAACCAATTTATTATTCTTGTCATAAAAAAAAAAAGAAAAAGACTAGAGTATGATGGCATCCTGTGATTAGCTCAGAAGAGTAGGCATACTAAGAAAGAGGATTCCCTTTATGGGATCTCTGGGTAAAAAGGTTAACATAATTACAGCTAAACAGGCCAAATGTTCATTCCAGTCCAGTAAAAGCCTATTCTGAACTGTATTTATTTTACGTTAATCTGCTATTGTATTCAATATTCTAGGGTGGGAGGAGTCCTTTACTTCATTCAGTCATGAGATAGAGAGTAGGGATAGGAGTTATTAATATCATTTATCATTCCAAGTTCCTAGCTTACAAAATATGTGAATCATGTTACCACACGATTACTAGGGCAGAGTTATGAAATGCCCCAGGCTGCCTCTCCAAATTCAAGTCGCATATTTTGCAGGAGGTTCTGGAAGAGGAGTTAAGTTCTATTCCAGGAAGCAGAGGAAGTGTCACGAGACAGGCATAAGCCAACTTGAAGAGCCCACTGTATGTCTTTCCATTTTACATATCCAGTGGTTTCTAAATAATGCACGTCAGCTGCACAGATATACTGATGCCATTCTAAGTTCAGATAGTTGCTCCAAACCCCATCATAAGCATGGGTCTACATCTCCCATGGAACTAAAGACAGAGGTGAGAGGCCCCAACTGGGGAAAGTAGCCAAATGTAGTCCTTGGGTTACAGGTTGGGATTGAGCAGGAAAGTGAATTTTGGAACATTAAAAGACTAGGAGACTGGGTCATACTGAGAGAATCATGGAAATCATTTCGAAAACCTACAGGGCACATGGTAGTATGAGGCAGCATTCCAGCTGGGACAAGTCCAGGTGCAATGTGGCACTCTTAGGATGGTTCATCCATGTAGATTGTTGATATTGATCGTTCATATGCTAAGGAGAGAAACTCTGGTCTCCCAAGAAAGAAGGAATACTGTCTTTGAGCTTCACCTAGGTCAAAAATAAACAAACTAAATTGAAGATGAGATTAATTCATGAGCACATATCCTTGAAGTCCTAAAGAGGGCCTCAGCTTTTCCTGGAGGATAAATAAAATCAGCAGCGCATACTGCTTTGATTTCTGCTGGTTTCATCTCACCATCTTCATATTATATTGAACACAGTCAGTTCCTGAAATCTCCAACTTGGACATTTTGTGGCCCAGAAACACTTTCCTCAGTATTCAATGTGCCACTGTAGTATGGCTGAGGACAGTCTGAATTCACACCTGTTCTAGCTCACACTTCCTATTCAAGTAATGGGTTTGGTACATTTGTGTAGCAGTACAATTGACTGATTAAAATTGTTGATCTCTACTGATTGTGAATCATGTAAAGGGACAATGACTTGATGGTTAACCAAATTTTGTGGCCACCGTGGTTTGGAAGGTGTTTGTAATGGAGAGAATGTTTGTATCCTCCAAAATTCACATGTCAAAACCACCAATGTAATGGTATCAGGAGATGGTCTCTTTGGGAGGCAATTAGGATTTGATATGGTCATGAGGATGAAGCCTTATGAATGGGATTAGCATGCTTATAAGAGTCACAAGAGAATTTGCTCCCCCTCTCTTGTCTCTGTCGTGTGAGGACACAACAAGAAGATGGCCATCTATGCAACCTGGAAGCAGTCTCTCATCTGAACCCTACTATGCAGGCACTGTAATCTTGGACTTCCAGCCTCCAGACCCTGAGAAAATAATGTCTGCCACGTTAAGCTGCTCGGTTTGTGGTATTTTTGTTATAGCAGCCCAAGCAGCTTGAGAGTTTCCATCTCCAGACATAAGACCCCAGGAAAAAACCGACCAATCACATTGAAGGTATCAGTTACAGGCTAAGGGAGTGCATATAGTGTGAGCAATCAGGCTCAGCTCTAGTAGAAAGAACAGATTATAACTTTAAATAACAAGTAACTCTAGAGGCTGCAGCCTGATATAGGAGCTATGTTATGCCAGGAACATATGACTAGACATATGAACACCAGAAGCATTTCCTCTTATTCAGGTGATAATTCACTTGATCAAACAAAATCATACTGAAGAACTTTATTTAGGGATTGCAAGATAGCAAATAAAATTAGTAAATAGGACAGTACAGATTTTCTGTAGTCTAATTCTACCATTAACTCTTGGAAGGCTTAAAAGTTGCTATTTGTGGACTCATTGGAAAGCAATCACAGTGGCACTAAATTTGGACTTCTTGATAAGTTAATAAAAGTGGACATTATGCAACATTTCCAATATGTTAATAGTGTACTTTGCAAAACATTTTAAAATTACTTTAATAAAATATTTGACTAAATATACATTTATTTTGAAATCACACATATTTAATCAAGAAGGACCAGTAATTAGCCTTGATATTTAAAGTAAGAGCATATTTATATTCATCGAATAAGGGTTATGTGCCAGGGTGCCTGGAAGGGATTGGGCCCGTGACCTGAGCTTGTGTGAATAACTAAACATTTGTTATGCCTGGGAATTCATTGGTAATTTAATTTCAGACCAATTAAGAGAGAATTTGGCAGTCCCATTAACCTAATAATCAAGAATCCCCATACAACATAGATCTTTTTTAAGAATTTTCTAAATACAGACAGCCACTTTAAACAACATCTTGAAAATGTGTTTAGACATCTAAATCAATGAAATCAGTGGCAATATTTCCCTCTAGAAACATGTACCATTTTCAAATCTTCCACATACAGAGTAAATATTCAATAAATGGTCAATTATTAAAGTATTTTATCAATATTCCTACAGTCAGGAGGAATTTACTGAGCTCCTAAAGCATGTTCTAGAGAGGTTCTTCACACATGTTAGTTTTCTAGTTTAATCCTCACAAACTCTCCCTAAAGTGAGATCTTATTATCCTCATAACCAGCACGGAACCTAAGACCCCAAGAGCTCAATTAATTGTCCAGCATGAGTAGTGGGACCAGGATGCCCTCTGTAGCCTGAAACCACAGCCTGGCTCCTTCCACCATTCTCATTAAAGCATCCTAAGCAAAACTTCACTTATTTACTAAAAAAAAAAAAAAAAAAGTTTAAAGTAGCTCCAAATAAATATAAAAGAGTGAACATTTTTAACAATGTGGATTCAAACTATATTCACAGGTGCTGAATGAATGCATGTTCCAAATTGGAACATGTTCCTAGCTCTTGGTGTTCTCCCAAAGGCTCTTTAGATTTAAAATTATATAGAATATTAAAACAGGCAAATCTGATGAAACTGGTTGTCAAGTTGTGAAATATTCTTCCTTGGGTGTGCATAATAATGAGACAGGTAAGTGTCTCTGAAATACACTATGTGGATTTGTAGTTCTCGAGGCAAGAGGGCAAGAGGTAGTTTCAGACTTACACCTTCACAGCTGCATCTACACAGACCAGAATAACTGGTCTACCCAATTCATCTTAAGTAGATGTTAACCACATAAGCAGAAACTGTAAATGGACAACTCATTCAAAACTCTAGAGCTGCTTCCTTAATATAGATCCCTGCAAAGAATGGGGTTTGGTTAAATTCAGATTAAATAAACAAAAGAAAATAATTATAAATATTTTTAAGTTATTGAGACAAAAATTTTACATCAGGCTAAAATGCGGTTTTGATGTACATTATATAAACATTTAATTTTTGTCAAGTGCACAATGAGCTACTCTGTGGTACAGATTGTTTCCTGTTTAAATACACCACTGACTGAATATTTTTAATCCTTTGAATAAAAGTTTCCACATTTTACAGGTGTATGTCAAGCAAAAATACCTCACCAGAATTCCTTTGGGGATCTCTGAGAGTGCATTATGAGAGTGGGTGCCAATACTAACATTTCACACAAATCTACTCATGCTTAAGTTAGGATATCAAACATATGGTTTGTGGAAATATTTGATGCATTTGCATAAGACACACAAGTTTTGGAAGAATGGCCATTTTAATCAGGCTGACTAACTGAGATGAGAACAGGGAGGTGCGACCATCTGTTTAACTTCATCTTGAATTTATTTAGCACCTGCAAAAGAAATTAGATTTGAGCCACTTCTAAACCAAGGAAACATAAAGAACCTATCTAGGAATGCCTCCTGTGTCCTTCTTCAAGGAAAGGAAAGGTCAAGTTACAAACACACTACACACACGTGTGCATGCACACACACACACGCATACAAATACATGCATATACACATACACAGGTGTGCACACAAAAACTGTCTACCCTTTGAAATCTGAAGTCTGTAGTTCCATGGTTCATTTAATAACTCTGGGTTTTGATTTTAGGATTCTAAGACAACATTTTTAGCTATGCTAATCATTTCTAATATCTATAAAGGCAAGTAGGAAAAGGTGAAGTTATTGTGTGTAAGAAAGAGGCTTCTGAACTAAGAGAGTCAGTTATAAAATTTATCAGTTCATAAGTTGTTTACATAATGCTTATAAATGGGCACACTATCTTCCCTTTGAAGGAATATACCTTTCTACATGAATACTAACATGACATGAAAATAAAGAGATTCAGTCTCAAATTATATTTCAGTGCATAAAGAATGCCTAGAATTTAGTAGGTACTCAATAAATATTAATTGGATGAATTAAGAACATTCCCTAGTTTTCCAAGAATTTCAAATGATAAACAGATTTTAACTTAAATATATTTTCTTTATCTGTGGAGATTATCCTGAGAATTTTGTGCTGTAATTCGTGAGATAAATTATTTGAAAGACTTTTTGATGTTGAAATTTTAGAAATGTTCTTGCATTCTTGACTAAATATCCTTTGTGACTGTACTTTTCCCTTTCTCATTCTGGTCTTTTGTTTGCCTGTCTCTTTCTTTCATTAGTTTTGTTGAAGATTTAATTATTAGTAATCTTTTCAAAGACTCAGCGTTTGTTGTAGTTCTCTATTTTGTTGATTTCTGTCCTTATAATTCCTTTCTTTCATATTTGATTTTATTCTAATGCTCATCTTTCCCCTGACTTTTTTAGTTGAAAATTCAGCTTGTTTTCAGTGTTCTTCGTATTTATAATTAAATTTATAACTTTCCATCTGAGTATTGCTGAAGTGCTGCCCCTCACGTTTGGATACATAACGCTTTCTTTGTCATTTATTTTTAGGATTGTTCTAATGATCTCCTTTTTTAATCCAGTGGTTGCTTTGGTAATATGATTTTAGTTTCTTTTTAAACAAAGAGGTTATTTTTAAAGCTTTTCTTGTTGTTGTTAATTAGGTCTAAACTTAGACTGTTCAGTTACTTTTCTCCTGTAAATATATTCATATGTAGAGTAGCTTATTATATAATTTTCTGTGTAACTATTCCATGCAGGCTGCAGAAGTATGAATTTCTATTATTTTTTCTTTATTGATTTTAGAGAGATAGAAACATTGATGAGAGAGAACATCAACTGGCCACCTCCTGCATGCCCCCCACTGGGGATTTGGCCCAAACCTAGGCATGTGCCCTGACCAAGAATCAAACTGGTGATCTCTTGGTGCATGGGTCAACGCTCAACCACTAAGCCACACCAGCCAGGCTGAATTTCTGTTTTTTATATGTGAAGTTATATATATCATATGTGTGTGTAAGTATACATACATATATACACACATATGCACACATGAACCAAGGAAACATAGTAAACTGCTGTATGTTAGGTTATTGTTATCTTGATACTTATTTTGTTTGATTGAGTTGAAATTTCCCAACAAATGTGTTAAAATATATGAATAAAATATATTTTCCCCTAATTTTTTTTTGAATTGTTGCTTTCTGAACACTTTAGGCTATATTGTTAATAAGTATTGTATGTTACAGTTCAGTTTTCCAGTAAATTACATTTTCATCCCTTATGATAGTTTTTAATTAAACTGCATTTTCCTTTAAAATTGCTGCTTTTATGTTCTTTGTTTTATTTTTGCCTGATGTATCTGCATCTGTTTCCATACTGTGATATTCAACCTTTCTGAATATTTTTATGTCAATTATTGACCATTTATTGCTAAATCTTTTTTCTCTATCAAGTCTGTAAGCCCATATTTCTATTGAATTTGACACAAATACAAGTATTACAATCATAATTATATTAAGATTTATCTTTATAATTTTACTCATGTCCTATATTCAATATTAATTTTTTTTCATTTCTTTCTTTTTATTGGACATAGTAAACTTTCTTATGCCACTTTAAAATTGATAAACTTTATATCAATTATTTTGTGGTTAACACTATCTCATGTCTGTGTTTTTCCAAAAGCTAAAAGAAAAAGATCCCTTATGACATACTTCATATATGTATGGTTTAAAGAACAATGGTAAAAAGATACCCAAGTATGCTCCACCCACAGTCAACAAGAAAACATTACCAAGGAATTCTGAAAGACCCTTCTCACCCTCATCATGTACTCACATTTCCACAAGTAACCACCATTTAAAAGTTTGTGTTTGTCACTGTGGCATTTGCACTTAAAAGTTTTGCCAAATGTGCTATGTATTCTAAACAATATGTTGCTTCATTTGGATGCTATTGAAATTTATATAAATGGAACACTATTCTTTGTAATTTACTTTTTTTGCTTAACATGTGCTTGAGAATCATCTGTTTTGATACATAAACAGGTACTTTATTAATTTTCATTCATGTATATATTTACAGTTTAAATAAACCACAGATTATTTTATCTTTGCCTAAAAGTGGACATTTGGACCCATGTGTTTTTATCTTTTTACTATCATGAACAATGCAACTATAAACATGTATACACACCCCTCCAAGGGCCAATGACTTTCTCTAGGACAGTCAAACTTGTTATTCTCGCCAATCTGGTTGGAGGGAAAAGTTATCCTCTTTTAATTTGTATTTGTACTTTGCTAGTTCCTAATGAGAGTAAACATCTTTTTACATGTTATTTCTTGACATTTAAAGTATACATTTCAATGACTTTTGATTGCTATTTATTCCCATAAAACCACCACCACATTAAGATACAGCACATCTCATCACCCCCAAAAGAGTTTCACACTCACAAACCATCTACTGTTTCACACTGACCCAAAACCACTGTAGACAGGTTTGCATTTTACAGAAATGGAATAAAAAACTATGTACCTTTTGGTGTCCAGCTTCTTTCACTCAGAATCATGATTTTGAGATTTGTCTAAGTTGTGTTTGTCAGTAGGACATCCTTTTTACTGAGTAGTACAGGCATACCTCAAAGATACTACGGGTTCGGTTCCAGACCACCACAATAAAGCAAATATCTCAATAAAGTGAGTCACAAGTTTTTTTGTTTCCCGGTGCATATAAAAGTTATATTTATACTATACTGTAGTCTATTAAATGTGTACTATTACATCTATAAAAATGATATACATACCTTAATTTAAAAATACTTCATTGCTAAAAATGCTAACCATCATCTGAGCCCTCAGTGAGTCGTAATATTTTTGCTGGTGGAAGGTCTTGCCTCGATGTTGATGGCTGCTGACTGGTCAGGGAAGTGGAGCTGAAGGTTGGGGTGGCCATGGCAATTTCTTAGAATAAGACAACAATCAAGTTTGCTGCATCACATGACTCTGCCTTTCACAAATGATATCTCTGTAGCATGCAATGCTGTTTGATGTTATTTTACCCACAGGTACTTCTGTCAAAATTGGAGTAAATCCTCTCAAACACTGCTGCTGCTTTATCAACTAGGTTTATATAACATTCTAAACCTTTTGTTGGCATTTCAACAATCTTCACAGCATCTCACCAGGATTGGATTCCATCTCAAAAAACCACTGTCTTTGTTCATCCATAAGAAGCAACTCCTATTCAAGTTTCATCATGAGATTGCAGCAACTCAGTCACTTCTTCAGGCTCTAATTCTCGTTTTCTTGCTATTTCCACCACACCTGCAGTTACTTCCTTCACTGAGGCCTTGAACCTCTCAAAGTCATCAGTGAGGGTTGGGATCAACTTCTTCCAAACTCCTGTTAATGTTAATATTTTAACCTCTTCCCATGAATCATGAATGTTCTTAATGTCATCTAGAATGGCGAATCAATTCCAGGTTTTCAATGTACTTTGCCCAGATTCATCAGAGGAATCACTATTTATGGCAGCTATAGCCTTACGAAATGTATTTCTCAAATAAAAAGACTTGAAAGTCAAAATTACTCCTTGATCCATGGGCTGCAGACTGGATGTTGTGTTAACAGGCATGAAAACAACATTAATCTCATTGTACATCTTCATCAGAGCTCTTGACTGATCGGGTGAATTGTCAGTGAGCAGTGATATTTTGAGAACAACTTTTTTTTTTTTTTTTTTTTTTTGCTGTAGGTCTTAACAGTGGGTTTAAAATATTCAGTGGCCCTGGCTGGTTTGGCTCAGCGGTTAGAGTGTTGGTCTGCGGACCAGAGAGACCCAGGTTTGGTTCCCGCTAAGGGCACATACCTCGGTTGCAGTTTGTCCCCCGGCCCCAGTTGGGGTTGTGTGGGTGGCAGCCAGTCGATGTGTCTCTCTCACATCGATGTTTCTCTCTCTCTCTCTCTCTTCCTTCCTCTCTCTCTCCCACTCTATCTGAAGATAAATGCAAAAATGTCCTCGAGTGAGGATAAAAAATAAATAAATAAATAAATAAATAAATAAATAAATAAATAAATAAAATAAACCAGCCCAGCCAGTGTGGCTCAGTGGGTGAGCATCCACCCATGCATCAAGAGGTCACTGGTTCCATTCCTGGTCAGGGCACATGCCCAGGTTGTGGGCCAAATCCCCAGTGGGGGGCATGCAGGAGGTGGCCAATTGATGTTCTTGCTCATCAATGTTTCTATCTCTCTCTCCTTCTCCTCTCTCTAAAATCAATAAAGAAAAAAAATATTCAGTAAATCATATTATAAACAGATATGCTGTCACGCAGGCATTATTGTTCCATTTACAGAGCACAGGCACAGTGTATTTAGCATAATTCTTAAGAGCCCTAGGATTTTCAGATGGTCAGTGAGCACTGGCTTTAACTTAACATCATCTGCTGCATTACCTTATAACGAGAGAGTCAGCCTGTCCTTTGAAGCATTGAAGCCAGGCATTGACTTCTCTTTATTCATGAAAATCCAAGTGGCATCTTCTGTCAATATAAGGCAGCTTCATCTACGTTGAAAATCTGTTGTTTAGTGCAGCCACCTTTATGAATTATCTTAGCTAGATCTTCTGGATAACTTGCTGCACATTCCACATCAGCGCTTGCTGCTTCACCTTGCAGTTTTATGTTATGGAGACAGCTTCTTTCCTCATGAAACAACTCTACTAGCTTCAAACGTTTCTTCTGCAGCCTCCTCACCTCTCTCAGCCTTCATAGAATTAAAGCGTTAGGACCTTGTCCTGAGTCAGGCTTTGGCTTAAGGGAATGTTGTGGCTGGTTTGATTTTCTACATAGACCACTAAAACTCTCTATATAAGCAACAAGGCTGTTTTGCTTTCTTATTTTTTGTGTTCACTGAAGCAGCATTTTTAATTTCCTTCAAGAACTTCTCCTTTACATTCACAAGTTGGCTGTTTGGTACAACAGGCCCAGATTTCAGCCTATCTAAGCTTTTGACCTGCCCCCTTACTAAGCTTAATCATTTCTAGCTTTTTTTTTTTTTTTTTTTACCCTCACCCGAGGACATTTTCCCATTTTTTTGTTCAGATAGAGTGGGAAGGAGAGAGAGCGAAACATCAACGTGAAAGGGACACATCGAGTGGCTGCCTCCCACACGACCAACCAGGGCCGGGGACAAATTGCAACCGAGGTACATGCCCCTAGCGGAAACCGAACCCCAGTCTCTCTGGACCACAGTCCAACGCTCCAACCGCTGAGCCAAACCGGCCAGGGCCATTTCTAGCTTTTGATCTAAAATGAGAGATGTGTGTGTGACTCTTCCTTTCACTTGAATACTCAAGAGGCCACTGCAGAATTATTAATAGGCCCAATTTCAATATTGTTGTGTCTCAAGGAACAGGGAGGTCCAAGGAGAAGGAGAGAGATGGGGAAGGTTCTGTTGGAGGAACAGTTAGAACACCACAACATTTATTAAGTTCACTGTCTTATATGAGTATGATTTGTAGTGCCCCAGAACAATTACAACAGTAACATCAAACATCACTGATCACAGATAAATATAACAAATATAACAATAATAATGTATGAAATATTGTGAGAATTACCAAAATGTGACACAGAGACAGGAAGAGAGTAAATGCTGTTGGGAAAATGATGCCAACAGACTTGGTTCAATGCAAGGTTGTCACAAACTTTGAACTTATAAAAAACACAATGTCTCTGAAGCACGGTAATGCGAAGAGCAATACAACGAAGTATGCCTGTATTCCATTGTATGGATATATCACTTTTTGCTTATCTATTTGTGTATTGATGAAAATTGGTTGTTTCCAGTTTCTGGCTATATTGTGAATAATGACATAATGAATGTAGATATGTAAGCTTTTGTGTGGCCATGTGTTTGTTATCTCTCTCTAGCAAATCCCTGAATGTGGAAGGGCTGGGTTATGTGGTAGAGGGACATATTTTTTTAATATAGTGGAAAGGAAAAATCCACTCACAAAATATTTCTGTACTCCAATATGAGAGTGTTTTTCTCACACCAAGCAATTCTGCAGTTCTCTGAATGGCATTGACAGGGTGTCCTACAATTTAACTCTATTCTGATACTATCTACCCGGAGATAGCATCAAATCCCACAAGCTAAGGTCTAAGTCCCACAAGATTGCCCCCCACTTCAGATGTCAATTAAAGTCGAGGTTGTCACCTGTGCTTCTGAATGACTGGAATAAATTGAACTTTTAGAAATGGTTGCTGCATAGGTGAATGAGTGGATCGGTGAAAAAATCATAATCACTAATTTCCCCCTTCAGGTCAATTAATAGTTATAGCCCTGCATTACCTAACAGCATATATGTCGCATGTTAAATTGTTCTCAGATTTATAACTCCCATCTACAATGTCTTAATACAGTATTGCTAAAGCATAAGTTCCTTTCTATAATAAAATAAATTTGACTTAAATGGTTTCAGCTAGTTACCACCCATAATGAGCCAGATATTTCTTTTGCTTAAATCCCAGCCCAGGAGTGCATTAAGCACATTTGGGTGTGCTTTCAGACTGCCAGGGTGGCCAATTAATAAATCACTGCCTCGGTGCCTATAGCCTTTTAATGTCTGCTTGGGCCCAAAAGAGCCTTGTGTAATATTAAAATATAGTTCAATACATTTAATACACACTCAACTTTCCTGGGTTTTCACCTTAGAGATTTGGGTTAAGAAATCTGTATCCAACTCTTTCATGTATCAAAATAAGAAAATGCATGACTACAGATAAAGAATCTCATAGCACTTACATGTTATTATTGCATTATCTATATATAGGCAAACAATTTTAAGGAAAACAGAAGAGTGTAAAGGCCAAAATGATTACACAAGGTGCTCCTGGTTGCAACATATTCTCTAGAACTTGCTGCACAGCACAAACTTAGTAACCCAGTTTACCAAATGTAGTAGGAGTGAACAGCTTATTCAATGACTTATTGTATCTGGAAAAGATTTAGTGGTCATTTAAAATACTTTATTGCTAAGTTCAAATCCTCAAGAGTGTGTTTACATAATGCTAATTACACACACAACTAAAAATGTACCTTCTTTTATACCAAATTTAAATGTATGCATTCACCCGGGCTAGTTTGGCTCAGCAGTTAGAGCACTGGCCTGGGGACCAAAGAGTCTTGGGTTTGATTCCAGTCAAGAGCACATACCTTAGTTGCGGTTTGGTCCCCGGCCCTGGTTGGGGTCATATGGGAGGCAACCAATCAATGTGTCTCTCTCACATTGATGTTTCTCTTTCTCTCTCTCCCTCCTTCCCACTCTGTCTGAAGATAAATGGAAAAATATACTCAGGTGAGGATTAAAAAAAATGTATGCATTAGGGTAGATTAATAAAAAATTAGGCCTATTCATGGAGAAATGCAGATTTTAACTTTTTATCAATTTTTTTAAGTAAGAAAATAGTATTTTATATGTTTGTGGTTGATTTGAGGGTAATGCATTAGATTAAAACATATCGCAATAATTACATACATTACATTACATTTTTGTCTAAACAGTCTTTGAAGAGAACATTGTGTGTGTGTGTGTGTGTGTGTGTGTGTGTGTGTGTATCCTGGTAGGTTAAATTCCCTTCATTACTCTTCTTTTTCAAAATTCAGATTAATTCAGCTCCTCTTGCCTGGTCATTTTAAAGGTGTATTTTAAAATAAATGTATGAGATTTTGAAAGAAGTTTATTTAGATTTTGTTTGGAGTTACATTTGATTTATAAATTAGTATTGAAGGAAATTATATTTTTGTAACATCCAGTACCCATCCTGGAATTTGTTTGATCTGTCATTTACTAAAAAATCCTCTATAAAATTTGAATTTTCTTCATCCAGTTTTCTTATAGCTCTTGTTAAATTATACATAATGATAGGAAAGCTCTGAGCTCAAGGAGAGATGAAATAAGTGTTTTGTATTCTGCACTACCTCGATATCACTACATAAAGGGATGTGCTTGGTCCATATACTTTTTCTAAATGTTGGAATAGTCATCTATACAGAAACCTTCCATGCATGCAATACCACCTCATCGCCCAGCAGATGGTACAGCACAAGGTCTCATAAATTTCACAGGCTGGATATTATCATAACACAATTAATGAAAACAGCATGATCATCACTAGATAAGCTAACTGCACAGTAAAAATTTTATGCAAAACCACTATTCAATAGTAAAATGAAGGAGGATTTGTTATAGTCACTTTGTATCTTGTATTTCAGAAGAGTGAATAAACAGAGAAAAGTGACAGTTGAGCATCACACTTTTTACAAAATAAAACACAGAAAATGAATTGCTGCCTTAGAACAATATAACTTTGTCTCTTTAATGCTTCATGAATTAAAGAATCACTGTCATTCTTCTTTAACCAAGCACCCAGGTCAAACAAATGTGGAGATTAACCCTTTCATAAAAATAACCATCTAGAAATTAACTTAATGTTTCCAGGGGGAAATATGGAGTTTTATTTAAATAATCTTTTAAATTACAGGAAATTTTGGAATCTCTAGCATCTCAGAATTCACCAACTACACTAAGACCAGGTCATGACAAGCCACCTTGTTACCCACTAAATGTGACCATCCATTCACCTTCCAGAAATGTACGGGTTGGGGTTTTTCTTTACTACCTTCTAAAACTAGAAATATATTTTCTCCCCAGATTGTGCTACTAAGAGGTTCAGATAAGAGAATCTGTAAAACATACAGCAATTTTATGTTCTATGAAGTGAAAAATTATCTATTATTTTTCAGCTGCATGCACAAAGAATTATCCCAGCCAACATGCTGAGGATTTTATGACACAGTTAAAAACATTACAGTTGTATGATATGGAATCTCAAGGTAATTCATTTCACTCCAATACGTATTTGTCAAAGAAGCATATGTGTCACTAGTGTTTTGTACATCTCGCTTAGGAAAGAGAAATTGCACATATCAGTTTGCCTTACCTAAATCCTGCTGCCAGAGCCTGGTCCTGCAGCTGTGGGAGGGAGAGAAGGAGCATGGAGCAATAGCAGTGCTACATCATCCTTAATAAAAACCTACCAAATTACTGGTCTCCACTGGAACATTAGGAGAGCAGAGATTTACTCAGTGCTCACAGTGGGCCAGGTGCTATATTAAGCACATTTGTAAGATAACCCCATTCAATTCTCACAGTAACCTCATGAGAAAACTACTATTAATATATGTATTTTTCATAGGAGAATAAAGGGTTTTCCAGAAGTTATTGGTACGTATCCAGGTTGTGCAGCTGTCATTGCAAAGTCAGTGTCAACCCGGGCAGCAGGACCCTGGCACACACCAGCCCATGGGGACAGTATAAAAAGTGGCTCCAAAATTCTTTGTCACCTGGCCATCATTTGGCAGGTTTCTGTCCCCTCACCTTGAATGCAGGTTTTGTGACTGACAAACAGAATTTAGCTGAAGTGATGAGTGACTTTACAACTCAAAGTGTCAACCAGATGCACTGATAAGAGCTTTGCCTTCATGGCCCCATGGTACTACAGCTGCAGATGCAGGTAGATGGCAAAGACACACACTGACCCTGGGCACACAGCATAGGATATGCAAGATGCAGATGGTCTGCCCCAGCTTGGGGATGCCAGTGAAACACAACTGCCTTGGTAGAGAATCACTGAGGGTGCACGTGCCCTATAGGAGCTATCCCCACTGTTGCTCCATACTCCCACCCACCTCTGTCTCACCTGCCTCTTCTGATCCCTGTTCCCACCTTCACTCTTCAAAGATGTGCTTCTCTGAGGTCTCCACTCACGGGTTGGGGAGCTGCCCCTAGCCATGCATTCTAGCAAGGGGTTCCTACCCATCTTTATGCCACCCCCCCGCCTCATCTAATGATCTACTCTGACCCGTCCACTATCTTGGCTTAAACACCTTTTTGAGTGTGTATTTTATAGACTAGGAGACAAAATTTAAATGCAGTAAGGGACCAACTAGGTAAAATCTATGCGAGAAGTAATGGCACCAGACAATAGGGAGTGGTGGGGCCTTTGGCAAGTTTATTCACAATCTAAAATGTTTAGATTCAAATGTATTAAAACACCATCAAAACAAAATGAGCCTAGAGAAATGGAATTCAAATAAAGGGCTTCATTTTGAGTCATTCATAGACCTTGCATCTCTGTCTCAAATCTATTCCTGGGACTACTCAGTGCAGTGACCCTGGCTCTGAAGTCATTACAAAGAGACTAGCTGGGGGAATCAAGCCTGCACCAGTAATCACTCACATATTGGCAATAACTAGAAGAATCCTTTCTGCCCTGATGTACCTGATGGCACAATAATCTTTAAAATAATTTTATTCATAATAATACTGATCTATTGACAAGGAAATTATGACTAAAAGAACCAGTCAGCTGCCAGGCACACACAAAAGTGGTTTTATCTGATTTTTTTCCATTTAAAAATATTAGAGCAGCCATAAATTTTTAAACAAATAAATAAATTACAGCTGAGGACATGTCATTTATCAATGAGATTTATCTTTTTTTTGAAAGATCAAAACCAACTTACCTTCTCAAGCTGATTTGGAAAGTTGACTTATCAGAAATAATAAGGGACATAAAAATTAAAATTTTCTGGATGCTCAAGATCCCATAAACAATTTAAAAGGCAAATGAAGAGGAAATGTTTCCAACTTATATGGCCACAAAGAGTTAATATTCTTAAAATATAAATGACTGATATAATTTGAAAAGAAAAAAACACACACCTCCATAAAATAATGGGCAAAGGCTATTTAGAAAGAGAAAAACCATGAAATACCAGATACTGTTATCACATGTCAAATTCTCCAGTATTAAAAGTAAAATACAGTATCTGATGTTGTCTCACATATGAGGAAGTGAACATATGCTGTTGGTGGAAAAACAAATAGATACAACCTTTGCACAAACTAATTGGCTCATTGCTATCAAAAACCTTAAAATTAGTAAATCCTTTGGTTTAATAATTCCACTTTGAAGGATTGTAGTAAAAATCAATATGGACATACTCAAAGATTTAACTTTAAATATTTTCATTGTTAATATATGATCAAATATTTGAAAAGTCTGGTTACAGAAGAGTATCCACTATAGTCCCATTTGTGTGAGAAAAAAAAATTTATATGTATATAATATATGGAAAAAAAATACCTGGAAGTATATATAGTAAAGAGGTTAATCCAGACTGGTAGAATTTTATATTATTTTATTATTTTCTCTGATAACCTAAGGTTTCTACTTTTTTCTTTAATAATCATGTGTTATGCCATTAAATATAAAAATATATGTTTTCATTTTTTTGTTGTTAAAAATAAATGCTTCTAAGAGAAATAGATGGAAATGATATAATTATTTGGTATGGAAAGTTATTCATGATATATTGATTTATACTAAAATGATGCTATTAAAGAAAATAAATGCACATGCATGGAAAGAATAGTAAAGTAATAATAATAATAAAAAAAGAGTCCTCATGTCTAAATGATGGAATGGTGAGAGGTGTTTATTGTCTTCTTTGTTCTTATTCTCACTATCTAATTTCTCTATAAGAATGCTTATTACTTTCTAGGAAAATGTATTCTAAATCCAGCTGCTATGCATCGAAGCTACACTGAATAGCTTCCTGAAAGTGCTAAAATAAAATCAGATTACCCCATGATCTAATGTTAAGGTGAAAAAATTGCCTCAATTGCATCAAAGTATAAGAGACATATAGGCATAGGAAAAAATACAACAAAATATTCAGATACCACTTGTGGATGGTGGCTCTTCAAATAGTTTTTGTTTTCTTTATTTTTTCTTTCTGAATTTCTCAAGTCTACTACAATGAATATATTATATTTTATAATCAGGAAAAAATGTTAATGTACCCCAAGTGACAAAAAAGTTTTCAAACAGAAAGTTATTCTAAGAGTTGGTATGTTTCATATAAACATTAAACAGCGCTAGTCAATGTTTCAACTGACTTTATACACACTGTGCTTTGTAATAATCCTACAGAAAACTGTATCAAATACATCAGATGACTTTGCATAGGTATGTCAATATATTTTTTCCCAATTAGATTTATGGCAAATGCTTTAGTTTAAAAGCTCCTCCCTAGATAAATACAAACACACCAAATTTCATGATGAAATAAAGATGGGAGTGAATTTGCCTGCACAAGGGGCAGGGTGTTGAGAGATAAGGGTTCTGCTCCACCTACACCAACCAGCCCATCTGGAAAGAGAGCTCCCAGGGGAACAGGAAGTGCAGCTATGATGAGATAAACTGCTTCATTCCTGCCTTGCCACCTTCGAATCCTCCAGGTATCATCTCAGGGATGTCCAACACACTACCAAAATCATACACATCAGTAAAAGAGAAGGGGCCATTATGCAGCACTTCAAATGAACTTAATGAAACAGAATCCATGGAAAGGGAATTACACCAAAGCTGAGTCCCTGCAGGGGCAGGTGGAGGCAGGGGACCTTGCCACAGGAGCCAGAGGTGAGGCCTCTAAGTGAAGATTCACACTTCATTTTACCTCTCCCTAATTAGGGAATCTCAGGCAAATTACTCAAAGCCTCGGTACCTCTGTTTCTTCATTCTTTTTAAACACAAGACAAGGATAACATTCATTTCAAAGGGCAGTTGTGGGGCAGTGGGAGGGATGTGTGTCAAGTCCAGTGGTGGCCCACTGTAAGCATCCAAACCAATAGTCACCAATATTATTGACAGTGTTCCTGCTGCAGACACAGATGTGAAAAGGCAGTGGACCTCTGCTCTCCACCAGCTATACTTCTGGTGGTCCTTATTACACAGGTATTGCCCCATTACCAATAAGCAGAGACATAGAGGTTACTGCTAGAGGAAATCTAGGTCAAAAATATGCTTTCCATAATCTGAACATCTTCAGAAAAGACTCGTAATAGGATCACTTTCTATTGCAAGATAGAGTTTCCACTTGATAGCACTACGATACTATAATCATGTCCTAGTTTTATTTGATAAAACTCTGGTCTAACAGTCAACTCTTTAGGACTTTTCTCTCCAAGATTATGTCATCACTCCCACAAAGTAAGGCATCTACACAGACCAGAACACACCATATGACATCAAAGGACAAAACCTGAGTGAGCCACCAGAGTAGCGAAGGGCCAGCTGTTCCCGGGTCACAGTTGTGGGGACCTGAACTCTGATCCTCCCACCTGTCACCATGTCGGTTGGGTCTGCACAGAGTGGATACCAGGCACTGACCCTGGGACTTGTGCCCAACTCCTGTGCAGCTAGTTGCCCAGAGGGATGGCAATGCCCGGGGACCCTGAGCTCACCTCCTCCCAGGACACACCAAATCCCCAGCTACACACGGAACAACCTCCTCAGAAATCCTGTCACCTGGTCCTGCAGCTCCTGGACCCCACAGCCTGCGACAGGGAGGCCCCACGGAAGCAGGTAGGAGAGGCACCCCCACCTAGTCAGGAACCCCACTGCGCTGCGCAGGTGGAAGGGAGCCCAACCTGAGGAGGGGTGGAACCTACACAGCACTCCAACTTTTAAGACCTGCACCTGAGGGTAGAGCCCCCAAAACATTTGTCTTTGAAACCACCTGGATGCGTGTCCCCAAGAGTCACAGGACCGAGCAGCTTGAGAACCAGGTGGCCCTGGTGTCAGGAGCCGGCCTGCCGGTCCCAGCGCTGCCGTGGGGCCGCGTCTGGCCATTGGCGGCCGCGGGTGCTCTGTGGGACACAGGCAGGTGTCCTCAAGCTCCACAGCCAGTGCCTCTGGTGGGAGCTCTACCTGCATCTGGGCCCGGCGTGTGTCTGGGGCGCAGGTTTACTCCTGGGGCCTGGGTTTTGCGTTTGGTGCCTGGTTTCATGTCTGCCCCTGGTTTAAGTCAGAGGCCTAGGTTTTACATCTGCGCTTGGTTTACGCCAGAGGCCCAGGTATTCCGTCTGCACTCCTGGCTTACGTCAGAGGCCCAGACATTGACGTCTGCGCTCCTGCTTTACGTCAGAGGCCCAGGCATTGACGTCTGCACTCCTGGTTTACGTCAGAGGCCCAGGCATTGACGTCTGCACTCCTGGCTTACGTCAGAGGCCCAGGCATTGACGTCTGTGCTCCTGGCTTACGTCAGAGGCCCAGGCATTGACCTCTGCACTCCTGCTTTACGTCAGAGGCCCAGGCATTGACCTCTGCACTCCTGCTTTACGTCCGAGGCCAAGGTTTTATATCTGCGCCTGGTTTTACGTTTGGGGCTCAGGTTTACGCCTGCGTCCTGGGTTTTGCGGCTACCATCAGGAGCCGAGTCTCCATGGCGGTGGTGGGCAGCCGGTCTGCCTCTGTGGTCCCCCAGGACTACTGTATTTGCACTTTCAAAGCTCCGCCTGAGGGTCTGGCTTCCAGTCAGCCTGAACCTAGGTGCTAACAGTCCTCCCCTTGAGGGGACTGACAAGTGTTGGCACACCCTCAACTCCTGGGAGCCACAAAATAAAGCAGGCTGCTGGGACAATCACAGAGGTTTGAGAGCCAGCCAAGAGCTGGAGCGGAATGGAATGATAATGCGTGTTGCCTCCAGGAGGCCACTACATCAAGACTGGGAGAGGGGCTGTTTCATCAGATGCGTAGAAACCAACGGAGCAAGTCAGAGAGCTGTGCTGAGATGCAGGAAACACCAGCCATCCTGCATGACATGGCCTGCGTTTAAGCCCTGACTCAAGCAGGCCCGGTCGCCTGTGCCTGTCTCCTGGGCCCACGTATGTGTTAGACTTCAAAATCTTGCAACATTTGTATGCAAAAGTAGCATATTCTTTATTCCAGAAATAATTAAGGAGAAAAGAAGGCACATATAGGGCAAAGTGTTTCCTCCTAATGAGGTAATTTATACTCCTGTGTTCCTCCATCTCCCAATGGGGAGGCCATGAACTCTTCACCTGGGTTCTTTTCCTGGCAAGAGAAGGGAGGAGAAGGAGTTTGGGGTTGAAACTCCCTTCCAGATGTGAGTGTGTGCAGTGGACACACCCCTAGAATTCGTTTTCCTTCTGTCAACCCAAAAAACAGATCCATGGTCCTCCAGGGGTTCCAGTGTTCCCTTCTAGGAAGGAGATTCATAGAACATCATTAAAATCCAGTTCCAGCTCAGACCAGTTAATGTGGACCCATCTCTCCCTGCTCACTCACACCAGTGACAACTATAAAATCTGAAGATAAGCAAGAGACCAAGTGAAGTGTGGAAGGAGAAAGGTGGACTGTTTAGGGACCCGAGGACTGGGGAACAAAACAGAGACAGGTTGTTGACACCCCAGGAGCTAGAGCCCTTCTTTCCACTTGGAGACATGGGCATCCTGGGGACCTTGGCAAAGGAGGAATCCACACAAACACCAGCCCCAGAAAATAGCTCCTTCCACACCTCAAGGGGCCCCAGCAGGAAAGGATCAGTGGGAGTTTCAGAGACACCACATAAACCAAGCAGATAACAATGGCTTGACAAAAGGCTTTGAGAATTAAACCACCATTGGAACCATAGTCCACAAAATTAGCCCCGGACTTGTGTGTTGAACCAAAACAGGGTGACTGACTGCATGCCAAAATGCAAGATTGAAATGGGGTCCATGATAGGCAAAATTTCAGGAAGCAATAAAAAGTCACCTGTCATAGATTCAGGAAAATCACAACTTATATGAATAAAGACTGATGCCAAGAAATGAATTAGATGCTGGAATTATTGATAAGAATTTGAAAGTGGACATCATAAGTGCTTCAGCAATCAGTCACAAATTATCTCAAAACAAAATTTAAAAAACAGAACATTTCAGCAAAGAAATAGACATTATAGAAAAGAACCAAATGGAAACTATAGAACAAAAAAATTCAATAACCGAAATAACTCACTAGGTGGGCTTAATTAATAGACTGTCCTTGTGAGTTTAGCTCGAAGCCTTTGGCATAGTTAACACCATTGGCAAACCAGATTCATACTCAATGTCAATCAAAGGGAGCCTAAAAAAAAAAAAAAATCAGAGACCTATGAGAACAATCCAGCCTTGCAACTAGATCTCTAATAAGCACATTCTCAAAAATCTCCCTCAAACCCCAACTGCATTTTCCCTTTAAATTTTTGTATGCATTCATTCCAGATTATTATGCTCACCTCTTATATGAAGGATTATGCTATGTATTATAAAGATTGCAGTGAGCAAAATGATCTTGGCACTCTTGGAGCTTAGAGCTACAGTATTTCCCATTTCAAAGTACACCCAAGCAGAGCACCTGTCCCACCTTCACATTTTCAAACCAAATTTCTTAACATTTAGAAGAACAGCTCCTTCTAATCTTCCTGTAGGGGTGCAGTGACCTGAGACACTACTAGGCAGAGTAGAGAAATAAATGTGTGCACAGGAGTAGAAACTACTTGGGAAGCAATCTCACATTGATCAAATGTCTCTCTAATATTTCCTATCTTTCTGGAATTACTTAATTCCTAAAATTCAGTTTCCAATTGGATAGAGCAAGGGTGAAGTGTCTGGGGTCCTAATGATTGCAGGGAGTGTGAAATGCTCTTTCATCCTGGGCACATATACACTTTGAATGGGGAAATAACCCCCTATGGTCAAGAATGAGCTGATAACCTACCATCTTTTCCTATCTACTTTATGTTTAACCTTACTGTGTATAATGCTGGTGCTGAGGTCCTGAGCTCCATTATACATTTAATTCTAGGATGGAGGCACAGGAGACCAATTAGCTCTGCCACACTGGTCATCTGGAACCCCTCACACCTCTGCTTCCATATCCCATGATAAGAAGAGGGAGGATTGCTGGTATAGCCACTATGGAAAACAGTATGGAGGTTTCTAAAAAAAAATTAAGAATAGAGTTACCATATGACCCAGCAACCCCTCTTCTGGGTATCTACCTAAAAAATCTAAAAATATTTATTCATGAAGATATATGTACAGCTATGTTCGTTGCAGCATTATTATGGTGGCCAAGACATAGAAACAACCAAAGTGCCCTTCAATAGATGATTGTATAAAGAAGATGTGGTACATATATATAAGGGAATACTACTCAGCCATAAGAAAAGGTGAAATACTGCCATTTACAATAACATAGATGGAACTTGAGAATATCATGCTAAGCAAAATAAGTCAGATGGAAAAATTCAGGCACCATGTGACTTCACTTATTATGTGGGATATAAAACTAAAAGCAACAAATGAACAAACAAGACAAACAAACAAAAACTTGTAGACACAGATAACAGTACGGTGGTTACCAGAGGGAAAGGAAGGAGGGAGGTAATAGAAGGTAAAGGGGGCCACATATATGGTGGCAGAATGGGATTTGACTTTGGGAGGTAAGCACACAATGCAATATACAGATGATGTATTATGGAATTGTACACTTGAAATCTATATAATTTTGTTAATCAATGCCACCCCAATAAATTTCATTTAAAAAAAGGAGGAGGGTTGTGAGGAGTCTTCTAATGGGTCAAAGATGCCTCGGGCAGACGTCTAAGGAATAGAGATATGTGTCCATACCATGATGTAAGGCTCCTTCCTTTCTGCATGGCAGAGCATCTTCAGGTTCTCTCTTTTAGAAAGATTTCTTCTCCTTTACTCTGATACTGTATTATGGACTGTGAACACCTTGCACTTGGGAGAGGTCCCCTTTCCTTAGAAAACCAAATAGATGCAGTTATCCAGAGAAAGACATCAGGCAGCAAGCCACTTAGGCCTGCCTGGACTCTCTCAAAACACAGAAGTCCTCCCTTATTCATAGTTTCAGTTACCTGTGGTCAACCTCAGTCTGAAAATAATTCATAAGTTTAAATTGCACACCATTCTGAATAATTTGATGAAATCTCCAACTACCCTGCTCCATCATGCTGGGATGTGAATCAGCCCTCTGTCCAGCATATCCACACTGTTCACACTCCTCTCCTCAGCCCTCGTTAGTCACTTAGTAGCCATCCTGGTTATCAGATGGACTGTCACAGTATCACAGTGCTTCTTGCAAGTCCCCTTTATTTTACTTAACAATGGCCCCAAAGCCCTTCTCATAACTTTTTTGCAGTGTATTGTTATAGTCATTCTATTTTATTAATTACTGTTGTTAATCTTATGTAGTAGTCAGTACTATCTGAGGTGTTAGGCATCCACTGGGGGTCTTGAAACATATTTCCCGCAGATAAGAGAGGATGGCTATAGTTTTTTGTCACACATGGGATTGAATCCAGATTTCCAAGAGAACACATCAGATTCCAAGGCCAGAACACTAATTGACAGTGAGAAAATGTATGTTTCTAGGGAGTGTCTTCTAAACACAGCCTCTACTTGGAAAAAAACAATATGACTAAATTCATGGGAGAAGTCGTTTGGGTGTTGGGTACTCTGGAACCTGCCTAAAGAATTTTTCCATCTCATCAGAATGAGTAAGATTTAATATGCATAGACATATTTAATACTTAATTAAATAATTTATTTTGTTGTTCCAAGAACTCATTCCTAATGAAGGCCAGAGTGTATATAATGCAATTTTGTGCTGCATTATATAATGTTTGTTAATTATTTTAGTAGTATTGTTTATTCCATTAAATTGTGATAATTCAATATTATTCTTTAATATCATCACCAATCAGGGTCTATCAGAGTACACAGCACACAGTAAGCATTCAGCAAACACCTGGTAACTATTGTGCAAGGTGAGGTCTGTTTCCATTGAGAACTGCTTCCTTCAGGGCTCATCGTTGTGAGCTTTGCACCAAGCAGCTTGGAAGCTGGTAAAATGAAGAGATAGATGCATTCTAAAAAGACAGAATGAATTTGGAGGTCATAGAATAAATTGAGAAGAACCTCAAAATTCACTAATTCAATAATGAAATTATAAAGAATAAGATGTCAAAAGAAAATAAAGATAAGAAGGAAGGACGGAGGGAGGGAGGGAGGGAGGGAAGGAGGCCAAATGAACAACAAAACAAAATTCAAATAAAATGATTGTATTTTTGTAGTATTTAGTGGCTGGGAATAGTAAAGCATAGAGAATTTAAAGAGAGAAAGAAAAATAACTCAGCATAATAAAAGAGAAAAAATGGCAATGTCTTGGATGTGGACCAGGAAATGATATCAGATTTGGTACAGCCAGCCATCTTAATATTCTCTAATATGGAAATGGAGTAAGCAGGGGATTGAAATGACAGTCTCTGCTTCAGCATCTTTTCAAGAGAGGTTTTATGTAATTGGATGAGGCCGGGACCCACACCAAATATCGGATATGGAGCTGAATCCCCCATCTCCCTCCCACAGGAGAAAAAAATCTGGAAATGTGCATCAGTGTTGACACGCGGTTGTCTAGACAAAATGGTTCCAACGTCAGAATTCATTGCCATATTCCATAAGTAAAAGATGACAAAGGCTATATCCTAAACTCTTTACATAATGTTTTCAAATATAGAGTTATTTATAGCTACTGTATCTTATTCTTGCTAAAGTCATCAGTAATGTATTTGTTGTGAAATACAACAAAAAATGTTATCATTATCTTTACTGGTTTTCTCTGCAAAATTAGATGCTGCTAACCAGTCTATCTGTTCTGAAACTCTCTGTGCTTAGTTTTCAATGTATTCATTTTCTCTTGAATTGTATTCTTCCTCTCTGGTTTCATTCATTTTTGGAATCCCTTGCTTCTGCCCTCACCTTAAGAGGTAGAATTACCTTGATGATCTCCTCACATTTTCTCTGGGTGACCCTGCTCCTGGATTAGATATGCTGGATTAGATGTTGATACATTTTACCTTTTCCTAGAATTTTCTGAATATTTGTATGTTTCTCAATTATCTTCCAGACTAATCTCAATAACTATTTTACATTTTGAAAGTATAACATGACAAACCTCAGAAGAGGGGGTGGGGGGGAGGGAGGAGATAAACCACAGAATTTATATGCATGTATGCATAACCATGGGCATAGACAACAATGCTGGGGATGGGGGTGGGGAGGGATCGGGAGGAGGGTGTCAATGGGGGAAAAAGGAGAAACATCTGTAACAAAAATTACTTAATTAAAATAAATTAAAAAAACACATTAATATCATATTGGAGGTAGAATTTATGGAAAAAGACAGAAGGATGAAACAATGACAGTACCTTACATAATATCTTTATCAATAATGCTGATTGAATTAACTGTAGTAGGAGAGCCATAAATTAGTTTCAGTGAATCGAGAGGAAGGGCAATTTTTCTATTCAAGAAACTATCTGGAAACATTGATTGGGTGCTTACCAGGTCTGTGCTAGGTGTTGCTGATAGGTGATGAATAAGGCTTTGTCCTTGACCTCTAGCATTGAAAGTGTAACATTTATTTTATCCTGCCATCCTTTGTCATACTAAAACAATTCCAGACTTTGAATAAAGCTCCCTATTAAATTATAATGTAAAAATATTAAACTTTACTACTGAAAATTTTGAAATCACTACCCATCTTTATAATCCATCAGATCACCAGGCAGTCAGGACTTATGCTCTTTTATTTATTCATGGTTTCATTCACCCTTGTTCACAGAAACACACATGCATTGTTCATTATTCACATGCCTGAGAGCTAGCTGCAGCCCATCATTCTCTTTATATATTTAAAGTTTCATCCTTTGTCACTTATTAGAACCAAAATTCTCACTTGACTAGGGCTTCATGAGTTGCAAAATTCTTAACCTTTAAAGAAAAGATAAATTATTTTCCAAAATTCTCCATTCCTCTTGACAGTCTTTTCAAAGGTGTGCTATACATACTCTTCCAAAAGCAGCCCTTGCTTAAAAGACTATCAGAAACTAGCCTAGGAAATATTACAATGTCACTACCAATCTCAGCAGAATATCCAAGACAGAAAAAAAAAAAAAAAGTCTTAGGAAATCATTCACAAGTGAAAGAAAACCAATATAAAATTGATGAGGAGAGTATTTACCTTCAAAATATAATGGCAATTGGAAACAGTCTAAATGCCCATCAACATGAAGATGATAACATAAATTAGATTGTATATATTTATCTGGTCAAAATTCCCATGCGTGGGATCGGGTGAGGAGGAGGTGGGGATCTCCCCCCCACCACCCCTCACACACACACACACCAACAAGCAAGTCTTACAATAGTTAGTTCAGTTCTGACACTATCTATCTGAAGATAGCAGCCCCCACTTCAGAAGCCACTGCAGATCCAGGTTGTCATTTGTGCTTCTGACCAACTGACTATAGGTTGGAAGTTCCCAAGACTTCCCCTCCTAAGTTTCAATTAATTTCTCACAGAACTCAAAGAAATATTTTACTTACTGGATTACTAGTTTGCTATACAAAGATACAATTTAAGAACAGCCATGTGGAAGAGATGCATAGAGCAAGGTATGCAGAAAGGGCAGGGAGCTTCCAGGTCCTCTCCCAGGTGAGCTACTCTCTTCAACTCTTCAGGTATTCACCAACTTGGGATCTCTCCAAACCCAATCTTTTGGGTTTTGATGTAGGTTTCTTTACAAAGGCATGATTAATTAAATCATTGGTCATTTGGTGATCAATGTAGCCTCCAGTCCCTCTCCCCTCTCTAGAGTCCTGGGGATAAGATTGAAAATTCCAATCCTCTGATCACATGGTTGGCTCCATGGCAACCAGTTCCCATAGTTAGGTGCTTTCCAAAAGTCACCTCATTCACAGAACAAAAGACACCGTTATCTTTCTTATCACTTAGGAAACTCCAAGGGTTTTAGGAACTCCTTGCCAGAAAAGGAGACAAAGAGCAAATACATATATATTTCTTCTTATAAATCACAGTATCACAATATCCATTCAGTAGTATAACATGTCAATCCTGAAAATGGTCATGTAGAATCCATCCATTAATTTGAGGAGATATTCATGATTTTTATGAGAAAGAGTTAGGTTTTATATACACTTATTTTATTAAGTAAAACCATGAGGAAAAGGATAAAGAGGAGTGAGAACTCAGTAGGATCTGTAAAGATGGTTAATGCTGGATGGCGAGTTCTTTTTTGTGTTTTCCCTTTACTTTATCCACTGTCTAATATTTAGAGTGAATATACATTGTGTAACTAGTCACAAATATTTGAACATCTATAATTTACACAATGAAATGCAGAGGACTAGGGGCTGTGAGGACAGCTCTGGACAGGGGCTGCAGGTCCAGGTCGCACTTCGGCTCTGCTGCGAGGACATTTAGGAAGGCCATTTAGCCACCTGAGCCTGAATCTCCCACCTTAAAAATGAAGAGGTTTTGAAGTTCAATAATGGCTGTAAAATTTGGATTGATAGATTTCTTAAGCCTCTATATCTAACTATATTGTCTATCCACACAATACACACGATCCAGACACATTGACAAATGCTCAAATGCACATTAAACAGCAGAGTCAAGGTGCCCTAGTAGAGTCTGCTAGGCCACAGCACTGTTGGTGGCTTCTGGCTGCCCAGAATCCCCCCATGCCCTCCATGTGCCCTCTGTGTACAGAGGCCATACAAGGCCCCCTTGTCAATCTGTTACTGAAGAACTGAGTGGGTTGCCCTTCTCTGTAACTAGTGGGAGTGAGGTTCTTGGGGTGCCACTGGAATAAGCATTTCTGGAGGCCCCCACAGGAGAATGAGATGTGGTAAAAAGCTTTATTTGCGTGTAAGTACATCTCTTTGTTTCCAAAGTCCCATTTCCCTTAGTCTAGTTCAGAAGAGGAGTAGCTGGGAATTCAGCAGAGCTAGAAGCAGAGTCAGTGTCCAGAGTTAACATTTCATGGTGGAGCTGGGTCCAATGTAGCATCAGGCTAACTCCAGTCCGCTGGCCCTGAGCCATGTGGGCAGAGCAGGGGAACAGGCCCCCTACAACAGGAGAGCCGAGCACAGGAGGGCCGAGAGAGAACTCTCTTTGTTTAGGAGTTAAGTATCTCAGATTTCATGCCCTTGCAGTGGCCACATCTATTCTGGCCAATTATCTGTTTCCAGGTGTGATTGATAGGCAAGCATCTTCCCACATCACCCAGACCTTACTGGGTATGCATCTAAACTGCCTCTGTTAGGTCTCTTCCTTTATCAATCTTCAGGGAATAAAATTGCAGCTTCCTGGAAAAGCTGTACAAATGGCATGCCTGTATTATCTAGTCTCCTCTTTGCTCTTTTCCTGTTAATTAATAACCAGGTTATTATAATGGTATCAAGTCCAGGACACAGAATTGCTGATAATGTGATGCTGTTCATTTGGAGTCTCTCAGTCTTCACTGAATTTGACTTAAAATAAAGGGAGACATTTTTCATTTGGGCATGGATGTCCATTTTTTATTTTGGAAGGAACTTCTGAGGACTCTGTCAACTCCGACAACATTTGCAATAAATAGGCGAAGCTGACTCTCTCACTGCTGGTCTAAGAACCCTAATGTGAACCACTGGGGTGAACAAGCACATGTTACACAGGCTTGGAAGTGCAGTTGTGTGTGGTCTAGACAGAACCCTTTCTTGCTGAGGCAAAGGCATGGATGCCAGAATTCCCAGGCTGGGGGGTAGGGGGCTGGAGCCCAGCATCCCTGCTGAAGGAGGGTGCATGTCCTGAGAACAGTAGTCAGAACCTGTGGATGCTTTCAAAGTCAGTGACCATGAAGTCTGACGAAGCAGGTGAAGGGAACATCTTTCACACTGTTTCTCAAGCTGGAGGATGACTGGGTAAAAGGGCACTTGAAGACGTCAGCTTGGCTTGGGTGGACAGGATGAATGGCGGGTGTTGGCCAGGACTCAGCGAGGGGGCATGAAGGAGGCAGTATCGGGGCATGAAGGCCTGAGAACAGGGTGAGGCTGCAGTACCAGACAGGATGACTCCCCCTGCACCCCTGTGTGCAGTACTTGGGTGGTTTATCTGTGGATGTCCAAAAGTAGATTCTAGAACTTCCAGGGGATAAAAGTGTCACTTTATTTTTTCCCCCTGAATTCCCCTCATTTTTTCTGTCACTTATTTTTTTCACTGTGTAGGGGAGGAAGAACCTTTCCTCTACCTGTCATGATTTTTTGGCTGGTCTAACAATTGGATGTACATGAGGCAGATTAAGAGAAAATGACCAGCCCTGGCCGGTTTGGCTCAGCGGTTGGAGCATAGGCCTGCGGACCAGAGAGACCTGGGTTCAATTCCCACTAAGGGCACGTACCTCGGATGCAGTTTGTCCCTGGCCCCGGTTGGGGTCATGTGGCTGGCAACCAGTCGATGTGTCTCTATCACAATCAATGTTTCTCTCTCTCTCTTCTTCCCTCTCTCCCTCCTGCTCTATCTGAAGATGAATGCAAAAATGTCCTCGGGTGAGGATAAAAAAAAAAGAGAGAGAGAAAATGACCAAATTTAATTACATATATACATATGGGAATCGCACATGCACTACAGAGTCAGAGATCCTACATACACGAGAGGTTCAGAGACGGAAAAGGAAAATGAGGCACATGTACATTCTGAGCTAAGGATGAGGTAAGGAGCCTGGAACTTCAGAGGGGTGGAAGGTTACTGCAGATCAATAGGAAGAGATACTCAATAATTAGAAATTTTCCCTGCCCTACAGATAGGTCATAAAAGGTCATTTTTTGTGATAACTCTTATGATTGGTAAAGCTCCTAATTTAAATTCTTTAAGGAAGAGATAAAAGTTTCTTGTGAGCCTGCAGGGTCTCGATTATCTTCAGCTCAAAATAGTCCCCATGCCAGAGTGGAGTGTGTGGAAGGGGCTCAGACGTCCCCACCCGGAAGGGTCTTGTGTGATGCCCAGGCCCCCAGGGAATGGACCGCTATGATGCTACCCTGTACACAGGCTTTCATTGTTGACACTGCTGTTTCACTATGAAAAGCCACAGAGGGAAGATGACTGAGCAAATATGAGAGGAAAATGGAAGGAAAGCATGTTCACCAAATAGGAATATAATTTTAATCAAGTTTGATTTTCAGGAGTGATACATACTTTACTACATAAACTCAAAACTCTTTTACATTTATTCTGAGAAAGTAATAAGAAGTATTCTCTTTGACTGAGAACCCTGGTAATCCATGAAAACAGGAGTTCTTAACAAGAGCAGAACCGGTGGGCTAACCCTGAAATGTAAGCACCATGCACACCGGAGTGATGAGAACAGGGCCTTTTCCAGGGTATTGTTTCGTGGATCTTGGTTACAATTTCAAAATTTGTGTGTCTCATTATTGGCACAATGTTCTACACTTACACCCTAGTAAATATTTTTGCAAGATAATATTTAACGATAAAGGTATTTTGCTCACTAGCCTTTTCCCTGTCAACAACTGGAAGTTGACCTCTAACTTTCCCAAAGCTGAACAAACAGTGGGGGGGGGGGGATGTTTGCCTCTGCACTTCGAAAACTCCTTCCTTTTTAGATCTGGTCTGAAAGAGAGTTTCCTTACCATTGCCCCCACTTTGAAAAAAAAAAAATGAAAGCTTATTATTATTGTTCTTTTCCTTCCTTTTTGATCCCTTCCTTTCTGAAAGGCTCCAGCAGAACGCCGAGTCTTTTCTGGAAAGCACAGTAGTTGGCACTGCTGAATAAAATGCCGTTTGTAGTAACTCCTCTCCCACCTGCACAACTAAAGATGAGATTCACAACCACACAGAAATGTGCCGTCAGAGAGAATTTGATTTTCAACCTTCCCCTTCCTGTCTCATCCCCTTTCCTGCCCCAGAAACCTCTATGGGAATGATGCTATGATGCACGAGTATTTCTGTGTTGTGCTGACGTGCACGGGAACAGCCCTCCCCCGCCATACTCAGGCAGAATTATCCTGTCAGAACAGTATTCACCTGGGAGTCAGGGCATCTCAGATGTCATTATGATTTGGACACAACTTGGATAAAAGTCACTTACCTTCTCCAGGCCTCAGTTTCCTTTCTGGAAAACGAGGAGTCCGCAATGACACTGTTCAACATTCACCGATTTTATGGAACATAGCAAGCAACGCAACAGATCTGGCTTCTGTAGATTGAGAGCCTTCAGGCTCATTCTGAGATCTGAGATTCTATCCTCATCTGACATCGGCCTTATGGGAAAAAATACGAAGCAAAGAGGACAACATAGAATGCAAAGCAGAGTAGGTACTTTCTGATGGGGCCGGTCACACTCTGTGGTGCATTTGGTGCTGAATAAAGAACCTGTGAGAGGCATGTGGTTCTCCCTAAACCAGAGCATCTGTTTACTAAACACAGCCAGGCACCAAAGTGACCCAGGGAGGGTTTTATAGCTTCGACTCAGCCCAACGACATCAGCTGTGGGGATCACTTGTGGCTGGGTTCATTCTATTTATGGGGATTGGACTATAAAGGTGGGACGTAAATTCTAGTCCATATGCTATGGAGAAATACATGTTTCCAAAGTAGCTTGATGGCTATTTTTAAAACCACAGCAAATAATTTACCGTCTGACACCCTGGGGCTTGCCTAGGTCTAAAAATAGTTGTTCCTGAGCTTTCGGACACCGTCAGGGAACACTTGAGAGCAATGGGGAGTGGCATTGAGTAAAACCTGGACCATCAGGAAATACATGACCAAATTAAATCCAGTCACCCAAGATCTGATTTTTAAAAGATGAATGTGACTATTGATTTCCCATTAATTTAATTTGTAAAGATATTTTAAGGATAGACATAAAATGAGAGCCAACCAGACACATCCTTTGGGCTTAAGACTGAGTCTGAAATCTTATTACATCACCTCTTTACTGGCAGGTTAGCAACATCAGAGGGACAATTAAAGCAAATGGCCCACTTAGGGCTGACAGCTGACCCTCAGTCCAGCTGGCAGCACCTAGATGGGGTCAGGGCCCCCCAGGGAAAGGGGAGCCGTTCAGCCACAGGCAGTTCTTCAAATTGTGGCTTCTCTGAGCGCTAGACACATCACACAGATGGAATTAACCCTGCAGGAAACACGTAGGCTGCCATTTGTTTCTCCACAATGCAAATCATAGCTTATGTGGCCCTTGTCCAAGGACTGAAAGCAACTCTGTCCAAACACTTTTTCTGGTAACTGATATTTATTTAACAAAGGACCTAAAATTGTTGTGTGTGTTTGGACATGAATGTTTAAGGAATATTTGATTAATTTATGTATGCTGAGACTTCCTATGATTACTTAATATGGGAAAGGTAGCTCAAATAGGGGAATTCAAGTAGATTTTTTTTTTTTTTTTTTACTTTTGCTATTCTTTTTGGGCTTCCTTCTGGCCATGTGCTACTTACATTATTGTGTTTCTCATCCATTGGTCTATCCATCATATACTTATCTATCTATTCACCTGTATATCTTTCTACCATGTATCTATCTATCTATCTATCTATCTATCTATCTATCTATCTATCTATCATCTGTCTTGGATGTAGGAATTAAATGAGGAGCTTTCAAGTTTCAAGTGAGTTGCTTCACTCATAGTCTTACTAATAAATTTAAAAATTTCAGCTAAATGGAATGGCATATTTAGGTAAACATACAGTCAATGTTTAATGCTTTTGGTAACATACTGAAAGGGGGTTGGGATGGGGGAGGGGGGAACGGATAGGTGAATTGACACAGCTATGCTGTCTTTATTCCAAAACACAAGAGAAAACGCTTTCTATGCATCTATTATTTTCTTGCTTCAAACTTAGTTGAGACTGCAGATAAATATAGAAATCACATCTGAACATAGGAAATGGTTTCTGATAAAGAAAACACATTCCTCTGGTTCTCTTACACACAGACCTCCTACCCACAGCTCAGAAGTGAGTCAGAGGCTCCACTGGAACCATGTGTTGCAGGAAGGGTGCCCTGGAAGGGGAGAGGCTGCTCTCCAGGGGGAGGAGGCCCAGGCTGGCTGGCGTGTTTTGCTTGGTCGGTTGAAATCTAATTCATGGAGCTGGGTTTCTTTCAATATCTGAGATCAGTCATAACAGCCAGGCTATGGAGGGGAAATTCATGGATTCCAACCTTGTTCCAAGCATTTCAGTTTATTTTCATTCAAATGGAGAAAAATGGGGAAACAAATTAAACTTGTACTGTCAAATTGTATTGGAGCAAAGAATATGATGCTATATTGTTTAACTTTATAAGAAAACCCTGAGTCAAACACTGCATCTAAAGCAGCTGCCAAGTGCTTTATTAGGTCTGTCCTAAGGCTACAAATATTGTATTTTACTGTGTAAACACCACGTGGCTGACTAAGAAAAATGTGGACTGTGAGTTTTATAATATTTAAAGTAGCTCTGAGTGGCATAGCTTGAAAAGATATTACAATCATCAGTTATTATAGAGGAAGATGTCTCGTAGTATTGATTCCTTGTACAAGTTTTTCCCTTGCAGTGTATTTCCATGGCATTATTCCTTGATTTTCATTAATCAATAATAAATTTGCTACAGAATATTAAGAGAATATTGGGGAGTTATTTTAGAACATATTTTACCATTAAATTTACTCATAGTCTTCCACAGAAAGAAATATTTTCCATTGTAAAAAATTATATATCTAATAGTAGGAATTTTTCCTCACCTCACTTAAAAATAACATACATATCTTACTTCATTTTAAAATCTTCATTTTGAAATATTTTAGAAATCTTAGAAATATGTAAACTTTTCAGAAATATAGACATATTCCTTTAATTTGATCTCATCTTTTGACTCCCTTAACATGAATAGAGCCCCATTCTAACAGAAAAAGACAGAGCACTTAGGCTATACTTTAAATTAGAAGGAGGCAGAAATCGGCCCAGAAACTATATACTGTCGGGCAGGATGTGGGAGAGAAATACCTGCACTGTGAATGTATATTATATCGGAACAAGGGCTGGAGGCAAAGGAAAATTTGTAGCAAAAGGGGAACAGGTGCCTGGAGACCTGGAGAAATTCCTGTCAAGCGCCAGGGCCGTAGGAAGGACAGGAGGAGCTCTGTTTCCCCCGGGTTCATGTGTTGTCAGGTCAGTACCTATTCTGGTTGACCACCTGCTGGCCAGTGGTCTGAACAGGGACCTCTCCCACCAGATACAATGGCAAGTGCCATGCTTAAATGTACCATCTCGAATTTTTATACTATCCTTATGTCATTTGTTCAGCAGGTCTCATCATTACGTGGTCTGTGTAATAAAAAACATTTTGAGGACTCAAGGAAACCATGCTATTTTAAAGTTAATCTCTTGAGAGGATTTTCTTCCAGACATTCAAAGGAAGAAGGCTGCTGATACATTCCAGAGATGACTGACAAGTCAACAGTAATGCTCTGAATTTTTTTTCCAAAGAGAAGGAAAAAAATCTAATCAGAAAGAAGTTTGAAGACTTAGAACAAAAGTCATCCAGTATTATCAGCTCCTGTGCAAGACCTGACCTTTGATGAGCAGCGTCCTGAGAGCTGAAGCCTGGCGGAGAGTTGAGGAATCTCTTGCATAGTCTGAGGGGAGAGAAATGAAAACTTGCTGAGACCTGAGAAGCTGCTCAGACCAAATGGTGGTGGGGAGTAAAGACAAGCCAGCCTGGTTTTCTCCTGACCAGCAGGCACTGTTGGAATATTAGCACCAACATATTTCATGTTTCAGACTAAGAAATACGACCTCAAGAATAAGATTGTCCTAAAATATCCAAGTCAGTGGTTCTCAGCTGAGGTGATTTTGGCCTTTCCTCTTGCCATCCTCTGGGGACCCCCACCAGGGGACATTGGATAATATACAGAGACATCTTGAGGATGGGGGTTGTTGCTGTCTACTGGGTGGGATCCAGGGATGTGGCTGCACGTGCTACAGTACAGACGAGTGTTACCTGTGCTGAAATGTCAACAGGGTTGAGACTGAGAAAACATAGTCTAAAGTATTTGGAAGGAAATGGGTCTAATATCTTAAATTTATTTATACATGTTTTTATCTGTATAATAAATATAAATAATAATTTTATATGCATAATATAGAACTATATAAAATTATTCTATAAGTAGAAATATATATTAATATATACACAAATTTATATTTATATTAAATATGTATTTATATAGAAATGTAATTATATATGTATAAGGTATAAGTTTATACATAGGTACACATATATATGTACATTAAAAGAAAAGGCAATACTGGCTTATAAAGCTAAAAGTGTTGATTTGCAGGAAAAGATGGTAGCAATCTCTCAATGTCTCTAGCGCTGTAGGACCTCAGACCACTCTAAGTCTCGATTGCCTCTTCTGTAACAGGGTGATAAAAAAATAATGTCTTCTTCACAGTTTCCAAGAGCATGAAATAATATAAAACAGTCATCTTCGTGTTTTGTGCAGAATAAACTCTGAATAAATATTTGCTGTTATTTTACAGTTTTTAGCATTGGACCTGAGTTATTACATGAAAATGAACCTAAACTCAGAGTGGTTCACAAAAACAATATATTAACATGGTATCTTTTGGGTTGATTAACATAATAAAATTCTCAATAAGAGTTCTTGTTTTCAGCCCTCGTCACAAACTGCAAAGTGAGCAAAGGTAGTGCCTGTGGATGGAATTCTGCCTGGAGGAAGCAGGAGAGGTGGTGGAAGTCAGCCTGTCACCATGTGGAAGAACCCACTTCCCGTGGTAACGGACTGAGATCGCCTGGAAGGATAGCCTGTGAGCCTGCTGAATAACCACAGAACACGTGCTCACCATTGAGTAACCCTTCCTGGCTCATGTTCACCAAGAAGTAAGTCACTTCTGAGCACTCTCAAGGACAGGGAACGTACCTGCATGAGAAGTCTTATTTCTCACCAGTTCTCCCAAAAGTGTTTAAAATTTCAGAATGACCTTGTGGAGCTTTCCTGGCTGTGACTTGCACAAGAATGTTCTGAGAAGCAAACTGCATGTCCTGGCTAGCTGAGTCACTGGCTGTGCTATCAGTGGCATCTCCTTGCTTGAGACGAAAGCTAATGCACTTGGAGCCACAAGCCTTCCCGTCACTGGCTGTCTGGAATGGGACCTACTACAGCTGACTCAGCTGAACTTTGCCCAACAAGCATTGTGTGAGCTCAGATACCTGGCTGCCAGGTGATTCAGGGGCTCAAGGATCTGAATGTTCACATGGAAGGGACTCAGTGTCTGATGCGTGGACAGGGGCACGTACACTGAAGACACAGTGCAGTTGCCTCACTCTATTCACTGCTGTTGGAATCCTGAGTGTTAGTTTTATTTTCCCTAGGACCCTAGACAACTTCCCCTCTGGGGATGCTCCCAAACCAGCAACAATGTGATGATGTCCCTTGTGTTAACCAAAGTGACACACATCTCTCACGAAGTCCCCTGTCTGCTGACAGAGCTGAAGTTCCAAATTAAATAATGAAACTAAGCTTCCAAGTAATTATGAAGAACCTTGAAATGCTTGGCCACTGAGGTCCTTCGGGTTCTGTTTACCTGGATAATCTCTAAGTCCTGCTTTTTAGGTAGACAGACAGACAGATGGATGGACATGCTGATCTAGGCTGCAGTCCCAGGGACCTTGCCTAAGGCTCTTGTCAACAACTCTTTCTGGATATGGAACAAGGCCTCTGCCATTCCCAGACAACCACATTTCTTTCAGTGCTACAGTCCTGCAGACTCCTGGATTTCTGTTTCTAAAGTGCCAATGCTGTCTTTGGGAAAGCAGGTAGATGTGGGAAGAAAGTCTCTCAATCACTCAAAAGTAGCTATGGAAGGAAAACTATGACGTCAAGTTTTTATAAAGGAACACCTTGGGCAGGCTTTCCACATCGGTAACATAACAGAGGTCCTGTGGAACAGCAGAGCAGAAGTCCCAGCAAAGAACAAAAATCAAATTAGATAGAATGACGCACAACCCATAAAAAGGGAACGCGATCTTCTCTACGTGCCACCCGGGCACCTCACCTGTTTTATTACCAGTGGACATCATTTTCCTGAAAAGGGCCTAAAATTGACAGTGGGCCTGGGTCAGGGGCCCTGCAGCGGTGTGTTCGAGTGTCTGCCAGAGAAAGTCCATTCCTCACAGATTAGGACACACCTTGCTTATTTGAGTATGAAGTTGAAATCCCAGATTGAGTGAACAAGTGTTTGTTTTTCCTGTGAAGGAAATTTTCCCTAAAAAGGAGAACAGAATTCTCTAACATTTTGTATAAATAAAAGAACACCTGTTACCTAAAAGGCAGACATCACATCCAGTATGGAGCCACACACCTTCCTTCAGGTAATTAAATCCTCCTGATGGGGCCAGAAGGTAAGGGGAGATTCCTTGTCGCAGGGAAGGCTGACTGGGTACCCCACTCAGTTCTCTGAGTCTGACAAAGCTGACTGGTCCTGATCCTACCCCAACACTGTCTCCGTCACAGTGGAGCTGTTTCCAACAGCAAAGCGTATTCAAGAAATATGGGCTTGCGTTGGTTACCCGGGAGGACGGTAAGAGAGAAACCAGATGCTCATTGCTGCTCTGTTCTGCCTTTATTGAAGCTATCTGTTTTCATTATTTCAATCAATAGTGTTATTGGGTGTATTCTCTGGAAATGTAAGCAAATGGGACCGTGTAGAAAATCCTATAAATAAGTAAAAGGGAATGAACAGAGAGCACTGTGTTTTGCTGGCACAAGAACAGGGACGTCGGTGAGGACTGTTCCTGCTCCTCAGGCCCTCACTACCTTGTGCTATATGTGTACTTGGCCAGTTCTCTGGGCATGATTACCTGAGACAGGTGTCACATCAGCACCCAGGTGTCACATCAGCACCAGTCTCCGTCCTCACCACACAGCCAGCTTCTGGGCTCTGGAAACAGCAGGAATGGACAGTATCTCTCAAGCAGGAGACCTCTGGCCAGCTTCCTTCCTTCTTTGCAACTCAAGTAACCTTATGTGTAAACTGAGAATAAAATAATGCCTACCTCCACAGCACTATTATGTGAAATGAGTATCGATTTTCTTTCCATTTCTAGATTTACCTTTATGCCACAGATAGATGAACATTTCTAAAGCACCTATTTTGTCATATTGTTTTCCTGCTCAAGACCATCAGGGCTCTCAGATATGACTTGGAAGAAAGAGGAAACAGTCTGTGCAAACATGCCATTCCTCTGTCCCCTGCCCCGGCGCACCCCCACTCTTTCAGGGGCTGTGAAGTTCTGTGTGTCTCATTCCTGCTCATCTGAAGAAAAGGTGTACATTGAGCTGCCCCCGAGTCTCTGGGTGCAGGGGTGCCATGAACTGCCCCCTTTTTTCTGGGGTCCTTTCCTCAGGCACCAGAGCCAGGATGCATGTGTAGCCTTGAGATGGTTTCTAGATGCAAATCTCAGGCCAGACACACCTCAGTGCCTGGATGACAGAGCTAACATTTCATGAATTTTCCTCCTGATCTCTGTCCACAATGAGATAATTGAGATAATGGGTCAGTTTAAAAAAAATAAGAGGGGCTTTTTGTTTTCTTTTTCAAATATGTTCTAGATAACTCTCAGAGTGATGAGTGTTCTCACATACTTTGGGCACGTTGAAGGCCAGGGGATGTGGTTAATTGTGACGAGCTACAAAGAACGGGACCAGCAGCTGGGGGAGGGTGGGGGACGCTGTGATCTCCATGTCTCTATCTCTGGGCTCACATCACTTTTCCAAAACAGTTTTATGCTTCACCAAGGAATCCGAGCTTAATTATTAGCATTAAGGAGAATACTGAAGGCTGGTGATAATTGGTTTCTTCTTTTTCAAACTGCACCCAAACATTCACATATGCTTTTTGGGTGCATGTTTAGAAGTAAGGATCTGTCGAATATTTGGGATGAAGAGAAGTTGAATTTTTAAGCTCTGAGCCAAAGGCCTCTGGTGACTTTCGAGTTCCCCTGAATCTTCTGATTTTCATTCTGGTTCAAAACCACAGTTCCATGTGCAGTTGAAATGGCATTTTCTCCCATTCGAGACTTCTGCATTTAGTATCAAGTCCTAGGTGATGTGCGTGGCTGTGGGGATAAGCACAGACGTGCCTCTTTGCAGGTGTCCCACCATTTAGAATGCTTGCCTCTCCCTTGGGAAGAGCTCCCCAGAATAAACTGGAGTCTTCCATCGAGGCAGAAGCCACATCGAGGCCTTGCTCCTCAGGGTGCCAATCCAGGCTACCTTCAAACACCAAGAAGCTGGTCGTAGTGATATGCTTGATACAGGAAATGAAAGACGGAAGCGACCGAGTTAGAGCAGAACTGAAAGTCTACAAATAACAATTACAGATCCCTAATCATAACTTTCCCTCTGCACAGGCTGTATAAAAACATGCCATTCTTTAAGAGACCTGTCCTTTTTTTCAAGAGCTCTTTAGTCATCTTGGTTTCTGTCTCTTGATTCAGATTTAACTCTGAGAGCAATGAAATGGAAAGGCACCGTGTTCCCCTGCGCTGCGTATAACTCACTAGAAACATATTTCTCCACCGAAGAGCCCGATTTGAGGAATTTCCCCCCACTTAACTGTGCTCAGCTTGACCTTCTTTCCTGGCATATTTGAGAAAGCAGGGAAGTACCTCAAACCCTAACCTTTTGTGTCATTTCTCAGCCAAATACTCTGGGACTTTCTTAAAAAATAAATCGAGATAAAGCCGTCATTTACTCTGTGGAAAGGAATGTCAGTCAAAACGTAAATTGGACCAAAAACATAAGTTGGACATGTTCATTAAAAATTAAGAACCTAATGGACTGCACAGAAGATTGTAAGCCAAGGCCATCTCCGCCCTAGTTGTTAAAACCTTTCATTCACTGTAGTCTTGCTTTTTTGACCCACTGAATCAGCGGTTAGGAGACAGAAGGACATGCACACAAACAACTTCTTGCAATTCCTCAGGAGTCTAACTTTTGATCCATACCTAGTCTGCAAAGCCTTTGAAGGTCAAATGTGTATGTTTTTCTGCACTTTGGAAAAAATACAACCGACCATTACCAGCCTTCAGTATTTTCTTTAATGCTAATAATTAAGCTGAAATTCCTTACAAGTTACACTGGGCTCTAGCATTAGTTCTTGGGAAACAGTTGGAGAGTTCATACCATCGACATGCACATAACCTTCCTGCCAACCTGCTCATAGGAACATACTGTTGAGTCAAAATTTATTTGTTTTTCAGAACACAGCAAGTTAGAGGGACTTCAAATGAGAAGAAACTTACAAATCCAGGCTCTTATGTTATGAACTCACCCTGTAAAATATTACCATGTCAATATATTTAAATGAGCATTCACTACTTCTTGGACCTAAGCCCACTTATGCAATACTGCAATACTGCCCTTAAATTTGTTTATAGATTTTATTGTTTATAATGGGAGATACTTAAAGGCAAGTGCCTTCCTTCAAGCCTGTCGTGAGCGTCATTCATACCTTAGCAGAAGCACCTGTGGCAATCAGCTGGATTGAAGCCCAAGAATTCTTAGGCATGTCACAAACTGCCTAGAAAATAAAGATAACAATGGTTTCTTCATTGGATTAACCATGGGGATAAAATAACATTTGTGAATGCTATGTAAACTAATATAAAATTACCCAAAACACTAGTTATTCTGAAATAAATTATTCTAGCCAATAGTCATCAGTAAGGTTAGCACACCATCCTTGTCCTTCTGCGTCTACAGTGCCCTGGCCCAAAGGATTCTAGAGCACTAAATTGAATCTAGGACAGCATGGTGTGTGAGTGACAGGGATTTTGCTTTGTAATTTAAGCAAACTTACCCCTGTCTATTTACCAACATCCTAAACAATCTTTCCCAACCACTCCTCTCTGACCCTAGAAAAATTAAGTTCCGTACATTTGAAAGAAAGGGGATTTAATAACTACCAAATGCTTATTTCATATAATGCCCACAAAGTTTTGCAAGGAAGGTAATCGTCTTTTTTTTTTTTTTTTTTTTATCCTCACCTGAGGACATTCTTCCATTTTTTGTTCAGATAGAGTGGGAGGGAGAGAGAGAGAGAGAGAAACATCGATGTGAAAGGGACACATCGAGTGGCCGCCTCCCGCACGACCCAACCAGGGGCCGGGGACAAACTGCAACCAAGGTATGCACCCTTAGCGGGTACTGAACCCGGGTCTCTCTGGACCACAGGCTGACGCTCTAACCGCTGAGCCAAACCGGCCAGGGCGGTAATCGTCTTTTTTTTGCAGATGTTACACTAAAGGTTCAGAGAGCTGGAGTGAGTTGCCCACAGCCACACAGCTCAGAAGTGGCAAACAGAACTCAAACTCTGTTCTCAAGCCTACCTCATCCTGTTACCCCACACCACCTCCCACAGGATAAGTAATCACCCAACAATCCAGTTTTTTGAGGACACACCTTACATTTCTTCAGGGAGTCTCACCTGGGTCCTTCCTTTTACTATAAGGTTAAGAGGTGTGGTTCCTTTTGTGTACATGCCCAGGAGATTAAGTTCTGGTGAAATGTGTCAGCCTGTCATTCCAGGGCTTGATAGATTTTCCCAGAATTGGTATGAATGGACCAGGAAAGTGCAGATTCTTACTCAACTGCCCCACCTTAGGTGTCCGTCTTCTGACTCTAGGGCCATCTGTGGGTACAAGCCCAGGAGACCTGAGTCACCGGGCCTCCTTCCACTGTCTTATAGAGAGAGCTGCTCCTGGATGAAAATCTGCTTCCTCTGAGCCTGACCAACACCTCAATTATTCTATAGTCCTGAAGGCAATTTAGCCAGATAAAGATCTGAAAGATGGTCTGGCTTGTAGTTTGCTGACATTAGCATGTTTGGGCCTTAGGGAGCACTATTATAAAACAGGGACAATAATGTCCACTCTCACAAGATTTGGGGGACAATGAAAGACCACATGCAATATGAATTTAGTCCATAACAGTATAAAATATAAAGAGTAACAATGGGGATCAGGCTGAGGAGGGTGAGGGCTGACCCCATTGCAATCTACACTCCATTCCCCCGTACATGGCTTGCCCTCAGTTTCCAAGGTCACAGAAGCTTTGACGACCATGATTCAGTAGCAAACAGACAGAACTGAGAGCCAGAAGGCCTGAGTTCTGGTCTCAGCTCTGACATTAATATTATGGTCTTAGTACATAAGATTAGATAACATTTGTGTTTCAGACACAGAGCCCAATGCACAGGAAATAACAGGCAGAGAAAATAAAGTTGCAGAGTTGAAACTGGTCCTGGGCTGAAAGCAACCTGTAGAGGTGGATCTTTTTATGAATCTAAGTTCTGGGGAAGATATCACCGCTCAGGATTGAGCTGGAATCAGAAGCAGAATACTCTGCTGGAGGTTGAGCACTTGCCAAGAGGCATATTCCTCCCCTCCAGGCTCTCCTGGAAGAGGCATTCTGGGCCAGGGACCTAACAGGGCGATGTCCCAATCTCCATTTTGACATCCGAAGGTGGATAATCCCAGAGTTTAAGTGACTTCACAAGGTTGAGAAACCTCCAGAACTGGTATTTGACTCCAGGTATGTTGGACTCTAAAGTACATCCGTCCCTAATCCAAGGTTGGTACAAAGACTTGCCCCCATGGGCATTGGACTTGGTCTGTCACTCATTTTACTGCAGTTGGAGAGATGAGCTGGAGAGATGGGCCGCTGGTGTGGGCCACTGTGCTGGCAGAGGACATGGAAATCATTTTTAGGACACAAAAGGGCAATTTCCCTAAAGTAATAACCCATCTGTTTGTTTTATAAGTGTAAGCATTGTTTGTGATCTGCAAATACCAAAATGTATTACTCTTTTTTTGTAGCTGTTGCTGTTATTACCTATGGGGCAAGGATGAAGGAATCTGGTCGATGTTCTGTTGCCCTTGTGTCTGAGCCATTCGGCACCCAACATTTCCTCCATCCTTGAACCACAGCTGACACAACCCTCATAATGACAACGTCCAGGTAGACAACATGCTCTATACTCCCAAGTTATGCAAATAAGGATGGACCTGACCATTTCAAAACAAGGTGGTCACCCATCGATTCAACTAATGCTTGGTAATGTCATTATTCAGGGTTAAGTTTTCTTCCACCAGCAATACCCATCCTCTTTATAAAGGAAAGAACTCTCCATAGTGGACCAATAATAGAAACTATGACATAATTAAGCAACAATGAATATTATCTTCATGACATGCATATCCAGTGAAGGAACCTGTGACAGCTTCTCCCTGTGAGGTGGGAAGGAGAGGGCCGCTTTTATGGTCAATGATACAATCCCAACATCTGTCTGCCATTTTTTAGGATAACTTGCTGGAGCCGGATGGCAAAGTACAGGCGTGTTCAACAAACAGTTAAAGGCTCTGGTCATACTGAGAGCAATAGCAGAGTCTAAAAGTGCTGTTTTGGACTTCCTCACATTGTTTCTATATCTCTAAGTCCTCTGGACCCACCTAACAATTTTACGAGAGTGTTTTTAAATTATTTCTCTTGTTTTTACAAACAAGAAGTTACAATAACAATCCGAATTGGAGTGAACTCTGACATATATCACCCACCTTGGCTCCAGATCCCAGGCTAATCTCCTTCCATATATTATTTCTCATCATGACAACAGATCAGCACATTGGCTGTCCTCAACCCAATGTGACGGATGAGAAGCTGAAGCAGAGGGAAATAGGAAAGCAGCAGCATCATAATAGTTGAGCACAATTCCAGCAGCTGAAGGTATTTTCTGTGCTTTAGTTCCTGAAACTTGCACCTTAGGGATGCCGGAAGACAGCTATTTCTACCGCAGGAAGTGGAGCTTCTTGGCCCGAGTCACTGAGCCAGCCGTGGATGTGGCGGGGGACCAGGCCTTCAGGCTCTGACGCATTTTATTTGTTGCTGTGATCTCCTGAAAGGACATTTCCCTGTGACCGGTCACAAAAATCGATTGAATGGAAAAGAGTCGCTAAAAGGAATGAGGCATGTGAGAAAAGCTTCTATGCAAGGAAGGGACTTGAGACAAAAACAAGCTGCCTCTAGGTTAGCCATTCGGAGAAAAGAGGACTGAGGTCTCCTGGTTCCAGGGGCTGCATCTGGACGTTCACATGTCTTCTATGTCATACCTGCAGCGGCCATCCAAAGGGATCCCATCACGTAGACAAGAATGGACTCAGAGCTTCAGCAGCTGTCCCCGCTTATACAGTGGCACAACGGAGGGATGTGAAATCATTTCTCCTCTCACTCACTGAATCGTGTTACCTTTAACTGGAAAATGACTGTACACACTTTGTAATGTCCTGCCTAAAACGAGTCCATGATAAGCAGTGACAGCTTAATCACCCATTTGACCTTGAAGAAAAAGTCGCCGCTCTGATTGAATGTGGTAAAATCAACATCAAACTGCTTTGAGTAAAAGACAGGAAAAGGCAGCAGGTTGTGTGAGAAGGGAGCTTTGGGTTTGCAGACATGTAACTAGTCACCTGGGAACCCCTAATGTACTCATCATGTGCAAAAGAATCGCATTCAGAATTCAAAGGGCTTTGTATTTGGGTTACAAGTAATATGTCAAAATACTAGATTATTTTAACTTTAATGACAAGCAAGAACATGTTTTCATAAAGTTTCACTTTCATTTCCCCGAGAAGCTCTGTTCAGAGTCATGTGGCCCTTTCTGGAGCATTCAAAGCATTTGTGGGAGGGAAAAGCCTTTTAATTAGCACACAGTTGAAAGGAAGGGTGATACTGTCCTGATGGAGATGGTTTTTGCTAACTTGTGCTATTCAGAATCCGGCTGACAGGTGTATAAATTTCCCTGATCATGTTCCTCTGATTTTCAAGCACTTCTTCCTAGGTAACTTTCCAATGTAAGGTGAAAGGGCAGAAAGAAAGAATAAAACACAAAATGAATAATCGGCCTATCTCAAGCAAACTCCAGGCAAAAGATGTACCTCAGGGGGTCTAATATTTTTGATCAATCAGTTAATGGGTTTTATTTAGAGATCATCCCTAGAATCAAAAGACCCATGCTATTGGCACAAGGAGTGAAGTGGTGACAAGCAGAGTCAGTCATTCATTCACTCATGGAACAGGCTTTCCTAGAACACCCACGCTAGGAGCTGAGCAGGCCAAGATGCAAAACTATGTGTCTACAGTTGTTGGCCCAAAGGGACTCCTCCTCCAGGAAACCAGAGAGAAATGTAAAGAAGCCCAGAGAAAATGCAGGTGATCCAGAGTGAGGAAGAACAGAGCAGGACGCCTCAGGAGGGACTGTGGAGCTGACTCACAGGTGCTTCCATCCATTTCGGAAATGCATTACCCCTGGGAAGGATGTGCCAGACATTCCTTCACAACGATTTAACCACCTCATAGCAGAAATGAAAACACATTCATTTGTATGTTGTTCAGATCCATTCTGGGCATTTGGTGGTGGAAACTTCAGCACTGGTGTAAAAGTAAGAGTGTGCACCTGCCAGTTATTCCACAGGCGGAAGTCCTGACAGCCAGGGTATGTTCTGTGGCCAGAATGGATGGCTTTGGTGACATATTATGGAATATAATCAAACATAAGTCAGAGGGGCAGTGAGGGTGGTGGTGAAGGAGCTGTGGGTACACACAGAATGTATACACATATTATAATTGTCAAAACTAGGAAGCAGTTACAAACACCAACTTGATACACATGGTATGATCTGTGCACAAGGGTTAGACACACACAAGTTTTGTTTTGAAATGACTTGCTCTGTAGCCATGCATTGCAAGTAAGAAATAAAAGTACAAACATCTCACACTGAGTATCAAATAAGATAAATAGCAAGCATAGGACAGAAGTTCAGAACAGAAGAGTCCCATGGCTGGTGAGGCCAGGGAGGCTAGTGTTGTCGGGAAACTGGTGGGAAAAATCAGTATCTAAACTAGGTCTTGAAGACAAGTGTCCAGACTCAGGTATTATGCTTCTCTGGTAGCCAGCTGGACTCCTAGCTGGGTATCCATCTCCTTGTTGACACTCACTAACTGTTGAAAGAGTGAAATGATAAATGAATAAATGATCTTTGCTCTCAGATCCTCTATGGCTGCCTCACGTGGAGTTCTGCTGTGGGCAGGTTGAGAAGGTGAGTGTGGGTATGACCTGAAGACAACGAAATACAGATACAGATGTACTTCTGCCCCACTTCACACAGTGCACTTGCTATAAGGGTCAAATTCAAAAAATTAATAAGATGGCTACACAGCCCTGGCTGGTTTGGCTCAGCAGTTAGAGCGTAGGCCTGCAAACCAAAGGGTCTCGGGTTCAATTCCCGGTCAAGGGCACGTACCTCAGTTGCAGGTACAATCTCTGGCCCCAGTCGGGGTCTTGCAGGAAGCAACCAATCGATGTTTCTCTTTCACATTGATGTTTCTCTCTCTCTCCCTCCCTCCCTCCCTTCCACTCTATCTAAAAAAACAATGGAAAAATATCCTCCGGTGAGGATTAACAAAAAATAAGATGGCTAACATTATGCTAGCAGCGGTTCTCAACCTGTGGGTTGTGACTCCTTTGGGGGTTAAACGACCCTTTCACAGGGGTCACCTAAGACCATCGGAAAACACATATTTCCGATGGCAATTCATAACAGTAGCAAAATTACAATTATGAAGTAGCAACAAAAATAATTTTATGGTTGGGGTGTCACCATAACATGAGGAACTGTATTAAAGGGTCACGGCATTAGGAAGGTTGAGAACCACTGTGCTAGTGGAAAGAGATGGGTGGGCCTGTATTCCTGCCTTGCACTGACTATGGCAATTGACTGCACCTCAGGTTTGTTCCCTGCAAAATGAGATAATGATGGCTGCTCCACCCACAACAGGTTGTTTGAGGACCAAATAAGGGGCGTCCTTATCACCCCTTCATCAGCTTTGTCACTCAGAATGGTTGCCTGACTCAGAATCCACTTGTGTCCTTATTTGTTGAAGGAAAATGGCCAGTGAAACCGTTTTAAAAAATAACATCAGCACCAACACAAACCAAAAAAAAAGCCACCCTAAAAAACAACAACAACAACAACAACAAAAACCCTCTGTAAATGTGTGATATTTTATTTCCATTCAGGACACCGAAAGCATAGAACGCATGTTCATGGGAGCTATGCACATAAGAAAAGGGATGGTGAAAATAATAAACAAGCAAACAAACATCAGTTAACTAAAGATTAAACAAAATAAAGATAAAGAAAATAAAACAACAAGTGTATGTGAATGTAAGCATAGGAATTTTAATTGCATAGAGCATATGTCAAATTGAAAGGACAAAAAGGAAGGAAAAGAACAATAATAATAAGCTTTCTTTTCTTTCTTCCCAAAGTGGGGGCAGTGGTAAGGAAGTGTGAGGTATTCCATGCACATAATCCGTTTAATCAGAAAAATGTCATAAATTAAAGAATGCAGTCACTCCTGGGGACCATGATGAGACACCTGCTCTGTGGTAGCTTTAGCTCAGTGCACCTGATTCAGGAGAACTAGACCAATCTCTGGATGTACAGCTGCTCATGAAAACTGCAGTAACAAACAGGACTTCTGAATTCTTTGTCATTTGTCAAAAAACACTGTGAATTCAACTCTTTGAATCTGTTGGTCAATTCAGTTTTGCCACTGGTCAGTGTGTTCATGGCTTTTGGCAGGAAAGCATTTTACTCAAAGACTTGCATAACTTCCTTCCTGCTAGATTTCAGCAGCACAGCAAGTGTTGCGAGAGGGTATTACTTTATTGATCATAAACATACAGCACAAAGTTTCAGCTTGTCCTTCCCTCAGTTTACTGGAAAATAAGCATGAGTGAATGTTTCCTAATCTTATTTTTTTTTAATTCTGATTTTTTAAAAAAATTCAACGGGAAGAACAAGAATTCTTTACCTGGTGGAGAAATAAATATCCAGCACACAATGAAATAATGACCAACTATTGATCCCTATGTACCTAATCTCTAATCTTCCAACAATGCCCAAAGGAGTCCCATTGTCCCATTTTGGAGACAAGAAAAACAAAGTTCAAAGGGTTGAAGTCACCATCACAAAGCCAGGAATTAGTGAATCTTCTACTCGTAAGTTCCATGTGAGATGGCTCCCCTGGACATAAAAGGAAAATAAATACCCTGTGTTGGCAAATATAACTCTTAGAATTCTCTTTTTAAAAGCAGTAACTCTGAGATTGTGTTACCATTAAACATTTCCAAGGGAACTCACAATTTAAAGAAAGGGCTATAGGGTGTTTGGGCAACAACTTCCCCACGTTCTTGTACAGTTTTCTGACTTCCAGGTGCCACTCCAGCTGGTCACTAGAATACGGGCAATTTTTTTTTAAAGGAATAGTCTGGATTTGCTAACTGCAAGAAGCTCAGGGACTGGGTCATGAATGATCTAGGGTGAACCAGAAGCTGCTGGCACTCCTTCCTCTCTTAAACCCCACGAACATTTCTCTCAGAAGGGGACTGGAACCTCTTCCCATAGTTCCACCTTGTTGACATACTCGAAGTTTGAGTGTGGGGCATCACAAACTGGAGATGCCCAAAGGTAGGTGGTATGTCCCCTAGAACCATCCTCACGTGCTGTTATTCCACTTAGCAAAGGCTCCAGTCACCCTTCTTACTCCACCTCTGCTCGAACCATTTAGATCTGAAGGATATGGCTGGGGCAACCTCAGAAGAGCTGGACTTTCAGGGGCCTCTTGCCCCAAGAGTCCTCCAGTATCTCCTGTTACCTAGTCTTCGTCTTCCAATAGAGCATAAGGACAGATACTCAAAATTGACATGTCATTGTTCAGTATTTTATTTTATTATATTTTATTTTATTTATCTATTTATCTATTTATCTATTTATTTATTTATTTATTTATTTATTTATTTATTTATTTATTTTCTTTATTGATTTTAGAGAGAGGGGAAGGGAGAGGGAGAGAGAGATAGAAACATCAATGAGAGAGAACATCAATTGACTGCCTCCTGCATGCCCGCACTGGGGATTGGGCCCACAACCTGGGCATGTGCCCTGACCGGGAATCGAACCGGTGACCTCTTGGTGCATGGGTTGACGCTCAACCACTGAGCCACACCGGCCGGGCTTGTTCAGTATTTTAAATCTGTAGCAAACTCTAAGGTTTTTAAAAATGTACCTTAACTAAATGATTTGTATATTTCAGTTTTGCCCAAAGGCAATTTTACTGTTAAGAGTTAAATTTTGACAGTTAAAATACACACGTCTATGGTGAGCAGGCTTGCTCTGATTTTGGAGCTTGCGAATAAATGACCTATTTTGGGGAGGATGGTAAATCATACAAGTGAAGATGGGGCGAAAGTGAAGAATGTTTTACATTCCCCTATGAAAGGGACAATAGGGCACACTGCCATCACTGCCATCTTACCTATCCCATGTGCTTTCATCTCCTCACCAACACAAACAGAAAAAAGACACTGGGCAATGGCACCTGCTTTTACACTGAACTAATTGATAATGCCAGTGCATGTCACTACCTATCTTACACATCTGCAGGGAAGCCTTGCACAACTCAAGTGAAATGTGGTAATGTGAAACTTAAGCAATGGAGGGGAACAGAGCTATGCTTAGCTGATAAATGTAAGCCATAGATAAATGTGCTAGGGCATCTAGCAGGTGCAACATTCAGAAAAAGCTGATGTGTGGCCTGATACACAGAAATCCATTATCTAAGCAGCTAAGCTTTTTAAAAAGTTACTAATTGTTCATGGCATCTTTGAATTGGGGCTCTTAATTTAAGGAACAATCCTAGATGATGTGGTATATTATTATGATTATGATGATGATCTTTAAAAATTTTCTTATGGTTACATACAGGGAAGTCGGTGCAAGGCTCAGCCACCTATTTGGAGAGGAGCTCAGTGACAATGGGCATGCTAGTTAAATCTGTTATTGAAAATTCTTTGGTGACGGCTCAGCCCAGTGTGGTTCCTATCAGGACATGTGGTACCCAGATTCCTTCTCCTCTTTGTCTCTTTTCATTCACAGTTGTTTAGAGAATTCTCATTAAAATTACTTAGAGTGAAAGAGAACATGTTATAAAATAAATCTAGTTAAATACACTTTGTTGTATTGCCTCATTTGGGTGATGCATGGACCTAATTTTCCTCTCTTTGTGTCTTAACTACGTACATTAGGTGATGCTTGCCAATTAATGCAGGATGTCACATCCCCAATTGTGTTCTCTATCTTCTTAAACATTAAAAATAAATACATGCCATCTGTCTCATATCTTGAAAGCAATTCAAAATGCGTACTTTGTTTGCTCAGAATTACAGCACAGTTTATAGCTTTAGTGCTTCTGAATTGTAAGAAAGTTGTCTCCATTTCATAAATGTAACTTCATTTTAGGTTGAATTTGACAGAAGGGGTGGAAGGCTCTTGTGGGGACGTGGGTGACAGAAAGCAGTGTTCGGTGGTGATTAAAACCTTGGTCTTTTCTTTGGCATTTGAGAGCCCTGGATTGGATGCTTGCCTGCGGCTTCCTAGCCGAGTGATCTAGGGAAGGTAGTTTAACTTCCTGAAGCCTCAGTATTCCTCATCTGTGAAATAAGAATGCCACCTACTATGTGGCATTCTATAGGACACACACACACACACACACACACACACACACATACACACACACACACAGCTATGACATATTGCCTACCCAATTCCTGGTTAAGGCACAAGAAGTAGTAGATATTATCATCTTCATTATTACTCAATTTGGGAAGAGGAAGAATTTAGTTTGGGAAGCAGGGTTGTTAAAAAAAAAATAGTTCATGGTGCCATAAGGTTAGAACCTAAGAAAAGAGTTACATATGAAAGCTATGTTTTTTCTCCATAGCAACCACAATGCAAAGGTAAACAACTTGACCCTAGTTACCTCCACCACTATTTGAGCACGTGGGTCAGCCTAGATGTGTGGAATAAAATTGGTGAATTGGGGGAATTTGAGAGACTTGAATCTGCAATGGCTACAATGGCACTTTTCAGAGGTTTTTTGCTTGTTTGTTTGTTTTTGAAATAAAATAATGGCATGCTATAAAGCACCAAATGCCTGAATAACTTAACTGTAATTAAAGGGGCAAAGGGCAATTTGAGAACATTCTCTTTCCGTTCTAAGTCAGAACAATTTTCTCAACAATACTTTCTACTGTAGCACAAGAGAAAGCTTTCTAGATCTGAGTCGAGTATCTGTGGATGGTGAACCTATAATTTGAAGTCCACCCTGTACTCACAGACCACAGAATTGAAGTGCTATATAAAATGCTAGATACATGTGAGCTAGCTCAAAATATGTCAGCAATAAGAAAATGGAGGTCCATCGTAGCTCAGCAAATTGTCCAAGAGCACACAGCAACTAGTTAGAACAGGAACGCTTCCTTTCTTTGAGCTAGGTTTCAAAAAATTTGTTAAGCAGACTAAAATTTTTTATACTTCTATAAATATGCTGGGTTTACAGCTGATTCCTTGCACAACAGTTCTCCTAACAGCCTTATTTGAACATAACTGAGCTGTTCGGCATAGTCTGCACATGACAAAGTGGTCAAGTCTTACCAGTAGCCGAGAATGCATTATCAAGCCTTTATTTAGCTGTACAGTCAGGGCAATCCAACTATTAGTCATCCTGACATGTGTTTCAGAACACAACACACCCATGAGTCCTGGCCAAATTTTCATCTGCTTCCTTCACCCTCCCACGCCACAACTCCTCCCGAATTGCTGATATTTTTACTGCAGTTCTAGAAAGAAAGTCACTTAACATTCCTAATCTGGGGATGCATTTAAAATTTCCCTTCCCAATTATAAAATTAAAAGCAACTAGTGTAAAGTCTGTGCATCAAGCAAAACAAAGATCCGCTATGAAGAGAAGTCATGAGCACTTAAAGCAACTGAAATGTGAGAACTTCTTTCCCATGGAAATTTCCACCGTCTTATAGCCCCTTCTAGAAAGCACACATTGCTTTTACCTATTACTACCGATTAGCTTAATATGGCCTGAAAACAGACTTGCAGATAAACTGATGCTACTAATCACACAGTAAAACTGGGGCCAAGATCTAATGCTACTTACAGGAAACCCTTTTAAAAATCAAAAGCGCACTATTTATTTTCAAACTCTATCTTCAATGTATCCCATTGGCCTTAAAATAAAGATATAAAATCATCTGGTGATCATGTAAACAATCTCTCACTTTCGGCCATTTTACTGGTCTAACCAGAAAAGGCAGGGGGTATGAAGGATGGGTTGTAGAAATCCAGGACAGCTTTTGGGCCTGCTGTCCCTCCTCTGTCATTTTCGCCTTCCTCAGTGACATCTCAGCCAGGTGTGTGGGCCAGGTCAGAGAAGGCTGGCCCTGATCTAACTGCTTAACTGGAACAGGGCTACTGGAGCACGAAGAAGGGAAAGGAGGCATTCAAGTTTGTCACTGTGCAGATGCCTCTGCAGTTTATTCCCCTGGCTGGAATGACAGGAAGATAAAACACAGCAAATGTTTTCCTACTGTGCCCCGAAGCCTGGTGGTTGCTTTCGTCAGTCTCTGGAGAAGGGAATTCAGTGCATTTCAGAGGAGCAATATCAGGCTGCTCTTTGCACATTAGTTCCCAGGTCAGGCTGTGAAGCAGAAAGGAAGGGAAGAGGCAGGCCAGTGGCTTTCAGGGTTGCACAAGGGAGATTTCCTAAGGTTGATTAATAGAGCAGGAATTTGTTTCAACCCCCCTCCCTCCCAAGAAAAAAACAACCAGAGTCAAGATGCTGATAAGAATTCTTTTATGTTATTCCAATAAAAAATACATTCATACAGAAATATAACAATCTTGCAAAAAACAATTTCAAATAAAATCTTGTAAAACAAAATTTTACAAAAATCTTACAAAGATTCTTTAGATAACAGGGTGCTTCAAAAAAAAAGAAATTTCACTAATAGAAATTTTTTTTTAATGTCAAGCAAAAAGTTTCTGCTTGATTGAGGCTCAGTTATCACCTGAACAGAATGTAATTCTTTATGTACTTGCTTATTATGAAAATTACAGGCATTGATATACACGGCACCCAGCCCCACCCAATCAAACAACTCCACGGTGTTTCATAAGTGAGACAAGCCAGTGCAAGTTGGTTTTTTTTTCCTTTTTGTCTTTTGTTTACCTTCTTGCTTAATGGAATTGTTATGGCTAGGCGCACAGCAGGGCCAAAAAAGGAGTTTTCCAAAATCCAGCAAATCAAGTGTCTGGATTTTGAATTGCCAAAAGTGCATTTTCCCCCTTAGCAAAATGAAATGAGTTCTTTAGGTAAGTGTATTCATCAGCCCAGATAAAAAACCAGTTATGCGAGCTTTCATCATTGCTCATTTCCAGGAAGATCAAACAAAATACCAGCCCAGCCAGACTCACATGTGTATATATATGTATATACATATATAAAGAAAAGATCCACACCCACAAGTCAGCAGCTGGATGAAATATCAGCTGTCCACACTGTGGTGTGCCAATTCAGGGAAATTATTCATTGGAAAAATTGGAAGAATCTATGTGCTAAAAAAAAATCTTCATCTGCATAAAAAGTTTTCTAAAAAAATCCCTGTAATTAGCTGACTCTTAGATCTTCTAATAAGGCTGAAATTCAAAATCAAAACCATAGTGTGTCTGAGGCCAACTCGTGGGCTAGTATTCCATTCATGCCATTTTTGAACAGCCAACAGTACCCTGGTTCCAGACCTGCCAATACAGGTGAGCAAAGTCAGCAGTCTGGAACAGAGTCCATGCCAAGAGTCTGTAGCAAATCATTAAATTAAAGATAAAGCCTTTATAAAAGTTATAGTTTTCATTTTTACCTCCTTTATGGCCATTTTGAAATATTTCTTCACAGGCTGTGAATTTTCTAGCTAAACATCTAATTTCTCCTTAAAAAAATATTTATATATTATATATATATGTATATATATACACACACACACATATACATACTATACACACAAATATACATACACAAGAATTCTGCCCACTTAAAAAAAATTAATATACGTTCTGTATTACCAACAGATAGCTAGATAGGTATGTGAAACTTGTGCCTTTTAAGCAAATACATTAACATTGTTTTTTATACTTCTGTATCTTTAATATGCGTGAAAACATTACATATTAAATACAGTCGGTGTGTAATCTATACAATTGTTGTGCAAAGTCTATATGAAAGTCTCATAGTGGCAGAAATGGTCAGATTTTCCAATTATCATGTATTTTTCACTTTAACACTGACGGTCAAGTTATCTAAAATATTGAGTAAATACTGACTTGTTTGGGGGGTTTTCATCTCTCTATTTGTCTTTGTGAAGGAGGACTTTTAAAGAGATTTTTTTTCTGTATTTTACATTGATACAGTACAATGCCAGGTGAAAAAAGAGCCTTAATAAAGCATGCATCACCCATACCCCTGTATGAGACCCCCACGTAAGGGGCCACTTGCATAAGGCACCATTATTAAGATCTACAGTGCATTAACAGCTAGAAAACCAGAAATTAGTCCTCAAGGCATAAATAAGAGAAACGTAGCTGCATGAGAAAACACTTTCTAAGTTTTAGTGGTTTTATCCACCCAACTGAGAAAAATTTTAGGTTCTTAGTCTAACGTAACATTAGACCAGGAGTTCCCAGCCCTCGAATTCTTGACACCCAGAGTGTGTCCAATGTCTCGAAGGGCATCACTAAGTTCTCCAAAAAGGTCATCAAATTCAAAGTCATTTAAAAAATAATCCTATGTTGCACACCACCTTTCTGGAAGGGGAGTGTTACAAAATCGAAGGGGAGAGAAATTGTGTATTGCCAGGCCCAGATGGCTAGGGATCATTGATGTCATCAAATTGTATCTTAGCTGCTCAATAACTGGAATCAAAATTGTAGTTCTGATTTAAAAATGGAAAAGCAGAAAGTTCCCTAGACCATGCATTACTTTTGTCTTATAAGGAAAGGTTACCATTGTGTTATATTTGTAAATACACAGCTTATACAACGGGTAACAAATGAGCTGTTGTAGCCAGTAGAACAAGCTACTTGACACATTGCACGTTTCATAGCTGCACCAGACGCCAAGGTTCCTCTCACACAGGAGGGCTCCCCCTCCCACACCCACTCGCCAGGAAGGGTTCTGACCACTCACACACTCCCACCCTCCATGTTTTCCCTTCTTTTTTTTTTTTTTTTTTTCCTTTCCCTAAGGCGCAGACACCCCCCCCCAGGAAATGATTGGCGGTCCTCTCATCTCATGGTTTACCCATCACACACAAAACATTCAAACGACATTTTTTTCTCTCTCTTGCAGTCTTGCCACTGCACAGGAAAGACTCTGCCTCATCACACAGTCCTAATAGATCCTCCACATACAGTCAACCCAACCATTAACATTCTCAGTGCACATGCTCACGGCAAAGGCTTAGGGACCACTCAGAAGTTAGGTACCAGTGGCGAGTCCAGGCCACCCAAACACCACACACCACAGGCGCTCTGCCGCTTCTGACATGACTGTTTTCGCCCTCGAAAGACCTTCCAAGGAGAGGTCCTGGAGGCAACTGGGTGGGGTGCAAAATGGCATGCTTTGGCTGGAACACGCACCCTCCTCCCATGGCCGTCTCTCAGCCTGGAAGCCGTTTTAGTCGCAGGATTCACACTCTGCTCCCTCAGAGGTGCCTCTTCATGTGCAGGGCCAGGTGGTCGGACCTGGAGAAACACCTGCAGAGCCAATCAGCATCAGAGAGGTTAGATCTCCAGCCTTTGCTGGGTTACACACCTCCCACCCTGACCGCCACCACTCAGCCCTTCTCAAAAAGAAGCTGGCAATCCACTGAATCATCACAATTCATTTCCAGGGGCAGGAAATTCCAACTGATACGAATATAAATTAAGGTCTTCATTCAATTCTTTGGAGCATCTGACCTGACCTTACTGCCCAGTCTTCAAATTCAAAAACCACTGAAGGCCTAGCTTCAGAAAGTAGGAATGAAATCACTCTCGTTTTATACACACGACACAGGGCATCCTAACTTGGACAACTGGCATATTAGAGACAGTTTTTTAAAGGCCTAGGCTAAAAAAAAGACCAATACAGGATAGGAAAACATCTGCCTCCATTCAGGTGTACTGTATGCCTACTCCATTACGGGGATGACATTCCCAAACCCAGAGCTTCAAGCACGTACCTGTCACAGTGAGAACATTTAAAAGGCTTGGCACCAGTGTGCTTTCTGAAGTGTCTGGTTAACTCATCGCTTCTTGCAAAACGCCACTCACACCCTTCCCATGAGCATCTGTAAGGCTTTTCTCCTGGGAAGAGAGCACAGGACAAGCATGCCATGATTGCACTGACCAGTGAGGGAAGGGGCCCTGCTACAACAGCACATGGTGAAAGTCAACTCATTAGCAAGCTCCAGGTCTGGTGGCCTCAGGAAGTCCTAACACACCTCAATTAGGAACAGCAGCTGGCGCTCAGAAGATAACACCCAGGAGCTCTTTCCTGACCTAGCCTCAGGCCTCCAAGTGCTGTGGAAGGGACCCAGAGCCCACATGACCGTATTCAGTTAACATGTAAGAAAGACGATTACTCAGACTGGAGAAATACTTCAGAGGTGATGTGTCAGCCCACTGGACCCACAGCCTCTGAGAGGGCAGGGTTTTATTGCTTTCTCCATGGAAACGGTTTCTCCCAAGTACTTATTTTGCTCCTTACTCACTTCCCTGTGGAATGAGCTTTGTTGTTTCCTCCGAGAAACTGCATTTCTCTAGAGCTGAAGTCATGAGTTTCTGGGAAACCCCATCCAGGGCCTTCAAAGAACTTTCTAAATGGCAATGAAATAACCAAGTCCATTTTGTTCCTTGGTCAGGTTATACATATGAATTCACTGAAAGTGCTATCCGAGGTTATTAAACACTTTGCCAAAACCAGTCCTAGAGAATGCTGTTGGGATCCCACTCTGCCATGAGCATTTTGGGGACCCTGACTGAGGGCTCAGCCATCTCCTCTCATTATTGGTAAGATAAGAACTTGAGTGACTTGATCTCTAAGATCCTTTCCAGCTTTAAAATTTCTGTGACTCATCACCAATTACTACAGACTATAATGGTAATTTAAAATGGAACTTTCATCTAGGTTGTGGTATTTCATTAAAAAGTTTTTTTATTTATTTATGGTTTTTAAAAATTTGTATCAGAAAACAAAAGGAGCATGATCCACAGAGAAATCCCCAGTGAGCACCCACTGATCAAAACTGCTACATATGGAGTTTTTGGTCAAGCTCAATCCTCATGCCATCAGTACCAGCATGCTCCATGCTGCCCAGCCACCCTCTCCCCTGAACCTCGAATTTCATTTCAAAAAAATCAGAGGCAACTCCATGTAACATTATCACAATGAGTCCTGATAACTGGGAGGGTTGGAGTGGGTAGGGGGTTGGGTGGAGATGGAGAACGTGATTTACCTCTTGTCTGTTTACTCTGAAAGTGTCAACCATTCATCGGGCACATGTCCAGTCTTTCACCTCCTACTCTGTCTTCCCCAGAGACCCAACTCTTTGGGGAAAGAGTGAGGTGAGGTTGTGTCTGCTCTGACAGCCTTCTGCGGAGCCCGGCCCCCTCCCAGGGCTGGTGCAATTCAGTGGCGCCCACCAGCGGCCCACCTCCCAGGTCGCAGGAGGGACTGACCTGTGTGAGTGCGCTGATGTGCTTTCAAGTGGGAGCTTTTGGTGTAAACTTTTCTGCAGCCGTTAAAGTGGCATCTATGCACCCTCCTCCGGCCATCTGGGGAGGCGTCCCCGCTGCCCTTGTCACCCGGCTTCCCCGAAGTCCCACTGCGTATCTTCCCTGGAGGGTGCGGCTCACCAGGTGCACAGCCCCACAAGTGAGAAGGGTCTCTGCTCAGTTCTGGAGAAGAAGGGGGTGTGGAGGTGACTGAGGAGCTCAGATTCCCCGAATTGACCAGCACTTCGCCGATGGGGTCAGAGGTAAACTTGGAAGTGGGTGAGAGTTCCTCAGAGCTGTCGGATGACTCACTGCTCACATCCGAGTTCAAGCTGTTGGTCTCCAGGCTGTAGCCAAAGCTGGGGCTGCTGAGGGCATCCTCTGGGGGACTGGAGGAAACCTTCACTTCCGGGTCTTCCTTTTTCTCCCGAGCTAGAATAATTTTGGTCCACAGATCTTCCTGGCTGTCGAATTTGATTTCGGAGGCTGACACATAGCAGGGTTCACTCTGGAGGTAACGTTCCAACTCCAGGCAGGTCTGTGTGAAAGGAACCACAAGAAGGCACGTGATTATGACAACTGAAAACGGAACTGAAAGCATATTTCCAAAAACATGCAGGGATGAAGGGCAAACAGACTGTGGCCATGTCACTATAAGAACCATGTCTTTAGGAGAGCAAGAGGAAAGCTGTTTCTAGAAATGGGGATGGATTCAGAAGAAATACCATGTTGGACCAAAGGCCACAGTGACTGATGGTCACTAAGCCAGTTTTTGTTATAGTTACCAGTGTTGACATTTCTAATGAGTTTCTGTAAACCACACAAAGAAAACCAGCCTCAGACACACACCCCCGACAGGTTTAGCCAGATTATCTGACAGTCTCGAGAACCATGTGCAATTAAGAGAAGCCCCAGCCATCCTCCTTTCTCAAGCACAAGACAAAAAGGCTGCACCACACGCAATGCAATGTGTTCTGACATTGCATGTCTCTCCCTTTGCAGACACAGCTGACAGCACAGGGCCACACTCAGTGAGCAGACGCAGCAAGCTGATGGTCTATATTCAAGGACATCAATGGAGCTGCACAGAAACCACCCATTTCTAGCTTAGCCCAGACCTAGTAGGCTTTCAAAGAATGCCATTCCCAAGTGCAGGGTCATGGGCGCACACAACTTTAATGACTTCCACAGTGGTCAGAGAAAAACAAGAGCTTCAACAACAGAGTGGAGAAATCATTCCAGAATGGCCATCTGCTATTGTAAAGGATGCAGGAGGGGAAATTCCTCCGGGTCCTGCTGGGAGTGCCACAATGGACAAGAACTTTATCTACTGGCCAAGAGTACAACTGTATGAGTCATCACTCTATTTCTTTCACGCAATGCCAGAGGAGACTTCCTTTTGAAATTCTGACAAGCAGCCAAAAAAGAACTCAGTTCAGATATACATGCAGTGTGTCATGGACAGAGTGCCCCCTCCCCAAACCCACAACCAACCTTTCAAGAAGCTACAACTGCCGAGAGACCAGCATCCCCTCTCCCCACCATCTCAAACTTTCTAGCCACTGGAAAAGAAAAACGGTAGGAAACATTTTAGGATTAAATTATATCTGCTCTTCTCTTCACTAGGTTCAGTTGCCTGGATGGCCATATATGGTTGTCTATACGACCGCAATTTTACAGATTTAAATTTCTACAGCCCACTCTGCTCTTTTTAGCAAATCATGGTCAGGACTAGCTAAGCTACCCAAAGAGCTCATGCTTGCTTTCTTAGCAACGTGCCTGCTATCACAATATAAGCACAAACCCTTCTCCCTCCCCACAGAATCCTCACAGAGCAAGCATGAGCAAGCAAAGGGGGAAAAACAACCATTGTTTTCTCTTTACCCCTAAAATTGTATGTCTGGGTTACAACACACACCAGAGTGTTCTGAGGAGAAACGGCTAGATATTTTATGGATGTTTCAAAGAAAAAACAAAAGCACATTTATTGAGATCTTGTTAAACTTTATCATCTGGCTAATTTAAAATCTCCATTATGCTGATGAGCACTGGGGACCAGAAGAAAGCTCTCCGAGTTTAAAAGCCTCTGAAGGGAAGGAGAGCTCAGCCTGGCTTGTGGCCCAAATCCCAAATGCCCGAAGGAAACTACTTAGATCAATTTCAATCACGTCCTAGGGAGCAGCTTCTTAAGGAGGAAAAGGGGGGAGGGGAGAGGAAGGCAGGACAGGACTGAGAACAATTAAGCAGGCATTTGAAGGTTGCCACACATTGCATTTCATCCCTCTCAAAAGCTTTCCAAGCTTTGAAATCCACAGAATATATTTGTACTTTATGACAAAAGCCAACAGTCTAGCAGGGCAGAAAGACAGCCCCTTCTCTCTTAAAAATAAAAACAATGTGACAAGTGTCAAAATCTCTCTCCCTTCCGGCAATCCTAACAAATTAGAAGAGGGAAAAAAATTAAGTTTCAAAATTGTCTAATACCAAAAATTCCAGTTTCCCTAGAAAAATGCCGGAAACCGAGGCTCTTCTTCCCAAACTCAGACCTGAAGGGCTCATTGTCATATGACTGATAAGTCACTGATTGTGCAAACACTGTAGGTTTTTTGTTGTTGTTGTTGTTGTTTTTGGTTAACAAAAGCAGGTAAGAAAAACAAAGCAGATGGAGGTAAATATAAAGACTTCCAAAAAAGCAACTGGAAATGGCCTGACAGAGAAAGGAAGCTGGTGGATGTTTTGCTGGTGAAATTTCTAATTAAAAACAACCAAACAACCAAACAAAAAAAACCCCTCTAAGTACAAAGACCAAAAAGGAAAACAAAAACAAATCTCAAAAAAAAAAAAAAATACCCTTGGCTTCCACGCAAGTTCAAATGACAAGTCCCAGCTGTGGAGTCTGGAGCTGGTACAAGCACCAAACTTCTGCCAAGGGCTCGGATCGCGAGCAGGCGGCGGAGCTGGGTCTGCCCTCCGGTTCAGAAGCCCCAGAAATGGGCAAAAACGCTGGGAGCGACGAAGCGCTGCTGCGCCCCACGCAAATGACAACTCCGCTCCACGCTGGAAAAAAAGCCCTTTTAAAGTGCCTCCCGCACCGGAGGCAACAGGAGTACGTTTTAAGACTAATTATTTTAATTTAAAATTTTTTTACCCAAACCATAAAAAAAAAAAAGAAAGAAAAAGCAATGCACCTCCAACCACACACCGTCCTGTCCTGTGTGCATGCACTCCCTCCGCGGCGCACCGGGGCACCTGGCACACAATTCCTATTTACCTGTTGCCAATATTCCTCCAGGGAGGGCAGCGCCGAGAAGTACCCGGTCTCGTGCACAATCTGGAGTTCCTGGAAGATGCTGCACATTGGGAGTACATCCATGTCGGTTTGGAAAAGACAGTCCCCGATGTTGTACCAACAGGGAGGTGTGCGGTCTGGAGTCGGGAGCGCAGCGGCCGTGCCTGCAGCGCGGGGAAAGTTTCATGCAAACTCAGTGCAATGAGGCGCCGCGGGTTCAGATCCTGCCGGAGTCCAGAGCCGCGCTCGCGAGCCCACACAATATTTGCAAACACCGGACTGACTGCAAACGTAACCCCTGCAAAACTTCCCTATTCAAACCTCCGCTGCCAGCTCCCCCTCCTCCTCGCCTAGCTCCCCCTACTCCCTCCCCCCACGTGACTCGTCCGGCCCGCCCCGCGCACCGCCCAATCACGCCGCGCCCGGCCCGGGGGCTGCGCGCCGATGATGTCAGCTGCAGCCAATGGCGGGCTCCGGCTCAGCGCGGCCCCGCCTGGCGTGACCGAGCCTCTCCATCACGACCCTCGCCATTGGTCAAATCGAACTTCGGGCATCTCTGATTGGAAGGTAGCCTCCCAGGCTATTTTTAGCAGGGTATTTAAGGCGCGGGCCGCCGCACGCCGGTGGAGTCGGCGCTGGGAGGTGTGTTGCGCAGCGGCTCATTGCGCTGGTGGCCGGGCCGAGGGAGCTGGTCCTGTTGTCCCTGTCCAGTCAGCCCCTGCCACCCCGGCCGCTTAACGGTCACCCAGGCCCTCGTCACTCAGGGCTGGTCCGTGTCAGCCGGCTGGTCACTCGGTCCCCGTCCCCGTCCCCTGCCTCACGCCGAGCAGCTCGGAGTGCCGCGGTCGGACTGAGGGGAGCCCGGCAGGTCCCAGTCACTGGCTCGTCCCTGCCCCCCCTCGTCCCGGTGTTCCCCGTCCACCCTCCTCCAACCTCGGGGCAACTCGGCTTTCCTCCGTCCCCCCTTCTGCTCCATCTTCTCTATCTGCCCCTCTGTCACTCCTCCTCCGACCTCGGGGCGCCCTGCCCCCCGTCTCCCCGCCAACCCCGTCTGCCCCCTTCCGTCCTTCACTGTGCACTTCGGTCTTTCCCTGTCCCCCTCGGTCCTCAGGCCGCAGGCTGTGACTCGGGAGGCGGGGGGCAGCCTCCGCGCCGGCAGGGAGGGTCCTGGCCGAGAGTCGCTGGGGTACTCTGTGAGTCCCCGAGCCGTCCTTCAGCCTCCCTGACAGGCAGGGACACCCCGGTGCGCCCGGGCACCCGCCCCCGCGCGTCTGCTGGCTCCTGAGGGCTTTGCTCCAGGATCCAGCGTAGGTTCTACACTGACTCTGTGGGAACAGATTCTGCCTTTAAGATGAGACTCCCTGTAACTGGTTCTCAGTAGGGTCGGCAACTGCAGTAGCATCTGCACCAGCTGCGTACTTGTCAGAAATGTAATTTCCAGGGCCCCCAAACCTACAGAATCAGAAGATGGGGGCTGGGGGGCTGTCCCAGACATTGTGTTTGAACAGACCCCCCCGCCCGCCAAGTGAATCTGTTGCCTGCTGAAGTTTGCGAACCCGGGATCTATAACTTAAAATGTCTTTTTACTTGTTGTTACCTGCCAAGCAACAGCCCTTGTTCTGTGTGGAGTCTACTTCTAATTGAGAGAAATCTGTGTTGTAGAGCTGGGATTTCAACCCTCACCAAGGTTAACAACTAGGCCTTTCCCCTCTGAATATGTAAACAGTTTAAATTAGGTTGAAGCTGACATTCAGTGTATGTGTGTGTTTTTCTATAAATTGTCTCCTAAAATAAAATGTTCAATTTCAAAAAAAAAACAAAAGCCAAGACCACAAAGAATGCACGTTTTAAATTCAGAATGGAAAACTGAATTATAGCTATTGCTTTCATTTTTTATCTCAAAATAGAGTTTAATGAACAGCCCTTTAAATAAAGTTTTATTGTTTTTGTTTTTTTAACGGAGTATGTCGAAGAATTTTGAAAGGATTTTGTATGTTAGATTTTAGCAGACTAGCACAGAGAAGAATATACCAGTATTGGGACCTGTAAGAGTCTAGGCAGGGACCTTTGTGAATCAAAAGTTAGGAATGTACCTATCATATAGAGTCTATGAAGATAATCTAAAATGAATGGATGAAAATGATCATTGGCCTGTGTTCATTTTATTTTACACAGAAAAAAAGAGCACGACTGGGCCTCCATAGGTGAGACGTGCACTTGGAGTCTATTTCCAGGAACAGAAATGGTTTGGTCTTGAACCATCCAAAGGTTGAGCCAACCCTGGTGACCAACAGCTGATGATATTTGGCATATGGTTTCAAGAGTGTTGTTACAAAACAGGGTTTTCTCAGTTATTAGCAACAGATACCAAAGGAAACAAAAATCCAGTGTCTATGCAAGTGAAGGCCAGCAGCCTGGACCTTTTGGAGGAGAGTTAAGTGAAAGGGGAGGATGTTCCCTAAGTCAAGACACCATGATGGCTCTCAGAGCAATGCATGTTGGCATCAATGTTAGATTATCCTTACTTATCTTTTGGATCATTAATTATTCATTGTTTTAATCATTTTCTTTATCTACATTCCTTTAGAATGTAAATTTGGTCTTGTCTCTTACATGCACTGACTTTAGAAGATTTTATAGTTTTTTAAAAATAGTGAACCTAGCCCTGGCCAGGATTGGCTCAGCAGTTAGAGCATCTGCCCACGGACCAAAGAGTCACAGGTTCGATTCCCGTCAAGGGCACATACCTCGGTTGCGGTTCGTCCCGGCCCTGGTCGTGGTCATGCGGGAGGCAGTCAGTCCCTGTGTCTCTTTCACATCGATATTTCTCTCTCTTTCTCCCTCCCTCCCACTCTATCTGAGATATATGGAAAAATATCCGGTGAGGATTAAAAACAAAACAAAAAACAAACAAACAAAAAATAAAATAGGGAACCTAGTACAAACTTCCAGTTGTAAGAGGGCTGTAGCTAACCCTGCTATTCAATAAATAGGAAAGTTATTAAGAGAGTAAATCCTGAGAGTTCTCATTATGAGGAAAATTTATCTTTTTTTCTTTTTATTGTTATCTATATGAGAGAATTAATGTTAGCTGAACCTATTTTGTTAATCATTTCACAATATATGTAAATCAAGCCACCACGCAGCATGCCTTAAAGTTACACAGAGATCATTTCTCAATAAAACTGGGGGAAAAAAAAATAGTGAGCCTCATTGAATATAATATAGATATACACAAAATGCTAATTTTCAGAAAAAATAAAAAGATGTAAGAACAAGTTTGTACAATATGCTGAATTTCAAAGAGAATGAATTCTATGACTTCCTGCTGCACCCATTAGTCATTCAATGAGTATTATTTATACTGTGACTGGCCAGGTATTTTGGGATTCATATATTCACAGACTAGGTGAAAGTCCCAGTGGTGGGGAGGTAAAAGAGGTCTTAAAACAAGGGCAATGGCCACTCTTGGTGTGTGTCACTATTTGGTGGGGATACAGTATCAGCTTCCTATGTGAAAAAAATATGCTGGATTCTGTACAATAGTAGGCAACCAAGACAAATCACAGAAGGAGAGAGAGCCATTCAGAGGGAGAAGTGTGGCCTGGTATAAAAAGATAGATTTGACACTCTAGTTATCGGCACTACCTGTGTGACCTTGGTCACGTCCTTTCAGTAGGAGATAAAAATGTCTATTACAGTTTGGTGGAATTGAAATAGATGATACATTAAAATCCCTGGTTCATGGCAAACAGTAGTCATTCAGTAGGTTGAAGGCAGTATTCACTTATTCAATACTCATCCATCTCTAATCTAAGCATGCTGTTATTTTATTCTTTTTTTTTTTTTTAATAGATGAGTGAACACAGACAGCAAAATAAAATCACCTTTGCAGGTCATATAACCAATCAGAGACCAAATTGGGTTCACAGTCAGGTCCAATAACCAAAAGAGCCTCTGTCCTACCCCACACTGAAGAGTCTTGTTCTCCCCCCTTTTCATTCCCCCAGTGGTAGAGAGAAAATAGTACATTTCAGTTGGTGAGCATGACTTTTGTTCTCCTCTCATCTTCATCTACTCATTTCTTGCCACCCACCCATACCACCATCTTCGGAAGGTCAGGACCCTTTCATCGTGACTGCCCCAGGCTCCCTTCACATCCCTGGATGATGGAGGTGTCTGACACCCTTGCAACCTTGTGTCATTCCCTCATGTCCCCATACCCACCTCCATTTTTTTTCCTTTTCTCATACTTCCAGTTACATTTACTTATTTTATATTACTAAGCTCCCTTTGCCACATTTAGAAAAAATAATAATCTATTGTTTAAAATAAACTTGGCATTTTCAACCTAAGTTTCAACTTAATTTAAAGGTTTATGGAATGGCATGTTGGTTTTGAGAACTTTTAATTTTCCTATTCTTCCAGATAATTCAAGAGGGGCTCTTAAGAGGAGTCTCATGAACCTGCTCTAAGGAGTCTCATGAACCTACTGAACATTCCAGTAATGCCTCCAATGACATTGGGGTGCTCCCATTGGGCAAGAAGCCACTTTGTTCTGTTTTGTTTTTGGTGGCACTACCAAAACATTAGTTACCATATGACAATATAGGCCAGATTCACTCTTCATAATAACCATTAGTGCTGAGAACAGCCAATAAGGAAAGTTCTCTACTGATAGTTTTAATAGTTGTTCAACTTAATTTGTTTCTCCTGGGACCATCTGGGCACTCTTTAAAATTCAGTCATGAGGGTTTGAAAAGTAGACTGTTCTTATGAAACCTTTTGTAAGTTAAAATAACGTAAAGTACAGAAACAATTACGTTAGGACACATCTTGCTAAGGGATGCACACAATAAGTCAAGATAAAGCACAGATGCTCACAGACACAACTCGAAGCTCTAGGGCTTGAGGCTGAGATATACTGAGTGTGGTTCCCAGGGAAGGAGCTCAGGGGGGCCACTCTCGCTGCTCTGGGTGTGCGCTGCCTCTGTAATAGCACTGCTTACTGCAAAACAACACTATTTTTGCTTTTCACCTTTTTTTGTGTGTAAAAGCAAAAATCTTCTTTCAGTTAGCAAAAATAGGGAGTGATGTAGGTCTTTTGTAAAAGTGATGCGGCCTCACGCGAACTCTCAAAAAGTGTGGGATTACCTGTATGTGTGGCTGACCGAGAACTTCAGCCCCATCTCACACCGCATACAAAAATTAGAGACACATTTATAAAGTAAGTGAAAAGCTAAACTATAAAGCCTTCAGAAGAAAATGTAGAACATCACCATGACTTGGAGATAGTCAAACGTTTCTTGGACAGAACACAAAAAGCAATACCTTAAAGAAAAAATGTTTCTCATGAGTAAATTAGACTTCATCAAAATTTAAACTCTAGCCCTGGCCAGTTTGGCTCAGTGGTTAGAGCGTTGGCCCGTGGACCAGAGAGTCCTGGGTTTGGTTCCTGCTAAGGGCAGGTACCTCAGTTGCAGTTTGTCCCCGGCCCTGGTTAGGGTTGTGTGGGTGGCAGCCACTTGATGTGTCTCTTTCACATTGATGTTTCTCTCTCTCTCTTCCTCCCTCTCTCCCTCCTGCTCTGTCTGAAGATAAAAATGCAAAAATGTCCTCAGGTGAGGATAAAAAATAAAATAAACTCTATTAAAAGACACCACAAAGAAAATAAAAAGGCAAGTGACAGACTGAAACATAAATGTATTTCTTAAAACATATATGTAGTATTGAACAGGTACCCAGGGAATATAAATGACATATACAAGTCAATAATAAAAATATATTTTTTAAAAACATTAAAAAATTAGAAAAAAATGTTTGAACAGATAATTTATAAAAAATATATATATAAATGACTAGTAAGCATATGAAAATGTGTTCAACATTATTCGTCATCAGGGAAATTTGAAACAAAACCCACTATTGGTGGGGGTGTAGAGCTATAACCACTTTTGAAAAAGTTCTGGCTGTTTTTAATAAAACAAAACATATAACTATTCTGTGACTCAGCTCTTTCATTATCCAGGCATTTAACCAAAAGCAATGAAAGAATATGTTCACAAAGAGATTTATACAAGATCATTTATAGCAGTTTATTCATAACAGTCAAAAACTGGTCACCGCCCAGGTGTCTATCACCAGATGTGCTATCCTCATTTAATGTGATGCTGTTCATCAGCAATAGAACAAATTACTATATATGGAGCAACATGAATGTGTCAGAAACATAGGCTGAGTGAAAGAAGCCCTGCACACAAAGATACCTACTGTAAGTCAGATTACATTAAGCTCTAGAACAGGCAACACTGATTTGGGTTGCCTCTGGTGGGAAGGGGTGAAAATTGACTGGATAGGGCCTAAGGGAACTCTCCTGGTGATAGGTGGTGGTGGATGATGGTGATGAGTGACGGGTGATTGGTGATGCTGATGGTGATAGGTGATTGGCAATGGGTGATTGATGATGATGATGATGGGTAATTAATTATGGTGATAGGTGATTGGTAATGGTGGTGGGTGATGGTGATGAGTGATGCTCAATCCAGAAATCCAGAGGGTCCTATGTCCTTCCTATCTCATTTCTATGAAAGATTCGCATTTTCAGATGAGTCAGAAATCTGTGAATTCTATTCTGCTTATGCAAAAACGTCCCAAGTGTTCAGAGAAAAGCCTGTTTTGTTTTTGAGTGCTTGCTCTTTGCTAGAAATAATTCTCTCTTCAGGAAACCCCAGTTATCAAGATTAACTGTGCTACACAGCTCATATTCTAGTTGGGGGATAAGCAGGCATCAAATAATATCTCAGGTGATGACAGATACCATGCAGGGTGATGGGAAAAGACGCAATGGGCAGGGGGGTTAGGGAGTGCTATCTTAGGATGGTTCTGGAAGACTTCTTGGATGAAGCACCTCTGTGCAGAGAGAGGATTAGGTGAGGATACAGTGAAGACATGGTGATATCGAGCAGGAAGTACACTCAGACTGTAACTATCAAGTGACAATAGTTCTGCTTCCACCACAACTATAAAATATATTTAAGGGTTTCATATCCCTTTAGGTAATTCCTTATGTATAAATTGCATTTCTTATTATTAGATAACATTTGTGTTTAGGCGATCTCAAGTATAAACTTCTAGGAGATCACAATGACCTGACTTCTTGGAAGAAATAAGTACTTTAAAACTTATAGTAAGTGTATACATGGAAAATCTGTTTGCACATGTTGCAAGAACATTTGAATTCTGTGTTGAAAACCTGGTCAGCTGCTGCCCAGAGAGGACAAGACACTTCAGATCCCTCAGTTCACCCATATGTTATGTGTCTGTAGTGTTTTACTGTATTGTTGATCTGATAAAGAACCCACAATACCCCATGCACACGGGGCTCTTCTGGAAGAACCAGAATCCCGAATGTTGTATCTCCTTCCTGAAAGTTCTCCCAGATCAATTTCTTGTGAGGCCAAAGCTCCTGAGAGTTGAGGGACATGCAGGTAAGATCTCAGGTAATGATACACTGAATGATACAGTGCACTGAAACATGAGCTGGCTTCTGGGTAAAAAGTATTTTCTCAGGCCATTGGCATGAATGGACGATTTGCACAATTGTGTACCTGAAGGGCCTTCTTTTTTTTTTGGTCATTAAAAAAAAATCTTTATTGTTGAAAGTAATATAGATGTTCCCCCCTTTCCCCCCATTGACCCCCTCCTCCTTGCTTCTTTTCTGTTTTAGTAAGTGAGCCTCTCCTCTCTCAAGGTCGCTGACATGAACAAGGTAACCTTTCGGCTCTGGCACGGCATCTCACGCAGCCCTGCAGCCTGAGGGTCCACAAGGTCTTTCCCAATCCACAGGCAACATTCGGCCTCCAAGGACGAGACTGATCGGGAGGCGCTTCACACTTCCAGGAGTCCTTAGGGGAGAACTCTGGGAAGGAGCTCTGGGAAGTGTCTCCTGAGATGAGAGATTTAGATGTCAGTTCTCAGAAATGGAATTTTTGTTGTTGTTGTTAATCCTCACCCGAGGATATTTTTCTATTGATCTTTTAGATAGAGTGGAAGGGAGAGAGAAAGAGAGAGAGAGAGAGAGAAACATCGATGTGAGAGAGGCACATCGATTGGTTGCCTCCTGCAGGACCCCAACTGGGGCCAGGGATCGAACCAAAAACTGAGGTACACACCCTTGACCGAGAATCGAACCCGAGACCCTTTGGTCCTTGGGCCAATGCTCTAATCGCTGAGCCAAACCAATCAGGGCCAGAAATGGAATTTTAACAGCAAAAGGCTTAGTGATTTCTAACGTGCCCTGTTTATCATTATAGAACTTGGAAGCTGGCCTTGGTGATCTGGGGTCAATAATAATAATAATATGTTCGTCTCTCCATGGAGTTTAAACACAGGGCACAACTTGTGCCATGAGTTAAGCTCACTCAGAGCCATAGAAGTGGGTCCTGGGTTGAACCCCATTTCTGACATCAAACCAGCTGTTTGACTGCAGACACATTTCTCAGCTCTTCAGAATTTAGTTGCAAACATGCTTCCTTTACAGGAGTCCTCGGGCATTCGATGAGTCTCTTAGTGCATAAAAGAAGCTCTACTCATTATAAATGCGACTTTTTTGAAGGCATTGTGACAGATTCAGCCTTACCTCCCAGCAAGAAGCTGTAGATATAGAAAGTGGGGTAACCAGCGACTGCAGAAGCTTGCCCCTCTCCTTTTGGTGCCCAGTGGCAGCTGCAGCTATGAGTCAGACAGCATGGGAATTCTTGGAGGAAAACTGCTTGCTTTTTTCCCCCCCCTCTTCATTTCCTTCTCTTCTTGGTTACTGAGACCTTTGATCACATACTGCCCTTTAAATAGCCTCAGACCCTTCTTGGTCCTTGGTGGTGGGCATGTGGCAGGGCTGTGCTGGTGGCAGCTCCATGCAGCTCGTCCTTGTGACCCTGGTCCAAATGCACTATCTTCTTTGATTCTTTGTTTGCTTGGTTTTGTTTCCCCTACGAAAAGTATTGGTGAGGAGTAAGAACACACACAGATACATGCAGATACTCACAGACACTTGCACAGAGATACACACATTTACAGAGATGTATGGACACCCACAAGGGTTTCCTGCTAGATTGTGGCCAATTAATGGGCTGTTAGAGTTTGTAGCTGACTTCATGCAAATTACAGCCTGAAAATAAGTATCTTTGACTTACTTTAGAATAAAGTGTACTATTATTGTGATAAACAGATTAATAAAAACATGCCCGGTTTCTGGAGTGTTTAAATGATTAATTTTAGGCACTGAATAGGTAGCACGTATTTGGCTAGAATTACCTATCCTCAGATGCCATGCAATTGAAAGAAAATCCTCTGGGTGATGAGCTATTTATAACACTATTTTAAAAAATTGTCTTGTGGAAATGCAATGTCTCATGTCTCGTTAGGAGTTAAATCCTGGAACTTCCTGGCAAAAAAAAAATTGGTACTTGAAAATAACATGTTGTCAGGGTAGCGTGAAAATGTTAAGATGGGACTGTCTCTGTATGAAGTGAGCAGACGACTACAATGACTTGAACTTCTGTGGTGAGAAATCGTGTTGCTCTCCTGGGCCCAGAAGCCTTTACAGATGTCAGAGCAATGAGATGTTTTCTTCATGCTTTAAGGTAAAATATTACATGCCAGAGCGCAAAAAAACCACGTTACTCTAAAGAACAAATTGACGGAGTCTGTCATTTCGGGGAACTAAAATTATCAAGGACTTTTCATGTCGTGAGGAAAATAATGGAGAAGAAATGTCAGACGCTGTGGGTTTTCTGAATAGGTTTTTAGCTCATATGCACCACAAGCCATTTTTTAGGAAAGTCGATTTTTCACACATTTACAGAAATCATTTTTTTCCAGATCTGCAATGAAGGCTTAAAAACCACATGCTTTTTTGAAACTGTCAGTCTAGGATAATGTCTAGGGTATCTTGTTTTTATATACCTAAATGAGATCTATGCAGTGTGGAAAAAGCAGATAACTGGCATTACAGACTAGTAAAGAAAATAAAAAAATAAAAAGGAACTTTCTTTAAGCATCTCCCTCCCTCCAGACAAAGTGAAAATGACGGATAGTATTGTGCTGTTATCAACATAGTTGCATGCAGCAAATATGTGAATGACTTCAGAGATAATGAAACGTTAAGTTTTTTGTTCACTATTTAAAAATATAAAACCAGCAATTACAGATGGAAACTATTCATTCTGAGATTTAAGGAGGGAAAAGCAGAAAAAATGGCCTTTTAACTTCTGAGCACGCTGTAGATAACGGAGCCAGTGCATTCCTGATTCTCCCACAAAGGGAGCTGGCGAATCTTCAAGAGAAAGGGATGGGCAGGAACAGTGTGCTAAGGTTCTGGTTATGGCTGTGCCTCAGACACGGCCTCCAGTTGGCCTCTGTCACCTGTGTATGAAGAGGTCCACAGACCATCTCGATGCACATGGTTGCAGGGCCCTGCTTTCCATCTCTCTGTAGTGTCCAATAGTGGGAGATGTTCCTAATACAATAAATGGTGCATCAGCTGGACATGTTTCTCACTAGGAAAGCCAGCGATTGACAAGAGATGTCACATGTCTAACTCCATACCCAGTGAAGCCTTCTTATTGAATCACTGAAAGGCTGGTGGGGGAACATGTGAACATTTAATGATAAAATTTAAATAATCTTTTTAAAATTTATTTTTTATTTTATTTTTGTTAATCCTCAAAAAGGATATTTTCCCTTTGATTTTTTAGATAGAATGGAAGAGAGGGAAGGGGAGAGAGAGAAACATCCATGTGAGAGAGAAACATCAATTGGTTGCCCCCCGCACGACCCTGACTGGAGCCAGGGATCAAACCTGTAACCCAGGCACATGCATTTGACCGGGAATCGAACCCAAGACCCTTCAGTCTGAGGCTGATGCTCTAACTGTGAAGGCAAACCGGCCACGGCTACAATTTATTTTTAAGCACATTTCAGTAGTGGAAGCATTGTTTTTGGATAGCCTATGAACTGTAATCAGTATCAGTATTTTATAGGCAAATGTCTTCAGTGGTATATATGGAAATGTGTTTAAATGTTGTAAGCAATTGTTCTGAAATACATTTTTATTATATTATCAATTTTCACTGTATAGATGAAAAGGTTTAATGGACAAAGATAAACTTCATCCCAGTCCTGGTCATAATGAACACAAATTCTGAAATTCATAAAATATAAAGTCAGTGCCTTTGAATGTCTTAAAAAGTTCCCCTAACCAGATGTAAGGTTTTACAACTGTACACCAAGTACGAATCCAAGCCCTTAAAAATATTAAGTGCATTTCCTTTCATTAAAAATACTTATCTGAAAAAAATACTTATCTGATTCTATCATACACTTGTGAAACCTATTTTGCAATATTTTAATTGTGATATATTAATTGAGGAAGTCTCCCTTAATTTCCTAGAAAACATTAACTAAAATTTCAAAGCTTTCATCTCTAGGTTACATTTTTCTCCAAAGAAAATGTGTTATTTAGAAAACAAACACTGTTGCCTTGTGATAGGTTATTTTTTTTCAAATGAGCCAACACAACGGAATAAAATATATGATCTGTCGTGGCTGAGTCACTTCCTGTTTCAATAACAAGAATGTCATCAGCTAAACTCTAACCAGCACAGTTTGTCACTGTGTGTGTGGCTTTATTTGTACATGTTGCCAGAACGTTCTTAGGGAAAATACACTCATCATTTTCATACCAAAAAAGAAACTTTCGGTGAGCGGTTTTGGCTGAGGCTGTTGCCTTGTTTATTATTAATGCCATAACTGAAGCTTCCCTAATGGAAGGGAGAATGCTTGCCTGGCACTGGAAAATAGGGCTGTAAGTTTGCCCAGGGAAATCATAATTTACTCCTGTCACTAAAGCTCTAACACAAATGTGCAGTGGCTTCCCAGAGATTGAGAGTTGTGCTCCAGCGGTGTGACAAATCAAAAGGCCTGAATGTTTGTCTGGCTTGGCTACTCAGTGACCATTTGATCTTGAACTTCTGTTTCTACATCTGTAAAATGCTGGTGTCGGACAGCACGGCCTCCAAACTTTCTTACAGTGACAAATGCTCTGGCTTTTGTCCTAGAATCATGAAACTGAGCTGGCATTCTTTGCAGGGTCAGTGCCTGATGCCCCCTGAATTTAGAACCCTCCTACCCCCACCGACATCTCACAGGGCAAAATTTAAATGACTCATCTGGGTGATTTTTTGCCACACCGCCTTCCGGGCAAGACAGCTATTGCCTGGGTGCTATCATTTTCGCAACTCGCTAAAACTCAGGAGCTGAAGGATTCCAGACAGTGCTGCTGGTCAGCTCAGCTGGGGGACATCATCCAGAGCTCTGAAGACATAGCTGGGGGTGGGGAGGAAGAGAATTTAAGCCTTTCCTCTGATCATTTCTGAAATCTTCTCTCAGGTTAGTGTGACTGGGGTCAGACTCTCAGTGCATTGAGACACATTTCAGGATTTTACCTGCAGGAAGGCACCCTAGTGACTCATTGGTGTGACATTCTCCTAGGAGTCAGAATGAAACATCATCATATCTGAGGGGAGAAGGACTTTCTGTGCTGTAAGGGAAGCTTAGACAACACCCGAGTTACGGTTTTGCCAGATTTTAAAATCTGGTACATTTGTGGAAGCACTTGGAAACTAACCATTTCTCTTTCAAGAGCCCCACCAAGAATTACATTATGAGTCTGTTGTAAAAATTCACCCAGTCTTACTGTAAAGGCACATGGGGCTATAACAATTAACATCTTATTTGCATTTGATAGTACTGTACACAACTGTCTAATCTGGTGATAGACGTCTATAATTGCTAAGTAAATATTTGCTCTCAGGTATAAAGAATGAATTAAATGGGCATGACCTTGCTTTCCTGTCGCTGATAGCCTAGGGTGGCCTTCACTGTGAGTGGTATGTATAGAGCTGAGTCAGGTAAAACTGGACCCATCAGCCTGTTGCCTCATGCCTGGCCCTGTGGGTCTATGGTTAGTGCCCATGTCCCTTATCACTACTGGCCTTCCACCCGGGATTCAGTCACATAAACACCATTTGAGAAGAGGCTGCTATGTAACTGCTAACTATATTAATATTCTTTTTTTCTGCTCAAACCTGAGGTTTCTAGGAAGGCATTATAGCTATTAGAAAATGTATTGTTCTCAGGAGATGGGCCCATGATTGGGTAATGTGCTCTGGATATGGGTTTGGATCTTGACATCCCCTGTGCCCTTCAAGAGTGACAAGCCAGAATAAATTATTAGCAACCATTCCTGTTGCTGTGATTATAAACCCTGCTGCTATTTTAGGGCCAGGATTGTTCAATCTGGGTTTCGTTTCCCTTCATCTATTTTGGCATTGCCTTACTCTACAGGGCAGGCTGTGTGTCACAGTCAGGGCCTTGTTGGTGATCTTTATCCAGGTTTACACAGTGAGATGCCACCCATGGATAACATAGAGGATGGGAGAACTTAAAGAACATTATCTTCCATTCAAAATTGTTTTTAAAATATGTTTTTAAACAAAAGAGATATCTTAGAACATTTTTAAATGTGTTTTTATATATAAAGTTCAAGGAAATCAGAATTGTTCAGTGACACGGATTTTTTGGTGGAAGAGAGGAATTATGACTAACATTATGAAGAACATACTACAGTGTTATATGTATAACTCTGTGTGTGTGTGTGTGTGTGTGTGTGTGAAATTCCTCATCTACTCATCTGTTTTCTCAATGGGATGCTTCTTAGAATACCAGGAAAGAATCTCTCCTTATACTCATTTGTCTGTCAATAATATGGGTCCCTAAGAACATTAGCATTTGATTGTATAATTATGAAGGAGTGGCACAGAGAACGTTGGCTGTGGGTATTTAATACACACTTAACAGCACAGATTAAACACCACACAATACACCTCATACTTACAAGGATCAGAGTATTTTGAGTTACTCATTCAACGTTATTCTGACTGCCAGGGGACCAGGCACCCAAGTAAGGATAGTGGCAGGCTGGTGGCTGTGGCCATTCTTGGTGGACTTGGCCAGAGTCTAGAGATGATTGGGCAATTAGCCTTGGCGCTGATGCAGGTAAGAGCTGAAGAGGTTTGTATCACTATCAAATCTGTCAGCTTCCCAAACATGGTCAACCGGACTTACAGGAAATACACTCACAGGTGAAACAACCTTTGGCACCCAGCTCCTAGCTTTCAGAGAACGCTGTGTTCCCGGTATAGGGAGTGGAAGTTGATGTCATCAAAAAGATATTGCCTTGCTTTGAAATCAGCAAGTGCGTTCAAAGTTCTCCAACAAAAACAAAAACCAAAATAAACAAAAACATTTATGTGGTTGCTGCTAAAGAATGCTACCTAGCCTTTATATGAACATTACAATCTTACTTTCACTTATAACTTTCCCAGAAGATAGTGAAAATCCAAAATTAGCTCGAGGCCAAAAGTGAAAAATTTCAACAGCCATTCTAAAGCAGTTGATGCATTTGGAACCATATATGGGTGAAAGTAACAATTTCAACAGGAAGCAAAAAAAAAGGAAAACTTTTTTGCACTCGACAGAAAAAAATGCTTCAACTTTCATCTGTGAAAAGAGCTCAAATTCCCAAGCCTTGCTGAATGAAACTCCTGGTAGCTTATAAACTTGCTTTTATAAAATGTATTTGAAATGCTTCACTAACTTTCAGGGCCGAATCAGGAAACATGGCTCCCACTATCATTTAACAGTTGGCTAGCATCACGCTTCTGTATGTGTTCTCCTTTTCATAACTAAAAACTAGTGAACATTTAATTGAATTTTGATGATAATCTTAATAGCATCATTCTACATTTACTTCTTAAAGCAATTTCATGTTTGCAAATTGCTTTTGCATTCCTATTAGCTAGTTACATAACTTACTTTGCTCCAAGAGGAAAATTAAATTTTTTACTAAGATAACATGTTTTTGCTTTTTCGGTATAAACACAAACATGTGAAGAAATGCATAGAAAATGACCTCATTGCAATGGAGACTCATCAGTGTTAGTTATTAAGGGTCTCTCTATAGTACTTCTATGGGACCACACACTGCCTTCCTCACAGATCTGGGGGCGGGCACTGAAATGAAGTTTTCAAATACGGTGTTTCCTGGCATGCTGTCAGTTGACTTCACTATGTAAAGTGAAGCAGACCCCTTGGCAGCCAGGTCAGGAGCTGGTTAGAGTCCAGAAGGGGTTCCAAATTTGGCATTTGAAGGGGCTTGCAGGGATTCTTAATATTTAATGATAATTTTGAAGGTCTCATCAATTTCAAAAGACCATTCCACTGTGGAAGAGCAGCCAAGAGAATCAACCTCAAACAAATGCCCTCTTTATGAGAAACTGAAGCTCTAGTAAAAAGAGAAAAAATGCTCGTGAACCAACAGCTACAGAGGCATACCCCAATCTACGTAAACTCAGAATTCAAAACTGTGCAACAAATGGCTGCATGAAAATTGTTATTATTATTAAGAAATAAAAATAATCTCTCTGAAGAGCTAATATGTTCAAGCTCAGCCTCCAGATGGCTATCAAGTGTGCAGGGGCTGGGGTGGGAAGTTCAGGTTACTGAAAGCATGGAGGCAACTGTGAGCCAGGATGCTACCCTGAGGATGAGATGTACATGCATTTCAGGGATAGATTATGAAATTTTAGGTGCAGAGTGGTGCTACCTCATTCAGCAGCCAGCTGTTGTCTCTTTGCCATCAATTTTGTCAAAACATTAAAAATTACCTATTTGGAGAAATCCATGCAGAAGAGAATGGGATGGACTTTAGGTAGTTAGGAGCATATTTCCTAACTAAGCTTAGCACCCTTTCCCTTGGAATATCCACTGACTTGCTTACATGAGGAAACCTTAAGTATTGGGAGCATCAGGAGGCCCATGGAAATCTTGGGAACTTTAATTTCCAACCAGTGCCCATACCCACTCCCTGAGCTTTGGTCAATGGAAATGCCTTAGGCCATCTTTCCCTATAGCTGCCTCCACTACCCAAACTGTTCTCTTGACTCATCTCTTTCTGCAGACATTTCCCCCCATTGTGGTGACTGTGCTTGCAGGATGGCGCTACCTCTAATGACCATGTTCCCTCCTGAGACCATTACACATTTCCTGCTGTAAATCGTGTCTTCTGTTTGGATTATCAAAGATGGTTGTATAGCAAATGACTAGTGGAGTCTAAGTCCTGGTTAAAAGAGTATAATTTGCAGAGCACAAACTTCCTTGATTTGAAAAAAAAGAAAAATGTCTCTTATATTCTTTGAATTTTATGAACTGTAAAAAATATTCCTAAGAATTTGAGTTTTTCTTTTTTAAATTGAGATATAATTAACATATGATATTATATACCATATATTAATTTTAGGCATAAAACATGATTATTTAATATATGCATATGTTATGAAATGATTACCACTATAACTATAAGTCTAGTTAACATCCCTTACCACACAGTTACAAGTTTTTAAAATGTGGTAAGAACTTTGTCAGGCTGGTGTGGCTCAGTGGATTGAGCGTTGTCCCATGGACTGAGAGGTCCCAGATCGAATCCCAGTCAGGGCACATGTCCAAGTTGCAGGCTTGATCTCCCCGATGGGGGGTATGCAGGAGGTAGCCGATCAATGTTTCTCTCTCACATCAATGTTTCTCTCTCTTCCTTCCTCTCTCTCTAAAAAATCAATAAAAACATAGTTAAAAAATAAATAAATGTGATAAGAACTTTTAAGATCTACTCTTAGCAACTTTCAAATATGCAATACAATATTATTACCTATAGTGTCCATGCTGTAAGACATTAAGGAGTTTTTCTGCTTAATGTAAAAATAATCATTTTGAAATTCATGTAATAAAGGTAATTAGTTTGGACCTTCTTAATAGATGTGTATTAAATATTTTCGAAAGCAGGCTTCACTTATTTGTGATCAGAGTAATGAGCTGAGAACAGTATAAGCCCACCAATTTTTTTCTACCTGGAGGGGAAAGAAAACCCATCACATTGACTTATCAACAAATACTTCATGGGCATTTTGAGTAAGTAAAACTTGTAGACACCAAAAGATATCATAGGACACCTGACCCCAGCTGGCTCATGGTTCTACCGGTAAACCTTCCAATTCTCTTGTGTTGGTCACTTGGCCATTTTGTGGATGGTTATCAAGAGATTTCAAGTACAGTCTTTGTCTAGGTTTTGTGTCCATTTTATTCCCAGGTACCCCATGTCACCATAGTAGCACTTCTCATTTCTGCAGGAACTCTCCTCCAAGGTGGTGTGGCATTTTAGGAGCGCTGGCAGAAGTCGAAGTGGTGGGGGCACAGAGCTGTAATGCAAGAAGGCAACCCCTGCCCCAAATTCTGTCATGGCTGAGACTACTCTGCAGTACATATTCCTCAACCACAATGCCCTGTTGCACTTTATGATAAATATATTTGTGGCATTAATTAAAAAAAAAATACCCTTTCACCATAAATCTAAGTCTAACAGGTATAAGAACAAGGATTTCTTTTAATTTTTAAAAAAGCCCTAAAGACTTGAGCTCTTCATTGACAGAAGGGACTAGAGGATGATACAAAAGTTAGAGATGGGCTCTCAGGACTCACCAGAGAAGTTTGATGTGCACTAGAGAAAGTCAACATATTCCTTCTTTGGATGACAATCACTGTGATGCCATAAGCATTTGTAATCTAACATGCCGGGTTGTTCCCTTTCTCAGCAGCATTCACCATCCTTCTTGGATTAGAATGCATACATATCAAATTAATGTCCCCAAAGACATTTATCTCCTCTGCCACCTTTTGCAGTTCATAGGCAACCACGCTGGAAACAACACCATGTCTGTGTGCCGGTGGCCAGAGAACAGTGTTGCAGAGTCCTTCATATGTGACCTTCAGGTGTGTGGTAGGTGACTTTCAGGTTTGTGGTTCTGACTTCTCTTTCAGGAGCCTGCTACAACTGGACTCCACAGGCCTACTTTCACAGCCCATCAACCTATTTTTATATTCTTTCTACTCTCTGAGACAATGGAAGAGAGAAGAAGACTCATACTCATAAAATGAGTTACATAGTTATATTTTGCTTTGAACCTAGCCATTCCATCCCCTCATAGCTTCTTACTGCTTTCAGCAGCCTTCCACTGGCTCCTTTTTGGTATGGAAGTGTCCAGATGGGCACATAGGTTGTCCTAGATAATCTACCACAAGAATCATAGACTCAATCTTGGCCAAGGTTTGGCTCTATGATCTAACTTATTGGTATTGTATTTTTTAGAAACCAATTAAAATTTACTTGCCTTCCTAAAAATATCTGAGGTTTAGCCATTTTAAGTTGATATGCTTAAATTGTTTAGGCATCTGGGAAAAAACCTGTATTCTATTGAGTTAAAGCAGAGAAAAATGTATTTAGATATGATTCTAAGTCAGAAATAAGACATCAATGTTGTTTTTGGCAAGGTTCAGTGGTGCTTTAGAATATGTCCACAGTTTCTTTGATAATCCTTCCCTTAAAGAGTGTATTTTAAAGGTAAAAGAGGGTATGAGGGGTTAAATGGTGATGGAAGGAGACTTGACTTGGGACAGTGAACACAACACACAATATACAAATGATGTGTTATAGAATTGTACACCTGAAACCTATATAATTTTATTAATCAGTGTCATCCCAATAAATTCAATAAAAAAGTAAAAAATAAAAATAACTAAAAAAGAGTGGACCTAATTTCCCCTTTTCTTGAATGTGGCTGGACTCACTGACATCTCTAATGGAGATTAGCGTGGCAGAGGTGACCATGTGTGATGCTGAGACCAGGTTTTAAAAGGTGCTGTGCTTTTCTTCCTTGAGCTCCCTTGCATCATTCACCTTAGAGAAGCCAGCTACCATGTCCTGAGTATGCTCAAGCCACCCTAGGGAGAGGCCCAAGCCATGAGAGGCTGAGGCCTCCTGCTAAGAGCCATGTGACAAATTATCTTAATAGTGGCTTCTTCAGCCCCAGTCAAGCTGTGCTATAGTCTCTGTCTCTGAAGTTGTCCCAAAACAGGACACATCAAAACTACTTGTTACTCCTGGAGTCTGAACCTGATCTCTGTATGCAAGCTCCAACTGCTTAATTTGGTCCTGGTACAAATTCACGTGAGTACTGAAAACACTATTGCTATGTTCATTGTTTTTTTGTTTTTTTTTTTTTTTCTTTATTGATTTTTTAGAGAGAGAGGAAGGGAGAGGGAGAGAGAGATAGAAACATTGATGAGAGAGAACATCGATTGGCTGCCTGCTGCATGCCCTCCACCGGGGATTCAGCCCATAACCTGGGCATGTGCCCTGACCAGGAATTGAACTGGCAACCTCTTGGTGCATGGGTCAATGCTCAATCACTGAGCCACACTGGCCAGGTGCTATGTTTATTTAAATGCGTGGAGAAGTGGAGACTCTGAATGCAAACACTCTCTAATGTTTCTGAAGTCAAATCCATGGCCTAGTTCTTGATATCACTTTTGGTCTAGCATCTCAGGTGTGCCAGGATGCACTATGATAAGTTCCTCATGACGGTATCTTCTCTTCGCTGCAAGATAGTCACTTATGTAACAAAGGAATAAAAGTGTTTCCTTTGTGGCTGTGCAAATATACAGAGGAAAAAAGACTATTTTTAAAGAACTACGAATCTGGTTTTTAATACATGCTTTCTCATTTGTGTGCAGTGTGAGTCATGTGGTGAAAAAAGCACATCTGTGTAAGTTTTGTGACCATCTGCTAGGCAACGTGCTCAGACAATTGAAATGACTTTGTGTTATTACACCTTCAAAAGGACGAGGCCCCAAACTGTGACCACTGGGATAAAAGGGAGAGCCTGACCCTGCAACAGATCACTTTGACACCAGTGCTGCATGGCATCTGGTTGTAGAATTAAAACCAGAGTTAAAGTGACACTTTCTAAGTATAACCTATGTTACCTTTACTATCCTTTCCCCCAAATTCTCAACTTTCTTTGAAAGAGATTCAGGGAATTGGATGCCCCTCCCCTACTGGTTCTGGAATCACCTCAGTTGAGGGAACGCATTTGCTGTACTCCTGAGTCCTCTTCTGTGTTTATGACGATAGACCCACTGTCATTATCACTGTGTAAGAAGTCACTCCCACATTCAGCAACTTCAAACAACAGTTTTATTTATTTTTTGGTGTGTGAATTTGTGGGCCAGAAATTTGGGGAAAGCTCAGGGGTGCTGTTCTCCCTCAAGGTCCCTCATGCAAACCTGTGATCATTATTTCCTTTCCTTGATTTTGACACTATTTTCTTCCATACATGGGTATATCTAAAAAAAAAAAAAAAAAAAGCATATGTTTTAATTTTAGGTTTTCTTTGAAGGCAATAAAAAGGGGTACCAAGTTGTAAATGACTTGAAACTTCTGTTTTCAGTATATATTATAAGGTTACCATGTACATGGTGATTGCTTCTGTGGAGTATACACATTCATAGAATAATTGCTGGAAGAATACCCATTGACAGTTTTTAGCAAGTTAAACCAGAAGATTTTTTTCTCCAGTGTCTACTGTGTTAAATCATTTTGTCTTCTTAAACCATGGATGAAATTTGAATTTTATTAAAGTTTTCAGTATATGATGAAACAAATATCTGGTGGGGAAATTATCCAAAACGCGTCATGTAACTGGAGTGAAACCTACCAGGTGCTGACAAAAGAAACCACACAGGAAAGACACCTACTATACAGTTCCATTTTTGAAGTCCCAGAACGAGCAAAAGGAATCTCTAGTCTGCAAAGGGGCATGATGAAGCTGTGTGTTTGCAGAAATGTCCTATATTGATTTGGGTATGGTTACACAGGTGTGTGCAGTTGTTCAAATTCATCAAACTGGACCCCTAAAATTGTGCACTTTAGTGTATGCAATTTGCACTTCAATACAACACCTGCTTCTTATCCTATTGTGGTGATTCAGGAAAGTGAGGTGTGCAGAGTGCTCATGGAGGGCAGAACCCGGGCCACGCTAAGCACCTGGCAAATGCTGTCATCATTATTACTGATTTTGCTTGTCCACACAGCCATACTCAGGAAAGTTTGCTTTGGAGGGAGGAAGATGGAAAAGGCAATGATCCTCCTGCTACAGGGCAGGGGTCAAATGAGGCCATGGCAGCTGTGATGAGAAATTCCTGATCCTTCAGAGGTATTGGAACACACAGATTGAAAGTCTCTGCTTCACACAATCCAGTCCCACATCCACTTCTGGGCATCAGGTAGTTCAAATCCATGTCTTAAAATACAGATCTGCGAGATGCATCTGATTCCCCCAGGGTTGGGGGTGTCATTGGAAATTTGGGGTGGATAGGGTAGGACTTCCCAGGCCCCCACTGCTATTTCTGTATGCTCCCTGTGGGGTGTATCCAGTAGATTGTGTGAACACTTGCTAAATTAATCAATGGCTGAGTACAAACATCTTCTATTTTAGACTTTTCTCATAACGACAAAGGTACCCTGAGTGCTAAGCATATAGGTTCTAATCATTTTACATCTGGAAAAGTAGACTTTCAGTATAGGCTATTTAAATTTGTCTAGCTTCATTGAGGTATAATTAACCTAAAAATTTTGTATAAAGTATAAATGTGACCTTTAATATACATTGTGAAAGGATCACCACTATCAAGCTAATTAAGACATTCATCACCTCACACCATTTTTGTGTGTGTGTAAAGAAAAACACTTAAGATCTACTCATAGCAACTTTTAAGGACACAATACAGAATTGTTAACACTAGTAACAATGCTGTACAGTAGAGCCCCCAAACTTACTCATCTTATAACTGGAAGTTTGTACCCTTTGAACATCTTCCCATTTCCCCCATCCCCCAGTCCGTGGTAACCACCACTCTGCTCTCTACTTCTCCGAGTTTGACTTTTTTAGATTCCACATATAAGAGGGATCATGCAGTATTTTTCTTTCTGTGTCTGACTTATTTCACTTAGCACACTGTCCTCCAGCTCCATCCATGCTCTTGAAAATGGCAGGATTTCCTTCTTTTTTATGGCTGAATAATATTCCATTGTATATGCTATTTCAATTTATATTATTCATAGATGTTGGCCCTTAGTATTCCCATATGTAATAACCATTAATCCTTAAGCCATATCTACAAACTTATCTCCTGGCAGAAAACTTTCCTTTTTAAAAGAAGGATCACCAGAAGGAACTGAATCACCGGAAGAAACTGGATTCCTGCCGAAGGCAAGGATTTTTCTGCTGTGACCTCCTCATGGACAAGAGTCCAGTGAAGACTGATTTGAGATCCTGGATCAACACGGATATCAATTTTCTATGTATTGGTGTGATAATTCCTTTTGGAGAGTATTATCCTAAATGCCACTATGGGGGAATATTTATTTATTTATTTATTTATTTATTTATTTATTTATTTATTTATTACTTATTTTTAGAGAAATAAAGGAAGGGGAGAGAGAGAGAGAGAGAGAGAGAGAGAGAGAGAGAGAGAGAGAGAGAGAGAATCTGCTGCTCCACCTATCCATGCATTCATTGGTTGCTTCTTGTATGTGCCCTTACCAGATATCAAACCCAAAACTTTGGTGCATTGAGACAGCACTCCAACCAACTGAGCTACCCAGCCAGGGTTGGGAATCTGTTATACAAAAACTTCATAATATACATTCAATAAATAAAATGACGATGTTAATTTCATGACTAATCTTTAGACATTCCCAAACAACACATTCAAATACTATAAAGTACGGATGCTGACAGGATGCTTTTGTTAATCAACTTCCTTTTCGAAGGCTCCCAAAGAAATCCCTGTGAATTAATGGAATCAGGAAGCACACACTCAGAAGGTGCATTAGTCATAGGACAAATGAGTTAACACTCACATGCAAATAAATCACTGCAGTGGTTTTTATTCTAAAGCATGATATTACCTTATAATATTTAGGAAGATAACCAATTCTGCAATAATGTGGTGTCTTCGGCATTTTTCGTACTTTACAAAATATATGCATTTATTTTATGAATTCCACTGAAGGTATCTAAGGATGATGTCCCTTCCTGAAGAATCCATGTGTGTCATCTAGCTGTCAGCTTTGGGGACAGTCTACCTGTTTCTAGGACTGGCAGAGATGGTAGAGATTTAAACTGCTAAAATTAACGGAAAATATATGGCTTTCTCTCCCATCTTCTCCCCCCCTCCAAAAAACAAACAAAAAAAAATGTTGTCTTTCTCTGAACACATCAGTTCTTCTCTGCTTATGATGTGAAATTATCTGTGTGCATCATGCTTCTGAAGTGACCTTATCTGAATTTCTTCTCACCTCTCCCTCAAGTAGCAACTCTCCACTGATCTACATTTGGCAAATTAAAATAAATACAACTGTTTGGTGTGAACTAAAAACTACAAGACTCTTATTGTGGCATTGGTAAGATAACACAGCAAAAATCACAGTTCAGCCAAGAATAATATGTTGTAGGAGGCATATACAGCATTTGATTCTTTTTCCCGACAGCCAAGCACGGTGGATATTACTTTTCTTCCTAATAACACGTTTGAGCCTCCTTTTGAAGAGGAGGAATGCTAAGCACTTTTATTTTAATCAGACTTGGTTTCTGTGGATTTCAGCCATTCTTACCCCCTGTTTATCAAAGTGATGATGTAAGCACTGTCAGTTACACTGATTAGATAGTTGGTTGAACGTGCACTAGATCAAGGAAAGCTACTCCTTATGATCTTCAAAGAGAAAGAAAGCCTAGATGAAAAGGAAGAGACCCTGGTGATAAAACACTGCCGTATAATTGAGGGAGAAATTAGGTCACAACAGAGAGTTCTAACACATACTAAGAACTTACTTTTGTCTGTAACCCATTTGATTTCCACTGACATTACCTTATGTTAGAAAACTCTTGACATCTCAATGGAAATAACTTTGGTTCATCTTTTCAGTATTGATTTTCTTTTTCTAGGTATGATGTGAAGATTTTAAGAATGAGTGTGAAATATTAGAATACAATTAATTATTAAGATGCTTTCAAACTCTTTATCTCAATGATATATATCCCAAGAGCATTGTGGATGTTTAAGAGATATAATGTCTCTAAGATAGAAGAGGATATAGAATTTGGTGAAATGTAGTGACTTTTATGGGGCCACTTGACTAGTGAAGTGCAGAATTTGGAGTTAGAGCTATTCTGTGCTAATTTTCTGAGTGACACATAGTACAAATATTTTTAAAACTTATTCTAAAAAAACAAACAAATGTATATTCTACTTGTCACTATGCATTATCCGAAGAAAAGGCATATTCATTTTTTAGTGTATTAAGAAAGCAAGTTTTTAAATGTATGCCTAATATTATTGTTTACACAGTGGTTCCCAATTACTTTATAAATCTATCTAGTGGTCCTGGGATCCAGGTCATAATTTTGTATATTTAAATATTCTATATAACAACAATATCCAAAATAGAGATCTAGTATATTTAGATCATTTTGAGTCAATTTTACAACAATCCTGAACACCATTACAATAAAATCTGTAATTGTTCAGAAAAGGTGAAAACATTTCCAGAAAGAGTCTGAAATATAGCTTGGCAATTCTAATGCCCTTCCCCACAACCCTATCTTCACTAGATTACTCCAATCTTTCCGAAGACATTTTGGCTAAAACTTAATCATTTTTTGTTTATTAATTTTTTTGTTTTGTTTAGATATACATGGAATATTTAGTCTGCATGACAATAGTCTAGTAGATATGAAGGCTGAGTCTTCTTTAAAGAAAAAAGCTTTAGTTAAGAAAAAAATATTAGGTGAATGGCGTATGCATGCCACATAGATACATGAGTAAGCTATAAAGTAATTTAAATTCACTGTATTATTGATGTCATTAAAAGCTGGATGCTTTTACCATGTTGGTGTTTGATCCTCAAGCAACAAAAAAATAACTCAAGGAAGGAAATGTGAGTGAGTACACTTGTATTTAGGCTTGAGGTGAAAGGGCCAGCAGAGATTCTGCCTGCGTCTGGCATGGTATATCCAGAACCCCAGGAGCAGAATGCACCAGCCAGGAGGTAATGAGGGAGCCTCTGCTCTGAAAATAAGGTGTCTGTTACTTGGGGGGAGAGATAAGGTTGCAGAGTGTATGTCACAAGATTATGAGAAACCTTGGAATTTAGCCCAGACAATTTGATTTCAGCAGACATCTGACCTCAGGCTCCATTAAGACAGTTCAATTTACCTAAAATAAAGTGTTTGAATAATGCAGAGTGGATATCGGAGAAAACCTGCAAACTGGAGCAGCCTTCTGTATGGGAAGGAAGACGTTGCCCATCATTTTACTATTCTTCCAAGAGAAGAGTGTACTTAAGGTGGGAGGACACTTAAAAAACTTAAAATCACAGAATAACTTAATGATAGCAAAATTATACTGAGTCAATAATATCTGAAGCATGTAGATATATAGGAATGGCCCTGAAATTAATACAGAGTTTTAGAGAAGATGGAGGTCCCAAACTGTCAGCAAATGTTAGCCTGGTGCTCATGACGACGTCAGTCATGAGGTTGAAGTCCTTACAGATGTGTTACTGTGCTGTGTAGAATGTGCTGCTAAAATACAGAAATATTGTGTCCTGGGTTAACTTGACTTTTTAAAAAATATGTGATTTACATATGGTAGACCTCATATTTGGCTTGCGCACCACCAAGTGTCACTCATAGGGACACACCTCTTTGTGCAGGGAGGGGCCATGGGGCTTGGTTTTGACTCTCACCCTTGCCTCCCTCCATTACTTGGTGGTCATTAGTGGACTGTCACTTTATCTGGGCACATATGTTGACTATTGAACAAGTAGGACAGGCTCAAGTTCTTATCTCTAGTTATGAATACACTGGCTGTGAAGTTCCTTCCATTCTTCTTAGTGGGTCCCACTGGGCTTCCTTGTCAACTTCACTGGCCTCCAGTTTTGCAAGTTGAAGTATAGACTGAGACCAGGCTGGGTGCACTATGGAATATTTCAGATGGTATCCTAGGAATTTGGTGGTAGGAGGGGGTTATTTAGATATCTCTCAGTCATCTCAGATTTGAAAATCTATATATCAGTGAGATTTAAAAAACCACTTATGAAACTAGACTATTTCGGAGGGCAGTTAACCCTTTCAAGGGCCTGAGCCCAAGTTACATGTGACAGATTCACTTTCTTTTTTTTTTTTTTCTTCCTCTTTTTGTTTTTTTTTAATTTTTAAATTTTTTTTTTATTAATTTGTTTTTGTTACAGATGTTTCTCCTTTTTCCCCCACTGACACTCTCCTCCCCATCCCCCCCGCCCCATCCCCAGCATTGTTGTCCATGTCCATCAGTTATGCGTGCATGCATATAAGTTCTGTGGTTTATCTCTTCCCTCCCCCCCACCCCCTCTTCTGAGGGTTGTCAGTATGTACCCTACATCCACGTCTCTGGGTCTACCCTGTTCCTCAGACTGTTACGTTCATTATATTCCACAAATAAGTGAGATCATGTGGTATTTGTCTTTCTCTGCTTGGCTTGTTTTGCTTAGGATAATACTCTCCAGGTCCCTCCATGTCATCTCAAAAAATAAGAGATCTTTCTTACTTACAGCTGCATAGTACTCCATTGTGTATATGTACCACAGCTTTTTTATCCATTCATCTACTGATGGACACTTGGGCTGTTTCCAGATCTTAGCTATTGTAAATTGTGCTGCTATGAACATAGGGGTACATATATTCTTTCTGGTTGGTGTTTCAGGTTTCTTAGGGTATATTCCTAGAAGTGGGATCACTGGGTCAAATGGCAGTTCAATTTTTAACTTTTTGAGGTAACACCATAGTGTTTTCCACAGTGGCTGCACCAGTCTGCATTCCCACCAGCAGTGTACTAGAGTCCCCTTTTCTCCACACCCTCGCCAACACTTGTTGTTTGATGATTTGTTGAAGGCAGCCATTCTGACAGGTGTGAGGTGATACCTCATAGTTGTTTTAATTTGCATCTGATGATTAGTGACATTGAGCATTTCTTCATATGTCTCTTGGCCATTTGTATGTCCTGTTTGGAGAGGTGTCTATTTAGGTTCTCTGCCCATTTTTTAACTGGGTTCTTTGTCTTCCTTTTGTTGACTTGTATGAGCACTCTATATACTTTGGAAATTAACCCCTTATCTGATGCATCATTGGCGATTATGTCTCCTATATAGTGGGATCCCTTTCTGTTTTGATGGTTATTTCTTTTGCTGTGCAGAAGCTTTTGAGTTTGATGTAGTCCCATGTGTTCATTTTTTCCTTTATTTCTGTTGCCTTAGGTGTTGTATTAGTGAAAATTCTGCTGCGTATGATGTCTGAAATTTTGTTGCCTGCATTTTCTTCCAGAATTTTTATGGATTCACGAGTCACATTTAAGTCTTTTATCTATTTTGAGTTTATTCTCGTGTATGGTGTAAGTTGGTGGTCTAGCTTCATTTTTTTGCAAGTAGCTGTCTAATTTTCCCAACACCATTTATTGAAGAGGCTGTCTTGACTCCACTGTATGCTCTTGCCACCTTTGTCAAATATTAATTGAGCATATTATCTTGAGTCAATTTCTGGGTTCTCTATTCTGTTCCATTGATCTATCTGCCTGTCCTTGTGCCAGTACCAGGCTGTTTTGATTACAGTGGCTTTGTAGGATAACCTGAAATCTGGTAATGTGATCCCTCCTATTTTGTTCTTCTTTTTCAAGATTGCTGTAGCTATTCAGGGTCTTTTTTGGTTCCATATAAACTTTTGGATTGCTTGTTCTAGTTCTGTGAAATATGTCTTTGGTATTTTGATGGGGATTGCATTGAATCTATAGATTGCTTTGGGTAGTAAGGACATTTTAATGATGTTAATTCTTCCAATCCATGAACAATGTATATGTTTCCACTTTTTTATATCTTCCTCTATTTCTTTTTTCAATGACCTGTAGTTTTCTGTGAAGAGGTCCTTTACTTCTTTGGTTAAGTTTATCCCTAGGTATCTTAATTTTTTTCCTGCGATGGTAAATGGGATTGTTTTTTTAGTTTCTCTTTCTGTGATTTCATCATTGGTGTATAAGAATGCCGTTGGTTTCTTGACATTAATTTTGTATCCTGCTACTTTGCCGAATTCATTTATTAAGTCTAGTAGATTTTTGATGGAGTCTTTAGGGTTTTCTATGTACAATATCATGTCATCTGCAAATAATGACAGTTTCACTTCCTCCTTTCCAATTTGGATCCCCTTTATTTTTTCTTCATGTCTAATTGCTGTGGTTAAGACTTCCAGTACTATGTTAAATAAGAGTGGCAAAAGTGGGCATCCCTGTCTTGTTCCCATTCTTAAGGGGAATGCTTTTAGTTTTTGCCCATTGAGAATGATGTTGGCTGTAGATTTTTCATATATAACCTTTATTATGTTGACATATGGACCCTCTATTCCCACATTGCTGAGCATTTTTATCAGAAATGCGTGCTGGATTTTGTCGAATGCTTTTTCAGCATCTATTGATATGATCATATGGTTTTTATCTTTCATTTTGTTTATGTGGTGTATCACATTTATTGATTTCTGAATACTGTACAATCCTTGCATGCCTGGGATGAAACCCACTTGGTCACGATGAATAATTTTTTTGATGTATTGCTGGATCTGATTTGCTAATATTTTGTTAAGGATTTTGGCATCTGTGTTCATCAGGGATATTGGCCTGTAGTTTTCTTTCTTTGTAGTGTCTTTATCTGGTTTTGGAATTAGGATTATGCTGGCCTCATAAAATGAGTTTGGAAGTGTTCCATCTTCTTGAATTTTTTGGAATAGTTTGAGGAGAATGGGTATTAGATCTTCTTTGAAAGTTCAGTAAAACTCCCCTGTGAAGCCATCTGGGCCTGGGCTTTTGTTTGCTGGGAGTTTCTTAATTACATCTTCAATTTCCTTTGTTGTTATTGGTCTGTTCAAGTTTTCTATCTCTTCCTGGCTCAGTTTTGGGAGACTGTGTGTATCTAGAAATTTGTCCATTTCTCCTAGGTTGTCCAATTTGTTGGCGTATAATTGTTCATAGTATGTTTCGATGATCCTTTGAATTTCTGTGGTGTCAGTTGTTACTTCTCCTCTTTCATTTCTGATTTTGTTTATTTGGTTCCTCTCTTTTTGTTTCTTGGCGAGTCTGGCTAAAGGTCCATCGATCTTGTTTATCTTTTCAAAGAACCAGTTTTTCGTTTCATTGAACTTTTGAGTTGTTTTTTAGTCTCTATGTTGTTTATTTCTGCTCTGACCTTTACTATTTCCTTCCTCGTACTAGCTCTGGGTTTTTCTTTGTTTACTTTCTAGTTCTTTAAGTTGTAGGGTTAGAAAGTCAATTAGGAATTTTTCTTGTTTCTTGAGGTAGGCCTGTAGTGCTATGAACTTCCCTCTCAGGACTGCTTTCGCTGTGTCCCACAGATTTTGTGTTGTTGTGTGTTCGTTTTCATTGGTTTCCAGGAAGTTTTTAATTTCTTCCTTGATTTCGTTAATAACCCATTTGTTGTTTAATAGCATGCTATTTAGCTTCCAAGTGTTTGAATGTTTTTGTGTGTTTTTACTGTAATTGAGTTTTAGTTTCATGCCACTGTGATCTAAGAAGATGCTTGATATGATTTCAATTTTCTTGAATTTGTAGAGACTTGCTTTGTGTCCTAACATGTGGTCTATCTTTGAGAATGACCCATGTGCACTTGAGAAGAATGTATATTCTGCAGCTTTGGGGTGAAATGTTCTGTAAATATCAATGAAGTCCAACTGATCTAGTTTGTCTTGTAAGGACTCTATGTCCTTATTAATTTTTGGTCTAGAAGATCTATCCAGTGGTGTCAGTGGTGTGTTAAAGTCACCCACTATGATCGTGTTGCTATTGATCTCTCCCTTGAAGTCCTCCAGAAGTTTTTAAATATATTTTGGTGCTCCCGTGTTTGGTGCATATATGTTTACCAGGGTTATATCCTCTTGTTGGATTGATCCTTTAATATTATGTAGTGACCTTTTCTGTCTCTTATTATGGCCCTTGTTTTGAAGTCTATCTTGTCAGATATGAGTATTGCTACACCAGCTTTTTTTTTCATTTCCATTTGCTTGGAAATTTTTTTTTTTAATCCTCACCCAAGGTCACTTTTTGCATTTATCTTCAGATAGAGCGGGAGGGAGAAAGGGAGGAAGAGAGAGAGAGAAACATCGATGTGAGAGAGACACATTGAGTGGTTGCCACCCACATGACCCCAACCAGGGCCGGGGACAAACTGCAACCGAGGTACATGCCCTCAGCGGGAACCAAACCTGGGCCTCTCTGGTCCGCGGGCCAACGCTCCAACCACTGAGCCAAATTGGCCAGGGCTGCTTGGAAAATTTTTTCCATTCTTTCACTTTCATCCTGTATGTCTTTTGTTGTGAGGTGGGTCTCTTGTAGACAGCATATATATGGGTCGTGTTTTCTTATCCAATCAGCTACCCTATGTCTTTTGATTGGAGCATTTAAGCCATTTACATTTAAGGTAATTATTGATAGATAGTTATTAGTTGCCATTTTAATTTTATGCCTGTGTTCCCCTCTCTCTCTCTCTGTTTCTTCTTCTTCTTACAACAGACCCTTCAGCATTTCTTGCAGTGCTGGTTTGGTGGTGGTACATTCCTTTAGTTGTTTTTTTTTTTTTTTATCCGTGAAGCTCTTAATTTCTCCTTCAATTTTGAATGATAGCCTTGCTGGATAGAGTAGTCTTGGATTCAGACCCTTGCCTTGCATTACTTTGTACACTTCATGCCACTCCCTTCTGGACTGTATCGTTTCTATTGAGAAATCAGCTAACAGTCTAATGGGAGCTCCCTTGTAGGTAACTTTCTGTCTCTCTCTTGCTTCTTTTAAGATTCTTTCTTTGTCTTTAATGTTTGCCATTTTTATTATGATGTGTCTAGCTGTGGGTCTTCTGGGGTCATCTTGCTTGGGACTCTCTGTTTTTCCTGGACTTGTGTGACTTTTTCCTTCACCAGTTTAGGGAAGTTTTCTGTCATTATTTCTTCAAATAGGTTCTCTATTCCTTTCTCCGATTCTTCTCCTTCCAGTATCCCTATAATGCAAATGTTGCTAGGTTTCATATTGTCTCACAGCTCCCTTAAACTTTCCTCCTGCTTTTTAAATTTTTTTTCCATTTGCTGCTCTATTTGGGTGTTTTTCTCTACTTTGTCTTCTAAGTCACTGATTTGGTCTTCAGCTTCTTCTAATCTACTATTGAACCCTTCTAAGGTATTTTTCATAACAGCTATGTCATTCTTTATTTCCTCTTGATTTTTATGCATAGCTTCTACCTCTTTATGAGTAGTTTCTACTTCTTTTTTTAAGCTGAAGTAGTTCCCAGTGAGCTCTTCATAATTCTTATTAAGTTACTTGTAGTTCTCACCAAATTGTTTGAGCACCCTTAAAATTATTGCCTTGAATTCTTTATCTGACAAGTTGCTGTCTTCCATTTCCTGTAGTTCCTTTTCTGGTGATTCCGATTCCTCTTTTTCTTTCCTTTGGGTGTTGTTTCTTTGAATCCCCATTTTAGCCGTCTGGTAACTCTAGACATGGTGAGGGATGTTTGGATGTGTAGGCAGCTCACTGTATATCAAATAAGGCTACTGTGCCTCCCAGACTGTTCTGTTGCGTGTCGCCTCTTGCCTGCTGTGGATCCTGGAAGATTGACTACTGGGGGCTGGTATTGGTGAGTCCTGGTAGGTGCTGTTGCTAGATCACGTGGGCCCCTCTGGAGCTGTGTTCCTAGCTGGTCACTGGCACCACCTGTAGCTGTATAGCTCAGGCACTGTTGGAGCCATGCTCCCTACCCGTACCTTGGGCAGCTGTGTTGCATAGGTCTCACTGGAGCCCTGGCTCCCTGCCGATCTTGTGGGCAGCTGGATAGCACCGTCCCTTTGGAGACCAGGCCCATGCCTATCTTGTGGGCTGCTGGGTTGTGCAGGCCTCTCTGGTGTCCCTGCACCCCACCGGTCCCGCGGGCGGCTGGATCACACAATTCCTTTGGAGACCCATCTCCACGCCTATCTTGTGGGCAGCTGGGTCATGCAGGCTTCTCTGGTGCCCCAGCACCCCGCAGGTCCTGCAGGCGGTTGGATCGCCCAGGTGCCTTTCAAGCCCTGGCTTCCCACAGCTCTTGTGGGCGGCTGGGTCACACAGGCCTCTGTGGAGCCTCAGGTCCCGCCGCTGCTGGCTGGGAAGTGCTGCTGCCCCGTGGGGCTCAGCTCCTGCTCAGCTTTTGCTCTAGTTTTTGGGGATGGTTTCTGCTGCTGGTCTGTGCTTCTGTTGCCTGGGGATGGATGTCTGCTCCCCAGCCTCTGTTGCTGGGGGTATATCTTGACTCTGATCAGACTGCTACTGTGGGGGAAGGTGCTGGGCTCCTGGCCGTTTGCGGCTTCCGCAGCTGGCACCTAGGCAGCTCCACTACTGTGCACTGGTCTGTGTTGACACTGTCCACTGGTCCGAGGGTGCCAGGTGCACTGGTGGGCTCAGGTTGCTGGGCCCTAGCCGCTCCCACTGCCTTCTCCCAGGGAAGACCTGGGATCTTCCAAAATGGTGGGGCCTCCCTGCGGCGCAGGGAGAAGCACCCTGAAGGGCTGCTTACCAGGTAGCTGGCTGCTCCCATCCACAGCACAGGAGCCTGCTGCTCCGTGTCTCTGCACTGCACGAGTTTGGTCGTCCACCTTCACGTCCACTCACTCTCTCACACACCAGCTCACTCTCTCACGCACTCACCCTCCCTCCGGCCCTGCCCGCTGCCATCTTCCCCTGGACAGATTCACTTTCAAAGTATTTCTGAGGATTGACTTCAGTACTGGTTGAAAGAATGTGCCTTAACCCTGGACCTTGCCAGTGGCTCCAGATAGCACTTCCCTGGGGCCTTGGATCTCGCAGAACCAATGAAAAACCAGACAAAAACATACAGGCCCCATGACAACAGCTTCTGCTTTAATAAGACTCTGAAAGGTAAATCAAAGAATGCTTGGAACTGGCTGCTGTTATTTTTATGACAATAACAACAGAGGCAGCAGAAGGAAGAGACAGGCTGAAAGGTGGGCAGGCAAGGGGCATTGGGAGTGGGAAGGGCTTGAGCTTACAGGAGGGTTTCCAGTGGGGCCTGTGGGGGGTGCTGGATAAAAGCTACCATTATCTCCTTTTTCAGATGAGGAATCAGATGGGCTGGAAGAGCTCAGTCACCTTCCAAGGACTGTGTGGCCTTCCCTGCTGGGAGGAGAACTTGTGCCTGGGTCTGAATGACCTTAGTCATGCTTTAGGGTCACAGGTTAAAGGGAGTTGTCTTGTTAATACACATTTGCTTTTAGTTACTCAAGGCATAACTTGAGTAACTAATCCAGGGCAGGTTTCCATGTGTTAAGAATCCTGTGAGTCTGGGTGAGAGGAGATGCAAGCCACCTGGGTTCCTAACACCCTTTATCTGATGTCTGACCCTTGCTCCTCATTCCTGGCCAGTCCTGTCTCCCTTCTGTTCCAACACACCAGTGACAGGGACCTTGTTCACATAACCAGGTTTGACAGCTGGTGGTGATCCCCCTGAGCAGGGACCCAAATGAGTGTTGGCTGGAGGAAGGTGAGGTGATTTTCTCTCTTCCTACCAGGAAAAAAAACCCCTACATGTGTGCATGTGTGTGTGCTTATGTGTATGTATATACATGTGTACATGTGGTCTATGTGTATGCATGGGTGTGTGCCTGTGTGTGTATATACATTTGCGTGCATGAGTAGGTGTATATGTGTGTGCTTGTGTGTATGTCTATGTGTTCATATGTGTATGTGTGTGGTAGTGAGTATGTGCATGTAAGTGTATGTGTACACATGTGTGGTGGTGGAGGAGGTAGAAGCAGGAAGTGAGGCTACATAGTATGCTAACTGAACATTGGTGTGTTCCCAAAAAACAAACATATCTGCTGTTGGGCACACAACTCCCTGAGCCTTTGGAATAATCCTGCATTTCAGTAGATACATGGGAAGCCGTGCTCATTCAGCAAGTCAGGATGTAGGTCTTCCTTTGATGTACCACTTTGACTAGTGAATGAATTCATAAACATTCACAAAAACTTATTTTGAAATAACTTATAAAGCAATTAATAGGCAAAGCTGTAAATGGTACTATTTATGCTGCAACTAATTGAAAAGAACATTCCTTAAGGGGCTCCCCATGTCAAAACATCCCCACACGCCCACACTGAGCCTTTTGGCCTTTGATTTAATGACATATACTTTTCATGTACAGAATTGAAACGGAAATAGGAAAAATGAAAGGACTTAAATATTAGCTTGTCAGCCCTTCAGAAATACAACCGAATCCTCAACATTGTTGTCAAGACACAAGAGGTACCAAAAAGAAAAACATATTTGCAAAACCTGGCATCAAACGTTATTTTAGTTTCTATTTATAAAATATCCAAATCAACTTATATATGTTTTTAAAGGGGGGAGGCTTATATTTACTACAAGTCTAAAGAGGGTGAATGTATTTTGAAAGAATGCACAGTGGTTTCAGTATGAAGCAGACATAGACCTTCAATAGTCATAGCTCCTAACACATCACATTGAGAAAGTAGTTTAATTCTACTTCATTTGGCTGGGCACACAAACAAACAATAGTCTGTCCCTAAAAAAGCAAAAAAAAAAAAAAAAGAAGAAGAAGAAGAAGAAGAAGCAGCTTCCCATGTATACCTCTGTCTGAGCAGGCGATGCCCACATGGAAGTTTCTGGAAGGTCTGCCATTGTGCTCACTAGTTTCTGCTCTCTGCTCTCAGCACATGCCAGCTGAGCCTGATATCCCTGCCCGAGTGGCCTCTGAACTAAAAGATGGGGATTTGGGTTAGAGTTTTGGATGTTTTACTCCCTGTGCTTCCAGCACACAGATTCTCCTCTGCCCACCTTTGGGGACAAGGGCCTTCTCTAATCCTATCCTCCCTGATGATGGCCATAACCTTCCTAGATGCCCCTCACATCAGACTTGCCATGTCAGGCTGACAGCCTCATTCACTTGCTCTGGTCCCCAGTGCCTAAAACAGAGCCTGACTCAATAAAACCCCCTCAAGTGGCTGAATTAATCCAGTCACTGGAATCTGGCTGTGGGGTTGCTGTGAGGAGATGAAAGTCTCTCAGGGCTCCTTAGAGCATGGCTTTCCAAGGCGCTGTGCTTCTACAAAGAATGTCCTCTTGAGAGCTACACAAGGTAAATCCCCTCCGTGGGGGAAAAAGTTTGGGAAACACTATACTTCTTGGAAATTCACAATGGCATTCATATATTTTAGGGCCCTAAGAATTCCTACTGTTGAAAAGTCTACTAAACATTGTTTTCCTTAGTGTTTCCCAGATTTAGTTAACCAAGGATACTTAAAAAAAAAATCTTTTACCATCTCCTGGAATTAATTCCATGGAAATCAGGACGTGATGACATACTGTCATCTCTGAAGGCTTTGAATTGAGACCTGCTTGAGTCCAGGGTCTGCAGCTACTCACATGCTGGGTGACCTTGGGCATGCCACATGACTTCTCCCAGCCAATTTCCTTTGAATAAAATGTGCATAAAATCCAAAGCTGGAAACAACACAAGGAAAATTGTAGCACAGTGCCTACACACAGAATGCATTAAATATAGTGAGTGGCAGGCAGCCCGGAAGAGACTGCAGAAAATGCTAAAAAGTATGTGATAAAAAAGGCAAACAGTTCTTAGTTTTAACCAATTATATTAAGGCATTCAGACTGGCTGCCCAAATAGCACTTCTAAATTCCCTGTTGTCTAGATCAGGATCCCAATATCAGCTATTTTGAAAAATACTAATATGCCAATTATTTGATTTTCTATTATTCATTCAAATAAACATCTGAACCAATTAACAGAGGATTCCAGAAAACAGGTCCCAACACATTCCAAAAGTAAACAACACATTCATTGGAAATGCTATACTTTGGCCATAGCTCAGATGATTCCGCGGCAGAATTTAAAAAAGAAAAGGAAAACTGACAACAGTTTGTGAGCCAAACAAAGATGGCAGAATGTGTGAATCAGGTCACCAATTTTTCCTTTAGGAAGATTAGATTTTAATCTGCTTTCAAAATGACTGGGGAATGTTTGCACTTGTACAATACAAATAACTCCCTCCCCACAAAAGGAAAGCTTTTTTTCTGTAAAATGCAAACAAAATTTATAAGCAATTCCTATTTAAAATTGAATTCGTAAATATTGTATTTGCATTTTAAATAAGGATTTGAAAATGGGCTATTATTTATAGTGTTCTGAAGTGGAACTCCAGCTGATTTTAGCACCACTCCTGGGCTTTTGTAATAGGAGATGAAGGGGAAAATAAACAACTAGGAAAAAAATGCACAACTTTATTTTTTTCCATTTATTTAGAAAGATCAGCTCTATATTGCAAAAGCACTCATTCTGCTTGAGATCAGCTTTCTTTTGGAAAGTTAATCAATTTTACTTTTGTTATATTTGCAAAGACATGCTTTATAATATCGCATCAGACTTGGATGACAAAAGGAGGATCATGTCCCATCTTCTAATAAAACATCCACTTCAATACCTTCTGAATAGCATTAAGTATTACATTAATGAAATACCCTCAACGTATTGTTTTTATATGGAGAAATTACCTTGGCTACAAAAGAGCCATTTCTTTGGATTCATGAAGTCATAGAAATGAATACCAGCAATTATATCATTGTTACGACTGAGAGCTGCACCCTTCCATTTCAGAATGCGCCATTTGCACATTTCTCATTGGTCACCTAATGATACGGCCGTGGATTTATGTAACTGCAGAAAGAATTCCGGGTATGAAAAATTACATCTCATATTTGCTCTTATATCCAATTTAACCTGAATTAAACGTATGCTTCAGGAGAAATTGTGGTTGGAATAGTCTTAGATTTCTTGTGCGCATTTGAAAAATCATGGCATGCCATAGAAATGAAACCACTAAGTTCTGTACTGCAAATGTGCCAAATGCCCACTTAGTAAATGTCTAAGGCAATGGGTAAAGGTAATACATCTTTAATTGTAATAAAATGATCATACAGCCACTTCCCTAAAAAACGAAGGGAAGAAGAACCTTTATTTATAACAGTTTAGTGACAGTGTTTACATTTTCATAACTTCTGTACAAACTAATCATTTCCTTACAATCACTCTGTAAAGGTGTAAATGTACTATAACTTTCATATCATGAATGAAGAAATGGAAACTTAGATTTTAGAGATACTATGTTTAGACAAAGTCTTCAAGATGAAGACAAAAACCCACATATCATGTCTTCTTTGTTCAAGCCTTTCACTTGATTAAATATTAACATCTCATGAAATGAAAGAGATGAAAATTATTTACCAGTTGCCAAGTGGATGAGACATGTCATAAATTTCTGACTATCACTGAAATATATAACTCTTCCTCTTGGTATCTTTCTTCTTGAAGCACTGACAAATGTTAAGCCTGGAGTCAGTCTAGTTTACATCTTTTTTTGTTGTTGTTGTTCCTTAAGCTGCTTATCAAAGCATAAAACATCACTTGAAATCAATAAGAGAATATTTTTCTGGAGATAGTGGCTGGCTAGTCCTGAGCAAGCGAGAAGACACTTTTTGGGCATTCTGCTGGGAGAAGCAAATCTTTACAGAGGCAGAAAAATCAAGGTTTGTAGACAACTGACAGTGGTTGGATGATCATAAAGCTTGCAGATAGAGACTAAACCCTTAGTCTTCTCACGACTCCACCAGGGCAGAGGTCTTCCCTCTGAGATTGAGCACAGTGTGTCGGGGTGGTGGGCCAAGGTACGGAGGGGCTGGTTCTCTCAAATACCCCTGCCCCGGCTCAGACCCAGCACCAGTTTAGAACTCAATGACTCGACAATCCCAGTTCAAAGAGGATGGGCTCAGAAGGTCTATTCTGAGTGCCTTTCTTGTGCCAAGTACACTTCCAGAGTTTCAGCCAACTGAGAGTAACATTAAGACCCCAAGAGCTGGAAACAGACTGCCCTGGCAGAGCTGGTATTTCTGTATCTTAATAGTTGTGTAATCTAGGGCACATGATGTAATTCATCTAAACTCCAGTTTCCAACTTAAATTGAGGATGATATTACTACCTACCTCACAGGGTTATTGTGAGGACAGAAAGAGATAAATCCATGTAAAATGCACATGCTTGGGATTAATAAGTGCTCACTGTTAGCTGTTTCTGTAATTATGATGGTTGTACTAGTGAATCACCACTTGAATAAGTGGTAAAGCCTCCTCAATCCAAAGAAAATAAATGTCTAGTCTGAAGGCATGCTTCTGCTGAAGCGTAGTGGAAGAGGATTGAGCTGGACGAACCTCAGTTTTGAAGACAGGAAGATTGTTTCCATGTAGCCCTTGAAGTGAACACGTGAGGTTCGAGGGGCCATCGTGCTGTGGGATGCACAGTGAAGTGAGGTTTCAAGAATGGCTGGATGCCAAGATTGGCATCTGGCTCAGCTGAAGGCTCTTACAGGTATTCATCTAATAATGTAGAAAAAATTTTCATATTGTACAAAGATAATTTCTAGAGCCAGGTCTTATCATCCTTTTTTCATTTTTAATTTTTTAATTATTTTTTGTTATAGATGTTTCTCCTTTTTCTCCTATTGAGACCCTCCTCCCGATCCTGCTCCCAACCCTTCGCCCCGTCCCCAGCATTGTTGTCTATGTCCATGGTTACGCATACATGCATGTAAGTTCTGTGGTTTATCTCTTCCCTACCCCCCCGACCCCCTCTTCTGAGATTTGTCAGTCTGTACCCTACTCTTATCATCCCTTGATTGTGTGGACCCTCAAAAAAAAATTCTTCCTCCTATCAGATTAAATTTAATCTACTGAAAAGAATCAGAGTTGTTGGTCCTTAATGGGAATGAAGAAGACCAGAAGTTTAAGAGGGCTGGGTGCAGCTGAAGACCAGAGTGACAAAACAAATGGTATGTTTAGTCAAAAGTTTTTAGTAATATGTAAACAAAACAATAAAAATTGCTTTAATTCTGTATGAAGTTGGTTGAATTAATTACATCATTAAGCATTAAATGCATTATTTAAAAAAATTCTAATGGCCCTGGCCAGTTTGGCTCAGCGGTTAGAATGTCGGCCTGCGGTCCAGAGAGACCTGGGTTTGGTTCCCGCTAAGGGCACGTACTTCGGTTGCAGTTTGTCCCCGGCCCTGGTTGGTCGTGCGGGTGGCAGCCACTCGATGTGTCACTTTCACATTGATGTTTCTCTCTCTCTCTCTCTCTTCCTCTCTCTCCCTCCCACTCTATCTGAACAAAAAATGAAAAAAATGTCTTCGGGTGAGGATAAAAAAAAAAAATTCTAATGAATGAAAGTTTAAGGCACTAAAGCTGTCTTAAATATCTCTATTTAGCTGAAGATTGCCTATGATATAAGTATAATACTTCTTACCTCTTTCTTTTGTGACTATTTTATCTACTTAATAAAATTTTATTGTACAAAATTTGTATAACTGAATCTTTGTTAATTATTCTAATGAGTTATATAACTATAAAAGTGAATTTAAAAATGTGTTCAAATTAATAGTTTCCAATTGTTTATTAAATATATTAATAAATAGACTAATGTATTAACTGTTAATAAATATTAATAGCTCTCTAAATACACTGACCTGTTGAATAAATGTTAAATTTTTTCTCTATGAGGGATTTAAAAATTACATTGATGCAACTGTGATCATTTAAGTTCTGAGAACCAAATTTAACCTTCTCATTCCTTCAGTACATAAAACATAGTTTTTCTTTAATGAAACTAATTTCTGATTTTTCAAGTCATTTTTTAAAAGATTGTTTAGTTATTGAATCATAATTTTTAATTAAAATGAAACTACAGTAGCTCCCTCCCTATTCATGTTTTCACTTTCTGTGGTTTCAGTTATCCACAGTCAACTTCGGTCCAAAAGTATTAAATGGAACATTCCAGAATTAAACAATTTATAAGTTTTAAATTACATGTTATTCTGAGTAGTGTGATGAAATCTGTCACTGCCCCACTCTCTTTCACCTTGGGCACGAGTCATCCCTTTGTCTGGGGTCTTCACCATGTAAAGTACATACAGTACAATAAGATATTTTGAGAGAGACCACATTCATATAACTTTTATTACAGTATATTGTTATAATTGTTCTATCTTCTTATTATCTATTGCTGTTAATGTCTTACAGTGCCTAATTTTAAATTAAACTTTATCAGAGGTATGTATGTACAAGAAAAAAAAAAACAATATACATAAGGTTTAGTACTATTCGAGGCTTCAGTCATCCACTGGGGGTCTTGGAATGGATCCCCGTGGAAAAGGGAGAAAAACTGTAGTCAATTAGTTAGCTAATTGTCAAAGACAGGCAGGCAGAAGTTATACTGACCATTTGCAGCAAGAACCGATTTTATAGACAACTGCAATCAGAAAAGTAAGTTTACAAGTTATTGACTGAAGACCATAGGACAGCTGATACACACAGAGACTCGACCCCGTTTTCTTTGAAGGACTTTCTGGCTGGAAACTACTGCAGTCTGGTTCACTTTTACTGAGTTACTGCTTTGTACCTTTGTGTACTTTAAAGAATCGAACTTGGTTTAAAAAGAACAGTGCCTGGGTAGCCACTGGGGCAGGACCGCCTGTAGAATTTACAGATGCTCTCTTAAGCATCCTAATGGGTTTAGTGTATGTGGTGGACCTTACTGAGATCTTTAAAGAAATGTGACTTACAGACTTTACATCTACATCACAGACTTTCAACATACTAGCTACAAGCTCTTCAATTTGTATAGATTATAGTGTAGTACTAACTTTCTCTTATCAATTTATGTAAACTATAGAATGACATCCATTTTTGTTCTTGTATTTCCATTACACCCAAATACTTTCTAGAAAACTCATCTATTTCTTAAGGCATCCATGTTGATTTGATGTTTACCTATTTGTATCTATATCTACATTTTATTGCAAAGCACTCATATCCAGGGAGAGATTAAAATTAAAATTATCCCATATTTTTTATTGTGTTTTTATTGTATATAGGTAAGAATGTCTTTCAACCTTCTTGGAAGCTAGCATTTCTACATTTTCTGGCTTTGATTCAACTGTATGACATTGAACATTGGAGCCACACAACTTGTCAAGTTTTCTTATGCTCTTACAATTGGGGATAATAGTTTATGAATTACAAAACGTCACTCTCAAAAAGCTCCTCCATCTTACTGGGACCAGTCAGGCCTTTGTGATGTATCAGTTTCATAATATTTATATTGACATGGAAATTAGACTCCCATCTGAGTGTTATCTTACATACATATGTAGAGAGGTCAATTTATCTCTGAAACAAAATCTGGCCATAAATAGCTAAGGCCATTTCCCCTGAGCCTGCAGAGATGTCACTTCAAGACTACTAATGTCAAAGGGCTGCAGTTATTATTATTATTCGTATTTTTTAATGTTCAACCTAAATTATTTGGTATTCTTTTCCTCGCCTGACAAGATAATGCATGTACAGGCACATATGCACAAATCTAACATGGAATTGAACATTTTGACCAGGTTTTCTTTGACCAGCTTCACTGTGTGACAGGTCACCAATTCTGCTTTAGCCAAGGGAAGTTAAATGAGTCAGCTGCCAACTTCAACTACTGTATTTCTACTGTTTGTTGAGAGTCACCCTTCCCTGGAGGAGAAGTAAAGGATTCTCAAACCACGAAATCTGTTTCTGATTCCTGCCTCATCTCTCTGGGCCTTAGTTTACTTATCCATGATATGGTACCTACCTCATAGGGTTTGTGCAAGGATAAAGTGAGTTAATATATGTTAAAAAATTAGAGTAGTGCCTGTCATACAGTGATTTATGTACATACCTGTGTTGGCTATTGATCCCCGCAATAATATTAATAATAGTAATAATTATAACAGTAATAAACTCACAGTGTCAAAATTATCCAGGATGGTTTAAAAATTAAATTTAAATTGTATCACTTGAACAAAATTCATGTAACATATCTGCTTCATTTTTAATGGCAAAAGATTTTGTGACTGATGGTATCATTCTAACACTGCTGAGTGATTTCAATCACACTTATTAGTTTAATCATGCCCTACAGTGGTTTCTTGACATTTCTCCCACCTCAGCAGGTATTTGGGAATTTTCTGTGGACCTCCAGCTCACAGACAGCAGAACTACACAGGTCATTTGAGAATCCCCCAAAGTCATCCATCCTCTGGGACAAATGGAATTCAGGGCCCAGTTCTGGGGTGGCATTCTCTTCTAGAAGGATTCTTTTGTTTTCTTGAATCAGAGCCATTCCTTCATTTATTTGCTTCAGAAATTATTTCCTATAAATCCATTGCAACACAAATCTCCCTTGCTCATTATTAGGTCACTCCGAAAAGTGAGAGGCCACATAGTGTCCATTAGACTGCATGTGATAGTGACCTTAGTCTAAGAGTACATCGGTTTCTAGTATATTCAAAATGCTTAATCTGCATTATTACAATTTTGTCAGCATTAACCCTAATGGGCCAAGAGAATTAAAATGCTACAAATACATACATTTCAATATATTCCTTCACTCACATGGATGTGTGTGCCTGACCATTTGAAATACAAAGTAAGATTAGTCCAGGAGGGGTGACATGTAAAGTGCAGGTGTTAACATGATGCACTGATGGCTGGAGTTGAGACACTTAGCTGGTGCTGGGGGTCTGCAGAGCTGAGAGGAACTGCTCTGCTGGGTGGAGGGACACTATAGTGGCACTTTTTAAGGAGACGATAAGGCCTCTGAGGAGGAGAGGGCAGCATATGGAGCTGTCTAGGGTGGAGTGATGGGATCTGTGTGCTTTATTGATGGCACTCAATCCCGGGCCAGGAAGGAAGATGGCCCGGAATGGGACTGGAAAGGCAGCACGTGATTGATTCACTGGGAAAGATCTGGCTTTATATTGGATATGATTTGGGGGTGGGGGTGTCTCTGTAGGATTATAAACAGAGTGATGGATAACCAGACTAATATTTTAGAAAAATGCATGAAAAATAAAATGCCAGCAGCAAAAGCAATTTAGTGGGCGTTAGAAACATTGGAAGCTTATTGCTTGTCCCATCTGAGTTAGCTCAGATGAGGCCACCCCTACATCAGACAGTGGACTCTGTTTGTAGCCTTTCCTGACATGTGTCTGACAACAGTGCCAGGACTTCTGTGAATCTGACACAATTCACCCTTGAAGAGAGGGAGGCAGGGGAGGGACAGGGGGAGGCAAAGGAGGTAGTAGAGTGGTGAAGAGGAGACACTGAGGTTGTTTCCAGAAAAGTGATTATTTGGTGAGGTCAAATACATTAGGATTGTTAAGGGAGGTCGGGAGAGGTCCAACTATGAGTGAGGTCAGCATGACACATGCACAGAATATAGCCCTGCTCAGTTTATTGTGATGAACCTCACATTGGATTCTGAACTCTCTCTTGATTAGAACAAGGAAGAAGTAAGCCTCATTCCAAGAGATCAAAAGTTTAAAACAAACCCATTGCTCAGTCAAATTACTAACTTTTCCGGGTTCAAAGACCTGTCAGTTGCATCTCCAACAAGCTCCCCAAAAGTGATGTCCCCACTACACCCTCACAGTCCATGTGGTGGAGATTTCATGAGGCTGCTCCGGTTTTGTTTATTATAATACATTACATATATGTATAAATTTTATACATAAACATATATATGTGATATATAAAAGGCATAAAGATACTAACAAAGAATCTCCCTATACCTCTTAAAAACTAGAACACTGCCAATAATTTTGAGATTGACTTCTTACCCTGCTCTGACAGTGCACCCCTTTATACTCACTAAAGTTTTGTACTAATTGTTTCCTTTGCTGTATATTTTTAGTTCACACCCTTCCATATATTATTTATATACAGACAATATATTATTTACTTTTGCAAGTTTTTGGATTTCATCTAAATGGAATTAGTGTATTTGTATTCTTCTGTTCATTGCTTTATTTGGTCGATGTTTTGTTTCTGATATTTACCCATGTTGTTGAGTATTATTGCATTTGCACTGCTGCAGGGTATTTCACTGTAATAATACACCATACTTTGTTTTCCAATCTCCTGTCAATGAACAATAGGTTGTTTCTCATACATCAATGTAAGCAAAGAAATAATATCAAGTAATTTTGTGAAAAATTAAAAATGATATTGCCCAAGTGCATAGTTTTCTCATAGTTTCTATCCAGAATATTATTTAGAATATCTAGAGGATTAAAACAACCCCATATCCTTCTGGAATTCTCAGTGCCTTTTAATAACAACGAACAGAGAACCAGTGATTATATTATCTGGCAGTAATTAGTATGCACAAGTTCTCTTTTGCAATTAAAAACTCTGTTTACTTTTATATTAATCAAAACGTTGGGCAAGGTTATGCGTTCTTATAAAAATTGAGAAACTGATTAGAACATATGCCTAAATTAGAAAACTATTGAATGTTTGAATGAAGAAAGAGTATTTGCAGATCAGGCCAGTTCTGGGTCCACTTGAAGCAGAAAAAAAAATGGTGGCTGAGAAATTAAAACTACAGTGAGATTCCCTCTACTCCTATTAGAACAGCTATGATAAAAAAGATAAGAGATAACAAGTGTAACTCCATTGCAATAGTCTCAAACTCCCAGTCATCTGGGAGATGCTTAAGGTGCACACAGAGATACCCTTGACTGAGTTTGGGGGAGAGACCCAGAAATCTCCTTTTTTTTTTTTTTTTTTTTTTTTTTACAAGTGCCCTAGATGACTTTAACACACTTTATTGTCTTATTAATCCCTTAAGGGTTACTTAGTTTTAGAATTTTTTTCTTTTTTCTCTTTCACTTCTTGAGACATATCTGGGTTAATAAACACTCATTAGAAGAATCAACTCTCTAAATTATCCATTTGTCTGGCTATTGAGCTAGCTATGGTTGTTGAATTTGTCTGGCTATTGAGCTAGCTATGGTTGTTGAATTGCTGGGGTTTTCAGGATATTTAGATATGCCAAGTAACCAATTACTGAGATGTCTGGCTTGCAAAATGTTGAATTATCAGATGTTATTATTTATTGGGAATTAGTAGAACTCGTAACTCCTGAAATAGAAATATATTTGAGATAATGTCTCCAACACTGTATAAATGATCAGTAAGCATGTTTATCTCCCTGCCATCCTTGCAAGCATTTCAATAGAGATTCAAGTTATCCTTATAAACAGTGGTAATCTGAACATTTCAAAATAATATTTTCATCATTATCAAAATTTCTTCTTCCCTACAGGTTACAGCTTCTTATTTGGTGCTATGAGCCTGTGTTAATTAGTATGGCTTTTGACTGTAATAAATGCTACTGCCAGTATTTACTCTTTTCAGTTCATTTTCTCATAAAATAATGCTTATGAGATAGATTTATCTACTCATCTAACTTATCATACCATAAAAAGATTTTAACTTAATTTGGATCTAACAAGTGGCCCAAACTGGAGAAAAACTAGGTATTTCATTTTGTAAGTTTGTATAGAGGAGAATTGCTATCCACTGTGTGATATTTGATTTTCCATGGAATTTGAATGCGTGGTCTGAGTATACAAAATCAAATTCTTCAATTACTCCTTTAATCAGAGTACTATGTATGAAATATACTTAAGTATTGGGCGATATAAGTCATTTAAGAATATTTCTCTTAAACTCATTAAATTAAAGTTTTGCTATGCACACGGCATTTACCTCCATTCTTTCTCATTGCCCTCTGCTTTACTGGTTCAAACCATTTCTAAATGAGTAGAAATGAATTAAACCACATCAGTAGCTTTTACAAAATACATTAATAATTTAATTTATGGAAAATTTGGTATTCTCTGTAGTGACTGGCCTCTCTTTTTACTTTTTTTTTTTTAGGTGGAGGGATGAATCTCTTCCTTTCTTTATTTTTTATTTTTTCACTCATTCATATAATTAATATGACAAATGTTTTGAGACTGTAAACCAAAGTGTCAACTAAAAGCATATCTATAATTATATAAATAAATTTTCAATATTTTGCCTTATTTATACAATAAATAAAATTTGAATAAGATATTCAATATCATATATACAATTTTATTCAACAACTAAAAACATTAGCATTTATCAAAGAAAATATTAGCACTTATCAAAGAAAAGACTGGCAAGAGTGGTCATGGAAGAGTGAAATTTGCCCTAAACCAGGGAGAATGTGTCGGTTAGGATTGTTTGAACTGTTGTGTACTGAGAGGCAATACAGCCAGCAGAATGCTTTTGTTGATGGTGAGGATAATGGTCCTTCTTGGCCATCCAGTTTTTCTGGTCAACATGGCCACTAGAAATGTTTTATTTTCCATGAGTTTACTCCATTTAGTGGAAGAAAATGATTGAATGTGTACTATCTATCATTTAAATGTTATAACTGTGAAAGATATTTCATTTATATATATAATTAATCTGAAAAAAATTACTTGCCAGATTATTAATTATATTTTGACATGAAAGTGTGTGTGTGTGTGTGTGTGTGTGTGTGTGTGTGTGTATGACTGTTCAAAGAGCAGAAGAAGCTGGCTAACTCTGTTTAAGCTTCTGGGCTGAGGAAGGACCTTCCTGTCTCCATTTAGAATGATCACTTGTTGTTTGCATACCCTGTTTAAAATGTTGATGCCCTTGGGAGAGGTAACAGTCCCCCATACTTTAGTTTGAATGAGTTTTTCACCTGTTTCCTTGAAGATAAAGATACCCTGTGTACACAGTTTACCCTAGAGCAGTGAGGATGGAATACACTGTCTGTGACGGAGGGGAGGCAGCCCAGAGAGACGGGTCGGAGTCTCCAACACTAACTGAGCATCTGGAGGAGAGGGGTGGGCACTTGTCATCCCATGGAGGCCTTTTGCAGCCTGTATAAAACATACCACATCACTAGATTCTGGGGGAAATCTTATTATGTTAGTCTTGATTAATTGATAAATTTTAAACAAGGTGCAAGAAACAATGAAGCTACACTATATCTGTCATTTTCACTCCTTAAGACTAAGTTTTTCTAAATCTAAGGTAAGTTTATATAGAAGTGCTATGGCACCACTTTCCCAGTTTTTCAGAGTGATCTAAATTATGATTTTATTATAAAACATTCTTAACTATTGGAACCTGTATAGAAGCACAACCATAAAACAAATGGTATATTTAATAATTACTATTTGGGGTCCATATATTGGTTTTATGCTGTCTGTAAAACGGTGCTGGCCTCAATGTATGCCAGTCTTTGGCTGTGATGATATATCTTGTAGTAATTATTCAAAGTTAAAATGATCAAAACTACTTTATGGACAGGGGTGGGGGGGCGACAGATGAAAGTTAAGAATAGATATCATGTCTGCTCTACACATGAAAATAGGAGGCACACATCTCAAGGAACACAGCAGATGTGATCAAAGACATCAACCGGAGGCCAACCCTTACGTCTCAGGGACGGGTGTCAAAATGACTCAGAACTCCATTTGATTGGGAGAATAGAGCGTTGAAGAGTTTTCACTTAGGTGATATTTCAATTAAAGAGCAACTCAGTGACAGAAATACGTGATTTTCGCCCCACAACTTTTACGGAACAAGTTAGAAGATGGGTATGGAAGCAAGTTTCTTCAAAAACAAGCTACATAATATTGGGGGTGAAGGAGCAGGATATGCCATCTCACTACAAATTCTTGACTTCCTCTTTAGGGTCTGAAAAACTTCTCTGTTTTCTTACAACCTCCCAGAAACAAACAGGCAATGCTGAAGAAGGGAAGTTAAACAATGATTTGTTAAAATGGAAAGAAACATAACTTTTCACATAACAAACCATTTCCAAATACCGTGCCCCCTACTCTGGTCCATTTTCCAATTTTCCAACTCAGCCATCCCATCCTGGGGAAGTAATATTGTCAGCTTAATTAAAAAAATGCTTTCTTCATCTTGGCTGGGTTTTGCCCAAATGAGTGATAAAGTTTCTTGGAAGAGATTGCTGCTAGCATTACAACAACTGATGAGTATGGGAATCCCTTTCACACTCGCTCTTCTGGGACTGATAGAGTAGTTGGGTAACCAGTGATCTCATTTTGGGTCATGCAGTTTTACTGACATTATAATGAAAGGTATCAACACAGATTTGAGGTAGCTGTCAATGTTTACTCAGGTCTTTGGCTTTTGTGTTTTTCATCAGATGCAGCTAACTCTGAGGAAACTAAAAACATTACTTCCCACTTAATTTTTTCTCTATAAAAGCAATGCCTACTTCTTAAATAAATGCAAAAGAATGGAAAGAAGATAAGAAGTGACTGATAATTCCCACCCCCTATGTATGAACACTAAATATATTTCCCTTGATTCTGAAAAACATTCAGGATCTCTTTGCACATTATTTTCATAGATTTCAAAAAACTGTGGATGAGAAACCTCCTCAGTCTGTTCTGAAACTCAACATTCTTAATAGTTACTTAAGTCCAAAATATTTCAGTTGAGTTAAACTTTGACCAACCCTGGTGACTAGTTTATAGGTCTTAAAACCATGTGGGATACTTTGTATCAGCAAAGACCACACACCCTGAATTCCTGGGGCATGTCTGGTGCTTGCATTCAAACATAACCCTGAAATGTTTTCTTTCCTAAGTATTTCAGACACATTCTTCTCATTGGAAAGCTGTGTCTTTCTTACTCAACAACCTCTGTATCTAAACTATGTTAAAGATACATAGAGAAGAGATGACATCACAGGGCTGATTTTGTTCTTTTAGCCTGTGTTTAGCTAAAGGTGAACAGTTGCAATGAGTCATGCAATCTTGTGACCAGCCGGGCACTTTTCCAATCAAAGAGACTGTTAAGATCTTTGACAACAGAATCAGTAGTTGTTTGAAGAGGAGGTATCAAGAGTGACCTGTATGCTTGGTAATCCAGGCTTCTGTGAGTAACAAAATGTGTTCCCATTCCTGCTGAATAACAAAACACCAATGATGAAGTAACAATTAGTAAAGCTGACTCATTTCCTCATTTACAGATGAAAGACATTGTCCAAGAAATGACTATCTCACAGGTAAATAATTTTTCCTTTAGGCCATACATAGTGCCTTTTTAAAGCACGATCTGACTGTAACGCTGGCTTGCCAGTTATTAGATGTATTAAAAAGCATCTTTTATTATGAAATAATGTCCGATTTTAAAAGCCAGACCCATCCCCCCCTTAACTATGTGAGAATTGCTAATTCCAGATGCTATTCAGAAGTAGGAGCTCATGTTGCATAAAGTGTAAAGAGGACGGAAGATTTCCAATTAATTAAAATGTGGAATCAGTGTAAAGTTTTACTAGTGAGGCTGTAGCTGTTACCTCTACATCTGTGTAGGACATCTGCCGGGGAGTGCCGGAACCCCCTCCATATCTATGGATGACCCAACTGTATGGGGCTGTGGGATTTCCAGCCATGTCATGTTGACTTAAGCTGACTCAGCAGGCACTACCATCATGGGAAACAGAGAAACCTCCTCCTCCCTGACTTGCTATAGTCTCCTGGGCTCTACAATCAGGCTGCCTTACAAACACATTTCTCAAAACTAGTTTGGAGTATACTTATTTTTAAAAATACAATAAGCCAGTTGGGAGAAAAACATTACATCAGTGCATTCCTCTGAATATCACCAAAAGTCATAATTCTTTTCTTCTCAGACTAGATTGTACTAGGACTTGACAAAAATGGGACTAGGCACCTCTAAATAAGGTTTCATTGTTTGCATTCATTTATAATGTGTGCATTGCCCTCTGTTGCCTCTTTCCCTGCTTGGTATGCCTTCTTCTGAATTCCCGTATAATTTTAACAGTTGTACAATTCTTTTGTTGTTAGGAAATCACAAATTGTGACAGACGTTAAACTGAGCACGTTTAAAAATAACTCAGCCTTTCCTACTGTTTGGGTAGGGCTGCTTGCTTGGTTGGGGTTGCTAATGGGGATAAGTGGCCATGTGCTATCACCTCTAGACCAGTTTGTTTGCTCAGAGGGAAGAATTCATTGAACAGCCACAGACTACATTCCAGAACATCAGCCAACCACTTTGCAAAAGTGTCCCGTTGGGTCATAGCAAAGCCTGCTGCCACTCCTGGAAAAGCAACTCCAAATGTCTGCCGTGGGACAGAGATCTTGTTGCAGGATGTTAATAACAGGAATTTTTATTAGTGGTTCTTTTCCTTCTCCCATTTTCCTGATAAAAGGCCATTGGAATTTTTAGTCCTTGGAAATCCATGGGACTCTACTTTTTTAAAAAGAAGCTGTTTTCTGTGTTTTGCAGTTAATTCGGCCAGTGAACTTCACTTGAAATACTGTTGGGGGTGGAACTGGTGGTAATTTCAAATACTTTAGGGCCCAGAGTAGACTTGTCACATGGTATTTCTCCTTCCTTGCTAACAAATCACAACGTTATAGTCCTATATCTGGAATCAGAATTTGCGGAGACATTTCATGGGTTCCCAGGGAAGATGACAACTGCCCCTCCCACTTCCCCACCCCCATGTATCTATTTTATAAATCAGACAACTCTACTTTGATCTGCTTTCACATAGAGTTTATTCAAACACAAAAAGATGAATACATGTATTTAAAAGTTAAGAAGGGAATTTCAGAACATAGCCCAGAAAGGCTGATGTACCCTAACCTGGTCCCTCAGAGTGGAAGTCAGGAAGGAGCCCAGATACTTTTGCTGGTGTTCAGGTATTTTTCCCTCTGGGTACTCAGGATCTATCCGTAAGGCAGCATAGAATGGGTTATGATCAAAGGCATTGTCCTAGTGCCCAGTATGTCAAAGTGGAGCCCACATTGCCCACTTCTCACCCCCTAGCCCCAGCCTTCATTCCCCCCCATCCTCCCTCCTGTCCCTCTAAGTGCTCTGAGGCCTTAGCAAGATACTCAAACTCTCTCTAGTTCATTTGAATTTAAAGGAGATATTGCGGATAAGGACTAAACACACTGCCTGGGAAGTATTATTTTAAGAACAAAACCAACAGAACTCCCACTTTGTAGGAATAATTCCCAAATAAACATCCTTGGGCAGAGTCTGCCTCAAATTTTTTACTCATATTTCCAACTGTATGGAGACATTTTCTATTTTGATGTCCTATTGATGGCTACACTCTACATATCTCAATCAGACTCAGTTATTGTAGTTAATTTGGGCTGAAGTAAGCCAGGTGCCAGGCACCGCAGTCTTTGCTCATCATCGAGGAGGATCATTGTGATAGCTGCCATGTATGGTGTGCCAGCAACGAGCTACACAATTTACACAATGCTGTCACCACCTGCCCTCTGCTTGGTGGTGCCCTGAGTTTTCTTACAGTGTGTGAGTTCCTAGCCATCTGCCTTGATTAGAAGTTATGTTGTTAGGACTCCAGCAATGGGTGGTACAATAATAATTTGTACTAGCCAAATACATTTCTCACACCATAAAAAGTAATATTTGTTGATTGATTAACTAGCCTGAGAGATGATTAGCCAAGTTGTACCTGATATGCTGAATCATTTGTTTTTATTTTGGTTTCAGGATTGGCAAAGAATTATTGAGATAATCTGCACAAAATTCTGGCTATGTAGAGATCTGAAAGTGTTTTTTATTTTCTCCTGGAATGATCCAGATAGTTCTGCCCTCCAACTTTCACCTAAACATGAAATGGGGCCCAGGACTCCACAGTCTACGAAAGTTCCACTTCAGTTTTTTTTTTTTGAACAGAGGTTGTTTTATCAATACAATTAAAATCTCATTAAATTATCTGATACTTGACCAGGGCGTTTCTCTTTCTTTATAATTACTTAATCTCTTCTTAGTAAAAAGAAAAGGGGGAAAGTAACTAACCATTGAATAAGAAATGGTTCCATTCTACTCTAATAGTGTTCTTTGATTTTTCACTCTGGATGAAATAAATTTTTAAAGAAGGAGCTGAACTCTCCACTCCTGGCCACACAATTTAATGTGATGGGAGGATTTTCAATTAATGGCAGTGCCCTGGACTTGATTAGAAAATAAAGGCATTAGATCACACTTTTTAAAATCGTTCTTATAGGAAAAGTGTATATGTTGTAAAGTAGTCCAAGATGATTTTTTAAATTTCTATTTCTAACCTACAGTGACCCCATGCTTAATTTAACATACTTGATGTAGGTCATTGAATCATGAGTTACCTTTCTATTAAACTGTAAAAACCATTTTTAGTTCACATGATGTATCTGAGCCATTTTGATTATTCAACACTAATGTTCAGAAATTTATTATCCATGATATTATCTGTTTCTATATGAACTTTGCACATATCTATATTTTAAATGTTCTGCCACCATTTCATTACATTACAGTATCTGTGTGGAAAAGCCCATCACTAGCTTCATCACGTAACATGCCTGATCCCCACCTGACAGATGCCATTGGCCATGTCTCAAAACCAAAGGGGAGGACAGCAGTGACTTAATTATATCAGTAATTCTGGCAACCGTCTCTTTCCTCAGCAAGACAGAATCAGCATTGCCAAAATGAATAAGATAGCTGACATTCTAAAAGTTTTGTGCGGGCTGTTGGGTTGTTTGCTTAGTCAATTGCTTGAAAAACATCTACAATGTCAACTTTGTTTTTTTGAAATCACTCTCGGTATCTTAATGCAGTTGGGGTTACATTCAGCTGCAAGGTACAGAGAGGGCAAGTCATAGCGGTGTTCGTGATTGAGCTTATATTTAGCTCACATAAAAATAGGTACCGAGGGAGATTGGGGGCTAATGCAGCTTCCTAGGAACATCTTCAAGGATCCAGTTTCTTTCTCTGATTTCTGATCTATCATCCCTGCTTTATAGTTTTTATTTCATGGCTTGAGCATGCCTGCTGCCTCTCCAGGCAGCTCCATGTTCAAGTTTTAAAAAGGGGGAAGATTGTTCAATGGGTATAAAGTTTCAATTGTGCAAGAGAATGAGTTCTGGAGGTCTGCTGAACAACACTGTGCCCATAGTTAACAATACTGTGTTGTGCATTTAAAAATCTGTTAAGATGCCCCGGCTGGTTTGGTTCAGCGGTTAAAGTGTCGGCCCTCGGACCAAAGAGTCCCGGGTTCGATTTCAGCCAAGGGTATGTACCTCGGTTGTGGTTCGTCCCCGGCCCTGGTTGGGGTCGTGCGGGTGGCAACCAATCGGTATGTCTCTCTCACGTCGATGTTTCTCTCTCTTCCTCTCTCCCTCCTTCCTGCTCTATCTGAAGATAAATGGAAAAATATCCTAGGGTGAGGATTAAAAAAAAAGAATCTGTTAAGAGGGTAGATCTCCTGTTAAGTGTTATAATCACACAGAAATAAAGAAAAGAAGGAAAGAGGGAAGGAGGCATGAGAAAATTTTTGGAGGTGATGGATATGTCTATTGTCTTAATTGTGGTGATAGTTTCATGGGTGTTAGCACATGTCCAAAGTCATCAAGTTGTACACATTAAAGAGTTATACAGTTCTTTGTATACCATTCTCCTGAAGAATCTCTTTCTTTCTCTCACTCTCTCTCACTTCTGTTTTTACATATTTGGAAAGTATAGTCCTCTGGGGAAATCTGCCTACCTCTCACGATTCAGAACTTAGCCCCACGACAATGCCCAGCTGCAAAGGCAGCTTTGACTTATCTTTCCAGTCTCCACAGTGGGGGAAACAGAGGGCAGTGAGCTGTGTGCCCACCGCCTCTGTCACACTCTTTCATGTATATGATGTGAGAGGCATAATGGGCAGTCATATTGTGGGTCTTGTTATTTTGTTGATTTTACCCAACCAAAATTTGAATACAGTATGCAGCTCTCCACCCCCCATTGGCTGTTTTGCTTTCTGCAGTTTCAGTTACCCCTGGTCAACTACAGTCTGAAAATATTAAATAAAAAATTCCAGAAATAGCCCTGGCCAGTTTGGCTCAGTGGTTAGAGTGTCGGCCTGTGGACCAAAGAGTCGCGGGTTTGATTCTGGACAAGGGCACATACCTCGGTTGCGATTTGTTCCTGGCCCTGGTCGGGTCATGCGGGATGCAACCAGTTGATGTGTCTCTCTCACGTTGATGTTTCTCTCTTTCTCTCTCCCTTTGTCCCTTCTATCCAAAGATAAATGGAAAAAAATGTCCTCAGGTGAGTATTAAAAATAAAAAGTCCAGAAATATACAATTCATAGATTTTAAGTTGTGCACCATTCTGAGTATTGTGATGAAATCTCTTGAAGTCCTACTGTGTTCAGCCCGGATGCAGATCATTCCCTTGCACAGCATCTCCGTGCTGTAGATGCTCCTTGACCGTTAGTCACTTAGTAGCCACCTGGGTGACCAGATCAACTGTCTCAGTACCTCAGTGTTTGTGCTCAGGTAACTCTTACTTTGCTTATAAATAACCCCAAAGCCATTCACATAACTTTTTATTAGAGTATATTATTATAGTTGTTCTATTTTATTTTGCTATTGCTGTTAATCTCTTACAGTGCCTAATTTACAATTTAAACTTTATCATAAATATGCATGTATAGATGTACAGGGAAAAACCTAGTGTAGATAGTGTTTGGTACTGTCTGCATTTTCAGGCATCCATTGGGAGTCTTTCAATATATCCCCTTAGGATAAGGGGGCACTCTTGCAGAAAAAACAAATCCTAATAGATTTTACCAGCTTACTAGAACTGAGAAGAAAATGGAATGAGCCATGTTGGGATCAAATTCTGCTGCCATCACACACTAGCTGTATGACTCAGGCAAGTTCGCACCTATATGCCCTCGCTTCCTGTTTGTAAAAAAGAGACTACGCACTTGTTAGATTTCTATAAGACTAACCTTGATGTATCACTCCTTTTGTGTGAATTCCACTCCCACACCGAATCTAGGCTTTGCCCAGACTTTCTTTGGACAATGGGACATCAAAACACATGAAACAAGCAAACAGAACACACAACAAGCAAGATGTAAACTTGTCCAAAGGGGTGAGGGTGGTCCATTACAATCCTCATTCTGTGAAGAAGTTTGGCAGGAAAGACTTTCTGGAAAGAGAGAAATAGCTGGTAGCTCGTCCGGCTGAGCCCAACCCCTCACCAAACTGAAAGCTAAATGCACCTGCGTGTACACACCCTCTGTATGTGGTCTAAAGAACAAACCCACAGATATATTTTTTTAAAAACCAGGTATGGTTGGTTTAAGACACCAAGTTTTGAGGAAGAAAAAGATGACTAATACACATTGCAATTTTTCAGTGTTGCTACCACAGTGAATTGAAAGGATTGTGAGATTCTGGGCACATAGCAAGCATGCAACCATATTTGTTATTATTATTGTTATTTTCCATGTACAACACAGATCCATGATAAAAGCTTGTCAATTAGAAAAAAATCCACAAATAGTTTCTTGGCACCTACAGTCTATTTAAGGTCCTATGCTATGGAGCTTTCTTTAAGAGGATTGCATCCTGGCTAATACATTTAAGATAAAGAAGCAATGCATTTATTACCACAGGCTATAAATAAATAATAAGGGACCCAACTCTATGAAACATCAGGTAAGTGAACATTCGAAGAATAAGGAATCAGTATAGGTATTTGGAGAGAACTTCACATAACATGTATCTCTTGATTGAAGGGAAATATTTCAATATTGAGAATGCTAATAATACTATTAATATTTGACATTTTTCGAGAACTTATTGTATTTCAGGTATGACAGTCAGTGCTATACAGGCAATTTCAGATTTGATCCTTATCCTAGCCTTACGAGGAGGCAGTTTCATCCTAGCCTCCTTTTATAGATGCGGAAACAGAAAGAGAAAGAAATTAAGAAATGTCCTCCCCTGTCCAATGCTGCCCCTCCGGTCAGCAGCAGAGCTGGGATTTGACACCAGGGTGGCCTCACTCCAGAGCTGACACTCTTCTTTGCACAGAGGCTGGTGGAGAAAGTAAATGAATTTCTCCTCTAAGAAAAATCATTCTGAAGTTGAGGGAAGAGCTCTGACACAAGGGTTCTCTGACCTATATTCTAAAAGGTTCTGAGTGAATGTATTAGCAGATAAGTCTTTAAAAAGATGTCCCTACTCAAAAAGAGTACAAATAGCCAGCACTTGTGCAGTGGTTACTATGTGCCAGGCACGGACTCCAGTGCTTCATGGGCTTGGTACTCATCTTATTCCTCCTCAAACCATGTGAGGGGAGGCTCTCTTATTTCTCAACTTTGTAGGTAATATAACCAGATACAGAGAAGTTAAGTCAATCTTCAAGGTCACAGAGCTGAGAAAGGTGGGCCAGGGACTGAAACCCAGACTGTCAAGCTCCAGAGACCATGGATCTACCTTCCGAGCTCCAGGGCTGCTCTGGACACTGTGTGTGTGAGCGTCTCCCAACAGGGACAGCAACATCCATAGAGCCAAGAGGTGGACGAGAGTACACAGAGTGACAAATCTTTTTTTCTGCATGTTGCATCATGTGCCATGTGATGTGGCATCCCACTAACTCCTTACTCAAGTCTATAAGGTCGGTGTGACTATCTTCCCCAGGAAAGTCAAGGACACCTAAGTCCAGAGTGTTAGTGAGTGTGGATGTTGTTAGTGAGGAGGCTGGGATTTGAAGGAAGGCATTCCAATCTGTGTAAGACTCTCTCTCTTCAGTCTATGTTTTCCTTTTTATTTATTTATTTATTTTTATTGAATTTATTGGGGTGACATTGGTTAATAAAATTATGTAGGTTTCAGGTGTACAATTCCATAATACATATATTTTTCTTTTGCTTTTAACATGAATTGTATTTAATAAGAGTTCTACATGCATATAGTCTAAAGAAAGTAATTGTTCTACCAGGCTTATTACGAAAAAACAGCTGCTCCCAGCCTCTGCCTAATATTTCCTCCTTCCCAGAGGAAATGATTTTCACATCTTTTAACTGGTTCCCTTGGTACTTATTTCTAATGCAGCTCTAAAACCATGCTGATATGGCGATTTCTTGATTTTTCAATTTTAGGAATTAATTCTCTATTGAATTGCGCTGTGGAAGATAAGGAATCACCGCTCTTCCACTCTCCACCCTCTGCTCCGCTTCTTGTTTTCTCTGGTTAATAATTATATATTTATTCTACTTAGCTTTTTATGTATTTATCACTAATTAACCCCTAAACTATCCTCTGATTGATGTCTTCTCTCGAAATGTGAACACATTAACAATTCTATCATTGTTCATCTTCCTGAGACATCTCCCCCAGAAAGAACCTTCTCAACACTCCATTCTGTACTGGAAGCTTCCTAGACCTCCTGCAGAAGCTGTTTCTGGAATTCTTTTCCCCACTATCATTATGGAGATTCTCTTTACCTTACTCTTGTGTTTCATCTCTATTTTGGGGATTTCAAGCTGTTTTTATTCTTAGTTAATTGGCTCGTGTTGTTGGAGCATACCTGTGTTCGTCTGGTTCCAAGACATTTATCAAGGAAAATAAATACCTGTGAGAGTAGGGAGGGCACTGTGAGGGATGGGAAAGCTGTCAGGTGGCAAGACAGGTGCAATCTTGAATGAAGGAGAGAAGGGAGGGAGGGAGGGATAAAGAAAGGAGGAAAGGAGGGAGGGATAAAGAAAGGAGGAAAGATGATAGGGAAGGGAGAAAAGTTGTGTGAAATCATATCAGACTATAGTGCATTTCTCAGCAAGATTTTAAAAGGCCATTGAATGTTCTTGAGTTGAGGTTCCCCTTCAAAGGAGTTTCATTTCTCCTGGAACAGGTGTGCTCAGTACCCCTGCCCCACTCAGTCACAGGCTAGGAGCCGCTCATGGAAGGAACAGCCTTGGTGTGAACACAGCCATGGACATTAGTCAGTGTGGGGCTGTTGGCAGTGATGCTCACTGAGATAGCAGATCTGGGGCTGCGCTCCATGACTCCTACAGTTCTTCCTGTGAAAGGGCAAATGAGAGGCAAAGATGCTCAGGCCTTGAGGTCTTTTATCCACTCCGGCATCACAGTGATCATTTGGCCGCATAGCATTTCTGTTAGAGCATGGAAGGTGATGAGAAATAATGGGAATAAGAGGCAGGGAATCAGGACTCTGTGATCTGGAGGTTATCACAAAAGAGCCCTAGGCAGCCAGACATAGAGGTGAGAAATTGTTCCCAGTGAATTCGCGTAACGAGAGGGACTGAAGTGATGTAGAACATCTTGGTGCCATTCACCAAATATTTCCAGTTCTCTTCTTTTATGCACACATAGAGCTGCCCCGCTTCCCTTCCTGCAAGTGAGGAGTAGCTGTGCCACTCGCTTTACCAATGAAATGTGAAATGTGTTATTTCCAGCAGAGGCTGTAAGAGCCACTGTGTGACTTGTGACCTTCTCTTTGTCTTTTTCTTCATTGTGGTGTCTGTGACAAAAAAGTCTAGTTTTGGGCATGGAAAGAGTGAAAGATAAAATTGTGTCGTGTATGGCCCTGAGATTTGAGGGTTCTTTGTTCCTGTAGCATAACCTAGCTATTCCTGACTGATACAAGTGGCCAGTCAGAAGACATAAAACCTATAACTCCACTAAGTCAAGATTCATTAAACTTCCCTTCAGTAACATTTTGTGATTTGTTTCTTCTTCAGCAGCTCTGAAAACTAGGCAATGGGTTAAGAACTTCACAGTCATTACCTAAAGTAGAGGTGTTGTCACTTAATCTCATTATCCCATATAATCCTATTACCTAGTTTAATCCAGTCTTCACACTAAGGTAGATACTATTAGTCTCATTGTATTGATGAATAAAATGAAGCTCAGAAAGGTTCAGAAACCTTTCTAATGTTATTCTCAAAGCATCAGAGCCTGTATTTTACCCAAGTTCTGTCTAGTGCTAGAGAGTCAAGTTGTTGAGAACAGGTAGCTTGTAAAGCCACTCACAGTTTTCTATTCTTTGAAAAGTTTCAAAACATAATGTAGTTCAAAGAGCATGAACAAAATTTCCTCCTCTAAGTTCTCCCTAGTTTTGCCAAGAATTTACAGCAGAAATAAAAATTGAATTTGTTAAAAAAATATATGCTATTTGAGTGTATGTAACAGTCTTTTTTTAAGGCATTAAAAACTCATGCATTTGTATCTAGCATTTCTAGAAGCCACTGAAGATGAATAGCTGATTTTGTGTTTAAAAATAAATGTATGTGTATATACACACACACACACACACACACACACACACACATTTCTTGTTCTTAGGTAAAGCATATTTCCAAATGATGCTTAGGAACAATTTTTTTCCCTTTATTGAGATTTTGTTGAACACAGAGAAGAGGAAGGACAGACTGAGTATAGAACTAAAGGACCACTAGATAATCGTCACATTACACACAGATAAGAGCAAAATTTCATAAATTAATTCAAGTAGATATTTGCCACAATTTCCCACTCTTGTAGGCCATGGTAAAGCAAACAATCAAGGTTAAAATCCTATTTTGATATGCACTGTCTGAATAATTGTCTTGGCACTTTATTTCCCCTGAGCTTATAGAAGCCATAGTGCATTTTTTACTGTTATTTGAGCAAACAAAAGTCATCAGAAATCGGATATTCAGTGAATAATACTATACCAATTACAGTTAATTTAATTAATAGCATGATTGATTTTACCAAAGGCTAAATTTATGTCTTATGACAGCTTTTGCCTGAATCTTCATGCCTGTTGAGAAAATTCCAGAAAATATGAATCCTGGGCCAGGGATGTGCTTTTTGTTCAAAACAGTTTGGGCCTTGACTGGTTTGGCTCAGCGGTTAGAGCTTCGGCCCCCTGACCAATGAGTCGCGGGTTCGATTATGGTCAAGGGCACGTATCTCAGTTGCGATTCGCCCCAGGCCCTGGTTGGAGTAGTGTGGGAGGCAGCCACTCGATGTGTCCCTTTCATGTCCATGTTTCTCTCTCTCTCTTCCTGTCTCTCCCTCCCACTCTCTCTGAATAAAAATGGAAGAATGTCCTCCGGTGAGGATTAAAAAAAAAAAAAAAAAAAAGACGAAACAGTTTGGAACTCTCCCCTTGAACGTCCTTCAAAGTTCTTCCAACCTTCAGGTCTGTGAATTACTTTGTTTGAGGCACAGTCTTATTAATGATTCTTGGTGGTGGCTGGTGATTAATCTAGGGGATGTTGGTTCTAGTAAAAACAAACAAAAAATTGAAGAGTGAGTCTAAAAATCACGAACTTGAGCATCCTGTATAATGAATTTAATCTGAGAACATTTCTCAAAAAGGAACTTTCTAATTCCTTTTCATTAGATCTTCTAAATTTTATTTATTTATTTATTAGATCTTCTGAATTTTATTTATTTATTTATTTATTTATTTATTTATTTATTTATTTTTTATTTATTTTTTTAATTTTTTTAATCCTCACCTGAGGATATTTTTTCATTTTTTTGTTCAGATAGAGTGGGAGGGAGAGAGGGAGAGAAAGAAACATCAATGCAGGAGAGACACATCGACTGGTTGCCTTCCTCATGACCCCAACCAAGGCGGGGATGAACCGCAATCGAGGTATGTGCCCTTGACGGGAATCGAACCCGTGACTCATTGGTCTGCGGGCCGACACTCTAACTGCTGAGCCAAACTGGCCAGGGCAGATCTCTTTTTAAAACTGTGTGACTATTACCTATTCAATGAAAAAATTAAGGTAAAAATGAAACAAGCACATTTTGGGATTGCATATAGATAGATCACACACACAGGACTTTTTTCATACTATTGCACGAAAAAACACACTTTTGAATGCAAACAGTCCTGCTTTTTCATTTCCATTTTAATTTTTCAACACTTGTCACCTTCCTGTCAATGCACTCCCATATGCCTAGCATACTCCCACACCTGCTGGCAGATATTAACGTTCACTTAATGGAGAATTCCCCGCGCTAGCAGAGAAAGGAGCACTTTGGGGCATAGTGTGAGCCAGAGATCACTTTCTATTCCTTCATCTGTGTCCTCGTCATTGGAGCTAATTGAGGTAAATGATAGTGTCACAGGACTTACAGTAAGTCCAGAGATTTCTTCCTTCTGCCAAAGCTGCTCATGCTCAGCTGTCAACATTCTGTCCCAGCACAATCGCTGCCTGTCTCCTGGAGCCAGTACTGCCACAGCCTTCACTGTGCACACGTGTCCCCTCAGCTCTCTCCGGTGGCATCGCTGCCTTCTGTTTCCATCATTCCCACAGGTTTCCAGTCAAGATTTCTGATTTCTTCCTGCCCTTTCCTGACTTCTCACTGACCACTGCTGATAATTGGAACCTGCTGTCATTGTCTTGGACTGTGAGGACAGCCCTAGGTGATTACTCGGCACTTTGCCACTTGTTAGGAATATCAGCAAATGGCCATCAGGTGACCCTTACTCTAAGGACCCAGCGACCCCTCCAGCCTGACAATTCCTAGCAACAGTGCACACACTGCATTAATATCATTGGACAGTTGTCAGGTCAACCTCAAATGAATCCTTTTTTCCCCCACTTTTTTGGAAATACAATATTAATACAATTTGTCACTATTTTCTAAGGAGCACTTATTATGCTGGGGTTTTAGTATGTTTTACCAATTTAGTGATTCTAATGGCCTGCAAGTGCCTCAATTTTAAAACCTTATTTCCCAGGTCTTTTGAGAGCTGGCTATATAACCTGAGATTATTTTCATAATGGACTGCTTATAAAATGGACTCCTTAAAAGCCAAATGGTATTTATCACTTCATTTTGCATATTGAATAACATTTTTAGCTTGGAAATAACAAGCAACATTATAAGAAAAAATAATAATATTAAAGATTTTGAAAATCCATTACAAATCTCCTTAAATCCAAGTGAACTCATTAACTTTTAGATAAAAGACATTGGAATTAAAAAAAAAAAAATCGGCTTGATTTTACTCTGCCTAAAGTGATGACTTTGAGGAAGAACTAGAAGTAAATTCTCCTGTCCTTGAGTCCAGTGTTGGGTTTTCCAGATGGACTTGTTTAAACAGGCTAAACTATAAGCTTGAAAAATAGAAGCAGAGAAAGAAACACTCCTATCACTCCTATCACCACTGAGTTCAAGAGATGAATGTGAGGCAAAGGCCATGATTCTGCTTTTGTCACCCTGAGGGAGGTGGAATGTGGAGAAACAAGAAAGAGGATTGTTACTGTTAATTCCTAAACCTTACACACAAAACAGGCTAGGATTTTCACACAATCTGAGCCTTGTTACATGTTTCCTCTTCCCTTTTGCTGTCTAAACTGTTGGCATACTGGTCAGGGAGTGCTCTGTGAGTGTGAATTCAGTCATTTGCAGGATTTGGGGACAAATCCTAGACACGCAGGCTTTATTAGATATAAAGGGTTGGATTGTGTCAAATTCATATGTGGAAGTCCTAATCCTATTACCTGAGAATGTGACCTTATTTGGAGATAGGGTTTTACTTTACAGTGAGAATTAAATTAAAATGAGGTCATTAGAATAGGCCCTAAAGCAATATGACTGCTGATTTTATAAGAAGGGGAGATTAAGACAAGGACATACAGAGAGGAAGAGGTCCCTTGTAGATGAAGCAACTATAAGCCAAGAAATTGCAAAGATTGCCAGGAGACAGGCCTGAAATTGATTCTTTCTCAGTACCTTCAGAAGGAATCAACCCTGGTAACACCCTGATCTTAGATTTCTGGCCTCCAGAACAGCGAGACAATAAATTTCTGTTGTTCATGACACCCAGTTTGTGGTTTTTCATTTTGGCAGCCCCAGAAAACTAATACACTAGGCATAACCATGTTAGATGTCATCCAGTCCCATCAAGAGCTTACAGTGAATGAAGTGAGCCATCCCCATGGAACACTTAGCAATAATATAGAACACAAGTCATCCACAGAAGGCCACAGAGGAAGTCCAACAATAAAGGCTATTAGAACTCAGATAACAGGCAAGAAATAGAGACTGAGACCTCCAAAGAGTCACACTCTCTGAAGAGCCTGAAAGAACAAAGGAAGAGTGTGAGTCAAGAGGAAGAAAGCAAAGTTCATGGTTTTTGGAGATGGACGTTGAGACAAAAGCTGAGTCCCCACCTCTGCGTTTGCAAAGCACATCCGGTGTTTTCACTAGATGGAAAGAGACTTAAGCTGGGCAGAAATGTATCCCCAGGAAAGGTAAAGTGCTTATCTGTGTGGAGAAGGAGGTCATTTGTCATGCTCAAAGTTTCCAGAAGCATGTGCATGTACCATTATAACCCAATTTCAACAATAATAGAAATGCAAAAATACAAAATGTTATTTTGTTATTTTCATACAATTGTATAATTAGTGTAAAAATTTTAAAGGAACATACATGAAAATACCCATGGGTGTTATTGCAAGGAATGACTTTATCATATAAAATCATTAAAGAAAATCGGATTTTATTCTTAAAGATGAAAACATTTATTGCCATTTGTAGAGCTCATCTAAATTCATTCATTTTTCAATATTCAATCACAAGTAAAGTGAAAAACTTTATTTAACAATCAATTTAGATTTTTTAAAATAGAGTTTTGACCTGATTTTGAGAGCTTTTTCTATTAATGTCCTATTAGTGGGCACGACCACTAAGATGGACATATTATGGTCCATCTTTTCAACAGCTCATTCAGGTCCATTGTTACTATGAAGAATACAATACCATCATAATTTTATGTTTCTATGAGGAAATTTTCAAGATGTAACTTTAAATATCAAAAATAGTGAGGTGAGGCAATAATGTAAAACCACAATGGAAATTTGACTCACTCCAAAACTTTAAAAGTTGCAGTGTGCTACACTCAAATAATTAGTCATCTCTAATGCTTGGCAAGACTTCTTCTTGGATATTCTGTAATTGTGAAATACACTGCAAATAACCCATTATTCTTTAAAGTCCTTGGTATGCTATGACTAACTGATCATTGAGATGGCAATCTCTGGCTGGTATGCAGTAATAACAGTACTTACAGTAGTTTCTTACACATCTCACCACACCAATAAGAATAAAGGAGGTTTATCTAGGCCGTGTGTGTTTATTAAGAATATCTGTTTTATACTTTCACTAAATGAAATAAAAATTAAAAGTGAATAATTCTATTATGATAGTGCAGTTAGTAAAATATAGATAGAAAGGTTGATGTCATTTAAAAATAGGCATTGGAGTAACTGAATAGAGAGCTAATAAAATAACAGTCTACTTAGTTTGTTTATAGATCTTCAAATCAATAAAACCAACATAACTGTCTGTATAAGACATCCTGTATTGTTTAGAAGACCAACAGCAAAGTATTGTTTTGTGCCCCAATATATAGTTCATCATTCTGATAATATACACTCAAATCTATCAACACTTGTCTGCAGTTCAGTAAAAATGTGTCTTGATACAAATTAAAAAGGGACACGGTTTCTCATAGTGCATGCCAAGCTACTGCTCACCATTTGTCTCAGAAATCTGTGACATATTTTATTGTATTTTTATAGCTTTATTGAAGTGTAATTGAGAAATAAAAATTGTATGTATATAAGATGTACAATGTGATGTTTTGATATATGTATACATTGTGAAGTGATTACCACCTCAAGTTAATTAACACATCTATTACCTCACATAGTTATCATTTTATGTTTGAGAACACTTATGATCTACCCTCTTAGCAAATTTCAAGTATACATCAGAGTATTAATGACTATAGTCATCATGCTATACACTAGATCTCCAGAACCACCATTCTACTTTTTCCTTCTATGAGTTTGACTATTTTAGACATATAAGTGATATCATACAGTATCAGTCTTTCTGTGTCTGGCTTATTTCACTTAGCATAATGCCCTCAAGGTTCATCCATGTTGTCATATATTGCAGGATTTTCTTCCTTTTTATGTCTGAAATAATACTCCATTATATGTATATAACACATTTTCTTTATCCACTCATTTGTCAATAAATACTTAGGTTGTTTCCATGTCTTGCCTATGGTGAATAATGCTACAATGAACATGGAAATATAACTATGTCTTTGAGAAACTTCCACACTGTTTTCCATAATGGCTGCACCAGTTTGTATTCCCATTAACAGAGGGTTCCCTTATCTCCACATCTTCGTCAACTCTTGTTATTTCTTGTCTTTTTGACACTAGCCATTCTAACAGTTATGAAGTGAAATCTCATTAAAGTTTTTATTTTCATTTCCCTGATCATTAGTGATGTTGAGCAACTTTTCATGTACCTGTTGGCCATTTGTATCTTCTTTGGGGAAAAAAAGTCTCTTCAGATTCCTTTGCCCATTTACATCTTGAACATTAATGCCTTATGAAGTATATACTTTTCAAATATTTTCTCTCATTCCGTAATCTGCCATTTCATTTTGTTGATGGTTTCCTTTGCTGTACAGAAGCTTTTCAGTTTAACGTAGTCCCTCTTGATGATTTTTGGTTTGGTTGCTTGTGCTTTTGGTGTCATATCATGACATGTTTTAAAGACTAATGATTGTGACCCTTGCTGATTCCAGAACTCTGTCAGAGAAATCAAAGAGCTCTTGTCGATGAACAGCAAATATAGGAAACATCTCAAACCATAGTGCAAATAATGTTCGGAGCGTTTGTCTTTGGTTCAGGAGCAATTTTCCCTTGGTTGTTGTTCCCTGCCCTTCATACCTTATGACCATTTACATAGAAATATCTTATCTAAAAGCAAGCAAGCAGTGGCCTTACCTATAATTCTGAAATCGTTCTAAGTCCAGACATTTTCTTATTTGTATTTTTGTGAAACAACTTTGTTGTAAAATGGGGGACATAATTAGTCTCAGTTCATATAAATGCTAAGTGTCAGTGGCAACTCTGATTTTAATGACAACATAAGCAGAGATTTCTAAACATTTTGGGAAGGTGCACATCATCATCTTGTTTTTAATCATAAATAGCCAACTACATTAGTATTTATTGATTTTTAAGTTATAGATATGGAAGTCTTCTGTTATATTTTGAAATTGTAAAAGATACATGGAATATAACACGAATCAGATCAGAATACATGTAACTAGAAGTTCTAAGAGTTATTCTTTGTATTCTAGTGCATCATTGCATGCAGCCTTTGGGGTGTGTGCACCCCACATAAGAGATCTGAAGGCTTCAGTGAAGTGCTCAGGGAGAGAATGAAGTGGCCCTTCCCCTCTTTATGACCCCAGCTAAGTGAGGATGTTTCCTTCATCACCTAAGTAAAGCCATGCTATGTAATGGTAACTTTAAAATATTTATTAATATGATACATTTTAATATTTATTGCTTTGTAATCACAAAACATGAATTATTTTCTTCCAGATAGAGCACAGATACAAGAAGATGTTTGCTACAATAACAGAGAGAGGACGTAATGGATTTTGTATTAGGACACATAAACTGAAAATCATGGACCCACGCTCATGCATAAATCTGCTGTGTTGGGATAGATAGAAACTAAGGTTTATTGATTGCCTATCACATGCTGAGCACAGTTCTAGTAGAGTTAAATATAGATTATGGCTCTAAAGCCTTTACCTAATGTTTGGTACATAGGAAATGCTATTATTATGTTTCTCATGTAATCAGCAAAATTATCCAGACAACTGGGAATCAATATTTTCATTATTTATAAATAAGTCACCTAGAATCAGAGAGGTTTTACAAGTGGCCATGGTCACACCTAGTAAAAGGCAGAAGAGGTCTTTCTTTTGCCTTAGCTAAATTTTCAGATTAAAAAATATTTATTTTTTACTTCTATCACTGTATGATTGGGCCACTCGACTGATTTTGTCACACCATATGGATGATGATGGTAGATGCTGTTTATTTGGCCATATCCATGGAAAGGCTCATTACATCCTTTGTGGTTCTGGTGGCAAGACTAAAGTGAAACAGAGACAGACTCACAGGTAGAAAGCAGTAGACAGCTCTGATGGGAAGGGAGTGTTGGGGGTATGTGGAGGGATTGAGCAAAAAAGAGAGAGAACTCAGGGACAGCAGGGTGGTGATTGTGGGGGCGGAAAAGGGGGTGGGTGGAGGTAGAAGAGGACATAGAGGTGATAAATGGTGATGGGGAAAAAATAAGACTAAAGAGCGTGTTAAAATTATGTGTCAATTGCCCCCAAAACATGCTTTAAAATTAATTACTTTTGCTTTTCTATTTTTGTTGTGTGGGTGATGATGGGTTCATGATGATTACATTTCTGAGACCCTGTAGGAGAATGAATTCACCCCAGTTTATGCTTTTTGCAATCTGTATTAGTTAGCATCGCTATGTACCGTCACCCCGACATGTAGCAGCTAACAACAACAATAAACCTTTATTATCTCAACCATCTGTGGCTCAGGAATGTGGGTGTGGCTTAAAGTGTGGTTCTGGTGTGGGTTCTCTCAGGCTGCAGTGGAGTATCTGTTGAGGCTGCAGTCTTCTGAAGGCTTGATCTGGGGCTGGAGGGTTCTCCTCCAAGATGTCTCGCTGGTAACTGAGTATCCTCACAACGTGGGGGCCAGCTTCCCTCAGACTCAAGAGTGAGAGGGGAGGATGCCCTTGGGCCTTTAAACCTAGTCTCAGAAGACACACACGGTCAGTTCTGCCACATATTATTTGTTGGAAGCAAGTCACCAAGTCCAGCCCATACTCAAGGGGGGCAGACTCCTCCTTTTGAAAGAAGGATTGGCAAAGGATTCAGAGGCGTATTTTCAAATCACTACACAGTGCACTTGAGAGGATTCTGACTAGAATCTTTGAAATATTTTATATAAACTGCGTCAAAACTGGAAAGGGTTTGATATCTTACCCTGTTTATAAGCTGCCCAGTTGGCTGGCCACAGCCTCATGGATGCTGAGAAAAGCAGGTGTCCTTCGGGACAGAACACAAGGGCTCAGTGACTCCGGCAATATCAGGAGCCAGTGCCGGCAATTTCAGTGCCCCCTGCCCCCAGAGACGGGCCTCAGAGAGGGTCAGGTGCAATCCCACGAACTCGGAGCAGGAGAGCGGGCTAGTAAAGTGGGGGGTTCATCCCTCCGCCCTTCCCTCTAAAGGACCCCCTGGATGCACGTCTTCCTGGGCTGCTCATCCTTGAAACCTCCCTGGAAGACAGTCCAGGACAAGGCAGTCAGTGCCTCTAGTCACCCCTGGAGAGCTGTCTTCAACACAAAGGGTTCTCCTTTTTGAAAAAAAAGTTATGGTAAAAACGGTTGTACAAGTCAGGGGAACAGGGTAGACCCAGAGATGTGGAAGTAGGGTACAGACTGACAACCCTCAGAAGAGGGGGTGGGGGGGAGGGAAGAGATAAACCACAGAACTTATACGCATGTATGCATAACTGATGGACATGGACAACAAAGCTAGGGAAGGGGTGGAGGGTCAGGGAGGAGGGTGTGAATGGGGAAAAAAGGAGAAACATCTGTAACAAAAATAAATTAATAAAAAAATAAAAAAAAAGAAACAAATAGGATGTGTGTGTATGTATATTGTTTATTATATATTATCTTGTGTATTTTACATTACATATTGTATACTGTGTATATTATATAATATATCACATATCGTATTATATTATTTCAGCCTCCAAAACATACAAATGTCTGCTGTTTAAGTCCCCAGTCTGTGGTGTTTTGTTATAGCAGCCCGAGCTAAGACAATATTTTTGTGCATAAAGCTCCCCCTGCATCTGTCTCCCACCCTGTATCTGCTGTGCTGGTGCTTATGCTCCATCATCTCATCAGACTTCACTTAAAAAACACAAGTTCAGCCCTGGCCGGTTTGGCTCAGCGGTTAGAGTGTCGGCCTGCGGTACAGAGAGACCCGGGTTTAGTTCCCGCTAAGGGCATGTACCTCGGTTGCAGTTTGTCCCCGGCCCTGGTTGGTCGTGTGGGTGGCAGCCACTCGATGTGTCCCTTTCACGTCGATGTTTCTCTTTCTCTCTCTTCCTCTCTCTCCCTCCCACTCTATCTGAACAAAAAATGAAAAGTCCTCAGGCGAGGATAAAAAAAAAACAAAAAACAAACAAACAAAAAAAACCCCACAAGTTCAATGATAAAATAATCAAGAATTCAAGACGGCAGAGCAGCAAGCATGGGCCCTCCTGAGCACGGCGCCTGCGATCTCACAGGCCACTGGCCCCCAGCGCTGCCCGCCTCTCCACAGAGCCGGGGTTCATGGCGTGATCACCTGGCCTTGTCACCTCGTCTGTTCCCACCAAGAAGCACGCTTGGCACGTGAGAGATTTTCCACAGAGGCCTCATGTCCTTCAGTGTGTTGTGATAGGTAAACGACCCTGAGCTCCACCTCAAAGAGGTTCCAAAGGTCTTCTGATTAAGAACACTTTCTTGGGATTATTCATAATTCTATATTCATTGTAAAGTAAGCAGAGAAGCACAGACATATAAGCTGGGAGGAATTGCTTGTCTGGTGGTGTTTAAGTTGATTTTTGTTCTTTTCTGTTTTGTAAGCAGTGGAGCCAATTTTTCGAGAAAACCTTTTCGAAGTAGGAGGTTTCTTAGGGGAGGGAGCTGGAGCCTCTCTGAGGGGGGTAAGGGGGTGGGGGTGGGGCAGGCAATCCCCACTCCTCCCCATCCCTGAAACATAATGTGAAAACCAATGATCAGCTACAAACTCTTTATTTAAAATATTTATCCATGTGTTGCCCTCTTAAGGGGTCTTCAAAACCAACAGAATTACAATTTTTTTAAAAAAGCATTAGCCCAGAGTTTTTTAAAATGACAGGATGCATAGTAGTGTTTACACATGAGGTATTATTCACTTGCCAGCGTCTCCTTAAGAATTGGGAACTAGCAAGTTAGGAGCAAACAGGGCTTTTGGCTCCAAGCGTCCATCTCTCTCTGCCCTTTCATAACTGGGAGACACAGAAGATAATGAAATCTCAGGGAGGCCGGAAATAGGCCTGGAACCTTTCACCTGCTTTTCATGGCCAACCTCCAGCTTCCTTCCCTTTCTAGAAGTTGCTTCACTCCTTTCGGTGTTTGTGTTCTCATCCTCACTTGCCTTTTAAATGAGAATGAGGTCAGTGTTCTCATATTCACAACAGAGCAAATTCATGTAATCACTGCCATTTAGTTGTGTTTAGTGCATTATATTGTTTTACTATGTTCCGTTGCTTGTATAACTTTATGTGTCCGTTTGTTCCACAGTGTGTGAATATTTCCTGGGCGTGTAGCAGTCTTGTTGATATCAGGGGAATTTTGAAGGTGAATAAGACATGACCATTACCTTCCAGGCCAACAAGACTTGGCCAGGGAATCAGAGTTACAAATCAACAAAAACATAATGTGCATTCCAGCTATGGTTCCAATGGTCATAACATTAAATAAACAAAACTAATTTTCTTTTAATAGTCCAACGTAAAATTGTATTTGGTAAATACTATGTACAGGGTTTTAAAAAGCATAATTTTAGAACCTCAAAATATAGTACGTTAAACTTATGCTTTCTGCTATTTTTATTTTATTTTAGCATATTTAGGAAAAGTAATTTGCCCTATAAAAGGCTATCAAGGTAAAGTTGAGTCAAAAACAGTTTTCAATGAATTTTCTCATTAAGTAGGTTATGAAAAATAAAATAGATTACAATTTGGAGAGTTAATGAGAAGAGAGAAACTAACAGAAGGTTATAAAAAATATAATCAAGGCTTTGAAAACATAGCTTCAAAGTCCTATCAGGAGACAAAATATATACAATTATGCTTCTTTTACAAAAAATATAATCTCCCTCGCCCTACCTCCTTATTCTCTATTCTGTTTCTTAGAATTCGTATGTTAAGTTTGCATGGTTCCTCCTTTCAGTACCATTATTTACAACACTGTCACCGTTTCCATAGTTATGCAGTATTTCTGTTTCCATAGCAACACTCTTGGTTTCCTAAACAAATAGTATCACAGTGTTAATCTTGTTTCAGTGTTATTGTACTATGTTATTAGATACAAAATTCAAAAAATAATTTAAGCATTTGAAACTAGGTGGGTTGGTTTTATTGCTTGGTGCTTGTGATATTAAATTTCAATTTCATATTAAAATACAGATCCACTTGAAAAATAGTTGGATTTTGCATAGTAAACATGATACCAATTTTATCCACTAGTTATAAAACATTATAATTTAATAAGAGGGTGTTCCAGTACATAGCAATATACAGGGAGACGTTTACTGTCTTCAGATTAAAATGACTGTTTTTCAATTGGCCTGGATGATTTAGCTTTCCCAAATCTCTAAAGTCATTTATAACCTACCCACAGCAGTATTTCCCTTTGTCATTTTTGCATTTTAAGTAATTTCTGCCCATTTTGCCTTTTATTTTACAGCCCCCGCAGGAACAGCTGAGAAGTAGACTTCAAGGGAACTTTACTACTTCCATTTTCTCAAAAATAAAAAATATTTTTTGTCTTTAAGTTTACTTATCATCACCCTGAATTTCTTCTCTTAAGAGCATATCATGTGGACTTTTCAGAAATGGGATTATGCCTCACCCCTCAGCTCCCAGTACACAGTTTAATGTAATTGACTGCATTTGACTCCTACAAGAACATTAGTTAGGGCATGCGGGCGGAGAAGGTCGCCGATGTGCTTGGTAGAGGAAGTGAATATGAATTACTCTTATTGAACAGAAGTGGGAGGAACCCTGCTAACAGTCCCATAGCAAAGCTGTTCCTGTCAGATGTCTGCAAAAGGCCTGTTTAGCTATGTGAATCTGTACTCTGCCCCACTCACCACGACATTTCAGAAGTCAGCTTTTCCACTTTTTTTTAGTATGTCTTCCCTTAAGAACACATTTAAACGTTTCCCCTCCCAATTTTAGCACAAAAAGATATTATATGGGTGTCTAACATAATAATTTGTAAAGGTGAAATAGTTTGTTCTGCTTTGGGGAGAGGAGTCAATAATGAAGGAAAGTTGGTATCAAACTTTGGACTCACCACGCCCCAGATCTGTAGCTCGGGGGTGGTCAGATGACTGAGGGAGTTGATTTCAGCTCAGGTATTTCCACCTGTTTACTGGACTTCTGTGAGCCTCAGTTTCCTCATATAGAAAATAGAGAAAATACCACCTACACTACAGTGTTGGGAGATTTGAGATATAAAAATAACTAGCGTGGTAACACTTGCTAAGTGTAGTATGGGAAGCCCCAGAGAAAAAAAGGTCCTTTCCTGACCTCCATCCCTCACCTGATTCTCACCAGTGTTTCTCAATGTTCCTTGTGTACAGTAAACAATCATCTGGGAACCTGTTGAAATGCACATTTGGGTTCAGCAGGTCTAGGTGGGGACTGAGTTTCTGCCTGGCTGACAAGCCCTCAGGTGACACCAAAGTTGCCAGTCCAGGGACCTCACCTTGAATATGAAGTATCTAAAGTTCTCAAATCAGAGTTTCTCAAATTTGTTACATGCTAATTAGGGGCCACTTCCCATTAATTGAGTCCCAAAACTGCTTTGATGGGGTTCATCTGAGGTTCTTGTTCTAGAACAAGATCCAAACCATCCAGTTTCCTTGAACTTGGCTTCCTTGTAAGATGAAGAGATTGGGCCCGCTGGAATCTCTTGGTTCATTTTCAACAACAAATGTGACACACTTCCTTCTTTTAGACATAGTACAATTCCGGGAAGATGCAAAATTGCATCCATTCAAATCACCATTAATCAAATTCTGTTCAGCACATTTGAATCTCTTAGGAGCTTTCAGATCAACATGATTCACTTATTTTAGGAAAAATGTGGAACAGGATTAGAACTGATGATCAGAAATAGGTTAATACTCCAATCAGAAACTCAGTGACTCATCTATGAATGAGTTGAATCATGAGTCATCAAAAATTGCAAGGTAATTAATGTTTTAGAATGATCTAAGAATGTGTGTTCTCGTTTTGTTATGTTAACAGTATAACAAATCCAGTTACATTTCCTTAAGCAATATTGTCTTTGGTTTCTCATACTTCAGAACCCTGTTGGCATTTTAATTGTTGTATCTTAATAGCAATATTTTTTGCATGGAAACCTTTCCATGGCAATTCACTCTTTTCTGAAAGAGTGAAATATTTTAAAAGGAAATTATATGTGAAAGGTCTAAAAAATATCCAGGGCTTTCCAGAGAATTTTGTGAATTGGGTTTTCCTTGTTTATAAAATCATGATCTAGGATTGTATAACCTTCTAAGAATCAAAGGATTATGGTTTCTAACACATGTATGCAAACACAGAATAATTTTTATTTTTATTCACGTACTAAATATGTTCACTCAACTGGCATCGATCTCATAATGAATCATGATTATTCTATCTGCCCTTCTCAAAAGTAACCATAAAATTGTATCCAATTCCATTCCCTTTAGAAAAGGAGGCAGCCAGTTTCCTAGTAATGGCTTGTTCGTGTGGAAAATTCCCCAATTGTTAATGAAAAATACCCATAAGTAAACATAAAAATGTGGTTAAAAATAGGATCATCCTCACACAGTAAAAAGCCCATGCATTCATGAAAATTAAACACTTAGAATAGTAGCTGGAACATGCCAAATGTTCAGTTAATATTCTGTAGTGCTGCCCAGCCAGTGTGGCTCAGTGGTGGAGCGTGGACCCATGCACCAAGAGGTCACCAGTTCGATTCCTGCTCAGTGCACATGCCCAGGTTGTGGGACAAATCCCCAGTGGGGGGCATGCAGGAGGCGGCCAATCGATGTTCTCTCTCATCGATGTTTCTGTCTCTCCCTCCTTCTCTCTTCCTCTCTATCTAAAATTAATAAAGAAAACAATATTTAAAAATAAAAATTCTGTATTGCTATTATTTCTCTCATCTCATCATATACAATCTTATCTCTATAACAAGCAAGACTATCTAGTATAATCTCTTCTAGCTCTATGCATGTGTTAATATTTTATATATATATAATATATAATATATATATATATTATTTTTTGAGGGGACACTTTCATAGGTGATGGTCTCAGATAGTTGTAGAAAAATCTGACATAGTAGAAGGAAATAATGCATATATTCCCCCAAAAGCTTATAATTACTGTAATTTGAATGTCCAATTAAAACAGATCACCATTCTCCATTCATAAAATGTCATATAGAGGATTACTATTAATAAAGAAACAGTTCTTTAAATAAAAGAGCAGAGTATCTCAATGGGGAAAATAAAATCTGTGTGGACAACACCCATACAAATGGGTGTATATATTTCTACAAGAAATGTACACATATTTTCTCTTAGTTGCATTGATTAAAAATTAATCTTATCCAGTCGTAGCATGAGTTGTGCTATATAGCTCTAACACTAGAGCAGTGTTTTCACAGAACAAAGAAAAGAGGAACTTTAGCCAATAGTAGGTTTAGTGAAGTCAATCTATTATTCCAAATTACCAAAGCCAGGCATTAATAGGAGGGCAGTTTCCCTTCTTGAGATGATAAAACCACTCTCTTAAGTTTGTTCTGTGCTAACATGATGGGGGATGCATGAGGAAATTTTCAGTATTTTGTGGGGCTTTTCCACTGTTTATTTGTAAAAGATGAAGCTCATAGTATTTTCCTTGTATAAAAATACTTTGATAGATATCAGATTTGCTAAAAGTATACAACAGAGGTGGAAGAATAACCTAGGGTGACTCGTCCTAAAGGCTTATCAGGAAAGTGACTGAGGACACTGACTGAAGTGTTGGACACCCAGGTTCAAATCCAGGCTCAACCCTTTGTGAACTGTTTGAGGAGCTTCCCTAACTTCTCTGTGCCTCAGATTATTTACTTGTTTTTGTAATAGGGATGTAATAAGACTTAATTGATGTCAGAAGGCTATTGTAATAAATATAACGTACACAAAGTGATTAGCCAGTGCCCTATACATAGTAATCAATACATGTTAGTGTTGTCAGAAAATGAATAATGTTTCCTGTAACGGCCATTAAGGTCATTGGTCATATATTACAATTTTGAGTTGCTTCTCATTTTGCCAAAGCTGATTATAAATTAAAAAACAGGTTTTCAAATTGATTTTTAGCAAGAGAGAAGGGGAGAGGGAAAGAGAGTGAGAAACATCAATATAAGAGCAAAACATCTATTGGCTGTCTCCTGCACATCCCCTACCGGGGATTGAGCCTGAAACCCGGGCATGTGCCCTGACCAGTAATCCAACTGGCAACATTTCAGTGCATGGATGATACCCAACCAACCGAGCCACATGGGCCAGGGCTGATTATACATTTATTATGGCTGGTTCTTTAATCTTGTGAACATTTAGCCACCCTCAAGCTTTAAAGTCATGTGAAGATCTCAGATTCTAGAGAGAACTTAGTAATCAGTCAGGTGCCATCAGTTCAGAAAGGGCTCTGAAGGTTAGGAATTTGAAGATAAAGTCCAGGTGGCTTAGATATTAAATAATTCTTAAACTCTAGGTTTAACTCTGTCAGCAGAATTTTGATAGTAACCAGTTATCCAATTGTTTTAGTCAATGCTGGCTGCTATAACAAAATACCACAGACTCAGTGGTTTGAACAATAGATTTATTTTCTCACAGTTCTACAGGCTGGAAGGCTAAAATTAAGGTGCTGGCAGATGCAGTGTCTGATGAGACCCCTGCTTCCTGGCTTATAGATGACTATCTTCTAGCTAGGTTCTCATATGGCCTTTTTCTATGCATGGAGAGAGAGAGAGACAGAGAGAGAGAGAGAGAGAGAGAGAGAGAGAGAGAGAGAGAGAGAGAGAGAAGAGAGCTCATTGGTCTATTTCCTCTTCTTATAAGGACACTAACCTTATTGGTTCAGGGCCTGCCTTATCTGATTTAGATATAATTACTTCCAAGAAGACCCCATCTCCAAATAGCGTGATATTAGGGGCTGGACTTTAACAAATAAATTTTGAGCAGACAAACATTCAATCCACAGCACCAACCCTTAGGTTTGTTTCTTTCATAGGCATCCTATGAATTCAGAATAATACTAAAAGCAACTCTATCCAATGCCCCTCCTCAAGTCCCACGCTCTGTCACTTCATGTCCCCAAGGAGAGTTTCTCCCTGTCTGGGGTCCTCCCTTATGGCAGGTGGACCCTCTGGATAGTCTGTCTGTGACTTGTGTCTGCTCTTCTGTCCGATAACTTTTAATGTCAGACACCTATAATTTTATTTGATTTCTTTCTGATTTGATATTAAGCCACATTTTGCTCGTGTGCGTTTTTTTTTTTTTTTGATGGTTGACAGCGGGGAGAGTCTACTAGCTCAGTTTTGCTTGTTGTTTTCTTTCTTGGTTGTGATGACTCCACTCATTCTCTTTCTCAGAGTCAATCCTTGATCCTAACTGTTCCCTGCTTTTCCTGCATTTGTCCCCTACTCCCAAGATGAGAAACAAGATCCCACAGTGAGACTGTCTACACTCCGGTGGTCACTTCCCTTTTACTTAGAGCCCATCGTGCCCACATTTCTCTTGTCAAGGTAAATAGTCCTTTTCTGTATTACCTACAGGGACTGTTTCCCCCTCCCCCTGCTCCCCACAGCAATTCCCTGAGGGATTGCTCAGAATTATCACCCCACCTCACTGAGAACAGTCTGACTACCCCCCAAACCCCTGACCCATGGCTGACTTTAAGCCTCACTCCTTTAGCATTAATTTTTCTTCATAAAGGAAGTGTGAGCTCTGCTTTTACTTTGGGGAGAGAAAGAAGAGACAGTGATTTACTGCCACAGTGCAGGGGGCTGTGTTTCCAGGTTACCCGGGGAGCCTGCCCACCCCACAGGGCACCCGCCCCTCCCTAGGAGAAGTGGAAGCGCAATTGTTTTCATCCCTTTAAACATCAACTCTGAGGGAAAGGCTTCTTAGGCTTTTCTTTTTCTTTCTTTCTTTTTTTTTTTTTTTTTAATACTTACTGATTTCCCTCCCCCCTCTATTTATCTCCATATAACTTGGAACTGGTATTTTTCTAAAATTATAGTTCCACTCATTTTTCAGAATTTTCAATGAATTCCTGAGATTCCTTTCTCTTACAGATCTGGACAGTGACGCCTTCCGTGATGCCCTCAGGGGAGAGTGGTCACATTTGTAATTGCTTTGAAACTGAGAAACTTCCAGAGACCAAGAAGGATTTGACCTCAGAGTGGACATGGTTAATGGGAGTTCTTTGCAGATGAAGTAATGTCTTGGTGAACTGGTCAGTGGAACTGAACCTGGATCCTTAGGTGACTTGCTGGGAATTGTAAATGCAGGTTTCTGTCAGCTCAGAGATTGTGAGCAGAGATACTGATCTGGTTTTAGAGAAGGCATTTGCTAACTTTCCTAGGGATTTCTCCTCTCACTCAGGGTTCACAGAAAATTTCCCCCATCTCTTTCTCCCTCTCTGGGTTTTTCCTCTTAGTAATTATGCATGCACTAGGTAATGATTTCTGATAGCCTTCCTTGGAAACCTCCACTTTCAGATCAACAGCCGAGGGCATAGATAAATAGGTCAGTTATTACTGACGTCACAGGGAACTCCAACCCACAGATAAACTGGGCATAGTTTAAAATGTAAGAGAGAGAACCATGTGATTAAAAATGAGTTAAGTGAGCTTAACTCATTTTAATGACAAGTTCCAGAAACAGATGAAGAATACAAATAGCTCATGAAAGTTCCTCCTAGAGCCACAGAATCAGGGAATGAAATGACTCTTTTTTACTAGTTAATGCATAAAGATTTGTGTGGGGTGGGAGTACTCAGCCCCCTCTGCTTATCAGTACATTCCAGGATGCCTGACCTCATTATGGATGTTCTTATCCTCAAACCTACCTGGGTAAGCCAGACAGACGTAACACATACCTGCAGATAGCCATTACTACCAGCCAACGATCACATTCTCAAAGGGGTCTGCAGTGTTTCCCATTTTATTTTATCTATTGTCTCAAATTTCCAGACATTTCCTCACACTCCTGTGAATTCAAGGCAGATGGGGAAAATAGTAAATTAAAACAAATCCATCCTTGTCATGAAGGAGAACTTCCTGGCAAAATCAAGCCTCACGCCTTAATGTCTGGGGTCAGTTATTACCATGGCAGTTTCGGGGCTGGGTTGGATGAATCCCCTGAACCTCCCAGGCTCAAGGTTTCCCCAGACACAAACGTGTCTCCCCAGACTCTTTGACGTGTTTCCAGCTCTCCTCCACTCTGTTCCTGGTGTTACTAGCTCGTTTATTCATCAAATGTGCATGCTGAACACAGGCATCTGCTAGTCCCTAGGGAGACAGCCATAAAGGTCACCATCCTTAACTTCAGGGGTCAATCCTCAAGGAACCAACAAAATTAGCAGCTTCTTATAGACAGTCAGGTGGCCAGGGTGGGGGACAGCACCCTGCAGGCAAGGTCATGGATGCCTTGCTTTGCAGGCTCTGTGCTATCATTGCCCCTGGCACATTGACCTCTCTGTAAATACGTGACTTAAATAAGTGAGCTATTTTCCAGGACACTTATCTTCTGGCATGGGTCCCCTGATAGGATACCAAAGGTATTAAGATATGCTTCGTGTGCACTATGACATCCATAAACCGAGCAGCACAGGACAAAGGGATGAAGTCTAGGGAAATGTGGGTGGAAAAAAATATACATACCTTAAAATACATCTTTACATGATTTTTTCAATTGTAAGTGTATGTTGGCAACCTTGAATACGGGGTTTCCTTTGACATCAGGAGTAAATATTCAAATTCCCTTTTTACTGTTACATCTATAGCTGATCTCACGGAAGCTGTGTAAGAAGCTCATTACCTTTCTGGTGGTCTCAATTAGATCTGTTATTTTGAACCAATCAAATTTTATTGGGAAATCCAAAAATATAAAAAATTCTTCACTTTAAAAAATTGAGACTAACAGATCCTAATTGATTGTTAGCACCATTCCACCACCACCACCACCACCACACACACACACACACACACACACACCCTAGTCCTATGTACAATTTTAAATTACAACAGGTTGATAAATTCAATTTTCTGTCATTCTATTCAACTCTAGATTCCTAGGTTGTTTGGGAGCTACTGGCTTAAGGAATTAGATGCTTATCAAATGAACAAACTAATAAGAATTTCTTCCAATGGCAAAGCCAGTTTGTTCCCAGAAGGTTGCCTTTTGTTTAAAGGTTGGTGTATATTATTTTTGTATACATTGTGGTTGTTATCTAAGATATCATAAAAACATTGCTGCACCAACTACAGGACCGAGTTACACTTTCCATTTCACTCCAGAAGTCTCTGTTCTGAAGGGCAGTGCACTTTCCTGGGCTCAGCTGATCCAGTTGAGATAAGCTTCCACCACCAACCCACCTTGTCCTCGGACCATAGTCATGCCACCCTTTTTGTTATCAAGTCTTTTTGGCCAGATGGGTATGGATTGGTTTCATCTCCATGTGCATTGGCCTCAGTAATGTTTAGCTCAAGAGAAAAAAAAGAGAAAAGTTCAGTTTCACATGAGGCCAGACATCTTAGCATTCATTCCCCATAAATGACCGGGCTCTGACTTCAGCTTTCGCTTTTCTTATGACTGCCTTCTTTGATAGCATACACATTCCACATCAGCTAACCAACAATGGTAGTGTCAGGACATCTACTCACCCTCTAACCCCTCCGCTTTCTGCTTCTTGTCTTCTACTTCAGAGTTCACAAACTAGCAAATAGAACCAATGGAACAAGCATTTCCTGAACCCTGATTTTGTTCTAGGTGGTATTTTAGGGGAGAAAATATTAGCCAACATTCAAAAAAGAAAGATTTTATATGTACACTTAGATTTCCATCTTCTCTTGAAAGTATTGGCAATCTATTAAGACTAGATTCAAATTTTCCTGCTGCCACAATTGGCCAGAGTTGAGTATCTGCTATCTTCTCTAGAGGATACCTGAGCTCTTCACTTTTCCACAGTCTCCAGCACTCTCTATAGTTGCCCCCAGATGAGGCCAAGTGTCTCTTCCCAAGCATGATGGTGCTTACATCTTTCTTTTTCGTACTCCCAGCCTACATTATTCCTTATATGACTTTCTTGGCCTATGTAAGTATTTGAGTTTGCAGCCTCTATCCCACATAGCATTTTATTCATAAAATGTTAGCTTTGGGAGTTTTGGTAGAGAGAATCCAACTAAATAGCTAATCATATTTTATTAATAGCATTGATTTCCCTTAACCCCTGTCCCAGTTACATATAGTTCCTTTCCCTTTCTTTTCCTAGGAGCAAACTGGTAAACTGGTATTGCTGGCATAGACTTTCACATCTGACAGAGGATCTTTTTGATAGATGTCATTCTGTCTATGTCAGGCAAGTGACATGTATATGGGACTTCATATTTTATAGGGGACTTTTCACACGAATGAACTTATTTAAATATCAAGACAACTCGGAAAGGGAGATTTTATCATCTCTACTTTACAGATGGGAAACTCATGGGGGTGGTAAGTTTCCCAAGGCCACACAGTAAGAAATAGAGCCCAAACTCAATCCAGGGCTCCTGGCTTCTAAGCTCACCCTCTTTCCCCAGTAAGATACTACGTCCTTGGTAAACTGGGCCTTACAGCTTGAAATCTCTTTATGTATTGTCAAGTAAAATAAACGAATGAGTAGATCTGACCTGGCCACTATAATTTTCCAGCTGGATATTTTTAAAGTCAAAGACTGAGTAACATTTACAAACAAGCCAAAGAGAACAATTGCTATTGTGAATGGTTACTGGGTTTGTAGACTATTGTGAATTTTCTAAGAACTAACTGAATTTTAATATAATCTATGCTACCTTCATTTCACTGTCTTTAGTATGTCACCCTATGTATTTTCATTGGCAAATCTTATTTGATGATGTGAGACAGAGTGAATTTCCAGTTTCCAGGTTTGGAATGGGTCACAGAAGTTGTCATTTAAGTATCTTTTTCTGGTTAGCTCTATACTTGGTTGCTAACAGGTGGTAAAAATAAACTGATTTCACCATTACTGCTTTTCTTTAGCCAGTTTAAACTATTGATGAAGAACTAGTTGTTGGATCCCTGTGTGTGCTTATCTGGTTTAAGGTGTCCTAGGAAAGGCAACTCCTGTTCATTCGCTCTCACTTGCCGGTTTCCTGCCGTGTTCAGTCAAGGACTCTCAGAAAGAACATCAACCTGCCTTCCACATGCCAGCTCTTAGTCCCGTCCTCCAGCACCACCTCCCTCTACCCCTCACTCTGTTAGAGCAGGTCTGATATGCTACAATCATTCAGTGACTTCCAGGCCCCTCATCTTCAGGATGGCTCAGTGGCTTCCACGTGGACCATTTCCTGCCGAGACCCTCTGCTCCACTGTTATTTCTCAACTGCATGTAGTGAAGACACTTTCCTTTCCTTTTGACACTTCAAAAATGCCAGTCAATAGATATGCTAACTGACATTGTCATTTCTGCTAACGCGATTTACAAAAGGTATGCTTCTTTCTAATTCCTGCTTTCCCTGTGGATTTTCACACACATGTAGGAGGGCCTCCTCCCCTCCCATGAAGACGACATCTGTAAGACTCCACAAAAAAGAACAACAGTGTTCTCAAGGTTTTTTTTTTATAAGGATTTCCTTAGACTAGGATATATACATATATTCATGAATTTCTAATATATCAATATATATCTTGCAAAATTTATTTAAAAGAAGGGGAAGAAAGTGATCCATGTGGCCCCTCCACAATGTGTGATCTAATTCATTTCTGGACAATGATTTTTGATAGAATCATAAAAACAGGGAGCTTAATCAATGCTTACCTATTTCTTCCTGAAAACTGAGTTTATACCAAGCAATTATCCTATAGAAGAGAACAAGTCATCCACTTGAACTTTCTTTTTGATTTCTATCTCAGTACTTCAAAGAAAATTTATGTTCTTGAAAGAATCCTGAAAAACACTGGGATTCACCCAATCTGATCATAAATTCCTGCAACTGAATGTGATTCCAACTTGAGGATCAACTCATCCCACTCCTTTGCCCATGTCAAGCACCATCCTCTAGCTCCTACTCACTAGCTTTCCATTGGGACACTGTTGTCTCCAAAAGTTTAATTGCGTATGGCATTATTATGAGCCACTTTGAAAACTTGGGGTAGAGTTGGCTGTGAGTCATATGTGCTGGTATTCAGATTAGACTAAATGGGAATCGATTCACGGACTGAGATTTTCAATTGCTGTAAATTAGACAAAAAGAGCATTTTAATTAAAAAAAAAAAAACCAGTCTGTTGACTTTGTTCACCATTGAAACTACATTCACGAGTATCAACCAGAACAGAAATTCTAAAAAGGAAATATATGAGTTACATAATTTTTTGTTGCCACCTGACGTTCTAAAGATAAATGAAAATGAAATCAAATAGCCTGGAAATGGTGTCCATGGGGGATGTTTGTTAGCTGTTGTTTAACCTTCTCAGTGTAAATCACTTCATTTAGACCCCAGACTCATCTCTCCATTCCTGCTTTTCCCATTTGTTTTATCTCATTTCTTATCTTCCTATCATTTTCTCCCCCATTTTCTGTCTCTTGTCCTCTCCTTCAAAGCCATAAGTACTCAGGTAGGATTGAGGAAACTGCCACAGCTGGAGTCCAGAGAGGGGGAGTGAACTAGAGTGACAGGAGTAGGCAGGTGGAGGCCACCACCCTATGGAATCTGGGAGGGTTTATGTCTCATTTGTAAGTAATAAAATGGCAAGAATGATGCTACATGACTTCAGAGGCTAGGACGGAAAAGATAAGGTAGTATCCACCTTGCTCTCTGAAATACATGTACTAGAAGGCTGAGCAGCTATATAAATGGTCCCACTGCCCTGATGCCTCCATAGTGTGAGGAAGGCCAAACTAGCACACGTTGGAAGATCACATGAAGAGACCCTAGAATACATGAGGAAGGGGTGGGAGAGGGGAGACAGAGATGGACAGAGGTGGAGAAAGAGAGAGACTGGGTGGGGTGGGGTCTGGCCAGCCCCCATCTGCTCCACCAGCTGTTCCAGTTCCACCCCCCATCTGACTGCAGCCACATTTGAGCTACAAATGTCCAACCAAGCCCTTTTCAAATGTCTAACCCCCAAAAGATGCTAACAAAATGAAGTGATTACTTTCAGCCCCTGAGCATTGGGGTAATTTGCTACACAGACATGGATAACCAGACAATGAGTTTGAAGAACTGACTTAGCATCAGGAGGAGGGGACCTGGTGTGGTTTTCCTCATATGACTTGGCACAGGATACTTTTCTCCCCATGTGTTTTATTTCTTATTTATAAGCATTTAACTTCTTCTTTCTTTTCTTCTTTCCTTCCTCCTTTCCTTCCTCCTTTCTTTCCTCCTTTCTTTCTTTCTTTCTTTCTTTCTTTCTTTCTTTCTTTCTTTCTTTCTTTCTTTCTTTCTTTCTTTCTTTCTTTCTTTCTTCCTTCCTTCCCTCCCTCCCTCCCTCCCTCCCTCCCTCCCTCCTTCCCTTCCTTCCTTCCTTCCTTCCTTCCTTCCTTCCTTCCTTCCTTCCTTCCTTCCTTCCTTCCTTCCTCTCTCTTTCTTTTTTCTTTTACATATTTCTAAAAGTTTAATTTCATTTTATTTCTTATTCATAAGTATATTAAACATTTCTTATTTATAAAATAAAAAAAATGCCCTGGCCGGTTTAGCTCAGCGGCTGGAGCGTTGACCTGCGGACCAGAGAGTCCTGGGTTCAGTTCCCGCTAGGGGCACGTACCAAAAAAAAAAAAAAAAAAAAATACATTGCTGTATTTTCTTATTAGATTGTCATAATTTACTTCAAATGAGATAAGTTACCTCAGAGAAAAGTAAAAATTGTTGGGTAATACAACAGTACCTTTAAACATCTACAGAAGAAAGAATGGAGAGGAATAGAAGTATTTAGGTAGATAACTCCAGAAGAAAACTGAATGAAAATAAATTTGGGTTGCGTGTCATGCAGAAAGGAGCATTCTGTGTTAGCACCCTGTTTACGTTGATCTTTGTTTAGACACAGCTGTATTATTATTACTTTTGTTCTCACTATTTTTGCCAGCATTTCTGAGAGGCAGTAAAGTGACTCCAGCCTGTCTGGCTTTTATCCTGGTTGTATGGTTTACTGGCATGTGACAATGGGAAAATTACCCAATACATCTGTTATTTAATAAATGTTGACTATTAATGCTGCTGCTCCTCCTACAAGGTTTTCAGCTATTATTGTCCCTCTCCTGCCCTTGCTCACTGTTTTTTCACTATCTCAGCCTTATTTGTCTCCTAGCACAGGGCTCAGACACCTTACAATTGAGTGACTGTCCTAAGAGTAAGACCTTTCCCCAGAGGCCCCACTGCTCTGTGACTTGTGCACTTATTTTGATGAGTTGTTGTCCACTGTTGGCTCTCCTGTCACCCTGGCTAGAGTGTGACCCTCAGGGAAGAGATCATGTCCTGGACTTGTTTCCATCTGCCAGAATCTAGCGCCTAATACAGAATGGAAAAAAAAAAGGGTGAACCAGTGAAAAAGTGAATTATGCATTTGCTTTAAACCACGAATAATGCAAATTTGGAAAGTGTTGGAGGCAAGATGCTTCTAAAACAGCTTATATACCATGTAAATGATCCTTTTCTGATGAATAATGTGGCAAGCCTGCTTGATTTGCCATAGGTTTAAAAAAGAAACTGTAAAGGTCTGGAATTTTATGGGAAAGTTTTGTGGCATTTTTTCTAGCCTTCTTCATGGCTAGGCAGCAGAATTCAATAATTATGATTTAAATTTTCCTGTGTTTTGAAAGGCAATCTATGCAGAGGTGGATTTTCCATGCAGCTAAAGCACCTCTGGGCTTCACAATGAGTCTGTGTGGGCACGCGGTGCGAGTCTTTTCAGAAGGGACATACCCACACTGGCTAAGACATGTCAGCTGGTAGGGGGATGTTCCAGGGAAGTTCAGTTGGGAATATGCCATTTTCATAGCAATGTGGAAAGCCATTTTTGAATGTTTGAATAAAGCAAGAAGTTCCAGACTTCTGATTTTTTGAGTTAAAGGTACCTTTTCTAGTCACTTGTCAACTTGTTTGCAAAAGGAGTAGGAGGAAAATGCAGATAAAAAGCAATAGTATATGAAACTAAAACAATAAATACGAGCAAAGACATCAGAAGTAATTATTCTCACATTGAGAAGTTAGTTGTGCAAACATTTTTCATATCATATTGAAATAGTAATTTACTAAAAGGAAGAAGTAAGTTTCTAATAGAACGAGTGAATGGTAATTTACAATTAGTTACTCTACCAGAAAACATAAGATGCCCTGAAATATTTACAGTTAAAGATGAAAGAAGTTGATAGAGTTTTCTCAAATTTGAGAGAAAATCTAAAAAATGTACTGATATTATTAACAAGGGGTTGTGAAGCTGAAAGAAAATCTTCTAAGCTATGACTAATAAAAAACTAATTTTGCTGTGCCAGAGGGAAGACTGAATTATCTTTCTACTGTCTCCAGAGAAGTATGATATAAAATCATTGCCATGAAGAGGCAATCAAAGAATAGGTAAATAAAAAAATGTGTGAAAGTGGTGTTAGATAAATCAGGCAGAGAATTAATGTAATATGATAGGTTCTCCTGGAATTTGTGATGTTAGTACTATTTTCCAGATTTATAATATTTGCCATTTATTTTGATTTCTCCTTCCCAATGCATCTTGACTTTTATATTTGAATTTTGTATTCTTGTTCATAAAGTGGAACCTGTAAACTGTATAAGCATCAGGACCCAGAAATTCTGGATCTGCAGTTCAGGGAACTATTTAAAAAAAAAAAATTTTTTTTTTCCCTTTATTGATTTGAGAGAGAGAGGAAGGGAGAGGGAGAGAGAGATAGAAACATCGATGAGAGAGAACATCGATTGGCCACCTCCTGCATGCCCCCCACTGGGGATCGGGCCCACAACCTGGGCATGTGTCCTGACCGGGAATCCAACTGGTGACCTCCTGGTGCATGGGTTGACACTCAACCACTGAGCCACACCGGCCGGATGTTCAGGGAACTATTTTATTTGTATGCCCTACTTCATATCTCTGATGTCTATATTCTTAGTGCATCATCTAATATCCACAAACCTGGGAGACTTCACATCACTACAAAGTCTCTGGTTAACTGATTATTAATTTTAATTTGAACCTGTGTGAAAAGTCTTTTATTTCTCTTCTAAGGGAGATTTTTATTTGTATTAGTGTTGACTAAATTTCTTTTAGTCAGTGATCAAGGAAGAAAGAAGCAAATGTAACACATGGAAAATAGGTTGACATGTTTTTGTTTTTTTTTTTAATGTATCTATTATGATAACTTGAACATTGACTCAGCTACATAACAAATAGCACTAAGGAAGAATTCAAGTCAGGCAATATGCTATTTACTCCACCTCTCTGCCTACTTAGCCATCAGTTTGGTGCCCTTGAGGCCATGACCCCAGATTTTGGAAGCCTGGCTTTTTGTAAAGAGTAATTTTCCTCAGCAAAGAATTTAGAATTTGGTAGAAAAATAGTGATGAGATTTGAAGCGATTTTGTAGGCAGTCATCTCTTTCATAAGCGTCGGGGTACAAATTCCAAAATAAGATGGTAGCGCCCTGGCCGGTTTGTTCAGTGGTTAGAGCCTCAGCCCTAGGACCAAAGGGTCATGAGTTTGAGGGTTTGATTCCCAGTCAAGGGCATGTACCTGGGTTTTGGGCTCATTCTCTAACCTGGTCGGGCGCATTCAGGAGGTAAATCGATGTTTCTTTCTCTCTCTCTCCCCTTCCCTCTCTCCCTTCAACTCTCTCTCTAAAAAAAAAAAAAAAAAAAAAAATGTAAACAAAAATTCTTGGGTGAGGATTAACAACAACAACAAAAAGATGGTGGTTATTACTGTGTCAGCCCAGTTCACATTTTGGACGAAAACTAACTAATAGGTCTCTGTATGATCAATAGTGTTCTAACAGTGAGACTAGTTTGTCTTGATACAGTTGAAATGTTTTCAGCCATTTGCGCAAGTACATTGTGGAAACAAGAGGTTTAGTAATCATTAAGGAATATAGACATTATTTATAGTCCAAGGACAACTAGAGCTAGATTATTGCACGACTTTTATTCCCATCACCCTCAAATTTTCTTGGCTGCTGTAACACTGACACAGATCACCTTTTCCTCCTCTCGAAGTGCTGTCTTCACTTGTGTGCCAGGACAATCGTCTCATTTCCCTCTCACTCTGCTACTACTCCGGTCTAAGCCATGAGCACCTTTGCCTGCCTTATTGCAATGGCCTTCTGCCCTTTCTCCTCTAGCTTTTATGTCCTGTGTTTGTTATCCATTGCTGTGTAATACATTGCCCCAAACTTTGGCCCAACAAGATTTATTGTGTCATAGTTTCTTTGTTTTTAATTTGGGAATGTATTAAGATATTTCCAGGACATACATATATATATTTTTTTTTTCATTGACTTTAGATAGTGAGGAAGGGAGAGGCAGAAAGAGAGAGCAAAACATTGATGTGAGAAAGAAACATCAATTGGTTGCCTCCTGTAGGCACCCTAACTGAAGATCGAACCCGAAACCAAGGCATGTGCCTGACTGGAAATTGAACTGGTAACCTTTTGGTGCACGGGACCACGTTCAACCAACTGAGCCACGCAGGCCCAGGGCAGGAATATGTACATTATAAAATCATTATAAGCACATGTCTATTCAACAAACCACACGTGCCTTCAGTGAGGTTTCCACACACTTTCCCGCCAGTGGTGGCAATTCAGGGGTTATTAGGGGTCATTAAGCAAGGAAGGGAGAGCCACTCTGAGCCTTTCCTAAACACCGTCTTTGTGGAAAGTCCCTTCTCTGCTTATTTCCCTTGATTCCTCTCTGTCTTTTATTTTTCATAGCAAAACAGAAGTAGAAAGAGATATTCAAATGACAACGATGTGTCACCAGTTAACTTCTGAGTATTTAAAAGGTAGGGCATGGCTTCTTGTTAGTTTACAATAATCATTTTTCTTCACAGTAAATATTTTTCTCCTGAATTTCTTAGCAACAGATGAATGGGCTCTAGACTCTGATTCAGCTTTTACTGACAATTCAAGCTTAGTAGAAAATAATTTTAAAAGAACATTGAAATCAAACAGCACGTGATTTATGGGCAGAAATAAAGAAATTTTAATAAAGGAAATAGATGTCAGAGAAAGAATAAATTGCCTTGACAGGTGTTATCAGGGAAGCATCTTACATAGAGTAGAATTGGAGTTGTGTTTGAATGGATGGGAAAAAAATTGGATTTATAGAGAGAAGAGGAAAAGCCTATCAGGTGAAAGTACACAGGTGTGCAAACCACACCCACAGGATGAGCTGCTGGCATTTGTGGATGGTCTGATGATAGGTGTGTCAGGGTTTGTGTTGGTGCTGGGAGGGGCTGAGATGAACCCAGTTTAGAGGGAGTTACACGTCCATTTATTAATTCAATAAATATTTATTAAGTGATGACTGTGTGACAGCTACTGGGGATGTAGTGTGAGCAAGTCAGATGCAATATTAGAAGCAATAGGAGTTGCTGTAAACACTGAAACTAAATAGTATACAGTGTAAGGCAGAGAGAGCATGCTTATATAGGAAGGGGAGTAGGACCTCTCTTAGGAGGTGAGCTATTCTGTTTATATTTTAAGGTGCTCAATGGCTGCTGGGCAAGGAAGGATTGTGGTAGTTTAAACAGAAGCAAGAATTCCGGTTAAAGGCTGCTATTGCAGTGGACTAGGTAAGAGATGATGGAGGCTTGTCCCTATGGTAGAAGAATATAGTGAGAAGTGGTCAGATTCGGGATCTATTTGAAGATTGCATTGACAGTTCTTCTAATGAATGGTCAAAGGTGACTTATTGTCTGTCCCAAGCAATTGAGTGAGAGTGTGCTGTTTGCTAAAATGGGGAAGACTGAAGAAGTATTGTTTTTTGCAGATATCAATAGTTCATGGACATGTGATATTTTAATTCCTATTCAATATCCAAGCAGAGATGACATGTAGGTATTTGGATCCAGGTAAATAAAGCCTGGTGAGTGCTGGGTGAAAATTAGACACATGTGATAAATGGACCAGAACTCAGACCAAAATCAGAGGTTAAGTGTAATATATTCGGAGTCATAAGATTAAAGTATGGTGAAGAAATGTTTATTACTTTTCTGCCATATCCAGTATATGGTCCTAGGTACCGTGGGAGTCAATTAAGCAGCCCAAACAAACCAGTCTGGGAGAGGTACTTATGAGATCAAGTCTGATACATCTCTGGTACTATGGTCCATTTTGTAACAGTAAGTCAAGTTCTATTAGTGGAGGGAAGAGAGAGGCTTTGTGATTGGAGAAGGTCCCCTGAGGATAGGAGACTAGCCTGAAGGACCGGGTTGAGTTTGTACAGGAGTTTTAAAGGATACGGCTTTTTTCAAATGAGCAAATGACTTTAGCAACAGTGCAGCTTAGGGACCTGCTTCCTGAAGGGTAGCTAGACTTGTAAGAATACAGGATGATGAGGGTCTGCAGTGGTGGAGAGGACGGGGAAGGACATGGGGACAAATATCTGAGAGCTTTGATATCAGACGAGGACTTTGGATTTTTCTGCATGTAATGAAGAACCTAAAAAGCTTTATGATTAGAGGAGTTCCATGATCACACTGTTTCAGAAAATTGGAAAGAAAAGGCGAGCCACTGTGTGTAATACATTGGAAATGAGGGCCTGATTTTCCCACCTGGATTGTTGGTAAATAATGTGCTTTGACACTGAGAGATTCTGTATCTTTATGGAGTGTTTGATGGCCTAGAAGGAGGAAAGGCCGAAGACAGCAGACCTGTCATGTGTGGGTTGGGGGGCGGGGGGTGCAGTGGGGGGAGCAGGATCTGGTGAGGAGAGAAAACTCCAGTCCTCTAGGTAGGTAGGTGGAATAGAGGATATAGTCAGGAATCAGGTGAATATAAAATGAAGTTGTTAGCATTTGTTTCTCCTGCGATGAGTCCATATCATTAGATAAAGAAAATTATGATGATATCACAACACAATTTAGGTCACAGATTCTCTGAAATAAACCATTCCCCTGAGAACCTTAAAGAAAGAGGAACATAATGTTCTTAATTTTTCTTCAGAACTTTATTATACATGATGCTCACTTACTTTTCAACGACCCTTATATTTTTTCATTTCTTATCTTTTCTTTCTTTTTGGAGGTTAAACATTGGATGCAGTTACTTTTCGACAAAAAGAGATTCAATGTTGTACTGACAGCTATGTCTTCAATTTCCAGTCTTTCTCTCTTTAGTGTACTGACCTGTAAAATGAGCAAAGTGGCGATTATCCTGTAAGGACTGACATGATTCCATGACCACTTACCTTGAAAATAAAAATTGTTAAGAACACTTTATAGCCTTATAGTCTTTCTGCTTTGACCAAAGTGGCCACAATAGGATAATTTCCTTTTAAATATTCTGTAATGATCATAATTATCTTAGACAAGAGTCAGAGAAAAAAGAGGGAGAAAAACAAGAGCAGGCAATAGGCCACGGTGAATTCTTTTCCAGCTTATTATTTACAAAAACCTTCGAAGTAGATACTGCAGGAGCTTCGAGAGAGGAACGGGCACTCAGAGGTCAGGAACGTGTCCAAGCACACAGCTCATTAGTGATGGGGGAGGAGGGCTGAAACCATCTCCGATAACAGTTAAAAAGCCATCTCTGCATAGATATCCTAGGACCAAGGTAGGCTTCATGCAGACCTAATCCTTCCCCTTGGATCAGCTGATGGAATGCAGTCTTTGTTTAAGAATCTCTCCTCCCATATTTGAAGAATGATATTACTTATCTTAACATTCAGAGATCTAACCGGAGTTCACACTGGGAGTTCCACAATGATTCATGAACCCAGAGCTGAAGGTAAATTATTTTTTCAGGTCCAGGCTCCTTTTCTCTCTACTTATCTTAAAGTCAGTGTCATTATGGGAAAGAATCCCCTCAGAAATGTATGAATCATGACAAATGACAGTGCTCTATCCGAGTCCAAAAGAAAGAAAGGGAGAGTCTGGCCCTGTGGACAGCAGATGGAATTTTAGAGACCAGAGGAGTGCCTCACAGGTCAAGCCGACTTTCTATGCAAGAACACATTCCCTTGGTAGCTGAAGTGAACGTGAGACAACAAACAAACCAGCCATTGTTTTGAAAGAGATTCATTTCCAGAGAGAGTGTGGATTCCTTGTTCACAAATTTTTTCATTGTTGTTAATCCTCACTGGAGGATATTTTTCCATTGATTTTTAGATAGAGTGGAGGGAGGGAGGGGGGGAGAGAGAGAGAGAGAGAGAGAGAGAGAGAGAGAGAGAGATGTGGGAGAGACACATTGATTACTTGCCTCCTGCATGACCACGACAGGGGCCAGGGATGAAACCTGCAACCCAGGCACATGCCCTTGACTGGGAATCGAGCGGGTGACCCTTCGGTTGGAAGGCCAACACTCTAACTGCTGAGCCAGGTCAGGGCACAAATTTTGATCACCATAATGTGTGTTTACTTTTCACAACTTTCATTTGGAAACAAATAAATGAATAGCAACAGAAGCACCATTACATGGGAAAATCTTATAAGTCTCCTAAGTGATTCTCAGGGCGTCTGCACAGTAAGGATTCAGAGATGCTATTTATTGAGCATCCATCTTCTCCAGGCAGCCTGTGTGGGACATGGTCTCACTGCAAGTTCTCCTTCTTTTCCGTATTTTCTAAACTCTGAGGGGTTTTTTTGTGGGTTTTTTTTTTTTTTAACACAAATGTATTCAAACTATATGTAGTATTTATATCAATCAGGGTCTTTGAAGGGAACAAAACTCAGGCTAGATGATTCAAATGAAGAGATCTTATTGAGCAACAACTCACGGAAGTGTGAACAGAGTGAACCCTCCACACACCTGGAAAAACGATCATCACCACTACCTATCTGCGATCAATAGATCAATAATATTCATTTATTTTAAATAATTTTCATTTTTTACAAGTAATTTACAGGAGTAGGAATAAAGCCATAGTGAAAAGTCATAAATCTCAAGATGAATTTTAACAAAGAAAATCTCAGTGAATGAAGGAAATTCCAGGGCACAAACATTATGAAAAATTAAAGAATTCTGCCACATTTTTTTTTTTTTTTACCAAAATGAGAGAATTCTCATCCAAGAATACCATCTTTCCTGTTTGTCCTAGTAAGAGAGTAGATCTTGAGTGTTATTACCACAAAAATGGAAAAAAGTTAATGATGTAAGAGGATGAAGGTGTTAACTAACTTTCTTGCGATAATCACTTTACAATATATACACATATCAAGTCATCACATTTACATCTTAAACTTACACCTGTTCTATGTAAATACTAACTCAATAAAGCTGGGCAGGGAGTATATTTGTGGTGGGCAGACTTTTAAACAGCCCTAAATAACTACCTCCCTGCTGGCAGTATTCATGTGTGTGTGTGTGTAATCCCATCCCCTGCAGTGTGGGCTGATCTTAGTGATGGGCTTTGACCCACAGAACAAAGGTGTTGGAGTCTTGTCTACATGATTAAGTCACAAGTCTTGCTGCCAAGCTCTCTTGCTTGCTTGTCGATGTTTTGAAGAAGCCAGCTGCCATGGTGGAGAGGCCCACTTGGCAAGGAACCAGGGGCGGCCTCCTGCCACAGCCTGTAAAGAACTGAATTATGCCAGCAGCCATTTGGAAGTGGCCACTTCCCTGGCTGAGCTTCCTGGGTGAAGAGACTCCATGGTGGAGGGGCCTGTGACTACTTGACCCAAAGAAACTATGAGCTTAGAAATGTGTACTCTTCTAAGCCAATATGTTTTGGGATATTTGTTATGCAATGATAGATAATAATTTCAGTTTTATGGGGGCATACTTCACATATAATAAAACTCCCCAATTTTAAGTGTATAATCATTTTTAAAGGTGCATGTAGAATAAACACATTCACAATCAACTTACAGTACATTTATATGACCCTCCAAAATTTCCTCCTGCCCCTTTCCCCAGTCCCTGGTAACTGTCATTCCAAGTGATATGTGAGTTTAAGAAAATTCATCTAGAATATCATCTGAAGGTTTATAATCTAATATTTCACTTATACATCCGTTTTACCATCATGATTCTAGTCTAGAGTGCTACTCTCTGTCTTTTTCATTCATCTCCTGGTTAATAAGTGGGGATGATTTTTCTATTGCAGTTTTCTTCTTTGCCATTAGGGACAGAAAGTGAAAAGTTCTGAATTCTTAGTCATGGTAATGATCGATTGCCAAAGGTGCTTCTCCAATCTCTTACCTCTTCTTGGAGTTTGTGTAATCCTTGGGCAGAGCAGTAAGAAAACTGAAGGATGATGATGTATCTCACAATTGCCTCATCTTCTAGGGCCTTCACCATTCCTCACTTCTCATTGCTTTCATTTTTTAGCAATGAAAAATTGATGAATAAAGATGAGTGATGATGATGTAATCTCTAGGATTATGAACTAGCCAAACATTTTAAGATAGAGGAAAAATAAGATCATTGAAATCCCTTAATGAATCTTGAATTTATACCAGAATCCAATGTACCCATATGGTAGTTAAAAGATTAAATACGTTTTATTCTATTTGCAAAAATAAGTATATTTTATCTTTGGTTTTTGGAAGATCTCCAAGAAAGGATAAAAATCATGAAATATCATTTAAACTACTTTTAAAAACCTCAAAAGCCAAAACTGGGTCCAATGACTCCTGGTGGTAAACAGAATGAGGCTCATGAGAGCCCCCCAGGGACATGCCGTGTCCTGGAACTGTTCCACCCCTGACAGACGGACAAGATGAAGTAACTGGTTTATTGAAGGAACCAGTGAGAGGTGTGACTGTGGAGGAAAGGTCACTGGACTCAACTAACTCAGCAAGAACCCAGACCTTGCCATGGACATGTGTAAAAGCAGGGAAGGAACACCCCCTGTCTCTCTCCTTCCTCTCAGCCATCTCTTGTGTCTTCCCTTGGCCAAACTGAGTCAGCCAGCACCTCCCAGGGCTGCTTATGGCAGGAAGCTCAGAGGACGGATCAGGGCAGCAATGTGTAAAAATGAACCTGCACACGCTTTCTTTTAAATCTAATGTATCTTGAGCAGTTTTCCGTGTTAGCCCATGTGAATGCGACACATTCTTTTAAATTGCTTTGACAGATTAAGCATAGATGAATTTTATCAGGGAAGTCCATGTAAAGAGGTGACATTTCATCTGAGCCTTGAGGGATTTTAGCACATGCTGCTGTGTATAAAGCAGAAATAGCCATCCAAGGTGTAATGAGCTCGATACAGGCAAGAGGGTTAGAAAGCTGGGCTGTGTTGGGTTTAACTGGACAAAGAGGGTAACTGGAAACGTGGACTCAGGCTGCAGAAGGCTTGGCACACATCTTCAAAAATCTTAAATTTTTGTCAGGAAAGCCTCATTATCTAAGAGCTTCCTTTAGTGGCTGGCACACAATTTAGTACTCAATAAATACTTCTATTAAGTTAAACTTGTTGAGGAAGAGAGTTAATCAAACCAAATGTGCATGTGCTTTGTTTACTTAGATATGTATTTAGGTGTAGATTAACAGTGAAGCAATTTGGACATTGGAGGCGACTATCTAGATAATTTTAAGACAGAGAACCTGCCATTAGGAAACGCTTCTTTTAGGTCTAAATGTGCTATATTGAGTAGATTCCATTAACTGATTGTTCAAACCCATTTCCCTCCTTAGACAAAGGCTAAACTCATGTTATGCCATGTGGCAGATTCTTTTTTGTTCAAAATGATAACGAGTTTGTCTTTGAAAGATCAACTTGCCTTAAAAACAATTGTAGTTCAATGTATCTTCATATAGACGTGTTAATGTGATTTTTTACACTCACAGAGATGGTTTCCACAGCATTAACACAATAATTTTGTAATTATGCTTTCTTTAGAGAATCCTCTAGTGATTTCTTCTTTCATCTTTGATCTCATCTATGATAAGAGAATTGTTATGGGAGAATTGGACTCAGGGGGCCTTCCACGATGGGAAGAATTTCTCCTGCCTGCTTTTTTGTCAAGTACATATAAAACTGTAGAAGAAAAATTATGCTTCAATATACAATTTTCATTATGCATTAGACACCCTTAATATCCCCTACGGAATGCCATAATTCCACATATGCAGCTTGTCAACTGGCGTATGTAAACATAGAATTATTTGGTCATTATTGCATAGTTATATCAAAATACTCAGCAGGAAAAAAATGACATCCAATATTCACCCAGGGTTTAGACAAGAAATTTTTGTTTGATGTGAAAGCATTAATAATTTGATCACAGAAGAACATTTTTTCAGTAGTGCTCTCAGATTGCCAGGAAAAGATAATTTTTCCCTTGTGGACATGCTTTTTATCACATGCCCTTCTCTTGCTGATGAAATCTCGCATGGATGGTCCGGGTAGGGTTTATCTGGGGAGGGACAGAGAGGCACCCTCCAGCCATCACACGCCTGTGAGTCATTCAGGACCCAAAACAAGCTGTTTTAAAGCTCGGGATATTGAAGTTCTTACTGACAAGTTCAAAAGACTATAGGCGACCACCGTGTCCATCTACCTGAATGTTTTCTCTTCTGGCTCAGGTTTTAAATCACGCATTAAATTTTGCTTGTGGTGTATGGACTTAAACCTACATGCTTATATTCGGAATGAACTCTTGACTGTGAAGGTCTAATTCTTTGTCTTTTAGGGAACGTTAGTTGCCCAGTTGTCACCCAATTCTTAAAACCACATAGCTCACCACTGCCTTCACCTCTGTTTATTCTTGGGGCAGGGGGGTCAGGCAAGGAGGAAAGGCAGGTTTGATAGATGATATTATGGGTTGTTGGTTTCTCTCTCAGCCAACTATGAGAACTATTTGAAATTTTAGGAGATAAGATATAGCAAGTCCTTACACATCCCTGTCCCTGACAGTGCACGTCCTCCTTTCCTTGAGTGAGAGGACAAACATAGGTGGGACCTTTATTACCTTCTCTGTTTTCCTCCTGACTTGCACGCCTTCTGATTAGTTAGCTGAAGATGGCAATCGGAGCAGGACTTTCAGTGGTGCAATCGCTCCATTCACAGATGTGCCCAGAGATTGTGAATGTGACCTGTGGACGGCAGGACAGAGGACCTGCTGGGTGGGTTTTTCTTGGCTGAGATATTCAGTCTTGACTCCTAAATGCTTTACCTTCACTGAAAGAGCCACGACTGCAAAACTGATGGTGGGGGTTAAGAAGGTGCTCCGAGCTGCAGGAAGACTCCCGCTCTGAGGCCTCTGATCACCTTTCCTCCTGGAAAACCATGTTTTGAGCCTATTTTTAATAGGGAGAAGAGATGAATTCATTCTGTCCCAGTCTTTTCAAGGTCAAGCTTACTGGCCCATACACAGAGTTCTTAGAAGGATGGGAGAGAAGGAAGCAGCAGCATGAAGCAAACACCCCTCCCTCTAGCATCAGTAAGGGGTGCAGGTCAGAGGGTTGTCAATGTCTCCCACTCTGTGCTTCCTGGACATTCCTGTGTACTCCATAAGACTTACTTCATTTCAACTGTTGACACTACCAGACAGGGAAAACTGCACACTTGAGGGTTTTGTCTTATTTATCTTTGTGTCTCCTGCCCCAGCACACTGCCTGCCATTGACTATTTAGAGGACACATGTTCTTTGGGGGGAAAAAATTGGGTACATGACAAAATATGATTTTTATTGATGGAATGAACGCACGTGTACTGTGGATGAAATCCAAGCAGCCAGAATCCAAGAAGAGAAAGAATTTATTAGGTGCAAATACTGGAAGAGAGGACAAAAGACACCCCAGTTTTTCCAGAGAAAGTGGTAAAAATACAGGCTGAGCAATAATAGGCCAGGAGAGCTAGGGCCAGGCTGTTGGAGGGGATCTGTCAGCCCTTGCTTTGATCATCCTTTTCCTGTCTCTATAGAAAACTGAGCAGGAGAAAATAAGAACAAAGCAGGAGAGGAGCATAAGGAAGGATTTCTTAGAGAACTTCTGGGAGAAACTGATAAGGTCTGCACTGGAGAGAGTAGCCAGCCAATTCCTGAAGGGCAGGAGGGTGGACTAAATAATAATTCACTATTTACTTCAACTCTCGAATTCTATAATTGTTTACCTTAGATGAGACTTCCACACAGAACAGGAGTGATAATTAGTAATCAGTATATAGCCAGACATGTACTGAGTACTTATTATGTGCTGGGCACTGGACTCAGGGCTTTAAAAGCATCAACTCAATTAATCCAGTTCTTGTAATGCCCACTTCAGTGTGGGCTATTATTATTACCCCATTTTACAGATGAATAGCAAGGTTAAATATCTTGCCTTAGGCCGCACTGCCAGTGGGTTGTTGTATGTATTCTATACAGTTCTGAAAAAAGCATAGTGACAATTGGAGTAAAGAAGAAAAGAATGTCTTGCCACAAAGCACTTGATAGAGCCAGATTTGCCTCAACCTGTCCACCTAAATGTAGCTGCTAAATGTAGTCACTCCAAGTGACTTACTCCTTCTGGTCAAATTAGTGAAATAAGTATTATATAGCTTCATAATCAAAATGTTCCATCAAAGTGCCCAGTGGTAGCAGATCCAAACTTCTTTTCTCTCTTGCCCAAGATCAAGTACCTACTAGCTCATTTGATTCAATTTTTGGATTTTTTGGCTGCATGTACAATCTTTGTTGGCGTTTTGTCAGGGGGAAATGCCTACATTGGTCCTGGAATTCATGAGAGTAAGATAAGGCTAGAGTGAAGGTTCTAGAATGTCAGACCAAGGGTCCAGATACGCCAGATGTGGTTCTGGTTTCAGTCCCGCCATCCCGTGCTCGCTTGCTTTAGCATACTGGCTGCAGGTGGACTCGTTCCTTCCTCCTTCCGAGTCTGTGCACAGTGCTCCCTTCACCTGGCTGCTCCTTGTCTTTCTCTACTCACTCAGGTGTCACCTCCTGAAAGGGGCTCTCCCTCATTAACCTACCCTACACAGTTACCTTTGATCCCCAAGTTACTCTCCATTGTTTCTTCATTTCCTTCTTACCTCTTAATGCAGTTTGAAGTTTGTCCTGTTCATCGATTTACCGGTTTATGATTTGTCATCTGCCACTGAAATGTAAGCTCTGTGGAGGCAGAAGCTTCCCTGCCTTGTTTACTGCTCAACTCTCAAGTCCAAGAATGGTGTAACCTCAATAGATACTTGATAAATTCATAAATAAATGACTGGATGAACTGGTGGAGGTGGCCTTGGTTAAAACAAGTAGAGGAAATGGTGTACTGGTCAACCAACTCTCAAAAAAAAAGAAAAACTCTGATTTGTAATGTTGGCCAATTTCTGAGGTGTGAATGCTCTCAGTATGGCCAATTTCAAGCTACCAATGGCATAATAACTAGCTTGCACACTCCCCAGATATCTAACAGTCAGTTCTTATAAGCTGGTCCAAACAGTCTCCCAAGGACCATGGTCTGTGTGGAAGGTAACAGTAGTCCCAGAAACAATGTAAAATGTAACTGAATTGCATTTTAACCAGCCCTCTAGAGATTTTATGTATAATTATGAGGAAAAATCTTTATGGGAAAGGAATTTTTGCCCTAGGGCCTAACAACATGATATTTTTAGCACAACCAATGTTCAAAAGGGAACACTTTTGAAAACAAAGTGGGGTGCTAACTAGACAGGATACTGGAGCATCCATGCTACAAATTGGGACTTTCCTAAACAGGTGACATAGAGTTACCCAAGCTGTGGGGAATAACCCATAAGCCTATCTCCAGTAGCAGAACTCTAGAAGGGGAATGACATTTTTCCACTGGCTGGAGAGAGGTTAGTCAGAAGTCAAGAGTGGATCTGCATTACTACATGGGAGCTCTCATGAAGCTTTAGTGCAAGACTAGTTCAGGTGTCGATAAAGCAGTGGTGTGAATTCTGGCAGAGATGGATACACAGGTACGAACTATAGTGACAAAAAGACCCTCAGGTTGAGATGGATGCCAAGAACCAAGAGGTGGTCAGCAGAGGTGGCAGGAGCAAGGCACTGTGACTCATTTTACATGGAACCAGCATGGGTTGTCGTGTGACAGTGGTCCATGGATATGTGAGGCTGTACGAGGCATATACATGAAGTGTTTCTATCACTTGTTTGGGAATTTCCAGAGAGATACATCAAAGGAGAAACACTGAAAAGCCAGCTATTTTCTCTTTGTAGTTGAAGCTATTAAGCTAGCAGATTTAGACAAAGTGATGAAGGGAGCTTGTCCAAGGCCAAAAACTGGAGGGACTTAGAAGATGTCAAAGATACAGAATTTCCAAGAATAAAAACCCGTGTAAGACATTTTTTTATCTGTCAGGCTCTCTGTTAAGCACTTTGTGTGGATGTCTCCCAGTCTTCATCAGAACTCTAGGAGTGATATATTACTATTCTAACGTTTAATATTTTATCCTTCTCATTTTACATTACCATTCTCATTTTATAGTTGAGATAGTAAGCTTCAGAGAAGGTAGGTAACATGCGTGTCTGCATGGTTGGTTAGGATGAAGCTTGGGTCCCCTTGGAAGTCTTGACTTTAGATGGAATTATCTTAATACACCCAGACTCATGGGCTTGTTATGAAACCTGGAAGCCCCAGGGGGCCTCCTTTCCCCGTTCCCCGCTCCCGGGAAAGCTCTGTGATTTGTTTCCACATTCCCATTCCATGGTCTATGAAATTGCAAGCCACGCACCAGTGTCCTGTCAATCCTGAGGGCTCACTTTCTCTTGGCCACCTCTGTTTCTGGGCACTGCAGCTGCACGAGCTCTCTCTGTTTCATGGTAAGTCTATCAGGAGCCAAAGCCTCATTGCCTAGTGAGTCCTTCTCATCTCCTCACAGCAAGCTTTATGAGTTTCTGGAAGAGCTAGAGTTACAGAAAAAGTCTCCCCATTTCAGTGCCCCCTCCCTCCACTAGCCTTCCATCCTCCCCCTTCTCCACTCAAGGGAGCATAAACATTGTGTTTTCCGTGTTGTATTCTTGATAGGCAGCAGCTGGTAGGTATGAAAGTCCTGGAGGTACTGTCTGGGTTCAAATCCTTTTTCCGCCTACCAGCTGAGTGGCTTTGGGCAAGCTCCTCAGCTTCTTGGCAGCCTCAGTTTCCTCATTTGTACATGAAGATAATAATGGCTTCTCCCTCTGAGGGATGATGAATGATATTGCAAATAAAGTGAGTAGAAGTGTCTGTCTCATACCAATTGCTCAATAAATGTAAGCTATTATTATCATTAGCAAATAAGTAAGTATATTTTGTACCTTTAGCATGTTCTTGGGCTCTGATCTTAACTGCAGTATTTCCTTAAGAAAAGTTGCCAAATACGAATTTTCTCTTTGTGTTGCAACAACAAACTAAAAATAAGGCTTATTCACTTTCCATGTAAAGCCCAGAGACAAATATTACTGTTGTATAAATGTCACCATTCAAAATGATTCAGGTCTGTTTGAAATATTCAGATGCCGTGGGATTGTCAAACCTGGTTTAAGAGTCTAGAGAAGTGGTTTTCAACCTTTTCCATCTCACAGCACACATGAACTAATTACTAAAATTCTGTAGCACACCAAAAAAATATATATATATTTTGCCAATCTGACAAAAAGAAGGTATAATTCAGATTCATTCATACCACATGGCTATTGTTGTGTTGGCTGTTGTCATTTTTTAAATTTGACAATCGAAGGGAAAAGAGGTCAGTGCCTCTGACTAAATAGTCAGGTATTGCATGTTTTAACAATTCTTGTGGCACACAGGTTGAAAATCACTGGTCTAGAACCAGCTTTGAGTGTGGAAAAACGTCTCTTCTATCCATTTTCATTCTAAGACCCTGACATGCTCTGCCTATTTGATCCTTTCCACAATCCAAATGCAAGGCGCTATTGTTACCTCCAGCGAGGTGAAGAAATTTGCCAAAGATCTCAGGGCTACATAACAATGAAAAACTGAGCCCTGAGGTCAGTGGCAGTGGCTGCTGCAGTCCAGACTCCTGATTCAACACCTCCTGTTGGCTGAACGTTGTAGGTATGAGCAGGATGAGTGTGTATGAATGCTAGATCTCTCTAAATCCCATTAGCAAATCCCAGAAATTTGCATTCTTCTTTAGTGACGCTCTGTTAAGAAGATATATTGCTTTCTTTTCATTACTTGACAGGTTTTAAATACCCCAAATAACTTAAACTGCAAAAAGACACTTTCACGAATTTGACCCTCTCTTCTATTTTCATAAACAATGGTTTTTGAGAAAGGACCAGTTCCGTGCCTAGCTGCAAGTCTCCAGAAAATAAGCAGGGGTTGCTTCGGGTGCTGTGAGAACCACTCAGGCTTGCTAGCATTGGATAGCAGACCCATGTTCTTAGCAGTTTTGGTGAGTTTACACATGTGTAACCTCAGTCCTCACCATTTGGTCACTCCTCTGGAATACCATCATTGCCCTCAACCCCCACCCATTAGGTTTCATTTCAACAAAAGAAAATCCTGGAAATCCGGCATTGTTTGGCTCTTTTCTCACTAACCTCTCCAGGCTTTTCAGAAATCTCTCTGCCTCGCTGGAAACAGGAAGTTTCAGCAGGCAGTTGTACAAATGGCATTGTATTATGTGGGATGTCACCTATTGTTATGGGAACAAAGACATCCTGAAATAAGGACAAAGGCTTCAAATCCACCAGAGTCCCACACCCTTCAATAGCCTTGCATTGTGTCTGGGGAGTGATTGAGTGAATGGGGTCACTCCAAGAATACACCTAAGCTTCTGAAACTCGGCTATTATTAGGCTGCCAGAATGGAGCTACACGACGCCTATGCAAACAGCATTTGTAGTAACTCTGTTCTATCTGCTCTGCATAATGCAAAAGAAGGACTTTCTAAACAGATGTGGTCCCCTACATCTGTATACATAGATGGGAGAACACATTGGAGGAATGATCCATAACTCAGTCCCTCTACTATTAATGTGCTAGGAAAACGCAAAATATTTATTAATTAAAAGTGCTATTAAAGTTTCTCATTTGAATGCTGTGCATAAATCATGCAGTTCTCAAACTTTTAAGACCTGCATCTGTAAGAATGAATCCATTTTATATTTTGTTGAAAAGGAATACTATGCTGTCACAGACTAGCTGGCACGGCTGGAAGACAGGATGTTGGTTGACGGCTCCCATTTAGATGGAAGCGACTTTCATGGATGGCTTCTCCTCTCTAAGAGGGTGTGAGTGTGGGACTTGCGATAATGAACTGTGGTTCTAGCTTATTCTCACTGAAACAGGATTGCATGTAGCAGTTTTTTTCTTTATCTTAATAACAAAATCACTAAAGCATTTTCAAAAATGTCATCTGAGGTTATGGATCCAACACAATTAATGAGGTTATTATACATTCTCTTTCCTTTCTTTCTTTTGTATTTAATAGTTCACCGTGTACATCAGCTATATTTTACACATGAACACATTCTCCCCCGTAATCCACCTTTCCCCACTTGGCATCCGTGTCACAGCTGTATTAACACGTATGGAATTATCTGTTGTGTTGATTGTACCTGGATGAACAAAATGTTCAAGTGAGTTCACAGAGAAAATGTACCTTTAATCCTTTTTTGTTTTATTTTTAACTAGCACGATCACATGTTTTCTTCCCTGGATCTTCCCCTCTTATCTAGATAAGATCTGTTTCGCTGCTAACATAATACTCTGCTTTGGCCCACAGATTCTCCTCTCTTCAGCTGCCTTGTGAGAGCTCTTCTGTCTTTGTCTACAAACCCCTCCCACCAAAAGGATGTTTCCTGGTAGCCTCCAAATTGATATCATCTCTGCACTGCTCAAGACAGGGAAACGCTGGGGCCGAGGAGAGAGTTCCCTGTGCTCTGAGATGCGAACTTGCTCATCCCATGTGGGGATCAGGCACCACTTGAACGAGGCACCTCAGAAGTCAGGTGTCAGGAGTCCAAGTGGATAGATGCCAGCTGTGATTAAGAGTCAGTATGGTAGCTTCATTCTAGAAATGCAGGGACCTCACCTGCTATTTTAGCCTTCAAAAAAGCAGACTGCCCAGATTATCAGTCTGATTAAAAAATTAATGCCATAATAATGCCCATTGACTTCTTGAAAAATCAGTGTCTTTCTGGTGTTTCAATTAAACTGAATAACGATTTCATTAGAAGACCCCTACAAGAACTCAAAATCATTCCAAAAGTAGGGTATTAATTTGCTGCATTATGATTTAACACATGATAAATGGAGAGGAGGCGGTTTGCATGATTGATATTGACCCTTTGTGAAAATAGCCTGCAGTTTTTGTTTTTATGTGATTTTTACAACACACTGCTTGAAAGAAAAAAACAAAACACCATAGGGCACCAGTCAGGAATCTTGGAGCTCCACGTGACAGAAATGCAGCTGAGGCTGGATGAAGTAAAAAGGAAGCCTGGGCTCACGGGACTCAGACGGCCAGAGCGACTCATCCTTAGGTACAGCCAAATCCAGGAGATCAATAATATCATTAGAACTCTGCTTCCTGTTTTTATCTTGCAATTCTGCTTCACATAATGCCGGTTTTGTTTTAGATGTGTTTTCTACATTTGTGGAAAGGACGGTCTCCTTAAGGTTCCAGGATCTCAGAGAGAGAGCGAGAGAGTTCCTGTTTCTTTACCAACCCCACCTGTCTTGGGGCTTATATTGGCTCCATGAGGGTTGCATGCTGACTTGGGGACATATACGTGTTTATTTATGTATTTATTTATTTATGCATTTATTTATTTATTTATTATTTTGTTACAGATGTTTCTCCTATTCCCCCTATTGACACCCTCCTCCCGTACGTGTCTCTTGAATAGCCACCCTGGATCACAGGCTCTTTCTTAAGGCTGAGAGAAGCTGTCCTTTCTCAAATTGTAGTAAACAGGGAAGAAGCCACGTCACACATGCTGATCATTGCTTTTGCAGATGAAGGAATGTAGGACCGAAGAGCAGATGTGGTCCCTGGAAGGACCTGATGCCTGGTGTTGCAACACACTCCCTGGCACTTTGGAGATCATGAGCCTTAGTGTTAATCTTGGTTCTGCTGCTTGTTGACAAGAGAGTTTTGGAATTGATGTCCTAAAACCCGTCAGTGCAGACTTGGTGAGTACCGACCCTGACCTCAGCATTACAGCATTCTGCATGTTTGTTAAGGATTTTACAGTGAGTGCTGCCATGTTAGGGTGTTTTAGTCTTATATAAAGTAGAAACAGAGAAGCTGAGAAAATTGTCCAGAACCCAGGATACCCAGCTTCTTAATCATCTGCTGTAGGTTCTTGAGGGGAGGAGAGAGAATCTTTCATAATTTTTTTTTTTTTTAAATTTCTACTTAGAACTTTGCACTCAGACCCAGCATACTATCTTGCTGAGCTGTACTGAGATTCTTGTGAATGTGCAAAGTCTCCTTGGCTCCTCCTCCAAGACCCATATTCTATTCTTGGTCTGTGGGTACAATGACCTAACGTTGAAAAGGTCACTACAGGAAGAGGAAAGAAGAATATTTGCCCAGTAGAGGCGTATTAGTGGCCTCTGGCCAAAGGTTCAATCTCTACTATCATTCAGTCTCTAATTACATCCCTTTCTTAATGCTCCAATGTCATTGTTTCTCCTCCTCGTGAGACAGAACAGTAGAGAGAAAGGAAGTTCTGTCTGGAGTTTGGATGGGGCCACTAACAAACCCTGACTCAGGTATGGCAAAGGATGAAGGGACTAATGTGGGGAGCAGTGAGGGCAGAAAGCACATGTGTCTCAAACACGAGCGAACCTCATTGCCTGTTTTCAAAAGCCGTGGCTCAGCCCCTCTGGCTGGCCGAAAAAGCCATCCAGTGGTCTGCCTTTGGGGTCACACTGTCCCTTCTGACCAATGGGTCAGAGTAAAAGGAATCTTGTAGAATCCGTTTCCAAGAAACAGATCAATTATACATTAAAGGTTAATGTGTAAATATGTTTCAGTTTCTATGGAAAAAAAAATGCTCCTAGATGCCAGTTATAAATGGTATGTAAGTTCCTAGGCCATGGTTTATGACAGAATTATAATGCTTTATATTCACAATGTTGAATATCAGACACCAGTGTTGTGGCAAATATACAGCATTTTCTCTGGGGTATACATTAAATACTAAGTATTTGATGCCAAATTAGATGGACAGTCTCATGTCTGTGGCTTGGTCCCTGTGGGGTTGTCCTGCACAGATCCCCAGTGACGGTGCTCTCGGGTGTGACCGCCTTCAGAGCTCATCTGTGTTGCACATGCAGATGGCTAACAGCTTCAGAGTCTGGTAGGAAAATCTATCCAGCCCCTTTGAAGGGCCCAACATAATTGGGGTCACAGAGGACAGTGGAGCAGAAAAAAGTGTGAGTGTCTGGGTATAGAGCAGAGGCAGAAACAGGAAGAGCCTTCATCTTCTAGAAGATGGAATCCAAGTGAGCCACGTGCACAATTAGCAAACCTGGCCTGATGAAAATTTAGGAGATTAAAAGTATCAAGACATTGCCACCATTGCTTCAAACATCATATTATTTTTTTTCAAAGAGATAACATGTTATCAAAACAGGCAAACTCTTAACCATCTCTCTCTCCTTCTATTGCACTGTCCGAAGTTATTCCCACACACAGAACTTCATTTCGAGAAAAGACATGATGTGATATGATCCATTTTGGGGGATTGGAAACAGAAGAAAACGCTCAGACTGTTCAGTGCTGGGAGCATAGATAAGGGCCCAGGAGGCAGCTGTTTCTCAACAAGATTAATTCCTCATTAAAACCTTGAAATTATGTCAAAAACCTCTTTTTCCCCTTTTCAGTATCTCCCAGTCTTCACTTGTTAAAATGATTGTGGGGAGAAGGCTTAGCTGGGAAAGCTGCCCACGCAGCCCAGGGCGGTTGGCAGCGGCCCTGCCCGGGCGGCGCGCTTGGCCCCCGCTTTCCTGCCGCATCTGTAAAGTGGTCACGTGAGCAATGACAGCAGAGGTGATTATAAGCTTCGGTGCATTTAGCACACAATCTGTAACTTTACTGGGTAATAAAGGTACCAGAACCCTATTAAAGTGGTTTCCCTTCCTGAGATTTCCCGTAATCAGTGGGACTCAACCAGTCACTCAGAACGTATCCTGGAACCCCAACGTGTTATCACCGCCAGCATGCCAGGCCATCCATTTCCAACTCGGAACATCGTAAAGGAAGTATGTTCACAGGACAGGAGGTTTTCTTTTTCTTTTTTTCCACTTGGTAGTTTATTTCAGTGGGTCAAGGCACGTTTTTATTGCTTGCTGTTGACCTTGTCTTTGGAGCATGTTCATGGGGTCTATTTATCAAGACACAAGTACTGACATTGGCAGAAGAGGGGGACCAGCAGGAACTAATCAATTCCAACCTCCTGGTTTCTTTTGGGTTCTTCAGCTGCCAGTGCCCAGCCTGTAGTCAACATTCGAGGAGCCTAGGAAACCCCGAGGCAGAAACACTGGCTTTCCTCCTGCAATTGTGTATTTCCCTGGTCTGGGGCACACCGTGGCATTCGGTGGCTCAAAGAAGGTCAGGCACTGTTGACTGTTTGAGTAGAATGTTTTCAAGTTTGTGGAAAGAGTAGTGATGCCACCTAGAAAGTGTAAGCAAGGTGTTAAAATACTGGTTTAAACTTTTAGAAATATAGAGAATGTGCTCGATTAAAGTCAACTCTACATTGATGTATTCATCTGTTGACCGAGGTCTTAAAAAATATCATAAATTAGTTGTTTTAAAATAACTTGCCTTTATTTTTTAATGTGGAGATGTATAAAGAAAAACGTATCACCAAGATAACTTCTGCTGACGTTTTTAACAATGAGAAATAAATGACCTTTACAGGGGCCATTAAAGAAGAATGGGCAGCTATAAAATAAAGTTTTCTATTTATTCAGATTTCTACATCCAAAAGAAGTAATATCTATTTGCTCTTTATGGTGATTATCTTTCCAGAAGAATAAATGCATATTTCAGTGTGTGTGCACACATACACAAATGTATTTTAAATCAACGTTGCCTGATTATAACTGTTCATCTGAGGACAGCCTGCTCACTGCTCAACCCTTCCATGTTCTGCCCAGGGATCATTAACTATGATGAGCCCAATAGCTCACAAGGTGCACTTTGGCCTTGAGTTCCTATTATCCACATATTTGCAATTTAACAGAATTTTGACTTTAGCCCTGATTCTTTTGTGGTATTTAATGAGTATGCAGTCAGACTCCTGATAAAAATAGAAATCTGCAGATAAACATACAAAACTCACCTTTTTAAATTCGTATCCTAGGATATGTTTTTATTGATTTCTAGAGAGAGAAGAAGGGAGAGGGAGAGAGAGAGAAACACTGATCAGTTGTCTCCTGTACACATCACGACCAGGGATCGAACCTGCAACCTGCGTATGTACTCTGACCAGGAATCAGTCCGCAACCATTTTTTTTTATTATTATTATTATTTTTTTATCCTCACCCGAGGACATTTTTTCATTTTTTGCTCAGATAGAGTAGGAGGGAGAGAGAGGGAGAGAGAGAGAGAAACATCGACGTCAAAGGGCCACATCGAGTGGCTGCCACCCGCACAACCAACCAGGGCCGGGGACAAACTGCAACCGAGGTACATGCCCTTAGCGGGAACTGAACCCGGGTCTCTCCGGACCGCAGGCCGACGCTCTAACCGCTGAGCCAAACCGGCCAGGGCAGTCCGCAACCATTTTTGATGTACAGACAATGCTCCAACCAACTGAGCCACCGGGTCCAGGCAAACATACAAAGCTCTTGATCAAGCTGAGACTAAAGCAGTTATTATGTATGAAAACATGTTTAAGAACAACCCAAAGTAAACAAATAAAGAAAGGATTGATAAATACATATTTACATCTTTTAATATTCAAATTATTTCCATTTTAAACTGTAAACCTGACTGTAACTGGATTCTGTGCGCAGCTTATATATTGTTTACATATTGAAAAGATCTATCACAGAGACATTGAAAATCTATGAATGCAATTTACCCATTTATTGACTTACAGTCACTCTACTCAGGATAATGCAAAAAGATAAGACATCTGAGTTTTCAAGGATGTTAGAAATAGTGAAAGAATATCAGCAGAAAAATAAAAACCATACATTATAAATATGGCAAATGCTTGGCTAGCCATCAAAATAAAGGGCTTTTTGTAGCCTGTACATTTAAAAAACTCTGCTTCTTTCAAATGACTTTACAAGACAGGACTGCAGATAGTATGTGAAGTTGCTGGGCGAGGGGAAGCTGTGAGGAGGAGAAAGGGAGTCAGAGAGAGAGTAGAGGGTGTATTTTATAAACTTAATGTAGATATAGTTTCCCTTTGTGGGGGATTGTCCTTAGTCTTCAGGGTTCTGGTGACAACTGTGCCTGCTAGATCTAAAAGTGAGGCTTTGATGTAATTGATCTATCCAGGAAGAATTATATTCCCTCTGATTATAATTTGATTAATTAGTGTTGAAAGAGTTTTACAAACATTCTTCCTTCTTGGGGCAGAAAAGATGCATTTGCTTAGTCCTAGAGAGGAAGAGCTTTCCATGTGGTGAGTGCCCGTGGGATCTACAAGCTAGGAGAAGGAAAAGACAGCTACAGCAGCCAAGGAAAGACATCAAAACTCAAAGAGAGCCGACAATGAGACTGAGCTGTGAATAGGGCCCCTGGGTACTGCATGAGGCATGGTGTGCTGGGCGACCAAGGAGCTTATTCATTCCTCTCTGTTCCGTGCTCTGTCGGCTCTCAGTAAAGGGGAGGATGAGCTGGCCCTCTGTCAGCATCCCCACTCTAGCTGTGAGAGAGGATTGTCCTGGACTTTCCTTGTGCACACGCATTGGGTGCACAGAAAACCTGATGCCCAGTCAGAGAGGACCCTAGCTGTGGTTCTCCAGGTACTCTGGTGTTTTCAAGTCTGCTGAGGGTCCAGGACCTGGTGGTTATTGTGGGGGCAACATTGTGGTTCCGCTCCCAGGGGCTGCTGGGGATTGGACTTCAATCAGACACCTCATAGGGCTGTTGTTTTTGCAGGTTATATTATACAGCAAGTGCTCAATACATGTTCATTATCATCCTCACCATCATCATTTCACAGATTATTTCAAGTTTGGGTATAAGTCTGCTTGTATCATTGGGCATCATTACTGCTTATCAGCTGTGCTTGGTGAGTTACTTCTTTTTTTTTAATTAAATTTATTGAGTTGACATTGGTTAATAGCTCTACAAAAGTTTCAGGTGTACACATCTATAATGCATCAGCATCCGAAGTCTAGTTTCCTTCCATCACCATATATTTGACCCCCTTTACTCTCCTTATCCTCCCCCACCCCCCTTCCCCTCTGGTAATTGGTGGGTTACTTCTTGCTGTGATTTCTGTTCCTTTAAAGAGAAATAATGCCCTCATAGACTATTGGGAGGATTCATGTGTGTAATATAAAGTATCTGGCAAGAGGACTCATGACAGTTACATGGTCGATACTCTATGAAAGTTAGATTTGACCATTTTACCAAGAAATGAGACCCGAGGCATTCTGCATTCACAGGAATGGCCCTTTGGAGATGGGGCCAGTCCAGCTCATGCCTCTTCCTTCTCTTACATTTTGTGATGAGAAGATGGGGTCTCTGCCTTTGTGTCACTCTTATAGCCTCACCTGACCCTTCCTGCTCATTGCTGTCACCATTGGCTCACAGTGAGTCCCAGAGTGCCTGGTGGCTGAGAAGAAATGACTTGCTCATTCATCTCTGCTACCTCTGCCCACAGGGCTCGTGTGCAGTTGGACAAAGAGAAGTCTCAGGATCCAATCAAACGTGTACAATAGGAAACAGCGAATAAAGCATCTGTTTCCTAGTGTTGCCTTCACATGTCTGAGTCACACATTCCATGACCTTTGAAAACACCTAACTTTGCAAATTCGACTGTAATGTATAATTTTCCCCTAAAATGCAATAAAGCATAAATGAAAATGTAACTGACTTCTTCACGTCATTAATGCTCTTATAAAAAAAAAGAATAAAGTAATTTATAAAGCCATTAAAATATGATCCAGTCAGAGTGCTTGCTGAAACCACCCATAAATCCCTGTCACTTGTTTCTGTGTGTGTCCATGAGGTGAGGCTGCCCCAGCTACACATTAGAGCCACCGCCAAACTGGATAACCCACCATTTAACGTCTCATAAAGCTCTGTATTCTCTCTCAGCTAGCATATTATTTTAATTTTATAGTATATGAATGTAATTATTTTCTAATAAATTTAATCCTGAAATATATTCAGTGGCTTTGATGTCTCCAGACTGCACAGGGAGTAAGGATTTCGGGCCCAGCAGGCTTGATTATGCTGTACAGTCGTGCTGTGCACACCTCCAGCAGTCACTGTTTTCCTAGACTTCCAAGGAATAGTGCCCTCTGGAGTTGTGCTGTGGTCCTGCACTCCTCAGCATTTATTTTCTGGGGGGACTGACACAAACATACCGCTATATACTGAATGTTTATGTCTCCCCAAATTCATGTGTTGGTGATGTAGGAGGTGGGTGCCTTTGGGTGGTGGTGATGACATCATGAGGGTGGAACTCTCACGAATGGGACCAGTGTCGTTGTAAAAGAGACCCAGAGAGCTCCCTTTCCCTTCACAAAATGTGAGGCCACAGTGAGAAGACACGGTTTATAAACTAGAAAGAGGGTCTCACCAGACAGGGAGTATGTCAGTATCTTGATCCCTGACTTCCAGCCCCCAGAACTGTGGGAAATACATGCATGTTATTGATAAATCTCCCAGTCTGTGGTTTTTGTTATAGCAGCCCCGAGTTGACTGAGACAGAAGTGAACACATGAGTGAACAGCAGAATTCAGGTGGGTGTTGCAGAGAAAGTTAATAGAGAGTTTGGGAGGGTCGACGAGGCTCCTTTAATTTGAAAAGTCAAGATATTCAAAGAGGTGACATCTTATATGAAGACTGGAAATTGGGAAGAGCCAGGCAATGAAAGGTGTGCAGGGAAGAATGAGATAAGGATGATGATGCAGGATCACACCCACGCTGTGGGGAATAGGTTATGGAAAGTGAGAGAGAAACAGGGAGCTCAGTAAGAGCTCGTGAGTGTGGTCCAGGCAAGGCCTGACTGTGGCATGGAAGAAGGGATCAGTGCAGGCCAGAATCAGGGTACATTTGGAGGTATAGCCCCTGAATCATGCCCAATTTCCTCTAGGCTCCGGCATCGTGTGAATTGCTTCCTACATATCATCTTTTATGCGTGGTCTGGAAGTAGGTATGGACAGCCTTGCTTTATGGCGAAGATGGTCTAGGCACTGATGGGTTAAGTGAGTTATCAAATGTCGCAAATCTTACAAGTACAGTGGTAGAAAAGGAACCCAGTTCTTTCTGAATGTGAAACTTAAGCTCTTTCTCCCAGGCCACTTCTCTTCATTGTCATTTCAGTTCCAAGACTTGAGAGTGGCACTTAGTTTTCTCTTTCATTTCCCAAGAATCATTAAGAAAGGAATCTCAACGTCTCTTGGGAGCATGGATACTGAGCTGGGTTCATTCTCTGTCAAAGTGAGTGTTTTTATACTCCAATTTCAATACAGAGAATGCACATTTATACAACACCAAAGTGGCGACCACTGTGAGCTGACACCTGATGTGGAAAATGACCAGCTGAAACCCTACATGCTATTTTCATAGATGTTGACCTTCAGCCCTAATTTTGTTTTGTGGATGAAAGGACAGAGATCCCATTTGGCTATAAGATTTGGTTAAACTTTTACAGCAAAATATGGATTCTTTTTACAAGCTATACCCTTACAATTACTTCCCTGGAGTTTCCATCACTAATCATTTAACTGCCTGTTACCCTCCTAAAACCTGAAGTCCATAGGTAGCTACTTCTCCAGTTGTTGGTATCCAAAGCTTTAGATTACTTAGTTGAAGAGCATATTGTTTTAGAAATCAACAGTTCTCTCTTTATGTGTTCTACAAACAGTCCCTCTTCATTCAGCAAAGGCCTCATGTAGATATGTGACATGCGCATTTCAAAACAACTCATGCATTCCTTACATATTTTGAATGTTAACCCCTATCAACAAACAACAAGTGCTGGCAAGGATGGGAGAAAAGGGAACCCTTATGCACTGTTGGTGGAAATGTAAATTGGTGCAGCCACTATGGAAAACAGTATGGAGGTTCCTCAAAAAGTTGAAAATAGAACCCAGCAATTCCACTTCTGGATATTGATTTGAAGAGGTCCAAAATAGTAATTTGAAAAGACATATGCATCCCTGTGTTCCCTGCAGCATTATTTACAGTAGCCAAGATATAGAAACAAGCAAAGTGTCCATTGTTAGACGAATGGATATAGAAGTGGTGCATATACACAGTGGAATATGACTCAGCCATAAAAGAGAATGAAATCTTGCCATTTGTGAAAACATGGATGAACCTAGAGGGTATTATGCTAAGTGAAATAAGTCAGACAGAGAAATCAAATGCCATGTGATTTCATTTATATGGGGACTCTAAAAAACAAACAAACAAAATAGAAACAAACTCATAGACACACAAAACAAATTAGTCATTGCCAGATGAAAGGTTGGGAGGATGGGGAAAAAAAGGGGGAAGGGATTAAGAAATTCAAATTACCTGTAATAAAACCAGTCATGAGTATGTAAAGCACAACATAGTGAATATAGTCAATAATTTTGTAATAATCATGTATCGTGCCAGATGGGTACTAGACTTGTTGGGGTGATCACTTTGTAATTCATATAAATGTCTAATCAGTATGCTGTACACCTGAAACTAATATAATATTGTTTGTTAACTGTAATTACAAATTAAAAAACAAAAAACAAAAAACTCATGCATTTACACTGATCAGTGCAAATTTTTTTTAGCCTCCAAACATGTCCTCCAGTCTTAGAATAAAAACAAAAACAAAAGACCTCTTTCTTTGTCTACAAACATAGACACTCACCATTTTCATAGCATTTGTCCCATGCTGATTGTTCATTCACTCAACAGATGTTTATGGACACTCTGGTGTCAGGAACTGTGCTAGGAACTTAGAATACAGAAATAAAAGGCATTTCAGGTCTTAAAGAATTAATTCAGAGAACTAGTCAGATTAGGCTAACTGTGTACCTTTAAAGAAGATAGAAATAATCACAAGTTCTGAGAAAATACTTAGGGGCTCCCCGGCTAATTTCTGTGAGGTCTATCAAACTGCTGAGTGTTTATTCTGTCTCTGGCCTTTGAGATCCTAGGACTTATGTCTTCATATTGAAAGTCTTCTCAACTGGGTGATTCTCTGTGTTTATTCATGCATTTATTCATATTCCTCAGTGATGAAGGTGAGCTCTCTATGGTGTAAAAACTTGTTCACAAATCATGTGATGAGTGGCAGTCCTAAAGGCCACGTCATCGCTGTGGGAGCAATCTAGACATTAGGGCAAACAAACGATCGCATAGACTTCCTCTGTGGCAGAGAACACCAGAGTATCTATCCTGGAAGAAACTGAGGTGGAACTTGGAGAGTCTGGTTAATTTGCTGGTTCTAGGGAGCGAAATAACTTTGAGATGAGTCCCAGGAGTGATTTTAGCTTGAATTATCATGTGGAATTGACTATAGAGGTCAAAGGGTGTCCTTCAGGTAAAATAATCAGTTGGCAAAGTCTTCCACTGCCAAAGATAGAATTCTATTGTGTTTCTTGCAGTCTGCCTAAAAGCAATACATTTTTTACCAAGAACAACCGTAATGGATTTTCCTGCATCTGATCTGGGCAGTAACAGCAGCTGAAAACCCATTTGAAAGGCTCATCGGCTAAAAGCAAACCTGTGAAAACAATTCCCCACAAAGGGACACCAGCATGTGCACTTGTTACAGATGGGGCCGTGTTGTGACAGACGGGGACACAGTTCGCTGCTAATCTTCTCCGTTCTGTATTCTTTCCTCTCTGACTTATTTTTACTTTCTGTTTGCCTTGGCTTGGCTTTATTTTGCTCTAAACACTCTCTTTACTCACCCACTGATAGGGTTGCGAGAGTGAAAGTCCGTTCTGCCCACACCCCACAGAACTCAAAGCGGAGTGTTGTCAGAAGTTGCTTGACGTCAAGGCTGACTTTTAAATTTGCCAGAAAGGCTTTCTTTGGAGGGAGGTCTAGACCGTCACATCCCCGTTTTAGAGAGCCTGGTGCTGGCTGCTGGAATTCAAAGCCCACAAAATGCATTTCTGAACTTCTTGTACACCACGGAGATGGGCGAGGGTACTTCAGATACTGACATTCGTTTTGTTGTTAACAACACATTTAATGCACCATTCATATCTTCTTTTCTTCATCTTTTATACCCCCCTCCCCTTTTTATACAGCCCACTGCTCTTGGAAAACATTTTAAAATCATTTCTTTCTTGGTTGACCATATAGTTCTCTTGTGTGGGGGGATGAGCTGAGCCTCAGATTTTAATAGAATAATAGATTTTATTTGAAAGTCTATGTTGGGCTAGTTTACGTATTTCATTTGAAGCCCACAGGAACCTCTAAATATGCCTCCTGAGTCTGCATAACCAACCGATAACACCTCTCCCAGATCCTACTTTCTGACACAAAGAGACTTTGGAAATATTTCCCTTTTCTCTTTCTATTTAATGTACCCCAGTCCACTTTTTTTTTTTTTTTCAATTTTTACAGTCTGTCATGAGTATTTGTTTACCAAACGTTACTTTTCTTGGATGGGATCTATTTTTGAGGAGTGCAAAAGCAAACAACTGTGTGAAGCTGTCAGGCTTCATTTTATTTATGCATGAATAACACAAATAACTGGAAAATGACCGAGCGTGTTTTTCTCAGATTCAGATAGAAAAACTGCTTCCGGGCAATGTTTATGCCAAACCGTTCATGCCAAGTTTCCAGTTTCAGTGCCAGCTGGGTTTTGCAGCCAAATTGTAAACCTTTGGTAAACATGGTTTATAATGAAAGTGCGGACATGACCTGGATCAGGGCGCAAGTGGGACCGATGTAAATTTACTCTAGAATAAAATTCTAACAGGAACAGGAGGGGGAAGAGTTTCTACCATAATGTGGAAAATATACAAATGATGATATTTGATTACTAAAATCCCATTAGGCCCATTGAGGCTTTTTACTTATTTCCTTTGCCATCACTGCCGAGTGACTCCATGAACAATTTGAAGTGGCTGTTTATGGTTGCGGTGGCTCTCCCAGAGTCCCCACCCCCTCTCAGCCTCCTGCTCAGGGAGGCGGGTGTGGGGGCTGAGCATTTCAGGTCACAGGTGGCTGTGTTCACTGTGCATCCATCAAGATGCACAGGGAAGAAACATTTTATTTTAAAACCAGTTCAGCAATATCCATTCAAGTCAACACTCTCTTTTCTAACTTGCTGCTTCCAGCACATTCTTTGTAAAACCTGAAGGGGGTCACCTCTACCCCTGTTTATAACCATCCTACAGTTTCTCTTTTCCTTGGAGTGACACCCACACTTCTACTGGGACCAAGATCCAGCGGGCACTGCTTTTTCTGGGTATAAACTCATTACCTTACTCCATTCCCTGCTATAGAACAAATGCTGTGTTCCCCAAATTTATATGTTGACACTTAACTTCCAAGGTGATGGTGTTACAAGGTGGGACCTCTGGGAGGTGATGAGGTCCTGAGGGTGGAGCCCACATTCATGGGATCAGTGTCCTTATACAAGAGACCCCAGAGAGTCCTCTTACCCCTTGCACTGAGACACAGTGAGAAGACACCCTCTGCGAAGCAGGAAGTATATCCACACCAGACAGCGAATCTGCCGGCGCCTTGGTGGTGGACTCCCAGGCTCCAGAGCTCTAAGGAATGAACGTCTGTTGTTTATAAGCCACAGACTAGGAGACCTTCATTCAAGCTCTCAAGCTCCAGTGAGACCGACACCTTCCTGTTCCTGGAGCATCACAAGCTGATTCCTTTCGGTTGTCCCCTCTGCTGGGAGAAGAGCCCTGTTTTGTCTGTTACGCGGCTGGTTTCTTCTTGCTGCTCAGATCTCAGGCCAAATAGTCCCCCAAAACTCAATCTGGATCAGCTCCCACCTGCCCCTGCCTATCTCCCCATCTCCATCTCTTACATTGTTGGGTTTTTTTTTCTCCATAACGTATCTGAGATCCCTCACTTGTTTAGTTATTAAGTGATTAGGGACGAAACTTGATGAGAATGTAAATTTTGTAAGAGCCTGAACGGTGGCTATCGTCCACGTTGCATTCCTGGGAGCAGGCGCATGGGTACTCAATACATATTTGTTGAGTGAAGTAAATGTTTATTAAACCAACATCTCCTGTTTACAGGCAAAATGCCCAGTGCAGTAACGAAGAAGATACAGCAATGGCTCACAGATGAGCCTGGCAGACAGCTTCTTAGTAAATCTGGTCACAGGAGACCTGTGGGGTCAGGCTGTTCCCAGAAAGCCAAGGGCCCAGAGTGCTGAGGAGCGAGCTTCCGGGGGCCATCTCTGCAGGTGGTGAGGGATGAGTGGGTGTCCAGCAGAGGACAGAGGATCAGGGAGCCCCATTCCATGCTTCTGGTGTCTGTGGCGAGTGTCGTCATGGTTATGACACACGTGAGAACCTGTGATTCCAGGCAGACCTCCTGATGTGGCCACGGTGAGAACTAGGCACTTGGGCGGTGCAGTGTTGCGTTGTGGTGGTGCTTCCCTTTGAGAAGGGGGCCAGGAGTCTCCTTTTGCATAAAAAGTGAGACTGCTCTGCCTTCTGGGGAACATGGAAAAAGCCATTTGCTTTGAGGCACCTTAATTGCCAGGAAGAAAACTTTAAAAAGTCCTTTGCTCTTATGAGTAGGATGAAGGCCATTGTCTCATGTGTGGCTGATTTCCGCGGATGCCCTGCCTAAATCAGAGTCCCAGCGTAAAGCGTGTAGAGGCCTCCACATAGAGAAAGAACTAACACACAGTTACAGCCCCAGGATGGTGAATGACAGAGGTTTATATGAAATGGGTGCAGATCAATAATCAATGAGTAGAATCGTAACTATGAACACACCTCCGCAGAGCACACCTGAGTCCAACTTCTCCCTCTGCAGGTTAGTTCAGCCTCCTCGGAGTCCTTACTCAGCTGCCCTTCGTCCGGACTGCTGCTCACCTGTTCTTCACACAAGCCTGCTCTCCAACAGGCCCTTTCTGTGCTCGGTCGCGAGTCACTGGGGCCGCTCCTGCTCCTGTCCCCACCTTCTCAAGGTGAAGCTCCAGGTCACCGGACACTGCCTTTCACAGCTGTAAATGCAGTGGTGATGACTGGGACACTCTGAGCATGTTTTCTGGCTTTGAAATGAACAACAACAACGCAAAACCCCCAAACCTCAATTTTCATCTGGGGTTCGTGTTACCAGTGATAGTCAGTTGGTGAATATCCTCAATGATTGTGTCTTCCCGCTAAACTCCCTTCTTCTCATCACACTGAGGAACGTGCACCTGTCTGTACTCTCTTGGCGTGTGTGTAACAATTTATTGAACACTTGTCCCCGGCACTCCCTGTGTTACCCCATTTAATGCTGACCACCCTCCTGTGAGGTGGCTGTGTTGTTACAATGACCTCACAGGTGGGGGACCTGAGGCTTGCAGGAACCAGGTCCCCCAGGGCATGATTCCCGAGCAGCAGAGATGGGGATTTTAACCTTGGCAGCCAGACTCAGTGCTTTGGCTACTCACCTTTTTCCATTTTTCCACAGTATTTGGTCAAAGGGGAAAACATAACAAGCCAGCATACAGTTGCAAAAATACACCTATCAAATATGCTAGTCCAGCCCCGGCTGGGTGGCTCAGCTGGTTGGAGTCTCTTCCCATGTACCAGAAAGGTGGTAGGTTTGGTTCCCGCTCGGGGCACATCCGTGGGTTGTGGGTTCAGTCCCCAGTGGAGGTGTGTACGAGAGGCAACTGATCGATGTTTCTCTCTAAGATTGATGTTACTCTCTCTCTCTCTTTCTCAAATCAATAAACATCCTCAGGTTATATCCTCAGATATAAAAAAACAAAACAAAACACTAGTCCACACTCCAATAAGCGTTGGTTCTGAGGACTGCAGCCTCATTCTCTCCTGCCTGGGGCTCTGCGTGGACTCCTCTGGGCTGGAAGAGAAGCTCCATGCACCACCCTCTCTGACTTCTCCTGGGCCCCGGGTCCTGTGTCCTGCCGCTCCTCCCCATCACCCCTGGCCTCCTGTTTGCCTGGCCCTGTAGCTTTTTCCAGCAGCTGGACAGCGGCTGGGGCACGCTCTGGGGTGGCCAGCCTCGTCTACTGCTGCATCCTGTTGTTCCCACTCCTAGACGCGGCCAGTGTCTCACACTGACATGTGTCAGCACTCACCGAGTCTCAAGGAGCCTGGTCTGTCACCCTCAGCAGACCAAGGGGAAGACACATCTTCACGATGTGTTGCTTTTCCTTGAAAAGGCAGGTTTGCTCTTTGGTTTTTGGCCTGGAGGACATTCTCTCCGATGAAACACTAGTCCTCCAGTTCAGCTGCAGTGACCCTCCTGGTGGGAGGCAGAGCCCTGCCCACAGCCTCCCGGGAGGGGCGCAGGGGACTTTTGTGAGCCTGTGATGGGAGGGTCTCCATTGCTGGTTGGCATAAAATAAAAGAAAATAAACAATACAATAAAGTAAAATAAAATAAAATAACAAAGGACTTAATTATTGAGCATAACTTGCCCTAGTTTGACTAAAGCTACTGTTAAAATCAGGGCTGACTCTCTGAGGAGCCTGAGGGGGGACAAACCTCCTTTAACCACAGCCAGATTTGTGTCCCCTATGATGTGTCTGAAGGTTTGGGGTGTGTGTATCATGGTGACAGATTGCCTGGGATCCAAGCTGGGCATCGGACAGAGTGGCCACCCGAGCAGGAAGAAGGGTGCCCAGACCCAGAGCTGCCTTTCATTACAGGAGTGGCCAGGTGCCAGATTCCTGTCCGCAGAGTGAGGGACTCTGTAAGGTGACTTTACCATCACTCCGGCTCTAGACTTCTAAGAAGTTAATCAGGAAAGTATCTTCATTTAGAAAGCATTCTGTAGGAACCCTAACACTGGACCACGGCACAGCAGGTGTCGATGGGCACAAGACAATGTTCTGTCAAACCTCTTCTCATGACAGTCTCCATATGAAATTTAGTGTCCCCATCCCTGTCCTCCAACCTTTCAACAAAACCATTCCAAATGTTAGAGTGCACTGTCTCTTGCTCTTCTTACTGACATTATAAAAACAAAAATCTTGCCTGGCCGGTGTGGCTCAGTGGTGGAGTGTCGACCCATGCACCAAGAGGTCGCCAGTTCGATTCTCGGTCAGGGCACATGCCCAGGTTGTGGGCCCGATCCCCAGTGGGGGGCATGCAGGAGGCGGCCGATCGATGTTCTCTCTCATCGATGTTTCTATCTCTCTCTCCCTCTCCCTGCCTCTCTCTATAAAATCAATAAAGAAAAAAAAATTGTTAAAAAAATAAAAACAAAAATCTTGCAACCACAGTGGAAGTTAGGTGCTGTTGTCAAGAGGAATGAACGTGAAGACAGAAGTCTGCAGTACAGCTAACAGACGCTGTTCATCTACGAAGGAGATTTTGTTGTCCCTGTTTTAACCAGGAGCGGTTTCTCTTTCTCCGAGGATGATTCTGCTCCGTTGGTCCTAGACGGGCAGCCCCTGGGGGAGCTTTGATGTGCTCATCCAGTAACAAGACGACATCAAAAGGAGCCTTTCTTCTGGCAGCAGCGACACAGACGCTGTTTCACATGCCCTTTGCTAAGAGTCTCCGAGTTTGAAGTCTCCGGGGCCATTTTAAAAGCAAGTTCTGAGGGAAAGAGGCAGGAAAGTTCTCTGAAAACAGTAGTGAAAGCTAATCACTAATAAAACAAAACGTTACCATTCATCTGGAAAGATCCCATACATCAAATGCAAGTTCCATAAAAAAAGACAATTTGGTTAACTGATTTCTTTTTATATTGACTTTGAAAAGAGTTCAGAGCAATAAAAAGGCCAAGGGCTGACTTGAAAGCTTTAGACCCAAAAGACGGAACTAACGATGCATTGACAAGGGGGCTGCATGTAATAAGCATGTTTGTATAAACAGAGTCAGTGTGTGTCAGTGAACTTTAAATACCAAAGCAAAAAAAAAACATAAAAGAGAAAATAATAAATTCAAGGCCCAAATCCCAACATTCTGTAAAATCTACTGTATTGAACATATATACGGCGTGGGCTGTTTGAACTCAACAGCCATCTTTCACCCCTTGGTTTCTAGAGCTGTTCTTGGCGCACCTCTGCTCCTTGCTTCTCCTTAGGCCCAGAGAACCCAATGGCACTCATCTGTAGCATGGCACTTTGAACCACTATGAAACTTCCTCTTACAGCCCCCAAATGCAGGCATGCTGAAAGTGTTGTTTCCATAAGAATCTGGAGGTAGGTGACTTCTGGACTCTGACATCCCAAGGGTGTACCCAACTTCCTCATGGTCTAGAAAAGGCGACTAGAGCATCAGTCATCACGTCTATGTTCCAATCAGCAGGATACAGGGAGATAAAAGAAGAAAGTGGAAAAGGCGCATTTTAAGAAACACTCCTGGAAGCTGCCACGTGACAATTTTGTTCATTTGACTTCAAGTTGGAGGACCTGGGCAGTCGTTTGTCAAGATAAAGTTCAGGGGTTCTGTGTCTATGGACCATTAGGAGAAAGCATATTTAAGGACAATTATCAGTTTCTACAGGGAAGAGAACAATTCATGTGGAGAAAGCGCTAGGCCTATGGACAAAAATAATTTTTAAATAATGGAAAAAAATGTGTTTGAGTTGGTGTACAAGATTCCAGACAGAACAGAACGCCGTGGGCAGGCCTGGGACCTACGAGATTGACCTTTTGGAAGCATAATGGAAGTTATTAGAGGTTAAGAGGCCCAGGCAGCCAATAGAAATGATCCAGGAAAAAGTGAGTGTAGGGGGAGCCTTTTCTCAGAATTTTCAGAACAGGTTCTCAGAATTTGGGATTCATCTTTTTTGACATCCAGCTAAAAACTGAAGACACCTGAATCACTCATTCAATCATCTCCTCGGTAGATGCCGATCATGTGGTGAATACTCTGTTAGTCCCTAGAAATTAGCTAATAGGAGACCCATCCCCTCGATTTGTTAATAGACATTGGTAGTTAAACACATGATTCCAACCTACTCTCTAGCCAGTGGTCAAAGCAGCTGGTTAAGCCGTTGCCATAACAATGGACTTTGAGTCAAACAGTCAGTCAATTTCTCTAAATACTCCAAGGAAAATAGTAAATAAATGTGTCTAGACTCACACATATGGAGTATCACTTTTATTAATTGATTGAGTCACCCGGATGTCCCCATCTCTTCCTGGTACAGAGTTGACTGGAGGTTTCCGTGAATCTGAGTCACAGAACTGAACAGATGGGTATGTGGTTTCTATCTGACAATTGGTTTGTGTGGTGTTTAATTCATTGCAGGACTTTTAAAAAATGTTTATTGAATTTATTGGAGTGACATTGGTTAATAAAATTATATAGGTTTCAGGTGTATAATTCTATAATATGTCATCTGTATATTGTAGTGTGTGTTCACCATCCAAAGTCAAGTCTCCGTCACCATTTATCCCCCCTTTACCCTCTTCTACGAACCCCCACCCCCTTTTCCGCTTGTAATCCCCATACTGTTGTCTATGAGGCTGTTTTTTCTTTCTTAATTGCTTTACCTTTTTCACCTAGCCCCCAACCCCTTCCCCTCTAACAGCTGTCAGTCTGTCTGTTCTCTGTATCTGTGAGTCTGTTTCTATTTTGTTAGTTAGTTTATTTTGCTCATTAGATTCTACATATAAGTGAAATCATGTGTTACTTGTCTTTCTCTGATGGGCTTATTTCACTTAGCATAATACTCTCCAGGACCTTTGCTGTTGCAAAGGGTAAGAAATCCTTCTTTTTTTTTGCATTTTTTGTTAAAAATTTATTTTTTTCTTGTTTATTAATTTAATTTTGTTACAGATGTTTCTCCTCTTCCCCCCTCCACGCAGACACCCTCCTCCCTATCTTGTCCCCCGCCAAACATTGTTGTCTATGGTTACACATACATGCATATAAGTTCTTTGGTTTATCTCATCCCTCCACCCCCCTCCCCCACACCCCCCGAGGTTTGTCAGTCTGAACCATGCTCCTTTCTATGTCTCTGGGTCTGTTTTGTTCATCAGCTTTTTTTGGTCATTATATTCCACAAATAAGTGAGATCATGTGGTATTTGTCTTTCTCTGATTGGCTTATTTCACTTTGCATAATACTCTCTAGGTCCCTCCATGCTGTCTCAAAGGGTAAGAGATCCTTCTTTTTTATAGCTGCATAGTGTTCCATTGTGTATATGTACCACAGCTTTTTTAGCCACTCATCTATTGATGGACACTTGGGCTGTTTCCAGATCTTGGCTATTGTAGATAATGCTGCTATGAACATAGGGGTACAAATATTCTTTCTGATTGGTGTTTTGGGATTCTTAAGATATATTCCCAGAAGTAGGATGGCTGGGTCAAATGACAGTTCCATTTTTAATTTTTTTAAGGAAACTCCATACTATTTTCCACAGTGGCTGCACCAGTCTGCATTCCTACCAGCAGTGTACTAGGGTTCCCTTTGTCTCCACATCCTCACCAGCACTTGTTTATTGATTTATTGATGGCAGCCATTCTGGCAGGTGTGAGGTGACACCTCATTGTAGTTTTAATTTGCATCTCTCTGATAATTAGTGACTTTGAGCATTTTTTCCTATGTCCCTTGGCCATCTGTATGTCCTCTTTGGAGAAATGTCTATTCTGGTTCTTTGCCCAATATTTAATTGGATTGTTTGTCTTCCTTTTGCTGAGTTGTTTGAGTTCTTTATATATTTTGGAAATTAACCCCTTATCAGCTGTATCATTGGCAAATATGTTCTCCCATATAGTGGGTTGCCTTTTCACTTTGATGGTGGTTTCTTTTGCTGTGCAAAAGCTTTTGTAGTTTAATGCAGTCCCATTTTTAAATTTTTTCCTTTGTTTCACTTTGCAGCTATATCCTCCCTCCTAAAAATAAAATAAATTTCCTTCAGATATCTAACAATAGTGTTTAAATCAAATTTACTGAGTTGCAAAGTGATCGAGACTGATGATTGGATTTGGGATGTAAAGGGAACTCCTTACTGATTCCCATACCAACAAATGTATGTATTAAGCACCTGTGTGCCAGCAAGAGAAGAGATCAATTAGAACAAAAGTAGGCAAAATTCCTGCCCTGATAGAGCTTACCGTCTAGAAGGGAAAACAGACATTAATCTAAACGTTATAAAGGCAAATGCACTGGTGGTCCATGTTGATAGTGGGGGAGGCTCTGTGCATGGGCGCCAAGGGTATCAGGGAAATCTCTGTTCTTTCCACTCAATTTTGCTGTGAACCTGAAATTGCTCTAAAAGTTAAAGTCTTAAAAAATATGCAAAACAAACAACTGAAACCAATGTAAAATATAATAATGAAAAATCTACCATTGGAGAGAAACCTAATGCCACGAGATGGTATTTTTTGGTGATCTGATTTTTTCTTTTCCTGTGGAAGCTATGATCTAGGTAAAGGATTGGTATTGACCAGGCAAACAAATCAATGTCCAAACAGAGAGGGGAGCAAGCAGAGTGTGGCGTGTGTGAGGATGATGAGTACCCTGGCAGGCTGGGCCATGGGCCGCAGGACATGAGCTAAGGCAGAAGGCACCACCAGCTTGGACTATAGATGGTAGTGGGAAATTAAGATTTTTAAAGCAAGGGAATGTTGTAATAACATTGGCTTCTTTTAAACATTTTCTCCCCACTGTATTTTGTTTACTGAGGCAGACTTTGCCATGAAATGCACAAACCAGTGAATGTTTACCTGTGCAACTGTAACTTCACCACCCAAATCCGAATAGAGACTTCCATCGCCAGGGACAACCTGTCCCTTCCCAGCCAACACCACTCCACCTCCACGGCTGAAAACCCCTCTGATGTTCACTGCCATAGAGTGTTTGTGTGCAGTACCAACGGGTCATGTCTGCAGCCTGACGAATTTCTTTTTTATTTTATTTTTTCTTTATTGATTTTAGAGAGAGAGGAAGGGAGAGAGCGAGAGAGATAGAAACATCGATGAGAGAGAACATCGATTGGCTGCCTCTTGCATGCCCTCCATTGGGGATCGACCGCAACCTGGGCATGTGCCCTGACCAAGAATCGAACCAGAGACCTCTTGGTGCATGGGTCGACGCTCAACCACTGAGCCACAGCGGCCAGGCTGCAGCCTGATGAATTTCAGCGACAATGTGCTGAGCAGGAGAAACCAGACACAGTACAGACACTGTATGCTTTTTGAAAGAGATTTTGACTTTATTATGAAATGTAGAGTGGAGAGAGGCAGAGGGTTTGGACATAAGTGCGAGGAAAGACCTTGATGATGGCGAGGGAGGAAATGGGGTGGGCGGTGGCGCTTGTGGCCTGTGAGTGTGGCCCCTGCAACAGACCCCTGACTGCATCCTCATCCCCTCAACCCGTCACGCTCCAGCTCTAAGAGCCAGGGGGAGGCACTGCAAGGTCCAGTGCCTGAGGCTCCCCACCTGGAAAGTGGGGGTGCTAACTACGGTACCCTGCTCTTGGTCTGCCGTGAAGCATACATAAATCCGGTAGTTGATGTAAAATGTTTGGACAGTGTTCAGCCCGTGGCAAATGCTATCCGAGCATGAGCTCTTGCTGTGGCCCTGGAGATTGGTTGGTAACACCTCCAGCACTGGGTGTTTACCACGCACACACTGTAATACGATTCCCCACTGTTATCAAACAGAATCACATTCGGGACATAAACACGTAGGGCAATTTGCCATGAAGATTTTAGAAAATTATATTTTGAGTAAGAAATACACATTAGAAAAATATCCTACATGCTTAAAGGCACTTTTGCAGTTAAGGAACAGTTGAATGAATTTAATCTGTATTTTGAATCTCTGTAAAACAAGTCAATTTATAATTTTTTTTTTAATCTAGTGGTGGTCACTTTTGTAATTGCTGGTGCTGCTGCCTGGCGTATAACATTAAACACCTTTTTACAGAAAAATACGCTGATTTTTCTCTGAAATAATCTGGGGTGATTTTTAAAAGACCTCAAAAACACAAAATGATAACTCTTTTTAAGTGTTTAGGAGGAAGATCTTCAAGAAGCGTGACCCAAACACAAAACAAAAGAAGCATTTTTCCTTTTCCTTTTTTTTTTTTTAACATATAAGCAAATTGTACATATATGGACTTTGCAGGCTAGTGGGATTTCTGATTAGATGACTGGTTCCTATTTCTGGATCCCCCCTTATCCTGTATCCATTTTTATTTCTTACAAAAGAAAAAGGGCTAGCTGCCTGCCAGGACAGAGCACGTGGTTTGCACGGAGACATGAAATCCAGGCCAGGGAGGGCAGGATTCTTTCATGCCCCAGCAGTCTCCTCGGGGAAGCATCTGGCTATGTCCGCAGCTCCTCCTGAAGCCGGGCCTCAGCGTGTGACCCGCCCGGTGGCACTGAGCCCCATGGGGCTGGGAGAGCTCCTTAGCTGCGAGCACCACTTTCTGCACTTAACTTTGAGTGTGGCCCCGCACCAGCCTTTCTGCCTTTGCTTTTCACTCTTATGGAAGTGCAAGTTGAAGCTTTCACAAATCCCCGAAGGGCTTGTGATGGAGTCTGGAACAAGCCCAAGAAATCCAGGTAGCAAGAACAGATGAGTGAGATAGGAAAGGAAAAAGGCCCACACACTCCTATAGACTTTGACAGTAACTGTGTGTTCATATTTGGAGGGTATAGAGCAAAAGGGGGAACATAGGCTTTTACAAAGGGAGAGGAGGAAAACGCAGCTTTACCACTTTACCAGGACACCCAGGTGTTGAGCTCGGCTTTCCTGGCCTGAGTGTAACCTCCTGTGAGGATCTGCAGAGCAGGGAGGGAAGCACTTCAGCAAACCCACCTAACAAAGTGCGCTGGAGCATCGTGGTGTCTGCCTGTCCTCACAGCATTAACAGCGCACGGGGCCTGGAGGGGCTCCCAGCCCCTCACACTGTCCCTGCCGTTGTTCAGGGACTGGCCACCCTTCCGGACTGCGGACTGAGGACCCAGCCTCCTCTCCTCGGCGGCTCCTTTTCTCTTCAGCTCCTAGAGTCTCTTTCCCTGGATCTTGTCTCTCCCTCCTGGTAGCTGTCCAACGATGGCGGCTGGTTCACTAACTCCACGATACAGGTCGGCTGGGGAAACTGAGTCGGAAGAGGGAAGACAACACCTTACAGGGTGGCTGTGGTATCCTAGTTCCTGTCATTTGTTTTGCTTAAAAAGAAAGTATTTTCCTTCTCTTTATCAGTCCCAAGTTTTGTTGAAAATGTGCTCCCAACATAAACCCTTTTCTAAAAAAGTTAGCTAGGCTCTGGTGTGTGCCAAGTGGCGAGAATGGAAGTGGTTGCCCACCCCGGGAGATGGTGCGGGATGGAGGTGCAGGTGGTGAGAACACTGCATTCCACCACAACAAAGAGCTGGGAGTTCGTTGGGGCATGGCCTGCCCTGACGCCCAGGTTAACCTCTGGGTTATTATCCTAACTCGTTTCTTTTTCACTTTGAGTTGATTAAAACACTAAGTATCACAAGCACTATGTTACATGCTCATGATGCGAATCTTGAGCAAGTTCAATCCTGAGAATTCTGACATTTCAATGAGACAGAAACACATGCAAAAACGGATTTATAACTAAATGAGGCAGATGTTAAAATTATTTATAAAATGATATGGCTGCAAACCAGGACTTAGATGTCTCTTTGTTTTTCATAGAACAGGTGGTTATAAGCACAAGACTAATGGTATTATTAGCTTAGGTTAATGATACTAGGTAGAATTAATTTTCTGCCTGCTCAAACATCTTACCTTGTATTCTTAAATTGAATATTCTTAGCTTTGAGAGTGGTTAGTTTGGAATTCTGGCCCAACCATCTACTGGTTTTGTAAACTTAGTCAAGTTACTTAAACTCTGTGGCTCAGTTTATTTTTCTGCAAAATGTGGATTAAAAACAAACAAACAAAGAAACAAAAAACCTTAACTCATAGGTTGTTCTGAGAATGAAACCGGTTAATCTGTGAGAAGAGCTTAGATTAGTGCCAGGTCTGCAACAAGAATTCAGTAAACGTTAGCTCTGTTACTGTATATCGTGGTTGTTCTTATTATCACTGCTGGTGTTGATGAATGACCCTGTTATTGCTCTTTATAGTGTAAAAAGAACATTTGAATCAAATTGCATGTACAGGAGACTCTGAAACGAACTAACTTGGATGATGGACTGTGTTTCCTTCACACGGCAGCTTGAGCGGATCCCCTACTGACTGTGCCATAGGAGCCAATTAGACCGATTGGAAGCAATACAACCTTTGGTTAGAGGAGTTCAAGAACTACTCTTATAAAAGATACTAAAAATACTTATCAAGAAAAAATGACTTTTAGCCCTGGCCTGTTTGGCTCAGCAGTTAGAGCGCGGGCCCAGAGAGTCCTGGGATCGGTTCCCGCTAAGGGCACGTACCTCTGTTGCAGTTTGTCCCTGGCCCCGGTTGGGGTCGTGTGGGTGGCAACCACTCGATGTGTCTCTCTCACGTTGATGTTTCTCTCTCTCTCTTCCTCCCTCTTTCCCTCCTGCTCTATCTGAAGATAGATGCAAAAATGTCCTCGGGTGAGGATAAAAAAAAACAGAAAAGAAAACATGACTTTTAGTAATAAGAAAAGCCAGACTTCTCAGAAGGTGAACTAAATACACTCAAATGATATCAACCATTGGGTCAAATTATTGATGTTGGAATATCAACCACTGAGTCAGATTTTTGATGTTGGAATCCACCTGAATATTTCCAGGCTCAAGGCCTGCCCTTTCCATCTGGCTAGCACACTGATCCTATGACTGTACTAGTTATCCGGCTGTAGATGATGAAGATGAGGTGCTCATCATAGTATCTTTTTGTCATCTGGAGAGACTAGGAAGAGAAAGTCATTTATTTTCAAACCTAGCCAATCCTGGATCATTTATAGATAAGAGTTTATTCTGTAGCATATTTATTTCAATTTGCATGTTGTTACAGGCAGCAGAAGAAAATGCCATTGGATGTTTTACTATTTGGACTGGAATTCTGCTTAGCTAAATTGTTGTAAGCTATGGACTGAATTTTGTGCCCTTCCCCCCATCTATATGTTGACTCCTCAACCTGCCATGTAACTGTATTTGGAGATGGGGCCTCTCAGAAGTTAATTAAGGTTAAATGGGGTCATTAAGAGTAAGACCTTAATCCAGTTCGACTGGTGTTCTCATAAGAAAAGGAAGAGACACCAGAGATCTCTCTCCGTCTCCCTGCCACGTGAAGACACAGCTAGAAGGCAGCCACCTGCAAGCTAGAAAGAGGTGTCACTGGGAACCAACCCTGCTGGACTTTGATCTTGAACTTCCAGCCTCCAGAACTATGAAAAAATTAGTGTCAATTGTTTCAGCCCCTTCTGTGTTATTCTCTGAACGGACTGATACAACACACTCCCAGATTTCACGTAATCTCAGGCATCAGAGGGCTTGCCAGACTTTCTACTATACCACAACCAGAGTCCCTTTCCCCCAAGCTTTTGTAACATCTTCCCCCCTTTTCTTTAGCTGTCCCAGACACCTGCCTCGAGGCCTTCCACAAACCCCTACTCAAGGCCCGTTGTTATCATTCATGTTGAGGCTCCTCAGGGTTTTACTAAAACCCTTCTCAAGGCCATTGTAGCTTCTACCTGCCCAATCCCAAAGCCAATGCCCATGTTTTAGGCATTTGCTATGGCAGCAGCCTGCTCCCAGATACCCAAATTTGTCCTGGTCAATGACTGCATTTCAAATCACCTCAAAACTTAATGGCTTAAAACAGGAACAATAATGTATTTTGTTCCTGGTCTGAAGTTTGCCAAGGCCTGGTTGGACAGGCTTGTCTACTCCACAGAGTGTGGTCTGGGGTGACCTGTAAGGACCCACTTCTAAGATAGTGTGTCAACATAGCCAGCAAGCTGGTGCAGGGTGGTGTCTGGGAGCTCAGCTGTAGCTAAGGGCTGAGGGCTACGGTTACTTTCCTTGTGGATCTCTCCTTGGGTTACCTGGACTTTCTCCTGAGAGAAGAAGTAGAAGATGATAATTTCTCAGGATCTGGAGCTAGAACCTGGCAGTGTCCCTTCCACCATATTCTATCGGTCAGGCAACTGCAGAGCCTAGATTCAAAAGGAGACATGCACCCCAATTCTTTTTTTTTTTCTTTTATCCTCACCCGAGGACATTTTTGCATTTATCTTCAGATAGAGCGGGAGGGAGAGAGGGGGGAAGAGAGAGAGAAACATCAGTGTGAGAGAGACACATTGAGTGGCTGCCACCCACACGACCCCAACCGGGGCCAGGGACAAAGTGCAACCGAGGCACTTGCCCTCAGCGGGAACCGAACCTGGAACTCTCTGGTCCACAGGCTGATGCTCTAACTGCTGAGCCAAATCAGCCAGGGCTGCACCCCAATTCTTGATGGAAGAATTGCATCCCAATTCTTGGGAATTCTGGGCTATGTTTTAAAGTGAACATCATCTATAACAAATACAAAATTTTTTTAAAGTTATATTTATTAAATTTGAGTGTGCTATGGTGAAGAATAGGAAAATTGTTAAATATTTTATAAATAAAAGTAACTTTAGATCATATTATTCCTTTCAAAGTAAAAGCATACATAAAAAAACTTGAAATTTAAATCAACTCACCCCTATGTTTCTGATTCTGTGACAATGGTCCACTTAAAGACATGTAGATTTAGAAGATTTCACCCCCTTTAGAGGCCAACCCCATGACCTCGTTTTTTTATTTTTAAAGAGTAGGCCCTACAATATAACCTCATGACTATAACTCACCCACATTCTTCCAAAGGTTCTGTGTTTCATCACTTAACCCACTGAGCTTTAGTTGCAACATTTTAAAGGATATAACCAATAATTTACAAATAACTGTAGCTTTTAAGAAATTTATAAACTCTGAAAATGAATGTGTCCCCCTGGTTCAGATACTCAAAGAAATGGATTTTAGGAGGGTCCAACATAAGAAAATTAATTTTAAATTTACATTTAAGCCCGGCCAGTGTGGCTCAGTGCTTGAGCATAAACCCATGCACCAAGAGGTCACTGGTTCGATTCCCGGTCAGGGCACATGCCCAGGTTGTGGGCCAAATCCCCAGTAGGGGGCATGCAGGAGGCGGCCAATCGATGTTCTCTCTCATCAATGTTTTTATCTTTCTCTCCTTCTCCCTTCCTCTCTCTTTAAAATCAATAAAGAAAAAAAATTTTAATTAAAAAAAATAAATCTATTTAATTTCCTGTTGTGTTTGAAGCCATTTATTCTCAGGCAATGCTCTTTTTCTGTATAGTCTCCATCCTTCTGATGTAGTGCTCCATAAAGATGCCAGTGGAATTCTTCACCTTTCTATGGGGGTCTTTTAAGTACTTTTAGAAGCATGTTTTATTTCTGACTTTATGAATGCAGAAATGGAGACAAAGATGCCTCAGTCAGCTGCTCAAGGACATGGAGAGGAAAGCCCTTCTCTGTCTGAGTGCCCTCTGCTAATTGCCAAGTGCAGCCACTGAGTTTGTGCTTTGCTTTTAGAAAGTGCCAGTTATTGGTGTCTGAATTGGTATAGACTGAATAATAACCCCATACTATGGGAAATGTATTTTCTCAGAGATTGTCAGATTTTTCTACAAGTTAAGGATGTTCCAGACAATTAATATTACTTTCTTTAATGTTGCTGTCCAAGCTTGGGCGCTTCATCCTACTTTGGAAATTATGAAATCTATAACACAGGTCTAATGATTTCCCTTTTATGAAAAAAATTCTATAACATTATCTGTCTTTAACTCAGTATAACTCTTTTGTTGATTTTTATCATTTATTTTTTTCATGCTTTTAATGTTAAAGGCTTTATTTTTTATGTTTACAGCAAAATTGAGAGGAAGGTACAGATACTCACGTACTCTCCAGCGCCACACACGCAGAACCTCTCACACTATCAACATCACTCATCAGAATGGAACACTTTTTGCTAAGGATGAACCTACATTGACATGTTATCAACACCCAAATTCCAGAGCTGACGTTAGGGTCACTCTTGATGTTGTATATCCTGTGGTTTTGGATAAATGCATAATGACATGTACCCACCATTATAGTATCATCCAGAATAGTTTCATCACCCTAAAACCCTCCATGCTGCACCTGTTCACCCCTCCCTCCCTTCAGTCCTTGGCAACTACCAATCTTTTACTGTCTCCATAGTTTTGTCTTTTCCAGAATGTCATAGAGTTGAAATCATATAGTATATAGTTGTTTTCAGACTGGCTTCTGTCACTTAGTAATATGCATTTAAGGTTCCATCATGTCTTTTCATGGCTTGATAGCTCATTTCTTTTTATCACTAAATAATATTCCATCAGCTGGATGAAGCACAGTTTATTTATCCACTTACCCACTGAAGGGCACCTTAGTTGCTTCCAAAATTTGGCAGTTATGAATAAAGTTGCTATAAACATCTGTGTGCAGGTTTCAGTGTGAACATAGTTTATAACTCTTTTTGAGTAAATACCAAAGGGTATGTGATTTATTCTTACGGTTAAAAAAAATCTAGTTTTCTGTGATAGTATTTTACCTGAACAGTATAATTCTATATCATTAAAAATTTAGTAGAAATATGCTTCTCCTCCCAGAGTGGTATAATATTCTGGGTCTGTGTGTACTGTGTCAATCACTGGAATCGTGAATGCATACACACCCTTCCATATATATAGCTTTGATTCAAAAAAAGTGGGCCAGGCTGCTCATCTTATATTCAGGGATACACAGTTACTTTTTAGGAAATGCAATTACGCCATTGGTTCCTTCATAGAAATAAAGACCTTGATGAACAATTGGTTAGCAGCATTGCACTGAAGTCTAAAACTGCTCAAATAAACGTGACTTTAGTATTATAATTGCATTTTTAGCATCTCTTTACCTATTTATATGTTTTAACTAACTTTCTCTGAGAGTTTTTTCTCAGAGATCAATTTGATTTCATTTAAATGCTGCTTTTAAACATTTTAGTCATACCTAAGGATATGTTTTCATTGATTTTTTTTTTTTTTTTTTTTTTTTAGAGAGGGAGGGAGAGAGAGAAAAAAACATCTGTGTGAGAAACATCAGTTGGTTGCCTCCCATACGTGCCCTGACTGGGAACTGACCCCCCAACCCAGGTATGTGCCCTGACTGGGAATTGACCCCCCAACCCAGGTATGTGCCCTGACTGGGAACTGACCCCCCAACCCAGGTATGTGCCCTGACTGGGAATTGAACCCACCACCTTTTTGTGTACAGGATGATGTTCCAACCCACTGAGCCACCTGGCCACAGCTAAATAACATCGGTTTTGTTTGTTTGTTTTACAAATTTCTCTTTTCTCCATTTGCTATTCAAAACTTATTACTAATATTTTTACTTAGACTTGTAATTTTACAACAAAATAATATTGTTTTTTCTTTAACATAATGTACTATGGATACATACTTTTCATTAAATATGCTTTAAACTAATATTCAAGTATTATACAAAAGCAGTGAGTTGTACAATTAAAAAATAATAACACCCTAGAGTATGAAAATTTGGTTTGTAGGAGGCATATGTTTTCATGGAGTTTTAATAACTTACTAAAGGTATTATAACCAACCCTTCTTTTCAGCATATTTAATATAAAAAATCATAGCAAAAATTGCAGGTGGTCTTAATTTAGAGGATCCATGAGGGGGTCTATTCGTGCCCCTTTGAAATCATGCGTAATAAACAACAATGTCTTAACAGTTAGCAAGCCTAACAAACTTTGTGCCTTGTGTCATCAGCCTCTGAGCTGGGGACTATTACTAACAGCAGCCCCAGTTCATGAATGAGGAAGCTCCAGAGTTCTCTGGTCTGATTTCAGGAGTTGGACAGAGGTCCCCAACAGAGAAAAATACCCAATCACCCTAAAGAGTTTATCTTCCCTTTCAGTTTCCTGCTACAAGCAAGAAGAGGGAATCCTAAACTTTCTCACACAAAGTAATCAGAAGTGTGGATTAGTATTTATTTATTAAATCAAATTTTATTTCTGCGTAAACCATTTCTGGCTATGATTCAAACAATTTACAAGCGTGAGAAGCCTTGGGAATTCTCTGGTTTGTTCTGGCTTTGGAGTTTTAAAATCAGAGATAAAGGAGCATCTGCCCAATGGTCAGTGGCTCTGGTAACAGTGTCCTGTCGCCTTATTAAACTGTCCTCCCAGCTGGGAGGCTTCTGTTCGGGAGATTAGTTCTGCCTCATTTAGTAAAACTCTAATGTTCTGTGCTGCTGCAGGTAGAGGGTGAGATAAAAGTGAGCTGTGCTCTCGGAGTGAAGAAAGCTGAACGTTTGGCTGTTAGAAAGGGATTCTAGGGAGTCCAGGTGCTTCTACCGTCTTCCAGGAGCAAAGATGGGAGCGGAGGGGTGAGATGAGCAGGAAGGGCCTGGGGCCAGGGGCCTGAGCAATCAGGCATATTTAGACGTTATTTTCTTTTCTATCCCACACAGCATTTCTCGGCTAGAGTACTTTACTAGTTGTGATGATCTACTTATTGTCTACTTGAAAAATGTCATCTGAATGTGTGTCGAAAATGTCCACTGGAAGATGGATAATTCTCATGAATTTCCTTCTGCTCTACTTACATTTTACCAATAGCCATTCAGCACTTTCATGCAAATTCAGTGAGCTTCACAACATAACATCTCAAAAGATTTCTGAACCTTTTCTTAGGTAGTAAAATGGTGCACTACAACCTTGATCTGCCCCAAATCCTGGAATCCAAATGAATCATGTTTCCTTTTTGAGGGGCTTTTGTCACCAGAGTACTTGGTAAGACCAATGACTTTGAACTTGGTCTTTTAATTTTTCTTTTCCTTTTTCCAGCTTTATTAGGGAATAATGGACCAACAGAAATTGTTTATATTTAAGGTGTACAACTTGATGTTTTGTGCGTACATTATACTGTGGGATATTATTCAGCCTTAATAAATCCTGTCATTTGTGACAACATGGATGGATGCTGGCCACTGAAGAAAAATGACTGTCAGGTTTCCTTGTTGGGAGGAATGTAATTTAGCCTTTAGTTCAGACATTTCTAAAGCCTGCGCTCTGCTTCTGGATGAGATGGGTTGGGGCAGGAGGTTTTAACTTCAAATTATTTTGAAGGGGGTAGATTTAGTCAAAGCTTATAAAGTATAAGTTGTACCTTTCTTTCCTGAGGTCCTTACAAAGGAATTCCATTTAAAATTTCTGTAGCTATACTTTATTTCTGGGCAAAATAGTCATCAGGATATTGGAATTAGTGTATTCTAGTTAAAAACAATATTATACCAAAGCAAAAAAAAAAAAAGAATAGATTCCCCAGTAAAAATTCTCTGAATATGGCTTTTATTTATAGGCAATGCTAGATGTGCAAGTGACTTATAAACCACTAAACATGAACATGAGATCATGAGATCATTCCCTCGGGAGCCCCAAACACATGTAACTACTGTTCTACTCTCTGCATCTATAGATTTCACACATGGTGAGATTAAATAGTTTTTTTTCTCTGTGTGTCCAGCTCTTTCTACTAGAGTAATGTCCTCCAGGTTTATGCACATTATGGCAAATGGCAGGATTTCCTTTTTTATGTCTGAATAATATTCCATTGTGTATATATACCACATCTTCTTTATCCATTTGTCCATCAATGGACACTTAGGTTGTTTCCATATCTTGGTTATTGTAAATAATTCTACAGTGAATGTGAGGGTGCAGATATCTCTTTGAGATCCTGATTTCATTTCTTTTAGGTATATATTGGAAGTGGATTGCTGGATTGTATTGGGATGTGGAGGTGGGGAAATTGGGAGCTATTGGTCAAAGGGCACAAAATTCCAGTTATTTAGGATAAATAAATCTAGAGATTTAAAGTATAGCATGCTAGCTATAATTAATAATACCACAATGAATACTGCAAATTTGCTGAGGTTAGATTTTAGGTGCCCTCATCACACACACACACACACACACACACACACACACGCATGCACACAATGTTAACCATGTGAGATGATGTGTTAATTAGCTTGATATTAATAATCATTTAGTATGTATATGTATATCAAGTCATCATGTTGTACACCTCAAATATAGACCATTTTTATTAAACAAGTAAATAACCAAACACACGAGAACTGAAAACTATCAGGTTGAGCCAGTGTCATTGGGGCACAGACCACATCACCTGACCTTTTCACTTTGACACAATTCAAGTCACACATGCCATGATTGTCCCTTCAAGAAATAAACTCCCCACTCATACAGTACTAGCCTCCCTTTCGGGGAAACCTCTGAACGTGCACCTTGCACCTGGTAAACAAACAACACAAGATGAAGGGCATTTCATCTGAAAGCTCTTTGTGCTTCAGAAGCCAATTCCACACCAAGGACCAAGCTGCAGGACAGCCACAAGTGGGAGTGTGCAATTTCACACTCAATGTGGGGGGCAGAATTGAGGAATAAAACCTCATCTTGGCAGAACCCCTGATGCAAATGTATGTTCATCTTTCTGAGAAATAAATATGCTGCTTGATCGACATGAGGCTGTTCTTCTCAAATTCAAGGGTCGCAACATTTTATTATAACACGTACTCTCCAGGGACACAGTTTAAGAAAACACCTGCCGAGGCATATTTATGCGTGGGGTTGAGCTCTATGTATTTGTTAATACGCTACTTCTGCAAAAGATTTGTAGCATATAATTAAGCTGTAGGGAAGAAACCAAAACATCAAGATAATATTTGTATTTCTTAAATATAAGTCTAACTGTGAAATCATACTCTTTTTTAACTTTTATAACATGAATAATAAAACATAAACAAATTGAAAAGAGTTTGTCTGTGATACTCTCCTAAGCCAAAAATGCCAGAACTAAAATCTTACCAGCATTTAAATCTGATGAGTAATGCTGCTGATCTTTGTTTTAAGAATAAAAAAAAGCATACATAATAATTGCCATCCAGATTTATGAATGTAAACAAATCAGCAAGGTTATTATTATTATCTTTGCAGCACTAATCTTTTTTAGTGAAGACATTAGATATTTATGTTCTCAGGACCTCTTTCATTAAAAATTTCACTTATTCCATTTTTAGAAAGAGGAATGCTTGGAGGATATGCAATTGGGTATCTTGGGTCATATCAAAAACCAAAGAGCACTATTTGTAAACCCTCTTTCCCACACTGCAATCCCCACTTTCTTCTCACCTTCAAACACACACAACCACAGACAGAACTCTGGAGGACAGAGGCCACCAGGAAAGGAACATAGAAGGAGAGAGGAGAGAAAACCACATTAAAATGTTGTGTTTCACTACATGTGAACCCTTCCTATGAAGGGGAAGTCCCAGCACAGTGTTCTGACTGCAGACAGATGGAACCAGGCTTTTGTTATTGGGTGTGTGTACACATGTGCATTTGCGTGACCCACTGAAGGAAACAAGGGGTTGTGTTTGTCACTGCTTCTCCCTAGAGAGGTGACTTGCATTTTTGTAATGCAGTGCACACCTGGGGTGGAAGTCTGAGGTGTTGGGCTTCTCCTTGGGGCACCAGTCTCCTGTCCTAATCCAGTCCCTGTGGGAGACCCTCCAGACTCATCTCCTCCTGTGCGAGACTGAGGCCACCTGGAATTCTGCAGAATGTCTCCACCCTTTCATGTCACAAAGACTTACAGCTGGCACTTGGCTAGATTGCATCTGGTTTCCATTTTTTAAAAAGTGAACTTTAATTTTATCATTGTTGGTTTTATTTCCATATGACACAGATTTAAGCTTTCCTTAATAGCGTGTTTCTACACATTTAAACTCCTTTCAAGAGGACATCTTTGGCTTCTGTGACTAAGCAAATCCTGCCTCTGAAGATAAAATTTAAAAAAAAATCAAAACATACAAATGACATTTCTTTTTTAATGCTGTTTTTATATTTTGTCTTTAAATCAAACATTATTAGTTCCTGAACTTTGAGATAAAAATAGTTGTATTTCCCTAAAATTATTTCTAGGAGGAGATTTCACAGTCTTTTTCTTCCTCCTCAAGAAAAGGATCTCAGAATTTCCCCTGCTCCAAAGCAATCATGAAACAGGAACAAAGAATGAATGCTGTGCCTCTGATTTCTTCCCAGACTCAGCACCCCTCTCACCTGCCCATCCATGGACTTGTAGAATGTTATCGAGGATTGTTCGGAGAGAACAGTATTTAAATGTCCAGGGTTATTAAGCAGCGACTATTATCCAGCTTCCTCTGGAGCAGAAAGTTCTTGCTGGACCTCACACAGCCAGACCTGGTTTCTAGTCTTCAGTCCCGTGAGCCTGGCTCATGATGAGGGCACCCTGACTCCAGCTCTCCCCGGGTGCTCGGCAGGAAGCTAACTGGGACCAGTCTGAGGAACTTCTGCCTTCTGCTGGCTTTCCACTTGAAGTAAACCTCTGAGGACATTTCTAAGCATCTCCACCACATAGGTCAACATGTTAATTTTTATTTACAGCAGAAATTGTTATGACTGGCTCTGGATCTTATTTTTTATGCATTTGAATCAATGATTTTAAAAAGCATGTATGCAACACTTTAATAAAAGATCGATCCATGTCTTATTTAATTACTACAACAGCACAAAGGAGTAGATGTTCTTACTGTTCCTGTTAGAAAATTGAGACACGTGGCGTGTGGGGCTTGGCAAAGAGGCCACACACTTAAAGTGTAGCCCATCCCCATCAATCCGAGAGACCTGTTGCCTCTCCACAGCAACTCTCTGCCTCTCACAATGGGTGCTGACGTGGGTGAGTCCCCACAACATAGAACTTCAAAACCCGCACTTTTTGGGTGCTCCGATCTCACAGACACGTCCGATGACTTTTGCATACAGGTTACAGAACATCAATTCAGTTGGAAAGGGGGGTGGTGAGAGATCATCTCTCACCAGGATCCACCCCTCCAATACTGTTGGTGAGTATTATTTATATATTTCTTTACGTGGGCTGTTCATTTTTCTTTAATGTGAATATTCTCTGGGAATTGTAATTGATTTTTATGATGGATGAATTTGAGAAAGATTCTGAAGGAGCTTCTGGAGGGTGAAGTGGGCAGACATGGTGGAAAGAGTGTCAACTGTGGCTTCTTACCCTGACATCAGTTTTCTATGATATTTGAGTCTCATTTTTCTTATCTCTCATGTGGACCTAATGATATCTATCTTGAGACCACAACATCTATCTGTGAGATACAGTTGCCTCCAGAGACAACAGGTGGGAAGTAGTCAGCAGGATGCTAGCACAGAATAGATACTACAGTTATGCCTGGGCAGCTCTCAGATGGAAATTCTGGGGGTCGGCTCTCAAGAACAATGTATGGGAGGGAGTGAGGAGGTAGGAATGGGTTGAGGTAGATGCTGAGCTCATGCAGGAGATGTCTCTGCTGATAATCCCACGAGTAGGTGAGCGGGGACTCTGCAGAGTCCAGTGAATAAGGGCAAGGCATCTGGGTCTTTGTCACCTCTTTGGAAAAAACACCAGATTTCATCTGTCCCCAGAGAGGGACATGAACCTTGGGTAAGATGACTTCTTTGGGGCCAGAGCAGTTCCTGGGGAGGGACTCAGCTGATGATCAGCAGTGGGCCACACTCCTGAGAATGGAGAATCAGTGTTTACACCCTGAAGGGGTGTCTGGCCGGCATAATACTGTCACCAGTTCTCACAAGTATTGCTCAGGTGGGAATTAGTATTGTTATTATTCATAATCATTGTCATTATTACTAGAAACTGTGGCCAGTAGGCATGCTCTTAGCCAGAGTCATCCCTCTGTTCCACTGCAGCACAGGAAACAGAGTCCTCTCATTTTAGAACAAGGATTGACATAATCCAGCATTGCCACCATTGAAACTTCAGAAGAAATTGAAATTCTGAGCCAACCTAGAAAGCATTCTCAGCTGCATATCTGAAACGCTAATGTGCATCGTAACAAAATCTACTGGGTTAAATTGGCACTTATTCCCTGAACATCACAACCAGCATCGTGGATCTGGAAACAATTTTGAAAATGATATTTGACTTTTCATGTTTAAAAACAGTTAATATTTGTACCAAAAATGTCACAAGTATTTCTAGCAAGGCGTTTTGAAATACAGAAGGACTTCAGACACATACCTCTTTTGAACTGAAATCTGATCAACATTGAGAAGATAAAAATGAGATAACCAAAGAAAACACAGTTATAAGATCACAAAAAGGGCGTTGCAAAGGGTTAAATTCTGCAACGCGCCTATTGTTAATAATGCCTTAAGTATGCATGTATCTAGGACCTTATAATTCATAATCGTCACTCATACTGTTCGACAGGGGAAGGATATGAAACTGAAGCATGTTGTCAGGACTAAGGAGATAGACCAGAGGTCTAAGATAAACAGACACAGTTGGTGCTGACCAAGTCCCCACAGCTCTGCTGAAAACTTTGTTACATGAAAACCCAGAAAAAAGTTTTTCTTTCCTGGCCAGTGTGGCTCAGGGGGTTGAGCATCCCCCCCATGGACTGAGAGGTCCTGGTTTGATTCCTGGTCAGAGCACATGCCTGGGTTATGGGCTCGATCCCCAGCAGGGGGCGTGCAGGAGGCAGCCGATTGATGTTTCTCTCTCACATCAATGTTTCGATCTCTCTCCACCTTCCTCTCTCTAAAAATTCAATAAAAACTTGCCCTAGCCGGTTTGGCTCAGCAGTTAGAGCATCGGCCGTGGGCAGTTGCGGTTCGTCCCCAGCCCTGGTTGGGGTCATGTGGGAGGCAACCAGTCAATGTGTCTCTTTCACATCCATGTTTCTCTCTCTCTCTCCCTCCCTCTCACTCTATCTGAAGATACACTGAAAAATATCCTCAGGTGAGGATTTAAAAAAGTTTATTAAAAAAAGACAACAAAACTTTTCTTTTCTGACTTAGTTGGTTTGAGTAGCTCCAGCCATCCCGACCTTTCACGGCTGAGAAGGACGACAGACAGGTAATGCTGATGGCAGCCCGTGCATTTTGAACTGTTTGACCGTGATCTCAAGCTTCGGAGTTTAATTCATCTGAGAAGATACTACCCCTCCACCAACAGCTTAGCACATGGATGTTAGGAAGTGGTGGAGTGAGGTATGCACATAAACAATGAGACCCAAAACTTTCTGCATTTGGCAGCCTACTGAGGAAGTCATTTCATGAAAAATATAGCAATCAGATAAGCTCCGCAGCCCCACCAGCGGCTTGGGTAAGGGCACAGGCATTTGAGACTGACTGCAGCCCTGCTCTGGCTGCTGTTGGCACGTGGCCTGTATTTCTGCCACACTTACACAGCTACAGAGAGTTCTCGGAGTCGCTAACGCCTCGCCTCCTGTCTGGCCCAGCTGGCCCATCTCGGTTCACCAGGTTACTGACGGCAGCCGGTGACTGAGTGGTTTTCAAGCCACAGATTCTTTTCAGTTGACTTCAAGAATTCTGTTCCATGTGCATTAGAAATGTCATGAATCCACTTTAAAACACTTGGGTCTTGACATATTGGAAGGACTGGTTTTTTTTCCTGTTGCTTTAATTGAGTCCCAAGTGATGGGATAGGCCTCTTAGATACTGCAGTCTTCAGTTGAGCTGTTCAAAGACAAAATCACACAATTTGCTTTTTCTTCCCTTGAATTATTTTACTACCATCTTGAGAAATCAAATAAAAAAAGAGTATCCATCCTTCTGCCCCGTTGTTTACTGATATAGATTTGTTGTTTTTAAAAAAGTTTTTTTTTCTTTATTGATTTAGAGAGAGAGGAAGAGAGGGGGAGAGAGAGATAGAAACATTGATGAGAGAGAACATTGATTGGCCGCCTCCTCCATGCCCCCCACTGGGAATCGGGCCCACAACCTGGGCATGTGCCCTGACTGGGAATCGAACCGGCAACCTCCTGGTGCATGGGTCGACTCTCAACCACTGAGCCACACCGCTCTGGCGATATAGATTTATTTTAATGGTCTCTCTGCTCTTCACAATAGTCTTCAGATTCTGGAAAGCTGAGCTAGTGATATCTTGGTCTGTAAGAGCATCATCATCATAGAGGAATAGACTCAGGATGAAGTCAACTAAGTTAGGATGTCTCTAACCCAAGAGCCTCACGCAATGGGAAGTGTGTGTTCTTTACTAGGATTTCTGTGGCTCTGAAGACACACAGGGCAACTTATGTTCGATTCTAGGCCCTTAATTCTGATAAGAGCTCAGTACCAGTTCATGTTCCTGAAGGGTAGGAACCAGATGATAAAGGCCTGGCTTCCATGGGCAATACAAGAATTGTATGAGGACATGTCAAAGTGAATGCATGCTCAGAGCTAGACCCTTCTAGAAGAGCATCAACGAATCTGGATTCCATAAACTTATTCAGAAGGGCCACAGGAAGGCATGCATTGTTCTGCAATAACAAGATTTCACGACCTAACACATTTTTGTAAAATAGAGCACCCATATCTGATTAAAAACTCTTTGTAAAGTAATACTCAAATCTTAGTGGCAAAACCCTAGATTTACATTAAATTAAGGAACAAAGATATTCATGGTTAATATTTCCACTCACTTTACCCTTAGCCAACACAATAAACAGAAAAGAAAAGAAACAGAGTGATTGAAAAGGACGTCACACATTTGCATAACCCTCATATGAAATTTATAAAACTGGTATTTTTTTTTTTTACCACATCCTCGGGTCACTCTGTTTTTCCCTCCACCATATGTCCGCTGTGTTTACTGGTATCAAAGTGACCACAGGCATTTTGAGGATCTGGCTGAGAAGTCAAGTTGGGGATCTTTTATGTGGGGCCAGCCACTTCTGTGAACCCCGGGTCAGAAATGGCTTCCAGAAAGCCCTCTCTGCTCACTGGGTATTGAGCCTGTGGTTGTAAGGCCAGAGGTTATACTGCCCTAGAAATATGTCCTGTGGTGCTCATCATCAGAAATGTGTGAGAAGAAAGCAGAAACTAATTTGATATCCTCAGAGCCAGAAGCTGGTCTGTGGAAAAGTCTTCAAAACCAAAGAGATCATGTATGAATAAAACTTGGCTTTTTCCAAATTTGATAACCATTCTTATAATTTGCATGGCATCTCCAGCAGCAAATTGAAAGAAGAAACTTTCACAGTATCAATAATAAACCAATTTTGATCAATTATGTTAAAGGAAACACTAAATTATCTACTTTTTCTTTTATATTAATTTTATTGGATTGACAACGGTTAATAAAATTATATAGGTTTCAAGTGTACAGTTCTATGATACATTATGTCTATATTGTATTGTGTGCCCACCACCCAAAGTCAAATCTTCCATTGCAATATATTTGGGAAAAATTATCTATTTTCTTCAGAGGAAAGTATCTATAATTTATCAGTAAATGAAGAAGTGATCAAAGCTAAAAAGGTATAAAAAGCAGAACTGGAAACATGTTGTCAGGTAGTGCATAAATAAAAATATTATATTATTTTTCTAGAGTTCCAGGATTTTTTAGTGTGGTCAATTAAAAAAAATTGCCATGATACTTTGCTTATTCTAAATTTTGTCATTCATACCAGATTTTGTATTTATAAATTGGATTCAGATAATTCAGAATCTCCCAGTTAAATGTCCCATCATTCACATTTCTCACCTTTCATCCCTTGTCCCAAACAAATACCCTATTTCCCCATTCCGGAGCTCAGTGTGTGAGTGCCCTGAGCAGGAACAGGGCCTTAGGTGATGTCTGGCCGGCTTGACCACAGGGAACAACTAGGTCAACTCCACTGTGAGCTGCCCTCTGGGTCTCCCTGGGAACATCTGTGTACAGCCTGTGGCTTCAGCTGTCTCCAAACTTCCCCGGACCTGTCTGAAGTCACTTTCCCCTGCCACAGGAGGAGGCACATTCAAGAATTTGGACCTGTGGTCTTCCGTGAACTTCCTACATGCACTGAGATAAGAACCTTTCTTCCCGCGTTTCCCTGTGTGGAAGGACCAACCTTGAGAATAACTCCATGATCTAAGCTTGCAGAGCTGCTCCTTAAAATGTGCAAGAAAGACTTTGTCATTTGGAAATCCTGATTCCACAAATCCCGCCTTTAAGAATGGTCTTGCTGGTATGGACAGAAATGTTGATGAGCAGCAAAAAGCAACTGTTCGGGTGAGGATTCACGAGGTGCTCAGCAGAAAGTGAACTCTCCGACGTTTGCTTTTCCCCCACTGAGTCCCCACTGCCCAGGACCACACTGGCCCAAGGCAGTTGCTTAGCAATATTTCTTTAATGAAAAATTGGCATCTGTCATGAAAAATTTCCATCAGTAGGTATTGCCATTTCCACCCAGTTTAGGACTCTTGTCTACAGCATTCGGTTTATCTTGAATACCCTATGATGGGGGAAAAAACCCCACCATTTCCAAAGATGATGGTTCAATTCAATTATAGACCAATTTAATTATTGGAAAGTGTTTCCTTCTATTGGCATTAAAATCTAACTGCAAGTTAGTTATGGCCAAACTTCCCTTCTCCCTCCGCCATCAAGAAAATAGACCTACTGTCCTGTCCAGGAGACAGGACCTGAAATATCGGAGAGCTGTCCTCCCCCAGCCAGACTGATCTCTGTTAGATTAAGTGTCACTACTTCCCACATCATACTCCATGTCACCGCATTTTCAAACCTGTCGCTGCTCTCACGCTTGCCGACACATGCTCTCATCTATCAAAACCTCTTGTAAAATGCTTCAACCCGAACTGAGTGTTTCAGGGCCACTGCTCTGCTTGTTCTGGGCACTGTGCTTGTCCTGGGGACATTTAAGCCTGGCAGCTTCATCCCCATCTGGCTTGCCGTCAATCATGGCTGTAAGTCTTTTTTTCCATGGTCCTGTCTCTGTGCAGTTCACTTTTTTCTATAGGCAGTGAATCTACATTTTCCTGGGTTACATTTCATTTGATTAATCCCTAGATGCTCACAGGTTTTGCATCTTTGTTTTATCATCTGATGGCACCCTGTCTCCACTCCCACGTGTGTATGGGGCAACCTGATCTCTTCGGACATTCTTCTCCGAGGGGCCTTAGTCCATTTCCATGCTCTTCTCAACACAGGCAGTCGGTTCATTCATTCAGTCATTCCTTCATTCATTCAGCATGTATTTGTTAAGTGCTTATCATGTGCCAGGTACTCTTCCACTTTATTGCCACAATTAAAATTAAGCTTCAGTTGCTTTGTTTTAGATTTAACTTTGATCCACAAATCAGTCCTCTGTTGTATAGAGCTAACTAGTTTCACACCTACCTCAGTGAAGTGTAACACTGCCTACATTTCTCCATCTTTACCTCAATCCAACAGAGTGTCTGCAATGGGATACTTAGGGCGATGCACGGACCAGTGGTTGTTGGTGGACTCTTAGCTACTGTTCTGTGACCAGCCAAGCACAGACACACGGAGACGTAGCTTTCAGAAAGTTGAGTAGTAATTAGACAGAGTGATTATGTCAAAGAATCTAATAATAAAAATCTTGGCTTGGATTTTGTATGTTTTTTTGTAATTTTATTTTTCTAGTAATTCATTTTTATTGTAATTTACAAAATCACCACATCAGAAATTTTTAAGGCAAGTAAGCAAACACAATCTGAGCTGGTCCTTTGCCATGCAGTTGGAGAACACCCGGTGCAGAGCATCCCTCGAGTATTTTGAAAGAGCCTTGGCATTTTGTGTCACCTGTGGGCCTTTGGTGTCCTTCGCTCAGCTTGTCAGCATGTTTCTCTCTCTAGTGCCTACTACACTGCCTGACATGTGGCTTGAGCTCCTTAAACATTGTGAATGAAAGAATGACTGTGAAGTCAAGTTCAAAGTCCATTCAGTATGTGTGTGTGTGTGTGTGTGTGTGTGTGCATGCAGGTATGTGGAAACACAGCTGGTAGGCACACAGGCCAGGAAAATGCTCTACGATCTACTTCCTTCCTTTGCATTTTGATATAACACATTTCTATCTTGACAAGGGGACGGTGCTGGGGTGCAGAGTGAAGGTTCTTCAGTAACATAGTATTAAGCATTAGACTCATTTTACCTGCTTGGTCCAGCCCTGCTTTAACCACCTCACTCTCATGTCTCAACAGCAAAATGACCAAAACAACTAGGGGCTCTTCACCCCAAAACAGCCCACAGCTCAACTGTTCTGTACATTTTACGTGTGCTATATCATAGGCATGAGTGTTTGCAGGTAAAGCTCTGACTTTATACATGTTTACATAGTAAGCACTGACTGTATACATGTAAATATGAAACATCAGCTGTGTACATGTGTACATATTATGCACCAACTGTATACATGTATACATGCCAGCGTGTGTTCTCTGCAGGGGCTGACTGGCACTACCCTCCATCTGACTTCTCACTCGGCCCATGGTGGCATGCCTAGAGTGTTGCATCTTTCTTATATGTTTCAGGTTGAAACTGCAAGGGTGTGTATTTGCACATATTACAATTAATATATTAGCTGCAAAATAAAAGCTCTTTGAAAGTACTCACAACTTTTCTTAAGTAAATGGATTTCAACAACATTATCATGGAATGTAGTATGTCTTTTAATTGTGGTGATTGAAGCTTATCAGAAACTATTTTACTAATGAAACAAAGAAGAGAGTTGTGACAATATTTCGAATAATGTATTCAAAACCATGCTCACTCAAAATACTGATGTATGCAATTACATAGTAGCAGGGTTTTTGTAAATTCTGGAAATGCCCATTTAAATTTCTATTTCAGTTCTTTAGACAGTGCGTTACTCAGGCCTGAACTGCAGTGGAGAATAACAGTCACCGTGTGGAATAACTGTGATCCAGGGTTATTTTAGTATTTGCTTGCTTTAAAGGAGATTTTTCCATGCTCATGCTAGCTACTGATTGTTGTCAGCAAGTGATAATGTAGGTAAATTCTTCAAAAAACGTTTGGAATTCCATCCTGTACATGACGGACTTGACACAGGAGACAGATCTGGTCAGTGGCTTGGGGTGGGTGGTGACATGGATGGCAGTGGTCCTCTCCATGACGGACACTTGATCACTGGTGGTGTGCGCTATTGCCTGGCTCATAAGGAAAGAGAAAATAGACAGATTTCAGCTGCTTTTCTTATTGTTTTTTAATTGTCCATAGACAACGCATCCCTCATTGCCAGTACCCGGGCCATGTGGTTCCTCCACTTTCTGTAACCTTGGTCTGCCTTTGGGATCAAGACGTTCGGTCTTAAAAATATAAGCACAAAATTAGCTACCAAACTGTGTGACACTTGGCAGTTTTATAAGCTAGACAAAAACGTCAGCTTGCCCTTAACTTTGCATTTTGTGTCAGATCTTGGCTGGGGTTAAAAGGTTCAAGTAAATGTTATGTCTTCCCATAATTTCATTAGGGTGAAGAGAGAGTATTTTTTGGACTTTTCTAATGACCAACAGAATGTGACACATTTATGCATAGAGTTTCTCGCCTCTGGACTTATTTAATACGACTTTTAATCCTAAAATGGTTTTATTATCATTTATCTAGGGTTTCACGTCTTCAGTAGTTCTACCTTGCTGTGGAAGGAGAATATAAATGGTGAACTGAAGACTTTATTTTAAAAGATTGGGTCAATAAATATGCAACACTTGATCATGGCTAAGACTTTGAACAATTTATGTTGGAAAAATATAGTGGCTTTTAGTTTTAGCACTTTTTTTGCCTGGATCATAGCAAAAGGACATTGTCAGTATTTTAATCATAGCATTTTTTGTTAGTCACAAATTTAAACACAAATTCCTTGTGTTTCCTGGCTTCAGCCACGTCCTCGGGGCAGGACGTAGAGCATCACTGTCCCACAGGCTGCAGGGATAGCTTTCACCTTTCTCCTGCCACGGACTGCCCCGTCCTTAGCCATGTGTGTGCTGTGCCCCTGTCTCTTCTGTGAGTAGCCTTGGGGATGAGCGTTCTATGGCCCCATTTACCTGTGCTCACAAGCCCCCACAGTGCTTTTCACTGAGTGGGTGACAGTAGCTGTGTCCTAGTTACACAAAACTCACAGGTTCCTCTGCAGGGAACCTGGATTTCATGTCAGGTCTCATTTTAAGTAAACTTGTTTTGCTCTTGATGGAACCTAATACAGCCTGCAGGTCAAGGCGCACAAAAGCCACCCACCCACCTCCCTTCTTCCCCATAAGAGTATTTGTCACCTGGAAATAACAGAAAGAGTCAGTGAGGCAGCCTTCCTGGAGGAAAGCCTGGCTGTGTCAGGGGATGAAGTCTGTGACTCAGCGCCCATCCATAACTCTAGATGGGCGACGTTTGGGGTTGGGTCAAATTAAGCCATTTTCTAGTCATCAAGCAAACTAGTTTCAAGGAGTCTAAAATAATTGATCAAAGAAATTAAAAAGGTCTGTATGTCAGATGTTTTTCACCTTAACACTACTTAGACTATACAGGGCTATGTAAAGTGCAATGAAAAAGTCAAACTTTTCAAAAAAATCTAATTTGGCTTTTTTTTTAAAGAAATACTAGACAACATGTTTGATACTTGTCATGTGTCACCACTTTCAGGTGTAGTTTTGCAAGGCTATTAATCACAGCATGTTTTGATATTGGGGGACAAGGAATTGGATAGAAATGCTAAGGTCAATCAATAGTTTCAAGTGATAAAACGTTTTTTACAAATGGGATTTTTATTCTAGACCCATTTCTGACTGTGCGTGATATTGCCATGTGGTTTGCTGGGAGCTCAAATTATACTAAGAAAAAGGCACAGAATAAATCAGAGATAAAGAAACCCACTTCCTCCTAAGACACAATGTACAGCACACATCGCCAGCTCGCTCCAGCCCCAACATGGGTGCGCCAGGGCTCCGGACGCCAGCCACCACGTCTGCGGCATTCCCAGGATTTTCACTTTGGGTGGCTTATTGCTTAAGGTAAAGTCGAAGGGACATTTTCAAAGGACCAGGAGAAACATTTCCTCTTTCAGGGAAAGGAAGAAAGCTCTAAATGTCTCACTTAAGTTTTTCTTTATGAATATCAACACAAAACAAAATAAAAACAAAAGAACAAAAGAATCCCATGGAGAGAACTGTCTTTGGTGTCTTGGGTAAAACCTTAAGGGTCCCAATCATTCCTTCACTAAATAAATAAAAGAAATCCATGGAAACAAATGCTACTACAGCAATCTCTGTAATGCACCACTACTCAGCAGTTGCAGCCTGGGGTGAGCAATCTGTATTTGATATCTGTGGCTTTCTCAAAAACAAGGAAATCCTGTTCTGCTAAAAAAATTTCCAGTTGCCACAGTTCTAAGAAATCAAATAGCACCGACTATATAAATTCTGTATTATTTTAGTAAAGATCTAAGTTAAATTGAAAAAAAATCTTTCAAGCATGATGAAAACTTTTAATCTCATCTATCATTTGATTCTCAGATTCTAAAATTTGGCCATTCTATATTTTGAAACTCAGGTCAAAGTCTTTGTCCATAAATATGTTTATTTGTAGTCCTATCATAACCAAAATATACTTAGGCCATTACTGAGGGCCAGTTAGCTAGCTAAAAAGGTGAACAGTAATGTTATGTGTTGAGAAGAACAGCTTAGAAAACTAAATATCAATAATTTGGGCGTGGTAATCCTAGTCAATTTTTTTTTTTTTAATGGTTGCCTTAGTATCTGTGGGAATAAGGACATGGTTCTTCCATTTTATGGTAAGATTAATTAAATTTTATCTTTCTTATTTAGTTATAAAAGTCCTTCCACTGTAAGCCCCTACATTTTCAGTTAGGAGATGCTTATCAAGGCAGTGCCTGGGTGTCGTATGGAGCAGCTACCCACATAATTACATCAGCCTTGATTTAGGTTTTGCTAATGACCATATTTTTCACTCACATAATCTAAGTTATTTTTAAACAGTGAGTCTGATTTGGAAAAATGACTCCTGGGCATCCCTTTAAACAATATCATATTTCTTGAATGTGAAACTCTGTCGTTGAATTATTTTTCAATTGTGACTTGCTAACTGACCTATATTTTCGAGGGACTTTTCAGCTGTTTGTGTTTATTTAATCAATTTTTTGGGGGAAGAGAATCTTTCTATCATTCTTTTCCTAAAAGGGTATTTTTCCAGAGAAGTTTCTAAGTGTCACTGATTTTTCTTTGAGTCACGGTGTAGCACAGTGAGATTGGAGAAGAGCAGGTGTCGTTGGGATGGGGGGATAGGAAATGATGGGGTCACTGAGGATAAGTGACGTGAGAAGGTCAGGAAACTGAAGCCCACAAAGCTGGTCACAATGCAAAGATAGGACAGTGGTCATTTTTAGCTGAATGGACCTGGGATTTGTTATGTGGTGGAATAATATTTTTTGAGATAACAACTAGTGATTTTTGTTCTTTGTTCCCTCATCCATCTTCACACAAGACTGTGGCTGCCTCTGTGTCCATTGCCCAAAATGAAGGACAACAATAAGAAGAAGCAGAAGGACAGAGATAAAAGCATTAAGTTGCATAGACTTTGGGTTCCCAAGTCCTAGAGGCCCGAAGGATACTGTGCCAGGTGCCCCAGCGGGAAACCTTGGATAGAGGACCTGTCATAGAAGATGTTAGAAGGGTTAATGTAGGTCAGGGGAGGAGAGAAGGATAGGCCCTAAAAGGCTGTGACTGAGGGTTTTCTCTGTAGACCTGTCACCTGGCTGCTTATTTCCCTCTTGGCATCATCTGTGATCCCAGGAGGTCTTACCAGGGATGTATTGAGGTCTGGGTTTCTGAGCCTGTGGAATATTTTCCCATGGCCAAGACAGATCATGTTCAAGGCATAGAATCCATTAGTTATTCTTTTCTAACCTCCCCCAAAGTAGAACTTCATGGAGAAGAAGAAGAATTATTCATGGACAATTTTGAATTACTTCAAGCATATAAAAAAAAGATAAATTTTCCTCCCACTTTTCATACCCCATTTTCCTTAGCTTTATTTCTTCTTCCAAACGTACTATCTTTTCTTGGAGGAAAACCGCAAGAGGCACCTGGTACTTTTGATCTCTACACCTTTGTCATCTCTTAGGAGAATAGCTTCATCAGAAGGAAGACAGGCCAGCCCTCCCGAGGGGCTGTCATGCTGCTGGACCTCTCTGCAGCTCTCCCCACCTGCTTGGCTCAGTCACAGAGCAAGAACACAACCTCACTGGGTTCCCTCGGTATAAGTGCTGAAGGCTGCAGTCTGCAGGCATGTGAGGACCCTTCTGCAATAACAAGTCACAGTCAGGGACACTTTGACTTCTTGCATTCTGTGGTTTGACTTGAATTAGCTTAAATAATCTCTGAAATGTGTTCTTGCAATTCATCAGCCTGGTCCTGAGTTAGATCTCTCATAAAGTTTATATTTACTCTCTTCCTATCCCTGACCACTTGGCTTTCCCTCATGAACCTCTTCTCACTTCCTATTAAGTCTTTCCCTCAGTGATTCCACCCACTACCACGGGTTTAACTCTCTCCCATATCATTGTATCAAGGCCTGATCACTTTCTTGTTTTTACTCTTTATCAGGCATAGTCACTTGGCTATGTAGTGGTTACTTCAAACAGCATTTACCTAATAGTAGGCTAGACATCATTGTCTCTCTAAGCCAATAGATAGCTAGACAGATAGATTGGTGAATATATGGATAGATAGATAAATGGGTAGATAGATGGGTGAATATATGGATGCATAGATAGGTAGGTAGGTAAGTAGATAGATAGATAGATAGATAGAGAGATGATAGATAGATAGATGATGGATATATAGAGAGAGATAGCATGCCTTCTTCATACCACACATTAAAGTTAACAATTAACCTGGCTGGAAGTTTATGTTCCTAAGATTCCACGGAAAACTGCTAAAGCCAATGTTCACTTCTCCAGAATTATTTTATTTGCACTGTCAGGAGCATTTGACACAGCTGACCATACGTTTCCTCTTCAGACCCTTAATTATTTCCTGATTTTTCTTCTACGTTACTGGCTATTTTTCTCATCCTATTTTGCTGGCTCTTCCCCATCTTATCAAACTCTAACTTCCAGGAAGATAGATTCCTGATCCCCCTTTCTACTCTAATAGCTTTCTCCTCCCAGGTCATCGCATTCAGACATATGACTCTGAAAAACATCTCTTTGCTTTTGAGTTGTTTGTATTTCTAATCAAGATTCTCCCGAGCTCCAGACGCATGAATTCACTGCACACTTGACATCTCCACTGGGCTGTCTAGTTGACTGCACAAGTTCAATATGGACAAAAGACAAACGTTCAGCTCAATAAGTAAGTGAATAAACAGAATAATGATACTTCTCTTGTCTTCTCTCTTCTGGTAAGCATCTCCACCATCACCCCAACTCCAAACTTTCCAGTCCCTTTAATTCTTCAGTTCCCTTTACTCCCCATATCTGGCTGATTAGCATTTGCTTGATTCTTCCAAATCTCTCCACCTTTCTCCATTTCTACCCCTAGCATCCCAGTTGCATTCCTACCATTCTATAAAACCTTTGCTAACACTTAGTATAGTGCCCCAAACTGAATAAGTGTCAAATAAGTATTTGTTGACCATATAAGCATATTAGTAAATAAGTAAATGAATGCTATTTAAGCTTAAGGAAGCATCTAAATGTTTCCCCCCAAACCAATGTTCTACATAAGTAATATTTTATAAAAAATGTTTTCTGCAAATTTGGAAGCACTTTCCAGTGACCATTATAGCACAAGATATGCACTTTAAAAAAGAAATGAAACGTTGGAGTACATTCTTTAGCAGTTTTACACAGATGTGCTTTGCAGGGAGCAGTGGCCTGCATTTTATCATGCATCTTTAAAGGAAGTGGTTTTGTTAGAATAATTTAAAAAAACACACAAGCTCTCACTCGAAATAACTATCAGCATTTTTGTGGTAGAAAATGGAAACTAGAAATATTTTTGACTGTCTTTTTACTAAATACTATCAATTTCTTTGTGCTATGAATTATGTGAAACATCCAAGATAGCATATGCTATTATGGGAAACATAAGAATTATTTATATTTGGCTTAAAATAAATAATTCTCTCCCTTGATCCTAATCACCATTTACAATACACAATTTTTCTTTTTTTTTTCACATAATATTTTTAATTTTTATTTTTTCAATTTTTAGTAATTTATTTTTGTTACAGATGTTTCTCCTTTCCCCCCAGACACCCTCCTCCCCATCCCGCCCCCCCACCTCCCCCAGCAATACACAATTTTTCATACATAGCTCATTTTAATAGCAGTATAGACTATAAACACCAGTGGTTTTCTTTAATTGCTATCTTATATTTTGAATGAGCTTCTATTAAGAAAAGGCCTTTTTTTTTTGGCCTGCTAAAATATTTACAACCTTTGGTTAAACTTAAACCATTAAATGAGGGAGATAATAATAGCTTTAATTTTAGTCTCAGGAAAAAACAATGAGTGATCACACCTACTGTGGCTAGTAATTGGCCAGCTGGGTTTTCGAGCTAGATTTCTGTTTCCTTCTGGCTTTCCTAATTCCAGTTTTTATTTTTCTATAAGTGAGTGATGTCAGCAATGCACGCTGAGATTTTTTTGTTTGAATGGTGGATTTCAAACCTATGTACAGCCCTGTTTAGTTTCTGTTGTGGACAGGAGCTTGGGAAATGTCCTCTCCTTCCCGGCCACTGTGGCTCGGTGGTTGAGCGTCGGCCCATACACCAAGAGGTCACCAGTTTGATCCCCTGTCAGGGCACATGCCCAGGTTGTGGGCCTGATTCCCAGTGGGGTCATGCAGGAGGCGGCCAATTGATGTTCTCTCTCATTGATGTTTCTATTTCTCTCCCTCTCCCTACCTCTCTCTCTAAAATATCAATAAAAAAATAAAGAAAGAAAGAAATGTCCTCTCCTAACCTAGTTAGAGACCCTGGAGATGCTGGGAGAAGATGCTCTGGCCATGGGGCCCTGGGCTGCTTGTGTCTGTGACATGCAAACCTGTGGTCAGCCACAAAGAACAATAGAGGAGGAGGCCAGGAACTGTTTTTGGTCAGATTTATGTAAAAGTGGAGTTCTTTTCAGTGTTTCAAGGAAATTCTGCCTAGAAAACCAGAAGCAGCTAAATAAATCCTTAAGAACCACAATAAGGGATAGAAACTGTTCTGCTGGGTCACAGAGTTGATTATTTCTCTTTCGGCTCCCAAGTTTAGAAGAGCTAATGGCTGGCAGGAACCTCCTATCACCTGATGTAAGGAACCTCCTGTCACCTGGTGTAGGGACAGGAGACTGATAAACAGGAAGGTGCCAGACAGAACCAGCAATGGAATGAAGAAAAAGCTCCTGCAACATTTTATTATACCTGTTTTTCCAAGCTTGGAGCTGGGAGGAACGAACACCGGAGGAGGTGGATGGCCGGGGCAGGAGATCTACCTGGACAGGAGCTTGGGGTAGACCTTCTGCCCTTAAACCAGCCACTCTGCCAAGACCTCATGCTGATCACCTTCAGGTGACTGAGAAAAAGAAATGTCTGTTCCTTTTCTTAATCTATTTACCCTAATTAATGACCCATGTTAGCTGTCTTGGATTCTTGACAATGGCTTTCAGAGTTAGTTATTTTATGGACAAAACCTGTCTCATGCAAATAAAAACTCACTCCGTGTTTTTATCAAGTTGCCCTGTGATGGCCGGAGTCTGACGCACAGCTGGAGGACCAAAACACAGCTGAGCAGCCGGCTGACTCACAGTGAACTAAACACAGGACGTGCTTTTCATGTTTCTTTCTTTTTCCTTTTCTGACCCAGAGGAAAAAGAGCCAGTCATTCTTTTTTCTTTTTCTGAATCAGAATTTCTTTGTTTAAGTCTTAGTTAAAATGTAGTGTTTCTGATCAACTTTCTTGGGAATTTAGGGAGGCAGGTTGGTGGGGAAAGTAAACAGGTTACTTACAAACACGATAGAAACATGTACAATTTAGTTCATAGCAATCAATAAGAATGCCCTAATATATACACAGCCACAGAATGTGCACAAATCACTCAAAAGTAAGAAAATACTACTAATCAGTAAATATTCAGAAAGCTGTGCAAATTGTTGTCTTAGGGTTCTCCAGAGAAACAGAACCAAAAATGTAGATATGTATGAATGTGTGGGTGTGTATATATGAGTAGCTAGCTAACCAGCTAAACAGATAAATTTATTATAAGGAATCAGCTCATGTGATTATGGAAGCTGACGAGCCCTAAGATCTGCCGGTAAATCTGTAGGCTGAGACTCTGGAGAGCTAGTGGCATAGTTCTAGTTCAAAGGCCATCAGGGTCAAGACCCAAGAAGAGTTTATGTTTCAGTTCAAGTTCACATGTAGGGAAAAGCCTATGTCCCATTTTGAAGGCTGCCAGGCAGGAAAAAGTCCCTCTTACTCAGGGGAGGGTTAACCTTTTTTTCCATTCAGGACTTGACTGACTGAATGACGCCCACCCTTAACAGGGAGAGCAATGTGCTTGACTCAGCCTACTGATTTAAATATACAGTCATCCAACAGCATCCTCACAGAAACACTGGGAATCATGTTTGATCAAATATCTGGTGCCATGGCCCAGTCAACGTGAGACATTAATCAACACAGTTGCTCAAAAGACTCATAGTAACAAGTAATGATTTCTTTTAATCTTTATATTTTACAGTTAAAAAATGAGTGATCAAGGACATTGCTGGTGTAAGTATAAGTACAAACCTTATTTACTTGAGAAAATTACTAATTTACTTGAGAAAGCAAATTATCAAGAATCCTAAATGTTCACAGCCTTTGATTCCATATTCTTGCTTTGGGGAATCTAAGATAACGGTCTCTCAACAAATGTGGAAAAAGTAGAAGTATACCAGAATCTTTATCATGCTATATTTATAATAATAATAAAAATAAAGGAAATCTAAATTTTCAACAATGTAAAAATGAATAATTATAGCATAAAACTGAAATGTGGTCATGTTAGGTGAAAACACAGTATTATAACTGCTATGTAAAATATATATAAAGAGACTTTAAAAAAATCCCCCAAATATTAGCAAACAGTTACTTGGTGATATTAATCTATAGATACCCTCTATTTGTCTTTCCTACGTTTTATTACAAACAAATAACTTAATTTGACGACTCAGTTCAGTTCAACTTCTTGTTTTTTAGTTTAGTACTTCAATAATATCAATAGCATCAACCATGTTTTAAGTTTAGAGAATGCTACGTGGATGAAGTAAAAAAAAAAAAAAAAAAATTCTTAATAGAATTTATTTTAACCAGATCCAAACTTTGAGTCTGTAATTATTTCATTTGGCAACCATTTTGGACTTTTTATTTTTTTATTTTTGTAAATGAGGTACTATGCAAAGGGCCTTGAACACCAAAGATAAAATAGCTCTGTTGATCTTTGCTTCGTATTACTAACCCACGTGTTGGGGTTTTACACATAAGTGTAGGTCAGAACATAAAGCTTATATTAGGAACACAGAGTAATTAACATTCATTACTCAAAATATTTACTTGCCCAAATGGAGAATATAATAAAAGACATTGCAAGCTAAACAAATTATGTAGCATATGCTAAATCAAATTTCTAAATTGATTGAGCTTTAATATTCTCCTGGATATAATCTTGTTAAAATAGCAATATTCAGTAATGCAAGTCTCTTCTTTCTAACTCTCATGAAATGTCCTCAGGAGAAGATGGAGCAAGGGGTCTATAGTGAATTGAAAGTGTTCTGACAAGTCAAAAAGTCCATCACTTGGGAGAGAAGAAGAATCAGAAAATTCAATCCTGGAATCAAATGTCTTTTTCTTCACAAATATATATTGAATTTAGTTCTATGATTTTTTTGGACACGGGTCTTTACACAACTGCCTTTGGATGGTGTCTATCATGCTATCATGATACAGACCCACTCTTTTAATAGCTCCATCATCTCCCCACTTAAAGCATCACCCATGAAGTTATAAACTCAGTCTGTGGTGGCAAATGAGAGAAAAGAACACAAAATAGTAACAATAGTAAGAGCTATGACTCCATGTCACTCATTTTGAGCCCAAGATGAACACATGGACCACTACCCTGTATCATTTTCCTATTGGATGCTGTTACTTTAAGCACCTCCACCCACTTCCTTTTCTGGGTTCTTATAGACATAATTACTTTTATTTTTATCTTTTCCTCTAGTCATGCAATATTTATTCAAATTTCAAACTTGGTATCTACTTTCTTATGTAGATAAAATAAACCTCAACACATTCCCTTATTAATGAAGTGTCAGTCACTTTCCTGTGGGTTTTACATGCCACACATTTCCACAGAGAACGTCTTAAACACCTCAGGATGCATCTCCTGACGTGGATATTCCATAATATCAGAGACTGAAATATATATGGATGCTTTGAGCATCCTCATGTAGAGGGTCTGGTGTAATAACTGTTACAGAAGAAAGCAGTGTGTGTGTGTTTAGTGGATATGAAGTTTCAGTGTGTCCTATCCAAGCTGCAAAGAGCCTGGGCAGAAACCATGGAAGTCAGGGGGGTCCAGCAGCAGTTCACTGCAAGCTCAAAATATATACTAAGCACTCATGCAAACATTGAATTCTCCACGATACATCGTGCCAATTGCACCATAAACCAATGTTTTTAGTCATTTAAGAACGGAAGTGAAGCCAAACTCACTCAAGCACATCAGCTTTCTCACTTTAGTTTACAGGTCCTGGGTGTAGTTCAAGAACCTCGAAGGCCTGTGTGTCTCAGTTCATAGAACGATGCTCTCCAGTATTTGAGGGTCTAGATTCTAGAATGTCCACTTTCAATCTGGGGAACTAATAACATCGATGACAGGGCGGGGGCAGGTCTTGGGGCACTCACTAACACAGCTATCTTCATATGAATATAATTAATGGCACATTAAAACTGAGACAAGAAAGAAGAGCAAACCAATGGTCATGCCTTCTAAAATCGGATTTGTAGGTCCAGACCTCAGTTGCTATGGCAATCAAAGTGGCATCTTTGCAATTCATTGAAAAAATGTATTTTATTCTTAGAGTATTTACCTTTCAGGGCTGTTAGTGGAGATTAACTGAGTTGAGTATGTAAAACACTTAGCAAATGGCCCAGGACAAAGAAAATACGTGACACATGCTAATACTATTAATACGTAAATCCCTTTAATTCACAAAGGATTTATCCAGCACTTCTGTATGATGCAAGTTGGCTTAGACAATGTCAAAATAAATGGCCAAACTATAAAAGAGAGGCTCTGATGGAACTTGCTATCTTTGGTTAGATATCAGATTTATAGCATGAAAAGTAAGAGCAAAATGAGACAGAAGAACATAAAGTGAGGAAGGAAATCGCCCTGAAGAGGTAGTCACTTTGTTACTTCCTCCTGAGTACTTACTGATTCTACGACAGTGTGAAGCACACTCTGCATTGTCTCCTTTCCTCTCTAGAACAGTCCTTCACAGAGAGGAAACGGAGGGCTGGAGAGGAATTTGCTGCACCCCCAGCCCTGTGTGGGGGAGCAGAGTATTTATTCCAGGCCTGTGTCCTGGTACCTGTACTCTCACACATTCACTGGTGCTGGGGGAGTGATGGGCAGGAGCTGTTCTCACCATGGATCAAAGCCTTTGATCAATCCTGCTGTAATATTGTGATTTATAATAAGAAATGCATATTTTGTCTTCTCCATCCTTATCTGTCTCGTAGCTCCTAAAACCCTCAGAATTTCTTAAGTGATGAGAGAGATCAAGGTGTCTTTATTATGTTAATTAGGTGATTTTAGGAAAACACCAATGCAACCAATCTTGTGATTGAAGGGTTTGAACTTTCAATCCACAACCCCAACCTCCAGAGAAGGGAGAGGGGCTGGAAGTTGAATCAACCAATAAAGCCAATAATTTAATCAATCATATCTCTGTAATGAAACCTCCATAAAAACCCTCTAGATGGGAGAGGGCATGGAAGCTCCCCACCCGTCCCATACACCTTGCCCTATGAATCTCTTCTATCTGGCTGTCCCTGAGTTATATCCTTTTATATAAACTGGTAATCCAGTAAGTACATTGTTTCTTTGAGTTCTGTGAGTCTTCTAGCAAATTAATGAAAGCCAAGAATGAGGTACTGGAACCTATGATCTGTAGCTGTCTGTCAAAAGCACTGGTGACACCTGGACTTGTGATTGGTGTCTGAAGTGGGCGGGGCAGTCATATGGGGCTGAGCCCTTAACCTGTGGAATCTGATGCTATCTCCAGGTAGATAGGGCCAGAATTGAGTTGAATTGTAGAAGACACCCATGTCAGAGAATTGCTTGGTGGTGTGAGAACATACACACACACACACACACACACACACACACACACAGACTGGAATTGGTATCAGGATGGTAGATGCAATCGTTTTTCTATGACTTGTGCATTTGGGACATGGCAAATGCATGAACAGCCCCCCTGCCTGTGAGCACTGAGCAGGGTTTGGTGTGGCAACGGCAGCCCTGCTGGGACTGAGCTGAAAATCTCTGGTGTGAAGGTCACCTAAGTCCACCGAAGTAAATCATGACTGGTTTCCCCATGTTCCACACTAATAATGTTAAATACATTTTAGTGTGTAATTGATGCTATTCTCCCGTTACTGAAATTAATTTGAACTAGATGCTCAGACTTAGAATATTCCCAGTGTCTGCCTTACTGGTTTTTTCCCCAACATATTTAGTCCCTGCCTTGAAAATTTTAATTCAATAGGTATATTGCTTTAATATTTCATTAACATTTAAATTCCTGCTTGACAATATTTACCTTCTGACATCTGCACAGAAAGTGATGGAATTATTAAAATCTTAGGTTCACCTGAACATTATCTCACCATCATTACTGACTCTGTTACCCACATTCTACCCATCCCGGTACTGCTGACAAAAATGAGTTCTTCCCATGACAACTGGGATGAGTTTTGTTGCCGTTTGTTTGTTTATATGAGCTGTGCCCAAGTTTCTTGAGTATGCTCTCATTTCATAATATCTAACTTCAATAAGTATCAATTTTTCAATTTCCATCTTAAGGTATTAAATGCTGCTTCAAATTATAGTTTATCTATATATTGAGTGACTTAAATTTTCTGAGTCTGTTGGCATAAATATGTAGATAACATAGTATCTGGTTTTTAAGTTATTGTGCGGATTAGAAGATATAATTATATATATATATATAAAACATTCCTATCAGAATGTCTGACATTACAAGTAGTCTGGCTTTATAAATAATAACTCTGCTGCATGTGACTTTGGTTGTGACATCACTCCATTGATAAGAATACACTAACCCCTTATCACGTCTTTCACTTCTTTCACTTACATCGCTGGTTTGTGGGTAAGGGATGACTCAGTTTCAATAGCTTGCGTGCAAATAAAGATTTCAGTGTGTACACCACATCTTCAAAATGGAAATTTTCCTCTTCCTGCACTACATTCAGAACATCTTTGTTGTTAGCTTTATTTGTTCCTTTTGGTCTTCAGACCCTGCGATGTGTCACTGTGATCACTACCAGAGCATTTGCAATGACATTTTATTACAACTAAACCAGAATGTCTCCTGCCATTTGCTTCAGTAGAATTAGATCATTTATTCTAAAATCAAACATATGGAGTTTTTGCACATCTTTACCCCAATTCATTTTTTTTTCATTCAGAATTATTTTGAGAGCTCTCACTTTGGATGGAATGCTGTTCTTGTGAACAATTGAAAGGCATGTCCTTGACCTTCAAGCAGCCACGGGTCGTCAGAACAATCACTAGTCTCTGCTGGGCACATGCCCTGTGCCAGGTAAAGGATTGAGCAATCCACATGTATACTGCTCAGAACACCTCTAGGACATGTCCTGATGGATAATGAAGGAACCGTCTTGTAAATGCACAGTTCTGCTTGTGGATAAGCACTCTCTCATTTGGTCGTGCATCTGACCATTTTACCCACCACCCAGTCCCCACTCCATGCTTATGGGGCATCTGTGGACACAGAGTTCAGTCTTAGACTCTGGGGGGAAAAGTATAAAATGTGTTTCCTGCCTTCCATGGTTTGCTGCTATTTGGTAAGAGTGACTGTGTGCATGTGTCCAAAGACGTGGTTTATAATGGCCTGCTGCAGTCTATGCTAAGTTCTTGGTGAGGAAAGCAGGAACAGGCCCACAAAGTGCTATAATGGTTCAAAGGAGAGTGAGACAGTGAGTGGGAGGAGCAACACCCTGCAAAGGGCTTTGGGAGAAGGTGAGATTTGAATTGCCCTTGAAAGGGAGGTAAAATTCAGGTACTCTGAGGTCAGTCCACCTTTTAACCACACCTGAGCCCCATGGATACATTCAGAAGCTTCTACCTATCTCACTCTCATCTCCTTCAAGGTCCCCCAAGGACAACACCCATCCCACCTCAACTGATCTGGGGATCACAGGACAATTTTAAGAGTGCAGAATTTACTTCAAATAGCCTGTCTCTTATATCATCAGGAATACTTTTATAGCTACAAATTAAGTCCTGGCTATGGTCAATCATCCTCAATTAAAAGCACAAGGAAAGTTCAGTTCCTTAAATAGCATAAGAAGAGGTTGGAGGGAACTCCTTGGAATACAGATGATAAATTTGCATAGGTTTTGATGAAGGTCATTGCACCTTAAACTTATTAATGAATGATATTCTACTGGGAAAGAGTGAAAGTATTTGGAAAGCCTTATCTAGCATTAGATGTGCACAGGGAAACTGAAAGCATTCTTGAGCCTAGGAAGTCCTGTGGTTGTGATGCGGATGAGAGCACAGCACTGAAAGTGAGGGTGTCAGGATGGGAGGGAACGGGTCTGAGACAGTGGAGACTTGGCTTAGGGATCTGGAAAGCTCTGCTGAGGGCAAGAAGTGAGGATCATCAAAGAGTGTGCAGAATTGCTTCATGGAATATGCAGAGTGTTTTCCAGACAGTCTTAGAAATCAGAGAATGATCGGATTTTCAAAGTGGGACAGAGCAGTGACTCTCCCGAGATGAAAGACTAGTGGGGCATGTTAGCCTAGAACCCATTCCCTGCGCTCAGTGCTGGATCCGGAGTTCAAAAGGCAGGAAGGTGGAGGAATGACTTAATAACAGCAAAGTGCTTGGAGGGCGCGTCTGGGGCAGAACAAAGGAGAACAGGTTGAAGACCTCACACAGCGGGTTTGGATTAGAGACAAGGCTGCCTTTCAAGGCACTAAGTGAGTCACTGGGGACTTGTACCATTGCTTCCAGGTCAGTCCATACTGACTTCCCTTGTTTTCTGAAACCTGATGGCACTTTTCTCTATGTATTACTCTTTGGAGCAATTAATCACATATTAGATTTTGTCTGTCACTTGTGTTTTAGTTTCTTTCTTCTGCCCTCACATAAAATTGGCCCATGCCCTGGGAGAGTTATTTAATATTTTTGGACAGCTCTCAGGACCTAATCTTTTATTCTATTTTTACTAAACCTCTGTGAAGTTAGCAGAGCAGGTATTTTTATTCTTGACTCTCAGATAAAAATATACATATGGAATGGAGCCAAACAGCAGATCCTGGTGGAAAAATCTCAACATTGTTTCCCTTGGTCCACAAAGCTCATCTCATCATGAGCTCACAGTAAACACTCACTAGAACATGACCAGATCAGTAAAATAAGATTCTTCCTTCATACATCTTTCACAAATAAAGACAGCAGTTTTTTGTTAACCTTATTGGTCTTTAATATTTCATATAAGAACTAAAATTTTTAAAATTATGCATATTTTCTTGAGAATAGCTACCACTGCTGTTCCAATTTTTATCTCTCTTTAAAATTCAGAAAATGGTAGTTAAATATATATAATACAGAGAACAAAAATGAGAACCTCATCTGGTCCTATAAAATTAGAACTGGAAACATTTTGTCGAATTAATATTGTTGCCAAAGAATTATAGCTCCCAGTAGAATTTTTAAAAATTGCTTCTCTAGTACAATTTTAAATACCTTAGTAAATTTGCTTGTATCTCTTCCCCAGAGCAATTATTATTTAATATAATGGTGCCCACTCTCATGACACTCTTGGGCACAGGATATGAATGTCCCTTTTAAGTGCTGTACTTTCATTTATGTACTTTAATACTACCTTAAATATTTCTTCTGCTCCAGTTTATTTCCTTTCAGACTTATAGTCATCTCTTCAGCAGTATGTCTTTATGTCATTTTTCATTTCTTTATCTCTCTTTTCTCATAATCACTTTTGACATCTGTTTCTTGATTCTCAACTCTGTTGTCTACCTACTGTTGACATCTAGGCACTTAATACTTAATTCGAATTTTCAAGCAGTTTATTTTGAGAGAAATGCAATTTCTATATTTACTTATCGCACATAACTCTACTCACAATATTGTAATTGTCCTGTTATATTGAAGGTCTCTTCTAATTATCTTTCGTTGATGTTTCAATTAACAACAGATATACTTGAATTCACCAAATTATTTTAAGGCGAATCTACACATTGCTAGTGACAGAGAAAAGAAAAAAAATAGCTCAAGTTATAAATAAAATAAATATCTGCAAAACTGATTTCTGGATTTTAAATAGTATCATCTTTTAGGCAATATTAAATACAATCCAATGACTGTGCAATAGTAGAATCATGACATGGGTGGGGTCTAGGGAAGTTGGATTTAATCTGCACTTGAATTATTTCTAGGCATACATTTGAAGACAGTGAGGTTTGTCATCCTACAGTTTGACTCCATTTCCTCATACTTTCTGTGTGTGTGTGTATGTGTGTGTGTGTGTGTGTGTGTGTGTGTGTTTCGGCTCATCTTCCTAGCTCCATCACGTGCCCTTTATTCTCGTCCTGCAATCAGCTTTTGATCAGGTCTATGTTACGAGAAACCAGTGAACTAGTTCACACTAACTTTCGTGTTGCCCGTGAGGTGCACTGTATCATTCTCCTCAGGGCCATAAATCAGCAACATGCTTAGACGGCTACTTTGGGGACAGAACTAATGAAAACAGATTGAAAGTGTACACTGAAGTTTTTAGGTTACAGAGAAAGTGCACTTCAAAGCCATAAATTAGAGTGATGTCCTCGTGGATAGTCTACATCTGAGGCCCCAGAGCTCACCAGAGTTCAGAGAGAGAAAAACCTTCACCCGGATACGGGGTTGGTGCATCTGTTCTCACGGTTCATTAGTTTACATCAGGAAGCTATTTGCCTACCGAGTTTACCTGAGGATGTGCTGGCCTTGAGAGCCCAAGTGACGTGATTTTCCACCATGACTCCTCCTCCCCCAGCTCCTTCTGTTTGGAGGGGTTCCTCCTTTGTTGTTTGTAGCCTCCACTAGGCAATGTATTTGGCAGTTGTATCAGTGAGCTCAGGCTGCGTAAGAAAATACCCCAGAGTGAGGGCTTAAACAACAGACATTTATTTCTCACAGTTCTAGAGACTGAAAATCCAGGATCAAGGTGCTGGCAGATTCAGTGTCTGCTGAGGTCCCTCCTCCTGGTTCACAGACGGCATCTTGCTGTGTCCTCACTTGGAAGGGGTGAGGGAGCTCTCTGGGGTCTCATTTATAAGGACACTCACCCCATCATGGGGCTCCATCCTCATGACTTCATCACCTCCCTAAGGCCCTACCTCCTAGCACCCTCACACTGGGTGTTAGGGCTTCAACACATGAATTTGGGGGGACATAAACATTCAGCCCATAGCAGCATATTTATCTTATTTGTGGTGGAAACCAAGCCGTCCTGACTACAAATGTGTTGCCTGGTGCCTGGTGCCTGGTGCTCACTCAACGTTTGTCCCACAGAGCCACGTGCTGATGTCGTGTGTCGGCCGCGTGCTGAGGGCTCAGAGCAGAAGGCGTGGCTCCTGTCCTTAGGGGAGATTACAGTCTAGTGGGGGAGAAACAGCTCAGGCAGCTTCCATTCTTCAGCGCTAATAACTGATGAAAAGTGTGGGTGGTTTGATTTGCATCGTAGAAAAGGTCTCTCATTCAGGGAGAGCCCATGGGGTCAGGGAAGCAACTTCTGGGAATTTCTTTGTCTCATTGAAGAAGCTGAATGGACAGCACCTAGAAGGTCTGGGAGTGGGATGGGAGGGAGAAGGACCCAAGACACATCCTAAGGGAGGGGAAGAGCAGTGCCCAGAACCAGGACTCTGGACATGGAGGTGAGAGGTGACTGTCCACCACTGTGTCAGGTATGGAGCTAGTTGTCCCTCCACGGTGGGCTCAGTCCACTGCTCAGTGATGCTGGGCTGGGCCTCTGCAAACCGCATTCGTGCTGGCCAGCTGGCCCACGGGAGACTCCACCTGCAGGGAGTGTGAGAGGAGACACAGTTAGAACAGGATGAGGGGCTTGCCCCTTCCTCTGCTTCCTGTTGGCATCTGTTGGCTTCCCTCTGAGAGCACCCAGCACTGCTTCTGTGCCAGGCCAGTGGCAGTTCCTTTCTGCAGGAACAGCTGAACTTGGTTTGCAGCCTTTCCAACACTTGCAGGATTAGCTTCCTCAGTCTTTCTCAGAAACACCAGCATCAGCCACCCCAGACCCCTCTTCAGATCCAGGGGTTTGGCACTACTGGGACACCTCCTCACAGCTCAGGGACAGCAGCCTAATTTAAGCAGCGGACCCTGCCCCCAACAAATCTGAGTTTCAGCTCTTTAGGGCCCCTCTACCAAGCATCTAACATTTAATACATTTCTTCTTCTCCTCCCCGCAGCCCAAGCAGCGGCGGCTGCCACTCTAATTGCTACCTCCTCTTTCCATGGTTGTCCTTCCCTATCCAGTTACTTAGTTAACAACCTGATGCCCAGTGAACAATTATTTACATTATTTTTCTGTATTAAAATAACTACTGTTTGTCTCCTTACTGATGCACAGAAACAAATACATTATTTATGATAACGTTCTTCTGAATTTTTTCCTACATGTTATTTACTATTGTTTTGTTTTACATGCTTGTGAGCATGTGTGCAAAAGTGATATGCATACATATTAATATTGATATCATACTCATGGCGTGGCTAAAGCTTAGTTTATTTGACCACCCTGGTGATGACCCTGATGAAGTTAGTCTCAATCGCTCTGGTAACATTTATACATTTCTGAGTGGACTTTTAGAGATCACTTTGCACTATTCAGGTTTGGCCAAATTCATAGTGATTCCTACATCTCTCTGCTTTGGCACAAACAGTCCTTTAAATCTAAATTCTGTATGCAAAGAATTGTTTTGGAAGCTAATTTGTAATCAGGCAACAATAGAGGTCATGAAAAAAAAGAAAGAATTAATTGACAGATGCGTAGTGTTTTTAGTGTTCCAGTTTTGACCACGTATATTACCTCAGGTGGAGTGTTATTGTGTGTCATGATTGTTTTCCTCATCAGAACTAATTTGTCAGCACTTTCGTTGAACATGAGACAGAAGAGAAATGTGGGTAATTCATAGTATGAGAAAAGTGACTGCTTATCATTTGCTAATATAAAGTGTCCCACTTAAATCGGTTTCCCTAATCCATTGTTTCACTAACATCCACTTAAATCCATTACATTCATTATTCTACTCCACTCTATTTATTTCCATAAATCCATTCCATTTCTGTGATTTCAGACAATTTGTTTTACAAATATCTTTTAAAAATGTATTTTTCCCAATTCTAACTTTATGCTTTATTTAATATTTTAATCTGAAATGATTTACACATTATTGATTTCATTATCCTGGTAATAAAATACCAATTTATATATGAGAATGAATTGGTAAATTATCATAGATTATGAAAAGTAGATAAAATTAGCCTCAAAACTAAAAATTTAAGCTAAATTCTAAGTTGAATAGATTAAATACAAATAAAGATGGTCTGTTATATCAGCATCTCCTATGTTCTATATTATATGAAGATTGCTTATAAAAAGAAAATGTTGCAATTTCTCCCTTTGGAAATGTTCTCTCCATCAGTCTCTCAATTATATTTGAGTTGAGCATGTAAGTTGAACAACAACAACAAAAAAAAACAGAAAGGGAGAAAAGATTTGAAAAAATGTTAAATTATTATGTGAGAAATCCAAAATCGGAAGTTGTCCTGATTGTACTGAATTATTGGCTCAGTTCTTACTCTGTATCTGCACCCTGCCACATGGAGTTCTGCAGTTCTCACAACGAAAGCTGGAGTGCACACCTCTGCCCTTCTGCAGGGACCTTGTGTATGTAACTTGCATTGTCCAATGGGCTCTTCCTGGACAGGACGAAACAGGGACTTGAAATATGGCTACATAGCGGGGTTTGCTCCCTCGAACATCTATCATCACCACAAGAAGGACATGCTCTGACCACCCTCTGGGTCCAAAAACCATAAGAGAATGTAACAAAGACCCAAATCACATACCCACCGACTGAAGAAGAACCCCTTCCGCAACACCCAGATCTGTGAGACTAAGTGATTGTGGTTTTAACCCATTGAGCTTTGGAGTCATTTGTTACACAGCATCATTGTGCCAATAGATGCATGTAGACATTATGTATCACAATAAAAATCATGTAGAGTCATGTTTATATTGGAAGAAAAAGTTTGCGATTGGAGCCTGGATGAGCAAACTGCAGATCTGAGTGAAGGTCTGCCTAGCATTGTGCAACAAATTTATTGATTCAAAACTGGAAAGTCAGACTAATTCTTTCTCCAGAAGTAGAGGTTAATATAGCAGGCACTTAATCTTTCTTTCTTTTCTCTCTCTCCTTCAGACAACATTACCCACAAGGACTTTTTGTGGTTGTATTTTATGAAAAGGTATTATAGAGGCAAATTATGTGGAATAAAAACATGCAGTCCATTTATTCATTTGGAGAATGAGTTGACCTAGTCAAACACATTTGCTCCATTTTATATTCAACCAAAAATAACATGTGAGCCTAGCCACCCTGATTTAGAACCTCTCTGAGTCAGGTTACCTTTTCTAAATGAGAAGTGACCAAATATGTTTAAATTAAATTTTACATTTAAGAAACATATTATACACATATTTCAGTCCTTATTGTTTTTTTGGAGTGGTCAAAACAGTAGATAACATTCACTTTGCTTTCAAGTTGCTCATGGTTCTCATAGAGTAGGTTAGGATTGTGTACATGAAAAAAGTAGGTAACAATACCAGGCTGAATGTGGTATAACTTCATATAGTTTTGTGTTTCTTACAAAAACAAAATAAACAAACAACAACAATGAAACCTGACACCTTGACAATGTTATAAGAAAATGACCCATAAAATATGAAGAGTTCTCATCTGGTCACTGTGGAGGTAGTTAGATTTGAGTAAGTAACATGTTTTAACAGTCATAGCATTTACAATGTTTGGTCTATTTTGTTTTATGGTTGGAGAATGTAAAAAGATTTGCAAAAATGTAGTCATGGCCTAGTTTCACACCAATGAATTCAGAAAGAAAAGGTGCCCAGGGATGCATGCTATGACCTAGCTGTTTGGAAAGGAAGTGGCTGCATCTCTGTGGAAGTCATCAGCTCAGGCCTGGGCTGCATGCTCCCACCTAATAGCCCAGAGATGTTACCCATCATCAATGCAGATGACCACCCCTGGCTGCTGGGGGCTGGCCTATTGCCGAGGAAGTGATCCCAGGAAACAATGTTATAGACATAAGGTATTAGTGAGGAGCCCCCTAGAGTCCCTGCTGGGGGCCCACAGGCCAGGCTCGGCAATGTTTTTGGCCTCATATTGTTGGCTCAAACAGTGTTTTTCACATTGTTGGCTCAAATAGAGTTTTAAAACTAGGCTGGATACCAACATCCAAAAAATCATGAGATTTCACATTAAACTATGGATTTCTGATTTCTTAGTATCTGGAGTCTATATGCACGTGGAACTACTTGGCTGAAGTTGAAAGACGTTAAGTTAACTTTTTGCACTGGGCTGGTGTTCTGTCTTTCACAACCATCCCTATAATGGAGCCAAACCAGCTACATCCATCATCCTGTGTGTTAGCCGCAAGGTCTGTCCAGCTCCTGTTGGCATGGAAGGTTGTGACCCTCGCTTACATCAGACCTAGGAATCACTTAGGAATCACCACAGTACCTCGAATAAAGTCTTGCTTATCAGAAAAGATGGGCTTATTTTCAGGATAAAACAAAAAAACAACACAAAAAAACCCAACAATTTATATGAAACAATTACAGCTAAGTTGGAAGAAATGACCATTATTTTCTGTGACTTGAGACTCAAGGAAACATCCTTATGCCACTTATTTACCTGCCACCTGATTGCCTTGGCTTGATAGTCCTTATATTAAAAATCATTTTAAACACAAACAGCATGTCATTCCTAAGGCTATAAGGATGAATTAAGTGGGGTTTCTGCCTTTACTTTTATCAGATTCAGAGGCAAAGAAGAAAGTGCATGGTCTTAAAAATATAATTTAGTATTTTTCCCAGTTTTATTATTTGATTTATTCACTCGAAATATCCGCTTGAGTTTACTCTCAGTATCAAGATTATCTTCTATCTAGCCAATACTACCTACAGTGTTATTTTTTTCAATTATTTTAGACCATTTGCTCTTAAAGACCTCTTGCCAACAAAATATGGAACAAAATGTTCTTAAAAGTCATTAAACTTTCTAAATCTTAAATAAGTCATTCAATTTACTGATGTTTTTCTGAAATTCAATAGCAAACATTTATTTGAAAGATTAAATTTGGAATATAAGACCAATTTAGTGTTTCCCTATACTGTTTTGAGTGGAACACTAGTATTATGTTTTTTGGAAAAAAAACAAAACAAAGCAAAACAAATAAACCAAAAACAACCACATAATTCCACTTACATGTGGAGCCTGAAACTGTCAAACACACAGAAGCAGAGACCAGCATGGAGGTTGCCAGGGACGGGGCGGAGCGGAGAAAATGGAGAGATGTTGTTCAATGTGTATAAAATTTCAGCTGTGCAATATGAATAAGTTCCAGAGAGATGCTGTACAAATAGAGCCTATAGTTAGCATGCTGTATTGTTCATTTAAAAATTTGTTAAGAGCATAGATTTTATGTGGTTATTCTTTCTTATCTATAAAGTGGGAATAGTTCTGTGTGTCTTGCCAAGTTATAGTAAGGTTTAAAAATCATATACATATGATGTTTCACACAGAGTAGGCACTGAAGAAAAAGTGATTTCTGCTCCCCCGGGTATTTTTGTCAAGGACATTATTGAAAGGGAACTTGATGGGATGGGACATGAGTAAATATAGTTAGATGTCCTCAAATTCTTTTAGAATTCAGACACAAAGTGAGTGGAAGAACACATGAATGCAGATAAATGTTTTTAAAATCCATGGAGAAATAGATTCACAGGGCACTGGCTTTACAAAGAGTGTGGTCCACTGCCCAGCTGGTGTGGCTCAGTGGTTGAGCATGTCGACCCATGCACCAAGAGGTCGCCAGTTTGATTCCCTGTCAGGCCACATGCTCAGGTTGTGAGCCCAATCCCCAGTGGGGGGCATGCAGGAGGAGGTCGATCCATGTTCTCTCTCATTGATGTTTCTATCTCTCTCTCCCTCTTCTTTCCTCTCTGTCTAAAATCAAGAAAGAAAGAAAGAAAGAGAGAGAGAGAGAGAGAGAGAGAGAGAGAGAGAGAAAGAAAGAGAAAGAAAGAAAGAGAAAGAAAGAAAGAAAGAAAGAAAGAAAGAAAGAAAGAGAAAGAAAGAAAGAAAGAAAGAAAGAAAGAAAGAAAGAAAGAAAGAAAGAAAGAAAGAAAGAAAGAAAGAAAGAAAGAAAGAAAGAAAGAAAGAGAAAGAAAGAGAGTGTGGTCCAGGAGGGGAGAACCAAGTGGGAGCAAGGAAAGCATAGGGTGAGCACAGGCTTGGCTGTGGGTCCCTCCTGGGTGGGAGCTGGGTTTCCTTCCTGGAGTCTGGTTCTCTGAAGATGTTCTATAAAAGATTAATGAATGAAAAAACTGAAGAGTAGCTGGGGCGTGGGGGACAGAGGAAGAATGGGCATAACAATCCAAGAATAAAAAGTATCTTTGTTTATATATATTTTTTCTTTATTGAGAGAGGTTTAGAGAGAGAGGCAGGGAGAGAGAGAGAGAGAGATAGAAACATCAATGAGAGAGAACATCGATTGGCCACCTCCTGCATGCCCCCCACTGGGGATGGGGCCCACAACTCAGCATGTGCCCTGACTGGGAATTGAATTGGTGACCTTTTGGTGCATGGGTTGATGCTCAACCAGTGAGCCACACCAGCCAGGCTCCTTGTTTATAATTTTTAAGATGGACTTTGATTATCTTGTAGAAAGATTGCAAAGCTCATGATGGAAAACAATGAAGTTCTCCTTAAACTGGTTGCTGAACTCTTACAAATATCCTCTAAGGTAACCTTTTCTATATTTTAACTTCCTCTATGCTCTGATTTATACAAGTAGACAATGATGAGCCGCTGTGAGGAGTGCTACTCTTACAGTATTCTTTTTCTTTTCCTTTGTTTTTCTTTATTAATTTTAGAGAGAGAGGAAGGGAAAGGGAGAGAGATAGAAACATCAATGAAAGAGAACATCGATCGGCTGCCTCCTGCATGCCCCACACTGGGGATTTGGCCCACAACCCCAGCATGTGCTCTGACTGGGAATTGAACTGGCAACCTCTTGGTGCATGGGCTGATGCTCAACCACTGAGCCACACAAACTGGGCAGTATTCTCTTTTCTAATAGAGTCTAGGCTGATATCATTTCAAGTTCCCCGGCCTCCCCGCTTCCCACTTTTCTGAGTGCTGTACATTGCGTATAGAAAACTCAGCTACAGTCTTTGGTACTTCCTCTCTGAGTTCCAAATTTTAGGTGAAAGAAATCCACTTTTCATATATTTTACAAAGCTTGTTCTTTGAAAGCTGGCTATATAAAATATGACTTAATGAGATTCTCTCTTTCTGAGCTCGCTTTAAGAAGAGTAAAGGCTCTGGGTCCAGATTATAAATCCCCTTCTCAAACTGCTTTCAGAGAACTGAAATCAAAGGCCCCTTGATTTAGGCTCTCTGGAAGACATGGTCCCCTGATGTGAGGGCTGTGAGTTAGGGCCCTGGGTCAAGGTCTCAGCAATTTGGGAAGAAAGAACATGGGCTTTGGGGGCAGCCCTGTCTGAGTTCATATTCTGGTGCAGCAGCTTTCAATGGTCTTGGCTATTTTAAGTTTTGTGAAACAGTTAGCTTTCCTTCTAGAAAGTGAATCCCTAAAAGGAAGAGGCCTGGTTTTATACATCCATAAATCTTTAGGAATTCAATAAGCCTCACATGTATGGATGAGCAGAAGCAGTCCATTCTCCTTGTCTGGGCAAGCTTGATTCTTCTGCCAGCCAGATGTATGCCAGGCATGGTGGGCGGGGCCTTTCACACAGGATCTTACCTCACCTTCTCAATAATCTCTCCAGGTACATGTGAGCATATGGTTCAACATGAGATTTGTGTTTAGAATAAAGAAGCTGCTCATGTAAAGGAAGTGATATTCAAGGTTGTCCATATCTTAGGGGGATTGGTATTTTATAAATGGTTGATCATACCCATTGCTCTGAACTGAATGTGTCCCCCCGACATCCTATGTTGAATCCTAACCCCAGTGCAATGGCATTAGGAGCTGGGGCCTTTGGGAAGTGAATAGGATAAGCACCCTTATAAAAGAGACCTCAGAGAGCTCCTCACCTCTTCCACCATGTGAGGTCACAACAAAGAGGCAGCTGTCTATGGAACCAGGAAGCAGCTCTCACCAGACAGTGATCTTGGGCTTCCAGCCTCTAGAAATTGAGAAACAAATGTCTGTTGATTATAAGCCACCCAGACTGTGGTATTTTGTTACGGCAGCCCCGATGGACTAAGACATCACTATGAGATCTTTATGAGTTACCATATTAGAAGGTGGAAACGTATGAACAGATCCCCAGGTTCTTGGAGGAGAATGGAAATGCTCATCAGTTTGGCCTAAACTGAAGCTTACAGACTGAGGTAAGTTGAGGCACTTGGCCTAAGTAGGTGAATCAAATGGGAAGAGAGAAGGTAGGAACTGACTGGCTGATCATAAAACCATTAATTCGCCCCCCTCCCCAAAAAACGTGGTATAAGACTTCAAGGCCTCATCCACAAGGAAGTTCTGCAGCTTTTCCTTTCCTTTGCTATAATCTATTATCTCTTGCTAGGGAGTAGGATCACATGTATTTATCTGCAGAATGTTTGCAATCAGTTGCTCTCGTCTCAGCGTCATTATGGGGTGGAATCACCCACAAATGACATCTATTGTTTTACTTAGTCCAAAGTCATATACCTCACTCTTGGCTATTCTATGGGCTTTCAGTTTTTTACTAAAGACTTCTGCTTTTTCTCTTTGATTTGGAAATGTTGATTTTACTTCCTGGAAATGACCATGGAAGATCTCACTCATGATCTCATTTTAAACTGCTTACTATTTTGTCTTGTCTTCTGAAAATTGTCTCTTTTCCCTCCCACCAGGCAAGTGCCCACCCAGCTCCTTGATGCTTTTATAGCAAATGAGGGCACTTGTGTTTTGGAACCAAAGCAAGTATAGCACATTTGCTTTGCTCTTGTGGCAAATTTCTATGTGAATTCTGTAAGTGGCATGTATTTAAAAAACTACTTATTAATAATGACACAGAGTGCACTGTTGAAGAAAGATGAATATGGTACATCTTGTAATCGACGTCACAATTCAAATACTCATCGGTTATGAAACAACAACCCCAAAGATGAAACATAAAGCACAACTACCTGAACACTGTATTAGTGTAATTATATCATAGAATGCACGTATCTCAAAGACATGTAATTAACACCTAAACTGATACAATTATGATATATAATTATGTGTAGTGATCATGGATGATAAGCAAGCTATTATTTGCATCAGAATCAGAAAAAAATTTTTGGGAAACTTTCTGATTAAATAAACTGCTTGTTTTCACCTGGTCACAGAAGAATCTGCTCCTGTCATCGTGAACTATTTATTAACAAGTGTAAGTTCTGCCCTCTTGGGAACCAGAGGCCCGTGGTGAAAGCATAGAGCTGAACATGTATGGTGCCTCCTCACATAGCCCACTTAGTGAAGTTGGGGTGCATTTGACAAGTGGGGACTCCACCGCAGGAAACCTGCTTGCTGATTTTCACTCAAAATGCCTTTTTAGAGACCTGCTGAATTTTTCCCAAAAGCCATTTAGTTCAGAGCCTGAGGGTGGAAAATGGTCTTTGTTCTCCAGATCATGTTTTGGGTACATTATTATCCTGTTCTAGGTTCATTGTCATCTCTACAAACACGTTGTCGTTAACTTTGTTCATTCACCTCCCTACTCAGCCTTTCTTGATGAAACCGCTTGCTCCACCTTCTGAGAACACGGACACACAGAGAATCGTGTCATCAGCTCGTGGGAGAGGAAGGCAGGGGAGCTGCACAGACATCCCGGCTGAGAAGGCGAGTCCCACGTGGTAGAAAGAAACAATAAGAGCTATTCTATGCCACCTCAGTGGGTGATTCATAGGCTAGGAGCCAGGAAATTGAGGGACAATTCTGGAAAAATAAAACACAGCATATGGTCCTGCTAAAAATACAGGGTCTACCAGTTGTTAAAAATGGGGTCATCGTCATCATGCCCAGAGAACAATATGGAGTGATTCAGATCAAAAGGGCCAACATTGGCTTTTATTTGCAAGTTGTTGAAGCGGTTAGTTTATTCAACTGGCCTTGGGATTTGGGTTAATTAACTTACCCTTTGCGGGGGGGAGAACTAACAGCTAAGCTCTCTGCTAAACTACATAGGCATGTAATTACAAATATATGTAAAATCTGGTTTAATCCTTAAAACAATGTAGTAAGAAGTATTATATTCCTTACAGATAGACAAATGGAGGATTGTATCATTAGCTCAGTATAGCTCAGCTAATACACAGGCGATCCAGGAGGCAAAAGCAGGTCTAACATTGAATTCGGTGCTCTTGACCACCATACTTCACCCGAAGCAACAGAAGAGAAGTTTGAGAATGGCAGCTATTCGAGAAGGAGAGAGAATGCTCTTGAAAGTAGGCTTGCCACGTAGTGTAGTTATAAAACGTGAGTGTTGGTCCTTTAAGTCAAGTGAACTTTACAAAATGCATGCTCTTATTATTCTCTATTTTATAGATAAGAAAACTCAGAGAAGTAAATTGATGGATCAGTCACTGTGGGAGAGCTTTGAGCACTGTCCAATATGGAAACTCTGGGCACGTATGGATATTAAAGTTTATTTAGCATTAATTAATATTAAATAAGAGTAAAACCTCAGTTTCTTAGTTGCAGTGGACACCTTTTAAGTGTTCAATAGCCACATGAAGCTAGGGGCAACTGAACTGATCTAGATGGTTTCCATCATCCCAGAACATTTTTCTGGACAGTGATGTTAGGCAATTACCAAGCCCATCTCTGTCTCTCACTGGGCACATGGCTGTCTTCCCAGAACCTCACACAGTCAGACATTCAGTAGTGCTGAGTTCCAGCCCCTGGGAGGTAGGCAGAATTAATAGATACCATTTAGAAGTCTGGACCATGTGAATTCCCAGGAGGGATGACACCTATGTTTTGTGCTCTGTCCAGGTGCTGTAGTTGAGCTTGGTGGGTTGGTGGCCACAAGTTGAAGATGGTGGAGACAAAAGTGAAAGGAGCCTGGGTCCTTGAATCACTGTCTGGAGGGAAGCAGCCTGTCAATTCGGACCTCTTGTTTGGACACAATGTGAACAAGATGTAGATTTCAACTGTGTGGATCTGCTGGGATTTTGGAGTTTGTCATTGCAGCCACCAGTCAGTAGGCTTTGGAGTGGACTTGAACTTAAGAAATCTGGAAGCAGAACTTTGCTTTCAAGCCCCTCATGGAAATCAACAAAATAGAACAAGCAGCACAGACATAAGTTGGACCAAGAAAAAATAGTGCAACTCGCAAACTACGCCAAAATCAAAGAATTTTATTCCCCTTCAGAATTAGAAAACTTGTTATTAATAATAACAATAATAGTAACAATTGTCCACATTTTAAACACCATGTGCTGGGAAACTGCATTATTGCATTTAGTTTCCATGATAACCCTGTATTCTCAGTACCATTTTATCCTCATTTTACAGATGGGAAAACTGATATTCATCAAGGTTAAGTAACTTATCCATGATAATGAACTCCTGTAGAATGGGGAAGAGCCATCATTCAGATAATGAACCAACAAACAGAGAATTTGAGGTACCTTTTGACAATGGCTGTTAGCAGCGCGAGCTCATGAAGAAGTGCATGTAAAATAGGTCAGAACAGATCTACGAGGAAGCAGGATTCACTGGAGACCTGTGGCTAGACACAGAAATTATAGTCTTTAATGAGGAAAGACCCTTGTTCATTTATGATCATATGTGTGAGTGTATGTGTGTGTGTGTATGTGTGTGTGTGTATGTACAGTGTTATATTTATTGGATAAACCTGTATAAACTCTATTTATAGTACTATTGTTATTCTTTTTAAATAATTTATTTTCTAAAGCTCTCATTTAAAAAAATTACTTCTTCCTGTATTGAAAGCCATACATTCCCAAACTAAACCTTTGAAAACTACTAGATTATATTATTAGACACGGTTTTACAATTGTCATCGTGACAGAAGTAGGAACTCAAATTTCAACTGAAGAAGAGACTTTCTTGCTTTGGATATTTCAAAAGCAACCATATGATTATAGCTCTGGGTTGGAGCCTTAAGCTGCGTGCTGGGAATTGGTGAACCTAAGAGAAATGGCCCTTGTCTGCCTGGTGCTCACAGATCAGTGGGCACACGCTGTCTATACTGATCAAGAGTGGCACAGGGAACGGATGCCCTGACCGCACCCATATAAGTCAAATACTACACTTGTCTCATCAGATTAATGTGTTGCTCTTTTAATAACATGACAGGTATTTGGGGGATGAAAGGAAGCAGAAATATATTGTTTGATCATCTTTTTTCATGAGTGGAGAAAGACCTGGAGACCAGTTAAGTTCATTTTATCCTGTAGACTAAAATAATGAATGAAAACTCAGGTGCACACTTACACACACCTCACTCAATTAATGCCAATACAACGAAGGTTGGAAACCAAATCCCTCAAACCCAGGAGCACTAGATGGGCTATAAATTAAGACAATTAGAGAAGTGTTCTGTTATGAATTAATGACCAGCATCAATTTTTCCGTCTAGTCACACTGATAGTTCTTTGCAATAATAATTCCTCACACTTATTCAGTGAATGGGAGTGATAGATAAAAACACCCGCAAACCGGAAAAGAGGGTTGCTTAGTGCTCGGCAACTCACAGCTTTGAAAGGCAATAACCAGAGCAGAGTGTGTCCCAGATTGTCAGGAAAAGGCTTTGAATAATGTATGTGGCACTGCTCTGAAAGTTAAAAATAAGTGTGATGCAGGCAGCAGAAGGTGGTACTTAAAATATATTCTCTAGTGGGGCTGACGAAAGGTAAGAAGGAACCCCTTACTTCACAAGAGTGACAGGCATGTAGAATATAGTAAGGATCTTGCACACCGTGAGTGCTTATCTAAGGGAATTATTTCAATCATAATAAAGGGCAGGAGTCACAGCAGATCAATCCAATCTCATAGGTTCTGGAATCTGCAATACAACTTGTGCGATCTGGAACTTACCCTCAAGCTGTCAGAAAATAGTAGATATAAAAAGCAAGCAAGCAGGCCAGAACACTGACAGATCAATAAACCAATGACAAACAAGTAGCCTAGGGGAGGAATGGTTGGTGGGGACAGTCAGGACCTTCTGGAACAGCAACCTACCCAGAAGTTCTACTCTGTTCAGAGGGGAGGAAAGCTCTGATTACATCTTGGTATCTGGCAGGGCTGCGTTTTTTCTTGTCCTAAAACAGCAAGACTATTTATTTTTATTTTTTTTAAATTGAATTCATTGGGGTGACATTGGTTAATAAAATTATATAGATTTCAGCTGTACAATTCTATAATACCTCATTTGTGTATTTCATTGTGTGTTCACCACCCCAGGCCAAGTCTCCTTCCATCACCATTTAACCCCCTTTACCCTTTTCTATTTCCCCCTAACCCCCATTCCTTCTGGTAATCACCATACTGCTGTCTGTCTATGAGGTTTTTTGTTTTTTTTTTGTTTTTTCCTTAATTCCTTCCCTTTTTTTACCCAGTCCTCTTACCTCCTCCCCTCTGACAGCTGTCAGTCTGTTCTCTGTATCTATGAGCCTGTTTCCATTTTGTTTGTTAATTTATTTTGTTCATTAGATTCCACATATAAGTGAGATCATGTGGTACCTGTCTTTCTCTGACTGGCTTATTTCACGTAGCATAATAAGTCCAGGTCCATCCACGCTGTCTCAAAGGCTAAGATTTCCTTTTTTTTTTTTTACTACCAAGTAATATTCCTTTGTGTAACATGTACCACGGCATTTTTACCCACTCATTCACTGATAGACTTTAAAGCCAGATGAGTAATAAAAATAAGACTGTCTGTAAGAAGAATAGGGTGTGCGATGTCAGATAGCAGCTGTGGTGTCTTGTGGGTCATGGGGGACCTGAATAGTCAGGACACAGACTGGTGCCATCTCGTGGAAATGTCCTTCTTCCCTGCCCAATATGGCAGCCGAGAGCCACTGGTCAATAACATTATATACATTTTAGGTGTACTTATAACACAACATCTGTATGTGCCATTATGTGCTCACCACCTGTCAGACACTTGCCTTCCTACTTCAGTGTGTCACCTCCAGTGCACCAGAGTGCAGAAACCCGAACCGCTCGTTTACCCTCCACATCCTTCCCCCACCCCTTTCCCCTTCCCCTCTAGTAACCACCATTCTTTTGTCCGTGTCTATGAGTTTATTTGTTTTGTTTGTTTATTCGTTGTTTTCTGTTTTATATCCCACATGCAAGGGAAATCATATGCTTCTTGTCCTTTGCCATCTGGCTTATTTCACTTAACCTGATACTCTCAAGATCCATCCAAACAAAAACATCCCTACATCCCTCTTTCCCTCCTCCCACATTCAGTCATCAATAGTTCTCAACATTAAAGGTCATTTCTACTGTGTATGTAAATTTTCATTTTTTACTGTACATTTCATTTCCTTTTTGTTAAATTTTCATTTATATTTCATGTCCTTTTTGTTTTTAAAGTGTTCATTTATAGTTTAAACAGCACATTAGACATGTACTGTATATAAGAAAGGTTAAAACAGGGCATCATTTGGAAGTCTGGAACAGATTAATTCAATTTACATTATTTCTAATCCAGAAAAAAAAAGGTTTGGTTTTTGAACAAATTGTTTCTTGAACAGCCTTCCCAAACGAATTAAGTTGGAGAACCAAAGTTCCCCTGCATTTCATCATTTTTTATGGCTGAGTAGTATTCCATCACGTGTATGTACCACATTTTCTTTATCCATTTATCCACTGAAGGACACTTAGGTTGCTTTTATGTCTGCGCTATTGTGAATAATGCTGCAATGAACATAGGGGTGCATATATCTTTACAAATAAGTGTTTTTAAATTTGGGGGGTAGATATCCAGAAGAGGGATTGCTGGATCACATGGCATCTCTATTCATAATTTTTGAGGGACCTCTACATGTCTTCTGTGGTGGCGGTACCAGTTTACAATCCCACCAGCAGTGTGGGAGGGTTCCCCTGACTTTTATTTAATTTCTAATTTTAAAATTTGAACAGCCACATAAAGCTGGTGGCTACTATATTAGACAGCTTAGATATAGACGAGTCTATTTTTAACAACTTAGACACAAATGTCACAATTATTCACTTAATAGTTATCATGAGTCTATGCCGTGTCAAGTACTCCACAAAGATAACTTCCCATATCTTACTGCTGGCACAGCACAGAACGAATTTCATACAATCCACTTGTCTGCCCTGTGGGAAAACACTCTTAGCAGGAGTGGGCCAAATGTTCTTCAGGTTCCTCTCGTGTATTTCTGCCTGTCGTGGTCTGAGTCTCCAGAACCTCCAGCTACTGAAAAATAAACCATGGTATTCTCATGGATTGTTTTTGCACAGATTGGCAGGAAATAGGAAAAAAAAAAATGTTTGGCGAGCTGTCTTGACTACATTTTAGAAGATATTTATAGTGATCCCAATAATGTGCGTATAGGCATTCAGAAACCATAACTATTTATACATGTTAGAATGAGAAAGTGCAATGGCTGCTATACTTCAATCCTTCCTGACAGTTACTCTTCTATTTTCTATTCATACAGTACAATTTATGCTTTTTTTTATTTTCTTTTTTTCCTCTCTTCCTGTCTCCCTTCTGTGTTTGCAGAAAGGGTGGGGGTATGTGTCACAGTCAAATGTCATACTGGGTTATGTTTGGGGGTATCAAAATCACACCTATGGTCATTGCCTCAAATCTTTGGAGGCACTAGAGAATTTATCTTTGTTTACAGGAAATAACATTGAAAAACAGTCCCCAGAGGCCGACTTTGCTGAAACAAGTGGTTCGGGTCTCTGCGCACCAGTGCACTGTGTCACTGTTGGAGGTGACACTGAAGCAGGAAGGTGAGTGTCTGCCTTGGCCAGGGGCACAGCGCTCCCGGAGCAAAGCCGACGAGACTTCCCCGTGGCTCCCCGCAGCTTCACCTAATCCTGCCTGGAGGTGCAGGGTCAGAAGTTACTTTGCAAAGAGCACTTTTTAAGCATAAGTGATACTGGGAAATCAGGAGAGACTCGTCACTCCCATCCACCACGGGCACAGGGAGCCGCTTGGGGCATCCCCAGATTGAGACCATCGTGTTTCCTGTTGGGTGCTCTCAGGCGGGCTTTGGGGGCTGTTCCTCAAGCCCCTGTCTCCCTCCTCTGGCTTCTCCCAGCTCACCCTGTGGCCTTGTCTCTGCTACCACAGCTGAATTGATCATGGTCCGAGATTTAGCAAACACTGGGTATTGGACAGAACCGTACTTACAGGCGAGGAAGTGAAACAGAGAAGTGACAGGAAGGCAGTTGAGTGAGTGAATGGGTTTCTGAGTCAGCCTCAGGAGGAGAGGTGGGGGCAGACCGCATGACTCTGCACACGGCTGGCTCAGTCTTTTGCTTTTCAGTGGTTTCAAAGATGTGACATTCCTACAGAACAAACACTTGTTGAAACCAGTAACATTGTCAGAAATGGCAGAGACAGAAACAGGGTCTATACCATTTAGAAAAAATTTCATTCAAACTTAGAAATTTCAACAAAAGCGTGTCTGCTGAAAGATCTGTGTGGCATATAAAATACTGTGATACAGTATAATCAATGACTTCACCAAGGTGATGAAATATATACAATCAATTAACAGCTGTACCTCATTGACCTATTTGTATTTTATGGATAAATAAACATATGCCCATGGTTTTGTGTTGTTCAGTGCCTGGCCCACAGTGAGCAAACAGATAATTGTGAATGAATAAATGTTCTAAATTATGATCATTCTTACTCCCAGACAAATTGCCTATCTCAGTCACTGGCTTTCATAGACACATCTTTCATCCTTTGGAATTTTGTTTCTTAATTCATAAAAATATTGTTTCTCTAATGTTTAACACTACCAACAGGTCTCCACCTGTTTTGAGACCAAAATAGGATTCAATTAAGACCAATTTGTTTGCTATTTCTAATACCATTGACATATTCTTTCCACAACAATTATGTGAGATACATGTATAGGTCAGGTGTAACGACGCTCATTGCCCAGGGAAGGCAGAAAAAGGCTTAGTGATTTCCTGATCATAATCAGATTTTAGTACACAAGCTAATCTCGTATCTTCTAAAACTTCTGAAACGGACCTGTCATTCACAGGGCTGAAGAACACGGAAGTTTGACCTGGATGCTGTAGTTGTTAGGGCTGACGGTGCATTTCATTTTATCACCAGGGGCTGGAATCATGACTTATTTCAGCTTCCGACATTGAACATTTTGGTCTTAGATTACAGAAAGCAATGTATTTCCCATCAGTATTACAGTTAGAGTGAAATTTACATTTTTACGGCATATAATTTTTTTTACAATATTAACTTTTCTGGAAAAAAAAAAAGCCCATGTTTACACTTTTAATAAAGCATGATTCGATCCTGCTGCCATTTTCTCTATGTCCACACACCACGTATTGCATCAACTCAGTGTTGGTGTGCAGAGTTTTGTTTGTAAACACTGTGTGTGCACACACACACTAACACGCTCACACGCAAACATGCACATGCAAAGCTTTATTTTATTTCAAGCAGAATGTAGTCTGTTTGAATGTAGTCTCTAATGAGGAAGCAAGGTGTGTGTGTGTGTCTATAGAGCTAGAGCGTAGAAATGAAACGAGATGGACAGAGTAGCTGGGCATCTATGATACCCATTTTCAAAATTCGAAGTCAGTAAAATTATTCAGGATCAGCTCCCTGTGCAAGTGGAACTCAATGCATGTTTTGAAGAAATCATGGGATTTATATGGCTTTATGGCAAATGGAAGGAAAAGATACTCAATGAGTAAGGTTTTGTCACTTTTAAGGATAGGAGGTGATTAGTTAGACTGAGTGACAGTTTAGATGACTCTCCACGCACCACCTGGGGACCGAGAAGGAAGGGGGCCTAGACTTGGAATCACACGAAGCAGGCTGGGAGGGTCACCTTCAGCAGGCCGCTGGACAGCGCACAGCCCGCTCACCTGGGTCTTCTCATGGGATACTGGGGCCGAGGACCCCAGGGGCTCACTCTGATGGACTAAGGGCCAGATTCACCTGCAGATATGTTTTCCTTGGAGAATGGTAAAGAATTTTGAATGAATGTCTAAATGTGAGAAATCCCAATTTGTTCACTTTTGAGGGCACAGCAGAGGGGATCTAGGGGAGCATTGTAGTAGGTTTGGCTTTTTACCTGAGAGACCACTATACTTACAAGCTCAGCCCGACCCTGAACCTGCCTTTCCCAAGGCTACCAGACCCTGCAGCTGAGTGTGGCTGCCCTGTGGAGAGGCCCGGCTTCTCCAGGTCCCGCTCTGGCGCCTACCCTGAAATCCCAGGGGACTTACTATCATCCCCTAAGCTGCCGTATTCCCTTTTGCCATTATAAAATTACTTTCCTGAGTGTTTGTCCATCCAAGCTGGAAAAAGGAATATAGATTGACAGACATCTGATTTTTCTCATACTGACTTACGTCGTCTGGAGGGACGCGGAGGGCATTTGGGTTTGTGATAAGTGTATAGCCATCTCTCAGGTAAAAAGCCAACTCTGTTAGGATGCTCTCAACATTCCTGTCTGCTGCCTCCTGGCCTTCACCTTGGGCTCACTTGGCTGGAAGCACCTCAGTCTCCAGGCTCCATGTGCTCCATGTACTCCCCTCCCAGGGTGCCGTACCTTCAGGGCATTGGCACCAATAACTCTTTGTGGCAGGAAGCGTGACCTTCCTTCCTCCCTTGGGTCACAAACTGTTTACCTGCTTGAACTTAATTTTGTTATCCACACCCTGCCTGTTTCCAGAATAAACGTGGCGGTTTTGTTTCTACTCACTCTAGGCAACAGTTACCTTCAGAGCTTTGGAGCTCCGTGGCATTACTCCTAAGCTACCCAGGGTGTTTTGTTTGGTGGTGGTTGTTCATTTTCTTACGTTCTAGTCTATCAGTCTCGCTCAGCAGGCTTGAAAGCCACAGCGTCCTGAATGGTAGTTTGTTATAACACTGGGACAAAACATGGACTTTGTCCAAAGCCCAAAGCCCACTGATGGAGATTCTCTGTGACGGGGTGGGACCTTGATTGTTTCTCTAACACGTTAGTAGACGCAGGGAACAGAAATTATTCATAAGACTATTTGATGGAATGAGCCTAACCTCATGGGGAGACACTGCGTGGGCAGTCACTGAGTAACTGGGAAGACCAATAGGGCCCATTGGTGTCCAGAGGGGCTACGGGGGGAGGGTGGGTGGCTGCCTTTGTGAATCTCCTCTGTGGAAGGGGTTGCCCACCTGCAGGCACATCTCATAGCTGCCCCCACCGCCCTGGGGCTTCTGTAGCTCTGCCCACCCCATGTCCCCCAACTGCAGGGAGTGAGAGCCACATGATAATATTTTAGAGATTAGTCACAAGTCTCTTGATTGAAGCAATGTTTTCTGTTGCAATCTCAAGACACAAATGAAGTGGTACAAGAACAAATAGAGTCACAAGGCAGTCATGTTTACTTGGTGAAGGTCCAAGAATAGTTGGAAGGAAATCTGAAGAGAAAATATAGAACAGTATTCCCTTTTCATATTTGAGGCTATTCATTTTATTGAAATATGGATCAGATAGTGATCCCAGAATTGTGACGATATGGTCAAAATGCCAGGTGGTTTGACTCTGGTAACTGCCATGTGATGTGGTCTGTAAGAAACGAGGTGACAAAGTAATTTTTATAGCTGCTATTACAATTGTTATTTTCCAACAGCCAATTCAGTGATAGAAATCAAATAAAGTTTTCATTTATTTTTAGCAATACAAAGTACTTTTACATTTTATGTATGTTTCTTAGGGGGGAAATGTGTGTATATGAGTAGTTCTCAATCAGGCAGAGGAAATTTTGCTCCTCAGGAGAGATGTGGCAAGTCTGGGGATGATTTTGGTTGTCAGAACTGAGAGATGCTATTGACATCTGGTGGGTAGAGGCCAAGGGTACTGTCCAACAGCCTACAAAGTACAGGACGGTCCCCTCAGCAAAGAACCACGTGACCCCAGATGATGTCAGACTGGAAAGCCCTGAGATGTGTGTTTGTGTGAGTGTATGTGGAGGGGGGGATATTACATGTGTGTATATATATATGTGTGTGTGTGTATATCTGCATATACACAGATATAATTGTTTATACACAAATATACCTATATATCTAATATATGCACACATATATTATTTATATATATATTTACAAACATATGTGTTAGGAGGAAGTCTTGGTAGCTCAATTCAATTGTCTGGATCCACAAGCAAGTGCTACATTTTCCTGCATAACCAAAACATTCTAATGTTCCAAAAAAAAACAGGAATAAAGAAATACACGTTTTGTTGTGTTTTGTTTTGTGTGTGTGTGTGTGTTTTAGCTCAAGAAAGACTCAGGAAAAGGTCCTAAAGAAGTAGAGAGGAGACCAGGCCGAGGTCTGACCCCCTCTGGCTCCTCACTTACCGGCTGTCTGGGATCCCTCACTTTTAAAATGAGGGAAATAAGGAGCATCAGATTGAAAAAATATATATGTGGAAGTCACTTTTAAACTGGGTGTAAGCGCTTTTTAAACAGAATATCGGGATAATAGGGAATGAGGAAAGCTCAAGAAAGGGGTTTAATAGGGAATTAGAAGACCAATAATCTAACCAAAGAGTAAAACTATCTCAGCTAGGTTCTGCCCCCAGCCCCTCGAGCTGTTTTTAAGATGAACTTTGCTGGAAGACTTCTGAATATCCTTTTCATTTTTCAGCAACAGTTTCAAAATAACTTCACTCCTAGCAAAAAAAACATTTTAACACCCTGCCGTTACTAGTGTGTTTAACTTCTGGTTTCATAGGAACTACTTAAAAACAAAACGCTGCCTTTACTACTGCATTTGACTTCTGGTTCCATTTAATTTCAGTCCAGCTCAGTGCTCGGAGCTGCTTCTGTCCGGCTTCCTTCCGACTGATGTCCATTCATGGATTCCAAAGCAAACAGGGTGATTTCAGAGTGAGTTGGTGATTGAACTAATGTGATAAGGAAACGACAATTATAAGGAAGATGGCCAGTTCATCTCCCTTTTTGAGCAAATCGAATGTATTTTCAAGATTGCTATATCACAAAATCGACCCTCACCCCATATACACATTTTAAAGATAAAATTGGAAATTACATTCTAACATAATAAAATCATGTGATTTTACATGCGGTGTTGTATGCCATCTGTCAGACACTGTGGTTGTCTGAACACCTTATCACCAAGACCTAAGCCAGGAGAGGTTCCCAGAGAGCAGGAAATCAGGAGAAAGTCTCAGGGACCACTTCAATCATGGCTCTCACTCAGGTCATCCACAGAACCACCAAATGGGGGAGAAGACTGACGGAAGCAATAACCAAGAGTGCAGCCCAAATCAGAGACTGGGGAGCCAGTGGTAGAGTGGCTTTGGGGAGACATGGACTGAGAAGAGGTAGCCATCAGCATGGAAGATGCCAAGAGACCAGAACACGATGCAGTTTGGGTTGGGGCTACCAGGGGCCAAGTTTCAGCACTGGCTACATTATCCACCTGCCGGTCCTTCCTGGACACTGAATTGTGCTAACTTTCATTCTTCAATGTTCTGTGGGTGAAGAAAGGTCAGGGGACGGAATCAAAAGATGGTTTTTAAAATCTTGGACCATCAGAGACAAGCACACGGACATGAAATGAACCCAAACTGGTTGGCCATTTATTTAAGCAATCATTCAATTATGTTTTCCAGTATTTAAATTCTAGCCAAAGGCTCACAGTTAATAATCATTTAATCATGAAAAGTTTCCCCTAAAATGGAACAGTCTTTACTTGAGAAGGTCAAACAGAGTTTGTTTGTTTGTTTTTAACGAATTGATTTTTCTCCTTCACTTGGGTTCCTTTGCACAGGCTGTGGGACTTTCCATGGAGGATGGAATATGAACTGGTCTAGACCACATGCACGACTGTAGCAGGAGGACCACCTGCTTTGAGAGCATCTTCGGCCTTTGAGCAGACAGTACTCTTATCAAGGTGGTTTTTTGATGAGATCGTGATCCTGGAAAGATTTGACTCTTTTATAGTGTTGCTTCATCACTGATGCCTCAAAATCCATAGCTGGAAATACTCAATATAGCAAACAGCTAGGGAATAGCTTATGCTGAAACACTGGGGGAACACATTACTTTTCTTTTTTCCTAGCAGCTGCCAGAACTAAAAAGGACTCTTGCCCATAGCACATGTGGGAGAACTGTGGCCTGAGTCTGCAAGGCTTTTGTCCCCATGACACCCTACACTACTATTGCTGTTTTTTTTTTTTTTAATTAAAACTTTATATTTTAGAGTAGTTTTAAGTTCACAACTAAATTGAGGGCAAATTACAGAGATTTCCCTAGACCGCTGCCCCTTTATATACACAGCCTCCTCTGTTATCAACACCCCCCAGCAGAGTGTGACATTTGCTGTAATCCACGGACCTACATTGACCATCATCACCCAAAGTCTATAGTTTACTTTTGGGTTCACTCTTAGTTTTGTACATTCTGTAGGTTTGGACAAATGCATAATGACATGTACCTACTATTACTGTATCATACAAAGTAGTTTCACTGCTGTAAAAACCCTCTGTACTCCACCTAGTCATCCCTCCTCCCTCCCTAATCCATGCGACCGCTGATCTTCTACTGTCTCCATAGTTTTGCCTTTTCTAGAATGTCTTTTTTTTTTTTATAATTTATTTTATTATTAATTTGTTTTTGTTACAGATGTTTTTCCTTTTTTTCCCCCCATTGACACCCTCCTCCCCCTCCCCTTCTCCACCTCCCCATCCCTGTTGTCCATGTCCATTGGTTATGCACCCATGCACATAGGCTCTGTGATTTATCTCCTTCCCCCGCCTCCCCCCCTCCTCTGAGGCCCGTCATCCCATACTCCACCCTCCATGTCTCTGGGTCAATTTCGTTGTTCAGTTTGCTTAGTTCTCCTGTGTGTTGCCGGCTTCCTCCGTTGGTGTGGGGGTCTCCCGGCTCCCCCGCTCTGCCTGTGTTCCCCCGTGCTGGGGGGGTTTCCTGACTCCCCCGCTCCGCCTGGGCTCCCCCGCTCCGCCTGGGTTCCCCCGTGCTGGGGGGGCAGAATGTCTTATAGTTGGAATCATACAGTAGTGTTTTCTGATTGGCTTCTTTCACTTAGTAATATGCTTTGTCATGGCTTATCACGGCTTGATAGCTCATTTCTTTTTAGCACTGAATAATATTTCATTATCTGGATGGACCACAGTTTATGTATCCATTCACCTACTGAAGGGCATCTTGATTGATTCCAGGTTCTGACAATTATGAATAAACTCTTGTTTTCATGAGCAAATCAGGCAGGACCTACTGGGCTTTCTCTCAAAATGACTCTACTGACAAAGTAGGGAGATTTCAACTGACAGAAATCTTGGGGAGGCTATGAAGTAGTTTGGGGCTGTCTGTCACAAGAGATAACGTCTGACAGTCTTTTATTTTATCCTAACATTTCTGACATACTTGCATTCTAGCATATTTTTATAAAAAGAATAATAATTATACTTTTTATTATTAAAAATTAAATATTCCCCAAAGCCTCAAGTGAATTCGATTCTCAGAGGGGGGAAGGATATTTCTTTCCTCTCTAGAGTTTTTCAGGTAGAATCCTGTTACATCTTGATTCCAAAACGATCATGATTAAATCTAAGCATGAAAGCATACACATGCCACGTGAATATGTATATACTATCTCCAACAAACAAAATGAAATGCCTACATCACTGAAGTAAGCCAAATGGGCTCTTAATTTCCTATATGTTCCTTCAAAAAGGAAAGCCTCAGAACACTCATTTTATTATGAATTTTATTTGATCTGACTTGAATGGATATTTTTTCTTCTGAATAATGACTTTGACAACCAATGAGTCAGTGTTTCATGCAATTAATTGAATGCTACTTACAGACAGTGGGGTTCAGAATGACAGCGTGTGGCATTCACTCTGCTAATCCAGACTCAAAATCCATCTCAGAGACTGAGCCCTCCAAGAGCCCCTGATCACCCTCACCTCACCTACTTCCTAATTACATCATAATTACAACAGGGATAATCACTTTAATTTCTCTTATTATTGCACAGAATACCTTAGACTCTTGGAAGCATGATGTTATGGAACTTAGAACTCATCACTTTTAACATCCTTACTCAGAAGAGGCAAGAGAATTTAAGTGACCTGTCCAAGGTAAGATTACACAGATAACTATTAATACCATATAAATTAATCATATTATTAAATAATTAATAGTCTTAATTAGGTACTAATATGTTCAGTATAGAAATATCCACATATCACCCTGGGATATAATTTTCATTGAGTTTTAGAGAGAGAGGAGGGGAGAGGGAGAAAGAGAGAAACATCAATGTGAGAGAGATACATTGATTGGTTCCCTCTCATAGCTTCCTGAACTGGGATTGAACCCACAACCTAGGTATGTGACCTGACTGGGAATCAAACCCAAAACCTTTTGGTGCATGGAACAATGTTGCAAAAAACTGAGCCACCTGTCCAGGGCTCCACATATCCCTATATCTTGAGAAAGAATGCCAGCTTCTTTTCTTCTCTGGCATTCTATGTTCCTGGACACACACCTCCCAAAACTTCCTCACACTATTATCTGTACACTTATTCTGTTCTAACTTGTGCCCCAGCACCACTGATTAAAACAGTGTCCATTTTATCCTTCATTCTCTGAAGTCCCTGCCCTAATCTAATAGTCACTCAGAAATAGGCGCTGAATGAACATGGACGCCTGTGTTCCTGAAACTAGCTGTGTCCAGAATTCAGTCATGCACTTCTTTGTCTTCCTTCTTCATATTAGACCCATTTCCTTGGCTGATCACTCACCAGTCACCTGTGCTGACATTCTGTAGGCACAGTCTCTTCACAGGCACACATACAGTCTGAATTTACAGGCTTGTGAGCGCTATCAGTTCTAGGTCACGGTCCCCTTTCCCAGGCAGCCACATCAACCATTCCTGGGTCGTTCTGGTCACCTCGAGGAGCTGTGGTGGCCCCTCCCACGGTCCATGGCCACTTTTCTATCAAAGGGGAAAGGTTGCAAAGCCCAGGGAAACATAGGTGACAAGGAACTGTGTTTCTCCTACTTGACCAAGATGTGTGAAGTTGTCAAAACACCGTTCCCCTGGGAGCAGGGCAACAGGGCAGGAGTTCCAGGGTGATAACTTTCAGGAACTACGATGTGAAGGCATCATGAGAAACCTGATAGGAAAAAGACAGAATTCGGGAATCAGGGGAGGAAGCCAAATGCCTCAGACTCAGGGAGAGAAACACGATAATTAGATCACAAGGTAGGAGGCTCACCCTGGTGCTGGTGGCCTGCAGCCTCAGCCCCAGCCCCAGCCCAGGGCTGGCCCAGGATCTCCTGACACAGGGGGATGCAGACAGGAAATTGCACTTCCTCGTAGAGACACTGTGAATTACTGGTCTGAGGCTTCATTTCAAAGGCAGTCCACATTCTGTTTTTTCAGTCAGGGCCTCCCATGAATCTGAGAAATAGAATAATTTTTGCAAATATGTCAGTCACTTGGAAGGAATTTCAACAGCCTGTTAGGAGGTTGAATGAAGAGGGAAGCGCTGGTTGTTATTTTCAGCCTTGTCTTCCTCTGAGATCCCACTGGCTTGCCCAGAGGTCCCCTGAGCCCCTCTCAGCCTGCTTTGTCTTGAGTACAAAGGTTGAGAGAAGCACCTTTTACACGGTTGGCCCTGTTGCTCAAATAAGCTCAGAATCAAGGGTACGTTTTTTTCTGGACACGGCTATAAGAAAAATAAGAATTTGAATTAGAAGCTTAGATGCTTTAGTAAGATTCTCTGTCCCTTTTGGCAAAGAAAAGGCTCACCCGAATGTTTTATTATAGGCAAAATCCTTTCACAGGAGCAAAACACTGAGGTGGGGGAGGGGTGTATTGCCCTGGGGTTTGTGGCCTGCAGGAAATAGTTTGGACAGTAAACAATGGCAGATGTTCAGGGCATGTGCAGCTTTGGATATTCCTACTGAGCCAGTTTTTAGGCTTATCATTTCAACTCTCTACTTTACATCTCCTTCGTTTTACTCAGATGGGAATATCCATCTCAGCCAGTAGGCAAACACAGCTTGGTACAGTTTAGATCTTGATTACTGAATATACATCAGTTTTTCGAATGTTGAGGTTTTCATGGTTATTAGGACTCGATTCATCAAGCTGGAAGCCAACGTGATATTCTTTCTGGGTTGACTGGCTGCAAGGTGTCTGCCTATGTGTATTAAGGCAGGAAAAGCAGAGATGGGGGACCTACGGAAAGAGGTCCGGCTGGTGATGATTTTAACAAATTCACCCTGATTTTCAACCGAGTGAAACTTGCTCTGGGACGATCCAATTGCCTCTGCGAGGCTGCAGGCCAATCTGACACAGGGAGCCCAGCAGCTGGACAGAACGGGTCTGTGAGAGCAGAGAAGGGATGGAAACAGCAGGAGGGGCCACCAAGAACCCTGGCTGGAGACCCATGGCTCCCTAGGGATAGCCGGGCACCCTTGGGATCTTGTGAGATGACGTACACATGATACATATTATAATACTGTAAGATTATTTTGCCAATGTGCGCTGCACACACAGGAATGGTGACTGCGATAGGAGTCTAGCGGCTCATCGCTGATGATTTGTGTGACAAAAAGTGGACCCTTTCATTCCCCATTATCGCTGCACATGAAGGTCTCACAATTCAATACCAATTTTCATCCTTGACTCCTAATAAACTATAAATCTCTTTGATCGCTCTGTCACAGTGGATATGGACAGTGGGAGCTGTTCCGGTGCTTTGCTGGGTGACCTTGGAAAAACTGCTCTTTGAAGCTCACAGGGTTCTGATGATGATGGAATTATGTAAGGTATGCAATCGTGCTTTTCACACATAAAGTGCTAAGCAAGCATGAACTAGGTATTATATGCTGTCACATTATTACAGTGTCAGTGTCTAATATATCACTTGCTATAAAGGGAGTTAAATATCTATTGAGCTGTACACTCAGATGTTGAGTCACTCATATTGTACCATATCTCTACGCATCAAAAATCAGGTTGTAATTTAGGTGTCAAAGGAGAAGGCCTTCCCCAGAAAAGTCCCTGTCCCCTCCCCCGACTCCCCACCCACCAAGCCTTGAAGTCACCACCTATTAGAAATGGCTGTGTCTCAGGAACATGCAAGGCTGAAGTAGTCTTCTGAAGGAGCGCTCACTCAGTGCCATGTGTTTGAAAGATGAGCTTGTAGGGATGAAAAACTTCCATCCTCTCAGGCTCTGTGCTGGCCTAGGAACTGCACTGACATGAGCAGATTAACAGGAGACAAGCATGCAAATGTATCTCATATTTCAATGTGCACATGGGAGTCTTCAGAAGGAAAATGAACCTTAAAGAAGCCATGGGCCCAAAAGCTTATGTACTTTTTACACAGAGAATGACAAGTTGTGGGGATGTGACAAGACAAAGTGGCTCAGGCTGAAGCAGTAAACTGTGGGACAGGAAGTAGGAGCTGTACAGGGGGACTGGTAGAAGATGAGATTATTTGGGTAGGTGAGTGTGCACAGGTCCATTCTGGCAGGGAGAGGGATGCTCTGATCTTCCCGGTCCAGAGCATTGCTGGATGACGTTGCACACCAAGGGAGGGCACCTTCGTCACGGGAAACTGGATGGCCTGCTGTTAGGTAGAAACAGGGACTTCCCAAGTCTGCTGACTCTCAAGTGCTTTCGGCTCAAAAGAATCAATATCCCAATTCTGCATATTTTGGGGTGGCAGGTCCTGAACCCATTCCAGCTCTAGAAACTCGTCCATCATCCCTGAACGGTGTGGCTCAGTGGATAGAGTGTTGGCCCACACACTGAAGGGTCTCAGGTTCCGTCCCTGGTCAAGGGCACATAGGTGGCAGTTTCAATCCCTGGCAGTGGGGCACTTGTGAGAGGCAGCCAATTGATGTGTCTCTCTCACATCAATGTTTCTCTCTCCCTTTCTTCCTCCCTCCCTTTGACTCTCTCTAAAAATCAATGGAAAAAAAATCCTCAGGTGAGAATTAACAAAAAGGACAGGAAAAGAAACTCGTCCATCAGTGCTGACTGTGTAGGCAGCTGAGCCGTCAGAACTGAGAACGTCTCGCATAACTTGCTGAGGCTGACGAACACCAGGGAGAGGCCTCCGCCTTGCACATGAGCCTTATTTGCTGGTCTCCGATGGTCGAGAGCAGAGTGTCTGGTGTTAGTGAGAAAGGCAGGAATGTAGTTGGTGAAATCTGCCTCCCAGCACATCAGGCTCAGGGGATTTAAGCCCCAGAACAGACCTCATCCAGATGCTTGTAGGAAGACCTGCTGCCTATTTGTGGGAAAGTCTGAACTTAAGTTTGCAGGCCTAGGAGTTTTAGATAACCAGTTGTTTATACAAAGTTGTATCCCCAAGTCTGTACTCTGTTCTGCACCACAAATATTTGGCCAGACAATGAAATGCCACGCTTAAGTTGTACCTCAGCCCCATGGAAACCTTATTTATTTTACTCTATTCCTTTATTCTGTAAATGCAGGGATGAAATAGACAGATTCCTTTCTAAAAGGAAAGTTTAAAAAAAAAGCTTTGAATGAATTTTTTCATAACTTTACATTAAGTTGACATCTTTCTGGTAAGAAGCAATGTGTCATTCAAAGCCATACAGTTATTTGTTATATATTGCAGTTACAATATATTCCCATCTTCATGTCCAAGTAAATATAAGGTATAAGGAGATCGTCTGTCAAACTGGAATCCCAAGAAATGAGTTGTATGGTTATTTCTTTTATGTCAGTTATTTACCTTTCTACTAGGGGTTTCTATGCCTAAATCATAATCAGGGCCAGTGGATAAGAGGAGTTAAGAAAAAATAAGCAATAAACTTTGCAATTTTACCATTTGATTTTACGTATCTCTTGGAAATGAATAGCATGTACTTTTTAATTTGAGGGAAAACTCTTTGATTTAATCCTAGTAGGCAACTAGGGGCAGCATTCTGTGAGAAATTATAGAAGAAACAAGAATATTAAAATCTTTGAAAGTAAATTGTTCTTAGTTGTTTTAAAGGGCATCGTTTGCACTAGTTGCCAGTTTCGTGATAATGGAAATACAGACTTTTCTGTGTCAATTGTTCACCTCTTCAGAAAAATGTAAAAAAGACAATAAGCATACATATCCAACAGTGATCATTACCTCGATATTTGATTTTTCTTTTATTTTTTATGTGACATTAATTAAAACACCCAAATTTTAATGTCAGATGAGAATATGTCAGAAGTTAATGTATAACTTCTTTGGCTTCCTCTAACTTCTACACGAGGAGAAATACCTACTTTTTGTAATTTCCTTATAGATTCAGGGTAAAATTATAGTGTTTCCAAAAGGGGGATTTTCAGGAGACCAGAGAATCAAGCTAGAGAGACTATCAGTGTGTTGGGAATTTATACCTGCATTAGGTCAAAACACTGCCACATTTTTTTCCTCGGAGACTTCAGGGAAACAGCTGAAATGGTGCTCCATGTGACTTTCTATCAGGAAACTGGTAACTTGAATTAAAAAAGGATCTAGAGGGAGGCTCTCTGCTTGCTGGTTCCTGTTTTGAATCAGATGCTCAATATTAGGGAATCATATTCCTAAATGTTCAGGAACCTGAGCTAAGCATGCTCGGGGAATCCTGTTTATCTGTCCATTAAAAGAGTTTTAAGTCCTGCAGCGACCCCTCCCTGGGCCTCTGTCCTCCTGCTTCAAGTCTGGACCCTTTGCTAAGCACTTTGCTCATTGGAAAGACAAACAAACACTCACGTTTGTTGGGCCTCTGTTATCCTTATCGGTATCTCGCCCCACTTTTCCACATGGACCCTCCTTTTACTTAAAGTGTGTCTTGAATGACTTGGCAGAGGTTTTGTGAAGACTGTGCCTTTAAAATTATTTGGCAACGTTTCGTCAAGCACGCTCCTTCAGACTAGAGTTTCCTTTTCCTCTTTCCAACCTAACCGCCCCCCCTCCCGACACACATACAAGGATATGAAAGAGGACAGGGAAATGTGTGTCCAACAGAGAAGCAACAGCCTGGACAAACTGTGGACCAACTATTTAAAGTGTCTGAGCCTCTGCAGCAGTGAAGTCAATCGTCTTCATAGGCTCCAAAATTCATTTAACTCAGAAACTTTGAATCTGTATTTTCTTTTCTCTAGATTCTCATGTTTTACTTTTTTTTTTTTTTTGCATTTATCTTCAGATAGACCGAGAGGAAGAGAGGGAGGAAAAGAGAGAGAAACATCGACGTGAGAGAGACACATCGACTGGTTGCCACCCACACGACCCCAACCAGGGCCGGGGACAAACTGCAACGAGGTACGTGCCCTTAGCAGGAACCGAACCCGGGACTCTCTGGTCCACGGGCTGACACTCTAACCGCTGAGCCAAACCGGCCAGGGCTCCCATGTTTTTCTTAAAACGTGCATGCCCAGGTGCCATCCCAGACCCCTGAGCATCAGCACACCTGAACCCAAGACCAGTTCCAGCCCTGCCCTCCCAGCACTGCTCTGTCCACTCACTTTGCCCAGCACTGTGACTTCCTCAGGTGTCCAGCTGCAGCCCTCAGCCTAGGACAGGAGTTTGCTCTTTTCTTCACGTCATCCCTGTGGCAGGGAAAAGTCCCCAACATAGACACAGAGAGCAAATAGACACCATTTCATGTAAAACGAATGTAAGTCTGTGATTATTTTCTCTCCCGTGTTCTTTGTTTCTCTCCATCTTATTGATTTCTCTCCAATGTGTGCTTTTAAATAATTTGGAGCAGTTCTTACAGACGAGATGCTGGGTATTAATCAAGCTGAAACAGAAGGGAGTCAGAGGTAAAATGATGACATGTAAATGACAGGATCATAATCACATAGAAATTCACAGGCAAGACCAGAACAGAATGTATCTGAAAGAAGAAATGTTATTCATAGGTTTCAGCTGAGAGGAGGAACAGTGAAATGGGAAGGATTTTAGCATGGGTTACATGTCTTTGTTGTGTAACTGCTAACACACACGTATACCCCCCCCCAACACACACACACAAATCCACCCCTTCGCCTCATTTTCTGGATTTGGGAAAAAATTTCTAACATTATTTTGAGTGTAGTAGCATTTGCACATATTTATGGGCATCTATCACCATGAGACAGCGTCCTAAAGGGTGTATTACAGCCCACTCCCCTTAAAAAAACACTTCTGACATTTCTGTCTTTACACCTTCATTGGTTTTAATGAATAGCATTTTGTTGATGATCACTGTAATGCTGCCCCTGGAAATGGTGTGTTATTTTCAGAGATTCAGATCCTCCATGTGGGTTTGGAAACATCTGCTCAGACCAGAACATATCAGTTAAAGCTATATTTTGCTCCTCTCCATATGTGACCAGATGGTTTTATCTATGTGCTATATACTATACATTTCAACTATCTATAGTGATTTAATTTATTTTCTTTTGTATGTCTAAAGAAACTCATTATTTAAGACAATAAGAACTAATACATTTCTAAGGTTCTAAAAGTTAAAGTTCTTTAAATGTGTGTGCACACATGCTTCTATTAAAATGTTGCATGTTTCTGTGAAAATATGTATAAAACACATTATTAAAGAAAGGTTCAATATTTACTTTCAGTGGATTTTAAAAATCAAAACAAAATAAGCTTTATCAGAAATATAGCATCAAGAAAGAAAATCATTTGAAATTATTAGTTAATTCAACAAAATCTTCCATCATATAAACATAAAATATATTTCTCATTGATCACTATTTTGAGAAAAATGACAAAGCTATTCAAATGGGTGTCAAAAAATAGTCAATTTTCGGGTAATTTTGCTTCAGAAACGATGAGGTTTTAGAACAGTGATCTTCAAATTTTTTTCACTGTTTTACCCTGTTATTTTGCAAACTGCAACCTCTCAATTATTATTAAACTAACATAAAATTTTTTCTCATAAGTTTAAATAGTTATAAGTGATACAATTTCGGTGTACCATAATATAGACAAATAAAAATAAAGCCAAGAAATTGCTTTTCTAAATGTGGTAAGTGGACTTTTAATAACAAAGAGATTTGGTACTGACCATCACCTATTAAAATAAAATACACAGCCCTGGCCAGATGGCTCAGTTGGTTGGAGCATCATCCCACAGACCAAAAAGGTGGGGGGTTTGATTCCCTGTCAGGGCACATACCCAGGTTGTAGGCTGGATCCCCCATGGGGGGCATGTGGGAGGCAACCAATTGATGTTTCTCTTACATTGATGTTTCTCTCTCTCTAAAATCAATACAAACATATCCTTAAGTGAGGATTAAAAAATATATACAAAGAAGCAATTCAACTGTAGGAAATTAGACAGTGTTCCTTTCTCTCTTTAAACTTGTATTCCAATTTTATTCCTCCATAGAATTTTATCTTAATTTTTATCTTTTCTTGAACATTTTTATTGTTTCATAATTTCTCTGTGAAGAAAACATATAAATAAAATATATTAATTTTGTCCACATAGCTCTAAATGTTATATTTTTCTGCACTGAATTATAATTAATATTTGTATAAGATTCATCAAAATAGCAAATATATTACCCAAGTTTATATTCAGCAAATAAAAATAACATTTAATTAGAAATTTGTATCCTAATGAAATAGATGGAAATATTTTTTTCTATTAGTTTATGTATCCATGGATGATATTATTGAACTGACAAGATGATATACGTGTAGCATTAAATCTATTCATAGGTTTTTATTTTCTTTGTGCAATACACATTTATTTTCCTTTTACCTTTGTAGTCATCTTTGAGTAATCGTTGTGTAAACAATATAATGGAACGATGTTACATTAAATTGTATGCAAATGGCTCTAGAACACCTTAAGAATTATGACAAGGCAATTATAAATACCTTTGTTTTCCTTAGTGATATATATTTGCTGTTTAAAGTACATTGAAGAGCTGCCATATCTAGGGTTAGCAAGGAAAGAGCAAATAATACCATCCGGAGAGCCCACCTCCCTGAAAGTTTAGATTCCAATTCTAAAAATCCTAAGGTTATTCCATAATGTATAGTCAAGCAGAGGGCCACTTGAATTAAAAGTATTTATTCTCGCCCAGCCAGTGTGGCTCAGTGGATTGAAGGTCATCTCATGGACTGAGAGGTCTCAGCTCAATTCCTGGTCAGGGCATATGCCTGGGTTGTGGTCTCAATCCCTAGGTGGGGGCATGTAGGAGGCAGCTGATTGATGTTTCTCACTCACATCGATGTTTCTATCTCTCTCTCCCTTCCTCTCTCACTAAAAAAAATAAAAATAAAAAAATAAAAAAATAAAAAAAAACACATATTTTTAAAAAAGTATTTTTCTTGAAGGTTAATAGCATTTAACCTTTTAGTCATTGCACAAAATCTTTCTCTTTCTTTCTTTCTTTCTTTCTTTCTTTCTTTCTTTCTTTCTTTCTTTCTCTTTCTTTCTATCTTTCCTTCTTTCCTTCCTTCCTTCTTTCCTTCCTTCCTTCCTTCCTTCCTTCCTTCCTTCCTTCCTTCCTTCCTTCCTTCCTTCCTTCCTTCCTTCCTTCCTTCCTTCCTTCCCTCCCTCCCTCCCTCCCTCCCTCCCTCCCTCTTTCTTTCTTTCTTTCTTTCTTTCTTTCTTTCTTTCTTTCTTTCTTTCTTTCTTTCTTTCTTTCTTTCTTTCTTTCTTTCTTTCTTTCTTTCTTTCTTTCTTTCTTTCTTTCTTTCTTTCACTCCATCTGGGTATTCTGCAGTATTTCAAGTAAAATTCATATCATCTTTGGAAAAACAAATCCTATCATTTAAGGAGAAGTCAAATCAGGATGGGTACATAATTAGCAATCTAATAGAATAGCAACATTTTATATAGCATTCTAAATTTTCCAATGAAGCATAACTTACAGATGCCACTTTATGTGGAGGAAATTTTAGATCTGAGACTATTCCAGAGTAAAGCAGCCTGGGGCACATTCTTAATATGAAAGCTTGCAAGGCACAGCCCTGCCCCAAGAGACAATCAGATTGTGGATTGGTTTTTAGGCAAACAAACCAAAGGAATAAACATCTTAGCTCTCAATTCAGTCATTTAAAAAATTAGAAGTTATAAATAAAGATAGACCTGAAACTTTTTACTTAAATATTCATAGTGATACTGTTGTAATAACCTGGTTATTATTTAACAGAAAAGGAGCAAAGGAGAGACTAGATAATATAGGCATGCCATTTATACAGCCTTGCTAGGAAGCTGCAGTTAACACACTCCAGGTCTGTTCCCCGAAAATCAGTGGGGGAAGGGACTAGACAGGGCAGTTTAGATGCATACCCAGTAAGGTCTGGGTGACGTGGAAAGGTGCTTACCTGTCAGTCACCCCTGGGAATGTGTAATTGGCCAGAATAGGCATGGCTACTTCAAGGGCACAAAATTTGAGATATTTAAACTCCTGAACAAAGGGAGTTCCCTCTCTTGGCTCTTGGCCCTCCTGTTCTTTTGGGACTCCTTTTGCAGGGAGCATGCTCCCCTGCATTTTAACCTACATGGCCCATGGCCATGTGGAACCCACACAATGGACTGATGGACTGAATCTAGCCTAATGCTTGATAATATGCTGGACTCAACTCCACCACTGAACATAAACTCTGGACACTGGCCTTGCTTCTAGCTCTACTGAACACATCTGTCTATTTTCCAGGACTGGCTTCAGGGAATTTGGGACTTTGCAAACCAAGGGATGTAACTCTATGCAAATAAAAATCACTCATTCTCCTGTGTGAGTCTTAGAAAATTCTTTTTCTCAAGATATTGCGAGAACCCCACTCCCACTAGTGACAGAGAAATTCCACCCATTGAATTTTCAACAACAATAGGAATTTTTTTTAATTGATGTAGGCCCTGAGAAAACTTGGAATGTTATAGAATTTTACTGAAGAACTTAAAACTTTCTGAATTATATGAAAAATATCAGTGACTAATTAAAAAATGTAATCCATCAGTTGACAAATCATTTATATTCTCTTTGAAAACAAATGATCAACAACAGATGACAGAAAGAAGGTATGTCATCCACTTGCTGGCACCCTCTATATGTGTCTGTTATTGGTTCCTGATATATTATTTGCTTATTTGTAACTATGGAACTTACATTTGCCTCAATTTCCTGTCATGTTCCAGAGCAGAGATTTTCAACCATTTTCATCTCATGGCACACATAAACTAATTACTAAAATTCTGCAGCAAACCAAAAAAATATATTCTTTGCCAATCTGACAAAAAAAATAGGTATAATTTTGATTCATTCACACCGAACAGCTATTGTTGTGTTGGCTGTTGTCATTTTTTTTTTTTTTTTGACAATTTAAGGGAAAAGAAGTCAGTGCCCCCAACTAAATTGTCAGGTATTGTATGTTTGAAAAATTCTCGAGGCACACTGGTTGAAAATCACTGTTATAGAATCATCACTTCTTCCTCTCCTATCCTCCACTCTTTTTCTCCCATCATCCTCTTCTCATGTTTTAGTTTCATTTGACATTTTTATAAAACATTCCACTATGAAGGCATTTAATAAAGTGTCAGTTGTCTGAAACACATGGTAGGTGAACAAACCCATGAAAAAGAGTTACTTACATTTTACTGGAAAAAAAAATCTTTCTAGAAAAACAAGCATTAGTTTCTTGTTAATGATTTCCAACCATGACATTAACACAGTGTATGTAATATTCACTTTTAAAATATTTTATTTTATTATTTAATGTGCAAATCCATTTGTTGTCCTGGATCAATGCAGAGATTCTTGTTACACTCACAGCATGGAAGGCCTTAATCACTATCAGAAATCCTGCCTTAGAGAATTGACCATTTAGCTAAACTCCATTGGAAAATCCATAAAAAGCATTTTATCTAAATACATGAATCATAGACTTAAAAACTGACTGCATATAAAAGTCTGCCAGTGACTCCTGTCAATGTTCTGGTATGTTCTTCCATTGTCTTCCTTTCCCTCATTGATCTGCCATCCATACCCCAACGATAAGGAAATACTTTATCTCTCATTTTAGCAGCTCTTCATTTTTGAGATGCATATTAACTTTGAAATAAATAAATAAATAAATCATCATTTTTCTCTTCTTATTTAAAGGGATATGAATCTTAATAATTTTATCTTTATTTATTTGTGTGTGTGTGTGTGTGTGTGTGTGTGTGCGTGTGTGTGTGTTTAATAGAGTTAACATAATGTTATCCATTTGGGCGAATTATAATTACATCTTTAAAGCCATAATAAAGTTAAAAAAGAGATTAAAAATAACTCCATTACTCCCCATATCTCTTTTTTCTTTACCCTTTAAAGACTCTTGAAAGTGATATAATAATAACCATTCACCAGTGTTAACCTGACATAATGGATCCCACTTTGTAGGGCATGAAACATACATCTTAGGGGGACCCACTTTAAAACTTGAAAAAAATAACAACTAGAAAATTAATTATAAAGTGAATTTTTTATTATAAAGAGAAGAGGAATTATGCAAATTGCAATTTTTATAAAAGCATTCAAAAATTACAAAATTCAAAAAAGTAAAATAATGTGCTTTTAATTAGCTGCCTAATATATCTCTGAAACACTTACGATTTGGTAGCATACCCGATCAGCAGCTTTTCATGTGCAAAGATTTGTTATATTGTTTTTAATAGAATGAATAGAAAAATTTACTTTTTTCTCTAGCATAGTTGATAGAATATTATTTAATTAATAGTTTAGAAAACTATCTTTCAGCTTTACAATTTGTAATGGTGATGGCATGATAATCTATGGGGTGTTGTAAAATTGGTGAACACCTGCATTATTTTTTTTTCTTTGCAAACTATAAGATTCCAGAGCATTTCAAGATTGTTCTTTTAGTTTTATTTTACTTATTACTAATTGAATTGATTGATGAGACTCATTAATCAGTTTTTCAAAAATGTCCCATTTCTAGTGGCACAATATGTGTATAATGGTAACTTAGTCAATACTAGAATTTTGTGTCAAATCAGCAAGAATTAAAAGTTGTTGTTTTTTCCAACGGGTTCAGATGATATGCTCTTTATTATTTGTATTATGAGATAATTCAAAAGCTTTTTCATGGCTTCTGTTTGAAATTTATTTCTTACCCTTGAGAAATTAATGCTTTTGGTATGTTCTACAAAAATGTTGATTGCATTTTCTTCTCAATATCAGAACAAGGATTTTACTTTCAATACACATCTTTTTGTTTTGTTTCATATTCCACTATTTTCTTGCCTGCATATCATCTGTGTTCCATCTAATAAATGCATTTGAAAATAGTTGAAACACATCCATCACGAGTGTATAAATAAGGAGCTTATAATTTCTTGTTTCATTGACACTTCCAAAACATCCTATCATATTGCAGTTAATGCCTTAAGCTTCCTGGATTTACAGTAAATCTACCTTCATTTCATAGTGTCTCAACTTAAACCCTGCAGGCTGCCAAAGCCATACAGTTTAGGAACAATGGACTCAAAACTAATAAAATAGAAGTGCTCAGACCAAAATCATCAATGCTTTTATCCCCAAAGATACTAGTGTTTCAGATTAATGATACCATGTGTGTAGTCTGCTGGTGCTACCATTACAAAATACCACACTGGACAACTTAAACAGAAATCTGGCCAGTTCAGTTTCTGGTGAGAGCCCACTTCCTGGCTTGTAGATAGTCACCTTCTCATTGTGTTTTCTGATACTGGGAAGTGAGCAAACAGTCTCTCTGGTGTCTCTCATAAAGACACTAATCCTATAGGATCAGGGCCCCACCCTTATCACTTCCTTTAACCTTAAGTACTTGCTTATTTCAAATAGTCATATTGAGGGTTAGAGCTTCAACATATGAATTTTGGAAGAACATAATTCAGTCCATAGCACTATGCATATCATAGTATCTTTTAATAAAATACTTTATTTTATTTTCCTTTTTATTGATTTGAGAGAGAGAGGAAGTGAGAGGGAGAGAGATAGAAACATCAATGAGAGAGAACATCAATTGGCTGCCTCCTGCATGCCCCCCACTGGGGATCAGACCCACAACCTGTGCATGTGTCCTGACTGGGAATCGAACTGGTGACTTCTTAGTGCATGGGTCACACTCAACCACTGAGCCACACCAGCCGGACTTAATAAAACACTTTAAAAGCCAAATTAAAGATTTGCTATTTTATAAAATTTGATTAAAACCTAGATAAATGTCTTACCTTGGTTAGGAGAAAAGTCTGCCCTTTCTCATGGAAAATATACTCAACTTCCTTCCCATCTCATTGGTGCTGTTAGTGGAGTTCAGCTTTTTGGATTTAGTTCCTCTTGACCTGAAGACCCATGAGTTAAACAAAGCACATAACCCCTGTGTATAATGGTGTGTCAGGCACAAAACAACCACCATAGGTATTTCCATTTACCATAGAGGCACACAGGAGCCATTGTTGCATAGCAATTCTGAAATCCCCTAGGATACATGTTGGAATTTCCTTAATTATGACTCAAGGTGTGTGAATAATTCTCCATGGCTTCTGATTCTGTCTCCTTGGCTCTTGGTTTTGCCCTGAATCATCTTTCTATTTTTTTTTTTTTTAATCCTCACCTGAGGATACTTTTTCCCATTAATTTTTAGAGAGAGTAGAAAGAAGGGAAGGAGGGAAAGAGAGAGAAAATCTATGTGAGAGACACATTGATTGGTTGTCTTCTGCATGTGCCCCTACTGGGGCCAGGGATCAAACCTGCAACCCAGGTATTTGCCCTTAACCGGAAATCGAACCTGTGATCCTTTGGTGTGTGGGCCGATGCTCTAACCACTTAGTACACCAGCCAGGGCCTGAATCATCCTTTTTCTGAGGAGTCTTCTCAGCTGCTTCTTGCCTATAGAAGTTTCAGGTCCAAAGGCCTTATTATTATTATTTTTAACAGCCTCTGTCCTTTTCAGTCTAAGCTGGTGGTTTTCTGCTACTATAATTCTCTTGAAAATTGTGTGGGTCTCCCATAAGTCTTATAGGGACATTTTTTATTTGACCAAAGCCACAGCCAAAACTTTATTTAAGATAATCCCAAATGTATCTTGAGCTCCTGCTGGAATTTCTGAGGAACTATATACTTAAGTTTCTGAAAGCCCTACTATTTGACCAAGTGAATTTTTTTGAGACGTGACTCACCTTAGATCTTTCTGAGCCTTAACAAAGAATTTTGAAATTATACCTTGTCTTCAACTTTATGTCATGTTTTTGACAATGTTCTAGATCTATTTTGTTGCCTGGGAGTCATTTCTTTGTTGTAGTATTGTTTACCATCATGAGAGGCTGGGAATTTTTAATCATAGCAAGTTCTTTCTCCTTTTTGTTTATCCATCCTTTCTTTAGCTGATCTTTCTCATCTCAATGTTTCTATTTGTAGCAAGAAGCAGGCCAGTGAGTGGCATCTCTAACATTCTGCCTGGAAATCCCCTTAGCTTATTACCAACTACATGAGATATAATTTCTATTTTTTATATTACTGCAACTGACAATATTGCTAAACTTTCTGCCATGGGATAGCAAGGATCCCCTTCCTCTTGTTTCAATAGCATTTCCTTCATCTTATGTTAAGTCTTTCCCTGAAACCTCCTCCCAGGCCAGCAGACATCTACTGACAGGTCTTTGAGGTTCTTTTGATTTTCACTTACACTTTTCTTGATATCTTTCTATCATCTTCCTGCTTTCTGGTGTCACCCTACTTCTACTACCCAAATTTGTAATAGTTATCTACCACTGCATTAAAAAATGACCTTAAAACTTAGCAGCTTAAAGTAATAGTAGACATTTATTTTCCCCTAAGTTTCTGAGGGCCAGTTTAGTTGGAATCTCTCAGGAGGTTGCCACCAGGATGCCAGCAGGGGCTGCATCTCCTGAAGGCTCGACTGGGGATGGAAGATCAGTCTCTAGAGTAGCTCATTTAAACAGAGGGCAAATTTTTGCTGGTTGTTAACAAGAAGTCTTGGTTTCTTTCCACATGAACCTATCCACAGGTTGTTTAAACATCCTTATAATATGACAGCTGGCTTTCCTCAGAGTTAGCCATCAAAGACAGAACAACATGGAAGTAGCAATGTTGTTATGGTCTCACTTCAGAAGTCACACACCATCGCTTTTACCACACTCCAGTCATTAGAAACAATTCACTGAATCTGGTCTACTTTCAAGGAAAGAGAAAACTTTCAGGACATCAACTTTGCAGGGATAAATGTCAAAGAATTTGTGTACATATTTTAAAACTGCCATATAGTGGTTAAGCAATTTATGGAATTTATGAGCCCACATGGCAGATGACTCTGTATGTAGAGCAAAATTCAAGTATTGTTGGAATAACGATCTATCTCCAATCCTTTGTGACTCTCTTGGATTTGCCTAACCCCATGGCTGATCTTTATCATGTTGTTTTTCCTCATAGTGATGAAATAAATGCAAAATTTCCATAATTACATTTACATCCCATTCTATCACAAGGGAAGAGACAGAACATTTCTCCTAGAGGTGCCAAATGAGACTGGAGAAACAGAATTTGCCGATGAGATGGGATTGTGTCTAGTCATCTCTGGCCAGGTTGCACATACCACCCTCAAGGGAGAAATATGCACACTGTTTACTCTATTGTCATTTAGGAGTTTTTTGTTTTGTTTTGTTTTGTTTTTATCCTCACCTGAGGACATTTTTTCATTTTTTGTTCAGATAGAGTGGGAGGGAGAGAGAGGAAGAGAGAGAGAGAGAAACATCGATGTGAAAGTAACACATCGAGTGGCTGCCACCCGCACGACCAACCACGGCCGGGGACAAACTGCAACCGAAGCACATGCCCTTAGCGGGAACCGAACCCGGGTCTCTCTGGACCGCAGGCCGACGCTCTAACCGCTGAGCCAAACCGGCCAGGGCAGGAGTTTTTATGAGGTCTAAATATAACTCAAATATTAATTTTTAACCTTTAATTGAATGAAACTTGATTATGAGATCCCATTTCATGGGCTGCATAATTTGATATGCTAAGAGTAGATTGTAAGAACAGCAGAGATCCTTGTCTATTTGGTCACTGTTGCAATTCCCAAGTCTGAAACAGAGACTGACCTCTGGTATATTCTGAGTAAAGAGTTATTTAAATAATCAATAAAGGAAAAAACAGCCATAAGATAATAAACAACACTTTTTGAGAATAGAAGCAGCATCTCTGGTCCAAGTGGTTGATTACTGATGAATGTCAGTCTGACTTACCCAGGACACATTAAGTGTTGGTTACTCCAGTTTCCCATCCATGTTGATTCTGTTTACCACTATTCCCAGCCCGTGCCTCCACCTCCTTCCCACACAAAACCCTCTCTATACATTTTATCTTTCCGGAGCAACTTGTATTAGCACTTCCTTTTCTGAAATAGAAGGAAGTGATTGCATATGTTGAGACATGCCACCAATTGCCAAGAAATTCTATTTCTGTCTCCCTTCATTCATCAGTTGGAAACACAAAAAGTTGCAGCACCTCATCAGCATTTTCTGGACATCCACAACCAACTGGTGTCAGCTGATGAGGTCGTGTTGACTTCTAGTTTGTAAATAAATACTTGAAATATTTAAACTGGTAAAAATACACTGCTTGGGTTTGTCAGTGATTGAGAAATATCTGGATTTTTTTTTTTTTTTTTTACCATAAACAAGATGTTTCTTTGCCATCTTAAAAGTGTTGAGCCTTTGGTTTGAAAGAAAACGAGGAAACATTGCAAGTTCAGAAAACACAAAAGAAAAAGCAACCAATTGTTCAGATGAGCAGAGGGGAAGAAAGACAAAAACTAAACTTTGTCTTTTGAGTATCACTATGGAAGACTGGTTGTAAATAAGGACATATTTGATTTCAGACATGAAACCCACCCCAGTGTTAGCTATGACAGTTAATGCTATTCATAAGGATAAAAAAAACTAGCATATCAGTTCCTAAGGTTTTTGTCTCTAAAAAAAACCCTAGAAGTCTCTATGTTATTCTACAACTCAAGTTCAGTCTTTCTTTTCAGTCTTTGAATTCTGATTCATCAGTTTGATCCTAATTTTCCCACAATGCAATATTTACAATCAGATACTGGGCTTCCAGAAACCATGTCTCCCCAAGGCAGAACGTGTGCTTGTGCCAGAAGTGTTTGCTGGTCTCTCCTTCTCTGTCTTCTCTCAGGCTCCTCTGTCTGCTTGTGTCTCAGGGCCTCTCTGGCCCCTGCACATTCTACCCAGAAGGTGGAGAAAGATGAACTTTAGTGACTCGGCAAGTTCAGATGTCTACACCTCTGCCAGATATATGTAACACTACCTGCCACTTGTCAAACCTGGAATAATGAAAACCCTTATGTTGGCAGGATAAGTGAGGTCTGGGTGGGCACACACACACACCGGGAATGTTGTTCAGCTCAGGTGGCTGCACAAACACCATAGCATTAAACAGCAGGTATGTATTCTCCCACAATTCCGAAGGCTGGAAGTCCAAGATCAAGGTGCTGTTGGTTTCCTCTGAGGCCTCTCTCCTTGGCATGTAGACAACCATCTTCATGTTCACGTGACATTCTTCCTCTTGCATGCCTGTGTCCTCATCTCCTCTTCTTTATAAGAACACCAGTCAGATTGGATTAAGGCCCACTTCAATGACCTCATTCTAACTTGATTATATCTTTAAAAACCCTATTTCCAAATACAGTCACATTTTCAGGTATTGGGGTATGACATCACCATTTGGATTCAGCCCATAACACCAGGGATCTAAACCCTTAAACCAGGGTTCTTTGAAAAAGGCCTGGGCCTCCCACTACTCTAACAGGTGGCTGTTGAAATTTTCATAAGCACACTATTACACATCCAAAACGGATTGGGGAGAACTGACGTCTGCAAACAACACTTTTCATTCGTGATGGAGTTCAAAAGCCTGAAGAGGTTATGGGAAAACATTTCAGCCCCACAGGAACTGAAACTCATGTCACTATGGATGGGATATTTATCCCCCCCCCACCTTTTTCTTCACCTTGGAGATATAGACAATATTGTCCCACCAGGTTCCTGTCTTCCAGATGTTGAGATTCTCACATTTTAAATGTTTTTAACTTAATCAATGATATAAAGTTTCTTTTAAAATAAAGAACCCTAATGATGTGACCTTAATTTTGTATTTTGAAAGAAAAAACATCTACTCTGGTGGATGGAACACATTCTTATCTTCTTCCCACACTTCCAAATTATTTGGGTGAGATAAGCAGGCTGGGTATTGGGACATCCAAGCCAGGGAAGAGATCTTGGCTCCGATAAGATTTTACGTATTGCAATACCTCTGAGCTTGTGCAAACCCAGTCATAGGACCTGATTGTCTATGATAGCACGTTCTAAATATCAGATGAGATAGATGAGTCTCCATTTTATCTGAAACTTGTTTCTTCTTTTTCTTCATAGAAAATGTAAAAATATGGTGTTCTAACAAGTGGGAAGCATTTCAAAAGATATGTTTACTTTCAATGTATTAACTAGCAGGATTGAAACAGACACATGTAGTTTTTATGTTCATGGGATAGTAGTTATGAGATAATAAGACTATGTTTTCAGATCTAGCCATGGAAATGCAAGGCCACTCATTTACCCCAAGTTGGAACCTGTTCTGATTGGGTGAGGGAGAGGGGCCCTCCAAGTGCAAGAATGAGCTCCAGACCCCCCGAACAAAGAGAGAAACCTGCTTCTGCAATTCTAGATTCCCTCCTCCTGCTACACTGCTCTCCTCCCCCTGTCACTGGAAGGAAGGGTACTGCCAGACTTGGGGGGGGGCAAGAAGAGTTGTGCCTCACTGAAGCTGTAACCACTGGTCAGTGGGGGGAGGACTTTGGGTGACCCAGAGAGGAGAGACTGGATAGGGGCACAGGTGAAGTACGGCAATGTGAGCAGGCCTGGTGTCTGATGCTGCTGGGTGTCAGATGGCCACGCACAGTCAGCTCGGGAAAATTCCAGAAGGACGTTGTAAGGTGTTTAAGATTTCGAATTGGAGTCTAAATTCTAAATAACATCATTTTCCTACGTGGGACAGATACATTTTATTTTTTTAAAGCATGACCTTTTAGAAAGCAGTAGTTCATTTAAACTTGAACTCATGAGTCAGATTTTCAAAGTAATTTATAGATATTTCGACTTAGAAAAGGACCATTTCTTTCACTGATATGGAAGTCTTTCTTTAAAAAAATTTTTTTTAATTGATTTGAGAGAGAGAGGAAGGGGGAAGGAAAGAGAGATAGAAACATCAATGAGCAAGAACATTGATTGTCCACCTCCTGCATGCCCCCCACTGGGAATTTGGCCCACAACCTGGGCATGTGCCCTGACCAGGAATCGAACTGGCAACCTCAGTGCATGAGTCGATGTTTAACCACTGAGCCACACTGGCCGGGTGAAGTCTTTCTGTTTAATGGATTATTTTACAATATCCAAATAAAGGGGCTCAAAAGAAGATAAAAGTTCAATGTAAACACAGTTTCTGTAGATTTGACAGTACATTTTAGAGTGTTTCTTACTTTTCTGTTTTCTAAGGGATCAGTTGGTGTGTAGAGTCCCACTTTGGTATTTGAACATATTCCTGTAAACACTTATGTAAGAATTCACCAAACTGAGGATGTATGGGGAGAGCTGTCAGATTAGAAGTCTCCATCATTTCAATTTACTAAATGTGAATGGCCAGAAAAACAGAAGTACAAGCCAAACTGCTTTCGTTTTTTTGTTTTTATTTTTCTTCTGGCTTCTATCTCCATTTTCACTTCTCCATTTTAATTAAGGGAGGTGTAGCTGCGGGTAATTTATGCTCAGTATTAGGTACGTTAGTAATCATCTCTTCATTCCTTGCAAGGCCCTGAGACAGTGTCCTAGCGTTTGGTTTATGAGAGTTACCGGCACGGTCCAGGAAGCTGTAGTGAGCTGGCCTTTCTGGAAACTACACTGGCTTTCAGCCTAAGAATGGGTTCAGCCAGGTGAATACATGATAAAGCCCAAACTGCTCTAGATCTAAAAGGCTTCCAACTCTAAACAAAAAGTTATTTTTTATTATTTTCATTACTGTGGCATTTTAGATGTATGAGTGAACAAGGGACTTCCGGTCAAGATGGCGGCCTAGGTGGACGCGGAATCGCGTCCTCCCACAACCACATCAAAGTTACAACTAAATCACAGAATAACTATCACTTAAAGACCGCATGAAATCAAGCTGAATGGAAGCCCTGCAACTGCGAAATTAAAGAAGCAACAGAATGGAGACGGCATACTGCCCTCCAGGACCCTCCATGTCGCCTCAAAGGAAACGAGATCCTGCAGCCAGCGGCGCCTGCAGAAGCTGAGCATCCCTCCCAACATGGAGGAACCCAGGGGGAGGGAGGGAGCTGAGCATCCCCCCCACCACGGAGGAACCCAGGGGGAGGGAGGGAGCTGAGCGACCCCCACACCAACGGAGGAAGCTGGCAACACACAGGAGAACTGAGCAAACTGAACAACGAAATTGACCCAGAGACATGGAGGGTGGAGTACGGGATGATGGGCCTCAGAGGAGGGGGGGAGGCAGGGGAAAGAGATGAATCACAGAGCCTATGTACATGGGTGCATAACCAATGGACATGGACAACAGGGATGGGGACTAGGAGAAGGGGAGGGGGAGGAGGGTGTCAATGGGGGAAAAAAAGGAAAAACATCTGTAACAAAAACAAATTAATAATAAAATAAATAAATTAAAAAAAAAACAAGGTTATGATAAGTACTTACTATCTTGTAATGTCAAAAGTAGTAAAAAAAAAACCTTGTTTTCAAGAGCTAGGAGATGATTTTAGAAGGAAACCTTTAAATGTTCATATCTATAAGAGGAGAATGTGGATTTTATGCTCCTTGAGGGTAAAGACTGGTCCACCCATGAGAGATGGGCTGGCACATAGCAGAATCCGTGAGTGAAGGTGGTTGAAGGGCAACCAGGAAGAGTCCAGTGCTCTGTGTGGGTCCAGTGGGCCAGTCATCCTGGCATTGAGGGTGGTATGGGGGTTGGCAGCTTTTGGAGCAGGATCCAGGGAATACATGAAGTTACTTGTGGATGTTTGTAGCTTTTTTTTCTTTTTTTTGCATTTATCTTCAGATAGAGTGGGAGGGAGAAAAGGAGGAAGAGAGAGAGAAACATCGATGTGAGAGAGACACATCGACTGGTTGCCACCCACACGACCCCAACCAGGGCCGGGGACAAACTACAACCGAGGTACGTGCCCTTAGCAGGAACCGAACCTGGGACTCTCTGGTTCACCGGCCAGCGTTCTAACCACTGAGCCAAACCTGCCAGGGCAGTAGCTTTTTTATTAAGCTTATTCACAGTAACATGCAAGTGTGTTTTCCTTAAAATCAAATGGTAGGTAGATGGGTGATGAGGTGTCCTTAAAGGAAATGGGTCATTCCTTAGGAAGTGTGTGGGCAGCTTCCAACACAGCCTCTGCCTCCTTCTCTCTTTGGGTGCAGCGGCCTAGCAAGGCAATTTGTTGGTTCTATGGTAATCATTGAAAACCACATATTTTCAAGCAAAACAGATATCTTTACCATATGCAGATCACTATATCCTGTTATTTTCCCTCAAATTTTTTTCTAAGTGTGTCTTTTTATTTTATTTATTTATTTATTTTCAATTTTTTTTTTCTATATTGATTTTAGAGAGAGAGGAAGGGAGAGGGAGAGAGAGAGAGAAACATCGATGAGAGAGAACATCGATTGGCTGCCTCCTGCATGCCCCCCACTGGGGATTTGGCCCACACCCTGGGCATGTGTCCTGACCAGGAATCAAACCGGGGACCTCTTGGTGCACGGGTCGATGCTCAACCACTGAGCCACACTGGCTGGGCGGTGTGTCTTTTTAGAACAGTTTGCAGCTGTCACCCAGTTATGGTAGCAGCCTCCCAAGTGAACTGGATAACCCGTTTCCCATTCTATGCACCACAGCCAGAGTAACTGTCCTCAATATTTACTTTCATGGGTCTCCTTATTCAAACGTGTTCAAGAACTCCATGCATCATCGTGCTCCAAACACCACTTCTGGTTGCTGTCCTCTGGGAATTGACCCTGGTGCCCTGGAGAACAAGCATCTTGTCCAGGTCAGCAGCCCACCGGTAGCCTCCTTCATTCCACGCTCACATGTGGTGGCCCAGGCAGTCCCAATTGGCAGTGCGCTTCCCTGTCCCCCCTCTCACCCCGGAGGGTCTGACCAGCTTACGCACCTACCCACCAAGCTCCCCCCATCATACCAACTCTCAGGAATTTCCCTCCTGAGTTCTTAATCCTGAAGCCCACCATCATGCAGCCCTGGAACATCTCCACTTCACCAGTGGTTCTACAGATGTCGATCCCATAGCCCTACTTCACTGATAATAGAAATAAAGAAAAATTTAAAAAACCCACCTGCCCCCCTGTCAAAGATGTTTTCCTTAAGCACTTGGTTTGACACTTAGAAATGATACTTACTCAATCTTTGTCTAATTCTCAGTACCTGGAACATTGCAAATTCAACTGGTAGGCCCTCAAAATAAAAATAAATAAAGGAAAATAAAGCCACACCAATTTTATAGCCTCATTTAGGATTTTTGTAGATATGTAAATAATAAAACATCACATCATAATAGAAGAGATTTGAGGGATAGAGAGGAGCTACCAGTTAGGCTGAGGACACGTTTTATCCCCTCATATTATCTATAAATAGCTTCAGCAAGTCATAGGGACAGCCCCTAACTTGTCATTTATAGCAATGAGGGAAACTGTTCTTTCTTTTCTTATTTTTACATGCCAGGATCTAATTATTAGAATAATGGCATTGACTCTGTAGAAATCCATAGTCTTATTTTATTTTCCAGTGATGAGTAGTGTTTAAAGTGTTATTAACAGAGAACAATGATCTGAAATCCTCTTTGCACAGGGTAGTAGCTGCACTCTGTTCCAGGTGTCTCTGAGGAGGCTGGGGAAGAACTGTATGTTCACGTTCACTATGCCTTTATCTATTATCAACTATTTCATAAAGTTTCACTGAAAAACATGAGCTTGGCTTTAGAGAGGAACCTCCCACACTTTAAAGGCTGAAAGCTTTCAATGTGTACATGCTTTCCCGAGTGGTTCTGGGCAGAAAAGGTGAGGGAGAAGCCTGGAAGAGGAAGTCTGGGAATGAGGAAGAATGGGCTTGTCCTCTCATTGGATCAAGTCTCCTCGGGGGGTTATTTGTCAGTTTGGTTAGATTTTATGAACCAGATCGGACTTCTCTGCTCAGAACCAGCTGAGCTGGCTAATGAGTAGAGCAAATGATGAACACAGTGGCTGAGGGTCAGCAGATTTCGCTCCACTGCTCCATTCACACTAATCCTGGGTTTGGGTGGAATCACTTTCTGTTGGCCCTGAATTTGTTATGGGAAATCCATTATTATGGTCCTAATCCTTGCATGCTGGGTGTGTGGGGTTCATCTGGCCACGCAGCGGAGGCACGCGTGTTCCTAGGGGTGTTCCAGCTTTGGAAAGTTGCAAGGATCTTGTTTGGAGTCACGTGTGAGCTGGATTTAGTGACATGGAAAGCAGGAACAGGCAGTTGACTACAAATAGCAGTTCTGGCCTCATCACCAATGAATATTTGTAAAGGTACAACATGAGTCATTGTCACAGTTAAGGGAAGTGGCACTCGCTGTGTAATATGGAAACTCACACATCATTTTTTCGGGGAAGACACCCTGCGGGGAACTTGATTATTAAAGTAACAGTTTGCCACTGAACAGACTTCAGGATGGTGCACATCTTTGCTTTCTCGGGTTCCCACTTAAGCATTGTGCTCATCCTTTGAGGTGCCCCCATGTTACAGATGAGGCCACTGAGATCACAGCTGTTTATGAATACAATAATAACACACTTAATGGAGGTTTACTATATTCCAGGCTCCGTTCTGCTGACTCATATGTATCCATTAATTTTATCCTCAGATTGGACCAGTGTGAGACAGGTTCCGTGATGATCTCCATTCATAGATGGTGAGGCACAGAGAATTTAAGCAACTTGCTCAAGGACACACAGCTAATAGCTGGGACCCAGTTATTCTTCTGCGGAACTTTGTCATCAGAGTTCTGTACCTCATGCAGTTACACTCATCTGTTCACAGATCTGCCATCTCTTTACAGAATCTGAGCTTCTTGTTCCATTCACATTTTTTAAAAATTCTGATGTCCGCTCAATATCCTGGCCCAAAGCTGGTCATCAACCCATATTTACTGGACTACGCAAGGCTGTCAAGGCTGCTGGTGGTTTCTTGACTAGAAAGTATTCATGCTCCAATCTGAAATCAGCCTGTTGACTTTTACTTCTTGTGAAATGGTAGTTTCAAGGTTTACTTTTTTTTATCTAAAATAGGTCAACTTGTTCCTTGTTGTCTCCGTTTCAGCTGTGAGCATGGATCAGACTGCCAGATGTTCAAGAATAACTGACCACACTCTCTCTGTGCTCCACTGCCTTCCTTTCACTGTGTCACCCAGGGCCCAGGTAACACCCCTCTCTTTTTAATTGGTTGTCCAGCTCATGTTCTGAAGCTTCTAAGGCCCAAAGAACTTGGGAGTTACTAAACCCTTTTTAGGATATGTTAATGCTCTAAAAGGTTTCTAAAATTTTCATAATGTTTTCATTGCTTTATCAGTTTAAACATGTATTGGTAATGTTAGTCGCAGAAAAATGGTACCAGGCGTTAATTGTGAGCTAAGCCGGACCTCAGTTCAGCAACCTTGGTACTTGAGTTCGGCTTGAAATAATTCAGAGCCAAGGAACTCAAATGATAAAGGAAAGTTTGTTTAGAAAGTTACAGAGGTAGTATAAGGGCCCTTGGAGCTTCGGAGAAAGAGGGACAGAGATACGTGCCTTGAGAGTCACAAGAGGGAGAAGAGGCATCTCTCCTCCCTCTTGTGAGAAGTTTCCTGTACCAAGTGCTTTTCTCTGGAGGCCTTAGAGGGGCACCCTGGTAGCACATGCATCAGCTTGCCAGGTGTGTCCCCTCATGGTCTCCACTGATTGGTCAGCCCCAGAGGCTCATTAGTCAATGCAGCTGGTCCTGATGTCTGCCGTGATGTCACTCCATCTGATTTTGCTGCTTCTTTAGGCCTGGAGCTGAAACACAGCAGAAGCCTAGAGGTCATCTCCAAGGGGTTAATGCGTAAGGGAGTGGTTGTGCAAGGGCTTTTAGTTTTGCCCATTGCTAGGCACCCAGGGCTCTCTGCCCTGGTGACCCTCTGCACCCGGCCTATTGTCCCTACTACAGCAAGAATAGAAGTCAATAAGAAACTTAAAACCAGAAGCTGCTTCCCTTTGCAGTTCAGTGTCGCTCCTCAAGCTCTCTTCTTCACTAATATTTCCAGCACACATGACATCAGTCAACATCACTAATGCATGAACAGCTTTCTGTCACTGAGAAACACAGGAATGCCCCAAGAAAGAACTGTTAGAGGATATAAATAGGATAGTCTCAAAGTAAGAATTCCAAAGTGCCAGAAAACATTTAAGCTTTCCTTCAACAACACTAGTGTAACTGTTACATTTCACCAACTTGGCTTTTCTTTATTTCCCAGCAAATTGCTCCAACGGCAACGTGCCCTCATGCACAGAAACTCTGGCACAGCATCTCTGTCCTCCTGGAAGCTCCTCCTAGTTACCCAGAGATCCCGCGGTTCACATGGTCCAGAGCATCAGTCCTGCTTCCAAACTCAGGCCAAGGGAGGAAGAAGAGTGAATAGCAACGAGTCACTGTCACACTATTATAATCACCTCAATCCTCTGTTGACTGATGTGTTCATGGTGTCGGGTCCATTTCCTGTTGAGGTCTCTGGTCTGCAACCCTCTAGCTCACAGGCACGCTCAGACACTGCTGCCTAACGGGGGACCCTGTGATGGCTGCTCTGCCCGCACCAGCCCTCCCCGTGCACCTGGCTCTGCGCTGTTTTGTTCAGACTCTCTTTCCAGCTAGTGACTTTCTCACTGACACTTTGCTATTCTTTCCCATCAGCAAACCCTTGTTATAATCTGTTCACCTCCACGGTCTGTCTCACCTCAAGTAGGTTTTCTTCTCTGACTTCGGGGTTGGAGGCGTGTTCTTAGTATTTTCCCTTTCAGAAGGTGTTGCCTTCCTCATGCAAGCTGCTCGAAGCCAGCGGCAGGGCTCGGTGACCCAGTGTGTTTAGGGAGAGAAAGCCGTGGCCAGGGAGCACGTGTCCTGCTCAGTGTCTGCTCAGTGTCTGCACGCGTCCTGCTCGGTGTCTGCCTCCCTCATACACAGAACCTGCTGGCGCACTTTCATGGACGCTGCCCCACGGCACCCTCTTCTACGAGCAATCAAAACATGAATTATCACAGCAGAGGCATCATTTTTGGGCACCAAATTGGCAAGGATTGAAAAACTATGGGGAAATGGATGTACTCATGCCTTGTTTATGGGAGTGTCAATTGTCACAATACTTTTGGCAAGCTGGAGCATTTGATTGTTCAATTCTTGGAATCATCCTACAGAAATAACAGGTTAAGTCTACAAAAATTGAAAAGCATGGATGATCATTACAAAAAAGGCAAAAAGGGAAATGAAAGCCATTTAAGGCCTATCAGTAGGAGACCAGTCAGATAAATCCTGCTACGTGTGTGCGCTATTATGCACCAATAAAAACAATCACCTAGTCTAGATCCTTATTTTCTGACCTATAATAACAGTAGCACAGTGTAGCTTGATGAAAGGAGACAATAAATCTTATGTGGTATATCCCATCTCTGCAGGCAAAACTACACATACAAATACAAATGCCAGAGAAAGAGATGTGTACGGGGAAGGCGAGAAGCCACCAGTGCCGTTAGAGAGAAACTATTTCCAATTGTAAAATTATTAGTGGTTTTACTTGTTTATTTTTTTTCTTTGTCGATTTAATATTTTTACCAAAAAAAAAAAAAAGTTACTTTGTTTTTTTTTAAAGTTTTATTTATTGATATTTAGAGAGAGGGGGGAAGGAAAAGAGAGAGAGAGGCATTTATTGATATTCTGTTCCACCATCCATGCAATCATTGGTTGCCTCCTGCATGTGCTGACTGGGGATTGAACCTGCAACCTTGGCACCTAGGGACAGTGCCCCAACCACCCGAGCTACCAGGCCAGGGCACTTTGTTTTTTCATCATCATTTGTGTGGTTGCGGGTTCTAAGATCCAAGCTGCGTGGAAAGTTGTATGCACATTTTTTTCTTCTTTCTTTTTTCCTTAAACAAAAAGGAGTTTTATTTTAAAGGTATGAATAAATACAGTCAGATCTCATGGGAACCGTCATAAGAATCACGGCTTCTGTCTGGAACCAGCTTTGTTCTTTCCTTTAGGCAAAATGGTCTCCTTTAGGTCTTCGTTCGTCGGTCGGGTCTGTTTTATTCTCCACAATTTTAACTTGGCTTCACTCTTTCGCTTGGTTCACCACAGCTCTCAGTGTCCTTTTGATTAAAGTCGAGAAATCGGGAGGAATTCCTGATCCATCCACTGTCATTTATGGTGAGGATGAAGTAGAAAGTCTACCACACTTCCACCTATTGAAATGATTTCATCACATTTATCATTTTTTTTGTCTGAGCCACCCCTACAAAAATTAGATTAGGTGAAGTCACTTTTAGAAACAAATTAAAATTCTGCATATAAGTGTCATTTGAAAACAGTTTTAAAACTATCTCAAAAGTAGAAACTTGATAAAATAAATGAATATACATTTTGTAATATAGAGCAAGACATGCTTTGACATTTGCAACCCCTGTTTTTACTTCTAGAATGAATTCAAACGCTCAGTTCAAATGCTCAGTTAAGTCATGACAAAGACTTAAGTCAATGCAGGTCATCTGCCAACCGAAATGATAATCAGTGATTATCAACAACCTTAAATCGGAGAAAATAGAGTTTGCAGTGGTTGCTTTTCAGAGTAAGCTTGAACTGCAAGTGTATCTTATTTGTGAAAAGTTTCTGTAAATGCCATCTGCTGAGGTCATGGGGGTGGGGGCCTCCTGATGAGATTCGTTTCTTCATAAGAAGAGACACTACTGACTTCGCTGGTTCTCTCTTCCCCTGTGTGGGCACGAAGAAGTCACGTGAGCACCCAGAGAGAAGGAGCCATCTTCAACTGAATCCTCACGAAACCTCCTGGGGCCGGGACTGCTCTGGCCCCACTGTATCAATGAAGCCAGCCGAATTGGAATGATTTTCCGGGTTCATAAAACTAGCAACTCGTGCAGCCAGGACTGGATCTGGCCATCTTACCTAACCACAAATTTTCTTCATATTCGGAAAATGAATGTTAATAATATGTATGCATAACTGTGTAAACATATATTTTCAAGGAAGAAAATCTTACTCGCAAATCTTCATGAGTATTGGACAATACTCGATCTCTTATTCATAAAAGGTTAAAAACCAAAGAGTACAAAGTAAAACAGAGATGGGTATTTTTTATTTTTTGGGTTTTTGTTTTGTTTACTTTATGTTTTTCTCTCCTGTTCACAGTCAAGTATATTTTATAGTTAATTTTCTGGTTATTAAAGATGGCTTCAAATGGAAATGGAACAGTCTTTTCCTACAAGGAATGATTGGCTGATTTCTATAGTTTTCTGCTCTGTTGGAAACATGCTCACAGAAACTGTCCTTTCCAAATCTACCCATGAACATATTAAAAGGAAGACCTGTCACCCTTACGACAGCCTGCACTGAACAGGCATGCGCAGACTTCAGCAGGGGGTGTGCGCCTTGGCTATGGTGGAGGCTCAGTGGTTCCTGGATCCCATGGCCCGTGCATAGTCCATGCATAGATGAATAGTGGGAATTAGCTACATGGCATCTCTATGTGAGAATTTTACTGTGAGAACCAGATATTTACTGCATTTCCAAGGACAGAGGAATCATTGGCAGGTGCAGAAAAAAACAAGTTTCCTGCCATTCATGAGCTATCCACCGCTCCTGAAAAAAATACTACACACGTGCATGTGCACACACACACACACACACACACACAATATTATCTCACCCTTTCCCCAGGAATCAGAAGGTTCATAGCACCATCCCCGCTTACAGTCAGACTGGACATGCAGGAGATTGGTCCAGCTCACACTGTTTGTTAATAACGGGACTGGGACTTGAAGAGAGGCCTACCTCCTGCCAACTCACCAGGGTACACCCCTGTCATGTAAAAAGAACAAGATGACCTGAAGACACAGAGTCAATGTGTGGGCAACGTGAACTGGAAGAGCTCAGGGAAGTGAAATGTAACTTTAGAAACTGGAGGAGTTCACCCATGGGATCACACACCTGCAGGGCAACAGGAATAAATTAAAACACTACCTGAGGGAAGAGATCACCTGGCGCATCCCAACAGATGCGTCCTGAAGTTACTGGGACACAACAAAGCCTGTGTGAGACTTGCCCAGAGACTGACCATTTGAAATGCTCGGTGTGTCGTGTGGGAAAGAGCCTCAGGTTTATATTTGCTTCACACTAAATTGCAAGATTTGAGTTTACAGACAGAACCAAGAGCCAGATGCACACAGCAGTGAAAACACGAGCTGTGACTTCTTTATCTGGAAGTAGACTAGAAATCCTGAGCAATCTTGCAGCTCAACACTGGATTTGAAAACATCTAACTGATTGCTATCTATGAGAGATGCATCCAAAGTACGAGAATTTGTAAAATTGGGGCACTGAAAATTTTTCTTCTTATAAATTGATATGTATATACATATAAATTAATTTATAATTATATCTGTACATATATGTGGGTATATGTGTGTGTGTACTTTTTTTGCTTTTACAGTTGATCACTTGAACAATGCAGGTTAGGGGTGCTGGCTCCGTGCAATAGGAAGTTTGTGTAAACTTTCGACTCTCCAAAAAGTTAACTTCTAATAGCCTACTGTTGGCTGAAAGCCTTACCAAATAACATAAATATCTAACACACATTTTCTGTGTTCTATGTATTGTATTCTTACAACAAAGTAAGCTAGAGGAAAGAACATGTTATTAAGAAAATGATAGGGTAGGTCTGCAAGTTTTTCAAATTGTTGCAAATATCCAAAAATTTCCAATATATTTATTGAAAAGAAATGCATATAAGTGGACCTGCACAGCTCAAACCTATATTGTTCAAGGGTCAACTATACTTTAAATGCCCCCCCACACACACACACACTAGATGGACACATAGTTAAAGAAAACTGATGTAATACTATTTTATCAGGCAAAAGAGACTTACAGGCAGAAATCATTATTAAAAGTAAAGAGAGTCATTATATAACATAAATGCTTTAATTTCCCATGGAAAATATAGCTAAGCTTAGGTGCACTTATAGTCAAGTATAGAAAGCAAACATTGCCAAAGCTTCAGAAAGAAATTGACTGATTTCAACATTATATTAGGAGATTTTTTTTTTTAAATCCTCCCGAGGGCTATTTTTTTCCCATTTATCTTCCGATAGAGTGGGAGGGATGGAGGGAGAGAGAGAGAGAGAAACATCGATGTGAGAGAGACACGTCATCTGGTGCCTTCAGCACGACCCCGACCAGGGCCGGGGACCAAACCTCAACTGAGGTATGTGCCTTTGACTGGAATCAAACCTGAGACTCATTAGTCCACGGACGGACACTCTAACTGCTGAGCCAAACCTGCCAGGGCCATTAGGAGATTTTTTAATAGAATGGGCTGGGTTCTACTTTCTAGCTATGTGATATTTGGCTGTTACTTGAACTGTCTGATTTTAAATGGTACAACAAAACAGCAAATGCTTCCTAATGTATTAAACAAATGGTATGGATAATGGACTTAGCAAAGCATGTAGTGTGCAGAAAATATGCCATAAAATTAAATACTACTACTACTACTATTATGTTCTTGACGAAGGTGGCAACACGATAGAGTAACATTAGAGAAAAACAACTAGACAGGAAACTCTGGAGGAAGGGAGACTGGGGCGGGGGATCTGGAAGCTATTTTGAGTCATCTCAAATAGGAAATAATAACCTTTTCATTTCAGGTGGCTGCTATGACCACGAAAAAATAAAGAAAGCAGTGAAGAAATGTGAAGAGCAAACACAAGCTATTTGCCGGTGGAGTTTATGGCTCTATTTGCTTTGAAGGTGAAACATGTTGCAGAAAACAAATACATTAGATCCTGAAAAGAATAGGAATCCTCCAAATTCTTCCAGTGTTGTCTTTAAGCATTTAAATACACACTGCTATGAAATACAAAAAAAAACTTTTTCCTGCTTGAGTAATACGTTCAATGCAACTCTCTCCTTGGTACTGACACACTGACACATTGCCCTGACGATTTTTAGATCTGTGTGATGATGTATAGAAAAGAAGTGAAAACAGCATAAAGTCAGCAAAAATGCCTATTGGATCAGAAATGTGTTAACCGAGTGATTGTGTAAATGTTTGCTCCGGTCATTGTCTTCCAAATGATTGTGTAAACAGGTCATTCTACACTCATCCCTCCAGCTATACTCGGAGCACAGCCACTGAGGTCTTGCTGATTTTTGCATTTGCTCGAGGTGTCTTATCTAGGTGAGGACTGAGTTCAAAATGTGCTCAGCCTCTGATTCAGTTACATGCAATGAGCTGGCTTAGGAAGTAGTGTCATTAATGTCACTTCACTTCAGATGCTTTCTAAGTGTCTTTGAGGCACACAGAAAACCAACTTCACCCTTGAGGTTTGTTGCCTAATAGCCCTGCTGCTTTACAGACAGAAGGCGATAAACAGGCATTTTTCTAAAAGGCATATTTGGTTGCTCTAAAACAGAGCAATAAAAATTGCACAATCTAAAGGAAGGAACAGTTTGTTTCGCCCTGTTTATTGCCAGTGAAATGCCAGAAGACTTTTAAAGTAACAGCAGCCAGTGTAAAGCAGGAAAAAAAAGAGAAAAAAATTTATGATCTTAAAATAAAGCTATTGCTCTCTCCCCTTCCATAGGTTTACCAAACTTCCTATACTTTTTGGCACGAGAAACAACATACAATGCTTTCCTCTGCAAATGCCAGCAAGGCATTATGTGAAATTATAGCTGCAGGGACAGAGGTGCTGAAAAACTGAGTGGGAAAACAGACAATTTCTGCATCGGGTCCGTTGACGTTATGTTCACTTTAATCAAGCAAAATTTATTCTAAGAGAAAAAGACTGGAATTGAATTTATGCTTCATTTTCCCTAGGTAAAACCTTTTTGAAATAGCATTATAGGTGATATTTATTTTAAACAGAACATTGCCTCCTCCATCTGCTCCAGATTCCGCCCGTTTCTGTGGCCCTCAGCCATGACTGCGCACCGGCACCTGCAAAGCTTTAACACCGACTCATCTCGTGGCCCGTGGGGCTCGGGTTTACGTTGTATGAGCTGTCTCCTGGGTGTTCCCTCTGAGAGTTTCCAAAGCTCCCAGGTGATTCCCACAGGCAGCCACGGTTGAGAAGCGGAGTTCTGGAGCAAGGCCAACCTCCATGGTCCACTTGGATGAGAAGGAGAGGTGTAAAGTCATCAAGTCAGGAAGCGGGTGACTCCCAGAAGAAGCCATCAGCCTGGCTGACAATGCCCAGCATTAATCCTGTTTCTCTGACTTTAACCCCTGACCACCTGGCCCAGGTTCCACTCTCCTGACCAACCCAGGCTCACTTGAGATGAGCAGAGGATGGTGGTCTGGGAGTGACGTGAGAAGACGAGGGGAAAGGGACATGTTTGGTTTCTGTCTTCCTTCCTGTCTACCATGCTGACACATCCTTAAGATTTTGTGTTAGTCTCCAGGTGCCAGTCAGGAAGGCTTGCTTAGCTCATAGTGTTGGGTACTATATTCTCTGGTGGTTTTCTTCTGAGCACCCACTGTATCTTTCTTCCAGACGCCACAATTTTGCATTGCTTGTGTTGGGTAAGGCTGAGCAGCAGAAGGGACAGACTCGTGTGTGTGGGGAAGTCTGAGGGGACGTGGGGGAGAGGGCAGGGGTGGGGTCGCCAGGGGTGAAGGAGCCCGGTGATGGTGAGTGCGAGGGGGTGGGAAGGGCAGCACAAAGCACTCCCCCTGCCCAGGCACCAAGTTGGAGGCTAATACATATTTATGATCTACTCCGAGCCTAATGTTAAACATGGTTCTCAGCATCCAGTGTAGCTGAGAAAACCAAACTGACTAGAGATTGAAAATATTCTGAGCTAAAATGTAACAGAATCCAAATTGTCTCTGCATATATCTAGAAAAATGTCATGGAAAAGCCAGAAATTAGGTTGGAATTAACTGATCCCTTCAGTTTAGAAATGTTACTAATACATAAGAAAAGGTGCTGTTTGTTTGATGTTCGATTTGAAGAATATCATTTATAAGTTATTTTTATTTATTTTTTAAATATATTTTTTATTAATTTTTTTTTGAGAGAGAGAGATAGAAGCATGGATGTGAGAGAGAAACATCTATTGGCTGCCTCCTGCATGCCCCCTACTGGGGGCCAAGCCTGCAACCCAGGCATGTGCCCTGACCAGGAATCGAACTTGAGACCTCCTGGTGCATGGGACGACACTCAATCCACCGAGCCACACCAGCTGGGCATCACTTATAAGTTATTAATAAAACTGAAACCACAATTAGAATAGTGATAATAAAAGTAATGACAGTGATGATTACAACAGTATTTTCTAGGCTATTTTGGGACCATCTCTACTCACTCACTCACTGGATTCTGGGTGTTAAGCACTGTGGCATCTGTTGGATATATGACAATAAAAACAGGTACGGTTCTGTCCCCAGGGAGTTTATAGACTAGTGGAGGATAAGCATTAAACAAGAAAAATCCCAAATGGACATAGGATCGTAAAGTGTGTTAACGTTTGAAGGAAAAGGACGGGCACAATGAGACAGTTTACCAAAAAGTCCATCTCTGAGTTTTGTGCGTACACTTAGTGAGGAACTGATGTTTAAGCCGAGTCTCGAGTGATGGGTAGGGATGATTTGGGTTTCTACTTTTGCTGGGTTGATCCCAGGGTTGAATTAGATTCCGGTTTTATGCCAGGACAGGTGCAGTTGCTAAACTTCTTTCAGATCTATCTACATTGCAAACCTGCTTCTTTCCTGTCCCAGGGCCTAGGACCCTGAGAGTATCAAGTGGGCCACTGGCTCACTTTCCACTTGAGACTTAATAAGGTCCCTGGGCCAGTTCTCATCAGATGAACCCTATGGTGAGATCACATCTTATTCAAAGATGGAAATTAGCTTGTATGGAAAAAGGCCTTAATAGTAACCACTTCAGTGCAAGCAAGTCTTAGGCCTACAGCTCATTAGCACACATTAAATAATTTCCCCAGTCTTTGCTTAACAAGCGAACATGCCTGAAAAAGAATTACAGGTGAATGTCCTCCCACTTGTGTGGTCCTGGACCAGCAGCCCTGGCATTACCTGGGGCTTATTAGAAATGCAGGCTCCCAGGCCCTTCCTGGTGCTGAGCAGAGCGATTGTCCTTGACCATGGCCACAGTGGGGTGAGGTGGGCTACTCAAAGACGCACAGGCCTGGGACTAATCAAGTTTTTATCTTCTGGTGCTTTGACATCTGGGGTCCTTGTTGACCTGGGAGAGCTTGCCCCTCTGGGGTTGGCCAATTCATAAAGGTGGCAAAAGCTCCACTTTAAGGGAACACCTTTCATATGCAGACTAACCAGTCAGAAGCCCGTGCCCCAACCCCCTCCTCTGTGGGGCTCTCACACTCAGGGCCACTGTCTCCTGCCCTGATCATCCCAGGACGGGGATCAGACAACTAGGGGCCTCCGAGCTCACTGGAATTATTCAGACTAGACAATCCTAAACCTGATCATCCTGCCTCTTGCAGAGACCACATGGAGGCTCTTGCCCACATCACCCCCCTCTGCCTCCTGGTCTACCTGGTGCTTCTCCACATGGGCCCACGGTGTGGCATGTCCCCTCCACTCGCACCTGTGAGTAACCAGCTACCTTTTCAATGGTAGCCATCTCCTGATCCGGTGGCCTTGTCATCCCCAAATAATAATAAAACCTACATTTAAAACCGGCAGGCACCTGGGTGCTCAATCCCACAACAGGGGGTTCCCACAGTGGGAGGTGAGTGGGATGGGGCAGGGTCGCCCCACACCCTGAGGGAGAAGGTCCTGTAGGAGCCACAGTGGTGACAGAGAGTACGTCTTATCCCCATATGTGTGGGGAGGATTTAATAAGAGAACAAAAGATTAAAGAAAACTGTAAGGGGTTTGTGAAGCAGAAGGGGGCAATTGGAAAGGATGGGATGGTTTAGAAGGGGAAGCTCTGAGTTGGCCTCTCTTGGCTCAGCTGGAAGGCAACTCAAGGTCTTGATGCTTCAGTGAGGCCTCTGCGCCTGTCTGGACCTCCAGCAGCTGCCTGGGGTGCAGAGCAGAGCCCCCTCCTCTGGGCTTGCGATGCAGGACCTACTAGAAGGCAGCCACAGTGTTTAGAGGTTGGAAGAGCTTATTCCTGATATTAAAGCAAATGCTTTCAAAGGCCCTTTGATATTTGTACATATAATTGTGAGTATGCATATTTGACTTAAAAAAAAAAAAGACTAATGAAGAATAAAGAAGTTTTAAATAGAGACATTTTACTTGAAAGGCCTGTCATCTGGTCCCGAAACAACGCTGCCTAAGACGGTCGGAATAAAGTCTGTCTGTGTTCCGGAGCTTGTGCTGGCCGCCGTCATGTGAGAGAACACATCAGGCGCTGGGTCTGCTGCCTCCACTCACCCCTCAGCTGCTTTTGTCCATTCTCCGGGTCCTCCGGGGAAACTGGTTGAAATTGGAAGGCAGACTGCAGACTGAGAATTTTTTAATCATGTTAGCATCTCCCAGGACAATCTTTACTTCTGGGTTAGAAAATAATGTGTCCTTTTCCTTAAAATTTTAAATGTATATAGATGTATGTACATGTATATTCATACATATATATATACGTGTGTGTGTAGCTATATATATATATGTGTGTGTATCTATATGTATGTATATATTTGAAAAGCTATTTAAAAAGACAAAAGGCAAATACATGAGTCTGAGATAATTCCTTTTACTGAAACAACAGTCTGAAGGGAACAGCTCACTTTTCTTAGATGTTTATATCTGTCTCTCCTGGTCTAAGAGATTCCATCCTACAGAGATTCTTCTTCAAGGCCACTGGTATGGTTATTAGAGTCGAGGAGAAGAAACTAGAACAGGAAGTTATTTGTGCCTAGAAAACACCTCTCCTGGAAATGCACCTCGGTGGAGGATAAATAAGAAGCTGCTTCCAGTAATGGCCCCTTTTCTGTTGGGAAATCCCTTTACTCTCACTTGAAAAGGGCTACAGGTGTGTGGTTATAAAAGTCTGAGGATTCGTACCCTGCATTTCTTCCCTGCATGGATACTGAGTGATTTAAGCAACTTACATTTCTTGTGCTTTCAATTAAATGGTGATACATGTGTCCCAAGTAGACGTATGCTACACTTTCATCCAATAGTTCTCCTTCTCTCCTTCTCAGCAACCTCTCTGCTCCTCTACATCTTCAGCTTTCTCTCCTGATATCCCGTGACTTAAGTGGCATTTTCTATCCAGATGAAGTCATATTAATATTCCTTACCTCCCCTCTCACTCTCTGACCATCTCCCTGGGGCCCAGCTCCTCTGGGCCTTGAGGATGAATCCCAGAGAAGACACTGCTCCTGCCCTCCATGCATATCTAACAAAGTCGGGGGGAGAGTCTAACATGCACTCCCTGGACAGGCTGGTGTCTGAGCAAACACCAAGGTCCTGGGGCACGCTCCTGTGTGCAGCATGGACTTTGGGTACCATGAGCATCAGTGTGGAGCTGCCACATAAACTCTTAGTTGTATCTATGTATAAATACTCCTTAGTTAGATGAAAGAGAATATTGTGATAGAAAAGAAGCATTCACAGCCTACATTTGTGGATCCTTAACTGAAACTTTCACACTTGACTGTGACTCATTAGATGTGGTCTGAGTTAAGCTGGTTTCTGTGAACAATAAATAAGAGCAGTTTTCAGCTAACATCGTATAGGATTTTTATTACGCATAGGGCATTAGATCCTTTAATATCCCCACTGATTTAACCTTTGGAAGCCTTGATGATTGCATCCTGTATTTCTAGCTTGCAGCAACACAGTACAACTTGTTTTTCCCCTTTAACTCCTTTGGTGGCCTGATCACCTATATTTATATGACTAGGTTGAGTAATGGAGCACGGCTAGAAGATACTGGACTGTAATTAAGATAAGTAATGCTGTCTGGTCAAAAGTCCATGGGTTTTGGATTGGGAAAGAGCCAGCTAGGTTCCAGTTCTAATTCCACCATTGACTATCTACATGAAGTTCAATGGATCATTTTTTGTTTCGTGGCTCCTGAAACTAGGATTCATCAAAAGACTCATTCTTCAGGTGGCTGTGAGTTTGACCGAGATGATGGAAATGAAAATACGGAGTAATGAGGAAAATGTTACAATCCAACACTGACTCACGTGAAACACTACATGTCAGAGAGAACAGAACATTTGGGGATTATGAGCAAAATAAACACTCCTCCTGAGATAATAGATCAACGATTGTTTCTATCATCTTTTTATCATTGTGACAGAAATGACCACAACTCAGAAGCATCTTATACATGGGGACATCTTGAACATTTTCGTGTCTTCAGTATTAATACTACTCAGTGATTTAAGCAGAACACAGACCCGGGAATATTCACATGTCCAGCCGTGATGATCAGTTTCCTGCTTCTGGGCAGTCGCTCCCAAAGTCCCCCCTTTCCCCTGCCTAGTGGCCCTGGGGCTCTTAGAGCTGTTCACACAGGTGTCTGCCCTGCAAAGGAAGGTCTAGTTAACAAGAATTTGGCAGGAAGGGGGTCCGGACAGAGGTGATGGGGCAGGGACACCTGTATTTCTTCCATCCAGTCCCACCCACACAGCTCATAGAAAACAAACTCAGAGCCCTTAAAGAAAAGGGGGCCCCCGCCTGCTCCATCCCACCCTGAGCAATCTCTAGGCTTAAGGCGGCAGGTCCGTAGGGGCTGTGCCCTGAGCACCACGTCCCGATACAAGGCCCCTTTGAGAAAGTGCTGTGGCATCTGAAGAATGACTCCCATTTCTTAATGGAGTCCCTGATCCCTCTGGACTCTTTCACTGCAGAATTGGCTTAGTGGCAAAGATCTGAGGACACAGTGACTCCCTAGGAGAGAGCAGCCTCCAGTGCTGAGTTACTGCGGGATTAATTTGCACAGCTTCTCTGAGCTTCAGCGTCTCACTGGCAAACTGGAGATGGTGACCCTGGCACAGGTTTCCATGAGGAATAAGCAACAGCACACACCCGTAACCAGCCCAAGGAGGGGTGCAGTAGGTGCTCAATAGCTTAGAATCCTTTTCTGTCTTAGCCAGCTTCCTTCTACAAATTCTTTTCTTTCTGCTCTTAAGCTCACCACCTTCTTCCCATCACTATTGCTGCCCCTACCTTTGGGGTCACTCTGCTGTTGTCTTGGGGACTTTGAGACGTTACTTGGCTTTTCTCCAACATTTCCTGCCATTATCTGCCACAGTGGGTGTTGATTGCCCTCTCAACACCCTACATTCAAGGTTTATGGATTTCCTCCACTCCCATAATCATAACCTTTGTTCACTTCTAGATTCCAACTCCAGTGACACACCCTGACCTGGGCATTCCCAGAACTGCTCTGTCAGAAATGTTCCTCTCCTGTGGCACTCCTGTCCCCCCTCCCATCTCCTTACCCTCCCTGAGCAGGTCAGTCCACTGCATGGCACCACCCAGCCCTTTGATCACCCCTAGTTCTTCTCATCCACACACCCCCAAGTTGTCTCACCTCTGTCCCTCCAGCCCTGGACATAGGATCATAAGTAAAAATTCACTTGGCTACTCTTATCAATGTTCTTATTCACTCACTGAACAAACAGTTACTGAATGGCAATGCTTTTCATCGCTTTCCACTTCCTTCTCTCGCATCCTCCCATCCGCTTACTCGTCCCCTTTCCTTGGCTTACTCACTCATCATGTGCCCATATTTTATGAAATCTGAGCAATATTGATCATAAAATGAACTATTCGGCCATGCACCACATAGAATGAGAAAATGCTGCCAATTACCATCGAGAAATGCCATCAACTGTAAGATGCATTCTGCTTTCCGAGCTGGGAAAATATGCATCTTATAGTATAAAAAGTAATGGAATTTGTGAGATCGATGCCAGCACTCACCCTAATCTTCCTCTCCCTTAGGTATTAAATTTCTTGAAAGAGACCCAGCTGTCCATTTCCTCCCTCCTACTTCCCAGATACAGTTTGCCTCCCTCGTCTGATAAAACCTCTCTCTTAACAATCATGACTCCTGTTGTCATCGCCAAATCCAAGAAGAGTATCTTACTTAGGCCATAGCTCTGAGGGCCACAGCACAGGGTGACACTGCTGACGTTTCTTCACACTCAGCCTTCATGCTGAGACCTCGGTCTCCTGGTTCTTATGACAATGAATCTTTCTCAGTTCTCCAAAAGATTTAATCTTCTTTTCCTAGCCACTTGTCTGGTTTAGTTCATGGTTCAATCTGCTATCCTTGCCATCTGCAATTCCTCTCCTTCTCCTGAACCCTCCCAAAGCAGGCTTCACCAGCAGCTCTGGCTGCAGGCACCTTTAATATCCGTGCTGCCAATCCAGCCGTCAGTTCTCCATCTTGCCTTACCTGGCCCTTGGTGGCATCGGGCACAGAGGGTCATTTTTTCCTTCCCAAGATCCGTTCTTTTTGTGCCACCTGGGCAGTATGCTGTCCTGGTTTTTCTCCTGGTACCTGTGCTCCTTCTTCATCTCCCTCGCTCCTTCTCATCTGCTGACATCCGGCTCACTCCTCCTTGATATTATTCCTCTTGATATTATTTAGCCCTATGGCATTTAGAGGTGCCCACCTCTCATTTTAAGTTTACATCTCCAGCCCAGACCTCTCCTCAAACTCCATGCTGTTATACCTCCTTGCCCTCTTGGCATTGGCATTGGCTATCTAATCAACATTTCAAACATACCATGTCCAAAGATAAATTCCTGATTTTCCCCACACCTCTTCTTTCCAAGTCTTCTCCATCTCAGGAACTGACAATTCTCTCCTTCCTTTTCCTCAAAAGCAGGGGATTATTCATGATTCTTCTCATTCTCTCCCTCCCAGGGGCTCTAATGATTAAAATATATCCAGAATCCGATCCTATCCCCCCACTTCCTCAGCTGGCATGCTGGCTAAAGCGTCCTCATTTAGCACCGGGACTGTGGCAATGGCCCCTTACCTCCCTTCCTGCTTTGTTCCCTCCCCACACTGCTCTTCTTCTCAACAAAGCACCAGAATGAGCCCTTCGAAAGATAACAGATTGACTTTACTTTTCTAGGGTTAAACCTCTTAAATCACTTCCCTTCTCACTCAAGGGAAAACCCAGGGTCCAGTTCAGACCTCCAGCTTCATCCCCTACCTTCGCCTGCCCTCGCTCCCTTCTCTACTGGCCTCTCCACATCCCCCAGAGAGCCCAGAACATGCCTCCCAGGGCCTTTGCGGCACTGTCCCCTCTGCCCCGAGTGCTTGTCCAGCTCTCCTCCAGGCTCACTCCATCACGTGTCTTGTTTCGCCTCACGAGTCGTATCGTCGCAGTCCCTGGCCACTCCGTTTTTATCGTTTCTTGGTTCTGGTTTTAATTCTTGGCCCCTTTAACTTTCCCTGGCAGCTGTCTCTACTCATTTTGTAAAGGTGAGGGTAGCAATTCTAAACGCAAATATTTGAATAAGGATTCTGCACGGTGCCAGTCATTGGACAAAGTAAGCATATGGCCAGAACCTAAAATGTGGAAGTTTATATACATTTTCCAAACTAAAATTCCATGAAGAATTCTCCCTTTTCATGCAAGATTTCAAACCTGGGCCTTACCCAAGGTACTGAGTAGTGAACGTAGGAAAACATCCATTGCGCTTTTCTCCCTAATGACTAAAAATGTCTCGCTTATTCTACGGAGACCTCTCTTAACATTTTCATTAAAACAAAGGATTTGTGAATAAAAACGCGTACCTATTTAAAGAGTGAGCAACTTGAAATCACGCGTACTGACAAATCAAAACCTACTAAGCGGAAACGTGAAGTCCTCTGCAGGGCGCTCTGACAAGTCAGAATGGGAAACCTACCCAGAGAGACAATTTCCCTGCAGAACGCATTCTGCATTCCACTTATTTGAGTTGATTTTAAAACGTTTTCCTGTCTCAGTTAATCCACTCTTGATGTGGAGTGGATCTGGACCCCGGTGGTTCACGTGGTGGACAAGCAGCCGTAGGGAGCCTGCGGTCACGCAGAGTGGCCATCGCGGCGTTCCTCCGTGCAGTGTCTGTGTTCTCAGGACTGCGGACCACAGCAGCCTCACTCGGGTCCTGATGAGCCTTTGCAGCTTTCGAAGGCCAAGTGAACGAAACTCTTTAGCATGAACACGGTCTGTAACAGAGTCAACAAGACTGCCTCCAAGCTTTTAGCACAACTCGAGAGCCCTCACTACATTCCCGTCGCTCCCTGTGCGTTACTGACCGAGGGGAAGCTAAGTGATCTGCGGGAAGACTGCATGAGATTGGAAGAGTCACACAAACCAACTGCAGAGCATGAAGGTATTCTCGTTGTCAGCACTGGGAATTCCTAAGATCTTAGTAGAAACGGAACAACACAAAGGCATCCTGTTCAGAAACTCCAGAGACATACGTTTCTTTCCCTACATTTCATTTTAGAGATTCTTTCCATGTTTACTGGTGTGTGTGTGTGTGTGTGTGTGTGTGTGTGTGTGCATGTGTGTGCACAACCATATTTAATGTAGCAGGGCAAGGGGACTTCCAGGTGTTTGAATTACTGTATTTTCTGTGCCCTGATGGAGTGATTCAATGGGATGAATGTCAGCCACTCATTTCCAGCGTGTCTCCCTGCTCTTCAAAGAACAGTAGAGTGACAAAATGGGGACACTTTCCATCGGTGGGAAGGTTTTGTTGTCATGATGTCTAGATTTCTAAAAGCTGTAGATAGTCTTGTGCCACCCCTACCATGGAACATGCCACACAGCTTGTGGCAGTCTCTTTATGATATTTAAAATCTACAATACAAATCCTTAGCTTTTTGTAGAACCAGGAATAGAAACCTGGCTGTGAGGACACCACATTTACATTTTGTATTTTGAAACATTGTCATCAAAGTTCACAATTGTTCATCATAGTTGAAACAGTTTTCTTCCCCAACAATCTCACCCTTCACCATGACTAACCAAGAGAGTCGGAAGCAATTGGGATACAGGCATCCAAACTGGCCAGAATAGATCTCAAGTGTGTGTGACTAAAACAGGGCTGGAAATAACAAGGCAGACTGTCCTACTTTCTAGAAAATCAGAGGAATGTACCACATACACCCAGTGCATATATCTCCACATCAGAAAGAATAATCAAAGTTATTCAGGATCATTTTCTCTCACCTCCTTTCCTTCTCCTCTCCTTCAAAAGGGAGCCTAGCACATAAGCCTAACATGTGTTACCCTGTGTCTTGTTTTACTGATTGACTTCTTACCCACTTACTGTCATTTATATCAATTCCAAAATTTAGAGGGTTCTTCTGGTTTAACAAATCATGGAATAATATGTTAACTCACTAATTTAATAATTTCAATCTATATAGAGTGCAGATAGCAGTAGATAGTATGTCTGTGAAGATATCTTACAGCATAAAATAATACAAATAGAAAGTGTTTAATTTTCACTAAAAATTTAAAATAATTGTTATGTGTTTTTGTAATTACCTAGTGATAGTTTATCCACTGGTTTTCTGAATTTTGACAAGTAACCGTGGTTCCAATTGTCTGTTTCTCATCAGGGACAGATGAGGGTTTAGAGTTCTGAGTGTGATGACCTCTCCAGTATCCATCAGAGTGGTCAGGAGAAAAGGGTGAATGCCCTGGCCTCCTGTCACAGCTGGACATGGTTTCCTATCTTCGCCCCAGCAGAGGGGGAATACAATACAAACTAATATGTGGTCACACAGCAAGTTCCCTAGGAAACAGACCTTAGAGATGGAGTTCTGCCTGCCATCCCCCTGCCTCACAGTGGCTTCCAGAGCAGAGCTTGTGGGGTTCAGGAAGTAAGGAGGTAGGAAGGAAATGGGGTTCCTGCAGAGGGAACATGACAGAACAGGTACCTGGGAACACAAGCTGGGGTGCCCTTCAGAGTTCTGACTTGGGGCTTTTGTACCCTAATACTGACCAGTTATTGGACTGAGCTATGGGTACTTCTCAGAAAGAGACAAAAGGGACCACCCCTACCTGGTCTTTAGTAAACAGGGGGTCTGAAGGGTGGGCACCTCAGTAGCCCGCCCTTGCAGTTATTATACATGCACATACTTATGTTCCATGTATCTGTGTATGGATACTTGTGTATGTGTATGCACACGTATGTGTTATAAGTCCATCCTCTTATTAATTGTTTATACTATTTGTAATATAAATGTTTCCTAGAAAAGAAGAGGAAGTATAAATTATAAAATATGCTTATGGAGTTCTTTCCCTGTTCCTTAAACCACTCGCCAGTTGCCCCGTAACTCTAGCCCTACCAAAGCCCACTGCACATGGCGCTCAGCTCCCACAGGACAATGCGGCCACACAACAGACATCCTGGGAATGAAAGAGAGGGTTGAAAGTCTTTAGGAAGAACATTTTTATTGTTTCCTGAAGAATATTAATAATAATTCATTGAGCAGTGTTCCTCCATCATGGGACCCTCTCTCTGGGATGTGGATTTTATCCACCCCTGGCTTCTCTCTGCATCCTGCCTGTGTCCTGGGCCATTGGTGCGTCTGTCTGTCTCATGCATTTGACTCGCAATGACTCATATCTTGCAGTATGATCATTTCTCTAACTTTTATTCTAGAAGCATGGGCTTGCCTCCGCGGATGACAATGGGTAATTCAGTCCTATTCCATCACTGACAGACAATTTAATTTGTTTTACCAAAACCCTTTTGTTTTGCCTCTAGCTTCTTCTAGATGACCTCTTCAGTAATAATTGTATCTGTAGTCCCCAGACAGGCTTTGTTCCCATCACAAAGACCATGAAAAAATATGTCATTAGAGAGACTCTTCTTGTCCTGTGGAAGGTCAAGTTCAACATCCTTACTGGAACCATCGATAGTTTTATAATCAGTAGGACTTCGTCAGTGACACATAGAAATACAGATGCCTTACTAGGAAAGTACGTACTATAATGGAATTATAATTTATAAAGCACCAGAAGCAATTTTGGTAGTAATGATTTTTTTAAAAGATAAAAACTATTTGAAATAAGTTAGTTGGTGTCAAGGCAGCATTAAATGGTGCTGAGGAGCTTGGACTCTGAAGCCAGGTTGTCTGACTTTGAATCCCAGCTCTACCCCTGCTGGCTCTGTGACAGCGGCAAGTTATGTTACCTCTCTGGGCTTCATTTTCTTCGGGCACAAAAGGGAGATAACAAGAGTACCTACCTTATAGAATTTCTGTGAGGCTTAAATGAATTAATATAGGTAAAGTGTTTAGAATATTAACTGGCAAATAGTAGGTACTGTAAAATATTAGCTAATTCGTATGAACTATCTAAAAGCAAAATTAACTACCCCTTTTTACACTCCAAATTATTTCCCAAATGCAATCCAGTAGGAATTGGAATCATTTTCTTAAATGGCACTGGAATTCACTGTCCCCCAAAAGTATGGTGAAAAATAAGGCTGAGTTAACCAGTAGGAAAGTCTAATGTTATTTGAGACGGTGTATGTCTTGGTCAACTAGGGCTGCTATAACAACAAGTACAATAAACTGAGTGCCTCAAACAACCACACTCATTTCTCACAGTTTGCAAGCTGGAAGTCTAAGGTCAAGGGGCCAGCAGATACAGTGTTGATGAGAACCTGCTTCCAGGTACATAGACTGTGTCTTCTCGCTGTGTCCTCACAGGGTGGAAGGGGCAAGTGGGCTCTCTGGGATCTCTTTTATAAGGACACTAATTCCATTCATGAGGGCTCCACTCTCATGACCTTATCACCCCCCCCACCACCAAGGGCTCACCTCCTAACACTATAATCTTGGTTTAAGTTCCAACATGATTTTGGAAAAACACAAACATTCAGTCCGTAGCAATGCCGGTCAGCTTTGGAGCCCCGCTGGATGTTGTCAGTCTGGGAACTGCCTCCAGAAGTCACAGCCGAGAGGGCAATGTAGTAGTACACAGTGTCAAGAAGTGCTGCTGGTGACAGCCAGAGCCACAGATGAGAAGGCTCCATGAGAGCAAACACATCACTAGGTTGGGAATATGCATAGAAAACACAAGTACAGTAAAATCAATATTAATTCCTTTTTTCTTTGAAGTGTCCAACTAGATGAGTTTTGACCACTGCCTACATTCAGGTAACCAAAGTGCAAACAAGATAAGAGACAGTTTCACTGCCCCCAGAAAGTTCCTTCATGTGCCCCTTCGTTCAACCTCCACCACCACTCTCAAACAGATTCTATCACATCAGTTTCACCTGCATTTGCATTTCATAGAAACAGAATCACAGAATAATCTAGCCCCTTTCTTTTAAAAGTATAAACTTGAGATTCATCAAGGAGGTTGCACGTGTACGTAGTTTCTTGTCATGCTGAGTTGGATATCGGTGCGTGGCTAGAGCATGGGCTGTTCATCTAGTAAGTAACAAGTTGATGGACATGGGTTTGTTTCAGTTTGGGGCAATGATACCTGAGCTTACATCTCCTCTTATCTGGAGAATATCCAAGGCTCTTACTGTCCAGAGAGGCACCTAGCCCAGTCTACGTGTGGACAAGTGGTGGTGTCATGAAGTATCTCTTCTGGTAGAAAATTTAAGCTACAGCCTGAAGAGTAGGCATGTTTCAGGTACAGAGCAGGAGAGGAAAGCATGTTCCTGGCTGAGGCACGAATTCTCTAAGTCCTGAGGCCAGACAGGTCCAGGCATTTCCAGAAACTGAAACAGTCAGTAAGTCAGAGCTTTGGAAGGGGCAGGTCATGAGGGGCGTGAAGGGATGTTAGGGCTTTGGAACTTTACTCCGAGGGAAATGAGAAGTAACCCAAGTGTTTCAAGCAAGCCAATTACTTGGTTGAATTTTCCGTCATGAAAAGCTCTCTAATTGTAGTGTTACTTTCTGTGTTTATTTTCCTTCTGTCTTCTCTGGGTGTATAATACAGGTGTGTGTTTTGTTTTGTTCTTCTCTCCTCTTCCCCTCCTTTATTTAAGACGACTTAGGAAGAACTTCCTCTCAATAACACAATTTTTCTGAAATGATGGCCCTTTACCAACAATTATTTCCTGAGTTCCCACTGAGTTCTTGGGATCAGGCTACCTCCTTGGTGATTTTATCTGTTAGAAAAATACTTACTTATGCTATTAGGATTTGAGCTGCATTAAAGAAAACAGGCAATACCTTAGAGATGTGAATGGGTTTAATACATAGACATAATGAGTGTTCTTCCAGAAGACACAGACCCACCAGTCCACCGACCTAGAAGTGATATCAGTAATTTTAATCTTGATACCGACAAGGCTGAGACTCAAATCTCTTCTACAATATTCCTAACAATTGACTGTCTATCCCAACGAAAGTGTTCTTAAGAGGAACCAGAAGACTTCTTGAAGAGTTTAATTTCATTTTCGAATCATTCTAGCCATTGTAGAAATCCTTCTTTGTATTAGCCAGAAAATCTACTTTTGTAAAACTTGGGCCACTACTCCCAGCTCAGGTTTGTGACCCCGTGAACAAGTCTGAAACATCACTGTCATGGCTTCATCTATTATCTGAGGACATGTATTGTGTGTCTCTAAAACTTCTCTTTCCTTTAGCCATCCTGGTAACACAGCTCCTTATTCTGCTTTTCTCTAGACACGCTTCAGAGTCAGGGTTCGGATTAGACTGTGCTGCTCAGACGTGGAAGTAACACTTCACTGACTGTCTGAGTGGCCTCCGTGGAGCGGCAGTACCACCTTTCCTAGGCTAGCTTCTGCATTGCCATACATACAGCTCTAGCTTGTAGTGAGTACTCTGGTGTACACATCTGAACGTTGGCTTAAACTGAATTTGAAATAATTGTTGTGTAACCCAGACAGAGATCTGTAGTTATAGCTATTGGGTAGTAACACTTAAGCTAGAATCTAAGAAGCAAGCCTCAGAGTTCAGGGGCGAATCCAGCTGTGTGTGTATAGTAAAAGCCAGAACAGGCTGGAACACAGCTATTTGATGGAAACTTCTGCAAGAATGAAAATTTTCCATATCTGCCTTTTCCAATTTGGTAGCCACTAGCCACATGCATCTGTAGAACACTGGAAATGAGACCAATGTTATTGACAAACTGAATTTTTAAATTTTATTTAATTTTAATAAATTTAAATATAAATAGCCACATGTGGCTAGCGGTTACTGTATTAGACAGTGTAGGTCTGAAATACAACTCTATCACCAAAAGGGAACTAAAGGAGGGGGTGATAAAAATGGAGAAAGAGAAAGAGGAAAAAAATGTTTCTGAGATAATTGGCTTGAACCAATTCTGTAGAACAAACATTGAAAGGGAAAGAATTCTTTACACTCTAGTACTCAATAGATCTTATAGACAAATTAAGAAAAACATCACTATAGCTATAGAGATCAAATTATTTTTTCACAAAAGTATTTGAGTTAAGTAGTATTATCTTCTTACATATGAGGATAAGTATGAGCAAAGCATTTTCTACTTAATAAATGTACATATAAATAGGGAGCCCGGATGTTAGCCCAGATTTATTCAACTCTAAAATGTGTGTGTGTGTGTGTGTGTGTGTGTGTATGTGTAATGTATATATTATTATAGATAATTTATTTCACCATGATAATATCTATGATCCCAATTTCAATATATTATATGTGTATATAGAACTATACATATGTTTATACTTACATATGTGTGTGCATCTATGCACATATATGTATAAATGTATACATTTCTATGTATATTATATGTATTTAGCTAGGAAAAGTTCATTAGTTGGGAATAACATTTTCTAAATGAGAAGCTATCTTTCTGTATAAAGAAATGGTTATGAGTAAAGTCATATGATAAACCTTAAACAAGGTCTAAGAACAGCTATAAAAACTATAATGTTATATATTTTTATTTTAGAAATTGTTCATCAATTAACACAATTTTTTAAGACAGAAAGGTGTTTCTCATTTGCCTATATTTGATCTTCCATGTTTTACTCTTTATTCAGTTTTTTAATTTCCTTTCCAGACAATGTCACCACCAAAGTATCAGAAATATTGGTTAACATTTTTATTTTGCAGCTTTAAGTAGTCTTAAATACTGAGTCATGCAATCAGAGATTGATAGGATTTTCGAGATTAACCTTAACTCCATAATTTAGAGATGAGGCAGCCAAAGTCCATTGTGGTGAAATGATTTACTCAGGTCTTGGAATGAGTGAGCATTCGCTCCAAGTTAGATCACAATAACTCATTTGCTGAGTTTATGCTTTTATGATATAGTTGATTTGTTTATCTTTTGGCTCAGATTCTTATATAATTTGTGAATGATATGTGTCTTCCTGGTTCAATTTTATTTTCTTCCTCTATAAAAGAGAAAAATAAAGTTGAATAAAAATACCTCTGTAGTTAATAATAATAAAATTCCTGCAGAAACAAAAATTTTAACTGGGCAAAGATGAAATAAACAGGAAATGAATAAAATACTTTATGATTTGAGTTGCATAGATCTCTCATCTCTGCTGATTAAATATGTGATTCAGAGCTGATGTCCTTCTATACCAATGTAGAGTTAGTAATAATTATTAAGATAATATCTGTGGTTTGTTGAACACTGACCCTGTTTAAGGCTATGAGCTAGGTTGCTAGGGTTGCCAACACAAAGTATCAGACAGGGTGGCTTTAAAAACAGACATTTATTCTAAGAGTTCTAGAGACCAGAGTCTGAAATTAAGGTGTCAGCAGGGTCCATTTCTCTCGAGCCTCTCTCCTTGGTTTTCAGACAGTGGTCTTCTTCCTGTGTCTTCATGTGCTGGTCTACTTGTGTGTGTGTGCCCTAACCTCCTCTTCTTATAAGGGCACAGCCACCATAATGACCTCATTTTAATTAAATCTTCTCTTTAAAGACCCTATCTCCAAATATGCTTACATTCTGAGTGTCTGGGTGTTCGGACTTCAATATATGAATTTTGGGGGAACACTATATTTATACCTTATGTATAATTTTGACAATAAAGCCCTAAGTCACATAATATTATCTTCATTTGACAGAAACAAATTCAGAGAGGTGACATGTTCAAGAGCAGGCTGGCATATCATCCTTGTCCAGTTTCCAAATCCTTCCTTTCTCAACCATATCAGACAGACCACTGGTACACTAGTGTAGAGAGGCAGAGGGTGAATCTTAGGACTGGCGCAGTGGACTCGAACTGACCTTCTTTAGTGAGAACCCGTTTTCAATGAGATAACTCCATGCTCTCTACATGGAGTGAAGATCAAATTTCCCTCTAGTAAAATTACATCTCTGGAAAGTTTATACCTATTTCCATTTCCAAACATATGTGTAGTCTTAATAATGAATTCTTGAAGTGTGATTGGTGAGAGCGTTTGTGTGTATTGTGAGTGTGTAGTTGTGTCTGTGTGGGTCCACATGCCCATTATTCATGGTGTTTTAACAGACACCATGTTTTTCAATTTTGTCTTGTCTCAAAGCCTTACTTGTTGACTTCTGCATAGAAAGAAGCCTCAAGATGTGGACCAGAAGAGTAGCATGACTTTTATCAAGAGCTATGAGGGAACTGTGGTCCTGTTCTTGCCAAAGTATGCACCTCTCTGGTCCTCTACATTCTAACTTTTACATTAAGAAAATTGTGTGATACAATTTCTATCTTTAAGATCTACTGGGTTTGCATTTTTATCTTCCTTAACATTGTATTCCTATTTCAGTAGTAAAAATTAAGAAAGCAGAAATCTTGCTTTAAAATTAAACATACAACAAAATTAAGACTAGAAAGATGATAACTTAAGAATAATATTTAACTACTTTAAACCTTTGTTTATCAATTAAAAATTTTATCATCCAATTTTAATAGATGTCTTATACTATTTCTAGAAAGTAAGTTAAAGTAAATTGTCATGGATCAATGGCTCGATCTTTCATCTCAGATTTTATGTTTCTTTAAGCTTCAGTTTAGGTGGACTCTCTTTAAATATCTTCAGTTTAAAAAAATAAGTATTTTCAAAATAAGAATTCCAAGTGTTTCTTTATTGTAGAAAATTTGAGAATACAGAAAAATATACACAACAAAGCAAAATTTACTCAACTCACAATGTGCAGAGATAAATACCAGGCACATTATAACCTCCCTAATTTGTATTAAGAGATAAAGTCTGGGTATTTTGTTTTGACGTGTGACTAATATTGTTCTCTATGAGCCCTTCTCTCTAATGTTTTTCCCATCCTAGACCCTTGGCCACATGGGCTATGACTAAGAATAATAATCAGGCCAATATTAACATGCCCTCTCACCTACTTTTTTTTTTTTTAACATCCTTGATTATTTGCCATTACTTTACTTGGAAGAGAATAAAAATGGACCTTTTAGAATCAACTTTCCCATCAATGGATCAAAGGCTTGGCTGAGAAGAAAAAACAAAGATGCCATGGATGACATTCTACAGTCTAGACAAGCATATTCAAAACACCTCTTCCCCTGTGACTTTCCCTGTGCCTCCTGTAGGTTTCTAAGCATATCTGGCAGCTTTTGTGAGATGGAAATCAAAGCTACTACAGACAGGGCAAAGGATGTTAAGTAGCAATAGTAATTTGTATATTGTTGTTATTATAACTATTTAGGAAAAACACATGCAGAATTTCAATACTTGTGATAGACCTTGAAAATGGATGTGTGAGCCCAATGCAAGCATGTGATTTAAAGTAGAAGAAATGTTACATGTGTGCTGTTACAAAGTCGGGCGCTAAGCAAAGCACAAACATGTGACACTGGCCAGCAGTCCAGATTTTGTCACTGTCCCTGGAATCTTGGTTTTAGAAGCTGCCAATGTCATTTGTCATTGACATCCAGATGAGAAACTAGTATGGAATGACAGCTGACAAACAGCAGATGCCTTCAGAGTAGCAAATTCTGATATCTTGCATTAATATAGCTTTACGGGAATTCACAATGTTCTCTAGGCAGTGGGCCAAGAACTAAGCACCAGGGCTTTGAGTGGAAATGGGTAGGGTGCTGTTTCTGAAGTGCATTTTCCTGGCAAACTGAAGAGAGCTGTTCTCACCTCGCCAATGAGGATTCTAAGAACTGAGTGTGTGGAGGAGGCCTGTGTTTCAGATGGTTTTTGGATATTGGTTGAGGTGGGCTTAGCTCTGGTCCAAGGATCTGAGGTGACCACCTTGCGCTGTGTGCTGTCATTCTCTGCACCTCTTGGTGTATTTTGGCATCATTAGCAGAGGAGGAGCAAAGTAGCTTAGATAAAGATCTCCTCGCGCGTGTGCTTCTGACACATGGGGATGTGCTACCTTCATCGTTCACTTCCTCGGCTTTTCCCTGGATACAACTTTGATCATTTCAGGAGCTTTCATAAGGGTGGGCCAGGCTGACACGTTGCAATGTCTATCAGCAATTACGAGACTTTTTGGTAACAAAAGAAAATTCTCCTAAGGCTACTTACTAAGTTTCACTAGTTGTTTATAATGTGACAGTTTTGTACTTTATCATCACCAAATATTTGGTTGCTTACAACTCATTTTATTAAACAAAACAATAAAAACATACTCCTGAATTTTTTTAGCTTTCATATTTGTTGACTTAATTTCCCTAACTAATTGGCCAGCCACTTAGTTCATTTGTTGAATATTTAATGAAATAGGAAGTAGATATTTGGATAATTTAGTGAATTTAGGGCTTATGTTTTTTTAAAGCCAGTCATTCTTTCCTGTTACATTTTTTATTATTCTATTAGCACCATGTTATGAAAAAAGGGAAGGACAGAAAAATCCATTGGCTTAAAGAAAAAATTACGTTAATCAAAATGTGTCTTATTGACCTAATGTCCTTGAAGGGAATGCCAGCTTTGGATGTGTCTTAGGAGCTAATTCTAAGCTGGATAAGCAAAATTTTGCATTAAATAAAAGTAGTGGAGCCTAACGACGTGGGTAAAGTAACATCTCCTGGGCAAAGAATGATTAAGATTTTTAAAAAGGCAGATTTCTGTAAGGTTTTTGAGAAATGATTGACTTGTGTTACAATCTATTGTTTTACTTTCCTCACTGACTTTATGTCTGTATATAAACACTAACAAGCAAGGGTTTTGATGACTTCACATGATTTATAGTGTACTTAGTGCTTTGTAAACTCTTAATAAATATTTATGGAATGAGTACGAGACTGGATTTTGAGATCTTGCCTTTCTCAAAGCCAGCCTAAAAGTTTGATATAAGTGATCACTACATAAGTAGGTTAAAATAATCCATATGAAGTTGTAAAATATGGACAATGTTCCATTTCATGAAAACTTCATGTTTAATTAAGCAAAATTTAAACATAGGCATACCTCTCTCTCACCAAGTAAAACGCCAGCCAGTTCAGCATTCAACAAACATTCTTGAGCACTTTTTATATTCCGTGCAGTGTCCACCTATCTATTCACCTGAATTTTCACAACGTTTGCAACCCTGTTGATGGTGCTAAATGCTGCGCGAGACCCACCAAGTCCTTCTGGCCCCACTTTTGTGGGTCAGATTGATCAGAGTGACTGAGGGTGGAACGTTGTCCAGAAGTCCAGCAGGGGCAGGGTCCAGGTGGGTTTGTTGGGAGACACTTATGGAGTAATCTCACACACGCCTTCATGTTAAGAGCAATTTGCTTAGATTTATTCACATTTCACATAGCAAAGATAAAGACCTCCTCCTCCTTTCCCCAGAAAAGATTTGCTTCCCTTCCCAGCTCCTAAACGTCTCTCTCTGAAGGGGAAATGGCCCCCTCTATAGGATTGGGGTTCCTAAACTCAGGGTTCTCCAGCAGTGATTCAGTCCCCCGTGTGGATGGCATCCATCCAGACACACCTTGTTTCCCCTTCATGGGAAGCGAAGTCAGAGAGAACCAGTGTGAGCAGGAGGCTCCAGCTGTCTGCTGTGTCCTAAGTGATCCACTGGGCAACTCAGGCAGGCTCGTGCCCTTCACCAGCTGACTCATGCCCTCCACTGGGTGCAGAGCCAGCCCAGACAGTGCCTCCCGGAGCTCAGGACCTGCTTGACCACTTGATGGTTCCCACATTTACTCAATCTGTCACTTTGCATAGGCCAGCCTTGAGCAAACACTGAGGGACTCAGTTTTGTCATATGTCAAATAGGGGAGTAGTCCTTCCTTTTTGATATGAGGATTTCCAGCCCCCATGGTATTGTCCTTACACTGTCACTGCCTAAATCCTTCCATTTCTAGTCAGGTACACCCCACAGTCATCTCTGCTGAAGGATCTTTTATCCTAAAGGCTGATAATTATTTCTTTTAAATACAAAAATATGTCCTATACTATAGACTGAATGTTTGTGTCCAAATTCATATGCTGAAACCTAACCTTCAATGTGGTGGTATTAGGTGATGAGGTCATCAGTGGGATTGGTGTCCTTATAAAAGAGACCCCAAAGAGCTCCCTCACCCGTCCGACACATGAAAAGATGCTGTCTGTGAACCAGAAAGTAGACTCTCACGAGACACTGAATCTGCCAGCTCCTTGATCTGAGACATTCAGCCTCCAGAACAGTGAGAAATAAATGTCTGTTGTTCATAAGCCATCCAGTCTGTGGAATATTTTTATTGTAGCCTGAACGAACTAAGATACCTATAATTATACTCTTGCTACCCACTCCACATGAATTTACTGAAATTTTTCTTTTTTTGTGCCATTTGAGTTGCTCTACATTTAAATATATATTTCATGAATTTGTGCAAGATTCTTCACTCCGAAGGAAACAGATGAATTTGATTTTTTCTAAAATACAAAGAGCATCCCTTTACTTGGAGGCACAGTCTGAAAATTCAGCCTTATTAGAAACATAAAAACCCCGTCCCTGTCTGACTTTTATGTGGAATCCCTCCTGCTGTCACCTAATTTTTCCTCAAAGGGCAGTTATTATCTCTGTGGTTGTTCCTCTGTGTATTGTCTGAATTCTTATTCTCTTCAAATGACATAAACCTAAAGTTACCTCGTAAAAACAATATTAAGACCGCAGAGCAGATGGCTGTTGGGAGGGAGCAGAATGCCGCCCTCTCCGCGCGGACACAGCGGCAATGGGATCAGACTTCCCCGAGGCGTGGCACGGAGGCTGAGGGTGGGGTGCAGAGTCTACACGGCACTCTGCATTGCGTAGTATTTAAAACCTATGCTTTGCCTGCAGATTTTTTTTTAATTTGATTTATTGTTCTACAAACATGAGCTCTGTCCAAACCTCCCTACTTCCCCAAGTGCTCATACTTCCAAATGTGTTTCTGTTCTGTTTCTTCCCTTTCACCTGAGCATTTATCACCTTCTAACATACTGTATAATTTGCTTGCTTACTATGTTGTTTTTTTTATTATCATCTGTCTCTCTTACCAAGAAGTAAAGTTGACAATATTAAAGATCTTTTCTACCCTGTGTATGATATGTCTCAAATGTCTAGGGTACTGCTTGTCATACAGTAGGTGCTTCATAACTATGTATTGAATGAATAATTAACTCCTGTTTTTATTCTAGAAGGCATATAAAGTCATGTGTCAGCAATAAAATCAATTCGTTGCATTAAATGATTGTCTGTAGGTAGTATCAGCATTAAATAAACCAGCATTTCTCTCAGAGGGTTTCAACAATGGCTGTTGGGATGGCATTTTTTTTTAAATATATTTTTCTTTATTAATTTTAGAGAGAGAGGAAGGGAGAGGGAGAGAGAGAGAGAAACATCAATGAGAGAGAGCATCAATTGGCCGCCTCCTGCATGCCTCCACTGGGGATTGGCCTGCACCCTGGGCATGTGCCCCAACCGGGAATCGAACCGGCAATCTCCTGGTGCAAACGCTGAGCCACACCGACCAGGCTGGGATGGCACTTTTATGTGAAGGACACTGTCACCTACAGATAGGATTACAACCCACCAGTTCACAGGAAATGGGAACCCACAGGAAGGCACTGGAGGTGTGCCATGCATTCCACGGTGAATAGCCTGCTGCGCCAGTTCATGTTCAGCAAGCACCTCCGTGACATCAGCCACAACGGCTGGAATTCCTGGTCCCATCCTTGCCACAATCATTATTGGTTGGATATTTCCAGTGTGTGTTTGTCGGTGTTCTTTTTTTTCAGCTTACTTCTCATTCAGTGATCCCAGGCAAGCCTGGAGCCTTCACTGATTTCCAAGGGACGTTGCTCGCAGGGTGATCTCAACAAGAAGCAGCCCCAGTGGACACTGAGAGGAAGACCAGAAAGGAGAATGTGAGCAAAAAAATTCCAGCTCTTGGAAGCCTTTTATGGTGTCATGTTTAGAGTTAGTGGTGTGGCAAAATGATTCCTTATTTTAATGTACTTTTAAAGGTAATGTGGATGCTCTAGTTATGGTGATACCAAGTTCTGCATGAATATAATCATTGTAGTCATTCCCAACTGTGGCAATTAATCAGGGTTGGAAAGAGGCAATTTTGCCAACAATTTACCTTGGATCAGGTCTGCAGTGACTGACTAGCACGTGAATAAAGTGGTAGAGATGTTTGCCTTTTCCATACCCACTGTTCATTAGATTACTGATGCAGTCGTGTTTTTGTTTTACATAGTTTTGCTTTCAAACCAAGTCCGTGAATATGTAACTCAATAGTCCACGTTTTCAGAAAGGATTCAACTTGAGGAATAAAATGTAGAAGAGCCGTAGTGCCAACCAACATCAAGGTTTTGATGGCATTTCTCATTCAAAGTGGAAAAAAAGGGGGGGGGGTACAGGAAGTCTCTATTACTTCTCTAATTTAATTTAAGAGGACTTTTTGGTCATCTCCTTATCAGTTTCCAATGTTTTGATATTTGTGCCTTATCTCGACTTTTTCCTTTTCACGGAATATACCATAAGACGTTTTGGTGTCTGGTTACATTTACCACAAGGATTAGAGAAGGATGAACAACTTAAAATCAATTTTAAAGCTGTAGCTGCAATCCTTCTTAATTTGACAATGGAAAAATGTAAACATTCCTCATAGGCTTCAGATTCTGGTTTATCATCTCAGAAAGTTCTGATAATTTGAATATGTTTCAGAGAAGTATTTGAAAAATATTAACATCAAATTTCATATACTTTCATTTTTTCCCTTATAATTGCTAAAAAGTTCAAGCAAAAAAATTTTTTTTAAAGTTTCAGCAAGTAATGGAATTCTTTGTTAACTTTAGAAGACACTTTTGGCTGAACTCTCTGAGATAAAATATTTTTCTTGAAACAACATAATCATGGAGAATTTACTGGAACTTCAGAATTAGAGAGACATAGATTTGAGGTTCAAGACCCAGTATAGCCACTTACAAAATATCTCATTTGACTCTTAATATGATCCTTCACAATTTATGAACTTGTTTCTAAGCCTCAGTTTTCACATATTTCTCATAAGTGGTACATCTCTTACGTGAGGTCTTGTAGGGATGAAATGAGATGACGTATGCGCAGCGATTAGCAGGGTTCCCGACAAAGGCAAGGACTCTTGAGCACACTTTCATCAGGCCAGAAAGTTGCTTCATCAGTTTACTGCATGACATTTTTCTGATCGTGAGGCTGTTGTTATAATAGCATAAAGGTTATAATACTATCATCTTTTCCAATATCTTCCCCAACTGCCACAAAGGAAAATATCATGTTCATTTTGTTACTGTCCATCTTACTGAACATTCTTATCACCAGTTCCATCATTTGTAAACACATGGTTTCTTCACATTTTAATGTCTCAGAAATCAAGCATGGTTTATAATCAATGTCAGGAACACCTTGCTCTCTGGCTATCATTGGAGGCGCTAAGTCATGATGGAGTAGTCATTGCCGATACATAGCTTTCATCTGGGCATAGAGGACATCAGTTCATTTGGCTGTCACATGAGCTATTAGCATTGTTAGCACTGGACGCAGTTGAAATTTAAATTAAATTTGGGTTAGAAATTGTCAGTTGTCTGAGAAATAATTGCAAATAATAAAATATTGAAAAATGTATTATTATATGTACTTATAATGCTTCTACATGCCAATTTAATGTAGTACTAATTTTTGAATGTCTCCAATGGATCATACAATTTTTATTTTTATTTAAAATTTTTCTTTTCTTTATTAATTTCAGAGAGAGAAAGAGAGGAAGGGAGAGGGAGAGATAGAAACATCGATGAGAGAGAACATCGACTGGCTGCCTCCTGCATGCCCCCCACTGGGGATTGGGCCCACAACCTGGGCATGTGCCCTGACTGGGAATCGAACCGGCAACCTCTTGGTGCAAGGGTCGATGCTCAACCACTGAGCCACACCAGCTGGGTAATCATACAATTTTTAAATTCAGAGAGGTGGTTGTAACCAATCCATATATCATGAGAATGTATCACTAAGTACCAAAGACATGTGTAAAGTTTCCATATGTCTTCCTAGAAAAGGTTTATTGACTTTCATCCTTAAATAAGCCAATCAAGAAAAAAAATAAAGCAACAAATTTGCCCAAACTGAACATTTAGACAAACTCCAATATTCTCTATAATCTTTTAAATTATAATGTCAAGCCTAAAAATTATGAATGTAGATTATCAAAACCAATGGGTATCCATGAACATGTACATAACTGCCAACAGTCAATATCATTCAGAAGAATCTCTAGACTAGGAAAAGAAGATCACTTAGACTCAAATACTGATTATATGTTACAGAGGAAGGCAGTATATAATTGTATAGATAGAAATTTTGTCATTGTCTTCTAGAAAAAAGTATAAAAGTATTTCAGTGTTTTATTTTTTCTGTAAACTCCTATTACTAAAGTTATTTTGAATATTCAAATTGATTACATTTTAGAATTAAAGAGCTACAGTAGTTTTAATAGTTGCCCTTTTTATTCTCTTCAGTTCTATAGATAGATTGTCATATCAGAAAGGAAGGGGAAGCCCTGCAGATAGTTAAAAATATGGACTCTAGAGTCAGACTCCTTGCATTTGAATCCTCTCTCTTCACTGAGTAATGAACAATGCATTATTATTCACTGTCATGTGAGCATAAGCAAATTATGTACTGTTTTAATTCAGCCCTCATCCCTTGTTAACTGGTGTTGATAATACCTATATCCTGGATTGCTAAGAGGGCAAATGAGGCAATATATGCAATGCCTTGGTCACATGACAGGCATTCAGTAATTTTCAAGAAGCAGAGACTGACTGTCATCTATTAAAAGATTACTAAAAGTTCTAACAGAATCTGAGAACAAAAAGCAAAGCAGAAGTATCTCCCATGGAAAGTGGAAAGTATCTAGAACAAGGGCTGATTACTCCAAGGGGTAGTTCTACTTTTTCTCTTCCTTCTCTATTCACAACTCTTTCCCTTCTAGTTTCTCTTGCTTCCCTATCTCTCTCTATTTTTATTGAACAAAATCATCTCTATTTTTCTAGGAAGTGAATGTGATTGGCCAATTATTTTTTGAACCAAGACACATAAATTAGATGCTGCTAGCCAGGTTGTGGCTGGGTTACACTTGGGGCAGATTTCCAATATACCCAATCAATAAACCATATTCAGGATAGGGTCAAGCTCAGTGGAGGTGTCTGTAGGTCAATTTCCTTATGAAAGAGATGTTTAAATGTATTTGTAATATCTCCCTTCTTATATTTATATTTATTTTTTCTTATCTTATTGCCTTTACTACAACTTCAAAGTAATGTTAACTGATGGCAGAAAATGGTCATCTTGAAGGATAATTTCTCTAGGTCATGCATAAACGTGAACTATCATTACTTCACAAAAGGATGTCTATTTTAGTTTCTGGAAGATTCAGGTCTGCTAGATTTATTACCTTACTCTGTGGCACAGCTGTACAAATTGCATAATAGGTTTGCTCCCGGATTCTTTCTTATCTAGTCCCCATAACGGCCACCTCTTTTAGTTAATTGAATATTTCATCAGGTACATAAATATGATTCCAGTGTGGTTATTTATTAATCAATAAATTTTATTAGATTTTTTTAAAGCTAAGTTTTTCTGCTTCAGACTTGTGAAAAAATAAAAGTAAATTTTAGAGATAACTAATCTCATTAATTGTGTGTGTGTGGTAGGGGAGACATTCTTTGGATTAAATAAGCTACCAGAAGAAAACCTTATGCCACTATTCCTAAGAAGAAGATTATCATTACACATTACCCCCCATCCCTTTTTTTGACCAAAAAAAAAATAATGCTATACTAATAGGGAGGAACATGGAGGTCTTGTGGATAGCAGATTTACTACCTCCTTTCCTCACCTCATCCTCCTTTTAACTTATTACACTTCAGAGGTATTAAGCTGTGTTTTGTTTTTTAACTTATATAGAAAGGAAAATGGAAGGATTCATTAAAAAAATGTTCCAAGATTCACTAACAAAAGGTGTCAGACTCTTAGAAACATGGATTATAACATTTCCTCACCACAACATAATATGGTATTCACATATTCAATGCATTCATGTGTGTGTATAAACAGATAAATCAGCTTGTAGAGTATGATTATATCCCTGCACTATGGTTGAAGCTTCACTGCTTTCATACACAGAGATAAAACATATGGGACTACAAGCAATGAGAGTGGAAATGTGACAGGAGCGACCATTCTGTTCTTCTATTGGGCCAGTTGAACATGGCAAGTGCCGGAGAAGGGGCAGGAATCCACACACATCTGTACCTATGGGCTGTGAAGAGCAGCCTTCAGCGATATGCCCAATGCAGGACAATGTTTAGAGCTGGGCTGGCCTAAGCCTTGCCCAAGGGTTTCCATCTTCATCACGTTTGCAACTTCTAGCATGTGCCTTGCAGGTGACAGCCTCCAGAGTCAAGGACTGAAAACTCCCAGCCCCATCTGCTTTCAGAATGTCAAGTTCTCCTGTCAATATTCTATGGATCCAAGAGATAAAGTTTCTTGCTTTTGTGGTATTGATATTGATTGTGAAATTCAAATTTTGGCAACCACACCCAGTTAGACACAATTTTGAGTATATTTTCCTTCTGTCCATTAAATGCCTCTGTTTTTCCTCAAGATAGGGTCATTGGCAAGCTCTCACTCTATGCCAGGGGAAGAGACCCCTGTTTACACCCTGTACCTCAAAAAGACTCTAATTACTGAGTGAACCAAGTAAAAATAGACTGAATTAAGTAATCACATCATTCTTCCTTTTCAACATTTGCTATAAATATTTTATATAACACATTTTTATGAGCTTATATCTAAAGTATGAAACGGAAATAGATTTTAGGTTTGAAAGAACATGTTACGTTCTTCAAAGTCACATTAATATGACAATCCTCTGCAGAGTTTCACCAGCATTTTTGAACTCAAGTTTAAAAGAAATTGCATTTGTCTGAGTTTTCCAAATTAAGTTATCATGTCTATTTATGACCGTCAGTTCCTGTCATATAATATGATTACATGGGCTTTATCAGAAGTGACACATTGGATGATTTATATGACGTGTCAGCCAGCAAGATACAAAGGCTGATAATTTCCTGTAATTACTTTTTAAAAAGTTTTGAAAATGGATTTTAAATAAATAGTATGGGGTTTCTATTTAAAGTAATTTTTAAATATTATTCCAAGACATTACAAGGACTGAAATAATTAAAGATTCAGAAAGTTAACAAGAGTTTCCTAACTGATTAAAAAAATAAAGAATACGTACTGTCTCTTCTGGCGTGTTATTACGGTGCCTCATTAGCAGATGTCACCTTGCAATTGCCGGACAGGTCTTTCCTTGGTCTTCTATTGTTTGGTCATGTCATGTTCATTCTAATCCTTAAATCATTTGTGACCATTGTTCTGAATAGACCTCTCTGTTCATTTCCAACCCAAATCCTTCACACTGTTCAGTTTAGGAAAAAATGTTATTGCCAAGAACACTTCCCTGACAATAGTCACTTCCACGGGTCTCTGTCTATTTGATAAATTCCTAGCCCTGGGACCATGCCAGTCTGTCTCGAAATCTCTGAGTTATTGTGACTCCCCTTGTACGGCACAGCTAGCCCCATCCTGTAGCGGGAGTTCCACTCTCAGATATAACTTGCTGCTGTAATATGGAATGACTTTCTCTGACCTGTTTTGTAATCTGTTTCTTGACATTTTCTCAGTTCTACCTTTTGACCTGGAGAATTATTTCATATTATAGCTCATTTCTCCAAGGATTTGACCTAAAGTCAGTACAGCAAGGGAGGAAACAACAGGGCTTCTGAATGTCTCAGACACAGGACAGGGTTTAAATCTCAGATCATCCATCTGTTTTTTGAGGAACTTTGAACAAGCTGCTTACCCTCATTGATGATCATTTTTTAATCTTTCAAATGGCATTCGTAATTCTTACCACACAGTGCAACTATTAGCTGGCCAAGATGCATTCTCATTTTCCTCACTCCTATGATGCCAGCATCTTGCACTTAGAACATTCCAGATGCATTTGGTACTCAAAAATACCTGTTGATGAAAATATTGGCCAGGGCATAATTTTTTACTTCCATCCTTGACTACAATTCAGATTTATCACCTGGCCACATTGTGCCAACTTTTGATCACCTGGTGACCTGTGTTAACATTTTGCCCAGTTTTACTCACTGCCCAAATTCTTTATCAACAATCAGCTTTCTTGTTGGGCTTATTGCTTCACAGCAGAATCAATTTATCATTCCTCAGTTTAGTTATATCATTCCTCAATATTTTCCTGCATGTTTACCTTTTCTCCCAATTAAATGATAATTTCTTGGTGGTCAGTATCATCTTTTATTACTTAACAACTGATGTTGGCTTAATGCATAGTAGATGTTCATTGTTTATTAGCAAGATAGAATGATGTATTTCACAAAAACATTTATATTCCTGTTGATCATAAAGATGCTGAAGAGAGAAAAAAAATTGTTGAACTTCGCCCTGGCCAGTTTGGCTCAGCGGTTAGAGCGTCAGCCTGCGGTCCAGAGAGACCCAGGTTCAGTTCCCGCTAAGGGCATGTACCTCTGTTGCAGTTTGTCCCCAGCCCTGGTTGGGTCGTGCGGGAGGCAGCCACTCGATGTGTCCCTTTCACATCGATGTCTCTCTCTCTCTCCCCCCCCCACTCTATCTGAACAAAAAATGGAAAAATGTCCTCGGGTGAGGATAAATAATAATAATAATAATAATAATAAATTGTTGAACTTTTCAGTGTTATAAGTTCCATAAGTCTCAGCTTCATGAAAAGAGGTCCTGGGTCTTTTTTCATCATTGTGTCTCAAGGTCCCAAAGTCTCAGGGGCTTAGCATGCAGTATGCCATAATGATGAATGAAGGAATGATTTAATACGAATTGAAGGTAATAGTTCACCCTTTGGATGCATAGTATCTTTCTTGATAGCAAAATATCTATCAACAAAGGTATTGTCAGAAATTGTCTTGCCCTCAGATGGGCATAATCTCTTAAAAAGCAGTTTCTAGTAAGTTAAGAGCCTGGCTGCTGGGAGCCCTCAGTAAATGCTCATTGGGTAGTTTATGGACCTGTTCTAATTTTCTATGTGCATGGAAGTCAGTGAGCCATGCAAGGTAGTCTTTTTAAAGTTGGTTTAAATACCAGAAAAATTATTTAAAACTAAAGACAACTGTCTATTTTTTGCCTCTTCAACCCATACACCAGGAGTTTTGATAAATTTCACCAGGTAACTGAAAATTTGCAATAAAGCAGGAACTTTTGAAGACAGCACTAAGCTAAACAATCTCCTTAATATTTGAAACCTTCTCTTAAATGTGGAGCCATCCTGGGAGATGAGCTGACAACAAACTTGGGACTGTCCCTGTGCAAATGTTCAAGAATGCCTGAAAGTTCTTGACTTTAGGGTGAAGACATAGCCCAAACTGTTTTTTAATAGAAATAATTTCTTCTAAAAAAAAGGGGGGGGTAATTTCTGCATCATATCAAGAAAAATCTGTTTTTAATAATCAATCTGTTTGTTTATCCTGACTAAAACATCAGAGGTTCAATGTTGAATTATACTTGATAAGGATGAGGTTTTGAAATATGTCATTCTGCTGACCTTTGACATGCTTATATAGTAAGAAGGATCTATGGTGGAATATGGAGAGCCCTCCTTGGGTTTCATATGTGGAAGGTCAGAACACTGTCATTGCTGATGTCCTTCCCACAGGATGTTATGGAACACCTCTGCGCAGCTTTAAGAAAGTGTAAGTGCAGGCATCCCGAAAGCATTCTGCATGACCTTGCTCGAACAGCACTGCATCTAATACACAGGAAATGCTTATTTTATTCAGTTAACATTCAAGATCCTTATTAGCAGTTGTAGAAAAGTAAAGATTTAGTCATCAATAAAGTCCAAAGACTCTGTTTACTAAATGTTCATTCTTTACTTAATGAAATTTGTCTGTAGGGCTTTTAAAGTTCATTTATAAAGTTAGAAATATATTCATATCTGCTGTCTTAGAGATGGATGACCACATTATTACTTGTCTGTCAAATATAAGTAGGGCTGTTAATAACATAGAGACAGCTACTAAAGATTCCAAACATGGTGTTTCCTTTAGAGGAAATTGCAATTCTAACTTCCGAATTCCCTTTAGAATCAATTACCTGACTTTGCAAGTCTTATGAGCTACATTACTTTTTAGTTATGAGAGCAGACATGAGTTAATATTCTTCAAAATATTTATTCAAAGAAGGCAGATGAAGTTTAAGAATATTAACCCTTAAGAATTGAGCCTAGCCTAGACTACGTAATACAGAGAGGATACTCTCAATTCCCTCCTGACTGGCATAGGGATTTCCATGTGACGTTGGAGTTGGGGCAGTGGTCAAAAGAGTGAAAAATTATAAACTGTTCTTAAGAAGATAAGATTCCTTCTTATCCTATATTTAATGTATCAATATATTTTTGGAGAAGTCTTCCTTTTTTTCCACCCCTCCAATAAGTCCAGAAGGAGAATATAATAAGGGAACAAGTGTTACAGTAAATTAAAAAATTGATTTTCTAGATTGACAGTTCAATTTTTTAAATATCCATATTTAGGTGTGACTGTGCATTTCAGATAGCTTCAATCCTCTTAGTATGAACCAATATGGCAATAAAAACTAGACTTTTCCAAATATAAATTGGAGATGTTATACTATCCAACAATTAGTTCTTTCACTAAAATATGTGCATAAATTTTATCAGTTAATATGCATCTATTATGTACCATTCTTGCTGTAATAGATATAACAGTGATGCCATGCTATTTTTAAAAATAAAGCTTAAGCTTAAAGTGAAAACATGGGAATGGAATCCACAATATATTTAGTGCTATGAAACATATTTGGGTTTCTGAGAAAAGAAAGGTTATGGATTTGTTATCACAGCAAAGACTTCATACAAAAGTGGAACTGAGTTACAGTACCCCCAGAACATGGGGTTGACTTTAGGTAGATTGAAAGGAGGGTGGAGAATTTTGTAATAAATTAGTGATACTTAAATCATATATTCTCCCTTGAAGGGTTGACTCACCAATATGTGAATAAACATTTTATTTGTTTAATTGTCAAAAGAACAGAGTCCTTTCAGAACCTTTTCATCTGCGTAATTTTCAGATCCTGGGTGATTCAAGACATTACTGGTGGGAAAATAAACAATGAAATGTATATTCATTTTCATAAATTTCAAAAGGTAGCATTGAGTGATATCATGAAACTTTGCTTTTCCAGTTGGGGAAAACGTTGTGAAGGTTTTGAAATATGTGAACATGGACACGATTCCATAGTGTGGCTGACACATCATCCATGTTGATAGTTTTATGAGATCGCGGCTTGTAGCGTCGATGTGATGACAGTTTCACTCATCTAGTGCACAATTGGGAACTGAGTGATCCACAACTGCTCTCAACATTTAGTGCGTCCCCAGGGCTGAGAAACTGCTTCGCTAAGGAGCATCTGTGAGCTGGACCACAAAGAATTCTGGCAGAAGAGGCAAAGCTTTACTTCCCTTTACCATTCTGTGTTCTGCGGGGCTCACTCTTCCATCTAAGGCAGAGGAAACGTTTTGCCGAAAGAATAATTGCATTAAGAGCCACATAATTCTTAAATGTATAATATCTGTGTTTGGTGAAGGAGATAAAACCCTCCTGTTAGTGTATGCCCCTGAGAAGTCTTAGCTGGAGCAAGCTTCCTTCAGCCCCCCAGAAAAACAGGCTATGGATTCAACCTTTCCTCTGGCAGAAAATCTCTCTTGTTCTTGGAAAATTTAGAGAATATTCGTTCACGACTGATTGTTATTTATTTTTTTAAATCAGTTATTAAGTTGGTAAAAAGAGTTACCTTGACTGGCTAATGTGGACACTTTCAAACACGTTAGAGAAACACTAAAGCTTAATAGTTCAGGACATTGGCTTTGAAATGTGGACATGGGTGAAATATGCTTTCATTTATCAGGTGTAAAACCTTGAAAAAAATCACTTAAACTCTCTGGATCTCATTTTTCTCATCTTAAAAAAATGGGACCATAATAGTACCTGCCTTATAAGATTGTCTTGGAAATCTTGTCTAATATTGGCACCTCATGCTCCAAAGAAGGCCTTTTTAAGCCAACAACACTAGAAAGGATGCGGTATCTTTCTATTCAAACATAATCAAGAGTTCTTTCCTTTTCTTTCTCAGATGTTCTCTAGAAAATTAGTCTGACGGGAAGCACGTCTGTTGTTGTTCCTAAGGAGAGGCAAGGCGGCCTGGGGAGGGAGGGCCAGCGGCCGGGAAACTGAACTGGCTGCTACACTCCTCCTCATTTACACGTCATAGTGTGTCTTGAGTCCTCATGATGGAATTTGATTGTAGTTTATCAGTAACCTTAGAATCTAATTTATTTCCTTTGATTTTGCAAGAGTGTCTGCTAAACTGGGGTTTCTGCATAAAGTTTTTCTTTTCAGTTTGGAGTGAATACACCGAAATAAGATTTGATTTTTTTCTCCTTGCTCCTGGTTTCATCAACATGTAAGTGTTTGGTTTCAACGTTGTTACAATGACAAGATTTTTAAATTTACCACAGGAGGGAAGATAATTTCCACTTGCATAATTTTCATGTTTATGTATAATGGATATGATCTTTATATTACTGACTAGCATGTTCATGGAACAATTTTAAAGATGCTAACTTTAAAAAGGGTATTTCTTGGTCAGGGCGCATATTGAACCATCTTCATATAAGCTGAAAATCATGTGGTTAGTATTTTCCAGTAGATTGAGTTATAATTTAGTTTAGGAAAATGAAATGCAATAACACACCAGTCAAAGAAGGTATCTTAAGATAAGTAACTCACATCCTCTGTAAAATTCCCTCTATCTGTTTAAGTCAATATTTACCTCTTAGTTCTATAACAGAATGCCACAGACTGGGTAGCTTAAACAGTAAGAGTTTATGACTCACAGTTCTAGAGAATAAAGTCCAGAAAGTCCAAGATCAAGATGCCTGCAGATTCAGTATCTAATGAGGGCCTACTTCCTAGTTCATAAACAGTCTTCTCCAGGTATCCTTACATGGTGGAGAGCAAAGCAAAAAGCAAGCTCTATCATGTCTTTTCTTATAAGGGCACTAATTCCATCATGAGGGTTCCACCCTCATGACCCAATCCCCTCCCAAAGGCCCACCTCCTAACACCATCACTCTAGGGGTTAGGATTTCACATATGAATTTTGGGGGGACACAAACATTCAGTCCATAACAGCTCTCTATATTCTTTTGATTTATATTTTCAATAATGTATAGTTAGTACCTTATTCTCTGATCATTTATACTTAGTATTTATTAGTTTATCATATACTATTTTATCTACTAATTATTCCATATGTTTATGCTATATATATACATCAGCTCCCTCCAAATTTATCATCAGACATTTGTGGATAGAATTCCAGTCCACACTGAGCCCAGTGTGCTCGTCTCATGGCAGAGTCATAGACTCCCCAATTTTTAACTTCATAATTTGAAAATTTTAAACATAATTTACTTCTTATGAAGAGTTTCTCATTTATATATAACTCTTTAAATAAAATATATTATATACAAACATTTTTCCTGTTAACCCCTTTAAAAGTTCAAGACTCAGTATATAATGAATAATTTTCTAAAATATATTAAAAATAATTTTCTCTAAATGGAGCTTGAACATTTAAATTTTTTTGATGATGTAATTGAATTTAAAAGCCAGATTTTATTCTGTTATCTATGCAACATGATTTGAAATATTTTCTCTACTTGGTCCTGCTTTGACTGGCAAAAAACCATCACTTTTCATTCAAAGTGTCCTTCTAACAATTACTTTAATCTCAAACCAATTTACTAGTTTGTTGCTTCTAATTTGCTGTTCAATCTAAATATTTTATATAATATTTGCACATAATGTTATAAGAAGACCTTTACTTAACCAATTATTTGTTGGTCTAAAACAATAATTGGTAGGTACCATAAATATATTTTTTAAAGGAATGTGTTACCTCTTAAAGCCAATTGGTTTAATCTTTTGTGTCTGTTGTACTTACAGGCAAGAGGAAATGTGTTCCTAAGTTAAAAAGTAGATTTCTAGTGGAAATGGAGGGCTGATGGTAGAGAGTAGATCTCTCTGAGTGACTTTCATAGAATTTGAGAAGTAGAGAAAGGCAAAATTACTAAGTAAAACATAGGAATTAATTTTACTTAACTTACTAGCTAGACATTAGCATATTAAAATCAAAAGAACCTGAATAAACTCTGTGCTTTCATTTTAAAAAAAGAAATAAAAGAGATTACTTTTTAAAATCATTTGTTTTGCTAATGAGCCAGGCTAAAGTAATAACTGGAGACTTAATAAACTGATTAAGAAATTTAAAAATTAGCAGTTACAGGAAAGCAAATATTTAAAACAATGACCAAAGGTGACAAAATGCATGGAAAACATTGTTCTCATTTACTGTTGGTGTCGGAAGTTGGCATGACTTCTTTGGAAAGTCATTTGAGTCATAAAAATAAATATCTCCTTTACTCACTGCTCCTATTTCTGGGAATTGATCCAAAGAAAATAATTTAAATGAAGGCAAAAACTGCATGAACAGATCATATTCATTGTATCATGTTTCTAAGCGTAAAACTGAAAAGAGGATATACAAAATCAGGAAATAAGTAAATACACGATGGAGAGGCACTGAATAGAATATTATGCTTTCATGAAAAGTGGAGGAAGACCTTTAAAACAAATGCTCATGGGAAAATTGTGCTTTCCTTAAGCTCAAGTTAGCAGACCGAGCACATGTGATTGTTTCCTCTTCTTCCTAAAATCTCACTAAAGTAACAGTGAAGAACAAGAAAATATATTGATAAAAGGTATGAGAGGAAGAAGGGAAAACCAACAGTCACTACTCAGAAATATTAATAAATATCTAGGACATGGAAAACATTTAGAATGATTTATAAATAAATCAGAGCTAACCGTAGCCTGGACCGTGCATAGGAAATAGCATTAGAGAAGAGACAGGCAGCCTCTCCCTTCTGAAGTGTCCTCCAGAAACCCTAATCCTGTTGCATAAAAGTTTGGGAAGTGAGAGTGGGAAGTAAGGCAGAGATCAACGTCATTAATTGCAGAACTGTCCATGGAAGAGCTGTTGGAGTCATTACAGACAGACACACACACACACACACACACACACACACACGCACGCACATGCACGCACATGCACATGAGTGCACCTTTCTGGAGCAGCATTTCTCTCCAGGTTACAAGTGATACACATCCACTGACAACGGGAAGGGTTCGAGTTGCCATAGGTGTTGATGCCAGACTCAAGCCTTCTTCATTCTATCAAGGAAGGAGATGCGAGAGCTCAGCTTTCCTGCCCGCTCCCCCCATGTGCCTCCTGGGCTGAAACTTCCAGTCACCAAAGCTCCCTGGGGTGAGCAGAGGTTACATTCAGCCTACCAATTCAAGAGAAGGACTGGTATAGAAATAGACCACCATGGTTTGGAAGAAATTTTGAACAGCCTTTTTGTTTGTTTGTTTTTAAGATTCATTTTATTTTATTTTTTTAGAGAGAGAGAGGAAGGAAGAGGGAGAGAGAAACATCAATGTGATAGCAAAACATCAATTGGCTGCCTCATGCACTCACCCTACTGGAGATGGAGCCCACAACCCAGGCATGTACCTGACCAGGAATCAAACCAGAAAGCTTTGGTGCATGGAATGATGCCCAACCAACTAAGCCACACTGGCCAGGGCTTGCCCAGTCTTTTTAATTACTGTAGTCCTTCATTCATAAACATAAGCAGACAAACAAAAGCCGTCAGACACCAGAAGAACACCAGTAGTGCCCCCCTCAAAATTACCAGGATGAATAACTATTATTACAGATAGTGGAAATGATACCAAAATGTAAGAGAAGAGATTTAAAATGATCTCCGGTTAGTAGTATCCTAAGAAAGATTCAAATGTTAGTGTTTCTGTGGAATAAGAACAGACTACAGATAAAAGGGATTTAAGAACACCAAAATAGTTCTTGAATTATTCTTTAATTTAAAAGCAATAGTTGATATGGTTCCTGAGGAACTTCCTGCTGCCGGGTTTCTGACTGTGAGTTGTAATACTCTGTATCTTCCTGTCTCTTCATTTGTTAGGTCAGCAGTTTGCCCTGTGACCTCAGTGCTGTGATGGAAGAACTGTTGATTTTCGGTTTGTTTAGCTTTTATTCTTGTGTGACTGAGAATGACAATTTCTAAGCTACTTACACGCTGGCACAGAACCCATTTCTGTTCAAATTTTTGGAATTTTTAATAGAATGTATTTCAGAAATAGAAAAGTCAAATTCCATTGTAGGAATTGAAGAAATAAACAAGGAGATAAAGACATAGGAAATATGAGAGGAGAGACTAGACGGTCAATCAACGAGTCAATATGAATCTAGTTCAAAAGAGAAGGGAACCTTGGAAGTGGGGGGGAAAGCTAACCAAACAGAGTAGAATTGATAGAACTGAAGAAAGGCATCTGTTTTAGATGAAAAGTGCTGCCTGGACAGTGGGACAGCCCCGGGCACATAGACACAGCTTCGTGGATTTTGAGACACCAAGGATAAAGGACACATCTTAAAGTTTCCAGAAGAGATAGAGGGTGAATACGCGTTATTTGGAAAAGAAAACAGACTGGCATGGGTTTCTGGTTTCTCATTAGCAGCAGGAAGGCAGTTCCAGAAATCAGTGGAAACTTGTATCAAAGTTCTGAAAGTAATAATTTTGAATAGAGAATTCTGTCATCACAATGTCAATCAGTTGAGAGGGTAAGAAGCACGAAATTTCACCTGGGAATATAAATGGAAAGGCCTACAGCAACAATATTAAGAAATGAACGCGCTCTGGAGCAAGACAGTAAGGGTGAGTCGGACCTGGAAGAGGCTGGATAATGTGCAGGCCTCACCTAAAGGTAGATGAGGTTGAAAACCCACCATGAACGCAAATCACCACCAGAGATTCGCAGGGAATAGACCAGTGGTTCCCTGTGGGGCGTGAAGTTGCAGTTTCCTGGTGAAGCTGCCCAGATGGCAACGCTTACAGTGTCTGGCTTTCCCTTTGTCACTTTCCTATTATTAATATTAGCTAGCTAGTTACAATGGCAACAGAATCACCTGCAAAACCAACCAGCATATCTGAAAATAAAGAGTAAATGAGATTCAAGAAATCATGGATCTAACTTAAGAATGAAAGAAAGAAAAAATCTTATGATCCAAATGTATAGTAAATTTAGAAAGCAATTGGGTCATGTTAAAAAGGAAATAAAAAAGCTCCAGAGAAATATGTTGAAGTAACACTCCTGAAATAAATAACATGAGCTTACATATAAAATAAAGGAGTATACGTATTGCTTTTGTTAAAGGAGAACAGAGAAGGATGGAGGGAGGGAGGGAGGAAAGGAAGGAAAGAAATGAATGTACCAGAAATTCCAGGTATAATGAAATCCACATAGGAAAGTCAGATCCAAATATCAAAGAAAGATATAGCATGGTATTTGAGTAATTACAAAACTAAAAGACTTTCTGATTTTGTGGTTTAAGTATTTTCCTGAAAGTGTCACAGATTTGGTACTTTACCAAATGGCATAATCCCTTAGTGTCTGAAGGTGCGTGGGTTTGTACTTGGTGGTGCTAGGGGGACCGGCAGGAGAAAAAGGGGATAATTGGTAGGAAGAGAGTTTTTATCTGGGTTGACACAGGGTAAAATGGAGGCCCTCTGCACTGGGTCATGAAGACACTAGGCCTCGGGTGATCAGTAGAACTGGCAGTATTTAGAGAAGTTACAAAGGGCAGGTGGCCCCCACTGATGTTTGTATTATCCCAATTGCTATGCATTTACATTATATCCAATGCACATGGATGAAGTTTTTTCAGATGAACATACAATCTGCCTTGGTAGTGTTGGGGAATTATGAAGTGTTTTCCTAACTTTCTATTCTGTGGTTACATAATTTCATAATTAAATTGACCTTATAATTAAAAATGGAACAGATTCTTCTAGACTTTAAAATAATTGACTAACATTAATTATCACATGTACAACAGCCACACCTGTTATATCATGTGGTTGCCAAGAAGCATCTTAGAAATACAAAAATGCATCCGCTATCCTAATTTGGAAGAAGTGCCTTTGACAGTTCACAGGAAAATTACTCACACGGTTTTATTATGATGTGGTGGGAGTTGGCTGGAGGTGGGCTGATTCCAGGAAGGTTTTTCATGCTGACCTGATTAACCCCTCTCCCCACTCCTTGTGGACCACCAAAATTATTCAGACAGTCCTTGCGCAAATCATTTAATCCTTTCCTTTTTTTAAAAAAAAAATGTTTTTATTGATTTTTAGAGAGAGAGGAAGGGACAGAGAGAGAGATAGAAACATCGATGAGAGAGAAACATCAAGCCACTGCCTCCTGTATGTCCTTGCTGGGGATTGATCCTGCAACCCGGACATGTGCCCTGACCGGGAATCTAACTGGTGACCTCTTGGTCCATGGGATGACACTCAACCACTGAGCCACACCGGCCAGGCCTTTTCCTTTCTTTTAAAACTAAAAATGTTTGGAGCATATATTTCAATAAACCTACCCTTGGTCTTCAGCAAGATGAGGAAAGGTGACTGCTCTGTGCTTTGGCTGGTTTTCCAAAGGACGTTTTTATTAATATGGTATTTTAAACATATGGTATAGAAAATGGAATGGTATATTGAAACTTGTGATCAAATTCTGTGTGTTCTATTATGCTCAGTTTCAGAAATTTTAGTTAGTATTTTCCCAGTTTATCCATTATCCCAAAGAATGATTTTTTCCTATGTTGAAATAAGAATAAAATTATTGAGAAGTAAATCTGTAGGAAATGAAATAAGTACTGTACAGATATTTTCATCTTTTCTGGCAGAGTTACAGAAACAAAAGGATTAAATTTATTTTGAAGACGGCATCAAATTAATTTCCAGCATTCTGTCTTAATTTTGGCATTCTGTCTTAATTTATATCACCTGGTCCCAACCTGGTTTCTTGCTGTGATCAGGTGCCAGTGTTTCAGTTCACTCCTTTTCTCCTTTAACACTCTTCCCTCCCTCCCTCCTTTCCAGCTCCTTCTTTTCATTTGCATTTCATCTTGTAGCTGAACTTGATTTCCCATAGCTTAATGGCTATGAATAATAAGGAAGTAAATATTTCCATTAGTGTGGGAACTTTTTAGAAGAAATAGTTGCAGAGAGCACTCAGGTCTTGAAGTCCCTCTGTTTAAAATGCATGAAGTGAGCACATGCAATATTTGAAAAGGGATTACATTTTGTCATGAGCCCTATGCTTAAGGTCATTTCAGACAAAGACTGCTAAAAATAGACTTAAAGAACAATATCTTTTATCTTTTTAATAAGTCATTTCAGACAAAAACCTATTCATTGTGTGGAGAGAACCCTTTGACATTGCCGTCTGGGAATGGAAGCCCAAACTCCTCAAACATTCCTGAGAAAGCCTAGCCACATATACAAGAAAGTGCTGGCTTGTTCACACTAACATTAATATAAAGTATCAACACTCAGGAAACCTCCCTTGTCTCTGGGTTACTACTTGGAAGATATAAACAGCAAAAATAGCACCTCATTTTAAAAAAAAATTTTAAAGAGAAATATATCAAGGGATAATGGATTGAGTGCATTAAACCTGCAAATAAATCTGAATTACTTATGAATTCAAAACTTCTGGAGAAATAATAACCTTGGGGCAATAATAAATGAATATAGTTATGCCCCAAATCAAGTAATAACAAAATTTCTGAAAGCATATTTTTGTTAAAATATTGTTTCTTTTATTTGTTACTTATTAAAGCAGTTAACATCACAAGGGCACCTAAAAGCCAGACCCCACTTTGCATGTCAAACACCCCCCCCCACAGAGTTCCTGGTATCCTTTCCTGTGGTTACCTTTGGGTCATCTAAAGTACCTCACAGAGCAACAAATCTGCCTGATATACATGTGTACTCTTTCCTAATCTTTGCTTCTTAGGTGTACTTTTTGCTAAGAGACCTCAGTATAAATATCAGAAATCTTTCATTTTTTTTCTTTTCTCATTTTTCAGTAAGAAGAGTCAGTTGTGGTTTTTACGCTGAGGTTTATTTTTCTGTGGTGTTAAGTGTGTCTTATTATTTTCTAACACATAACAATAAGTAAAGAGATGCAGAGTATAAAAACAAGTTTATTTCTGAAACACCTTTTGTTGTAAATACACATGCATTTTCCTAAAAGGCCAAAGGATACATATCACTGGTAATATCATCCCAAATTTCTGTGTGTTTTGTCTCCAAATCTGATGGACTTGAGACCCTTCATTCTAACTTCATTGATTGTGCAATACTTCCCTAATCAGCATGTTCTATGAATTCAACTCAGTTTTTACAAGACTTTATGTACTAAATGTGTCTTTAACAGGTACTTAATGAAAGATGCGATAATTGATTAATAGATAGAAAAAAGGAATGAGAAAATTGCCATATAATAAAGTTTCGTGTAACTATTAATATTAGGTTTCACACTAAAAGGAAAGCTAAATTTAGGACATCTATTACATACAGCATTGATGAGTCATTTACCCTCCATTAAATCAACCCAAACCCCAACTTCCTATCTTAGGGTACAATCTGCACAAACCAGCAAATTTCAGATCTCTATTCTGCCAGTTTGACAAGTTCCTCAATTTAAAAAAATCTCAGTTTAAGTTTGTACATTCAGTGGAATTTTAAATAATTCTAAGAATGAGAATGGCTAATACCAAGTATCAGATGTTAGTAGAACAGTTTTATTTTCAACAATAAATTAGATCTCAGTTAAATTTTGCAGATACCGTGACAGGAAAAGTGAAGAAATACCTGCATGTTAAAATAAAATGGCCTGCACTGAACTAAGGACGCACACATAGAAACACACACACATAGGCACACGTATACACACACAGAAACAGACACACACAGAGACACAAACACACAGCGACACACAGACACACACACATTAGCTCTGAAATGACAAATGTTCCACTCTGTCCTATGGTAACACTAATAACCTAGTACTTTAACACAGTAGCCCATTTTATGTTCAGAACTGAAAGGAAAATATTGTCATCTAGTTCACGGCTTTTAAAATCCCAGCACCTTTGCACCTGAGTCTTAATGAGGTTGCTTGCTTTCTCTGCCATCCTTTTCTCTTCTAGTGAACGATTCTGTCATGTGTAGGTGTAACCACGATTTGGATCTTCTTCCGTTGCCTGAGCTTTCGGGGTATCACCTCGTTGGCTCATGGATGGAACAAATGGACAATAGCTTAGGGTATGTAACAAAACCAACTCTTTCAGGGCCAGTTTCAAGGAGACTTTCCAGAGAATGACTTTGGAAATCAACCATAAGTGATTTCAGTTTGCCTGCAGACCAAAATTAGCTAAGTATTAGTTTCAACAATGTAATAAATTTGGGAGCCAGGTGTATAGAAGTGAGTTTTATATTTTCTACTAATTAATAAGAACACAGACATTTCTCAAGCATCTATTTGAGTCTCTAGGTACAAAGATAATCGTCTATATCACTCCTTTGGGGAGCTTTATAATTAGATAGAAAAAAAAATATACATCTTTTTATTTTTTAAAAATATGCTTTTATGGATTTTTTTGTTTTTTTTTTTAGAGAGTGAGGAAGGGAGAGGGAGAAAGAGATAGAACCATCAGCTGCTTCCTGCATACCCTCCACTGGGGATTGAGTCGGCAAGCCTGGCGTGTGCCCCAACCAGGAATCGAACCGGTGACCTCTTGATGCATGGGATGGTGCACGCTCAGCCACTGAGCCACACTGGCTAGGCCATAAAAATCTTTTTAAATGACATGACTCTTTTAAAAAATGTTTTATATTTGGTCCATAGACACCATTTACAAAAGTTTCAAAATATTTTATATGATTGATTCTGAGTCCAAAAGGATTTGATGGAAAAAATATCATGGCTTGTACTTTGTCAAGTGAAGTATGTAGCATGTGCAAACAGAACATGTCCTAATTAAAGCACAATTCTTTAAGGGTCGTGCATACTCTGAAAGCTAAGATCTTTATTTACCCATCACCTAGGATCAATCTAAGTTTTCTATTACTATATTCATTCTTTAGAGACACTTTTAAACTTGAGAATGTTTTTTAAGTTGAATAAAAATTGCTCATGTTTGTGTGTGCGAGTATTTATGCATATATAGTTTGATGTATATTAAAACTGCTGATATTTCTTCAATTATGTGGACAGCAGAATAGTCTCTATTGTGGTACAATTTGAATCTTTTTTCTGTGCCCCAGAGCACCTGCCCTGAAATACATCGTCATACAGCAAATATTCTTGAGTACCTACTGGTCTGGTCCTTATCCAAACAACTTTTGAAAAAATTAGTAAAAAATAAACAAAAAAAAACAACAACAGATAGCCCAGCTGGTGTGGCTCAGTGGCTGAGTATCAACCCATGTACCAAGAGGTGGCTGGTAAGAGATATCTGGAATGTTGGGTATTGAGGGATTGGGTTGCAATTTTGAATAAACTCTTCATAGTAGACCTCATAGTTGAAGTTATATTTTACAAAATCTTGAAAGAAGTGAATTAGTGAGCTTCACATGTAGGGAATGAGCATTTTGGACAGAGGGAACAGTCATTGGCTTTAATACAGGAGCATGTCTGGAACAGCATGAGGAAGCTCAAGGAATGGTATGGGGTGGGAGCAGAGTGAACAGATGAGGGGCAAGTTGAGATAAAGCCAGAAAAGTGAAGGGAGTCTAATCATTTAGCTCTTTGTGGACCACTGTAAGAGACTGAGTATTTTCTCATATTGAGGTACAAGTGATCTGAAGGTTGGGACTCCTATAATTTGACTTCCATTTTAGAGATCCATCTGGTTACTGTGTTGAGATAGTGTTAGGGCAGGGGTAAAGCCGGGAGACCACATAAAGTGATTTACGTAGAAGGCAATGGAACCTTGGACAAGAACAAAGACATGCAGAACATGAGAAGTAGTGTGGTTCTGAACACACTTTGAAGGAAAGGATAATCATTTTCCAACAGTTTGGATTATGTGAAAGTGAGAAAAAGGAAATAAGAATAATACCAAGGTTTTTTTTGTTTGTTTTCATCCTCACCCGAGGACATTTTTCCACTTTTTGTTCAGATAGAGTGGGAGGGAGAGAGAGGAAGAGAGAGAGAGAGAGAGAGAGAGAGAAACAACGAGGACATTTTCCCACTTTTTGTTCAGATAGAGTGGGAGGGAGAGAGAGGAAGAGAGAGAGAGAGAGAGAGAGAGAGAGAGAGAGAGAGAGAGAAACATCGACGTGAAAAGGACACATCGAGTGGCCGCCTCCCTCAAGACCCAACCAGGGCCGGGGACAAACTGCAACCGAGGTACGTGCCCTTAGCGGGAACAGAACCCAGGTCTCTCTGGACTACAGGCCGACGCTCTAACCGCTGAGCCAAACCAGCCAGGGCAACACCAAGGTTTTTAATCTTACAATGGGAAGACTAGAACAGAGTTTTCATCAATTGAGAGTTTACGCTTATGGGTGGTGATGTGATGTCCTTCAGTTATTCCTAAGGCATTAAGTAAATGCTATTATACTCCAAATCCCAAGAGGTGTGTTTGTTCATCTGTATTCTTCTACTTTCATGATCTTTCTTCCAGGTTGTTGTTGGGTTTTTTTTTTCTGTTTGTTTTGACCACTCTCTTATTAAGAGGATTTACACATCTAATGATCCCTGCCTGTTTAAACCCTCTGTTCCTGTGCTCCTCCCATGTTTTGAGACACTCACCTGGGACAGCCACAACCATGTGAAATACAGACACTAGAGTAAACACTGAAGGGAGAATATTCAACATCACAATCCCCAAATTCCCATGCCAATCTCACTGCCGGCCGTTTCTCAGTGGGCAGGCTCCTCCTCGGGTCACGGCTCCCGTCTTGCTCAGGAGCCATGTGGGCCGAAGCACCCTCATTCGACTGTTCTAGGATCTCCCAGTCCCTATAGTTACTCCCTCATGGGAAGCCTGGGGAGCCTTATTATTATGCAGAGCGATGCAGCTCTTATTTCTCTGAAGGTGCCTAAATGACCTATTACAGGAAAACTGCCTCTCCTTACCAGACAGACCAATTAAGGTATTTTCCTCAGGCCTGTGAATGCAATCTCAAGGCACAGTTTTTAAAATAACCATTTCCCTTTCTCATTACAGTATCACTTAGAAGTATCAAGCATGTTATAATTAATTGTTTAATTGTCCACTTCCCCCATTAGAAAGCAAGGTCTTTGAAGTCAGGTACTGTGGTTTGTTCACTATTGTGTCCCTGAAATAAAACCCATTTTGACTGTATCTCATGTAGTTCACAAAAAATAATTCTAAACTTGAAAAGAAAACAAGAAAACGTGTAAAAGAAAATATGAGAATATCTTCATGATGTTGGTATGAGTAAAGGGTTCATAAAAACGCCCTGGCCGGTGTGGCTCAGTTGGTTGGGCATCATCCCATGTATCGAAAAGTTGCTGGTTCGATTCTCAGTTGGGACATATGCCTGGGTTGTGGGCTCATTCCCTGGCCAATCAATGTTGTGTTCTCATATCAATGTTTCTCTCTCCCTCTCTCTCTAAAAAAATCATTAAAAATATTACAAAGAAAAGAGTTAATTAAACAACCAAAAGCATTGAGTATACAGAAAAATTTCATAAAGCAACCTTTATTATAGTTAAAAACCTTCATCAAAACATACCTTAACAGAGTGAAAGAACAAGCCCCAGTCTGGGAGAAGAGATTTGCAATTCATATGTCACCAAGGACTTATGTTTAGAATATATAAAGAAGTTTTACAAATCAATAAAAAATATAGATAATCCCATTGAAATAGAGCCTAGAGAACTGTGCAGCCATTTCGGAAAAGAGGCTATACAAACAACCAATAAACATATGAAAAAATGTCCACCTCATTAGTTACAGGGAAATGCAACTTAAATCAAATGCATCAACCAACCAAAATTGCTACAGTGCATATTGGCCAGAAATGACGAGAAGTAGGGAGGACAATGAAAAGCTTGAATTCTGCCACCATCATGGAAATATGCACACATGTAATGCTCATGGCTCTGGTGACTGCAGCAAGAATGGCACCAGGTGTTAGATGGGTGGCATCAGATTGGACCTTGGTTCAGTAACCTCGGTACTTGAGTTCTGGCTAGGAAAGATTTCAGAGCCAAGACTCAAACTATAAGGAAAGTTTATTTTGAAAGTCACAGAGGTAGAAATGAGTGGTAGAAGAAATGGGCCCAGGAAGTAACCAGCTCAAAGGGCGGGGGTGGGGGTACACAAAGAGGAAGGGGAGGGGAAAGGCCAGACATTCTCCCTGGAGGTAGAGTGTACTGAATCCCGCTGCCTAAGAATTTTTAAGGGTGGGGATTTTAAGGGAGGTCCCAGGGGAGGATCTCAATAGAATATTAATCAGCTTTCCAGGTGCATCCTTCCAGGGTTGTGGTCTCCACTGATTGGCCACAGAGCAGAGGTTCATTTCATTATTCAATGCACCTGGTCCTGAGGTCATCTAAGGTGATGCTTGTCTTGGTTTTGCTGTTTTTCCAGGCCTGGAGCTGAAATACAACTGAGGCTTAGATGTTATCTCTAGAGAGGAAAGGTCAGGGTGTCTAAACTGCATGAGCAGCAATATGCTAGGGGAGGAAAGGCTACCCTGGGGGCAAGGTCCTTGTTTTCCCAGGTTTGCCCATTGCTAGGTACCCGTGACCTGGCCTATTGTCCTTGCTTTGCTCATGTCTGTCTAACTGCCTACCACAGTTCCCTTGTAAGATGAGCATATACATGCAGTGTCACTCAGCAATTCTACTCCTAGGAATATATCCAACCAAAATGAGGACAAATGTTCACCTAAAGAATGCACAAGAAACTTTACAGTGACAGTTTTTCTGACAACTCCAAGGGCCAAACAACCAGTGCATCTAAAGAGTAGAAGGGACAAATAAATTGTGGCATACTAAAGAAAATGAGATAGCTTCCTAACAATTATAACATGCAGAAACTCATCTCATGTGTTAAAATCAGGGCAGTGGATGCCTTTGGTGAGGACAGTGGCTAGGGGAGCATGGGAGGATCTGGAGTGATAGTATTTTATTTCCTGATCAGAGCAGTGGTGACACAGATGCGTTTGCTTTTGTGCAAATCCTTCTGCATGAACACTTCAATTGTGCATATTCTTATGATATGTGCACTTTTCAGTAGGTGAGCTGTACTACAATAAAATTTCCTAAATTTATTTGCTTATATTTAATAGTAATTAGAATTCCAGGATTCTTTTCTAAATAAAGAAATGATGATACCATGAGCAACCGAGTTGGATGTTAGAAATTTGGCAAATTCTGCCTGTAAACAAGAACATCCCACATATTCACCAACACTATCCTGGGATGGAGTGAGGCTTCCGGTGTGATTGAATGTACTGGTTTGAGCGTGTGTGCATTGTTATAGCTCCATTTCTTAATGAGGTATTATATGACTCCCCTTACTCCTTTCATGGCTGTTATAAATGATGACATTAAAAAACTATAGACATGAAAGAAGGGAACAGACTGATGAACCTCAGAGGAAAGGGAGTGGGTGGGGAAGAGGTAAACCAAAGATCTTATATGCATATATGCATAACCAATGGACACAGACAATAGTGTGGTGAAGGCAGGGGGTGGGGTGGCACAAGTGGGGTAGAGGGGGTCAATGGGGTAAAAGGGGAGACATCTGTAATACTTTCAACAAGAAAGATAAATTTAAAATAAAATAACTTCAGTTTTAAAACAAAAGACTATCACTCTGACCGGTTTGGCTCAGCAGTTAGAGCGTTGGACCATGGACAAGAGAGTCCCCGGTTCGGTTCCCACTAAGGGCACATACCTCGGTTGCGGTTTGTCCCCAGGCCCAGTTGGGGTCATGTGGGGTGGCAGCCAGTTGATGTGTCTCTCACGTCAATGTTTCTCTCTCTCTCTTCCTCTCTCCCTCTCACTTTACCTGAAGATGAATGCAAAAATGTCCTCGGGTGAGGATAAAAATAAATAAATAAAATAAATAAATAAAACAAGAGACTATTGCATTAGGGTCCACATAGACACTTCTCCAAAGAAGACATACAGAAGGCCAATAGACATATGAAAAGATGCGCAAAATCATTAATCATCAGAAAAATGCAAATTAAAACCACAATGAGCTATCACCTCACACTTGTCAGAATGGCTATCATCAATAAATCAACAAACGAGTGTTGGTGAGGGTGTGGAGAAAAGGGAACCCTTGTATAGCGTTGGTGGGAATGCAGACTGGTGCAGCCACTGTAGAAAACAGCATGGAGTTACCTCAAAAAATTCAAAATGGAACTGCCTTATGACCCAGTGATTCCACTTCTGGGAATATATCCGAAGAAACCTGAAACACTAATTCTAAAGAATATATGCACCCTATGTTCATTGCAGCATTATTTACAATAGCCAAGATGTGGAAGTAGCTCAGTGTCCACCAGTAAGTGAGTGGATAAAAATGCTGAGGTAAATTTACACAATGGAATACTACTCAGCCATGAAAAGGAAGGAAATCCTACCCTCTGAGATAGCATGCATGGACCTGGAGAGCATTATTCTAAATGAAATAAACCAGTCGGAGAAAGACAAATACCATATGATTTCACTAATAAACTAACAAACAAAATAGAAACTGATTTATAGATAGAGAATAGACTGACAGCTGTCAGAGGGGAGAGGGTGTTGTGGGTCTGGGTAAAAAAGGTGAAGAGAAAAAAAAAAAAAACAGATGAAGAGATTAAGCAAAAAAACCCCTCATAGATACAGACAACAGCATGGTGATTACCAGAGGGTAGAAGGGGGATAAATGGTGATGGAAGGAATGAACACACTATACACACACACACACACACACACACACACACACAATATACAGACGATGCATTGTAGAATTGTACACCTGAAATTTAAATCATTTTATTAACCAATGTCATTCCAATAAAGTCAATAAAAATACATTTGAAGAAGACTATTGCAATAGTGAAGTTCTAATATCTAGGTCTGGCTGTGAGTTACAATGGGTCCTTGACCTTATACTATTTACTAGTCTCCGCATGCCTTAGTCATTAATTTGTCAAGCACTTGGAGCTATCTCAATGATGAAAAGTGCTATGTGAGCCAAAATTCTCTTCTCTTCTCTATTAATCATATTTGATTAATATCATTTGAAATATCATTAAATAATTTTAATTCAGGTATGTGGATTAAAACTACTCTAGAGCTTTCCTGACATAAACAATGACAAATTATGTGCAAATTTAAGTTTACACAAGTGATTAATCTGATATTCTGCAGTTGAAATTAATTATTACCTCATATTTATATGACTGGTTCAGATATATCCAACCATTAACACACTGCCATTTGCTCAAAATCATTTTTAAATCTTATATTATATAGTTAATGTACAGCAAAGATATACAACAAGAGAGAATCAGATCAGAATGCTAATTTTAGGTGAATTATATTCAGGGTTAGCTGGTTAATTCTTTCTATAATTAGTAGATCATTAAAGTGTTTTATTTATTCTGTCCTCACAGAAGCTTAACAGGACACTATCTTTCCTATAACTAAGTGGACTAGTATATATTTTCCTGAATATTAACCTGATTTACTTATGCAAATATATTTATTTATTTATTTATTTATTTTCATTTTTTGTTCAGACAGAGTGGGAGGGAGAGAGAGGAAGAGAGAGAGAGAGAGAAACATCGACGTGAAAGGGACACATCGAGTGGCTGCCACCCGCACGACCAACCAGGGCTGGGGACAAACTGCAACCGAAGTACATGCCCTTAGTGGGAACCGAACCCGGGTCTCTCTGGACCGCAGGCTGACGCTCTAACCGCTGAGCCAAACCGGCCAGGGCTATGCAAATATATTTAGATATTCCCATCTTCTCTTACAAGATCTCTTACAGGGGTGAATAGAGAAGGCTTCTACAAGGTCACATACACTTAGTGAGAAATCTCCAAGGGCTAAAGGGATGGTGGGTCTCTTTCCTGATGGGAGAGTTCACCCGGACCATTCAGACAGAGGGATATTTATCTTATATCCAGGGAAAGAGACTTTATAACGTGCATGTAATTTGTGATGTTTAGCCAGGCTTATTCATTTGAGGATATGAGTGCATGATAAAAATACCTTCAATCATAGCCAGAGCAATAAGAACTTCCTCTTGTTAGGTGTGTATTTAGTTCTGAGCACTGTTTCAGGTTCTTTACATATGTTGTCTTATAAAGACATTAATTATAATGTCCTTATTATAGTTAACAAAACAAAGACCTAAATTGTCTGAGGCCAGTATTGGAATATTGTAACAATTAGATATTTTTAAATAACAATGATTAATATGTTAAAGGCTCTAGTGGAAAAGATGGACAGTGCACATGAAGAGATGAGGAATTGCAGCAGAAAGATGCAATTATCAGAAATTATAAGAAAATGTCAAATAGAATGCCAAATAAGTAAATAAAAATTATAATAACATAGATGAAGAATGCACTTAGACTTGTCAGTAGATTCAATACAGCTATTTTAAAATAAGGGACATCTGTAGTACTTTCAATTCAAAAGCTATATAAAAAATAAATAAATAAAAAATAAAAATTAAATAAAATAGTTTTTTATTTACTTTGTCGATGATACACTGTATCATACAAATCTTCTATTTTTCTGAAATAGCATATGTACATCTTTTCTTTATAGCTTCTGAGATTCCAGTCTTTGTTTAATGAGAATGCCCAATTCTTAGATTATACCTGTGGCCACGTAGAGTTGTGCAAAGTGCACATGAACACAGACGGCTCTAATGACACAGCATAGAAAAGTACATGTAGCTAATTTTCCATCAGTAACTCATAGATGCCGTCCACCTACATCTATACAGGGGATGGTTAGCAGTGAACCCCTATTGTCATCGGAGCCAAGGGAGCCCAGCCCCTAGTTAGTTCTAATAAACTACTGAAAGTGGGGGGCTTAGCTGCAAGGACCACCTGGATTTGCCTCTTCTCACTTAGATTTTTTACCACAACCATGTTATTACATTGCTTTAATTCAAGTATTTCATCACTTGGAATTTACTTTTATATGAAGCAAAATCATGTTCCTAATTTATTTTTTTTAGATATGTAGCTATTTTTTGCCAGCTCCATTTATTAAAGAGTGTATCCTTTGTACACTAAATAGAAATACTATCCATATTATACATTAGCTTCTCATATTTTTAATTTATTAATTTGAATATCTCTTTGCTAATGAGATAATACTTTTATTTTAATGGTTTTATGGGTATTTTTCCTGATATCTAGTAAGTCAAATCACTTTCTTCCTAGTCTTCATATTCAGAATTATTCTTGCTTATTTTTGTTTGATGTTTATTTTCTCATAAATTTTATAGACATGTAATTCAAATAGAATTTGACATAATAATTAAGATTATAGCTCAGTCTGGGTGACTCGGTTGGAACGTTGTCCCGTGCACCAAAAGGTTGGGGGTTCAATTCCGGGTCAGGGTACATACCTACAATGGGGGTTAGATCCCTGGTCGGGTGAGGACAGGAGGCAACAGATCAATGTTTCTCTCTCTCTCTCTCTCTCTCTCTCTCTCTCTCTCTCCCCTCCCCACTCTAAAACTCAATAAAAATATATCCTCGGGTGAGAATTTTAAAAAAATATATATATATTACATTTGAAAATTCAAAGACTTCTAATTCCAGAATATTATATGTCTTTCCATTTGTTCACATAATAGGTTATATTATTCAATAAGATATTATATTTCTCTTAATATAGGTTCTGTCTCCTTCTTGTTAACTTATACCTAATACCTCATGCTTTTCTCATTGTTATGAAAAATTTTAAAAATTTCTCCCTATGTTCTCATTATTAAACTAGAAAAAGACCTAATGGCTTTTATATATTTATCTTATATCTGTTCACCTTACCAAATTATTGTCTTAATTCCAATTGTTTAGAATCTTTTGAATTCTCTAGCTATAAAATCATATAATAAAAAGATATTTTTATCTTTTAAAAACTTTCGCCACTTATTAAACTATCTAATTACAATGACTAGATCCTGAAGAAGGTATTTATTATAATAGCAATAGTAAGAGTGCATGTCTATTTCTAATATTAGTTAAAATAGATTTTACATTTTATCATTTACAATAATTCCAGTTGTTTTATAAAAATAGTTATTATTTTATTTAAGCAGTTCACATCCACTTTTTTAACATAAAGTTTTAAAGAGAAATGGCTGAAGAAAATACTTATTAAACATCTTTTTAACCTTTTATATTAACTTTCTTTTGTAAGTTTGCATAATAGAGTTTAGATGACCAGGCAATGGTTCACCTTTCTGCCTACTTCATGTCCACACCCACCCAGCTGAATGTGGGTGGAGGAAAATAAACACACCTGAGGTCAACAAACTCCCTCCTTTTCCCACAAGTTCCTCCCCACATTCTCACACCAGGTTGAGGGCCTCCCTTTCTGTCTCTCTGAGGAAAGGAAAGCAATCTAGAGAGGTTGTCCACAGACTCCCCCAACACACACACATGCACGCATGACCTGCTAGCCTCACCATAGTCCCTCCTGTCATTCCTAGCCAAGCTGCCTCCCCTCTGACTTGTGTATTAGATCCTTCTGCTCCATCCTGTTCAGGGACATAGCTCCAGGAATGCTCCTTCTTTCTTCTGATGAATTAATCTCCTCATCAATATGCAAACATGCTCTTATTTCTTTAATCATTTCTTTTTAAAAAACCTCTCCTTATCCTATTTTTCTGTCCCATTATTGCCTCATTTTCTCCCTTCCTTACAGTAAAAATCCTCTGAGTTGTCTATATATCCTTTCTCTACGTCACATCTCCCTCTCATTGGGTTTTGACCTCCAGCGCTCCACTGAAACAACTCTGAAGTTTGGAATGCCTCCTTGCACTTCCCCTTTATCTATGTAAACTGTCTTGGAAATCTCATCCAAGGTCACAGTTTTAATAACAAGTATAGCTCAAGTCTCCCAAACTTTTGTTTCCAACCAGAAACTCTCCCTGCCAACTGAAGTCTTATGTATCCAACCTTCTACTTGATACCATTTAGATGTCTAATAGGCATCTCTAACTTGATGCCTTCAAAACTGAGCTTGTGACCTCTCCCCACCATCACTCAGCCTGTTGATCCCACAGTCTTTTGAGCTCTCTTTATGGTTATTTCTTTTCATAGGCTTCTCAAGCCACTATTCTTGGATCCGTCTTCTCCCACTTTTCCCCCCTCACATCAAAAATTCAATCCATCAAAACCTTCTTCTGATTCTATCTTGAACACATATCCAAGGTCACACAATTTCTCATGAGGTCTGCGGTTACAGCACCATGAGCCTTTGCCTGGGTTATTGCAAAAGCTTCCTACTTGGTCTCCTGACTTCAAACCTTGTTTTCCTTCAATTCAATCTCAGTGCAGCAGCCAGTGATGTTGCTAAAGTGGAGGTCAGAATATGCCAGCTCTGTGTTGAAAGCCCTCCAGTGGCTTAAAAGACATACCTGTTATTGCCTGTGAAGCCCTACACATTACCTCCTGGGTCCCATTACCTCCTGACCACATCTTTGGTACTCTTTTCTGGGTTTCTTGTTATCCAGGTGCATCTCTTTGTGTTGTTCCTCAGGATTTTGCACTGGCTTTTCCCTCTGCCTGGAATGGTCTCTCCTCAGCCCCACTGAGATGGTACTGTCTCATCTGTTTCTAGTCTTTACTAATAACCTGAGAGATGCCTTCTCTGACAAATCCAAATAGGTCTCCCTTCACAGCCAATTTCTCCCAACAAAATGTCCAGTCTACATTTCCTGTGCAATTTTTCTCCATTTCACTTAATCGCCATCTAACATATTAGGTGTGTATAAATATATATTTTTAAATTTTATTTGTTGTCATGGAACATGTTAGGTGCTGAACAAAAAATTGTTTAATAAATATGAAAAACAATGTTGAAATATAATTCCTAATATTTTAATAATTTTTTTATTTAAAAATCAGACTCATCTACATTTTCCCTTTATTGTCCTATCTTTATTGGATCTTTAAAAGAGTTATGTTGCCTTTGTAAAGTGAGTTGGGGAGGCCTTTCATCTTTTTTCTAAGGCCTGGAATAATTTAACTTTGAAAAGCCCTCTTTCTTTAAGGTTATATAAAATTCATGTTACATAAACCTCAGCTGGGAGTCCATCTGTTCTCAGTGCCTTTTTCAATGGCAGATCTTTAAGTGTCTTTTTCTAAACTCTCTTATGGTAACTGATGTGTTTCAGTTTCCCCTTCCTTTCTTCCCAAGTAAATTTTGGCAATACATATTTTTCTGGGAAATCATCCATTTCCTCTAAATTTTAAAATGTCTTGTCAGAAAGTTTCATAGATATATTTATGACTAGTTTAATCACTTCTATATCTATGGTTAGTCTTGTTTCTCTCCCCCAATTTGGTATATTTCTGCCTTCACTCTTTTTCCTTTAAAAAGCTCAAGAGGCATTAATACCATTCAGTTCACTCAAATTAGATTTGAATTTTTAAATTTCTGCTATCTTTTTATTTTTCATTTCTTTTAGCTTTTGTTATGAATTTTCATTTTCTACTTGCTTTTTGTTTTAAAAATTTTTCTATATGCTTGAGTGAACACAAACTCTCTTTATTCTTTTACTGTCTTTGAAATAATGATAGTATTTCATATCAGTTTTTTGATATTTTTTTTTCTCTTCTTGGGACTGCTTACACTTTGTCTCAGATGGTTGAAGAGTGTTCTTCTTCATTACTTTTTACATAGCTATAATTTCCTCTTTGATCCAAGGGTTATGTGTCTAAGAATATACTCCTTAATTCTCAAGGGACTCTGATTTTTGGTTCCTTTTTATATTATTAATTATTTTTTATTCTATTAGTTCACGTTCACAGAATAAATTCAATAAAAATTTTATTTTAAAAAAATGTACTCAGGCATTTATTTTGGCCAAGAAACTAACTGATTTTGTAAATTTTCTATGCACAGGTGACTAAAAACAATTCTCTATTCAAGAACCATAAAATTCAGTGCATATCAATTAAATCACACTTATTTATTTTATTATTTAATTTAATTTACTTATTTTATTATTTACTTTTTTATACAATACACTTTTTTTCTGTCTTTAAATCTGTTCAAATCACAGAGGTAGGTTAAAATATCCCACTGAATTTATAATACTTTAGTTTTTGCTTTCGTGATACACATGAATAACAGAATATCCTTCTGCTTTGTTGCTTTGCACTATTAATTTTAAAGTTGATATCCTCCCAGACTGCTATTCTAGCTTTCATTTTGTTAGCATTTATACAATATTTATTTGTTGTCCACCCTGAGCTCTCTGTTATGATATATTTGTTATTTGTTGTCAATTCCTCCCCAAGAATTCTTTCAGATAGAGAGTAAGGCTGATATATTTTTCAAATGACTACATATTCACATCATCCTCTTTTAATTTGAGAGATGATTGACATTTCTAGTATATTATCTCAAGATGTGATTCTAGTATCTTTTAAAGAAGTCCCTTTGATCTGTGGACTTAGAATGTTTAAGTGTCTTCTCATATTTATTTCTCCACTTCTTTATTTCTCAAAACTTATAATATTGTTTTTTCTTTATCTGGGATAGATCTCAGAAATTTTTCAGGAGTCCATTAATTTCCTTTCTTTTCCTTCTGAAATTCCTGTTATTCTCATAGTCTTCTCTTGGGCTTACTCTTCTGGTCGTTTATCTTCTGTCCATGATCTTCAACTCTAAATTTTTCTCTGTGTTTGGATATATTCCTTAGACTTGGTTTTCCAGGTTTTTTATTTGGTATTCAATGACAACCATCTGTTTCAACTCATATAACAATATTCTAGATTTATCTCTAGAGAATCTTTTCTGTGCAGCTCTTGCATCTTTTCCCGTAGCCATCATCTGTGGCTGTTTCACGAAGGGGGCACGGTCTTTGTTGTGACTGTTCTTCATTTCTCAGACTGTGAAGACCTCCTAAACGTGTGCTATTTCACTTTTCTTATTCACTGCAACTCAGATCTGGTTGATGGAGCACCCCAAATGTTGGCAGTGCTCACACTGGAGAAAGGCAAAATGATCCACCCTTCCACAGGCCACTGATGCAGGAGCAGGCAGTCTGTAAGCACCTCGTGGGATGTCTGGATGAGGCCTCCTTTCTAGTCACCTGTCCTCATGTCCCTGACATTCAGGAATGGCTGTAGCCTCACCCTTAGGAGGTCAGAGTGACTAGGCATGAGCCTTCACTGACCTCCTACCCAGGAGTCTTCATATCAATCCCAGGATTCCATGCTCTATGCTCTTCATTACTGAGGTCTCAGTGTTGATAACATCCAGATGATTGTCTAGCCTACAGGGAACAGACCTCAAGCCAGTTTCTCTGAAAGTTCCCCACAGAGCCTAAGGCCTCACCAGACCTCATTCAAAGGGGGCAGACGCTGCTGCCATTCAACTTGGGAGAGCAGCCCCATGAAGTCACAGAGGTAATGGAGGGGAAAGAAGGCATGTTTAGGTGGCATCTACCCGGAATCCTCCCCTCAGAGTCTTCCCTGGTTGTCTCCTGTGAATGCCTTATGGGTTCTTTTAAAAATTATTACTCTTCTGTCCTCAATGGAGATGGATTTTCATTGTCTTCATGTACTTCCAAGATGTTAAAACAGTCGTTTAAATTAATCTTCAAACTTCTCAGTACTTAAAAATCACCATCTATTTTATATTTTCACTCTTCACATATGTAGCTAAATATTATTAGATGAAACTATTTAGATAAAACAAACAAAAATGAATGCCTTCTAGACTAAATTTTACTTCTGAACAAACTTCCAGCCAGCACTAGTCATTACTCCATCAGGGTTCCTATCATGTGCGGACTGGGTGCTACCACGTGATCATGCCCTGTTGACACACTACTCAATGCAGAGCATTCCCAAGCATGTCAAGACACAGCTACAACTCAGAGGACCATTTGTGACGACCATGTGGGTAAACAAATGCGACTGAGCATCCACCCTTTTCTAAGATGATTTCTGTGTGGTCCTAAGGCAGTGTGTTTGTGTGAGGCGAGGAGCAGCTTCAGGGAGTGAGATACTGGAAGAGAGCAGGACCTCTGCTGGGTAGTTGATCAGAGCTTGCTTTCTTCATAAGTGCTGAGAACACAGGGTGAGTTGGTTCCATGTGTCATGGTTTCGGGGCTCTGGACTCCAGTGGGGAGTCCCTTTCCTCAGGGGAACAGCTGCTCCGGAGGGATCTCTCTGGTTGCCCTCCTGGGTCGTTGGCTGTGCTGTTCCGTTGGCACTGGTGCAGCCTCTGTAAAGCTGTGGTCCTTAATACATTTTCATCATCTTGGCTTTTTTCAGTAAAAAAATTTTTTCTCATTGTTGTAAACACACATGCAGAAACCAATCAACCTACCAATGTTAGTATACAATATTTTCATCATCTGGTTCCTCTATTTTTCAAGCATGTTAGGTAACGTTGCTTGTGTTACCTTTTCTTTTTCTGTACAAGTTATATTTAGACGAAACATATTTAAGTGCCTATATTTGTATTTCAGTTTTCTCCTTTAAAATCTTGTACTTTGTGTTTTAGAATTACAAATGTATTACTTATAAATGAGGTGGACCTGTTGACATGATTTCCCCTGATGGAGGTAGCACGGTACACCACCATCATGGACAAATGTCCCCAGTGTACTCGTGGTCTATTGAGCTGACCACTTTTCTCGGTCTCAGCTTTACTAGGTGACAACCAAGTCCCTAAATGTTCTTTGAATGTGTTGTTATTTCAATATTTCACACTTCTCTAGACCTTCATCTAACACAGCAATTTGCAACCAGTGTGTCACAAGAATTTTTAAAACATGCACTATTTGACTATTTAGTCAGGGGCACTGACCTCTTTTCCCTTAGACTGTCAAATAAAAAAATGACAACAACCAACACAACAATAGCCATCCGGTGTGAATGAATCAAAAGTATACCTATTATTTTTTGTCAGATTGGCAAAAAAGACATTTTTTGGTGAGCCACAGAATTGTAGTAATTCGTTTATGTGTGTCCTGAGATGAAAAAGATTGAAAACCACTGGGCAGAAGGAGAAAGGTGACGCACCTCACCTGAAGGGCCAGCTGATGGCACCAGGAGAGCTGAACTCGCCTACTTGTCCTCACATATTTCTTTTGTCTGTGTTGTTACTTCATGCTGCCTAGTTTTAAGATGTAATTAAACAACAGCAACAAAAAGTAGTGTACAAAGACATTCTCTTTTAATGATTGCATTTCAGTAGAATAAACCAAGTGCTTTAATAGCTATAATTTCATAAAAATTGACTTTATTTGGGAAAATCTCTGCTGCTTACTGTTGACTATACTCTGGTACCTGGACTAGCTGGAGAGAAATCCATGCATGTCCCCATGGACACGGAGCCCCTTTCCCATTCCCTGTGGGAACTGGTCTCAAAATAGAGAATTATAGTTGCCAAAGTGTTGAAAGAGAGCACAGTGAACTAAATAAATTAAAGGTAGAAAACCTCATTAAGAGTGAATGCATGTGGAGTCCCTGAGGGTGGCGCGGAGCAGACCCCAGTTCATCTGGAAGAAGAGGAACAGTGTGGGCTCAAGCTGCATGATGGGAGGCACAGCTGCTGGCACTTCCCTAAGGGGAGAATTCTCTGGCCGCCCGACAGCTCCCCTTCCTTCCCAGAAGCCTTCACAGCAGCCCTGCTGCCCATATGGCGGTGCCATCTCCTTGTTGGTACTGGAAGGGGCACTCCTCTCACTCTCAGAAGCATGTTATGTGGGAGGCCTCAGGCTGGTAAGAGAGGCACCTCCATGGCAGAGACGAGAGCAAAAACACTTTAGGAGAATCTCTGTAGCAAAAGGGGAATTTTAAAAAGCTTATTTGGGTTTGTTTCAGTTTTGTTATTTTCATATTTTATTACCTGGAATTTTCTTTTAATGGCAATAGCATATTTTCTGAATACACTGGTGCATCCAGACCTCACTTGATTGCAATTAGTTGACATTTCTGTTCTCCCAACAACAGCAGGCAGGATGAATTAAGTGGGAGCAACCAGGCTGCGATTATTTCAGGGCTTTGCAAGTGCTGGCTCACTGCTGCGAGTACTTTTCCTAAGAAACGGGTAACCAAGAGGGGTGGGTTACATGGCTGTTATCGGAGACTAAGGAGTTCAATCTTTTAATAAAATATGGCAGAGGAGACATTCTATGGAGAAAATCTGAAACATGGATTAAAGTGTTCTGCTGCGAAGACCATGAGTTTACGAGGAGCCAGGAGTGATGGAGGGTAAAGAAACTGAAGGCACTCATATAGATCATCAGCATACCTGGATGTGGGTGGGACAGAAATAAAATAGCGAAGATAAACCTTACATGAATTCAACCCGGGCAGGAACAAAATCGTGTTCTGAAGACAAGAAGCTGCACTATTAACAGCGGGTCAGAGGATGAGAAAAGGCCCTGCCAGCTCAGCATTTGAATGCAAAGTGAGGAGAAGGGAACATATCCTACTAACTGCTTGATTGTTTTACATTATTTTATTCTGCACGCAGCATGCCTACAAAACATCAGTACAATTTATTTTTGTTGATGCAAACATATTCTTTTTTAAAATTTATTTATATTTTTATCCTCACTCAAGGATATGTTTATTGATTTTTAGAGAGAGAGAGGAAGGGAAAGAGAAAGAGAGAGAGAGAACCATCAATGTGAGCAAGAAACATCAATTGGTTGCCTCCTGTTACAGGCCCTGACCAGGGATCGAACCTGAAACCTAGGTATGTGCCCTGGCTGAGAATCAACCCACAAAGTTTTGGTGTACAGGACCACGCTCCAACCAGCTGAGGCCAGGGTGATGTAAACATTTTTAAACATAACATTTTTTTAACTGCAAAAGACACACATGTAGCAACTCTAATAAAGATAATAAAAAAGAATAAGTGTATCCGTTAGCCATGCCTCCACCCAGAGACGTCTGCCATGACCACTTTTTTGTCCATCATATCAGACAACTTTCTGTACCTTGTGCACACACAGAAAGCAGGAGCAAATCAGTGCAGGACAACCTTGATGTTGGTGTGTTACAGTGGTTTCAGCTTACCTGACATCAGGTTGTTTTACACATAAGCAGAGCTAACTCAAGCTGGGAGGTCTACATAAAACTCCAATTAAACCTGTGGGTTTTGGGTGAAATTCGCATTTTAAAAATTAACCATTTTAGCACTGCCAGAATGGCTCAGTGGTTGAACATCGACCCATGCACCAAATGGTCACCGGTTTGATTCCCAGTCAGGGCACATGCCCAGGTTGTGGGCCTGGTCCCCAGCGGGGAGCATGCAGGAGGTGGCCAATGAATGTTCTCTCTCACTGATGTTTCTATCTCTCTCTCTCTAATATCAATAAGGAAAAACAAATAAAAATAAATAATTAACCATTTTAAAGTATACAACCAGTGGCAGTTAGGACACTCCCACTTACTTCTATCAAGTTCCAAATGTTTTCATCTCTCCAAAACAAACTCTGTACCCAGTGCGCAGGCACTTCCCACTTCGCCTCTTTCCCAGCCCTTGGTAACCTCCAACCTGCTCTCTGTCTCTGTGGATTTGCTTGTCCTGGATGTGTCAGACAAATGGAATTGCATAATATGCGTATTTCATGTCTCTTTGACCTTGCATTTCAGGTTCTTTCTTCAACAACAACCTGCTCAGAACATTTTCTTGCTCACAGACTTTAAAAAAATGTATTCTTTTAAAAAATAATTAGTAGCTTTCAAACAATACTTATAAAATATAGGTTAAGAAATAATAATGGTACAAACAATACCTGTGTTCCCAGGTCTTAGTTCAAGAACCTGGCAGCATGCACACATACACACATACACACAGGTCACCTTTGAACCCCTGACACCTCCTCTCACCCTCCCCATCTCACCCACACAACCTTCTCCTGAGTACCAATCTATTTACTTTTGTATTTCAAGCCATGTATTATTTACTTCTGCATATTTGGAAATATGTGTACATGCAATCATTCTGTGTGAGATGCATCTACATTGTTTGTGTCTCTACACTTCAGTTCTTTTCATTGATGAATAATGCACATTCAATGATTTTACCAAAACATCTTTAACCATTTGGTGGTGGTGGGCATTTGGGTCACTTCTAGCCATGTCGTTATAATGAATGTTGCTATGATGAATGTATGTAGTTTTGCTTGTATTAGTTTTTGCATAATGTTTATCTTTGCTTTGTGCAAATACTTTTTTTAAATTTAAGTGGATAGTGTCATGTTTTACATCTCTTCCTGTTAAGTACTCTTTTTTTTTTCACTGTATTTTTAAGACCATCTATGTAGCTCTGTGTACACACAATGTTAGTTCTAGTTTATATGATACTCTCAGGTGCCACCACATTTTACCTATCTTCCCTCTTAGAAATGGATGTCACCTTCATCTCCTCACCCACATTTAATGCTGGCATGAGCACCCATGTACATGTTTCCTTAAGGGTCTGCATCAGAATTTCTTTAGATGAACATCCAGGAGAGGAATTGTTGAGTCCTAGGGTTTCACTAGGAAGTGCCAGATGGCTCTCCAGACTGGCTTTCCCAGCCCACCGTCCCTCACTGTGCATGGGCTTCCACATCCTGACAACACTTGCCATTGCCAAGCTCTTTCTGTTCAAGTCTGCAGGCATAACGTGGCATCGTGCTATCTCCATCAGCTCTGTTTACTAAAGCTTAGGAACATTCCTTCATTGTCATTCAGTTTCCTTTTCTATAAATTATCTCTTTATATTCTTTGCATATATATGTGTATATATAAAATTATAAAATACATGTGTGTGTATCAGTGTACATGTATATATCTATAGATAGATGATAGACATAGATAGATAGATAGATAGATAGATAGATAGATAGATAGATATAGAAGTATTTTCTATTAGAAGTTTCTGGGGGTTTTTTTCTGTTTACTTGCAGAAACTCCTCTGAATACTATAATCTAGATATTATTTTTTGTAGGTTTTGTCATTAGTAATATGTTCTCTTATTTTGCTATTTACCTGTTAAATTTCTTCATTGTTCTTTATTTTGAGGCAATAAAATATATCAAAATTTTGCATTTTCAATTTATCTAGTTTATTTTATAAAGAAATCCTTTCCTGACCCTAAGTCATATAATAATCTGATATAATTTTTGTTTTAAGTTTCTGTATGGTATTCTGGATAATTTTTTCAGATTAGTCTTCCAGTTCAGTGTTCTCTGTTCAGTTTTGTCCAATGGATGATAAATCTGTTGGTTGAGTTTTTACTTTCAATTAGCATATGTTTCATATCTAGAAATTCGGTTTAGTTTTTTTTGTTGTTGTTTTTTTTTTTTTTTTTGGTATGTGCCCCTAGCGGGAACCGAACCCGGGACTCTCTGGTCCGCAGGCCAAAGCTCCAACCACTGAGTCAAACCGCCCAGGGCCGGTTTAGTTTTTTTTTAAATCCACTTGACCATTTTAAAGTTTCTTAATATATGTTCCCATTTAATTAGATATAGTAAATAAGCTTCTTTTGTTCTATGTCTAATATTTTCACACCAAAAATTAGTTTCTACAATCTTTTTACCCCCTCTGCCTGCACCTGTTTATATTCCTTAGAACTCTTACCCTTGTGTGGTAAGAGGTTTTTGTAACTTCATCTGTACACATTCTTTGAGCCTTGGGTTGAGTGCCAAATGCCTTGGCTCACTCAAGCCCTGGGCCGCTTGTACCAGGTGACCTACTGTGGTGTTCCCCAGTAAAATCAATCACACTGCAAAGCCCATGCAGATCAGTCCAAGTTCTCAGGACGGATTGCTTTTCTTCCTCCACTCAGAACCAAGTTTCCTCAGACCACCTGGATCCCGGGGAAATTTCCAAAGAGTTTGCTCTTATTCTGGGGATCCTAATTTTAGGTAAACAGTTGTCTTTGCAGGCTCTTCTTCTCGGTGTTGGAGAAACAGGTGCTGCCACCAGCCCCATAGAAACCTGTCCTCAGGTTCACTAGACTCAGCGTGGCCTCAGGGTGGTGCTGATAGCGTGCTCTACTTCTAGTCCTGAAATCCCAGTCACACCTACTGTTTGACCTCAGATTGTGTCCTTCTAACTTGCTATTTTTATAAATTTTTAATACTTTACTCTCAATTTTACTTATATTAAACCAAAAGATTAGTTAGGGACCTCATCTGTCTTTACTTACATAAGTTACCAAGTAATCTAAGAATCTCAATGACATGGCAGCACCCTCCCTCTCTGAACTTGTCTTCTTATTAACATTTGACATGGTCTGGCTGGTGTGGCTCAGCGGCTGAGCGTCGACCCATGCACCAAGAGGTCGCCAGTTTGATTCCCGGTCAGAACACATGCCCAGGATGTGGGCCCGATCCCCAGTGGGGGGCATGCAGGAGGCGGCCAATTGATGTTCTCTCTCATCAGTGTTTCTCTCTCTCTCGCCCTCTCACTTCCTCTCTCTCTAAAAATTCAATAAAGGAAAAAAAATTTTTTTAAAGAAAACAAAAAAAACATTTGACATGGACACTCATATCAGCATGCTTGATTCATCTGGCTTGCTTCAATGCTTTCTATCTGTCACTCCAGCGGGTTCTTTGCCTCATGTTGTCATTGTGATTCTGATTCCACTCAGCCCTACAGACAATGCAGTTTCATCACTCAGTTCCTCCAACACAACTGTATAGAGCTTCCTAACGCTTTGGGCTGACCAAGCCCTCTGTGTTCTGCCTGTCCTTCTCTACCAGCTGAAGCCACACTGAACCCACAGCTCTGAAAGCCTCTTGAAGAGTCATACCAGGGATTCAAAGTATTAAACTCATTATCCAGTTTTCCCATAGATTATTACCTGCTTGAGGGCCACCATCACAGCTGGCTATACTTATAGATTTCCTGCTACATCCTTGGTCCCCAACATATTTGGTTCAAGAAATAACGGGTGTAGTAGTCGCTAGCTGTTGAACATATTTCTAACATGAAACAATACTCTCTTTGACTTAAAAGAACACGCTCTTTTTCATTTCATTTCATGAGGAGATCACGTTTTCTCAAGGCCTCTGCACAGAGCAGTAATAGCTCACTTGTCCTTGATTCACATCACTTCCTTTTGGGGGCTGCCACCCTGATTCTAGGTTCATGAATTTGTTCAATGACTACAAATAATCCAGTCTCTTAATTCCCAGAAGGGTTAACTAGAAAATTAGTCTTCAAGTTGAAAATCCAATTATATATATAAAATCTACACAGCCTCCTAATTAATAAGCACTTTAGTCAGCTGAAGTTAGCCTTAAATTTAATAATTTTATTAGTAGCCTAAAATTGCAGCATCAAAGATGAACTGTGTTAATAATTAGAAAATTGAACATTAACTTGTTTCAACAGAGTTGCCTTCATATTGTTATTATATTTCACTTTATCTTAACAAAGCAGTGTATGTGCAAATGGAAAATGATGAGTTTGTGGCCCAACTTACGATGGAAAAGAATGTAAAGTTTTTGTGAAAACGTTAAAATCACACTCTTATTGACCAACCTCAAAGTAGTACTAGCTAACATTGCAGAAACATCAATCATTTCTTGTTACAACTTTTATATCAGCTGACATAAAACATATATACTGGGCGGTGTGCACACATTGCAATATACAGATCATGAATCATAGAAACGTACACTTAAAACCTATATGATCCTATTAACCACTGTCACCCTAATACATTTAATTTAAAGCATATATAAAGCTACCAGAATTCAAGATAAATGATTAAAGATACAGAAAGCGTGTCTTTCCTGTTAGAAGAGCTCTGTGCATGGGTATATGTCTGTCCTCCATGCCCAGCTAGTTCAACCATCTACTGGGCAGCCTCAGTGTCCGCATAGCTATTTCTTTAGAGTTGGTGCAGACACAGCTCACCCTGCTGAACCCCATCTTCACCCAGCATACACCCACTCATCATGGATCCATGGAGTCTCTTGGTCCTTCTTGCTCATTTCTCTCTATTAGGATAGCAAAGGTTAAGTGATATACAGGGGTGGTGGCATATCTGGGACAAAGGATTCTGTGTAGAACGTTCTTGGGTTTGGTCTTGTCCAATGTGCTCTGTGAGTCAGTGTTTGAAGGTGTATGCCTCCCAGGTGAAGGGGACTTGCACTTCAGGTTATCTGTCACCTGTATATTATCATTTTGGATTCACACTGAGGTGAGTCATTTGGCAGAGGCAGCCAAAACACAGGAGTAAAGAATGTAAAATAAAGACCCCAGGTCAGTTTAAATATCAACTAACATTCTGCATAGAGAGATTGGAGATAGAATTGTTGTCATATGACATCAGGAACATGCGTCTATAATTGAATAAGCATTCTGTGCAGGAGATGAGGGTGTGGACGGAAGCAGTGACTGAAAGGCCGGAGTTCAAGAAATAGTAGGGGAGCCCAGCCAGTGTGGCTCAGTGGAATGAGTGTCGTCCCATGCACCAAGAGGTCGTGGGTTCGATTCCTGGTCAGGGCACATGCCCAGGTTGCAGGCTCAATCTCCAGTGTGGGATGTGCAGGAGGCAGCGGATCGATGTCTCTCTCTTATCGAAGTTTCTGTCTCTCTTCCCCTTTCCCTTCCTCTCTATCTAAAAAAAAGAAGAAAAAAAAAAGAAAAAGAAATAATAGGGGAAGTGGGTTCTATCAGGAAAGCTGTGAGGATTTTCCTACTGAGCTAGTGAGGCTTCTACTCCTCTGCTCCGATCACTAGACAAGCTCGGAGGAACACTGACTATCGAACTCCAAAACCTTTCCATGGAAGTGTCTGTATCCTGATCTTCTTCAAGAGTCAGAGCCCAAGTTGAATTTTTGTATGTTTAATCTGAAATGTAGTAACATTATAGTCACACTTAATTAGCCCATTTGGAAAATATTGATCAGAACGTCCCATTTTCTAAAAAGTATTTTCAATTAGTTTTCCAATCACTGTATTATTAATTAACATTGTCGCCGTAAAATTAATCAGTCTCCTTTAGGTTTTAAAGATGTCAGTTTGATTACTTTAAAAACAATTAAAATGAGTTGCAATTTTATATCAGTCTTTGAGCCATATATGGATTGATGAATGTTCTCAATTCATCATACTTTCAAATGCAACCAAACAGATAATTATCATATACCATCAAATATAATTATAGATGCTAATCTCCATAAAATCCTACAAGTTAATACCACATATTAGCAGTTAATCATATAGTTTAAATGGGTCCATGATGCATTTTTATGAACTCTCTCATCTTCATTAGTGAAGAATGCACAGAGCAAGGGAGAAAGGAATGCAAATGAACACTCACGGGAAACAGGGTGGATTTTCAAACACGTACCACTCCGACAAGAAAGCAGGTTCTAACTCAACAGTCTGGACTGAGTCTGGAATCCTACCAGCCCAACTGGTGCTGGGAGGCACCACCCAGAGAAGCTGTGTTCCTTCTCTCCATGAGTGTAGTCTGGCGGTCCCAGGAGAGCCAGCTCACAGGACCAGCCCAAGTGTCTCTTGTCCTCGGCCACTTCCTCTCAACTCTGAACAACTAACAGGCAAGATATTAGGAGGAGTTTCTTTGTTGGTTTCCTTAGACTGGAGAGTCCTGGCAATCAATGCACTAATCCCAAGTTCCATGACATAATCCTCCATCGATTTCTAGGAATTATAAATCAATCCATCTGAAAATTCTCTGGAAAAATTCCTCTGTGTCTGCTTTGTACACATTGTCTTGTATGACCTCTGCTGAACTGTGAAGTTCTGGATGAAAGCTTATCGAATCTCCTTCTCCACCTATCGGTGTGAAGGCTATGCCCAAGTTATAATTTATAATTGTTCAAAAGAAGTTTTGCTCCTTAAAAACAAGAAAATGATCAACTTTGGTGGATAAGAAGACCAACACTGCAATGATGCATTGCAGGAATGGAGATTCTATCCTCAAAATAGGCAGGAAGTGACCACTGGTGGTGGATACAGCCACTCCTCAATGGCAAAGTTAAAAAACTCCTGTTCTGATTGTGAATTTGGGTCAGGCCTCGGCTGTGGGTCAGACAGCAGTGTGGCCCTTGCCCATGGTTCTGCTCACACTGGAAGCAGGGGCTGAATGCACACCCCGGTGACTGGAAGGCAGTAGCATGGGATGCCTCCGTCAGAGTAGTGAGTAAAGCGCTTATGAAAGACAGATTGCAGAAGGAGCAGACAGGCTAGGGGGCAGCAGGACTCCCCCTTGGTTTTCAGGATTCTAAGAATCAAAGGCTCGGAGGTCATCTCTCACATAGCTGTCGTGGGTTAAAAGAAACAATTTGGACCCCAGAGTCCTGGGAAAGAACAGCATAAAAGCAAGTTCAGCTCCAAGCGTGGAACTGCTGCCCACCCCAGGGTCTCCGTCTTGGATGAAATGGGAGCTTGGTGAAGCAGGTGGGCAGTGAACCAGAGGTCTGGCCAGAGATGAACTGGCCACTGATACCTGCAAAACTTTGTTTTCGGGGGTAAATTGCTGTGAGTGAAATATTCATTTAGGCACCTATTAAAAATTGGTTATGACTACTCATTTTAATTATAGAATTAGGATTTTTTAAATAAAGGATTTAATTTGCTTCTAATGGTTGGTGGTGTTGCTCAGCTCTCCAACTGGCTGTCATTTGTTGTCTCGATTCAGTTTTTCTTCTCGAAGCAATACAAGGAAACCCTAACAACTTAAATCACTATTGGAACATTGAAATAACGACTTACAAACAGAACTATGAAGGCAGGAGGGGCTGGGGACAAGGACGGCAGGTAGGAAGCAGGCAGTCTCGTATCTGCGAACCCCCGTCACACAGACACACCGCACTGAAGATACACCTGTGAGACACTTCATGTGATCTTCACCCCAGAAAAGAGAGAGCTGTTTTTTGATGATTTGCAGATGAGCATCTCAGGCATAGGTATACTAATAAGTTTTCTTAAAATCAAACAATGAGAAACCACAATTTAGAGTCACATCCTTAAGATTCCCAAGGCCACTGTTACTCTTTAAGAAAGAAAAGAGGTAGCATCTGATTGCTAAGTGTGTCGAGTGTTTACATTTCATTGTGCTAATCAAATTCTGGACGCTTCAGTTGAGTGAGTGTGTGGGTGGAACAAGAAGATCAAGATCGGAGGAGAGGCGGGATTCAGAGGGGGAATTTTCAAGGAGAAAGTGACCTTCCGCTCTGGCCTTGCAGAAACAGTAGGATGTTAATTGTTCGTGAAGGAAGCACTGTGATTCTAGAACACCATGCCTAAGGGACGGACACGGGCATTCACGGCAACACTGTGGGAAGGCTTCTCATAGGGCTTCCTGAGATCCTTTATTGTGAGGTAAAGGTAACTCGGTCAGTATGTTTGCATGATTCTGATGTTCCGTTTTTGGAGATGCCTCATTGGAGTTCATAGGCAAAGGATTCAGAGATGTAGAGGAAAGAACCCTGTTTAACTGTATGGGATAACGCGTTTCTACATAACAGCTAAGAGCATTCCACATGCTGCATCCCCCACCCCTGAGCATTCATGGTCTTTGTGACTGTACAGAACATCTCGGGTGGGGGATCTGCCTAACTCACAGCCCCTTCTCAGGCAGTGGCCCTTCCCCATTCCAGGGGCAGGAGTCAGGGGAGTCCCACTGGCCTGGCTAGACTGAAGGGGTCAGAGATAGACCCTTCCCCCACGCTGGGCCATCACCTTCCCAGTCCCTGGATTCAGTTAGTCTCACCTAAAGGTTAGAAATGTAACAGGCAAGCAAGTGGGAGCCAGGAGGCAGCCAGGTCTTATTATGAGAGCAGCAGAATACCACAGGAGAAAGAGGGGTTGGGTTGGGGGAGATAGAGAGAGAGGGAGACAAAGAGATGAAGAGAGAGACAGAGCAACAGAGAGAGACAGACAGAAACAGAATGAAGGACAGAAACAGAAGATGGGGGGGCACAGAAAGGGAGAGAGACAGACAGAGGAAGGGAGCGAGAGGGAGACAGAGAGGCAGACGGAAAGAAGAGACTGGTTTGTTTGATGTGTGCCTTAAGACTGCGCTGGGCACAGTCACAGGGGCAGCGTGTGTTCCTCAAGCGTATCTGCATTCCTAATCCATCGGTTCCGTGAGACGTCCCATGTCCTGTAACAAACTGACGCTTTAAGCCGCACGCTTGTTCTGATGCCTGCAACTGAAGACTGCCAATAAAACAACGACACACTCTGACTGAGCTCTGTGTAATGCTGATCTGATAACAGTTTTTAGGATAGATTAGACTGGGAAAACTAAAAGCAAAACACTTTTATATAGCACAGTATAATCATTCATTTTCTCTTGACTGAGAATCCATAATAATTAGGAAGTGGCCTGCAGGAGTTTGCCACCACGCCCCAGGTTGCACGTGCAAACGAGCCGGTAGCAGGCAGGGCTGTCCAGCCCAGAGCCCTCACTCACATACAGCTGATAGCACACTCAGGACACTAGCATGCTGCTTCCTAATACTTGTAGTGTTGGATAGTTTAGGCTTTGTAATCCATTCAGGTTGACCTGGCTTCTTAAGTTCCTTTCTCTGTTCCAGGCATGTGAAACAAATTACATCCATTTACCACACGTGCATTTAAAGATTCTACAAGAAACACCCCTCCCAGAGGTCAACAGGAGAAATATACAAGTTAATATTTCAAGACCCTTGGGAGGCCTGGCTGTAGTGAGCCAATTAATGAAGGTCTGTTTAAGCCTTTAAAGCATCCATGGGCTTCCTGACATTTTTCCCTAACCCCTTGCTTCTAGGTGGGGACAGGTGACCATTTCTGACCAATGCAGCAGGAATGAAATTAGCATGGGTTACCTGTAGACTGAAGCAGAGTGCTGACCCCAGTGTGTTAGGGGTCTCGTGCTCCTGCAGGTGGAAGTGTGGGCTTCCATCAGACCTGGTTCTTGAGTGACAGTGACAGTGAGGTGCAGAGCCCTCCTCTGGCCCCCACTGTCCAAGAGAGGTGGGCAAGAAATAAGTCCTGATTAAGATAAGTCTCTATACTTTGGTATGGGTCTGATAGCACAGGAAAATCTCTCCCATCAAGAATTAGCATAGGATCTCATGACTCTTGCATTCTTTCTATCAAACTAAGGTAGGGCAAAGATTTCACCAAGAAACAGAATTACAAAGAGTCATCTACAAACCCTGTAGCTTCTTCATCCATGCTCCCTTCAGCTAGAATTCTCCCCCTTCCTTCCTGTTGACATCCTTAACCACAGAGTAAACACAAGAATGAGGGGTGGGCTGTCCTAAAGAATGACATGGCTCCCACCCGTCTGGGTTTCTTCCTGTCTCGCTGCATGCTGTTGGACCTGGGAAAGCCTATTTAAATTATCCAGGCTTCAAGAGCCTCAGACGAACACAGAAATAAGAAAAGTACCTGACAGGTAAAGCTCAGCAATAGACAATAGGACGCCGCAGCGCCTGGAATGTCCCATTGATCTTAGCTGGGCTGGCCAGCAAGCAGGTCTACTGAAGGCCTGTGAACTAGGCCCATGTGGGACCCCAGTGCAGTGGCCAGAGCGTGGGCTCCATATGGCGTCTGAACGTCCACCGTGACTGTGGGATATCCCGAATGGACATTTCTCACAGTGCTGCTGACATTCACAGGGGTTTGGGCCATAGAACTATTCCTGTGTTTGCAGGTGTGGATGTTCTTGAGCACCTCCAGAGGGAAGTCCAGTGAAAACAATGGCCAGTTTAATGATCTCCTCTGCAGTTCACCAGGGGCACTAGCGGAGTCTGCCTGAAGAAGGTTCACATTTTCTTTCAGCAGCAAAGGCAGACTGAGTTCATAAACAAAGGGGTTTTTATTTCAATACTGAATTTGTGATTTTCCCGTGTGGCTTGATTTACACCACCTGCTCGTCTCACAGGGACGAGGTGGCAGAGCCAGCAGGTCCAGCCCTCCCCACCTGCCTCAAAGCACGTCATTTCGGGCTGTCCACAGAGCTCATTCCGAGCATTATGGGCGTGCTAGGGAACTGGCAGGAATCGGCCTGCAGGGGAGCGAGATCTCAGCAAAATGACAAACAACCTCATGGAGGGCGGTCAAGCCCCCTGTCCTTGGCAGGGAAATGCTAGGCCTCAGAAACTAATCTGAGTATTCACTTTTGCTAATTTGTAAGAAAAAAAGGGGTCTGGACTTGTTGCTAAAATAAAGACCACCTTTTTTTTTTTTTTTTTGACTCCTAAAACTTGAAGAATGACAGGGTGTGACAGCGAACCAACAGTCACTGGGTTAAGGGGTGAGTTACAAAGTCAAAATGTGTGTCAATAGGTGTGAGCATGGAGTGAGACAGGGTGAAGGCCATTATTTGGAGTGAGTTTATATTTGGAAACCACTTTTAAACGATGTATTTATTTTTTCAAATTCCAAAAGCCACTGAAGTCAGTGGTGACAACGTGTTCCCGTCACTGAGCCGGAAGCAGAGAAACTGAGGCAAAGCAAAGCCAGGGCAGAGCGCCGGCCTGCCTCCCCTTTGCTGGGTCCAAACACAGAGCCCTTCATGATCACTTCCATCTGTTCTAGAGGATTCTAGTGACGTTTCAGGTTTATTTCACTCTTTTATTATTATTTTATTACTATTATTGGAGAACTATCGAATATGCTTGCACGTTAACTCAAAACTTGATTTTTAGGAACACACCCTCTCTTCTCTACTCCAAAGATTTGAAAATAACATGCTGTCCTGTGATTGTCTATCTTTTGGGATTCTTTCAACATGAATCTCAGATTCACTTATTCACCCCAGTTCTGCAGAAAGTTCGTTTGCGTATTCCTTATTTAGGTATGTCTCAGAGAGCGCTGAACCTGCTTTGCCCTCCCTGGAAATAGCTCTAGGAGTGCCAAAGACTTTTTCAGAAGTTAAAACATTTAACATGTTTTCTCTGTATGCCTCATCAGTAAAATCAGTCAAACATCTTAATATTTATGCCATTATTTCCAAAACGGTAATTGCCCTGTTTGGCATGTTGTACGGATACATCAAATACCTTGAGATGCTGACCTGGGTTTCCTCAAGTCCTGTTGCCAATTTTTGACCACCGAACTCTGACAGAATGAATCGTACAGACAAGAAACAGGATTTCCAAAGAACCTCAATGGACATCTGTTAGAAATCTCATTCTACTAAAAATAGCACTCCTGGTTTCCTTCCATGCTTGTCCTGGCGTGGATGGTGGAGAGAACAGTGCTATGTGGCCCTAGCATGGTATGTACTGCCCGCCTCATAGCCACTCTAAAATGTTCTGTCGTTGGAGTAGCCTCCTGCGTGTCCATCTCCCCTGAGCTACATGAGGGTAAGCTCTTTCCAGGAGAAGCATTACTGTGGCATTCTCGAGAGCAAGGCCATTGCAATCAGATCTGTCTTGATCTGCAGTCCCTGGTCTTTCTCTTACTGCTTCTAAGTTACATAACTTCTGGGAGCCTTGGTCCCTTCTTTTATACAATGGGGGCAGTTCTAATTCTCACCTCTGCCCTGGCCGGTATGCTCAGTGGTTAGAGTGTCGGCCAGCAGACTGCAGGGTCATGGGTTCGATTCCTAGTCAAGGGCACGTGCCTGGGTTGCAGGTTCGATCCCCAGCCCTGGTCAGGATTGTGTGGGAGGCCACCAGTCTAATTCTCACCTCGCAGGATATTGTAAAATTTAAATAACACACGAAGGAAAGAATTGATGGCATCTCCTCAATGTTCAACTGAAAAAACAAACAAAAAAAAAAGAGCTCTCTAACTTCATCTTCTCCCCACTCCCTCTCTAAATTGAAGTGCGTGTTCACTCTTGTTCACCTACTTTCCTGTTATTAAACTCACGTAGGAGCCCCTCCCCAGCAAAGATGACCTCTTCGGTTGCCCAGATCTCATCCCTCCTGCCTTCTCAAGGAGCTCATTGCTTCAGTAACTGATCTCTCCTGAAATGCCAACATCAAGCACCAGCAGAAACCATATTCACACACAGGAACCAACACCCACTGTTTTTCAAACAAAAGAAAAGGCCACTAACCTCAAACTCTCTCTTGATTTATATCCCCCAGGTCTTTTTCCCTTTCTTTGCTCCCCTTCTCAGAAAAACATTGAAATTTTGTCTACACCTGTTCTCTCCATTCTCCCTATAGTTAAGGTTTGTTCTGTGATTAGTGTGGTCCTGTGTTGCTTAATTTTCTAAAATTTCATTATCAATCCATTGCATACCCTTCACCAAGGTGGTACTTCTCCTCTCAAAGTAATTCAGGTAGTCAGCTCCGCCACTTGGGCGATCCTCTCCTGGATCTGCTGGGTCCACTCAGTCTAGACTGCTAGTCTCTGGATCCCATCCTGAGATCCCCTTCGGAATCACGCTTAGTAATTTCCTTCAGATTTCTTCTGGGGTGGATCATGTTTTCTTGTTTCCATAGCTGCTTCTTTCCTTGTTTACACATCTTCTGGATACACTAGGTTCTCTAAGCACTACCTAAAAACAATGCCTGGAAAATCAATTTTTTTTGAGACATTTTAGCATTCACAATTAACAGTTGAGTATATGATCCATCTTAGAAATTTTTGTTGTTGTTGTTTCTTTGTTTTGTTTTCAGGATTAGGAAGGAATTTATCCATTGTTTTGTAGCCTTCAGCGTTGTTAAAAAGTCCAAAGTCATTCTGGTCTTTGATCTTCCATATATGATCTATTTTCAGTTTTGTTTTGTTTTGTTTTTGTTTATTTGTTTTCTTGAAGTTTAGTGCATCCTGTCTTTGCTGAAATCTCACAGCAGAATTCTTTGGTTTAAGTCTATTTTCATCTCTTGATGTGGGCTTTCATTGGGTCCTTTGGTCTAGAAATCCTTCCGTCCTCAAAAATATTATTAAAGTATTTTCCTACTCTGCATTTTCCCTTTTGTCAGTATTCATATTAACTGTAAGTTGGGCATCCAAAACTGTTTTTTTTTAATCTATTTCTCATCTTGGCCTTTTCTTCAGTTTAGCTGGGGTTCTCTGGTGGATTTTCTCAACATAACTTCTTGATTAATTATTTTGTATTATGTTTTCAATTTCTAGGTTCTCTTTGGTCTCTGAGTATTTTACATATATGTAATGTATAGATATACATATCACATGTTCTTGCTTCATAGAAGCAAACTTTTCTTTAATCTCTGAGGATATTAATGATTTGTTTCTGTTTGTTCACATGTTTGGAAATTTTTTCTCCCAACATAATCTCTGTTTCTTCCAACTGGCTTTTTTATTTGTTTGTTTGTTCTTGATTTTTTTTTTTTTTGCAATTTTTTTTTGTTTGGGTCTCTACTATTTTCATATTAGAGACTTTTCTCAGATGTCTGACCATTTTTCTTGTCTGATCAATAAATACATAATTAGCTAAAGAATTTTCCTGTAACCAGATTTAGATTCTGTCTTCTTGGGACCAGAGTTACTACCATCCATTGGCTCTGAAGCTCCCGAGAGTGTGCGGTGACTTTGCCTTTCACATTATCCTTTTAATTATGGGTTTGTGTCTAATAAAAATCCCTTTACAGGTGTTTGTTTCAGATGGGACAAAAAGTCTGTGACAAAATGGAGGTCTGTGCTCATCCCGCCATTATTATCTGGGCGTCTCTCCATTCCATACCGTGGCATCTCCCTGCAGCCCTCCTTGGATTAGCTCTTGCCAAATTTCCCAATAGTATCCATATTGCCATGTCCAGTTCCTCAAGTGTGGAGCTTTCATCAGCTTCCTCAAGTGTGGTCACTCCCTCTTTCTTGAAAGATTTCCTTCTAGAGATGGCTTAACTGAAATTGCCCAGCCATCGCCATCTTAGAAACAACAGCCAACCGCTGCATGCACCAAATTGGAGCTCTTTGACAGAAGGTGGCCTCCCAGCTGTGGGATCAGCTCGAAATCGTGCGCATTCATCTCACTGCACCAGAGCCCTCTCCTTCCCTCCTCCCACCAGTCCCTGCCATTGTTTGGTGGTGATTCTCAGTATGGGGAGGGGGAGGACCCTATGTCCTGAATCCATTTTGGAGGTCAATCCATACAATGAAGTGGGACCAGGAGCCACGCCCACACTCTCTGAGCTAAGCACCCACACGGAATCCAAACAAAATATTCTTAGCAGATTACTGTGGTGTTTCTGGCACTGCTATCCAAAAGTAATGACAGCTTGGCATGTATTTTTAGCAAAACTTGCTGCTTTTTTATAAACTCCAATAAATTGTTTTATGTCCCCTAATAACTGCTATAGAGTTTTATCGGGGATCAACATCATAGCTACTCCTTGAAAGTCAGGAAAACATCCAGTGTGTGGCATGTCTTACATTCATGGAGAGTCCTCAGTGGTTTTCTGTCACATCTGGAGGCTCTTAACATAAGCCATCAGTCATAAAGAGCTTATGCTTATTTCAACTTAGAAAATACGCACCCGACCCACCCATCCTAACAGGAGCACGTTGGTGTTTTTTCTGTCACATGTCACCCTCACACATCTTTCCCACAACCTTGTAAAAATAAAATCTGTTTGTTCCTTTAACCTTTATGACAAGTCTCAAGTTCACTGCACTTAAGCCTTCCTGCTAACGTTCCTCCAGGTCCGTGCCACCCTATAGTCAGATTATAAAAACTCTCTCTACCTACTCTGGTCTTTTAAAGTATGTCCTCCTATTCATTCTCCTTCATTTTGAATATTTTACATTTTGGATTTTATCTCATTTTAGATATTTTGAAAGCTTCTTTTTTTTTTTTTATCTCATGAGGTTATTAGCCCCATTTTTTTTAATCCTCCCCCAAGGTCTTTTTTCCCCACTTCTGTTCAGATAGAGTGGGAGGGAGAGAGAGGATAAGAGAGAGAGAGAGTGGGAGGGAGAGAGAGGATAAGAGAGAGAGAAACATCGACGTGAAAAGGACACATCGAGTGGCTGCCTCCCACATGACTCCAACCTGGGCCGGGGATGAATCGCAGCCGAGGTACGTGCCCTTGGCCGGAATCGAACCTGCGACTCATTGGTCCGTGGGCCGATGTTCTATCCTCTGAGCCAAAATGGCCAGGGCTATCTCATGAGGTTATTAGCTCCATTTTTAAGGAGATAAAACCATTGTCATAGAGAATAACCACATGTTGACAAAAGTGACAATGCTCAGATGTGGCAGAGCAAGATTTCAAATCCAGGTGTGTGGGACTCCAACCAGTGCATCTGTGTAGATGATGGGAACGAGATAAGGAACTGTGTGTTCTGTCCTTGCTCTGGAAATGTGTTCTGTCCTCATTTTCAGCGTGGCCTTGGACGGTGGGGTTCCTATATGCTTTTGGGATTGAGAACCACTGCCTTGAAGCTTCTCAGGCCATCCAAAGACAGAGGGTCCAATTTAGAAGGAGAACTGTGGTCACTCCCTTGATCTCAACTTACCATCTACAGAGGGAAGGATGGTGATGAGGACCAAGCGACAGTGGCTTCAGCTGGCCTCTGATCAGCATCCCCTGTCGTTGCAGACATGGCTTAGGCATCAGAAATAAATGTCCACCTGGATTCTAACCCAGCAGGAATGACTGAAGGTGACATGGAACAGGAAAATGATAAGGCAACATTGAGAGTGACATCTGGGTCTGAGAACACAAGAGTCCTGATTGTCATTCTGAAGACTCAGAAGCAGAAATCTCAAAGTAGGAGGGAAATGAAACCAACATGCAGCCAATCCGACACTATAGTCCAATTGTCATCCGAAGAACCCCTGTTGAATAGAGTATTGGTGCATTTTCATTAATTTCCTTCCCACAAGTTTTCAAAAGCTGCAGGACCACACAAATGCCAGGGGGCCACAGAGTTCTCTCTCTAAGAGGAGGAGCACATTATTGGCTTGGCCAGTTCTCCGGTGCCCAGATGAAGGATTCCAAGAGCGTCTGGCAGGCGAGGAGGCAGGGTGGCTAATTTGTTTGTTTCTGAAGAATGACCAGATTAAAGTTTATGGGGAACCAAAATTTTGAAAAAAGAAATGAAAAAGAAAACCCTGGCCGGTTTGACTCAGCGGTTAGAACGTCGGCCCGTGGACCGGAGAAACCCAGGTTCAGTTCCCGCTAAGGGCATGTACTTCGGTTGCAGTTTGTCCCCGGGACCGGTTGGGGTTGTGTAGGTGGCGACCACTCGATGTGTCTCTCTCTCTCTTCCTCCTTCTCTCCCTCCCACTCTATATCTCAAGATAAAATGCAAACATGTCCTCGGATGAGGATTAAAACAAAAACAAACAACAAAAAAACCCCAGTATGTATTTCCTGTTAAATCCTCAATCAAAGATACTTTTTTTAAATCCTCAATCAAGGATATTTTTACATTGTATTTTTTTTTTTTTTTTTTTTGATAGAGTGGAAGGTAGGGAGAAAGAGAGAAACATCAATGTGAGAGAGACACATTGATTGGTTGCCTCCCACACAACCTGGACCAGGGCTGGGGATTGAACCCAAAACCGAGGTATGTGCCCTTGACCGGGAATCAAACAGCTGGCTCTTTGGTCTGTGGGCCGACGCTCTAACCACTGAGCCAAACTGGCCAGGGCAACCTGTTAAAAGTATTTTAATGAAGAAGTCAAACTGGTTGGAATTAAAAAAAGAACTGTCTGTCGTGATCTGGAAGTCAGTGGAATAAAAGGGCCTGCCTTTGAGTCTGTGTGTGTGTGCATGCCCCTGAGTGCCACTGGAACCAACTGAGCCTGCTGTGGGGCATCCTGTCCCGCAGAACCACATGGTGTGCAGGTCGCCCCACTGTGCTCTAGGGCATGACAGGCTCCTATAGGTGAAGGGTTAATCCGGGTTGCAGCGAAAGCAAGCCCAGTGCCAAGTGATTGCAGGCACATTTTGGCAACGTTGGCCAAGTAAAATTAATCTCTTCATTTTTATTTATTTATTGATTTTTATTTATTGATTTTTAGAGAGAGAAGAAGGGAGAGGGAGAGAGAGAGAAACATCGATGAGAGAGAACATCAATTGGCCGCCTCCTGCATGCCCCTCACTGGGGATCGGGCCCACAACCTGGGCATGTGTCCTGACCAGGAAGGAATCAAACTGGTGACCTCTTGGTTCGAGGCTTGCGGCTCAACCACTGAGTCACACTGGCCGGACAATCTCTCTCTCTTTTTTTTTTAAACCCTCAGAATGATTGCATATTAACTGTATGATAATGCTTGTCTCTGTAGGTATGTTATTTTTTTTTAGGGAGAATTTGCCCCAGATCTATGGAAAATTATTCTAGATTTTGACATTTAAAACCAAGCGTCTCCAGGTCTCCTGTGAAAACAGCTGTCCTGAAACATTAAGCAGAGCTAGGCTTGAAATAAGGGAATTTTAAAAAAGATGTCACAGCACTGCACTTTTCTTTGAAGACACTGTTTCTGAAGCCACTTTTATTTAATCCTGTTTGATCTCCCTCACTTGTTTAATGTTATAGAATGAATATAATGTTTTATACAGGACCAGCCTACAAGAAGAATTCTATTATCATTCTCTGCAGTAACGCAGTAGAACCTGAACTAATGCAAGTGAGGAATATTCCTCCCCTTCACGTGGACAGCACAGATGATGGCCGCCAGGATTGCAGGCCTGCCTGTCTGCCGCGGGGAGCACCTGACGCAGGTGTGAAAGCACTTTCAAAAAGTCCACTGGGTTTATGAATTGCTTTCAAATATGTGACTGATATATATATTTAATTGTTTAAATCCTCACCTGAGGATATGTGTTTTTATTTCTTTTTAAATTAATTTTTTTTAAAGAGAGAGGAAAGGAGGGAGAGAGAGAGAAACATCGATGTGAGAGAGAAACATCAATCTGTTGCCTCCCAGACACACCCCGACCCAGGGATCCAACCCAAAACCTAGGTATGTGCCCTGACTGGGGCACAGTTTGGTGTACGGGACAATGCTCCAACCAACCGAGCCACCAGGCCGGGGCTGATTATTTTTTTTAAAGAAAATTAGGAAATCTCTATGCACAAAAATAACTTTTTTCTTAGATTTTTAAAACTTACAGTAAAATAATAATTTTATGATTCTAATTAACTAAAATTCAAAATTTAAATATGTAGAAGATGAGTACTACTTTACTGATGATAAAATGTGTGGCTTGTTTTGGAAATACAATTATATGTTATTTAAAATTTAGAAAGCAAAAAATGAAATATGGCACTAAGCAATATTTCCCACAAATATGAAATAAATACCAGAAATCTGAATAACACATTGCCAGGTTTAATATCCTTATACAAAGAATGCTACTGCAGATGACAATATATGTGTTGTGAAAACAGTTTTGTATGATACAGAAGATAAAAATCTATAGTATTCTCATGTTTTATGCTAAGTGTACACAATGCATCCTGCATTATAAAATTTGAAATATAAATAGAGTCCATCTTGATTCAGAAATATTCAGTGCTTTGTGTAAATTTAAAAATAAGTTAGAAATAAAAACAAAAAATAAATTCATTTTGAAAAAACAAAAAAACAACATACAATGGCACACTGTCATTTGACAAAAGAAATAAGAGTTTCAACATGGGAGAAATAATGTACAATTTTTTTTTAAGAACTTTGAAGTGTGTTCAAAAGTGGCACCTATTTGATATAAGTTATGTGAGAAGGAAAAAACCCACTGTACTGATATATTGCTTCTTCCTTATTAAAAAATTATTTTTTCCTTTATTGATTTCAGAGAGAGAGGAAGTGAGAGGGAGAAAGAGACAGAAACATCGATGAGAGAGAACATCAACTGGCTGCCTCCTGCATGCCCCCCACTGGGATTGGGCCCACAACCCAGGCATGTGTCCTGACCGGAAATCGAACCTGTGACCTCTCGGTGCATGGGTCGACGCTCAACCACTGAGCCACACTGGCCGGACGTCTATTCCTTGTTTTTTATGTATGTGTAGGTGGCTTCTAACCCCTGCATTAATTTCTGAAACATGATCACTGAGATTGCATTTTATTGTCTAAAAGCAGTCACGCATCCCTGGCTGTGACACCGTTGGTTGGAGTGTCGTCTGGTGCACCCAAAGATCATGGGTTCAATCCCTGTCAGGGTGTGTTTGGGAGGCAACCAATCAAAGTTTCTCTCTCACATTGATCTTTCTCTCTCTTTCTCTCTCTCTCCCTTCCTCTCTCTAAAATCAATTTAAAAATAAAAATAAAAATGAATTGTTTACAAGAAATCTTGTAAAAACAACAGTCATAGGAAAAGCTAAACCGTGCTAACATGGCCACAGATGCAACAAATAGGACTTAAATAACTCAGGAGTACAGCCAGAGCAAAATCAGGCAACGAGCTATGTTTTCTTTATTTTCAACCTTTCTTCAGCTATTTTTCCTTTATAATCAAATTGTAAATGTGCACATCACTTGAATTGTATTAAACTTGTTATACTTGCTCCTAGCTCATTTTTACTGGCTTCTCTTTTTCATATTTACTGCACATATATCTATATCTATATCACCTATATATCTCTCTATATCTATACCTATATCTATATACATATTCCCAGATCGATCTATCATGTCTCTCTCTCTCTCTCTCTTTCTCCTGTCAATCTATCACCTATGCATGTATCTATCTCACTACAGCTATACCTATTTTATGCCTATACTTATATTTAAAAGAATTTTCATTGTAGTACAATTTATACTGATAAAAATAAAATACGGTAAATATGTCAAAACAGTGGATTTATGAAGAAATTTATAGTGCAATAATAATCAAACAGTGGGATATCACATAGCCATTGTTTTTTAAGGAAAATAACATGCAAAATTGATGATGTAGTATTAAGTAAGAACAAAAATAAAGTAGAAAACCAAACTGTGACACAGCATAGATAGAATTTGTCCATGCATATAGCTGCTTGTTTTTAGAAATAAATGTAAAAATTGAAAAAACTATAGCTGAATATGAACAGTAGTTTGTTCTATGATAAAAAAAAATGTATGGGTGACTTTATCTTTACACTATTTTCTTTCTTCTCACATTCTTCTGCAATAAATCTATTATTACTATAGTCAGAAAGATATTAAAATATTATCTTAAATTAGTAAAACTCAGCATGCTGGCAGTGGAGAGGTCCGACCAGCTCTGGTTTTCAGTGTGCCCTGCTGTATCAGGGTCTTCATGGATGGAGCTCTGTTTGGGACCCTAAGCCCTGAACAATGGCATTTGGAACTTTATCAGTGATGACCCATGTTAGAACTGAGCCTTCCTAATACCACTTTGTAGGAAACGACATCAAATGAACTTGACCCCTCAGAGGACCAGTCTAGACTAGGCTCTGTTCATGATTGCCTTTGCCCTTTCACACACATTTATACTTTTAAAAAGTATAGTCTAAATATTCATTTTCCAACTATAACTAAAAGTACAATTTACCTTCATTTCACTGAAGAATTGAAGTCCACTCACTACTGCAATCCCCTTATTTTGCCAATTCAGATACCGACTCTGAAGAAATTCAATACCGTTGTGCTAGTGAAATGCCAGTTTTGTCATGGATTTTTTTTAACTCTTTCTTGCTTTCTTGTTTACCTTAAATCTTTTTTTAATCTTAAATCTTGACTTTTTTGTTTCAATACAAATCAATGAGGATTTAGTAGCAATACTTGCATAAAATCTATATTACACATAGATTTATAGATGTAATCTGTATATTATGCTGGGATGCACGTCTTTTGAAATCCCACACACCTGCTGAAAATGCACCACTGATTAGGCTAGGCCTAAAAACTTACAAACTGCCACATGGAAACACGTCTTTCCCTTCACCGTGTGCGTGGTGGAGTTCTGCATAAAGCCAAACGTCCCAGAGAGTAGGAGCAAAGCATCAGTTTAATCTTCTGTTAAGTTTCTGAGCTAATCTTGTTTTCCTCCCAACCCCAGCAAAATTGGGAAAAACTCAGGTACCAAGGCAGCCCAGAACCTGAGCGTAAAGACAGACTTCAGACAGGACGGTTCTTGGACTGGAGAGGGATGGCCATGGTGAGGGCAGACCACAAATGGTATCCAGTGAAGGGCCTCTCAGAAGTGGGGATCGTGAGGCGCTTACACACTTGAATGGTGCCAAGAACCCCATGAGGGATGCCAAATGTTGAGACACTTCATTCAAGGTTTGTTATAAGTTTGGCAAGATCTTATGCATAATGTATTTCTCTGATAAACTGGAATGTTTAATTTAAAAACAGTCTTGCCCGGGTGGTGCGGCTCAGTGGTTGAGCATCGACCCATGCACCAAGAGGTCGCTGGTTGGATTCCCGGTCAGGGCACATGCCCAGGTTGTGGGCCCGATCCCCAGTGGGGAACATGCAAGAGGCAGCCAGTAGATGTTCTCTCTCATCAATGTCTCTATCTCTCTACTTCTCCCTTCCTCTCTCTCTAAAATCAATAAAGAAAAATTATTTTTAAAAAATAAAACAGTCTTATCTCCCTCAGGTTGCCACCTTGGCCAGACACATCACAACTGGAAGTCCAAAAGAAAGAAGACCGTGTTCTTAGCTCTCAGTCATTCCACATGTTCCCTCAAGTTAGGAGCATTTCAATTTGGCTGTCTTTCTTTCATTCCTTTTTTTGGAAATGGTGCATAGGAGTTTATTGGGAATTTTGAATTAGAACCAGATGGTATTTTCAGCTCAACTCTCCTCCCTTTCCTGTTATTCTGAGAAAACAATTCCAGATCCTGGGAGTGGCCATGAGGGGACTCTCCCGGTGCTTAGGGAGGATGCATTGTCTAATTATAATAATGGCAGAAAACTCACTGACTACAAGATCCTTGTCCAATTAACCCGTGATTGATTTTGTTTTAAGTGATGCCACCTAAAGAAATTCAATTGCTTCTATTTTTTTTTTTTAACTCCTGTTTTGAATTTTCCTGAATTTATACACTCTACAATGTTATCTTCAGGGCACGTTGAACACATACTTTCTCATGTGGGATGTAAGAAGCTTCTATCAAGCTAAGCAGCTTCTGCAGTTTATTGGTTAATGAAAATCTTAAGGAATCGCCTTGGACATTTCTATAATAATTTTGTTTACAGAATTTTTATAATTTGAGTCATTTTTACTTTGTTTCTGAGATTTTTTATTGATCCCTAAAACCCTATTCCTATTCCACTTCAATAATATTTTAACGATTCAAATATTTTACTTTACACTTTTAATTAAAAGGGAGAAACTTATAATATTGAGAATTTTTACAATGATGGTCTTCATTCCTATGCATATATAGACTTGTCTTTTTCCTAGATAATTAATATATTAATATTATATATATGTAATAAACTAATAAAGTAATATATTAATTAACATATTTGTTTGGCTTCTTTCTTGTTCTTGCTCTGTTACTCACTAAATAAATGAATTATGACATGCCATCTCTGTATGCATAAATATGTAGAGGAAATTACTGTTCAAGTTAACTAGAGAATTAGAAAAAAATTATACAGCATCCAGGATGCTGCTCCCTCCATCTCCCCGCCAACACAGCAGATTAGGTTTTTCCAGATCACACCGTTAGGGAACTGCAGAAGGGTTGTAAATTTGTGATTATACTGTGAAAGTTTCTAAATCAAATTCCACTAAAAACTTTGACAACCTTGATCAGGACCACAGGGCTGAACCCGAGTTCGGAGCTTGGTGTTTTGCAAATAAAAGCACTTCCCTCATGTTATCTGAGTATATAGGGTATATACCCCAGTAAATATCTATTGGCTGAAGTTATCCACTTTAGTTATTCAGCCTAGAAAGTCTTTTTTATGATGTTTAAGAAGAGAGGCTGTAGAAACGGTTATGCTCGGCCTCACAGAAGAGAACGGCGTGATTACACTGCACGGGAGTGATGAAGCTGCTGGTGCCATTCACAGTGACCCTGGGTGTGGTCTCTCCCCTTGTAGGTGACACTGGAACTCAGCAAGTGGCCTCTAACTCTGAATCCCGGGTCTTTCTGAGGTGGCACTTTGCCTCTTAAGGGCATAACCTTGAAGGTGTGTTTGCAAACACCTATGTTCATGCACCTAAGTGGACGCAGGAATCATGTCTTTGCATGCACAGACAGTCTCAATAATTTAGGGACTTGGCTAGACATAGACATTTTGCTTTGTTTTGTTTTGCAGACTAATCGATTCATGAACAGGCTAGAACTTTAAAACTCTTACCTTTATCCACAACCAACAGATGATACTCACACTGACCTCTTTAAAAAAATAATAAAGTGTTTGCCTCCAGCTTAGCAAAAAAAAAAGAAAAAAAAAAGGTGTGTTTTATTACATTTGGACTGCATTCTCTGGCAAAAGTTACACCACAGTTACACTGTTTATAAAGAGGCCAAAATGCTGGTGAGGCCAAATACCACACAGAGTAATCCCTAAGAAGACTCATTTATTTATCTTTCCTAATAGTTCCTCATTTCTCAATCCAATACTGCTGGAAAGAAGTCATAATTCTACAACCAAACCTCTCTGAATCCCAACTTTCCTTCTCCCCAGTGAGGGAAGATGGACTCTCCGTTGCTGTCTGTTTGGTTTAGCATGTGTGCATGTGTGTACAGCTACAACCCATTAAGGGTACTGTCAGGAGAGAGCGTGGCTTTGAGCCCAAATGGATGGAATGTGGGACTCCTGAGAAAAACTGGATTGAATTTCTCGCTGTATTCTTGCCTAATTTCTGATAGAGCTTTAAGCAAATGAAAAAAAATCTGAAACTTTTTAAGCTCTCAGCATCTGAATATCTCAGCAAACAGAAGGGCATTTGTTTATGGCATGTCTCTGGGGAATTTCCTCCACCCCGGGATCTTTCCCAGTTCCAGCGCACCCTGGTGCTCACCTGCCCATCTCGCTTTGCTATGAGCACTTCCTTTAAAAATAGACCTTGCATTTTAGTTCTCTTAGAATTTTTTTTAATGGAAAGAATAGAATTTTGTATTTCATGATGGCACCATAGGACTCTAACTCCAGAAAGCTGCACAAATAAACTTTGAAGCTCTTTCCATGGTGGCCACATGCTGTCCCCGTCTCCACCGCACCCCTGGCCCCTGAGCCATGTGCATCTCCTCGTTTTAGAGACACAGCATGTGACTGGAGATGAAAACTCAAACTCGTCTCAGCTAAATCAGAGCAAACTCAAAATGTCTGGTTACAATGGCGTGTTTCCAGTATTTGCTTTTGGGGAGGTTATGGTTCCATTTAACCAAACCCTGGTTAACAGATGTGATCTGGCCATGCCCTCAAGAGCCACCATGATGCTGTATGGACCAAACAAAAGGTGAAGACAGCCTGTGAGATACTCTCATAGATTTCAGAAGCAAAGCAAGGGGACTTCTGAGCTGCAAGATTGTCAACTATCAGCTCTATTTAGACAGTGAAACGTCACCAAGCAGATGCTAATTTGTTTAGCAAACCATGAGTTCAATGTCTAGTTTGTAACTAGATTTTGCACATTTAACACCCCCAGGATGTACTAGAGAAAACTAAGTTTAATCAGTAATAGTCCTAAATTCCAGACCTCACCTGCTAGTTCAGTTATTTCAGAACAGATCTTTTTGAAAACAATGTTTGGTTCAACTACAGCTCAGAAAAGTTGGTTTCTTTATTTCCTTATTTCAAGGACCCTAATGGCTTAGAAAGTGTTCTTTCAAACAGGGTTGTTCTGTGATATGTCTTACTTTGCCTCTGAAATTGAGCACTCATTAATAAGCCTGTCTGCACAGACACCAATTTCCACTAAGGGATCGCATCCTTGTTGATTATCCTGTTTTCTCTATTTATATTGAAACCTTGCGCAGCATCACTGTGAATTACTTGATCAAATAAACCTTGCTTCTAACACTGGGTGGTCCGAGGAACTGAGTATAAATAGATACTGAATTCCTCAAGAAGGTAAAAGAAGGGTTTCTTTTACTGCAAGGGCACCCGCCTCCCATGGGCATTTTGATAAAATGAAAAAAGTTGCCTGGAAGAGGACGTGGAGGAGAAGCAGATATATGTAAGTCTGTATGGGGTATGTCTGCATTGGCATTTCAACTGTGAGTAGCTTCAAGTACATTTATTTTGTGATGACTTTTAAAAGTCTTTATGTCATGCTCATGTGAAGTTAATATTTTCCTTTATGGCATTATGTGAAGATGTCTCGGAAGTGAGTCAAGTCTCAAGGTTTCACTGTAGAACAAGCCATCTCAAGCTAACGCTGTCCAGTCTAATTTGGGAGATGCTTTGAGGAATAAGTCTACACAAAACATTCCAAGTGACATGTTCTACCCAGGAGTGAAATTCTTCTACCTGAGGATGGTTAATTTGAAGAGCATTATCATAATGACTCAAACTTTTCTGGAAGATCATCATTTGATTCTAATAGATTTAAATAATTATAAATCAAATTCACTGTGGTAAGTGTGTGATGACAGCCAGCAATTTTGGTAAAAGCATGGGGAAAGAAGGCATTCTTCTGTCTACTGCTTAGGGAAAAAGTCTTAGGGTGGAGGGAGGTGAAAACCATAAGTATCTAGAAGGAAGATCAGGACTGGGGCAGTTGTATTCAGTGAGGAAACGCAGTTCAAAAGCAAAAGACTTCACGCAAAGGCACAAAGGCTGAAGACACAGGGCACATTTGGGAAAAGTCAACCGTTATACTTATGCCTCTGAAGTATACTATGAATGGGACAAAGGATGTAAGAGGATCAAGTGGCTGGAAAAGTAGCTTGGAGTCCAATTGGAGGCTGTTATATAAAGCTAAGAAGTTACATTTTAATTTCCCAGTAAGAAACTACTAAGATATCTACCCAGGAGTGGAACTCTTCTACTTAAGTGTGGTTAATTTGAGCTGAAATTACCTTTATTTCATTGGGAAACAGTCAAGGACCCTGAGTGGGTCCCTGCCTTTTACTGAGGAGCCTGAGGACTTTGGAGCATCACTCCTGTGGCTATCTGTCCATCTCTGGTGGGTTTGCTTTAGCTCATTCCATCCTTACCTATCACGCTTTGGATTTTACTAAATACATTTCCATTTGACAGTGGTCTGGATAGCACAGTCAGTGCTTTGCTTTATTTGTGTACCTCAGTTCTACTTATTATTCATCATGGGCTGACTTTCATTCCCTAACATATATTATAGAGCTCCTTGTAAGCTAGAATTGTGGTTTAAACCTCTTCATTTTACATGTTGAAGACAAATAATAGGTTTTAAGAAAGTAATTGGTTGACAGTGTCAACATGTTCATTTCACTGAGTGAAATTCATACATAGAGTAAAAACTTACAAAATAAGCATGATCGTGCCCAGCCGGTGTGGCTCAGTGGTTGAGCATCGACCCATGTACCAAGAGGTCGCTGGTTCAATTCCCGGTCAGGGCACATGCCCAGGTTGTGGGTCAAATCCCCAGTGGGGGGCATGTAGGAGGTGGCCAATCAATGTTCTCTCTCATCCATGTTTCTATATCTCTCTCCCTCTCCCTTCCTCTCGCTCTAAAATCAATAAAGAAATAAATAATAAAAATAAGCACGATCGTTTGATTGCTATAGCATCAGCAAGGAAAAAGGTAGAGGCAAAATACAATGAACATATTTTAAGCCTTTAAACCTGTTATTCAATTCCTAACGCATGGTCAAAATGTTAGGGGAATTATATAGCTGAGGTAAATCTTCATTTTCTGTAGATAGTTTATCCCTATCCTGAGCCCATCACCAGGTACCTTTATTACCTCATGTCTGACTATGGAGCACTTTTAACTTCAGCAACGATGACAGGTTTTATAGCGGCTGCAGGTTCCAGATTAAACATTGAAAATCCATTTGAATTTTACTGTTGGAACGAATTCAACTAAATGAGGTTTACCCTTGAATGTGTGTGATGGAAGAGCAGTTATTTGTCATCATTACTTGTCTTGGTTGTCATGTTTGGGCTACTTAAAGATATACTTTAATTATCAAATTCAGAAACGAATGGGTCAGAATGGAGTGGATAATTGGCTAGGTGGCAGCAAGCTCTTTCTGGAATTAAATCAGAAAGCTTGTTAGCTGCCGCAGTGGAGGTGCTGGGAGAAGAGGCCGACAGAGGCCACGAGAGTGTGACATTATTTTCCTGAGATATCATATTTTGAGCCACATCGAAATTTAATTTAATGATTAACCCACCTTCAGGCAATGTCTATGCCTTTTAAATACCCCCTATTATGTTAGATCGTTCAACTTTTACAAAATTAACTTTCTACCTGCCTCTATTTAATGGCAGGTCATTTGAAATGCTAGTGCATGCTTTTCTCATATCGAAGCCAGAAGAGATACTATTTTTTTTTTTCTTATTCAACTAGTGAGGACCCAGGTGGTGTGAAAATTATAAAATGTACCCAAAGTTATATAGCAGGTGCCTGGGTAGAAGTAGATTCCAGAACCATTTTCAAGAAAGATTTCTGTCTTGCCCGCTGGCCCGGCTCATCCCCATGCTGTGGGCACACAGAGGAAACCCACTGTCTCTGTCTTATTAGTGTCCCCTTGGGAGGCACCCAGTGGCATTGAGGACTGTCAGGTGGGCTATCCATTCGCCTTGACCTGTACTTCCAGAGGGAAAGGGAAGGAAAGCCATGGCTCACTGAACTGTTTGCCTTCTGACACCCGACCTCCTCCCAGACCTAAATGACAGTGACAGCGTGGACGCCCCTCCTCGATGGGGGGGAAGGTCCTTCGCTGCATGCCTTGGAAATGGGCCTGTTCCTCAACAGCCCGACTGCGCTCCAGCCTGATGGCCACCAATCGTACGTCTCAGCCAGCACCTCTTAGGACAGAGTCTTCTGGAGCGAATGGCACGCTTGCCTGTCCAGGCGGTTTCTCACCCTGTATGAGAGAGCACAGCGGACCCCGCCGTGGCAGATGCTGGCCCACGGTCACAGCCATTTTCACTGCCCACCTGAAAGGCTGTTCTTCCAAACTGGAAAATGTAATAGAGACATTCTCATTTAGGGGTTAATTTTAATGTCTTCATAAAAAAACAAGTAAGGCAATCAGTGCAAACCAATAAAAAAGAACCCAAACTCCTAACGCTGCGGAAATGACGACCACACAGCACTTTCACATCTTCAAGCACATTCGAATTAATGCCCAATTAACGATCACCGCGTTCGTGCAAGGGAGGCTGAGAAAGATGCAATGCGGAGAAACCGAGCACCGTGCCCAAGGCTGCGCAGGGCACTGCCTCCAGGTCTCAGCCCTCCTCAATCCCCGGCAAAGGTGCCCTCGTTCTTTCCCAGCAGGGGAGAACACCAAGGCCCATAAAAGGTGATTACAACATGAATACCTGATGTTTCAGATATTTGCCATAAACTCACAAATAAAATCTATCACCCATAAAGAGGTTTTATTGGAGTAAGCCTCTGACAGTGATACATTTGCCTGGGGTGATGCTATAAAGCATGACTTTGACACTCTGGGTTTTTAACAGCATGTGAAATACAATAACCTTCCTCAAGTGAATGGATGGAAATTTACGTACCAAAGCAGGAAGGCAGCCAAATAGGCCCATTTGTTAAAGCTTTCGGAGGCAGGTGGGCCTCCCTGACTGCCAGCCATAAAGCGCTGTCGGCCAGTGAGTTAAGGGTACTGAGGTAGCAGTGTTACACACTCTTAAAAATGGATTATGAGGCAGAAAACAGTGGCATTTCTTTGTTGGCATTTGCCCATTTCATAACTCAGAGAAAGTGGCATGTTTTATGAAACCACAAAGAAGAGACCGTGACTGGAACAAGATGGTTTATTAGGAAGGAGGGAGGTGGGGGTCTGTAAGGATTCCTAGGACAGGCCTGTCCACACCCACCCCACACACTCCCCACACTCCCCACTTGCGGTGGGAAGGTGTAAGGTCACTGTTGCTGGGTCTGGCCCACAGCCAGAACAAAAGCCCTAAAGCTGAATCTTTGAGGATATGAAATTTCTCACTAGTGTGCCAGCTATTTTATTGCATGTGTTTCTAAAAGGGGGAATTCTAATAAAACCAACTGGGTGAATCCCCCTCCCTCCCTCCCTCCTTTTATATCCAGACGACTAGAGAGGGATGTGATTTTGAAGCAGTGACTATTTCTTCTGCCTCACGTCTCCTGCCCAAACCATTCCACTCGAAACTGGCACAGCCCCCAAACTGCCCCAGAGGCTACTGCTCCCGGGCCTTGGGGATGAAATGGGCACCATGCCCATGGGGCCAGAACTCTGACTACTCGAGTAGAAGAGATAAGTAAGTTTCGTCTTAGTCTATTCAGGCTGCCAGCACAGAATACCACAGACTGGGTAGCTTGTAAACACAGGCATTCATTTCTCACAGCTCTGGGGGCTGGAAGTCCGAGACCAGGGTGCCGGCAGATTCGGTATCTGCTAAGGTCCCTCTTCCTGGTTCTTAGATAGACAGACGTCTTCTCACTGTGTCCTCCATGTGGGAGGGGTGAGGGGGCTCTCTGGGGGCTCTTTTATAAGGACACCGATCCCATCACGAAGTCTCCACCCTCAAGACATCATTAACTCACAAATGCCCCAACTCCTAATCCATCACCTTGGGGGTTAGGATTTAACAGGAATTTTTGGAGGACACAAACACTCATCCATACCAAGTTTCCTGTAGGTCGTGTGGATGCCATGGTACTAGCTTAGCCATAAGCCATCACTAAGGCCCCTGAGGGGTGTGGGCGGACCACACCTGCTGGGTGGAGTGGGGAGCTGGGAGAGGTGCTAGAGAACCTCACAGGATAGGCATTCACAGGTCCTCCAAAATGAAACCGAAATACACATTGAGAGGAGAGAGAGACAGAGAGAGAGAGAGAGAGAGAAGACTCAACATTTGTACCCGTGTTTTAAGAATAAAATAAGTGTAATGTTCGCATGTAACTCAGTTGAGGCTTCTCAGACAAACTTGCAGCAAACACCATTTTGCTCATAAGGACAAAGATTTAGAAGGGTGGGATTTCGAAGGTTGTCCTGGATCAACTGGGTTCACAAATTATCAGGCAGCTCTGAGAAACCAAGTCCTTTGCTGGAAGTTGGGGTATAAAGATGAGTTCATGCCTTCGAGATGCCCCCAGGGAGGGACTGGCATAGAGGAAATAACCTGGGACTGTATGTGAGGAAGTCATAAGACCACATCCCTGCCTTGAACCCCAGCATCTAACACCCCCACATCCCTGCCTCCAACCCCAGCATCTAACACCCCCACATCCCTGCCTCCAACCTCAGCATCTAACACCCTCACATCCCTGCCTCCAACCCCAGCATCTAACACCCCCACATCCCTGCCTCCAACCCCAGCATCTAACACCCTCACATCCCTGCCTCCAACCTCAGCATCTAACACCCTCACATCCCTGCCTCCAACCTCAGCATCTAACACCCTCACATCCCTGCCTCCAACCCCAGCATCTAACACCCCCACATCCCTGCCTCCAACCTCAGCATCTAACACCCTCACATCCCTGCCTCCAACCCCAGCATCTAACACCCCCACATCCCTGCCTCCAACCCCAGCATCTAACACCCCCACATCCCTGCCTCCAACCCCAGCATCTAACACCCCCACATCCCTGCCTCCAACCCCAGCATCTAACACCCTCACATCCCTGCCTCCAACCCCAGCATCTAACACCCCCACATCCCTGCCTCCAACCCCAGCATCTAACACTCCCACATCCCTGCCTCGAACCCCAGCATCTAACATTCCCACATCCCCGCCTCCAGCTCTGCCTTTCGCTTTAACTCCAGTCACTCACACAGTCGGTCCTGCTAGCATACAACGTATGTGTCCTAAACATCACCACATTGTGGGAACTCAGGCAGGCAAACCACAAGGCTTATGGGGCAATGGTGTGAAGCCCAATATTCAGGGACATATAAAAAAGTTAGAAAACTAATAAAACATTAGCAGTTTTACACAGGCTAACTGGTTGAGAATACATAACTACTGCAATAAATCTGGAGCTTTATTTCGAAAATGACCAGCCACTTGCTTTTGGAAGTGGGTGTCCTGAGGGTTGCAGCCCCTGAGTTATGGTGAGATGGTGGCAGGGGGCTTGTTCCATCTCAGAGGGGACTGGTGACACCAGGTGGGGGTGGGCTCATGCTGCTGGCAGTGTAGTCTGAGCTGTGTGCCTTCTTCGTTGGGTTCAGCTGGGTATGGTTTTCTGTGTTCACATGGTCTTCTTTGGGAACAAAACTATACATAAGAAAACCTGAAATCTGAGATTTCCTCTCATTTTCTATTATTCCTTGATAAACCAACTGTACTGGAACAAATCTGTGTTCTCTAAACAAGCATTATTACTTATTTTTGCCAACTCAAAATCGCCTTTGGTTGTTCAATAATGACCCGTCAGGATGTTAGAGATCCTAAACAGAACTCTTGATTCCCTTGGCCCCTCCCCTGCGCCTTCTGCGAATGTGCTTATCCCTGGTCTTACACTAGAGTAAAAATAATCATCACCCAGTTCCTCAGGCTCAAACCTACTGTTAATCCACAGTTCTCCTCTTCCTTATTCCCCACATCATCATCTCATGTCAGGAAAACTTGGTGGCCCCTCATTCAAAATGTATTTTGAATACATTCCTCCAACATATATTTTTACATAGTACATGTAAAGTACATACAATATCTATACCAGTCTGTCGTATCTGACCTCCTTGCTTCCTTTTGGCCACAGTCTTCACAAAGAGTTCTGAACCAGATGATTCTACTCCGATGTGGTTAACATATGCAAAGAATAAAATCCCAATTTCTTTCTCTGGCCCAGGCACCCCGCGGGAGCTGGCTCCCACCTCCTGTCTGATCCCTCCTTCTCTTTGCTTTAATATTGAGGGAGGACATCAAGCTGACTCCCTCCTCTGGATCTTGGGATTTTTTTCTTGGCATTAGCTGGTATTTCCCCCTATTTTCATGTGTCTGGCTTTTCTCTTATTATTCAGGGTTTGCTCAAAAGGCACTTCAGAGAAGACTTCCCAAACCACGTCTATAAGAAGTGAGGGTGCTAATGCCAAGCTTATTTGAAAGATGCTTGGTTCAAAGGTGAGAGATTATGTGATTTAAACACAGAGGTTTCCAAGAAGAGAAGTGGTGAGAAAATTACCCCATCTTCCTTCACTCACACCTCCAGTTCTGTGGTGGCGGCAGCTCCCATCCCGGACCCCATCCTATTTACCATGTCTGTCTGTCCCCGACCCCCAGTGGGCTGCATTGTGTATTCCAGTGTGACAGCTAACTAATTTGTGAATCCTGACTAAAAGTTCATATGTTAGTATCTCACCTGGAATGGTAACAGCTTCCTATATCATGGCACTTTCGTGTAGAGATACGCTTGGTCAAACGTGGGTCTGAGCATCCCTCGCAAGGCTATAAATATCTGTGTGACCACAGGCTTCCCTGAATTCAGGCTGATCCTGCTGACCATAGGGAACGACCAGCAAATGAGAGATGATCTCTGCTACCTGTCATGTAGCCCACGCTGACCCATAGAGGAGCAAATGGCAGGACAGCCTGACACTCCCATCATGTGGGCGACAACGTTTCTTTAACAGAGAAAGAAATGCGCTGAGAGTGAAGATAGAAACTGTAGGATAGTTGAAGGGCCAGGAACAAAATTGTCCCCAAAGGGCATTTTAATGGAAAATTCAACCAAATTCTGAGGAATATTCTTAGTGACATTGCTATAGACTGACTGTTTGGGCCTCCAAAATTCATATGTTGACATCTAACCCCCAGTGTGATGGTGTTAGAAGGTGGGGGTCTCTGGGAGATTCGTAGGTCACGAGGGTGGAGCCCACGTGAATGGGATTAGTGCCCTTATAAAAGAGACCCGGGAGAGCTCCTTTGGCCCTCTCATGGCGTGAGGACACGGTAGAAGACACCATTAACCGGGAAGCCCCCGTCTGCCAGGACCTTGATCTTAGACTTCCAGGCTCCAGAACTGTGAGAAATCCACGTCTGCTGTTGGCCCCACGCAGTCTGTGGTCCTTTGTTATAGCAGCCCGAGCAGCCCCAGCCATTCATACAGAACCTTATTTGTATCAAAAGCACTAGGGCACTTCTGCATTCAGCATTGCAGGCGCGGGGCTGTGCCGAGAGCGGGCTGCAGCCTGTACAGATGCGCGTACAGACGCGCTGCGTGCACACACGAGGAGCGCAGGGATCCAGACGCGCCTGGGCACCTCTGTCTGTCAGAGCGTCAGTGTCCAGTTAGAAGCCGATGCTTTCTGTAGATCTGTCCGGAAGTCATCCCGAGTCCCTTAGGATCTGCTGACTGTGCTGGTACCTCCTGGAGCCTCTCTGCCACAGCATCCAAACACAGCAGCAGAACAGTGGAGTCAGGACTGCTGGTGTGCATATATTGTGCAATACAAGCAAGTGAATTAAAAAAAAAAGAAGAAGAAGAAGAAGAACAGAATGAAATACTTGCATTTCTTGGAAATCAGAGCCAACTGCTAATTGAATGAGTTAACAGTAGCCAAAACATTTCAAGAGCTAATATTTGCACCACAGTTTTCCTCTCATGTAGTCTGCAGATGCATTTTATTATGGCCAACGCTATGAGCAATGGTCGCTAGCCTACGAAACGTGCCCAGAGCTTACACTAATCTTAAAGTGGTCCATCTCCGTTTATCCCCAGTGTTTGCATAGGACAAATTCAGTCAACCTGACTTAAGTAAATGAGCACAAACCAAAGCCATATGGTGATTTCCTAAAACTTTTCCCTCTGGAAATTTGTCAAACCAGCTGTGCATAATGACTTATATTAGTCACAATTACTGACTTTTCCTTTAGACTCACTAATACATTCCTTGCATTTAAAGGGCATTTGGCAAACAGGTATTGTTTTTCTATTTCTTCTCTCCAGTCTGATTGTTTCCATACCTATTAATATTTACAGATGGATCCTTGCTGGGCTCATGCAAGAAAGTGTGTTCATTCTATTTCTGAATTTAGCTAACTGGAGGGCAATTAATAAGCAATGTGACTTTTCTGGACATAAATCCTTCAACTGTGAAATAGAAAACAAAAAAGTGGGATAAGGTTATTTCTGATTTCACTCATTGCTTTATCAGGGTATTAAATTTTGCTATTTTAAAATTTTAATCATGATCATAGTTCTCCTCTGAGACTTTCCCAACTTTTTCTCATTCACCTTAAGTCAGATAAGCCTGAACAGTAATATGGTTGTTCTCTAATAATCTGAAAAGGGTTAACTAAAAACGAAAGTACTACCTGGTGCTTCTGAGGATGTTCCCTCCTACGAGCTATTCTGTGTTTGTCTAACTGCACCGCTATAAGAGATCCGTCATCCAGAATTGACTTAAGCCTAGCGGGACCTATTTTATATTTCAACCTATCATCTTTTTCAGTGAGCTAAGTGCATGCTAATTGTAACACATTTTTTCCCAGGCCTCTTCTTTCACCAGAACAGAGTAAGTTAACTTATAGCCATTTCCAAAGGAAACATCATCATTGATGGAATCAATTTTTACTCTGACAAATGCTCAAGGGCATATTTTCCAAATATTTGTTGGCCACTTGCATACATCTGGGCTCAAATGATCATTTGTTTTAATAAAAGTTTAGGACAAGCTTGCATAAGTACTGTGAAGGTATCTATGTGATAGAACTTTTAATAGAGAATGGAACATAGCTTTAATTTCACTGTTATGAAAATGCTTTACCTGTAATGAATCACAGTGGAGACGTGCTTGGTGGAACATGAAGGTGCTTTCATTCACTGCATGTCAGTGTTTTAACCCTTCAAGGAAATTGCTCAATGTACATCATATTAGGCGCCATGTAGCCCATTAATAAAGCCAATGAGTGCTAGACCACAAGCAACAGACCAAGCACCAAACCATTATCAACCAATAACATCCGTGTAACTGTATTCTGTGAATTTGCGTGGTAACCCTCTTTTCATTTAAAAAAAAAAAAGTATTTGTCGGTACCTCTTGAGTTGTCTTGCTAACCTTTCATTTAAAATTCTGAATTCCAGCTGGAGGACACTCCAGGAAATGAGCCTCAGGATGACTACAGTTGAAATATGAAGAGGTCAAATTGTACTATAAATTATTAAATATTGCTAGGCTGTCTGACCAGGTAAAAAATTGTGGCACGAAGCAGTATACAGCATATTAGCCAAAGACAGGATGAGCGTGCTTGTCCTGAATTTGCATTGTTGCTTATACATAAAGTGCTTACATTTAGACTTTGAGAACTTGACATTATCTTGATATACAGTGATGAGGTTTTGGTCTGAATTTAGGATTGGTTTCATTGTACTGAGAAAATATACTCTGATTTAGGTGTGACTGTAACTGAAACAATACAATCTGGTGTAATTCTAATCAGAAATGTTCTCGTTCTGAATGGGAGAACTCCTTGCTACAAGAAGTCTTAGTTAAGAATATTTAGTATTGAGTATTTAGTTAAGAATATTAAAGAGATCTTTTCAAATTTTTGCTTGGAACACAGAATACTTCTTCAGAGGGTGGAGCTAGAAGGAGAAAGACATTTTCAGAACTGGAGGTGTCTGCACGTGACTTGAAGCACGGAGGGTGGGCTTGCTAGGTGGACGAGAAGAGGGAGGGCACCCAGACAAGAGGGCACGGCTGGTGCGAGGGCACGGCTGGTGCGAGGGCACGCAGGCATGATGCAGTGTGCTGAGTTCTGGGGACTAAAGGAATCTGATGTTATCAGAGCACAAAGTGCAAGGGAGGTTGGAAATAAAGCATGGTGTAGAATAGAATAGGTATAGAATGCTGGCCAGTCACATCACGCTTTTAAGGAATTTAGGTAGAGACAAGATAGATCATACCAACAGTCATCTATTTCTGCATATACCTACGGCTTAAGGCCACAGCAATCCAGAATCAGAGTCCATACGGAGGTCATGACAGATCTGATAATAATTCCCGATCCCCTGCCCTTTTGTGAATGTTTCCTAACATTAGTGTGTACTCTGGTGACTAGAAATTACTTTAGGGTGAAGAAAGCTTCCCCTGCTCTCTTGCTTTAAGACATCCGTCTCCATAGACAAGGTGGAATATTGACATAACTAGGGGAGGAGTTCATAGACTATTGGCTCTGAAATCATAGACAGTATTCTACGCATCTTGATCAAGTTTGGCCAGTGTTCCCCAGCATTTAACCAAATGAGCTGAGTGAACTTAGGAACTTAGTGAGCCATAGGAACTTAGTCACTCAGTTATTCTGACATGCATTTTGCAACCAGCTGATCCTAGAAGGTAGGAGTCCTTAAAATGCAGTGTCTATGATGCATTTCTGTTGTCTTTATTGTTGCTTTTTGTTTGTTTCATAAAACTGAGGATGATTCTCTGTTATACCCAATTAAGAAAATTATTGCCAGAATAGAACTTTGCATTCTTGCAGGCCCATTAATCTTTAAGCAAGAGGAATCCCACACTTCTCCTCCAGGAGAACCTGGGTTTTCCTTCCCATTCCCCTCTGTGTGTGCAAGGCATCCAGCTGTGTACATAGCTTTATATTCTCGTCAGGCGTCTGGCTTTCATAAGAGATTGTAAATCCCGTTAAATAAAGCACGCCCTTCCACAGTAAGCCAGGAGTAGAGAATTTTCAGGGACTCTATCTTGTAACTGATGTGTGTTATTGTTGAAAGGTTCACTCTAAGAAAGAGTCACTGGAAGAAATATGTGGGAAAGGGCCTGAGGGGACGTAGCTCATCCTGAACCTGGATGCTCTGTGTCAGACCTGCAGATGGCTGCCTGCAGGACAGGACCCTCTATCCTGCTGGTGACTGCAACCCTCCTGAGCCCCACACGGGCTTTTCCTGTAATGATTCCGTGCATGGTGCCATTGCTGTGCCTGTGGGGTAATGGAAGTCCCTGCTGGTTTCTGGGGAGGGGTTCCTGGAATGCAGCTTTCCCCATTGCTGGCTATCCTTTATTGGGAAACCCACAGGGAAAGTGTTCCAAGGAACTAGAAATAGATGTGCCTTTGCTAAGTGAATCATTTTCCTTTCCCTCATGTACTCTCTGAACCATTTAACCCATCATGTTTCTTACTTGCCTGCACTAGAAGTTTCTAGTCCTATCTGTGGCTCTCCAATGTCAAAGTCTGAACTTCCACCGTCACGGCTTACATGCTGTGTGTTTCCTTCAACAATGCTTCTCCAGACCTGATTTCCGTTGTCCAAATATCCCCACTACTTCTAAAAACAATACTTAATCCTTTATCATGCATATGTTTCATCTTAAATCTCTTATAAAATCGTGCGGTTGACTTAATTAATAAATACCAGTAATATAAACAATATACAATAAATAAAGAGTAACATATAGTAACATACTTCTTTTACGTTGCTATAAATATACTTATAAATATTACTTACTTTATTTTGTTATGTATGCTATATTACTTTTATTTTTCATATATTAATAATAATATATAACACGTTCAGTGATATAAGAAATAAAATGCCAGTGATATTTGCTATGTAGAATAATCTTACCATTGAAATTGAATTAAAATAATTCTGAACCCATTTTTTGTTACTATATAAATAATTAAGTTTAAGTAAAATGGAAAAATTTAATCAGACACCTGGTCAGAATGACTGTTTCTTTGGGATCATTACACATCCACCATATGTCAGTCCCCAAATGGCAAAATAAGAGAAGATAAGCAAAATGGTACAAGCCTTAACATTTGAAAACAGGGATAATGGGAAAGGCCTTCTGGTCTTTAAAACATTTTTCAGAAAAAAAGAAAGAAAGAAGAAAAGGAAGGAAGGAAGGGAATAGATTATAGATTAGGCATATAGAAAGATAGATAGGTAAACATGTCTGGTAGATAGACTTGTATATATTTATTATATATTGCATATTTTTCTTTCTTTCATGTCTGTTCTGCCCATTAGAGTAAAGCAAATACTCAACAATTTTATGGTCTTGCACACATGGTCACCCTATGTTCAAATACATAGTACAACTTTGAGAAACATAAAATTAAAACTTCGAAGACCCAATCCAAAATGAAAGAGGCAGGAAGACAATGAATGTCTCAGATGGTGTTTTAGATGTCCTCCAAAGCATGATGCATGGAAATCAGTATATATTTTTATTCTAAAACTTATTTTAGACATCTAGCAAACAATAAGGTGTGATATTTTGGGGTTCCATGTTTGGGTCACTTCTATGGTTCCCCATTCATCATAAAAGGGAGATTTCATTAAGAATAGGGAGAATGATGTAAACTTTAGTGGAATTCTCTTTCATTTGCTGACAAACTGACTTTCACTCACATCTGTTTGGGACCCTTATTATCAGTTGCAGTAAAAATACAACAGACTCTGCCCAGATTCTTTGAGGCACTACAGGTGGGGAAATAATGTCACCAGGTCCTCCAGTGGCTGGGAGAGCTGAGCTGTGTGTTCCCACAGCCGTGCACTCCTGAACCATTTACTTAAATGGGTTGCATCAACTAACCCAGTGGTTGATATTGTGTTTATGGTGACAGTGCACACATAAATGTTGCTGGAGGAGCTAGAGTCATGGGAGAACCTTGCAATCAATGCATGTGAACTGCCAAATTAACACATAAAAAATATTAAAAGACAATGCAGAAAGTTCAAAACAATAAGACGGACATTATCACATGCTGGCCAAGTTTGAAAGTTCAAAGATCGAATATTTGAACCTGGAGCAGAGAATAGTCCTACAGTGATCATTATCACAGGTCTTTGTCAGCAGCCACCAAGACTGCCAAGTCTGGTCCAAAAGAAGAACTCTCTCAGCATGGACCCCTAAGCCCAAAGACCATATCCCCAATAGAATTAAATTACTATGGATAAAATAGAGGAAATAGGACTAAGTGAATATCTGTATCTTTGGATCGTTCAACCTGATGCAGTTCAATCACTTGTTTCATATTATAAAACAAAATAAAAGTTTGATCCCAATTTTGGAAACTATGTTCCATGGAACATTCTTCTGAATGAATGATACTTAAAAATAAATACACTTTAACAAGTTCCATGGTTAATTATTTAGGAAATGCTAGGTAAAACAAACTTAAATCATTTTCCTTACAGCAAGGTTTCTCAGAGTTCTTCATACGTTAATCTGCATCATGACTCTCTTATTTATTTATTTATTTATTTATTTTTCTTTATTGATTTTTAGAGAGAGAGGGAGGGAGAGGGAGAGAGAGAGAGAAACATCGATGAGAGAGAATATTGATTGGCCGCCTCCTGCATGCCCCCCACTGGGGATTTGGCCCACAACCCAGGCATGTGCCCTGACCGGGAATCGAACTGGCAACCTCTTGGTGCATGGGTCATCGCTCAGCTACTGAGCCACACCGGCCAGGCACATCATGACTCTTTTAAAGGGAGGGAAAATTGTTTTTCTAAGTTATTTGACCAAGTAACTCTGTTTTTCAAATGATATTAACATCTCCTGGGAACAGTGATCCATACAGGCTTCGGTAAATAACTGCTTTAAAATTAAGATCATACCTCACATAATCATGCACCTTTTTAGCTGGAGGAAACTATAGAGATGGCTTAATCCAAGCTCTTTATTTTAAAGCCCAAGATGATGAGATGCATGGTTTGCAATCCTGGATGTTCCATATTAGTGTGGTCCTTGGCAAACTATTTAGCTTCTGTTAACCCAGCTTTCCTCCCCTGTACAGCTTTGACAGCCATATTGCGTTGGCATTGGGAAAACTGAGTAAAGGGAAGTCTAACGTACTCAGCACAGTTCCAGGAGTGCACAGATCGCTGTCAAAGGTGCGCTCTTCCCTCCATGTGTTCTCCACCATGGCAGCCTCAGCTTCTTCTATCTGCTGGGTTTCCATTCTCCTTGGAGTAGGCTTACAGTTTATATTGTAAAACTTGGTGTTTGTTAATTTTTCTTTGGTAGATATTTGTGCCCACTCAATTGTCCCACCTACCTGCCATCTTTTTACAGAAGATGAGAGACGGGTTCTTTTCCCACGTTCCTTTGGGAACAGGGCTCTCAGGCCCAGGGGCATCTTACAAAGAGGCTGGCATGTTGTGCCATGAATGTCAGACCTTTGGAGGAAATATGTCTTTCTTGCTAACTGGCTGCGGTTTCTTTAAATGCCAAGATTAATATTCCTCTTAAAGGGTATAATGAACCATTTTCCCCCTGAATTAAAACATTTTAAGACCTGAGGAGAGTTTAGATGACGTTAGTTATTAACAGGAAAATACAAGTTCCTTCTCCCCTCTCAGGCTCTGTGGCTGGCATAGGAACCACACAGACATGAGCAGATTCACAGGAGAGAAGCATACAAGTGTATCTCGTATTTTAATGTGCACACGGGAGTCTTCAGAAGAAAAATGAACCTCAAAGAAACCATAGGCCCAAAAGCTTATCTACCTCTTACACAAAGAATGATAATGTGTGGGACGTGACAAGACACCGTGGCTCAGGCTAGGGCTGTAAATTGTGGAGCAGGGACTAGGAGATATATGGGGGAACTACAGGAAGATGAGGGTTATTTTAGTAGGTGTGTGTGTTCGGGTCCATTTGGGCAGGAATAGGAATGTTCTGCTTTTCCTGGCCCACGGAGGACACCTGTCTCACGGGAAATTTGCTGGCCTGCTGTCAGGTGGAAAGAGGAAAGTCAAAGAGCCCTTTCCTGATTCCCCGAGTCACTAGTGCCTTTAGCATAAAATAATCAATGTGCTAAAGTGGTATATTTTGGGGTGGAATGATCTGAACCCCTTTATACCCACTGTCAATTCACAGCTGCTCTAAGCTCTGGGGTGAAAGGAGGCAGTGAAGGAGCCCTGGCCTATTTGGGGGGGCGGTATTTGGGGTGGTGGAGCATTCCTGGACAGCTGAACTGCTTTTAGAGCGACTATGCTGGTAGCTGGAGAGCTTTAAGAAACAGTGATTTGAACCTAAAAAGATCATAAAATGATCCAATGGAATAAAGATCTGGATATGTTTTATTAATCGTCGCATGTTAGACAGTTTTAAAAAGCATGAAATGCATATGCCTTGAATTGGCAGAAGGAGACTGACTAAATGATGAATGTCATACTAGGTAAAGAGAAAGTCTAAAAGCACTCCCAAAAGTCACATTATTTTTGAGTTTTTGGTTAAGAGATGATGTAACGATGTCTTGAGACAGCCACAGATGTTTGTAGAATGTAACTAAAGTCAGATGAGCTCATGGTTTCTGATGAACGAATAGTCTGGACCAGTGTCTGTGTTTTTAAAATCTAATGATAAAGCCTCGAATCTGCTGTGCTGCAGTGAAAACAAATAGACAAAAAAACAACAAAAGCCCAAAGATTGAATTCTCATGCACACTACATATTTGTTGAGGTTTGGCTATGGGTTATGGGATGTTGTCTTACTCAGTATGGGCTGCTATAGCAAAATACCAACAACTGGGGTTCAACTTCAAGCAAAGACAGTTGGGGAATTATGGCCAATAAGAAAAGAGAGGGTTCGTGGATGGAACATTAACTACTAAGAGGCGATGTCAGGGATGGGGGATTCTTGCCAAAGGCAGGCATGGTGATCAGGCATCAGGGTGAGGAGGAGGAATTTGATCAGATATCAGGGTGATCAGATGTCGGGGGTGGGGAGATTCTTGCTAAACTGACTAGCAAGATTCTTGTTGAAAGTGGGCTATGCAGGCCCAGCACAGATGGGGCCAAGGTCAAGCAAAGCCTGGTTGAGAAGTGGGCGCAGAGGAGCCTGCCTGTCCTCTCCTTTGGTCAAGAGAGTCTCTGTTTCTGTGTAAGCTTTGGATAGCCACTTTAGCCTGAGGTCCCAGCTATTCTCCGACATTGGAAAAGCTGAAAGGTCCCCAAAACATAAGTCCTCGATAATGCTGCTGGGCTGAGGGACTCCCCATCCCAGGAACTCTAAGAATATCCCCCAGCTGCTTTAGGGACATACTTTTCTTTTCTAACTTCTAATCTTTTACCTAAAGTAGATTTCAAATAACAGAATAAGCTCAGTTGCCCCTTGGCACTGACCCATTTTTCCTGGGCACCTCTCTACTCTTCCTCCAGCCTCCGTGCCCGAATTAAGACTGCCATCTCCTGGGTCTGTTATCTGACCAGAAAGTCTTGTCCATTTTAAAAGGTTATAACCTTCTAACAGCCTTTTTCTGCTCTCTTCTGCACTTTCTAATTTCTCATCTGCTTTCCCTGGAAATCTGATGCTTGATTTGGACACAATTTAATTCTCGCCCCTTCTAAAGGCAGCTGCTGAGTGAATGCTTCACATTGAAATCTGTCCTTAGCTTAGAATTCTTGTGTTTTCTTAAAAAAATTCTAGAAAGCATATATAATATATGCTGCTGTGAACTAATTTTTTTTCTTTAGTTCTTTGACTTACAGTAGAAAAATTGTTTTCAAGTAAAAAATTTCCAAAATAGTTACATTTTAAAATAAAACTTTTTAAATACATTTGTTGCAAAAGAAAAGAAAAGAAGGCACTGGAAAATCCAAAATCATCAGGAGAAACACTCCCTCTGGTTTATATCTGTTGGTGACAAAAGTAACTTGCCTGAAGGGATTTTTAAAAAGTAGATCTTATGTCTGACCAGTGTGGCTCTGTGGTTGAGCGTTGACTCATACACCAAAAGGTCGCCGGTTCGATTCCCGGTCAGGACACATGCTCAGGTTGTGGGCCCGATCCCCAGTAGGGAGCATGCAGGAGGCGGCCAATCATTGTTCTCTCTTATCAATGTTTCTATCTCTCTCTCCCTCCCACTTCCTCTCTCTCTAAAAAATCAATAAAGGAAAAAATAAAAATTAAAAAAAAACTTAAAAAAAAAAAGTAGATCTTACGCACTATAATGCCCCTTGACAGATCAGACCGGAAAAGTCAGTGGCCGTCTGCTCAGTCCTGGTCCTTCCCAGTCCACGTGCTGAGGCGTTAACACAGTGTATCGTAGCTTATCCAGTCCCGACCACTCTGCAAACTCCCATTTTACAGAACAGGGAATGGGGGCTATGAAATGAGACCCAAGGTACCCCTGGTCACCCAGCAAACAAGATGCGACGCCACTGTCTGGGGAGAAAGAGTTTCTGAAGGGCAGCTGCCGACGCTGTCCACTTGGTTACTGGGAGATGCAGCGAGTTCTGGAAATAGGGGTTTGGGGAGTGAGAGGATTTCAGAAACCATCCAGTCCTGCGATTGTCAACCAGGCCCACAGAACCTCAGGCCTTGGCTCATCCATGTGACAGAGTGGCTCCCCTCACAATGCAAAGGCCTCGGCAGCACAAATTCCTTGCAAACTACCGACCTCCCCACACTGACACTTTCCAGATGGAAACTGAAGTGCAGAGAGGCTACTTGAATTGTTTCCGGCCCCGTGGCCAGCCAGCTGTGAAGGGAGGTTTGCAGTCCAGTGCTCTTGCTGCCGCATTAGGATGGTACACAGTTCACTAGAATAACATATTTGAGATCAGTTTTGTTTCCATCAGTTCGTCTTTCAAAATTTTGAGCTTTGTTTAAAAAAAAAAAAAAAAGCTTAATGTGCGAAGCATGTTTGCAGCAGCAAATCCCCTGGGGCCAGCCAATCGACCCTTCGAGATGAAAAGGCACAGGTCAGTCTCAGGTCCACTGGTGTGATGGGGGTCCTGGCAGGACAGCTGGTAGACCTGCCACCACAGGAAGTGCCCAACGCCGTTAGTTACTGGGCGACAGTAAACGGCAGGCAGAAATAAAATCCAAAATTAATTAAAAAAAAAAAATTGAAACCAAATGCAATATAAAATCCTGTTTTGACCTATATCAAGAAAAACACCATTTCTCAAAGGGTATCAGTGAAAGGCAAGGAATCGTGGCGAGGAGCTAGGGAGAGGTAAACTCCAAGACAATCAGAAACTCAATTTTACGGGAGGATTTTAGAATAAAACCAACAGCTCTAATGGACCCCAGATGTTAATAGGTAGCTGGGGGCAAATTGTGGAGCCCAGATGCCGAGAGCTCCACGTTCCTTAGGAAATGTTTTGCTCCAAGCGTTGAACTACTGTAAGCACAGCTGCAGACATGCAACGCCCGATCGTCTCCCTCCAGCTCTGTCTGAGACAAAGGGCTTCTCCATATCATTTCATATCCAGGAGGGGATAGATCCCACTTTCAAGACATTTCCTTGGGTCGACTTAGAGACACGTAAAGAAGGCAGGGTGGAGAGTTGACGGCAGGGTCTTTCTCCACATCCAGCGGGGGAGGGGTGGTCAAAGCAAAGTCATTCCAGCAGGTCCCAGGGACCCTAATGCCTGCCCCGTCAGCTGCCCATGTTCTCACCCCCCAACGGCTGAGCCTGTCCTACCACAGGTGTATAGCCTTCACCCAATTCGAAATCTATCTCAGACTCACATTGGAAATCAATTCCTATCGCAGGGATAGTTGAGAAATATTTGAGTTACTCCTCCCAAAGTAATTTTCATTCTCATTAGAAGGTTCCCTCAATCCATCAATCCATTCAGACCTTCAGAGGGATACATCAATAATGCTAAAATTTCACTCAGTGAGACAGTCTGGAAGGAAAGGGAAATACAGATTTGGGGACCAGCTCCCTCCCACAGGGCCTCCTCTCAGAGTCAGCCCATGGTCACAAGTGGTCCCCTGTCCATTCCTGAGCCTGAGCATGACTTCTTTTGCTCACTCAGGAGGGTGCTCCACGCAGGGCATTCTTGCTGCCAGCTGCTGGAGAACAAGCCTCAGCTTCTGGGTGTAAATGCACTTAGAACTCTGCTCTGCCCGAGGCAGCTGGTGCCAGAGCACGGATTCTGTGAGTGCTTTTCGGCAGACTGGCTCTCACACCACATGGGAAAGGGCTGTGTTCTGTCATCATGATAAACAGCAACCTTTCCCCCACTGCCCTTCTCTTCAGATGAAACCAGATCTCTGTGACTTCCAATTCCTAAGCAAGTAAGCAAGGGCTTGCTTCTTTACAGGCTGTGATCCTGAGCCAACAGCACAGAGGGTGGAGGACTCAGAACACATTACTCCAAAATATAACCGAGTTGGTTGACTTTGTTCATTACATTCCACATTTAAGTGAAATCATATGGCACTTGTTTTTCTTTGACTGGCTTATTTCACTTAGCATACTGCTCTCCAGGTCCATCCATACTGTTGCAAAGGGTAAGATGTCCTTCTTTTTTATGGCCAAGTAGTATTTAATTATGTAATTATGCCATGATTTTTAAAAAATATGTTTTTTATTGATTCGAGAAAGAGAGAGAGACAGGGACAGAAACCTCCATCTACTGCTTCCTGCACACCCTGCACTGGGGATCGGGCCTGCAATCCAGGCATGTGCCCTGCCAGGGAATCGAATTAGCGACCTCCTGGTGCATGAGATGATGCTCGACCAACTGAGCCACACCGCCGGGTATATGCCACACTTTTTTATCCACTCATCTACTGATGAACACTCGGGCTGCTTCCAAATCTTGGCTATTGTAAATAACACTGCAATGAAGAAAGGGGTGCATATATTCTTTCAAATTAGTGTTTCGGATTTCTTCAGATATAGCCCCAGAAATAGAATTGCTGGGTCATAAGGCAGCTCCATTTTTAATTTTTTGAGATAACTCCATACTGTTTTCCACAGTGGTTACACCAGTCTGCATTCCCACCAACAGTGCACTAGGTTTCCCTTTTCTTCACATCCTCGCCTGCGCTTTTTGTTTGTTGATTTATTGATGCTAGCCATTCTGGCAGGTGTGAGGTGATATCTTATTGTGGTTTTAATTTGCATATCTCTGATGATTAGTGACATTGAACATCATTTTATGTGTCTATTGGCCATCTGTATGTCCTCTTAGGAGAAATGTCTAGTCAGGTCCTTTGCCCATTTTTAAATTGGTGTTTTTTTGATGTTGAGTTTTTTAAGTTCTTTTTAAATGTTGGGTAGTAACCCTTTATCAGATGTATCATTGGCAAATGTGTTCTCCCGGTCAGGGGTCGTCTTCCCATTTTGTCAATGGTTTCCTTTGCTGTGCAAAACTTTTAGTTTGATGTAGTCCCATTAGTTTATTTTTCTTTTGTTTCCCTTGCCCAAGGAGACATATCAGAAAATATACTGCTACTAGAAATATCCAAGATTTTACTGCTTATGTTTTCTTCTAGGATTTTCATGGTTTTGAGTCTAACATTTAAGTCTTTAATCCATTTTGAGTTTATTCTTGTGTATGGTGTAAGAAGGTGGTCTAGTTTCATTTTTTTTTTTTGCATGTCCAATTTTCCTAACTCATTTATTGAATAGACTATCTTTACCCCGTTGTATGTTCCTGCCTCCTTTGTCAAATATCAATTGATCATAAAGGCATAGGTTTATTTCTGGTGAAGGGATTAAGCAACAACAATAAAACAAACCACTCATAGACACAGACAGCAATATGGTGATTACCAGAGGGAAAGGGAGGTGGGGGAGGTAGAAGAGGATACAGGGGGAATAAATGGTGATGGAAGGAGACTTGACTTGGGGAAGTAAACACACAGTACAATATATGGATGATATATTGTAAAATTGTATACCTAAAAACTATATAATTTTATTAACCAATGTCATCCCAACAAATTTTGAAAAATACCTAGTTGGTATATTTTAAGTTAAAGGCACTTGAGGGACAACAGGTGCAAGAAGGGCACCCTGGCCTTCCTCCTTCTGCCTAAAAGTAGGAGATAAAACTGATGGGAAAGGTGCCCTCCCTGTACCAGCAGAAGGAAAGCCACCAAACCATGGTAAACTAACCCTCATCTTCTTAGTTACTTTTCCACCATTGAGTACCCTGGCCGAAACCCGTTTTTCTTGTCCCATTTTCACCATCCACCCCTCTTTGTCCAACCCTAAGTGTTCAGCTCTAACTGCCTCTTTGGTCTTCCTTTCCTCAGGAAGATTCTTATGTTACATTAAATTTGTGTAATAAAGCTGTATGCTTTCCACTTGCTAATGTGTCTCTTGTTATAGAGCCCCATCCAAGGACCCACCCCACCGGTGGTTGGAGCCTTTCCCTCAGCTCTGCGCCAAAGGAAGTCTGTGCTTCCAAATCATAGCAGCTTCTTCTCTTGAGTTCACATCACCTAGGAGTGAAAGGGAAAGACACTTTTTGATGTTACTTGAGGCAGGATTTCTGCAAAAGTAAGCACCCCCTGGGAGTGTTGGACTCGGTCTGGACGTCTCACTCACAATTGCCCTTCGTCTCCTCTTCAAACTTCTCATGAACTTAGTCCCTGCTCCAATCCTTCAGCTGCTCAGACAGCTCACGTTGGAGTTCTTCCCATGTCTCCCTCTCACGCCCACATCTAATCCAGAAGCAAACTCTGTCTAACTATATCCACGGTCTGACCACTTCTCACCATCGCTGCTGTTGCTAATCTGGTCCAAGCCACGCTATATGTTGCCAAGATGACTGTGCGGCCTCCTAGCTGGGCTCTGGTTGAACCATTCGTCCCTGCAGTCTGAGAAGTGGATTCAGAGTCGGACAGCTCTGTGCCCAGATAGCCCTGACCTCCTCTCAGAGGCCGCAGAACGGCTGCAGGGCCCCTGCTTCACCCGAGACCACATTCCCACCAACACCTTCCCTTTGGACTTGCTCTTCTCTCTGTCCATCTGGAATGCTTTCTTCTTGCATTCACTTGTCTAAGACTTTGCTCAAATGCTATTTCCTCTTTGAGTCCTTCTCTTGCTCCTTATTTAAAACTGGCCCCTTTGCCAAGGAGCAGCTTCCCTCCTCCTCCTGCTTTTCACCTTATAGCACTCACCTCCACCGGACATACCACACATTCTATGTGTCTATATCATTTCTGACTTTATCTACCAAAATGTAAACACTAGAATGGCAAGGATTTCTGGGTGCCTTGCATTGTTTTATCCCCACTGCCCAGGAAAACACGTAGCATCTAGGAGCCGTTCAGTAACCATCAACTGACTGCTTGAATAAAAAGGCCAAACAAACCCTTTGCTCATTTCCCTGTGTGCCAGGTCCCCGGCTCCTGCCCTGTCCGCCTGAGGCTCCATCAGGGAGGAGCGCCCACGGGAACGCAGCCCGACCCTGTGTCCTGCACAGTGGCGGGCCTGCTTCATCCCCAAGGGACCTCACACACGTCCTTGGCCCTTCAGTGATGGAGAGCCACTATCAGGAGCACTTCATCTTCCCTGGAAGCAGTTTTATCAACATAACTCTCCATCATTATCAGAAAAAGACATTAGGAGGAGGACATTTTCTTTCCTGAATTACTCAGGATTAGATTAACAAGCTCATTTATTATTAAACCCAGGTACTATGAGGGTACCACGAGGCAAGGCTGGGGTAGGGAGTACTAAATGATTCAATGCGATTATTACCCTGTGCAGCCCTTAAAAATTCAAATTGAAAACACAGGAAGCTGGTTTCAAGGAAATAAAAGAAGGATGTAGATACCATACGCTTAAAACATTAACATTAATTTGTAACTTTTTAAAGTAAATGTCTGCTGTAGAAGATCTAATGAATTGGGGGAAACCTGCAGAAAGCTTCTGTGAGTGTCCTGTCGGGGTGAACCATGCTGGAGGCTTGCCCGCAAGGAAAGGGAAGAACCAGTTATGTATTCCCTCTGTCGGTCAAGACTACAGCCCCCTCCTCTGTGCATGGCCGCATTTCATAAGATGGAGTTGCACTGGTTCGATAGGTGAAAACATTAATGTGTTCAAGAAGGCCACCCTGTCGCAGGACAGCGGTGCTGTCCTTAGGTGACTAGAGGAAACTCAGTTGTTCTCAACTGCATACTCTTAGACTATAAAAGTAAAAGCCTTTGAGCAGTGACCCTGCACGGCTCACACCACCGAAGGGACGCTAGTGGTGACGCCACTGGACAAAGACACCATCATTGCACAAAGTCACAACAAAGAAACTTGGCCAGCACAGAGAAGGATGCATCCGACACATGACCTCTGCCTCCGTGGAGGTTGTTCTGTGAAAGCAGCACACAAAGCCTCCTCCCCGCCTTCCCTGCATCGGACACACATGACTTGGGGTCACATCACCTATGCAAACCTGCCCCCGCAGGAGCCAAACCTCCATAAATGTCAACAAGCATCAGAAAGCAGTCTCAAACCCATGACTGCAAATATTATAGCTCAGAAGGAGCAAATCTGGTTTCTCGATTGAATTCAGCCTATCAAAATCCCATAAAAGACTTCATTCGGTGAGACCTGTTGTGTGCAGCCACACCCTCGGACTGAGGGAAAATGGCAGGGACTCAGGACTGCAGCACAAAACTAATTAAATTTGCCCAATACACTGCTTGGCTCCAAAAGAAGCTGAACTGATTCTGAAATTACTGATCTTTAGAAATGTTTCTAAATAGTTTCTTCATATCATTTAAGATTTAATATTCTGAGATGGCTCCCAGTTTGTTGGAGAACTGGGTCCTTAAGAGATGATACAAATCTGGAGAGGCTTGCAGAACCGTGAGCCAATGAAAAGAAGTTCTTGACCCTTTGTCCACAGATATCCAACGGGTTTTAGGAGAAGATAATCCAGGAGTGCTCTTCATTCTTCTCCTTCCAGGCCTCCGCAGGCTGTTCTCCTTGCTTCTGTTCAATTATATTGAAAGGGACTTCCACATCAATCACCCTATGGTGGGGTAGCTGGACCAACGCTCACAACAGAAAGCTAGAAAAGATGGACAAAACCCCAAAACAAACGAACAAGTAAAACAAAGACACATTTAAAAATAAATAAAATCTGTTTGAAGCTATTAGAAACTTCAAAAGCAAGCCAGGACTTGAGAGAACAAGATTCAGAAGGGAGGGAGGGAGAGAGAATGAATGCTGGTGGAAATGTCATTTAGTCTGCAAACCCCTACTTCCCTGAAGGCATTTGTTGACTTTTAAGTGGCTCAGGACTGGAAGATAAGAGGCCAAGCAAAACCAAGAAGAAATCCAAATGCAGAGCTTTGGGACATCTCACAGGGCTTGGGGGAAAACAAACAAACAAAAATAAGACCAGGCTTTTATGGGCTAGGGTTGTCAGAATTTGCACCAGTATTTTTTTCTCAAGGTATCTGCCGATTTTGCACAGGGTAGAGGCTAGGAGTCTGCATGGAAAGCATCTGTAAGTTGAACAGACCTTGGGTATGCCACTGGTGCTAAGACCCATGAAGACAGAGTGGCCTGGACATGCCCTGTCTCTCAGGGGCACCCCACAGACACTACTATAGAAGGGGGTGTAGCAGTCAAATAAAAACTGAAGCTGAACTCAGGTCAGACAGACGCATCATTGGATTTAGATTCTGGGCCCTTTTTCTGGCTCTTTCAGAAAACAGGTTGCCTCTCCTTCAGAGAAAGGTAATACAATCCAGAGCCTCCATAATTTTTGTTTCATATAAAATGCTCATTCTTCAATAAAAAATTACTAGACTTATCGAAAGATAGTACAAACAGAGAAAAGAGACAATAAAAATAAAACCACAGATGATCAGACAGAGACAAAAGAGTCCAGAGTGAAAAGCAAGACTAACTGCAGCAAACAGTAAGTGGGCTTGTGATCACCGGAGCTGGAGGAGGTCCCAGAGCCCCACTTCTAATTATTAGGCCTCTAGAATTCCAAGGTTGTTGGTTCTGCCTTGCACTTGTGACAAAGTAAAGGTGATATGATGTCTAACTAGTCACTGGAACCATCTTCCAATGTCCTATCAAATGTTAAAATTATTTTTATTCTTACATCCAAGACATGGTGTTCAATTTAATCTCATCCTAATACAGTCATGGGGAAGACAAGTGGGCAGGAAGCAACTAACTGCATTTTTTCCTTCCAGATTTTTACATTCCGTGAATAAATGAAGTCTATATGTATTTGTCAAGCCACATTCTTTTCCTTTCCATATTATCAGTAGACAGAGTGCTTAAGGGCAGAGTCGTGTCTTTTTTGTCTCTGTGTCACAATGACCAGCACAGTCAGGACCAACAAATGCTTGGTGAGCTTCACTGAATGTCTGTTCACATACCCTGCACCTGACCTTCCTGTACAATGAGTCTCCTTTTACTAGATAGATAGATAGATAGATAGATAGATAGATAGATAGATAGATGATTAATAGATAATGCATGTGGATAAATAGACAGAGTATTTGATAGAGAGACAGCTATAGATAGGTAGATGGATGATAGACATATACATAGATGGATGAGTGATAGATAGCTAGACAGATATAGATAAACGGATGATAGACAGATATAGATAGGTAGGTGGATGATACATAGAATAGATAGGCAAGTAGGTAGGTAGGTGTGTGAGTACAACACAACACAGAAACATTTACCTGCCAGAGCTAGGAGGAAGTGAGACTCTCACCGACACTGTATCACCCACGTAGGAGCTCTCACTTTTCTTTGAACGTGTCCCACACATTTACAATTCTGTGCCTGACCACTGTCCTTCCTTTCCCTGGACACACTTCTACTGGTTCCCTGAACTTTATATTTAACAGTCTCCTCCTTCAAAACACAGCTCAGTAAAAGTCCTTTTCTTTACCTGCAAACAAAATTATTTATCTTTTCTTTGTTCCTTTAATATGCTGCAAATATCTCTGTTATGGCATAAAAATATATTAAATATTCACTTGCAGTTATAAATTTTATATTGTTAGGAGATCCATTGAATTAAACATAATATTAATTTAATGATTTAGTAGGTAAAATTCATGAAGTCTTTGATCAATTTGCACGCTCTTATTTCCCAGGGAACCAACCCCATCCCATACGAATGTCTCTGAAAAACCTCAAATTTCCTGTGTCTGAATAACTTGTTTTAAATTCATTACATAGTCATTACATGGTGCTGTATTTTCTATATTTGGGTCAGCCTGAAAGGTACAGGGTACTTTATTTATTTATTATCTTTTAAAAGCCTGGCATAGAGTGAGTGGTCATATATGTCTGATGTGGACCATGAAAACCCCAAGGACATTTGTGTATCTAAGAACTCAACTTGACCTGTTTAAAGAAAAAAACCGCTTTGGAAAGCCTTTTTCGTTGCGTTGTTTTGTGTGTTTGTTTGTTTTTAAAGAAAACAACAACACGGTATTCAAGAATTTGGGAAGTTAGACCTCTTCCCAGTGCCAGGAATGACTGGTAGGAAGACTGGCGCCCACCCAGCTGCCCTCCCAGCCTCTGCAGGAGGCGGCTCTTACATGTGTCTGGGTGGGGGCCAGAAAGGCCTTGCTCCCTAGCTTCCCTGACACTTAGCTGCCATGCACTCCTAAGGAAGACATTTGTCATGTGTCAGCTGTGAGCCATGAAGAGTTCATCTGCAAGTTAAAATCTGGGAGAGGTGAGAAAAGAGAATCCCAAAGACAAAACAATTCGACCCCAGATTTGGAGGGAAGTGTCTGGTATGTAAAACATGCACAGCTGAGTATTCGGAAGTTGCCTAAGCCCGTTAATAAAAGGTGTGAACCTTGATGGCTGCAGGAAGCCACAGACTGTTTCCAATCTCACCCCCAGTAGGCATGTGCCTCTGGGACCATGGCGCACGGAACAGTCTTTCCAAAGGGCTCTCTATCCTTGTGCAAGTTTGGAAATAAGCTTTTCCACTCGTGCTGTGCGGTTGGGAGTGAAAACCACCGGGCCAGATCATCTGTGTTAAATCTGGAATTGCACGGCCCTTGTGTAATGAGGGCACAGAAACTACTTTTCTCCTCTGCTCTCTTTTTCTTCCCATTTGCTGTGGTTCGTGGTAAAGGAGGCGAGTTCATTGGCCCTACCTGAGCAGTGTGCGTGCGTGTGCAAGTGTCTCCTTGGTGGTGTCTCCCGGGTGCCAGGTGAGAGGGACTCCTGGACCCCAGTGGGTGGGAGGCAGCATCTGTCCTGACTAGGAATGTCTCCCAAAATGCCTCTGAATATTTCCCCAGTGAGTCCAACTGTCAATCAAACAGATGGGTGAGGGGCCACCTAAGGTCAGTTGACTCTGGCATCCATGTTAAACATAGAAAGTATTCCATTAACATTTAAAATGAGCTAAGTCATAGCACCAGTAATCCTAATAATCCTTGCTCACTTTTATTGATGTTTATCTTGCTCCTGGCCGGTTTCCAAGCTTTTTACATTTAATCAAACCATCAATTTCTCAATAACCTTGTATTGGTTTCTTAGGGCTGCTGTAACCAAGTACCACAGACTGGATGACATAACAACAGAAATGTATTCTCTCACAGTTCCGGGGTCAGAAGTCGGAGACCAAGGTTTTGGAAGGGTTGGCTTCTTCTGAGGCTGTGGGGGAAACTGTTTATATTTCTCCCCCAGCTTCTGTGTTGCTGGTAATCCTTGGCTTTCCTTGACTTACAGACCCATCATCCCTTATCACTTGCTGTTCTCCTTGTGTGTGTCTTTGTCCAAATTTCCCATTTTTATAAGGACACAGTCATATTGGGTCAGGGTCCACCCGACTGACCTCATTGTAACTTGATTACCTCTGAGGACTCTATCTCCAAATAAGGTCGCATTCTGAGGACGTCAGCGTGTGAATGGGGGCAGGCAGAATTGAACCCATAACAAACCTTATTTGGTAAGTTCTAAAACTGTTCCCAGTTTGCATGCATGGAAACTGAGGCACAGAGAAGTTATGCAATTTACTCAAGTTATCAGATGAATGAAGTGGCAGAGTCCATCTACCAATCCAGCTAATCTGGGCTGAATTCACACACTTAATACAACTCCTTGTATGACTTAGCGATTAGGATTTTAGGAAATTGGCCAAGAGAGGAAAGGTTAATCCTGGCTAAATTTCTAATCATGAGATTAAATTTAGAGAAGATAAATGGAGGCTGTTTGAAGATTTTGAGCTTAATGAGAAACTTTGGTCTCATTTAATGACATTTTTATGTTCTCCCACTGCACCCCATAGTGACTACTTTTAAATAGTTACATTTCAATATAGATGTCTATTCTAGGTTTCTGTATGACTTGATATTTTATATATAATTGGATATTGTCTTATTGTCTTAATAATAATGCTATGGTCTCTCTCTCTCTCTTTCTCTCTCTCCCCTTCCCTCCCTTCCTCCCTCCCTCCTCTCCTTCTTTCTTTGTTTCTTTCTAAAATATATTAAAATTTAAGAGTCTGGCCAATTTCATACAATTAACAGATGCACAAATTTGAACACTGTTTCACTATTTCATCTATGCCAACTTGGGGTAAACACAAGACAAAATGAAACAATGAGAAGCACTAGGGAATATTTTTTTCAAGTAGCAGTGCATGAGAAGCTGTAGCTCTGTGTGCCCTTCGAGCAATTAATGTCAGGAATACTTAGCCAAAGTCTCCTGCCTTGCCTGTGATCCTCAAGGAAAAGACAGGACACGCTGGCTACTCCTGGGCTTTATTGTCTTGCATGTTGTTCTGAGTGTCACTCAGCAATCCGCAGTTGGTCCGCAGGGTCAAGAAGAAACAGATTCTCTGCCAGCCCTGGGAATGATTTCCATTTGTCCCCTTTCCTGTGACCTCCTTATCTATCACTGCGTTTCAAGCACTTCTTACCCACGCTGAGCTCTTCCTCAGAAATGACGCACAGCTTTGTCTGAGGGAACAAGCAAGCTTTGCTTTGCAAATTAACCAGGATACCTATTGCTTGCTTCCCTTTTGATGTCCTCTGAAACGGGAGATTCTATTTTTAGACTCTGTCTGAGAGCCACCCACTCAGTCTCTACCAGATGCCAGAGACAAATGGCAAGAGTTTTTCTGAGGGATGCAAAGGGCGATCCCAGGGGTCAGTCAGCATGAGAGGCTTTTGGAGCTCCGTGCACGAGCAAAAGCTTCTGATTTCAAATCTCAATGTGACATTCACTGTACTGGTCTCAAAACCTTCCTTTTTTCAGCCTCCGAGGGAGAAATGAAATCTTGCCACCCTCAACTGCATCTCTCATTCATAATTCTCAAATTCAGACGCAGATGCTGAGATGATGGACTCAAGCAAATATGCCATCCTGGCGGTGAGCCTCTGTTCCAGGTTCCCTGCTCTGAGCATCTATTAATAGAGTTCACATAAGCATCCTGAACTGAAAAGACAGGCCAGCCTCAGCACCACGCTCTAGTTGCTTATAATTTTGGCTTTTATCCTGCCCCCCTCCACCATGTGTTTATATTACATGCTTGCCCAAGTCATTTCCTTGTTCTCTTTGCCTTCTTTTCTCCATCATTTTTTATCTGATTCTATACAATTCAATTACTCAACAGGACTTACCGTGTTCATACACGGCTTTGTTGCTTGCACAGAGGAGAAGAAGAGGGCGAAGTACATCAGATCCTGCCCAGAAGCGCAGAGAGGCCGTTGATTTATCCTGGTGTGCAATCTCTCTGCCACAGGAGTAGCCATCTTACTCCAATTCCTGATCTGATCGCCACAACTCACAAAATGGGAAGTTTGTATAAATGTGAAGTATTATCATCACAGAGTATTTAGTGGTAAGAAATGTTGAAATATTTAAAATTGGTTCACTGGATGCAAAGTAGATCTACTTGCTTATCCTTATCTAATAATCTCGTTAAACATGGTTATTCCAATGCTCCTCCCTAAAGTCATAGGCAGCTGTATGATCAGATTTAATAACTAATGCTCTTTTCTTGAATAGGATATAAACTGGGCCTGTTCTTTTCTACTGGTAGGGCCCTGAATAGCATCAATTAGAATGTGAAATTGCATACCCATGATGTTAGCATCGACATACATTTTTAGTGAATCTTGTTTTAGGTATGCAGATACGTGGGTTAGCTGACTTGCTCCTAGACAGAGTCAGGAACACACCGTTGAATGGTCACTTCCACTAGGAAAGTGTCGTGAAAGTCCTGTGGGACGAGTGTACCTTATACTCAGAATTCAAGGAAACATTTTGGCCCTTACTCTTCCAGCCGAAGTCAGCGCACACACGAAAGGCAGAAGCACCATCCTGCCTGGCTGGGTGATGACTGGTTGACAATGGGAAGGGAAGAAGGAAGGGAAAAAGGGTTAGAGCTACTCAGTTAATTTTACAGTTGTGTCTGATCTTTAGATATGCATTTTGTTTTCTTCCATGTTGATAAAATGGACAGTGTCTGCAAAAGAAAAAGGAAATTTTCCATTCATCTTTCTCCCTAAAAGAATCTTTCTGTAGTTTTGTATTTTGACCCAGCCCCCCAAAAAAGAGATCAAAAATAGGCATAAGACAAGTTTTCATTCTGTATTTTAAACACAACATTTCACATTTTTCACAATCAAAATAATCATCTTCCAAATATGGGCGATATTAAAGATTTAAAAAAATGTAATACTTAGCTTTGCCAAAGTTTAGAATTAAAGTTGTATTAAGATTCACTTGTGATTTCTTAGTATTTTGCTCTTCTGTTGCAAGTGTGAAAAATGCCTGAATTCGGCAGGTTGTCCTTCATGCTTCGTACCTAGAGACATTCACAAGGGAAGTCAATTTGCTCAGATTATGCAGCAAACTAAAAATAAGCCCATGATTGAATCTTTACCTAAACATTTTTGAAAAATGTCTTCAAGAGAAATGAATGCTGAAACGCACATGTTTGGGACACTCAGACAACTGCTGTTTTCATGCTTACATGTGCCCCATTGACAACACCCGGGTTTTTCCTGCAGGCACTTAAGAGCTTCCCTATTCAATGTTGCCAGCAGGACATTCTCTACGCCATTAGCTTTTCTAGGTCAAACACATCTCATTGACCTGGAAGCACCTCGGCCGTGGGAGATTGGTCCCTTTCAACTGTGCAGTATCATTACAACTTTTCCGAGTGATTATTTCCTGACCCTTGACCTGTGAGTCTGTGTGATTGTGATGGATAGGAACTTTGTTACCATATCAGGTGATTTATTTATATTGTCTTCTGGGACTAGAGAGAAATGATCGTTTCCTCGTTAACCTTTGGATTTTTAAGAATCCGCTTTAAGTCTTAAGATTTGTCTGTGCAGTTGAGACCTTGGGCTGAGGGTTTCTCTGGGTTCATGCTGAATGTGTTTGTAAACCAGAGCAGAGATCAGAGCTGGCTGTGGCCTTGCCCTGACGCTGTCGTGGAGTGCGGGGTGAAGATCAGGGCCTCTCAACCAAAGAAGGGACGTGAGCACTTAAAGTGTGTAATAATCTAAAGTGTGTGATACTTCCTCGATGCAGAAGGGTCTTACCTCTGCTTTCTTCTGGTTCGTGCTCTGTGAACAGGGAGTTTCTGGAAAGTCCACACATAGACCTTTGGTGCCAGAGGTAACATTTAAAGCAACAAAGAAGGACTGTCTATTGGTTTTGGGGTTTCCCCTTCTCCTTTCTTTCTGCAGCATACCTTAGGGTTAAAAAAGTCCTGCACTTATAGTCCAGGCACAGGAGCTGGCTTCTAAATGACAGACCTCATTTGCCCTTCGGCAGGGAGGTGCCTTAGCAATAATCCACTTCTGTCCCAGGCACAGCCTCAAGCTCAAGGCCGTTGTCTACTTGTTTGCTTCTGAAACAGTCTTCATTGCTTTGCATCTTATGCAGAGATTGAAGCTAAATTTTATCAGATATGAAGGGAAAGCAGCTTTGTTTGTTTTAATCTTGATAACCCCGAAAGGACTGGCAACAATGAGAATATCTTTAAGCCTTCAGTTCCATTTTACTTAGATTTTCCATTTTCAATTGTTCTCAAAAGCTTCCTTCTTCTCCCTCTCTCTGTGAGACTCCTCCTCCTCGTATTGATTTCTTCTTCCCTGAAACAGTGCAGAGGCAATGGGTGCTTAGTCACAGGGCCGATGTGAGAGGTAATTTGTTAATATTTGTAAAGATCTTTGAAGATACATCGATCCATTTCAATGCTAAGTGTGCCTCAATAATTATGCGTGATTACCTTTAATATGTTTTCAATTTATACTTTACAGGTGCCCACTGTAGCTACATAAGCCTGGATTCTAAAACAGTTTTCCTCATATGGTTTTGTTGTAATCCCAATGTAGGGCATAGTCTTTCATACTTGTTTGCTGGAAGTATTAAAAGTCAAATCTGCCCAGCCAGTGTGGCTCATTGGATCGAGCATTGTCTCATGGACTGAGAGGTCCCGGTTTGATTCCCAGTCAGGGCACATGTGTGGGTTTGCTGGCGCAGTCCCCAGTAGAGGGTGTGCAGGAGGCAGCCTATTAATGGTGCTCTCTCACGTCGATGTTTCTATCTCTCTCTCTAAAAAAGAAATCAATAAAAACATATTTTTACAATAAAAGTAAAATCTAACTCCATCTCTTTCAAAAGGGCAGTTCTAGGTTTCTTGAAGAAAGAAGAAACTCAGGGAGAATTTCTTCAAATGAAATGGTCTTATCTCTTCCTTTATGTCTAAATCAGAAAAGATGTGTGAAACTGTTTCTACTCTTCCTCTTCCTCTTGGTTCTGTTGAATGTCTCAGTTAAAGAAAGGGTTTACCAATGAATGTATGGGTGAGATATTGTCTGTTCAAAAGCTTTAGTTTTAATATAACAACTCTTGAGCTCCTATTGCTCTGAGGTCTCAAAACATTTATAGGCATCATTACTTCTAAAGTAAAGTATAGAATGGGATTTTGTTCATGGCCTGCAAGGGGTTGATTTTAGCAGGAAGGAGACACACAATGACATTATGTGTAGTCATCCAAACAGGAGTTGTTTTAGAGAGGTGTGGGCAAAGAAGGGCAAGAAACGAAGGCAATAAATATTATAAAGAATGATCAAAGTTGGGTGATTGCACCTGTTCATTTTCTTCTTTATCCATTCATTAATCCTTTCAAGAAGCAATGATTGAGTGCTTAGTTTGTATCTTGCACTTTATCAGTCCCTGTAAACAAGAAGAGGAATAAGTCCCTGAAATTAAGGAGTTCATGTTTGCACCTTTGGGAGAGATGTAGAAATCCAGTGGCCAAGTTAAAACAATATAGGATTATGTACAGACCATGGCAGGTTAACAGAAGAATTATAAGGAAGGAAGGAAGGGAGGAAGGAAGAGAGGGAGGGAGGGAGGGAGGGAGGGAGGGAGGGAGGGAGGAAGGAAGGAAGGAAGGAAGGAAGGAAGGAAGGAAGGAAGGAAGGAAGGAAGGAAGGAAGGGAGGGAGGGAAAGAAGGAAGGAAGGAGGGAAGAAGGAAGAAAGGAAGGGACTTCCCAGTGGCCTACTGTCATAATGATTGTGCCTAAAAGGGAGCAGGAAGGGTCTTTAGCTTGATTAAGAAAATGTTGTGCAGTATTTGAATGTGTGAGACATCAAAGTGGGACAATTTTACAGAAATATCAAACCAACACTAAAATGTTGAAACACAGGCGGATGGTCAGGATTAGAGCTCTTGCTCAAATGGGAATTGAAGCAACAAACATGTATTTCCTTCCTGAGAAAGCTGTGGAGAGAATAGCTATAGGCAAAGGCTGTGAAATGTTGGGCAGTGAAAAAAAAATGCACATCTTAGCAGCAGGAGGCAAGGCTCTGTGGAGACATGGTGTAAATATCGCACTTACACGCAGGCTAGTCTCTTCTCCCTACACAATGGAAGAGACCAGGACGTATTTGATTATAAACCCTCTTCCTCCATCTGTGAAAAATGCAGTTTATTTTTTAAATGCATAACTAAAACTGACTCGGGCTGATTAACGGGGTTAAAAAGCCCTTACCAAAGGTGCTAATATGATGCTTTCTAATATCTTACTTGGGTAGCAAGCTATGCTGTGTTCCTTAATCACAAACTCCTTTTGCCAGAGACCTCCTGTAACTTCTTTGGAATCAGGTGATGAGAGGGGACAGTGGACATCCATCATGACTAATGAAGAGAGTAATTGGAACCCTGGTGAAGGTGGACCCACAGCTTCACAGATAAAGAATACCATATCTTAAATCTAAATAAAAGGGAAGTGTCCTTATCTCATTCAAATATAACTTTTGTCAAAGCTAGAAAAAAATATGTACTTTGATGCAAATATATTTGCTAGGTATTATTATCTATAATATTAAAAATTCAATCATAAGTTTAAAATAGACTTCAAAAAAGATTGGGCAAGGTTGAAAAACTCAAAAAGAATGAAATTTTATCAACTTCTTAGAAAAGACTTTCCTTCTAGAAAATAAGTTGGTTCTGTTTTTACCAATGAGACTTTGTAGAGCAGATATTATTCATTTATTCTAAAGGCATTGAGACTGTCTGCCTTTTTAATGCAATTATATCTTAATCTTAGTTCTTACTCAACTTTCAGAGAGCATTAAGAACATTTTATGCATTCATGGATGGATCAAATATCAATTGGTCAAATATACATTTGAGGAAAAATACTTAATACATGTTTGAAATGAATAAAAATACTCATTTTACTCTGCCCCATTGTATTCCTTGTTTCCTAAGAAAAATAAGGTACTCAGAAAAGAAAAGGAAAAAAAAGCATAAGGTAACTACTTCCTTAGGATATATAACTATTGTAGATTCAGTGCTAAACAAGTAAAAAATTCCACAAGAGCAAAAAAGTTGCCTGGCCTGTTAACTGATCTATTCTAAGTGCCTAGAATTGTGCCAGGTATGTAGTAGTTGCTCAATAAATGATTTGAAGTAATAAATTAATAAATGAATGAAAAAATATTATCATGATCTGACGACTGATTTTGAACTTTCTAAGTTCATGTCTGTATCTAACATTTCCTATATGGCCAAAGCCTTTCTTAATCATTAATAATTTGACAGGCTACAGAGGATAAACTTAAGGCAAACAAAGCTTTTTCCAAATACTGTGTCTTTAGAGTAAATGAATGAATGAACAAACAAATGGAGTTTTGCTAGTATCTTCTTTTGTACATTAAACACATCTATATGAAAGAAAAATTGAGTTGCCAACTGTGTCTTTGAACTCTATTTCTTGAGGCTTCCAAGAAGGTGTTTTGAGCCAGAGGTCAACAGTCTGGTTTAGCAGCAGGCTGGATTTAACTCCATGAGCATTCAATACTCCATGACGGGAGGGTGAAGCAATGCCAATTTCACCCAGGGGAATTCAAGGCTTTGTCCTAGGAGAGACAAACTTCATCACAGCCATTGTTTCTTAACCACCGCATTTATGAAACACCATCCAAGGCCACTTAAATACCTGATCTGTCACCAAGACCAGAACAACCATGGAAGGTAAAACAGCGCTGCCTTCCATAGGAAGAATGGATTCCTAAGCACCAGCAGAACTTTCTAAAAATACCGCTTAAAACAGCTATCAACTTTGCTTTTCTACACATTTGCCAACCGAGTCTCCTTAACATCACCCTTCGATAACAAAAGTTGAGAAGAACAGCAGGTTTTCTCACGAATCTCATTCATACATGTGAATCTAGTTTTAATATTTCTCAGCAGAGCCAAGGAAAATGATCTGGTGAAAGATTTAAAATAAATAGGTGTTAAACTGCCTCTCCCATTCTTAGATGACTTGCTGAAGTTCTCCTTGCTAACTTGCTTTCTCAAATTGCTTCCTGTTGACTGGAGCTGGCTTTCTTAGGCACTGAGAGGCTGTGGATGTCAGCATGATTGCGGGTATAAAACTGAGTGAGAGCCAGTTTCCTGCCTGGGTTCAAACCTATGGTTCAAGAAGTATCTACCACATACATGACTTGGTCCAAGGGACTTAATCTGTATGGACTTCAGCTGCACCATTTGTGAAGACAAACTGATCTAATGAATCTAAGGCAGTGGTTCTCAACCTTCCTAATGCCGCGACCCTTTAATACAGGTCCTCATGTTGTATGTGGGCGTCTCTGCATGTGGGCGGACCCGCCTGGAGACGGATAGAGGAGCGGTGTCTCGGTTCCTAAGACCATCGGAAATATGTGTTTGCTGATGGTCTTAGGTGACCCCTGTGAAAGGGTCCTTCGACCCCCAAAGGCGTCGCGACCCACAGATTGAGAACCGCTGATAAGGCATGTGGCACATCCAGTATTTGCTCTGATTATGTTGACTGTGACTTGTGTTTGAAAAATCAACAAAGTGCCAGAGAAAATAGTTTCTAACCTAAAGTATATATCATCTAGGTAAAGTTTGCTTTTCTGGCAAAAAGTTGCATCTGATATGATATTAAATAAAAACAAGACGTATTTATCTTTGAGGGCATACTGGGTCTTTCTCGTGTGTTAAGATTGAGCCAAGGCCGTTCTGAATGTCCACAGGTGCACTTGCATCACAGATGCCCTTAAAATTAACTGCACCTAGGACTTACCTGTAGACCCATTTAATTAAGCATTACCTTTCATCTTGCTATTTTTAAGCCTTGTAGCTGCAAATCTTACATGGCTACGATCCAGTAGTTTGTGTTTCTGTGTCCTGGAGGCATGAGTAATGTAAAAACTCATTGGAGATTTATAATCTTGTTCAGACAGGTTTGGTTAATATTCCTTACAGGCTATACCCATTTATTAATATGTCATAAGGTCTCTTTAAGCAATAATTTTTCTCATCAATTTAATATGACAAGACCTGCAGTTCCATAGTTTCATTTTATCCCTAAACTTGATTATATCACACATGTATAATGAACAAAGACTAATCATACAATTAGCAGCTGTCCTGTTGCATTTGAGAAACTGTCCATATTGCATTACCCTAAAAAGCTTCCCTTAGAATCATAGTGACACCCTTTTGTTTTAGAATGGGGCATTAGTTTTGAATGATTTTTTTGAAATAAAAATGTCCCTTAACTTACAGGTGAATTTTACTTTTAACTGTATTCAGCTATATAACATTGCTTCCCTCCAAGTAGCTCTGGTGTTATGAGTGGGGCCGTAGAACACCCCCAACAAGAAGCAGCTGCCTTTTAGATGATAATACACTGATTCATTGGGGGCAAGGCTGTGCAAGGAATTTCTCCTTCTTTCATCAGAAAGTTTCTACTCTTTGTTCTTACAATCCGATTTTCCTGTCTTTTCCAAGACAGTCCACCTACAGGGTGTGTGACTATGACTGCACTTTGACAAAGCTAAAGTTATAAAACAACAGCTTCAGTCCTTTGATCAACATGATTTAAACACTTTTTAAGCCATTTAAAGAGGCATTTCACTAAATGTCTCTGTATTCAAAATAAAACTTAAAATTTTGCTGAACAAAAGTATTATTTTTAATGAAAAGAATGATTTTGTTTTCAATAGTGAGCTCCTTCGATTTTATTTAATTTTAAATATTGAGTTCCTTCTATTTTAGTTAATTGGATATGAGAACTAGAGAAGAAAGATTTGAAGTTCACAAAAGCTAAGACCTTTTAGTCTTTTAAAATTTTTTCAAAAAAAAAAAAAAATAAGGAAAAACATTGGCATATAGGTCGAAAGTATTGTTTCACTAAACTATGACCCCACTTGTCATAAGTATTATAAGATGTCATAGATGAGACTGGCTTACACTGTAAAATGTGCGAGCGGAACATGTAGCCCAGTGCTTGGCAAAGTACATTGTCCACCCCAAGATTTTTTTTAATGTGTACCCCAAAGCAAAATGAATGATTTCAATACTGTCAGTGTTTGGACTTTTTCCAACAGGTGGACTCGGCCTGGCTCGAGCCTGGAAACACCCCCAACCCCAGTGGAAAGGGGCTGAGGCAGGCCCTGCTGACGATGAGGGTGCCATGGTTCTGTTTCTGCTCCTAAAGTGAAGGGCAAGGCCTGGTCAGTGTGGCTCAGTGGTTGAGCGTTGACCCATGCACCAAGAGGTCCCCGGTTGGATTCCTGGTCAGAACACATGCCCAGGTTGTGGGCCTGATCCCCAGTGGGGGGCATGCAGGAGGTGGCCAATCGATGTTCTCTCTCATCTGTGTTTCTATCTCTCTCTCCCTCTCCCTTCCTCTCTTTATAAAAATTAATAAAGGAAAAAAAATCTTAAAAAAAAATAAATAAAGTGAAGGGCAGGGAGCGTCCCCCACCATCCATGGGACAGACTTGTGTCTTGATGAAGAGCAGTTAGAGCAGAGGAACCAAGCACAAGAGATAAAGAGATGGACTTTCTTGCCCTCCCAGATACTTCATTCATCTACTTTCTGGTTTACTGCTACAACCTAAACCTTTCATTCACATGAGACACATTGCACCACAAGAAAAATGTATCATTTTTGGGAAAAGAGACAACTATGAAATATCAATAAATAATTTTATGTTTCTTAGCTAAAAATAAGGCACTTACATTTTGCACAAAGATCCTTATCTATACTAAATTATAAATAATATGTGAATTGTTGCAAATAGGAAAACCTTTGGTGTAACAGCTTATATTTATGATGAAGCAAATTATGTGTTGGAATTGTATTAGCAAGTGGGAAACACAATTTCATTTGTTCGAAGGAAGATTTTTTAAAGACTCTTTTAAAATGTAATCCTCTTTAAAGAGACGTTATCATTATTCCTCGTTGCAGCTAGATGGTTGCAAACATGTAATTTCATGTCAGAAATCCTGCTCTGTTTGTTCCTAAGTTCATATACATGTGACGCCCCTCCCAGCTCCTGAGGCTCCGTGAACAAGCGCAGAGTGCAAAGGGCAAGATGCAAGCAGAACGAGGACTCTTTCAGGGAACCCCATAAATTATCTTCTCCTGATCCCAACAAATGGACATCATCGCTGCCACATTCCTCACATTCAAGTGCGTCTGACAAAGCGGCAAGGCGGCCTGCGGCGCTCTGTTCTTAATGCAGAGCTGTTTCCCAGACAGCCGCCCTCTTAACCTCCACGACCATTTCACATCAGTCTGAGAGCAAAATGCTCAAATCGTGGCCACACGGTGATTGTCTCGACGAGTGGGACTGTTCCACCCGAAGAGACGAAGAATGTGTTCAAGATAAGAGATTTGTTTACAGGGGTTCACAAAGCAATTGGTAGTTGAGAAAAGTCTTTTCGGCCTTCTGTGTTCTTAGACTTCACAGTTCCCTTAGAAATTGTGTAGCTGACCTGGCTCTGGGTTTTGCATGAATGAATGCCAATTTGTTGGACTGTGGGACTCGGAATCTTTCGAGTTGGGCAAAATCTTCCAATCCACAGCATGACCAGGAAGGTTAATAGGTGACAGCTGAATCCCCACTACTGTCACCTGAAAAGGCTGTGTCACCAGAATGCTCCACTCAAGTCTGCTAATGTCTTCACTCACAGTCAATAGAAACCTGGGACCTTGTTTGATTGTGTGACAGTCATTCTTCCAAGTTGCCTCAGTCAGCCTGTAACATGTCCCCAGAGTAAATGTCTTTCTCTTTCCTGACAGCAGGTCATGTCAACATACTATCAGGAACCACAACCTATCAGGCACAGAAATGCTCTGAATAATAATAATAATAACAACAACAATAATAATTATAGTGCATTTTACCCTTCATTCCCAATCACCTGGGTAGAAGCAGATGATAGTTCCAAGGAGACGTCACTCTACCAGAGAATAGTTATATAATTAAGCAGCAGCTAAATATGAAAAATTGTGCCCATTCTCAAGAGAAGCATATGATCTAAGATAGAATTTTAGACTTCAGTGAAGACATTTACCTTCATTAAGCCTGTTTTAAAAATGACAATTGTGATTCCCTTCTTAAGGGGAAAGAGAGTGACGCAGAGATGACATCATCAAAGTTCTTAGCGATAAAATAAGTGACTGGAAGATTATTAAAGATTTTATAGCTTCAGTAAGCTTTAAACAGCCTATTAGTGAGCTTGGCCAGTTTTGACAGCTTTCATTACCAGAGAAAGTGGGTTAGGTTGATTCTCAGTAGTTAAATTTTTCTATTTGACTAGGAAACTGAGGTGCACATCAAATATGTTGAATATGTCTTATGTTTTGAAAGTATATCTACATCTACACACAGAGATATGTTCATTTGAGCCTCAAAAAGTAAAACCAGAAAATATAAGTATTATGCTAAGGGAAATAAGCCAGTCAGAGGAAGGCAAGTACTACACGATCTCACTTATTTGTGGAATATAATGAACAAAATAGACCCAGAGACATGGAAGCAGGGAACAAAGTGACAAACCTCAGAGGCAAGGGGCAGGGGGGCAGGAAGAGATAAACCAAAGAACTTATACACATATATGCACAACCAATGGACACAGACAATAGTGTGGGGAAGGCAGGGGGAGGGGGAAGAGGAGGAGGGTATCAAGGGGGCAGGGACATCTGTAATACTTTCAACAATAAAGATAGATAAAAAATAAAAAAGATAAGTTAAAAAAACAATACAATTAAATCAATATTTTGGTTGTAAAATCATAACCAATTATTCTAACCTCATTCAGGTTACAATTGCATTATACAGAAAAGCATATTGTAGTTAAAAAAGAATTTTCCTGTGTTATGATATGTTCTTAGGCAATAGAAGCAAAATATGCCATATATTTATATTTAAAAATATTTACATATTTTTGGATATGTAAAAATTAGTGTAACAAAGAAAATACAATTGAGAGAAAAATCCTATTGCTACTTAAGAAAAAAACATTTTGAGTAAAGAATTTTTTTTTTTAAATCCTCACTTGAGGATATTTTTCTATTTATCATCAGATAGAGTGGGAGGGGGAGAGAGAGAGGCAGAGAGAGAAATATTGATGTGAGAGAGACACATTGACTGTCTGTGTCCCACATGACCTGACCAGGGCCAGGACAAACCACAACCGAGCTACATGCCCTTGACCAGGCCAATGCTCTAACCACTGAGAAAAACTGGCCAGGGCTTAAGTAAAGAAATTTTAAGAAAGCATTTAATACACTAATTACAAAGCATTTTTATCTGTCCATTAAGAAAAAACCTCAAGGTTTTTATTAAGAAACAATTATTGTCCAAAGTACAGAAAAACAACACTTGCCTCTCCAATTTTAGTATTCCAGGATATTTTCTGTTTGCTTATTCCAATTTTTTTAAATCAACTTATTTTGAGGAAATGTAAATCTTAATTTTTTGGCGATTATTAACTATAAAGTTTTTGTAAAAATACCAATACGTGGAATTTGTTTAAAGAATATTTTATTTAAAATGTGTATTTATTGAATTGAAAAGAGATAGAGGATGGGAGGGAGAGAGAGAAACATCAACTTGCTGTTCTACTTATTTATGCATTCATTGGTGGCTTCCTGCTGCTTGTGCCCTAACCAGAAATCAAACCCGAAACCTTGGCATACTGGGACAACACTCCAACCAACTGAGCTACCCTGCCAGGACAATACATGGAATTTCTTAATATTTATGTGTAATACATAACTATATATAAATATAAAATTACTTTATTTTGTGACTAACTTCTGAGATGGTGATGAAATTAATATGATTATGTCAGGCCAAGGATACTAGGTGTCAACAACCTTATATCTGGCCCTGGCCAGTTTGGCTCAGCGGTTAGAGCTTCCGCCCTCGGACCAAAGGATCTCAGGAGGCAACCAATTGATGTGTTTCTTTCACATCGATGTTGCTTTCTCTCTCTCGCCCTCCCTCCTTTCCACTCTATCTAAAAATCAATGGAAAAAATATCCTAGGAAGAGGATTAACAACCAAAAAAAAAAGAAGAAGAATCTCATGTCTGTTGATGGGTATCATCCCCACTTCCTGCCCCACTTCTAACAAGAAGACATGCGAGCTGAGAGAAAGTGAAGACAGTTCCCAGGTGGCTGGACTAGTAAGTGGTGTGCTCACTGCTACTTTCCTCTGGCGCAAATCCCACGAAGACAGGGCAAGCAGTGACTCAAGACCATGCCCCATGAAATGAGTACTCTAAAGAAAGGGCCACTTCAGATAGAAAAAGTGGGACTCTGAAATTTTATTTAAGTAGAACAGTAGATTAGGCTTGTTCTGTGTTTTTTTGCATTTAAAGAAATGTACCAGTGGAGATACGCATCTTTTAGCATAATAATATAAAGTGAAATTTTAGAATAATCAGAGGTAGAACAGACTACCTCAAAAAGTTTTAGGAATTATTTTTAAAATGAACATGTATCAATTAATCTGGCAAACTGCTAAATACTACCCAGCCTCAGTTCCAACTACAACATAAGAATAACATCGAGCTTTCAGCGTCAATAACAGAATTTATAAAGCTCATGTATAAAATTGATATGGATCCTATATTGACATTTGCTGTGCTCTTTGCCAGGTATCTAATGATAAATAAATTATATTACCCTTACCCTCATGGAGGTAAACTTTTAGTGAGCTAAATGTTATAATGTATTTAAGAAAGAATTGATCTAAAACAAACAACCAAATAAATATGTAATTGAAAATGTGATTACTGAAATAAAGAAAAATGACAAGACGTCATGGTAGAGAACCATAACATTATGCTTCTCTGACGATATGAAATCTGAACTGAGATATGAAGAATAAAAGAATTAAAAGGGAAGAACAAGGCTGGCCAGTGTGGCTCTGTGGAGTGAGTGTTGGCCCATGGACTGAGAGGTCCCGGTTCGATTCCTGGTCAGGGCACATGCCTGGGTTTTGGGCTCGATCCCCAGTATGGGGTGTGCAGGAGGCAGCTGATCCACGTTTCTCTCTCACATTGATGTTTCTATCTCTCTCTCCCTTCCTCTCTCTCTCAAAAAAATCAATAAAAACATATTTTTAAAAAATGAAAGAACAAAAGGATGAAATAAAGCCAGGCAAACATGAACATTTCCCAAACACTTGGAATGGACCACATGATACTTGATGTGATTCAAGTGTAGAAGGGGAGGGAGAAGATGGTGAGAGATGACCCAAAGAGAGAGAGGGTGGTTAGTTTATGAGGCTTTGAGGCTATGGCCAAGATTTTAGTCCTTAAGTATACTGAGAAAGCATTGAAGAAAAGTGCAGTAGAGAAAACTGATTAGAATTTGGTTTCTAAAAGATAACTCTCACTACACCAATAGGAATGATTGTCAGGTTACCTAAAGTAGTTATGCAGAGACCACTTAGATGTGCTCACAGAAGTCCAGCGAGACATGGTGGTAGCTTGGACTATACCTGGGGAAGGGAGATGAAGAGAAGTGAAAAGATCTGAGGCATAGTTAAGAGATGAATGACCAGGTTGCATATGAGGGTAAGAAAAAGGACAATATTGAAGATGACTCCAAGTTGTCAGGCCTGGGCAACAAATGAAAGGTGTGTCACTGAAAGGCAGGAGATACAGGGAAATTTAAAAATGATTGCATTTTAAGATCTCTGTGGAAGGAGAGCACGCACTCAAACTTGGATAAGTTGGATTTGACAAGTTTTGGATGTCAAGTGAAGATGATATAAAGCAGTAGGTTTAAAAACGTGGAGTTTGGAGTTCATATATGAGCTGGGATATAATTCTGAAGTTATTAGTGTATCGATGATAATAGTGACATGGCTGAAGATAAATTGCATATGGAGAAAAAATATAGAGTGATGAGAGAAGGTGGTCAAGGGTCTTGAACACCAACTTTTCAGGACTAGCACTAGAGGATGTCATGGTGCCATGAAGCCAGGTGGAACAGGACCTCAAGAAGGGGGTGGGTGGAGTCAAATGCTTCAATGCTACCTAGAGGGGAGGCAAATGAGGACTTGAAAATAATTTTTGAATTTAACAACATGGAAGTTGTTTTACATTGTGATGATATTAAAAATAATCTTTTACATGAAATTTCATTTAAGGGCACCCTCTAAAAAAGGGGAAAACTTGAAGATTCAGAATCTAAAAATGATTACGTTCCATAATCATATGCTTATACAAATGTACAGAGCTATAATGGAAAAGAGAAGAAATTATCCAGGGAATTAATTTAGCAACTATCTATTAATAGGAAAGAGGTAAAGTTCCAGAAAGGATTAGTATACACCCTTTGCTTCAAAACACATATAGCAATAGGTTTCTGAATGGGATTTAAAATGTGTCACATTTAATATCAGGTTGGACACACATATCACATTGCCTTGTTTTCACTCATTAAATTTCTAAATATCAGCAACTTCAAATAAATATGTATGATGAAATATCTTCTTTTTATAAATTTGGGCAAGTCATTAGATAGAATATTAGTCACGAGAGCTGTTTATAAAACTGTGTTCCATGGGACTTCTGTCTTAGAACCACTTCAAGTGCCTGTGAAAAAAGTAGATTTCTGGCCCAGTTGAAATCAGAAGTTCTCAAGTGAGCTGAATTCCATCCTCATAATCTGTGGAGGGTGTGTTGGGTAGTGATCTTCAAGTGAAGGGTGTGGGCAAAGAGGAGGTTATGTGGTGTAGGCAAGACCTTCCCCCTCCCTCCCACATTGAGTAAGTGAAGAGGGCTTACACTGGGATGCAAACACCTGCACTAGGAACACTTCTTCACTCCAACAAGTCATTTTCTTTGCTTACTGACTTTCATTTGTAGACTGAGCATGCCTGCCCTCACTTCTTCTGCCTTCTGCATCCTTCCTCAGTTTCTGTTCTCTGCAAAACTCCTGCTCTGCTTCATCTGTTAATACACTCCCACTCTCTCATGATGTAGGAGATATCTGTCAAAATGTTTCTGGGCATTCTCATACTTTTAATGATCACATCAAAGATACTTTTTAAAAAATATATGTGTTTTTATCGATCTTTTAGAGAGAGAGGAAAGGAGAGATAGAAACATCGATGTGAGAAAGAAACATCAATTGGCTGCCTCCTGCATGCCTCCTACTGGGGATCAAGCCCACAACCTGGGCATGTGCTCTGACTGGGAATCGAACCAGAACCTCTCAATCCATGGAATGATGCTCAATCCACTGAGCCACACTGGCTGGGCCAAAGATACATTTTAAAGGAGAGAAAGTAAGCCAATGTGAAAGTTTTTGCTCTACTGTTTATAAATTTTCTTCAAAATGTTTTAATGTATCCCTCATATGCAACAAAAAATTAGCATGTGTGTCTAATTTTCTAGGAATATCAAAAGTGCTGTGTTCGAGTTTTCCAGAGAAATAGAACCAATAGGACATATACAGACAAATAGAAAAAGATTTATTATGAGGGATTGGCTTATGTGACCATGGAGGCCGAGAAGTCTTTTGATCTACTAGTCTACAAGCTGGAGGCTCAGGAAATCTCACAGTATAGTTCCAGTCCAAACCCCCGGGCTTGAGAACCAGGGTGCTGGTGGTGTAAGTCCTGGTCCAAGGTCAAAAGAAGACCTTTTTCCCAGTTCCAATAGTCAGGCAGAAAGAGCAAATTCACCTTTCTTCAGCCTTTTTGTTCTACTCAGGCCCCCAAGGGGTTGGATGAGGCTCACCCACAGTGGGGAGGGTGACGTTCTTTACTCAGTCTACCAATCCAAATATTAATCTTATCCAGAAACAGTCACACCCAGAAATACTATTTAGCTAAATGTCTGGGCACCCCATGGCTCAGTCAAGGTGAGACATAAGATTGACCACCATATCCCCACAATCTAGATGTCAAAGTATGCAAAGAAAAGATCAAATAAAGTCCAGGCAGGAGAATAATTCTAGGAAAAGGCAACGGGTGGCTTCAGAATCTCACTGAAGGAGAAAAGGCAATCTTATATTTCTGAATTGAATTATTTGAAATGCTCGAAGCTCCTGAAAACACTATGCCTTGTCTGATTTTGATCTATTGCAGATAATGCCATTCATGACATTATGTAGTTATTACCAGAATCTCTGATTTAATGAAACACCTTTTGGGGTATGAATTGAGATCATTAAATGACACAGAAATAAAATAAGGAATAAGAGGAGCGAGACTGGGTAAGGTTAGAGACATTTCCATTAACCACATCTCTACTGGCTTCATGAAATCTTTTTTAACGAGAGATCAAAGTTAATATCAAACACTTGCCATATATCACTGCAATCATTACATTTATATAAGAGCATGATTCAATCAAGTATTAGGTAAAGTTATTTTGTTGTGTGAGTTCAGGAAAATTCAATGATTCTTTTTTCAATATCATTTTAATGACTCCAATTGAAGAGCTCACTTTTATATAGTGCTGGATCAAGCAGAATTCAACTTGAAAATTACAGGTACAACGCTGGTGTTCAGAGCAAGCAGACGAAAAAAGTCGTACCCTTAGAGAGTGTCTAGTTTTTACATGTAGTACCTTCTGACGGTATCACACATTCCATGCTGGGTTAATTTAAGTCTGACATTCTTGACCTTGGATTCCTGTGGATCCAATATATGCACAGCTGATCCAGCTTCAAAGAGTCTCAAGCTACATGTAATTTTTTGTGGTATTTTCTGGGGTTTGCATTTATCACTAGAGTCTGCAAGGAGTCTTACCCCGGACAGGTTTAATATCCATTATAGTAAAAATTGGGGGAGGGGGGAAGAGTGAAGAGATTTAAAAGTGTGGAAAAGGGGCTTTCTTTTCATCAGTACTCACAGCACACAGCCAGTGCCACTGAGGATCAGGGGAGGTAAAGCCAGAGCCGACCCAGCATGGAGCTACCCAGCAGAGAGCCATAGTTGAAAAGCATTTTGGACTATAACTCTCAGTGAGAAACACTCAAGTACAACAACGGAAACTGTAGCTTCACTAATTAAAATTCAACTTCACTCTGCAAATACACACTATTTGCTACTTTGCCTTATTTAATATTTTACAAAATAAGTTGATTGTGTCATTGGGTCCTTGGCTTAGGGTTTGGATTTGGGCTGACAGTTTGATAAACATCTCAGAGGACCCTGCAGCCTGATAATTCTTCTTTGGAACCAGCCTGAGCTATTGTGTTGGCCTTAAAATGTGAGTCAAACCCTGGAAGGAGTAGGTTGGCAGTGGGTGGCATGGGACACCTACCTACCAGATTACAGTGCCCGATCCAATCAAAACAAAGAAACAGGCCAGAAGGATAGGAGACATTAGGGCTGCATCGCCCAGTAAGCAGCACAGTGCAATCCCGGTTCTTGCTTGTAGCCTCTGGGTCCTGTTAATGTCTACTATGAGGGATTCCCTGTTTCTTCCATCTGCACAGCATCTCACTGCCTAGGCGACAAATGTATCCTGTTGTGGAGTAAACATGTGTGTGTGTATCTAGTTACCTGGGGGTGGTGACAAAATGCCTGGGTCCGTCAAGATAGCTTAGTTTCCTGCGAGCAGGTATATATTTATGTCTTTCCAGGAGATCTTCAAAATGACAAATAGGCACTCAGAAGTGTGCACAAAAATATGTTTCCAACTCTCCAAAATGTGAACTGAATCTGACAGTAAGATCCCAATATTCTCTGAGAACAGAGCCCACATGTCATTCCCCTCTCACATAACAGGGACCCACACTCTTTATGGGTAACTGCTCCCCACGCCTATCACCTGGAGGGCTTGTTAAGTCACACATTGCCTGACCACCCCTAGTTAGTCTGATTCAGTTGGTTTGGGGTGGGGCCAGAAAATGTGCATTTCTGACAAGTTATCTTGCTGCAATTTCTTGTCCAGGAAAGCCTACCTTGAGAACCATGATTCTCGGGCATTTCAATCATTTGCAGAATTGATACTGGCTCACCACAGTCTCCAGGCTCCAGGCAGTGGGTCGGCAGCCTCATCCGCAGCTGTACTTCTGGGCCTGTAGGGAAGAACACATTCTGATGAACAGCTAGCAGTAGCCTTCACAGGCCTAGTGCTAGTAGGTTACAGGATGCCAAAGCCAGGCGTGTTATTGTGATTTATAAGAACTATATATTTGCTCTTCATCCTCTTTTCTGGCACAAAGCTCTTGAAACCCTGGGAATATTCTAAGTAAAAGGAGCCTTGAAGCCCAGCCGGTGTGGCTCAGTGGTTGAGCGTCGACCCATGCACCAAGAGGTTGCCAGTTCGATTCCCGGTCAGGGCACATGCCCAGGTTGTGGGCCCGATCCCCAGTGGGGGCATGCAGGAGGCGGCCAATCGATGTTCTCTCTCATTGATGTTTCTCTCTCTCTCTCTCTCACTTCTTCTCTCGCTAAAATCAATAAAGAAAAAAAAAAAAAAAGAAAGGAAAAGCTTTATATTAAAAAAAAAAAAAAAGAGCCTTGAAGGTTTCTTTTGTTATGTGAATGAGATGACTTTTAGAAAGCACCTAAGGATGAGGGTTGGTTGCCAAGAAAACGAAGCCTGTGATTAGAGAATTGGAAATTTCAATCTCACCCCCCTTATCTCTGGGGAAGGCAGAAGGGCTGAAGGTTGAATTAGTCATGCCCATATCATGGAACCTCCATAAAACCCCAAAAGGATGGGGTTCAGAGAGCTTCCAGGTTGGTGAACCCCTAGAGTATCGAAGAGAGTGGGCCTGAGGTGGGAGAGGGCCAGGATAGAAGCTTCACACCTTTTCCCATGCCTGGCCCTGTGCATCTCTCCATCCGACTGTTCTTGAGTTATATTCTTTTATAATAAACTGATGATCCATTAAGTAAATGGTTTCTCTGAGTTCTATGAGGACTCTAGTAAATTAATCCAAGGAGGGGGATATCGAAACCTATAATCTATCGTCCTCTGTTATTGGAGAAAGGTATGGATGGTCTTTTTCTGTTGCTAGTGGGAGTGGGGTTCTTGGGGTACTGCTGGAATAAGCATTTCTGGAGGTCCCCATGAGAGGATGAGATGTGGTAGAAAGCTTTATTTGCGTGGAATTACATCCCTTGGTTTGCCAAGTCCCATTTCCTTTAATCCAGTCCTGGAAGATGTGCAGCTGGGGATTCAGTAGAGCTAAAAGCAAAGCCAGCATCCAAAGTTTCTGTTTCATGTTGGAACTGGGTCTGGTTTAGCATTAGGCTAGTTGCAGTCCATTGGTCCATTGTGTGGGGTCTACATGGCTGTGGGTCATACGGAAACATGCAAAAGTGTGAGCACAAGCCCCCTGCCACAAGAGTCTCAAGAGAGTGCAAGAAAGCCAACTCCTTTGTTTAGGAGTTTAAATATCCCTATCTTCCCACACTTGCAGTGGCCATGCCTAATCTGGCCAATGACCTGTTCCCAGGCATGACTGACAGGCAAGTGTCTTCCCTATGTCACCCAGACTTTACTGGGCATGTGTTTAAATGGCAGCTTCTTGGCAAAGCTGCACAAATGGCATGCCTGTACTTGGCCCTCCCTTTGCTCCTTTCCAGTTATTCATAACTAGTTATTACAACGGTATCACCCCCCTCACAGGTGCACACTGGAATTGAGTGACAGTAACCCTTTCACTAGGGAAACTCATTCCTCTAAAGCAGAAGCCTATAAACTGCAGTCTATAGGCCAAGTGCTACCCACATTGTTTCTGTAAGTAAATAAATAAAGTTTTATTGAAACACAGCCACACTCATTCACTTACATATTGTCTGTATTGCTTTCACATTACAGGGGCAGAATCCAGTGGTTGCAGCCAAGACAGAACGGCCCACAAAACTGAAAATATTTACTATGGGTTCTTTAAGGAAAATGATCTGGATGCCTGAAGTAGGTTGTGTCCTCTATCAATATTAGATTAGTGAATCTTTGCCCATATTTTTTGGTGTATTCCTGATTCTCATCATTATCATGTTGATTGACGACTTTCCGATGAGAAGAGTACTTCTCCCTCAGGAGTCATATCTAGCATTGCTTAGAATACACAGGTTGTCGTTGCTTATTAGAGTTAGAGATTGAAAGATGGCTATTTTGAAGAATTGATTGTAATTATTTTAAAAAATAGACAAGAAAAAATTTAGATATTAATTTTTTTTTACTGTGATGACCACTTTCCTTGCCCATAGACCCATTAACCAGCCCCTTCATTATCAGAGTACATAGAGATATTCCTAATACTCATATATAAGAGACTTGAGCCTTATTATAAGCCCTGAAGGCCTTACTGTGTAGTGCTATAGATTAGACAAAGCTGATGACAGGTATATACATAAACGCCTTCTGGTGGGTCTCTGGACAGAATTTACAATAAAACCGATATATATTTCAATCCTCATGGCCAGTTCCCAGTATGAGCGAGGTTATTCCAGCATCCCAGGGATCTAGGAGTTCCTTTCTTTGAGGACGCTTGGGCTCATCCACCCCACCACAGTGGGGACTTTGAAATGCTGCCACACTGAGCTCAGTGTCCTCTTCCCTGCGCTCCCTCGCAGACAGCCTGCCCATGGACTGGCTGTGCCGAATCTGGTCTGCGGCGCGGCTGTGGGAGGGCAGTGCAGGAGTCTGAGTGCAGAACACAGAGCTCCAAACCCAATGTTGGGCGCTTTTCCTGGTTTTGTTCTTATTCTATTTTGTTTCTGCTGACTTTCCCTTCCTGGTACTTAGTACAGGCACATATATCATAAAGATCATGTAATTATGAAGCCTTTATTCCTCTATTTCTTACGTCGTGAGGTGTGTGCTATTTTCTATTTTGTTCCATGAAGATATCTACTCAGGGAGCCTCAGCCTTTGTCCAGAAATAAAGAATGGGGAGAAATTGCAGTAGGTCTTGAGTGCAGGCATCTGGGCCGCGATGATAGCCTGCTGCTGTTCCCAGCTCCCTATTCCTGAGGAAAGCAGGCAGAAAGAGAGGTGTCTAAGAACAAGTAACCCTGGGGCAGGCAGGGCTAACATCCCGCAGGTTCTCATCTGATTCTTTCTGGTGTTTTTCTTTTCCACAGTCTGCTGGTGGTTCGTTGCCTCTGCCATCTGGATGTTGCCTGGTTTTCATATTACTCTAGGATCATATTGTCTAACTTTTAAATAGGTAGTCAAAATGTGATGGGAATTAAATGAGAATTACGAGTACACATGTTCTCAGATCCAGGGAAATAGGACGCTGTTATTATAATGATGTGCTGTAGGTAAGAGGGGTGTCACAGAGTTCAATGGAGAAAATAATGAGTTATGTCTGTATTTTTATCCATTCTGCAGAAATTAATTTCATATTGTTACAATACATAAATGTACCTCAGATTACATATCATCCACGACATTAACCACCATTAGTAGTTTATGTTCTTTGCCTGTTATAAAATAGCGGGTATGCATTTTCCTTTTATCCTAATGCAAGCTGGCTAGAGAATGAATTCTCGGATAGAAACGGGCTGCTCGGCAGGTTAACAGAAAAACGCCACGATTGCAGGCGTAAATTAGGGTGCATACATTTGTATTAGTTAGAGGGGGCATTTGCAGGCAGTTTTATATTGTGAATGCCAAATTAACTGCTATAGTTATTGATCATTATTGTTATTTTATACAAATGGGTACTCATCAAACATCACCGGATCCATGATATAAAAATAGATACACTTAAAACCTCAGAAACCTGCATAGGGCGGAGGAAGGTTGGGTGGAAAAAAGGCTCTTTAAGGCTTGGAATTATCTGTAGTGTTCATTTATCTTGAGAACTGGTTTTGCCTTATGAAGAATACTAGAATCAAGTTATAATTTTTAAAAGTGAATTAACTAATTAATTAATTTTGGTGCTCATACTTGTCTGAGTTCTTTGTCAGAGTCTGAGCTTAAGAATCTTGAATGAATCTTTCCGTAAGTATCTGTGTCCTGTATTTTCATAGAAAGTACAGGTTTGACCAGCGGTATTTTTCAATGCTTTTGCATGAATATTCAGTTGTGCATTATATGATGTTTAATGGATGTGTATTGGTAATGAAGTGCTTTCTTCTGCATGGTCTTTAATTTGAAGTGGGTTATTTGAAATTTATTTCAAATGTATTCAGACAATGATTATTGAGTACTGTGAAGGTCCATTATAAAATGCTTTTCTGTGCTATACATTCAGTTTTTCTCCAAGTTAGACCATGCCTCTTGTCTCTCTAGTGATATAGAATGGAAATCTCTCTTTAGGTGATACAATTACCACCTTCATAATCCATGGGTTATGATTACAAACAAAATGACATTCTTCAAAAATTTCTGGAACCTGATGTTATCTAGTTGAATTTAGACTTTTAACTAGGGTGTCAGAATTATCTATCACAATTCCTACCACTAAACAATGTATGTTTGTGTATCGATTAGTATTGCAGCTGTTACAGTAAAGGCTTAATAAATGCTTTAAAATCAATGGATTAATAAAAATAGAGATGGTTTCTTTGATTAAAGGGTTTTAAACAGCAGAACCTCACATCTTGGAATCCCTAATTTACAATTGTCACTATCTACAAAGTTTGTCATATTATCCTTCTTTATTTTTTTTCCTTAAAAATTACTACTTCATTCTTTAACCTTCACATTAAGTGGCTTGAATTAATTTTATGCCTATACTTACAAACTCTGGGGTTCTGGTTTCTTTCATATCCAATCCATAGATAATCTGTGCCTGTCATGTCAATTAACTTCCAGGTGTCTCGAATACAAGAGCCAAATATTTCTACTGAGCGTGGTTTTGAGGTTTGGGTTATACCCTTGAAGTTGAGTCCCATAGCTTATGCACTGGTTTCCTAGAACAACATCTGTTTTGAGCTGTCAGCCAAAAAAGGAAAAAAAAAATCAAACATAAAAAAGTATGAGTGTAATCCTTAAAGATACATCCATGTGCATCTATGGATAAAAAGTGCCAAATTTTTATTGTTGCTTTAGGAGACAGCAGAAAGATTCCCCATCACTTCTAACTAACATATTCAGCGAAAGTAAAAGAAAGGATCCCACATAGTTCCTCAGTGTGTGGGATCCTTCCTTAGATTATCCCGATCATTTTGCTGCTAGATGAAGAGGCTGATTGTAGACTCTCCCCCTTGACAACTTTAAAAAGAATTAATATCTTTATATTTTAACAGTCTGAATTTCTAACTGTGTAACCATAGTGCAACAGCAGAAGAGAAAGTACTGCATGATAGTATGAAGAAGAGATGGAGGGCTAGACCCTGTAAAACAGATAGATGGATGCCAGTGTATCCCGAACTGACCCGAACTGAAATAACGACTGTATAACACATGCCTTAGGAAAAGTGGGAGAGTTATCATGATGAAATAAATTATTGCTCCTGTTATCTTTATGTAGTTAGTAATCTGTTAAACTGTACTGTAGATGGTGTTACTATTGCCTAAACTTCATGAATATAAACATATTTCAATTTATTTTTAAAGGGTAATTTGCTGTGTTATTACAATGCTGAAAATTAACTGGCATTAAATGAAACTAAACTGCTGCTTGGAATTTCGGGCCCTGTACACACAACACGCGCACACACATGCACCAGTGCACCCCTCACATCTTCTTGGAGCAAGAATTTGTAGGTTAAAACATACTCTCAAAATCCTGAGGTCAAACATTAATTCTGGCATCAGAACATACTCTTCTTACAACTGTGTACTACATATCGAAACAAACTGCATTTTAGGGATGTGGAAAAAGGAACAAAACTCTTGATATTCGCAAGATCAATTTACAGCAGCCAAAACCTTTGAGTGGAAAAGCCAAAATGCCTTTATTATTTCTTCTTTGCCTGCAAAAAGCCACAGACGTTTTGTGCTGTGAAGAGGGGCGTCTTGTTCTTGTTAGGGCATAAAAAAAATGTGTCCATCTTTTTTTTTCTCTTTCCCTGTTTCATCAACATCATTAAACGCATGCTCTCTGTTTTAGTCATTTTGAGTCAGTCACTAACTCAACTGTCTTTTGTACTCTGGCAAAGATAATGTATCTGGGTTTCCTTAGTGATATTCCAAACATATTTTTTTTTTCTGTCCTCCCATACAGAACACATAGTTTGGGTGGAATTCCTGTTGTGTGGGAGGCCAGCTAAACCCCATTCACACACTCACACTCCCAGATGTGGCCCCAGGGGTTTAGTCCTATCTTGGTTTCAACAGCCAGACGTTTGTTGTATAAAGGCTGCTCTCCAACTTCCTTGTCCGCAACCACAGTGGGCCTTTGTGCATTTACGTATTTGTTTGCTTGGTGTGCTTCAGCCTTTTTTTTTTTTAAATTTTCCTCTGAATAAGTTAAAGTTGTGAAAAAAATGTTTGCCTCCAGGAAAAGGGAGCCAAAGTGCCCACTGATTACTTTAATTGCCTAACTGAGGGCCAGCAGGAGTCAGGGGAGGCAGGTGGAAGAGAAAGAAAGGACTGGAAATAGGGGATAAATTATGTTGGAAAAATAAAAGAAAAAAAATGTATCCAGAATTCTCAAATATTATCTCCTACTATTAAAAACTCAAGAAATACGACTGGGAAGTTTGGCTACAGAAAGAGGATTGCTGTTACTGTTGTCGTTAAGTTTTGCCTGCATAGATTGATTTTTAAAAATGTATCAGTGAAACAGAGTACTGAACTCCCTGAAAGGTAGACTTTCAAATGTGCACAGGGGATGAGCCACAATAATATGTATATTTCTTTCTGACTAAGAACTGTCCCTGTGTGATAATTTTAGAGGGACACCTGCGACATTTGCTTTTGTCAACAGGACCTTGAATATGAACAAAACACACACAGTCACTTCCCACCAGGATGTGACATTCTGGACCAACCCTGAATGTGGGCACATCTGGAAGATGACTATTTCAGGCAAGAATTCTTTCCTCTATTCCATGATTTAATCAATGTGGGTGTCCGGGAGAGGGTTAAAGAGAGTATCTGCTGTTAAAAGCTTAACTGTCCTTTATTGTGGTGGGATGAGGGCAAGGGGAGGGAGGGACATGAGGAGCAGACGCTGAGCTAAGAAGCCATCACTATTCTAGGCTGATTTAACCAAATGCCTAGGGGGAAATATAGTTCTCAAATAGGCTAGTGCTTAAAAATGAATGATATAAATGTTACTCATTCTACAACTGAGAGAAAGACATCACTCACAGGAAGTGATTACAATTCTTTATCTTCTGGGCCCAGTCACTAAGGAAACACTGACTAAGTGGGTGAAAGGACTCAGTCCCTGTGGAGTTGAGGCTTGTCAGTCAGGACAACAATCACATCTACAAAGTGTACAGTCCTTGAGACCTAGGAAAAATGTCTATAATCATGAGCTTCCTTGATTCACATTTGAGCTAAATATTATTCATCCTTATTTTCTGAATAAGAAATTGAGAGCTACAGTGTGTGGGGAACAAAGATTCAAATCCAGGTCTTAGTCAAATGTTATTGTCCTTCGGCTAAACTGGAGCTCATCTGCTTAGACACACAGGTCTTTAAACTTGCAAGAATCATGCAAATGTAAGCTAGTCACTGTTGTATACGGTGCAATGCAGTGTAGGCCAGTATGTGCATGCTATGGTATGCACTGTGCACTTTTATTTCTTTCTTTAATCAGAAGGGGAAAAAAATGCCGAATTGTTCAACTTTTGCCAAAAAGCTTTCCGTGCTGAAAAAGGAATAATTAACTCAGAAGATATATGTGTCTGAGAGCTGAAATGTTTCCAGGATGAATGTGGATGAGTGTCCCATACTTTCATAAGCTGCTTTGTTCTTTTTTTTTTTTTTTAATGATCCCAGGAATCGTGCATTTCCTGGAGATGGGTAGTCTTTTTTTATGAAAAACCCATAGTTTTACGTGGGTTTTCTTTCATTCATGGTGAGACAATGAGAAAAGAAGAGAAACAAAGCGTGTTTACAGCTCCAGTGATAATATAACTGATGGAATGTTAGGTTAACTGTCGAATCCAAACTTTCCCATACGATCCCAGGAATGAAAACACATCCTGATTAGTAATCCTCACCAAGTTCGGAAGGTTAGAGGTGATTCAGTCTCCACGAATGTGCTCTGGTCTTATTTTAAGAAGGGACTCTGAGTCATGTGGAGTTGTGTCAAAATATGTGTTATGTTATGTTATTTTAAAAAGGCAGCTTGGAGGGAGGAAATTGAACCATCTTTTTTCAAAAAACTCTGCCCTTTAATGGAAGAAAAGGGCAAGTCATTTCCCACACATCTCACTTACTCTGTGTAATGGAGGCTATGATGTATTTTTGCCACAGATATATGCTCTATGTGGTTTGGTATAACCTTACTTAGAATATTTTAAGTTTGCAACTTGAGCTGTTCTTACTTATATTTATTGTTAGATGTGGTTAAATGCACTGCTTATAATCGACTAAAATTTACAATGAATCTATTATTATCCTCAGTGTTGAACCATCTGGAGTGGTGTCTTTATAGATATATATGTACTATTTTATCAATATAAAATGCATAATTTTAAGTGAATCTCAGTTTTCTCAACTCAGAAATATCAGAATAGACCCAACCTTGCCAATCTTTCCTGAGTTGTAACAAAATATTTGAAAGTCCTTAGAAAAGTAACAAAAGAGTATGACTTGGTAGGTCAGACAGCACCTAAGTCGTGATGGGCTGTTGGGTTGGTTGGTAGCTAATATGGCTCAGAATCAGGTAGGCAGTCTCTGCTACAGCCCAGAGAGGTGACTGGCATGCCCCGGGAGATGAGTCTCACGTGGAAAATCCACTCTTGCTCCCCAATCTTTCTATGCCTTTGAATGCCTTTCCCTGCATTACACTGAGAAGGTCCTGACATTTCCACCTTATTTAGTTTGGCCACCTTTGGGTCCATGAGTCAACCAATCTGTCAAGCAAATCGTCAGAGCCATTCCTAGCCCCTCACCTAAAACATTGAGTCAGTCAATCACTCTCGGTAGACTCAGCATGATCCAACTTTATGTTCTTCCTATCCTAATCCCACACCCTTAAGATTCATCGCCATTCATGTTCCCCAGGTGGCTGTTGATATTAATTGGCTGATCATGCAACTCTTTAGTGTGCATCAAACCCCATCACAGATTTGGGACTTGAATCTACTTATAGGCCTAGAAGGAGAAGTGACGGGTGTAGATTTTAACAAGGATTAGCAGGCAAGTTCCTGGGGTGGGCTGGGAGCATTAGATGTTTATCATGAGAAGGAAGACCACCTTCCTCACACAGGAGTGAGGGCTGCTTCCTCCGGCAAAGAAGGCCACCAAAATTAAGGGCTCACCATCACTACCTTCATCGGAATTTGCTTACATAAACCCATGGCAAACTTCCAAACCCATTTCTTTCCAATAAATGTCCTAATTTTAATAAAAGAGACCATGTAGATTTGGGGATTCAATTTTGGCTAACATTTATCACCTGCAGAATGAAAACTTGGGTTTAATTTTCAGAAACCTTCATCCTCTGGTTATAGGAGATAAGATTTCTTCCAGGGTCAATCTAGAAGCTTTTAGGTTCCTATGTAGACCTTAATATGAGACTTTAAAGCCATGAGTTCATCACTTTCTTTTCCTAAATTAGTATAGTTAGAAGCAGCCAACCAGCCGAGCCGGGGTGGCTCAATGGTTGAATGTTGACCCATGCACCAAGAGGTCACCGGTTCGATTCCCGGTCAGGGCACATGCCCAGGTTGTGGGTCAAATCCCCAGCAGAGGGCATGCAGGAGGCGGCCAGTCGATGTTCTCTCTCATCGATGTTTCTATCTCTCTCTCCTTTCCTCTCTCTCTAAAAATCAATAAAGAGAAAGAAAGAAAGAAAGAAGTAGCCAACAAATCCAATTATACTACCTGTTTTCACCAAAATTTTAAAAATTAATAAATACTTGGCCACCCAGAACTTGTCCTCACTTAATTGCAGGTATGTAAGGTGATAACTGGGATTACTCTTTTGTTATGACATGCTAGATACTTCTTTACCACTGGAAATAGGGCCATCAGTGCCTTTAAATCTAATCAGATAAAAAAACCAATTCCAGAAAACGCAGAACAACCCAGGAGTTCATCCTAAAGATTCTGTCCCTCTGGAACCACTCTAGGTGCCAAGTTCTGCATCAGTCAGGTTTAAATCAGAGAAGCTGACAGCTCTGTAGGTTTGCACTTGGGTATTTGACCTCATGCAATAGTGGGAGCTTCAAGTCCATAGAGTGGGGAGGAAGATAGATGGCTGTGGGATGGAAGGAATAAGCTGAAGCCCATAAAATGGGCTGAAGCCATGTCTTCCTTGTCACCGCTGACCTTGGGTATGGTTATATGTGGGATCTGCAGAAGAGGGGATTCTATCTGAATTGTTTATGAAATGTCTGAGGACCTTTGTCTAAGGTGTTCTCATTGCTTTAGTAAGACTGCGGAATGGCTATTTTTAAGTCATCTAGAAGCATTCTTAAAAACTAGCATGTGGCTATTAAATTTCAGTTGCTCTTCAACATAGGTTTCTCAGGATCTTTTTTAATCATATCATTACCATCTTCAACAATGTGATATTTGTAAAATGATATATGCATAATACATAGCACGTGTGGGCTATGGTCTGGCTTCATATACAAGAATCTCTACTGACTTTCTACAGTGAATAAGATTTCACTGCTGGATGCATAGTCGAAGTATTCTTGTCTGCCTCCTGTTCTGGTTTCAAGGGCATTCACCCAAGTGATGAGTAGTAACATAAGACGATGTCATCAGTCAGTGGACTGCTGTAGTTTGAATTGGGATGTCACTTTTTCCTGGTCCAAGGTTGGGAGAACATTAAAATAATGGAGTTGAGGATGAAGAAAATGAAGCTGGGGCTTCTCAGGTTATAGTCTGAGGCATGGGAAGAAAAGACACCTGCGAAGGAAGAAGCCCAGCCAAGATCACTGGGTGTACTCTGGGCTCTCCCGTGCTGGTCTTGTTTCGAGGTTGAACACCTGGCCTGTGAACAGTCTATGACCAACTGTCTAAGTTGTGACAAAGATGCAGAGCTGCTTACTAACAATTTTCCCATCGATACAGCAGGATTAGGATCACTTCCCACTACCATCATTTTGATAAAGGGAGGGGATTTAAAAATCTCCTCTGAGAAGACATGACTTGCATACAGCTTTATGGAGCAGACTTTTAGTCCACAGAAACTTTGCAAGCAACTGAGACACAAAGCAGGATACCTTCTCCAGGGGCAGATTAGACCGGGCCTTAGAATGTTTGTTTAGGGAAAAGCAAAAAGCATAAAGTCTCAAACTAATTGCTTAGAAAATAATGTCTTGGTGCAGGGAAGGGTTGGGATCAAACATTTAAGCTTTCTGGTGTCCAGCATCTTCGAAGTGATTGAAATTTCTCTCCCTTACATTCATCAGCTTCCCTCACTAGGGTCCCCCTCGTTAACATTTAACATGTTCTCGGGTCTCTCCCATTTTAATGAAGTCCCAACATTACCTGCATCACATTCAGATACGCAGAGAATAGAAGCTCATGTATTGATTTAAAGCTCATCCAAACCTCCCCTAATACGTAATCTGTAAAGTTAGAATGAGCCTATATTTAAAGATATTTCAGGGAACAAGGCACTCTCTCGGGTTTCCTTTGGGATCCTGGGTAAGAGGAAGAGAGCCCTGGATCTGTGCACTCAGTTCCTTTTGCTGGTCCCTGGCTGCCTGCATCTCCATGGAAACTTTCCTTGTTCTCATGGTTCTAGGTACCACTGTAGCATTGGATTCTGATTCTCCAACTGGTGAATTCGGTCTATTCTCATGACTTGGTGGTTTGTCTGGACTGTTAGCCTTGCTGTGGTCCTCATGGTCACTCTGTGCACCCTGAAGTCTAGATCTCTCTCCCACTGAGTCTTCAGCTCTCCCCATAGACCTTGGTCTTCTTCCCGAAGCACCTCCCGGCAAGCTTGTGGTTATGTACTCAGCTCCCTCTTTTCAGCACTCCTTTGAGCAAAGGATAATTTCTGCATTGCTACCATGTTGCAGAGGATGCCAAGATGTCTCAGGGAAGTTCACTCAGGCTTGCTCGCATACATTTTGTTCACAGGAACCTTACAAGTGGTGAGTGGAAATCCTGTGAGTCAGTCTTCTCTCCCAGTCTCAAAGAGACAGCTAAGTGAATGTCCCTTTCTTTTCAGCTTCCCCTCAACATGCTTCCCCTTCTAGGGAGGGTTGAAGGACACATGTGTGTCTCCATCTCTTTATCTTCCTCTTGTCCAAATAGCTGACTCCTTTTCCTCCTTTCAGCCCAAGTCTTCCTCTATTTCCTATATTCTTCCTTCCTCAGGGGCATCTGCTTTTACCTTTTCCTGGGATAGTAATGACTAAACAGCTGCCAGAGAACATGTTTTATTAGAATATATGGGAAAACATATTAGCTTAATATTTTCAAAATATATTTCTATTACGTCATTTGAAAAAAACACAGACAACAGAATTCCTCTTTATCTACTGACTCTTGTCTCTCCAGTCCCAGGCAAATTTCCCGTAAATGCTGACTGTATGTCTTGTTTCCATTTCTCTACCATCTTCTCAATTCTTAACTCACTTCAGCCTCACTTCGACCCCCATTACTCCACTGATTTATGCTGTCCAAGGTCACCAGGACCCCCATGCAGCAAGTCCAATGACAACTTTCATGCATCTTACTCGACTACTGATCACTCCTCACTTTTTGGAACTCTTGCTTTCTTGGTTTCAAGTAAACAGCTTACTCTAATTTTCTTCTGACCTAGTCTTTTTTATCTCTTTTTCATCTCATCTCTGAACATAGATCACTTGGGTTGTTGTTATGTAAGATTAGGTCTTTGTTCTCATCCCAGGCTCTTTTCCTAGTCACTCACAGGATTTCAATTGTCAAGTGAACATCAATGACTCTAATGTACACAAATAGTCCAAACAGCTCTTCTGAGACTAGGAAACACACATCCTCCTGCACACCTACAACCTCTTCATGATCATCACCTTGGGTCACTTGCGTTCTCTGTTACCTATCATTCTGGACCAACCTGCCAGCATCTCTTGCCCCAAAATACCCTAAGAGCTCTTAACTGTTGTCTTGGCACCATTCTAATGGTCCTTTAATGACTTCTCCATGCCATAGCCAATCATCTGCAAGATGGAAATTGTTATTATATTACCCTCATTCTAAAATCCCTCTTTTTTCCTTTCCTCTTAAAAACCAAGACCTGATTATGGGATAAAAGTCTCTCCATGGTCTGATTTTTGTCTTATATGACTGTGTCCTTCTAATATCACCTTCTTTCTATGTTTCACATACATGGGCTTTTTTTTTTTTTATTGTTGTTGTTTCCTCAATGAACCAGTTTTCATCCTGTCAAAGACTTTTGTGTATCGAATCCCTCTGTCTAATCCCACTCTCAACCCCCCCCCAAAGTCATTTTTATCTGGTTAACTGCTAATCATCCTTCAGATCTGAGCTAAAATATTAAGTTCCTTCAAGGAAGATGCCAGCCAACCTCTTGTCCAGCTCAGTCACTTGTATTCCTTGAGTTCTTTCATGGCAGTAATTACAGCTTCGTCTAAGTGCTATTCCATTAGCCCAGTGGCTCTCTGGTGTTGTTATGCCTTCAATCCTCTGGAGAGCTGGGTTAAACATAGATTTTTGGGTCCTGTCCCAAGATAGGAATATAAGTGGACTCATATAGCATTTGTCTTTTTGTTACTGGCTTATTTCATATAGTATAATGTCTTCAAAGTTTATTCATGTAATAGCATATGTCAGAAATGTTTTCCTTTTGGAGGCTGAATAATATTTCATTATATGTATATGTACCACATTTTGTTTCTCCTGTCTTAACACAGACTCCTCATGCTTCCTGGTCACAGCCATCCAGTTAACTATGACTCCCGGACTCCCCTGGGCCTGTAATTACATTCTTCTCAGGAGAATATGAGCATCCATGATATGTTCAACTTGCACCTAACAGGAACTTTCTTTCCTTTGGCTGGATGTAAGTTGCAAGAATTGGAACATTTTGGGAAGATATGTATTAAGGATAGCAAGCTCTGGAGATGACCCCTAGGAACAGAGCCTGTCTACCAATCCTGGACTGGAGAGAGAAAGAAACCTCTGACCAGTATGAACCACCACTGCATGTGGAGATTACTTTGTCCCTGCAGATTTCCCTCCATCCTACTCCTACACACTTCTTCGCTTTTCACTTTACACTTGCTGAAGCCATTTCTTTGCAGATCTCAACATGACTTATTTGTAGAACTGGGTCAGTTCCCTGGGAGGTACACACCAAAACATGATGGAAATATTCCCTGTCCTTGAAGAATTTATTTATACATTATATTTTTGTTGAGAAAGCCAAAATCATGCACACAGGAAACACATGAGTTGTAAAGTATATAATTAATTGCCTGTTTGAATAGTACTTATAGTTAGGGTTCTAGAATTCTAAGTGGAAACCTAATCAGAACCTTCTAGGACGTCAGAGCAGATTAGAAAAGGGATCAATAGAAGCTAGAGTTGCCTTGTACAGTTTCCAGGAGAAGGGGCCTTGAGTCAACTGTGAGGGGACATTAACTGTATACAGGGCTGGGGATTCCAACCCACAGCTGGGTCAGGTAAGGAAGTGACCTTTTACCATCATCAAATGAAATGTCTCTTCTTCTGCTTCTCCCAGGGAGAGAGTGGAATTTCCAGACAACACACACCGGCGTGCCAGTCCCTGAGCTCCAAACTCGGAGGGTTATATAGGAGACTTTATAATTGCAACACTTTCATGACGGCCCCTCTGGGGTTTGCCTATGCCTCTGCTTAGACACTTCTCCTTACATTTATCTCACCAGCTTCTCCTTGTGCCTCAGCTTGGATGCTGCTTCCACTGGAGCTTGGCTGGCGGACCTCAGACAGTGCCCTTCACACAGGAGCACCTGCCTGCCCTCCGAGGCACGTGTAGCCTGAGATGCCAGTCCCTACCTAACTGAAGGAATCTTCCATGGACCTACATTATCTTTTGTTCAAAGCATCATGCCCATGCTTAGGATAACGTCTGGAAGGAAAGTGGGCTCAACAAAAGTATTTTAAATAAATAAATACATACATATCAGTGTTTTTGGACAAGATCAAAATTGGGACTGAACCGCATGAAATCTAGCCTGTGGTATATGGCACTGAGTGTCTTCTCAGAATGGTGGACATTTTTCAAATTGCAAGTTATTCTATTAGCAATATGTGGTCACATGAAAGTTTGCTAAATTCTTCCTTCCTTTTTTGGGAGCTTAAAATAATAAATGAGTTCACAGCGGTGGAACAGTTTCAAGCACTAGAAGGCCAAGATTAAACGGCTTCTTATTTCCCCTCTGAGAAGGAGTCATTTATCTCTAGTGGAACTATCAGAGTCCCAGATAAAAATAAAAATGTGCATTTTTAAAATAGGGTTCACTTTTTGAACTACTCTTCCAGAATGAATCATGCAGTTTGGCCATTTTATTTGAACTATTCTGGTGCCATTTTCCCCAGGCAGACTTAAAGTATATCAGAGCTGGCCCCTCAGCTGTTGGATTTAGGGACTTGGAGAGATATTTCAGGTTTGCTAGCACTCAGCCTCATCTCTGTATTGAATAGGTGAATAGTCAGTCCTCAGCCCTCACTTCCTGTGCAAATGCGGGGGGCGGGGGGTGGATTCACAGAATTAACAATCCAATTGACCATTTCTTTGGACTCGGCAGGACAGCAACTTATTAAAAAGTGAAAAAGGAAGGTAGGAAATACTTTCCTGTGCACAATAATTCACCTATCATTAAGGACATCTCCAACACCTGTTGTTCTAAACTAAGATGATTTTCCTGCTACACAGGGCACGTTGGCCATGTCTGGAGGCATTTTTGATGTCACAAATGGGGGGAGGTGCCATTGCATCCAGTGAGTAGGGGCCAAGGATGCCTCTAATCATCCTGCAGTGCCCAGGATAGCCCTCTCAAAAAGGCATCGTCAGGCCCTGAGGTATCGACAGAAAGGAGGTCGAGAAGCCCTGTTCTGTACCTGAATGAGTTCCCCTCTGCTTGCTTCAGGCCCATGTTCTTGCAGTAAAGAACTTCCCCAACATGGGCTCCATCCATATAGGGAACAAGGACCTGTGACCTCCAGTTCAGTGGAAGGGTGGGTCCTCTGTGACCCATTCATGTCACTTCTTGGGCCTGATGATTCCCAGCATGGCGAGCCGCATGGGTACCTTAGAGAGCCACACGTGTGAGGGAAACACCGAGAGAAGCTGGGCCCCCGCGTGTGTCTTCTTGACTGCCAGTCACGTCTCTGTGTTTCATCTCACCCAGCTCTGGGATGAGAGCAGTGGCTACGAGGAGAAATATTTATCTGCAGTTGGATCTGGGGCTGCAATTCTGGAGTGGCTCACTCCATGGGTATGGTCAGAGGAGCTGCTGGAGACTTCAGTTCTCCTTCTCCATCAGTGGCTGTAGGAACCCACAGAACACACATCCAGTGGTTTGCCTCTGCAGGCCTGCTGACTGTGTCTGCCCCAGTGTGCCTTCCCAATGGCAGGACACAAGCAAACTCCAACAAAGGAGACTTCTGCTTGGCAGGGAGGCCTTCGTTTGGTCCCATAACAAGGGATGTTCTGGTCAGAAATTATTTCCTCTTCAGCCTCTCCATTTACTTGGCAGGAGATCGTGATTAAGTCACTCAGACTTTCTTTTTGTTGGTTTCAGTAACTATAAAAAGGAAAAACATTTTTTTCCTACTTTACTAGTAAGTGACTGATTAAAGGCACAGGGATTGAATGCTTAAGGTGTGGTTGCGAGTGATGGCATAACAAAGTAACACAAGACAACCACGTCCACAACCCCATCGCATGGATGTGACAGCGGCAGCGTGGGAGCTTAGGGTCGACACAAGTGAAAACGTAAATCAGGTTGGAAATGTACAAGCACTTCTGAGACATATATGGGAATGATAACATGTAAATAGCTCACTTTCTTTTTTTTTAAATTAATAGACTATTTTTTAGAGCTATTTTAAGTTTACAGAAAAACTAAGTGGAAAATACCAAGAGTTACCATATTCTGTCTTTCCTGGCCTCAGTTTCCCTTCTTGTTAACATTTACCACATAAATATGGTGGAATGGTTACAATGGATGAGCCAATATTATTGACGATATATTGTTATGAACTGAATTCCACAGTTTACATTAGGATTCAGTCTTTGTGTTGTGTAGTTCTACAGGTTTTCACAAATGTACCCACCATTGTAGTATCACACAGAATAGTGTTGCTGCCCTAAAAATCCCCTGTGCTCACCTGTGCATCCCTCCTACCCTCACCCCACTCCAGGGCAACCATTGATCTTGTTTTGCCTTCCATTTTCTTTTCAATTAGAACCAAATCTTGGTCATTCCCTGTGGTGACCGCTCTTGCTCCCTATCCCCTCCTCTCAGTCATGCTCTCCCCATTCCTCCTGAGTTTATAAAGATTAGTAGATAGTCTCCTTGCTTTCATCATGTAATCTTTAGGTTGCAAATATAGCTATCATTTTGAATAAAAAATGTTACTGTGTTTCTTTCCCATTCAGTGATCTTCAGTTTTCACTCTTGCTACCAACATAAAGCTAAAGACTTTACAGTGACAAAGGAGACATACGATGTCACACTTCTCCAAACTTTCAATGTGTGTCTTCCTTCTCAGGGCCTGCATTCTCAACCCCCTCGCCCTTCTCCTACAGACAGTCTGCACGTCACTCACACAAGAAAATGAAAATCCCTCAAATGACAGCATCTCCTTTTGCATGGGATAAGCATTTCCTGCTCACTGGCTCAGTTCCTGGTCAGTATGTGAGCCATGTTGCTGCTGTAACAAATGGACGCCAACATTCCAGTGGCTGAATTCAACAAAAGTTTCTTCCTCATGGCTGGTTGTCAGGAAGCCACCTCCCTGTGTGGCTCAGGCACCGTTTGTTCCATCTTGTGCCTCTGCCTCATCTGTCATCTACATGTTGTTGGTGAAATTGATAAAGAAACACAGAAAGACATGCCCACTTCTCTAAAGCCATAGCCCAGTGACACCTATCACACTGACTCCTATTACCTTGGTTAGAACTCAGTCACATGGCCAGCTTCCTCTTGAAGGAAGGCAAGCAGATGGAGTGTGATCATATGCCCCCAAAAGACAGAAAAACTCAGGTTTCTATCCCAGCAGCCTGAGTGGATATGGAGCATTTTAAATCTACAAAAGTAAAGAAAACAGAGCCCTGGCCAATTTGGCTCAGCAGTTGGAGCGCCAACCTGTGGACCAGAGAGTCCCGGGTTCGGTTTCCGCTAGGAGCATTTACCAAAAAAAAAAGAAAAAAGAAAACAGAGACTTAGGTGGATCTATGGAATCAGAAGCTGAGTGAGGAGGTGAACAAAGACTCCGGAGATGGAGTGGAGAGCTGAAGTGTGCACCGACCTTGGCTGACGGTGGAGTGCATTGACAGTGCACTCTCCCTGAGGACGTGGGGACTGGGGGTCAGGGAGAGTCACGCTCCTTTGGTTCACCTGGGTAATAGTTGTTCAAGAGAGTCCACTTCGTGACAATTCAGCAAGCTATTCAAATAATTTGTTCCCTTTCCTATAGGTATTCTTCACTTCAATAAAAAGTTTAATTAAATAAACACACCAAAAAAAAAGCATATAATTTCTTTACCTTTTGACAACTTCTCAAATAGCTCATAAGTAATTAAATTATTTGAATTATATAATTAAAATGGGACTGTTATTGCTTAGAATATGTGTCACAGATATTCAGTCACCCAGTTTCCACTTCTGTTTTGGTTACAAATCATGCTGATTCACATGTTTGGAGCTTGTTGATTTTCTTCTGCTGCTCCCTTTCATTAATATTTCCTTTGTTCCCCTCTGGCTGATAAATACCTATTACTTTCAAAGGTTTTAGCAAACATAATCTTCTTTGTGAAACCTGTCTTAAACCTTCCATGTAGAATTGACCATTTCATTGTTTAAGTTCTCATGATACAAAGCGCATCTTCTATCTGATAGGATTTTAGTGAACTTACTTGACTCCCATTACTAGATAGTAAGCTCTTCTTGATGGTAGAGATTATGGTTAATCATCTTTTTATACTTAGTTATTCCCTAGAAAGCCTAGTAAATGCTCAATAATTCTTTGTGGAATGATTGTATAAATAAGTGAATGAAAGTGTGTGCAACATGTAGCTGGGCAATAAGATTTGCAATTGTGATTCAGTGGTTGTCATCTTTTATAGTACAAACACATGGCTTTAAGTCTATAGTCTAACATCACTTAAATATCTGACATACGTAAGAGTAGTTGTAGATGGTCATTTAACTTTCTTCAGTAAATTAAGGGTAAAACGACAGATTTCAAATACTTGGCTCCCGATATAGCTTTCTGTCACTCAGTACCCATTTTCCTCCCCATGTGTTATTGACGATGTGAATGGTGTAAATTGAAAAGCACACTGATGCTGTTGAGTTAGGAAACCCAGATTTGCTTGTCGGCTTTACTTCTTGCGGGCTATGTGACTTTGGACGAGCACTTTCATTTAAGCCTTAGTTTATTGGTCAATAAAATAAAGAGTATAATTCAACCCTAATGGGAGTTCTGAAAATTAAATGAGGTCGCTTCTATACACTGACTCGGGAAGTTCTCAATGAATGCTAATTTCTTACTTATTTTCTTCTATTTCCTTAATAAATGTTCATGAGTTTATCACAAATATCCAATTATAAAAACCTATGACTTGCTATTTCTGTTTATTTTCTTTTTTCTCTATTTTCAAAGAAAATACACAACCTAAACTTTCAAATTATTTACACCACTAATTTATTAGATTGGTGGTGGAGGCTGGGGTAATGGAAACAGAAATACTTTTCAGTGTACTTTCATTTTTCTAATTTTTGTTATGTGTTCCTGGAGGCAACTCTTCGCTTGCTGAATGGCATACATTAAATATGAGATAGTCTGAAAGAGCTCTCACACTTCACGGCCATAGAAGGTGAAGTACACATCACAAATGCATTTACGTGGCAAGAAGGGGCAGAAGTGACTGCGAGAGGTGGTCAACTTGAGAAGCTCCAACACAGTGGTGGCAGATGCTGTCTTTGTCCATGCAGACCCCTCAGCCTCAGCAGTCTGCATTTCCCCACCACTCTGTGCTCTGCAACCTGAGGACGTTCTTCAGAAGATTGCCCTGGAAGAACCTGGCATCCACACCCTCCCCCGCTTCCTCCCAACAGCCCCACCTCAGCACTGATGCCCCAGATCACAGAAGCCCCTCCCCTGCTCCAGCAGGAACACACTCACTCTGTGGTATGCCCCACTCCCAAGTCTCCCGAGGATCACACTGAGCTGGGATCTCACCTGAACCTCACTTGTATGGGCTCCCTCACTCCTTTACCAGTTGGTTTCCCCTGGAACAATTTCTGTGATAAATACTTGCACCCAACCCTTGTTTCAAGGTCTCCTTCTGGGACAACTCAATCTAAGATGGAAGCACATGAAGGAAGTAAAGAAACAAGTGTAGGCACAGAAAATCAGTGTAACTGCAAAGAGGCAATATAGGAAATCACGAAAATGAGTCTAGAACTCTTGCCCTGGCTGGTTGGGTTGAACAATTAGAGTGTCGGCCCTTGGACCAAAGAGTTTTGGGTTTGATTCCCGGTCAAGGGCATGTACCTGGGTTGCAGGTTCAGTTCCCCGCCCTGGTCGGGGTTGTGGGGGAGGCAACCAATCAATGTGTCTCTCTTTTCGCATTGATATTTCTCTCTCTCTCTCTCTCTCTCTCTCTCTCTCTCTCTCTCTCACACACACACACACACACACACACACACACATACACACACCCTCCCTCCCTCCCACTCTATCTTAAAAAATAATCAATGGAAAAATATCCATAGAACTCTTTATGAGACTTTTAGGTATCTGGTGTGGAGCTGATGATAGGAATGGTGTCAAGAGACCCCAAAGTAAAAATCCTTGTGGGAGATGTTGAGAATCACAAGTGGGTTTGGGCAAATTTTGAGCTCCTGAAGTGAAAATCTCCTGAGAGAACGAGAACCAGAACGAAGAGAATCAAATGACGCAAATGAAGTACACTGCCAAAGATGTCAGGGTGGGAGGTGAGCGGCTGGCTAGCTTTATTTTTTACAATAGACTTTTCTGAGTTGAGAGGATGTTTTAGTATATGAATATTTATGTTCCTTTGTATTCAGCACACCTTGCACATAAAAGCTGCATAAGAAGAGTTGAATATACAAGAGCTTAATAAGAATGGTCACTGTACCTCTTTTCATAATAGAATAACGTTTTCCTGTTGCCCTGGGAAGACAGCTTGTCTTTGTAGGTGCTGAGAAGGGGAGTACAGTCATTACAGTCCTTTTTCTGTCCATTTTCACAAGCACTGACATATACCCTCTAATTTTAAACCAAGGTTCAGTTCTGATATATATAAATACAACCATTTGCTAGAAGGTGTGTGCCTAGAAAGAATAAAATCTCCCTCTTATGATGTATAAAAGGAAGTTTTACTCCTCCATCGAGGGAAAGGTTGATCTGAGCACACACTCCTGTGTGAGATTTAACATCAGCAAGCCAAATTGCTGTGGTCGAGGCGTGGAAGGAAAACCCAAAGAGCAGTGACCATGTGATATTTTCTGCAAATATCGAGGTGCTTTGAAACATTCAGAATCATAGCACTGAAAATGAAAGTGTGCGTTTATCTAATAAGGTGCCCATTTCATTTATTAGAAAAGGCTAAGTAAATATTTTCAGTAGTGGAGATCACCAAAAAAAAAATGTCTCTCGGGGAAAAAGGGAAAGTCATTCTTTTTCCTTTTATTTCGTTCTTGCCACAGGAGGCTCATTTCTGAGACAATCTCTGGGCTGAGTGCAGGTAAGTCAATAGTGGACGTATCTCTTTATCGTGTGATGGATGCTCGCTGCCAACGCAGAAATATTTTTAGTTTTAGGCCAGTTGCTTCTGGAGTCAAAAACCCTAATTGTTCATTTATCCACCATCTTCTGGATAAGAAAAAGGATCAAATGGGCTGAGAGATGCCTTCAGTCCTGGAGGCCATTGTCCTTGACAATGAGAGACCCCCAAAAGCAAGGTGCTGCCGCTGCTGTGGGGTGCCAGGTACAGACAGGCCACAGCTACCTCTCACTGTTGTTAGTCTCCAGATTTGAAGCTCCTCTCTCAAGCAATATTTTAATTAAAAAAAAATTTTTTTCCTTTATTGATTTTTTTTAGAGAGAGAGGAAGTGAGAGGGAGAGAGAGAGATAGAAACATCGATGAGAGAGAACATTGATTGGCCACCTCCTGCATGCTCCCCACCGGGGATCTGGCCCACAGCCTGGGCATGTGTCCTGACCGGGAATCAAATGGCGACCTCTTGGTGCATGGGTCGATGCTCCAACCACTGAGTCACACTGGCTGGACTCAAGCAATATTTTAAAAACTCTTTCAAGATACCAATTTTTGCCCTGGCCAGTTTGGCTCAGTGGTTAGAGTGTCGGCCCGTAGACCAGAGAGTCCCGGGTTTGGTTCCCCCCTAAGGGCACGTACCTCGGTTGCGGTTCATCCCCGGCCCCGGTTGGGGTCGTGTGGGTGGCAGCCAGTCCATGTGTCTCTCTCACATCGATGTTTCTCTCTCTCTCTTCCTCCCGCTCTCCCTCCTGTTCTATCTGAAGATAAATGCAAAAATGAAGATAAATGCAAAAATGTCCTCGGGTGAGGATGAAAGAAAGATACCAATTTTTCTCACCAGGGTATTCTGGAAACAAGTGAGTTGCATGTTTGCCTTTTCAGCTGCTGCCCAGAGTCAACCTTGACACTGTCTCTCCCTGCGCGCTCCCTGCCCCTGGCCTTTATGGCAGGACGCTGCCTCGCAATATATCACACTGGCCGAGAACAAATGTGCAGCAGTAAATGTTATGGTTTCATTTGACGCTTCCACTGTGAAAACAAATGATAGAAAGTGCAGTTCCCATAACAGATCCGGAGGTCAAAATCTACCGGTGCAGATATTCCACACAGCAACTATTACAATACACTTTTTTCATAGAGGGCTTATTTATGGGAACATATTATGAGTCATAGCAATTCATAACACAGTGTTCCATGGAAAATTCCATCCTCTACTCAGACTAAATACTGGACGTACAGCACTCACTTTTGATTAACGGGAGTCATAAACATATCCCAACAGGTATAATACAGTAGCTTACAGCTTTAACCTAAGTTGACAGATATATTTTTTCTTCATAAAACAAGAAAAAAAAATGGGATAGAATGAAATCGTTGCAATTCTCGTCAGGACAGTTAACTGGCCGCAGCCACTGCAGGGATTGCCTTGTTCCAACTGATCAGAATCTGGTCCCCTCCTGCCTCATTTATTCCTTACCTGAATAGCAGCTTCTGAGCCTAGTCTATAAATACCTTTCTAATTTGAATTAAGATAATGTGCTATCTGTGCTTGTTAGATATAGCATAACGCAGTTCGTACTCACTTTACATCTCTCCAAGTCAGAGAGCATTTTTGCATTCCAGATGGAGCTAAAAATATTCACCCATCAAAATAGTAATCATCATTAAAATTAGCTCGCTGATTTTGCTGATTAATTTTTCAGTAACAAGTATGCTTTCTAAAAAGTTTCAATTAAACATTTTTTGACAAAACTAGATTTTTAAAATGCAAAGTAAGAAGAAATAGATAATTAAGGAAATAAAAATAGAAAATTTAAATCTATATAATTTTTAAAGACTTTAAAATTTTTTTTTTTTCTGGCAATAGAAGGAGGCGTAGAGGGTGGAAATGTTGCTATAACTGGACTGTAGAACTGAGGTCTCTGCATCTTTATTTTGGGCTGTGATCCTTATACCTAGGAAAGGTGGTTTATTTTTGTATAGAGATACCATCTACCAAGTGTAATAAGTATTCAAGTGATCAGAGCCTCTCCTGTGGGATTTAAATGTCTATTTCCATGTGTTCTATTTTCATATGCAACAGGCGTGTTTCAAGTTCAGAAGAAGGTTGTAAATCAGTGGAGACGTAACGGTGCATCTTTAAATGCTTGGATGAAACAAAGGGCTGGTGCTTATATGACAGCCACTGGCACAGTTTTTTGATGTTGTTGTTTTTAGTACCTTAATTTTAGTTGGAGTTAAAGACCAATGTCTTTAATAAATAGTTCTGATGGACCCTATTGAAAATTGTAGGAGGAGGGATTACGTGTTTTCATTTCAATTCCTTAAAAACCCATTGCTGGAATCTTAAGAAAACAGGCTAATGCAAATGCCTCTGGTTTTAAAATATATAAATATGTTTTAAACTAAAATAAAGGAACATTAATTATAAGACAGAAACCTATAGAGAAAGGTTTAGAAGACAACAGGAGAAAGTAATAACATTCAATCATGTTTAAAATAATGTTTGTAGATCATTTAGTACTGATTAAGGCAATCAAATGTTCCTTGGCTGTATTTGATGTTTCATACTAGTTGTAATGTACATAAATCACAAAGCAATAGTGAAATCCCAGTATGTGCGGATGACCATTATATGGTAACTATATGGAAATGCCTCTGACTTTCCTCAGATAATGGGTCTAGAGAAAATCATAGATTCATGTCAAAATGATCTGGTATATGATAGGCAGGAAACAGCAGCAGTAAGCCCAAGGGGATCCATATTTCCATTAACACACACACACACACACACACACACACACACACACACACATTTTGTTTCTGTTTAAAAGACACAGATAATGGGTAATTACATATTTCTTTATTTCCAAATATTAAGCTATAATGGAATCGAGCCAGCTTTAATAATGCAATTTAACTTAATCTTTTACAAAGCTTTAGGGAGTGAGTCTCTAAAATTTGTAGACAATGTCATTTGAAGCATACATGCCTTATTATATAAACTCTTGGGCATGTTTATTTCAAGCTATACTAGCTCAGAACTTTAGTGAAAGGTCATTTATGTATTCTGTGACCATATGTCTGAGATGTTTAGTAGTTGAGAAAAGAAGATCATCTTATTTGTCTCCTGCAATTTGAAATGTAAATCTGGTTTCACATAAGGTAGAATTTCATGAGTATTTATCAGAAAAAAAAAAATTGTGTGTGTGTGTATGTGCGGGTATGTATTTAGAGACAGCTAGATGATGATTAGATAGATGATGGATGGATGCATGCATGCATGCATGAATGAATGGATAAATGATAAATGGGTGGTAGATACAATAAATAGATAGACATTAAAATGACCTCAATTGTCATGTATTTTCAAGTCTTGGTTCTTAATTAAATCCAGAAACATATAAAAGTAAAGGGTTTGAACTATTTTAAATCATGTGTGTGTGTGTGTGCATGCGCATGTGTGTGGTATTTACCAGCTTTCACCTTTGCCCCTTGCAAACCATCTTCCCTTTAGTTTCCAAAATAATTTTAAAATAAAAGGTAAATGTTTCCAGCCCTCCAAAGTCATCCCATCACACTTAGACCCAAATCTCAACCCTTGACCAGGGCCCACCTCCCCCACCTCTTATCACAGGACTCTCCCACACACTCACTGAGCTCCTGCCTGGTGTGCACCCCCCCCCCCCTACTTTGCTCCTTCAGACACCCACAGCGCCTTCCTTTCTTCTGCCTGGGATGACTTTCCCCTGGTCTTTGCAGGCCAGCTTTGCTTAGAGGACTGTTCTGGGACCTGGGCCTCCCCTGGAAGCTCAGTGACTGCCCAGAGCTGCTGTGTGAGAGCCCAGCTTCCTTTCCTCCCATGGAGCAAACTCCAGAGGACAATGTAATCTCCAGAGCACCTTCGAGAAACAGGCTGGGGCTGGGACTGCCCTGAGATCTACCCAGCCAGGTGCCTTCCCTTTCCTCTCTTTAACACATAATTTGCACTTGAATCCTCATCTCAAGGTTCAGCTCTGGGAATCTGAGCTTAGACAACAGGGCAGCTCAGATGCCCTCCACCCACCCCCTGCTCCTTACTGCAAAGACTGCCATCCAGGGACTGCACCTCACACGTCCAGGGTCCCAGGGAGTCTATGGGGGAGGCTCCTCAGAGGTACAGGTTTGATATCCCTTGGCTTTATTCACTTCATGAAAGTCCCAGCTAAACCATGCCTCCTTTAAATATCATTCTTCCTCATGTTGTATGTTCACCACTGTGCTCTGGTCCTGAGACTGTCCTACAGGACGGCAGGGTCTCAGGCGGGATGATGGAGTAAAAGGTGGTCTAGAAGCAGTTCTCCTGTCTCCTTCGGGACAAGCTGGGCCTCTCGCCGACCCTCAGCCCCTCTCCCTGGAACCGGGGAAATGGGCTGCGGTCCTGGCTCCTGGGGTCAGCACAGAGGCTGTGCAGATTTCCTAGGAACTCAGGCCGTGAAGAAGTGTGGTGTCCACTGACTGCACATTAGGCACACCTAAACGCCTTTCTGGGGTACCCAGATCTAAACCATGGTGAAGACTCGGCATTGCCAAGCCTGTGGTCTCTGACAGTGCGCACAGGTCTGTCTCCCAGGTGGAGCTAGTGAAAGACACGTGTCAGCAGCACACAGACTGTCCCTGAGAGACCGAGGCACTTGCCAGGGGAAGCGGTGTGCGGACAGGCTGGTTCTCCTGGTGGTCAGACACCAGCTTGTCTGTTCCCTGAGTTTTCCTGGGAGAAGGTGGGGGAGGGGTGGCAGAGAGCCAAGTAAATGGAGCAATTGCCTCGTGACTTTTCGCCACTTAGCGAAGGTTGGTGATAGAATATATGTGTAGAAGATGGAAAAGACATTTCATTTTTAAAAATCTATCTGGTGACACATTGAACTAGATGACTTACTAATTCAACAGATATTGAGCACTTTCTGTTCACTAACATTATATCCCCGAGCATGGGGATATAAAAGTGAACAAAACAGACACATTCCTACTCTGATTTCGTTTACATTCTGGTCGGCTGAGAAAGACAAAAAGAGGTGTACTAAACACTGTAGGGAGTGGGGAAAGGGCTAGAGACAGGACTGCGTGTGGGCGGCTGTGGTGGTGGCAATGACAGTCTTCTGAACAGAGGTCTGAATAAAGCGAAGGAGCCGGCCCTGCAAACACCTGGGAGAATGTTTCAGGCAGAGCAGCAGCAGGTGCAAAGGCTCTGAGACACAGCTGGAGGACGAGCAAGGCACTCAGTCCTGCTACCGCGGCCGCAGCTGCTAAATGCCTGCGCAGGTGCCCAGGTACCTCCCCTCGGCACCCAACAAAGTAAGAGAATCAATTTACACACTCAGGTGATTGTTCTTGCGGTGAAACGAAGCTCTCTGTTTCTGTCATACCCCAGTAGCAGAATAGTACATGGCAGTCAAATGATACAATTTTTGTTATTCCAATAGGAGCTTTTTAGTAAGTTATAGTTTTGCCTGGGGGATATCAGTATGTTGGGTTCTAGAGATTGACACAGAGTAGAATTTAGGGATGACACTTCAAGATGAAACCTAATATAGAAATAAAGAAAGTCTAATTCTCACCAAATGGATAAATTAGGAAATAGTCATTTATATTACACAACTACACCACAGAACAAAAAGATCCTATGCACAAATACAGCATATAATTATTTTCTCTGGCGCAATCAAAATACGATTTGTTCCTCTATAGAGGACACCAGGATTTTTTGGATCTACTTTCTCTGCCATCTACAATGAGAATCATTTTGGTTTTAATTGGCAATCATTGTGCAATACAATGGCATGTAATCAAATTCTTTTCTCAGTTCTATTAAACTGAAGGTACCCTGGTTGGTTGCAAAATATTTACATAATAATTAGATTATGTGCATGTGTGTGTGTGTATGTGTGAATGTGTGAGTGTGAGTGTGTAGCTGTGTGTCAGTGTGTGAATATGTGAGTGTGTATGTGTGAATGTGTGTGTGAATGTGTTAATGTGTGAGTGTGTATATGTGTGTGTGAGTATATGTGTGAATGTGTGAATGTGTTTGTGTGTGAATGTGTGTATGCGTATGTGAATGTGAGTGCATATGTGTGTATGTGTGAATGTTTGTATGTGTGAATGTGTGTGAATGTGTAACTGTGTCAGTGTGTAGCTGTGTGTCAGTGTGTGAATATGTATGTGTGAATGTGAGTGTGTATGTATGTGTGAATGTGTAAATGTGTGAATGTGTATGTATGAATGTGTTTGTATGTGTGAATGTGTGTGTGAGTACGTGTGTGTGTGAATGTGAATGTGAGTGTGTATGTGTGAATGTGTGTATGTGTGAATGTGTGTGTGTATGTATGAATGTGTTTGTATGTGTGAATGTGTGTGTGAGTACGTGTGTGTGTGAATGTGTGTATGTGTGAATGTGTGTGTGTGTATGTATGAATGTGTTTGTATGTGTGAATGTGTGTGTGAGTACGTGTGTGTGTGAATGTGAATGTGAGTGTGTATGTGTGAATGTGTAAATGTGTGAGTGTGTATGTGTGAATGTATGTGTAAGTGTGGTAGTGTGTGCATAGTGTGCAATCCCAATTCCCCTGACTGGCGCACCTGTATTCGAGGCCTGAGTGTAGCAGGGACAGGAGAGTCTGGCACAGTATCCTGCAGATGTGACCACTTAGTAATTGGACAACGATTAGGTCGATGACAAATCTGGGTGTGGAGTAGACAGAACTTACTGATTAGTTTCTGGAATTGTCCAGGTTTAAAAATGGGAATTTACTTTCTTTTTTTTTGGATTAGTGTGTTCTTTGGTACATTTAAACAGTGCTGCATGAAAATGAACGTCCTGGTCTTCCTGGGATACTCGTGTATCCTAGGAGGATTCTTTGGCGACACCTTCTACTGCGTTCTGGGAGAGGCCATCGGCAGAGGATGGAGGGAGAAGCTGTGATGTGTTCTCCATGGAGCAGGGGCTCCTGGGGTTTGCATGAGTGTGTTAGAGCCTTTCTGATAGTTCTCAATGCTGTGCCTCAGAAAAATACCCAGGTTAGCTCTTGGCAGAGCTCCCCTGACTAGAACCTCTCTCACTGAACCTTGCTGTAATGGATGTGATTAAAACATGTTGTTGTTTTTTTAAAGGAAATGGAGAAGTCTTTTGTCAGCATCTTAGCAGAGCTGCATATGAATCGGAAGGTTGCTGCTCTCCAGGTTCCTTTATGCACTGAGCGCTTGAAACATTTCCAAGGACCCTGCCACCTCTTACAAGCCCTGTGCACGATGGCAGCTCCTGTGTTGAGCCATATTCTATTCTCTGTGCTACTCAAGTAAAAAGTAGTACCTGCTCCATTTTGTTGCTTCAAGGAATTTAAAAAAGAAAAATATGAGCCCTGGCCAGTTTGGCTTAGCAGTTAGAGCATCGGCCCCCACACCAAAGAGTTGAGGGTTCAATTCCAGTCAAGGGCACGTACCTCGGTTGCAGTTCAGTACCCAGTCCTGGTGTGGGTCATGCAGGAGGCAACCAATCGAAGTGTCTCTCTCATATCTATGTCTCTCTGTCTCTCTTTCCCACTCCCACTCTATCTGAAGATAAATGGGAATATATCCTTGGGTGAAAATTTAAAAATATACACGTGTGTGTGTGTGTGTGTGTGTGTGTGTGTGTGTGTGTGAGACAGATCCTGCCCTAAAGAGTAAGGAATAAACCAAAGTTGTTTATTACGTTTTGGGTGGATGACAGGCCTTTCCTAAGAAGCGGTGTTCCGCAGGAGGGAAATGAATGTGGCCACACCCAGTGAGACTCCACTTTCGGAGAAAGTTGCGGCATCATTCAGCTGGGACTTCAAACAATTCAGTGTCGGATTGGGACATAATAATAATAAAAAGAAAGAAGCAAAATAAAGGGAGACACTGAAAGAATACGTTAGAGACAGTTCACAAGATCAAAAGTCCCCGTGTTTTATGCAGGAGCTTCCTCTGGAAGAAGAGAGCTGGGGGAGAGACTTAAAGAGGCAGGAGTGAATTTTAAGGGTGGAGACTCCAGTGTTTTAAGTGGTGGGAGGATCTGGCATTGTTTATTGTGTTTGGAATTTCAGACAACCCCAGAGGGAGGGAAACCCACTTATTCAAGGAGCACAGGCTGAGATGCTAAGGGGGTAATGAGGTCCTCAGGACTCAGTTTCAGATGGCACATTTAGTTTTAAAGTGACAAGAAAATCGTGGCCATCACATAGTATCCACCAGCCTAACCTGATAAAATCTGCCCTCTGTTCTGCCCCATCTCAGCGGTGTTCATTTCTACCTACATACTTCTGCTACACGCCCTGAAAGGGCCATTGGCTTTGAACAAGAGCTGACACCAGGAAGGGGACAGGAAAAGCAGAGTGGCTTAGGACCAACGGCCACTTGGAGGAGGAGGTGGGAGGGGCATGGAGACGGTCTGAGGCAGTTCAAGCTGGTGCTCTAGGGAGGTAGATGAGAGGACACTGAGGAGATGCCTAACCAACAGGTCTTCTGTGACACAGCATGGCGTAGAAAATTCCATTTCTTTAGTGGAATAAGAGTCTAATTCATGGTTGAAAAATGGATATAGAAAATCTTATAAATGATCAATTATTTCACTCTTTTGTTTTAAAATAATCCATATTGCCCTGGCCGGTTTGGCTCAGCGGTTAGAGCATTGGCTCTCGGACTAGAGACACCCGGGTTTGGTTCCCACTAAGGGCACATACCTCGGTTGCACTTTGTCCCCGGCCCTGGTTGGGGTCATGTGGGTGGCAACCAGTCGATGTGTCTCTCTCACGTCGATGTTTCTCTCTCTCTCTTCCTCCCTCTCTCCCTCCCGCTCTATCTGAAGATAAATGCAAAAAGGTCCTCGGGTGAGGATAAAAAATGAAAAATAAAATAAAATAATCCATATCATTTTATAGCAGGAAAACCACACACAAATGTTGTAGACATATGTTGATCATATGTCTTTAGCATTAAGCTCTTTCCCAGTGAATAAAGCAATGAAGAAAATCACTCAAGGGTTAGGCTAAAGATGGCCTGAGATTTAGATCTCGGATCATCAGCTTTCAGATTCCACATGTGACCACATCAGCAACGTCACACCATCTTCAACTTGTGTGTCCACGTGTCTTCAGACCTTACTCTCAGAGTGTCGCCCACAACAACAGTATTGCTGAGATTGATGGCTCAAGGGTGTAATAAGAACACGCAGATTTTTTAAAAAAATCAATTAGTTTAATCCTTCTATTTCAGGCAATTAGATATCTAAAAATCACAAACACAGATTTGACTCTATAATCGCGATTGCTAATGATCCCTGATTATAATGAGCATGTAATTTTCTTTGGAATGAAATTATCTATTGCTTTTTTAAAAAAACAAATCAATTTGTGATGGTTCTGAGATTATTCCACACACATAGATGTAATGTATTTCTTCTCTCTGAGGCCTGAGAGAATTTTATGGTGGGCTACCCTAACTTCGGGAAAAGCACTCAATCTTTGCCCGTTGCACTTATCTTTTGTATAATAAAACTGTTGGAAATGTCTAAAATGGGAATAAGTGGAAAGGGGGCAGGAACTATGCAATATTTTTGTTTTCTTTCACTGTATCTTTGCTGAATTAGTGTGAGTTTTGCCCTAGAAATGTAGGACCCTGGATCATTGTCTTGGACCGGCCCTTTCCCTGCCCAATGACTGTCACAGAAGGAGGATGCAACTAGCCACAGGAAGTGATTCTTGGAGCTGTAAAGTAAAATAATCTACTGTGCGTTAACGTGTGCTTTTCCTGGGCCCCAAGAATATATGGGCAAGAACAAGTGTCCATTCAAGCTGCTATAACAACACCACAGACGGGGTGGCTTATACAGCAGATGTTTATTTCTCACAGTCTGGAGGCTGGAAGTCCAAGATCAAAGTGCCAGCATGGTTGGGTGAGGACCCTCTTTCAGGTCACAGACTTCTCACTGCGTCCCCACGTGGGGGGAGGGGGGAGGGAGCTCTCTGGAGTCTTCTTTTTAAGAGCATTCCTTCCATCATGGTGTTTTCACGCTCATGACCTCATCATTTCCCAAAGCCCTGCCTCCTGGCACCATCACACTGGGGTTAGGTTTCAACATACGAATTTTCGGGGTGCACAATCGAGCCGTAGCTATCAGAATTAGAAATTTAGAGCCATGGCAAAAGGCAAAAAGCTCTATAAGGGAAATTATCAGTTAGCAAGAACTCATATAAATGTTGGGAGCAATGATGTCAATTTGGTAGTAGGTGGCTTTGGGAGTTTCGAGAAGAAATGTTAATTTGACTTTGCAGTTTTTCTGGTCAGAATTTCCCTTCAATTTAAACAGTGTTCATTGAATGCATTGTGTGCCAGTAGGTGAAGGAAGCAGCCAGCCTTCCCCCAGGCACTTAGAAGATAAGCTGCCCAGGGCTGTGGGAATGGCACGGATGTTGATGATAATGAGGTAACTTCACACCTTCCATGGGGCTGCAATTTTCAGTTTTCATGAAGTGTAAGAATATGGGGAAGAACATAATGAACTCCCTGCTTTCCCAAGTCTTCAGTGTGACATACATGTTTCATAAGTTCTTAGGAAATTTAAATTTACCAGTAAGATGTAAGTCCCTTGTCAACCCCCTAAATATTCTTTGCCTCTCCCTTTGAGATCATCAGTACCCTGGGTCTGTCATCCCATTTGTGTGTGATGCTACTTCAACATGCGTGTATTCATGTTCTACGTTGAGTTGTTTTGCCTGTTTTAACATTTACGTGTTACCCTGCTGCAGGTTCCGTTCCATGAATAGCTTTTGCCACGAAGTTTTGGAGAAGTTATTTATTCTAGAACAATCTTTTGAACTGTTGTATAGTATTTGGCTGTGTGAATATTCCACAAACACCTTTTTCTGTGCTCCTATCAAGTTCATTTGGACCGGTTCTAATAACAGGGATTGCAGTAAAATAACTTTTTTTGGTGCCAGACCTTTTGAAGAGGATGTATGTAGGACCCGCTGGTTTGTACGCAGCCTCCCTTCTAGCGCACAGCACCCAGAGCCACACTCCACCAGGCGAGCAGCGAGCCCAGGTCCGAGCTGCACACACCAGCCCTTCTCCCAGAACGTATGATCAACGCTGTCAAAAGTGAAGATAAAGTGAACAGCTTTCTCCATGTGAGATCTCAAAATTATGATCTTTTTTCAGGAAGCAACGGAGTCTGTGTTCCATTAAGATTTTTTAAAAACAGTGTATTAGATTGGCTGATGATATTTTAATGTGCTCAGTTGGATTTCAAGGAAGAATAAGATGTTTCCAAAGGAAAATATAAAGGTCTCTACAACAGGGTGGTAACCAGAATGACACGACATGGGAGACCTCCTGGGCCCCCTGCCCTCTGCTCCAGCTCTGGCTGGACTCTGGCTCCGGCTCTGGACTGGGACTTCACCCATAATCACCTAAAAAGGCTTTTCTGTTTTTTGCAGTGCTGGCAGCCCATTTGCAGAAGTCCCTACCTTCTCTTCTGGTTTGTTCCTCAATTTCCTTTATTCGGCTTTCTGGGTTATTTCTTTCTAGTCATCTTCCAACCCTTCAACTTTTTCTTTTAAATGTTTGCTCCCATATTTCATATAACAATGCTCTTTCTCGTTTATCTGATTGTTCCTTTTTTCTTTTTTTGCATTCTGTCACTTCAAGAAGGCAACATTTCATCATATTTTTATGGCCATTTATAGTTTTTTCTTAAGATTTCTTCTGTCTCTGTAGCCCAACATTTCCTTTTTTACAGTTTGTTATTTACTCTTTTTTAAGTAGGTTTGAGGCTTTCCTCAGCTATCTGCACTTGCTCAGTAAAACGGTATGTCCTCTTCATTGCATTGGATGCTGCCAAATTGCTCTCCAAGTGACCACACCAATTCAGTGCCCAGAACAGAGAAGGAGCGTTCTGGTGACCACACTCTCACCACCCCAGGTATATAATGGGCAGAAAGCAAGATGCAAATGGAACCACCACTCCTTCGTCCTGACCTTCTTAGGTCTCAGGGAAAGAGCCTCAGACATTGGATGCCCTGGCTAACAGCCCCATTAACATGGTGTTTCATGTGGGCTTGTCTGGTGTTCCTTAGCCTTGAAAGTCTCCTCTTCAACCTCTTAAATTTTTAGATCACTGAGATACATTTGGTCTTTCTTGGATAAGATATATTCTCTTTTCTTGGATTTTCTTCACTGAAATAATTTTTTAAGAGTTGTTTTATATATTCTTTATCTAGGCTATATAAACAGGACATTGGGTTAAATTATTTCCTTTTGCTTTTTTTTGCAGAATTCATTATTTTAGTTCTTTTAAAAAGGTATCTATGGGTGTCTTTCAGCAAAAGATCCTATATTCTTCTCTTATTTATACTCTAGATAGATCTCTTTATCCAAAAACATAAATGGGACAGCACTGTGCTACAAGGGATTTATTTCAACCTAAAAATGCTGGTGGCTTTCTGCCCTTATAACATGTGAGAGCTATCTTAAGAAATGGTCTCATGGGAAAGCAGAAATATGTTTATTGGCATTTATAAAGGGCAGTTACATGAAGAATAACTTTGCAGGACTAGTATACTTGTTTGAAAGACTAGAACTAATTAAAAAGATGAATTAAATTCAACTTTCTTGAGAAAAATAGCCAATGGTTAATTTTGAAAGCTGATGGAGGAATTTATATTTTGAAATAAAAAGTAAAAAATTAAAAAAAAGACTACATCAGAAAAAACAAAACAAAATGAAAAGTGATTGATTTTTAATCTAGTTTTTCAATTATAACCAAATCAGAAGAACATTTATCATTAGTCTCTTTCTCTAAGTAATATGGATAAATATATATATATATATATATATATATATATATATATATATATGCCAAAATTATTCCATCAAAGGCTAACACTTAATCACTCAAATGGAATACCATTTCATCAGACAAAACTTCAATTAAAAATGATTTTCATTTTGCCCTGCCTGGGTGGGTAGCTCAGTTGGTTGGAGCATCATTCCATACACCAAAAGGTTTTGGGTTTGATTCCCTGTCAGAGCACATACCTAGACTGCAGTTTCGATCTCGGGAGGGATGCATATGGGAGGCAACAGCTTGATGTTTCTCTCTCACATCAATGTTTTCTCTCTCTCTCTCTCTCTCAAATTAATAAAACATATCCTTGAGTGAGGATTAAAAAATGATTTTTATTTTTATTATCTAAATTATCTATGTATGTATTTATGTGACAATTGTAGAAAATTATAGAAGAGAAATAATTTTGTCAGTTTTGCCTTTTGTTTGGAGCTTGTTGAAAATGTATTTTGTTGATTACCATAAAAGTCCAATGTTTGCATATTTAACAGTAATCTTTGTTGCTACGAAAATGGAGATTAAGTTTTTTCAAGAATATTTACTTCTGAAGACATTTCTGCTTTCCACAGAATATGCACACTGGAAAAAGAGAAATTCTGGCGAGAAAAAGGTGCACCAGAGTAAACTGATTATGGAAAAAGGAGTTGCCTTGCCCATGTTACAGTAATACCTGCACTTGTTTGCCTAGACAGCGGCTTTCTCCAGTGTCTGGTGGTTAAGTTTGTGTGTCAACTTAGCAAGATCACAGGGTGCTCAGATACTTCATAGAGCATGGTTTCTGGGTATGTCTGTGACGGTGTTTCCAGATGCAATTAACATTTAAACGGATGGACTGAGTAAAGCAGATCACATTGACCAAAGTGGGTGGGGATTATGCAGTTTTTCAAGGCCTGAATAGAACAGAAAAAAATGGAGACAAGTTGGATTCCCTCTTTCTGCCTGACTGAGCTGGGACATTGGTCTTCTCATGCCATTGAATCAGAACTTACACCATCAGATCTCCTAGGTCATCAACCTGAAGATGGCAGATTATGGGACTTCACAGGCTTCATAATTATGGGAGCCAATTTCTCACAATAAAACACACACACACACACACACACACACATATATATATATATATATATATATATATATATATATATATATCCTATTCAACAAATCCTATTGGCTCTGTTTCTCTAGAGAATGTTAATAGTCTAAAATTAAAAGTCCAAGGATATCTGGAGATTCATGAATGGACTCAATTCATGAAAGGAAGAAGTCTAGAATCGTATGTCAAAAAAATATATGAGAAAGCATCCATATCTTTAAAAATATTTAATTTATCTAAAATTAATAGCCACCATCTAACATATCTAAATATGCTGTTAGAAAGGGCTTAAACATACAAACAGTATGCCAAAAATATATTTGCTATCAATTATTCAGGATTATTTTCTTTGAATATGCCATATTTTAACAAACGAGGACACTTGACAATTATTACTCGATTTAGATAGAAAATCAACTGGATGCTCTTATTTAATGGTTGTAAGAAATAGGGTTGTTATAAAAGGGATTACTTAAAATAAATATACGTCTTTATAATTTATGAGCATGCCTTTAATAGCCTCTCTTTTCATTAGGGAGAACAACTAAAACATTATAAGAGAAATCAAGAGTATTGGAAAGAATGGAAAAGAGAAACGCAAGACAGTAAACTTGTAATAAACTATCTTTTAATGAGACAATTCTGAAAATACTTCAAAAATCCTCATCATAATAATGGCAATAATAATAATTAGGATTTTTCAGTCTGTAGTGTCTTTCTACCAAGGCCTATAAAGCATTTAGACATAATGGGACAATATTCATGACAAAGGAAGAGCCATAGTCATAAATGTCCAAAGCACTTAAACGCTAATGAAGAACTTTGGCAGTCCAGGACTTGTAAAAGCATTTCCTCTTAGTACTTTGCAATGGCTGAAACATTAGCAATGACAGCTGGGAAGTAGCGAGAGTGACAGAAAGGTGAATGGGTTCATTAGAATAGTGGAGGAGTTTTTTATTGGTGATCAGCAATTGTGCTAGCTGTGATGCTGGGGAGTTTCTGTTATAACAACGCTTTTACTGACCAGCTGTTCTATGACACATGTTGGATGCTCTGAAATTCACACCATTTTTCATGGCTCCCTGCATAACCTCGTCATATTCAGAAACTCATCCACCATCCCTTCCCCCATCTGCTTTGTGGCTGCCTCAGTTAGTTCAGGACTTCAACTTTCTGCTTTGATTACTCCAGTAACCAGCTAACTGGTCTCCCCATTGTGTCCATCCTCCAAATTCAAACTAGACACATCTAAAACACACACTAGATCTTCCACTACTTAAAATCACCAGTGGCCCCCATGTGCATTCAGCGTGAAGCTCGTCACCCTCTATGACTCTGCTTCTGTCGAGTCTTCTAGGTGGTGGTGTGAAAAAAATCATAGCTCTGAAGTCAGCCAGATCCTGGACCCACTGCATGAGGTAGAACTAGGACCTGGAGAACTCCCTTAACATCTTTAAGCCTCAGCTTTTTCCGTCTATAAAATTGAGGAAAAAATGAATCTTACTTTATTGATATGCTGTGAGAAGTAAAGAAGTCAGAGGTTTAAGGAGTATTGACTTGGAATGTTTGATTTAGCTTGCCCTCCCAGAAGAGTTTCCATGTGTTTGAAGCAATCCATGTGGAAAGGACTGGAGGTCACCCATCTGCCAGGTCATACAGCTGAACTTCAAGGCTTGGACCTGGCCCCGATCATACCAAGGGAGAGGCCAGGGTTCCCTCAGCCAATGTACACAGAGGAAAGGGTGTGACCATGTTCTTTTCTGACCCACTGCTGAGACTGTGGCCCCTGAGCTTTGGAGGGGAAAGGCTGGTTCTTCCTCATCATTCATCCAAGGATCTCCAGGACCGCTGACCCAGGGTGTAACATCTGACCTGGTAGGAGAAGTGCAGCCATGCCCAATTCCGTAAATTTACTTCAATGAATGCTGCTTCAGGGGCCGTGTGTGTGTGTGTGTGTGTGTGTGTGTGTGTGTGTGTGTGTCTTCTGTCAATAGTTACCCTTGTTTGCTTGAAACATTGGTATACAGTAAGTGTTCAGTAACTAGTACCATAAATTAAAGCATAATACATTTTATTCCCTGACCCATCATAACTTACACTTTGTATTTTAGTTCTACTTTCCTACCTGAAACCCTTATCTTTGCACCTGTTGCTCCTGACTAGATGCTCTTCCACCTCCCTGCTTCTCCACTCACTTCTGGCTCTAACACTCATCCCACTTGCTTATACCCATAGATATTGCAGGGGAGGAAGGAAATCTTTTCCCCTCTACTCTCCTAGGTTCTCCACTTGGGTCCTGTAATTAGACAGACAAAAGACAGATGAACAAAAGAGAAATAAACAGATGTTTCTTAACCCATGCACTGCACATACACATGGGACAACTCAGTGATGAGTCACTCAAAGTGGTAGTTAGAACTTGGCTTATAGAGCATTTGAACAAAAGAACAATACATTTTTAAAGAAGTGACAAGACAGAGGAAAAGGACTTTGAGTTTCTAGGGGCAGCAAATTGTGAGAAGGTAAATATATAGGGGAAGTGATTAAAGATAAAAGCTAGTTAGTGAGGTTTGCTGCATAGATTTCTCTGGTGCTCTCTCTGGGCTGGTTGGGGTCTAGAGTTGTCTCTGGTGGTTAACTTCTGTTCTTGCTGGAAGAGAAGGGAGGGGGACACCTTTATGTGTGTATGTCCTGATTTTTGGCAAATGGGAAGGCAGAGAGCTTTTCTTCTGTCTGCTCCTCAGTTATCTTCAGCTCAAAATAATCTTTACACCAAAGTAGTATATGCGAGGGAAGCGTTTTCAGCCACCACTCAATGTCTTTGATGCTTTCCTCCATTTCACTGAGCTCCTTGAAATCAGCCCATCTGGATCCTCTCAATGGCTGCCACACTCATAAATCCATGGGAAACCATAGAAAGAACACGGACTGACGCAATTACCATTCTTTTGGCTGTAGTTCTATTTCCCTCCTGGGTTTCTTCCTATCCTGTCTCCTTTGAAGGTTCTCTCTTCTCTCTTTCTTTTAATTGCATTTTTCCCTGGGGCTTCATCCCAGACTCTCCTTTCTTCTAATTCTGCCCAGTGATCTCTTTCACTCTTGTGTCTTTAACTCTACCCAGAGCCCAGAGCCCACGCCTCTTTCTTGAGGTCCAGAGCAGAGAATTCATCCCCACGCCTGTGTTCTGCCCTGTCATGGCCCATGCTCATGCCTGCATAGGCTCTGAACTTCTCCTACCCTACGAAGGAAGCCACAGAATCGTGGGTCAGATGTGCAGGGCAGCCTCAAGACCTCCCCATTTCTCAGCCCCTCGTTTCCAATAACATTGACATTGCTCTCAGTCCTGACTGTATTTCTGAAGCTTTTCCTTTCTGCTGCACCACTGCTGGCGTGCAGCTTCTCATCAAGTCGTATCTGAATTGCCCCAGCAGGGCAGGTTGCCTCTTACCGCTCACAGATTTTGCTCTCTTTACACACATTGCATTTTCTGCAAGCACAGTGTTCTTTTTACAATGCAAACTGTATATTCTCATTTCCCTACTTAACGCCGTCCTGACTGAACACTATACCATCGTCCTTACTTTCCCAGCTTGAAAATCAACTCAGCTCAGAGGCCGAGTGTCCCCTCTTTTCCATAGCTCCCGCCCTTAAGAAATGTTGCTACCAGGTACCCTTGGTGCCTCAGGTTGCAGCGGGTGTCACTTGCAGGAAGTGCTGTCTTTGAGGCCTCCTGCGCCCCCAACAGGTATGGTCCTTCTCCACGCACAGGTCCCACTGAGGGGTGGCCAGGTGAGCAGCCCAGTGAGAAACACCGGCTCTCTTTGGCCGCCCTCTGTTTCAGACATCTGTTTCTCCGTTGCTTTGGTCAGAAGGGTAGCAGAACAGGCTTCCCCAAAATATGCTGCTTTGGTATATTGACTATTTTTAGCTGAAGGCACTTGAACGGCAGCAGACGCCTAAACACAGATCCTCCAAAAGGAACTCAGGTGACATAGGTCCCCTCTGGGGAGTTTCACCAACCAGGAAGATTGACTCTTGTCACAGGAAAGGGACTAGAAGTTGGCAGGGGGCAGGGCAGGAAGTGGGAGGAGCTAGTGGGGGTTGCCCAGGGCAGGGGAGCCGGTGGGGCTCAGGAAAGGACAAATTCAAAGACACAATCAGTACGGCTTTCAGGAAGGCGAGGAGGCAACTTGAGCCACAAGCTTGGGGATCTTCAGCTCCCGACCCCCAGGCCCTGGAAAGAGCATACATACTTTTGCAATAATAAAAAGTGAATTCTCTTCAATGCCTTTTAGTTTTCAAGAGTATATTTGGTTTTTTATTACTTTCTAAGGGAAGTGAGTAATTATTAAGTAGTATATTAACATTATTAAACTCATTAAAACTCAGGGAAGCACCCAATATTTCAAGTTACATGTAGAATTCAGTATAAGAATAAGACTTGTTTAAAGTGCTATCCAAGGGGGTTTAATTACTAAAAACTTTTAAAAAATAACACACACAAGGTTTTCACCAGAGTTTCCAATAAAAATACAAGTGATTAGAATACAGTTATACGAGGGTACTTCTGAGAAGTTAGAAGCTGAAAATAAAACGTTCCTGGTAGATTATATGATACTGTTAACTTAAATTGAACTTAAACCCAGTATATTAAAAGCATACTTTGGCCTTGGACTAGAATGGATTTTTACTGTATTTTGATTTAAGAATTGTTAAAACTGCACACAAGATCTGAAACAGAAAAAATTATAAGGCCATTAGGAAAGGGGACGCAGTGGGAAAAAATCCTTTATTTAAAACCCCAGATAGGCAAAATATCTTCCTATGTGAGATGGATGTTTTCACATTCTCATATTTGAGTCTGAGGGCCTCAGTGAGCATACATGATTTTGAAATATTAATTACGTCAGGATGTTTTTAAATGTTAATGAAAGCCTTATGGATGTAAGACTTTACACAAATGTGAGAATCCCGCTCCCTTCCCCCCCTTCTTCTGGGCCCTCTTGGAATACGTGCAAAACACTTCTGAGTACAGAATGTACTCAGTCAATTTTTCCTAATGACCACTTATATAAACCTCGGTAATGTTGAGAACAGAGAATTCCTGCAGCAATATAAATAGCCTGTGAGAGCTCTGCCCTTGACCCACAGCACCGAGGGAATAGTGCTTCTAATTACTGTGTTCTGCCAGTGGCCGTCACCAGCAGACTCAGCCATGGCCATTCATGTTTCCTTTGGCTCGTCAGCAGTGCCGGCCCTGAGTCGTAGCCGGTGTGCGGCTCTGCTGGGGGATTCCAGGCTTCCCTGTCCCGTCTGGGAGGAACACTGGTGCTCACCAAAAAGTGTGTTAGCCAGGTGTCCACAAGAAAGGCGACATTCACCACCAAATTAAGATACAGAAACTAGAAAGTCTTTCTATACATGCATTTGCATCGGCCCCAGGGTGTTCTCACGGGCTGTGTGTTTCTCAGTTGCCTGGTACTGGGCAAGCACATGGTAATGGCCCCAGGGGCAAAAGAATATGCTTGACTTCTCAAATTACAGCCTCAGAATAAACATGCATTTTCTGAAAAGCCAGACAATGCTTTCTGTTCTACCATTTTCTCCTCCTGCTCAGGAAGGGGCTCACTGAGAAGTACAAATAGTCAGCCTGTGACATTCACATTCCATTATCTATGTGTCCCTCTCCACAAACCGTCTTCTTGCTGCTGTGCATGAAGTTTTTAGCAAACATTTGACATCTAAACCATGCCCACTGTTTTGCTGGGAGCAACTAAACCGGGAACAATGATCCTTCTATTAACATCGTTGAAAATGAGTGAAGATTATAAATCCCTCTGGTAATTCTACAAGAGCACTGTAGTTCTTTCCTATGAATCTTGTTCCAGGAACTATTCAAATGCCTCCTAGTGCAGAGAGATGTGAATGCAAATTCAGTTCTCCATTGAATCATTGCCACTCATTAATTGTGACACCTTCACTTTGAATACCTGTTAGTAAACATGACTGTCTCACAGGGGGTGTGTTTATCACTACAAAGGAAAGAAGGGCTTTGACATGCTGGTGTTCATGCATTGACTATGTGGTTCCTTTTGTGAACATGGTCTGAGGGAAGAGCTGTGTGACACCGGTGTCACCTTTGATTTTGCCCACTGTAATGCTGCGACAATTTGGATCCATGTAATAATTTCCTGCTTTGGTTTAATTCCAGGAGAGGGCAGGTCTTTCTGCAAATGATTATGATGTTTTCTCTTGCTAGAAAGAAAACTTGTGGATGGCACATATTCCTGTTTTGTGTTTTTTTTTTCCTTAGCTACCAAAAATCTTCAAATGAAATCGAAGGTACAATTGTGGTGTTTAATATTCTCTCATCACAGGTCAGAGTCATGTCCTTTAGCTGCCTTTGGATGATTCTAAGTCTAAACACTGACAACCAGCAAAGGGCAAGGAGGAGAAGGCACAAAGTCAAAGAGGAAGTGGGAGGTTAAAGGCAGAGAAAGAGGAAGTGGGCTTCTGGGACAGGTAGACACGGTTCCTCCTCCAGCACCACCCTCCACTCCAGCTTGAGGGCAGTTTGAGGGCCCCCATTAGCTTTCTGCTTGTGGGGTTCATTTTAACCAACCTGCAGTAGCAAGCCTACTCTCCCCTCATCACTAGAAAGTGCTCAGGATCCCAAGGGCATGTCCCTTTGCAATCATGTCCTCTGAGCTGAGCTCTTTTCAGACACTCACAACTCTCAAGGCAATGACTGCCTGGTGCAGGGTGGGGGGCAGTGGCTTCTTCACTCCCGCCTTGCATCCTGCTCCTACAAGGTCTAAATTGCTGGTTCCCAATCCACACTCTGTGTCTTTGTTCCATTTTTAGCCCATGTGTGGTTACATCACTGTCCTTAAACATCTCTGTTTCACACTTAGGCTATGTCTGTGTAGAGAAAACTCTTTCTTTCTCTCTCTTTCTGACAGGGGAGGATGCCTACAAGATATGAGGAGTATGATCTTTTCTTCTCCACAACAAAGAGGACTGAAATGCTCACTCTTTTCCCGCATGTATCAAAGTCTCCTATCTGGCCCTACATTCTGGCTCCACACAGGCATCCTTCGATTCTGATGCAGCAACTTACACTTACACTTAGACTATGTTCATATCTGATAAGTGTAATTGTTGCCTTTTAAAATGCTTTCTTTCCTTTTCTCACTTTCCTCCTAAGCTTATTGAGAAAATGTTCTTTCTTATCAGAGTCTGAAAAGGGCTGTCACGATCCTATTACTGGGTTTTATCGCACGTACCATGAGAAATGTATTTTCGAAGTCCTTTACCTCTGCACACTGCCCTCACCACCACACATTAACGGTGACATCTGACATCTCTAGAGTACTTAGCATGTACACTTTGCATCAATACAATGTGAGCAAGAATCCATATTTCACCCCAATGACGTAGGCATTGAATACATCTTTTAAACATCCTTCTGAAACAAGCAGGAACATGGGCTCTTCCTGTTCTAGACATGTCAGTCAAGGTGCCCTCATGGTTCTAGGAAGAGTGCAGTCCTAAGGGGACTTCACATGCTTGCTACATGGAACCATTGATGTGTGGTTTGGAGATTAAGGATGAACACTTGGTCCAAGGCCAATAAGCTCTAGGCTGGTCTGTCAGCCATACCTTCTAGGGCACAAAGATGCACCAAATGCTCTCACTCAGGAATTTGACCTGTGACTATGGAGAAAAGGAGATAGTTAGCAATGGAAGCTGAACTACTAACAAAAATGTCATAGTTAACTTTTGAAAGTATAACTAACAGTCCTTGTCTTAAGATATTAATTTCCTACATGATCATTTTTTTCTGAAAGGAAATTACTAATCTAAAATATTAACACCATTTTTAAAATGTGCCTTCTCTTTCAAAGTGTTTGGGATGGTTATCTTTGCAAAATTTGGCAAGAAAAGTATAGAGAGCCTCAGGGAAAAAAAGACTGCTTTTACTGAGCATGCTGCTGAAGAACAATCGGTTAACTAAAACAATTGTCCTCTGACAGGTGATGCCTCCCTTGAACAAAGGGTTTCCGAGCTGCTCCACAGCTTGCCTCTGAATGAGATCAACGATGAATTTATCTGAGAAGGGTGCTCCATGCCTCAATATGTCCTCCAACAAAGAGAAATTGATTCTCCAATATCATTGTGTTCACATGTTAAGTGAACACAAATGATATATTCATAATTCTCTGTGCGTAAACCTCTAGATTATGGCAGGTTATTGAAATACTTCAGGCTATTTATCATGTTCTTGCCCAAACAAAGAACTAATCTTATCAGTTCTAGAGTAGAACTATAAAAACAAACAAGGTGACTTTGGCTCGTCCACTTGCTACATAAAGCATGGCTATGTCTGTGAAGGCGTGAAATCTTTCGACACTGCGTGAGCTCACAGAACTTTTGTCAAGTCCAGTTTCATAATTGACTGGACTGGTCCAGTGGTTGCCTTTGACCTTGGGTGGTTTGCCTGCCATGCTCTTAGTTTTAACTATCTGAGTTTCAGTGGATACTTGCATCCAATAAAGCACACAACAATATCTTTCTTGACTGGGTTGTAATGAGTGGGTTGACTTGTGCTATAGACCGAATGTTTGTTTCCCTTCCCAAATTCATACGTTGAAAACTAACCCCCAGTCTGATGATATTAGGGGGTGAGGCCTTTGTGTGGTGATTAGCTCATAAGGGTGGAGCCCTCATGATGGAATTAGTGCCCTTAGAAAAGAGACTCCAGGGAGCTCCCACACCCTTTCCACCATGGAAAGTCACAGCGAGAAGATGGTCATCTGTGATCCAGGAGGTGGGCTCTCACAGGACACTGAATCTGCCAGTGCCTTGATCTCAGACTTCCAGTTTCCACACTGTAAGAAATAGATTTCTGTTGTTTATAAGCCATCAACTCTATGGTATTTTGTTATAGCAGCCTGAAGTGACTGAGACAATGTATGTCTCCCAAAAGATATGTTGAAATCCTCACCCCCAGCACCTGTAAATATGACCTTATTTGGAAATAGGGTCTTTGCAGATGGGATGAAGGTAAGATGAGGTCAGAGTGGAGTAGAATGATGTCCTTATAAGAAGTGGGGAAGAGGCGTGGTCACACAGGGAGAGTGATGTGGAGACAGAGGCAGAAATTGTACTGGTGCATCCACAAGCCAGGAACACCAAGGATTGCCAGCAACCACCAGAAGTTAAAAGAGAGGCCAAGATCAATTCTTTCTCTGAGCCCCCAAGAGGGAACCAAGTATGTTGAGTCTTGATTTCAGACTTCTGGCCTCCAGAACTGTGAGAGAATAAATGTCTACTATTTTAAGTCACCCAGCTTGTGGTAATTTTTCACAGCAGCCTTAGGCAACTCATGCATGTGGGAATGAATGGATTTTTTCTATATGAAGTGAATGCATGAAGCAATCAGAGTCTAAAAAGAAAGAACACTTTCTGAAATATAATAAAGATTATTGAGCATCTGTCTCTTGCGCTGTCACTCATCCATAATTTTGTGGGTGTGCACATCCATTCTACTAATGAGTTTAGAGTTTGCATGGAGATCCAGAGGTTTTTCTATATATAACCCAAACTAGGTAAAATAGACAGAACAAAACAGAAAATAGGCCATAGGCCAAAAAAAAAAAAAAATCACAGACTCTAAAGGCAGAGTAAAAGATGCAGCGAGTGCCTGTATGTTCCCTTGTGCCATACGTTTGTGTTACTTCACTTTCGTAGAACCACAGAATGGGAAGCACAGTTTTGAGTCATTTTATACAGAGAATTCTAAATCAAGTGCTAAAAGTCTGTTTTATTGGTATGGCAAATTATTGTATATATGACTGCCGACAAAAAGCTTTATTTTCTTTTTCTTAAATCCTGAAAGCAATTCTTATTTTTGTATGTGTGTGTGTGTGTGTGTGTGTGTGTGTGTGTGTATACAGGGTAGGGCAAACATAGGTTTACAGCTGTGGGTATGCAAAACACAGAGTTTATTCTTGCATTATTATTTATTAATTATTATATTATTTTCCATATGAACAACTGTAAACCTACTTTTGCCCCACGATAGATGATAGATGGATAGATAAATGCAGAAGGCTTTTAAAATGTTTAACAACTGGTAGACACAGGTCCTGGCCTACCAGTACAGACACTGTCAAAGACAGCTGAAACATCTATGGCTGGGAACGCTGAGTGGACGTCAGGGGCATTGCACATATCTTAGCCTTATATGTATATATGTGGGTGTGCACATAATAGACATATTTCACATTCAACTATAAATTACATGTGTTCACAGAACTAATGGAATGCTGAGGTTATGGCTTATTCTCTCAAAACATCAAAAAGGGTGTTTAATATCTTTGCCATCCTGAAAGAGGGGGGGGGGAGATGAGATAAACCAAAGAATTCATATGCATGTACGCGTAACCAATGGACACGGACAACAATGCTTGGCGGGGGGCGGGATAGGGAGGAGGGTGTCTGCGGGGGGGAAAAGGAGAAACATCTGTAACAAAAATAAATTAATAAAAAAATTTAAAAAATAAAAAGAAAGGGCTTGAGTTTTGATGATTGTTACCTACTCCAGACTGAAAGCAGAGCCTAGTGTGATGGATTAATAAGTATTTATTCTATGAAAACAAAATTATTGTAAGTGATCATGATGAATAAAATCTTCATAAAAACCATTCTTTCTCTAGTTTGCTAGGCATTTCAATCTTGGTAACATTTCAAAGGCCGTCACAGGCCATGTTCAGTATTTCGTTTTTTCAATATGAGATTTTTTGTTGTTGTTAAAAACCGAGTCTACACAGTCTATAAATTTTCAGAAGTATTCTTCTCACTGATCCATATGTTTTTTATAATATGTAAATATGGGAATGTCGGTGACTACTGTCAGTCTCAGGCTTCTGCCAAGACCTGCTGCTTTTCATTGACTCTTCAGGACCCCAAAAGCAGGCGCCTACTTTGTCGTTTCTGGTGTCTCTGAACTTGAGTCATGTCTGTGAGCTTTTAGGTTTCCATCCTACCTGAACAGGTAAAGATGTCAGTCCCCTGGACAAGGCAGGCCATTACGATTAACCGTTACTACTTGACCTTTGACTGTCAAATGCTGCTGTGACTGCTAGGGAAGTCCTCTGTGTGCTCTATACACAAAAACTGCATCGAGTACTTGAAGCATAAATAGGTATTTCTTATTGTTACATGAAAACATGCATTTGTAATCATGTTTGGGCAAACTATTAATTGTGTATACATACACAATTTTAAGAACAGTTAAATAGTTGAATAGGAAAGTAAATTAAAATAACGAAAATATTAAGGGACAGTCCTTTGGAACAGTCCTTTAATAAGGCCGTTATAACAGAGTTACAATGCTTAAATCAAATATTCAAAGTAAAATAATAATACAAAGTAGGCTAATACATATTTGGTTAAATTATGATTTTTAACTCTTTGGAAGCATTTTTGTATTGGAATTTAAGAATTGCAAATTTGATTTATCTAGGCATGGGTCTCTTAAAAGAAATAAAAAGCCTCCTTTAGAAAATGTTTCACATTTTATGAGTATGAGCTTAAAACATATCAACTGTGCCACAGAATTTTCCCAATAAGCAAAAAATTCCAAAATTACTTATACCACCCATGATAAAACCAACATAGAAAAGACATGGCAAGAGTACTACAAAATAATTATAAAAATTATAAAGAAAAGAAGAAAATGATAGAGAAAGAAACATTTTATTCTTCCAGTCAATCTTCTAAAGACAGTATTTACAATCATTATAAGGAGAAAATTCCTTGTAGTTTATGAAGTAAATTTTAAATTATTGCTATGGACACTGAATTTGTTTCATTCAAGACAAAGCATGTTTTATAACTGTCCAAGCAATAAATTCTCAGTACTAAGTTCCTTCTAGAAAAAAAAAAGTGCTTCTTAAAATATTTTCCCTGAATTATTCTCAGCTTTGCACCAAAGGCTCATAATATCAATAAATGTTCCAGTTGGAACTGAGCCTCTGTGTAGTGCTGCAAATGTGAAAAGTGTGTCAGCAGGAGCAGAGCTGGAGCTGACAGGGCTAGAGAAGAATCATTCTAGCACAAAAAGTCTAGAGCATTGTCATTCTTGAACAACAACAAAAAACTAACTTTGAAAATTTTCGTACAAAATTATAATAAAATTGCAATGATAATTATTTTGGGATGATGCAGTTTCAGAATTACACTCATGTACCAGCGATTCGTTTTTTCATGGTGAGAGTCACTTTCAACTTTGACACTAGCTGTGCATTCGTTTCAACATTGTGTCATTCAGTGTGTCTTTGCTCAGGCTGCTGTAATAAAATACCATAGACTGGGTGGATTAAACAACAAACATTTATTTTTTTGCAGTTCTGGAGGCTGGGAAGTCTAAGATCAAGGTGCAGGAATATTTGGTTCCTGGTGAGGACTCTCTATCTGCTTTTACAGACTGTGACCTTCTCACTATGTCCTCACATGGAGTTAGAAAGAGACACCAAAAGCCAGAGAGAAGGTGGGGGAGGGAAGAGAAGGAAACAGAGAGAGACAGAGAGACAGAAACAGATCGTCTCTCTGGGGTCTCTTCTAAAAGGGCACTAATTCCATTCATGAGGACTCCACTCTCTTGGCCTAATCACCTCCCAAAGACTCCATCTCCAAATATCATCACATTGGGAGTTAGGGTTTGAACATATGAATTTGGCTGTGGGGGGACATAAACAGAGTCTATAGCACAGTGTTAGTCCAAAATATACATTTCATTTTTCTATTAAAAGTATGGAATCATAATCTGATTTCAGTATTTTGCAATACAATAGTCCACATTCTTAACTCTCCTCTTATCCAAATTTGAGGCAAAAGAATAAACTATAGGTAAAAATTCATTTTATTTTTAACAGTTTTCCCATATTTTAAGAAGAATTTTTATTAGTGTGAAAAAATTACAGGGAAGTAATTAATTTAAGATAGAAATATCTTCTAAATCTAAGGTCAGTTCCAAAATGAAGCTTGACTTACCCATTTGTCATTTTCCCAACTATGTTGTATGATTGCTGTCCAGGATATGGTAGAGGGGATTTATAATTAGGTAGAGAATTCAACTAGAAAGTTTATTTTACAATCCACTTTGTCTTTGCAGTTAACCATTGATCATTAATAATTTGAGTTTAGTTAAATCAGCCAGATGTTGAATGAGTATATAGCATTGTACCATATTCCAGTTGGGGTTGTATTTTGGTTACAACCTTCTTGTTTGTGTAATATAATGCCGTGGAAATGTGCTCAATGTGGACACTTTAACAGCTGTGAAGCAAACACCTGTATGACCAGGACAAGTTATAGAGCATGATGGAGCCCCAGAAGGACCCTACACCCAGAATCTCCTTCACTTTAGCTTCCCTTCTAGTTACTACTGACTTAGCATTCCTTACTTTTGCCTGTTTTTGACCATTAGAAAAATGGAATTACACTGTATGTATTCTTTCACATTTTGATTCTTTCACTAAACATTATAATACTCAACTATGTCGCTGCCTGTTTAATCATCATTACTGTGTCGTGTTCCATTGCATGAATCATCTATCCATCCTATAATTTTTGTCCTATTGAGTTGTCTCCTCATTGTGTTGAGTATTAGCCTTGCTGAAAGAAACATTCCTCCATATTTATTTGGTTGCATAAGGACAAAAGTCTTCCTAGAGAACATTTCAAGAGTGGAATAGCTCAGTTAATAGAGGATCTTTGACACTTCTGGGTAATACCCAGTTGTTTTCTAAAGTGATTGTGCCAATTTGCATTCCTCTTGGTAGTGTGTGAAAATTTTCATCATTCTATATATTTGAAAACTCTTGGTACTATTCATTTTATTTTTTACTTTTTGGTTAATAAAATTATATAGGTTTTAAGTGTACAATTCTATAATACATTATCTGTATATTGCACTGTGTGTACACCACTCAAAGTCAAATCTTGGTCTGACACCATGTATTTGACCCCCTTTACCCTTTATTACCCCCCCATCCCTTATGTTTGTTTTAAGTTTTCATCTTACATATTAGAATCCTAGTTGTGAACAATTTTGACTAAGCCAACTTAAAAAAAATCTCAGTTCTATAAATTAAAAATAATAGTAATAATAATATGAATAGTAAGATTATTGTAAGAATTAAATATTAAATAAAATGATGTAAACTTTTCAGTGCAAGGCCTGACATGTAGTAAGTGCCCAGTAAATATTAACATTAGTATTAAGTAGTAGTTTCTATAATAGTATGAGCTATGATAAAATTAAGTTTAAAAAAAGGGAGCAATAAACAGCACAGGTACTCATAGAAAGAATAGAGTGTGCGACAGCCAGAGGGAGGTTTCTCAGAGAAAGTGGGACCTCAGGCAGACCTTCCAGGGGATCTTCTGTTAGGGCAGGAAGAGCTCTCCAAGCAGGAGTGAACATTCGAGCAAATGTGCGCTCAGGCATGTGTTTGTCTTTCCTAACAAGAATGTCATGTCTACTATTTTCTCTGTAGTCCTCTAACATGCTAGCTGGGCACACACTTGGCTCTCAGTTTTATAATACTTGTTTTTTTGGGGGGTCAAGTTCCAGCTAGTCATTGCTGATGAGAAATTTTCTTCCAAATTTAATAAATAGGAAGCTAGTTATTTAGTACACTAAAACTAGATTTGGATCCAGCTTTTTTTTTTTTTTTTATCATGAATTAATAAAGTATATGATAACCCCCCCAAATGGATTATTATGAAAGTTTATGCTGCCTGTGTAGCATTTCAACAACTTCAGTTTCCATCAATTATTTTTCCAGATTTTGAAATGAATTACATATTGTCCTCATGTCTTATATCCATGAGGTAAAAATATTTTGATATGTAAATTAAAATAGTTATTAACATATCTTTGTTTGTGCCTTGGCCAGTTTGGCTTAGCAGTTAGAGCGTCGGCCCATGGACCAAAGAGTTGTGGGTTCAATTCCGGTCAAGGACTCGTACCTCAGTTGCGGTTTGGTCCCCGGCTTGATCCAGGTCATGTGGGAGGCAACCAATCAATGTGTCTCTCTCACATCGATGTTTCTCTCTCCCTCCCACTCTGTCTGAAAATAAATGGAAAAGTATCCTCAGCTAAAGATTAAAAAAATACAATATATCTTTGTTTGTGTATTGATTTCTCCATCATTAGAATACAAATTCATAAGGACACTGTTGTGTCTGCAATATTCTCTGCTTTAGCCCAGCACCTCCTGCCTTCCTTAGACACATCCACACACACCACCAGCTTGTGGGTCGCTCCTCCTCAAATCTCCATGTTTTCAGGTTCTGACTCCCTCTCGTTATCTTCAGTACTATTCTAGCCCTAATTATTGTGGATTTCCATACACACAGAAACAATCTTCACAGAGTTTTAGTTTCCCATTTTTAAACTTCTCTCCTCAAAGATCTTATGCTCAGCCTGCCCAAGCCATTCACCTCTATGTTCCTGCCACAGACCTGGTCATTACCAATGATTGCAACACCTCAATAAGCCTTATTGTAAGCACCCCACTCTTTGATGGCTGCCTCCTTCTCAGCTCTAGTGTCTCAACGGCAACAATAACCCTTGGTCCCCCAGAGACCTCACTGTCTTGTGGTCTTTCTTTCCTCCCGCACTTATGCCTTATTTCCTTTCTTATCCTAGTCCTAGTTGCTTCACATTTCTGACACCACGTTGATGATCAGTCTTTTTAACTTTATACATTCAAATGCATGTATAGTGGCATCCCATCATGGTTTCAATTTTCGTTTCCATAATGACAATTGATGTTGAGCATCTTTTCATGTTGAGCAAATAAGATGGCTTCTTTGCCATCTGAACAATATCTTTCAAAAAGCATAAGTTCTTAATTTTGCTAAGTACAATCTCAATTTTTAATTTTTTTGTTGGATCAAGTTTTGATCTCATATCTAAGAAGTCTTTACCTAACCCAAGGAAACAAAGATTTTCTCCTTGTTATAGTCCAGAAATTTTACAGTTTAAACTTTACACTTTGGCCTATTACACATTTTGAGTTAATCTTTGACCATTTTTTTCTTCCCCATAAGAATATCCAACTGCTACAATACCATATGTTGAAAGATTACCCTTTACCCACTGAACTGCCCTTGTATCTTTGTCAAAACTCAATTAGTTATATATGTGTGGGTCTCTCTTTGGATTCTGCAATCTGATTTATTAATCTATTAGCCTATCTTGATGCCAAAACCATACTTTCTTTATTACTGTAGCTGTATAATTTTTTAGATCAGGTAGGATAAGTCCTTCATTTTTTACCCTCATTTTCAAAGTTGTTTGTGGTATCTAGGTCTTCGCAATTTCACACAAATTTTAGAATCAGCTTCTCAGTTTCTGAAAAAAAATAAAGGCTGCAGGTGCTTTTGGTTGAGAATGCATTAAACCTATAGATTCATCTGGGGAGGATTGCTAGCTTAACAATATTGAATCTTCCAATCTATAAACACAGTATATCTCTTTATTTATTTATTTATTTATTTATTTATTTATTTATTTATTTATTGTTTCAGTAATGTTTTGTTCAAGAGTACAGGACTTGTATATGTTTCATTTGATGTATCTCTAAGTTTCATATTTTTGCTTCTACTGTAATAGTATTGGTTTTTTAATTTCAATTGTTGAATGTTCATTCCTAGTATGCAGAAATACAATTTATGTTTGTACAATTTTTTGTGGTACAATACACATAACATAAATTTTATCATCTCAACCATTTCTAAATACACTGCTCAGCAGTAACAAGTACATTCATATTTTTGTGCAATCCCCACCACCATCCATGGCTCTTATGGTCTTGTAAAACTGAACCTCTTTACTGATTAAACAATAATGCCTCATTCCTCCCTCCCACAGCTCTTGCCAACCTCCATTCTATTTTATGTCTTATAATTTCGACTACTCTGCGTACCTCATATAAGGGGATTCAAACAATATTTGCCTTTTTGTGACTGGCTTATTTCACTGAGCATAATTTCCTTGAGGTTCATTCACACTGTAGCATATGTCAGAGTTTCCTTCCTTTTAAGGCTGAATGATATTCCATTTGTATGGATAGTCCGCATTCATTTATCCATTCATCTGTGATGGACACTTGGGTTGCTTCCCTGTTTTAGTTCTTGTGAATAATGCTGCTGTAAACATGGGCATACAAATATCTATTCCAAACCTTGCTTCCTGCAGATTTATACCCCGAAGTGGAATTGCTGGGGCATATGGTAATTCTATTTTTAACTTTTGGGGGAACTGCCATACTGTTTCCACAACAGTGCACAGGGGTTCCAATTTTTCTCATCCTCATCAACACTTGTAATTTTCTTGGGTTTTCTTTTGTTGTTGTTGTTGTTATCGTTTAAATAATAGCCATTCTAATGGGCCTGAAGTGGTATCTCACTGCAGTTTTAAAATGTATTTCTTAGAAGAAACTATAGGCAGCAAAATCTCAGACATCTCATGTAACAGAATTTTCACCAATACATCGTCTAGGGCAAGAGAAACAAAGGAAAAAATAAAGAAATGGAGCTACATCAAAATAAAAAGCTTCTGCAGAGCAAAAGAAACTGTCAACAAAGTGAAAAGGGATCCCACTGTATGGGAAAATATATTTGCCAATGATACATCTGATAAGAGGTTAATTTCCAAAATATATAAAGAACTCATACAACTTAACAAAAGGAAGACAAACAATCCAATTTAAAAAAATGAGCAAAGGACCTGAATAGACACTTCCCCAAAGAGGACATACAGATGGCCAAGAGACATAAAAAAAAAAAATGCTCAAAGTTACTAATAATCAGAGAGATGCAAATTAAAACCACAATGAGGTATCACCTCACACCTGCCAGAATGGCCACCATCAACAAACTAACAAATGACAAATGCTGGTGACAATGTGGAGAAAAGAGAATCTTATATACTGCTGGTAGGAATGCAGACTGATGCAGCCACTAAGAAAAACAGTATGAAGTTTCATTAAAAAATTAAAAATGGAACTGCCATTTGACCCAGTGATCGCACTTCTAGGAATATATCCTAAGAATCCTGAAACACCATTCAGAAAGAATATATATGCCCCTATGTTAATAGAAATGCTATTTACAATAGCTAAGATCTGGAAACAGCCCAAGTGCCCATCAGTAGATGAATGGATAAAATAGCTGTGGTACACTTACACAATGGAATACTATGCAGCTGTTAAAAAAAGAAGTATCTCTTACCCTTTGAGATAGTATGGAGGGACCTGGAGAGTATTATGCTAAGTGAAATAAGCCAGTCAGAGAAAGACAAGTATCACATGATCTCACTTATATGTGAAATCTAGTGAACAAAATAAACTGATGAACAAAATAGATCTAGAGACATAGAAGCATGGAACAGACTGACAAATCTCAGAGGGAAGGGGGTTGGGGGAGAAGCGATTAACCAAAGAACTTATATACATATATGCATAACCCATGACACAGACAATAGTGCAGTGAAGGCCGGGGATTGGGGGTGGGGGGACTGGGTTGGAGGGAGTAAACTGGGGGAAAAGGAGGGAACGTCTGTAATACTTTCAATAATAAAGATATGTTTTTTAAAAAGAGTACAAGAAAATAAATAAAAGATGAAAAAAATAAATAAAAATGCATTTCCTTACTGATTCATGATGCTGAGCTTTTTTTCATGTCCTTATTGTCTATTTGTATATCTTCTTTGAAGAAATATCTATGCAAGTCCTTTGCCCATTTTTGAATCGTGTTGTTTGTTTCTTGGTTGCTGAGTTTTAGGAGTTCTCTATACACTCTAGATATTAATCCCTTATCAGATTTATGATATTCAAATATTTCTCCCATTTCATGGGTTGTCTTTTCAGTCTGTTGATAGTGTGCCTTATCGGACAATAGGTTTTACTTTTCATAAAGACCACTTTATCTACTTTTTCTTTTGTGTGTGTGTGTCTTTGGAGTCATATCTAAGAAACTATTGTCAAATCTAATGTCGTGAAGCTTTTGTCTTACGTTTTTTATCCAAGAGTTTTGTAGTTTTAGCTTTTAAGTATAATTTATTTTTATAAATTAATGTTATGTCCTGTAACCTTGTTAAACTCATTATTAGCTCCTCCAGACTTTTTGTTGTAGATTTCATAGGTTTTTCTATGTAGATGATCATGGTGTTATTTGTTAAGAAAGGAAGTTTTACTTTTTTATTTGTAATTTGGTTGCTTTTTACTTTTTTTCTTCCTCTCCTTCTTCCATGATGACTGGCAGCATGTTGAATAGAAGGGTGGGGGATCAGAAACCTATCCTTGTTCCTATTCTTAGAAATTCAGTCTTTCACCATTAAGTATGATACTAGCTCTAAACAGTTCACAAATTCCCTTATTAGTGTGAAGCAATTCCTTCTTATCATTAGTTTGCTGAGAATTTTTACCAGGAATAAATATTGAATTTTGCATCTATTGAGATGACCCTGTTTATGGTTTATCTTTTCAATCTGTTAATGTGGTGATTTACAAGGATTGATTTATACAAATGTTCAACCAAATTAAATTCCTGTGATAAACCCCACTTGATCATGACATATTATCCCTTTTGTACTATTTTTTTAATTCAATTTGCTAAAAGTCCATTAGGAATTCTTGTACCTATATTGATAAGTGATACTGGTCAGTAGTTTTCTTTCCATAGTTTTGTTTCAGAGTAATATCAGATTCATAGTTTCATTGTCCAGATAATCAGTTTGGTTCTTTTTTTATATTTCCTGTGTCTCAAGTCACCATTCTCAAACTTTACTCTATCTTCTTGAGCATGTGGAATACAATTGCAGTTGTGTATTGTTTTAATGTCCTTGTCTGATAGTTCTATCATCAGTGTCACTTCTGCATCTATTTCTACTGATAGATCTTTCTCTTTAACTTGGGTCATATTTTCATGCTCCTTTGTATGCTCAGTATGTTTTATTGGATAACAGGCATTGTGAATTTTACCTTATTGGGTCCTGAGTATTATTTATTCCTATAATATTCCTGACCTTTGCTCTGGAATGCAGGTAAATTACATGGAAAAAAATAGATCCTCTAGAGGACTTATTCTAAATTCTGTTCAGCAGCCTTTAGTCTAGTATAATTTTGCGTCACTATTGAGTCAATACCTTTAGAAAATACAATCTGATGGCTATGGATATGAAATTTCCACCCTTGTTGATGGGACATACACTATTCCTTATCCTGTGTTCACTTTAAGGATGATTTCCTTTCCTCCTTCTATGTAGTTTTATTACATGTATGAGCTCATCAGTACTCAGCTAGAGATTCCGAGGGGTGTTGGGGGTGGAGTCGGGGGATCTCTGCAGACTTCCATGTTCTCTCCATGCACTGTTCTCCTTTTCATTACTCTGCCTCGTAGACTCACATTGGCCTCCCTAAAATATCAACTCTGTCTCCTCAACCCTGGGAAATCACTGCACTGTGCTTGGTCCTTTGCAGCCTGAACACTTGCCTGTGAAGAAACCTGGGGCAACCATAGGGCTAACCTTATTTGTCTCCCTCTTTTAGGGACCACTTTCATTTATTTCCTGATGTCCAGTGTTCATACATTCACTTTGGTTTTTTAGTTGTTTCATGAAGAAGAGTACATCTGGTCCCTATTACTCCATTTTTGCCAAAAGTAGAATCATTCATCTAATTTAAAATTAAATTTATTCTAGGACTCTTAATTTTCCATATCTACCAAAGGCTATCATTTTGATGATATTGCCTCCCTCTATGCATTTTTTAAAAATATGTTTTTATTGATCTTTTTAGAGAGAGAGGAAGGGAGAGAGAGAGAGAAACTTCAATGTGAGAGAGAAACATTGATTGGCTGCCTCCTGCATGCCCCCTACTAAGGATTGAGCCTGCAACCCAGGCATGTGCCCTGACTGGAAATTGAACTTGGACCTCTCAGTCCATGGAACAAGGCTCAATCCACTGAGCCACATTGGCCAGATGCTCTATGCATTTTTAAAGCAAATATTTGTTTTTGCCTGCTTGATATCTTGAATTCTCTAAGTTATAAGTCCATGTAGTTTGTAAATAGACTGTATTCATAGTTAAGGATAGTCCCCAACAATTTGCTTTCTCTGGAATTGATCTTAGAGCAGCCTCACTTGCTTAACACTGTCATTAAATGCTTTTTCCTGAGGTCAATGGAACCATTTTCGACATTATCATTAGCATAATTTGTCCTATTAATCATGGTCTGTGTTTTAGAAAAATATACCAGCCATCCAGCACTGATACTCTTCAATGGTTGTGTGTTAATACAATTCTGCACTTTCAATTATTTTCCTCTAGCTCTCCTTTTAAACTACAAATTAAGAACCACTCATTAAAATGAGGGGTAACTGCATACATTAAACAAATTTTGTACTTGCTTTGGTTTACCTATTGTCTCAATGTGGATGAGACTCAAGAGTCCTATGTTTGAAAGTGTTGTAGGCTCATAGCAAAACATTTATAATGTTTTTATAATATGCCAGCTTTCTTATTTAGAAACTCTTCGGAAATTACTTAGATTTTGTATGAGCTCTTGCACTTATATTGAAAATAGATGATTTTAGGAAAAAGATAACTTGAAAAATGTCTTCTTGTATTCCTTCCTCCTGCTAGCAAGTCTGAACTTACTGTGGAATGAATTAGCAGCATGCTGCCTTTAAATCTGAGTGTCTGCTCCGTTAATCATCCTTTCCAAGTGTAGCAGCATTCTGGCAAAAACTATTGTTGAGGATGAAATATCATAAGTCATCTACTTTGAAGGTTTCACAGCTTTAATAAACGTGATGTGTCAGCTTTTTCATTTCTAAAGGATTTTTCTTTTTTTTTTTTGCTTCTTATAATTTTCTCAGAAGGAATTAAGTTATAAAGGAGCCTACTTTCATGCAAATGAGTTGAACGTTTTGGCTCAGGTTGCCCTGCTAAATTTTACACTTAATAAATAATAAATGAAGAATAATAAACTTGAATGGAGAAGTGTTAAAGAGCGCATCCTTCCTAGAAAGAGCTTTCTGCAGAAAGAATGGGACCAACTCTTATGTGATGGTTAGGAATCTAAAACACACACAATTGCAGCAAGTGTGACTGGGTTAGAGAATGACTTAGATAATGAATGTGCCCGGGTGCCATTTTCTTTTTTAGTAATAGTGACATTTAGTTTATTTTAGATGGAATGTTATAACACTTAATGTAAAACACACTGTCTGGTGCCTTTGGAGACAGAACACAAGAATACAGAATTCTCTCTTTTTTTTTCATTCATGCTCTAGTCTTTAGTTCAAGAGAAGCAGTTGGCTAAACAGCTCATTATGTTTAGTTAATAGTTGTAAGTGTGAGCACTTTAAGGACAAACAGGATGTCATTCCTCTAAAGACCAGCTTTAGTCTAGATAGTCTCTAAAACAAAAATGTGTATTTTTGCCTGGTCAGTGTGGCTCAGTGGTTGAGCGTCAACCCATGCACCAAGAGGTCGGTTCAATTCCTGGTCAGGGCACATGCCCAGGTTGTGGCCAAATCTTCAGTGAGGGGCATGCAGGAGGCAGCCAATCGATGTTCTCTCTCATTGATGTTTCTAGCTCTCTCTCCTCTTCCTTCCTCTCTCTCTAAAATCAATAAAGAAAAAATATATTTTTAAATATATATTTTCTACTTAAGTGAGAAATACAGACTTGTTAAAATGACATTGATTCTCTCAAAGGTATTTGAATATTTTACTGAATTGATGCAACTCCTGCACCAATGATATTTTTCTTTAGAAGGGAAATTATTTGACTTAAAAAGATGGCTTAGTTTTTAATCATTCCATGCTCTGGAGCCTTCAGATGCTACTTCCAAAGGAGACCAATTAAGACTGTCAACATATTTAAAATATATTACTTTTCTGAGGATTTCCCTGACTTGATGGGGAGGAGGGGAGGAAGGTCCACAGAGGGCAGGCAGGTAGCCTCAAAACTTTCAACCAGACTTGAGAGTTTGGAGAATGGAGCTGTGGAGTTTTTCTATTTCTCATGACTTCTTGTGTGAGAATTTACTGAGCTATGCCTTTCTTCTTTGATTTCATGATTCCCTTTTGAGTACTCTATAGTAAAGACTGAAGCAAAAATCCTTTGTACTATTAATACAGTTTGTATTAATATCCTGGGGCTACCATAACAAGTTACCACAAATTGGGTGGTTTAAAATAACAGAAGTTTATGCTCTCACTTATGAAAGATGGAACTCTGAAATCAAGGTGTTGGTAGGGTCATTCTTCCTCTGAGACTCTGGGTAGAATTTCTCCTTGTCTTCCAGCTTTCAGTTGGTGGTCTTGAAGATCCAGATATTGAGAGAACAGTACGTGATTTTTAATCAAAACAAGGTAAGAGGAGATTTCTGTGCAGATGTCCAGAATGGAATAGAATGTTTCTTAACTTTCCTGTATACCCTGAACAAGCCTCCAAGTTTTCTGAGAACACACTTGAGTCTGCAAGTATTTTTAGTGTAGATGAAGAGTGCAAATAATTTATGTTCTGAAAATAGAACTATAAATAATATATTGAGTATATGAAGCACAATTCTCCATAATGTACTTCTCTGATCTACTTGTTATTCAGGGCACCGATAAGTACAGGAGTGGTGATCATATAAAAACAGCATTGGCAGAAGGACTGGCACCATGAGGAGGCCTGGCAAGGTCTTTGTAGTACAACCTCCCCACTTCTTGCTGGTTACTTTCTTGGAAATTTAGAGTTGTAACTGCAGGCTTTGTGTGACAGAGTTTTCTCCAATTCCACAACCACTCCATTCCTTTTAGAGAGGAGGGAGGCATCCAACAGAGACCAAGTTCTATAAATAGCACCAACCCTTCTATAATTTTAACCAGTGGGAAGAGAATTCTATTTCTCATTCTTCCCTTTTTTCCTGAAAATCTCAGTGTATTTCACATGTATATTTGTAATATTTAACAGTAATTTTTTTTATGTTCTGGTGAATAAAATGCATTATCTGTCTGAAGCAAAATCAAGACGTACATTGTGACGACCCAACATCAGGTACCCAGTGAGTTCCTCAATCTGAATGTAATTTCCTCATCAATAAGTTGGATGAGCCTGGCTGGTGTGGCTCAGTGGTTGAGCATAGACCCATGCACCAAGAGGTCACCGGTTCTATTCCTGGTCAGGGCACATGCCCAGGTTGTGGGCCCAATCCCCAGTGGGGGCACGTAGGAGGTGGCCAAGCGATGTTCTCTCTCCTTGATGTTTTCATCTCTCTCTCCCTCTCTCTCTCTAAAAAAATAAAAATAAAAATAAATCAATAAAGAAAAAAAATAAGTTGGATGAAATTAATTTTTGTATTTCAGAAAGTTGCTGTGAAACACGCTTATTGCTGACATATAGTGATCATTAACTTAGCTGTTAACCTCTTTCTCTTTCTCACCAAAAAACATGGATCACTTGCAGCATGTTGTGTGGGCCAGCTGGACAAATGCATAACAAAGTCCCCACCATGTTCCGTGTGTCTGACCTAAAAAGACTTGGGATCTTCTGGTTGACTTTCTCATTGGTAAACCCCTGGCTTTGTGAAACTCTATGCTGGTACCTCAGCTGAGTCAACCTGTCAAACTGAGAGCTAATGAATGGATGTCATTCCAAGCTACTAAATTTGTGGTAATTTGTTATGCAGCAATAGAAAGCTAATACTACCAGAAGGTTTCAATCCTACCATAATGGAGTTTAAATTCAACAACTAAAACCTTAGTTTTAGAGGTAGTTTTTTAAAAATTACCACATTACAGTTCAATACTCGGGTATTTTAATTTATTTAAGGATGAATAACAAATGGTCCAAACATAACAATTACTTTTAGGATCTCTTTAATACCCAAAGTTTCAGCCCAATAAAATGTGTGTACTTAGCCATAGGAAAGTATTAAATATTGCCATTTGTGACAACATGGGTGCACCTTGAGAATATTATGCTAAACAAAATAAGTCAGTCAAAAAAAGCTAAAAACCATATGATTTCACTCATATGTGAGATATAAGACTGTAGCTCTCAAGCACAGACAACAGCATGGTGGTTACCAGAGGGAATGAGGGGGTGGTAAACAGTAAAGGGGAACAAATATATGGTGATAGAAGATGATTTGACTTTGGGTGGTGGGCACACAGTGCAATATACAGATCATGTATCATAGAAATGTACATTTGAAACCTATATAACCTTATTAGCCAATGTCTGCATTCTGACTCGCTGACTCCTCATGTTGTATATTTTGCATTCTAATTCTCAATAATACGATCCTTCTTTACAATAAAAATAATTATTTTCCCCAATTTTTAGTAAAATGGATGGTCTTGAATAAGTGTCCTTTTATTCTGTGGTTTATCACATTCTGACCTTACCTCTTTATACCACCTAGGAGAATGTGGATCCTGTTGGGCAAACATAGAGAAACTATTTCCCAGGTACTGTTCTAACTGTTCTGGGGCTGCGGCACGGGCGGGGGTAAGCACAGAGGTCCTGCCCTCGGGACTTCACTGTGTGGCAGGTGTTCTTAGCGCACGTCACAGAAGAGACTGTCCCAGGAAATGTTACCAGGTATCTGAAGGTCAGAGTTGAAATAAAAGCAAAAAATTGTGTGAGCGTGAGGCTCTTAACCTCATTTTTCTTTTGATCTCTAAGGACTTTCAGATTTATACTCAGAGGATCATCAGAAGAAATTGTTTTTCTTTTTTCCAAAAAAAGAAGAAGTTTAAGGCCAGAGGTGAGGAATCGAAACGTATTTTTCCAGGTGCTTTACTATCAAATACTTCATGTGACACAAAAACCTCCTCCTGATTTTCTCTTCTTAAACATTCAAAGTAAAACAAGAAATGCATTCACCCCCCTTCCTTCGCCCTGTTTCACTAGAATAAAATCAGTTCCTAAAGTGGCTTATACTAGTATCACTGTCATGACAGAGACTTGGTGTCAAAACATCTGAGTTCAAATCCTGGCTCTACTATGAGCAATGGCTTGCAGATTTTCTAATTTACAAAACACTGACAGAGAGTTCTATTGCACACATGCTAAGTGAAATGAAAGGGGCAAAAGTCACTTCTCACAGTGCCTGGCACAGAGCAGGTCCTCAGTAACTGTCTAAACAATCTCTTTTCACTATAAATGACACTCATTTAACCCATTGAATACATGTAAATATAATTAACTTTATTTAAAATAAAATTATGTCAAACTATATATGTCCCGTTCCTGAGATTTAAATCTTATTTCATCTGCATTTTGCACACATGCTTAGTTACAAACAGTAGAAATATCTTCTCAAGAAAGACACACATGGTCGCTGGAATTAAGTAAGATTGAGTGTAGTTCCAGCTCCATAATTAGTCTGGTAAGTTACTTACTCGGGTAAGTTACCTAACCTCTACATATAAATTTTTCTCATCTGCAACCTCCTAGAGTTTATGTGAACATTAAATTTTATAAGACAATGGCTTTCAAGTCTTCAGTTCAGTGCTTGATGCCTGCCAAATAATAAACATTAAATATTTTAAATATTGTAATCATGAGTGCACTATGTATGTAAGCTAAACAGCTAACGTCTAAAAGGGAAAAGCATTGGGACAATGGGCAGTCCTACTGCAAGACTATTTTTAATTACAACATTTAAAAATAGCTGCCACAATTATTCTGAACCTGACAGTGATCTGAAGCCGGAGCCGTGCTGTGAAATGTTGTGCTAATCAGGACAGCTCTCTCTCCAGCCAGAGAACACATTAGGCTAATGACAAGCAAGAGTTCAGACCCCGCAGTACAAGCCTCGCGTCTTGCAATGATTGGTGCTGCTGTTTGCAGGACTTAAGAACAGGGATGGGATGCACTTCTCACTGGCTAGTAAATAAAAGGAGGTTTTTGCTGAAAAGACACAGGATTTTTATACCATTTGACTTCTGGGAGAATCTGTTTTCTCTGACTAGTAACTGTTACTTCTGTGTCTTCTACTTCTCTACCAAAAAAAAAAAAAAAATCATCAGAGCTGTGTCCAGATGTGTGTAGAGCTACCCTATAAGTCCAATACCTTAAAAAAACTAGTTATTATATTGGCTAGAAATAATATTACAGTACTATTTCTGTTTTTAGTGGTCCACAATGATAAGTTTCTAAGTTAAAATACCTTATTTCTTTCCATTTACTCACACCTTCATCTTTTTATGTATAGAATATATTTTCTTTAGTCTCAAATCCATCATCCACACTACCACCCAAGTAAGCACTGTGAAACAGTGGTTGCATCATATTACCATTTCTCCATAATTTTTCTGCATCAAATGCCAAAAAAAATCTGTCTAGGTTGCCTCAAATTAAGCCTTCCCTTGACTGACACCACCTGGGCGTAATCATCCATATGTATATCCTACGGCGCTAATCAGCATCACACCCCTTTGACTTTGTTAGTATCATTTCTTAAATCTTATTTCAAATGCCTTATTTTTATGAGTCCTTTTCCCTAACCCTGTAATTTGAGTTTTACTCTTTATTATCACTTTTGTTTAAGATCACACAATATTTTGCATTCAGTGAATGGATCCAGATGACGTGGTAAGAGTGGCTTCTGGCTCTGAACTCACTCAATGTTCAAAATAAGTCATGGAATAAGCAGAACAGGTACTTTAACCCACACAGGCAAGTGCAGACAGAAGGGGCAGGTAAGGGAGCTCATATAAAGCAAATAAAAGGCACTAAATAAGACACTTTTGATTTCAGATACATCCTGAACATTATTGAAAGAAGGTGGAATGGACTCATAGTGACAACTTTCAAATATTTTACATTTGTGTGCGTTATTTTGTCATTTATAAACAGATTTTTATTCTTGAGGCCTCGTAGCAACTCTATAAGATACCTGGAAGAGATACATACATACATATTTTGTATTCATTCATTCATTCCAAAACAGACACTGAGTACCTGCCACAGTGGTTTTATAACTTTTCACTAAAGTTCAGAATCAAGGCAGTGGCACCAAACTGTATTGGTGGTCGTCATATTCTTCACTGCCATGCACTCACAGGCAGAAAAGTAGCCAGTTGTGTTTAAGAATGTCCCTGATGAAGCAGCACAAAATGTTAACTTTATTAAATCTTCATTCTTGAGTATATGTCTTTTCATTATTATAAAGTAAAAAATGGAAAATGTACATAAAGCACTTCTGCTGTAGCACAACACAGTGGGTGTCTTGAAGGAAAAGAACTATGCAACTGAGTTGCAAGCTCACCTGGCCACTTTTCCCATGTGATGACAGTTTTACTTGGAGAATGACTTACAGACAAAAGTATGGATATTGAGTCTTGGTTATTTGATAGACATTTTCTTAAATCTGAATAGACACTTCTCCAAAGAAGATACACAGATGGCCAATAGACATATGAAAAATGCTCAATGTCACTAGTCATCAGAGAGATGCAAATTAAAACTACAATCAGATATCACCTCACACCTGCCAGAATGGCTACCATCAATAAATCAACAAACAACAAGTGCTGGTGAGGATGTGGAGAAAAGGGAACCCTAGTGCACTGCTAGTGGGAATGCAATAGGTGTAGTCACTGTGGGAAACAGTATGGAGTTTCTCCTCAAAAAATTAAAAATGAATCTGCCATTTGACCCAGTAATCCCACTTTTGGAAACATATCCTAAGAATCCTAAAACACTAGTCAGAAAGACCATATGCCCCCCTACATTCATAACAGCATTATTTACAATAGCTAAGATCTGGAAACAGCCCAAGTGCCCATCAGCAAATGAGTGGATAAAAACGCTGTGATACATTTACACAATGGAATACTATGCAGCTGTAAAAAAGAAGAAACTCTTACCCTTTGAGACAATATGGATGGACCAGGAGAGTATAATGCTAAGCAAAATAAGCCAGACAAAGGCAAATATCACATGATCTCTCTTATACATGGAATCCAATGAACAAAATAGGACCAGAGGCATGGACATATGGAACAGACATAGGGGAGAATGGGGGGGAACTGGAAGACATTAACCGAAGAACAGGTATGCATATATGTATAGCCCATGGACACAGACAATAGTGTGGTGGGGCGGGGCTGGGTGGAGAGGGGCAAAAGGTGGGGGGGAATAGGAGATATCTGTAAAACTGTCAACAGTAAAAAATAAATAAATAAATATAAAATTTTTAAATGCAATAAATAAATATGCCAGCAGTATTTTACTTTGGCCTCATCTACACAAATGTGATCCCTTCCTTAGTCAACAATAAAAAAAAAACAGAATGGCCCTCAACATGTAGTAGCTTAAAACAATAAAAATAAAAGAATGACATGAGCCTGTCACTTCAAGAGAGACAACTGACAGTATTTGTGGCCAATGAACAAATTAGAACTTACATGTGAAAACTAAAATATCTTGAAAATGTGTACATATGGTATAGTGAACTTGAGACTTTCCCAATACTTGAAGATTTTTCTGATGAAATCTGTGTTCATGTTAACAAATGAAATTTTTTTGAAATTGTATGATGAAACATTTCTTCATTTGGAAGATCTTTATCAGATCAGTGAGCCAATATTTTATAAATGGCCAATCAAGGACCAGTGGATTTTCAGGTAAAAGAGTAAGAGTAGTTATCAGATATGGTTTCAGTTTCCACATCAGAAAAAAATCTTTGGGAGACAACTTGTTGAGTTTAGTTTAGTATCAAAGAAGAATATCCATAAGTATATGAATTAGCTATTAAAATACTTCTTGTATTCCAATGACAGAATTTTCTTCATATATTTCAACAAAAACAACACAGTCAACAGATAAAATGCTGAAGCAGATATAAAAAATCCAGCTCTTCTATTACTTATGAGATTTGCAAACATGCAAAACAGTACCACTCTCCTTACAAATACTTTTTTATAATTTGGAAAATAGTTACATTTATTAAAATGTTATTCATGTTAATTTGTAATGGTTTTATTGTTGCAATTTTAAAATACATTCTTAAATAAATACTTTTTAAGTTCTCAGTTTTCATTTCCATTACAGTATATATTGATAACGATAACACCTACTAACACATCATCTTTGGGGTCCTCTGTATCTTTAAAGAGTATAAAGGCGTTCCGAGTGTACACGTTTTGAAAACTGATGGAATATAAATTGACATGTGATACGTATAAAAAGTGCTTTGAAATATCTGACTGTCGAACCAGAATGCTGTCATAAAGACTAAACTTTCACTCTGAAATATTCTTTCCTTTGGTTAAACATTATTTTCTCCATGTGGCTATTTCTGAGAAATTGTATATTGAATTCTTTATGCTGAATTGGGTGCTGTGATAGAAAGAGCTTAAGCATTGGAGAAAAAAACAGAATTGGTTTCAAAGGATTTCTCTAGTCTTACCTGATGGTAACTTAAAGTATTTAAACACCTGCCTTGGCTGGTTCATGTGTAAAGTGAGGAGACTATTACATTATTGCGTATCTGTTTTGCTGCTAAATAAAATAATACATATACATAACACCTGCCACAAAGAGAGTCCTGAGTGAATGTATGTATCCCCTCCTGTTCCACTGCAAAATGGATTCGATCCCAGAATCATTTTGCTGAGAAGAAGAACCAGGATGCATGATAATAGTCCAGGAGAAAGAAGATGAGAAAAGAAATGGATGGAAAAGCTGTTGAGTGCCTAAGATGAATGTGCCTTATACCATAACAGGTCTCAGCTCCTAGGCAATCCCAGACAGAATCCCAATGACGTAGGGACAGTTTCCTTTCATGAAATGCACCTCAGATTTCTATTTTCTCTTTTTATTCATCATTTAGTCTTCTTCAATTCAATATATCATTACATGGTCTTTCATTCATTAAGAATTTCAAAATTTCCCACAGTACATATTTCAAATGTCTTTTAAGCAGTCTCCTTTTTAATAATTAAATTGGTTAGCATACATACGTTCTAAATACTGACAGTTCTCTCCTTCAATGCTGTTTTGCCAACAATTTCATTGTCTGTTGAAGTTCTGAAGCAATAATTGGCTTTGGCCATAGCATACAAAACCACTTAATGAAACCAGTATTAATTCTTTTTTAGATAGATTATTGAAAGAGTAATCCAACATATGTGATCTCATGTTTAATTCTTTTGTTACTCATCCTTCTGCAAGGATAACAAGATATTCACTTCACCTTCATCAGATGGTAAAGTTAGAATTTACCAAATTTAGAGGATCATAAAATGAATTAACTGCTGAAAACACCCTACTGTAATAGACATAATAGATGTAAAACTGACGGATGTAAAGTTAATACCTGTTACTTAAGAACAAGTGGTATTTAACTTTTTTTAAATTGTAAAATTAATACATGGTTGTATTAGAACACTTAAAATACAGTATTTTAAATATGATAGTCTTTATTAGATTGACTTTTTTTTTCCTAGTACTGATGGGTAATTTAGAAAGAATGAAAGCTTAGATAGTCACCTTACCAGAGCAAAATATAATCAGTCTTATGTAGTATAAGACACGTAAATTCAGTTCACCATCTGTTCATCCCATCAACATATACTACATTGGGCTATACCAATATAATATAAATACTTTTATAAATCTTCCTGACCTCGGATAAGTTACTCACTTCTTTGAGCCTAACATCTTCTCTCTATAAAAATAGAGAGGGTAAATTTATCTTAAAGGTATTTGTGTAATGTCTAATAACTGGGGTGTACACCTGAAACTAATATAATAATATATGTCAACTGTAATTGAAAAATAAAAAATGATTTAAAAAAAAGATATTTGTATGTGTATACTTAATAAAAGATTAAAATAGATAAATTTTGTGCTTGATGCACAACAAGGTCAATAAACAGTACTTTCCCTTTAGCTCCATTGGTTCCAACAAATTAAAGGGAAGTTTATCATTCATGCATGCATTGACCATGATTATGATGAATTTTACACAGTGTTTTTGGTTTATTAATATGTATTGATCAGATGGTTAGAAGCTCTGTAATTTTGGGCTAAACAGTGTGTGAGTGTGTGTGTGTGTGTGTGTGTGTGTGTGTGTGAGGTGCATGAACCCAAATCTACATAAACACAGTCAGCTAATTCCCTACGCTTTTTAATAAAACAACCAGGCAATTGTGTCTGTTCTTTCATGCTGCTGTTCAGTAATGTGTTTACTCATTTCTTCCCAAGATTGTAGCTATGCACTGCGGTGTCGATGGGAAATTGCCATTCTCCTGTGTTTACACTGGAAGGCAAGTAGAGTAGAGAGAGCCAAAACCCCACTGCGGGGTACAGATGTTTTGAGAGTGAAAGTAGATTTTCACAGCTTCCAAATACTGAACAGTTCTTGCTAAACATCTCTGTATGTGTAATGATTGAAATTTTTCAATGGGAATAATTTTCCAGTTGAAGGAATAAAAACAATAAACATAATGAGAAACAATGAAAATCCCTTTTACCTCTGAAGAGTTTGTCAGTCCTTGTATCATTTGGATGTTTTGAGCAATGGGTTAGCTGGGGGAAACTTTAATCTCTGTCATCCACCTAACCTCTTTGTACCTCATTGAAGGATATTAACATCTGTCTCTCAAGGTCTGTCGTTATTTCTCGTATTCTTTGGAAATAAATATTTCCACTTGCAGTCATCACACTTAAAGTCTACGGGTTCCTCTCTTCCCTGTGGTCCCTGCATGTCTCAGAGAACTATTTTTCTCAATCTAAGGAGAATTTTCTAAGAAACAGATTACGTAGTTCAAAATAATGTTTTTTTAAACAGCAGAGTTAGATTGGAAGTAGGGCAGCACCCACAGGGCACCTGGTGAAGGCTTGTGGTGGAGGGAGCAGAGCCCGGGTGCCACAGTCTCTTATCTCCACGGCTCCAAATGTTCAGACAGTATAGCCAGCATGTGGCACGTTGGCACAGGTGAGGGTCAAGGGACGGAAAAAAAAGGTATGTGTTATATTTGTTTGTGTAATATTTATGGAAATGGCACAAACAGAAACCAGTGACTGGGTGTTGTTCAGGGGATCCTGAGCAGTGTGTCCTGAGGGGATGTTCTGTCAAATCGTGCCCAGTGGGGAAAGTGGTCCAACAGCAGAACGCCAAGGCCACGCCATCTCCCTCCTCTGGGGAGCTGTGGGCCTGGCAGTCCAAACAAAGGACGTTTCAGAGTCTCCCTGGAAGAATGAGTTTCCATGCGCTGGGATGACATCACCCTCAGCGAGTCTGAAGGACAGGAATGGACAGGCGGGTGGCCCGGCCAAGAGATGTTTGATTTCCAGCAGGGACCTCAAACTGGGAACTTTTTTCAAGGCTTTAAAAAGAATAGCATGGAAATAGTAAGCAGGGGTTAGGATGACACTTTTAGGGAACACCATGCTTTTTAAAAATAAACAACCGTAAGAATGTTGTCCTTTTGTTTTTCTTGGCTGCTGATATTAGTGTAGGAAATAAATAGAAATGGAGAGTGACACCATCTTGCTGTGACTATAGAAACTCTGAACAGGATTTAGGTGGGAAAAACTGCATATTCCCAGAGAGATGAGTTTCTCATCTTTCATGTATGTGCCCTTTTAGATAGAATCTGGGAACCATTAGCAGAGTGCTGGAATGGATTGTTATTGTAAAGTTGTGATTTCATATTCAAGTCCTAAAAGACATGTAATTGAGTAGTACGCGCAGTTGATCACTGGGAAGCAAATTATTTGAAATCTATGTACAAAGGTGATGAGCTTAAGTAATAATAATGAGGTTCCCTTTTGTTTACTGTCAATAAATTCTCTCCTTTAAATCAGTTATTATTCACAAAATTTCACATTTATGTTCAAAGGGCAGGAAGCTAAATTCCGAACTATTAGCAGGAAAACCATGGTTAAGTATATTTTATTCTGTGACACAGAATAAAGAACCTGAAAAAAAAAAAAAAAAGTGGGTGGGGGGGTGGAGAATGAGTTTTTCTATCTGTGTATGTTAGGAAATTCTTCAAAGGAAAGAACATTATTTAAAATGTGTGCTTTCTTGCTTCCTGTATTCTCAGCATCTTTTCTATAAGAAACACCAAGTAAAAAGCTTAGAATATCAGATTTTTAGAAAATATATTTGTTCACAAAAGGATCTTTTCTTCTCTATTATCAACGAAATTCAGTAATTGCTCTGGACTTTATACACTCCCCCAGTACATTAAAACTATGAACACGTTCAAGTTGAAAAGATCCTTGAACCCAATCCAATTACAGACCTCCCCTCCCTGCTTTGTTTCATTTTTTAATTATTAACACAGTCAATTTTATTTGTTTAAGCTAAAATTTGGCTGGAACAGAATTATATTTTTAGGAGTTGGGAATTGTCAGGAACCACTTGAGAATTCATTTTGCTCTCTATTGGAATAATAATGGATTTATATTATTAGAAAGAAGAAAATAACTAGCTAAACTAGGAGATGCACATTCCAGTTCCACATTTAATTCTAAATTGGTTCCAGAGAGAAAAAATGTAGCTTTTCCCTGGAGACCTTCATGGGTGGAGACTAAGAGAGAGACTTCATGTTATAAACATGTTCTTGGAAAATGTCATGAAAGTGTAGCTTCACCCCACAATTTGCTAACATTTATGCTTAGAATAGTAAATCACTCCTTCCAACAAGCTGAATTTGGCAGAAATTCTATTAAAAAGTTAGGTCAGAGAGCCTTGCTTAAGAACACAAACACAAAGAGATATATGGAGTTTCCTAATGAAAAAATACAAATTGCCCTGCCAGCCACCAATAATATCCATGAACACCCTTTGTCAGCATTTCAGGAAAATACGTACCGAGGCTCCACTGAAGAGTAGAAAGTGGGGTATATGTCCTTTCTTCTACCAAGAACCACTGAACAATTTAAGAAGAAATCAAGTCAGTTACAAAAACTAGTAATGCAATAAACAAAAGCTGTTGATTAATTTAGTAGAGATAGTAAACACACACACACACACAAACACACTCAACAGGTTATTGAAGAGTCAACTCATTATGTGAGCAGGGACTAAAGCTCTGAACTACATTTTTAAAGTTTTTTAAATTGATTTTAGGAAGGGAGGGAGAGAGAGAGAGAGAAACCTTGATGTAATCAAGGTACATTGATCCATTGCCTCCGGCACGCGCCCTGAGCCCTGACCAGGGACCTAATCCACAAACTAGATATGTGCCCTAACCAGAATTGAACGCACGCCTTTCTTGTGCATGGGACAACACTCCAAAGAACTGAGCCACACTGGCCAGAGCTGAACTACATTTTGGGTATCATGTGAAGACTAATCAACAAAGGTCAATGTACAAACAGAGCAGAGGGAGAGGCCTCTGAGGAGGGAAATACCCAGAAGGTTAAAGACTGGCATGAGGAAAGCCAAGGAAAAGGGCAGGAAGCAGGTCAGCACTCTCTGACACAGGCGTTGGCACCACCCAAGCTTCCCTGTTCTCCCTTCCAGAACCTCTGAGTGATACCACCCACACAGGAGCCCGAGGACAAATTAGAGGAGTGAGCTTGCCCACATTCTACATACATTAAACAAAACAAAAACTAAGCAAATCACAGCTCATATATACTAATGTCCTTAAAATGAGATGTGCAGTGGGATTCTCCTGATGGACCTGAGCTCGCCCAGGAGTAGGACGAGGCATGCCTGAGGGGCACTCTGTGGCTCTCACACTATCAGACTCTTTCGTTATTTTTCCTTTTACTATATATATATATATATATTAAGATAACATTTTTATGGTTTATTTTTTTAGTCCCCACTCATGGATGGTATTAACATAATTTTTCCAATGAAAAATTGCTAAATTTTTTCCAATGAAAAATTGCTAAATCCTTTTTATCATGATTTAATGGTTTTCTGGTCATTTTTAAATGGATTCATATGTGATTTTCATCAAACTCCGTTGCTTCCCTTCCCGCTTTCCCCCTAAGTGGAGAAATCAACATGTCAACGGGATCGATTTCTCCTAAGGACTCTCTCCTTGGCTTTCAGAAAACTGTCTTCTCCCAGTGTCCTCACATGGCCGTCCCTCCATGTGTGTCTGTGCCCTGATCTCCTCTTCTTGTAAGAACACTAGTCAGACTGGATTAGGGCCACCACCTGGGCCCATTTTAACTTGATCATCTCTGTGAAGACCTGACCTGTAGGGGAGGAAAAGCTTTCCTTCTACCCTCCTAGGTTCCACGGCTTGGTCTCTCACTGACAACGGGCAGATTAACAAGATAAAATGAATACAAACTAGAACTTCTTAGTATGCATTAGCATGAGACACTGAAAGGTGCTACGACTTAGGAACTAAAACATATCTGACCATGGGCTTCTCTGTGATCATTTTTTAATGTTAAAAAATATTATATATATTCATTGACACCACTGTTACATTTTGCTAATAAGAAACTCAGTTTAAACAATGCTGTCATGAACTTTATTCTGTCTATACAGTGAAGAAAAGATAGTTTATATTTGGAAAATAGAAAAGCCAACGTTTGCTGAATATATTTGCCGTTTTCAAGAATGAGTAGCATCTAAGCCTTGATGAGGTTCTTTGACCTGAGATAAATATGCAAACATCTGTGTGAGCACACTGTTTTACATTTTACATCCTCCGATTTTTCATTTGAAACTATTGTTCAAAACGTTGGGTAATATTAAGGAAAAATCTGTTCTTCAAAAGGTCAGCTGCTTCCCATGAGAAGGGGCCGAGGGTAGATCAGTAACTCTAGTTTTTATAACATGTATTTTTATGGTGGCTGATTCTATTGCAGTGAAAGTTATTAAAACTGTTCAAATAATCTTCTTTATAAATTCCTTCTTTTAAAGAGTTATTTGTAGTTTAACACTAAAAAATTTACTAATGCTTCAAAAAAAGTTAACTATGACTACAATATTAAAAATGACCATAAATAAACTATATCATTACAAATATATATAAAAACCTATGAAAATATCATAGCATATTGAAAATTGTCCACATGCAGTAATTATGGATTTTAAAATAAAATTGTGGCAGGCTTTGGTTGAATAATGGGTCAAAATACGTAAACACTTTATCTCTTCATCTAATTGCTCTGCTATCATATTGTAACAGGGGGTATTTGTTTCCATGGTACAATTGAGTTCTTGGTGGCCCATGTCCCTGGATTTATTGGAAAATAGGGCTACGTGTTCACAATAACCTATAACTTACCCATTGACTTGGCTTGACCAAACCCAAGTTAGGCTTCTCTCCTCCCCACAGGGCCCTGAATTTTTGCTAGCCTACAAGCTTGAGCAAGCACTAAGGGGCAGAAAATTCCCTTCTCTTTCATCCTGAGAATCCAGAACTGGCTGACCACAGAGAGAAAGTTTTCCCATTAAACCTCTCTAGCCACACTGTCTGCTGACCCCACCATGGGCCCCTGCCCCACAGAGTCCTGTAGCCCTGCTTACCCCTTCCTTAAACAGAAAACCTATCCCTGCTTGATTCTGAGATGCTTGCAGAGAATGAGTTCGATGTGTTCTCCCCACTCCAATAGTCTTTTCTAATAAAATACCTCCTCACTTAACTCTAGATTTATTTTTATCTGGCAATGTCACACACACACACACATATATCTTAATTGCAAGTATGAATTTATTTAACATGTATTTATTAAGTGATTTGTATGTGTACCATGCTGTGATAAATGATGGATGATAAAATGTTGTCACCAAATAATTTACAAAATATATCCTGACATCTGTTTAAATAGTAATACACAGTATACGATTAGGTGAGAAAATAAGCAAACAGAGCACTGAAGAAGGTGTTGTTTGTATATCCCAAGTGGCTAGTAATGGCTTTCCAGAGAGTCTGCACTTGTGGTCAGTCTGCAGGAAATGGTACAATCGGGCTTGATGGGTGAAGAAATGGAATAGTGATTGAGTTCAAAACAACGTCTGAAAGCAAACAGACAAATGTAGAGCTTTTACTGAAAGGAATAAAGGAATATTTAATAGTAGATTGGTGCCTTCTCTCATTTCTTATGTATTTAGCATTTATTATATGTTTGGTACTTCACGGCAATTCAAGACCAGATGATGTCTATTTGGAATGTGATCCAAAATGTTTTCTATTCCCATGTTATTTTACTGAACTGGCTAACATTATTAACCTAAATTAGGAATTATTTTATTTGTGACCCTGACTTTGATAAGCATTTCAAGATATTCCAACAGGAAAGTGAGAAGGGGAAATAAAAAATCAGGAAGAACATGAGAGTGAGGAGTCAACCCTTTCCATGTGAGGAGGTCGTACCTTACGCCACATTCTCAGGATCGACAGATGTTCCTGCAGATGTGTTCACTGGCTACAGAAGATCAAGCCAACATGCCACCAACACTGACTCATTTTCTTGAGAGATCTTGGCTTATATTTTTGAAGGTGCAATCCGATGATGAAAGGTTGTGATTTAGGCAGGGGCCCTAGATGGAAATGACCGTGAAGTAGTCAGGAAGCATGGGAAGGACACAGACGCTCCCAAACCAGTGGGGATGCTCTGTGAGAGGGAATGAAGGGTGGCGAAGGGCAGTCAGTCTGTCCTTCTAGCTGCTTCTGCTCTCAAACTGGTATTGACTAAGTTTCTCTTTCTTGAAATCAAAAGGCCTAACTGTACTCTTAGGCAACTTATCTCAAGCTGTTACGCCTGTATAATACCAGAAATGTGAGGTGTTGTTTGCCCTTTGTGAAAGTCAACCCTCTAGGTCATTTAAAGATCTAAGAAAATGTAAGGAAAAGAGAACACTTCTATCCTAAGAAAACGGAAGCAGAAAGAATTAAGGTAGACTGTAAAGAAGGAAAATTTGGGATACACGTTTTAGCTTTTGGCTTTTGCTATTTCTTCTCTTGTCCCTATTGACATCAGGTGTCCAAACATAGTTCTGCTTGTCTAGATGTTTATAAATTTGAATCACAGGTATCAGTCGAAGTTAGTCCCCTGTGCCAGTCAATAGGGCAATAAGGAAAGACTTGTACAAGATAGAATTCGAGAACTACTCAGCACCAAGGAGCTAGAGTTAAAGCTATTTAGATGGCTTCATCTGGAAACAGTGATCAGATGCACATGGAAATGGGTATATTCTGTGCCTTAAGAAAGAATACCATTGTGTAGGAGAATGATGAGTTTCAGTTTCTGATGTTATAATGATATCTGCTGAGGTGTCATTTCTCTAAGCCATTCTTTGTGGGATCCCATTTGAGTTTTGCCTCTGAGCAATCTCCCTAGAAATGACTTGAAGATCATCAGTATTTATCTGGGATCATACATTCTTTTGAATATAATTGGGTGGAGTTTTTCTATTGGAACTTTAGAAACCAAATCATTATTTCAAGTAACTAAATCAAGTTGCAACAACATAATGTTGTTGAAAACAAAGCCCTCCTAAAAATCGAATTGTGATATGTAGACAAATTATTACATATACATAGTATCAGCTTCTTATTGTTTTCTTCAAGCTATTCCTTTAGGATTGCTAGTGTTTCTCTAGACTGGGTTATGTCTGTTCCCCTTGATCATGTCTGCATATGTTTGAAAGGTTCATTCCCTGAAGCTTAAGATGTCTCCTGTTGGTGGGCAAATCATCTCTTTGGTGGTAACAGTGCTCTAGTATGAGTACCATAGAAGAATTAACTGATTCCACTTGCTTACCTGGTGTCTACTTACTAATATTACTGATGTGTCAGGGCTCCTATCTTAAATGTAAACCATATAATGCTCCATTCTTCTCCTCCTTCTCCTCCTCCTCCTCCTCCTCCTCCTCCTCCTCCTCCTCCTCCTCCTCCTCTTCCTCCTCCTTCTTCTTCTTCTTCTTCTTCTTCTCTCACCATATTTTCTTTTTGTTGTTGTTGTTTTCAAGGTTCTTTTTACATCACATCATGAGCTAGAGTAAATTCATCTTTTTATTTTTCCCCAAGATGGGAGGATGTGTTTATTGGTCTCTTGAAGATGCTTATCATTCCAAATGGAAAGGTCAAGCACTGTGATTGTAGCATCACTTGGAGAGCTTTATGAAAATTGCTGCACCCTGGACCAATTAAATCAGAACAGGTGGAAGCCAGTATGCCTTAAAAGCTGCCCAGGCAATTATAAAGTACACCAGGATGAGAACCACTGGTGCGTGTCCAGGGATGTGATCTGCAGATGGATCACCTTCCAGGGAAACAAAGGGACCCTGCTCTCCAATTCACTTCCTCTTCTATTTCAAAGCAGTTGTGACTACACTACCGGATCAAAGGGACTGCAAGCTCCTGGAGCTGTGACCGTTAGAGGGCTCACAGCTCTGTAGACCTGCAAGGCTTTCAAGTCCACTGTGAATTCCTATGGCAGGGGAAAAGTGGTCTATTAAGGAATCAAGGCCATGATTTGCCAACAGCACTGCTTTCCATCTACTTACACAATGAGTCTATGGTGGGCAGAAGACCATCACAACCCTTAGACATTGATTTTGGTTCTATTAAATGTTGCTCTTTATGAAAAAGGAATGCTGGTGTCTCCAGAAAAGTTACAAATGACTGTTTTTTCAGATATTTATTAATGCCATTAAAAGCTTATCTGAGGTAGTGTGAAAAAATGTGTTTGATAACAGAAAATAGGGAAAGATTAATTCATTGTCCATTAAAATTCTCCCATAGGCATTTGGCCTGCCATAGATATCTGGTCCCTACAGAATGTAGTTTAATTCAGATGTCCATTTACATCAGAATAAAAACGAAGAGTCTATTTTCTGATCTCAGATTATATCAAAACATTGCCATGTATGTCCAGCAGAGAGAAAGGGCATCTGCATCTTCAGGATCACACGTGATAATTGACCTCAGGTGTCCTATTTCTTGTTTTATGACACTTTCTAAGAACATGTGATTCCGTAGCTTGGCTTTACTGTATTTTCATGCTAAAATGCAGTTGAGTCTAAATATTGATATGTCAGAACGACTAGGTAAGAGGAGAACTGACAACATTGCACACCTAGAAAAGGGTAAATACTTTTTTAAACCATATAACAAAATAAAAGAAAATTTGCTGATTTGGGCTAAGGCTTGTTTTTATACTTTTTATGGAGTTTAATCACCAGGTTGTTCTTCAGCAATAATTAATTGTCTTCACAATAACATCCCAAAAGCTAGAATAGATTATAAGAGTTTGAGAATATTTTACTGACTTATTTTAGATTCAAAATAAATTAATGATACAGTTTAAAAAGTAAGGAATTTTACAGAACAAATTTCATCCAAGCCAGTTTTGATTATTGAAATTTAATCTATGAATATGCATTAGAGGTAAATTATATTTTATTAAAATTAATCTCATTTTTTAAAAATTAAAGTAATGTTTTAATTACTAATAGATTGATTTAGTTATATTTGAACATGAGATGCCTTTATCTGTGTCTTAAAGCTATCTATTTAAAAATACACTCTAGTATAAGAGGTATATGTCTCACAGGTGGTAAAAGAAAGTTCATCCCTGCAGAACAAGGGAATATAAAGCAGTGACTTGATGTAGAGTAAGAAAACAGAAAGCTACATTGTTCATGCCTACTGCCATTAGCTAATCTAGGAAAGATGCATCAACTTTGAAATTGTTTGCTTCTTACCATATTTAGTCGAGAGAGGTGAGGGTACCCTCCATGTGTTGAAAACTCTTGTGCTGTAAGAACAATTACTTTCACGCCTCTCCAGCTATTAGAACTGTGACTAAGTTGGGTTGCAATTTTATCAACTTTCAGAGAACTTGAGAACATAACTGAGATTTTGGCTGGATCTTTATGTTTGATTGAATATCTGCAGTACTTAGATATCAGAGCAGACAAGATCCTTGAACGGAAAAAGTTACGCTTGACAGGTAGGCCTTATAGACCTGACTTTCCCTGGCACTGGATCCCAGGCCCCAGGTCTATGCTGCAAGACTGGGCACGGGGTCTCTCGGCTCTCTGAGAAAACGCCCCAGAAGATCATGGTGTACAGTAACCGTATGACATAGAACAGGTGGACGAACTCCACGTGTGTATCTGTATCATCTGGAATGGTGTTCTGTACAGACTCCGAATAGCAGGCCGGGTGGAGCCAATACTGAGCATTTGATAATGTTAGGACCTGACCTCAGCCTGCTCCTAAGAATCCCGAGAGCACTGTGTGACCTCCCTAAGCCTGGATTCCTAACTTGCAATAAGAGTGGCAATACTCACCACACAGGCATGACTTGAGGCTGAACTGAATGTCTGTGTGACATCACAACCACAGAATAAAAAACAAGAGACACTGATATATGCTAAAATTCTTTTGCTTTGAAAAAAAATAAATTGATTTGCTATAAAGAGAGGATGGCTGAAAAAACATCATATCATAATTTCCTATTTCTCTCTTTGAGAATTTACTCATATATGTGTTTATTTTTTTTCCCCATAATACACAGGAAATACATGTCATTTTCCAAGTGCTAGCCAAATTCTATTTAGGTTTGTTAACATATTTGATCATTGACAAACAGAGGTCGTCATGGGGTTTCATCGGCCTGGGTCAAAGTGAACACTGGATGACCAAGATAGCTCTTTTCCCTGAATGCCTTGGCATTTTGCCCAATATCCTTTATGCTAGTCTATGCCTTTTTGCATACTTAGTGAGAAAAAAATTTATTTTTTTCCTTTTGGATGTTTTTCTCATAGTAAAAACTCCCTCTAAAACTGAAAGCAAATTTTATTTTAATGTGGAAATATATTCCAGCTCGAGAATGAATCAATGCCACGTTTTTTTCCATAGAATGAAAAGCACAATGTCTTTCAGCTTGTGTGTATTTTCACAGATGTTCTTCTTTTGCCTGGGCATGAACTTTCAACATCATATTTTGCAGATATATGTATCTACAGGTTGAAGCTAGAAACCAGGGAGAATATTAAGGTTCCTAAAATTTTCAGCTACCTAAATTTCTATTTTAAGTAGTTTTGCCCACCCATAAAGCAAATATTTGGCATGTGTCTATGTTGAGTGGCTTTACCAGACTCGTGATGGAACTTTTAGGACAAAATGAACACACTGTTTCTCTTCCTGTGCCCTGAGGGTGGGGACAAGGCAGTTCTTTCTTTAAACAGTCACAGGTTGTACCACTAATGTTTGTGTCGCTTCCTAATGACCTGTGCTCCTAATTTCAGTTTAGGAGTAGCTGACAAGTTCAACTCTGAAGTGCAAACTTTTTAAAATATATGTTTTTACTACTTAGAATTTTTCTCTATGAAAACATATGGCACTAAGTATCCATTTCCCCTCTATTATATAAATGAAAACAAATGATCTTGATCTCCTAAGAAAACAAAACAGGAGTGTGGTTCCGAATGATGTAGTCCTGGCTTATGCCATCTTTGCTAAATCTGCACATTAGAATAAGTCTGTAAGAAGCATTCATTCTCATGTTTTAGTACAACTTGGTCCCAAAGCATTTTTGTAACTTTGCTACCATCGGTTGGTATGTGTGGCCCAACATAGAAATGGAAAAGAAAAAAAAATTAATGTAGAGAACCTAAGACTGGGGTATGATGATGCCAGCTACGGCAAAGTGGGCAGCAGTAGGATTTGGAACCAGAACTAGGATGACAACTGGCCCAGTCTGCCCAGGGCCTGAAGGGTGTACTGAACAATGAGTTCACAGAGCTAACACCAGGAATGGGTCACTCTAGCTGCCAGACACACTTAAGTTGGAATATGGACTCTGCCCTCTACTAGCTTGAGGCCTTTTGGCAAACCAGCTCCACACAGACCCTTAGTGGTCTCATCAGTAAAGAGGGTAATAACTACTCCCTATGGTTTTAAAGATTAGAGACAATATATGCAAAGAGAATGCTCTGGGACAGCGTGATGAAAATAGTAAAAATTCCCGAACCCGTCTGATGCATCAGGCATGGTACGCTGCATTTCTCACTCCCCACAGCAATCCAGCGGCATGGGAAATAGTTGTCACCACTTCAACCCATGGAATGGCCCTGCGGCCGAGAGAGACTGGGACTTGGCCAGGTCACACAGCTGGTGACTGGCTGAGCCACGTCTTGAGCCGAAACACTCTCCACGCTCTCACAACTTTGCCACCTGGATCAATAAATAATAAAGGCTTTTTCTCATCATGATCCTCAGATAAAAATTTAAAAGATGGGTCTTGCCCGTCTCATCTCCACACCTGTCTGCACACACAACAGTGACCCCCCAAAGCACTGAACTCAGGAAAGCATGCCGCCATTGTGGCCCCAGAACCAGAGAACCTTCGGGGTCCTATTGAAAGCCAGATGCTGCCACAGTTTTCCACAACCGGGGCTGAGTTTGGGTTGCCGGATCCCACTGGAGATCGAAACCGTATCTGCCCTTGACATCCCAGGTCCACTGACAGGTTTACCTAACTCCATTTATTAAGTGGGTAGCTGCTTCCACATTTTAAAATGCCTTTCTCTGTGCAGAATGTGGGCTGCTCTGTGATGATTTATATATGCATCTCAAGAAGCTAGACTGTCATTCCTTTAACTATGCAAAAATAATAGCAGCCAATGCAGTGCTTTGGGCCATATCACTGTAGACCAGTAGACTGAGGAGTGCAGCCCTCGACACGTTTTCAGAACCTTGGCTTTCTTTTCAGTGAACCACTCTTCTGGGCTCTTGTTCATGTCAGTCACATCTTCAATTAATTTTGTGGTCTGAACACTTACCACTGAAGACAGACGACGGCCGTTGTCTGCCCAACTGTGCAGAACAATCTATTAAATAGAATTCTGTTGTTTTAAGAAGTCAAAGGCCCATGATTCACTTGGCATTTTTCATACAGCCAGTGTTGCCAGGACCCTGGTCATAGCTAGGTATACGCTTCTGGGATAGTTCATGCCAAGCTCTGCTTGCCTTTCCCATGAGGGCCAATTTTTAATCCACTCTCTTTTGTTGACGGAAAAGCTGTTTTTGTTTTCCTACCTGACACAAACAGGAAGCTCCCAGCGTCCAGAAGTAAGACAGCAAATTACTTACATTGCTGATTTCAGTTTAGCTACTGAATGAATATTTGTAAAACATTCATGTTTTCTATGAACCACTTCAATTATATTTAGTGAGATTATTTCCTTCACTTCAAAAAGTAAAAAATAAGTTGGATAAACATTCATCTGATTCTTAATGAGGAACAAAAGCTTACTACCCATTTCTTTCTCCTGATTCTATCATTGCATGTCCTTCATCAGCTCTCTGGGACCCGTTATAACCCTGGGTCATCACTACGGCACATTCATGTTTTAAAAATATAATTCAGCCATTAGAGATGGGTTTGAGTTTCAAATATCTTCCAGGTGCCTCCCATTGATTTTGCAATTTCTCCCAGGTTTATACAAAATTAATTAGATTGCTTTTGCATTTTAGTGTAATATGTTGTGGTTGGAAATCCCTTCTACCAAAGTTAATGTCAAGTAGAATGTTAGTTTATATTAGCTTCCTATTTGAGGGAAAAGTCACTTGTGTTTTATTGCCCCCAACCCCAATATAATCAAAAAGCCAAGGTAAAATAAGCAAGCCAGCAAAAAAGCCTCACGTTATTTTTCAAAGGCCCTTAAAAATATATTAACTCTATGCCATTTATTTTCCTATTTTCCTGTTGAGAAAACAAAAATGTGGAAGTGGGTAAAAAAGAAGCTGAAGAACCAGTACAGTGTATTAAATTGTGTTATATCCATGAAAGTACGTGCACTTTATTTTTAGGCAATTTTCTCATGCACAAATCGTTGACTATTAATTATTACAATAAGCACAATTTTCTCCCAACAATTTTGTTATACAACATACCAAAAAAATTGGAAGACTGGCATAGTGAGTCCTCATGTACCCATCATTTAGATTTTCAATTAACATCTATTTGTCTTCTTCCATATCTACCCATCTTATTCATTCCTCTGTCCATAAACCAGTCTGTTATTCGCATCATTTTAACAAAATAGATTATCTAATTTCTCACCCATAGAAGATTGGAAGCAATGTATTAGAATGGATTTGGATAAAGAAAGAGTATCAACAGGTGGCCTGAGAGATCCTGGTTCATTGCCAACCTTACACTCGATGTGGATGACACTCACTGAAGTGACAGGTACAAAGGAGGAAGGAGAGTTCAACAATCTTGATAGTTGGAGGCTACTGTGTAGAAGATTGAAATGGAAAAGCCGAGCCCTATACAAACCTCTCATCCTGTGCACAGGACAGACATTGCTAACAGGGGTCTACAAGCCTGATGAAGCCTAGAAATGGCCACGAAACCCTTCTCAAAACACAGTACTCTACGCAGGCAGCACCAGTGGACCAAAGTTGGCCGTCAAGTTGAAACTGATTTCCTATCCATGGCAGAGGGAATACCCTCTCTACACACCTCAAAACTCCCAGGGCAGCTGTACTATAGCAGTACACAATTGATGTAGGTGACAATAAACCTGATTGTTAGTAAACATGAAATCAATAAGTCCCTAGTACACTCAGCACCACCACGCTTCCAGATTGCAAATTCAGACATTCTCTACTTCTTTTGCTTGAAAAATGAAAGAAAGAAAATTGAAGTTTTGCATTACAACTCTAACCATACTGAGAAATGTTTGCTATGGGATAAGACCTGGGTGGAATAAGGATGTTCTCCGTGGGAGGTATTGATCTTATAGAACAGAAGAGAACATTCCAAGCTAAGACACAATTTACAGAAGACTTCCGATGTTCCGGAAGAGACAGGGGTTGGGTTCAAAGAATGACTAGTGTGTGCAGCGTGTTGAAGACAAACAGGCAGATGCCAAGTTTCCTGAAAGATTTGGGGTTGGGTGAGAGTCAATAATCAGAAGGAAGGATAGTTGTACATAGATATACAATCATTTTCTGAATAATGAACTTCACTGGCATAAACATGATTTGGCTTTTATCATTTGGTATACAATCTGAAAGGTCTTAGAAACACAACAAACTTCACTGAGCCTGATCTTAAATTTTTATGATTTCCTCATCTATTGATTTCACACTGCTAAAGGTAGGACAGAAGTTATGGAATAATCTGAGCAATAAATTATGTTATTAAGACAGAAGACAGAAGGAATGTTAATATATATATTTTAAAGGGCTACTAGGAAAATGAAGGGGAACTTTTTAAAAATGTTCTAGCATACTAATGGGAAACCTCATTTATCTAGAAGATTTCTAGAAGTGAACTAGCTCATTCTTCACCCAAATCACAGATGAGGCATCGCTTGGTATACACACAGAGCAATCTATTTTGTGACAGGTTAACTTTTTCAATAAAGTGAAAATACTGCTTTGAATTCATCTGAACCTTAATGAACTAAATTGACTCACCTCTCAGGCCTGCTGGCAGTATGCATGCATGATGGTAACTGGAGAAGAGAAGACAGCGGGTGTCCGAATTCTGTGTATGTAACTTGGCTCCTTGCATTGTTTATTTAGCTGGGAACCAAAAAGAAAGGTTTTCCCTTTCTTCTCATTCTAAGACCCCTGAGGTCAATAAGAAATATCGCATTTCTTGTTATATGCTATAAGAAGAAGGTCGCCTTGTGAGTTCAGAAGCTCCATTTGTCCCCAACTGTGTCCACAAATACTTGAGTTGTGTTTCCATTCTGTTTGTGGTACAGCTAAAGCTGTCACATCTTAGAGTGAACCCCAGTGAGCAGCGGTGTCGAGACGGTGGCACACAATGTGTTTCCATCCTCAGGGTGGTCTGTGGGTCAGCACAGGGGAGCCGAATACGAGGTGTCTGACTCAGGTTGATAAAATGATGATGTGGCAAGCATATGAAGGGACACACAGTTCTAGGCGAGGGGCAGAGAACAGGCTCAGGTAAAAGGGAGCCAGGTCCCCATGAGTCTAGTGGAAATAAAAATTCAAAGAGTGGAAAAACCATTTCCACCACTTTTTCAACCACTTTAACACTTAAAATTTTACCATTATCTAAAACACAAATGCAAGCTATTTCCCTAAACAAACTTTCTCAGGATTCTACCCCTTAGCCTTCCTTACTCTCCCAGCCTGGCACAAATGGCTCCATCGTTGGCAATATTTTAGATGAAATCCTTTCCAGTGGGATGCTTCAAAAACAAGTGATAATTGTGTGTTTCCAGAATTACATTTTGGCTTCAAGGACATTTGAGAAGGGTTGACGTGCTCTCTGCAGCACGGCACAAACAAAATGGTTGTGAAGACACTAATTTTATGCTCAGTGCACTGCACTCGCCTGGGATGTGTGTTTAGTACATGTGTAGAAATGTGTATGATTTTGTGCATGTACATATAATATGTGATGTATATTATCCTTTGTAGATGTAACATCCAGTAACTATTGCAAAGATTTGGTTATTGAGAGAAGTATGAAAGCCTTGTTTCTCAAGTCATGTGTCCTTACTCATTAATTGAGAGCTCTTTTTGTTGTTGTTGAGTTGCTTATTGTAAAGTGGTGTTGATTTTATACACTCGTGGTGTGATCTGGGGCAGCGGTTCTCAACCTGTGGGTCGCGACCCCTTTGGGGTCAAACAACCCTTTCACAGGGGTCGCCTAAGACATAACAGTAGCAAAATTGCAGTTATGAAGTAGCAACGAAAATAGTTTTATGGTTGGGGGGTCACCACAACATGAGGAACTGTATTAAAGGGTCGCGGCATTAGGAAGGTTGAAAACCACTGATCTGGGGAGTTTCTGCTTATCTGGGACTGTGAGACATGAGGGATTCCCAGCTGTCCCCCTAGAGCATCATTTTCTCTGTGACTGGGCTCTGACCTTTGACACTGTGTCAAACAGCTGCCCTTTACCCAATGGGCCATCCCCTCCTACCTCCTCCCTCTCCCACTTCTTCTCTGCATATCACATACAGAGAAAGAGAGCACCATATAGTTTGGTTTCTAATTTTAAATTCTGGCTTTATTTATACAATATAATCAATATTATACAAAACCTATTTACAAGTCTGAAGTAAAGATGTCTCATATACAATGGAACACCCTGTTCTAGTAAAGCTCTGTAAGATCTGTTTGCTCCTTATTGAGCTGGATAGAGGAGAGATCATGGCATCAAAACCTTCTCACCTTTTTTTAAGTCATGCCTATCTATTGGTCAGTTAATTACCACAGAGCAATGACTATTTCTGTCTTGTTCACTTTTGTATCCTCAGCAGGGCTGACAAATACATTCTCAACCACTGTATTTTAATGAATGTCTAGATGAATATCTAATAGGTCTTAGCTCTCCAATGAGGGTAGAGAGGGGAGTTGAGGCAGGTTCCCTAAGCAGTTTATGAAGCTTTATGCACCCCTGTGAGAGAGGGTGTTGCTGGGAGCCATAGAGTGTTGTAGTGAGGTGCCTTTTTCATGTGTGCTGGTAAATTGCCTAGAGAGATATCAGCAAGGGTCCTGAATCTTCAAAGTTACAGTAATCTGTTAGGCTATCTCCTCTCATTCTAAATAAATATTCACTTTTGCACCAATTTTTCGTATTCACAATTTCACTCTTCTTTTTTTTAACTAAATTTACTGGGATAACATTGGTTAATAAGATTATATAGGTTTCAAATATATATTTCTGTGATACATGATCTGTATATTGCATTGTGTCCATCACCCAAAGTCAAATTATCTTCTGTTACCATATATTCAGGCCCCTTTACCCTTTACTACCCCCACCCCCTTCCCTCTGGGAACCACCAAAGTTTTGTCTGTGTCTAATAGTTTTTGTTCATTTGTTTTGTTTGGCTGTTCATTTGCTACTTTCAGTTTTACATCCCACAAATGAGTGAAATCATAGCATTTTCTGACTGACATTTCACTTAGCGTGATATTCTCAAGGTCCATCCACATGTGGCACAGGGCATTTCATCCTTTCTTTTGACTGAGTAGTATTCCATTGTATATATATGTACCACATCTTTATACAATCATCTATTGAAGGAAATTTCCGTTGTTTCTATGTCTTGGCCATCATTAAAAATGTTGCAATGCTCCCTGGCCAGTTTGGCTCAGCAGTTAGAGCACCAGCCCACAGACCAATGAGTCATGGGTTAGATTCCAGTCAAGGGCATGTACCTCGGTTGCAGTTCATCTTCGGCCCTGGTCAAGGTCGTGCGGAAAGCAGCCAGTCGATGTGTCTCTCTCACATCAATGTTTCTCTCTGTCTCCTCTCTCCCTCTCTCCCTCTTTCCCTCTCTCTCCCTCCCTCCCACTTTATCTAAAGATAAATGGAAAAACATCCTTGGGTGAAGATTAAAAAAACAATGTTGCAATGAACATAGGAGTGTATATATCTTTGTGAATAAATGTTTTCAAATTTTTCTGGTAGATACTCAGAAGAGGGGTTGCTGGGTCAAATGGTAACTCTTAATTTTTCGAGGAGCCTCCAGACTGTTTTCCATAGTGGCTGTACCAGTTTACATTTCCACCAGCAGTGAATGAGGGTTCCTTTTTCTCCACAACCTCTCCAACACTTGTTATTACTTGTCGTGTTGATAATAGCCATTCTAACCGGTGTGAGGTGGTATCTCATTGTAGTTTTGACTTGCATTTCCCTAATAGCTAATGGAGTTCAGCATCTTTTCATATGTCTGTTGGCCATTTGTATATCTTCTTGGGAGAAGTATCTGTTTTGAAATTGCCTTGTTTTATATTTCTTTTTTTTTTTTTTTTAATCCTCACCTGAGGACATGTTTAGAGAGAGAAAGGGGGGGAGAGAGAGAGAGAGAAATATCGATATGAAAGAGAAATGATTGGTTGCCTTCCACACGTGCTTTGACCACAGATTAAAACTGCAACCCAGGTATATGCCCTGACTGGGAATCAACCAGCAATCTTTCAGTGAACAGGACGATGCTCAACAAACTGATCCACTCCGGCCGTGCATGTCCATTTTTTAATTGGATTGTTTGTTTGTTTGGTGTTGAGTTGTATGAGTTCTTTATATATCTTGGATATTAACCCCTTGTCAAGTAGTTTGCTCTTCTTTTTAAAGAGGATTCTAGGAATTATATCAATTTTAGGCTCCCAAAACCTGGCTCAGCCCCCAAATAAGAAATAAGTAATATTTTTCTGGAGAACTCTTTTTTATCTCTTGCTATCCCTCTTTCCCCTTTCCTACTTTTTACTTTCCAGATGTCATGCCTTCTTCCTTCCTCCATCCTCCTTCCCTGACTTCTGCTTGTCTCACCGTGCTGCCTGGGAGCCTAGTAACATGTTTCCAACACCATGTGCAGCCATCTAAGTAGGAATATCTTTGAGCAATATGTGACTCCATGTAGTGAATATTTATCTCCCTCCCAGCTCTATGAAACTGCTCACAGCTTAGGGAGCCTTGCCCTTGGTGTCATATGGCCTCAGGGCCCCAGGGCCCACTCTGATCAGAAGCCTAAGCAATGGCTTTCTTCCTCCTTCCCCCCAGTTACTAGGATATAAGCATATGGCCTATGGGTGCCAATCTCATGCCTGAAACCAGGATTTTTTTTTTTTTAATTTTAAAGAAATAACACAAGGGCCCGGTGCCAGTGGGAGATTATTCCCGAGAGTGACTGCAATGTGAGAGTCCAGCAGTGTGGGGGGAAGGGTACCCAGGGCCAATCTCTGGACCTAACAGACTGGCTCTTGGGCGCCCTGGTTTCCTCTGCTTCTTCACTCATTTTCTAAATTTTCTATAATTTTTATAAACTACCAGCTATCCTTCTAACACATATCTTTTCTGCTTAACTTATTAGGATTCCCTTCCTTTTGTTTGCATGCAAGAATCTTCTCCAAACAGTTTCGTAGTATCTTAAAGAACTTCTATCACAATCTTTCTTGCTTCGTAGAAGAAGACAGAGCTGCTGAGACTGAGAAGACAGCCCAATTTGCATGACATACCCTGAGACTGATGGTCTAGTGACTCAAAATCAAGATTTCTCTGTCATTCAGACAAACCTATGGATGAATCATTTCTGGAGTAAGCGAATTATTTTATAAAATAGAATTCTATTTATTGTGAATATTGCATGGAAAGCCTTGCTTTTCTTCTCTTGGACAGATATTTTCAGTCATCTGTGCAGGCACTCAAGGACACTGAACAGAACTGCTGAGCACTACTAACACTGAGAGTAACAAAATGTAAATGCTATCTCCCAAAACCTTTCCTTTCCATACATCTTTACTCTTACTCCCATTACCTGACTGTCCCCCACTTCCCAGAACTTGAGAGATGGAAACAGAGGAAGAGAAGATGATATGTCTTCTCAATGTTGGAAGGCAGGTGGATAATCAATCACACACACATCACCAATACAACCAGCAAGGAATGTGTGCAAGATAGTTTGAAGAGGGTATTGACTAAGGGGAAACAACCATGCTTGAACTCAGAATGGGAAAAGAAGAACAGAAATTGGTAGCAGAGACAGTTGACAATTGTTCAGTGTGGCCACGTGAGAACTGGAACAAAAAAACAAAAATCAGGAGAGGCATGCCATGAATGCCAGAAGACGACTGTGCTCTAAGAAGAAGAGTGTGGTCACCAGTGTCATCCCTGGTTGAAGGCTGAGGAGCAGGAGGACTGAACGGGAGGGCAGATATGGAATCTGCTATGGACTGCATGCTGTGTTCCCCCAAATCCATATCTTGACACCAAATCTTCTAGGTGATGATATTAGGAGGTGGGGCCTGTGGAAGGTGATGAGATTAGGAGGGCAGCACCCCATGATGGGATCAGTGTCCTTATAGAAGAGGCCCCAGAGAGCCCTTTCACCCCTTCAACCATGTGAGGACACAGAGAGAAGACACCTTCTGTGAACCAGGAAGCAGCTTCTCACCAGACATTGAATCTGACTGGGCCTTGATCTCAGACTCCCAGACTCCAGAAACATGAGAAATAAATATCTGTTGTTTATAAGCCACCCAGCCTATGGTGTGCCAGCCCAAACAGACTAAGACAGAAACCAAGACAGTATTGAGGACTTTATCAAGAAACTGCTCTGTGGCATACCAAAAAAGTAGAAGATTGAGATTAGGTAATCAGGTGATGGGAATGTGAAGGCTAAGAATGTATATACCTACTCTTTCTAAGAAATCTGCCACTGAAGGGGTGGTAGAAGACGGTTTATCTAATGAAAGAACAGACGTGGCTGTAGGTTCTTCTTCCATACAATGCCAGTCAACTCTGAGGACAGCCAAGAGTCAACCTATTGTGTTGATGCTTTAATATGGAAGACAAGTTGACAGTTCCTCAAAAACTGAAAATAGAATTTCCATATGACTCAGCAATTCTAGGTGTACATCCACAAGAATTGAAAACAGGTGTTCACTAAAACTTGCACATGAATATTTATGGCAGCATTATTCATAGTAGCCAAAAGGTAGAAACAGTCCAAATGTCCATTTATGGATGAAGAAGTAAACAATATGTAGTATATTTATGCAATGGTATATCAGTCAGCAATAAAAAAGAATAGAGTTCTGATACCTGCTACACCATGGATGATCCTTGAAAGCATCATGCTAAGTGAAAGAAGCCAGACACAGAAAGCTCTATATTTTAATTATATGACATATCCTGAATAGGCAAATCCACAGAGACAGAAAGCAAATCAGTGGTTGCCAGGGGCTGTGACTGTTTAATGGATACAGGGTTTTCTTTTGAGAGATGAAAATGTTCTGAACTAGATAAAGGTGATGGTTACACAACAATGTGAACACACTAAATGTCATTAATGTCTTACATTTTAATGAGATTACAATGGTGAGTTTTATGTTATGTGACTTTAAATGAAATAAAAATTCAATCGGTTGCTTTTAAAAATTACGTAGACCATTAAATCTTAAGATTACCTAGTGATGGACATGTTTTTAATCTAAAAGTTTCAAAACTAAAGATTCTTAAATAGTCTCTAGATAACTTTCTAACCCCTTGTTGGCCTGAGAGATGTTAGTATGCTGTATTTCTAAATCATACACATGACTTTCAAATTGATTTTTTAAATCATGATATAGCTGTTAAGCTCTTAGTTGGAAACAAGGAAATGTTGAACATTTTAAATAAGAAAAACAGGATTTTAAAGACTTGTTCTATGAGAACCAGAGTCTGAAGCCATTCTATTAAAGGGTTAACTGGCCCAAGTGCCTCTCAATATTATATTTCCAAATTAAGAGTACATGATTCACTGTCCAAGCTAATAATCAGAATGAGCATTTACTTGTTGTTGTTGTTGTTTTTATTTATAATTTATGTCCCACCTATTTTGAAGAAGGATCTGAAGCATCTGTGTTACCTTTATGAGTACATTCATCTTTAGTGATATTTTATGTTGTGTAATTTCAGGAGTGTTGGATTCTCCTCCCTGCAAATACACACTCATGTCTGAAATCCCACTGTTCAAAAATGTTTGTAATTTCTCATGTCTCTCAGGAATCTCTAATAAAGTGCAACTGTTGCTGGAGATGGTAGCACCTCACACTCTGTAAACACCATCTGCACAACTCCTTGAGGGGCAGGGTTCAGTGGCTCTGCCCACGGGAGAACTGTAGCAGAAGTGGGGGTGGATAAGGGCCCCCCATGCCCTCCCCATCCCACTGACTCAACAGTGATCTAGGGTGGCTTGAATTTCCCCCTCTCGCACACTCTCTGCCCCAGGCAAGCCTATTGCTTAACGTTCAGTGCTAGAGTCTGGAAAGGGACAGCTTTAAGAATGATGAGTTTCCTGTTTAAAGCCCAGCTACACTGCTTATTTATGATTTGGGGTTTTCCTCCTCTCCCTCATCTGGGAGAAAGCAAATCTTGAGTGACCCAGACACCTGAAGCACCTTTCTTTGGCACAGAGTCCCGTCCTTTCGGGAACCGGTGTGGGAGGAGGAGTTGGAACTGCTGCAGAGGCTTGCATTTCAGCAAAGCATTTCAGCAACCCCAGCTCGGTGCCAGGGAACGGGGACGATATAGCATAGCATGGCGCTGACGAAGGCCCCCACATGACTCACCCAGAAGCACGGCCCTGCTCGAAGCCCCACCGTATCTGTGGAAAACATTCTTCCAGGCCCTTGGAAGAGGATGACTCATGTCAGGGGTTATTTTTAGGAATCCGTTAACTGGCATTTAGCTCAGAGAAGCAGGATCCAATTCGAGAGGAGCTCTGAGCCGTTACACACAAGCTGTTTTGAATGTTGTAATTGTGCCACGGTTTCTTGGTCTGTGGATTGAGTCATCTTCTAGTTAAGCAGAAGGGGAAACAGAAAAAGACTGTTGCCACAACAGGGCATTTGATAAGATGCTAAAGAAATCAATGCCAGGAACAGCATTATATTTATCTTTGCAGGATCACACCTGCTGTTCCAAGCCTGTCTTGTAATACTTGGTTAAATTTTGCAAAGTCACTCCTGGGCAATACAAGGATTACATTAAAAAATCAGCACTGGTCTTACAGGCAGAGTCTAATAAGTTCAAATGCCTTTTTACACAAGATTGACTCCAGAAGGTGCTGATGAATTTGCAGCTTGTGTTTTAGACCACTGGACGGGAGCAAAACGGAACACGAGGTGCTGCCTGTGGAAGGTGTTAAAGCGGATTGGAACCCCTTTTCCTAGAAGGCTGGGAATCTCCCAAAAGTCTGTGTTTGTGTACATATGTGCACATGTAGGTATGTATGGTTTTGTGTGTGTTTGTGAGTGTTTTGTGGTTGTGTGTGAATCTGTTTGTATATGTGTGTATTTGTGTTAGCAGGCATGTATATATCTGTGTGTATCTATGTATTTGTGTGAAGGCATGTTCTATTCGCACATGTATGTGTGCATGTATATTTATGTGTATTTGGGTGTGTGTATTGTGTGTAAGTGCATATGGCATATGTTTTTGTATGTTCAGGTGTGTATGTGTGTGCTTGAATGTATGTTTGTATGTAGCTGTGTGTATGTTAGTTACTAACACTCATTCCAGGTAAGCACACATTGGTCCGCCCCACAGCCTGTGGGTGAGTGAGTGAGTGGTCTGCAGAGTTTTCAGAGTGAGTGGGCTGCTGAGAAATGGGATCTTTGTTTCAGTGGCAGGAAAAACGAAATTCTCTTATCAGTGCTTCAGAGAGTAATGGTTCAGGACTTGTGGGCTTAGGATGGTGAGAATTCCTCACCTTCTAGTAATGATCAAAGGCTACGCAAAACAAGAAACATCTGAATTAAAAAACAAAACAAACAAAAAAACACCTTAAAAAGTTTTGGCAGACCTGATAACCATCTGTCTTTCACTGTGGCTTCTCTCCTACATCCCCGCTCCCCCCCCCCCCCCCCCCCCACTGGTCTTCAGGCGATGTTTCCTGGCTGGTTTGCCCGTGTGCACACGCTCTCCCCATCCTGCCTGGGCACGGAGTCTGCGTTGACTAATCCTCTACCTGGCGTGTCAGGGTTTCACTCACAGTCATGAACTTAAAAGGCAGTTCTTCTCCAAATGGAACTGTGATCGCCCTGAGCGCTCCCAGTGGCATTTCACAACCTTTTCCCTGCTTCCACCATCAGTATTATTAAAACAGATGGTGCCTTTCCACTCCAGCAGGGAGCTGCGACAACCAATTTTAGAGAGTAAATTGGAAAGTTGATGTTTCCTTTTAAATAAGCCAAGGAGAGCTGATCCCGTGCAGCCAAGAGAGGGAACTGGGTCTCAAATTTAACCCTGAGTCGCAACCGCTATAACACAGCCCTCTGCCAAGCAAGGAAGAAGGAAACACGCGTAGGGTGCTGACGCTGAAACGCTGACCACGGTCTCTCCACGTTTCAGAGCGGATGAAAAGCGGTCTAAATAGCACATGATCTCTGACAGTATTTTTGGCCAAAAATGAGGAAGTATTAGATAATTCTGGCAAAGTCTTGTTTTGATGTAATTTCCAGCCATATTTCCAGACTCAAATTACTTGGCTAACCTGGAGAGACAGCTGAATTCTGCAGTAATAATTTTGTTTAAAATGGTCACTCTTTAAGAACTACTAAATATTATCAAATGAAGTGCCTCAATGTCATTGTGTCAAATTATGGTCAAATGCTCCCCTATACATACAAATAAAATGAGAAAGAAAGATACTTATAAATATGTAAACCTTTTTTTTCATAGGTATAATGTTCAAACTGGTTCAGGATTGCTCGTTTTAATAAGTCCAATAGAGAGCTTATGATAAAAAAAAAATCAAAGAGTGGATTATGACTTGTGATGGAAGAAACATGAAGCTATAAATTTGATAAGTTAAAAAACTGTTTTGTCCTCATCACTAGCTAAGAAACAGTCCTCAAAGACTTAGTTTGCTTTTCTGGACTTTATTTTTACCTGAAAATTTTTTGGAATACATGAATTCTGATTAGTTAACATTCACGATTTTTGATCACTCAAGTTTACAGTCAATGGTGATGGGGGATGTCACAGGATGCTGTGTATACTGGCAGGGCCAGTATTTCTAGTGCCAGAGCCCAGTTATCTACTTACCCATTTCATCTTCTTTCTGCAAAAATGGCAGGACCACCTTTCTCAGGCTTCTTTGTTGTAATGTGACAAATTTACAATCAATTAGATGTGATCAGAAGTGATGCACACTCCTTTCATGCCCTTTATTTTGAAAATAAAACGTTCATGCTCAATCCTCAATGATCTCTTCCCCTTGGCGGCCTTGAGAGTTTTGAAGTGGGTGGAGCCATAAGATGTAAGGACCTGAGTCTCTGAATCACTGCCTGGAGGACAGCCACCCGCCAACTACGAACATCCGTTTCTGCACAATCCCTGAGAAAGAAACAGACCTCTATCATTTGGAGCCACTTCATACATTTGTATGCATGCTTGTTATAGCAGCTGGCATTGCCCTAGCTATTGCACTCTTTTTTTCAAGTAACTGTGTGGATCAGGCTTGTCTTATTTAAAAATGCCTTCCAACCAAGCATAGATATCCTACATCGAAGACTCAGAGAGTGACATCCAACTTGTCGGTAATTTTAGCTTCATTGGAGTTAATAGTTGATCCTGAAAAGTTTGACTTTTCTTACTACTCCCTTTTCCTCTGTTTTAATCTTGCAAATGTTGTAGGCTGTCACACAGACACCATATCAATGATCTCTGAGCCTGTGTTTGTATGTCGATTTGCTCTACTAAATTTAAATTTACACATTCCCTTAGTTCATTATTCAGAGAGCTGTCTTCTGACCTATGTCTGAGAGACAGACCAGGAGATTTGATTTATACCCTTATTTCAATGCCTGTTCATAGTCAGAGAAGAAGAAAAATGAAATCAAGAAGGGGAGGTCCTTTCTTTGTTGGAAGACTGAGGCTGAGATGCTGTACCCGTCTCCGAGTTCTCCCATGTATGGGTGATGCACGTGACAGTAAACATCTGCTCCTTTTCTCTTCTTAATCTCTCCTTTGTCTGTCTAATTTACAGGTCCCAGCCAAAGAACCTAAGATGACTAGAGGAAAAAGAAAACTTTCCTCTCTGACAACATTTTTGAGGAGGTGCATCATCTGTCTTTAAAATTGCGGAGGTTTTTCTAATTCATGTGGTTATGGCTTTATTCACTCAACAAGTGTTCATTATGCGCACACTCTGTGCCAGGCTCTGTGCAGACCCTGGACTCAGAGTGCTGAAGACAGAGGGGGGCTCTGCCTTCACAGAGTGCTGACTGAGACCCAGAGATAAGGATCTCTTATCAAAAGCACATCCAAGATGACCTCAGCATTTCCAGTAGCCATCTAGAAAGGAATTGGACATGTTTGGTGCAAATCCTGGTAGACACTGAGAGAGGTATCAGTTCAGGCAAACAGGATGGGAACAGACTTCACAGCATGGACCCTGCTCCCTGCCAGGCAAGGAGAGAATTTAATCGAGAGTCGCTTTTCTTTCTAATAACCCTACTTCCATTGTGGTCCTTGACCCTGCATCACCCTCCTCCCCTTTCACACAAAAATTTTCTCAGCCCCCACTGTTTTTTCCCTTCCTCCTCCAGTCTTTTCTCCTGCTGGCTCTCTGGAGGGAGAAAATGTCTGGAAGAGAAAGATAAAACCCTTTTATAAAACGATGCAATTCTACTATGATAGCAGGATGTCCCTGGTTGCTGCCCAGCTTCCTCTTCAGACCACAATAACCCAGCAGTGGTTCTCCCATCCTCTAGGTGGCGTCCGTGCAACCACGAGCCAAGACCTCTCGTTTCATGTCTCACTTGTGTCCGCCAAAGTGCCCAGCACTGTCATTCTCTAACCAGTGAGAAAGAAAGACGTGTCCACCGATGTCCACAGCCGAGATTTCTAGGTGGAAGTGGGGAGAAGCTGGGAAAGACCTGAATCTCTAAGTAAAAGATATGCTTCTAGTGTCTTGTCTCTGAGGATTTCACCAGCACTGAATTGTATTTATTAAACAGCCCATCAACCATGGTGATATTTTTGGACTTACATAATGCCCTCCAAAGAAAACATTTAATATATGGACAAATTTAGGAGCTGCTGTTGGAAACAAAAATAGCTAATCTATTAGGTAGTGATTGTAGATATTAATAGTAAGCACTCTGCTTTCAACATCTACTTCTATAAACAACCCCATTTCCTTCGCTGCTATACCAAACGCCACTTCTTTATAATTCCCTCCCTAATTCTTTTTTCAATATTAGTTTTCACTATAAAATCTCATTTACTTTATTATCTATAAACTGAATGTTAATCTCCAAATCTAGTCACAGAGATTTAAGAAAAACAGGGACGGTGATGCCGAAGTATTGATATATCTCTGGTTCGCCAGCTAATTATAAATGTACTCCAACATAGGGCACCAACTCTCCCTTTCTTCTTCTTCTTACCTGTTCTTCTCTTCCTCCCCCTTCTTCTTCCTCTTCCTCTTCTTTTTTAGGAACTCATCTTTGTTCCTGAACAGTCGCAGTTACACACAATTCACTCAAACCTGGAACCTTCACTAGTACCGGCCTAGGAAAATACTTTGGGACATGAACAGTATAACATTCCATTGCTGAGTCATTTGCCCCCATAAGTTTCACTGGAAAGGATAGAAAATAACATAAACACCATAAATGATAAAGGTATGATTCATAGGTTCTATGGACAACGTGAATCCATAGTGTGTGTGTGTGTGTGTGTGTGTGTGTGTGTGTGTGTGTGTATTTTCCCATCAAAACATTTTCTTCCAAAGCATCCTGTTTAATGGAAGTTCCAAAAGTTATTTGGATATAAACACAGTGGAAACAAAGGAAATCTGGATTACGTTAAATACTAAGCTGTCCTGGACAATGAAATATACTTAAAACTGTAAAGTAAATTTCAAAAATAAAACTGGTCACTGGTAGAACTAAAAGTATATTTCCTGTGATCAGAACAGACTAATAATTTATTTTTTTTAGAGTGAGAGAGGAAGGGAGAGAGAGATAGAAACATCAATGTGAGAGAGAAACATCAATCGGCTGCCTCTTGCACGCCCCCTACTGGGGATCGAGCCTGCAACCCAGGCATGTGCCCTGAGTGGAATCGAACTGGGACCTCTCAGTTCATGGGATGATGCTCAATCCACTGAACCACACCAGCTGGGCCAGACTTATAATTTAAAGTATAACCCCAGCTCACATTGACAAACATGGGAATCCAGTCATATAGTCTGCCTTGTGACTGAGTCAGCTTTGCAAGGAGAATTAAACATTTACTGGTCAGGAAAACTAACCCCAACTTGTCTTTCTTTGGCCAGAAATAAAGTTGGGAAAGAGTAGCTCTACTATGAATAATCAGTCGACATGTGTCTATTCTCCATCTCACCCATGTCTGGTGTGCAAGGTAATATAGGAGTGAGCAAGGCAGACAAGAGTTCTGCCCTCAGTGAGCCGGTTACTTCGAGGACATGGACGCAGTAATTAGCAGTGCTACAGAAGGTACAGGTGTATGGGGTTGTGGTTAAACGCATGGAGCAAGAGCTCACACGGCTCTCCTTCACATTCTGGTCCCACCACCAAGAGGATACCAGTCTCTAAACCTGTGCTTCTTCACACATAAAACAGGACTCTTCCTAGTACTTCCTTGATAGTGCTGAGACAATGTGATAACACGTATAAACGGCTCACACACTATGCCGGCACACCGTGGCATTCAACCAGCAGTGCTTATTTTTACACATTCTTTTCCTGTGTGGTAACTTTTACATATAAGTCCCCATTCTATGAATTGTATACCATCCAGGCAAATTACAGTTGTAAATTCTTAACCACAGGCATGCTGCTCTGTCTGAGGAAGTGATGTGCAGACAACAGCATTAGCTCTCCATTTACTACCCCATTCATATTCCGCCTGTAGCAGGATAGGACATGGAAGCCAATCCAAAATAAAGCAGTTTCTTAGCTCTGCTTTCCAAGGAAGGAAGGGACCAAATGAATAAGGAAGGACAACTCATATTTTGGGTGATACTTAACTCCTTGTCTCAGGGTCTGCTTCTGGGGGATCCAAACCAAGACAATTAATTTTTTTTTCTCCTTTTGTTAATTCTTTGCATGATTCAACTTTCTTTTAAATATTTTTTCTTTATTGATTTTAGAGAGAGGGGAAGGGAGAGGGAGAGAGAGATAGAAAGTCAATGACAGAGAACATCGATTGGCCGCCTCCTGCATGCCCCACACTGGGGATCAGGCCCACAACCTGGGCATGTGCCCTGACTGGGAATCGAACTGGTGACCTTTTGGTGCATGAGTCGATGCTCAACCAGTGAGCCACACTGGCCAGGAACGATTCGACTTTTAAAGGAGCATGAATTCAAGGAGCACCAGATGCTATTATATTTACATGAGTTAGCAGTTATAACTAATATACATTGGTAGCTTACTAAATGCCAGACATAATTCTTAGGAACCTTAGACTCTTGTGAAGAGGTCTACAGAGAAGTAGTGCTGCGGCTTCTGATGGGCTCAGTTCAGCTCTCAGCACACTGATCTGGGGGAGGCCTCTCAGCAACCGATGAGGAGCGTACCATTATTATTGCCATTCTGTACACCAGGCAAGTGTGATGAAGTGAGGTCAGTGCTAGGCTCCCCATAACTGGTACAGATCTCAAACTTAGGTTTTCAATTTCTATACCATCTGAGCTTGTAACATCAACTCTATTAGCATAGATGATGAAGAATTAAGTCCATTTCGTTAATTTGACTTATATGTCACACCAGAATAAGCAGCCATGGTTATTATTTTTTTTTTAATCCTCACCCGATGATATTTTTCTATTTATCTTCAGACAGAATGGGAGGGGAAGAGAGGGAGAGAAAGGGAGAAAGAGAGAAACATCGACATAAGAGGGACACATCGACTTGTTGCTTCCCGCACGACCCCGACCAGGGCTGGGGATGAACCACAACCAAGGTATATGCCCTTGGCCAGAATTGAACCTGAGACTCATTGGTCGCCAAACCAGCCAGGGCGAAGCAGCCATGGTTATTTTGTGAGGTTGTGTGTGTGTGCATGTGTCCATGTGTATGTGTATGCACGTGTGTGTGTGTGTGCTGCCACATTCACCAAACACGAGAGGGCCAACTGGAGTGCCTAAGAAATTTGCCTATATTACTCTAATTCACAAAATTTACCAAGCTAGTGATGAAATAAAACAAGTCTTTGGTCTTCATTTTGACATAACTCTTTAAGTTTGGTTTAACTGTATATTTGAGGACATACAACTTTCTCATCGGATTCGATTGTCAATTTTGGTGAATCTTGCTTTGGGGAATAGGAGGAGAGGTTAAAAATCCATAAAAAGGAAATTAGATGAGACAGAGACCCTTTACCTTGGAAACAGAGGAACCCTGCTACTACAAAGAAAAAATAAACCATGACTGAAATTTTATGCACAAAGAATATGAGTGAATCACATACATCTGTAATACACCAGGAGGAAAAAGGTCAGCTTCTCATTATGGAGGTAAGTAACCAAGTGTGGGAATTGCATTGTTTTCAGTATTGGCTAAAGTGATGATGCATTTTATTTCAGGCTGTGCTGAAAACAGAAATTGGTTCAACTCTATTTGTCCCCAGAATTGGCTGATTCTCCTCTGCATAGTGTTTCCTTTGGCTCAAAATTATTTGAGGCAAATGTTCCTTTTCCCCAGCAACTCCTCACTCTACCAACAATATCCCCTCATTGATCCTAATCTCACTTCTCATTGATCTTATCTTGTTGGCTCCATTCATATTTACATGGCCCTTATTTGTCTTTAACTCTGACTTTTTAGATGTTGGCATTAACTTCATAGCACTTCTTATTTCTCGGGGTTTGGTACCCACCCTCGTCATTGGCCCATCTTTATGGGTCTCATGATTACGAGCTGGGAAGAAAGGATTCTGATATGTTTTAATGATAAGTGGTCACTGGAGTTAAGAAAAATTGGGAAAAATTTCAATAATTTTTAAAAATTTATCAAGTTACTTACACAGGACAAAATAATTCATTTATTTTATTTTGTGAGTGTGTGGTAAGAGACAAATACATTTGGAACTTGGAGCCCTTGAAGATGGTAGCTCTTGGATTCATGGGAGGCCTGCAATGGGAGGCTGTGGGTCGGAAGCAGACATCAAGAATGAAGAGGGAAATAGGATATTGAAACACATAAAGGGACAACAGAGGCTCAGGAGGGGAGAGTATGAATGAGAACTGCCCAGTTCTGTCCATGCTCTGGGCTGTCCTCTGCACGCCTTTCCTGTGTACACAAATGGTCAGACTTACTACTACTAGCTTTCTTGATCTTAGAAGAGCACACACTCACCCTGGCCGGTTTTGCTCAGTGGTTAGAGCTTCAGCCTGTGGACCAAAGAGTCATGGGTTCAATTCCGGTCAAGGGCACGTACCTCGGTTGTGGTTTGGTCCCTGGTCCTGGTCGGGGTTGTGAGGGAGGCAACCAGTCAATGTGTCTCTCTCACATAGATGTTTCTCTCTTTCTCTCTCTCTCTCCCACTCTATCTGAAGAGAAATGGAAAAATGCATCCTCGGGTGAGGATTAAAAAAATAAAGAAGAGCACACAGGAGAGAATGGCGTGATAAGCCAGCAAATTCAAGTAGCTGCAAAGCAAAGCTGCATGGGACCGGCCCCAGGCGGCTTACAGAGGCTTAGCAGGGCCCTGTGGCTCCGCACGCTGTGGTTTTTCTCCCATGCTACTTAGTTTTCCTCTCCATCATCATACTCTGATGTAAGGCTTAAGCCAGTGTGTAAGCTAGACTTTCACCAGCTCTGAGACGTGTTTCCCAGTGTGGTTTTGACACTTAGAAAGATTCGAGGGAGAAGTTATGAGGACTGGTTTGGCCAAAGGCAAGAAATAATATGTCAGGGTGACGAAAGGAAATATCTACTTAGAACATTATCTATTTCTTAATGAGTAAGGCTTCTTCATTTCACAAAATAAAAGTGCTTCAGGATTTAAAATAAAACTATTTCATATATTCTCAGGCATGGGAACAAACATAGTATCATATATACTGCTGTTTTGTTATAAAGTTATTGGAAAATACAGCTTTCTTAAATTTGGAAAATGGGTATTTTTCTCAACCTAGTCTTTGTAGTATTTGGTGGCTGAATACCATGACTTTCATATGCCTCAAATACAATAATTAACATATGTGACAACATATTAATACTATTCTAGCTTATGCTAATAAAGATTTGGGGCATCCTAGTATTACATAAATAACCTGGATATAAAATGACCCTTTGTATCTGTAGAGTAGATAACTATTTCACTAGTTCTTATTGCTTCTGAAGTACGCAGATAATTGCATAATTGAGGCTCCCCAAATGTTTCATTATTGTTAGAGCAACACACAGATTTTGTTAACCATTATGCTAATATAGATGAAATAGGAATGGAATAACATAAAACATTTTAGAATTCCATTAGTCAGTAGGGGCATGGTAGAGGTAAGTAACTTATTAACATGTCAGGTATGCTAGTAGTTTTCATCATTTTAGTTTCTAATTGGGTTAAAATGAATATGTAGATTTCTAGGTTCAGCACTATGTATATAATGCAGATAAGTGGATAACCCTCTTGCAAGAAACATGATGAAATTATGGAAAAAAGTATCAGAACACATTCTATTTACTTAAAATGATATGGAATGTACACATAGAAGGCAATACTGAGGGCTTTTTCAGCCTCGGCTCAGGGAAGGAAAAGTTGGTAGAATTTGAAGCCATAAGCATGCGCCTGGAACACGTAGTGTATTTACACTACTTATGAGGTTCAAGAACCACCAAACTAACACATGAACTGAAGACTTATCCTCAGGCCAGTTACTTGCATGGGGCTCTTTGCAAAAGTAAATAAAAACCCTCTATGGGAAGGGGAAAAAAAAAACAAAAACCCTCTATGGAAATGCTCACAATCCAGGTCACAAGGGACCCTCACTGAGAAAACAGCCTCCCACTGTGAGTTACATGGCACATCCGGGAGACCCCACACCTGTGCAAAACCAAAGGAAAGTCTTAAACTCAATGACTTGAGATAATAAAAGGGAAATCTGAAAAAGTATTTTTATAGGAATATGATCAAAATTCTTCAAGGCATAAATATGATCAACATCCTAAGGAAAATACAAAACGTATCGAAAAAAGAAGTGAACCCTGCTAGAACTTAAAGAAACAAACAAAAAAATACAGTCATTAAAATTAATAGATGGATTTAAAAGCAGGTATATATAATATAGTTAAATAGAGCCTTGGAAGAACACAGCCAGCGGACAATGCAGAATGCTACCCAAAAATCTGGGTAGGAGGACAGGGAAAGAGAGGAACATGTGTGTGAGGAAGAACGAAAACGTGCATCACATAAGCCAACGGCAGTTCTGGAAAGCTAGAATAGAGGGACTGGGGGTGGGAATAAAACCAAGCCAAAATAATGTTTTCATAGAAAATAAAATGATAAAGAAAAAAAGAAATACCTCCCAGAGAGGGACAATTTCTAGTGTAAACAGATTTCTTAGTAGAAGTTCAAAATAATAACAACAACAACAATAACAATTTGGAAATTACAAAATTTTTGTAAATAATGCATTACTCAAGGAATACAATTATAGGGCTAATAAGATAATAATTGCAAAACAATGTAAGCACCTCCTAAAAATATCTTGCATAATATAGCTAAATTTGTATTTGGATAAAAATAAGTTGCTAAATGCATATATTAGAAAACAAGACTAGCAAAATTGTGACGCAAAACTTTCAATGAAAAAAAGGTTTTAAATTGTCAAAAATAAACATCAAATTCCAGGATATTTAGCATAATATGTATGAAAGTACAATTAGTGAAATAGAAAACAGAGTATCACTAGAGAGAGTCAGAAAACTGAATTTTTTTCTTTATAAACGTTAAAAAATAAACACCACTTTGAAAACTTTAAAGAATAAAAATAAAGCAAAGGTATATGTAAATAACAAGAGAAATTATATAATGCCATGTAACATATACTTAAAGATAAAACATATACTTTATGTGAAGAAGTTATACTGGTAAATTTAAAATTTTACATAAAATAGACTTCAAAACTACATAAATTTCAAAACTATAAGAGAAGACATAGAAAACGGAAAGGGGGTTCCAAACCAATGCAATTAAATGAGTAGATAAAAATGAACCCATAAATAAAACACAAGGAACAGATGGATATAAACAATATTTTCCAAACCTTAAGGAATATCATCCCAATTTTATACAAACTGCACAAGTGAAAGAGAAAAAAAAAAGGAAAATCTCTCCAACTCATGAAATAAGGTTAAAATGATCTTGATTTCAAACAAAGAAGGGTGGTGGTAGGTGCAAGGCAATTTCTAAACCAGTCTCACTTTTAAATATAAATGTAAAAAATCTTATATAAAATATTAACACACTGACTCCAGAAATGTTTAAAAAAATGATACTACAACATGATTGATATGGATGCCATCAAACTAAATATGGGTCAACTGTAGAAATGCCATCAGCTTATTTCTCCACACTCACAGAATGACTTTAGTAAACGGGACAGCAAGTCAGAGCACAAGACGTATCAAATAGCATTGACTTACTTCTAATATTTGTGGTCCCAGTGGCCAGAAAGCATATGAAAACTTAAACAGAAGCATTCATCCAATCAGTGGTGAGTTATAATTTTTGAAATTGTATAACTCAGACCAGGAAATTGGGCAAAATGACATATGACATCCCCTGACTATGATACATTACATCGTGACCATGAAAAGGGCTTAATATTAGAGCACGGGGAGCGGGGGGGCATAATCCTGGATATCCACAGCTCCAGGTTTAACATTAAACAGCCTTAGTCTGGGGTAATGCCCACAATTCCCTTGGGAAAGTAACTCCATAATTCTTTAAGATAACACAAATTTTTCCTTAATGATCAAGTATCTCTATCTACCCTGTGTAATTATGTTATAAATATAGAGACAAAGTGAATCAACTTTCACTAATAAATTTTTAAAAACCCATGTGTATATTAAATATTTAAATTCATCTGTTGATATATTAGACTCCACAATAGACTTACATTTTAATTCCAATTTAAAATGATATAAGTAAAAAAAAATTTTTTTTTTTTTGTTCAGATAGAGTGGGAGGGAGAGAGAGGAAGAGAGAGAGAGAGAGAGAAACATCGACGCAAAAGGGACACATCGAGTGGCTGCCTCCCGCACGACCCAACCAGGGCCAGGGACAAACTGCAACCGAGGTACATGCCCTTAGCGGGAACCGAACCCGGGTCTCTCTGGACCGTAGGCCGACGCTCTAACCACTGAGCCAAACCGGCCAGGGCTAAGTAAAAAATTTTAATTTAAGTTTAGAAATCTTGTTAAATTTGCAAATGGTATGGAAACAGCAGAGAAATTAAAAATTGTCATCTATATTCATATATTAGATTTTTACCATCCATCTGTGAGCTTAGGAATACAAATTTATCAGGTGATTGAAGTGATAAAAAATGAATTTGAATATATTACATTTATAAACATGGCTTCAAATGCTTAAAAACATTTAATTAATTAAGCTATAAATATAACTGTATTTTTTAAATATGTTTTTATTGATCTTAGAGAGAGAGAGAGAAACATTGATCAGCTGCCTCCTGCAGGCCCCTACTGGGGATGCAGGCAGCAATCTGGACATGTGCCTTGATCAGGAAGGGAATCCCACAAGCTTTTGGTGCATAGGATGACATTCAACCAACTGAGCCACACCAGCCAGGGCAATGAATATATTTTTATATTATGCTTAAAAGTTTGACTTTTTTATTTCAGTAAATAGATGTTTAAGTATTTAGACTAATGTAACACCTGAGTGACATTTACTGTGACTGAAAAGCTACTTTAAAGACAATCCCTGAATCCTCACCCTCCCAAACAACAAGAGTAAAAAACCATCCTTCGTATCAACAAGCTCATTAATAGATTCAGAAGATTAAAATATGGTAATTTTTATGATTAAAATTAAAATTTAACATCTACACATGGTGAGAGGAGGGGTATTCTCAAAAGCTTTAGGGAAGGATGACTACAAGAGATTGTTTTCCTTAACTCATAGATGTTACATTCCAAGTCTCCAGTAACTGTAATACTTAATGGTATAATCTTAGAATCATCTCCATTATAAGTCAGGAGAAATACAAGTCATCAGTCCTTTACCAGAGCTTCTATTAAACATCACTGGAGGTTCTAGATAATGTAATGACATATACAAATGAAATAGCAGTTATACAGATTAGAAAAGAATAGTATTATCCTAATATTTTACCAAACATATGATTTTATACTTGCAAAATTAAAAAATAGGTTACAGAAAAAAATATTAGAACAAATAAGAGAAGTATATCCATTGTGGCAGTGCATAAAATCCATAACATTCTCAAACACTAGTACAACAATTGGAAAACATGATTTTAAAAGATATAAACTAGTAGCCCCCCCCCCAAAAAAAAATACATAAGAATACATATAACCAGTTGAAAAACTTTTATGTAGAATAAAAAAAAAATTGAGGTGCAAAATATAGCACTTACTAAATGCCAGATGCTTTGCTAACTACTTTAAATACAATAACTCCTTTGATCCTATAAAACCCCTAGGATGTGACAATATCATCTACATTTAGAGGAACTGATTGGTTAAGCAACTTAGCCAAGATCAAAGAACCAGTGTCAGAGCAAGAGTCTAAACTCTTATTTATTGCTTCTCTAACAAAAAAATAAAAATACATAATTAAGAACACTTGAAAGAACAACGGGAGACCCACTTTATACTGTATCAATACTTAGTAAAATGCTATGGACAACAAACTTTCCAGAGGAGGGACAGAAAAACAGACCAATGAAGTACAAGTGAAATCCATGAAAGGGACTCATTTATACACTGGAGCTCCACTCATATAAAGACTAAAATATGTAAATATGTGTTAGAAGTTAAAGGAGGGACTATTCACAAGTTGAGGTTAGAAGAAAATTGGCTATTCATTGTAAATACACATTAGATTAGATCCTTAACTCATAACCTACAGAGAAATAAAATCCAAATAAACTGAAAGTATCAATATAAACATAAAAATTACAATGATTTTCAAGTCAAAGTAAGAAAACATTTTTGTGACATTTGGGGAAGGAGAAATTTTCTTTAGGTAAATCTTTGGAACCACATATTATGAAGAATAAAAGAGGGTTGATAAATTTGATTTGATTAAAATTCAAAACATCTCCATGAAAAAAAAGATAAAATAAACAAACTGAATAAAATAAACCACACACTAAACAAAGATGTCTACAGCCTACATTAGCAAGAAAAGATTATTATACAGACTATATTGAACTCCCACAGATACATAGAAAAAAATGATAGGAAAATAAATTAAAAGGAGAGTCATGGAATTAAAAAATGGAACCTGGACAGTGTGGCTCAGTGGACTGAGTGTCGTCCCATGGACTGAGAGGTCCTGGTCAGGGCACATGCCCAGTTTGCAGGCTCAATCCCCAGTGAGGGGTGTGCAGGAGGCAGCCAATCAATGTTTCTCTGTCACATTGATGTTTCTCTCTCTCTCTAAAAAAAATCAATAAAAACATATTTTTTTTAATGGAATTGCTAATAAGCTCATTAAAAAGTTGGTGGTCAGCTTCCTCAGTAATCAGAGAAATACAAATAAGCCCATAGTGAAATACAATTAAATATCCACAATGCAGGTACAGATTAACAAATCTGATAACACTTGGCCCAAGTGAAGGAAATAGGACTGTACATTGTTTCAGAGAGTAAAAATTGATACAATAGCTTCAGATATTGTATATATTTAGAATATTGCACATATTCTAAACCGGTCATTCTTTAGGTTAATTACGGACCTTAGAGAGTAATGTCATACATGTTCATTAGTTCACATGTACAGAACTTTTCTCTGTGGCAATGTTTGAAATGGTGGAAACAACTGAACCGTCATTTAGAAGGTGAATACATAATAGCCTGGTTTATTCATACAATGGTATTTCATCCAGCAGCTAAAATGAATGAACTGAATCTGTATTTGCATAGTTAAAACCTCACAATTATGAAGTATAGTGGAGAAAACAAAGTTGTAAGAACTTATAAACAAGAATAAAGTGTACATAAGTTTCTAAAACACTGCAGTATTTATTTATGGATGCTTATCTATGTACTAGAAGTCCAGACAGAAATCGAGGAAAGGTAAACATATTCAAACAGGTAAATTCTGAGGTGCAACGGGGAGTGAAAGGATCATGTGAAGTTTTAGCTGTATTTTTGCAGTTTTGTTTCTTAAGAAAGATACATAAATACAAAAACGCAGAAGGATAAAGAGAGAAACAGTATGTGGCATGTGTGAGGAACATAAAGCACACTGTTGACAATTTTTTCATCTTGGCGGAGGATACGTAAGTATATCGGGCACTATTTTCTGCATTTTTGGCATGTTTAGAATGTTACAGTAAATTATATAAAATAATGTGAAAAGTTTATATCAAGATAGTCTAGGATAACAAAATAATTACTTTAGAGAAAAGGTGAGGTTTTATGTGGATGTACATGTAGAAATAAATACGACAGAATATATTCTATAGTGCTGATTATACAAAATATCCCTTAAAAAGTAAGAACAGCCCGGCCTGTGCGGCTCAGTGGATTGAGCATCCTCCCATGGACTGAGAGGTCCCAGTTCAATTGCCGGTCAGGGTAATCCCCAGTGGGGGTGTGCAGGAGGCAGCCGATCCATGTTTCTCTCTCACATGGATGTTTCTATCTCTCTCTCTCTTCTTCTCTCTCTAAAGAAACAATCAATAAAAAAGTAAGAACAGAGTGTCTAGATTATTTTTATCTAAATTGAATAAAAAATAATAATCTGATCTGATAGTGATTGCAAAGATCTTCGTGCTTCAGTGTGACAGTGTTAACACATGCAATTGCTGCTGTCGCTTCCCTGCTATGCTTGAAAGAGCTGTTTTTGAAAAATGGATAAAGAAAGAAATATGAAATCCAGATGTATATAATGTGCACATAATTTAAAATAATTACTACAGCCTGCAAAAATCATATTTGAGATAAATTAATTAAAAATGCCACTGAATTTTATTGAAAAGTACACAATCTGTCATGATGAAAGATTCACCAAAACATCCAAAAAAGTACGTATTTAATATATTAAGTATTTTATGTATATGTATACATGAGAAAGAGAGAATAGGGGGAAAGGAGAGGGAGAGGGGAAGAGAGAGACTTAGAAAAATAAATATGCTAGATTATATATTTTTTAAATCTCTATTAATGCATCACACAGTTAGCAGAAAGTAAAGACAACTCCAAAGGCCCTACAACGATGAGAGAACGAGTGCCAAGAAACAGGGAAGCACTGAATCAAGAACTGCTGTTTCAGTACCATCGGACCCCAGTGACCTAGGGCAGGCGTGGGACAAGCATGGAGGCAGGAGACAGCCTAGGGCTTCTGCGAAATCAGAAGGGAGCTCAGGACCTCTTCCTTCTCCCTCGCCAGGGCATTCCATCTGGGATACCTGAAGAGTGATGTCTTTAGTGGGTGAACACAACACAAAATGAAAGTGGAGATTTCAGGGAAAGTGGCTTCTCCAGGTCTTGGCTCTGGTATCTGAAAGGAGGAAAACCCTATCACCTCTAGCTGGCCCTTGGTAGTGCAAGGCATTTGATAGGCTGAAAGAAAAATGTTATTTTAATGTAAACTAGTGCCGGGTTAGAATCATATGTAGTATAAGGACCTCGAAGAAGCAACCATAATATCTCTCTAGAATAAAGTACCCTAACACTCCATGCAGAAATATAAAGTATCGGACTCCAAACACTAGAAATATTTTAATTTTTAAAAATGTAAGCAAAGTGTAAAAGGCTGATAAAATGATGGAACAGACTTGAAAAAGAAGCTAGAGAAATTTTACAAGTGCAAAAGTCACTGAGATTAAAAACAATACGGTAACTGACTTCAAAACCAAGTATGTGTGTCAGTGTAAACAAACAAATGTAGTGAACTGATAAATATATCTAAATATATAAATAGAGATATAGACATAAAGATTCAGATATAGATATCTGAATCTAGACCAGAAAAAATGAAAATGGAGGTATTATAAGAAAGGAAAGGTGCAATAACATGGATGATGGACTGAGAATGTGTAACATACATCAAATTGGACTTCAGAAAGAAAATCGAGACCATGGGGAGATGCAAGAGTCCACAAGGCAACTGCTGATCATGCTTTGAAATGCAAATCCAGGGAGCCCGCTGAAGTTCCTATCTATAAACCTTGTAGGCAAACCATACAGCACCAAAGGCAGTGAATTTATTTTATGTTCCAGAATAACGTAAGCAACAAGTTACCCACAGAGGAATGGCAATTCAATGGAGAGAAGACTTCTCATCAATAACAGCTAATGCCAGAATGCAGTGGGTACTAAGAAAAAATAATGTCAACATGGAATTTTATACTCAGTGAACTCAAGAATGAGAACAAAATAAACATATATTCTTTCAAACAAAAACTGAGTTTATAAGCAACAAGCTCTCGTAATAGAAACGTTTAGAGAATACACTTCAGAAAAAAAGCAAAAGGATTCTAGGTACACAAATACATGTGGAGAGCAATGAAAGTTAAGAATGTGTGTTAATGGTTTAAAAATGCATTGTTAGTATGAAGCAATAAAATAACATCTAATTTGTGACATTAGAATAAGACCAAACTATTGGAAAAAACAGAATGTGAGTTGCAAAAGCTGACCATAGTTAAAATAATGGTAAGGTTCTTAAACTATCTGAGTGTAGTGTTACTAATGCTTAAATTTTTATTTAATTAATCAAAATGCACATGTTAAATTTTTGTGGCAACCTGAAATAAATAGAAATTCAATTTATAATTTATAACTTTTAAAACAATAGATAAAAATGGGAAAACAAATTCCTCAAATAATTCATACAGTGGCTGCATGAAGTAAAATATAGAAAAAGCAGAAATGAGATGATAGAAATAGTCTAAATATACAGTAAACACCATAAATGGGAAAGAACTGAATCATCCCATTAAAATAAATATTATCAGCCTTGATTAAAAATACCCAGCCATATGCTCTTTACAAAAGACATACATAAAATAAATTTGAAAATGTTGCATCAAACAAAACACAAAAACACAATCCAGTTAGGAGATTAAAAATATGAATAAGCAAACAACTAGATATTTCAAATCATTCTGACAGAACGCTATCTCAAGAAGAAAAAAAGCATAGGCATTCCTGTATCGTTTACAAAATTAACTCAGTAATTCACAATATTTCCACTAAGACTATCATCTCAGAGAGTTTTGTAAAATCTGCCAAACATACAGAAAACATAATTACTATTACAGAAATCTTTCCAGAAAATAGGGAAAAAGAAAATAGTCTTCAAACCAGAGAAACAAAATATGTTAGGTAAGAAAATTTGTTGTCCAACCTCATAAGTAAATTAAAAAAAAAAAAAAGTAGTATCACCCCAGCAAGTTTTTCAGCATAAAGTAAATAATTAATATAATTTATCACATCAATAAATGGATAGAAATAAGCCAAATATTCACCTTATTAATGCAGAAAAGTTATGTAATAAAACTAAACAATCACTCATGATAAAAATGTTAGCAAATTGAGAATAGAAGAGGGCCTCTTTAACCCAATAAATATTAGTTATATGCAAAAAGAAAAATAAACAAATAAAAAACCTGTAACAAACTTGTGTTTCATGGTGAAATGTAAATATTCACTTCACAGACAAGTAATCTGTGCATAAGGGTGCTTATCTCTCTTCACTACTGTCCTGGACATCTTGACTGTTACAGTATGATTAGAAAAGTTATGAAGATTAAAAAAGAATATATACATATGCCTTTATGTGGGAATAACATGATAGTTTTAGCCCAAAATATAAGCATATAATTAGAATTAATAGAGCACATTCAGATTCCAAAATGGCGGCAGAGTGAATGGAAGCTGCACAGATCATCTCCCAGAACCAAACTGGAATTACTACTAAAATAAAGACAAATCATTGGGAATAACCAACAGAAAAGCAGCTGTAGAGAACCCATATAACCAGGGACAGAAAAAGGACACTAAATTGAGCCTGGTAGGAACTGCAGAAGCACAAGAGGGTGGGCTGGGAGCCCATGGACAGAAGCTGTTTTAGCTGTGAGCAGCTCCCTTGGGGTTAAAATCCCAAGCCAGCTCCACAGTACACAGGGTCAGGACAGAGCACTAAATTAGCTACAGCCACTCACCTTGGGCTCTGGCAGAGGGAAAGCAGACTGGACTGGAACTGTGTGGAGACTCAGGAGCTTGGAGAACTGGGAGGGCAATGGGATTTTTACACTGAATCACTCTCTCACAGGACAGTAGCCATATTACTCAGAGAGCCCCTTCCCAGAGCCCTGAGGAGAAGCAACAGCCCCTCACTCCGGAATTTAACACCACCTGGCCAGGCCAGAGAAATGCAAATTGAGGCTCATTAACAGACAGCAAGCATCTCCCCCACCTGCTGGAAATCCACTTACCCTGAACACCTGAGGGATTTTTTCATTCGGTTGAGGGCTACAACCCAAGGTTCATCAAGTAACTGAGACTTATAGCCTCCAGGCAAAAAGCTAGAGGATAACTGAACTTTTCCTGGGCTTGAAAATCTACCCAGGAAAGTAAGACTTGACAGTGGTGTTTAACGTGGGTCCTTCCACACTCATCCAAACCCAGTAAAGGGCACTGCTGTAATTAGTAGAAGAAATGGGAAGAAAAATATAACCACAATAAACAAAAGTGGCAATAAATAAGTACATATCAATAATAACCTTAAATGTAAATGGATTAAATGTTCCCATCAAAAGACACAGAGTAGCTGACTGGATAAGAAAGCATGACTCATATATATGTTGTTTATAAGAGACCTACCTCACAACAAAAGACTCACATAGATTGAAAGTGAAGGGATGGAAAAAAATGGAAGGGGAACCCACTATATGGGAGAACATAATAGCCAACAATACATCAGATAAGGGGTTAATTTCCAAAATATATAGACTACTCATACAACTCAATGAAAGGAAGACAAAGAATTTAAAAATGGGCAGAAAACCTAAATAGACACCTCTCCAAACAGGACATACAAATGGCCAAGAGACATAAAAAAAGTGCTCAATGTCACTAATCATCAGAGAGATGCAAATTAAAACAACAATGAGGTATCACCTCACACCTGCCAGATTGGCTGCCATCAACAAATCCTCAAACAAGTGCTGGTGAGGGTGTGGAGAAAAGGGGACTCTAACACACAGCTGGTGGGAATGCAGACTGGTACAGCCACTGTGGAAAACAATATGGTACTACCTCAAAAAATTAAAAATTGAACTGCCATTTGACCCAGTGATCCCACTTCTAGGAACATATCCTAAGAATCCTGAAATTCCAATCAGAAAGAATAAAAGTACCCCTATGTTCATAGCAGCACTATTTACAATTGCTAAGATCTGGAAACAGCCTAAGTGTCCATCAATAGATGAGTGGATAAAAAAGCTGTGGTACAGTCCAGCTGGTGTGGCTCAGTGGTTGAGCATTGACCCATGCACCAAGAGGTCGCTGGTTCGATTCCTCGTCAGGACACATGCCCAGGTTGTGGGCCCGATTCCCAGTGGGGGGCATGCAGGAGGTGGCCAATTGATGTTCTGTCTCATCAATGTTTCTATCTCTCTCTCCTTCTCCCTTCCTCTCTCTAAAAAACCAATAAAGAAAAAAAATTTTTTTTAAAGCTGTGGTACATATACAAAATGGAACACTATGCAGCTGAGCTGTAAGAAAGGAAGATCTCTTATCCTTTGAAACGACATGGAGGGAACTGGAGAGTATTATGCTAAGCGAAATAAGTCAATTAGAGAAAGACAAATACCACATCATCTCACTTATGTGTGGAATATAATGAATAAAATAAGCTGATGAACAAAATAGACCCAGAGACATAGAAAGGAGTACAGTTCAGACTGGCAAACCTCAGAGGAGGGAGGAACGGGGGAAGGATGAGATAAACCAAAGAACTTATATGCACGTATGCGTAACCAATGTACATGGACAACAATGCTTGGGGTGGGGGGCAGTATCAGGAGGAGGGTGTAGGGAGGAAAAAGGAGAAACATCTGTAACAAAAATAAAAATAATAAAATAAAGTACATTAACAGTATTTTAAGACATAGAAATAAACAAGAAAGATGTCAGCAACAAACAATGAAAATTTTAAGGATACAGTTTTTAAGAAAATCTAAATATAGTTGATATCTAAAAGTGAATTATTTTTAAAATGTGTGAAATAATTATATAAATTAATATACTATATTATATATGTATAAATTATAATACTATAAATTTTTTTAATACAAAAATCTTTGAAAATAGCTGATACATGGAGAGTTTTGTCATGATGTTTTATAAATTCAGTCCCATAAAGTTTTCAATTATCTCCAAATTGTTCCATAGAGTTGGTTTAAGTCACCAAAATTCCAGTCATTGTTTCATAAATTGTTCCAGCTGTTTGTCACTTTACATGAAAAGACAAAGGGCCAATAATATCTAATGCCCTTCTGAAGAAGAACCAGTTTGGGGTGAAGGGCTATCTCCCTTCACTAGGTATCAAGAATTAAGAGAATGTAATACTGATTAGGAGAACTCAGGAGTAGAAAAATACACCATGAAAAGAATAGAGCTGCAAACTAGACCAAGGCTTAAACAGAAACCTAAGCCAGGTGACATTGCAGCTCATAATGAAAAACTTGAGCTATTCAATAGCATGCTAATAATTGCTTATCTAAATGTGAAAAATATTAGATATCTATTTTATGCCATGCCAAAAATAATCTATTTTAGATGCATTAAAGACATGACAATGAAGAATAAATTTTTAAACTTTTAGAATAAATATGAGAGGGGGGGAGGAGAGAGAGAAACCTAAAAGAAAACATTAGAGTACCAAAAGAGGAATTTTACACAAAATAAACCATACATATATATACAAAAAAAAAAACACAAAAAACAATGGGAATCTTGTAAAGATGCTCAGATTCATTAATCATCAGGCAAATGCAGATACAATCCCAGTGAAATATAATACTACACCACCAGCTGGGGAATTAAATACAACTCTGACAATATCAACTCTTGCTCACTGGCAGGAATATAAATTGGCACAACTTTTAGGAAACAATTTGAATCTCCTATTGAATTTAGAGATGTGCTTAAAGAAATAAGATTTACATTTTTTACATATTAGAAATATAACTTACACATATGCACTAAAAGGCTTTTAAGCTTTGTGTGACAAAAAAAAAAAAAAATTGAAAACAACCCAAACATCCACTGATAGGAAAAATGAACAAATGTGTTATAATTCTACAATGGACCATTCTGGATATAAATGAACTGGGCACAGGCATCAATAAAAGTGACTTCCTCAAATATGATAAAGTATTTTTAAAAAGCAAGTTACAGATGAGAAAATACAGCATGATTTCATTTTTCAAATTTCAAATACATGCAAAACTAAATAATATATTGTGTTGGGATACATATGAGTTAAATCTTTAATGCAAAGCAAAATAATAATACACACAATCTTTAGGACACATTTGTTACCTCTGAAGAGGATGTTTAGGTATGTCATCAGGGTTTCAAAGCTCTTGGTAAGATTCTGTTTCTAAAGTTGGATGGTGGGTACAAGGACATCTGGTCTGATGTTCTTCTTAAAACCGTATTTCTAGTATGTATCCTTTTGTCTGTGACATGTTTGAAATATATGACACATTTCAGAATTAGTAAAGTATAATAAATAAATAAGTCTGGAAAATTTTCTTGATATAAAATGTAAAACAACATTTAAGAATTCAATGTTTAGGCTCTTTACAATATACTTTAAACATATTTTGAAAGGTGGGCTAATTGAAAGAAGTGTTTTGGTGCTATAATACACTGTGGAATTAAAAGGCTTTTTGAATAGTATAATATAGAGAGATATCTCAATTAGATATATATATTTTGTATTTCAAAAATGATGCTATTAAAAACACAACCTACCTCTCCTAACTCTTGCTGGTCGACTAGGGAATCAAGTCTAGATCTTATTATTTGATAACTTCCTGTGACTTAGAGCTGGGTAGTCAGAATGCATCTTATGGAGGTCACTTGTTACAACACTGACATCACACAAAATCAGGCCAGCAAAAGTATGAGATGGATTCCTCTTCTGATCACACCAGTCAGAACAGGAACTGGGCAGAGTCAGTTACTATCTGGCCTCCAGACACCTGGTGTGGGCTGCTATCGATTGCTACTTTTACAACAACCATGATCCGGAACACAAATAGATATGAAGGCAATAACGAATTTAAGGAATTCCACATTGTCCACCCCCTAGGAAAGACCTGAGATTCAGGAAGCTCCATATCGTTGCTAAATCATCCTTCTAACATTCTTTGAGGATGAGAATTTAGGTCATTTCTAAACTACAGAGGTGAAATAGGAGAACACCTTGGACAGTGGAAATGGCACGGGATCAAACACATACAAGAGTGCACAACAAGTTTGTGCGGGTGAGTATATTCCGAACTTGGAAATTCATGTTTGGCCTACTACCGATACTCTCTGCTCATTCCAATATTTTATTAACCAGATGGGGAAAGAGCATTAGGATACCACGAGGTACTACACAGTCAAGACTTCTTAAAAGAGAACTACATAAAAAAAAGTCTTTGGCTCTTTGCCGAAAATACTTTGAATGCAGATTGAAGGCTCCAGTCACCCACAGCTGTCAAATCTAGTCCTTCTCTATTTCACTTTCAAAATGCACCAGAGCATCATGCCTCATATTAGTTCACAAAATCACAGATGACATTTTAAAAAATAATAATAATTTATGACACAAAGAAAGGAATTATTTCTATGAAATTTTACAATTTGTGTGTGTGTTTAATCTTCAGCATGTGTCCCAAGCCACCATGAATGATTACTAATGAAAGTTGGGTTTTGATGTCATATGGAAAACAGACCTTTGAGATGACATTGCCGGGATCTTCAGAACTAGTGGAGTCTTTTGAAAATAAATTGAATTTGGTTTTAGGTATGCAGTCCAAACTGGATGAGATCTTTAATAATTTTGGAAAAGTTATTTTAACAAATACTTCTAAGTAGTTTACCAGTTCATTTTTTTTAAGTGTGTAATGGGATATTTGGATGCAAAAAAGGTACACAATCATTGGATAAAAAAAATATTTCACATACTGTTATTTAATAATAGCAAGGACATTTTGATATAACTTGTGCTATCTTTTAAAATAGACTTTACTTTTAGAGCAATTTTAGGTTCACAGAAAAATTGAGAGAAAGGTACAGAGATTTCCCATATGTCCCTTGTCCCCACAAATGCACAGCCTCCCCCACTATCAATATCACCCACAAGAGTGGGACATTTATTACAATCAATTAACCTGTATTAAAATACCATCATCATGCCAACTATAGGTCTGATAAGAGGTTAATATCCAAAATTTATAAAGAACTTATATAGCTCAACTCACACACACAAAAAACCCCGAAGAATCCAATTGAAAGATGGGCAAAGGACCTGAATAGATACTTCTCCAAAGAGAACATACGGATGGCTAATAGACATAGGAAAAGTTGCTCAGTGTCACTAATCATCAGAGAAATGCACATTAAAACTACAATGAGATATCACCTCACACCTATCAGAATGACTAGCATCAATTAATCAACAAACAAGTGCTGGTGAGGATGTAGAGAAAAGGCACTGCTAGTGGGAATGCAGACTGGTGCAGCCACTGTGGAAAACAGTATGGAGTTTCCTCAAAACATTAAAAATGGAACTGCCTTTTGACCCAGCCATCCCACTTCTGGGAATATATCCCAAGAATCCTGAATCACCCATCAGAAAGAATATATGCACCCCTATGTTCATAGCAACACTATTTACAATAGTCAAGATCTGGAAACAGCTCAAATGCCCATCAGTAGATGAGTGGATAAAAAAGCTATGGTATATCTACACAATGGAATACTATTTGGCTGTAGAAAAAAAGGAACTCTTACCTTTTGCTACAGCATAGATGAACCTGGAGATTATTATGCTAAGTGAAATAAGCTGGCCAGAGAAAGACAAATTCCATATGATCTCACTTATATGTAGAATCTAATGACCAAAATAAACTGATGAACAAAAAACCAGAGTCATGGATACATGGGACAGACTGACAGTTTTCAGAGGGGGAGAAATGTGAGGGGAGACTGGATGAAAGAAGGTGAAGAGATTAGCCCAAGAGCACGTATGCATAACTCATGGACATAGACAACAGTGTGGTAATGGCCAGAGGAAAGGGGGTAGGGTGGGAGTTGAGTAGAGGCAAAGGTTAGAGAGAATGGGGAAATTTAGTGCTGAATAATATGCCATTGTCTGGATGTATCACAGTTGATTTATCCATTCACCTACTGAAGGACATCTTAATTGCTTCCAGGTTTTGGCAATTATGAATGTAGCTACTATATACATCCTTGTGCAGTTTTTGTGTAGATACAGTTTTTAGTTCCTTTGAGTAAATACCAAGGATCACATTGTTGGATTTTATGGTAAGATTGTTTCGTTTCGTAAGAAGCTGACAAACTGTCTTTCACAGTGGCTGTACCATTTTTCACGCCCACCAGAAATGCATAAGAGTTCCTGTTTTTTCACATCCTTTCCAGTTTTTGGTGTTGTCAGTATTCCATATGTTGGTGGTATCTCATTGTTTTATTTCTAATAGGTGTGTAGTGGCATCTCACTGTTGTTTTATTTGCAATTTCCAAATGACATATGATATCAAGCATCTGTTCATATGCTTATTTGCTACCCGTGTATCTTCTTTGGTAAGAAAACTTTTGTTATTATTAAACCCCTATATGATGCTAAAATGTTCATGCTCCTTTCTACCAGCAATAAATTTTTATCACTTCACTGGAAAAAGACACAAACTTATCTTTAAAACATCTTGCTAGTCTTGCACTAATAAAGCATGTACTAAAATAACAAAATTAGTTATAATGTTTAAAACATTTGTTTAAAGCTCACATTTTCCCCCTGAAGAAGTGTCTGAAAAAGTAAGTATCTTTATACTTTGACAACTTCTTTATTCTACCTTTTCACACCCATGGCAACAATTGTGAAATGCAGTTTAAAATTCAACACCGAGCTGACCACTCAAGACAGTGCTTAGATACTGCATTAAGCTCCAATTCAACTGAAAGCCTAAATTCTGTTTTAAAAATTGTCCATTGCCTTTTACCCAAGCATTACCATGTATTTACTATGTTCAAGTTCAAACAGCATTTTAGATCTCATTCAACTTAAAACTCTGAGGAAATAAAGGCATCATTAAAAAAAAACAGAACCAAAATTATAAGAATATATATTTTAAAAAACTCTGGTCAGTTTTACACCAACTGCTGCATATAATACACCAACGGAGGTATAATTATAAAAATTAGAAGTGTTTTTTTTTTTTTTGCATACTTTTGATACAGAAACATAATATTGCTTACACATTCCCTGTAGAAACCACCTGGAATTTTCATCAAGAAAAGGCTGAACTGGTGCCACAGAGGCAGCTTACATTGTTACACCATTTCATTTCCAGCGTTGTAAGCCTGATATTGTAATAATCTAACTTAAGGATAGAGTAGGCAGACCTGCAAGACGCTGTAGGAGACAATATCATCTACTCTGATGGAGGTCCTGGATGGAGACCCAGATGTTTTTAAAGAGGCTATAAAGAAAGAGAACATTTTAGTTTTGCATGAATATGCATATATGTGTTCATCCAAGTAAGCCTCTTCAAGAACCTGTGGGATATTGCAAGGAAGTTGCCTCTCACTGAAATATCAAATCAAAAGAGCAAATATTTACAGGACAGACATACAATAGTGACATAGATTGCTAATATGGATTAAAATTTCCAAACACAAGAGTAATGACTCTTCAGCAACCAATGTACCAGTAGGATTTTCAGAGCATAAGTCTGACAGTGATATACAGGATGGGTCTAAGGGGAGGAATGGGTTAATCCTGGAAAAAGCAGAATCAGGTCGGTGACAGTGGAAAGGAAGGGCTGGTGCCAGAACCATTTGTAAGAAATGAGTCAACATGCTTGGGAGCTTTTCATATGTTCCTTCTTAGGAAAGGGGTCTGCATGACCGCAAAATTTCCACCTTGCTGACCAACTGTGGCAGGATTCCCACATCTGCTTTTTTCTCAGACTTCGTCTCCACACGACAGGGCAACGTGGCCCCCTCTGCAAACAGAATTTCGTCAATCTTTATGAATGCATAAAAAGAACCAACTTATGTCCAAAACTTGACTCCATTCCTCAAACTACCATTATTACAATCCTTAGGCATTTATTATCCTTCTGATAAAAGGTAGTAGAGAATATGAAGATATGTGTGAAGTAATATATACATTTGGTTTTACCAGGTGGAAAACTCAGATAACCTATAGTACTCCTGCTCTGTAAGGCATGGGCCCAACCAATGACCAAACTCTCTATTTCTTCCAATCCAAATATTTAACTCCATCCTCCTCCATTGTTTCTGTCCTTGTCTTCAACCTGGCTCCCTCTTCTTTCAGAATAGTGCACTCTCTCCGAGGATATACACTCTCATATGAAATCTTTATGATAACTGGGCTTAGTCTCATACCCAAGCATTGAGGACTGATCCTTATTTCAAGAAAGAAAGGTCAGTTGTTCTCAGTTTTCCGGATACAATGCCCTCCTGTCTACCGAGCTCTGACTGATGAACGGGTTTCTGTTTGCTTCTAGATATTCAGCCCCCATCTTGTTTCTACTTGAAATGTTCTGGTTTCCTGAGTGAAATTCCCTGTCCCAGGGTCAGTAGGACTATGGCTCTGTATCAATTTTGTCAGTTTCCCTTTCAGAAGGAAGAGTCTTACAAACTGTCACGGGCCCCAGTGGAGATCAGGGAAGACATCCTGATGCAAAGTTCCACTCTCCTGACTTCAATTAGTCTGCACTTTGCCTGCACCACCGGTTGGTTTTAAGCACATGCTCCAGACAGAATATTCCTCAGGGAATGATGGGCTCACTTTCGGCTGGCCCTCCCCCTCTATCAGGGCTATTGCCATTCCAGCTGCTGGTCAAGGATCTGCTCAATTCAAGGAAAAATGGGATTGGGGAGAAGATGACTCACTGAACAGTGGGCCTGTTGAGTTTCACATGTTATGAATATTCATCTTACCAGCTATGAAAATATACTCTTAGCCAAGAGTCCCAGAGCCCAAAAAGCTTGTCACACTATAGCACCTTGTGCCTGAGAAATTGATCTAATTCTGCTCATTTTTCTTGTTTGTTTCTTTGGAAGGTGTATATGTGGGAACACATAAAATACATTTGCCACACCTTAAAAACTTTTAAGTTTTCTTTGGGATATCTTGTAGACAAAATATCTGGATGACTAACCAGAATATTTCTATTTATTCAGACAAAAATATTGTATTTGATTGATCCAATAGATACCAAACAATTGAATTACTAAAAAGTCATTTATAAAATCTCTAAGATGCAAAATGATTGACTGCATTTTTCAACTTTTAAAAGCTATAGTTTGTTTTCTTTTTTCTGAAGTCTGTCTTTACTGGTGAGGGAAGGATGAAAGTCAGGGGTGGGGACAGTCATCTAAAAGAGAAGTGAAGAAGTGACTGGGTTGGAATAATTCAGAAGTGTTTCCATAGGCACATGGACGATGAGCAATTCAACCAGCAATTTAACCACACAATATAGTGGTGCTTTTTGCAATATCCCCAGATGAGTGAAAATGTAGATTTGGCCTCATCTCTAAGTCAAGTGAATATCAAATGGAAAGCAGGTGACTGTAACTGACCCTGCAATGCCCAATATTGGCAACAGAATCCGAGATCCAATCCATTCAGTCATAACTACAGAGAAGGTACAAAATGAAATATGCACTCCAAGGTAGAAACGTCCCAGACCACCAAAGGCTTTAAAGGTAATTAGTAGCACCTTTTACTATGAGTGGAACCCTAGCATGAGCTAGTAAACTTCAATATTTATTGCTCGTGGTTACTCTCCTGCTCATATTACATAATTGAATCAGACAGTTTTGAATTTTGCAAGTTAATAAAAATATGTGTTTACATCTACACCTTTCATCGAGAGATTTGAAAAAGTATATCCTTGTAGATTAAAGCCAACTTTTCTATTCCCCTTTGTGTTCTCTTTAATATATAAGAGTGAGTTGGCAGCAGAGAAAATGTGTTATACGTGTACAAAAACAAAACCATAAAAAGGGGAAAAAGGAGAAATCTCTAAGCTAGAAAAAAATAGAAGTAGAAAGAAGAGAGATAAAACAATAACAATAAAATATTGCATGCATAATAAAAATGATATAGAGTTCTTAATGTAGTACTTTAGTAATTAAATGTCCATTTCTGGCAAATTTCACACGAAGATTTTTTTGAATTTTTTTTTGTATTAATAACATGGTAGAATACTAATTCTACTATCGATCATTGATGTTCACACAAAAATAAAATTAAAAATTAAAAAAATAATAATAACAAGCCCGGCTGGTGTGGCTCAGTGGATTGAGCACCATCCCCTGGACTGAGAGGTCCTGGTTTGATTCCTAGTCAGGGCACATGCCTGGATTGTGGGTTCAATCCCCAGTAGGGGGCGTGCAGGAGGCAGCTGCTCCATGTGTCTCTCTCATATCAGTGTTTCTATCTCTCTCTCCCTTCCTCTCTCTCTAAAAAAATCAACAAAAACATATTTTAAAAAACAATAAAAATGATTAAAAGGTATTGTACAGTGAGTTTATGTTATGTTTGCATAACCTTATGTATCACATCATATTCTAATGCAGAGGACAATACCTTTAAAATGTCTTTATTTTGAAAACAATTTTGTAAGTTAAGGCCCACGAAGTATGGTAATTTTTTGATAAATTTACTTTTTTACAAAATACATAGGTTAAATACACATACACAATACTCCCCGTACACACACATGAACATACTGCAATGCACAGCATTCAAAATCTAGATATACTGTATAATGTTTTTATTTTGGCTTAAACTTATATAACCACCAGGCTGACTAAAATTCAAAGGGCATACAGTGTCAACAAGGATGGGAAGCCATGGAAACTCTCAAAGTTTGGTGGTAGCGATTTAAACTGATCGTATGTACACCTTCTGATTCTTTAATTTGTATACTATAAGTATACCTTAAACTGATCATATGTATAACTTCCTATTCCATATTTTCATTCCCAGACATGGACACAGGAGATGGCAGAGCCTACATCTACCAAAAGACAGAACATCAAAGCAGCATCGTTCATAACAGCCCACAGTGGAACCACCCCAAGCATCCGAGGGATAAATGGACTGCTGTGTACTAACACAAGGGAATATGCCACCGCTGGGGACAGAGCAAACTGCTGCTCCGTGCAACAGGACGAGCCTGACTTACCTAATGTAGCCAGACCCAGAAGCACACATTACATTTCTATGAAATTCCAAAACAGGCAAAATGTATTCTATGGTTTAGAAATTGGAATAGTGGCAGTAACCCACTTGAGTCCCCTCCCTGCTGTGGGGAGTCTGTCTATTCTTCAAATAAACTTTCCTATCCCTTAAAAAAAAAAAAAAAAAGAATAGCGGTTACCTGGCAATGGGAGTTAGCACTTGGGACGCAGGATGAGAAAGCCTGGAAACGTCCTAGGTCAGGACCAGGGACACAGTTACAGGATGTACATGCGGGTGAAAAATCATCAGGAAAGACCTTAAGACCTGCATGTAGTCAGTTAAATACACACATATATGAATAAAATAAGTGTCTGAAGGAATTAAAACAAAATAATAATAGATGTTACTTTTGTGTGGTAGAACTGAGATTGGGGTTCATTTCCTTCCCTGTATTTTTTTTTTTTTTTTGCTTCTCTCAATTTCTGAATTGAACACATACTTTTATAATCAGAAACAACCAATAAACATTTTTATAACAGAGAAGTTGCCATGATGACAGAAATGAAGGCAAGAATTAAACTTGCATTTTATGTAGTTTACAAAATTAATCCATCCAGTTCAAGGTTCAGTCAACATGTTTTTATTTTGTGCTTGTTTTTATGTTTTAATTTATGAAAAGAATATTTGTAAGGACTGGCTTACTATTAGCCTACTGAATAAATATTTTTCTCTAGTATAATATGTTGTCTTTTTGGTGGAACTGTTTTGTATTTTGCAAAACACTCATGAAAATCATCCAAAGATTTAACTCTTATGGCTTCAGGGAGGGTTGTCTTCTCTGAAGATAAGAAAGTCTGTGTTGTCTCTCTGTACCTCAGTGTGGTTTGGTAAAATTGAAAACAGCTGTGCAGAGGAAATGGCTCTCTAATTAGAACAATGTGGGAAGCAAACCAAGGGAGGCTGGAAGGGTAACCGAATGGTGCTTGAACAAAGTTCTAAGACTTCAGGTTAAGTTCTGTGTTTACAGGCTGATGTCGGATACACATGTTTCCACCTACCCTCTATTCCTTGGGTTCAGAACAATAATTGCCCCCTGAAAAATAATTTTGCCTTAGTCTGTTACATTGTACTTGTTAATTGAAATGTTGTATCGAGATAATTGTAAATTCACATGCAGTTGAAAGAAATACTTTCCCCTTTGCAAAATGATACTACACTATTACAACCAGGATACCAACATTGATACAACCCAACCATCTTATTCAGATTATTACAGTTTTACTTGTACTGGTGTGTGTGTGTGTGTGTGTGTGTGTGTGTGCGTGTGTGTGTTATTTACAATTCTATCTTGTGCATAGATTTGTGTATCCACCACCACAATTAAGAACTGAAAAAGAATCCTTCATATTGCCCTTTAGTAACTATACCCACCCACCCTCATCCTTAACCCTTGCCAACCAACAATATGTTCTTCATTTCTAAAATGTTGTCATTTGAAAATGTTATATCAATGGAATAATATAGTATATAATATTTTTAAATTGACTTTTTCCACTAACCTGGCATAATTCCCTGGAGATTCACGAAAGTTGTTGCATGTATCAATAGCTCATTACTTTGTAGTGCTTAGTAATAGTCCATAGAATGTATGTTTATTTAACCATCTATTTGATAAAATATATCTGAGCCATTTCCAGTTATTTGACTGGTACAAATAAAATTTTTCTATAATTTGTATTCTGTTTTACCTGTGAAAGTAAGTTTTCATTTGCCTGGGGATATAAGCCTGCGTGCATTTACTGGGATTTATGCTAATTGCATGTTTAGGTTTATACAAAATTGCCAAATGATTTCAGGGTGTTTGTGCCATTTCACATTGCCACCAGCCATGTGACCTGGTTTCTGTACTTCCCAGCAGTTTGGGTATTGTCACTGCTTTTTAAATTTCAGCTGTTCTTACAGATGTACAATGATTTCTCATTGTGATCTTAGCTTTATCCCACCAATTTGATATGTTGTATTTTCTTTTCTTTTTTCTTTATTGATTTTAGAGAGAGAGGAAGGGAGAGGGAGAGACAGTTAGAAACATCGATGAGCGAGAACATCGACTGGCTGCCTCCTGCATGCCCCTCACTGGGGATCTGGCCCACAACCTGGGCATGTGCCCTGACTGGGAATCAAACCAGCGACCTCTTGGTGCATGGGTCGACGCTCAACCACTGAGCCACACCGGCCAGGAGATATGTTGTATTTTCATAGTTCCCCAGATCCATGTACTTTTTCCATCTCCTTTGAGATTTCCTCTTTGACTTGTGATTAGTTACATGTATGTGGTTTAATTTTCATGTATAGAGATTTTCCTGTTGTATTCCATTCATTCAATGATTTCTAGTTTGATTCTATTAAGGTCAGAGAACATTCTATATGACTTCCTTTGGCTTCAATTCTTTTAAATGTGTTGAGGTTTGTTTTACAGTCCAGGATATTGTTGATTTTGGTCAATGCTCTATAGGCCTTTGAAACAAGTGTACATGCTGCTGTTGTTCTATTCAGAGTTCTGTATCTGTCAGTGAGACCCTGTAAGGTGGCAGTGTTGAGTTTTTGTGTATCCATGATGATTTTCTCTCTGGTCATCCTATCAGCTACTGATAGAGAGATTTCAAAGTCCCAGCTATAAGCTATAATTGTGGAAATTTCTGTTTTTCTTTTCAGCTCCCTGAGTTTTTGTTTCAGGCATTTTGAGATTCTGTTGCTTGATGCACACACATTTAGAATTATTATATCTCCCTTGTGAATCAATACTTTTATCATTATGTAATATCTCTTTGCCTCTAGTGATTTTCTTTTCTTTGAAGACTACTTTTTCAAATACGAATACAGCCACTCCTGCTTTATGTTGATAATGTTTATGTGACACATCTTGTACTGTCCTTTTGCTTTCATCCCACTTATCTCATTGCATTTGAAGGGAGTTTCTTGTGAACAGCATATAGTTTGGTTATTCCTTTTCATCCACTCTGCCAGTATCTGTTTTTTGATTAGTGTATGCATATTATTTACATTTAAGGTAATTATTGAAAATTAACATTTCTATCTCTCATTTCATTAATTATTCTGTTAGTTTATTCTTGTCCTTGTTCATTTTCTTTTCTTTTGCTGCCTTCCACAATTTATTTGAATATCATGTTAGAATTTCATCTTGATCTACAGGTACTTGGATATATTTATAGTGTTTACAGTCATTTCTGTGGTTATAACAACATACATGTTTGATATATCACAGTCTTCTGGTGTCAACATTTTGTCACTTCTATTGACGTCCAGAGCTTTGCTACTGCATAGGTCTCCCCCTACTTTTGAGTATCGTGTTGAGTATCAGATTGCATTACAGTTTCTGTTTCAATCATCAAATCAAATGTGATTTATGAAACTCATGAGAAAATATGTAGTCAATTGTGTCTGCCTGTATTTCTCGTTTTATCGTTGTTGTTACTTTCTCATGCGGCAGGGTGCTTTTTTTTTTTTTTTTTTTTTTTTTGGACACATTGCTTTTGATTTAAAAAACATCTTTTAGATAACCTTCATGGGTAAGTTTAACCTTTGTGAGATAAAATATACTATACTTTCCCTTCACCTAAAATGTCCTATTTCCCTTGCATCCCTGAATGATCGTTTCACTGGGTATTGATTTTTTGTTCCAGTAATTGAGAAACACTGTGCCATTTTATTCTCCTTTGTTTCCAATGAAAAATCCACTCTCATTCAAACTGGTATTTCCCTGTTGTTAATGTGTCATTTCTCTATGGCAGACTTCCAGGTGCTTTCCTTTGTCATTACTTTTAGAAAGTTCAACTATTACCTTTTATGTATTTCTTTGTGTTTACCCTGTTTAAAGTTAGCTCAGCTTTTTGAGTCTATAGGTTTGTGTCTTTCATCAAATTTGGAAGTTTTCAGTCATTATTTCATTGAATAGCTTTTTTTTTTAATCCTCACCTGAAGATATAGTTTTATTGATTTTAGAGAGATAGTAAGGGAGAGGGAGAAAGAAAGAGAGAAGAAGAGAAACATCAATTGGTTGTCTCTCATTCTAACCCCTACCAGGGATTGAACTCACAACCTGGATATGTGCCCTGATGGGGAATTGAACCCATGACCTTTCAGTGTATGGGACAATGCTCGAATCAAGTGAGCCACACTGGTCAGGGCTCACTGAACAATCTTTCAGCCCTACTCTTCTTCTTTAATGATGTAATCATTGGATCTTTTCCTAATTTCCTGCTGGTCTCTGAGTTTCTGTTCTTTCTGTTTTTCCAGTCTATCTTCTCTTTGTTGTTCAGATTGGGCAAATTCATTTGACCACTGCTCAAGTTCATTGATCCTATCACCTGTCATCTACACTCTACTATAAGCCCATTCCCCAAGTGTTTCTCCTGTTACTGTAATTATCAGCTCTATAATTTCCATGTAGTTATTTCTTCCTAGCTTCTAATTCTTTGCTAAAATTGTATTTTTTATCTTTTTGGGAAGAATTAGTAATTGCTTGTCCAAACATTTTATAATAGCCACTCTAAATCATTGTCAGGTAATGCCAACATCTAATTTATCTTGGTGTTGGAGTCAGCTGCTTGTCTTTCTCATTCAGGTTGGGGTTTACCAGGTTCTTGGCATTTTCTCTATTCTGTTAGGAGACTCTATGTCACATTTCAACCTTTTCTTTTAGCAGGTGGTTACTCTATTTAGGTTTAGCACGCAGCTCCCTGCCTTCTTTTGTGGGTTGTGGTTCCAAAGACAGTTTAATTTTCTGTGTTTGTGGTGTTATTTAGTAGAACTAGTTTGTTTGATGCTGCCGTGTTGTTCACTCAGGCCTGGACCCACATCAGTTTATCTTTCTCTTACCACTTTTCTTTTTTTTTTTTTTGAAAAAGAAATTACAGTTGACTTTCAATATTATATTAGTTTCAGGTGTACAGAATAGTGGTTAACATTTATATAACTTAGAAAACGATCCCCTGGTAAGCCTAGTACCCACCTGGCACTATATGTATTTATTATAATATTCTTGACTATATTCTCTATGATGTACTTTACATCTCTGTGACTATTCTGTAATTACCAATTTATACTACCGAATTTCTTTATCTTTTTCACCCATCTCACCAACTCCCCTACTATCTGACAACCATCAATTTGTTCTCTGATATATGAGTTTGTTTCTGTTTTATTTATTTATTTATTTATTTAGATTCCACATATAAGTGAAATATGGTACTTTTCTTTCTCTGTCTGACTTATTTCACCTAGCCTAATACCTTCTAGGTCTATCCATGATGTCACAAATGGTAAGATTTCATATTTTTTTATGACTGAGTAATATTCTTTTGTATATATATATATATATATATATATATATATATATCACATTTTCTTTAAATAATTGCCTATTGATGAACACTTGGATTGCTTCCATATATTGGCTATTGTAAATAATGCTGCATTGAAATAGGGATGTACATATCTTTTAGTGTTTTGGATTTCTTTGGATAAATACCCAGAAGTGGATTGCTGAGACATACAGTAGTTTTATTTTTAATTTTTTGATGAACCTCCATACTATTTCCCATAGTGGCTGCACCAATTTACAGTCCCACTGATAGTGCATGAGGGCTCCCTTTCCTCCACATCATTGCTAATACTTGCTGTTTGTTGATTTATTGATGACAGCCATTCTGACAGGTGTGAGGTGATAATTCATTGTGTCCTCTTAGCACCTTTCAGAGTTCTCCTTTAGTTACTTCCTGCAAAATTTTCAGGAATTAGCATTGTACTCAGTGGGGAGAAACAGGGTGAAACAAGTTAATGTCATCTTGGCCAGATTGAAAGTCCTAGGTGTAGGCTTTTAAAAGATAATTAATAGTTTTATATCTTGAGCAAAATCAAATAGCTACTGATGTTATTTCATGCACACCAGAAGATGCTAAAAATCTGTGGTCTTGCAACTTAAAAAAAGTTTTAAAATCCAAAAATCTTAACTTTTGAAGTTATTTTCTTTTATTCTACACAACTTATTTTTACCTAATTGAGTGCTGACTGTGTGCACATAAAATGCAAACGAAATGGTAGTGAGTTTATTTTGTTGCTGCTCCTCTTTTCCATATCCTTCTTCATGTATTAACTGTGACACTAAATCCCAAGTAATTGATAATGCCCTGCATTAGTGGTGCTCAAGGTGTGCTTCCTGGATCAGTGGCATCAGTATCACCTAGACATTTGTTAGAAATTCAGATTCCAGGCCCTATTCCAGACTTACTGAATCAGAAATTCTGTGATGCATGGCCCACCAATCAATGTTTCAAGGGGGCTTCAAGTTGATTCTGATGCTGTTAAAGTTTGAGAATCACTACCCTCGATAATAGTCGAACCAAATTTTCAAATTTAGTGAAATTTTATTTTTAAAAAGTCATCAAATAGACTTGTTATTTAGGTGAGGCCATTATCATAATAGATTATTTCTAGAATTAAAGATGCTTGATATTTTCAGAGAAATGTGAATTATCCCATTATAGCTTCAATGTGCAATCCATATAGCTACAAGGACATCATATTCTTTTTATTTTATATATGCATATCATTTAGCAAGTATTTATTGAGAGTTATTATGGGCAGAGCATTTCTCTAGGCACCAGCACTGTCATAAAAAGGACAGATGTAACCTCTGCCCTCATCAAGTTTGTGTATCTTGGTATGCAGACTCGTAAAAAAAAAAAAATTGTTTTAACAGATAAAACTGGGTTACAATTTATTCCAAGTATTTCTACTGAGTTTTAAAGTGTTTTGAAATATAAAATGGATTCTGTATTAAAATACACAATTTTAAGAAAACTATTAGTACTTGAAAATGAGCATATTATGGTAGACAGAAGTACTTCTCAACTTTTATATAATTATATTCCTATTAATTTTGTTTAAACTTACTTTATTTACTTTTACTTTAATATTAACTTTGGTTCTGGCCAGGTAGCTCAGTTGGTCTCCATACACCAAGGTTGTGGGTTCAATCCCCAGTCAGGGCACACCCTAGAGTCAACCAATGAATACTTAAAATACTTAAATAAGTGGAACAACAAATCTGATGTTCTCTGTCTCTAAGAAAATCACTAAATAAAACTTTTTAAATAATAATAAAATAAAATTGACTGTTTTCCAAATTTTTTCTTAAAAACTACTTTTTTTACAGTTGACATACAATATTATATTACTTTCGGGTGTACAACATAGTGATTAGACATTTGAATATCTTACAAAGTGATTATACCAATAAGTCTATTACCTGACACTATACATAGTTATTATAATAGTATTGATTGTGTTCCCTGTGTTGTACTTTATATCCCCATTACTTTTTATAACTGGCAATTTGTACTTCTTAATCCCTTTCACCTTTTTCACCCATCCCCCACCCCCATCCTATCTAGCATAAACTAATTTTAATATGACACAGTTACTATCACAGCACACAACTCCTTATAAAATACTAGCCATAATTATATTGCTCAAAAACCTTCAAATGAAGAAAGTTGTAAAACATACTATCAACAGATATATTTTAAGAGAATGATTTCACAAAACTCTTTATATCTACTTACAGAGGCAAGATTTACATTGGCCATAACACAAATTTTGTGTATTCTATAAACAAAATTTGAAATTTTTTGAGAAATGGCAACTGCGATGGAAAAATGTCATCCCTTACATGCCACCTTCATAGCCTAAGGGTTGCATTGTGCGTACCTTTCCCTCACAACGGTTGCTTCATAGAATGGTGAAGGGACTGAACAGAAAAGGAAACTGCTGGAAGCTGAAACAATATCTGATCATATATTTCATGTACATCATATATTTTCCCTAAATGGGAGATAGATGTGAAAGACCTATTAAGAAAATTAAAAAAGAAACTTGGAATACTTCTTCTTGGCAAGCAAGATGCCAGGCAAGTGGACAATTGATAACATGTCTCTATAAAGTTTCACCTTCTATATTACGATTTGCTTTCCAATCTTATCTACTAAGAGAAAGAGACATTATTGTGTTGTTTTTTAAACTGTACTTATTTAAGGGAAAGAATCAACACACCTTACTGGTTGAGTGGACGTGAGGGCTGAAGGCAAGGGAGGGCAAGTTGGGTCGTGAGTGAAAGGGGCAACTTTTCAGTAAATCTAGGTGAAATGAGAGAGCACCTGACTGGTGGAGATTTTCATAAATTCTATTTTGATCATGTTGCTTTTGAGGAGCCTTTGAGACATCGGAATGGAGAGGTAAAGTAGGCATTTTGTTCTGTGGTACGGCACTCAGAAGAGAAGTCAGGGAAGAGAGCGCTAACGTGCTAGGGGTGATTGAAACCAGAGGCTGAAAAGAAATGGATGGGGAGAAAATGCAGACAGACCAAAGAGGAGGGCTTGGAAAGTCTTCAAGAACATCAACATCTCCTACTCAGGAGGATGGGAAGGAGCCAGAAAGGGATATAAATAGGGACCTCCAGTATGATACTAATAAGGAGAGTGTGAAATTACAGGAGCTGAGCACAGGAACTGTTGAAAGAGACTGTAAAATAAGATACTGTGTTGAATAGTAATAAAAGAGCTGGTTGAAAAAACACCTCCCCTCCCTCTGCCTTTAAAAAAAAATCTCAATAGAGAGGCCAGATTAGAGTGGATTCAAGGTGATTGGGAAGAGAGGAAGTGGAAACAGTGAGAACACACAAAGCTTTCAAGGAATTTGACTTTGGAGGCAAAGAGAAGAGAGAAAATAGTATCTGGAGAAGCTGCGGGTTAAGGGAATTTAACTTTTGTAAAGAGTAGTATTGCTTCTTTGAGTATGCTTATTCACAAAAAAGCAGATCACTGAAAAGTTCAGGAGACAGAGGTAGTGCAAAAAGGACAGTGGGGGAAATGAGATTCAGGGAGAGGGATCTGATCCAGACATTAGAGTGCACACCCACCACTTGTATGCAAAAGGAAAGAGGGAAGTGTAGACGCCAAGGCAAGCATTTCGTAGACTTCAAAGAAAGCAGTGAGGTTTACTGGTTGATGCATTTTATGTTTCCTTTTTCTGTGAAATTAAAGATGAGGTCATCGTTGAGTTGTGTTTTTGTTGGGATAGTTAGAAAAAAGTGTAGAAGGTATTAACAAGTAATTTGGGGATTTGGGAAAGCAATTTGCTTAGGGAAGTAAAAGTCTGCATACATGGCAGTGCCATGAGTCCAGCTGAATTTTTTTTAAAAAGAGTATGTTACAAATGCATATGTGTAATATTGTACATATTTATCTATATATATATACACACCCATAGATACACACATGAGTATATATGTACACATGATGTTGCCTAGATGGATAATATCTATATATCTCTCTGTGCAAATATGCACAGAGAAATGTCTGGAAGCTTATGAGTGTAAAGAATCGGTCAATGATATTTTATGTATACATATCTGATATTCATGCAAATAGAACCACCTTCAATGATGTATCAACATATTCATCTAAGATAACATTTAAGATGGTTTTCACTTTGTTTTTTGTACTTTTATGTATTTTTGCACATTGTGAATGAGCATTAAGGCAAAGAAAGAGGAAAAATATTCTGTAAGTTAAATTGACTATGTTATCTGTAAAATAATTGACTACGATAACCTAGCTATATATTTTAGCTTATAGCACTCATTCAACTCTGAGTAATTCAGAGGGCGTTTCAACAGGCTTCAACCTCATTTAGGAGCTACAAGAAACCAGTGACAAAACTCTGATTTTATAAGAGCCTACTACTTTCTTATAGTTTCCTTTTTTATGTTACTGACACCAGAAATTGTTAATGAATAGATTCCCTTTTTATGCCAGCAGCTGCAAAGTATAGAGTCAATTAATTAATATTCATAGGAGTCTTTGTCTCCACTTGTCCCAGCAGGATGACAAAAAAACTAATTCTAAGGTATAGCATTAGGTATTACTCAAGAAAAAATTATCTGATGTGTAATAAGTTTGGGTAACTATGGATGAAATGAAGTCGAATAGCAGGTTTTCTGGCTTTATATTTTTATTTCAGGTGTTCTCAGAGCCTTTAAAGGTTTCTCTAAAAGGTGAATTTTGCAGTATTTCCCAGGCTTCCTTGTCTCAGGAAGTGCGCGTGTGCATATGTGCGTGTATGTGTGTGCACACGAGGATGTGTGCAATGCACTGGCATGGGTACTGCCTCATGGGACATATTCTGAAAACTGGGGAATGCTATTTAATACCATATCTTAGTGTATGCTTTTTCCTACTAAATGTTTTAATTCCCTCTATCTCAGATATTTTAAATTTACATATCTTGCTTACTTTTCTGTAAGACATCTTAATTTTTTTAATTTAATTTTTTTAAATATAAGTAAATAAACAACTTATTATGTAATGATAGTATAGCATTCTTCTTTTCTTACCAATCATCAGGATTATCATTACAAAAAGGCTTCTAAAAATGTCAGTCTGTTAAGTGACTTTCAATTTCCATGATAAAACTGAATTATAATATTGGACTATATATAAAATATATAATTATATAAAATTGAATTATGAGGTGTCTTACTTATTATATATGCAAAATTCTCTACTTAATTAGAAAATACTGGTAAACTGACCTTGCAGAGATGTGACGGTCAAGGAATTTCTATCATTTTTAATTTGTAACTCTATTGGTTATTTAAGAAAATACGCTTTAAAATATAAGCTGCATTACATTGTTTAATCCCTTTAAATTAATTTAAGTATGTAATATTGGGTAATTAAGTCATTTGCATTGAATTAATAAGAGATGGTCAAAGCACTAAAATGAATGAGAAGGAATAGACCCATGATAATAGCAACATCTGAGAACTAATGACATTCTTCTTTCTTTGTCATTGTTACATATATATGGTTTTATATATACACACAATACCTAAGTGGTGCTCAACTAGGTCCAATTAATATTTGAAGTGATTTTCAAACACTGAATTTGCCAGAACAAACTTTAGCAATTAATTTTCCTTGATTTTTATACTCCTTTTATTTGTAGAAAAACTCAGTTCATGTGCTCCTTATTCTTCAACATTTAACTCATCAAAAAAATATATATATTTTGGAAAGAACACTTATTGTCCAAACCTTTTGAGGTTTTATAATAACTTTCTTATTCAAGTATTTTAGGATAGGTGTTACTCTGAAAAAAATTACTAAGCAAAAGTGGTAAAAGATATTAATTTGGTAAATTATAGTGAATTATTCTCAGCAAAATTTCTCCTAATATTTATAAATATGATCTGCTAAATTTATTCAATGTATATAAAAATATATCTTTTGCCCTGCTGGTGTGGCTCAGGGGACTGAGCAGCATTCCATGGACTGAGAAGTCCCAGTATGATTTCCGGTCAGGGCACATGCCTGGGTTTCAGGCTCGATCCCCAGTAGGGGACGTGCAGGAGGGAGCTGATCGATTTTTCTCTGTCACATCGATGTGTCTATCTCTCTAAAAAATCAATTAAAAATGAAATTAAATAAAAATAAGAATATACCTTTTAAATAACCTGGAGAACCTAATAAGGACATAACATACAGCCCAAAATATAGTTTAATGGTAGAAAGAGAATCAGAAGACAATGGAAATTATATGTACAACAAACAGGAGATTTTTATTACGTAGACATGTTATTAATAAACCCAAGACAATTCTAAAGCAGTGATGTTGATTGAAACTTTTCGTGTCCATATTTATTGGAGCTATATCTATAATAAACATTCTAATACTAAAAAATGTTCTTAGAATTTTTTAATTAAAAAATAGCCATACCTTAATATTTTATAAGCTAGAAGATATAATTGTTTAATATCAAGCAAAAAATAATACCCTAATCTTAAAAAAAAAAAAAAAAATGAAGCATATGAGAAAGCAAGTACTATAGATTTAACAGTTTTCTGAGTTAGCTAAATTCTGAAGAGATCAAATTGATTTAAGCCTGAAACACCAATCAGAAAGAATATATGTATCCTTATGTTCATAGCAGCACTATTTACACTTGCTAAAATCTGGAAACAGCCCAAGTGTCCATCAGTAGATAAGTGGATAAAAAAGCTGTGGTACATATACACAATGGAATACTATGCAGCTGTAAGAAAGAAAGATCTCTTATCCTTTGAGATGACATGGAGGGACCTGAAGAGCATTATGCTAAGCGAAATAAGCCAATCAGAGAAAGACAAATACCACATGATCTCACTTATTTGTGGAATATAATGAACAAAATAAGGTGATGAACAAAATAGACCCAGAGACATAGAAAGGAGTACGGTTCAGACTGACGGACCTCAGAGGAGGGGGCGGAGGGGATAGATAAGATAAACCAAAGAACTTATATGCATGTATGCCTAACCAATGGACATAGACAACGATGCTTGGTGAGGGTGGGGATGGGGAAGAGGGTGACTAAGAGGAAAAAAGGAAACATCTGTAACAAAAAGAAATTAATAAAAATTGCAGAAAAATAAAAAATTAAATAAAAAAAGAAGACTGAAAAAAATATATGTTTCAGGCAAATAAAATGTACTAGACTTAGGAAGTTCAGACATACTGAAATAAAGCTAAAGAATAGAGTTTGATAAAATAGAACTATTAATAATTTTATATCTAGTCTTATATATATCATGTATATAATATATAATTATATATATGTATGTTTTGTTTGTTTTGTTAATCCTCAACCAAGGATATTTTTTTCAATGATTTTTAGAGAGAGTGGAGAGGAGGAAAGGAGGGGGGAAGAGTGAGTGAGAGAAACATGGATGTGAGAGAGAGGCACATCAATTGGTTGCCTCCCATACTTGCTTGACTAGGCCGGGGATCAAACCTGCAACCCAGGTACCTAACCATTGAGCCACACCAGCCAGGCCTATATGTATGTATTTTTAATCTGATTTGCTTTCTTACATCTAATCATCTACCCATATATAATGGAAATATCTATGTCTATGCTTATGTCTGTATGTCTACATTTATGCCTGTATGTATCTATGTATCTATCATCTGTCAAGATATATATATATAATCTTTTAATTGGGTTCTTTGTCTTCCTTTTGTTGAGTTGTATGAGTACTCTAAATATTTTGGAAATTAATCCCTTATCTGATGCATCATTGGCAATTATGGTCTCCCATATGGTGGGATCCCTTTCCATTTTGATGATTATTTCTTTTGCTATGCAGAAGCTTTTTAGTTTGATGTAGTCCCATGTGTTCATTTTTTCCTTTGTTTCCCTTGCCTTAGGTGTGGTATAAATGAAAATTCTGCTGCATATGATGTCTGAAATTTTGTTGCCTACATTTTCTTCTAGAATTTTTATGGATTCACGAGTTACATTCAAGTCTTTTATCTATTTTGAGTTTATTCTTGTGTATGGTGTAAGTTGGTGGTCTAGCTTCATTTTTTTGCAAGTAGCTGTCCAATTTTCCCAACACCATTTGTTAAAGAGACTGTCTTGACTCCACTGTATGCTCTTGCCACCTTTGTCAAATATTAATTGAGCATATTGTCTTGGGTCAATTTCTGGTTTCTCTTTTCTGTTCCATTGATCTATCTGTCCATTCTTGTGCCAGTACCAGGCTGTTTTAATTACAGCGGCTTTGTAGTGTAACCTGATATCTGCTAATGTCATCCCTCCTACTTTGTTCTTTTTTTTTCAAGATTGCTGTGGCTATTCTGGGTCTTTTTTGGTTCCATATAAACTTTTGGAGTGTTTGTTCTAGTTCTGTGAAGTATGTCGTTGGTATTTTGATGGGGATTGCATTGAATCTGTAGATTACTTTGGGTAATATAGACATTTTAATGATGTTAATTCTTCCAATCCATGAACAAGGTATGTGCTTCCACTTTTTTGTATCTTCCTCTATTTCTTTTTTCAATGTCCTGTAGTTTTCTGCAAATAGGTCCTTTACTTCTTTGGTTAAGTTTATTCCTAGGCATCTTAATTTTTTTGCTGTGATGGTAAATAGTATTGTTTTTTTAGTTTCTCTTTCTGTGATCATTGGTGTATAAGAATGCCGTCAATTTCTTGACATTAATTTTGTATCCTGCTACTTTGCCAAATTCATTTATTAAGTCTAGTAGATTTTTGATGGAGTCTTTAGGATTTTCTATGCATAATATCATTAAAAAATGGGCAGAGGACCTAAATAGACACCTCTCCAAACAGAACATACAAATGGCCAAGAGACATATGAAGAAATGCTCAACGTCACTAATCATCAGAGAGATGCAAATTAAAACAACTATGAGTTATCACTTCACACCTGCCTGAATGGCCGCCATCAACAAATCATCAAACAACAAGTGTTGGCAAGGGTGTGGAGAAAAGGGGACTCTAGTATATTGCTGGTGGGAATGCAGACTGGTGCAGCCACTATGGAAAACACTATGGTGTTACCTCAAAAAGTTAAAAATTGAACTGCCATTTGACCCAGTGATCCCACTTCTAGGAATATACCCTAAGAAACCTGAAACACCAATCAGAAAGAATATATGTACCCCTATATTCATAGCAGCACTATTTACAATAGCTAAGATCTGAAAACAACCCAAGTGTCCATCAGTAGACGAGTGGATAAAAAAGCTGTGGTACATGTACCCAATAGAATACTATGCAGCTGTAAGAAAGGAAGATCTCTTATCATTTGAGATGCCATGGAGGAACCTGGAGAGTATTATGCTAAGTGAAACAAGCCAAGCAGAGAAAGACAAATATCATATGATCTCACTTATTTGTGGAATATAATGAACTAAAAAAACTGATGAACAAAATTGACTCAGAGACATAGAGTTAGGGTACAGACTGACACACCCCAGAAGAGGGGTTTTGGGGGGGAAGAGATAAACCACAGAACTTATATGCATATATGCATAACCAATGAACATAGACAACAAAGCTGGGGAAGGGGTGGGGTGGATGGGGAGGAGGGTGTCAATGGGGGGAAAAGGAGAAACATCTGTAACAAAAACAAATTAATAAAAATAATTTTTTTAAAAAGATATGTATAATCCAGGTATATAATCCTTCTTTTTTAATGGTTGCTTAATATTCTACATTATGGATATATCAAAACTGTTTTACTAGTTGTTTCCTTTAAAAAAAAAAAAAACAAGGACCTGACTAGTCAATAATCTACAAGCACTTAACTCTTAGAACCCAAAAATTATTAATTTCATTGTTGTTGGGTGGTATTCACTTATCACATACATACTTAGCAATGTATATTATACCAGAGTCACCTAGAAGAGTATAATGCCCTCATGGAGAAGACCATGCAGGGGCAGATTTTACACATCTGTGAAAATAAGTCAAACATGGGGTTGTGCAGAATTATCATAGGAATTTTGAAGTATTCAGGAAGGCCTAGGAAAGTTTGTGGGGATAATTTGAATTTGACTGAGATCCGTAGCATGAGTAGGGGTTAGCAGTGGAAGAGGGGAAAGCAGAGCAATTTAGGTAGAAGGGTATGATGGGCTGGGTAGAAAGCCAGGGAGGACTGGAAGAAAAAGAACTTCAGGGGTAAGGTGTGAAGAAAACTGATTGGTCCTCAGTGGGCTGACCACACAAGACCCCCCTATGCCATTTTGAGTAATTTGTTGTTATCCTAAGATTAATGGGACACCAATGGACGGTTTTTAGTGAAATACATCAAATTTGTGTTTCAAGCCTTTAGTATAGAGAGGAGAATGAATTGTAAAAATGTGCTTCCCGCCCTGGCTGGTTTGGCTCAGCAGTTAGAGCGTCAGCCTGAGGTCCAAAGAGTCACGGGTTTGATTCTGGTCAAGGACACGTACCTCGGTTGCGATTTGGTCCCTGGCCCTGGTCAGGGTCGTGCAGGAGGCGAACATTTGATCTCTCCCTCTCTCTCTCCCTCCCTCCCTCCCACTCTATCTTAAGATAAACGGAAAAATATCCTCACGTGAGGATTTAAGAAAAAAAAGGTTCTTCCCAATGGAACTGGGGAGTCCTCTTTGGAAAGCCTTTTTTTTTTTTTTTTTATCCTCACCCGAGGACATTTTTTCATTTTTTGTTCAGATAGAGTGGGAGGGAGAGAGAGGAAGAGAGAGAGAAACATCGATGTGAAAGGGACACATCGAGTGGCTGTCACCCGCACGACCAACCAGGGCCGGGGACAAACTGCAACCGAGGTACATGCCCTTAGCGGGAACCGAACCCTGTCTCTCTGGACCGCAGGCCGATGCTCTAACCGCTGAGCCAAACCGGCCAGGGCCTTTTTTTTTTTTTTTTAAGTAATCTAGAAAGAAATGTTTGTAGCTTGAACTATACTGTAATGATGGAGAGAAATAATGATGAAAGGAGCAAATATATTGGAGAAAAATTATACAATGAAATCAACAGGATTTGGTTTAGTTAATAGAAGGTTAATTTGGCTCTAAGATGAGCTACAAGTTCTAGGCTACAAGTGATTAAGAAACTTGTTATACTCAGTATTTAAAAGGAGAAATTAAGTGGAAAAATATTTTTAATTATTATTTTTATTATTCTAAAATTGATGATTTATGAAAGCATTTAGTGTTTAAGAGTTCAGGTACTGGGTGAAGGATGTCTTCATTTGAGTCCTAGATTTCACCATTTACTCATTTTGTGATATAAGTAATGTACCCTCCCTGTGTGTGTTTTTTGTTTTGTCTTTTTTACCTGTAAAATGGAACTGTCAACCTCATGTAGTTATTGTGAGAATTAAAGAAAGTATTTAAAAAGAGTGCTTAATATGACATTTGGCACATTTCATTGAGCTAAATAAATATTTGTTATTATTGAAATTACTCCATTATTACTATTAATTCGGAAAAGCATTGTGATTAAAGTTTATTTTAAAATTCCAAGTAAAGGTAAGAATCACAGTTTCTATTGATTCAAATGTTATTACCAGGTTGGAAATCCTCTCTCCTTAAACAGGAACATTCAGTGTAAAGGGGGATTTTGAGCGCTAATGTTCAGGGAAATCTGCTTATCTTTGACATTCCCCAGGGCACAGGACAACTCGGAGCATCTCAGCAGTGTGTGTGCTTGCCTTTGGCTTACTCAGGGAACAGAGAGATCACGAAGAGACACGCGATCGATTGCCTTGGAGTAGCACTATCATGAACTGCATAATTATTATCGAGATCATCAGAACATAGATTTATTTCTAGGATGAATAAAAGAACATGGATTTCCACACTGATAACATTTACAAGAGATAACATATGCTAGCATTCACTTCAGATATCCTATTATTTCATTAATTTAGGAAATAAACATTTTCTGCTGCTTTAACTCCTCTGTTCAGCCATTCTACTCATTGGAAGTCACGCAGTATCTGTACATGTATTGTAATTGCTTGCTACAGGGTACTGACCATTATTTGGCAATGAGAGGTGAAAACTACACCAAATATTAAATGCTAATATATGTGCTGTGTCTTAATTCATCTTTTTATTTTAGGATAAAAGGAAATCAGGGGAAATGAGTTTGCCAATAAACCTTGATATATTTCTCCCTAGAGCAATGATCGTAAGATTAAATTTCAAAGAAATACAACAGTATTTACATTAAGCAATTCAAAATATGTCAGCCCCTACTAATTGGTCAACGTCTGGAACTTTTAAAATAGGAAAAATCAGCTTCTGTTGAATTTCATTTTATGCCTTATGTTAGAAATTTGTAAAAATGTCTCTTGCTAGGTATCAGATAGTAAAATAACAATGAATTCAGCTCCAGGCAAGCTGCTTTTCAGGCAGACCTGTCAAGAGAGAAACCGGCAGCTCAGGGTAATTCATTCTTGCCACTGGATCTCAAATGACTTGTGAAGGGATGTGGAATTTCTAAAATATAAATAGCATTAACTTACAGCAAGAAATAGAAAGTGGTGTTCTTTGTGTTTATTGAGAGGCAAAAGGTGAGCAGTAAATAACCGAAAGCTGTATGGGACTTAAGAATAATAAAAGGGGGATTTTGTCAGTTTTTTAAGGATACACTTTAATCAAGGAACACTGGGAGTAATGGATTCCAGTGTTTTACAAGTCTTTTAGCCCTCAAAATTATCTTGGCATGCAAATAAATCATATGCAAATGAGCTCAGGATCAAGATTTGAAAATAAAATATACCAGTGAAAATAAAATGAATAGAGAAAAACAGAAATACCCAAAATAAGCACAAAGCTCTGGTCTTTTTGCTAATTAATTCACATGCAACTTGCATTCCAGAAGTAACAGAAAGACTGAGCCCGCACTCAAACTGTCCATGGATTCTAAAGCAGAGCTGAGGTCCGATGTTTCTCACTGAGGTCACCTGGCAGATCCACGATGAGAGAGCTCGCCCTCAGGGCTGCCACCGTCCTTGCTCCGGAATTCCTGTGGGGGAAACCTGATACCCCTTTACCACAGCAGATGTTATTACTTCAATATCCATCCCACGACATTTATATATCTTTGTTTGAGTTTTTAACACTAGTGTATTGAAGTACCTAGGAAAATATGAGGAGACAGAGATAAAGGCAAACAAGCCTCTAGGAAAGATTTCTTTTTTCTTTTTCTTCCCCTCCCCCATTAATTAACAAGAGAACATGTCTCAGAACTGCCCATCTAGTGTACCTTAGAACTACTTCCCCTTGGGTTCACTGGGCAGAGTCTATGAGGGAAGCAGGAAAACATCCTGTGGTTAGAAATTTGTCATCAGGACAGGTCAACAGGATGGAAAAGCAGTGATACCAAGTACACACCCACTTATCCCTGTGCCAAGATAGGGAATGGCCTTGGTCTCATCTCTGTATGTGTGGTAGGCAGTTAAACAGACATGAGCAGAGAAAGGACAATGGATCAGGTACAGAAGGTCACCAGGGAGGAAAGCCCTGGGTGCCTAGCAATGGGCAAAACTGGGAAATCAAGGACCTCACCCCTATGGTGACCTTTTCTCCCCTAGCATATGGCTAGTCATGTGGTAGACCCCTTAGAGGGGAATAAGAGGACCAGAGAATAGCCTCATACAACTCCCATACAAGTCCTGCGTGACCACTCCCTTAAGCATTGGGCCCTCAGAACAATGAAGTTCTGACCCGCATCAAAAAATATTAGGAACAAACTAGACATGACATTTAGGCCTCAGTTGTGTTTCAGCCCAGGGCCCAGAATAGCAGCAAAATCAGACAGAGACACCATGGCAGAACATCAGGCCCAGATGCAACAACCCTCTCCGTAGTGCAGACCAATCAGTGGAAACCACAACCCTGAAAGGACACACCTGGAAAGCTGATGAATAGTCTATTGAGATACTCCCCTAAAATCCCCCACCTTTAGAAAACAGATAAAACCCCTCAAGATAAAGGAAGCCAGCATGGCCTCCCTCTGGAGCACACCCACAGCTTTCTTCTCCCTTTCTTCTTCAGGCACATATCTCTGCTCCCTTTCTATTAAGCTGTAAGGTCCCAGAGAGACTTGCAACCAGGGGAGCAGTGGGCAGCTGCAGCTCATCCTGGGCTAACTCCTCTGAACTTGTCTCCAAGGCCCCCTTTTCTCTGACTTTTCAGAGAGCTAACAGCAGCCCTGCCTTAGCTCACTTCTCTCACTGTGACTTTTACTTCTCAGTGAATCTACACCACCCTGCATGGCTCACTTCTTTCCTACAACATTTCTAGAGAGCCCAAGCAGAGCACCGCCGAGGCTCTCTCCTGTTGCTTGTTCTATCCTAAGCCCTTCCTTTGTTTCACTGCCTCCAGCTTTAGTAATTGTACTCTTCAAATCACCTGGACTTGTATTGGGAAATCTTTCTTGCATGAAGTCAAGAACCCACACACTACAGGCTGGCCTGAGGTAGACCCACTCAGGGCCCAGTTCCTTTCCAGTGACAGATGTCTATGGTCATTTCACTCAATTCTCTTTCCTGCTGATGTCACATGAAGCATTTTTATGTGTCATTACATTTCCAGCATCACTGGGGACTAAGACTCAGGCTGTTTGTGAATAGCAGAGACCATTTCTATACACTTAATAGATCAATATTATTGAAATGTCCTTTGTAGGAAATTTATTTCAAGCTAATCCTTCTCCTTGTCCTTTATAGTAACAGTTCTATTATAACATACCTACACAAAAAGAAAAAAAGTCAAAGGCTTTTAAATCTACCAAGACCATTAAGAATTTTTTTTTTTTGACCTTGGAGTAAAATCTTTCTCAACAACAGGGTTCAGTCCCAAAACTCATACAATGAGTGTGAATCACTGCCTAAGTGTCCATAATCTAAATAGTTCGAGTTCTAAACTTAATTCTGCCTTGGATTTGCTGCATTACACTGGGAAATGCCTTTGCATCTCTATTTTCTGGTTCCTACATCACTAAAATGGTGTTAATAAAAGTCATCACCTGTCTGCCTTCCAGGGATATTGTGAAGATAAACTCATATTCTCAGTCATGCACACAGCTAATAGAATTCTCAATAGTAACTGTGTTAATAACCATAACAGCAGCAAGGAGACGTTATCCTGCTGTGGGTGTTATAATTTATTGGCTTGGGAACTCAACTCAAGGCCCATGATTATAGAAATCTATGAGGAAGTGACACTCTCATCTGCACACTTTTTGGAGATGGCTGTTTCTTTAGCTTTTCTATAGAAATTAGAAATATTTGTCTTTATTTGGAAAGGTGAAGAGAGTTTATTCTCTTATAACTTCAAATTTACTAATAAATGATGGTACATTCTGCTTGCATTCATGCATAATACAGTTTTAAGAATAGAATAAACTGGTCACTATGTTTTTCTTATTGTGTTTGAAAGTGTTGGCAGAAAATGGAATAGAATGCACCTGAGACTGACTCATCCATATGCAAATAGGTAACTACCTGCAAGGCAGGATTTGCTGAAGGCTAAGATGTCTCCCTAATGCCTCCTGGTGTGAAACTGTCAAGATTCATTCAGTCTTTGGGGATGGAGGCATTGTTATCTGTGAGAGGTTAGCACATTGGTTGGGCTTAGTTGACTTGATTAATTGTCAAATAGAAGAAATGGGGGTAGAAGTGTGGCTAGAGGAAGGTGGGATGTGCAATGTTGCTCCTTCTACTAGGGTTTCCATTAGCCAGGCTGAGCTAGCTGCTTTAACAGAGGACTGCCAATGCCCAGCAGCTTCAGGCAATAGAAGTTTACTTCCTGTTACTGTACATCTTCAGGCATGTGTTTCTAGGACTGCCTCTGTGTGATGTTTCCGAGCACCAGACCCCTGCTCTTGTGTGGTGTTGCTCCCCCCCTGTGACCTCTGAGCCCTCTACTCAGCCCTCAAGTAGGGAAACAGAGAGTGAAGCTTTTGTGAGAAAGGTTTTAGTGGACAGAGGATGCAGTGATAGCTTATTCCACTGGCAAGAACTCACATATATGACCGTCTCTAACTGCAAGGAGAAATATATCTTGCTGTGTGTTCAAAGGGAAAAGGAATCTCATCATCTCTTCCACTGAGCCTTGGGATTTAGCAAGAGTGGGTAACAGCATAGTTTTGGGTGTCAGAAAAACCACATAGTCATTCTGGCAATTCTACCATCCACATGACCTTGGATAAATTGCTTAACATGCCACATAATAGCTGCATTCTCTTGAGCAAGTTTTCTTCTCCTCTTCCTCTTTCAGTTCTTTCTCTTTCTCCCCTTTTTTCTCTTTCTCCCCTTTTTTCTCTTTCTCTCCCACTTTTCTTTTTTTAAATATTGCAGACTTTTTTCTTCTTGGGACCTTCCTCATAGGGTAGTATTAAAAATCATATTAGGTTATGCATATAAAAGTTACTACTTTGTCTGGGAACAGATATCTCAAGAACTCATTAGTTCCTATTATTTTTATATACCTTGGAAATATTTGAGGTGGTGGTAATGAAAGTGGATTATAGATACCAGAGTTTCATTTTGTCATCTGGCTAGAGAGGAGTTAAAAGAGTTTTCAGTCTTTGAGATATCAAATAATGAAGATATTTACTGTACGTATGGACCCTACACCCATGTTCCTGAAAGACTTAATGTGGAGAAATCTGAGGCTGCAAAATTCAACTGTACCATAGCACTCCTCAGATACACAGTTTCCTTTCCAAATGTTTTGAAGAAAATGTATCAGTGCAAGAAAATAAGACTTTTTAAAAAATAAAATCTACATGAGATTCTAGGATCTTTGGGGATTTGAGCCTTATATGTTTCTTCAGCCAGTCTATCTACACTAATTAAATCCACTTAATTGAGCTACAAATCTATGAGGATGAGTTCTTAAGGGATTTTGCAAACGTCCTGCTTATAGATAAATCAAAATGATTACAAAGTAGTCCTTCTCACTGTGCTTGGCTGCAGGAGACGGTGAAATGAAAAATATGATAGAGGAAATGTGCACATTCTAAAATATGGAAAAGACTTGGTTCAGGTTCAGGATTACTTGTGCGCAGATGTTGCTGTTGGCTCCTGTTTAAAAAGTTTTCTCACTGCAAATCTGAATGATGGTCTTATGTCCCTTGGAAATGGGACGCAGATTGAGATATTTTACCTATCAATTGGCCTTTTTGCTCTACTGCTATAGTGTTCAAAGTGTTCTGAACAAATAGTAATTAAAGATATGATTCTTTCTAAAAGGAAGATAAGTCAGAGGGCCCTGATGTTAATGTAATTTCTCAGCACACTTGTGTCATCAGTATTCTGAGATCTCCCACAGTTAAAATTCATGGAATGAAGCTTTCTGAATTTTAAAATGCTTATCAGCCTACCAAAAAAAAAAAAAATGTGTTTAGAAACCAGGTGTTAGAGGCCAGCTGAGATCAAAGTTTGGCTTTTTAAACACTATGAATAATGTAAATTCTTTTTCTGAAAACACTTTAGGAAAAGGAATTAGTGGTCTAATCTGATCTTTACTTTTGGCCATTATTTATAGATCGAAGAAATGGAAGTCATGTATTTATAATTATAATTTGTCAAGCTGAAACTAATATAATCAATCCCATTGTTGGGTTAAATTTCCATTTACACACCTGAACAAATGACTATTTCTCCAGCTTCAGTATTCTAGGTTGTAAACTTCCTTATTTTTTAACATCCAACATAATGGCAAAAGAGATTGGATTTTTCCGCAAAATACTAATGTTGGTATATTTAAATATTTCATTTCCTTTTTAAGTTCTTAGTTTATTACTCCTCTTATGAAAAACCTGCACAATCACCACAGAAAAAGTCACTAAAGAATCTTAACTCCTTCTGTTGTCCAGTCTCCAGCATTTTGCCAGCACCCACATTGGCGTTTCCAGTCCCCTGACTTTCTTCATTCTGTTCTTGCATTCCTTTAGCTGTTTTTCTTGAGGTCTTTTTTTTTTTTTTTTCTCATACAGGCCATTTCTTGCAAGTCTGTGTTTGGGTTCATTTTTCTTTTCATAATCCAAGGAATCATAAATCATGCCAAAGCCCGTTGTCTTGCCACCAGGAAAATGGGTTCTGAATCCAAATACAAAGATGACATCTGGTGTGGTCCTGTACATTTTGGGTAGTTTTTCCTGAATTTCTGTCTCAGGTACTCTTGCCTTTCCAGGGTAAAGGACGTTGATGGCCATTCGTTTCCACTGAGGCAGTCTATTAATCATGAACGTCATGGTCTGGATAGTCCTGGTGTTGTTCATGATGGCGGCCGATCCTCAAGCATTCAGGGAGAAAAAGCTAAATATGTAATTTCTTTTCTTTTTTTTGATCCTCACCCAAGGATATTTTTCCATTTATCTTCAGATAGAGCAGGAAGGAGGGAGGAAGAGAGAGAGAGAGAGAGAGAGAGACATCGATGTGGGAGAGTCACTTCAATAGGTTGCCACCCACACTACCCCAACTGGGGCCAGGGACAAACTGCAACCAAGGTACGTGCCCTTGGCCAAAATCAAACCCTGACTCCTTGGTCCGTGGGCCGACGCTGTAACCGCTGAGCCAAACCGGCCAGGGCTAAATATTTCATTTCTTAATAGTGGAACATATGATTTGAAAAATTAAACTTCAGTATCAAAATGGTCTACTTAAGAAATGAGTTTATGAAAAATATAATCTACCCTTTTCCCAATGAAAAAATCAAAAAAATTTAAAACCAGCTTTTCAGATAATTATTTTTTTACAGCTTATTTTTAAACAAGATTGAGAAACTGATACCTGGCTCAAAGGCACTGTCCATGAGACTGAAAATGTTGCAATGAAAAATATGTCCCTGACATGGCCAAATTAAATTTCATAAGGTTCATGCACTAGCTTCTTGGCCTTTCCTTCCAAATTCATTTTATCTCATGTACCATAAATTGAAAAGCAACAGGGAAAGTTATGCTGAGCAGCTGTCTTACTATAGAAATTCTGGGAATGAAACTATGGTTTCTGATTCCATTTCAGCGCTGGTGATGAGGAAGCTACATTACAATGATTTCCTGTGTTGCCTTTGACAAATATTCACTGGGACATATGCAATTATGGTGTAAAACATGTTCTCAACACAAGCATCAGCAGGCAGAATAAGGCATGTAGATTCTAAAGACAGACTCAGAGAAGCACTGAAAAAAGCCCAGGGATTTAAAAAACAAACAAATTGTCACACCTTCTTTCTGGAATGAGGAGAAGAGGACCACCACAACTCCTGGTGGTGGGGCTCCCAAAAGTGTCTGGAGGTCAAAGGAAGGGCCTCTTCACCATCACAAGACATCCTTACCCTTAGTTGGTGGCTAGGACTAGAGAGCCAGCAAGGGGCAAAGGCCCAGGCTCTGCCTCACTCAGGGCTTGCCTCGCCTCCAGTGTCCAGGCTGAGCAGATGGCAGAGTGGAAAACCTGCCATTGGATTTAGTTCCCAAATCAATCATTTCACCAGGGTGAAATTTTAATTTAAAAACTTAAAACAAGACTATATTCTCACACACACACACAAATTCACATAACTCCTTAAAATTTTCCCTAGTATTTATAGCCTTGGCTCATATCATTTTAGGCCATATAAGATATTTAGTTGAAAAAAATATTATAGCTTGTATTTTTTGGATGAATTGCATATAATGAAGCAATTTCACACATATCGCTTATGCTCTTCCTACCCTAGTTTTATGGGGAGAAAAAGTGGGGGAGAGAGTTTCATGGAGACCAAAGGACCTTGTCAAAAGCACATGATTGAACCTATGGAATGTAAGCCTGGCCAATCTCTCTTTATATGATGACAATAATATCTTTACTTATAATTTCATTGTGTAGATTAATTTATCTTATCTGGAAATGCTTAGAAAGTTCAGTTTGCTGGAAGGGCAAAGGAAATAATGAGAGGCATTGATCCATGCCGAGAAGGACAGGCCAGTTTAGATGGGAAGCTCAAGAAATTAGGGAAGAATGTAAAAAAAAAAAAAAAAAAATGGTAGAGGAAAAAGGATAGCTGTCAGATATGACAAAAATCATTCTCTTGAAAACAGCCCAATCTGCTGGAAGAAAATGTAAACACACGCCCACATACACACACATTGCACTATACAACTGTCAAAATGTGAGGCATTTTGAAAAACTGAAAACAAATGTAAAAATGGAAATTCAAGAGAAAAATAAAATTCAAATCTGGATTTCACTCTTAAATATCTGATAAAATCTGGTGAACATGAGTTTTGATTTAATAACTGAAGATAAAGAAAAGGATGACCACCTGGCCAGTGTGGCTCAGTGGTTAAGCGTTGACCCATGGATCAAGAGGTCACCAGTTCGATTCCCGGTCAGGGCACATGCCCAGGCTGTGGGCCTGATCCCCAGTGGGGGGCATGCAGGAGGTGGCCAATCAATGTTCTCTCTCATCGATGTTTCTCTCTCTCTCCCTCTACCTTCCTCTCTCTCTAAAATCAATAAAGAAAGAAAGAAAAGAATGACCAAAATGAAGAGTCTAATGGGACCCAGAAGTCTACAGGTCAGTAATGGCGCTCTGGAGACAAACCTGGCCCATAGAATAAAATAGGAAAGGGCCTTGGTCGAGGTTGAAGGAAAAATAAACTTTCTTCTTAAAATTCATTAGAAAAGCCAACCCACATGTGAAATTAAGGGTTACATCCGCACCATCTATCTATATATAAATAAATCACCCCTAGAAGAGAAATAAATTCCCTGTGGTTCCAGGTTTATAGTACACATAGAAAAAATACAAGTCCTTTTGGAGAAATGGCACTTCACCCATTCTGAAGAATATTCTTGCATATAAACTTGTAAGAAAGGTGATATTACAGTTAAAAAGAAAATCATAAGACACACATGAAAGCAAGCTGAAGAGGTTATTAAAAATGATTAAACAGCAAGAGGATATAAGAACAAAGAAACATATTTTTTAAAATAACCAAATTGAAATCTAAAGCTGAACAACAAAATGAATAATTGTTTTTTAAACCAGTAGGTATAACCGCAGTTTTTAGACCTAAAGAAAGAAAGAATCGAAGAAATACAATGCATACCTAAAAACTATTTAGGATGGCAGAAAAGAGACAAAAGGTTGAAAATATGAAAGACATATTAAGAGAAACATATAATAGAGGAAGAAGTCTAACATTTGAATTGGGATTTTTGGAGAGAAAAGAGTGACAAGGAGAGAAAATATTCTGAGAGAGAAAAGCTGAGAAATTTCTGGCAAGTCTGATAAGTGTGAATACTCAAGTTTAGGATCTCATTGGTTTCCAAACATCTCTTTGTGGGATATTTGTTAGATTGTCTCTTTCAAAGAATTGATATACAGTCGTCCCTCGCCACTTCGCGCTTCGACTTTCGCGGCTTCACTCTATCGTGGTTTTTCAAAATATATTCAATAAAAAGTTGATCGAGACAGTGAAAATGATACAGCACGCACTCGGTTGTCTGAGTCAATTAAACACTCCTGTATTACAATTAAAATTAAAATTACTGTACGTATGGACTGTAGGCCTATGTATTCGAGCACCCCAGGAATCCTCCAAAGCCAGGTGCAACCGCTAGAGTCTGGAATGGATTAACCGTGATAAACGAGGGACGACTGTATTTCATTTAAGTTACAAAATTTGAGGTCATAAGAGTTGTTCACAATATTCCTTTACTACTCTTTTTCTGTCCATTGGTTCATTAGTGATGGCCCTGATTTCATCTTTGATATTAGTAATTTTTATTGTTTCTCCTTTTTTTCTTGTTTAGTTTTCTTTCCTTTTTTTCCTGTTAAAGGATTGCCATTTTATTTTTTTCAAATAACCAGGTTTTGATTTCATTGATTTTCTGTTTTCCTGTCTTTAACTTCACTCATTTCTGCTCTAATTTTTATTTCTTTTCTTCTGCACTCTTTAGATTTATATTCCTCTTCTTTCTCTACTTTCATAACGTGGAAGCTTAAGTTATTGATTTTAGATCTATCTTCTTTCTGATACATGCATTCAATGCTGTACGTTTCCTCCTAAGTACTGCTTTTGCTACATCCCACAAATTTTTATGTTTTATTTTCAAATTTCAATTGAAAATTGAAAATCTTTTATTTAGTTAGTTTGAAGTATTTTTAATTTCTCTTGAGACGTCTTTCACCCATGTATTATTTACAACTGTGTTATTCAATTTCCAATATCTTAGGTTTTTCCAGCCATCTTTCTAATATTCATTTCTAGTTTAATCCTATTGTGTTATGAGAGCCTACTTTGTATGATTTCTCTTATTTTATAATTGTTGAAGTATGTTTTATACCATAGAATATGGTCTATCTTTGTGAATGGTCCATGAATTCGGAAGGAAAAAAAAAAAGTGTAATCTGCTGTTATTGAAATCCAGTCAATTGATGGTTCTGTTCAACTGTATCCTTACTGATTTTGCACCTGCATTTTCTGTCAAATACTGGTAGAGCTGTGTTGAAATCTCTGACTGTGACAGTGGATTTATCTACTTCTCCTTACAGTTCTATCAGTTTTTTCTTCATATATTATGATGCTCTGTTATTAGTTGCATATACATTGTGAATTGTTATGTCTTCTAGAAGAATTGACCCCTTTATTTTTATATAATGTGACTCTTTTTTGACATTCAAATGATTTATTTGCATGATTAATAACCACATTTCTAATAGTGCACCAGGCATCTGAGAATAACATTATTTTGAGTCAAAGCAGAAAATCTTCTGGAGAGACACTCCACCTCCTTTTCGGGTCAGACAGCTCAAATGCCCACCACATCCAGCAGTGCAGAAAGACGGAGCTCAGAGGCAACCTCCTCTTTCCTTGGGCTTGGGATCAGACTTTCCAGGTGCGTTAGGCTGGGTCAGAGATGAGCCTGTTGCCCCTGACAGCTGCAGTTGCTCCCCTGTCCTTTCATTCTGAGAGCTCACAGTTGCAGATGCTTTCATCACAGGCTCCGGAGTCTAAGGCAGAGACACCAGAGCCTGAGGAAAGTAGAGGGGAAGAGAAGTTGAATCTGGAAATGCTCCTGAGTCTTCAATCACTCCTGAAGCTGATCTTCAAACCTCTTGCTCTCCTGAAGACAGCGGGACAGGCACTGGGCCAGGAGCTCCTGAGCAGAGGCTCTGGGCCCCAGATCCTCCACCCTGGGAATCCTCTCGCTTCCCGCACTCCACAGTCCTCTTCTCTGCGCAGTGTCCCTGAAGTAACAGAGCGGGAAAACGGTTTGCAGGAAGATGAAAAGACTTTCTCCCCAAACTCCTCTGACTCAGCTAGCTGTTGCTCCTTTTGCTCTGCATTCTGGCTTGTTCCCATGACAAAGAAACATCATATTTTCTCAAATGGTTTTTAAAAATAGCCCTGGCTGGTTTGGCTCAGAAATTGGAGCATCGGCCCACAGACCAAAGAGTCATGGGTTCAATTCCAGTCAAGGGCATGTACCTCGGTTTTGGTTTGGTCCCCAGCCCTGGTCGGGGTCATGCAGGAGGCAACTAGTGGATGTGTCTCTCTCACATTGATGTTTCTCTCTCTCTCTCTCTCTCTCTCTCTCTCTCTCTCTCTCTCTCTCTTCCTTCCATTCTATCTAGAAATCAATGGAAAAATATCCTTGTGTGAGGACTAACAAAAAATAAATAAATAAATAATAAAAAAATATATACATATATCTGATCATCTGCACTCAGCATCTCTGATGTAATGGGAAGGAAGGGTGGGGATGGGGTTGGAGGGTGGAGAGAGGATCCAGCACCTCAGCCTGTGGCTGACGCTCAAGGCAAGGATGTTGTCCCATGAGATCCAGGCCAGGCAACTGAGGGTAGCTTCTCTGGGGCTGGAGCAGGGGCTGCTTCTGGTGATGGCTGGGGATTTGGGAGGCATATTGGTGGCTATGGAGCACACAGGAGTTAGGGAGCCAGGGGTGTTCTAGTGAAGGTGAGGAAGCAACATGAGGGCTCCTCTGCCCCCACACATACATAGCCACCCCCCCCCCCAGCAAATTCTGCGACAGGCCAGGGCAGGGGGCAGAGCTGCTCAGAGGATAATATGCAGCACGCCATTGAACAGCTAGATGCTAGCTCGCCATGCTCCTGTGAGGCCAGGCCTCCCAGCTGCCTCACTTCTGTCATGGAAAAACCAACCACCAAAAAAGTGGAAGCACATACTTGTTCATGGATTGGAAGACTCAACATCATTAAAATGTCCATACTATCCAAAGCAATCTATAGATTCAATGCAAGCCCTATTAAAATACCAACGGCATACTTCACAGACCTAGAACAAAAACTCCAAAAGTTTATATGGAACCAAAAAAGACCCCTAATAGCCACAGCAATCTTGAAAAAGAACAAAGTTGGAGGGATCATAATACCAAATATCAGGTTATACTACAAAGCCACTGTAATTAAAACAGCCAGGTACTGGCACAAGAACAGGCATCAGTGGAACAGAACAGAGAACCCAGAAATTGACCCAAGACATTATGCTCAATTAATATTAGACAAAGGTGGCAAGAGCATACAATGGAGTAAAGACAGTCTCTTCAATAAATGGTGTTGGGAAAATAGGACAGATACATGCAAAAAAATGAAACTAGACCACCAACTTACACCATACATAAGAATAAACTCAAAATGAATAAAAGACTCAAACATAACAATGAAACCATAAAAATCCTAGAAGAAACTGTAAGCAGCAAAATCTCAGACATCACATATAGAAGAATTTTCACCAATAAATCTAGGGCAAGGGAAACAAAGGAAAATATTAAAAAATGGAATTACATCAAACTAAAAATCTTCTGTACAGCAAAAGAAATGAGCATCAAAATGAAAAGGGAACCCACTGTTTGAGAGAACATATTTACCAATGATACACTGGATAAGGGGTTAATTTCCAAAACATATAAAGTACTTGTACAACTAAATGAAAGGAAGACAAACAATCCAATTAAAATGGGTAGAGGAGCTGAATAGATACTTCTCCAAAGAGGATCAACAAATACCCAAGAGAAATATGAAAAAATGTTCAATGTCAATAATCATCAGAGAGATGCAAATTAAAACGACTATGAGGTACCACCTCACACCTGCCAGAATGGCTGCCATCAACAAATCATTAAACAACAAGTGCTGGTGAGGATGTGGAGGAAAGGGGACTCTAGTACACTGCTGGTGGGAATGCAGACTGGTGCAGCTACTATGGAAAACAATATGGTGTTTCCTCAAAAAATTAAAAATAGAACTTCCATTTAACCTAGTGATCCCCCTTCTAGGAACATATCCTAAGAAGCCTGAAACATCAAACAAAAAGAAAATATGCACACCTATGTTCATAGCAGCACTATTTACAATAGCTAAGATCTGGAAACAGTCCAAGTGTTATCAGAAGATGAGTGCTTAAAAAGCTGTGGTACATTTACACAATGGAATACTATGCAGCTATAAAAAAGAAAAATATCTTACCCTTTGAGACAACATGGAGGGACCTGGAGAGGATTATGCTAACTGAAATAAGCCAGACAGAGAATGACAAGTATCACATGATCTCACTTATTTGTGTAATATAATGAACAAAATAAGCTGATGAACAAAATAGAACCAGAGACATGGAAGTAGGGAACGGACTGACAAATCTCGTAAGGAAGTGGGGGCAGGAATAGCTAAACCAAAGAACTTATATGGATATATGCATAACCAATGGACACAGGCAACAGTGTGGTGAAGGCAGGGGGCTCAGGAGTAGGTAAGAGGCTGTCAATGGGAGGAAAAAAGAAGGACATCTGTAATAATACTTACAACAATAAAGATAAATTTAAAAAACAAACAAAACTCATGGCCAAACCCATCATCCATGTACAGGGTCTGATGGCAAAGGTCAAGGGCATGGGAGCGGCAGGAGACTAGGCAAAGCAAATTATTGTTGTAATGAGGGATCTCAATAATGGTATCATCTGGAACCAGGTCACCTGAAACCAACTCCTAAAGCATCAGACCTTCTTCCCCATCCTCTGACACCGGCTGTTGAGCCAGCGCTTCCCTGGTCGCAGGGGCAGGAAACATGTCAGACCGACTTCCGGTCTGTGGCTTCCAGTCTGCCCGTGTGGTGGGCCAGCCATGCCACAGTTCTGCTCTCCAGCCAGGTAGTGTGGCCTGTAATGTCTTTTTCTTAGCACTGATAAATTATATGAGATTTATTATAAGGAATGAGGTAATGTGATTATGGAGCCCTTGTGTAGCTCCAGGAGGAGGCGGGCAGGCTCCAGACCCAAGAGCAGCCCGTGGTTTCACTGTGTGTCAGTGAAAAAGCCCACGTCCCATGATGAAGGCAGGCAATAGGAATTCTCTCTTACTCAGGGCAACTCTTTGTTCAGCTGGGGACTTAAACTGATTGGACGAGGCCCACCCACATAGGGGAAGGCAATCTCCTTAACTCAGTGCACTGATTCAAATGTTAATATAATCCAAAAGCACCATCACAGAAACAGGTTTGACCAAATACCTGGGCATTCCATGGCCGGTCAAGTTGACACAAAAAAATTGATCATCTTTTTCATAATTAAATTGGAAAAAAAAAAAAAAAAAAAACACAGATGTAAGAGAGACATGTATAGGAAGTCAAATATAAAATAAGTTTCTAGTCAATGGCAACTTGTTCATTTCCTACTTATTCCTTGAGTTATTCGACTATATTTAACCACATTTTATTGGTTTTATTGTTTAAGCCCACCTGGAATGTATTCAGTGACCAAGGACAATGTGCACGTGTCTACGAATGTTCGAATTGTAATAGTAGTATTGAAATGTGCTCTGATTTCTGTTTTTTCCTACTCAGAATGAATTATTATGATAAAATTCAACAGCTATAATGGACACACATGTAAACTACTTGGGTTATTTTGTCAAAGTATTGTGTATATCTAGGGGTCACATCCCTTGTCTTGACAATCTGTGAGATTCTATAATACCATCAACATCATTAATCACACTTTCAAAAGTATTACATTTGGGGATAAAATTCTATGTAAAATAATATTTTCCAAAACTAAAATTGTTATAGAAATATTACTAAATGTTAAGTTTAAATTTTACTTGTGAAATCATGTTTAGTTTATTCTTTGTAATATCTATCATTTCGCTTTTTAACTTTCTGATCATTAGTTCTGTTTTTCAGCTGTTTATTTTCACTCTTTTCTCTTCACCTTTTTCTGTTTTACACAGAAAATGTTATTTAAAAAGATAATTAAAGAGACAATACAGATTATAGGGTATTTTAAAAATATATCTTAGGCATGTAGACTTAATATAATTTTATTTATTTTAAGGTACAGTAAATAAAAGTAATGAAAAATTTTATGTATTTAAAGCTTCATTCATAAAGGGAAAGACTAAAGTACTCTTCTGTTTTAATTTATAAAATAGAAACTATTTCAAGCATATTTAATGGGTAAAGTATATATACCAGAGAGGGAAGAATTCTAATTACATGCTTGACTTGAGAAACTTAATTTAGTTGCCTGAGAAAAGTGAATTTGATCAAAACATTTTTGTTGATGTCATTTGAACAGTCCAAATAGTCTGTATTTTCACTTAGAGTCTGATTAATTGGTGACAACAGATTTTTGATTCTTATAGCTAAAATGAAGATACTTGAGTTCTAATCATAAGTAAAATTTTAAAAGTCTGAGTCTATAGCATTTACTTGGAATGTTTTCTATGTAGTTACTTAGCTGTATTGAACTGTAGCTACTTAGTTATATGTATTTAAAAAATCAAACGAATCTCAAAGTGTTTTCACTGGTTAAAATTTTGATCAATATCTCACACCACATGTAAAGTTATTCTAGTTAATTGTAGTTCTAAATGAAAAAGTTAAAACATTGAGTGTTTGGGAAAAAAATATAGAAAGAAATTACCTGGATTAGATAAATAGTGCACAAGAAGCAATAATCAAAGATAAAGTTAAAAAATGATACATTGGTCTTCATTCAAATTAATAGATTCTGTTCATTAAATGACATCATGAGAGTGAAAATGTAAGTTTCAACATGAACAAATGATTACTTCTAAGTATGACAGACTAGAAGTCCCTACCATGTACTCACCAACAAAAAAAAACTAAAAATTGTGGACATAATACAAAAAGGAACTACGTAAAGGTTCTGAAGAATGAACAGAAGCAGAGGCTGGTGAGGAGTGCACACTTTATGAAAGGACTGGAGATGAGAACTACAAAGGTTCTTTTGCTTTTAGCCTGGAGCCAAGGGCAGTCTCTGTGGCATAAACAGTGGTAACTGCAGGGCAAGCATAGAAAACACCCACAGGTTCCTGGCCAGGGACACCTGAATAGGGAGGAGGAGAAACACTGAATGCTGAAGAGACTGGGAGAATCCCATAAGAGAAAGAGCTAGAGATGGGATCACCCAAACCTTTCTACCCACATCTCTACTGACCTCTGAAACTGCATGTATAGGATGAACTAAAAGCATCTCAGCTAAAGACAAATGATCTGAGCAAAGACCTGAGCTAATTCTCAAGGTATAGAGTTTGCAGCTCCAAATACAACCAACAAAATTATCTGCTAAATCATATGAAATAATATCTCTAGCTGGGTAGCTCAGTTGGTTCCAGTGCCGTTTGATATGTGAAGGTTGCAGGTTTGATCCCCGGTCAGGGCACATATGAAAATCAACTAATGAATGAATAAATAAGTGGAACAAGTAGATGTTTCTCTCTCTCACTCTCCCTCTTCCACTTCCTCTCGCTCTAAAATCAATTAATAAAATTTAATAAATAATATGAAAAAATATTCAACAGAGAAATGTAACAGAATTCATAATCTTAACCTAGAAATTAATATTCATAATACCCAAAATATAATCCAACATTGACAGACATAGGAAGAATCTAGAAAATAGAACACATTCTCAAAAGAAAAAAAATCAAGAGTCTAATCCTGAGATGAACCAGATGTCTCAACTAACAGACCATAATTTTAAAGCAACCACTATATGTATTTTTAATAAATAAAAACATTTCCAATGAATGAGAAATAATAAGTATTAACAAGAATCAAAAACAATAAAGTCTTGTTTCCGTTCCAAATGGCAATTTTAGAACTGAAAAATAGAATTTCTGGGAAAAATAGTCACACAAGAATGACTAAAATTAAAAAGACAACACTAAGCGCTAGTGAGGATGTGAAACAGGAGATCTCATACATTGCTGGTGGGAAAAGAAAATTATTTATAAATTTCTCAAAAGTTAAACTCATATTGAACAAGTGATTCAACAATTTTACCCTTTGGTACTTACCAAAGAGAAATGAAAACATGTTAATAAAGACTTGTACAAAGTAGCTTTATACTTAATAAACTAAACTGAAATCAACCCAAAAGTCCACTAACAGAAGGATTGATTAATTAAGTATAGTCTAGTTACTCAATAAAATAGTACTGGGTGATAAAAATGAATGTCTTATTTTTATTAATAACATGTATATCAAAAACACTTTAATAAGTGAAGGAAGACAGACAAGAGGCTATGTTATCATTCATTGGTATAACATCCTAAAACTGGCAAAACTATTTTGCATTTACAGAAAGTAAAGCAATGCTTGCCTGGGTTTGGGAGGGGGAGGGGATGATAGATCAGGGCATAACGGGTTGTGGGATGAAGAAAACAGTCTGTGTTTTTGCTGTGACAATGGCACAATACTTTAATAGGCAAACACATACATTTGGGGTTCACATCAGAACCTATCCAACTTTTGAAGAGTCATAAGATACTAAATTGTCTTAATTTTCTTAACAGTTTTGTTTTTTATTTCTCACCTGAGGATATGTTTTTATTAATTTCAGAGGGAGAAGAAGGGAGAGGGGGGAGAGAGAGAGAAAGAGAGAGAGAGAGAGGAGCATCAATATGAAAGAGAAACATCGACCAGTTGCCTTCTGTACCTACCCGACCAGGGATAAAACCTGCAACCTGGGTATGTGCCCTGACTGGGAATTGAACCCGTGACCTTTCAGTGCACAGGTTGACGCTCCAACCCACTGAGCCACACCGACCAGGGCCACGATGTTTTATGCTTATATGAATAGACACTCTTCATTCCTCCTCAAGCCTGTTAACGTGAAGGAACACATTGTGAAATGCTGCTGAAGGGGGCTTAGAAAGAAAATGAAACAGGGTATTAACTATAAGCCCCTTCCACCCGTGTAGACGAAATGACAAGAATACAAATATGTCTATCACGAGACATTTAGTGCTAAGTGCTAAAAAAAGATTAAAAAATAAATGAGAGGATTGGGAAGAGGGTGCCCGAAATGTTAACAGTGTGTCTTATATGTCACTTTTTAAATGCAGTTTCAAGTCATGAGAATGATACCTTTTGAACCAAAACTTCCCACAAAAGTCTCTGTTTTTAATATTACCTACAGGTGCTAGAAATATTAGCACTCTCTTAATAAATTTAGATTTGAAGAGAACTCTCTTGAGAAACAAGAATAGTTTTGATATATAATTGTATAGTTGTAGGAATTCCAGAGAAACAAAGAAATGTTGCTGGGCAGGTACAAAACCCCCTGGGTATAGAGATAACGACACATGTATCCGACCCATGTCGTTCTGCTTGGGAACTCTTACATTCCACTTCACTAGTAAAATAGAAGCTAACAGGTAAAACACTTTCGTGCCCGGCAGTCTACACTAAAACCTAAAGCAGAGCTTGATCCTGTGCTTCATGTTCCCCCCCGCCTTTCTCAAGGTTCCTAGTGGAATTCATTTAAGTATCCAGTCTGTAAATGAACAGTCTCTAGCAAAGTGTATGCCTTCCGTAACCTTTGGCAGCTTGTCATTTAAGAGGCATGCTGACCCTCGACCCGCAACTTTTACAGCTGTTTATCTCTCTTTGAACTTGACACACACTAAACCCAATTTGCTGAGTAGGTGTGTTTTCCCCCGTTCATAAGTTGAACACATTTGGAAGCTGCTTTACTTCTTATGGCATGCTAAATGCTGCCTTGGTGGTAATAAAATAATAGTTTCCCCAAACTGTATTTCTTTCAGCACGTAGTTCATACAGCATCATTCCAAGTCCTTTTCCCCGTCCTGGTTTACCACTCCTAAGGGAGCCATGGGTCCGGAGTGTGAACTGAATAGCTTAGCTGAACCCGCCTTAGACAGGTTGGACCGTGAACACCCAAGTGCCCAGGCCCAGGTGATGAGCTGACTGCAGGACTCTGGCCCATTCCTCCCTTCAACAGCAGGCCCTGCAAGCTGACATACACTGTAAGGGGTCCTCTCCAAGCGTGTCACGATGTCTAAACTCTTTTGTGCATTCCTAAAATTCCGAACTGTTTGGAAAAGCTCAAGAAGGAATGAAAAATCTATGCACCCCAAAGCTAGCATTCGTTTGGAAAGATAGACCAACTCCTAGTTCTGACCCAAGTTGTTCGGTAAGCTACGCCCCTCCCTGGAAGTAATCCCGCCTTACCTTTTTCTCACTCTCTCCAGCTCCTAGTCTTAGCTTACATATGGCTTTGGCAATGGACTCGAGAGATTGTGTTACTGCAGACCCACGCAGGCGTCTGAGGCAGAGTTTACCACTCCTTGGGTCTTCCCTGCTTTATAACATTTAGTTTCATCTCTTCTATAACATACATGGAAGAAGGTACAAAGAGAGTGTATCTCTTTTCACATTTTATGCATAGCCAAGTATGATGAATGTCCATGGTGTTTAAGTTCACATAATAGTTATCAGCCATTCAAACTATATAGTACCCTTTCTAATTAATTCCTCACTATACCATATTGTTAAAAGATATTTCATCATATGACTTTTGGATGTTCTTTCAAATCAGTAAACTTGGGAAAAAAAATTAAAATATCCCCCAAAAAGGTGTTTGTAATTATATTCAGAAAATTCAACTGGCTACCAAAATTTTTAAACATTTAAATGGATATTTTAGCTATGTGTGAATATAGATTATGTACAAATATTGTCTTTGTCATCAGAATGAAATATGCTGTTATGACTAAGGTTACTGAAATAATTTGCTGCGTTTTATTTTATATTTTGAAGTTGGTGTTAATATGAATTCTTATAATAGGATTATCAGAATATCTGAGTAGTAAAAAAAGATGTGAAAAAAATCACTTCCAGTTCTATTAGGTGCAAAGATTTATTGAGATCCCAAAATATCATACTTGCCAAAGGGAAGAACAGTCTTCCAAACTCATCTTTCTTTTCTAAATTTCGTTGTCCAAAATCACTGCATTTACTGCAATTAATAAAAATCTCTGGCAAGGCATGAGAGTGTTCCTGCTGAAAGCTGCGAGCACTCTCCCCTGAAGACTTGGAATGACACTAAATTAATATGAGGGAGGAAAGGAGGAATTCATTAGTATTTGATAGCAGAGCATTAGATGTTGATTTATTAATCAGGACCAGCATTAGCTGAGTTTACTTTATAAACCTCAAACCATATCCTTTCCAGGTTTGTTCTCATCACCACCATAAATTGTTTGTTTATTAATTTATAGTGATTTGTCAGAAACAAACAGAAGGAGCTCTTAGATGGTGACACGAGGGTGGATGTGTAAATTTCCTCTTATGAAAATGACCAGAGGAATGTAACAACTGTGAGGGGAAACTGCATCAACATAGGAAAAGGAAGAAGTTTGCTAACTACAAGCAAATTAAAATAGAAACAAAGCAAGGGTCATAATATTGCCAGACACAATAGCGTTCGAGGAAATAAACTTTAAAAAAATAATGAGGACAATTTCCTCTTGATAACTGCTACAATTCACATTAAAGGCTTTTTTTTTATATAATTAGATTTTATTTTTCTTGTATTTCAGATTCTATAACTCTGATTAAAGCTAACATGAATAGGTCAGATTTATGTGTAATATTCTAGAGCTTCAATGCCTTTTTTGGAGGAATGGGTAATATTATTTTTTACAGATGTAGAAGGAACGGGTAGTGAGTCAAGACCATTGCAATAAAGGAATTATGTACATGTTAACAATTCACTGCACACTTTATAACATTTTGAAAATCTATAGGTACAGAACAATGCAGAAGCTTATTTCATTGTTATTAGTAGACTTTTATTAGATCAATAAAATTGGGGAAAATTTAAAAAGCATAAATTGTTGTGCTAATAAGCATGTAATAACAAATGTAGACCAAAATATTTAGAAATGCAAGGAGAATGTTGGGACAATTTGAGCTACAAAATAATTAATGACAGTAATGAATTATAACGTTACCATGAAAAATATCCATGAGTCTTTCCTGATATAAATAATTAATACATAAGTAAATGGGGGAGAAGGGAAAACTTGTTCTTATGGTATAATTGCAACATACACTATGAGCATAAAAGAAATGATGAAAATAGAAAGTCATCATTTACAAACATTACAATAAAGTTTGTTTCAAGCAAGATTTTATCATAGACCCTAAAATTATCGGGCAAAAGTATGAAGAGAAAGAGTATGTACATACTCTGAAAGTATCACCACACAAGGTATTTGTTAATGACAAAGGGAGGAATTGAAATTGTACTTTATCCAAGTGACCGGTTAACATAATCAATAATGGCACTTGTAAACACCATATACCTCCTGATTTGATGCATTGAGAATGGCACAAATTCTGTGGTATTCCTGTAAAAAATGCCTAACTTGAATTTAATCAGAAAGAAACATCAGTCAAACCTAACCTAAGGGGCATTCTGGAACATAACTGGCCAGGACACTTCAAAATGTCAGAGTCTTTAAACACAAATAAAGAATGATAAATTCTCCCAGACTGGAGTAGACTAAAGACACAGGTAACTAATAGGAACGGGGATCTGGGATTATCTCCTGGAACAGAAAAAGAACAATAGTTGGATAATAGACAAAATTCAAATAAGGTCTGCAGATTTAGCGGGTAGCATTTTGTTAATGTTAACTTTCTGGTTTTGAAAACTGTGTTGTGGTTATATTGGAGAAACCGAGTGAAAGGTGTATGGGGATTCTTTGCATTATTTTTCCACTTTTTTTGTTAGCTGTAATTATTTAAAATGAAAAGCTTTAAATATTTTTTAAAAGGCAATATTGACAAAAATACAAAAACTTCAGCACATTTCTCCCGGTTTTTGATAAATCCAGCAGACACCCATTTTTTTTATCGGATCGTTGTTGTTGAGTTGTAAGAGTTTCTTATTTATTTTGGATATCAACTTGTTATCGTACGTCATTTGTGAATATATCCTCCCATTCAGTAGGCTGTCTTTTTGTTTTGTTGAAGGTTTCCTTCTCTGTGCAGAAGCTTTTTAGTTTGATACAGTCCCATTTATTTCTTTTTGCTCTTGTTTCCCTTGCTCAAGGCGATGTATCCAAAAACATATTACTCAGACTGATGTCAAATAGTTTACTTCTTATGTTTTCTTCTAGGCGTTTTATGGTTTCAGGTCTTACATTTAAGTCTTTAACCCATTTTTAATTTATTTTTGTATATGATGTAAGAGAGTGGTCCAGTTTGATGTGTGTGTGTGTGTGTGTGTGTGTGTGTGTGTGTGTGTTTGTGTGTGTGTGTGTGTGTTTCTGGTTTTTTTTTTGTTTGTTTTGGCATGTATATGTCCAGGTTTCCCAACACCACTTGTTGAAGAGACTGTCATTACTCTAGTGTATATTTTTACCTCCTTTGTCATAAATTAGTTGACCACATAAGTGAGGGTTTATTTCTATTCTGTTCCATTGATTTATGTGTCTGTTTTGGGCCACTATCATACTGATTTTATTATTATAGCTTTGTAATCTTGCCATTTGCAACAACATGGATGGATCTAGAGGTATTATGCTAAGTGAAATAAGTCAGGCAGAGAAAGACAAATAATCTTATGTTTTCACTGTACGTGGAATCTAAAAACAAAACAAAAAGCAAACACACAAAAAAACAAAAACAGACTCATAGAAACAGAGACCAAAGGAATGATTATCAGAAGGGAGGAGGTCAGGGGATTAGTGAAAATGGGAAGGAGAATATAGTCAATAGTATTTTGATAAGTTTACAGGATGACAAATGACTACTAGAATTATTGGGGTGGTAATATTTTAAGGTATGTTGAATCACTAATATTGTACACCTGAAACTAATATAACCAATAAAAGATTGTGTACCAACTATACATAAATAGAAAATAAATTTAAAAAAATAAAAAGACTGTGAAACTGTCATGAGGGTAAGGCAATAAAGGAAACATGACAACTGAATGCAATGTGGTATTGTGCATTGCATAATGGAACAGAAAAAGAACACTAGTGGGAAAAACAAGGCAATCTGAATAAAGTATAGTTAGTTTACTTAGTATTATACCTCTTAGTTTTGATAAATGTACCATGGTTATACAATATGTTAACATTAAGGGAAGCTGGGTACAAAGTCTACACTAACTTTGTAACTCTTCTGTAAATCCAAAATTATTTAAAAATAAAGGGTTAAACAAATTTTAAATCCTGTAGACACAATGACTATTTCTTGAGACTAAAATATAGAAAGTTTGAATAATAAAATTTATAAGACTAGTTAACTTACATGATGTTCAACACAAAGATGTATTGCCCTTCTAAGGTAAACATTTTGCCCCAGCCTCTACTGGTCAGCTCTTTCAGTGTTTGCCTCATCTGCAGAGCTCCTTGCTCCAGACACAACCTCTACAACCTTCTGGGGGGCAGCCAATTTCAATGATTTATGATGGAGTATAAAGTCTAGCCTTTTCCCCTCAATTCTGAACAATTCTTGCAGCTAATGCTGGCCCCAGGGCTTCCCCCATTTTGCACCTATGTAGATGTTGACTCTACCTGCAGCCCACTCCTGCTTTCTTCTCTACCTTCCCCAGATGTTGACCCCTAATATGAATGTGCATGCCATACTCCATCTCGGCATCTGCTTCCAATACCCCACCTGTTAGAGACATATTGAAAACCGTCCTTAACAAATAGAACACTTCTATGCCCCTTGGAAACGGCACAAAAATCAAAATGACATTATATCACAAGGAATAACAAACTCTAGAATTTCTAAGTATTTCAAGTTATTACTCCAATTAATTACTGGATAAATGGAAAATTAGAACTACAAACTTTAACAATTTAAAATTCATTATAAAAATGATTCAGTGTGGTCAAAGCTATGTTTAAAAAAATCTATAGCTTTATAATTTAATATCACTGAATAAGAATAAATTAAATTAAATTAAATGAACATTCAATTGAAAGGGTTAGAAAAAGTAGAAAAAATAAGGATACATTTTATAAAGGTAATTTACAATATTAGTGAATTATAACATAAAATCGTACATAAACAGAGCCAACAATTTGTGCTTTATATAATAACATAATATGTACATATAGCAGACTGGAAGGACATATGCCAAAAATATTATTTGTGGTTTTCTCTGAGCACAGAGATTATTGCCAATTAAATTTTTCTTTATTTTCCTATTTATTTTGGCATTAGAATGTATTTTATTATTCAGAAAATCTCTTAAAACATTAAAAAGTTAAAATTTAGAATCCTATATCCTGAACTTTTTTAAAAAATCATAAAATTAAAAAAAGAAATTCAGCCAGGCCAGTGTGGCTCAGTTGGTTGAGCGTCGTCCCATGCACCAAGAGTTTGCAGTTGATTCCCCGTCAGGACACACGCCTGGGTTTCAGGCTTGATCCCCAGTAGGAGGCATGCAAGAGGCAGCCAGTTGATATTTCTCTCTCATCAATGTTTCTCTCTCTCTCTCTCCCCCTCCTCTCTCTTTCTAAAATCAATTTTTAAAAATTTTTAAATAAATCTTAAAAATCATTACTTTAAAAATGCTTTGAGATGATAGAGTATGTAATCATGGACTATTATTTTTACTATTTCATAATTTCAGTACTAATAGGGATATAGACTTATTTTATTATATTGGACACTCTACTACTCCAATATTCATTCCTTCTTTTCATTGGGGAAAAATAAAAGTTTCTAGTGCTTCTGAGGAAAAAAAGTAGTAAAGCCTCCCTCCCTGTCTCTCTGCATCCCAGTCTTCACCTCCTCATTCACACACAAAGAAGCCCATGGCCTCACTTAGGCTGGGTAGTCGTCAGTCTTTTTGCATCCACAGAGAAGAGCCATCAGCCTTAGGAAGAAGCTGAGACTCTGGAAAAGTTACCTTGATGATCTCCCCAGACATCTGGATCCAACCTACAGCCCCTGTATGAATATTAATTACCCTAAAGCGGAAATCTCTTCTATTGTCGAAGAAAACTTGAGTTGGGTTATTTGTTACTCACCCTTAAAGCATCCTAATACATTCATGCCAATAGCTTCATAATCGAATTACATACACATGTATGTAGCATTAGAAGTAGTTTTAAGTCCTCTTCAACCAAATAAAACCAACACATTTACAAACCTTACTCTGCTACTTTTTGTATTCTTGACAAGTTGTTCAAGTTGTTCTCTACCTCAGTATGGAGTTTTCATGATCAAATATATAAAAATAAGTGCCATAAGTAGTTCTTGTAACATTGTAGGCACTCAAAAATTATACTAAACCCTTTTTTTTTCTCCTTTTGAAATCCTTATGATACTTCAATTTTAACTATAACCACTTATGACATCTTCTTGAGTGTTCATTATTATTGAGAGACTGAATATACAGGTGGACAAGGGCCAGGTCACACGTCACAATAGAAGTCTGACCCATAGTCTCCACAGCAATCATTACAGAACTGTCAGGACATGGACAACAACTGCCATCTACCCTCTTTTTGACCCCAACTCAGGACCAACCAGAGAAAGAAAAATGCTCCTTCAACATTCACATATTTCTCTTTCTTTTCTATATTTTATTTTTATTTTCTACAATTAAAAATCTACTAACAAGTGTATGTAGAGAAAGCATCAAACAATGCACACAATTTATAACTGTTCTGACATTAACAATTTTCAATCTTTCATTTGCCTGTAGTTGTTTCATTTTCCCCCCTCAGGTTCTGCAGACAGATTTGTTGCATAAAAACTACACCTCTGAGAAATTTGATGATGCTGGCATAGCGTTCTGGACTCTTGCTGCGGTATTACTGCCAACAGTATGCTCCTTTATTAAAAAACGTAGAGGCTCACTTGCAGCCAACTTGATAGCAGGATGATCAAATGAAAAATATTTTTAAACACAGGTTTTATGAGACATGTAAATTATGGAATTAAATTAAGACCAAATATTAAGGCAATCACCATGATGCTCTGAGGCTGGTGTAGATAATCCTGGCACTAGATGTACCTCTGTGTTGGCTGAACAATACTGTCATTTGCATGTGAAATAGATGCAGTGGTCTGTGGTGCCACCGTGGGTTTGGCATGCCAATTATAACACCTTCCCCCCACAAACTATAGGGCAGAAGATGGGCAGTTGGTGGAAATACATGCTAGGAGACCCTATGCATCATTCTCCAACACACTACTTCTTCCTCCTCAGTACACACTATCCCTTCCTCGTAACAGGACAAACAATAGTCCTTAACAGAACACATCTAAAAAGCTGTGGTTTGGGTTTTGTTTTTGGTAGGATACTCCTCTTACTCATTTGGGATTTTGTATGTAAGCTTCAAAACACATTCAACAAAGGTCATGTCGATGGAGATCAGATTTGTTGGATTTTCAACCGGTTCTGGGTTGAAATATTGACTCCCTTCAACTCATAAATTTCCTCTCCATTCTGCCTCCTGAACTGTCATCCATAGAATCACATCTTTGGATTTGTTTTCTCTTTTTCTCAATGTCCAAATCTACGTGCTACATACATTTTTCTTTCAACTGTCTGCTCTCACCACATAACTTACATTCACTGGGGACCCAGTTTTACCAAGCATGGTCCAAAGTGCTGAAGATGCAAAGATACACAATCCCTGCTATTAAGAATATCACAGTTCAGGCAAGGAAAGGGAAGTGAGGCGAGCTGGAGCCAAGGTCTGCAGAGGAGTGGGAGCATAGAGGAAAGATGTTGCTGAGATTGGGGGGTGGCGGTAGTCAGACAGGCTCCTTGGGGCAAGGGTGCTTGAGATGAGTGCTAAAGGATTAATGGAAGACGGGGCAGGGTCAACTTCAGGGTGTATGACCTCTGCAGGCACACAGAGCTCCCACTGAGAAAGGACCTGTGCTTGCTTCAATGCTCTGATGTCACCTTCCTGAAATTCTTAATTTTTGGACAATTGGCTGCATATTTTCACTGTGCATTGGGCTCTACACTTTATGTGGCCAGTTCAGGAAGGAGGGAATACATTGTGAAAAGACACAGAAGCACAAAAGAGGGTGATAAGTAAGTTGAGCACGGCAATGGGTCCAGTGTGGCTGCCTATAAACCTGGGTTGGGAGCCTGACTGGAGATAAGGCTAATAAGTAAGAGGAGAAACTAATGCAAAGATGGTCTATGTTTACAGAGTGAGAAGAGAGCTTCACTAGGCTATAAAACACATTTCTATTGCCCTGGCCGGTTTGGCTCAGTGATTAGAGCATCGGCCCATGAACCAAAGAATCGCAGGTTCAAATCCAGTCAAGGGCATATACCTCGGTTGCAGTTTGGTCCCCGGCCCTGGTTGATGTGTCTCTCTCACATCGATGTCTCTCTCTCTCTGTCTCTCTCTCTCTCTCCCACTCTATCTGAAGATAAATGGAAAAAATATCCTCAGGTAAGGATTAAAAATATATATATATATAACATTTCTATTTAAAGAGTTAGCAGAGGAAGAGAAGCCTACAAAGGAGATGAAGAAAGTATGTCCAGAGAGAAGAAACAGGAAGCAGAGGCAGGATTTTGAGAATTCAATAAGGTAATGACAAAGAAATGCCTATTGGGTTTTGCAATATGGAGAATATTGAACAAGAGTTAACATCATATATAGGAGTAATAAGAAGCTAGATTTCAGTGAGATCATCTTCATGATATTGGAAAAGAAACGATTGGAGAGAGTGTTGATGACATTGTAGAAGAGGAAAAAAAGTATTGATTGGTGGAGCAAAGTTCCAGAGGGAGAAGCCAGCTCTGTTCCCATTTCTTATTCCCACTGACACCAGCTTATTCCAAGTCCTCATCACTTTGCACCTAAGATTACAGGAGATTGCCATTAGCATCTCCCCAACATAACCCAATATTCACATCCCTGACAGAGCAATCTCATTAAAGTCACATTCAGTGATCACTTCTTCTAGTCATGTCACTACACTGGCTCCTTTGAGCTCTTTAAATATCTGCTATCCTCATCTCACTGTAAGAACTTTTATCCATTCTTTCAGACTGACCTATTCCATAAACTCTTCCTCAATGATTAATTTCTCTTACACCTTTTACTATAACTGGTACCTATACTTCATAATTAGCTTGATAGACCACCTCCAATGATCTGCATTTCTGCCATGACCAATAATGCCTTCTAAGAAAAAATATACCAAGTTTAGTTCATGTTTAAGTTGCTGTGTATCATGTAACCTGCCATCTTTATTTTAATAACATGATTCAGAAACTACACCAAGGTCCACCTGAAGACCACTGCAAACTCATGGGGTCACTAAAAGGTTTTTTTGTTTTTAACTCATCTTTATTGTTGAATATATTACAGATGTCCCCTCTTTTTTTCCCCATTGACTGCCCCTCCTTCCCAGTACCCCCCCGCCACCTTCTGCCTTCCTCACACTATTATCCGTGTCCATTGGTTATGCATGAATGCATAGAATTTCTTTGGTTTATCTCATCCCACCCTCCCTCCCCCCCTTCCCTTTGATGTTCATCAGTCTAACAACCAATTTGTACTTCTTAATTCCTTCATCTTTTTCACCTATTCCTCTGGCCCCCGCCCATCTGGCTGGCAATCAACAAAAAGTTCTTTGTATCTAGGAGTCTGCTTCTGTTCTGCTTGCTCATTTTGTTTGTAGATTCAATTGTTGATAGATATGTATTAATTGCCATTTTATTGTTCATATTTTTGTTCTTCTTCTCCTTCAAGAAGACCCTTCAACATTTCATATAATACTGGTTTGGTGGTGATGAACTCCTTTAGCTTTTTCTTGTCTGGGAAACTCTTGATATGTCCATCGACTCTAAATGATAGCTTTGCAGGATAGAGTAATCTTGGTTGTAGGTCGTTGCTTTTCATCACCTTGAATATCTCTTGCCACTCCTTTCTGACCTGCAAAGTTTCTTTTGAGAAATCAGCTGACAGTCTTATGGGAGCTGCTTTGTAGGTTACAAACTGCTTTTCTCTTGCTGCTTTTAAGATTATCTCTTTGTCTTTAACCTTTGGCATTTTGATGATGATGTGTCTTGGTGTGGACCTCTTGGGGTTCATCTTGTTTGGAACTCTCTGTGCTTCCTGGACTTGTGTGTCTGTTTCCTTCACCATGTTAGGGAAGTTTTCTGTCATTATTGTTTCAAATAGGTTTTCAATTTCTTGCCAAAAGGTATTTTAAACGTTTGAAGGAAACACAAGATATTTGACATCTATCAAATACTGCTAAAACACTAGCTTGGATAATTAATAGTTTCAACATTAGATCACACTATATTCCTTTCAGAAACATCACATCTTTGCAAAACAGGGGTTTGATTGGTTGTTGTGATAAAACAGCATGTGTAATGAAAACTGATGTGAATCAAGGAATAAGGATTAGGAAAATGTGCATATTTTCCACTACTGAGTAATGGTAGTTACTTAACTATAAAATAAAATACTATTTTTATTTGAACTTATGTTTTCACTTATTTATTTATTTTTTGATGGTCACTAAGTTGTTAGTACATAAACACTTATTAAGTATTTGGACTTACCTACTTAATAAATGGAGCTAAGTGTTTATTTTGGAAATACTGCAGAGATACTAATGGTTAAGTGTGGACTAAGAAAGCTTGAGGTTCTCTGCCCTACTTTATTAGACTAGGAACCCGGGCTGAAGCCAATTGCAGCAGTCTGGTCAGCAGTCTGTGAGATCAGTCCAACAGGAGATGGAGCTGCTAAAACCAATCTAGCCGTCAGGTCTGCTATTCATGGGAGGGTCCATGTGAAATAGCCCATAGTGGAATGGCGCTGGGATGGAGAGGAATTAGGAATCATGAGGCAGAAACCAGGAGGTAGAGTGTGTCTGGATTGAAGCCCAGCTTGTAACTAACACACTTCAGGGTTGAGCACCACAGAAAGAGAGAGCTGGCCATTCCACAGCAGCGCAAACCAGTCAGGGAGAGGGACAGACACTGAGAGAGCCTGGCCCCTGGGAACAGCCTGTATAAGCTGTTTTATTATAGCTGCCCTTCAGTTTGAGTGCGAGTGGGCAATGCCCCAGTTCCAGCCAATGAATATGTTTTCTTATTTATGAATGTTTGCATCTTTACTATCTCCTTCCAACACATACATCTACTGTAGCTAATGTGTTCTTGACCTTTGCAATCCAAAAGATCCCTGTCATTGTATTAGCATTTGTTTTATGCTGTTTGCTCCTTTAGTTGTTTTATATGTACTTTTAATTTTTCAAATATATCTGGGGTTTTTTGTTGTTCAGCAGACTTATTTTATGTAAAATCCACAATATTTGGCACATAATTTCTTATTATAAAGTACGATTTAACATATGGAAGGTCATATATTTTTAACCTTATTAATTCTGCTGCCTTATTTTAAGTACAAGAAAAACTATGTCCATTAAAAATAAAACAAAAAAGCTAAGAGCATATAGACTGAGTCATATAATCACAATTTAGCTTTAAGGTTTTGATTCCAAAACAATGATATTCCACTATGCCATGAAGTTAAAGATGTTTTCAGAGTTGTCCCTAATTGAGCCTTAATGTCCAACACTGGCATCAGTTAAAATCTCTAGATGGAACATAACCCAATATGTAAGTTAGTGTGTGATATTTGTTCAATAACTCTTTTTAAAAAAAGAATTTTTTTACATCCTTACCCGAGAAGATTTTTCTATTTATCTTCAGGTAGAGTGGGAGGAAGAGAAAGGGAAAGAGAGAGAAACATTGACATGAGAGGGACATATCAACTGATTGCCTCCCACACGACCCTGACCAGGGCCGGGGATGAACCGCAACCAAGGTACGTGCCATTGGCCAGAATCGAACCTGTGACCTGCAGGCTGATGCTCTACCTCCGAGCCAAACGGGCCAGGGCTAAAAGATTTTTTTAAATTGATTTTTCGAGAGAGAGGAAGGGAGAGGGAGAGAGAGATGTCGATGTGAGAGTGAAACATCAATCAACTGCCTCCTGCACGCCCCCTGTAAGGGGATCCAGCCCGCAGTTCCAGGTGGTTCACAGGACAATGCCCAACCAACTGAGCCACACCAGCCAGGGCTGTTCAATAACTCTTAGCAGCCCAATAAGACCCCGTTCTACAATATTAACATTTCAATTGTGACTCAAATTAATATTTTTTTATTAGTCTTAATGTTTGCTCAACATAGTTTTTGAATGTTTAATTGCTAAAATATATGTTGAGACCCAAGGAGGTGTTACAAGAGAAAATTCCAGCTAAGGCTCTCCTCTTTGATGAAGCTATCAATTGTTTTTATGATTCTCTGTTATTTAAAAATATGTATTTTTTTAAAAATATGTTTTTGTTTTCATGTTGTACATTAACAAATCTTGTCATCTAGAGCTTCTTGCAAGTTTGCTTATCATCTGCTCTATTCTGTGTTCTTGTAGTCTATTCTTAAGGGAGGTTGTTTTTCTTTAGATATTCCATTGTCTCTTGATGAAACATATTATCTCTCATATTTTCAAAGCCAGATATTCACTGACCCAAGATCATTAATGATTAATGACAGTGAGATCTGAAGAATGTTGACTTTGTTTATTTGGCTCTCATGCTACTTGTGTAATTTAGAGTGCAGGTCCTGGGGGAGAGGAAGGGGAAGGCTATGTGAATATTTATGAAGACATAAGTAAATATATATGTTCTTGCAGAACTGTTTTCATTTATATAGACTGGTATAAATATTAGACATCCATCTAATGTCTCATCATTGGAATAATCTGTGATATATATTTCTTACATAGGCAAGTACTTATATTTGTTTTCATTTTGTGAATATATTACTTAATTCTTTATGATGTTTCAGGGTTGCATTGTCCAAATATTATAAGACTTGTGTCATTCAAGTCACATGTAAGGAACACATTTTCTAACATGCATCCAAAATGAATTTGTAATTTAGCACATGACAGCATAGATATTTATAATTTTTCTTCTTCCTTGCTCTCTAAATGAAAATTTTCTCTCAGATTCAGTTCCAGTCAAGGGCATGCATCTCAGTTGCAGTTCGGTCCCCAACCCTGGTTGGGTCGTTTGGGAGGCAACCAATCAATGTGTCTCTCTCGAATCGATGTTTCTCTTTCTCTCCCTCCTTTCCTCCCACTCTATCAGAAAATCAATGGAGAAATACCCTTGGGTGAGGATAAAAAAAAAAATTCCTTTAGGTTCTGTTAAAAAACATCAGATCAGCCCTGGCCGGTTTAGCTCAGTGGTAGAGCATCAGCCTGTGGACCAATGAGTCACGGGTTCGATTCCGGCCAAGGGCACGTACCTCAGCTGTGGTTCGTCCCTGGTCCTGGTCAGGGTTGTGCGGGAGGCAACCAGTCGATGTGCCCCTCTCACGTCGATGTTTCTCTCTCTCTCTCTGTGTCCCTTTCTCTCCCTCCCACTCTATCTGAAGATAAATAGGAAAAATATCCTCGGGTGAGGATTAAAAAAGAAAAAAGAAAAAAAACATCAGATCAGTTCTGTGCATGGCAAATGACCACAATCTATATTCTACCAATGATTGGTCACATTTTCTACTTTATTGATTACTTGATTTTTTGTTGTTGTTTCTAAATAGACACGTGATATTGAAACTTGCTGATAATTTAAATGTAGTACATTCTGGGTGTTCACTTAGGAGTATGGTAGTTTTACAATCAAAATATTTTCTATTAATTTATGGATTAGATACATAATTTATTTGTTTAATAACTATTGATTGAGTGCTTTTTTTTTTTTAAGTACTGCAAAAATGTAGACTTCGAAAACAAATAAAACCTAAATCTTGCCTCAAGAGAGAGGATACTTTCATTAGGAAAACTGGGAGATACATAAAAACATGCACAGGATTGAATAGTAATAATTGGGGCACAAAAGGAAAATGTTTTGTGTTTGTGAAAGGGGAATTGCCTGTCCACAAAGCCCCGATTATAGCATCATTTAGGGTGTGGAGTATATATGTGTATCATATATGTATATATGGAACATATACATATATTCTACATAAAATAAAATAAAAATCACCACAGTTCTACTAGTCTAACAAAAATTGGGTTAATAATTTTATGTATTTCCTTCCAGTCCTTTTCCTATGAATTTAAATTTTACATAATTGTAATCAAAGGTAAAATATAACTAGGTATTCTTTAAAAACTATCATTATTGTAGCATAAGCATTTGCACAATTCTACATTTCTTCACAGCCATCATTTTGAATAAGAACATAACATTTCTTTCAGAAGATCTGCTGTACTTTTTCTTTCTCCTATTCTTTTCATTTTGGTTGTTTAGAGCATTTCACTTTCTTGCATAGATTATTTGAGAAAATAGCCACGCATATACTTTTGAACTCCCACATTTTAAAGTATTTCCTTAGAAGAGGTTCCCAAATGTGGGACAAACATTATGTATATCATTGATGTAGTGTCATTTTAAAGCTGTATTTCAATTTCGAGATCAAGACTCTGCATCCTCTCTTGTCTGAGGACACAAAAAATGTATATTAGAGCATTTCAAACCATGTCCCAGCATCTTGAGACAATAAATATTGACACAAGGATACTGTCTCAATGTCAGTGAACATTTCTGTTAAAGACCATTGAGAATACATTGACAAGAATGAGCACTTACTGGCCTGGCTGGTGTGGCTCAGTGGACTGAGCATTGTCCCATGCACCAAGAGCTCACGGCTTCTATTTCTGGTAGGCTGCAGGACTCAATCCCCAATAGGGGGCATGCCAGAGGCAGCTGATTGATGATGTTTTTATCTCTCTCCCTCTCCCTTCCTTTCTCTCTAAAATCAATAAAAACTTTTTTTTTTAATTATAAAAAAAAGTACTTACTGAGAGTACAAATTATAATTGGAAAGAATATACAACAAAATTAACTTCCTTCATTTTGGAAGTAACACATATTTGGGAGGAAAAAAATCATAGATTTGTTAAATTTTATTTTGCTTGTTTCTGCCCAATATTTCAATCTAACATCTTTTACAATCCCAATTATTACACTGTCACATTGATGTATAAACATGTTTTCCCCAAATCATGTTGTTCACAGATTTTATAGATCAGTTATCTATGTTGTTTTTCATACTTTTCAAAACTAGACAAAAATGTGCCATATATATATCACATGAGACTTCCATTAAGGTGACTGTTAACCACCATCATCTCAGATGCTAGGATTTTCACTCAATCCACAGTTTTTCCATTTTATTGACACGGTTATGAGTGACTTCATCAAATGATTCACTCCCAGTGAGTGACAGGAAATGCAAGTTTGATCATAGTAACACTCAACTAAAAACAAAAACAAAAATCAAAGGAAATCTGGAAATGCAGAAATCACAGGAAAGCTGCTACAAATGCTCTCAGCTGCTTTACCCCAGAATGTTATCCTCAGTGTCACACCTGAAGCTCTGGCCAAACCCCACGTCACCATCCAGAAACACCCCAATCTTATTTACAACTGGCAATGGAAACAGTCTCTTCTTTCTGCCTTTTATATCTATTATGAGAATCACTCATTGGAAGAATCTAACTATTTATTATGCTGGTGACAAGGACATCTGAAATATATGGTACAAAGGTGAACTTAGAGAGGTGGAATTCATACTGAATATATATATTTTTAATCCTCACCTAAGGATATGTTTTACTGATTTTTTTTTAGTGAAAGAGGAAGGGAGAGAGAGAGAAAAAGAAAACAAAACAAAACAAAACAAAAAAACACATTGATGTGAGAGAGAAACACTGATCGATTGGTTGGGTTGCCTCCCATACATGCCCCTACCAGAAATCAAAGGTATGTGCCCTGACTGAGAATTGAACCCACAACCTTTTGGTGTATGGACGATGATCCAACCAACTGAGCCACTGGCCAGGGCCATATTGAATATTAACAACAACAAATTCTGATCCAGTGCTTTACAAGCTATTGTATTCATTTTTCTTTTTTCAGCCTCATTTTCTTTCACTTTCTGACCTACATTCTGTTGCGTGGGCACCCTTAATTATTCCTAAACTTCTGGGATATGCTATATATAGATCACTGTCTTGAGATCCACACCCACAATTTTGAGTACTGGATACCAGTTTTAAATGGACTTATAGGGACCTCAAATTCTGCATATGCAAAATCATACTCATCTGTCTTGTTAACTCTGTTACTCTGACTTCTACGTCTCCGGGTACCACCATTCACACAGTTTGTGGAGTCAGAAATTTGGGCTTTATCTTTGACTCTTACTTTGTCCCTATCTCCTTCATCTAATGCATCTTAAGTTCTGAGGGCTCTAATTCTTCCTTCTGGCTTCCTCGCCTGTGTCCTGGATCATTTCAGAACCTAAATCCATACTCAACACTTCAAAAACATACATCGGATGCTCAAAATCCCTTTCGTGGCTTTGTATTGCTTTTAGAATAAAGCTCAAACTCTTAACATGTTCTAAAAAATCTGCGTGCTCTGAACCTTTGCGTGCCATCCCAGGCTCACCTTCCATCATGTCATGTCTTTCTCTCTAACTCCCTGTCATACAGAGGGCATAATTTCAAACCCTCTTTCCCTCACACCCCTTTATATATATTCTCCCTTCTCTTCTATACATCCTTCTGCCCAAAACCTTTTCTTGACCAATTTATACTTTAGGTCTCAGTTTAGATGTCATTTCCTGACACATGGTCATCACACTGAGCAACTCCAGGAGGTATTATTTAAACATAAAGTTGAGAGTGGCTTGCACTGCAGCAGAACATGATGCTCTGTGCCCTGGCGTCCCTTGGAGTTGTTCAGTGTAATCGTCCTTTGTGCACTAGCTTATGCATCTCATAACACTCTAATTTTCTGACTTTTCAGTGACGACAACACAGTATTTTTATTTATTTTTCTTGTCGTTTACATCCATCCCTTTAGGAATGTGGGTCTTCAGAAGAAAGGAAGAATCTCTATTTTGTTGAGCATTCTGTCTGTAGACACAAAATAAGTACTGGTTACGTGAACAGATAAATGAATAGAGTCGATACTCTTTCCTCTATCTGTCATAAAGCCATTTCATGCATAACTTGTCAAAGACAGACTTGTCCAATATTTATCATAAGACTGTTCATGTATTCACTGTTCAATGTCACATTCAGCTCATAACACATGCCCTATACCCTGTTCTCTCTAAATGTTTATATACTCTCATGTAAACATTTATTCACATGTAAACATTTATTGAATAAAGAAGAGAATAAAGAGAAAAATAAAGAAAAACACTTATTAAAGCTGAAATATTTCAGATATTTTATGTATGTTGTTTTATTTAATCCTCTTAGAAATATCTATATGAATAGGCATGGATATATATATGTACACACACACACATACACACACACACACACAACTTTGAGAAATTAGTTCACATGCCCAAAATCACTCAGTATGTGACAGAATTAGATTTAAGCCTAGTTTGTTATTTGCCGACATTACTTGTCTTACCCAATGAATAGAGAAATTCTTCTTCTTCTTTTTTTTTTTTTTTTTTTTTTTGGTATGTGCCCCTAGCAGGAACAGAACCTGGGACTCTCTGGTCCACAGGCCGATGCTCCAACCGCTGAGCCAAACCGGCCAGGGCGAAATTTTTCTTTTTATCAATGTGTAATGCAGAGGGAGCAGAAGGTCCATGATAGCAGGGAAATATGCAGTCATCCATTTTAAGGATTGTCAAATGGATGAATAAAAGCTTAATTAGGCTGGTCACATATGAATATTTTTTGTTTTGGTTCTTGTGTCTAGTCCCAAGCCTGCTTCAGACTAGTCAGAGCTGTGAAATTATTAAGGTTTTAAAGGGAAGCTATCTCCAAGTGATACCACTGCAAGCCCTCCGACAGTTATTGGTTAGGATGTGACTTTTTATACCTTTGATTTTGTCATGGTATCGGCTAATATGTGTTAACCCCTGTTAGAATAATTGTGTTAAGAAAAATGGAAACCTCTCTATATATCCTAAAGTATTTATGGAAGACATGATATAATGGTTCATTATCCTGGCCTTTACATTTTTGTGTAGTTTAGAAGAATAATAGAAGAATTTTTAGAAAATCAGAAAATCTGTCAAAGCCAAAAAAAATGTATATTTCTGCTGGTGGAATTTCAGAGCAATGATCCAGGACAAAGAGATTTATACTGTGACATCAATTTACTCCCTAAAGAGACCATCGTCAGTGAGCACTATAATTTTTATGAACAGAGTAATCTCATGTGATTTTATTATATTTTTAATATGCATAACATTATATTTTTATTTGGTTGTCAGCATTATTACATGAATTTAAAAGTTTTTGTGCTTTGAATTTTTAGAGTGAACATTTCAGTTCATGTATTAATCTTTTTTTAATAAAGAGCTTCTTAGAAGCTTTTCTACAGCTGAAAATAATTAAATCCTCTCATAAAATTGAAGTGCACAAATTCCTTGGTAATACAAATAATTATTCTGCAGATAACAATGCGTAGAATCTTGTCTTCTTAAATTCCAGGTGTTTCTGAGTTAAGCCTTACTTTAATCAGGTTATACTCTTCATAATTTAGTCAAATTTGCATAGGTTAAGTGAATGATTTCTCCTTCAAAAACAAGTATATAATAAACCCCTATTTCAAATTTATATAGAGTTTTTGGCTACTAGATAACCTTTAGGTCCATTTATATTATATTAATATCAGGAATCCCATTCTCTGTACTTTTGTCCCTGGCACTGTGGCATAGAAAGATCTTGTCACCAGACAGTTTCCTGTAGAGAGCTGAGCAGAGATACTTTTAAGAATTGTGTTAAGATTCTTAGAGCAAAAAATGTGCTATTTTTCCATGAATGTTATTGGACTGATCAAAGCATATGATTTATTTCTTTCATTAAATACATTATTTTATGAATACTTTGAGTTTTCATTGGTTGATTTTAATCATTAAATGTAAACTATAAGAAAAACGATCCTTTTAAAGTCAATTATTTAAATATTCAATTATCTGTCAGTGCTTCTCTTCAGTTTTAAATATTGACCCTTGACATTAATGAACTGAGGTGATTAGCATTTTCTTTAGAAGGGAACTATTCACCACCAATTTAGGTTTATTTTACTTATATCAAATATGTATTTTATCTAATTAATCATTTTAATTAATTAAAATCTTTAAGAAGAGTATGAATAATTTCCAAACACTTTTCACTCAGAGTCCCCAGATGTTCATATGTTTACTGTGTTTGCTTTATCCATCCCCTTCTTTCTACACATATATGTGCACATTAATTTTCTGAAATGCTTAAGAGGAAGTTGAATCTATGATGACCTTTCTTCCCTAAATAATACACTGTACATTGCCTAAAAACAAAGTCATTCTTTTACAAAACCACAGTATAATAATCAAATTCCAAAAATTAGCATTGATGCAATATTACTGTTTCATATGCAGACCTAGTCCAGATTTTACCAATTGTTCCTATAATGTTATTTAAGGACAAAGAAAAGACAAGATGACTGGTTTCATTCAATTGTCATGTCTTTTCAGTTTCACTTAATTTGGAACAGTTGCCAAATCTTTATATATTTCAATATATTGATACTTTACAAGAATATTCGACATTTATTTTGTAGCATGACCCTCAATTTAAGTTTCCCACAGTGCATCATTCTAGAAAGCATATACTGTCAGCCCCGTTACTGCAATGTTAGATTACCTGACCAGGTTAATCCACTAAAAAGGTACTGTTTTACACTCTGTTTATATTCTGTTGTTAGATACTTTGAGACCACAAAAATCTGGTTATTCCTCAAATTTTCATCCGCTCGTTTTAGCATTAACTAATGATTCTAGCCTACATCAATGATTACTATATTGTAATAATATAATATTTTAGTGAGTTTTATTGGTTACTAAATGACAGCAATCACTCATAGATGAGCATAGACTAAAGAAGTCATTATTTCATAGTTCAATAGAAGTGGGTAGGTACAGGTTTTTACCCTAGTCAAAGCCAGGTGCTGTTTTCATTGACCAGATAGCTGAGTTTATTACACTGGGTTTAAATTGTGACATTATCATCTGCTAGTTATGTGACCTTATGCAAAATACTTAACCAATTCTCAGATCTTTTTTCTATTCAAGCGGAATAAAAACACATCACTGAGGTTTCCTCATAATGTTTAGATGAGGTGCTTTATGTAGACCATTTGGAAGGCATTGCTTCTGTGTCACTATGACAGCTACTACTTATTTTTCTAAATTTGATTTCACATTTATATAAAAATTTTCTTTCACCTATCAGTCACAATACATAATCTTCCATTGTATAATTCATGAGAAATTTGCTACTTTAACACTGTATTTCAACTGTCATGGAATCATATGCTTATATAGACTAAAAAAGAAGTATGTTTCAATTTAGTTATTCCATTCAATTTTCCATTTTTAAGGACACACTTCTTTGCTTAATTGAAGTCACGCATTTTCAACTGAATCTAAACAGTAGGAATGACACAAGTCTGACCAAGTTCTTAATTTTCTCAATGTGAATTCAAAATATCTCATTTTTAATTTTCTAAATTTCCATTTTACTCTAAAAATATACTATTCTCTGCCTGCTCTTTTTGGCTTCCCTGAAATAGCATGCTGGTGCTGGCCGTGGATAAAACACTGGGATTCCAATTAAAATTCAGTCACTGAATTGTGAGATTGGAGAAAAAAGTCCAACATTTGCTCATGTTTTCAGTGGCAAATTCTATATTTAATTGCTCCAACCTTTTCTAAAGTTATGACTATGTATTCAAGTCATACACTGTACTTTTTAAATGCAAATTTCCATAGTCATCATATTTTAAAATATCTTTATAATGAACTGAGTATAAATTTTAAACATCTGTATAGCATGGAGAAAGTCACTCCTATGTTTTGACATGAAACTAATGAAATAATTGAACTATTCAAAGTGTAGTTGGTTCATGAGAAAAACAATACCCTGGAGGGATTTCCATGGCCAATTAAATGCTACAACACTAAAGTTATGTGAAATTTGGACATAATGTCTAATACTCAGTTTTAATATATATCATCTTCAATTTCGTGCCTCATCCTATTTATTATGACTTGATAATGCTTGTATTTAAACGGGCTTCTTTATACAAACTCTATAGAAATACAAATTACTATTTAGTATTTTTCTTATCAGAGAGCATCAAAGGAGTTGATTATAAATATTTTCAGTCTCTAGACCACACATCAGACAAGAGCAGGGTGACAAAAAGAGTCTTTAAGAAAGTATATTTATCTATCTAATTTCATTCAAGTGCAGAACCAAATCAACCCAGAAAGATGGTTATCCTTTACATTTATTTGTGAAAAAGAAAAATTTTTGTTAGGGTGTTTTGAACTAATAACCAACACAGCTTAGATGAATTGACACCAAGCCAATGTACTTTCTTGAATATTAATCACAGTGTCCTTGTTTCATTCTCAATAAACAAAAGAAGGTAAGATTTTTGTAACATCTGAACAATTATTTTTAGTAGTGAAATCTTCTACCAGCCTCTTCATATTGAACCATCATTGTGTTCATCTTCCTTTTTTTTCTATCAGCTTTTCTCCCTCTGGCTTCCACTTGAAGTTCCTCCGTATTACTAGCATTGTCCGAAATTGGACAGTGTTCTACAAATACCTTCCCTTAGAATCCGTGCTTCCACCCACACACTGACAGCCTATTTGGCATCATATTGCCTCGAGTACTTGGAAACCAAACACAAGCCTCATAGCCCCTCTTAGTTTTATTTATGAGACTTACAACTGTATGGCATTGGGGAAATTATATTAGTCTTACAGAATTTGTTTTTCACAAAGCAGTACTAGCACGTGCTTGTTATACACAGTAGAATCAAAATCCACGTAGATTGATTCTCGAGTTTCTCTCCAAGTGGAGTTCACGTACAGGCCAGGAAACTCTCTGGTGTTAGTCGTAATCATCAATTTATATATGGCAGGAAATTGTCAAGTGCTTTTTTGCAAAGGAGTCACAGTTATAGTGCACTCCTTCCATCATAGTCAAAACTGTTTACTTTGAACTAGGTGTTGAACAAGGTGTTTCTTGCTCTTGAATAAACTAAGCGTGCTGTGTTAGAAGGAGGCTGTAGCAGCCCGATACAAAGGCAGGGGATGAGGACAAGTGCAGAACTCGAAACACACTCAAGAACATTCCCACCCGCTGAGAAAGTTGGCGATTTGATCAGCCACAGATTGTGTATTTATGCTTGATTTTTTGCAGTATTTTGATTTTAAGTGGTTGGATTATTCTTGATACACTCCCACTAAACTGAGCCAGATTTGGAGGAATGAACCATCCCCAGTTAACTGCCCCCTCTTAGTAGCCTAGTAATACCTGGAAGCCTGTCGGTATTCAATACTTGGTGATTCCATGAATAAAATAAAATTTAAAACTATTTTAAATTTTTTTCCAAAAGCATGATGAAGTGTTCCAGATTTATTTTTAAATCTCATCTTTTTTTATAAATCATGTCATATAAAATGTGTGCATGATGTATGAATTTCACTTATTTAATTGTAAGCATCAGCGTTTTGAAAAGCTGGCTTCTAGATTTTCATAAAATCTTCAGTCAGACTTCTTTTGGCACACAACCTCACTGTCTGCATTTGGATGTGGTCATAAAATTTCTGTACACACCTTCGAACAGCAGTGCCATCTGCTAATTGCTGCTTCAATCAGCCACCTGGACCCCAGAAGCTGAACTGACACAAATGGATGCTGGCAAATAAAACAAGAAATTTCCAAAAAAAAAGCCACACAGAAAACAGGAGAGATGTCCCAAATCACGTAGGTCTCATCAAAGTGCAGTGTACCAATATGAAACAATAATAACAATGCAATATTGGCTGTGAAACTAAATGCACTCCGCTGTCTGCCAGGTAGTCACTTCAAACCCATAAGTACTGTTCTTAAATAAACATCAAGGAACAACAGATAAAATTAGCAGCTGAAACTCATAACAGCTTTCAAACAAAAGGGTTTGAAAATATTAAATGTACGTTGAATGGATGAATAAATGCAAAGATAGAGATGTGAATTTAAAAAATGAATCTTATCATGTGAGCATTTAATATCTACCCAGAATGTAGACTATAACGCCCTCTATTCCAATGTTTTATTACAGTATCTCTTTTAATGCTTCTATGACTAACAAATCTGCTACCATGTATGAATTACACAGACAATATTAGAACAAAGTTTATCTGTCTGGCAAGAAGAAACACTTGCGTTTCACAACCACTCTTCATGCGTGACTCGAAATCTTGTTATTATCCTGAAGGCACAGTGGTTTCAACGTTCAGTATCCACGTGTCGAATTTCCCCTTTTCCCTTTCACCAGCTCAGACTTCAGTGTTCCAAAAGAATACTTCAGAATGAAATGCCCTAAATGAGATTTGACTACATTTTAGGGTCCACTTATAGTTTTGTAAAGGGTAATTTTGACTATGAAAAATTTTTGCCTTTTATGCTGACCATAAAATTTAACTTTTTTAAAGATGGAAAACAACTGTGCTTTTAAAAAAGGCCCAAATGTTCACTGCGAACATTACAAGAATCAAAAGTCAACTATTTTGAATAGTTTAATTGATTTATTTATTTTATTTCTTTTTTTAGATTAAAAATTTATGTACATGATAAAAAGCTTCAATTGGGTACAAAAAAGCAAATGGCAAAAGACAGGTTTCCATCCCACATCTGACCTCCAAGCTCCCAAATCTCCCTCTTTTTTTTTGCATTTAGATAGAGCGGGAGGGAGAGAGGGAGGAAGAGAAAGAGAGAAACATCGATGTGAGAGAGACACATCGAGTGGTTGCCACCCACACAACCCCAACCGTGGCCGAGGACAAACCGCAACCAAGGTACTTACCCTTAGCGGGAACTGAACCCAGGACTCTCTGGTCTGAGGGTCGACGCTCTAACCACTGAGCCAAACTGGTCAGGGCCCAAATCCCCCTCTTGAAGAGGCAACCACTGTTACCAATTTTTTTGCATATAACTTTTTGATATAATTTTATTTCCTTTGGATATATACTCAGAACTGAGTTTGCTGGATCATATGGTAGCTCTTTTTTTTTTCAAATACAGTTTACATTCAACATTATGTTGTATTAGTTTCAGGTGTACAGCATAGTGGATAGACAGTCATAAACTTTACAAAGTGCTGCCCCCGATATTTCCAGTATCCACCTGGCACCATTCATAGTTACTACAATATTATTGACTATATTTCCTATGCTGTGCTTCATATCCCCCATAAATATTTTATAACTACCAATTTGTACTTTTTAACCTCTTCACTTTGTTCAACCAGTCCCCCAACTTCCCCTCCCTGCTGGCAATTATCAGTCTGTTCTCTGTATCTATGAGTCTGCTTCTGTTTCATCTGCTTGTTTATGTTATTCTTTAGATTCCACATATAAGTGAAGTCATATGGTATTTGTCTTTCTCTGACTGACATTTCACTTAGCATAATACCCTCTAGGTCCATCCATGCTCTTGCAAATGGTAAGAGTTCATTCTTTTTTATGATTAAGTAATACTCCATTGTATATATGTACCACAGCTATTTTATCCACTGGTCTATTGATGGGCACTTGGGTTGCTTTCATACCTAGGCTATTGACGCATATAGTCTTTCAAATTAGTGATTTGGGTTTATTCGATATATACCCATATTCTTCAAATATATGCCCATAGGCAGTTGCAGTTTTAATTTTTTGAGGACCCTCCATAGTGCACAAGGGTTCTGTTTTCTCCACATCCTACACAACATGTCAAAAATGTGCCAAATGTAATGTGTACATAGTAGTAACATGGATGATTGATAATGTTCTTTTCATTTAATTTTTAAAATATGTTTTTATTGATTTTAGAGACAGAGAAACATTGATCAGCTGCCTCTTGCACACCCCCCACTGGGGATCGAGCCTGAAACCTTTTGGTGCATGGGACAATGATCAATCAACTAAGTCACACTGGCCAGGGCTCTTTTAATTTAATTTAGACAAGCTCCCATTAGAACTTCTAAGTTTCTTTCCCTCTGGAATTGCAGACTTATAACTCCCTTTCTGTAGTATTTGCATAGTAATTAACCTTATATAGTATACAGTGTACATAGAGTTGCATATTCTTTAGTGGCTTTATGGACAAATGAAACTAAAAATACCTACATCACAGGAGAGACATAAAAAAAAGGTCAAACAGCTAAGTGCTCTATGTTCAAAAATTTCAATTTCTTACTCCCTTACTTCTTTCAATTGAATGATGTATATTGAGAGTCTTTGCAGATTAACTCTTTCTGGAACAGCATAATATGAAAAAACAAAAATGGAGCTTCTCTAATATTAAAAAATGTCAATAGAAAGCTTATTTTCTAACTAGTCACTGTTCCAATTGTTTTACATTAAATAACCTTTTTAGCCCTCAAAGCATCCCTATGAGATAGATGTTAATACTGGCCAGTGTTACAGAAGAGACAGATAAGGTGCAAAGAGAAATGACATGCATAAGGACACAGAGCTGGTAAGTGGCAGAACATTGGTTTAGACCAAGCACTATGGACAGAGGGCCAGATTCCTAACTGTCATACTATGCTGCCTCACTATCCAAGATAAGGAAAATAATCTGTTTCAAAATGTTTTTAAAAATCACAAGACGCGGAATCAATGTTTCCTTCTTGGCAGTTTATCGTTCCATTATGGTTCCTTTTATACTAATCTGTGCAGCCTTGCTTTACAGTTAATACCAGGCCATAGATCTAAAAGATCAAAGCATTGCAGAAATTCTGAAGCCTCATAGCAATGTAATCCCCTCTGAGAGATGGCCATAGCTGGCCGTAAATTCAAGCAATCCTGCTGGGGAAAAATGAGACATGATTACATTGGACGTGGGGGGAAATGCCTTCAGCTCAAAGTCTAGTACAGATTAAACTACCCCTTTTGCTCTCTCCAAAAGAAGCCTTTGCTTAGATGCTCAGCATTTCCACTTAGGCAAGATGAAGAACTAAGTGAATACAGCTGGAAGCTAAACCATTGCTCCAGATGGTGTAGATACTGCAAACCTGATGTTCCTAGGCAATGGCGGACATGGAATTTTACTGGAGTTGAAGGACTAATGTGTTCGCGAGTGTGACTTTCACTTCTTTGGTACATGAACAAAAAGCACATCAATTTAAGCAAATGTCTTTTGCTAATGCAGCAGAGTAAAGAAATGGGGCAATTATCTATACAATCAAGCTGAAAAAGTATGTATGCCTTTGACTCACAGAGCTATTTTGAGTCCCCTCTTTTTTTTTTTTTGCTTTAATGATTGGTTCAATTGTTTTACTTATTTCACTTATTTTTTTTTTAGTATATTTTTTCTTTATTGATTTTAGAGAATGAGGGAGGGAGAGACAGATAGAAACTTCAATGAGAGAGAACATTGACTGGCCGCCTCCTGCATGCCTCCATTGGGATCAGGCCCACAACCTGGGCATGTGCCCTGACTGGGAATCAAACCAGTGACCTCTAGGTGCATGGGTCGATGCTCAACCAGTGAGCCACACCAGCCAGGCTATTTCACTTCTTCAATGTAGAACAAGCATTAAAAGATCATTTATTTACTTGAGGTGTGTGTGTGTGTTGTGTGTGTGTGTGCGCGCGCGCGCGTATGTGTGCATCTAGTTGTAGCGGTATTCCTTTACTGTGTTTTGGGTGTGAAAATCAGGATGAAACCTTTGTGCTTTGGCCTCGGGGCTGTAAATCATTGGTGACATGGCCACATGCCTGAAGTGAGACTGTCACATTTTCTCCCCATGGTTTTGCTCCTCCAGCCGCTGCCACAGTGTAATTGCCTCTATGATCACCAAATGTGGTTATAACCATTGTGTGTCTGTTTCTCCTTTAACTGTTTGTTTGAATGTTTATTTTTATATTGTTATTTTTTCAGCTGTATTGAGGTATAATTGACAAAATTTTAATGTATTTAAACTGTACATCTTGGTGATTTGATATGTGTATACATGAAAGGATTTCCATCATCTAGTTAATTAACACATCCATCACCTCATATATTTCTCTCTCTCTCTGGTGAGAGCATTTAAGTTCTAGCAAATTTCAATTCTACAATAGAGTGTTATCAAGTGTAGTCCCATGTTATACATTAGATCCTCAGAGCTTATTCATCTTACAGCTGAAAGTTTATACCGTTTGACCAACCTCTCCCTGTGTCTGCAGCCCCCCAGGCCCTAGCAACCACTTTCCTACTTTATGCAGAGCGACTTTTACACGTGAGCACTGTGGGTACGTTGTTTCACTGGAAAGGACGTGAAGAGGAGCAGAAGTTCTCAGAAGTCTCATGGGGTGAAAGTCCCTGTCCTGTGTCTCTTGTAGCAGTTCACATGGCCTCCAGGGGAGGGTATGGTGTGGCCAGAAAAGCTTCCTCAGTGCTCGCGCATTCCTTCCTCTCAAACATGACTGAGTTCCAACGCTCTTTTCATCACCCTCCCTATCAGTTAGAATTGCACATGGCTTATATTAACAGAGAAGCCCAAAATAGCCATGATTTTGAAAAGACAGATGTTTTCATCTCTCATGAGAAAGGAAGTCCATCAGCTGACAGTTTAGAGATGGGATGGCCACTTCACGAAACCTTGAAGCCTCTGCACTTTCTGTGCTACAGTCTTTATGGTGTGGGGTTCATCTCTGAGGTCCAGTCTGGCTGCTCACCTTCAGTCGTCACTGAAGCATGCCAGGTAGCAGGAGGGAGGAAGAAGGAGAAGGTTGAGCTCCCTTCCTTTACGGAGTGATCCTGACATTCCCACTCGTTTCTGCTTGCACCTTATTGGTCAGAATGTAGTCACCTGCCAGAGAGGAAATGTTTATTTAATCTTCTAAATAGGTTCATCCTGCTCAAACAAATGTGGGACTATGTAGAGGAACAGAAGAGATATTTCTGTAGGAAACAGTTACCCTCTGCCTCCTCATCTCAACCACAATATTTCACTTTCCCTCATCACTGAAACAAAGAGCTGCAATAATGCCATGGCCCCACATCGCAGCTATTTCAATGCATCACATAATTTTAAACATATGATATTAACAATATTATAAAATGTTATTCTAATTTCTTAAATTATTCTCAACTTTCATTGGCCACCCTCCAACATCTCTTACCTATACATGAAGAAAATAGTAATAACTGGATTCACCTTTAGTTGTACCATTCCTCTGACTTCATTTCACAGTGAAGTAGAATGGCCCCTGTACTACTGGAATTATCTGCTCTGAGCTCATGCAACTCGTCCTCCTTCTGGCCCTCACCCAGGTAAAGTTTGAGATGAAATTTCCAATCCAGTCTCTTTGCCATGGCAAGTCTCCTAGAACTGCCATGAATATCACAAAGACAAAAGGAATTTCTCTCAATATAAGAAAGATCTGTTTTGCCCAGCCGGTGTGGCTCACTGGTTGAGCGTCAACTCATGCAGCAAGAGGTCGCCAGTTCGGTTCCTGGTCAGGGCACATGCCCAGGTTGTGGGCCCAGTCCCCAGTGCGAGGCATTCAGGAGGTGGCCAATCGATATTCTCTCTCATCAATGTTTCCATCTCTCTCTCCCTCTCCCTTCCTCTCTCTCTGAAATCAATAAAGAAAAAATATATTTTTTAAAAGATCTGTTTTTAAAAATACATATATTTTAGGAAATGGAAAGGGGGCCTAGATCAGCAAATTTTTTAGGAAATAAATAATGTAACATTTCTGATTGTAAATAGATACTGTCTGTGCAGATACACAAAATAATTTTAGTTAATGGCTTGGGGTCATTTTAGTCAATTCCCAGGGTTTGCCAGGTTGTAACTCAATGTCTATTTAGTGTTCATTTTGACAAGTTATTGAATATCCATGATCTCAGTTTCCTTGAGAATGGACTGGGGCAATAACACCTGCTGCAGAGAGAACACGAAGACTCCCGTTTTGTCTGCATCCACATTTTCAAGACAGGATCTCTTGGCTAGATAAAGGACATGACCACCAGGTGGAGGCTGTCAATATCTCTCTGAAACAATCGAAAGTACTGCATCGGTGGGATTGTGATGTCTTCCAGCTCAGTATCATCTGCTCTTGGCTGGTCATTGCAAAAATGAGGCCGTGTCTCGAAATAGTCTGCTTTGAATGATCACTCAATATATTAGCAGAATGGTGCTTTTCAAATCAAAATAATTTACTTTAATCTGTTTTATTTTATTTTCCAGTACATAAATTCACTTGCTTTTCAAATTTTTTATATTCACAGGTACTTCTTTGTATTTTCCATTAGTTAGCAGAATATACTATCTATAGTTTCTGAGAGAATGTTATTTATGGACAAAATATTGAGGTTACTAGTTTTTCCCTTTTTAAATGAAAAATTATTCATATCTTTTTTATTGTAAATAACTCCTAAGGACTTACATAACGTTTCTGCTTATTGTTGAAGAAAATTTTCAGTTAGTATGGCCTTTTTATTTTTTTTATCCTCACCTGAGGACATTTTTTCATTTTTTGTTCAGATAGAGTGGGAGGGAGAGAGAGGAAGAGAGAGAGAGAGAAACATCGACATGAAAGGGACACATTGACTGGCTGCCACCCGCACGACCAACCAGGGCCGGGGACAAACCGCAACCGAGGTACGTGCCCTTAGCGGGAACCGAACCCAGGTCTCTCTGGACCGCAGGCCGACGCTCTAACCACTGAGCCAAACCGGCCAGGGCAGTATGGCCTTTTTAGAATTCACTTCCTTCTTGGTCAAATTCCAAATTTGTTTATTATGATGACTTTTTTATATATAATACTAATTTCCAGCTATTAAGATCCTGTAGACGGTGAGGATTACTATTGCTATTTATCCTTTTGAAGTTTCTCCTATGAAGTATGATATTTAATATTTTCATTATGCAGGTAGAAATTTGCTCTTAAAAATATAATCATTTATTTCCTTTGATCCACTTTTTAATAGGCCACTGATCGCCTCAGGATAGTATTTTCTCATTCTATTTCCTTCAAAAGCTATATCATGTTCCTTTGAACTTTCAGTATCTACCAGGATCTCAATTCTCTAGATTCCCTCTTATTGAGCAAAAAATAAAATCTTTCTTTCCTGTGTGATGATTTAAATTCAGCAACAATTTTTATATTATTGTTTTATTTGCTTATATATATTCACATGGCTATAAAAAAGAAAGTAGGAGGACAATTTCTTGCAAAAATAGAAGTTAAAATGAAAATGTTAGTTAAGTCCTTACCCACCAATCAGGGATGAAAGGAGAGCACCTTTTCCCTTTCACAACTGTAGAGAGCTGGGGAACCAGATGCCAAGGTAATTGCATGTCTCCTATCAAGTCCTTCCCTTTAAACTGATGCTTTATAGGTGACTACTGAACTGTTCCTTGAACACCACAAATCTAAATTAGCTTGAAATACAACAGAGGTTTCAGGAGTTATATCATGAGTCCAGAGGAAAATTTGAAAATATCTCTACTTCAGGAAGCCTTATCTTAATTATTTTTCTTATCAGTGTAAGCATAACATTTTCAAAGGATGCATGATAAGCCTAAAACGTAAATACCTATCAGCCTGCTGCCTCTGTCCATCTAGCCCCCTCCACAAAATTCTAGACACCTGCCCCATCCCCCCACCCTGGGACAGAGAGATTTCTTTAACTCGTGTCCTATTTTTCTTTAAATGCCATTTACTAATTCTACCACCATAAATCTACCAAAATTGTTTATTTACAATGAAATTACTGCATAGTATTTAGGCTAGCTAAATTCATGTTTTGGAGAAAGAAAATGATTCAATTCACTCTTTGGCTTACTGGTGAAATATGAAAAGTTCAAATCGTCACGACTACCAAAACAAACAAAAGAAACAAATTTAAAAAGGCAATAACAGCAAATTCAGGTTTATTAGCTTCTTCAAAGAAGGTAATGCTTCAATAATGCAATGAATTGAAGTAGTACAGGCGACTGGCCAATCATATTAGGAAAAGGAAAAAATGTTTATGCAAGTTGTTTAACTGAATTGACTGCTTAGATAAATAAGCTACTTATTATTGGTATATTTACACAGACCCATTAGTATTGTTAGGAATTCCTAACATTCCATTCAGATGAACAGACAGAATGAATTTTCTTCTCTTTCCTATGGTCAGTGCCTTGAAAGCAAAGTGAGATATTAAACTGAAAATTCTCTTTAATCCACGACCTTTACAATATGTGACTCAAATGAAATGACCCCTGGGCAGATCTAGTCTCTCAATTTAAAATAGAGGCCATGAGTCCCTCATTCTGTCCCATTTCTTTCTGCTATATAGAAGGAAAGCAGGGATAGGGGAACCCACTGCCATATTCAGGAGAACTGGGCAGAGTGAATGGTAATCAACATAGTGGACATTAGTGGCAGCAGAATGAATCTCCTGTGCCCTTTTGCTTACGAGGTTAGTCTAATCACACAAATGTAGAATTAAAAATAAATTCAGAAATGCACTTTAATTTTTAACTTAAGTTAATACAAGAAGCAAACACACATTTAAAACAAAGTAGAACCATTGATTGGTTTAATTTTAGCATCATGGCCATCTTCCTCCAAATGAGTGTTGAGTTTCCATAATATGTTACATTTGATTACTTCAAACAACAAGAAAGAAACAAACAAAAAACAAGTAAGAAAACAAGCCACCAAGTAGGAGAAAATATTTGCAAAAGGACACATCTCATTAAGGGCTGTTATCCAAAATATAAGAATTCTTCTTAAAACTCAACAATAAAAAAAAAAAAGAAAGAAACAAGATTAAAATGGACAAAAGACATGAACAAGCACCTCAACAAAGAATGTATACAGATGGCAAATAAGCACATGAAAAGATGCTTCATGTCACGTCACCAGAGAACTGCACGTTACAATAACAATGAGATCATACTACATAAAACCATTAGAGTAGCCAAAATCCAAAACACTAAAAGCAACAAATGAAGGCAAAGATGTGCAGCAACAGAAACGTCTTCATTGCTGGTGGGAATGCAAAATGGTGCAGCCACTTGGAGGATAGTTTGATATATTTGCTGGATTATACAGTAATTCTGTTTTAAATCTTTTGAGAACTACCCTACTGTTTCCCATAGTGGCTGCACCATTTTGCATTCCTGCCAATAGTGCAAGGATCCCAGTTTCTCTACATCCTTGCTAACAACTGGTATTTTCTGGGGGTTTTTGTTGGTTTGTTTTTCCATGATAACCGTACTAACGTATATGAGTTAGTATTTTAAAGCAAATTCTAAACATCCAATTCTTTCAGAACTATACTTGTCTTTTAGAGAGATTTTTCTCCTTTCAAAATGCAGAAATTCCATGTTAACTTATTATTTCCAGGTAGTCAAAATGTAATCCGCTTATACCATTACTACTTTGTAAAACTACCCAATTGGATATGGAAACATTTATAATAGCCATAATATTACTAATAAATTTCCATCTTTTAAAAATGGTATGCACAAAAAATTCTGCCAATTATAGAAGTTAGAACCAATTAAATTAAAAACTTTTTTTTCTAAGCCCAATTTAGGCAGTTCTGAGTCTCATGGCAATTTTGAAAGAGAACAAGAATAAGAATTTTCATTTATCTTTGGTGATAATTGAAGCAGATTGTGTCTCAGTGTTTCTAGTTTTAAGTCAGCTTTGACAGTGAAGGGAGACCAAGGCCTGGTGTCCTTTGGTTATCAGGGAAATACAGTGTTTTTTCCTGCCCTGAATGACTTCAAAACTAATGTGATTTCCTTAAGAATCTTCAACTCCAGATTGCCATTTTACAGATGCATATTTTTATCACGCATCTATGTGTGTGTGGTTTTTTTCATATTTGGTAGATAATCGAGATAAAATTTAAATATTTTATATCTAAAACTATTCCATAATTTTTTTATTATGGAAGCAGAAAAAGCCAAAAAGGAATGCAGTAAGGAAGAAGGCTACATTTTTCTTTCATGATTCCATCAGAAATTCTCATAATTCAAGGATATTTGTGAAAATAATAGTCTTGCAATCTTTAAAAGTTTCAAGGTTATAAAAGACAAGGAGAGCCTGAGGAACTATTTCAGACTGAAAGAGGAATGACAATAAATGAAACATGTCACCTGAACTGGATCTTCCAGTTTTCCAGAGGATACTATTGGAACAATTAGCAAAACTTTAATACATGGTGGGGCAAAGTATATTTACAGTTGTTTGTATGAGAAATAATACAATAATTAATAAAAAATAATACAAGAATAAACTCTGTCTTCCACTGTAAACCTCCTTTTGCCACACTCTGTATGTCTCTAGATTAAAAGGTGATAATGGCCCTGGCCGGTTTGGCTCAGCGGTTAGAGCGTCGGCCTGCAGTCCAGAGAGACCCGGGTTCGGTTCCCGCTAAGGGCATGTATTTCGGTTGCAGTTTGTCCTCGGCCCTGGTTGGGGTCGTGTGGGTGGCAGCCAGTCGATGTGTCCCTTTCATGTCAATGTTTCTCTCTCTCTCTCTTCCTCTCTCTCCTTCCCACTCTATCTGAACAAAAAATGGAAAAATGTCCTCGGGCGAGGATTAAAAAAAAAAAAAAGGTGATAATGCATAATGTTACTTTCCTGATTTTAATGTTTATATTTTGGTTATGTAGGAGAATGTCCTTTGTAAGAATTATATGGTAAAATGTTTTCATGTGGTGGGGCATCACACTGGCAACCTATGTCCAAATGGTTCAGGTAAAAGAGAGGTTCTTTGTTCTAGCCTATATATATCTTTACATCTAAAATTATTTTAAGTTACAAATTACCTAGACAAAAATATGAAGGTAAAATAACAATATTTTATTGGACGAACAAAAAAGGAGATTTTCAAAGACAGTGAAAACAATTTTGTTCATCAAAAATTTTAATTAGCCCTGGCTGATTTGGCTCAGCAGTTGGAACATCGGCCTTTGGACCAAAGGGTCACAGGTTCAATTCCTAATCAAGGGCTCATACCTGGGTTGCAGGTTCAACCCCCGGCCCCAGTCGGGGTCATGCAGGAGGCAACCAATCAATGTCTCTCTCTCTCTCTCTCTTTCTCTCTCTCTCTCTCTCTTCCTTCCTTCCTTCAACTCTCTCTAAAAAAAAAAAAAAAAAATTAATGAAAAATATCCTTAGGTGAGAATTAACAAAAAAATTTTTTTTAATTAAAAAAGCGAAGGTTTTATTTCAAGGCATCTAATCCAAAGTAATATAATTACATACTTATAGTTTATTCGTTATATTTCATATAGTCTTGATGAGAGCTGTATGATAAAGGAAAATCAAGATTAAACCTACATTTGGTAGGTATTTGTTATATATTGAATGATGATAAAAAGATTGACTATTCTTTTAGAAGTTATTTAACAGAAATCCTAATATAATACCTGTGTAATTCTTGTTCCTTGAGAACATCTTGCTGTGTGAAAGCTTTGACATGCAAAGCTTAGGTGAGTCTTGGGAGAGAGATACAAAAAAAGAATATTAGTACATGTAAAACTGTTGTGAGCATCAGAGATATGTTATAGTCTGTCACAGATAATAGGAATAAATATAGTAGCTTAAACAAGGGAATCAGATTCCAATAAGTGAGCAATGTTCCACAGCTTCGGGATATGCATGATGAAACCTATCATGACAAATACACTTTCCTTCTAACCTACCACCAAATGTTAATTCACAGTCAGGAAAAATACTTGATAAAGATGGTGCTTAGCCCACCAGAAATGTGTTGCATACTCAACTTTCTAAAGTCATTAGTGCTTCAAACGAAGAGGAAACATTTTCTACATAAATCCCTTTGAGCCTTTTACAGCTCTTTCTTTTGTGTTAGTATATTTGTGTCGCATTTTGAATGACTTCTAAGCTATTCCAATGTCTTCATCTCTTACAAATATGCTTTTCTGAACATTTGTTGCTGTGATGCTCATTATGACATACATGCATTTTTTAGGGTAATTTAAAATGTGGCATTACTTACTGATTATTCTAATGGTAATTTGCACTCATGATTCTACACTAATTCTTTATGTCACAAAAGCCTTTTGTTTTTTCACTTTAAGTTTTTTTAACCTATTTATTTGTTGTCAGAATGAAGCACTTGGAGAAGGAAAAAAGGAAACCTGAATAGCAGATGCTTTGCATTATTTCAGAGACACATCTGGAATGAGAGGTCTTGGCAAAAGTCCCCTTTGCATATATATCTGCTTCACTCTTCTCTCTTTGCAACTGGCTCCTTCTGTTCCCCTCATCCAGATAGCAGACATTAAGGCTGCCGAAGCTTCAAACATGGTACAATACAGCCTATGATAAAGAAATTGCATAAGGCATTTTGTCCCAATTCTAAAGTCCTTGGGAATGTACTGTGATTAGCCTAGACTAAGTCAGGCAAAGCCCCTTTCAGTTGATTGTAGCAAAAACACAAGGCCGTTCTAGATGCTGAGAATCACCCATGTGATCGTGTGGACTTGCAGAAGGGTCAGTTCTCAGTAAGAGGATTGGAGCAAAGGCGTGGGCAAATAATCTAACAATTGCTCACTATAGTTATAATAGAAAACAACATGAATAATTATGAACACATGTCTGATTAATTAAAACACCTATTTAACCGTGTACCCAAACTTTATTTAAAATGTTAAACAAAATCCTTCAAGGCCAAAAGTTGTCCTGAAAGAAAGGGTTTATTGAGCCACATGCTAGCTAGAAAAAGGACAATGTCCTGAGGCCCGAAGTCTAAGCCACCAGCAGTGAGGCTGATGGAGGAGACAAAGGTCCCCCATCCTGGGGTTGACTGGGCTCTCTCAAACAGTGGGTTTGGAGAAGAAAGCTATAAGTTGTTTTGAAAGAATTTACATAGGCTTATATAGATAAAGGAAGCAGAAAAGAGGACAGTTCTGGGACAGGTGAATAGTCCTTAAGAAGAAGTGTTTGCTGCTTTTGGATTGGTTGTGGGCAGCAGTCCGGAATGTGCGTGTTCAATCAAGATGCAGTGGTGTCTGGCGGTCAACTAGTCTCTCTAGATAGAAGCTGAAAAGCCATCTGGAAGTTGATTCAAAGTTGTATTATACATTTAGGAACATGAGCAGTCTTTTGCTGATTTTGGCCCTTGGCTCTGTTAACTGATTAATCTCCCTTCTCTCTCTCTCTCTCTCTCTCTCTCTCTCTCTCTCTCTCTCTCTCTCTCTCTCTCTCTCTCTCTCTTTCTCACTTTCTGGGCTGCTGTAATTTACTTTAGGATACAGTTCAGAATTTGTTGTCAGTATTAAAAGTAGAGTCCTATGGGGACAGAACATCTCCAATTCCACATTTCGTCAAAGCCAAAATTAATTTCAATACTTATTCAAGTATACTTGTGGTACCCCCTCAAAAATCTGCAAGAGACTAAATACTAGATTTGGTGACTCAGAAGTTTCTATCATAAAATTAACAATTCCTTCTGTCTTTCCATTCCTCTCCATTCCAACAGAAAGCAACATCTCGGTTGAACTTTTGTGTATACAGAGACATATTAGGCAATATACTATATAAATATATCACTATCTGTATATAATGAGATAAGGAAGAAAGATAGCCATGTAGTGGGAGATTGGGGAAATAATAAATGTCAGACTGGTCTAGATTTGACAAGCAGAGCTAGAGATCTGAGTTTCCTAAAATCTCAGCATGTACCCTCATAACAGTCTCTGGAATTCATTGCAGAGTTCAGCTGCCCACCCCCCACAGCCAATGAAATAAGTCTGGCATTATTTCTTAGAGAGCTTTGTGCAAGGATGACTTGCTCAATTGTGAGCAATGCTTTTGATGTGCACATCAGGCTTTCAACAAGAAAATACATTCAGAGTATTTATAGAAACAACTCTCCTCCAGTGTACTGGAAAGTGGGTTCTTTCTAGACCTTTGGCATAGAGCATAATAGGTCTAATCCAACTACCTGAGCAGGATGTAACATCTGTACTAATATATCGATGATGCTTCTGTCAATTGTGTTTCTGAGCAGAAAGGTTAAATGCATTTCCTAGGCATGCATGCCATCAGAGGTGGGTGCAGTTCTCGGCATCAGCACCTATTTACTTTGTCCTCTCGAGCTCTGAAATCCTACCGACTCTGCCGGTAATTTCTTTTCATGTTTTTATACTCAGTGAAGTAGGGAGGTAGAGTGAGTGAATCCAAGATAAAATAAATCAGAAAAAAGAACCTCCTCTTAAAATAGTGCTAGTTTTGCTCAAATCAATATTCTACATTTAGTTTCATAAACATATTTTAATATTTTAATTTTAGAATTGGAGCACTGCATTACATTGGAATTTAAGAAATTTTTTTTTTTTTGCTTTAACTCAGTATTAAGAAGCAATATTGGATTTTTGAAAGTGTCAAATTATTTTCAAGCTTGATTAAAAAACTGTTATAATAAGAGAAAATACAGGAAAAGTGACAGAATATAGTACCTTTAGATAGTGAAATAGATTTATAAATTCATAAATAGATTTATGAAATAGATTTTATAAGATTTATAAAATCTTAAGATCACAGAATCACCTTTCCCAGCAATTTTCAACCGATGTGCCACAAGAATTTTTAAAATATGCAATACCTGTTTAGTCAGGGCACTGACCTCTTTACCCTTCTACTGTCAAATAAAAACTGACAACAGCCAACACAACAATAGCTGTCCGGTGTAAATGAATCAAAATTATACCTCTGGTTTTGTCAGATTGAAAAGATACATAATGTATTTTTTGGTGTGCCACCAATTTTAGTAATTAATTTATGTGTACCATGAGATGAAAAGGGTTGAGAATCGTTGACTTATCGTGATCCTTTTGACCTTAAGCCTTCATTTTGAGCTTTGTCTTCAAAGACAGAGTTTCTTTTGGAAGATTATCTATGGAAGGTATTTCCTGGCAAAGCTTAACTTCCCAATGAGTCAATGGAGGGGTGGGGATAGTTTCCCTCTACCCTCTGGCTTCTTGTTTGAGACATGCCTGTAATAAAAGGCAGCTTAACAAGAGAAAAACAAACAAAAGTGTAATAATATGTATACCTCCTATATTCACGAGCAAGACCCAGGAACCCTGAGCAAGTTCGCCAAAATGACCCAAGCCACCACCTTGAATATCATCTTCAGCTGGAGAAAAGGGGCTGAGGGCAGGGGGTAGTCAGTTATGGGACGGTTACCAGGAAAAGCACAGTAAAGAAGAGTAAGATTGTTCAGTAGATTTAAGTCCATGCCTTCTGCATTAGTAAGTTTCTAGAAATAAGGTTACCACCCTGTTCCTGGTACAGGGAGGGAGCCAACCTTACCTGGGGAAGGGAGAAATTTCCCCTCTTTCTCTTCTTAGTTTTACTGGCTGGCCTAAGAATTAAATTTACATGAGACAGATTAACAGAAGGAAATAACCAACTAATGACATATGTACATGTGGGGGTTGGGGTTCCATACGAATATGGGGCCCAGAAGGCAAATCAGGCAGTTGAGGCTTATACGCCATAGAAAGCTAAAGAGAATGCTGTTTGGACTTCAAAGGGGAGAAAGGTAATTCAGGTGGAGATAGGAGGTAAATGTTTGATAAACAAATATTTGCTGGGCCATCTTTTACAAATGGGACAAGAGAGGACTTAGATCAAACAGGCCTTGCTAGGTTTCTCGCTGTCTATCATGCTTAGTTCACGTTAAATTATAGTTATATATGATGATAGCTCCTTTCTTGGAGCAGGTCCTCCATCGAAAAAATTTTAAGGCAGTGAGAGGGAGGTCCAAGCTTCTTTCTGAGTCTTCATTTCTTAAAATAACCTACTTAAAATGATCAATAGCGCAAAAAAGTTACACTTCGGGATGGCAAACTCTGTCCCCTTCACCTAATTTACAGCTGGAGATTTCCCTTACAAGTTTCATTTACAAAGGGGAACTTTTTGGTTTTCAGAGCTTCTCCTATGTCTGCTGTTTCTTAAAATTAACTAGCTTAAAATAATCCTAGGCCAAAGAGATGTGTTTTGGGGTGAAAATTCTTTTCCCTACACGGAGCATACCATCCGTTATATAACTGGTGTGGTTTCTATTCCGAGATAAACTTATTTTTTCTTATGACATCCAAAGTGAAGATAAAATAATAACTTGTTACATATCCATAGATAAACTATCCGAAAGTAAGGCAACTCTGATTAAATTTTAATTTATATAATTATGTTCTTATAACCCCCTATATTCTATTTTTATATACCCCTAATTTTGTTCATTTCAAGTATATTTTGAAGACCCCAAATGGGAACAATTTTAAAAAGTAGTTGACAGTCAAATTAGTCGATGTCATGAGTACATCAAGACTATTAAGACTTTTCCAAATAGCTGAGTAGATTCCAGATTAATAATAAAATGAAATAATAAAAAGTGTATGGAAAAATGTTATTAGGGGGACCGGAAAGTAATGTCTTTTTTTTACATTAAATTCAAACAGATAAATTTTTAATAAGTTTTATTTTTAATCAATGATGTAATCACTCTCGTTATCAACAACCTTTTGCCATCTAGTGTGCAAATTTTCAATGCCAGATCGATAAAAATCAATTGGTTTTTGAGCAAAATATCTGGAGATGGCATTTTGGACATCATCCAAATTTTCAAATTTTTTGCCACTTAGAAAATGTTGTAGCGATCGGAATAAATGGAAATCTGATGGCGCAATATTGGGCAAGTATGGTGGGTGAGGCAATACCTCCCACCCCAATTCATTAATTTGTTCCAGGGTTCGTCTTGTGCAGTGCGGTCTTGCATTATCGTGTTGCAGAATAACGCCTTTTCTGGTAACAATCGCTGGGCACTTTTCAATTAAAGATTGATTTACTCGATCCAATTGTTCACAGTAAAGGTCTGCATTCAGTTTGTCCAGGTTTCAGCACTTCAAAATGAACGACCCCGCGAATACTCCACCAAACACACAAAAGTGCCTTTTTGGGGTGTAAACCTGGCTCAGCTGTACTTCGTGGCGATTCGTTCGGAGAGAGCCACTGCCTTTTGCGTTTTGGATTATCATAGAGGACCCATTTTTCATCTCCAGTGATCAAGCGATCAAAAAACGCTTCTGTATTGTGCCGCTGAAGCAATAAGTTGCATGTGGTGGACCGGTTAGCTTTGTTTTCTTCGGACAGATTATGCGGGACCCAAACACCTGCTCTGCTTACTGTACCAATCTGCTGCAAATGTTCTTGGATGGTTGACCAAGGTTGGTTAAGAGCGTTTGACAGTCCCTCGATTGTCTGACATGGATTTGCTTCCACTTCCACCCTTAACATGTCATTACTTTCACGACATTACTTTCCGGTCCCCCTAATATTTGGAGAGTGAGCTCTGGTATGCTCCAGAACTCATTGGCTATACACTGCATCTTTGACTCCAGAGGCAGAATGGGGTGATTGTTCAGGCATGGAGGGTGGTCCAGAGTGTCCTCTAAGCTTGGGGAGGTGAAAGCACCTTGCAGTACAGTAATGGGCTCCAGAGCTCAGCTTCTAACGTCAGACAGCCTGATCAAAGGCCAGCTCCAAAGGAATCTACCTGGAATACTCGAGCAAGTCGCATGCCCTCGCTGTCTCAGTTTCCTCATCTATAAAGTGGAGACAATACTAACACTGACTTCTCAGTGTCATTTCGAAGTTATACTTGGAAATCACTGTGTTAAACACATAACGCATGTTAAATAAATATTAACTGTTGTAATTATTCTGAAACTTCCATTCTCATCTCCTAGGCTGGCTCATGTGAAATGCCTTAGAGATGGGGCAAAAGCCACACTGTCAGACTAACCCCACCCTTTCACCCCTGACCCCCTATGTCAGAATAGGATGCCATTTCTTATCAAATGACCTTAAATTGTCAAAGCATGCCTTGAAAAACATCAGGAGCCGGTTTCCACCAAATGAATTCAGGGAGCTTTCCATATTCTTCTTTCAAATTGTTGACTTCGTCAGGAAACAAGTAAAGAGAAGTAAAAGGAAGATAAATGCATGGAGCACTCTTCCCATCTCCAAGTAAAAACCAAGCTCTGACAACAAGTTTAATACATTGTTGCTTTTAAAAAATGACACAACCTGGAAGGTAGATTATGCTAGAATAACTCAAGTCAATTGGCTAAAGTTTCTTAGTTCTTGTAGTTTTATTATTTTAGAAATCTGCTCCTTCTCCTTCCATCTTTCTATAACCTTTCCAAGTTTCCCTTTAACAAAGGATTTGGGGTCTTGGCTAGGAGATGATCTTTTCCTGAACCCAGGACACAATACATAATCTGCAGGTAAGTCAGATGTAATGCAACTTTGCGAAGGCATCTGCAAAGTAGGTTCTCTCACTATGGCTCCCTGTGGAAGGAAGCCTGGGGGGAGGGTTGGGCTAAGAAGGGGCATGAAGATTTGCCTTTTGCTGACTCCTTGGTGACATTAGGCCTTGGCCTTGAAAATAGGCATTAGGGACTATCCCACAGATTCATATTCTGTAGATGCCTGTGGCTAGCTAGCTCTGGGAGATCTTGAATTCACCTTCTTCTGAATGAAAGGGAAGTGTGTCGCAAGTCTCAGAGGTGAACTGCATTTCATCTTCTGATCAAGACATTTTAGTTCGCTGAAGCCTGGCCAGCCTGCAGAGAGAAACAGCTCAGCCAATTCCTCATCCGACTCCAGCCATTCACACTGGTGTCTCCCCGTTAAAACAAGAAATTCTTATCAGTCAGCATCTGTTTCCCCTTTTTTTTCTGAGAGCCCGTTTACCAGATTTTTCATTGAGAGACTTCCCCATGGGGTATAATTCACTTCGTTTTTGCTCATTCATAGATTTTTTTTTTTTTTACATCTCCCAGCTGCAACTATTTTAAGCCAATTTCTGAGGAGTTATAATTGAATGTGACTCATTTGAGTAAAGTGGAACCACAGTACAAAGCTGTGACAGTCAGAGCCCTTTTGAAATACAGTAAATTTACACAGTATATATATATTTGTTATAAGTATATGATTTATTGGTGAAGAGGCTTGTCAATGTCTTTTCTGTGTCTATTTGAAAATGAAGTGGATTGTTTTTAAATGCAAATGTACAGAAAAGACTATTTCTTTTTGTTTTCCCCCAGAAGTTGCCAGTGCTAGGAAAATAATCTAGACAAAGTAGACTCATCACTTTCATACAACAGGAATCAAATTGCTATTGCCAGGCGTTTCCATGGCAACTGCCTTCCTAAGCAAACTTCTCTACAAAATATACAGCTGTTATTTTATCTCGTTGCTAAGTTCCCTTGACAAAACCACACTATAATAACCACTCACATATATGTGGTTAAAGGGGATAAAGCTCCCAGGGGCCTCACATGACTTATCTTTTAAATGATAACTTAGGAATTCAACCCTCCGTCTTCAGCACTCGTGTGGGTTTGTCCTCTCCTTGCTTTGAAACTCTGCCATATTAGGGAAAATGCATGCAAGTCTTTAGTCTATATTACCGTTAGTTGTGTGAGTAAAATTTTTTTCTTTGTTTTCATTATCTAACAGTCAAAAATTATGTTAATAAAATAAAATAAAATAAAATAAAAATTATGAAATCTGAAAAAAAAAAAAAAATTATGTTAAATGACCCAAATTTCCATTAGATGATAAAATAATTTGTTCTGATATTATATATCTCTACAGTAGACATGTTCTCTATCATTGTTCATTCTAATTATTTAGCCTAACCATGACTGGACTAGTCTTTGGTACTAATTATTCCTAGAGTTGAAAACAGAGGGAGATTCTGCCAATCTCTAGATAAGAATCAGTAGGAAAATTTAACTCATTTTATCAAACTGCCAGGAGCTGGAAAAGGCTACATTACCTAGTATATGTCCAACGGCAACATATCTTAGCACGAGTGCAAGCTGTAAATCAGTCAGAAGAAAAATAGGTCCAAGCCCTCAAGAAAAGTCAGATTCCCATGAAACATTCACAGGGAGTATTCAGTCTCTCACTAGTGAGAAGACTCAGGAGAGAAAATGGAGGTAAGTTACATATGTCGGAGAAGGAGACAATCAATGGAAATAAAGGGCCCCCAAAACAGCAAAGCTTGGTTCAGTTTCACTATTACACCACTACAATTCTCCATTACTTTATTTTACGATAATAAATTTTTCCAGTTTAATTTCATTGTATTTGACAAGAAAACAGGTTGTCAATGACCCTTAGGATTATATTACCCATATGACCCTTATAATTACCTTTGAGAAGATTAATTTTTGGTAATATTAGAATGTAATATTTTATTTGCAAATGAGAATCAAAAATAGCTTATTCCTATTATTTGTTCCTAGAAATAAAATACAAGGAAAATCCTCGTTGTAATTCATTATCCACGTCAAGAGTAGGTACTATCTAGGCCAACCAAGCCACTTCCACTCTGAAAATAGGCAGGGAGAGTGGTGTTTGTCCTCATTAAATAGGTGATGGTGGGATCTATAAGGCATCTTTATTTATAAATTAAAAGTGACCTTATTAACTTTGGTTTTCTAAAAAAAAAAAAGCTTTGTCATTATCTCACATGGATTAAGATGACATCATATTTAACATGGAAGACAAACCTACTTTCAAATTCCCAACGGCCAGGACAGAGCAGGGACTCTGCCTTGTTTTTCACCAGATTCCTCTGCCTGGTGCAGTGCCTTAGCCTCAGTAGACAGTCAACAAATGTTCATTGATTCCAGCCGAACCACAACTCAGACAAAGTGAGGTATAGAAGAAACTATTCATCTTTTCTTTATAAAGCAACCTATCTTAGTGAGCAAAACTACTAAAACACCTATCAAGTTCTACAGGGAAAATGTTAAAGAAATATTTTGGAATTGTCAATTTATCTCTGTTAATTCTAGAATGTAACCATTTTCTAATTGTAGAAATTAGGAATTTCCATACTTATGAGAGAGTTATGGTATGAGTATCTTATAAGTCTATGTCCTACCACAGTTTTATTATTATCAACATCATCTCAAATTTATTATCAATTTAATTTATCATTTTACCGTTTATTTTCTAAATGACTACATCACACAATTTCTAAAAGCATAAACTGGCTCAGCGTTTTCTCAGATGTTTGCAAGCCCTCCATGATTGTCAATAACAATGCATTCCGTCATTCATTCATTAGTCATTTATATACTCATTTCAATATTCAGTAGGAACTATAGGAAATACAAATGAATAAGGCATGGTTCTTGCCTAAAATTATAATTTAGTTGAGGAGGGAGTCATGTATCAGCAAAATATAACGTAGAGAAGAAAATATTTTTGTGAACTGATAAGCACAGTGCTGGGAAAATGCCAGAGGAGAAAGTCTGAAAACATTCATGGAAGATGACACCGAAACTGGAGTGCGATGGTTAAATCAAATTTCAGTAAATAGAAGGTGGCATTATAAAGGTGAGGGAATGGGGTGAGCAAAAGCAAGGTAGTACTAAATAGTGGGTACTTTCAGGAAAAAAGAGTGGAGTTCAATGTGGCAGAATTATAGAACACTCTATGCTATGATGGAAGACAAGGCAGAAATGAAAGGCTGGTTCCAAATTATGCAGTGATAAGCACCAAACACATAATATGTCTTTAATGCATATGCAGTGGGGATCCATCAAAAATTTTTGAGGCATAGCATTTCCTGAAATTCAAGAACATAAATGCAATATGAAGGGTGAATGAGAGAAGCTGAATTGAAGACCCAGACTGTGGAACTCACTAAAGTGAAAGATGATGGAGTGATTAACTATAGGAGTAAAGAGTTCAGATTTTGTACGAAGTATCAGAAGAAATCCCTCGGGTTTCAAATTCACAGAGACTTGCTATTCATGTTTTATGTAGCTGGAACAGAGAATGAGAGAGTCAGAAATGTAAACTATCCTTAATTTTTATATTTCTGATTCATCTTTCATGGAGGTAGTATGCATTTGTGTGAAAGCGTAACTACTGAAATCAAAAGAAATACAGCCCTGGACTATGATCCACCTAACACTTTTTCAGAGGCCGTAGGGGATGTGCATACCACTCTTTTGGAACACAGTTTTATACTGTTTCCTTGGACTGCAATTTACATTTTACACATAATATCTTATTAGGTGTGTCTATGCTATTTCCCAAAATAAATTATTTCCTGCCCAAGGAAGATAAATGTTCTGATTGAGAAGGATCACTTGGAATCTTGATGCCATAGGATAAGTTTTACAAAGGATATTAATGAGTTAAGAATTAGAAACATTGAGCTTTGTCATACAGGCAAGAGAAACATATGGAGGTATTCATGAAAGAGTCAGATATTTAGGTCTAGATTCATGGAATGAATATTGTTAAGAATATAGATAATCAGTTTTAATAATTTTATATATTACCTAACTCAATATCTCATAAATAGGTCATTATTTAATGCTTTGACTGCTAATAGCATCAAGAAAAGCTTTAGGTAGTGAAGATCTAATATCTTGTGATTCCCTGTGTCTGTTTTAAGCATTGATGTTTTATTGATTTATGTAAAAATCTCTTACTTCAATGCCACAGAACTCAAGATGTAGACATTTAAAACCTCAGGATAATACCCTGGAGAGAAATTTGCTAAGAACTAATAATTGAGATGTTTGACAGTCAGCCAACTGTGATCTTTTTTAGATGGTAGGATCGTGAACTGTGTTTCCTATTTCAGGACCTACAATAAAAAAAATTTTCAGAATTATAATAGAAAATAATTCTGTTCACTCTATATCATGTTTTGAGATCATTTATGTTTGAAAAATATTTCACATTCTTTTTGTATTTTAAAGCACATCTAAATTGTCATTTAAGGCATTGGAAATGTGCAATACAATAAAAATAATAAATTCCTATAAACCATAATGTTAATTTTTTCCTGAGGGAAATATAATAAATGTAAAAGAAGTCATGGACAACCATACATGCTATTTATGCCATTAATTAATTAGTTGAAGAGCAAATTAATAAAATACTTTTTATGTTACAAATATATTCATATATGTTTTAAATACTCTTAAATATTGTGAGTCCATAGGGGGAAAAGGAGAAACATTCGTAACAAAAATAAATTAATAATAAAAAAAATATTGTGAGTACAGGAAATTTAGATACAGTTGGTTATGAATACAGACAGAAAAGATTCTCAAGACAATGTAGAAAATGAGAAAGTAAGTTAGACATTTGGAATAAATGAGGAACTTAAAGACAATGTGGGTTCTAAAATAAATTAATTTAGTAATAAATGTAGCCTTATGGGAAATCATATATATAGATATATATATACATATACGAGAGAGAGAGAGACTTACATAAAGGCAAATAATCAAACCCTCGGTAACGTACCTCTTAAGTACACAGCCAAGGACATTGAAGCATTTATCTGCCAACATATTTCCCAATTCACACTCTTCACTGTTTATAAGTAGGGAGAGCCATGCCTGGATCCCTCAGAAGTCACTCCCACTTATTGTGTGAAGCTAATAAGTTTCACCCTCCTGCTATACATCAGGTTAAATGCAGTCTGCCGTTCTTGAGAGGTGGGAACACCTTCAAATGCGTTAAAATGACTCCGAGACAGACTGTTTAAGTGTGGTTTCACCTCCACTGTATTTTCCTAAGCCTGCCTGAGTCCCATCAAGTTCCTTCTGCTCTTTTTTTTTCTTTGAATTCAATTCCTGAGACACATATTAAAAATAGATTGCCAATACATTCAAGTTTGGTAATGAGGAAGCATAGAAAGTATTATAGTTACAAAGTAAAAAATAAGCAATAGATCCTTTTAGCCAGTGATTCCTCCATAGGCAAGTAGAAGACTGCCAAAAGGTCCAAAGCAGTCTCTGTCATAATAAATGATTTAGTTAATTAAATAAATATACTTGATCAAATGAATGCCTAGAAAAAGCGTGCAGAAGCAAGCAGAAATGTAGACAGCTGGGATCGTCCTGCAGCCTCTGTGTCCCTCATCCTGCACATCCGAATACTTGCCAAGCCCTACTTCTTCTTCCCACTAATTATCCCCACTCAGTCCAGAAGCTCACTCTTCCTTCTCTGCCTCCGTCTTGGTACAATTCTTTGAACATTCTAAACAGAAGACTAATGGGTTTTTTAACAATTTTTTAATGACTCTTCACTGTTTAAAACATTCCAGTGGATCCTCTTCCTCTTCAGGAGAGAGCCCGTTCTCTCTGCCTGGACCTTGAGGATTCTCAGAATCTGATTCCCGGAATTCTTGCTCCTCTCGGACGGAAACCGTATTGTCCAGCCTGACTGAACTAATTCCATTCCATGGAATCTAGCACACTCTCACCGGCCTGTTTCTTCCAATTTCGTGTTTGCTTGGGATATATTCTCCTTCTTTATGTAGCTGACTCCAAACCCAATTCAGCTCACTAGTCCCTTCCTTCAGGATGTCTTTTCTGACCCATTGTCTGTCCCTTTTATCTGTGCTCCTTCTATCCTGTGCACATTCAAACTGTGTGTTTGTGCAGTCTGCTCATTTCAATAACTCTTTTTAATCGATTTGATGTATTGTATATGCATATTTATCCAAATTACCATTGCTGTCTACCCCTGGTGATCATGAGGTTAAAATTATATGGGTTCAGAAGTAGACTATAAAATACAGTTCTGTTGTTTTATGATGGCTATTATTTGTACTTGATTCATGATCTGTTTTTTAAGCCTCTGGATCCACTTCAAATTATGGTATAGATTTAGATTTAGACATAGTTTGTTGCGATGTTTTTACTGTTCTAAATAGTTATAATTTAGTACATAGAATTTTTTGAAGAACTATATCTGAACAAAATATATGAGTATCTGTTTTAGTATAAAAAGACTTAAGTGGATTTTTTTGGTCTTTTTTTATTATTATTATTACTTTGAACATCAGTGGGGAGTGTTTTTAAACAATCTAAAATAAATAAATTTTTTTTGGATTAATTTAGAAAAAAAGGCAAGATTACATGAAAGATGAAAAACGAGTAGATCAAAGCATCAGATGGTCAAGAATACATAAACAAAAGAAAATAAAGGAAATTGGTAGATAATCAGAAGGATTATACAAGAAAATAGGGAAAAGATTAACTAGAAAAACTCGGACATCTGAGATATTTGATATGAGGAAATAATCTGAAAGAAAAGCAAATTGTATGATGACAAAACTTAGAAAATAAAAAACATTGTTAATGCTATAGTGACAAAATCATGTTCTCGTTTGCAGGATAATTTATAAAATATTTAGAAGGTATGTGTAATAGTAAGACAGTAGGAAATAGAATACAATTTTGTTCTGGTTTATTTTTAATGAATATCTAAATGTTATGTGACAGCTTTTCTTCTATTAATTGTTTTCTAGAATACTTAGCTTTCATGATCAGTGATAAATCACAGTTTATTCAAACCATTGTTGATTTAAGTGTTTTGTAATTTGTTTTCCCCAAAATATCTAAATATCTTTGAATGTTCGTTTTTTAAATATGTTTTTATTGATTTTTTAGAGAGAGAGGAAGGGAGGGACAGATAGAAACATTGATGTTCGAGAGAAACATCCATTGGCTACCTTCTGCATGCCCCCCACCGGGGACTGAGCCGGAAACCTGGGCATGTGCCCTGACCGGGAATGGAACTGGGACCTCCCAGTCCATGGGATAAGGCTCAATCCACTGGGCCACACCGGCTGGGCTTGAATGTTCTTATATATGAGTTGTGTGTGGCCTAATTTAACATCCATGATCAAGTATATTTTTAACAGTTTTATTAATTGATAGATTTCTAGGGACAAGAAATGGAGCACAAATTGTGTGCTTAATTAATGTATTTTTATTGAACAAATTTTATTTTATTGCCATAGTCATTTAATCTTCAACATTAAGAATAGTAAGGACAACTCCTAGGGAAAGAAAGTAATCACACTTCTTCTTCCTTCTTATTTAAAAGAAATAAGATAATTAGATAATGAATTTTATTTCCGTATTGGTAAAACAAAAACACTACTATATGCATGCTCAGAAGATTTGCCTTTCATTAGTAGCTTTAATGACATTGCATTGTACTTTTAAGTAACTGGTTAGTACCATTTGCTTCAAAAAGACAATCTAGTCCTCACAGGGGCATTTTAAACTATATAGTAGTTTCACTATTGCCCTGGGTGCCCACACTGGCAACATGTGTCCTGAGGTTGTGCTCCTGTCATTGTTAAAGCACATCTGTTCTTCTGTAAGAGTGCAGTTGGTTATCCTACACTGATGTATTTATGTGCATTTTTGTTCAGTCTAATCTAGACATGTTTAGTTTTTTGCTTTGGATACATGTAGCAGGTATACAACCAAACTTGGCCAACTACTGAACTACATTTCCAATTTCCGGTTCCTGAAAAAAACATCTCATGGATCCTGTGACTTAGTTCTTCTTTCTACCTGTGAGCATAGATTCCTGGCCGTCTACTTATGGGCTGCTCTTGAGTCAGATGCCCGCTCAACCAACTCCAGTCAACTGTTGCCAAGGTGGATTTGCTCCTGCTGCATAAAACAAAAAAAGGCATTGCACAGGGTCTGCCTTAGGGGATTGGGAACGTAACATTGCACTACAGTGTGCATTGGATACTAGAGATGGTATTGTACATACTCATTGTTTCAGCTATTTCACGAATATTTGCTGATTTCTATTCTGAGCAGGCATTGGTTAGGCATCAGGGATATATACCTGATTAAGAGCAGGCAAGCCACCCACTTCCATAAGTCCTACAGTGCAAAGTAGGGGCAGATATGCCCTGGCAAGGTGGCTCAGTGGGTTGGAGCATCGGCTGGTACACCAAAAGGTTGCAAGTTCAATTCTGGGTCAGGGCACATTCCAAGATTACGAGTTTGATCTTTCACTGGGACACATATGGGGAACAACTGACTGAAGATTCTTGCTCACATCACTGTCTCTCTCTAAAAAAAAAAAAAAAAAAAAAAAAAAATCAATAAGCATATCCTCTGGTGAGGATTAAAAAAACAAAACCCACCAGACAAGCCACCCTCTTCCATAAGTCCTATAGTGCTGAGTAGGGGCAGATATTAATCAACTAACACAATAACAAGATAATTGCAGATGGCAATAAGTTAAAAAGGAAATAACCAGAACAATATTATAAAACAGGGGTCGGCAAACTTTTTTTTAAAGAGTCAGATAGAAAATATTTTAGGCATTGCAAGCCACGCTGTCACTGCCGCAGCTCTCAACTCTGCCGTGCAGGACAAAAGCAGCCATGGGCAATGCCAAAATACGGGCGCGTCTGTGTTCCAATAAAATTTTATCTATGAAAGCAGGCAGTGAACTTGGTTTAGCCAGAGGGCCATAAAGTGCTAACCCATGTTATAGAGTATAACAGAGTAATGGTGGCCGTGGATAGGGTAATAAGAAGGGATTCTCTGACAAAGAAAGGTTGGATAAAGATACAAAGGATATAAGAAGGAGCCAGTTATAAGAACTGCAGGAATCGCTGACCAGATAGAGCAACAAGTGCAAGGCCTTGAAGGGAAGGAATATTCAATGAAGAGAGAGAGGGGAGACTGAGGTGACTGGAGTTTAATGAGAAACTGAGAAAACAGTATAATTACTTTTCAAGAAGCAGACAGATGTCAGTTTATGTTGCTCATTAAATTGAAGACACACCTGAATAACCTGAAAGAATCAGAAGTAGGTCAGCCAAAACAAACGGGCGGTCTTCTTGGGGCTCTGATATGACTCGGTCAACTGTTCACTCCCTTCCTGTCCCTCCTCAGGATTCCAATCCCTGCAAAAAGAATCCAAATGTCATTGACTGTACACACTGAGTCACAGTCCACAAGGCTGTACAGAATGGAGGAAAGGACATTTCCCGAAGTTAAATGTGAAGTTATATGATCAAAAGGAGGAAGGATGCATGGTGATTATGCAAGAGCATAAATGGATACCCATTAGTGCTATTCGGAGAACTTCAAGAACGGTGAAGAAAAAAGTACCTTCATTAAATGTATTTAATATTTATTTCATCTTTATTGATAAGCAGATGCAGCCAGAATGATGATGACCCGAACCATTACTCATTATCAAATGACTTTCTTTATCCCTGAGAATATTCTTTGCTCTGAAATCTACTTTTCTTGAAATTGTATCCATTTCAGCTTTTACTCAGCAGTAGTGTGATCATGAAGAATTTTTGTCAAAAAAAAAAAAAGCTCTTGTAGTCTGTAGATCAAGGGAATAATTTAGAAAATGCATGGATGCCTAAGGTGCCTTCAGATTGACTTTCTAAACCCATTTTTTAAATCTCTTGAGCACTTTATGAAACTTTGTGTACCTCCTTATAGTATTGACAAAACTGTTTAAAATATTTGGTCTTCTGTGAAATTTACTGTGGCTCAATATTGCATTAATAATTCAGAAGAAAGTCTGTTGAATTTCTTTTCTTTGCCTGTGTTTGTATGTCTATCACTCCCTATCGATTATCTGTCTATCTACATATCTATCTAATTTTCCTACTAATAATAATCTCCCCACTTCCCATCCTGAGGACAGTGAAGCATCAACTCTTCTACCCTTACTGGGAACTGTGATGTCTCTACTGCTGTCTTCTCTGCTTCCCAGCTTACCTGCAGTGATATTAATTTAAACCACTGAAAATTACATATAAGTTTTCTTTTGTGATAATACTTTTGGTATGACAGGTTTATCATTCTCTGGCTACTATGTTTCTCAGTGATTTGCTTTTATTTTGAGGCATTTACCTTGCCCTTTCAAAAAAAAGGTATAGCCCAGCTGGTGCAGCTCAGTGGATTGAGTGTCATTCCATGGACTGAGAGGTCCTGGTTCGATTCCCAATCAGGGCACATGCCCAGGTTGGCAGCTGATCAATGTGTCTCCTTCACATCGATGCTTCTATCTATCTCTCTTTTCCTCTCTCTCTAAAAAAAAAAAAAAAAATCAATAAAAAAATTTTAAAAAAGGAATTTTTTGTAATCCTGTAAATATTGTTGAGACTTGTTCTAAGATGCAATTTCACTACTCGGTAATAGTTCATTCAATCTTTGGGGATGTTACTTTTGATGTTTGTTAGATAGGAACAGTGTAGCATTTTTTCCTAGGGCAAATATTCTTCCTCTACTTTAGGCAAAACCCTTCTGAGTACTCAACTCAATGCCCTGGAAATTATAAATTTTTTCACCCTGGGCTTAGGGAACAGGAAATATTTGTGGCTCTGTGTGGTTTCAGAGATTGCCTCGCCTAAACCGTTCAGGTGGTTCTTTCCCCAGCCCAGAATAGTCTCCTCAGACACGTGCACTGATAAATGCTCAGCGGAAATTCAAGGTGGACCCTCTGCAAAGCTCCAGGGCTATCCCTGTCCACCTCTCCTCTCCAGTGCTCAGTCCTGTGTACTCTCACTGCCTTGGTCCCTCCAGATTGTGTTTCCTTATCACAGGTAATAGGTTTATCCACCTGCCTTCTTGTCCCTAAGCTTTGATCTGGAAACTATCTCTAGGCAAATAAACAGCAATTTGGGGCTTGCTGCATCTGTGTTTTCTCTTCTCTTTCTACTCTGATTTTTGCTGCCCAATATCTTAAAAACTGCTGTTTTTAATATTTTATCTATTTTTAAAATTATTTCAGGAAGGGAGGGTAAATGTAGTCTTACTTCATCTTGGCTGGAAGTGGAAGTCCTCAGTTATTGTAATTTTTTAATCTATTTTTTCATATTATTGATGCTATGGCAACTTTATTTGTACATGACAGCTGCTAATCACATCATAACTCTTGAAATCTGAAAAATTTGAATAGTTTTCCAGAAATCTTCAAAGATACTCTGAGATCAGCATTTAGATTCCAAGAGGGATTGAATAAGCATGTTATTTATTGGTGAGTTTGCAAAAAAAATCACCTCTAGGTTAAGTAACCTTTTTATTTTAATAAAGAATCAAGGGTCTTATACAACCAGGGACACTGAATGAGCCTGGTAGGATCTGCGGAGGCGCGTGAGGGTGGTGGGCTGGGAGCCTACAGACAGCAGCGGCCTGAGCTGTGAGCAGCGGTGGCGCCCGCCCTCGGGGTTAAGAGCCCAAGCTGCTCCACAGCACAGAGGGCTGGGACAGAGCGCTAAATAGCTACAGTCACTCACCTGGGGCTCCGGCAGAGGGAGGGCGGACTGGACTGGAACTCTGGGGACACCTGGGATTTGGAGGGCGCTCAGAGTTTGTGCTGAGCCGCGGCCACAAAGGACGGTGGTGGCCAGCCAGCTCCTTCCCGGTTACACAGAACGGCAGCCAAGTTTGCTCCTTCCCGGAGCAGTGGCAGCCCCTCCCTCGGAGATTCCCAAGTGAGGCAAAGAGGAAAAGAAATGAAAATTGAGCCTCATTAACAACCAGCTTCTGCCCCACCCTCGGGAAATCCTCTTACACTATAAACACCTGAGGGAGTTTCTCATTCAACTGAGATCCTAAGGCTTTTCAAGTAACTGAGGCTAATAGCCTCCAGGCAAAAAGCTAGAGCATAACTGAACATTTCCTGAGCTTACAAATCTACCCAGGAAAGTGAGACTTGACAGTGGTGTTTAAGGAGGGCCCTCCACGCTCATCCAAACCCAGTAGAGGGAGCCACAAATAGCACAACACCAACACACGCAGGGAAAATTTGGCAGGCTCCAAAACCCACTGAGATAGCAAAAATGGTGAAACAAAGAAACAGATCCCAAATGAAAGAACAAGAGAACTCTACCGAAGATGAGATAAATGAAATGCAGTTAAGTAAATTATCAGAGGTAGAGTTCAGAGCCATGATCTTGAGGAAACTAAACAGCAAGAATAAGGACATTGACACCATTAAAACCAACCGAGTGGAAATAAAGAATGACATAGCAAAAATAAAGAACACATTGGAAGGAAAGACCAGCAGAGTAGAGGAAATGGAAGACTGGATCAGTGAATTAGAAGACAGAGTAGAAAAAATCAATCAATCAGAAAACCAAAAGGAAAAAACAATTAAAAAACAGGAAGATAGCTTAAGAGAACTGTGGGACAACTGGAAACGTAATAACATTCGCATCATAGGAGTCCCCGAAGAAGAAGAAAATGAGCAAGGGTTAGAGAATATATTTGAAGAAATAGTGACAGAAAACTTTCCTAACCTGGTGAAGGAAGAAGGCATTCAAGTTCAAGAAGCACAGAGAGCCCCAAGTAAGAAGGACCCAAACAGGCCCACACCAAGACACATAATATTTAAAATGCCAAAAATTAAAGACAAAGAGAGAATCTTAAAGGCAGCAAGAGATAAGCAACAGGTTACCTACAAAGGAACCCCCATAAGGCTATCAGCTGATTTCTCAACAGAAACACTACAGGCCAGAAGGGAATGGCATGAAGTAATCAAGGTCATGAAAAACAAGGATCTGAATCCAAGACTACTCTATCCAGCAGGGCTATCATTCAAAATAGAAGGTCAAATAAAGAGCTTCCCAGACAAAAATAAGGCTAAGGGAATATATTAGCACCAAACCAGCACTGCAAGAAATGTTAAAAGGACTGCTGTAATTAGTAGAAGAAATAGAAAGAAAATTAGAACCACACTGTGTAAAAATGGCAATAAATAAGTACATATCAATAATCACCTTAAATGTAAATGTATTGAATGCTCCGATAAAAAGGCACAGAGTAGCTGACTGGATAAGAAAGCATGATTCACATATATGTTGTCTACAAGAGACCCACCTCACAACAAAGGACTCACATAGGTTGAAAGTAAAGGGATGGAAAAAAAATCTTCCAAACAAACGGAAAGGAAAAAAAAGCTGGGGTAGCAATACTCATATCTGATAAATTAGATTTCAAATTGAAGACCATAACTAGAGACAAAGAAGGCCACTACATAATATTGAAAGGGTCGATCCAACGGGAAGATATAACCTTGGTAAACATATATGCACCCAATATAGGCGCACCAAAATATATTTAAAATCTTCTGGAGGACTTCAAAGGAGAAATCAACAGCAATACAATCATAGCAGGAGACTTCAACACACCACTGACATCACTGAATAGATCATCTAGACAAAAAATTAACAAGGAAACAGAAATTCTAAATGATGCACTAGATCAAATGGATTTAATAGATACATACAGAGAATTACATGCCAAAACTGCAGAATTCACATTTTTCTCAAGTGCACATGGGACAGTCTCAAAGATAGACCATATGTTAAGGCACAAACTAAGTCTCTACAAGTTCAAGAAGACTGAAATCATATCAAGCATCTTCTCAGATCACAATGGCATGAAACTAGAAATCAATTGCAAGAAGAACATGCAAAGACATTTGAACACACGGAGGCTAAATAGCATGTTATTGAACAATGAATGGGTTACCATGGAGATCAAGGAAGAAATTAAAAACTTCCTGGAAACCAATGAAAATGAACACACAACAACACAAAATCTATGGGATGCAGCGAAAGCAGTTCTGAGAGGGAAGTTCATAGCTCTACAGGCCCACCTCAAGAAAGAAGAAAAATTTCTAATTGGCTACCTAACCTCACCACTTAAAGAACTAGAAAGTAAACAAAAAGAAAACCCTAGAGCAAGGAGAAGGAAGGAAATAGTAAAGATCAGAGCAGAAATAAACGACATGGACACCAAAAAAACAATTCAAAGGATCAATGAAACAAAGAGCTGGTTTTTTGAAAAGATAAACAAGATTGATGGACCCTTAGCTAGACTCACCAAGAAACAAAGAGAGAGAAACCAAATACACAAAATCAGAAACGAAAGAGGAGAAGTAACAACTGACACCACAGAAATACAAAGAATCGTTAGCAAATACTATGAACATTTATATGGCAACAAATTTGACAATCTAAGCGAAATAGACACATTTCTAGAAACACATAGTCTCCCAAAACTGAACCGGAAAGAGACAGAAAACTTGAACAGGCCAATAACAACTAAGGAAATTGAAGATGTAATCAAGACACTCCCAGCAAACAAAAGCCCAGGCCCTGACGGCTTCACGGGAGAGTTTTACCGAACATTCAAAGAAGAACTAACACCCATTCTCCTCAAACTATTCCAAAAAATTCAAGAAGAAGGAAGACTTCCAAACTCCTTTTATGAAGCCAGAATAATTTTAATTCCAAAACCAGAAAAAGACACTACAAAGAAAGAAAACTACAGTCCAATATCCCTGATGAACATAGATGCCAAAATCCTGAACAAAATACTAGCAAATCGGATCCAGCAATACATCAAAAAAATTATTCACCATGACCATGTGGGATTCATCCCAGGGATGCAAGGCTGGTACAATATTTACAAATCAATAAATGTGATACATCATATGAAAAATAAAAACCATATGATCATATCAATAGATGCTGAAAAAGCATTTGACAAAATCCAGCACCCATTTATGATAAAAACTCTCAGCAATTTGGGAATAGAGGGATCATATCTCAACATTATAAAGGCCATATATGAAAAACCTACAGCCAACATCATACTCAATGGACAAAAACTAAAAGCATTTCCCTTAAGAACAGGAACAAGACAAGGATGCCCACTTTCACCACTCTTATTTAACATAGTACTGGAAGTCTTAGCCACAGCAATCAAACGTGAAAAAAAAATAAAAGGGATCCAAATTGGAAAGGAGGAAGTGAAACTGTCATTATTCTCAGATGACATGATATTATACATAGAAAACCCTAAAGACTCCATCAAAAATCTACTAGACTTAATAAATGAATTTGGCAAAGTAGCAGGATACAAAATTAACGTCAAGAAATCAACAGCATTCTTATACACCAATGATGAACTCACAGAAAGAGAAACTAATAAAATAATCCCATTTACCATCGCGGCAAAAAAATTAAGATACCTAGGAATAAACTTAACCAAAGAAGTAAAGGACCTATTTCCAGAAAACTACAGGACATTGAAAAAAGAAATAGAGGAAGATATAAAAAAGTGGAAGCACGTACCTTGTTCATGGGTTGGAAGAATTAACATCATTAAAATGTCCATATTACCCAAAACAATCTATAGATTCAATGCAATCCCCATCAAAATACCAGTGACATATTTCACAGAACTAGAACAAATATTTCAAAAGTTCATATGGAACCAAAAACGACCCCGAATAGCCACAGCAATCTTGAAAAAGAAGGACAAAGTAGGTGGGATCACAATACCGGATATCAGGTTATACTACAAAGCTACTGTAATCAAAACAGCCTGTTACTGGCACAAGAACAGGCATATAGACCAGTGAAACAGAACAGAGAATCCAGAAATTGACCCAAGACATTATGCTCAATTAATATTTGACAAAGGCGGCAAGAACATACAATGGAGTAAAGACAGCCTCTTTAATAAATGGTGTTGGGAAAATTGGATAGCTATATGCAAAAAAAAAATGAAACTAGACCATCAACTTACACCATACACAAGAATAAACTCAAAATGGATAAAAGACTTAAATGTGACTCATGAATCCATAAAAATCCTAGAAGAAAATGTAGGCAACAAAATTTCGGACATCATACATGAGCAGAATCTTCACTGATACATCACCTAAGGCAACAGAAACAAAGGGAAAAATGAACACATGGGACTACATCAAACTCAAAAGCTTCTGCACAGCAAAAGAAACAACCATCAAAACAGATAGGAAACCCACTCTATGGGAGAGCATAATTGCCAATGATGCATCAGATAAGGGGTTAATCTCCAAAATATATAGAGTGCTCATACATCTCAACAAAAGGAAGACAAAGAACCCAATTAAAAAATGGGCAGAGGAACTAAATAGACACCTCTCCAAACAGGACATACAAATGGCTAAAAGACATATGAAGAAATTCTCAACATCACTAATCATCAGAGAGATGCAAATTAAAACAACAATGAGGTATCACCTCACACCTGTCAGAATGGCCGCCATCAACAAATCATCAAACAACAAGTTTTGGCGAGGGTGTGGAGAAAAGGGGACTCTAGTATACTGCTGGTGGGAATGCAGACTGGTGCAGCCACTCTGGAAAACACTATGGTGTTACCTCAAAAAATTAAAAATTGAATTACCATTTGACCCAGTGATCCCACTTCTAGGAATATAACCTAAGAAGCCTGAAACACCAACCAGAAAGAACACATGTACCCCCATGTTCATAGCAGCACTATTTACAATAGCTAAGATCTGGAAACAGCCCAAGTGTCCATCAGTGGATGAATGGATAAAAAAGCCGTGGTACATATACACAATGGAGTACTATGCAGCTGTAAGAAAGAAAGATCTCTTATCCTTTGAGACGACATGGAGGGACCTCAAGAGTATTATCCTAAGTGAAACAAGCCAAGCAGAGAAAGACAAATATCACATGATCTCACTTATTTCTGGAATATAATGAACATAACAGTCTGAGGAACAGGGTAGTCCCAGAGATGTGGAAGTAGGGTACAGACTGACAATTGCCAGAAGAGGGGGTGGGGGAGGGGAGCGATGAATCACAGAACTTGTACTCATGTACTCATAACCAGTGGACATGGACAGCAAGACTGGGGACGGGGCAGGGAGGGAGGGGGAGGAGGGTGTCAATCAGGGAAAAAAGAGAAACATCTGTAACAAAAGTAAATTAATAATAAAAAAAAAAAGAATCAAGGGTCTTTTAAAAAATGCAGATGTCAGTAATTATTTCTATAATACCTGCTTGAATAATTTATTTAATTATATTGCTTTTGGGTCTTTTATACCAGTTTATAGAGATGCCAATTTTCTCTTAAAAGCAGAAACTCCCACCCGGCCAGTGTGGCTCAGTGGTTGAGCGTCGACACATGCACCAAGAGGTCGCTGGTTCGATTCCTGGTCAGGGCACATGGTTGTGGGCCCAGTCCCCAGTGGGGGGCATGCAGGAGGCAACCAATAGATGTTCTCTCATTGATGTTTCCATCTCTCTCTCCCTCTTCCTTCTTCTCTTTCTAAAATCAATAAAGAAAAAAAAATAAGTAGGAACTCCCTGGGCCACTGTTAGTAAATAGATGGCATTTTTATTATATGCTTTATCATCAGATAATTCCGCAAGAGAATAAACATATACGTTTTATTAAAGTTAACTCAGTGTTTTAGAACTTATTCTTCTCAGTTCCACTCTGACTTCTAACATGAAGTGGATGAATGCCTTCTCCATGGAAGAGAGCTCATTTTTCATGATCAATCTAAAAAAAAAGTATCTGAAATAGCTGAATGGGTTTTAGACTGTTAAAACTAGAAAGCATATTGGACAATCTAGGTGGATCATTGATTATAATACATTTTACATAACAAACTTATAAATCACAATGCAGATTTTAATAATTAGTCATCTGTGCTAGAAAGAAATTATTCAACATATCATCAAATGTCAAATTCCACCTTTGTAGCTATTTAAATTATTGAATATCTCCAGAAATGGAGGTTTTAATCAATTATGTTCAAGGATACCATGTAGGTATCCTCATAGGAAATAAAGATGTTTAATACAAATGAAAAAATTAAATTTTGTGCTCTTATTTGATAGGCAATACACTATTTTTTTAAAAAGTGATGAAGTGGTACTGCTCAAGGAGCTCTATTTTGAATGATTTTTATGTGTGTTGAACACAGTTAATATTTTCACCATTTATGTCTTCCTTTATATGCATATGTACTTTTTAGAACATTAAAATAAAATTACCTTATTTTGTAATATTTTATTACTTTCATACATTATATTGAATGTTTGAATATATAAAATATTTAGTTCTCAAATAGTATTGTATATTCATCTACATTTTCATATTAAATAAACGTATTTTATTTATGCATTTATCTTATGCAACTTACAGATGAACTTAAAATTTTAATTAATCTTATAACATTGGATATTTACCTACATGTCAGTTAGCTATTGCCATAAAATGCTATTTAACAAACCATCCCTAAGTGTCACTGCTTACAGCAATCATGAAGTGTTCCCCATCTCTGTCTGCATCAGCTGGGACTCAGAAAACACCAAGTCTCGGCTAGGTGGACCTGCTGATCTGGGCAGGTCTCCAGCATGCATCTGGTCCTTAGGTATAATTGGCTGATCAAGGCCAGGCTCCACTGAGGTGTTTCAGTTCCATTCTGGGGGTCTCTTATTCTCCTCCTACAGCTACTTTTATGATATTCTTCATAGGCAATGGCAGAGACCTGAGAGAGCAAGTATGTCTGTGTGTTTCTATCTTAGCCTGCCATTCTTCATCCCCCCTTCCCTCTTCCTTCTTTTTCTCTTTGGCGCTCTCTCTCTCTCTCTCTCTCTCTCTCTCACACACACACACACAATAGAATACCAAATTTTTCTTTTCTGCTAAATTTACAAATTCAAATAGAGATGATAGCCTTGGCCTAAGCATTTAAGTAACATTTTCTTTAAAAGTCTTCCTTCAAAGGTTAACTGAAGTAACACTTAAACTTACTGCATTATTTATTGAGGGTGGTTTGGGCTCCTGTCTTCTTACTTAAATGAATTTTATTCTGTACCAATGAGTTGAGCAAGTTTCTGAAGGGAACTTCAAAGCCTCTAGCTTGTGCTGTGAGTGACCTGTGCTTCATGTGATGACCTTTGCCCAACCGAGTGGTCTGTCTTGGTTTTTATTTTACTTCTGATGGATGCTAACTACAGCCAATATGTAAGATGCCAAATTGCTTTTATTGAAATTGATTTCATTTTTCAAAAATCTAATTGGCCTCACACAGTTTTGTTTTCTTTTCCAATGCTTCCTCCACAGTTCCAAGTACATTTGATCCTAGTCATTAGTTCAGGCGTCTCTATTTGCCACTGACATTTCATACTTTAAAATCTTTGAAAGCCTGGTTCCTTGTCTTTTTTCATTATTTTAGATTTTTCAGGTGACATTTCCATTTAAGACCATACATTTCAATTGAATAGTAATATACTATAATACTATAATTATAATATAGATAATTCTAGTACATTATAATTATAAAATATATATAAACAGTGCATTATAATATGTAATATGCTATTATAATAGGATAATTCTGTATTAACCCTCTATACTTGTATTCTATTTTCATTTCAACCTCTCTCATGGACCCTTTTCTATTTATTACAGTAGGTGTTCTTTGTGTATTGCCAGATTACCCACCACATCAATACTATGACAAATGTTATTATCCCCATTTCACAGATGAACTAGAAGATTATATACATTAAGTGAAATTGCCACTGACACACAGCTCCCAAGTGAAGGAGCCAAGATGTCTGATTCTAAAGCTTTAATTCTACTCCGCTGATCTTTGCTGCCTCGTGGAATAGCAAAGAGGTTCAGAGACCTTAAATACCAAAGAGTCAGTAGCAATAGTAGCAATTTCCTCACAGATCCTTCAAAGCCAGTATTCATTTTATTTCATAAAGGTTGCCTTTCCCCCACATATGTACTTGCAAGTCACTGAGACTTAAAGATGCTGGCTTGAATTATTGTCAAAGGAAAACGGTTCTCAAAAAAGCAGAAATTCTTTCTTCCCCGTCCAACCTAGCAATCAATTTCTTCAACAATCAAAATGGCTGGGGCTAACATTGAAAATCTCCCTCTACAGACTCATAGATAGAGAACACACTGACAGCTGTCAGAGGGAGGGGTGTTGGGGGCTGGGTGAAAAAGGTGAAGGGATTAAGAAAATAAAAAACTCATAGACACAGACAACAGTAGGGTGATTACCAGAGGGAAAGGAAGTGGGGGAGGTAGAAGAGGGTAAAAGGGGGATAAATGGTGATGGAAGGAAACTTGACTTGGGGTGGTGAACACACAATACAATATACAGATGATGTATTGTAGAATTACACCTGAAACCTATATAATTTTATTAGCCAATGTCACCCCAATAAATTTAATAAAAAAAGAAAAAAGAAAGAAAATATCCCTCTGCATTTCACTTACACATGTTTATACAGCCTTACGTCAACCATAGCAAAAATATCAGGGAAGCTAGAACACAGGAAATCTAGAGTTCAGACATTTTGTAACTTACATTTACCCCTAAGACAAAAAGACATAGCTACTATCATCACTATTTTAATGGCTTGATGCCTATTTAAAATTGTGTTATAAAACACAGTGTCAACTTATCATTCTGACTTTGATTCTACATTTCAATCCTAGTTTTGGAAAGTTGCTTTGACAGAAGGCTCAAGTATTCCAGTCATAAAGATCTGCATCTATAATTTCTCTCTAATAAAATGACTTTGAATGAATCACAGCCTTTCTAATAATTGTGTGGCCATGCCACCGTGGCCATAATTCAGCACATGGCATAGGGCTTTCACAGATCTTTAAGGTTAACTGTTTCTTTAAATATCTGGTCAAAGAAAAAAAAAAAAAAGTGACGGCTATATAAGGATCAAGATGGACATGCTCATTTAAGCAAGTAGGAAAGTTTTTATACATAATTGATCTCTCCTGATAATTAATGATTAATATGCACATTAGCTTTGTGATAAACCTCAGTCTTGCTTTGCTAACAAATGATAAATCATTTTAGATGTAATATAGACAATAAAAGTAGATTGTTACTATGTCCATTAAAATTTCCATACACTCTCTTATATTTGATTATCATAAGCCTTAGACATTGCAGAGTATCTTTTGAATTGCTTTTTCACACATTGATTTGTAATGTTTTTTGTGAACAGGGTTGCTGAGAACTGAATAAAGAACTGTCTTCATTAGGAATGCGTGTGTTCCTAAGAGCAGCTCCTCAGAAGCCGAGATGACATCCTGGTGGTATCCTTGGCTTATCACCTGATGTCATTGCTTCCTGGTCCCATCATAGCTGTGACACTCTCAAGCATCACCTCTGTTTTCAGGGCAGGAAGAAGGTAGAGAAGCTTTGCCAATGTCGAATTTACTATATATTTGCAGGAGAGGCGATGCTTTTGTCAATAGATGTATGTTCTTCCTTATGACCAGAATCAGGTCTTCAGCCACTGCTAACTAACATTTTTAGAAACAATTTGCACAAGAACAGTGAAAATAATTATTTAATTCATTCAGATATATATTTAGTGCCTACCACATGCTAACCACAAGGCTATCGCTAACCTCCCGTGGATGCCCTGTGGGAGTGTTCTTCGGTTTGGGGGTCTGAAAACCTGCTTTGTTTGGTTCGGAATACTGACATGGAGGGCTTACAGATGGAGATCCTGTGGAGGTTAATTTCGGAAAGTGAATTAGTCATGATCACCCATCAGTGTCTGGGAGGACAATGGGAGTGTTAGCTGGAGAATTTGTGATGCGGTTTTAAGGACAAAGCAGGAGTACAAGAAACATTAATGAGTAAATGACTTGGTGACTCAAGATTAATGTCCAATTTTTCTATTCAAAGCAAACCCACAAAACAGGCAATTTCGGATACAGATTTCAGATTTCATCTTTGTTTCTGTGACTCTCTGATTGGTTAAATCTCAACTTCTTCGCCAATATTATATATTGCTTAAATATTTATAAAGTAATATTAAAAAAAACTTAGAACAAGTTAACAAAGTTAACAAAGCTATCAGTAAAGCAGATATTAAGAGAAACATTATTAGACTGTATTATGAACTAGATGTTTGTGTCCCTCCAAAATTCACATGTTGAAGCCCTAACCATCAATGCGATGATATTTGGAGGTAGGGTCTTCAGGAGGGGCTAGATGAGATCATGAGAGTGGAGTCCTCGTGGTGGGATTAATCCAACACCTTGATCTTGAACTTCCACTGTGTCTTCTCACTGTGTTCTCACGTGGTCGAAGGGGTGAGAGATCTCGCTGGGGTCTCTTTTGTAAGAGCACTAATGCCCTCATCAGGGCTTCACCTTTATGACCCAATCACCTTCCCAAATTCCCACCTCCAAACACCATCACCTTGGGGGTTAGGTTTCAGCATATCAATTTTGAGGGAACACAAACACTCAGTTTATAGCAGGGTGGGAAAGCCCTTTAAAAGATAAGGTGTGCTTCAATAATAGAAATAGTGTATGTCAAGAAACGGTGAAAAAAACGTTTCCTTAAACAGTGACAAACTCTTGGAATTAGAATTATTCTGACTTTTATGTGACTTTAAGCTGTTTTGATCACAAATATTACTGGCTTCAAAATATAATATAAAATTTTTTCATTTTCATAATCTTTTGGTTTTGTTAAATTTACCTAGATATTTTCAAATGATTCCATTTACTTAAAAAGAACTAATGCATATATTTTTGTGGATTGAAATGAACTCAAGTTTAATAAAGATTTTCTCCAACGGAAATATCTGCCATAATGCCTGAGCCTTGGCTTTATCTCTAAACTGGGAATAAAAATTCTCACCTGTCTAACCAACCGTGTGACTGTGGAAATTAAAAGTCTTGTATGTGTCAGGACGGTAGCTTTTTTTTCAGGGAGTTCATGAAATTGAAAACTGCAACCATAAAACCATCACCTCAAACAAGGAAAAATCAAAGCAGCTTCTCAGGGAAGCTGGTATGCCCATATATTAGAGTATTCATTTGGCCTTTGGATTCCTAATTGTGTGTGCAAGGCATGGGAAAACCTGACGGAGTTTTGGGGAAAGCAATGAAAATGATTAAGGGGCTGTTTGCGCTGATTTATGAAGACATGTTAAATGAATGCAACGCGAATAACTCTCCAAGTGACAACGGGGAAAGACATAATTATGTCTACACATACCTGTTGGGTGTGAACATTGAAAAGAGAGATCGATGAGGCTGCAGAGGATATGATAAGGAATAATGAAACAGAATTGAGAGAGTCTATGGAAAAAATTGGAGTCATTTTAGTTCCCTGAAAAATGTCCATCAAGGAGGAAGCTGGATGTCATGAGTAGACACGCTCAGATTATACACAGTCAAGGCCGAGGAAATATATTGTCACAAATGTATGCTAATGAGCTGTGTGGAACGGCTGTGATGTCTTTGCAGGTGTGTGGAGCTGGGGTGATCATGCCCAAAATGCAGCCATACCCGTGTCTTGCGTAGAAAACAAGCAGGGACTCAGAACTGCTACGTCTTGGCTCTCTGCCCGCTTCATCGTTTCCCTCCATCCATCCTTGTATTCCTTCAGAGAAACACGGACAGCAACTCCACTAAGTTAGCAGCTGTGTATGAAGGATTGTTTCTATAGCATTCACTTCTCTGGTTGAAGGGCTAAGGCATGATCTTAAAAGGTCTATATATGTTAGTACATTATGTTCTTTTATTTTTTCCACTTCATATCCTCTCCCATCCTTCTTTGCTCCCTGAGGTCTGAGTGTAAGAAATAGAAACTGGGGAAGGAGGGAGGGCATTGGCACAAAGGAAGAATCTCTATGCTAAAATGGGGACTGATGTGGCTAATAATTAGCGCAGCCAAGGCAAATAACAATTAAGTTTTAATAAGGCCTCAACAATTAGCATTTTAACCATTACTACATGGGAAGCGAAACATTAGATTAGTTATGCTTGTAGGAAGTAATCAGCTAAGAATTACTCAACTCATTTTTAAGTAATTATAATTACCCTGTTTGCTTCTGTGGAGACTTTCAACTGAGAATCTCAGCCTGGGCCCACGCCACAGCTAAAAATGGATAAACATCACTTACTTAGAAAGTGTAATCTTCAAAGTGCAACTTCAAATTCAAACTAAAAATAAAAGCCTGATGATTTAGTATCTGTTTAAATGTCTATAGCTTATGGGGAAAGAAGAGTGAAGGCCTCTACATCAACCAATTAAATATTTTGAGCCAAAAATTTTTGTAGATTCTATGAGGTCACAATTCTTTGTCACATTTTACTATCAGTTATGACCACCAGAAGAAGTTCTGAGCAAGTTAATAGCAAATATATATAATTCATCAAAAGGTTCATCGGAGCCATGATTAAAATGAGAGAATCGCTTGTCATGAGACAGTAATCGTCTGTGCATGTCGTACAGAGTTCTTGGGCTTTGTAATTTTTTATATTTGCCATTTTTATTCTTGATATTGTGTTTCTATTATTTTGTCCTACAAGTGGATTAGTAGAATACATATTCTATTAATATGCAAAATATGTATTTAACATTTCTTTTTCTTTATTATTGATTTGAGAGAGAGAGAGAGAGAGAGAGAAACATCAATAGGTTGCCTCCTGTATGTGCCCCTATTGGGGATCAAACCCGAAATCTAGGTATGTGCCCTAAATGGGTATGGAAACCATCACCTTTTAGTGTAAGGGACAACACCCCAGCAGACTGAGCCACCTGGCCAGTGCTGTACTTAACATTTTTTTTTAAGTTAGCTGTAATGTTTGTAAGTGTTTCTAAATAAGCTACAAGAAGAGATCATGAGTGAAATACATATATTTTTCAAAGAAAAACATAACAGGTATTTTAGAATTTGTTGGGAAACAGGGAAACATGGGAAATCACTCTTAAATAAAATTAATCCCAGGGACAAAACCTTTAAGAAATGTAAAGGAAATAGATTATAACATGTATGACATGACATAAAAATGCAAAAGTATTGAACCATTTCTTTATCTATCCATAGTTTATCTTCAGTGATTGTCATAACAGTTAAAGCTATTGGTTACCAATTGCTCTAAAGCCCATGTGACACTAAATTTGATCTTTTAAGTCAGGAAAAATTTCCCTCAAAAGCCAGAAGAATTCTAATTAAAAAAAAAAAATTTCCCCTTAATTGATTTTAGAGAAAGGAAGGCAGAGGGAGAGAGAGATAGAAACATTGATGAGAGAGAACATCAATTGGCCACCTCCTGCATGCCCCCCACTGAGGATTGGACCCACAACCTGGGCATGTGTCCTGAATCGGGAATCGAACCGGTGACCTCTTGGTACATGGGTCGATGCTCAACCACTGAGCCACATTGGCTGGACTTTATTTGCAATCTTAGAACAGCATATGTGCTTATGTGGAAACTATCCTTTAATTTCTGATGACAAACTAATTAAAATGAATGACCTGCACTTAAGTTGAACCATGCCTACCTTTCAGTGATGTGATTCCTGCTCAGATCCCTTGAACTTTTATTCAGTATCTGGCTGTATTTAGACTTCTGATGTGATTCTCTCTGAGTGTCTACGTTTGTGATGATAGGGAACTAAAGGAGACTCTTGTTTCTATGCCAATGAAAATGAAGAATGAATTTCTGAATGCCTTGACAATCACAGTTCTAATATTTTGGGGTCTTTATAATTGTCCTTAAGTAGGTGGATAATCAACCAGTTTGCTACTTCAGATTATAAAATATTCTTATCATAAATAAATTGTTTATTTATTTCAAAATATAATGTTCACCCAAGAACACATCAATGTTTACTACAAAAGGAAATGACTCACTAAAACACTTTTCTCCAAAACTCTCTACTTTTGTTATCTGATTCTTTTTTTTTTCTCATTTCTTCTACAACATTTATCAAAAATCAAAGTACTTATGCTTCATAAATGTGCATGTGGAAACATTTGCAGTTTACTGAAAGATTAACACATGGACCTTTGGCTTTCAAGTTTTATTAATAATGAATAATCTTTTTTGTCTTACATGCTTTTTGTGGGTTTTTTTCTATTAACTTTGTCAGAGTCCTCTGGAGGAAAGAAGAAAAGGAAATGAATTGCAGGTTCTATGAAACATGGTTTATAAATGAGCATAAGCATTTGTCAGCAATTTTATTATCCGGAAAAATTTCCTATATGAAGGCATTTCAGCCTGTGAATCAGAAAACCTTGGTGTCTCAGATTCTGCCTCCACAAGAGGCATAGTATTTGCTCATGGCAGGTTAAGACTAATTTAATATGCATTTGCAAAGCGAAGTCTAACTCTTTCAAAATGGTCAGAGGAGAGGAAAGCCATTCACTAGACCCACAGGTGTAAGGTTTTGTGTCTAGCACTGTGAGATTATAAAGGTAAGGTTTCTGCATTCAACGAGGGGACATCATCCATGAAAAAAGATGAAATACTACTATTTGGAACAACATTGATTGATCTTGAGAATATCATGCTAAGCGAAATAGGTCAGACAGGAAAAGTCAAGAACCATATGATTTCACTCATATGTGGGATATAAAACTAAAAGCAACAAGTGAACAAACAAGAAGAAGAAGAAACAAACAAAAACTCATAGACACAGACAATAGTATGATGGTTACCAGAGGGAAAGGAGTGGGTGGTTAGTAAAGGGTAAAGGGGGTCAAATATATGGTGATGGAAGGAGATTTGACTTTGGGTGGTGGGCACACAATGTAATATACAGATGATGTATCACAGAACTGCACACTTGAAACCTATATAATTTTATTAACCAGTATCATCCCAATAGATTTAATGAAAAAAAAAACACTCCTCATGAATGAAAGACACTGTTCTGCAGTTATGCTTGTTATTGGAACCACTACTTCCCCCAAATAATTATTTTTTATGGAAAAAATAGCCAAACTGGGAAAAAAAAACTATACAGAAATAATCTGTCAATTTAATACATTCCTGATTCTTTACTGAATGAGTGTAACAAAAGCCAAGGGTTTAGTAATTTAGTGTCATTTAAGCTGCATCTGTATAACTTTGTAGTGAATGTGAAACATGTATTGGGCCCCATGTAAATCCAACTACAAATTTAGAAAATAAATTGTTCACATTTCAAAAAAAATAAAAGAGGAGACATCGTGTAAGAAAGGCTGAGGGGCAGCATATGTAAAAGCATCAGGTAAGGGGATATACTTCAGGCAACACTCCCCAGTAGTGACTCAGAGGGTTACCCCGCCTGGGGTAACATCCTTCTGCAGCAAGACCATACAGGATTGAATGCCCGGCAAAGGTATTTTGCTTTTTTGTAATAAATGTGATATGAATCCTATATGTTTATAGACAATTCACTTCTGCTTCCTGTATTAGATATCCTGAGAAACAGTGGATTACAGAGCTGCAGAGAGTTAATAAATTTTAGTAGCTTCTAATATCCCAGAAGGCAAGGTCAATGACTGCTCTCTGAGTTTACCTTTGTATTTGCTCTGGGAGTTCCATTTTGTTTCCAGCTTCTTCTCATATATTTGAAAGGTTTAGAATAGGAATCTGAAATCCATAGAGCAGCAGGATTACCGCAAATCAAATGCCAGCCACTCTCAGAGCTGTTGTTCAATGTGCTCTCTTTGTCAAGTATAGATGAACCATGTATTGTCCTGTGAATTAGGCACCCAAGGCCAAATTAGTAGTAGCAAGCTGTCAAAAGGACCCATGGAGGCTTAAATGCCTGAGTCTAATGGTCCTAGCACCACTTACTTCAGGTAGCTGACCACCTGGTCACTGATTCAGACAAAAGAGATGCAAAGGGACTAAAAGCAAGACCTGTACTACGATGGAGGCAGGCATTCATGGGTTTTGCTGGTATAATATGAAAGTAACTTCATGAAAAGAAGGCCATCTTCTGGGATACACAGTTTTTCTTTACAAAGCTGCATTGACCAGATGGAATCTCTTTCATCATGGCTGTCCACTATTATTGATCAGTTGTCCTTCATTTCCAGAGAGACTTCCATTTTTCTCTCTTCATGTTTTCTCACCTAAGTGCCATTTTCAGATCCGTTTTTACTCCCTCAATGGCATTTCAACAATAACATACGGTCCTTCTGTATTCACTTCTGCAATAATAGCTCTTGGGACCTGAATAGGTCCCAGGGTCCTAGGAACCACAGCCTCATGTGTGTAGGGACTAAAGAGCCCTTCTCTAAAGCACTGAACCCTGGAGATAAAGGAAGTGGGCATCCTAGAGAGGAAGGATAAACAAAAATTGTCTCTTTCCCCCTATCCACCTGGTAACAGTGGATGTCCAGCTGGTACCTTCTTATAGAAAGGAGAAACTTCCTCTTCTTGGAATCAGTTCTTACCACATTATGTCAATTCAGACAAAAGTCCTAAGCAAAGAGTTATTTTTTTTACATGTTACTCATTTGGAAATAGGAAAAACAGAGAATTATATGACTTGCCTATTGGAATAGAGAGTAACAAGGAGAAAGTGGGAAACATTAAAGGGACACTGAAGTATTAAAATAATAATGATGATAATGATAAAAATGTATATTCTTTAGAATAGTATTTCTTCACTCTGGCTTGTATTGCTCAGTGGTTAGAGCATTGGCCCATGTACCAAAGGGTTGTGGGTTTGATTCCAGGTCAAGGGCATGTACCTGGGTTGCAGGTTCGATTCCTGGCACTCTCTCTCTCTCTCTCACTCTCTCTCTCTCTTCCCACCTCCCTCCTTCCCCTGCACTTTCCCTGAAGAAATCAATGGAAAAAATATCCTTGGGTGAAGATTTAAATAAATGCATAAAATAAAGTAGTATCTCTTCTAAGCCTCAGCATAGCTTTGCAGGGAGGTATAACACCAACAGAGCATACCACAGGAATAAATTTCTAACTTGCTCTTTGTCTGTGTCCTTGAAGTTTAAAAGAAACAATGGCTTCTATGAGTTAGACTTTTTAGATTCCACATGTAAGTGAGATCATACCGTATTTGTCTTTCTGTGTCTGGCATATTTCACTTAGCATACTGTCCTCCAGGTTCATCCATGTTGCTGCAAATGATAAGGTTTCCTTTTCTACGGATGAGTAACATTCTATACATCACACAGAATGGTGGTTGCTGGGGGGTGGGGGAAATAGAGAGATGTTGGTCAAAAGGTACAAAATTTCAAGTAGAAGATGAATAAATTCTGGAGACCTAATACACAATGTAGTGATTAAATTTAACAATACTGTATTGTGTCCTTGAAGTTTGCTAAGAGGGTAGATGGTAAGCATTCTCATCACATAAAGAAAATGGTAACTGAGGTGACAAATATGCTACTTAGCTCCCTTGTGGCAATTATTTCACAATATATACCTGTATTAAAACATAACATGCACAACTTACATATATGGAATTTTTGTCAATTACATCTCAGTAAAGCTAGGGGAAATGCAGAAATACTGGCATCTAGGCATTTTGTGAAGATGCTAACATGACCTTGTCCAAGTAAGAAGCAAGGAGCTAGACAATGTGGAAGATGGACACATTAGAACAGATTTGTTACAGAAAATCAGAGAACTTGCCACCTGCTCTGTGTCCTGGGTGGGCCCGGAGGGCATTCTGGCTCCAGAAGCAATAAGGATGCTAGGGGCCTTTTGTTTGTGCAGGAGACAGTTGATGGATTTTTCTCTCTCATCAATGTTTCTCTCTCTCTCCCTCTCCTTTCCTCTCTCTGAAATCAATGAACACATATTTTTAAAAAATAAATAAAAATAATGATGTAAGGAAGGAAAAAAATCTTCCTGACTGGGGTCTCTATAAATTAAATTAGACAAAAGACAGATGAACAAGACAAACACCAAAGAGATATTTATTAACATGTGCATCACATATAGACACAGGAGAACTCAGAGATGATTAACTCAAAGAGGTGGTTAGAAGTTGGGCTTCTAGAGCATCTTAGCAAAAGACCAATATATTTTTAGAGAAATGACAAAGATAAAGGACTTTGAGTTTCTAGGAGCCGCAAATTATGAGGAGGTAACTATATGGGGGAATATGGAAGATAAGTACTAGTTAGTAAGGTTTGTTGCTTAGATATCTCTGGTTTCATCTCTGGGCTGGTAAGCATCTAGAGCTGTCTCGGTGATTAACATCTGTCTCTGCTGGGAGAAAGGAGGAGGGGGACACTTTTACAAATGTATGTCCTGCTTTTAGGCAAATGGGGGAGAGCAAAGAGCTTGTCTTTTATGTGCTTTTTCTCAATTGTCTTCAGCTGAAAATAATCCTTATGGCCAAGGGACATATTTTGGGATAACTTATTCTGTTACCCTATGGTGGGAAGTGAATTCTACTGCAAAATAAGCAGTCCCTGGTATTGGTAAAGAGTTCAGGGGCCCAGTGCATGGGAACATGCCGTGACATCCTTTGGGCGGTAAAGAACACATGTAAACCTTCATCTCCTATCTCAAGCATGAAGCACATGCTCGTGGTAACACTTTACATCTCCTATTACAGGCCTGAAACACACTGCTTCGGGCAGAGCTCTGTGGTCGTGGAGCCAGTATGGTCTGAACCTGGAAATACTTCACCAACCCATTATCAGGTGCCTGCCATTTTGAGAAGGGCCTAGAACAAGAGACAACTTTGAAGCAGGTTTACCGTGCAGTTAAGGGAACCATATGAAACAGCTGACCCAGTTGTGCAGGAGGTAGCTATGATCCACAAGTATGCTTTGTAGACCTCTGCTAAGCTTCAATCAGAATGCTGCAGTGTAGACCTCCAGAGTCCTGGAGCGTGCTTTAACATTCTGGATTGCTGGGTATGGTAGAGGAAGTGGAAACAACAGAAACTTTCAGTGTCTTGTCATGAGGTGTCAGGGGTAACAGCCCCAGCACCCGAAGCAACAGTATCTTCATGAAGCTGTGCTGTGGTATGTTTAACTGTGTTTCTATTTGTGAAGATTTTAAACGTGATTCTGAGCCTCACAGTAAATCCTATGGACTCTCCAGTGTTTGTACAACAAATTTCCATAAAGCTTAGGCCCCTGAGTTGGTGTCTGCTCTTTGCCACAAAGAATTAAAACATTGAGCGGTGGTGATGATTATTCTGCTGGGTCGCCAGGAAAGTTCCCAGGGGATGAAGGACCAAAGTTACTGGTACTTTAGAAATCATATTCTCTGGTGCCCTTATTTTCCATGTTAAGGACTGAATCTCCAAAAGAAAGTGCTCGAGTTTGCCAGAATGTTCAGGGTCTTAATGGAAGAACCTACATCTCGTGATGTCCAAGCCGGAGTGCCCCACTGTCCAGCTATCATACTCCTGTGCTGCTTCTTTACCTTTATAAACACACAGACTGAAGCAACGGTCCCTTGTTCATTTTATTAACCTCAGAGACCAAGTTGAATATTGTCTAAATGGAGGCCATTTCCCTTATGTCTGAAAAATAATGATGTTTCATGTTTCTTGGTGGCTATCAAACTCTTAATAGATTACTTGTACAAGATGATGAAGGACTTGAAAAACTTTTGCAGTAATGATAATCAGGTCAAGGATATATCAAGGAGTTAATCAGAAGGGCTTATTAATTAGCATATCTCCAGTAAAGTCTTTGCAACTAATTAATAACTTGGTACAGAAAGGGAATGCGAAGTTTAAAAATCAATGATCCAAGCAACAGCGTTGTATCTTCTGGATCAATTGTATTAATGCTTTATTAGAGAAATCTTAGATTACTAAGCATCATCCTAATAGCCCTGCATATAAACTGACCAAAGTAATATGTACATAGGGAAAACAGCTAGAAACTCCCTAGGAAACTATGAATTTATTTATGTTGGAACACAAATTTTCCTGTTCAAATTGAAATAGCTGTACTATTTAATTTTAGTTTTAAATAGCAACAGCAATTAGCCCACTAAAAGAACTAATTGCTTGAAAATTTTCATATTTAAACACAAAGCCATTTTTAGATGACGGTACTGAATAACATTTCAAAGTCTAGGCAAACAATGACTTTTAAAGTATTAAGTTATACATAATTTCCTGATATTTTTGACTTAATTATAAAACAGTAAAGCAGTGGTTTCGATAAATTCAAGGAAAGAGTAAAAGTAATTATTATTTTTAAAGTTATTTATTCTTGTAAATAAAAGTACATTATAGAGTATGATTATAATCAATGTTTTTTTAAATTTACTTTTATTGTTGAAAGTATTACAGATGCCCCCCCTTTTCCCCCATTGACCCCCACAACACATTCTCTATTAACAACCATATCATTCTAAGCATATATGCTAACTCACAATAGACTTGTAATGAGAGGACATTTTTCATGCAATCTACTCCTGGAGGTTGTAATTATTTATAGAACTGAAAATGATAAACTGTGTTTTTCCTATTTAAACCTACTTTATCATCACCTCTCATTCTTTTGGAAATACCTCAGGTGTTTCGTTCAAGAAAGAATGAGCAAGCATCCACAATACTTGCTTTCATTGGCTTGACAAAATTTCAGAATTCTTGGCATGAAAATGGTCTTTTGGGGTAAAAAGTTGTTCTTAGAAGGCCCTTCCATCCTTAATCAGATTTTAGACTTATGACCAAGAACTTTGGAGCCAGCCAGATGGAGCCAGATCCAGTTCTGGCACTAAGTAATAGTAACCTGGGGTAAATTACATATTCTTTTAAGCATCAGGGCCATCATCCATACAAATGATGAAACAATATAATCCATCTCATCTAGTTATTGTCAGGATTAAATAAGATAAGCATATATAGTAATTACTCAAAAAGTATGCTTCGTGTTTGTATTAATACTTTGTTATCATGAATAAAATAACAATGATTATAGAAATTAGACAAGGAAAGGCACTTTATGAATCTCTTTCTACCCCCTGGTAATGGCAAACTAAGGTTACAAGGATAAGAAACTGCTAACAAGAGACAGAATGGCCCTCTAGAATGAGCAAGCAAAGCTTGCTGGGTAACCTCCTGAGTTGGTTTTAAATGTTCTTGCCTTTAATCTCTGGATCCAGAAGGTGTAAAAGAAAAAAAAAAAAAAAAAAATGAAGGAGTGGAGGGGAAAGGGCGCTGGCCCTTTAAATCCTCTGGTAGTCACTTCAGCTGGTCTGGGAGGGGTTTGTGACAATAGGGGGATGTGCCACAACCAGGAATGCCCACCTCCCCTCAGCACCTGTGATCAGAAACACCAATCAGAGCACAGATTCCCAGTATTTGTAGGGCACATCCTCCTTTACAGGTTCCTCTGTGAAATGGAGGGATGATTAAATGATATAATCCTTGGAAAGACTTAGCAACACACTGAAAGCACTCAAATGTTGGCTGTTATTCTTTACTGAGGAGTTGGTATTTGCAGTAATGCAGAGATAGGCCTCTCAAACAGAGATAAGAATTTGTGAAGATGTAAAAACATCTAATATGCCTAAAGACTAGAGGCAGTGAACAAACTGAGAAATTCAATGTTTCAAAAAAAGTATGATGAGTATGGCTGGAAATGGGACTTTAAAGGTAGTTCGGATGATAGAGTTGGATAATGAAGGACAATGGGGTCTCACACAATGGAGTTGGGCTATTACCAGATTTATGGGCCCATGGTTTTCAAACTTCAGTATGTAAAATAGTGCAGATGCCTTGTTCTCACCCCAGAGCTGCTCATACATTTTTCATTTCAAGATTTTAAAGCAAATATTCCTTTGGACAGGAGGAAGCCAGCAGAGTTTTTAAAGCAATGAAATGTGTAAAATTCTATGAGTCAAAATGTAATAGTGCTAATATAAGTATAAGCTGTAAAAAAAAAAGTCCAAAAATATATCTCTAAAATAGCACAAACAAAAATTAGCTAGATGGCCTAAGAGGACATAACGGACAATTTGAGCAAACCAGATTAAATTATAATATCAATTGTTAATAAATGATACATTTATAAATAAAATTAATGATGGGATAATAGTTAAAACTAGCAGAGTTCAAATAAAAATTGTCTGGCTACACAGAAAAGTGCTAGAGATTGAATTTTCTACAGTATGTGGTCACCTGAAGAACACCAGGTGAACATCAGCAGACCCCATGTCTTCATCTCAGAAACACAAGAATTAGCTTTGCAAGACTAAAAAAATCAATAATACTTTCTGGTTTTGCAACCAATTTGTCAGAGATATTTTCAATTCCCATAGATCAGAGATCCTGAATGTCATAAGAAGGTTCACTTCAGAAGAACAAATTGGCTTTGGAGGACACGTGGATGAGAGAACTCTATCCAAAGATTAGGACTCACCATCATCTCTACATGTCAAACTTACGATAAGTTAACTGACTGATAAGACACAGGACACATGGAAACTTATTCAGGATACCTGGTCATGAGTAAAAGGGCTATTGAATAGGTCTGCCTGGCAGGAGACCTTCCACCCTTCTTGAAGATGAATCTGCTGTCTGCTTGTTCATCAAGCCAAGAGTGGCTACCATTTCAAACTATAAAGAAACATGTGTGATGAGACTGTATTTTTCTGTATATGAATCTGACTTATAAATATATTGAAATCATACTCTGTGTTCACCAGTATCTCAGTCAAGTTCTTGCTTTTATAAAAATAACCTTTTCTATTTTATCAGACAGTAGTATTACCATCTTTTGTAGGAAGAGAGTTCTGATACCAGTGTGGCAGACAGATTGGACAGGCAAGAGCAATAATATTCTGATCAAGGAAAAAATGAAATAAAATACAAGAATGAGCCCTAATTTGTAGTGTTTGTGGATTTCCACAGTGTAAATACTGCCATAATGGTTAATCACAAGTTAGCAATCGTTTGACAACCAGCTCACAAAATTCGTGAGCATTCAGCAGTGGTCTCCTTCATGACAATCCAAGCTGGGTCCAGGACTCTTCTGAAGACTAGTGGCAGGTGGCAAAACTAATGCAATGGCATTAGAATGGGAGGAAACATCTAGATTTGATACACACTTTAGAGATCAATAAAGAAAATTTGGTATTTGATTGAATATTAAAGACAAATCACAAGGCAATACCACAATTTTTTAATGTGAAAGACTGTAGATGGTGATGACTATGACTGTGAAAATGGGGCAGAAAGTTTGGAAGAGAAAGTTCAGTTTCATTGTCAACACCTTAAATTCATTAAGCACTACATATGATGGTCCAGTGTTGGGAGAGAGAACCTGGCTATGAGATGCCTTACATGTAACCAGCATGTAGGTATTTTAATTACTCTTACCTATCTAGCAATTTTAATAAACATCTCTAAGAAAATATATTCAATGTAGTATGCATTTTCTCCTATGGGTAAATGAACTCTACCCTTTATGTTCTGATTTTAAATCAATGGTATCACCTTTTACTAAACTCCCAAAGTAGATCTTGAAGATGTCCTTGAGTTTTTCATTTCCGTGTTCTCCTTCCATCAAAGTGACCATTACCTCCTTTGTTTCCATAAACAAAATAATCATGGATTTACTGTCTCCTCTCCCCACCAACTGCACTATTTTAATAATCACTCATTTCAGCAATAACCATTAGTTGGGATCTGAGCATCTTCCCCAGCAATCCACTGTTGAAATTTCTGCCACAATTAACTTCTTTTAAAAGTCCTGACACCCTTGTTAGGAAAGTTGTGTTATTTGGAAAACAACAAAAGTCTGGTCAGGATGACAAAGCAATTTGACATGGAAGCATATGAGAACAGGTAAATAAACTGACATTTTTAACCTGGAAAAGAGAAGACTGGATTGCAGGGGGATAGGAAACTGGAGAGGGAGAACACATGGTAGTTGTCATCAAGCATTAAAAAAAGAACAAGTTATCAATCTGTGTGTCCAAAGGAGCAAATCTGGAAGTAATTGGGGTGACAATAGCAAAAAAGGATTTTGGTTTTCTGCCAGGAGGCTCTTGATCACAGCTAGTAAAAGGTGGGTTGGAGTGCGTTGGCAGGGGAGGTATTTACAGGACCAGGTAATCACCCAGGAAAGTTATTTTGAAAGGAATTCTAGCAGTCAAAGAGTGTTGGGCTGGAAGACCCTTAAAGACTCATTTAGATGGAGAGCTCTATGATTCTCTGAAATCAATTTTCTCTACAAGCATGTTGTTCTTCCCTGGTAAATATGTTCATGTTTTTCCCAAGCATTTTAAGGAAAGACTGAGTTTTGTGAGCCAGTAACACTAAGTAAGAGACATTAATATTCTCTTTGGCAATAGATTTATGTTGAATAAAAGTGTCTTGATGCTAACGGAGAGAATATGTGCTTTTCAGTTTGATGCATACAGGGAGCTCATTAGTTCTAAATTTAGACATAAGCTTTAGTGTTGGAGGAATTCCAAGTTTGACTAATACATCTGAAGATGTCCTTGTTAGAAAAAATGATGGAGAATTCTATTTTTCTATTCTCTGTGTCGAGTGGGGGGTATCAGGGTGGAGAGGGAAAAACAGATGCTCTCTCATATCCGCTAATTGCATCTGTTCCTGATTATCGAGTAGGTGTACCAATCTAATGATGCTAAGTACACAGTAGGTATGCAACTAATGCTTTTAGGTGATAGACTAGTTCTTACCATGCAGAGGTCAATCAGTTACCAAATTCTCAGGGCATCTTGATTCAAATCAACTGCTGTACTTTTCTCCATAGCATGGTCCCTGGAAATGAAGCAGCGGCCAATAACAAGATGTCATTTTGTTATTTTGTTGAGACAAAATGACACTGAGCACCTACTAGGTTCAAGAATAAGTAAACAAAGATAAACAGGATGCTGCATTCACATTTCTGCTCGCAAGGAACTTAGTCTTGACAGAGAGATGAATTTTCTTAAGTTACAGACATGTCACTGTCACTCCTCAAAAAGCCTGTTTTCAGCATAAATTCTCCCAGCAATCTTAAAAAATAACTATATGGTCCGACCGGTGTGGCTCAGTGGTTGAGTGTCGACCCATGCACCAAGAGGTCGCTGGTTCGATTCCGGGTCAGGACACATGCCCAGGTTATGGGCCCAATCCCCAGTGGGGGGCATGCAGGAGGCAGCCAATCGATGTTGTCTCCCATCAATGTTTCTATCTCTCTCTCCCTCTCACTTCCTCTCTCTGTAAAATTAATAAAGGGAAAAATTTTTTTAAATAACTACATGAATAGCTCAAAATTCTCTAAACTACATTGCTTAAGTGCATTCAATAACTTCAAATAAAATAGTTCAGTCTAGAGTAGTACCTTCCCATATATTCATACTTCATTAATATCAGAATAAATGATAGAAATACTTCGTTAAAAGTTTCATACTTTAATCAATAATAAATAATATTAAATATCAACTTAAAATAGTTAAAGATAGTTAAAATACTAATTTTTAATTTTTATTTTTAAAAAACACATGTAATTTTTACCTATAGGGAATCCCCAACCTCAACAATGTTCCCATCATAATCAGTAAGACAGGTTCCCCCTTCACTTGTTATTAACAACTAGACAATGACCCCATCAGACTTATCAGTGGGAAAAGTGATAAAGTGAGGAGCCAACAACACTTATGCCTATGAAAACAACTTGAATACCCTCAGATCAAGAGTGGTTGGTAAAATGATGTACAGTTGACATTCAGTTACAAACTAAATAGTAACTGATATTACACTAGGATTTCACTGTCAAAACTATTTCACTTTTCTTTTCTCCCAATATTTCCTTAATGACTTGACTGTTAAAGGAATTGTTCTCATGTTGAATCCTAATTTACAAAAGTACATTGACGAAAACGTTTTTCACATTATACTCACTCAAAAATGCACTGGTGATTGTGTTTTAGATATTGTTAATTTGTCAGGAAGAAAGATGGTAGTGGTGGTTAGGGACCACCATACTAAAGCAGAACAGACAAGATACCTAGAGATGGGGAAAAGGAAAACTATTCATGTATAATATTTATAATATTTTTTCCTCAAAAAAAATCCACTTGGAATTGAATTCAACAACATCATCAATCAACTACTTCATCAAACAACAGAATTTACATTCTTAAGCTTACATGGAACATTTGCCAAGATAGTCCACATTCTGGGCCACAAACACACCTTAGGAAATTCAAAAGACTAGAAATTACACAATGTCTGCTCTGGGCCACAGTGCAATTAAACTAGAAATCAATAACAGAAAGATATGTGGAAAATCCCCACCTATGAGTTTAAACAACAAATGTATAAGTAATACATGGGTCAAAGAAGAACTCTCAGTAGAAATTTTAAAATATAAACTAAGTGGCAATTAAAATATAACTTATCAAAACTTGAAGATGCAGTGAAAGCAATGATTAGAGGGAAACTTACGGCATTCATATATTAGAAAAGAAGAAAAATATAAAATCAATAATCGAAGTTTCTAGTTAGGAAACTAGAACAAGAAAAGCGAATTAAATTCAAAGTAAGCAGAAGTAAATAATAAGATCAGAATACAAATCAAGGAAATTGAACACAGGAAATCAATAGTGACAATCAATGAAAACAAAAGCTGGTTCTTTGAAAATACAATACAAGTGATAAGGATCTAATCAGTCTAATTGAGAAAAAAAAGAAAAGACACAAATTACTAACATAAATAAAAGAGGAACATCACTACAGGTCCCATTGACATTAAAAGGATATTAAAGGAATACAATGAACAACTCTGTATCCACAAATTTGATAAACTATATGAAATGGACCAATTCTTTGAAAAATACAATCTACCAGAACTCACACAAAGAAAAATAGACAATCTGAAAAGTCCTAGCTATTAAATCTATAAAATGTAGATCTATACTAGATTAAATATCTTTTAAAGAAATTGAATCAGTAATTAATAACCATCTAAAACAGAAAGCACCAAGTCCATACGAGTTCACTGGTGAATTCTACCAAACATCTGAGGAAGAAAATATACCAATCCTCTACAACTGTCAGAGGATAGCAGCAGAGAAACTACTTCAAACTCATTTCATGAGGCCAGCATTACCCTAATACCAAAATCAGACAAATGTTACAAGAAAACTACATACCAATATCTCTCATGAACACAGATGTAAAAATTCACAACAAAATATTACCCAATCCAATCTAGCAGTGTATAAAAAGAATTATATACCACGAACAAGTGGGATTTATTCAGATATGCAAGTCTGGTTCAATTGTTAGAATGACCAAAATCCACGTCTCTGACAACAGCGAATGCTGGCGAGGTGGAGCAAGGACGTGGTGGATGGTGAGGATGTAGAGACAAAAACTCTCATTCATTGCTGGTGGGAATGCAAAATGCTACAACCACATAGAAGACAATCTGGAGGTTTCTTGCAAAAACTAAGTTTTTACCATACAACCTAGCAATTGTGTTCCTTGATATTCACCTGAAAGAGTTGAAAACTTATGTCCATACAAAAATATGCACACAGATGTTTATAGTAGCTTTATTCCTAATTGCCAAAACCTGAAAGCAACCAAGATGTCCTTCAGTAAATAGATGGATAAATAAACAGACAATAGGATATTCTACACTAAAATGAAATAAGCCCTTAAGCAATAAAAAGACATGAAGGAGCCCTGGCCAGTTTGGCTCAGAGGTTAGAGCGTCGGCCTGTGGTCCAGAGAGACTAGGGTTCGGTTCCCGCTAAGGGCACGTACCTTGGTTGCAGTTTGTCCCTGGCCCTGGTTGGGTCATGCGGGAGGCAGCCACTCGATGTGTCCCTTTCACATCGATGTTCCTCTCTCTCTCTTCCTCTCTCTCCCTCCCACTCTATCTGATAAAAAAAAAAAAGACATGAAGGAAACTTAAATGCATATTACTGAGTAAAAGCAGCCAATCAGAAAAGGCTACATACTGTATGATTCCAACTGTAATCCGTACACACAAACAACAGTTTACGTCAGATCTTCTTGTTCCTCTGGGGTGTTTTTTTTTCTCTCTCTCTTTCTGTGTGTGTGTGTGTGTGTGTGTGTGTGTGTGTGTGTGTGTTGCTCAGACCATGTTTCCTTAAACTTTTGTAGCTTCTCTAAGGTTGGTTTTAGAGATAGGAACCAGTCTAGCAACCTGTGCTAATTCACCATTTTGTCCTGGATGTTATTTATTTATTTATTTTTTTGAACTGTGGATTCAATTGTTTTATACTACTATCTAAAAACATCCAAATATAGTTCTTTCTCATTGAATCCAAAATCTAGCTTGAAATGTGGGGACTTTCCTACTACTCTCTCTTATTTACCGTATAATCTAATCACCCATATTTTCTTTACATTCCCCAATATGCCACAGTCTATCATATCTTCATGTATTCTAGGTGCTAGCAGTTCTTTGCAATATTCCCTTCTCTTTAAAAAAAAAATTTTTTTTTCTTTATTGATTTTTTTAGAGAGAGAGAGGGGAAGGGAGAGGGGGAGAGATAGAAACATCGATTGGCCACCTCCTGCATGCCCCCAAATGGGGATCAGGCCCACAACCTGGGCATGTGCCCTGACCAGGAATCAAACCGGCGACCTCTTGGTGCATGGGTTGACACTCAACCACTGAGCCACACTGGCCAGGCTCCCTTTTCTCTTCTTATTTGACAAAACATATTCAACTTTTAGGACCAAAGTCAAATTTTTCATTCTATAAAATGTCACCTCTAAGAGCAAGATTACCATGAATAACTTTCTGGATTGTTTTTGTAGATATTACTGAACATAAGCTATTATTGAACTGAACTATAAATTAAGTTCTGTTCATGCATGAGCATCAAGTAGATTCAGCTTCCTGATTAACAGGCAGTATTCTCTAATGTTGCTCTGCCTTGATCCCTGATCAACCTATCAACATGTTGCTTAAAATGAACAGACACACCAAAACTAGACAAAGTTAGATGACTGAAGGGAATTCATTTAAATAAGATAAGTATTTTTAGAAATTTGAAATATGCCCCTAACTACCAAGTTCCCTCACTAATTCCTATATGTTATAATTCCAAATAAACCCACTTCTCTACAAATCTCTACAAATGCCAGATTTAGCCACTATCACCTTGTACCTGTGTTACATAAAAGAGCTGCCAAAGGATGCACCTTCTAAGACTCTGATTCTTTACGATGCATTTTTTACTCAGCAAAAGGTGTGAGCTTTCTGAAAGAAAAAATGCAACATTTTATTTCCTTGGTTTATATTTTTCCATAGATCTCCCATGCATTGAAAACAGAATTTTCAAGGACACTGAATGACTTGAATCTAGACACACTGGTTGACTACAATCAAAACTCATAGCAATATTCTGCTTTGAGGCCTTTTGCACTTTCTGTTCCTTCTATCTGGAATGTTCTTTCTCCAGCTATTCCCATGCCTGGCTTCTCATCATGGATCAAGTTTCAATTCAATCGTTAGCATTCTGAGTGGCTACTCTGGAAACTCTAATGTATCTGGGTTGTCCTTCAGGACACTTATAATAATTTCAGCGCCCTCTGAGTCCCTTCATTGTGCTACCATAGTGTTACATGGTGGTCACCCTGCTCACTTGCTTGTCTGCATGTTTAGGTTTGTCTTTGCAATGGAGAATAGATAATCCCCAAGAGCAGAGAAGAGCTTGTCTGACTTCATCATTCGAAACCCAGACAGCCACAGCAAATAGCACATATATAGTCTTAAAGTCTTAGGAAAATGTTTTCAGTTAAATAAATATGTGATACTTTTTTGTTCAGAACTTTTGTGAAACTAGGTTTTCACTAACTTTTCAATATGTTTAATGATGACTGGGTTGTTTCATTTATGTTATCTATTTTATTTTCTATGACAGCAAAAAAAAACATTAGTATTTGGGGACATCTATGAAATGAAGTAGTGAAGAGAGAGCTAATGAGGAATAAAATAGTGTAACTATCTTATGGAATCATTTGTCTCTGAGTGCTTAGCACACTATCTGATATATCGAAAGCTATCAAAATGTTATGTGCATGAACATTATCAACTATTACATATTTCCTTTTCAATTTCATACAGAATTCTTGACCAATAAACCCTTCAAATTGTATTCGTTCAGAAGAACAACCGTGGTTTTTAGAAACTGTTCTGTAATCTCTTGTGAAGTTCTGTTCTTTTGACTACCAACTTTCTTGTTTAATAGTGTTTGTCACATTCTCGAACCCCTCATTTGCTATCAAGTGAAGCAGTTCTGCTGGTGTATGTAGAATTGAAAGCAGAAATTGTCTTCCTTGGATTATGTGAGACCAAAAACTGCAGGTGCACTACTGGCTTTTGTATATCTATTGAAATGATCTAACAACACATGATTGACATTATTGTCGTCTTTTCAAAATTTTTATTTCTTTTTCGACAGGAATTGAAGAGTCAGAGAAATGCAACACATTAGAAATAGGTCCTGCTCTGGGTGGTGTTGCTCAGTTGGTTGGGCATTGTCCTATGCACTGAAGGGTACATGCCTGGGTTGCAGGCTTGATCCCCTGGAGGAGGTGTGACAGAGGCAGCCAATCAATGTTCTGCTCTCACATCAATGTTTCTCTCTTTCTCACTCACTCTCTCTCTTTCTCCCTTCCTCTCTCTAAAAATTAATTTTTAAAAATCTTTAAAAAATAAGAGAAAGAAATAGGTCCTGATGTGTGATTATTACAGCACAACAAAGCCCAGTGGTTTTGATGGAGAAGACAGTTCTAGTAGTCTCCTTCAGGAATGCAATAGAATGTTTCACATTTATAACTTGGACTCACTTTTTCTTTAACATATAAAGTTCTTTATTGATGCACTTTGGACATAGAAAAGGCTGTTCATTTATCTTCAATAAGTTTGTGATTTATTGAGAGGAATAAAAGACTTATTAATCATTGGAGTTCAGGATATGAAATAATTTTTCAAGTTGTCCAGATGAGCCAGTCCGGTTAAATTCTATCATCAATTGTAGAAACTTGGCCTTGAATGTCAATCTGTCTTTAGACACAGTTTTAATTTCAGCCTCTACCAGTGCATCAGTGACTTGACAGTGAGTTATGAATATCCACTTTCTCAGCTGGACAAGTTACTCACAGATTTCTCAATAACATGACCATATTCTGGAGGAATTATCTCAGATAAATGTGATTGTTTTAATAAATATACAAATCTCTCTTTTTCTGTGCTATGTGAAAATTGCATGCAAAATGAGTCACGTGACATATAAAATAGAAACGGTATCCATTGTATGTTCCTCTCTTTTGAAAATCCTGCACTGCATACTAAAAATCCATTTTCATCAGCAGAGAAGAAAACCTATACAGCAAAGTAATATCGTTCTAATAATTCCCAAAGGCCAAAGGCAAACTCCACTGTCAGTTTACTTCCCAAAATGACAGTTTAAATAGCAAGAATACATTTAAATGCACAATTTGATGTGATTATCGTAGAACACAGAAAAGAAAATCGATTAAATGTATTGCCCAGCACTGATGAGAACACACAAAAATAAAATAAAATGGTAGGATTTATTTCAAAGAAGGAACTTAGGTAAGTATCCTTTAATGACTATCCATTCTAATAAAAATCAACAGCTGAAATTTTTTTTTTTTAAAGATCAATTGATGCTGAATAAAATGAGGAAAATTATTAGGCTATGCTACTGGATACCTTGTGTGGCCTTCAAGGCAATAGAATTTGAAATTCTCAGTTTGTTTCTACATCCCGCTTAAGTCTATATAAGCCTATGAAAGACATTTGATGTTGTTATAAGGATAAACTTAGGTTATTATATGTGTGCAGAATCAAGCATAGTGTGTTATACATAGTAAGTGCTCAAGATAGGTGAGCTATTGTTGTAGTTACTATTAATAACAAACTATTTTGTATGCAATTTAATACCGAGCTATTCAAGGAACTACATATGAAAATGATCTTTCTGAATGTTATCTTTTCATTAAAAAGTACTGATCCAAATCAGTGGTTCTTGACTAGAGCAATTTTGTCCTCACAGACAACATTTGACAATGTCTGGAGACATGTTTTATTTTCTTGATGGCAGAAGGAGCTGTTACAGACATCTGGTGGGTGGCTGCCAGGGATGCTGCTAAATCATCAACAGTGCTGAGGGTGAGAAATCCTCCTCTAAACAATTTATGTGATTTCCTTGCTTTTCTTTGCTATGTGACGACTGAGAAAACAGTAATCATGAAAACTGGAGTTTACCATTTCAGTTCTTCCCCCCTCCCCTTGGTGCTGCAGGCAAGCCCAGCCCGAGGACACAGTAAGAGTGCTTAGAGAAGGAGAGAGATTTCAGAGAAAAGAAGAGAAACTAACAAGTAAATGAGTGGATTCGGCAAGAAAATTTGACTAATATCTCTTCCTCAAAATTACCATTATGAGGAAATGGGCCACAAGTGAACCTAAACAATTTAAAAAGCAAAAATTCAGAAATGATACTAAGGCTCTACTCAAATATGAGATTCCAACATTGGTCAGGAAGGTCTGTGAAAATATAGATCGCACAGAAATATGCACATATAATCTGGAACATACACAAGGAGAAATGCAAATGAGACCACAAAGCTGACCATTTTCGGCCTACTACCGCCTACGTGTCACAGCTCAGGCTGCTGTGACAAAATACCGCAGACTGGGTGGTTAAGCAAAGAGCATTTCTTTCTCCCAGCTCTGGACAATGGAAGGCTAGGAGGCTGCAGGAGTAAAGACACTAATAGGAGTATTGTTAGAGTTGATCCCCTGCATGTGGGCGTCATCTGGCAGTTAGGGTTTTGTCCATGAGCATGAGTGGAGATGTGCCGGAAAAAGTTCTCTGTGTAGAAAGCTAAATTTGCCAGGTCAAGTTCCAGGTTTTGTGTACAGACAGCTCTCTTGGCTGGATTTTTCACACTCATTCATAAAGCTGCAAACACAGAATATTTTTAATGAATACTGCTCACAGGTAGGAGATGATAGACATGTAAGAACCAGGAGGAGAATAGAAACCCTTACTTGAAGAACTGCCTTAGTGATTTATACAATGTTATGCTCGTGGCCACCCTCGGCAGGGCCTAGGCCATTTCATCATCTTACAGACCAGAAAAGTGACATTCAGAAATTTTAGGAAACTCATCCAAGGTCACACAGCTAATAAGGGATAGATTTCAATTTAGGTTTGTCCAGTCAAAGCCATGTTCTTATAACTGAGTCATTTGCTTTCTCCAAGAACACAAAGAGATACTTCTTTCTGAGATAGAGAAGAAAAGAGTGGGCAGGGTTACACAAGGTCAGATGCTAGAGGGAAGGGAATCAAAGGAACTCTTCCCTTTTCTTCTGAAGTCATCTTGACCCTAAAGAGTGACATGTGGTCATCTCGAAAGGTCGTAGTCATAGGAAGACAGGATACAGGAAAGAGCTGAAGGGAGTGGGAAAGCCTGAGACGGACACATTGTTGAAAGCACGCACGCCGGTTCAGAGGGCTGTGCAGTGCAGCGTGGGGGACGAGCAAGGTGAGAGCAGCACCAATGTAATGTTCCCCATCAGAGAGAAGGTGAGGGAACAGATGTAACAACTTGAACATAGGATAAAGTGCCTGGGTTTTATGGCTTCTGCATACTTGCCCAACCCCACTGTGCCTTGCATAATAAAATACTGCATAGACTAGTGACATGCTTTGGTGAAACAATAAATTATGAGTATTTTCAAAAATTCAAACATTAGAGATGGACTTTAAAGATTATTTAACTTCTTGACACACACACACACATATGTATTTTTAAATTCACCTCTTTTCAAAAAATGTGTTGTGGTCGAATAAGCATCCACACAATGGCATTCATTCTCAACAGCGCCCTGGGGGGTTAGCATGCAGATGGGGCAAAGTGGGCAGAGCTGAGAAGATGCTCAGGAAGACATAGCTGTGCTGCAAGAAATGCTGACAGAGACAGAAACGAGGGTGTGGCTAGAAGCTCCCCAATTTTCCTCTTCTTTGTAGGGAGGTCAAAAAGTCTATCGTGCATGATCAACATTTTAATTAAATATGTTTAAACTCTAGTTTAAAATGTTGTCTTACTATCCATTGAACACTGTGTATTCTCCACGAAGATAATAAATCTCAGTTGCCATATGAATTTTGCTCCCTGAAATGTGATTAAAAATAGGTTTTTGTTATCTAGCGAATCATTAAATGGATTAGTTGTCAATAATGGTAGAGAGAGTAACTGTTTGCCACAGTAAGAAGTACGGAAGTTAGCATTTGTTAAGCCATTACGAATGCCAATTAGTTATTTGTTTTTCAGTCATTATCTTGTTCATATTTTTTGCCAAAATTTCAAGTGAGTATTATCATCCATTTTCTATATGAAGATACTGAAACACAGAGATAAAGTATTTGTACAAGATCACATAGCCAAGAAAGCAGAAATAACCAAGGTCTGTGGCAATAAAGGCTTTGAACCTGACACCACACTGAGTTGCTCTCTCCAGTAATACTGGAAGAAACACCTGATTTAACTTTCTAAAATGAAACTACCAAAATTTAAACATACTATTTGTTGAAGGTTGGAAGGATTCCACAGAGCAATAAAATATGAAAAATATTAAAATGAATTTTTAAATATTAATTTGATTTGCTCAAGAAGCTATAATTTTGTTCTAGACTTTCTGGGAAATATGACATCATGGATTGACCATGTGTGTCCATCAGCATTTGGGCTTCAACCAAAGGGAGTTTCAGAAGAAAGAAATCCTGGAAATGCAATTTCTGCTTCTTTGGTCCAGAGATGGTGTCATTTCTTTCCTTTAGCTTCATATGGTGACATCATTTGAATCAGAAATGGAAGAATGCCATGCCAAATTTAGAACATACTTGAACTTTGGTGTTTCATACCTTCTAAATAAATTCCAGTCTTTAGACATCAGTTTGTGAACTATAAAATAAAAGAACATTACTTCCTTTTTCCAAGAAAAGGGCCTCCTAACAGCCTCTTGGACATCACATTTACTCCACAAAACCAGACTCCAATGAGCTAAGCGCGAGTCAATTAAAAACATATGTACCAAGCTGTCCCTGGACCTAACGGTTGCAGAGAAAACACACCGGTATTCTCATGATAAATGTACCAATCTGGGGATATCGATACACGCTGAACCAGGTTAAAAGTGCTAACACCTTTATGGGAGCATGCAGTACCTATCTATATTCAACAATTGGAATGCTTAGTACTCATGTTAACAATTTTTTTTAAACCAAGTCCAAATTTAATTGAAGATGAATCATTCCCTGTGGCAGGTCTTCCAAGCAGCAAAACCACCTCAAAATGGGAAAACCAAAACAATGAGAAGATGGGCGGGGGGGGGGGGAAATCATGCTTTTCATGTAGGCACTTCCATGTAGGCTTATCCGAAGGGTGTGATAGGCTGGGATAGCTTTCATGTTAGAAACAGTTTTCAGGATTTTATGTTTGTCTTAGAGAAACTGAAATTGATTCACACTTGACAAATAGGATGAAACATGATACAAATACAGTGAGAACCTATAACACTGCTGTATTTCAACATCAACACGTTATCAACCCATCAACACATCTCCCAAAGAATTTACACTCTGATTTTCTTCCATGTTATTGGGAACTGATTGTAATTGTTTTCATTTGTACTTGAGAACACATGTAATCCCAAAAGACTTAACCTAGAATCTGTATTTTCAGAGAATTTGGAGTGATGATAGCTATTGTTCTCTCTCTCTCTCTTTATATTTTTGTTTCTTTATTGGAGCAGGATTCCTGACCAGTATATAGTGTTATATTTACTAAACAGAGACCTGTGCAGAAATTACATACTATCCATCTAGATGTAATGTAATTTTCATTTTACTCTGCCTATTAATGGAATAGTTCCATTTATAAAATTTTAAACATCAAAAAGCTTTGAATTTGACCAAATTACCCATTAATTCATCTCTGAAAAAGTTAAGTGGCATTTCATTTCATCTACTATATTTTACAGCGTTAAAAAGTGTAAGCATTAGGTAGTTTCTCAAAATGCTGTTCTCTGCACAAAGGCATTTAGCAGACAGAGCAGATCCCATAATCTCGCCCAGATTCACACAGACAACAGGTCTCAGTTGAGAGCTACATGCTAAATAGCTGGTACTTAGAGACAAAAGTACTCCTAACCTGGGTTTCTTAACCACCAATACAGACTTCTTACTCTCTTGACTTTACTTTTATGATTAATTTATCCGTGATCGGTAGATATGAAAAAAAATTAGTTGTGAAATCCATATTTTTATGTCCCAATTCTCACTCTTTGTATTCCTATATCAGCACCCCACCAATATATAGGGCATCTATGACAACCCTGAGTTCTGTTCCCTTCATAAGGCATCATTTCAGGAGGAAAGCAGGCAGCCTGGTGGATTTCGTCAGCCGTCAAAGGTTGGTACAGCTCCAGGTCAGGATTACTTTGTTTTGGCGAAAACAGTAGAGCCTCTGGCATGTGGAGGATTTAAAATCAATCTAATCTTTCCTAACAGCATAAATGTCCCTTTTGTTTTATTTTAAGTGTGCAAGTCATAAAGTATGATATTGAACAAATATAAAGGCATCAGTAGATTGTTTGTCTAGTTGGTGTTGTTTTCTTCTTAATTTGGATACTGGTGTCTTTCATTTGATTTGAGTAGGACTTTCCTTCAAGTGGGAGACAGAGAATATGAGAGCAGCAGCATTTGTCCATTTCTGGACACCTTGGCTTTGTGGGGACGGGATTGTGCTACTACGGCACTGACGGAGGGGAAAACAAGCTGCTCTGAGTTGTGTCGGTCTCGCTTGTAATCTATTTTTGAACCATGTACTATAAGGACATTCCTCTTCACACAGAACTAGTGATTTACCCTCTGGTGGGTTCTACCCTTACAGCTGCTTGGCAATAAATAAAGTCAGAGCAGAGAGAGTGTAATTAAAAAGTAACTGCACCCAACTGGCTCGGCACTGCTTTCGCTTTCGCAAGCTTGTTTGATGAGGTGCTTCTCAAGTCTTTTCATCGCAATGTAAAACAGAGCCTCTGGTAATCAAAATCTCTAAAAAGGAGAGAGACAGTTGTCCACCTTGGTTGTCCTCAAATCTTCTTTCCTGGATTTTTATTTCTCAACCTTGTTGCAATTTCATAACTCCTGGGGGCTGGGAAAAGCTGGTGCCACCATCTCCACACAGAGAGCCCAAAGCTCTGATTGTCCTGCTAATGCTTAACTTGCTGTGGAAACTTTCCTGACTCTTTAGTTCAGCCAAGACAAGGCTGGCAGTTTTCAAAGATGTGCTTTAACAGCTGAGAGGGGTGGGGTGGGGGAGGAGAGCGCACCCTACAACACAGAAAAGCAATTTAATTGCTCAAATAAATTTCTAAAACAGAAGTGGATTATTGCTCCTGCTGAGTGCCCAGTTTGAAAGAGAGACCAATTTTGAGCACCTTTACTGCATCATGCCATGAAGGACCAGCCATCTACCCAGTGGCAAGTTGACACTGGACTTGTCATAAGGAAGAGGGAAACTTTATTTTACAATATGATAGGAGTTTTCCTTCACTTGCTGCAACACTCCTTCCAGAATCACCATTCATGGACTTTCAGAAAGTCTTGTCAATCACTACCAACAAATACCTCATTTTATAGCAAAAACAGAAGGCAGGGAGCTCACCCATGGCATTGACTGGCGTTACCAGGTGCATCCTAACACAGCTGATAGAATGATGGCGCAGCCTGCTGAAGGCTCAGCTGGAGGCAACACCCTTTGTGTTTGGGTTGTTGTCCTAAGGAATTCTGTTTGACCCTCAAATCCACAGTCAACGTATTGTGCTGTGGACACCATAATAAGAACTGGGAACTAGGGGGCAGAAGTAAGGGCAGCCCCTCACTGTTACATGAATAGACCACAATCTGACAGGGTTTAAAGAATAATATTGACCAAGAGAATAAACAATGTTTCACCAGAGTTCTACAACAGTCACAGTTCTATCAAATTGTAATCTAGGACAATTTGCATAGCCAGTCTGGGCTCCTCATATGGTTGAAAGAAATAGATAGGAAATGTATTTGCACACAGTGCTTTTTGTGAGTGTGTAATATAGACACAAAGATATGTAAATATAAAAACAGATGCAAATTTTATATATACATATATAAAACAAATATGCCTTGAAAGAAGAGAGAAATGCATCCATATTGTTAATTGATTAAATAAAATTCTCAGAATAAAATACATAGTATTTACATGATTATGATTTGTTTCCTCCATTTATTAATTGTCTACCATTTATTAATTGTCTGGCTATGGACAACTTACTTAATCACTTCTTGACTTGATTTCCATGACTGCAAAATGGGACAATGCTAGTAGATATTTTATAGGATTAAGAAGACTAAATGACATAATTTACATAAAGTCATAATTCATGTGAAGTGCTTAGCACCTCTTTCCAAGAAAATACTCAATAAAAATGATCTATTACACTCATATATTTATACCGATATATTTATGCACATATATACACATACATATCAAACATAGATGATGGATATAGATAGAGTGACCATTTATCAGGTACTTTTTGAGTATTTTATTTGTAAGAAAATCACAGTGGAATTATAAACCTTCTTTAATACTTTTAAATTTAAAATTTATAGTTTAACAATTATAGGCATGAAAATAAATTATTTTATGCATATACAATTTATTCTCTGAACAATGTCAAGAGGAACAACCAAAAATATTGATGTTTATGGAATTGAAACTTTAAACCTTTAATATACATTTAACTATTTTACATTCCCCATATTATCCCCAGAATGATTTCTCATTCTGCTTTTTAGATTCTTAAGTATTCGTAATGATGTTAAAATTATCATTCCTAAATGGTTCCTGAGGTTATACATTTTGGCAACGTTCAGTTTTCCACCACATTTTTCTCATAGCTTTAGGATTTATAAGACAGAATTTGCTAGAAGCACATCTAGGACTTTTTTTTAATGGTTATATGGCTTTTTTTAAAGTGTAAGCTGAAATTGGTACAGATTTTGTTTGAGTAAATCATTCCCCTTGAATATCATTACTAGGATGACAACTCCCTCAGCCCACCCTTCTAACCCACAGGCTGCCTTGATGTGGGAATTGTAGGACTATAATTAATCTTGAAGCAAACTGAAGCACCATGATCATTTCATGGAATGTTTTTTAGCTGTATAATTCCTCCCACACTGGTGCTCAATCTGTGCATTTCCCAAATATGTTTGCCAAAGAAGAAACACTGGTGAAAATAAACTTGAAATAGACAAGGGAAAGGAAAAGTAAATGAATTTAAAAGTTTAATGAGAACCAAAATAAGTTAATGGGGTTAGGAGTTTCCTTGCCAGTTTTTGGCCAATTGCAATTAATCAAGTCAGCTGTTATTAAGACTGAGAAGGAGTAATTTCCTCTTTTACAGATCTTTTAGGCCACAGAAACACTGAAAAAAAAATTAGGACTATTAAAACTAAAAGAAAATGTTGTTATTAAATAGTCAAAACATTCATTGGATAGATACAAATATTAAAACTTAGAGGTGTGAAGTGATTTTCCTAACATCCCCTACACGTTATCAGTAAAATCAGGATTAAATTCCGGTTGAGTGTTCTATCCGGGGGTCCACGTGATATACTGTACACCAGATGTATATCTACTATCCTATTTTAGGCACAGCTTAATATTTAAAATGCTGATTTCAAGGTACATGAATCAATTCACTTCAAAAAGTGTAGTTGTGGGAGGGAAAACCTTATTTATGGTGGGATGCCAACTAATAAATGCAGTAGGAATGATGGAGGTAGTGAAGTCACCATTTAGCAACCATAATAGTATTAACTGATCACGACAAGAGTGATTAACGATTCTAAAACCATTTGGTAAAAGTTTGTTGGCGCAGGGTATTTGAACAACCTCAAGATATCTCCTCAGAGATTGTTCATTCACAACAAAGGGAGAGGGGAACTTTACCGTGGTGAAAAGTAGCAGATATTATCGTAGCCCGGTGATTAGAGTTGACATTCCACAAATGGGACCTACACGTGTCTCCCAGTGTGAAGGTACACAACTCAGGGAGCCAAGCTACCAACAAGCAATAGAAACTTGAGTCCAATCATAAGGAGCAACCAGAAATCCACAAATCAGGAGACAGTTTGAAGATATTCCTGAAAGCACGGCTGGTGTGGCTCAGAGGTTGCCTGTTGACCCATGCACCAAAGGTTGCAGGTTCGATTCCTGGTCAGGGCACATGCCTGGATTTTGGGCTTGATCCCAAGTGGGGGATGTGTAGGAGGCAGCCGATTGATGTTTCTCTCTCATTGATGTTTCTATCTCTCTCTCCCTTTCCCTTGCTCTCTAAAAATCAATTAAAAATTTTTAAAAAGAAAATATTCCTAAAAAAAAATGTAAATGTCATAGAAGACAGACTGAGGAGTTATTCAGGAAAAGAAAAATGAAGAGATGTGGCAGCCTAATTAAGTGATCAATACCAGATTGCATGTTGACTTGAAAAAAAAGGCTGAAAAAAAAAACTTTAATAGAACAATCAGTGAAATATGGATATGGAGTTGATAATACACCGGGATTGTATCATGATACAGTCTTCTGAATCTGATTATTGTACTGTGGATATGTAAAGTGGTGGCCTTGTTCTTAGAAGATAGATGAAGAAGTCTTTAAGGTTGAAGGATTGGGATGTATGCAACTCACTCTTTAATGATTTGGCAATAATAATAATGATAATGATAACTATGAAGGAGAGGGAGGAGGAGTAGACAATGAAAACTACACCCACTACACACATAACATTCAGAGACAGAGAGAGAGAGAGAAATTAACAAATAGTGAATCTAAATAAAGGACACACGGTTGTTCATTGTAAAATTTTTGTAATTAGTCTGTAGGTTTGAAGTTTCTTTAATAAAATGTTTGGGAGTATAGTGAAAATTTAACTAGAAAATGTCCATTTCTACTGCTATGCATGGTAATATCATATAGATGATTTCTATTCCCTATGTCACACCTCCGTTGCCACCCTGGAAGAAAGTATTCCTCGAATTAGAAAAGGAGAGACGACTGCCATTATTAAGTCTGTGTTGCAGTGGGAGTTGGAAGATGACACTTTCATATAGACCCTATAAAGTTAGAATGACCACCTACTTGGACAATTTAACCTAAATATCTCATTAACTATTATGATGGTTAATTCTATGAGTCAATTTGGCTGGGCCTCAGTAGTCAAACGTTATTCTGGATGTTTCCATGAGGGTGTTTCTGAATGAGATTTACATTTAAATTGGTGGACTTTGAGTAAAACACTATAATAAAATAGTTGAAGAATAGAATACAAGTCTGACCCCCCTGAGCAAGTGAGGTTTTCCCACAGACAGCCTTCAGACTTATCTATACATCAGCTGCCCCTGGTTCTGCAGCAGGCAACTTTTGGATTGAAACATCACTCCTCCTGACCTCCAGCCTGTTGGTCTTTTTCATCAGATTTTGGACTTTCTAAGCCTCCATGATCATGTAAGCTATAAATTCCTTAAAATAAATGTCTTTCCACAAATACACACATCCTATTGGTTCAATTTCTCCGAAGAATCCTAACTAATATGGCTTTCTAAATCACTTGAGGCAAGGCAAAATCAATGTATCATGATTAAATTTAAAAATGCCTGAAAACTATCAAAAGAAAGAAATAAGAGAATAGGGAAAAGATAAACAAAAAAGGAAGTGGTAGGGAACAGACTGAAAAACCTCAGAGGGATGGGGGACCAAGGAGTGGGAAGAGATAAACCAAAGAACTTAAATGCATATATGCATAAACAATGAACACATTGTTCATTGTGGGGAAGGCAGAGGGAGGTGGGAGCAGGGAGGAGGAGGTCAATGGGGCAAAAGGGGAAAACATCTGTAATACTTTCAACAATAAAGATAAAAAACAAAACAAACAAAAAATATATTAAAAAGGAAGTGAAGTTCAATGTTTTTATAATACCATTTGACTGTATCGAATCCTGCCAATATGTCATTTGAATTAGCCATAATGTTCCCAAGACTATCTGCTTTTTTAATTGATATAAAAACGTGTCCTGATTTTTATTTCTTCAGAAAGAATAATCTTTATCTCAAATAGAGAAAATGATTTATTTATTTATCCAGCCACCTTTTCCTGAGCACTCACATTGCATCAAGTGATATGCTATATGCTGGGGTAAAAAATGGACATGATCGCCCAGCCGGTGTGGCTCAGTGGTTGAGCATTGACCCATGCACCAAGAGGTCACCTGTTCGATTCCTGGTCAAGGCACATGCCCAGGTTGTGGGCCAAATCCCCAGTGGGGGACATGCAGGAGGCGGCCAATTGATGTTCTCTCTCATCAATGTTTCTATCTCTCTCTCCCTCTCCCTTCCTCTCTCTCTCAAATTAATAAAGGAAAAAACAATTTTTTTAGATGGACATGATCACTGCTTTATTCAAAAGTCTAGTCCAGTGGGAGATAGGGAATTTGAATAAGCATAACTTACATAGGATAAGAATTGGAAGAGGAATAAATCAGGCAGAGTAAAGTCCAAAGGACAAAACCCAACAACAAAAGAGCTAGCTGTATGTGATCAAGAAAATAAAACACGCCCAGTTTTATTCATATTTGTAACTATGGGAAATTTGAGTGGAATGATTTTGGAGAAGTGTGTTCCAGTTCTAAAGATTCCAGCTATAATACCAGAGTATTATATCAAAATATATTGTGAACTATGAGAAGCCATCCAAGGATTTGGGGTAAGCTCAAGAACAAATGTAGTTCAAAAAGAAGTGTGACACTTGTTTATTTTTTCTTTTGTTTCCCTTGCCCAAGGAGATATATCTGGGAAAAAAATATTGCTATGAGAAATGTCTGAGATTTTACTGCCTATGTTTTCTTCTAAGATGTTTATGGTTTCACAACTTACCTTTGAGTCTGTAATCCATTTTGAGTTTGTTCTTCTTTCTCAAGATTGCTTATGACCCAGCGATTCTACTTCTGTGAATATATCTGAAGAAACCCAAAACACTAATTAGAAAAAATACATACACCCCTATGTTCACTGCAGTGTTATTACAATAGCCAATATTTGGAAGCAGCCCAAGTGCCCATCAGTAGATGAGTGGATAAAAAAGCTGTAGTACATTTACACGATGGAAAACTACTCGGCCGTAAAAAAGGAAATCTTACCTTTTGCGACAGCATGGATGAACCTGAAGAGTATTAAGCTAAGTGAAATAAGCTAGTCAGAAAAAGACAAATACTATATGATTTCATTTATATGTGGAATTTAATGAACAAAATAAACTAGCAAACAAAATAGAAACACACTCATAGATAGTGAGAACAGACTGACAGCTGTCAGAGGGGAAGGGGTCTGGGGGGCTGGGTAAAAAATGGTGAAAGGACTAAGCAAAAAACAAAAAACAAAAAACAGCCACAGACAACAGTATGGTGATTGCCAAAGGGAAAGGGGGAGGTGGGGGAGGTGGAAGAGGCCAAAGGGGGACTAAATGGTAGCAGAAAGAGACTGGAATTGGGGAGGTGAGCGTACGATGTGGGATGCAGATGATGTGTTACAGAGATGTGCACTGGAACCCTGTATGATTTTATAAACCAGTGTCACCCCAGTAAATTCAATTAAAAAATAGAATAAAATTAGAAAAATAGTTAAGATGGTAAACTTTATGTTTTTTTAACCACAATAAAGAAAAGTAATATATAGTGGTTACCAAGGGCTGGGGATTGGGGGGTGTGGGTGAGATGTTAATGTTTAAAGGGCACAGAATTTCAGTTTAGGATGATGAAAAAGTTCTAGAGATGGATGGTGGTGATGGTTGCACAATGTGAGTGTATTTAAGGCTACTAAACTGTACACTTAAAAATAGTTAAAACAGTACATTTTATGTTGTGTATGCTTTATAACAATAAAACTTTTTTAAAAAATATGATACTATGTAAGGAAAAATTAGAGGGTGTTTTGTTGGGGGGAAAAAAAGGAGGAAATTGCTGGACACTTAGAGATGAGCAACGCATGGTATGAGGTGGGAGAAGAGAGAGAGAAGCGATGAGAAGTATATTTTGGAAATTAATAAAGAGAACTCAGTAAGGTTGGAAAGTTTTTTAAAAAGGATATTCAAAGGTGAAAACCTAACCACCTTTGAAAGAAAGGGTGCAAAGGGGTAGTATTTTGAGTCATTGCATGTCTAAAGACACCTTTATTCTCTCCTTACTTGATAGGTTTGATGAGTGTAAACTTCTAGGATGAAAATTATTTTCTTTCAGGACTTGTAGGGCATATTGCACTGTATTCCTGGCTACCAGTGTTTTTGAGATGTGAAAGGAATCCATTTTAATTTCTCTTCCAATATACGTTAAAGTGGAGAAGTATGAATTGTTTGCTTTTCTGTTTCTCTGTAAGAAAACTAATTTTTGTTCTGTGAGTTATTAGAGTCTTTTCTTCATCATGCCTAATATTTTTAGATTGCACAAAAATATGCCTTGTTTAGATCATTGTATTCCTATTTTCAGGTACTGGGTACAATTTACCTGAGGCATCTTTAAATTTTTCCATTCTAGCAATTTTTGTTTTATTTTCTTAAAAATTTGTGTCTATGTATTATACACACACATGCACACACATGTAGGATTTTGAACATGATTGATGCCCTTATTTTATTATATCCATATATTTCTAAACTATTTTTCTCCTGTTTAAATTTTTATACTAATTCAGAGAGATCTTCCTGCCTTTATCTCCTCACCCTGCTATTGAACCATCAATTTTAGTCTCCTATTATTTTTTTTCTTTACTGATTTTAGAGAGAGAGGAAGGGAGAGGGAGAGAGAGATAGAAACATCTATGAGAGAGAACATCAATTGGCCACCTCCTGCACGCCCCCCACTGGGGATTGAGCCCACAACCTGGGCATGTGCTCTGACCTGGAATTGAACCGGCGACCTCTTGGTGCATGGGTCAACGCTCAACCACTGAGCCACACCAGCTGGGCTAGTGTCCTATTTTAAACTCATGGCATCTTTCATGCGTCATGATTTCTCCTTATTCTTGCTATCCTCTGTTTATTTGATGGATGCAATGTCTTTTCTTAATCTACTAGGCTGATTAACTGTAGATTCCTTTACTCCTATGGCTCTCATACTGCCGTGGACTTTTCCTTTATATTTTCCAACTTCCCTTCCAGCTCGGAGAGCTGACGTGTGGCACCTTTAACTAATGGGGCTGTGGTCTTGCTCACCATGTTTCTGCACCTGTAGCTCTGGAAGTTGAGCAACTTCACCTGGGAAATCACAACTTTCAGTTCTTCTTCCAATTCCATCTTTCAGGTCTCAACTCTCCCCCTTTTTCTCTTTGCTTTTGGATACTTCCCAGCATCTTCAAATACCTTTTTTAAATATTGATTCATTTAGCAATTGTTCAAATGAGCACTTCACTCTTCTACCTTAACCACAAGACTGACGTGGTTTTGAAAAGATGATACACATTTTTTGTTTGATTTTTGTAGTCTTCTTTAGATAAATTACACTAAAAATAAAGTTTAAAACTCTACAAAGATTTGTGCTATAGCATCTTTGAGAGGATGAAGGTTAAGAAGGGAAAATGGGTTCTTATTGAATTCAATTTTTCTTCGAGTTGTTTTCCAGAAAATAAATTAGGCTAAATTAAGTAGCATTTAAAGGGTAAATTGTTATTGAACATCAGTGAGAGGATTGATCAGGTTCAAAGTAAAATTGATCCTTTTCCATAAAGATTGAAAGGGTTTTTATATTTTAAATCTTGTGTCATGTTAACAGAGAAACGACTGGCAGTCAGTTCATTGTGTGCTTAATCCATTGATACTGGGGTTTGACAGGTGCAGAAGTCAATGTTTTATGTTTAGGGAGAAAAGCAGGTTAGGAAACATTTTCCAGAATGGATTTTGCTTACATTATTCATCATACTACCCAAGTGCTCCCAGGGAAACACTAGCTCTGTTCCATTCTCTTTTACGATCAGTTTTCTATTTTGTGGCTATGAAGTATTACATACTGATAGTCACTTGTATTTTGAGAATTTGTAGAGAAGGTATAAATCCCCCAATAAAAGAAAACAAACTACTTTTATGATTTCTTACTTTAGTCTGTATATTTAGTCCTAGTATTTGAATTTCAGGCAATATTTTAAGGCTGGATCATTTTAATTTTTTCTTTCATTTTATTGAATTTATTGCTGTGACATTGGTTTGCAAAACCATACAGGTTTCAAGTGTACAACCCAATAAAACATCACCTGTACATTGCATTGTGTGCCCATTGCCCCAAGCAAAGTCTCTTTCCACCCTGGCCAGTGTGGCTCAGTTGGTTGAGCGACGCCCCGTGCACTAAGAGGTTGCCTGTTCAATTCCAGGTCAGAGCTTATGCCAGGCTTGCAGGCTCACTCCCCAGCAGGGGCATGCAGGAGGCAGCCGATCAATGTTTCTCTCTTGCGCATGTTTCTCTCCTTCTCCCTTCCTCTCTTTCTGAAATCAATAGCAACATATTCAAAACAAAACAAAACAAAAAAAGTATCTTTCCGTCCACATTTCCCCTTCTTTGTCCACCTCCTCCTACCCTCCCCTACCCTTCTTTCCCTCTGGCTGTCACCACACTGCTGTCTGTGTCTATTTTATGCATATATGATTTTTGGCTTAATCCCTTCACCTTCTTTCATCCAAATCCCCAAAACCCCTCCCCTCTGACAGCTGTCAGTCTGTTCCATGTATCTATGCTTCTGTCTCTATTCTGTTCGTCAGTTTATTTTGTTCATTAGATTCCACATATAAGTGAGATCATATGAAAAATAAGCCTATTTTCTATAATTAAAAATAAAGCCAGTTTAATATGTATATTTTCCTCTAGACTAATCAGAGTCATAATCACCCAAATTGATATGACTGATCAGGATTCTTTTTCTAACAAAATGAGTCAAAATAATGGCCGTTTAAAAACATTTTTTATATTATGTCATTAGATGAATATCATAGATTTTTAGAGAGCTATTAACTTGTTTCTGCTGGCAACAAATCTATCATTTCTGATTTTAACATCTCACCCTATGTGTCAACCACAGCATTCTCAGCTATAGTCTTAGACTCATGCAACTTAAAAGTTTATATTCATTTGCTCATCATCTATGGATTCTTTTATGGGTCTTGTCTGATCATGTATTCAGCTCATTTACATTGAAATGTTCCTGGGTTTTTTTTAAATGTGTATTTTCTTCTTTCCCAATTTTACTTTTTTTTTTTTTTTTTTTTATCCTCACCCGAGGACATTTTTGCATTTATCCTCAGACAGAGTGGGAGGGAGAGAGGGGGAAAGAGAGAGAGAGAAACATCAATGTGAGAGAGACACATCGAGTGGCCGCCACCCACACGACCCCAACCAGGGCCGGGGACAAACTGCAACTGAGGTACGTGCCCTTAGCGGGAACCGAACCCGGGACTCTCTGGTCCGCAGGCCGACGCTCTAACCGCTGAGCCAAACCAGCCAGGGCTACTTTTGTTTTTAATGTTCTTTTTGTTTCAGATTTAGTTCTCATATTTTATGTCATATTATTTGTGTTTTTAATTTCTATGTCCAATCTAACCTATTAGAAATATGTAATTTATTAACTTGTACTCATTTTTTAAAGTGCTGTCCTCTTGAATCACTTCTATTTTATTCTATTACTTTTAGAATCATAAGATTTAAAAAAGAAGTTCATCTGAATCTTTTTCTTAACTGCCATTATTTTACAGAAAAAAAAAAAAATGTTGTTGGATTGGCAGGCATGGTGACCCATGACACTAGTACCTACATATTTTCCATTTTATTTTTTTCAGTTAAATGTTTGAAACCATATATTAACTAACACATGTTCTCTTATTTCTATTTCATTATCAGAGTAAAATTTTCTTCTTTGAGTTGACTAAGTTTTGTTTTTGAATTATAATAAATTTTACAAAAATTATTTCAGAGAAATTAAATAAGCACCATATACACTAAGCCTTAAATGTATATATCCATAATAATCTAGATTCTTTGTAAATAATATGTATATATTTATAATGCTGTTGGTCAAGTATTTTGCCCATTAAGACATGACATTATGTATATCGTTCTTATATTGTTCTACATTATTTCAAATAATGTTACTCTTCTCTTTCTTTTCCAGTTCTTCCAAATTAATCTGTATTTATCTTCATGAAATACAGAAATAATATCATTTATTACCAGTTGGAATGCTAACCATATTGTAAAATAACTTTTTTGTATGAAAGCAATACTTTTTCATGGCTAGATAGTAAAAGTTCAGTGAAAGGTTAAATTAATGACATCTTATTTTTTTCCCACTTTTTACAAAAATATATCCCCCCGAGTACTAATTTGTGCCAGGAAACAAATGTAGAAAGAAAAGAGATAATTCAAACTAAACCAATCCTGTACATTTTCTCTGACTATACAAACTCAGAAGGTTTAGATACCCATTTTAGCTACCCTTGATCAAGCTAATCAACCTAACAAGCAAAATTTCTTTTGTTGTATTATTAAATCATGCTCACTTTCTGTGATATAGCCTGTCTTAATTTTCATTAACTTTTTTACATCCCAAGTATGAAAACTGCATTTAATAAAAAAACACACAAAGGAAACAAACTCAATTCAGAGGCACCTAAAATCGTCAGGAGAGATACTAATAAGTGTGTTGTTGATGACAACTCTACTAGGGTTTTCAATCAAATCTGCTGCTTCGACCACAGACACCTTTCCTCACACAATGTCTTAATTTATTACTTCAATTTATTTGCTGGCCTATTTTATTTGTAGGCTTAGTCTAATTTTAACACTGTCAAGAATAATTCAGAGAGTATCGGGAAAGCCTGCTTAGAAGAGAGAACCTACGTTAATCTTTTCTGACATTAATAGAATTAGACCTTATTAACTGTGACATGATTTATTTCATATTGTGTAAATACTAAGTGCAAGCATCATGTTCTCATTGAAACAAGTGTTTTACATGCTTCATATACTGCAATTTAAAACAGGAATTGAAAGTGAGCCTTGAAAACAATTTGAAATTACTTAAATCTTGTCAAACTTAGAAAGATTATTACTGCCAAATGGGAAATACTAAATGCTGACAAACAATGCTTATGGAAGTAACTGTGGGGAAAATAAAGGTCGATGCCTCTTATACAGAAATGGGACAGATGCTTAAAATGCTTGGTGGGCTCTGCAGTATCGTTCAAGCAGATATTCTTTTTAGGTGAAGAAAATCTTCTCAATATAACTACATGGATTTAATGCATATTTATGTTTTCTTTTCATACCAGGAGAACTGAAACGCAGATAAGCTAATGCTTGAGTTTTGTTTGGTTTTCTTGTTTTTCAGCCAAAGAGTGTAGTTTAGGATATCATTGCTAAGGTTGAAGCAAACCGGGTGTACTTGGGAGGGGTAAGAAAAGTTATGATTTGGGGACAGGAAATTTACCTGACTGTACAACATTCGCCTCTGTTTACCTGAGTTTCTATGTCACCTGTCCTGGGGTACTTTCCGTTAATGGAAAAGGGACTTTGCTTAAGATTGTTTGCTTATATTTCCATTGCTTAGGAGAGCTTTTTGAATAAATGAGAGATGGTGGGAAGTGTCCCCATTCCTGCTCTATTTATGATTAAATAGCAAAGTATAATTGTTACTTCTCTTTCTATTGACTTGGGCTGATGTCATCAGCTTATTAGCCAGATGATTTAGGCCAAACAGTTGGTTGACAGTCCATTGGAGAATTTTTCAAATATGAGAATGTTAGAATTACATCTTTAGAGGACATGGTGTATCTACATCTAAGGTGGAACTACTAAGTAAGCACTATAAGATGAAAGGGAAATATTAATATTGGCTTCCTTCCAATGCAAGTGACTTGAAACTTTTGAAAAAGTAGAAAGGGATACTAGGTCTTTGTTCTTTTGAAATGAGAGCAGAGATAGCTTTTTTTATTTAAAGTCTCAATTATTTATTTGCCAGAAACATATGGAGGGAATTATTAGACAAATATTTCATATTTCTAGAACAGTTTATTTTGTAGCTGTCAATTGAATTGACGTGTGAATTACACAGCTTAATATAGTAGAATGACTGAAAGCAAGTAAAAGGATTTGCTATGTTTGTTATATAATATCCATTGTTAACTGGAATTTACACACCTTATCTAAATTCTTAAAACATATATCAAATTAGAGTTTGTTTACTTTTGGGAATCATGCAGGACTACCTTATAAAGCATTTATGCATTTAAGATTGTCTTTAAAAAGTTTGTCTTTAAATGACCATTCCATATATCAGTGACAACTCCGATTCTCCTTGAGTAGGTGGGAGCAATGATGTTACAATGATATAGAAACAACACCCATGATAAGAACATTTCACTCCTTAGAAAAAAATGATGTCCAAAAACTGGTAGGTTTTATATGTTCATTGCAGTGTTATTTACAATAGCCAAGCTATGGAAGCAACCCAAGTGCCTGTCAATATACAAGTGGATATAAAAGCTGTGGTACACATATACAATGGAATATTATTTTGTTTCTTTTCTTTCAAGTTAAAGCTGGAAGCCTTAATATAGACATATGCTTTCATTTCTCTTAGGTGAATGCCTGGTTATATGGTAGATTTATGTTTAACTTCTAAGAAACTGCCAACTCTTTTCCAAGGCAGATGAACTATTTTAGATGCCCACCAGCAGCAGAGGAGAGCTGAAATAAAAAAAATTAAAATTAATCAACAAAAACATTGAGTATTTACTAATAAATGCAGTTCTGCAGTCAGCTTTGTTAAACAAAATATAATTTGTAAGTCACAGTGACTGAACTCTGAGACCTGGGGTGCCAGGGGGTGATAGTACGAAAAGGAAACGTGAAACAACACAGCTGTCATCCTTGAATAATTACGACTTTCTAGATGAGTGAGCACAGCCATGAAATGGCAAATGTGAGTGTGACCTGGAGGAATTCTAGAGGCCTTTCAGGAGGAGGCGAGACCTGAGCAAGGCCACGAGGGCTGGGCAGGATCTCATGAGTCAGAGTGAAGTCTTTGCCTTAGAACACAAAGGGGAAATGACCACCCATTATTTCAGAAAGGAAGGCAGAGAACTCCAATGTGGGTTGACTAATAGTGTTTTGATTTCTGAGTGGCAGATAACATTATCTAGAGCTGATGGAATTTGAGGCATCAGTGGATTAACATTTTTATTTAAATGTTAATCCTTAAATTTTGTCTCAGTACTTTGAATTGCAAATCAGAACCATGTTATATTTATACACAAGAGACCATTAGTTTTCTGGCCTTGATTCTTGCTAAACTGTATCCCAGTCACAGAGCTTTTGTAGGTAAAAGCTAAAAAAAAAAAAAAAAAGGAAAAAGCCCAGCATGTAGGCTGAAAATCACCTTACATGGTAAAAAAAAAATTGTATTTCAGAATAGACATTTCTTAGTTGAATTGCTGTTATGTAATCAAATATCTCCATATCAAATACTTCTGTTATGTCACACAGGTTGGTCTGAAACTTGAAGTGACAAAACCTATGAGTTCTTGAAAATATGCTGACGTTTAGGAAATGTTTTCTAAGAAGACAAAAGAAAACAAAACAGAAAATTAATAAATCATAATCAGGTGTTAGGGAAAGTCTATAAAGATTTATTATCGATTCCTCTAGCTCCTTTCTGACTAATAGTAGTCCTAAGTCATTCTTTGATCAATGGGTGTTTCTGCTCCCAAAAGGGGGTCGGGGGGTTCTCTGGGTAATATATTTTGGCTTTAGTATATATTTTGCCAAAAATTGTATAGCTTGTTTTGCCCCTTGTAAAGAGGTGAATGCAGTGTTTGATGGGGACTCCCTTTGGTCTACATGTTTGGCAGAGTGAAGGCACCAACCACTGGTGCTTGATGTTGTGCAACAATTCAGACGTTGGCTTGATCAACACAGACAAAGAATGAGCAAAACTCTTGCACATATTGTATTTTGTAGATGTCATTGAAAAGGGGAAGGCCATGCTTCTTCATTAAAAAAAAAAAAAAAGAAAAAGAAAACCTTAAAATTCAAGTATGGGCTGCATTAAATATGAAAGACAATAGATCCAATAGATAAATGACAACTCTGTGTGATTTATTACTTACTCTGCTAGTCCTCACTTTTCCCTCCACATTAGAACAAAAGCTGATAAAAGAAAATGAAACCTCTGAAGATCATTGCAGAGACACAAAATAATCTTTTTGTTTTGTATTTATTTGTGTCTGAGAGTGGCCTTTGTTTCTGAATATTCTTTGTTGTCTCCTGAATCTTCCGGAAATTGTAAGTCCAGAGAGAGAACTCTGTGAAATTTGTGATATTTAGAATGGACAATTTAATTTTACTAAATTCACATCTGTTTAATGTCAGTTGAGGTGACTTCAGAAAACAGATTAATATTTTAGAGATACAAGGTTTGGCTTGGTAAAAGGAAAGTTCACCTCAAATACTGAATTTCCATATAATCATGTACATCAAGGAGTAGGTGAAAATGGCCTATTACTGAAGATAAAAATCAAAGAAACACAAAGCAAACATTTCATAAAGCATCTTTCCTACTGAGGAAATAGGTCTCCAGGGTTATGGACAGAAGGAAGGCAGAGGTTGGCTTTGGAGCATCCTTGCTTTTCTCCCTGCCATGCTCTCCGAATTCCTGCAGGCTCCAAGGAGTAGTGGTTCCATTTTCTATTTTAAAAGTGATTTCACTTTCATTTCTGCTTATAAGCAGCTCTGGGAAGGAATCATAGAAGTCATTCTCCTGTTCATTGATATGGAAGCTACATTTAAGAGAGGGCAAGTGACTTGTTGAGGTCATGAAGCTAATGCATGGGGGTAATAGGTATTAGAACACGGGTCTTCTGACAAGTTATTCCATGTTCCTCTCTCTTTCCATAGAGCCTGTTGGACCAGAGATAGAGGGATCATTACCTGCAGGACCAAGGACTTACTGTAAATAGGAAACACTGGACATTCAGTGTATCCCTGTGTAAAGTTTTATCTCTTTAGAGACAATTTTAGGTTGAGTTTCACTGGAAACCAACTCTGATACAAGGATTTCCGTGCCAATAGTTATGCATATTAAAGTTTAGGTAAGCACTGCTGCAAGCAATTCATGAGAACACTAGGGTCAGTGACTCTGTGTGACAGAAAATTGGCCAAAGGGAAGGTAATAAAATTTCCAAACAACTTATTACCTGGTGCCATCCTAGCACTCTGTTGAATTATACCATTTTTATTCTACTTCTTGACTTCTGATTATTTTTTTCTCATTCATGATGGCTGTTCTAGAAAAAAACCTAATGTATAATGTTTTATATAGTGTAAGTAGCTCTACATGTACACATAAAAATAGCTCTAATTAAAGCTCAGTGGAAAATATACAGCATTACAGATAAAATTGATGTAATTAACAAAATAATTTATGTGGAGCCCTTTATGTTTTAAAATATCAAAATAAATTAGTTGATTTTAGGAAGTTAATAATTAATTTGAGATGTTTATGGTAAGATATTGACTCAATAATGTATTCTGTTTTCTTTCTACATTTTAATATTTATATAATTAGAAGTTTGGTTTTAAAAAGAAGGAGTATTTTAAACTATAATTGGATCTATTTCTATTAATTTATAGTCAAGAGGAGTACATTTATTTAAGATAGAGAAATACCATTTGCATTGCATTAACATTTTACTAGAGAGACAAAATGTTGGCACTTATTAGTATAAAGAAGCTTATTAGACTTTGCATGGCTTTGAATTGGTTTCTGTATAAGCAAAACATTTTTTTTTTTTTTTTTTTAAGAAATAAGGCTCTTTGGATACTTAGCCATTTTTCTTACTGTCTGTCCACAGTCATTTTTCTTTAACTGCAATTTTTTTCTTGTGATTTTCATCACTTTTTCACTTTTTCCTCTTTTTTCATGTCTTTGGAACAGTCCTGTAACTCTTTATAGTACTTGACTAAAAATATCTAAATGCCTCACAGTTAATGCTGTACTTAGAATCTAAATGCTGAAGAAGCTTTGCCCAAACCTGGGCAGAAACCCTGGCCCCCTGTGGGGTGTGGTATGGCCACAGATCCTTTTGGGAACAAGGTGGAGTATAAATAAGCATAGGAATAAATATGTGTGGCGTCATGAAAGAAGCTGCAGGCAGTCTTCTTCATCTAAAATTATAGATGTGACTCTCTGACATTCCATCCCTATGGAAGCATTCCTTAAAGAACATTGGGTCCTCAGAATTGCAAATGCTCTGGAGAGAGAGGCTGGAGTTCTTTTGAGTGATCTCCTTTACATTTCAGAGACTATGAGACTAGACGTTACTGAGAAAGGACAAGGAGCCAGACCAAAGAGCCATAAGCATGTTCAACACAAATTCTGCCTCCTTATTACAGTTTTTTAACTCAGAATTTTTAAAATAAAAGATACATGAAAGCCTTTTATTAACAGAGAAATTTGCCTTTTTAATTTGCATTTACATAGAGAGAAAAGCCCTGCAGGTTGGTTTGTTTTCAGACTAAAGAACCATAAGAATGAGTTTAATATTGAATTTGGGAAGAGATGAGGACATTGCTGGGCTGCAGGCCTTACTCTAGACCGGAAGGGCTGGTGGTCCACTCTTCTCCGCTAAATATCTGTTTTATTTTGAGTAATTTTCTTTGTCTCTCTGGGCACAAATTCATCTCTAAAGAAAATTGAACTAGATGATCCCTAATGTCCTCTCATCGCCTTTGTTTTCCAAATAACAATAACAAGTGAAAAAGAAAATGAGTAATTTTTAGAACTTTTTGCTAGTTTTAAAATTACCACCTTAGGCTTACAGACCTAGAGTTATTTTCTATGATTCAGTGAATTAAAAAATAATACAAAAAAATTATTGAAGAAAAGGGGAAAATGATTTAGGTAAAGCAATAAGATCATTATTTAATGTTGAAGCTCCAGGCTTTGTGGGTTTTGAGTAGAATTTACAACTGGGTTTAAAACGTTCTTCAAAAGAAGTAACTTCCTACCTTTCAAAAGACTGCAATAATTTTGACATCTTTCAGGCATTTTACTAATTACATTATGAACTGCACGTGAATTTCATTTCTAAAAGTAGGAAATGAAAGTATTGTTAAGTTCTTGCCTGAGATTTGAGAAATTCCTGCATACATTTATGAATCCCATTAGAATGAATCTCGCTATGAATGCACACGTGAATAATAATTGTTGTTAGAAATAAAATAAATCCACCTAGGTTAAAAGTGCCAAGTGGTAATATGGTAGGCAATTAGATAGATATGAGCAGAACAAGGACAATAGACTAGACACAGAAGATCACCAGGGTGGAAAGCCTAGGTGCTAGCAATGGGCAAAACTGGGAAAACAAGGACCCCCCCCCCAGATAACCTTTCCTCCCCTAGCATATCTCTGGTCATGTGGTTTAGACCCCCTCACCTTTCATATCACTGGTCATGAGGTTTGGACCCTCCCCTGACCTTTCCTCCCCTGGCATGTCGCTAGTCAGGTGGGAGCATCAGCCGGAGGAGGAACAAGGGGCCTTATTTGACTCTTATGTGAGTCCTTGCTTGACCACTCCCTTAAGCATTAACCCCTAGAGATAACATCTAGGCCTCAGGTGTGTTTCAGCTCCAGGCTCAGAAAAGCAGCAAAACCAGACAAGTGATGCCATGGATGACATCAGGACCAGCTGCATTGACTAATGACACCCTGCCCTGGTACTGACCAATCAGCAGAGACCACGACCCTGAAAGGACATGCCTGGAAAGCTGATGAATATTTTATTGGGATCCTCTGGAGACCTGCAGATGAATACCCTCAAGACAGTAGATACACTGCAGCTCTCTCTATGAAGCACACCCACGCCTTTCCCTACCCTCTTCCCCCAGGCACATTTTCCTTACCTCTCTTTCCCTAAGCTCCAAGGGCCCTTCTTTTGCCTCTGTAACTTGTTTCCCATGCCCGTTTCTTCTATGGCTCACTTCTTCTACCTTGGCGACTTTCTTATTGTTTGAGTCTTGGCTCTGAATTTTTCCTTAGCCAGAACTGAGATTGCTGAACCGAGGTCTAACACCTGGTGCCGTCATCACCATCGCCAAGAGTAATAATGAATGAGTCCAGTTACACCTGAATGAAATTAGCTAGAAATATACTTATACATTGTTTATAAATGTAGGCATTTGAAGGAATTTAATATTTCAAACAATTTACTCAGAATAAACCATATTTTTTTATTCCCAATATTAGTATTATACCTTACTAATATCTAAATTTCGTTGATGATAATGGTGTTTGGTGTTTGGTGTTTGGTTATGTATAGAATGACTGAATGCTACTTTATGAGATAAAAGCAAAAAAACTTAGGAAGCAAGATGATAAAAGCTGCATTTGTTTATATGGAGGAGCTACCTAAAAGGTGCTCTCTATTTACATCAACGTCGGAGTGTTCTTTATCTATTTAGCCAATCAATAGTTCATTGTAATAATATAATAATCCTTTAAATGGATTTAGAAGCAAAATTAGGAATCTTCCTTACCAACTGCCTTGCAGTTTCTTTTTGAGAAGGACATTTCAGGATACCAAGGGACAGAAGCTCACTTTATTGGTTCGTTCAACAGTGACAGTTTTAGTAACTTTCAGGTGTTATTCCTACTGCTTTCTTTTCTCCACTCAAGAGAGCTGCCCCTTGCCCTCACCCACAAGCTGGCCTGCTCCTTCAGTCAAAGGGGTGGGCACAGGGCTCAGCTTTATGGAGAGGAACATGACTGCCTGTATACAGTGTGTGCTGGGCAGGGACATCAGTCATAGGAGCCATCCATTCACAAATCTCTTATTAATTTGAGGCAAGTACAAAGATGCCATCCAACTGACACTCTCTTGGCTTAATGAGGCACCAAGAGACTATATTTTTCCCTGTTCTCGAATAAAAACCTAAAATAGAAGCTCATACAATCTCCTGACAAAGAGATTCTATAGGCCTTGCATTCTTTTCTTTCTTTTGATAGAAGAGCTCTGAGAAAGAGGTACATAGATCCTAAAATAATTTAAGGCCAAGCTCAAAACCTATTAATTCTGATTTTGCATTTAAAAAAGGGACATTATAACATGATGAATGTCAGGTTTGTTTTGTTATCATTTTAAAGACAACAAAAGGTGTTTGGCCAGGCTTCATAATAATACCTTAGAATATTAACATATTACAATAAGAGCTTATATTTTAAATATGCGCTATAAGAAAGAAATTTGCATAATTAAATGCTTATTTAAAAATTCTGGTCAATTTTCCCCATTCTGACATACTGGAAGAGCAGAAACTATGGCTGGTGATTAAAAAGCGTTTTTTCCAGCCCTGGCCGGTTTGGCTCAGCGGTTAGAGCATCGGCCTGCGGTCCAGAGAGACCCGGGTTTGGTTCCCGCTAGGGGCACATACCTCGGTTGCAGTTTGTCCCCGGCCCTGGTTGGTCGTGCGGGTGGCAGCCACTCGATGTGTCACTTTCACATCGATGTTTCTCTCTCTCTCTTCCTCTCTTTCCCTCCCACTCTATCTGAACAAAAAATGAAAAAATGTCCTCGGGTGAGGATAAAAAAAAAAAAAAAGGCGTTTTTTCCAGACTATACCTAACACAGACTGTGAACAGCTGTATCATGCTGGTCTGTTGTCTTCTTTTATATGACACTGGATGATTATTGGTGAGAACATCTAATTCATGTTTTGGAACCAGTGACTTACTAGAAATGTGTATTTCCTACCCTTGACTTTCTCATTTTTACAATGAAATTTCCAGAAACAGCCTCAAAAGAATAGATATGCCGTTCAAGGCAAATTTTGGCCCATTATTTTTCCAGCAGAGAAAGAAAAAAAATGAAGAATGTTGTCTATTAACCTTATTGTACAGAGCAGCTGGACTATTAGGAAGTAACCTCCGAACTTAATGTATTGACAAGGAAATTCTTTTGAGTTTAAAGAATTTAGAGATTTAGAATGTGTACAGAAGTGAAGGCTTAAAAGAATCTTGCAATCTGATACGATTGAACATATTTCTTTTGCTTAATTGGCAGAATAATGACTTTTTTTCAACAAGAGGATTCTGGAGGTTGGGTTGACAGTTAATAAAATATAACGTGGGGATGAGAATTAAAAATTAGAAAAGTAAGACAGAATCCCTTGGCAGATTCCACAGTGATGAAAAATTCTATTATTCCTCGTGATTGTTTTCCCTTGCTCGGTTTATCAGCCTCTCAGCTTGTGGCCAGGTGTACTTGGGGCAGAGATAGTTGCACCTATCTGATTATGTCCTGGGGTATCTGGTTCTTTCCACTTAGCTTCCTGCTGCCACTTTCAGAAACAACTTTCACAGATGCATTAGCCTGTGGGCAGCTGTTTACTGCTGGGCCATTCTCTGCTAAAACCAATCAGCAGTTCATTCCAACTGAGAACCAAAGACAAGTTACAATTGAGTATTTTCACTCTAGGCAAAGTTGGAGACCATGGGTTTCGAGCCATGTCAATGGTTCATGTTCTCAAGGGAATGTTTCCTTTGGAAATGCACAAAGAACCCCAGAGCGGGTATTTATTTCTAAAAGTGTTGTTAGTTGACTATGTTGACTTCTTTAAAGGACATTGTCCCTTGAGCCCTCCTAGACCACATGCTTGAAGTCCAAATTGCTTCTAAGTTATTTAAAACTGATAGGTCGCAATAATATTGAAAACAATTTCTTAAAAGTTACCTCGTCATCTTCTAATTGTAAAATGCTTTTAACCCATTAGTTCCTTTATTTACCAAAGTGTGAAATATATTGGTTATTGGATGATGGAAAGAACACAATTTGTTGTGTTTTAACACTGTCAGGTAGTCGTGATATCCCTGTGAGTCCGAAAATTCATGTGAACAGTATATTCTTTCTCAAAACTCATGAAGGTATAGAGGAATGATTAAGGAACCATTACTGGTGAATGATTACATAGCGAGCTTATAAAAACACATGGCATCTATTTTAGACCTGAGACCAATAATCCATGGAATCACATTCTCAAAATATTTTACTTGTTGTGCTCTGGAAAGAAATGTCACTAAATGAACACACTAATGTGGATATTTAGTCCTTCCACCTATCCCTGCAGCTTTGAGAGACGATTTTAAATAAAAAGGAAGGCACATTCATAGTAATTTTTTCACTGTCTAATAAACTTTTATATACTTTGGAAATTAAGGAATTTCTTGTAATATAGTACTACTAGTAAAATGACTCTCAACTTCATATTACATTAATGTAATTTTATTCACAAGAATGTATTATGACTTGTTTTCAAACTGCTTAACTGCTGGGATATGTCCTGTATACATATGAACAGGACAAAGTGCATAAAATATACTAAAATTTAGTCATGTAAATATCTCATTTTGTTGTATAAAAAAGATAGAATTGCTACACATTCATAGAGTAAAAAAAATAATGTATAAAATACTCTAAGTTGGATGCCCTATAGCATCTTTGGCCAAATTATACAACCAAGTTAAACAATCTGATGTTTTTATACTTCATATTTAGAAAAGCTACTTACTTTTTCACAATCTTTAAAACTTATTTTGCTGTTTCCTGTAGTAAAAAATTACAAAAGCTATGACTAAAGTAAATAAAACTTAGATAAAAATTCAAACAAGTCTTGATTGGGTTTTCTAGACTCCTTAAAATCAAGTACCTTACTATTTTAATTAAACAAAGAAATTTCAACATAGTAAATGGAACTCTGTTTGCCTGTCCAGGGAAGGAGGTTTTAGGACACTGGGTTCATTCACCAAAAGGCCCTGGTTTGGTTGTGCGTTCACTCTCCCCATCTGTGCATTTACAGTGCACATGGAGAATCTGTTAGAAAAATTCTAACAATGGGAAGAGTTTAGTCTCACAAGCGACGTGTTTGATATTCAATTTTGTTCGTAACAATTTGGATCTCTTGCCCGATGCATCCAAAGGAATGGAGATGGAGGTGTTTTAGGCGTTGAAGGTGGTATTACCAGACTCTGGTACAGACTCTGTTAGAGTGTTCTGTTCTTTCTCCATAGATTCTCAGCAGCCTTTGTACATCCTTAATTGCCCAATATCCCTTACATTATCTGAGGTCAGAGAAACCAGATGGCTTATAAAGATAAAAAAGTGGAGTCAGAAACTACACACTTTTAAAAGTAAAGAACTCCCCACTACAGCATCAGATGCACGGGGCACACACTAACTGAAAAAATATTTATGTGGAAAGTTAACCTACCAGGATAATGTGTCCTTTAGGGCAGAGAGGCAAGCCCATTTCCCAGTGGGAAAATGGTGGAGTAAGAGACATCAAGGGAAAGAAAATGGATGAAGGAGACTCCAAATCATAGGTATGAATGAGAGAAAATGGAAAACATTAAATGAGAATTTAACAGTCAGCTTGTGAGGTCATCCTTTTATTGAAATTCAGTTGTTTTAAAGACTCTTTATTTCTAAAGACATGATTTCCTCATCACTAAAGGGAGAAGTTAAATTACTGTACCCACGTAATCGTCCATTTTAAATCATTTTTGTGTAAAGGTTGGGTGTATTGAATGGATTTATTATACTCAAATTTAAACTGGTACAAATGAAATTCCTGTTAAGGGGCATTAACTTTATTATTTTCTCATTTGCTACAAAAGCTTTGTAAGTACCAAGGTTTGGGATAGCCTGGTTTATTATCAACCAAATAGGGAAGGAGGAGCTTCCTGGTGGGTTTATAAGCAGGTGTTTGTTTTTTTTTAGTTTATAATCTAGGAAAATATAAAACAAAAGTAAGTCTCCCTCTTGTTTTCTAGAGTTAGATACTGCTCTTTTGCTGTTACAACTCATTTGTTTTCTAGATCCCACTGTCCAGTATATTTCAATGCATTTCTTATTTAAACCCCATTTTGCAGTCATTGCCATCCAGGGGCTAATCAAACAATTATGTTGTCTTTCATTTCATTACACATTCTGTAAAAACCCATAGAATCCTTTCAGAATTAAAGGGATACAATTATATTCAGATCATAAACATTATTTTACTGAACATTTCACGGATAATTTGAGTACAGAAACAAAAGCCAAAATAGTAAATATCTTCTATGTAAATAACGAGTATTTAAAAATTATGGAAACATTAAAAGCTGACATATGTTGCTTTTACAGCTTTTAGAGATTCTTGATAAAGTCAGCTGTGAGCAATTTTAAGGGATGCATTTCAACAGTTGAACAACAGTAGTTCCTTAAATTCTGATCAGTAAATTATTATTTCTTTATTATTTAATGTGATCATTTAACATTATTAATACCTAAACTTAACATTCAATTTGAAAGAAATTTGACCCTCTTTTTAAGGTACTGTAAATGCCTTTAGCAAAATTTTAAAGAATCAAATCATGAAGATTAAGAGACTGGGAATTCATATAGAAGCAGACAGTTTTTATTCCCACCCTCTCTGAGGAAGACCCTTAGCTGCCTCACCACCCATCCTGACAAAGGACAATGTGAGCTCTTGGGGAGAAAGTCCCCCTGCACTGGGAATAGCCTTGTCTGCCTCCCTAGAATGGATTTCCCTTGAGTCAAAGACCACAGAGCTCTCGGTACTGCCTCATCCACATTCATTCTTAAGCCTGGCTCCTGTGGCCGCCAGTCCATCCGAACTGAACATGCCAAAGTGGTCCCTCTGCAGCTCCTCCTGAAGCTGTGCTCAGTCTTGTCTGCATGGACATCAGCACCTGTTGTATTTCCTTAATTTGTCTGAAATTTACCTCACAGTCTCTTTCACAGTTTCTTCCTCTCTTGACTTTCTTTTTTTTTTTTTTTTTTTATCCTCATCCGAGGACATTTTTGCATTTATCTTCAGATAGAGCGGGAGGGAGAGAGGGGGGAAGAGAGAGAAAAACATCAATGTGAGAGAGACACATCGAGTGGTTGCCACCCACACGACCCCAACTGGGGCTGGGGACAAACTGCAACCCAGATATGTGCCCTTAGCTGGAACCGAATCGGGACTCTCCAGTCCGCGGGCCGATGCTCTAACCGCTGAGCCAAACCGGCCAGGGTGACTTTTCTTTTTTTTTTTTTATTATTGAGTTTGAATTTACTTTTACTTCTGAGGACCTGTGAGACCAGATCTTCTTATTTTTTTTATTTTTATTGCATTTGTTGGGGTGATATTGATTAATAAAAGGTTTCAGGTATACAATTCTATAATATGTCATCTATATATTGTATTGTGTGTTCACCACCCAAAGTCAAGTCTCCTTCTGTCACCTATTACCCCCATTTATCCTCTTCTTCCTCGTCCCATCCCCTTTGCCCTCTGGTAATCACCATACTGTTGTCTGTCTATGAGGACTGTGTGTGTGTGTGTGTGTGTGTGTGTGACTTAATCCCCTCACTTTTTTTACCCAGCCCCTCAACCCCATGTCCCTCTGACAGCTGTCAGTCTGTTCTTTATATCTATGAGTCTATTCTATTTTGTTTGTTTGTTTAGGGTTTTTCTTTGGCCTTCTATTCTTATCATTCAACCTTCATGTCTTCTCTTGGCTTCACATATGACTTCAGCCACATATCTTCAAGCTGCATCTCCTGCCAGTCTTATTATTGGACCAGGATGGCTAGCCACATGGTAGCTTGGTCATCTCCACTTGTATGTCCATCTCGGGCATCTCAAGCTTGTGTTCAAAACACAACTTACGATTTTAACCTCATCAAGCCTGCATCTCCTTTTGGATCTCTCATTTTCATGAAGGAAACCATCACGCATTAAGTTGCCAGAAGCACTTCTCTCTCATTCCTACAGTAATATGATCAGTTACATGTAAAATGGCAAAACCAGTCTGGAAACAATTTGGCAGTTTCTTAAAAACTAAATGTGTAACTACCATCCAAACTTGCAATTGCACTCCTAGACATTTATGGCAGAGAAATGAAAACTTATGTTTACACAAAACATATACACAAATATTTATAGGAGTTTTATTCTTAATAGGCAAAAACTAGAAACAACCCAGATGTCCTTCAATGGTGAAAGATTAAACTGTGGCACATCCATACCACAGAATACTCGTCAGCAATCAAAAGAAACAACTATTGATATATGCAGCAACTTGGAATACTCGCCATTAAGTTATGCTGAGTGAGGAAAAAAAAGCCAACCCCACCCTGGCTGGTGTGACTCAGTAGTCACAGCGTCGGCCTGGGCACCGAAGGGTTGTGGGTTCGAGTCTCCATTAAGGGCACATAACTGGATTGCAGGTTCTATCCCCAGCCCTGCTCAGGGCACATGCAGGAGGTAACCAATTGATGTCTCTCTCTCACATGGATGTTTCTCTCTCTCTCTCTCTCTCTCCACATATGAGTGAAATCATATGGTACTTGTCTTTCCCTGACTGGCTTATCTCACTTAGCATAATGCTCTCCAGGTCCACCCATGCCATTGCAAAGGGTAAGACTTCCTTCTTTTTGATGCTTGAGTAGTATTCCATTTAACCAAGGATATAAAAGACCTATACTCAAAATATTATAGGACACTGAAGAAAAAACTGAAGATACAAATAAGTGGAAGCATATTATACCATGTTCATGGGTAGAAATAATTAACATCATTAAAATGTCCATACTACCCAAAGCAATCTATAAATTCAATACAATTCCTATCAAGATACAAACAGCTTATTTCACAAAACTGGAACAAAAATTTCAAAGATCTATATGAAATCTCAAAAGACCTTGAATAGCAATGGCGATTTTGAGAAAGAAGAACAAAGTTGGAGGAATCATGCTATCTGATATCAAACTATATTACAAAGCCATAGTAATCAAAAAGCATAGTACTGGCATAAAAACAGACATATAGGTGAGTGAACAGAATAGAGAGCCCAGAAATAAACCCATGCCTTTATAGTCAATTAATATTTGACAAAGAAGGCAAAAACACACAATAAGGTAAAGATAGTATATTCGATAAATGGTGTTGGGAAAATTGGACATATATGTACAAAAAAATTAAATTAGACCACCTTCTTACACCATACACAAAATAAACTCAAAATGGATTAAAGACTTAAATGTTAGACTCAAAACCATAAAAAATCCTAGAAGAAAACATAAGCAGTAAAATCTTAAACATTTCTCATAGCAATATTTTTTTTATGTATTTCTCCTCGGGCAAGGGAAACAAAAGAGAAAAATAAACAAATGGGACTACATCTAACAAAAAGTTTTTGCACAGCAAAGGAAACCATTAACAAAATGAAAAGGCAACCCATTGAATGGGAGAACATATTTGCCAATGATACATCTAATAAGGGATTAATACCCAAAATTTATAAAGAACTTATAAAACTCAACAGCAAAAAACAATCAAATTAAAAAATGGGCAAAGGGTCCAGCAGGTGTGGCTCAGTGGTTGAGTATCGACCCATGCACCAAGAGGTCTCTGGTTCAATTCCCGGTCAGGACACATGTCCAGTTGTGGGTCAGATCCCAAGTGGGGAGCATGCAGGAGGCGGCCAATCGATGTTCTCTCTCATCAATGTTTCTATCTCTCTCTCCCTCTCCCTTCCTCTCTCTCTAAAATCAATAAAGAAAAAAAAAATTTTTTTTTAAATGGGCAAAGGGCCCTGGCCAGTGTGGCTCAGTAGTTAGAACACTGGCTCACACACCAAAAGGTCATGGGTTCAATTCCAATCAAGGGCATATACCTGAGTTGCAAGTTTGATCCCCAATGCCAGTCGGGGTGTGTGTAGGAGGCAACCAATCGATATGTTTCTCTCATATCGGTGTCTTTCTCTCTCTCTCTTTCTCTCTTCCCCACCCTCCTTCCCTTCCACTCTCTCTAAAAGTCAATGAAAAGAATATCCTTGGGTGAGGATAAACAAAAAAGTAAAAATAGATAAATAAAAAAGGGCAAAGGACCTGAATAGACACTGTTCCAAAGAGGACATACAGAAGGCCAAGAGACATGTGAAAAGATGCTCAATGTCACTAATCATCAGACAAATGCAAATTAAAACCACAATGAAATATCACCTCACACTTGTCAGAATGGCTATCATCAATACATCAACAAACACGTGTTGGTGAAGATGTGGAGCAAAGACAACCCTCATGCACTGTTGGTAGAAATGCAGATTGGCCAGCCACTATGGAAAGCAGTATGGAGTTACCTCAAAAAATTAAAACGGAACTATCTTATGACCCAGCAGATCCACGCTGGGAATATATCCAAAGAAACCTGAAACACTAATTCAAAAAAATAAATGTACCCCTATGTTCATTGCATCATTATTTATAATAGCCAAGATTTGGAAGCATTCCAAGTATGCATCAGTAAATGAGTAGATAAAAATAATTTTTAGATAAAAATAATTTTAAAATAAAAGATTTTTGACAAACTGCCACATGAGTCAGGAGCCATCTAAAGGGCAACAAAATATATAGTAAATATTTTTCTCATTTCCTTTAACCCTTAAAAAAGTGTTATATACTTTCTACGCATTTTTTTAAATTTATCTTTGTTGTTGAAAGTATTACAGATGTCCCTCCAATGACCCCCCTCTACCCTGCTCCCATCCTCCCCACCCTTCACTGTATTATTGTCCGTGTCCATGGGTTTAAAACCAACTTAGAGTTCAGCTGGAATGCCCAAGTTCCTACTTTGTCATGTGAAAACCTGGACATGTTTAAAGTCTTCGTTCAGAAAAAATGCAAAATTGTTATCCATCCCGGTCAGAAGATGTAACTATTTGTCTAGGACAAAGGTCTCAAGGTCTGAACCATTCTTACTAAATGTTTTTTCTTGCTAAATGTTCAAATGTAGCATAGTATTTTGTAGATGCAGCTGTGAACAGGAGGAGCTGACAGGAAATTAATTGGATGAAAGTAGCCAATGGCAAAGAAGAAACCAACACAAAATTGACCAAATAGTGTTTATAAGCAATGACTAAGGCTCCCTTTAGGGAGGCAGAGTTTTGGATATGAATCCCCTGTGTCTTTTACTTGCTGCAAGTAATGAAACTACCCTTGAGACTACCCACTCTGGTTTTTTAATAAAGTACCCCAAGCAGCAAACCCTTCATTAACATCTGTGCCAGAAATGTTAACAATGAAGTTCACATGTTTTAAAATGACAATTTTAATACAATTGTAAATAAACTGAATTTGCAAACAATTAGTTTGAGTTATCACCTGGACCCTACCACACAAGGTGGCAGTCCATGTCCCAGGGAGTGAAGGCATCACTTCCTTTTTTAGATTATTTCAGTAACCCCAATTTGATATACCTGTTGCAGCTGTAGCCAACAAAAGTGTCTTTAAGGCTGATACATTACAATCCGAGGGAATAGAAAAGCTAAAACTGTGCTTCCATAGTACAGATATTGACAAGATAGGAGCTCCCCACTGTGGAAGGAGGTCAGGCAGAGAGGGGAGCCGAATTATGTTGCAGCAAATAGAGAAAGTGCTGTAGTGCAATTACCAAAAAATGGCTTCGTCATGGGGTAGTTCAGAATTCTAGTTCTACTAGTTCTACTGAATTTTGTTCTGTTTGGGTTTCATGCTTGCCCAATGTGATTCTGTGTTTGACTTTGGAACTGGTCATCATAATGCAGCCTGCAACAGCCCTCTTGTACACATATTAGTACCACCAGCTGAATTCTAAAATCTGAAGAGACAAAGGAAGTGTGGGATGTCACAAATTTCAGACTTATTTCTGAACCTGCGACCCCCTGATTCTACTTCTTTTCCTTGGCGCCCAGATGATAAGAGCATTTTAACAGCCCCATGTCCTCTCAGGTTATGTGTTAACACTGGTGCAAGATCTGGCATTAACCTGTCTCTATCTTGTATGAATATGATGTACCATCAAATGCAGAAATATGACAGGATTCTTGGCAGCCATTTTTGGGTGGAATATTTCCAGCAAAAACAATAGCTTACCAAGCAGTTCCAAGTGAAGTCCCCAGAGAAGAACATAAAGCTTCAACGACTTATAGATGCCTGGTTTTAAGAAATGAACCAATCATCCATTCTAAACTGCATGAGAGGAGCCACAACCAGGAAATGGAAAGCTGATAACAAAACAGCCTTGAAAGTGAGAGGAGGCATGAGGCTGGGATAGCTAGCTACAGGGCAGAAAATGAGAAGTGGGCAAGTCCAGACTTGGCCCCAGTCCTCCCCATGGAGCACATCATGAAGGAGAGCCTCAGTTGCCTTCTGGAGACCCTGAGACAGGCAAACAGATCAAGAATCTAAAGGAAAAGCTGAGAGCAGTCGAACAGCTGACTGAACAACAGTATCTGGAAAACAGCTAGAAAAACATCATCCAAAGAAAATGCAGCAGAAGAGCCTTTCTCCAGGAGCCACAAAAATTGTTGTCAGGCTTTAAAGATTCACAGAAACCAGGGTAAACACATCTTCTATTAAATCCAGTGGCATATATGAATATCCACATGCCCACCATTAATGTTCATCTATAACTTTAACCATTTATCCAAGATTTTTTTATATAGGACAAGAAACCATAAAATTAGTAAGAATAAATCTAATAAATGATGTCCAAGAACTCTACACTGAAAACTGCACAAAATATCACTGAAAAGAATTAAAGAATCTAAAAGAATATCATGTTCCTGGAAATAAAAGCTCAATATTCAAGATTTTTATTTCTCCCAAAATATATTTATATAGCCTATGTAATTAAACAAACTTCAGCACTGCTTTTGTAACAACTGACAAATTGTATCAAAAATTTATATGGATATGCCCTGGCCAGTTTGGCTCAGTGGTTAGAGCATCGGCCCGTGGACCAAAGAGTCATGGGTTTGGTTCCGGTCAAGGGCATGTGCCTTGGTTGTGGTTTGGTCCCCAGCCCTGGTTGGAGTGGTGCAGGAGGCAACTAATTGATGTGTCTCTCTTACTTCAATGTTTCTCTCTCTCTCTCTATCTATCTTTCCTTCCCACTCTGTCTGAAAATAAATGAAAAAATATCCTTGGATGAGGATTAAAAAAATTTTATATGGATATATGCTGTCTATAAGAGACCCACCTCAGAACAAAAGATATGACTAAAAATGAAGGGATGGAAAAAAAAGATTCCATGCAATCAGAAACAACAACAACAACAAAAAAAACCTGGAGTAACAACACCATTTATATCTAACAAAATAGACTTCAAAACAAAGGCCATAGAAAAGAGACAAAGAATGTCACTATATACTACTAAAGATATTGATCTAACAAGAGGATATAACCCTTGTAAATATACATGCACCCAATATAGGAGCACCTAAATATATAAAGAAAATCTTGGTGGATTTTAAGAAAGAGATTGACAGCAATACTTTCATAGTAGGGTATTTTAACACCCCACTACCATCACTTGATACATCTTCCACACACAAAAATCAACAAAGTAACAGTGGCCTTAACCAACACACTGGATCAGATGGATTTTACTGATATTTACAGAACATTTCATCCCAAATCAACAAAATATACATTCTTTTCAAGTGCATATGGAACATTCTCAAAGATAGACCATGTGTTAGAACACAAAATAAGTCTTAACAAATTCAAGAAGATTGAAATCACATCAAGTATCTTTTCTGACCAAATGGTATGAAACTAGAAATCAACAACAAAACAAAACTGAGAAACATTCAAACACATGGAGGCTAAATAGCATATTATTAAACAATGAACAGATTAACAATGAGATCAAAGAAGAAATAAAAAATTACCTAGAAACAAATTAAAATAAACACATGACAATCCAAAATTTATGGGACACAGTGAAAGCAGTCTTGAGAGGGAAGTTCATAGCATTATAGTCCTACCTCAAAAAGCAAGAAAAATCTCAAATACACAATCTAACCCCATACATAAAATAACTAGAAAAAGAACAATAAACAAAGCCCAGAGTAAGTAGAAGGAAGGAAATAATAAATATCAGAGCAGAAATAAATAACATAAAGACTAAAAAAAAAAAAAAACAATATATAACATCAATGAAACCAAGAACTGGTTCTTTGAAAAGATAAACAGGATTGACAAACCTTTAACCAAAATCATCAAGAAAAAAATTGAGATATCCAAAATAAATAAAGTCAGAAATGAAAGAGAAGTAACAACTAACATCACAGAAATACAAAGGATTGTAAGAACATACTATGAACAACTATATGCCAACAAATTGCATAAATTCCTAGAAACATACAAGTTTCCAAAACTGAATCAGGAAGAAACAGAAAACCTGAATAGACCAATAACAACTAATAAAACTAAAGCAGTAACCAAAAAAACTTCCAGCAAACAAAAGTCCTGGACCTGATGGATTCATAGGCAAATTTTACCAAACATTCAAAGAGGAACTAACACCTACCTTTCTCAAACTTTTCCAAAATTTTTCAGGAGGAGGAAGTCTTCCAAGCTCTTTTCACAAGGCCAGCACTATCCTAATTCCAAAACCAAATAAAGACACTACAAAGAAAGAAAATAATAGGTCAATATCTCTGATGAACACAGATGCTAAAATCCTCAACAAAATTTTAGCAAACCAGATCCAGCAATACATTAAAAAGATTATACACCATAATTAAGTGAGATTTATTCCAGGGATGCAAGGTTGGTACAATATTTGCAAATCAAAAAACATGATACATCACATTAACAAAATGAAGGCTAAAAATCATATGATCATACCAAAGATGCAGAAAAAGCATTTGATAAAAAAATAAAACAGCACCCATTTATGAAAAAATCTCTCAGCAAAGTGGGGACAGAGAGATCATACCTCAATATAATAAAGGCCATATATGACAAACCTACAGCCAACATGATACTCAAAAACTACAGGTGTTTCCCTTAAGATCAGGAACAAGACAGGGATGTCTGCTTTCAGCACTCCTATTCAACATAGTACGGGAAGTCCAGGCCACAGAGATCAGACAATTAAGAAAAAATAAAAGTAAGCAAATTGGAAAGGAAGAAGTAAAACTGTCTTTATTCGCAGATGACATGATATTGTACATAGAAAACCCTAAAGACTCCAACCAAAAAACTAATAGATCTAATAACTGCATTCAACAAAGTAGCATAATACAAAATTAATATTCAGAAATCAGTGGCATCTCTATATACCAATAATGAACTATCAGAAAGAGAAATTAAGAAAACAATCCCATTTACTGTTACAAAAATAAATAAGGTATCTAAGAGCAAAATTAACAAGGAGGTAAAAAACTTGTACTCAGAAAATTATAGGACATTAAAGAAAAAAACTGTGGAAGATACATATAAGTGGAAGCGTACCGTGTTTATAGAATGAAATGTCCATACTACCCAACGCAATTTATAGATTCAATGCAATTCCTATCAAAATACCAATGGCATATTTCAAAGATCTAGAACAAATATTCCAAAAATTTAGATAGAACCAAAAAAGACCCCAAATAGCCTCAGTAATCTTGAGAAAAAAGAACAAAGTTGGAAGTATCAAAATACTTTATATCAAACTACACTACAAGGTCATTGCAATCAAAACAACTTGGTACTAGCACAAGAACAGGCACATAGATCAGTGGAACAGAACAGAGAGCCCAGAAATTAACCCACACCATTATGGTCAATTAATATTTGGCAAAGGGGGCAAGAGCATACAATGGAGTAAAGACAGTCTCTTCAATAAATGATATTGGGAAAATTGGACAAGTATATGCGAAAAAGTGAAACTAGACCATCACCTTACACCATATACAAGAATAAATACAAAATGGATACAATACTTAAATGTAAGTCATGAAACCATAAAAATCCTAGAAGAACATAGGCAGTAAAATCTCAGACATCTCTCATAACAATATTTTTGCTAATATATCTCCTAGGGCAAGGAAAACACATGAAAAAATAAACAAATGGAATTGCATAAAACTAAAAAGCTTCTGTACAGCAAAAGAAATCCTAAACAAAATGAAAAGGGAACCCATTATATGGGAGAACATATTTGCCAATGATACATCTGATAAGGGGTTAATTTCCAAAATTTATAAAGAACTTGTACAACTCAACACCAGGAAGACAAATAATCCAATTAAAATGGGCAAAGGACCTGAATAGATACTTTTCCAAAGAGGACAAACAGATGGCCAATAGACATGAAAAAATGCTCAGCGTCACTAATCATCAGAAAAATGCAAATTTAAACTACAGTGAGGTATCACCTCATACCTGCCAGAATGGCTACCATTAATAAATCAACAAACAACAAGTGCTGGCGAGGATGTGAAGAAAGGGAACCCTTGTGCACTGTTGGTGGGAATGCAGATTGGTGCAGCCACTGTGGAAAACAGTATGGGTTTCCTAAAAAAATTAAAAATGGAACTGCCTTTTGACCCAGTGATCCTACTTCTGGAAATATATCCTAAGAATCCTGAAACACCAATCAGAAAGAATATATGCACCCCTATGTTCATAGCAGTGTTATTTATAATAGCCAAGATCTGGAAACAGCTCAAGTGCCCATCAGTAGATGAGCAGATTAAAAAGCCCTGGTATGTATACACAATAGAATACTATGTGGCCATAAAAAGAAGGAAATCTTACCTTTTGTGAACGCATGGATGGACCTGGAGATTATGATGATAAGTGAAATAAGCCAGTCATATAAAGATAGATACCATATGATCTCACATATATGGAATCTAGTGAACAAAATAAGCTGATGAATAAAATAGAAACATTGACATAGATACATGGAACAGACTGACAGCTTTCAGAGAAAAGAGGGAGGGGAGGACTGGATGAAAGAAGGTGAAGGGATTAACCAAGAAACATATATGCATAACCCATGGACACAGACAACAGTGTGGTGATAGCCAGAGGGACAGGCGGGTGGGGGCTAGAGAGATGTGAGCTAAGGAGGGGGGAATGGGGATGGAAAGGGACTTTGCTTGGGGTGATAGGTGCAAGATGCAGTGTGCAAATAATGTTTTTGTTGAATTATACACTTGAAACCTGTGTGGTTTTGCCAACCAATGTCACCTCAATAAATTCAATTAAAAAATAAACTTTAAAAAATTATATAGAAATATTAAAAACCTAAAATAGCCAAAGTGTTGTTTTTTTAAAGGAGAATGCAGTTAGAAGATTTACCTCAGCTTGATTTCTGAATTTAGTCTAAAGCTACAATAAACAAGACTGCATGATATTGGTGAGAAGGTAGATCTATGGAATTTCAGAGAAAGCCTAAAATAGTTTCTCAGCTTTTGGTACTGTTGACATTTGGGGACAGATGACTTTTTGTGGTGGGGCTGCCATGTGAATTGTAGGGTAGTCAGCAGCATCCCTGGCCTCTGTACCCTCTGTACACTAGATCTCAGTAGCAACTCGGAATTGTGACAACCAAAAAATATCTCCAGACATTGCCAAATGTCCAGCAGCGGAGGGGGGGTTATGTATGCAAAATTGCCTCACAATTCAGAACCACCAGTTTAGAAGTTGACCTACACATATGTGGTAAATTTATTTTTGACAAAGATATCAAGACAATTTAATAAGAAGTGAAAAGTCATTTCAGCAAATGATATTAGAAAATTATACATAGACTCTTTACTCACAACACACATTTAAAAATTTGGAGTAGATCATAGTTATTATTATAAAACCTAAAATTAAAGTATCTAGAAGAAAAAATTTTTTTAAATTTATGATCTTGGGCAAATACACACACACACACACACACACACACACACACACACACACACACACACACACCAGAATCCTAAAAGAAAAAATGGCCCAGCCAGTGTGGCTCAGTGGATTGAGCATCTTCCCATGGACTGAGAGGTCCTGGTTTGATTCCCATCAGGGCACATGCCCAGGTTGCAGGCTCTATCCCCGGTGAGGGCGTGCAGGAGGCCTCTGATTGATGTTTCTCTCTCACATCAATGTTTCTATCTCTCTCTCCCTTCCTGTCTCTCTAAAAGATCAATAAAAACATATTTTAAAAATAATTAATTTAAACTTCATTAAAATTTAAGCTATTAAACAAATGAACCAATGAAATGAGCAAAAGATTAAATGGGTTCTTTACAAAATAAGATACACAAATCCTACCTCCCTCCAAAAGAAGAAAAAATACACAAAAAGATATCAATATTATCAACCAGCAGGGAAATACAAATTCAAATCACAATCAGATATCACCACATACCTTCAAAATGGCTAAAACGACAAACATGAGTGTATAAAACCCTGGACCTCTCCTACGCTGTGAGTGAGAATGATACAACCGCTTTGGAAAGAGTTTGACAATGTTTTTAAACAAGTTAAACATACACTTAACATAAGAAGCAGCCCTTCCACTACTGGGTATTCACACAGAGAAGAAAACATATGTCCATAAAAGACTTGTATACAAGTGCTTATAGTAGCTTTATTTGTAATGGCCAAACACTGCAAACATCCCAGATGTTCATTAATAGGCTGATAGGTAAACAAAATACAGTCTATTCATTCCATTGAAAACTACTCAGCAACAGAAAGCAACAACCTTCTGATACATGCAACAACGTGAATGAATCACAAAGTTATCATGCTGAGTGAAAGCAGATAGTCAAAACACCATAGCAGCTCTGGTCCCAGGCTCTGATTCCATTTGCATGAGATTCCAGGAAATGCAGTCTAACCCCTTAATGACAGAGAGCAGATCCGTGGTTGCTGGGACAGGATTGGAGGGAGCGATGGCCCAGGGCATAAAGAAACTTTTGCCTGGTATCTTGATTATGGTGATGGTTTCAGTGCGTACATATGTCAAAATTCTTCAAATTGTGCAATTTAAATATGTGTAGTTTACTATAAATGAATTATGTCTCTGTATAGTAGAAAAAATTAAGTTGACATAACTCACTGAAGCAAATTATGGTTTTAGTCTGTAGCTTTATTTTCAATTTTTGAACAAAGATCTAATCATGAAATTATCTCAAGAATGAAATTATTCCTGAATGTCATACATTCCTGAGGTTACTTTTGGAATTCTTTTCTTTAGTACCTTTTAGGATTCTAGCATAGTCAGTTGCTGCTTAGAGAGGTCATGTGGTTTTCCAAAATTCTTATCACAGCTTCTAGAATCAAAATATCTGATTAGAAAAATATCATTTGGAATGTCACTAGCAGTCTTTAAAATAAATGCCAAATGCCAGGTCGGTGTGGCTCAGTGGATTGAGCATCATCCCATGGACTAAGAGGCCCCAGTTTGATTCCCTGTCAGGTCACATGCCCGAGTTGCAGGCTCAATCCCCGTTCAGGGGCGTGCAGGAGGCAGCCGATCCATGTTTCTCTCTCACATGGGTGTTTCTATCTGTCTCTCCCTTCCTGTCTAAAAAAATCAATAAAAACATATTAAAAATAAATAAATATAAATAATAAATGCTAAAGGAGAAATATAAGAATAGGCACATTTCAGTTAAAAAATTTTCAGAAAGAGTGGGTGTTAAATGCAGAAATCTAACTAGGAATTAACTAATTGCTATTTGATATATGACATTTTACTTCTGTAAGATATTAGGTAAGTCAATTAAAATTAAAATGAATAAAATAAATATTATTTTTAAGTATAATAACATTTGTGGGAAGTGAATTGAAACATGAAAAATGAAAATTAATTCTAAGAGCCTTTTTTTTTAACAAAACCTTGAGAGGCAATACGTATATGGATTCCATATTTCAAAATAAAAGTCTTGACTGTGATGAGTGCATATGTCAAATGCCATCTTATGGAAACTCTTCTGTGAGATAAATATCATTTTTTTTTTGCATAAATTGGACACAATTTGCTTTAAAAATCTGTAATGTGGTGGGAAAAACAAATCATGCTAACACCTAGACAATTTTACTGGGGTCCAATTATTTATACATAATATCCTGTGCAAGTCACATCTGATATCTGGTATCTTGGATCAGCATCGGCCTCATTATTAGAAAAACTGACTGCTGAGCTACCAAAGGAAAAAAAAATCAAAACCCATGATATAAATTACCAAGCTTTCCAACCAACTAAAACACACACACACACCCTCAATAACACTAATAACTTCTTAAAATAAATGAGAAATTTTGAGAGAGAGTAATTACAAGTATATCAGTTATCTACTACAAAATGATGTTGTATTAACAAGCCACCTCAAAACCAGGGGCTTAACATAATACATTTTTATTCAGTTCATGGCTTTGCAGGCTTGCATTTAGACCGGGCTCAGCAGAGCTGTTTGTTTGAAGGAGCTCACTCACATGTCTGGCAGTTGGAGGCTTCTGGGGTAGGGCACGGGAGCCGTGTCCTTCATCCTCTATCAGGCTAGTGTGGGCCTGTTACCTCGGTCATGGCAGAGGTGCCAGAGTGAGGCTGCTCCGACAGCCTGTGGAACTGAGTATGACAACAACGCCAGCACAGTCTCAGATGAGGCCACAGTCTGACTTGTAATCCTGTGAGACTCTAAAGCAAACAAGCAAGTCCACCACACCAGGGAGGACTAGGATTAATGTGGCTGGTAACCGGGGAAGTTGTCCTTAATTCTGAGACCCTCACATCAGTTCCCAGGAGCATCACGCATCTCACGGCCCCTTCCCTTCTCTTGAAAAAAGAAGAGAACATATTGGCCTGGCCAGTGTTGCTCAGTGGTGAGAGGCTGGCTGCCCACCAAAGGATCTCGGGTTCAATTCCCAGTCAAGAGCCCGTACCTGGATTGCAGGTTCCATCCTGGCCCTAGTAATGGTTCGTGGGGGAGGAAACCAATCAATGTGTCTCTTTTTCACATTGATGTTTCTCTCTCTCTCTCTCCCCCTCCCTCCCTCCCTCCCTCCCACTCTCTCTTAAAAAAAAAAAAAAATCAATGGAAAAATATCCTCGGGTGAGGATTAACAAAAAAAAATAGAAGAAGAGAACACATCATTTTTAGTGATGTTAAAATTCTTTCTTGTTGTATTTTTCCAGGGCTTTCTTTATGTTAGTGGATCAATTTCCTAAATTGATTGGGCTTTTTGCCATCACCTCTGCTACTCTTGCCTTTGGCATTTGTCCTTACGTATTGCTTGTGTGTTTGCTAACACTGCTCCTTGTCCCACACTGGTTCTTCTCATATAAATATAAGAAAGTCATATATATATATACACTTCCTTATCAGGCTGGCAAGAAGTAGTCTGGATCTTTCAATTCTTCTGAACCTTCCTGAAGAACTGGGTTCAAGTATATCTGAGTGTCCCTAGACACTGTCACACATGAAATGATTCTATTTTTCTTAAAATAAAAATTTAAGAAAACAATAACAAAATGGTGGCCCAAAAGAAAGTTATTGTTTGTCTTCTACACTTTTCAATTTCCAGGACTTGTCCCTTGCCATTTAGATATTTACCTTGGGGAACAGAGCAAACTTGTCTCTTTTGTCCAAAAATTTCAGTCCTGATATCGTGAATCCTTATTAGTAGTGTCAACAGTTCAACTCACCATTTCCCTTGAGACTAAAGACTCCCAAGTATATGGGCTTTCAGGGGCCAGTTATTGTTCTCCAAAATGTTTAAGGTGGGCTGATAGGCTTTTACTCCATACTTTTGCTGTACATGAAATAAGATGAAGTTTTAGCATGGAATTTGAGATGCCATTACTTTGACAAATATGAAGATATTTATTGAATTATTTGTGAGGATCTTTTACAGCAAACATTTCATTAAAAAAAAAAAAATCTGACATCAGGATTTGGCGACGATTCAAATCTGAGTTTCTAAACCCCATTCTCCTGCAACGCTGGAAACTGGGGACAAAGGCATGGCTAGTACTGGTTAGCAGGTTTAATAGCATTCAATAACCGTAGCAACAGCAGTCAGTGCAGTGGCAGTAGGAATGATCAATGACCTGCCTCCAGGCACAATGCCACTGATAATTGATCCCCAGTCATCGCTGAGGAGGGGTGTTGATTTTTGTATTATATAATATGCCCTTTGGAAGGTCACGGCATTAAGCTTTTACTATCTGTTTTTTGCAGTCTCAATTAGTCATGTCATGTTTCCAAATAATCCCAGCTTTTTTATTGGTTTTGACAGGAATCCTTTCTCTGTCACATCCAAAGATTCAGACATAGATGCCAAAAGGTGCTGTTTAGATTCATAAAATCGAATTCTAAAACTATGGCTGAAACAGCATAGGTCAGGCTCCGGCTCTTCCGTTTTCCTTTTCCACTGGAACCAGTCCTTACAGAGATTAATGATACATATACAGCATTATCCTTGCTACTGCAGAATGTCCAAGTCTCACTCAAATAAACCCTTCCCTTACCATTTATTAGGATTAATTTTACCCTCCTTTCCTCCTTAATTACTTTTATAGGTTGTTTCCCTTGCTAATTTAATGAAGGGAGTCCTTCGGTTTAATACAGCAGAGTCAATACAGTAAGAATTAGTCTGTGTCTAATCAATGTCTACTAGAAACTGCTAGAAGTGATATTACTATAAATTCTAATGCAGTTTATTTTAGCTTGTACCTCTTTTAAATTTTACTTTTTTCTAGTTTTAATAACACAGTGGTTAAGAAAATATAACAGCAATGAAGCAAATGTGCTGCCTCTGATCAGAATCATTGTAAGAGTCTGATAGATCTCAATGTATCTTTCACAGAGATGCTATTGAGGATGTGGTACCTTATGTCACAGTATGTCCTCCTATGAGCATCCCACCCACCCCCAGGAAAAATCTACTTAGTCTAGGATCACAGTGTTATACTTATCCTGAACACTGGCTTATTTTTAACCTTATAGGCATTATTAAGTGGCCTAATCTGCCTGGATGCTGAAAGGCAAATTTGTGGTTCAGTGAAAGCAGTGGTCTTCCTGCCTTATCTATAGAGTAGATTTGAAATTCTTAAAAATTTGACATTTCAAGGTCCCCACGTCAGGGGACCAATCAAATCAGACTCCAAAGGTGAAGGGCTCTAGGAATCTGTGTTTTTAAGATACCTGAATCATTTAAATCTGCAACTGTAGTTGAGAAGCAGACAGCAACTAAGTATATTCATGATCAGGAATGCATTTTAGTCACATATTTATGCCTGCTTTTGTTTTATCATCAATTTTAAGGTTATCTTGCTGTAGTATACACATTCTTTCAAGCTGTCTTATGTAATTTTCATAATCAAATAAACAGTACAGCATCATTGATATGAAAAGGGAAAATTATGCTCAAGAAGAAATTTAGTTTTGTATCTTTAACTAGAAATACAGAATAGAATTCTCTATGCTACCTTATCTGTTGATAATTAATTTAGAAGACAAATAATTATATAGTTATTTAAATTATATGTGTCTTTTTGATACTGGATAATATTTATCAAAATCTAAAATAATAATAAATGCCAGAGTGCTTCCTAATGAAGATTTTACTTACAAAATATAACAAAATGGAATTGATCAAGATAAAAACGTCTTATACCTAATAATTAATATAAATGAAGCAACAGAGCCCAGAAAAAAATTATGTCAATTATTTTTTCTACCCCTATAATAATATTTTTGATATCACATAAAAGCCACTAATATGCTCACTTTACCCCAAATAGTAATGATAAATCAAGACGGTTTCAACTGACAGAATATAAAATTCATGGAGGCAAATTTTTGGTCTAACTTATACTGAAATATTCCCAAAATCTAGAAGAATGTTTGACAAAATAAGTGCTCATAAATGCATAAGATCCCTCTATGAGCATATATAAACACAATAAGTGACTCTTGTTTTTTACCCATACAATTATAGATTATGTATATAAATATTTGTTTAGATATAACATAAATGTAAGCATATGATATTTATAGTGAGCTATACATATAAATATTAAAATCTAAAATGTGTAAAATAAAAAATAAAATATGTAAAATCTAAGCATATAAATATTTAGGCTTAGATCTCATTTTTATTTAAAATATAAGTACCTGCATGTATACGTAACATAGATACATAGAATGAAAACAATATTTATCCAAATTGGAAAGGAACGTAATATGCTTAAAGGTGATTAATTATAAAACACAGAGAAAAAGGAGGAAAATGTGTTTCCATCTTTTCATATGCTTCAAAGTTACTATTCTGCCTTCAAATAATGGAAAAAATTCTGTATGACAGAGTAAGAATTATGCTGCATAACTTACAAAGTTACCATGAAAAAGAACTAGTCAAGATAAAATAGTTAAAGAATTATATCCATCGTTCATTAATGGTGTTTTTAAAACAATATTTGCTTGAAAGGGGGTATAGAATATGATACTATTCTTTTTCAGGCTAAAAGCCTATTTTCTATTCAACTGCCACTTCATAGAGCAGTCTTGTGTCAATAAAGCAGAAAACATTCGCAGTTGGTCACATTTCAATCCTTAATGGACCTGGATGCCACACATTCTTTACTCTGTACTTGGGAGGGTTCCAACAGAATGATTTAAGCCAGTTTTGCTTCAAATGAAAGCCTGCATTTGCCTACCTTAACTGCTCAGGCAGTGTTAAAGAACAGACTTCCAAAACAGAAAAAGAAAAGAAAAGAGAAAAACAGAAATGATTTTATTTTTTGTAGTTTTTAATTAACTGCTCCTTTATGGAAAACATTGATATTTAACTTGTGTATCTGATGGAGATGCCCAAAACATGACATCTAAAACCAGGAAACCTTACTTGGATTTGTTATCAACCCAAACACATCAACCTCACCACACTTTGTCCGTCACCTGAGACTCTCATGCATGTCTTCAGAGAACCTGGAATTCACAGGAAAGCCTGTGATAAATAGTGAAGCGCATTGTTGGGATGAAGTACTAACTCTGCTTTCTGTACTGAATAGAGAGCTGAGCAAAACTCCCTTTGTTCCCAGTCCAATTGAATGGGTCCGTCTATAGATTGGACACTTTAGAGTCTCTCCACAGCCCACACGAGAAAAACAGAGTCCCGACATGGGGGTTCCCCATCAATAACTGTACAACTAGTTTCATATTCTACCATTTTCCTTCCCCCACACCTAGAGCTCTTAAGCCATCCCGTGCACCGAGGCCCCGGTTGGGGTGACAAAGACTGTCTTCTATGTGGAATGTGACACTCTGAGTTTTTCTCCCCACTCTAGACCAACTAAACTAAAGCAATTTGTTGTTGAATCCATTCAGAAAAAAAAAAAAAAAAAAAAAAAATATATATATATATATATATATATATATATATGATCTAGCGAGACAGGGAGAGAAATCAAACTATAATTAGAAGTTATATTTCCACAGAAGATTTCTCTCTGATACAAACTAAGGTAACACCATATATTCAATCGATACACAGAAGGTAAGTATTTTAGAGACATCGGGAACCTTAGATTGGGTCTCTTTTCCAGCTCATTATGTGTTTAGTTTTTTGACCAGTGGTATAGAATTCCAAGATATAGAAAATAATTCACACAGGTAACTAATTTGTTTCTGATGGAGCCAGAACTAGAACTCAGATCATTAGTAATTAGTTTGCTGCCTCTTTCCACGGGCATATGCTGCAGTGCTAAAAAAAAAAAAAAAAAACAAAAAAACAACTCATTAATTCCATTCTAGAAAAACTGACATTTTAATTTAACTAGAACCTTACACCATTTTTATTTTGCATAATAGCTCTATAAAAGCTTTTAATAGACTTGGAAGAAATTATAAACTCATCTTCGGGACATGGACTATATTTTTCAAATCTTTATGGATGAGGTTTTAACATAGTAAAAAAGAAACAAGGATGTATAGCTGCTGAGATACATCTTAGCCCTCTTAAGTTAACATAACTCACCTAAAGAAGGTTATAAAAACAATTTTTCCAGGAAATGGTGTTTGTCTAGTGATCAGAATTAAAAATGTCAACTATTGAAGATAGAATTTGAAATGCCAAGATGTGCCATGCCTTTAAAGGATAATAGGGAAACACTGAAGTTTGGAACAATTACCAACATTAAGCAACATTCATTGATACCTTATAAACAGATGAAAGGTAGTCAGGAATGTACACTTAATACATTTTGTACATCTACTGACGTACAACATTTCTAAATCAGATAGCTTGATCAGAGTAAGACACTGCAGTAAGTAACCCAGTGCCAGTGTAAACGGGCTGTGAAAACTGCATGCTTTACATACCAATTTTTAGAAACCAAGAACTGAACAGTATTTCTCAATTGCATTAAAGTACTTGTATCATGAAGCAGTGATGGAGATATTTTTTTGTTACAACCAGGGGAAAATTGCTTCTGAAATCTGTCCTCAGCAAAGTCTGGTAGCATTCGAAAGGCATCTTTTTAGTGGCATCACTCACAAGGCCTGCCCAGCAAAGCCCCCAGAGTCTTCATTATACTGACAAGCAATAGGAAGAGTCTAGAATATTGTATAGTATATTGGGAAGGACAATAGAAGCTCAACCAGTAATAACAGGGAGGACATGTTCATATGATAGACTGGAAATTAAGATAGCTGTTGAATGAACTATTTACTGGATATTCTGTGTAATTTTAAATTTTTTAAAAAAAAATATGGAGGCTGAGTAGAGGGGGGGAAAGAGGGGAACATCTGTAACACTGTCAACAATAAATGAAAATTATTATTATTATTATTATTATTATTATTATTATACTGCACCAATAATTTATAGATGTAATCCACCAAATACCAATAAAATCCATAACATTTTTTTAGAATGCAATTTGAGGTACAGCTTAATAAAGCTTATGAGGGTCAAACACTATCAGTTTGAACTGCATAGTTTTGCTTTTGCTGCATGCCTAGCAGCCCATAGCTACATCTACCAAGAGGCCATTCATCGGCTGACTTCAGAGTCAAATCTGGCACAACCACCACCTCATTGCACAATTCTCTGGAGCTTCGAACTAAGTCATCTTATCAACAAGACCAAAGGCTTCCCTGGCCAGTGTGGCTCAGTTTTGGGCATTGTCCCGTGCACTGAAAGGTTGTGGGTTTGATTTTCAGTCTGGACACATGTCCAGGTTGTGGGCTTCATCTCTGGTAGGGGGTGTGCAGGAGGCAGCCAATAGATGTTTTTCTCTCACATAGATGTTTTTCTCCCTCTCTCTCCCTCTCCCTTTTCTCTCTCTAAAAAATCAATAAAAATATATATATATATTTTTCAAAACCAAGGGCCTAATGATCAAATGGAAATTCTGAACATCAGTGTAGGCCCTGAGTCCCAGAACCTCCTAAGCCCAGCCTGGTGTCAGAGCTGTTCTTAGACCAGTGTTTTGGCCTCAATAGCCATGTGTTAATTTGTCCTGTTACCCAGCCTCATGTCAGATCTGCCCCTCAGACTAGGGCTATGCTCCAAACTCTAGAAGGCCATCACACTAATTTAGTTTTAAGCTTTTTGTTTTTTTTAATCCTTACCCAAGGATATTTCTTCCATTTAACTCCAGATAGAGTGGGAGGGAGAGAAAGATAGAGGGAGAGAGAGAGAAACATCAATGTGAGAGAGACACATCAACTGGCACCTCCTGCATGACCCCGACCAGGGCCAAACTGCAATCAAGGCACATGCCCTTAACTGGAATCAATTCCAAGAGTCTTTGGTCCGTGGGCCGACTCTCTAACCACTGAGCCAAATCAGCCAGGGCTAAGTGTTTTCTTTCTAAAAGAGCTTGTGTCTGATTTTAACTAAGATGTTAGCAGAACGTTTTTAGCAGGTACTGTTCATCAGCTGAGAATGTGCCCTTCTTCCTAGTTTGCTGAGAATGTGGATAATGGATATTTGCTGAATTTTGGCAAATGATTTTTCTGCACCCTTAAGATTATCATATGGATCTTCTCTTCTGTCAAAGTAATGAATGTCAAATCCCTTTACAGTCCTGAGGTAAAAGTCATTTGGTCATGATGTGTTTCATTTTTACATATTGCTGGATTTGATGCCAGTGTTTTGTTAAGATTCAATTATATATGTTCATGAGGGATATTAGCCTGTAATTTATTTTTTCAATGTCTTTTTCAGGGTTTGATTGTACTAGCCTCCATAAAATGAATGGGACCTGTTCTCTATTTTTCTATTACCTTAAAGAGCTTGAATAGGATTGGTATTATTTCTTTTTTAAATATTTGATAAAATTCACCAGTGAAACCATATGAACATAAAGTGTTCTTTGTGGGAAGATTTTTAATTAAGAATTTAACTTTTTTACAAACATGATGCTATTAAATACAATTACCTCCAGTGCCCAGACCCACTAATTTCAACCACATCAGCACTTTGAATTCTGGTTTCTGTCTCTAAATTAATGAGAATGCTGTTTTCTAGGACTCCATTCCTTTGAACATCTCAGTTTCAAAGACAACGTCTTTGGAAAGGCCTCCACCATCATTCAAGATTACTTTAAGTAGCCTGGCCAAGTGGTTTTGAGGAAAGTTAGTAAGAAACTAGGAAAATTACTTGGCAAGTGGAATGGGGAAACTGAGGCAAATAGCTGAAACAACTGGCAGAGCAATTTACAGCCAAATGCAGAAGGTCACCAGGGCAGAAAGCCCCATGTGTCTAGCAATGGATAAAACCAGGGCAGGACCTTGCCCCAAGTATGGTCGTTCTTTCCCTGGCATATTGCTGGCCATGCGGTTTAGACCCCTGACTTTTTCTCCCTAGAAATAACATGTAGGCCTCAGTTGTATTTTAGCTCCAGGCCCAGGAAAGCAGCAAAACCAGATAGGCAATGCCAGGATCCGCTGCAATAACTAATAACCCCCTACCCTGGCACTGACCAATCAGTGGAGACCATGACCCTGAAAAGATACACTTGGAAAAGCTGATGAATATTCTATTAAGATCCTTCCCTAAGACCTCCCCTAAACTTCTAGCCTTTAAAACCCTCAAAATGAAGGAGCCAGCACATGCTCCCAGAGCACACCTGTGCCTCTGCCTTCCCCTTTTTCTTCCCCTCAGGTGTGCATCTCCTAAACTCCAAGGGACCCCATGAGACTTGCAACCAAGGGAGCGATGGGCAGCAGCAGCTCATCCCAGGCTAATCCCTGAATCTGTCTCCAAGCTCCCCTTTTCTCTGACTTCTCAGTGAGCCAAAGCAGTCCCACCTAAGTTCTCTCCCATTACTTCTTTTATCCTAAGCCCTTCCTTGTTTCACTGTCCCCAGCTTTAATAAACGTACTCTCAAAATCACCTGGACTTGTATTGTGAAATCTTTCCTGCACAAAGTCAAGAGTCTACACACTACAGGCTGGCCTTAGGTAGATATGCTCTGGGTCCAGTCCCCTTTCTGGTATCAGTTTCATATCCAATGAAAATAAATTGCCTATTTTCTTCTCTACTGCCTCATCGACAAACTCCTTAAAAGACTGCCCCATTCACCACTGCATGTGAGAATTTAGCTTTGAGCATAATACTTAGTAGTTCCTCAACAAATATTTATAGACAAAGAGAGGCAGACAAATGGAGAAGAAAGTAAGAGTAAGAGGGAAAAAGAGAGAGAGAGAGTAGAGAGAGGGAGCCTGGGTTGGGAGAGATGGGAGACAAAGAGAGAAGAAAGGGAAATCTTGATGGTGAGGAGGCAAAAAAAATTACCAATATGATGAAAAAAATAAAAACATTTATCTAATTGAATATTCGAGACATTGGTAAAAATATAATCTTTCTAAAAATTATAATTCTTTTAAGTGCTGGGAAAATCTGTGTAAGCTCTATCAGTCTCAGTTTTGCTCTCTGTAACATACATCGACTGGGCTTTAATAATGATATTCTGGTAACCATTTTTTTTTATTTTACAACTTGTTTGCATGTGTTTTTCTCTATAGTTTCTTTCCGTTTCAAATTAATTTGTTTGAACCATATAAACTTGCTAATATTTGATCACCATTGACCTACAAAAAGAGAACTGTTATATGGTTCAACTTACTATATTCATTCCACAGTTTTAATTTGGGATGTCTCTTCCTTCTTTGACAACTTAAGGTAATTTTATGGACAATTTTTCCTTTCATCTCAGCTGGAATAAAACTGTGATGGAACATACACTGGCTTGTAATCCTGTGCATGTTCCACTATAAGGGTCCATTTCTTTGTTTATAAAACGTGAATAGAAAGAGTACCTGCTTCATAAATCATTTTGAGAATGTGAAGTGCCTTACACATAGACTTACAGTAAATGTTAACTGTCAGTAACATTACCTCTATGGTTATGAAATAATCTTGTACTTTAAAATATCCACAATATAAATATGGTTTAAAATGGGTTGGTTATGTGGTTATTTTTCCAGTGTATTTCAAGGACAGAGAATTTTTTTAAATAAAAGATTCTTGAAATTGTTATCTCGCTTACTTACAAATGGACTTTATCAACTATTTCCTGACCTTTAGTCTATGTAATTTGTCACTGATTTAATGTTCACAGTGTGTGCAAAGGTTAATATAAAACAAGTCTAAAATGCACACAATGTGGTATGTCAATATTCTTGCTTTATTTAACTCCCATATGAGTCAATGAGAAAAATGTCAGCACCACAGTAGAAAACTGAACAAAATATGAACAAGCGATACATATAAAAAAACAAATGACAAGTAAACACGTAAAATTATTCTATTGTTTTAGCAATAACAGATGCAAATTAAAACAGCAGTAAAACATGATTTTCACTGCCAACCCAATTTGATTAAAAAGAGTAATACCTCATGTTAGTAAGAATACAGGAAAATGGGCAGCTATAGACTGATGACAACGCTGCAAATTATTATTATTATTTTTAATGGATGGCAATTGTCAATATATATATTGAAGCAATAAATATCCAAACCTTTTGACCCAGAAATACCATTAGGAATATACCCTAAGGCAATAAGAAATAAGTATAATGATTTATATCAAAAGAAGTTTATCACCACATGTTATAATATGAGTAAAAAATAAATCATAACCTCAATGTCTAAAAGTAGAAAACTGGTCATATAAATTATGATAAAGTCAGAAAGTTGAGAATTTAGAGGACCATACATTGTATATTAACAAGGACAAATGTCCAAGTAATAATATAATGTAGTGTAGGCTCTTAGTTTTAAAGTTTGCATGCAGGTGTTTATCAGTGCTGTCTCTAGGTGTTGAAATTACAGGATGTCTTCCTGTTCTTCATATTTTTAAGCATTTTATAATAAACATACATTACTTTAGTAATTGAGGAACTCATACCTGCACATTTGAGAAATGGGTTACTATAGTAAGAATTCTGGAGGCTTTCAGATTCTCTTTCAAGTCTAACAATTATTTTAATATAAAATCGTGATGAAACTTCTATAGCACTTGTCTTGCACTAAATACTTATTAGGAAAGATATTTAAGAAGACCCACATCTGGAGCTCGTATCTCAGTGAAGAAGAGTAAACAGTTCCCCTGCAGCGCAGAGCAATATACAGAACGGAAAGTGCTCTGCTAGCTCAAGGGAAGGGTTATCAGCTGTCGTGTCATTAATTAGACACCCGTCTCTACTGGAGAGCAGAGGGAAACAGCATGCTCACAAATGGCCTTCTATTGCGAAACTGGATATGAATTTGTTTCATAAGGTAACTGTTTAGTCTAGTTCTACAAAAGCGCTTATAGTGCCCATAAAATTAATCTCCTGGCATTGAGTATCTGTTAAGGATAAAGACCTGTGTCCCTGGCATGTTCACAGTCTATTATTTTGCTTTGATACTGAGTTCCATGGCATTTTGTTAATAATTTAGAACAAGAGATGAGTAATAATAAATGTCCCTTTGGACTATGTTATTCTTCTGAGATACAATTTGAATACTTTATACACATATTTGCATATATTTCATAAACATATAAGTCACTTATTCTAAAAATATTCACATTTTCCAAAAAAAAAATTGTGTACCATCATAAAATCAGATAGTGCTTTTTTTTGCAAGTAATGGGTGTTAACACACATAAGCTCTTAATTTCCTTACATAGAAAATAAGAATAGTTGTGCTTACATTATAGAGCAGTTGTAAGCATTCAATATAATTATATATATGGATATATAAAAGCTATTAGTGTAATTTCTCTCAACCAATTTTACAAGAATCATCAGCTCTTTGAAATCATTGAATTGGCATTTTATAACATTAAATTATACTTTTCAATCTTTAAAATTCTCTAATGAAATATAGTAGAGTTTGCATGAAATCTTATCCTCCTGCAAAATTTGAGTCTCAACTCGATCATGCTAGTAGAAGATTGGATTTTCAGAAGGTAAAGAAGGATGACTTTATATTTTTATGAAGGCTAAGAGTCTCTGTCTCTCTCACACACACACTCACATACACACACTCACATACACACACTCGCATACACTCACTGGTACAGTGGGTAGTAATACCCACTCCCCACCCTAAGCTATTATAAGTCTATGTGCATCCTCCTGTTTTCAGCACAAAGCAGTATATTGGAATACACTGCGATCCATACAGTATGACTCTCATTGGAATAAACCTTTGTCTGAAATTATTCTAATGTATCTAGTGGAAACTAAACATTACATAAATTGATTATTCTGTATTTAGATTTTGGTCTTAGACTTGAATGCCGAAGAGTAAAGGGACCATTTATATAGTTTTATCCCATTTAGTTTCTAATTTTGTTATGTGTAAGTAATCATGCAAAAAATGTTTAGATTCAATCAACCAGAACACATTTATTAAACATCTGTTGCAGAATTTTTCAAACTTTGGCAAGTATTATATTTATGATGGGAATTTATTCAAAATACAAGAGCCAATTTTCTACTTTTCTATGGCTATTGCAGTTGCTATAGGACATTGTTTAGGACATTATCTACTTTATCATCCCTGCTATAATTTTCAAAAGATGTATTTCAAAATTAAATGCCAAAAAGTTTTATTTTCCTTCTTGGATGGGTAATTTCTCCCCCCTGGAGGCTGTGATCCATTAGGATCACAAAAGAGTTGCTAAAAAGATAATCAGTAATACCATACCAATCACTTGCAATCTAGATAAAGAACTTTCCTAGAGGGCCAGGAATTGAAAACAGAATCCTGAATTCATTTCTCCTGGACAGTGGTTCGGCTCAGTTAATGGGAAGCACAGGATTTGACTCATTTGTGATAATACTGTTTGCCCAAACATGGTGGGGTATGGGAGGTGGGGAAAAGAGGAGGGCTGAGGACCAGTGCACACATTTGAGTCTCAACCTTTATTACCATAAATGATGCAAGTCCCCTTATGGAATCGTGTCCATAGATCATACTGCAATACGTTTGAATGAGACTATTTTTTTTAAAATCATAGTTCTACCTAAGTAGAAACATTCAAGTTCTATTTAATACAAAGCATGAAATATAATAATTGCTTTAAGAAATTTATGGTACATTTTTTTAAATTATTACTTTTGCAGCCTACAAGTGCCCTTTGATTCATGCGACAATTGCAAAGGCAGAAAAGAAAGTTGCCCTTGTTTCCGGTTGCAGTGAATAGCATTATATCTAACAATTAAATAGTAGAACCAAGGGTCGTAATAAAAAGGAATAGCTATTATATTTTACTGCGAAGCCATTTACAGGTAGGTAAGGACTACATCTTTAAAACTGCTGTGTCTTCCTGCACTGGCTTACACATGATACATGCAATTTTTTTTTGCTTGAATAGAAGATGCCTGTTTTTGTTGAGTTGTTTCTGTTTTGACCAAGAAGAATTTATTCTAAATATATAGTTATATAATAACTTGTAAATGATATATTTTAGAGTGAAATTGATTTTATTCAACCGGAATACCATATTTCTCAAAACATGTAGATTGCTATAGTGAATTTTAATTCTCTGTAAGACATTACATCTAACCCAGTACACTAGCTTTTATTCTACAGTGTAAATAACTCATAAAATCTCCTTAGTAAATCAGGCCAAGTAATTTACATCACATTCTTTTAATCATCGTCAGTCTTTGTCATTTCTTCCTAAAATCTAAAATTAGACAGCCCACACTCCATTTCTTTATATCAGTCAGGATCTGATACAAATTCTGGAAACTAAGTCCTTTTATCCCTCTACATGTACCACCTTTAAAGGAAATGCATGTGTGTGTGTGTGTTTCAGAGAAAGAAAGAGAGAGATGGGGAAAGAAATCATTTGCTTCAGAAGTGACCTTTAACTTGAAAAATTATGAACTTAATACATATTCAATTCATATCTCCACTAACACATTACTCAAAAGCAAATTTAAGAGTTTACTACAGCCCATGATTTGATCTTGAGGTTTCATCCAGGCTTCTCTTACACTGAGCTTCTTCATTCCTGTCATTTTTGACCTTGTTGACAATTCATTGGTGAATTGTCTGGAAGACAGAACCAAAATATTCCCTGTAGGGTAGATATAGAAAATAAAAGGTAAAATAGCAATGTAGCTTTGTCTTTTCTCTCTCTCTTTCTTTCTTTTTCTTCCTTCCTTCCTTCTTTCCTCTCCTTCCTTCCTTTCTTCCTTTCTTCCTTCCTTCCTTCCTTCCTTCCTTCCTTCCTTCCTTCCTTCCTTCCTTCCTTCCTTCCTTCCTTCCTTCCTTCCTTTCTTTCTTTCTTTCTTTCTTTCTTTCTTTCTTTCTTTCTTTCTTTCTTTCCTGCTCTCTTATGAAAACATGTGTTACCTTAAGCAAAGCAAGACTCTGCAATAAATAAATACATTTTGGAGTCCTGAGATAACACAATGATCCAAAATCCTACTGAATATTCATCAGGTTGAGTCACCGTTGATGGTGGTCCATTGCAAAAATTACCCTCCCACACACGTCCAGTAAAACAGGTTTGACATTATTTAACCCGATTTTATTTCATTATACCACAGGACTCTTCCGTGGGCCTAGTAAGTTGCTTTAATGTCTTTTTAAATTATCTTTATTGTTGAGAGTATTAACAGATGCCCCCCTTTATTTCTCCCACTGACCCCCTCCATCCTGCTCCTACCCCCCCACCCAGGCTTTTTATTTAACTATGTTGTATATAGTGAAGATTCTGTTCTTTCTAAGTAAACGTCCAAAGACACATAGGAAACCAAAAACCCACCTTTCGTTAAAATACTTAGGAGCAATTTTAAATAGTTCTTTTTTTTTTTTTTATTTCATGAATATTCCTCTCACAGTTATGGATTAGAAGATGGACTGTGTATTCATATATTTTCCAGGCCTATATAAAATTTAATCTTCAAAGTTAAAAGTAAAAACAAACAACCCAGTTATAAACTTTTGAAGCTACAAATTCCCAATCTCATGTTTACTCTTAGAGCTCCAAACTGCTACTCTTGTGTTTTGCCTTGGGTGCTTTCTTTCTGTACCCACATTACATGCATGATTATACATTAATTCCTTTGCCATATTTATTGTTATTGTCACTGTTACTGCATCATACTTGACTGATGCAATCAATGTTAGCATTTCATTGAGTATTATTTAGTATTGAGTATCACTGGGTATGATTTACTAAAGTTTATTTGCCGGATTTAAAGAAGTTACATAAATTCTTATAGCAAATAGTAATACAAATATTTAATTAGAAATAATATTCTAAAGCATTTTCAAATATAATAATATTGGGGAGATTTTAAAAAAGAGAGGGATTAAATAAGCATGTTTCCTCCAAGCTTTGTTCCTTTGTCCTAAAGGAGAAAGTCAGTGAAAGTGATTGATTTTTTTAATTCATTTAGAGGATATCCTATGAGAGATAACTTGACATTAAAAGTGATTGATAAGCTTATCTTAAAAAGTTGAAGTGAAGGATAATTTCAAATAGCTCCATGGAATTGGAATGGATTGTGGATTGTACCTGGTTCTCTGACAGACTCAATTCCCTATTTGGGTATTAAAAGGGCTCTTCAAGTCTTCCATGATCTGAACTGAGGATGACCAAGTATTCTAGCATTTGAAGTAGGACCCTTTGGGGATAAAAATAGGACTCTTTGGGGACAATAACAACACTGATACACTAGGCATTGTATGTCAGCATTGATAAACTACTGTCAAATCCAAAGGGTTTACTCACGTTATGCCAATGGTCCTAACAATGTCTCTTTTTCCTTTTCAGTCTAGTATCCTCTCCAGGAATTTGCATTGCAGTCAGTGGCTATGTCTCTTGCTATTCTTTTAATCTGAACAGCTATAATCTTGCACTCTCTCTTTCAAGTGCCGGAGTTGTTGTTGTTGTCGTTGCTGTTGTGTGTGTGTGTTTGGTGTCTTCTTTTTGGTTCTGCTTAGTACAAGCAATCAGGTTTATTTAAGTGCATATCCATCCTATATTGAATCCCATATTTAATAAATGTGTTAGGGAAACCGTCTCACCAATTCATTAAAGAAAAGCATCTAATTGGATTTTTAATTCATTTCTTATGTTAAAATAAAGTCCAGGAGAGTTAAACATATAAACTTTAAAAAATAATCCCACAAAAGTTTTAAAAGAAAATGTGGAAACATGTATCTGTAAACATGGAGTGAAGAAACTCTTTTTAAGTAGGACATAAATATACAGGCCATAAACAAAACATGTAACTTTAATTATACAGATATTTTAATTTAAAAATATCACAAAATTGTAAGAGAAACACAAATTGCTAAAAAATAATAAAAAGGTAACATAATTTTTAGGCAAATAGCAAATGCTCTTATTTAAAAATTAAAAAGAAGAAAGAAAACAAACCTTTAGAAGAATGGGCCATGGATCAAGATTTCACAGAAAAATCTACACAGTTGGATTTTACAGAAAAGTCATGAAATTTCCATTCTACATTATGCTTGAAACAATAGGTTAGGAGAGTGAAAATGTTCAAACAGTAGAAGAAGCTGTGAACTTTGTTTACCCTTTTCCCATTCTCTACCACAGCAAGAGATACAGAGGGGTTTGTGGATTCTCCATGCAGTTAACTTCCTTCACTTCTTTATTTTTACTGCAAAGATATCCACCATCTGAACCAGACCAGGCTAAAGAATCTGGTGTAGAATTTTAAATCAGTGAAAATGATTATGCAGGTTTGGTATAATTTCATTTGCATTTTGGTTATCAAGAAACCAGAAAAGGCACAATGAATATACACCAATTAAGAACACTTGCAGAAATGGATTCAGCAATCTGATGCTGTTCTAGCTCCTCATAGGTGCACACCCAAAATTTTGACCTTCATGGGAGGAGCCTGCAGGGTCAGGGAGGGTTGCTCTTTAAACAATTAGGTCCATGCAGGGGCCACCTCAAAACAGATAGGTCTGCTCACTGTAACTGTGAATTTTGTTTCCGAGCCACGTTCTATTCCTTCCTGTGGTAGGAGGCCTTCAGCTGGGTTGGCCCTGACCTAGGCACCATCCTCACCTGCCTTGTGTGTAAGCAATGGTCCTCAGAGACTGACAGGCAGCAGTGCCTGCCAGGAAGCAGCAGGAGTGAGCAGGACCGATGGAACCAAAGGACCCATGACCACACCTAAGACAAGCCCTCAGTGCAAAAGCTTAAAATCCCCACCATTCAATAATTTGTCCCTATAGGAGTGAAAGCTCCAAAGGGAAATCCTGAACTCCCTTCACACCTGCAGCACAAGCTCCTGTTCATCTCCCCCTCTAGACCCAAGGGAATTTTTTCTTTCCTCCCTTATTAGCACATAACAGCGTGTTACTTGGCTTGGACCTTAAATCTTTGCTGATTTAATATGTAATTTTGAGCATTAAGCCACAGAAAGAAATATACAAGGACCATTTCATGACTTTACCAACAGCCACTGATTCTCAATTTCTGGCCTGGATTATAACTTTCTTATGGACATACCTGCCACTCAGAACCTTCCACTTTTGCATCAGGATAGTCCAAACAATAAATTTTAACATGGAAGCCAACTAAAACTATAACTTCCATTTAGGATATTCTCTCAGCTACATATGATTTGGCAGGCCCAATATGTTATAACTAATGAAGAATTGAAGAAAACTATGATCGCCCTGACTGGTGTGGTTCAGTTGGTTGAGCATTGTCCTGTGCACCAAAAGGTGGTGGGTTCAATTCCTGGTCAGGCACTTACCCAAGTTTCAGGTTCGATACCTGGTTGGGGTGTGTGCGGGAGACAGCCGATCAATGTCTCTCTCGTATCGATGTCTCTTTCTCTCTCTCTCTCTCTCTCTCTCTCTTTCTCACTCTCTGAAATCATTTTTTTTAAAGAAAGAATATCATGATTATTTTCTGTAAGAAGTGTCAAGACGTTATCCTAGCCATTTTCTAGATTCTTTGTATTAATGGATATCTGTAGCTTATAAGCTCTAGATTTATAAAGAGAATGCTGAGTATTAACTACAGATTCCTATTGTTTATTCTGAAATCAATACCCACAAAGCATTAAATAGTTTTCACATTTTGCTGCCCTTGATTTGACAATGTTGTTCACAGCTCTGTGAAAACATGGCACTTTTTGACATTTGTAGAACTAGCAATTACCCATTGTAAGAAACGCGAAAAGGGCCCAGTCAGCTTGTCTTACTTTAACTGTGTCCAATGACATGATCAAAATTGCTTCAGAAACACAGTTACTCAAGTGAATAACTGTTAAAGTAATAAACCTGAGGAGGAAAATCCATCTTTGCTGAACCAAGTAGGAGGGAAACAGTAGGACAGCACCATTACAACCAAGCAGAGCATGTATTTACCTTACAAAAGGCCAAACAAACAAAACAAGGTTTTCAGCATTTTACCTTATTTCCCCATATTGTCCCTTCCTGAGACATGACATAATGTAATATGAAGAATGTGGGCACGTCTGTGGGAAAACAAATATGTCATATTTGTGATTCCCAAGAGCCGGTAGATCCTGGGTGGGCAGGCTTGATTTCAGTTCCTGTACGTAGATGCTCAGAGCCCAGAAGCAGTACCCAAGCATTAAACTTCCATCCAGGGGCCACAGTTCATGATCTGCCAACTTACCAGGCAGCTCTGCCAGTTCCTTACCTGCTCTCTAGTCCACTCTTCTAACCTGCAGAAGAGATCAAAATAGTTCCCTTTAATTCATTCTTCTAATCTTAAAAAGGGATAAAAATATTTCTCAACCTTACAGGAATATTGCTAAAAGAATATTATTATTCAACTTTAATAAAAGCAAAAGAAATTCATATTTAAAATTATACCATACCAATGCTTTGTTACCATTTTTAAGTTCCTTGCAGACCCTACAGTTTCGAGAACAGATTAAATTAGATATTTTAAGAACTTGAGAGTGGACTACCTATACTGTGTACCTAATTTGTTTATCTCTGCTCTCCCTCTCTCATTTCTCTCTCTCTCACACTCTCTCTGTCAGAGATTGCTATTGAAAAGAGTTATACAATTTTCATTGCCTCTAGCCATTTTAAGAAATGCCCCTGGATATTTCTCCAGGGGGCTAGTTGTTTTTTGGTGTTTTTTTTTCCATCTATTAGGACAGAAGTAGACACTATGCTCATTTCTATACAAGAAGAGTGGGATCCCATCTGATTAGAATTTCCCACCATATGTCAAGGTACCATCACATGGCACAAATCAATTGTAGGTGTGCCAGGATGTTGACACCCTTCATCTTCAGGGTCAGAGAGCTAAGACCTCTCACCGCAGCAGCCTTATCTGTATACCCCAGGGTTCTACATAATTCCTTATTTTTCTAGATGGGTTTGGTGGTAAATAGTTTTGGAAGGACTTGATTATACTATTTAGCATCTTTGAGGTGTTGTGGTCCTTATCCAGATACCATCTTCAGAAATGTAATGGACAGAATGTTTACATCCCGTCCCCCAAATTAATATGTTGAAACTTACCTACCAAGGTGATGGTATCAGGAGGTGGAGCCTTTGGGAGGTGATGAGGTTATGAGGGCGGAGCCCTCATGATAAAATAAATGCCCTTATAAAGAGACCCCAGGCAGCCCTCTTGCCCATTCTGCCACAGGAGGACACAGTGAGAAGTCTGTGACCTGGAAAAGGGTCCTTGCCCGACCATGCTGGCATTTTGATCTTGGACTTCTAGCATCCAGGTTGTGAGGAATAAATGTCTGTATTTATAAGCCCCCAGTCTCTCGTGTTCTGTTACAGCAGCCTGAACATGCTAACAAGAAACAAGGAGATCTGCTCTCCAGCAGCTTGGGTGTTGCTGGCTGGGAAGTCAGAGCTGAGAGCTCTACAGGAACTCCTTCCATGGCAGCAATAATGTTGCCCAAGTTGATGTCCCATCCCGGCTGCAGGTGCAGACCACATCCAATGGCTGTTTGATCTGGGGTGATGGCCCAGTTTCACTGCCTGATTTTGGGACATAGTGGAAGGGACACCGTGGGGCCTCTGAGCCCCCTACAGATTCCACTGAGGCTTCTGTGACAACTGTTTGCTGCACTCCTGCTTCCTTCAGCCCCCGAGGGGAATTCATCAAAGAGCACTTTCCAGAGAGTGCTGCAGGGACAGAGCTCCACCTCAGGTTCTATTTGCTGGGGAGCCCAACCCAACACAGGATTTACCCCTAAGAAGGTGATCAGGGACTTCCCATGACAGGAAAATCATGGCTTCCCATTCTTAAGGAAAATCAGTGTTGTGCTAGCAAAAAAGAATGGAAATGAGCTTGGGGTAAACAATAGTGTCCAAACTTTTTCTAAATACTAACTGCCTTTATCCCTGACATAGGTAAGCCTTACAGCCCTAAACAACAAATTTCAATCCCAATATTAAAGACATTTAACAGTAAGTAATCAGTGATCATCAGGCCTTGTGAGAACTATGATGATCATAGATTAGATCTGGAGAACTTGCAAAGTTTTGTTGTTACTATTGCTCTTATTCCTAATCAACCTTATGTACTTGGAAATTAGACATATAATCCCATTTTTTGGCAAATGGAGTAACAAAGAAACAGCATGTGGATGATTGTTCAAGGAGTGTGTGTAAGATCATAGAGTGTCAATGTCACAGGTAATCCGAGAGTTGCTCTTCCGTGTCTGTGGACTGTCTAATAAGGTCACCACTAGCCATACATGGCTGGTGAGCTCTAGACAGGTGGCTTGCCCAAACTGAGATAAAATGTAAGTACAAAATACAAAGTAAAATATATCAGTAGATATTTTGCTCTTGTTTGCAGCTTGTATTTGTTTTCTAATGGCTGGTGCTGTGCTGTATGTCTGTCTCTTATGCTCTAAAGATATTTGTCTCCTGTTTGACACAAACACACACACAACTGTTCAGAATTAGTCTGTCAAAAGAATATTATGCATATTTTGTTTCCTCTTCCGACTGAAATTTCAAGTGCCAAATCCCTGGTATATTTAATTTGTCTACAATTAGAATTAAAATGTGCCTTTTAGTCACAACCCAAAAGACATCTTTCTAATCAGTCACTCCTGTTAACCATTGTTAGGATAATGTAATTTGACATAATCATATAAAATTAAGGTTTAGTATCTTCAAGTTTTTCCCTCCTTGAATAAAATAAATGCAATGAACAAATCAAATAACCCTTACCGAACCTACCATTTTCCCCCATTATTGAATTGATGTCTGCAGTGACAGTACTAGGAAAGACAAAACAGTAATTTAGATTTGAGATATTATTTTTTTAATTGATGGAAGCAGGTACCAGATGATGAAAGAAAATGAAACAAACCAAAATAAATTGTGAAATGTAACAAAAGGAATTTAAATTGCTTTAACCTCTAACAATAAAGTAGTTGGAATATTTGAGTTGCTACCTGATTATATTTAAGAATTTAAATGTGAATGCCTAATACTCACAGGAATACATTTTCTTGCCATCTCCCCTGTCGCCAGTATTCTGGGAGCTCAAGCCCCATGCTGAGTACACTGCCTGGTTTAGTAATAGCTAGATTTGTCAAAGAAGATGACTCCTTCACTCTCGCAGTCTCATGAAGTTGATCTAATTTAGCTCTCTAAATTGCCTGGTATTGTGAATCTCAATGGGCCACGTGTAACAGCTTTCTTCCTAATGATTTTTTGTCTGGAAGTCGTTGTGGTCATTGCATTTGGGGATATTTCTCCTCACTTTTTATTCCCAGAGGTACTGAATTTATGCTCACTTAAAATTACACAACTAATGACATTCCTAGCCACATGATAAAATTTGAAAAGAAGAAGCACAAAACACTTAGCTAAAATAAATAAGATTTTTTTTTTTAAATTAACAGTGACATATTAAGGTCATATGCTGTCCAATTCCCAAATCACCATTTATTTTCATCTGGCTTAAAATTCCTTTTACATGTTTCAGTTCTCATTAAGGAAATTAAACACACACATAATTTTCTTTTATTGGGAACCCATAATTTGGGGTTTATGGACACTAAGTAAAAAATGTATTTATACAATCATTATGACAATGCAATTTAAAAGTTAAATGACTTTTAAGCATTCCCTTTTCTTATAAAAATATAATCCCAAGTAGTTTCAAAAGACATATTTTATTTGTTCTTAACCATTACAGTTAGTTGCCTGTGATTCTAGATCCCCAGAATCTTCACAGCACCCCCAAGAGCACAGTCACTGGTGGTGGATGCAAAGGCCACATTATGACCAATTGCAGAAGGTCTGCCTCAACAGCATGTTCAGCCTTTGAATTTTTAAATTCCTGGGTGGTCAGAAGAAAATTAAAATCATATTTTTTATTGGTTTACAATTAAATTATCCAAATGTATTTTTATGAGATCTATTTGATGTTCAGAAAACCTCATAATCCCCTGATAGATGTTTTTTCTTTGAAGAAGCAAGTTGTCTTTGGCCAAGCACAAACAAAATCCAAACCCCAATAACTTTTAAGTTTAATTGGAAACTCACCACAACATTATAAGGAATTCTTTGAAAATATATTTACTTACCCTTCATATAAAGATGACTGTGCAGAAGGATGTTTGGGCATTTTCTTTCAAATGGAGAAAGTATCATCTGCATCCCTTGTAATTATCAGAAAGATGTGGAGTCTAGAAAAGGACAGTAGAGGGAAGTAGCATACTATGGTAATTTTCAAACATCAAAAGACAAAAATCTCTAGTCTGGCCCATGTGGCTCAGTGGTTGAGCGTTGACCCATGCACCAAGAGGTCGCCGGTTCGATCCCCAGTCAGGACACACGCTCAGGTTGTGGGCCTGATCCCCAGTGGGGGGCGTGCAGGAGACAGCCAATCGATGTTTCTATCTCTCTCCCTCTCATTTTCTATATATATATAATAAAATCAATAAAGGAAAAAAAATTTTTTTAAAAGACAAAAATCTCTGTTATTTATTGTGCAAAATACCCACTTCTGCTTTGTTTTCACTTCTGTCTGTTTCTGCATCTGCCTGGTCCACACTCAGAAATAGAGTCAGACCAAAGTAAGGAACTGAAAAATCCTCTTCATATCCCAATCTCCTTTTTGTTTAACAGGACCTAGTGGAAAGTGTACAAGACCAAGATATTAGTGGGATTCTAATACAGGTTATTTTATATTAATAAATTTTCAGTTATTTTTGTTTAATGATTCATTCATTTTTGAGACAAAATTCATATACTGTAAAATTCACCCTTTTAAGCAAATAATTCAGTGGATTTTAATATATTTATAAAGTTGTGCAATCACCACCACTATCCAATTCCAGAATATTTCCATCACCTGAAAAAGAAACTACATGCACATTGGCATGTCCATCCACCCCACCACCCCCACCTCCCGTGTCTGACTCTCCTCCCAGTCTCTGGCAATCAATAATTTACTTTATCTTTATGGGTTTTTGTATTCTGGAAATTTCACACAAATGGAATCATACAATATATAACTATTTGTGTCTGGATTCTTTCACTCAGCATGATGTTTTCAAGACTCATCCATGTATCAGTACTCATTCCTTTTAATAGTTGTATAATAGTCCATTATACACACATACCACAATCTGTTTTTCCATTCATGCACTGGTCAAATTAGCATTGTCTTTACTTTTTGGCTGTTATGAATAATGCTGCAGTGATAGTGCATGTACAAGTGTTTGTGTGGACATATGTTGCAATTCTCTGGGCTGTACCTAAGAGTGAAATTGTTAAGTTATATGATATCTCCATGTTTCACATTTTGTTCAACTGCCAAAATGTTTTCCAGTATGGTTATTATTCAAGGTGTTAACATACTGTAGCAATTTTATAATCCTTCTAAACATATTAATGCCATATTGTGTGCGTATATTCTATAGGCAAATTTTTCATGTTAAATATTTTGGAGCCCTCTGTCCACCTTTCTAAATGTTGTTGAAACCAGCAGTTTTAAAAAGCAAGAATTTTCTTGAATTGGATTAGACTGTAAAAGTTACATTTTCTGAGACAGTAGTTGAGGGGGTGAGTTTCAGGGAATATGGTAACTATGCTATTTGTATTCATTGTCTATCAAGCACTCTGAAATTTTATTTCCTGGAAACTATTTCTTTAGAAATATATACACTTTTGCAAAAGTATCTTCTTGACAACAATTGCAGAGTGGATTATTTCAATGTAATCATTCATTCAGGATAAACCAATAAAAAATTCAGCCCATTTTCCATAATGAGTACAGTTCATGAGGACCGTAAAAAAGTGCATGTCAAGAAATTAGCGTTATGTCATTGACACCAATGTGAAATAGCACATAACTAATGAAACGAGTGACATGAAACTAATGAAATATCAGGGAGAATTAATATGATGCCCTTCGTATTTCTAAAAGCATTTAGGAAAAAGGGCCCAAACACTAATGGATCATACAGGGTGATTATCTCCAGCTTGTCATTTTAAAGCAATCATTGATCATGTACAAGACATTTGCTAAAAGCCGTACCTTTTCTTAAGTTAAGAACCCATCCACCTGCAGTGACTTTGAAATATATGGCATGCCAGCTGCCAGTTATGCTAATTTCAGAGCAGAAACCAACCAATGTAAATTACTGAACTGCCTTCCAATGTTAGTTCCACTTCGCATCATCGATTTTTCAGCCTATTTCTGGTTTAATCACAAACATTAAGCCTCTTTTCTCTCTCTCTTTCTCTCTTCCACTCACTGTCCCTCCCTCTCTCTAACTCTCTCCGTAACATGTTATTATGAAACTAATGTATTAACCTCTCAAAAAGAAATAGCTATTCCTGACAATTTCATAATTTCTTTTATAAAAACTACTTTGCATCATTATTTTATAAGAATAAATACATTTGGTAAGTGAGCTTGTAAGTTGAAATGAGTAGAATATGCTTGGGAGTAGAATACACGTTAGGAATCAAACTAGTCTCTAAAATGCAAAAAGAATGTCTTTGGCTCCTTATTTAGGTATAAAGACCAAGTTGATTGTCTTGCTTCTATATTCTTAAATAAAAATTGACATCACTTTTCTTACAATCATGAACTTTTCTAATTAAAAACAATTCTATTTATCCTCATGTGGGAAGCTATTTATATACCACTTTTTATGCAACTATTTTAACATTTTTAAAATTTTTTATATATTTTTAGTTCTGCACAAAAAATATCTATATTGTTGCTTTATGTCTGAGAAGTGTGTTTGTGACCGATTTGCCAAATGTGAGTTCTGTTCCTTTTTCAGTTTCTGTATCACTTCTGGCTTCTCTCTGCTCTTAAATCAGGGTAGGTTTCAACAGTAACCCAATAATCCAGATTGTGAAACAATTATCAAGTGATTAACAACCTTGCATGACCACAAAAAAGTATTTAGCAACAAATTTCTAGGACAAGTGAGGAAAATGTAATTATTCTCATTTTACAGCTGCTCATGGAGGGTGACATTATTATTAATAGTCAAGGTCAGGAATAAAATGAGGGTGTTTTCAATTCCCAACCATTGCTCTTTGTATGGCATCGCATGCCAAATTTAAACTTCAGAAACTTACAATAATATTTGGCAAGATAATATTGATTTTGCTTTCTTTAGACTAGTGTGTGTATGATCGTGATAAGAATGTAAAAACGCATTATCCCTCACAGCTACAACTCATTAGTGCTCGTGAGATAGAAAATACAGGAACATAACATAGAAAAGAGATGTGACATGAACTTCTTAGAGGCTCCTGAAAGAAGAGCAGAAACAATACTTTGATGTGTAAAGGAAAGCAGAAAAAAGAGAAAAGGTAAATAATATGACATAAAAACTTTAAAAATAAATTTTAATATAATAAAGATGGCTGTATAAAACCAAGAAAGCTACATCCTGTCACCACAAATGTAATGTAACTGTGCCATGAATGTAAATGTAAGTTAACAATGAGATAATATCTAAAGATGCCCATAGTGATGTGCTCCTATCTTTAAGCATTATCTGCAAAGAGATGGACATTTGCAGAACTGGAGCACTTTTAGGATGGGGCTAAGGGGTTTGGCGTTCTTATTTAATAGGTTTAATTTAGTATCTCATAGTTAATAATTGCTCTTTTATGTTCATTAAATTTGTTGAAATTACTATATTGGGGGAGGGAGGCACGAATATGGCACAATATTCCATGAAGGCAGCTACCTGAGAAACTAGCAAATCAGACATTATTGCTAACAACTGTTACTATGGCTTATAACAGAACTCAGAATCAAACATCATATTTATTCAGTGTTAACCCATCACTAATTCTCTCTCCCCCTCCACTGCTGTTAATATCACAGATAAGAGAATACAAGGAAGCTGTTGATAATACTCTTTTGTTGGAAAATTGGTGTAGCTATTAACAAAACAAGAACACCTGAAGTGGTTGGTTGATGTGGGGAGACTGTGATGATATATCCAAGTTTAGATGTCTGTAGCCATTACCGGGCAAGGAAATGCTTCTTTCATGGACATGTCCTCAATAAACACATGTGTAACTCAGGCAAAGCCAGATCTCCTCAGGGTCAGCCTCAGCCCAACATCACATTCAAAAGAAATCCTATTCTAAAACCAACAGCCTTGAAAAATAATCTGTTTACTGTGGATGCTCCTGAAGTGGTGAATCAGGGGGCAACACAGTCATTCACACATCCAAAGTTTCCAAAATTAGGCTTCAGACATTTCCCACTCTCCCCCATGTTTCACACTTCTGTGTGAAATTTAACACCAGCTGTTAAAAATTTCTCCCCCTACTTCTTCTGGTTTCTTTGCTTTAAAAAAAAAAAAAAAAAATGCATGTTTTCTTGTCCTCCCTCCACACTCCTACCCCCAACCCACTCACAACAGCTCTTGCCCTGACGAGTGACACCTCATCTCACTGGTGTCTGGGAACTGTCTCTGCTCTCGCTCAGATGGATTTTCTCATGAGCACAGCTGTGCTGGAAATGTGAGCCTGCCATCACATCAGTTTTCCCCAAAGGAAACTGCGAAAGTCTCTCGGAAAGTTGGGTAAGAAGAAGACAAAAGACAGTGTGACTTGCGATAACAGAGAATCTTCTGACTAACCACACGGGTCTCCTTGTTTTTCCTTCTCCTATCACTTGGGCACTAGGCTATCGGACACCCTGGGACTGGGAGGTGGGAAACGGCATTTCTTCCAGCTGCTCCTTGGCTGCTCTGTAACCCTCGGGGCGAGCCCTGCCATCGTTCTCTGTCTCCTACACCTCTTACCCTGTGCCTTTCACTGGCTCGCTCTAAAACTGACACAATGTTTGTTTTCTCTTCTTTTCTGATTGTTGCATGGAACTTCTTGTAAATCAGACTTCTCCGGATCCTTGTAACAAGCAGAAAATACCCCAGACCAGAGTAAAGCCCAGTGGCAGAGGTCTGGCTTCCATTGCAGAGCGGGGGAAAGCTGCCACCGACTTCCCTCCTCTGTCCAGGAAGAACTTGAATTTTTAAAGTAACTGGACAGCTATGGCGTTTGTATTAAAAAATAATTTCCCAATTATGACTTCATGAAATAATTTGTTATATGTGCTCAGTTTAGGGAAGTAATGTAATGCCTAAGTTTCATTTTTGATATTGCATATCTGGTTCATGACTGTGCATTCTCCCCAAAGGTGCAATTATAACCTCATGGTAGTCCACACGATCTCTTTCTTCCCTGGATGGTATTTCAATAATCATGAAACATATGGTCAAGTTGCTGCCCCAAACTCACTCTTTTTGTATGGTTATCAGCAAATAACCTAATTTTACTGATGTTCTTTATACATAGGATGAGGGCTAGTCATTTAGAACTTAATCACTGAGTTGTTAAGGTTTCTTAAAATGTATTATTCCTGAACTAAAATAAGTACATATCTGGAGTTTATAGAGAATTCTGATGAACGGTTCTATCAGAAAGTCTGGCCACTTCACCCATGGGGGAGAATTCAGTGCTTCCTGATTAAAGACTATGGAGGAACACCTACCTACAGGTGCTCGAAAGCACACTGGAGTCATCTTTGTATTATTAATGTCTTGAGGTATGGTTTAAAATGGCAGCTCTTTCTTTTTTTAAATTATAAATAACGTATATTCATCATTTTCAAGTTAATTGTTATGACTGGGTTATTTCATAATGCATGGTATAATCTTGTATATTCTCATCACATGTTTTATCAATTCTCATTAAATGCTCCTTAAACATGCATGTGCAATGGAGAAATTATTCATTGTCCTTACCTCATTATTAAAGCTGTTTTAACATTCTCTCTCCCAAAATATCTTTGAACATGACATTTCTTTGTGTTTCACTGATGACTTTTCCTAGGAAAAGTGGGGGAAAGTGGATTTTGTAATGTGGAAGCTTTTGCTTTTTCTTAGTGGGCTGCCATTCAAAAAGTGTGGAATCACAGTTTTGGAAAATGGTAGATTAATAGTGTGAAAAGGTAAACTGAGACATGTTAAAATTTTTTTCAAGAGTTTAAGTTTCCATAATTCAAATTGGGCAGCTCCAGCCCAAAAGTGGTTAGGAGTGGTCCCTAAATGGGAACTAAGGGAAAGGCTTTTATGTAGAAGATGCTGATATAGCATATGTGCTTGACTTACTTGGCATGCCTAGTTGGCTGTGATTGGTTGCTCCTGAGTTTCACTATCTTGAATTCGAATGTATTGTCTGTGGCTAGGTTTTGGTTTGCTCCAAGGTTTTAGACCCACCTCAGTCTAACTACTTCCTTTAATTACTTTAACACTGATCATAGGGATGGTGGTAATAGCAGTAGTAAAAATACTAATAGAATACTCTAAATAAGCTTAGAAGTGTTTCTCAATCGCTTTCTTAGCTCCGCTCGTTTGCACAATAAAGTTATCTACGCAGTGGTCTTTACCATTGCAAATCATCAAGACTATTTTCAATTGGTAAATCAGAGAATGGGTCATTACTTTGTTCTCTCTCTCCAACTCTCCCCATTTGATGGGGGCGGGAACACTACTACAAAAACACTCATTTTGAGATTGTTTAATTGATTTTTATTTCACCATTCCCGTTTAGCATACAATGTCAACAATTGAATTTGGCGGTAGATTTCCCAAAGGTTTAGTAACCATAGCAGGGAACGTGACTTTTAACTCTGATAAACAAGAAACTACAGTCTAGAAACTTTAACATAAAGCGGAATTACAGGTTACCCACCTGGAATATTAAACACAATATTCCCTCTTCTTAATCTAACTGGACGACACTACATTTTCACTTTGCAGTAGATGCAGAGAGAGTAGCAACTGCACTTCCTTCGAAGCATCATACACTTTCTTTGAAAGGGAAGCAGCTGAGTTTGAGTTCTGATTGTGTCAGCACATCTGTCATCAAAGCTAAGCTCCCGCTGAATGTGATTTTGGTCTGCATGGTGATCATTTACGGAACAGGAGTACTACACAGGGCTTTGAGAAGATGGATAGAAGGAGATAATGGAAACCTGTGTGGTTTTGAGAATTAACACTGGATCCAGGTCACTTTATCAGTGTGGCTGGCTCGGAGGATGGAGCCACGTGCTAAGCGTGTTCAGCAACACGGTAGGAAAGAGTGATCGTTAAGAATTTATACAGAACTTCATCCAATGGAGCAAATTCTTGAAGTTGCCATATTGGGTGATATATGGTTTAGATGAATCCGGCAGATGTACTGAAAAGACTGGGAAGGCCAACTGCTTCACTTTCTGGTTGAGATCCTGATATTTCCATTTGTAACCTTCCTAAGTCTCAGCTTTCCGATGTATGACAGGTAGATAATTTTAGTAACACATAGAACATTCTTAAGATGATTAGGTTGACAAATGCACAAATGTTTCCCTACTGTTAAGGCTGGCATTTGATAATTGTTAGTATAGCTTTAATACTTACTGGCCAGTAAGGTTATTCTTCAGACTGGGTGATGTGATGTGACCAGGCACCTTGACATCATATGCACTGAGACAAGTGACTGCGTATTTTTGGACTCTGGTTAGGCCGTCAGGTTATCAGTTAGGGATCTGTCCCAAAGCTTCACAGTGTTTCTTGCAGCCCATTTTTGAGGTCGTTGTAAACAGGAAGCTTCCTGGGACTTTCTTTTACTAACGGTATTATTTATTGGAAATGAGCAACGGAGAGCAGGCAGGGGTGTAACATCAGCCTGGGGGTGGCGGCTCCCTGTCAGGGGGCAATGAAAGCAGGTGGCCAGCTGGATGTCGGTGTCACAGTTCTCTGTTCCCTAGAGCACAGTGCCTGTTCTCTGCCCCATGACTACTACATCATCCTGTTTATTTTCTTTCTAACTCTTTCTATACTACAAAAGTTAGAAAAAAAAAAAAGAAATAGATCAAAATATAAAATATTGGGGAAATAGGAACAGCTGTCCACGCAATTTTTATTTTTAGGTAATCTGTATATTCATCTGTTACATAAACTAGCCCATGGTGCTGGCACTGTTGCCAGGATCAATAAGTAAAATATTAGAGTAAAATAGGGAGTTGTGGTCTAGAGGGGAGAAAAACATCCATCAACATAAAGACAAATAAGTGCAAATTGCAACTGTGGGAAGGGCTGCAAAGAAGGGTCCTGAATGCCATGGGGACAATTACAGGAATTGTCAGATCTGATTATGAAGGCAAAGGAAATGGCAAAGGAAAAACATGGGGGAGAGGCGGCAGCACCCGGATCTAATCATCTTATCTCCATTCTCTGGATCCTTCCAGTCTTAGGGGAAACTGAGGAAACAGAGAGAAGAGAGGTGGAGGAGAACATGAGTACTTAGAGAAAGAAACACCACCACACTGGTATTTAAAACAAAGGAAGGAGCTCTGGGTAGAAAAAGGACGTAGTCACTCATAGGAAATAGTATTAGCCGTGTTTTCCGCTAAAAGTCACCGCAGAGCTGCAGGGAGAGTAAGACCTGGGCTTGAAACTGAGACACACCGGGACATCCATTGATGGACAGCTTAATAACCATGTGCCTTAAATACACACGATTTCCAAGCCTCAGGTTCTTCATCTTGAAAGCTGATGCTGTGGATCAAAGGAGGCAATCAATGTCCAGAAAACAAACAAAGCAAAATAAGAAACACTTAATAGCAACTGGTCCAGAACAGGTACTCAGAGCACGCACAGAAGTTTGCTTCTCATGCATAGAAGCTGTGCAAACAAAAAAGGAGATGGTGTTTAATCGCCTTAAGTCATTAACTTAACCAAAATGTGGAGATAACAGCCTCAGCCTAAGAAAGCCAGAAATAGATTACTGGGACTTTTCTGAGGGAGGGAAGGATAGATACTTCTCTCTAGGAAGGTTCATTCTTCATCATTTACCCTGAAGCGTGGGTAGGAGATCTGGCCCACCTCCTGCATCAGATTGTCCACCATTCAATCCCTGAATATTAGGTTAATTTGATTAATAGAACAACTAAGCATTAACAAAAATATTTTTGAATAAATGTTGCTAATTTTTTATGTACTAATCTTTTCTGCCTTATAATATTTAGCTAATTGAATATATTATATATTATATAATACATTTGATGATATATAATTGAATATATCCTATGTATATGTAATGATCTTATAGTTCTTCAGAGTTCTTATTCTGGGCATGAGCTTTTTAAAATTTTATTGTCATAAGGGAAGATGTAGAAGTTATGAGTTTGGAGGCATTTAAAAGCCTTTATATTGACTCCAAGGTACGTATACAGTAATTTTTTTTTCTTTTTTCTTTCATTTTTGCTAAGTTGCTTACATAAACAATTTCCTCGTCTTCTCTTTCTTCTACATGCGTGGCACAGTTGTCTAGAAGCCTTATCTTTTCAACGTTAAACTGTCGCAAGCCAGCTAGCACGCTAACTACTTCTCCCCGGTCACTGGTTACACCTCCCATGTGCAGGAAACATTTACGTGTCAAGGAAGAAAATGAGCCTCTATAACATCAGATACCAGAAACTCTTCCTTTGTATTTTCTTTAGCAGCAGGTGCTGCGGCTGTACAGGGTAATTTCTCCCCTTACTTCCATATCTGTGATGTGAAGTATGACACGTCTCACATCTGCATTTACGGTCACTTAGACACACAGGGACCGCAGGCAGGTTCATACTCAAGCAACCATTAAAGGAAATTCCTTGTCTTTAATGGTCACAGTACATGGATATTTCCAGTATAATGAAGAATGTCTGATTAATGCATTTTGAAGGCCATGCTATCAAGTTGTTTTAACACCATGGTGTATGAAAAACAACGGAAGGCTGATCTCCATAACTCCAGGGCTTTACTAGGTTAACAACCAAATTCTTCACATATCTGATGAGCTAAGCTTATCATTGTCATTCATTCCCCTTTCAGAATTTTTTAAGCCTGTGATTTTAAAAAGATAATAATAATAAACTAGGCCTAAAGTCACAGAGAACATGTTCTCTGGAGATTCTAAATATGTGCTAATTATAAATGACCCAAAGGTAACTATCTCAGGCAAACATTTTGCATATAATTTGTTCCTCTATCTCACCTTTGATATGAAAATGTAAATTAGTAGAAAAATGACAGTCTTAGTTATCTTAGTTCTTTTAAAAACTACACATATTTATTTAACTTTTCAGCTACTGTGGATAGAGGCTCAGTAAACAAATTTCTAATGTTAGATAAATTGTGTCACAAAGAAATCTGTGGAAAAGAAGTAAGTTTATAAGTAAATAAAATGTAAGGTATCACTTGTTCCATAGTGACCCTATAGATATCCAGTAGTGTCCAATAAACCTAGAAATTAAGAATGATTTGGGCCCTGGCTGGTTTGGCTCAGCAGTTAGAGCTTTGGCCCACAGACCGGAGAGTCCCGGGTTCGGTTCCCGCTAAGGGCACGAACCTCAGTTGCAGTTTGTCCCCAACCCCAACCGGGGCCATGTGGGTGGCAACCACTCAATGTGTCTCTCTCACGTTGATGTTTCTCTCTCTCACTTCCTTCTTCTCTCCCTCCCACTCTATCTGAAGATAAAATGCAAAAACAAAAGTGTCCTCAGATGAGGATTAAAAAAAAAAAAAAAAAAAGAATGATTTTGGAGTAATTGTGTCAACTTGAAAAAATGTTTTAAATTTTAATGTTGTTTTGGAGGGAGGAGCAAATATTTCTATATCTTACTCGAAGGAATTCCATGAAAGTTAAGTATTTATATTAATAAGTAATTTAGTAATGCAACCCACCAACTGAAATAGCAAATCCCGAATCCCGTCCCTGGAGGCAGTTGCTGTGAGAGGGGGCTGCATCCTCAGATTGCCGCCTCCATGTCCCAAAGGTGAGGCCCCCAGAAAGGGAGTCCCCTCTGAACACTGAGAACGACTCACCTGTAACCTGCGTCCACGTGCTTGTAGGTTTGTGCACGTGGGAGGAGTGTGAGGTCCGTGGGGGCCGCCATAGCCTGGGTAGCTATTTCTTCTAAGCTTCCCCTGGGAACCTGAGTACAAAGGGAAAGGAGGTTGATGCTGATCTGCCCAGGGGTATGGTTCTCAGCCCCTTAAAGGCACATTTAAGGCATATGGAAGTACTTAACTTCCTGAATTTAGATCTATGCCCAATCATAGAAGAAGGAAAACTCCCCCATCATTTTCATAAATCAGGTGAAGCATTGATCTGAAGACCTCACAAAAATTGCACTAAAACAATCTCACTAATTTTACTTATAAATATTGACTTTACATAAAATGTTAGCAAACATAATCCAGTAGCGTAACAAACATGATTATAAGTGGTGCTTGTTTTATGAAAAAACAAAAACAAGAAAACAGGATGTACTTACCCCTTCTATTCCAGGAAGCTCCCTCTAATAATAGTAGACTTAATTTAAATAATGTATTAGATGTTTAATTAATTATTAATTTTTACCCAAACTAATCACTGGCAATTTAACAAATAAGACTTAGCATCTTTTACTGACAGGGTGGGTATCCAGACGATTTCTTAATAGAATACCTCTATATAGGCTTATGAATAAGAAGCAGAAGAATATGTGAAAGGAGCTACACATAGCACTTCATCTACCATGCTCTACATCCCCAGTCATCCCTTGTCCTATGTTTAAATCAAACTTTAAAATCTACACTGTATGATGAGCCTCATTGTCACTGTCACCACCGTCCCTGAAGCCCACTCCCAAGTCTGCTCTTTCTGCCATTTACCTATTTCTATATCATATTTTCATACTGCTGTTACTTTGTCAATGTGATGTAATAGCCTTGACTTCCTATTATGAAATATCAAACTTTCACACCTCCATACCCCCACTCAATAACATCCTTCCTTTGCCATTCTTCCAATATTTTTAAATGTCAATGTTTATGTCAATACTCACTACTTACGTTTTACCACTGTAAACGTTACTTACAACTGAGCCAAATACTGTACTATATATCTGTTTATAATCGAATGACTATGAATTTTTCCTGCCTACCACTTCATTCTTGATGATCTGTCTTCCTTTGAATATGATGTTAATAAATCCACCCAGACCAGCATGAACATCCAAACCATTCTGTTCTTATCATTACCGTTGAGCTCTCTGTGCTGTTAGGCAGGCCAACTTTACATGTGTGCGCTGACTCTCACAAATATCACTAGTCAAGAAAATTATTCTCAGCTTTGAATTGAGGGAGAAACGATTGCACAAATGTTTAATATTATGCTAGAGCATTTCCAACACACCCACTTTAGGATCATCTGACCAGCTGTACACATGTAACTGTCTTTGTCTAACGAGATCGGAGCCTAGAAACTTTACAATCCTATAAAGTTAAAATTAACTTGTAAGAAATTAATTAGGAAACTAGTTAGGTACAATATGTTTTTTAAATCATCCCTTTTCTCCTTTTCTCCTTACCAGATTATTCCATTTTGTATATAAGCATACTAAAATTTAAAAATAACAAGCGAACAAATAAGTGAACATCTCCTGATGCCACTTCGCCTTCTGTCATTCCAGTTCTCGACTTCTCTTTCCAGAAAATCTCCTTAAAATAAGTATGTATACTTGGTGTCTCCAAATCCTCTCTTCCCATTCTCTCTTGAGCCTACCCATATGATCTTTTCCCCCAAGGTTACAAAATCCTGTGCACGGTTTTCTATCTTCATTGTACATGCACTAACAACGGCACTTGGCGCAGTTGGTCAAATGGAAACCACTCTATTTGATTTCAAAATACCACACAATGCTCACTTTCCCCGGACTCTGCTGACTCCTCCTTTTATTTCCTTTACTGATTACTTCTTGTCTCTCCACCTGCTAAATGTCAGAGCAAAGCAAGCTCAGTCCTCAGACCTATCCTCCACTCCACTACACCTACTCCCCTCCTGACCACAATTAGATGCATGGCTTTAAATATTATTTACATGCCAGTGGCACCACATTAGCATTTTGTATGGACATCTCTCTTGGATGCCTAACTTGTATATTGGACTATCTGCACCTCTACTTGATGTCGAACAGACACTTAGGATGACTATGCCCAGAACAAAATTCCTGATTTTATACCACCTTCATGGCCCCAACTCTGACCACAAATGTCCCCTCACACAAAATAGTCCATACCTGTGCATGGGAACTTGATCCTTCCTGTTGCTCAGCCAAAGCACCTGAATTCTCCTTAACGCCTTTCTGTATCCAATATCCAATCCAAGTGCAAGTCCTGCCCAGTCTACTTTCAGGATGTGTTCACAAGCCAGCCTTGTCTCACCACATGCCTTGCTCCCATCTGTAGCCAAAGTACACGCAATCCCTGCCTACACTGCACAAATAGTCCTCCCAGCTAGTCACATTGCTCTGTCCTTGTCCCTAGATTGTATTTTCAAGACAAAAACCAGAGTGATCCTGTTCGAACGTAAGTCTTTGCAGAAAGCCCTGAAACAGCTTCTCAACTCCGCTAGAGTAAAAGCCAAGTCCTACAGTGGCCTGAGTCCCATCCGCCCATTGGTTATCCTTCCAACCTCTTCACAACCTCATCCCTTACATGCCTCCCTGTGTCTCCTCACTCCTACCCTTGTCTTTCTGGTCTACTGCTGCTTCTCCAGCATCTACAACAGTGCCTGGTGCGGAGGCTTCATCAGTATCTGTGGAAAGGAAAAACTCAAATGTGAATGAATGTCCTAAGTGTTTTAAGCATCGATCTCTAATTCTTTTCAAATTCCTCAATATAAATGCAAAATACCTCTTAATAAGGTCAAACACATTAGGTAATCTATCAATTTCATATTTTCCCTCTCAGGAGGGAATGAAGATAAATACAAACATAAAAGCTCCCAAGTTATCTAGAGTCCCTTTTCTTTATCTCTATTTCAACCTCAACAGCTGCCATTATTTTATAGAGGAGATATAAAAATAAGTGAGTCATGACAGGTATAAACAACATCCTGAAAGGTTTTCTTTCAGTTTGTGTAATTCTGTCAGAGAGGATTCACGGCACTTGGAATCCTATCCCACACAAATATCATCTTATATTGTACTTATAATCTTCAGTCTTCCCATGCTCCATCTTGGGAACACAATGGTTCCAAGTTTTAATAATAAGCATACTTTCTTCCATGTTAAATAACATTACAGTTTCTGGATTTTTTTATTGTTTGTTTTGCAAGTTACATTTAGAAAATACTTTATATATTTTACAGCATCTCTAATTAGGTACACAGTCCTGGCAATTTATTCACACTAACTGGGTTTCAGTTTTATATCTATACAATAAAAAGATTTGGACTACGATAGTCTAAATTTTCTTCCCTTTGTAGAAATCATAGATTCTCTATTCTATTTTCACAACAACCCTGTGAGTTAATACAACAGATTTTTGATTACGGATCTAAACCATAACATATCTGAGCTTCAATGTTAAAGGTCACAAGGCTACATGAAAGGCTGTGTTTAGAACCCAGGCTTTCTAGATAACCAATGCTATTTAAAAATAAAAATAAATAAACAATAACAACAAACTTGGAGAGAGCAACTTTTTTTAACACTTAAAGCTTTGAGTTGTTTACTTTCAATAGATAGATATTTATGTTCAAATGTAGGAAATATTATGTAACACAAAATTATGAAAAAATTACTTAAAATTAGAGCAATATATAAACATCAAGCATATGAAAGTTCAACCATTGGATTTACACCTTACTAACTGACTCAGACTGACTAAAAGACCCACGTACAAATAGCACTTGCTTAAACCAATCAGTGCTTATTATCTAAAGGGTATAGAAAAGGAAGTTAGCATGCACAACAGATAGAATAATAAGTATGTATCAAGAACAGAAGAAGTTCAAGCTTCTAGACCCCAAACTCATCACCAAGAATTACAGTTATGCCTAATGACATCTAAGTAAGCAAGTAACACATCAGATCTTCTAGATCAACTTTTTTCCTTCAAATTCATACATCATATAAAATATATATCAAATCTGGGGCCACTAGTTCTTCATATAAACTTGTAGCATGGAAACATGTTAGGGGGTACCTTTATCAAAGCCAGTTACAAGTCATCAATGTATAATCATGTAACATGAGTTATACAAGGTATAAAAATGGCACACAGAATTGATACAGTATGCTCAGATAAGCATGGACTTCTTCGAATTTATCACTGTCAGCCTCCCAGACTGATATATCATGGTTCAAGTAAAGTTCTGAGCTTGGAATAGCACAACTGGAATTAGAGTTTGTCTACAGAACTCTCTGGAAATCATGCTGTTAGCCTATGACTCAACTATAGGGCCTGTCTTATTAGAGTTCAATACTGGAAGAAAATATAAAGAAACATGGTTAACAAGAAAAAAAAAATGGAATGCATTGGAAGTGCTTGGCATACCTCAAATAAATGAGAAAGAGTAAAAATAGACCTCAGAAAGGAAAGCAAAATTACTGGTTGACCCAAAGGAGGTGAAAATATTCACACAAAACCTTGCACACAGATATTTAGAGCATCTTTGTTTATAATGGTCAAAACTTGGAAGCAACCAAGATGTCCTTCGGTAGATAAATGGATAAACTGTGGTACATCCAGACAATACAGTATTATTCTAAACTAAAAAGAAATGAGCTATCGAGTCATGAAAAGACATAGAGGAACACTGAATGCATGTTAGTAAGTGAACAAAGCCAATATGAAAAGACTGCATACTATATGGTTCCAACTATATGACATTCTGAAAAAGGCAAAATTATAAAGACAGGAAAAAAGATCAGTGGTTGCCAGAGGTTGGGGAGAGGAATGAATAGGTGGAGCACAGAGTAGTTTTAAGCAATGAAAATATTCTTAGTCATATTACAAAGATGGATACATGTCTTTATACATTTATTCAAACCTATAGAATGTATACCACCAAGAGTAATTCCTAATGTACACTGTGAACTTTGGGTGATAATGATGTGTCAATGGAGGTTCATCATTTGTAACAAATGTACCATCTGGTGGGGGATGTTGATTGTGGGGGAGGTTTTGAGTTTGTTAGAGCAGTGATATATCTGAAATTTCTGTACCTTCCTCTCAATTTTACTATAATCCTAAAACTACTCTAATAAAATATTTTACAAAAATGCATATAATTGTAAATACTAAGCACAGAATAATTTAAAGAGCAAACATGTTCTCATTGGGTAAATCAGAATTTTTATATTTAAATATATTTAAAGGACTGAAGATAACCAGGATACAAAAGAGACAAAGAATGTGTCTGTGCAAATATAAAACGAGACCTTTTGATGAAGTTCCTGATGTGAACAAAACCTATGGCAGGTCCCAGGTTTCTCATACACTCGAACCTCTGTGTTGGTAACACCAAATGCCCAAGAGCTTCAGACATATGATCCCATGAAAAGCAGGTCTTACCGAGAAAGGAAGAAAAAAAATCCAAAGGGTATACATATTTACAATAAACTTGAGAGTGGATATCACCTTTCAGAGTTATTCAGTGGGATTTCTTTGTCTCAGTGGGAAATTCTATTTTACACCCTGTTATCATTTCACAGACGATGATCCTGTTGAGATCAATGTACTAACAGCATAGGAAATTATAGATAGAAACTTTGGATTTTAAGTTCACCACATGACAAAATGAATTTGCTTTCATTTTTTGTATGGTCCACTTCTGGACATTTCTACCAATTGTTGCTGAAATGGTTATGAAAGCTGTAATGGTAATGTAGTGAAGCTCAAATTTATCTAAAAAGTATGTGCTTTGCTTTTAGCGTCATTTAAATATCTATGATCAAATTTGGCTTAATGTTTTTAAATAAACATGAAAATATATACTTTATGTTCTCTGAAAAATGAATATTCAAAATGAGCCTCATTTTTTATCAAGCCCCATGTGATCTGTTTGAGTTCTCTAAGCTGAGAATGAGGCAGTCTGGCCATATCAGTGTATTTCCAAATTAAATTAATACAGGTCATTATATGGCAATAAGGATGCACTAGTTAGGATAGTAAGCAGAATATAGACACAGAAAGTGCATCTCAGTTTGTTATAGAGCCCCAATGGGCCTTGAAAAAACTGACAAAATGAATCTTTGCTAAAATAAAGCCAATTATTAAGCTAGTAGAAATAAGTTAATTTTAAATAGGAAGAAATACTTATACATACACATAACATTAAGCTTTTAGAATTTATTAATATGCTATAATTTTCATAAACATTGGCTTACAATTAAAGAGCAGAATCAGCCTTATGGCAAAGACTTGTTAATCACTGGATAACCAGGAGTAAACAATGTACTATCTCGTCATCAAGGTGTTCGATAAAGCAAAAAAGTATACAAATTGTTATCACTAAGTTCATCTGAAAACAAATTTTAGGAGGGACAGAAAAACAAAATTTTGCCCAGGGAAAGACAATGAAAGCTGATAGAGCCATAACATCTATCAGGGACCAAGTAGTCAGGTGTAACCGGTGGGCTCGGAGACAGCGTTGGAGGAGAAAGAGGCCCAACATCCGATACCACAACCTCTCCTTTCTCTCAGTACCTAGGGTGTTTTTTCTTTACCTATGGCTCTGCTAAATGATTTGTTTCCTACAACTTCTCTCAGGATCTCTCTTTTATGTTCATACCTTAGGCTTGCTTTATCAGAATTGCTGTATCACCTCCAAAATTTTAATTCAATTTTGATTCTTTGACTACGTCCTCCCTGTCTTTCCAACAACCCTTGTTATACCAATAACATCCATAATCCTCTCGCTCTGGTATTATTTTCTATTGCTATGTAACAAACTATTACACTTTAAAACAGCTTTATTGAGATAGCTTTGACATGTAAAAAAAAAAAAAGTATATCAAAGAAAAGAGGGCTTAGGACTGAGTCCCTTAAGGAATGAGAACAGTTAGATAAATAGCAGGATTTGGGAAAGGAGATTGAGAAGCAGCAGGAAGCAAGAAAGAAGAATAAAAAGTAGGAGAGTTAAATAAGATGAAAACTAATAATTGACTGTTGGATGTGGCAAAATAGAGGTCAAAGATATCACTGACAAGAAGCAGGGAGTGGAGTGGTGGGGTGAGAGGTCGGTCGGAGAGTGTTAAGGAAAGAATGGGAAGGAAAAAGCAGATCACTGGAGCAAGGAGTCTTGCTGTAAAGGGAGGCAGAGGTGTGGGGCAGTAGCTGGAGGGAAATCAAAGCCCTCTGGAAAGACATATTTTGTTTTGAATTTAAGATGAGATGACTATGGGCAGATGTGAGGGAGGTACTGGGACGAGTGGGATGAGTAGGATGATATACGCTCTCCACGCTCAGCAAGAATCTCCTCACATCTTCAGAGACCATTAGCTTAACTTGAACACCATAAGCATTCACTACTTAACCAAAACTTCGCAATTCCTTGTTTTGCTAGAACAGATACTTTAAAATTTTTTTGATTCATATGCCTTAATTTTTATGATTCTTCTCAAATCATTCTTTTATAGAAACACCAAAAAAAGACTACTAACCTTCACCATCTTCTCCATTTCAGTATTCAAATATTTTAGATACTTGTTATTCCCTATCATCAGTTTTCTCTTCCCTGATCTAACATATCTCAATTTTCTTTTTCTATTCTGTATCTTTCTAAAACTCCTGCCATTACGCTTCTTTATTTGCAGGCATTACATTCTATTAGCCATCCAAATTTAAAACCTTGCAGTTATTTTTAACTTTTGTTCTCAGAATTGACATAAATTATTCTGCAAGTTATCTTAATTATATCTCCATGCGCTGCTCACATTTATCCTGTAGAATATGCTAGAGATTTCCTGTAAGTTCATTCCCTTCTCATTGACCGTTCTCATCACCTTTATTTTTTCTTACCAGGCTACTTTGCCTATGCATCCTCATTCTTGCACATTCTTCATTAACACCCAACAAAGGCCATGTCCACTATTATTAAATGCACACTGTTGACTTACAAATGTGCAGGGAAAGTCCCTGGGAGATCTTACTGCTCTGGCCTCAGAGGGCTTTTTCTCTGCTTGCTTGAAGCTAGCCAAACCTGAATTTGAATATGCAAGAGCATTTTGTATTTGTAGGAGCAGAGACTGAGGAGAATAGAGGGAATAACATTTCAAAATTACTTCCTATAATGAAATACTAAAATGACATCCTGGATGAACACTTGAAAAAAAAATTTTTTTTTAAAGATGAATAATCTGGGCCATGACCAAAGGAGCAAACACCCCTGGTTCTCTCTCTCTCTCTCTCTTTTTTTTTTTTTTTTGGAGAGGCAACCAGCAGGACTCATTCACCTTGATGTGTTGCACTTTTGGCCCAGTGGATAGAGAAAGAACAAACCCACAGAGGTGAGAGAATTTAGTGCTATTTGATAAAGAGTGACTTTGTTGGCACTTTTCTCTCCAAACAGCAGGATTACTGAAAATAACAGGCTTCGGAGTGCTTCTTTCATGGAGGCACCAAAAATAGTTCTTTTGTCATCAGTCTTAATAGAGCTAAAAAGTCAGTCCCATAGAAATTAGAAGCTTGCCTGGATTCTCTTAGCAGGGATGCAGTGGAGGGCAAATGTACAGTCTCTACTGTTGACCATATGCTATGTGCAAGATGGGAGGGGGGAGGAGAATAACCAGTTTCATAGCAAAGACAAAATAAGAAGAGCAAAGAAAAAGGAAGAAATTAAATAAAAGAAATCAGGCAACGCTGGCTCTGCCCCCTCTTTCTTTCCTCCTACACAGAAAGTGCAGTTTGCTTCCCACTTGCATCCATGTCAAGTAGAAGTGGAACAATTAAAAATGTTCTCCAACTGCCGATCAATAGAATTAGTGAATTTTAAATGTTAATGCATTCCATTCCCGGCAATGGAGAGACGGTCCAATTCTTCAATATTTTTACCCTTGACTTAGATGACCAAAAGATGGAAAACCTGCCTAACATGTAATTTATCTTCTGTATAGACATAAAAATGAAAATAAAATATAAAAAGAAAAATATGCTCATGAAGAAAAATCAATTTCCTCAATGGCTTTAAGGGCCCAACATTTTCCCAGCAAACCAGCAAGGTTGTTGTCTCAGAGAATTAGAAGGGTGTGGCCACAGGATACCAACAGGCAAAAAAGGATCTAGACTTTTTCATTCTGATTGCATTTCTAATTTTCATATCTTCCTTTATATTTCCATATACTTCCTTTAAAAACCTAAGAATTCAGGACTAAGGAGCCAAGGACTTGCATATGTGTTTGCTTGTTGCTCTTTCAGGAACCCAGGCTAATGGAAACACTACTGTCTATTAACTGCACCCTATAAATCTGCCATAGCAGTACCCCTCTTTTGCTGTAAGAAAAGAGAGAAACATGAGGTTCTCATTGTTGTACCCAGGGAGGAAACCCATCCACCCCACTGATATTTCAATGTCAGGACTAAGCATATAATAGTAATATTAATAGATGAAATATTAGTTTTACACTTGGCCACTCCACATGACTAGAACGTCCTCAGAATGTGGTGGCCAGTCTCCAAGAGCAAGTGGAAGAGGAAGGGGCAAGGAGAGAGAGAGAGAGAGAGAGAGAGAGAGAGAGAGAGAGAGAGAGAGAGAGAGGCAAAGGTGTGCCTTCCTTCTAGGAGCTGGCTTTAGAAGTCACACAGCATCACTTTAATTGCATCTTTTTCATCCCTAAATGGAGCAAGGAGCCTTCTGGAAAATGACACAGAATCTAAACACAAATGTCATCACATAGACACTGGGCGGTATTTCATGTCAACAAAGGTTGATTCCTGAAGTTTCTTAGGTGGTAGAATCATGACCATGTAAGACTTCTTAGAATGAATATTTTCCATCCATTTTCAAACTTGCCAATTATGATACATCTTAGTCAAAATAACTGACCCAGGCAGCTGTCCTGGAAACAAAGCCGTGGATGTGCGGATGGTGGCAGCAGGCCTCCACCTTCCCTCTGAGCCCTGAGAAGGGTACAGTCAGCCAGTCCGGTGGTCAGCCAGACATTAGGTCCAGGAGAATCCAAAGCCCCTCATCCATCATTTTAAATTTATAAAGAACTCTACAAATTTGGATCCTTTACAACAAATTTGATGGAAGTACTAGGTATTTTTTTAAATGTAAAAATTCAAAACTACCAATACCTATCATTATTGGGAAATACTCTTGCCAAACTTCAAAAAACAGGCATAAACTGATTCTTCATTAGGAAGATAATCTCGTTATTGCTCATCTCTCTGTGGCCCACCTCTTTTTACCTCTCTGTTGGTATCTTTGACTTAGGGAAATTACACCACAACTCTGTTAATTTCTGACTGCACATCCAGCAATTTAAGCCATATGATATACATAAAATATCCTCCACTGAATGTTACTAGCAATTTGTATTTTTTGGAATGAATGGTTTAAAGTAGCACATTGGATTTTTATCAAAATGACCACAATTTTGCTTATAACAACAAATGATAATTTTGAAACATTTTATGTCTATAGAAAACCATATAGAGGTAAAATAAAAAATAATGTTAGAAATTAAGAAGTAGATTTGAAATAATTATTGGAGGTCTGAGAGGGGAATGTAATGTAAAAAGTATGATTTATCTATCCTGGAAGGTAAATTTAGTAGGTGTTCTAGGTAACGTACCATAGTTTTGTGATTCAAAATTCATTAAATCCATACAACTGCCTAATGTTGCCAAACCCAATGAAAGTGTCAAAATTGAACAGGATGAGAGTGTTACGAAATACATATGACTCAAAAATTATGACATTAACACTCATAAAACTTTTAAACTACAGTTCAGGTCCTGGTACGACAGACATTTTTTCCAGATTTCATCATCAAATGTACACAGCTTAGTTTTATAGTGAAAGTCTTTTGCTTGAAGTGGAAATGCATAGGTGTTCTCACACCATTGTTTCAAGTAATGGGAATTTCCCTGGAGCCTGATCTTTATTTATTTTGGAAACAACAAGAACACAAGTGGGTGTTAAGAATGGAGATACCAATTAGTATTAGTCATGATTTACAGGGTAGCAATTTGGTAGTTTTAACTGTATTATCTACATCCTTAGTATTGAAGAAAAAACAACAGAATTAAATGGATGTCATGCCACTATGTACACATATTCAGTCATTCAAGGAATATTTATTGAGTACCACTGGGTGCCAAACCCAGGTCCAACCTTCAAGGATTTTACAGTCCGGTAATGGAGCCAAGCAAATTTTTGAGTATAATACTATATGCTGCTGATGAGAGAGAGTGTGCATACCTTGTGGAACTTAATGTCTAGGCTTAAAATGTAGATGACCAGAGCAGAAAGGCACAGCCATGGGGGGGTGGGATGCATTTTATGGGGAATTCCATCCTTGTTGGTAGACATGTGCCACCAGGTGCAGTCTCACTTGCTTTGACCATTGTCTGCTCTATGCTTTATCTCATTGAATGACGGGACGTTTAATAACTGGAAATTGTTTGCCTTACCATTTGCAGAATTGCCCTGAAAGCACACTGGATCCACCATGAAATATAATGTGCTATGTTCTTCTTTATGCAGAAAATGAATGGATTCTGAAATGGAAGACCAAGGTGGGGCTCATAGTTTTCTTTTTCCATCTAATTTAAAGCTTTAGGATGTACATGCTCTACTTCAATGCACAACACAAATGTTTCTGTCTTCTTCTCATCAGAACATTTGTTTCCTTTTTATTTTTTCCTTTGTTCCTTTACTTCCAGAGTGAGACTGACTGCTGACAGGATTCCTAGCTTCCAACTCAAGCTGTCTTTCGATTGTAACTACAGTGTTTGAGTCTATGAGTGGAACACAGATGAATAACCAGCCCTGGAATTGAGTGAGTGACATTTAATAAGAAATACTATTTTGTTTAACCTGATGTGATGTTTTCTGAATCATAAAAATACTGAGCATTACAATGACTGCCAGCCTAGATCATCTACTACTTGATTTTAAGTGACATGTGTGGGATTTTTATGTAAATTGATATTTTCTTTTTCTTACTTATACAACAAAAACTAAAGGATTCAGATTTTTTACATCATCGAGTATTCTTGGAATGAAATATTAAATGACTTTAGGAAAAAGTGGCTTTATGCTGGAAAGTGTGACACATTAGAAACCTCTCTATCGCTGTAATCAGTCTCCTGACATGAAAATAATAATGAAGCAAATACAGAGTCACTTTCCCTCTCAAACTTGATGTTTTAGGTGAAAATACAATGCAGAACGTTAGTCACTGGAAAGAAAGGAAATGTGTGCATTCTGGAAAGATGTTTGTTTTAACGTTTGTATTTGCAAGGCTACGCACCCTTTGGGTTAATCTTGAGGATGTTTTGGAGAGTCTGTCACCAGTGTGTGACTAATCCAGAGTCTGACTCAGAAGATGGAGAAAGATTAACCTGCTCACAAAGTACTCATTTCATGGGTGAGGAGCTCTCTGGATTACCATTCTATTCTACCTTCCAGCTCTGAACATATTGCACTATCCAAGAGCTCTATTTCAGCTTATGTTTCTATCCACCTGCCTCACTCTCGTCTCACAGGACCTGAGTCATTCCTTTCTTAAAATTGGAGTGATTGTTCCTTAGTATTTACCCAAAGGAGTTAGAAACTATGTCCACACAGAAACCTGCACACGGATGTTTATAGCAGTTTATTCATAATTACCAAAACTTGGAAGCAACCAAGATGTGTTTCAGTAGGTGAATGCATGAAGTTGATGCATCCAAATAATAACATATTATTCAGCACTAAAAAGAAATGAACTATTATACTATGAAAAGACATAAGGAAGCCTTAAATGCATATTACTAAGAGAAAAAATCCAATCTGAGAAGGCTACCTACTGGCCCTGACTGGTGTGGCTCAGTTGGTTGGAGCATCATCCTGTATCCTGAAAGGTTACAGGTTCGATTCCCAGTCAGGGGTATGTACGAAAGGCAACCAGCTGATGGTCTCTCTCACATTGATGTTTCTCTCTCTCTCTCTCTCCCTTCTCCTCTCTCTAAAATCAATAAGCATATTCTCAGGTGAGGACTACAAAAAAAAGTCTACATACTGTATAATTCAAGTTATAGGACATTCTGGAAAAGGCAAAACTATGGAGACAGTAAATGGATCAGTGGTTGTGAATGGTTAGGAGGGAGGAATGAACAGGTAAAGCACAGAGGATTTTTAGGGCGATGAAAACATTCTGTATGATACAACAATGGTGGATACATGTCATGTTTCATTTGTTCAAACCCATAAAATGTTTAACACCAAGAATGAACCTAAAGTAAACTATGGACTCTGGATGATGAAGGCATGTCAATACAGGTTCATCAATTGTAACAAATGTACCATCTGGTGGGAGTGTTGATATTGATCTGGGCCCCAAGGCTAAGGCAACTAGATTCCATCTTATGTACGCCCCTTGGTTAAGGCGACTAAAGGACTCCATTTTATCACCAATAGACATTCCCCGATATTCTTCCAATAATAGGTTAATTACCCCTAGATGTAAAGGAATTTTGCCCAAGATTATGGTTGCCCCACGAGTTGGGAGGCATTTGCAGTTTCCTGAGTATAGGCATTTGCAAGTACTTGTGCTGTCAGTGAATAATGCTAATTTTGACTTCTGTAATCTCTGTCACTCACACTATTGTACTGGTTCCCTGAGGGGAGGGGGACAAAAGGAGGAGGGAGTTTCTGTCTTTAAAATGGGACGAGCAAGGAGAATCGTGGCTGTTGATCTGAGGGGAAAATATGCTCCTTTACAATTCGGCTGTGCGTCTCTGGTTATCTCGCTGTCAGGTTATAACAATATTGGAGAAGGGTATGCATGTGTGAGGACAGGGCCTAGATGGGAAATCTCTACGTTTTCTCTTCAATTTTGCTGTGAACCTGAAACTATTTTTAAAAATGAAAAATTTTTTAAAAATCAGGAGTGACTGGGAAAATTGACAGTAACTTCCTATGCCATACTGATATTGGCATTCTTTTAGGATTGCGAATATAATGCAATGCTTTTGGGTGTTCCAGTGAAATCTCTCAAAGTCTATTAGGTTTCATACTCAGCGTTAATGGTGAGTTCTTGCTGCTGTATGTTGTCTGCTGCCCAAACACACATCAACACCCACATCACCACCCAGGGTTTCAAACCACCCATTTATTGAGATTATCTTGGGTATAAAAAGTAAAGGTTCAGGTAAGTACTAAAACGCTCACACACCTATTTGTTAGTGAAATGTATAGAAATGGATAACACAAGAGGGAAACCAATCATAGCAACTCTTTACTGATCACAAGGGTGGGGGGCTTACTTATGAGTACTGAGGACTCTATATATGCAAAAGCAACATGATGTCTGGTGTAACCTTCCTAAGCTGATTGGCTCCTCTTGTTTCATTCTTTTGCTTATCTTCTTCCTATGAACTGACAGCTTTCACTACTTTATACAGCCAGAACCTATTCTCCTAACGTCCCCTGTCTAGTCTTCTTTTTCTATAATAAGGTAGATTAGGAAACAAAATAAATCCAACTGGGCTTGAGAGACTGATGGGCTCTCATACAAGTAAAGGTGGCCCTTTCAGCTCAGTCTTTGTGACATAACAGAGGCTGGCTACTCCCCATGGTAGAGGCTGCCTGGGAAAAATAAAGATTTTGCTCTCATCAGCATTTATTTGTTAATTTCCTGTTACAAACTATATAAAAATTTGGACCTAGAATTAGAGGTTAAGGATTCTTCATTAATAAAAAAGTAAATTTTTAAAAATGAGGTCTTGGTTGGGTAGCTCACTTGGTTAGAGCATTGTCCATATATGCCAAGGTTGTGGGTTAGAGCCTTCATCAGGGCATATACAGGAATCAACCAATGAATGTATAAATATGTGGAACAACAAATCGATCTGTCTCTCACACTCTCTCTAAAATCAATTTAAAAAAGAAAATGAAACAGAAATTTGCAGCAAGATAGTGGAGAAATAAACTGTCTCGCACCTTGTTTAATACAGGTGTATATGTTTTCAAACAGGTTGCATAGATTTCTCATGAATTTTGTCAAGTGTTAGGGCAGCACCTCATTCCCTATCATTTTTCATAGGTGACTAGATTGATGTTTCATTTTTTTTCTATTATTTGTCTATAATATAAAAACATTTCAATAAAATACAACCAGTCACTAAATGGCACCAAATAATTTTTTTCATGTGGTCAGTATTATTCAAACAAATGAATAAATGAACTTTACAAAATAATCTTGAAAAACAATCTCAGCAATTTCACTAACAGCACCAGAGATTCTGTGAGGCTGCTTATTGTGGCGTGGTAAATCGTAAAAGACTGGGTGTTCTTGCAACCAATTTGTTTCACAACCAATGATTAAAAGATTAGGAAATTCTACCTGTTGTCACTGACATGGGATGTCTTGCTGGTCCCACCCTGAGGTGTTAGGCTTTGCATAACGCTGAGTCATCTGCAAGATCCAGGGTCCCAGTCTTCTATATGAATTTTGAGGTATTAAAGTATTGCCTTTAATAGCAAGGACTTACTTTAAATTTAAATTAAACTTTATTGCCACTGGTGACGTCTTCTGCCCAATCTACTCCTTGCGTACCTGGAACAGCATGAGAAATGTCCTGAGATGAGGCAAGGGACAGACTCTTATGAATGACCTATGCAAAAGCTTTGCAATTACAGTGATAGTATCTCAATCCTAACAAATTTGCTACCGAAAGAGTTTGAAACCAAAAATGTAGGTAATTGGAAGATATCAAAAGCTATTAAATGGAAATGAGATCAGGTCCATAATTTGGAAGATGGTGCCAACATTAGGTAGCTGCTTTATTCTTTTTCTTCTTCATTCTGCAGTCTGGACTAGTTACTCACCTTCTTCCCTCTATTATAGTTCCTCAGAGCCCGGAAACTTGAGCACCTTGCTAATCTTCCAAACTGGGCATTGATATCATTTGGCCCATTCATTCTAGCTCATGTTTTTTGTTCCGGGAATTATCTTTCTTCAGATTTTAGTACTCAATGAACCCAGCACTATTCTCTGAGATTATCTTTCACAAATTTACATAGAAAGCAACTTTATTTCCATTTAAATTGCTCTTATCTCAGACAGTTTTCTAAGATTTCAGGTGCATCAGGCTATTTAGCAAAGCAGCCATTTTCTTTTATATAAATTTAATTCATTTAGTTCAGTTCTTATGTTTTTAAAAAACACAGTGCTTTGAGAAGATGTAAACAAAATTATACTTAATCTAATTCTCTCTGTTGGCATGTAAACTGTAACTTACATAAATATCACCAGATCCTTTTAGTGGCTTGTTTAATTTGTTGGAAAGAGATCAAAACTATTTTAATAAATAATTTCAGGAATATAAAAATCCAGGGAATAATATATTCTAGTTTATAACTATCCAAAAATATACTCATCTATTCTGCTAATGGATGTTGAGTTCATTTACATTTTTTCACTATTTTATTTAACACTACTACATTTTTAAAAAAAAATTTTTTTTTTGGTATGTGCCCCTAGAGGGAACCAAATCCAGGACTCTCTGGTCCGCAGGCCAACGCTCCAACCGCTGAGCCAAACTGGCCAGGGCAACACTACTACACTTCTTTATTAATCACTAACAATTCATCTGCCATGAATTGCTTATTCTTATCTTTCATTTTTTTCTTTTTGGAGGGCCTTTTCTTGGTGATTTGTTACAGAACTTTAAGTAGTATGATTATTAATTCTTCATAAATTATATGCAATGTAAATATATTTATTCTTCCCATCTGTGGCTTGTCTGTTATGTTTATTATAGAACATTTGATCAAATATTTGATGTATTAAATTTTATGTATGTAAGTGTGCTTGTGTTTAATGCCTTCGTGGTTTACATTTTTCCCTTGTAATTTGATTTAAGTAATTCTTTTCTCCCTTATGGACATATAGATATTTTTAAATATTTCTTTCTACATTAAAGTTTTGCTTTTCACATTTAGTTCCACGTTGAGTAAAATTCATTTTTATATCATCTTTTTCCACATGGATGTCCAATTTCCAATAACATTTATTGAAAGAGAAGCAAATCCTGTTTTAATCTGCAAGAGGATCTAACAAATTCTCTCACATAACCTGATGGTAACTGATTTAAGTTGGTTTTGATTAAGTTAATTGGCCCACAGATTATGGAAAGGCCTTATAAGTCATGAATGGACCCAAGTAGTACAAGACCAGTATTCTGAGCAGTCTCACTGGGACTAATTGCATTCCTAGCTTCACTCTGGGGCTGCAAATTCTCTAGGGTTTTTATGCCTGACTTGGAAATTTTCAAAATAAAGTTTTTCTTAATGTACATGAACATTAGAGAGAAAAACAACACTTTGTAGCCATCATTTTCCAAGAGTGACATTTTAGGCGGAGGGTAGAAAGTTGGCCGAGATGGCCTTGTTTACCATTTTTCCATGAATTAGATTGTGGTAGGACCTCACAAATATGTATTAAGAGAAAAGGTAAATTTATCTGATTTAATTTCTGATTGCTAGTTCCCAGCAGTTTGAAAGGTTAATATTAGTCAAGCTATCAAGTTACACAATAGAGACTAAAATGATTGAAAATAAATACTGCAGAAAACGTCTGAAGAACGCTAGAAAATCCCAAGATGGACATTTATTTCTAAGGCATAAAATATATACCACTTACATGTACTGTATATAATGTATAAATATACCATATACATTATGCATTATATTGTAATGTATAAAATGAGAGTTTATGGACAATGGAGATATGCTGAGACTTGAAAATGTGCTTTGACATCCTTGAACTGGGCAAAGCTCTTTGCAACAAAGCTTAATGGTGACAAGGTATAGTCGAATGTGAGTTTGTAATGAACTCATGCCTTGGTCTCTGTGACCCAGATGTGCTATAGAAAATGAGAGACACCTTTCTCTTTCTTTCACAGCTCATAGTCAGTACAACACTTAATCCCTTTTGTAATGTGGCTAAGCTTGGTGTATTTTGTAATGAAGCTTATCTGTGTGCTACCAAAACTAAGAAAAAGTATCATTTGAGTGAGAAAAGAAACAGAATTCATAATTGAATATTTCAAAGTGATCTGTATTTTTTTAAAACTATACATGTATGAATGAATATGATATATACAATATGACATTATGATATATATAATTGAATTTTGTATGTATTATTGTATGTATTGTATACATTCTGTATTATATTTTGTATATATGCATATATATGCACAAAAAAGTATACAGGCAAATAAGACAAAACATCAAAATATTTATTTCTTGCTGATGAGAATTTGAGTGGTTCTTATACATTTGGTATTTTCCAAATTTTGTTCAAGGGATATGTATTGCCTCTACAATAATACTAGTTATTTGTTTGAAGGCTGGACAGTAAGAGAACAAACAAGAAAGCTTTATCTGGAAGTTCTAAATGTAGTAAATGCCTGAAGCCCAAGGGTTTCCCCCAGCCAAGAAGAATTGGAGCTGCCACATCAGAGAAATGTGGACACCTCTGCCCTCTACTGCCCAACTTTAGTAAGTGCATATCCAGTGAGCCTCAACCAGCTGGTAACCTGCATCTCCTGGAGAAACAGTTGTTGGTGAAATTGTGAAATCCTGAGCTCCCTCCTCAAAAAACCTGAGACGGAGGACCCTCAGACTAAACTCTGAGAAATGTGCACTTAGCATTCAAGGATATCTTTTTTAGAGAGAGAGGAAGGGAGAGAGAAATAGAAACATCCGTGTGAGAGAGATACATTGAGCGGCTGCCTCCTGCACATCCCCTACTAGGGATCGAGCCCGCAACCCCGGCACGTGCCCTGACTGGGAATCAAACTGGGACCTCTCAGTCATTGGGATGATGCTCAATCCACTGGGCCATACCAACCCGGCTGAATTCAAGGATATCTTGATCACAGCTAAGGACAAATATGAACTTCACACTTAGGAACAGAAATAGAAAGGAAATTGATTTCTTTCCATTAAAAAAAATATATAAGCACATATTATAGTATATATAAAAGAGTATATATTAAAATACTATTTATTAACATAACATATATTGATGTAGTATATACTAAAAAGTATATCAGTATATATATTTAATATGCATTATTAATGTTAACTGTTAGTAATATATTAATAATGTTAATATATATTTTTCAGTATATATGTACTTTGATACACTTTTATATATTTTATATACTTTTTACATATATACTTTTATTGTATACAGACGTTTTAATGTATGTTTGTATGTTTATATGTATGTAGTTTTATATATGTACAGTATATGGTATAGTATGTATATATACCATATATACTATGCTTATGTAGAATATATATAGTATTTATACAGTATACAAACACATATATACTTTTACAAATAATTTTGCATTTGTCGGTTGTTTATTTATAAAGAGCCCAAACTGTGACTAACATCTCATTTTAACTCTACAGCTGGTAAAAGGTTTCCTCATTTTGAAGTTATTTGAAGTTTCAATTTGTTTTAGAAGTTGACACATCCAAGGTTTTTTTGTCATTATTTATGAAATTCAGCATTTCTTCAGAGCTAGCTTTGATATAACGAAATCTTCAGATCTATGGTCTCACAGGCAATTTATTTACAGTCAGAGATATTGAAGCCAAATTCCTTTCTTAGACATGTTCTCAGCCATTCCCACTGAATTCAGTTACATGTGCTTGTTTGAAGAAAAATATAAGCAATGTGATAAACAGTCTTGTCTTACGCATAACCAAACTGAAACAGCCCATTAACAGTAGCAGTTAAGAAACCAAATAGCCTGGAAAACAAAAAAAGATCCTCACACTTTGCATTTCTTCTCCTTTCCTCTCCCCTGCTTTCTCTTCCTCCTCATCCCTCTTGCCCATCTTCCTTTTCTCTCTCTCTCCCCCAATCTCCCCCCCATACCCTCTGAATTGTGGATAGTCACTGAGAATCAGGATGCACGTGGCTAGACAGGACCTGTGACCAAACAGGAAAGAACTAGGGCTGGTGAGTCATGGTAATTAGTGCAAGTCAGTCTAAGAGCCAAACTCAGGTATTGAATGTCCAAGAGGAATGAATGACTCAAAGTATAACACAAAAGTCATGTTATGGCAACTAACCTGCTTTACCTAATGCAAAACAACCAGATGTTGCTCCAAGTACTCTGAAGGGAACACAGGGTTTTGCAAACAAAGTAGCCAAGAATACAAGTCTGCAATATCTCCTTTGCAATGAATCAACCAAAGGTGTATGCCAGATAGACATGTGTATAGACAGTCACTTTATACTCTGTATCTAGCAGTGATTACACAAATCACTGTCCTGTTAAGGTGAACCCATAGCCATAGCATGAGTCTCTCCTACTCTCGGGCCAGCTGTTGATAAACAGACTGCGATGCAGTGGCCTCACTGGCTTGTTCCAGTCTTTGTGGCTTTCCTGTTCTTTTCTCTAATTTCCCGAAAGAATTAGCCTTTGGAACACATGTGGAAGAGCTCTAAGTGTGGGATCACAAGGCTCTGTTGCACGCAGAACAGTTCAGCTCCCAGGGGCAGCTCCTGAGCTTCTCTCCTCTATGTCACCTCCTCAGGAGCCCCGCCAGCTAAGAACGAGGCTGGCTGCACCAAAAGCCACCGGGATTACGCATCCAGGCTTTCTTTTAACTCTGACCTGCAGACCCCGAATGACACCTACTATGTTCCCCCTTAACGTTGTTCCCAGCACGCTTGCCTCCAGCTCAGGCCCTGCTCCTACCAAGAGTCCCATTTTCAGCCAGATAGTTTCATTTCTCTCACCTGCTTCTGGCTGATGCGTAGATTATCTCTTGTGCTCACTCTGTTTGCCAACATGTTTTAGTGCCTTTGAACTCCAATACATGAAGCAAATTGAAGTCTGTACTACTCTGAGAATAGCTGGTGTGGAGAGCACAGCTGTGTCAGGATCCAGTCTATTTAGAAGTCCTGTTGATATTTGAGTCACCAGGCAATTCAGCAACATCCTCCACATTTATCTTCTCCCTTTCCGCTCATTCTCAATCCATCTCCATGCATCCATGTGTGGGCACACTCATGCACTCATATAGATGCGTATTGTTCATGCTGATAGGTTTCTGTAACTACCACTATAGCTAAACACACACACACACACACACACACACACACACACACACACACACACACACCTTGTTATTCAAACAAAATGTAGTTTTACAATAATAAAATGCTAAATTAGGGAAAGTCTCTTAATTGTATTTTCATGGTAGTATTTCTTTAATTTGTTAGACATGAGTTTTAATAACTGAAAACTTCAAAAGGCTAACCTGAGGAACCAGTTGGAAAAGACTACATATTGTATGATTCCAACTCTCTGATCTCTGGAAAAGGCAAAACTGTGGAGACCATAAAACGATCAGTGGTTGCCAGGGGTTTGAGGTGGAGATGAGGATGAATAGACAGAGCACAGAGGATTTTAGGACAGTGGTACATAGTGGTAGGTCCATGTCATTATACATTTGTCCAAACCCATAGAATGTAAAACACCAATAGTGACCCTAATGTAAACTATGGACTCTGAGTAATGATGACATGTCAATGTAGGCTCATCAGTTGTAACACACGTGCCATTTGGTGGGGAATGTTATGGAGGGGGAGGCTGTGCATGTGTGGGGGCAGGGGGTGTATGGGAAATCTCTGTACCTTCTCCTCGATTTTCCTGTGAAACGTAAACTGCCCTAAAAAAAATAAGTTACTTTTTCTTGTTTTTTGTTTTAAGGTAAGCTGAAGCAGTCTTTTCCCGAAAAACCTTGAAGGACATCATTTGGTATCATTGCGAACACCTTTCTATTTAAGAATGGCACACAAACATGTTTTTACTACAGTGGTATTAACCGCCCCGTACACCATCTGAAGTCGCCTTGCTTTGATTCTTCCTCCTTCACAGTTATGACTTTTGTCCTTGTTTTCAGAGTTTTCAAGTCCCCAGACCAGCCTAGGGAAGCTGCAGCACATAATTCTCCAAAGATCCTAATTTTGCAGACCAGGTGCAACTTCTTTCTCATAATATTCTCTCTCTCTCTCCCTTTCTCTCTCTCTCTCTCTCTCTCCCTCTCTCTCTCTCTCTCTCTCTCTCTCTCTCTCTCTCTCTTTTAAGTCAATCAAAATAGCTCAGGAGTGGCAGGGGCAAAGTAATCGTGATAAGTAAACACTTCAGAGGGCAGATAGCAGCTGCGTGAGTCGTGCAGAGCACCCACCTCTGACTCAGGGTAGAGCCAGGACTGTGAGCTCTTCACACAGCCCTGCTCACCGGCTGATGTCAGTGGATCCAGGAACAGAAGTCAGTGCTCAGACAAAGGCCATGCTCATTCAGTCCTTAGTCAGAAATTCTGATGGCACAGCCAAGTAAATCCAGGTGGCACAGAAAACACCACCGATAATAGAAACTACTGGTAGTCCAGTGTAGACATACTCCGGGCTTCAACAGATTTCCCTGTCAATGTGCCATTTGTCACTTCAGGACAGGGTGTCATGTCACTGGGCTGGGTTTCACAGGGTGTTTTGTTTCCTTGTTGATTTTTAAATGCCACTGTTCAAGAATCTGTACGAGGAGTAGACCTATTTTTATCCATAATGACTTCTCCACCTGTCTTGGTATTTTCTATAAACAAAGATTAACGTCCTGCATGTTAACATATTGTAATCTGAACTATCCAGAGTGAAATGTCTCGTTAGAGAGCAACGTGGTGATATGAGCATTCTATTTCACAGGGTAGAACCGATAGCTCCTGACGGTCCTCCAAGCCATTCAAAGGAGCGCGACGCGAAATGAAGCGAAGGAACATTTCACTCACTACAATGAAACCACATGTTGGCTTGATTTCTTTTAAGCCAGTAGGAAAATGTTCTCACCAAATGTTTAAAGTGAACACTTTTCTTTGTGTGAGTTCTCCTTTCTATGTGTTTTGGAAATAATTTAAAAATGGCTATCAGGAGACCAATCTGCCTTCATCATTGATTTATTATGAAGTCTTAAATACGATTCTTAAATGCTCTGTTTTATGGGTTCTTCATACATACAATGAGAACAAAAGTGCCTGAATATAACTGAAAAGCTTGTTGAAAGAATAAAATGAGGAGATGTGAAAAGTATATAAAGAATTGCCCAAATATGTCAAATGCTGTTATGATTAAGGCTAAAAAGCTTTTGGTGATATTTTATGACTAATGCATGAATAAATGGGCATTAAAGACTCATTGGCTTCATTAAATCAGCATCTTTCAAAGCAACAATTGCATAATATATGCCATTGTGGGTTTTGTTACAAAGTTGAGGTTGCTTGAAATATAGAAAATTAGTGCTTATACTGCTCCTATGAAAAATAATTCCTATGTCTAGATATGTCAATTTCTAGTCATAGGCTATAGATACATACACACACATATGTGTGTGTATATATGTGTATGTATATGTATATATGATAAAGTCTATTTCTCCATTTCATGGCTATGTCTTTTTTTTCTCATATATTTTTTAAAATTGAGATTAAAAAAATATACCATAAAATTCACATTTTTAAAGTGTACACTTCAGTGGTTTTCAGTATATTCACTAAGTTGTAATTACTATTACGTAATTACTATTATGTAATTCCCAAATATTTTCATACCAAAAACAGAAATCCCATATCCTTTCGCAAAAACTTTCTTTCTCCCTTTCCCTCAGGCCCTGGCAAACATTAATCTAGTTTCTATCTCTAGATATTTGTATTTTTTAGAAATTTCATATTAATGTCTATGAATTTAGAAAATTCATAGAAATTTCTGGCTTCTTTCTCTTAGCATAATGTTTTCAAGGTGCATCCATGTTTTAGAATGTACCAGAATTTTATTTTTATGGCTAAATAATATTCTGTGATATGGCTATAAATATTCTGTTTATCCATTCATTAACTGATGGACATTGTGGGGGTGTTTTCTACTTTGGGGCTATTATTTGTTTATTAGTTTGTTTGTTTTTAATCCTTACCCGAGGATATTTTTCCATTGATTTTTCAGATAGAGTGGAAGGGAGGAAGGGAGGGAGGGAGGGAGAGAGGGAGAGAGAGAGAGAAACATTGATTCAAGACAGACACATCGATTGGTTGCCTACCGCACGGCCCCAACTAGGGTCAGGAATCGAACCTGCAACCCAGGTAGGTGCACTTGACCAGGAATCGAACCCTTGACCCTTCGGTCCACGGGCCAACACTCTAACCACTGAGCAAAACCAGCCAGGGCAAAGGGGCTATTATTTTTAAGTGCTGCTATGAACATTCATATACACGTTTTTGTGTAAGCAAACATTTTTGTATCCCTTGGGTATATATTTAGGAGTGGAATTGCTGGGCCAAATGGAAACTCTATTTTAGTTATTTGACTAACTGCCAGACTGTTTTCCAAAATGGCTACAGCATTTCACATTGTCATCAACAGTGTATGAGCATTCTGATTTTTTCACCTAGTGAACACTTGTTATTCCAAGTCCTTTTGATTTTACTATCCTAATGGCTGTGAAGTGGAATCTTTTGAGATTTTGATAGAATTTTCCTAATGACTAATGACTTTGAGATCTTTTCATGTGTTTTATTGACCACTTATATACTATCTTCCATGGAGAAATATTTATTAAAATCATTTGTCCATTTTTATTATTTGTCTTTTTATTATTGAGCTGAAAGTTTTTACATCCAAACACAAGTCCTTTATCAGATAAATGATATCCAATATTTTCTCACATTCTATGGGTTGTCCTTTCAGCCTCTTAAGAGTAATGTCCTTTGCCTGGCTGGTGTGGTTCAGTGGTTGAGCATCAACCCATGCATCAAGAGGTCGCTGGTTCGACTCCTGGTCAGGGCACATGCCCAGGTTGTGAGCCCAATCTCCAGTGAGGGACATGCAGGAGTGGGCCAATAGATCTTCTCCCTCATCGATGTTTCTCTCTCTCTCTCCCTCTCCCTTCCTCTCTAAAAATCAATAAAGAAAAAAAAAATTTTTTTAAAGAGTAATGTCCTTTAATGCACAAACATTTTTAATTTTGGTAAATTTTATTTTATCTTTTTTTTTCTTTTGTTGCTTGTACTTTTGTTGTTATATTTAAAGAAATTGCTTATGCCAAGGTCATGACAATTTACATCTATTTTTTCTAAAAGTTTTATCATTTCAGCATTTGCAAATGAGTCCATTTTTGTATATGGTGTAAGGCAGGAGTCCAATTTCATTTGTTTGCATGCTGCTATCCATTGGTGCCAATTGGAAACCTTTTTCTAAGCATGTGCTCAGCCCTGGGCATGTATGCAGCTCTATGTGTGCATGTGACCTTCTAGATTCCCAGGTATATGTCAGAGCTTCACAAATCTCCCTCAAGACAGCCTTCCCTCCAGTTTTTCTTTTTAACCTTTTTGGTTTGGCTAGTGTGTACCCTACTGTTACTCTCCATTTAGGGCTATTGGAAGAGTAAAAGATTGACACATTGAGTTCATCAAATGCCCTGCAAAAAAAGCTGTTGTTCTGAGTGAGCTCTGAGTCAGGTCAAATAAAAACAAGGCTGATAAGTGGGGTCTTCTGGGAACCACAGACAATTAAAATAATGACTGTTCTCTGGGAACTGGGCCTGTACCCTCAGTGGCTGCCAGGCTGCTGGTTTTCCCCAAGATTGCATGTTGTTTCCAAGGCTACCACAGAGCTGGAAGGGGAGACGGGAGATGGGCAAGTTAAAACTCCACAAAACTTGCTCTCCTTACCGAGATTAAGCAGTTTTTCTTGAATAAACATTCCCTGGATTGTTGTCTTTAGTTAATTTCCTGAGATCTGAAAAAGTCTTTTCTGATCATTTCTGCCAATATTCTCATTGCTTTTCTAGAGTAGAGGATTTTCGGAAGTCCTTCCTCTGTCATCCCCCGACATCCCATGGCCATATCATTCAGACTGATAAATCAGTTTTTTTTTTATTTTGAATGTATCAGAATGAGAGAAAACAGCTTTAAATGTGAAGTCCTTCATTAAGAAGCACATGCATCACTTTGGAAATACACTAAAGAAGCCAGCTCCATTCGTATCCTTGGGAAAGCTACATTTTGGGCAGTCATCTTTCTGGCTCTATTGATTACAAGTAGAACAAGCTACTCCTGATTTCTTTGTAAAGATACAGTTTATCTCTCGGGATAAAATTATACTAGGCAAGTAAGAGTAGCCTATTCTCTTCTACTTCTTGATATCACTTAAACCAAAATGACTTGGACTAGTTATTTCTCACAATAGATTTCTTTTTATATGTTTGAATTCCTTGCTAGTACATTTCACTATGAGATTTCAAATTCATATTTTGTTTGTCTTTTACTGTGTTTTATCTTAATGGACTACATTGTTCACTGTAAGGTCCATTTAAAAGGGAATCAAATGTATTATAAAATCCCATGGTTTACTTTTGAAAAATAATGTATTTAAAATTTATAGAATGAATATAAAAAAGAGGGTTAAAAAAATACTCTAATATTTCTGGTGTATCTACTACCATTTTCCAGATACTGTACCAGCATTTTCACACATATCAAATAATTTACTACTTCCAACAATCTTTTGAAGATGCTAATAGAAAGGATTCCTATCTTACAAATTACAAAATGGAGATCTTAAATAAGAATGCCCAAAGTTACACAACCAGAGATTGATAGAGCCAGGCTTCAAAAGTAAATCTGTTCATTTTATTTTATTTAGGCTTTGGTTTTGAAAATAACGTTAATGATAAATACATCTCCTGATTATCTGAACTTCCATAAAATTTAAAATTGTTTCAGGAATTTCTCCAATTAAAAGTACATAGATAATATTTTTCTAGTTGCTTTTTTAGATATAGCTAAAGGCAAAATCTTTGTTCTTCATGCTACAGACTATATTTAATTTTAAAAAGTGCAATATTAGCCCTGGCCAGTTTGGCTCAGCGGTTAGAGCGCGTAGGCCTGCGGTCCAGAGAGACCCGGGTTCGGTTCCCGCTAGGGGCACGTACCTTGGTTGCAATTTGTCCCGGACCCTGGTTGGTTGTGCGGGAGGCAGCCACTCGATGTGTCCCTTGCACGTCGATGTTTCTCTCTCTCTCTCTCTCTCTCCCTCCCACTCTATCTGAACAAAAAATGGAAAAATGTCCTTGGGTGAGGATCAAAAAAAAAAAAAAAAGTGCAATATTATAAGGGAAACATGAATTGCAAATGAGTGCTGGTACTGCCTAGATTTTCTAAGAAAATAATAGGCTGATAGACATTTTATTAAAATATAACCGGTTCACAATAAATGCCCAAACTACTTATTATTTTAATGTTTTTCTTTTAACTATTTTAATTACATATTTGGATTTTCAAAAATATCACTAAACCAGTAATAAAAATAATGTTCCAAATCCTAAGATTTTTCTTGGAATTTAAGCATGTGACATTTAACACTCTTTCATGAGTCACTGTCATAGAATAAATAACTTTCTTCTTAATGTTACAATACTTTCTTATAGGAATTTTTATTTGCAAACAATTTTACATCAATTGATGTTTCCAAATGTTTTTCATTATCACATAAAAATTATATTTTAGCTCTCTTTAAACAAAATCAAAATATGCAACAAGTAATATTATCACTTTTTCATGGACTAAATAGTCTTAATACACATTTGGTTGCCATCTGGCATATTCTTTCTTTGATATTAGGGAGTCACGCATAGGGTAGTGATTCTACTGTTATGCATGCTCCATTATTTTTAGAAAGATTCATAAACTCTCTGTGATAGAGGTTTGTCTATCTAATGGATCTAGGAGGTTTTTTGCTCTGGCTCACTCAGAAAATAAGTCACTGCATTACTTTGTAAGTGGCATCATCAAGCAGGGGCTACCTTTCCTGCTTGTTTATGTAAGACACTTACCTGGATAACTATTATAACACTTTTCTATTTCCTTCTACCAGGTGTTAGAAAACCTCTTTGGTATGAAAAGAAGGCGTGTGTACTATGCTTGGTGTTTTAATACCCATATGAGGAGAGAAGAGAATAGTCAATGTCTTAAACTTACGCAAGATTGGGAAGTTCAAGTAGATACTTGTAAAATGCTGGGACTATTGAAGCAATACTATTCATAATAAGAATGTTAGAAATATGCCCCAAGACAGGGCCAAAAATACTTCAAGAGAACTAGCTGTCTGCATAGGATTTTAATTTGAGGGGAAAAAATATTTTGTGTGAGAAATTAAATCCTAGTTTGACCTTCGCACTGCTATATAGCCCAAACTAATATTATCAAAGGGTTGTGGAAATCCCAAGCTGATAAATTAAAAGAAAATATATTTGGAGAAGATGAAATATTGGTGGCTCCAGCCAAAGAAAATGCAAAATTACTTTTTATGTGTTCCACTTCAGGCATAGCCAAGGAAGCTCCTGCCAGATCAATTTTCTCACAAATAACAGCTATAAACTTGGATAAAAAAAATTTTTTTTAACTGCCTGGAGGTAGCACAGAGTGAACAAAAGCAGGAAAATTATAGCAGAGAATCAGTTTGGAAGAAGAATGGCATGGGGTGATTTTCTTGTGATTTTTTGTTTTGTTTTGTTTTGGTTTGGTTTGGTTTGGGGTTTTGTTTTAATGACTTAAGCCTGGCAGCAGGCTGGGTAAAACACTGGTGGAAAATCCATACTTTTTCTGGCCTAAAGAACAGGAGGACAAAGTTTGGAATAAATATTGCCACCAGAAAGTTAGGGAGATATTCCAAAAAAGAAAGAAAGAAAGCCAGAAAGGTGGAAACCCAAATCTTAGGTTAAAAAAATAAATAAGTAAAAATTGTCCAGCTTCCTGGTTGATTTTGAACTGTGCACACACAGGGCAAACTCAAAGCATTTCAAAATGAATTTTGAGCTGCAACAAAGAGACAATGTTTAAGAGTCCAAGATAATTGCTGCAAAATTTTAGAAAATCAGCACTCTAGGAATACAACAGAATTCAGATTCTCTGCATCTTCAGAATATTCAGAAAACAATACAAATGCAGCCAACAGGTGAAGAAGAGGACAATTTAACCCATTCTCACAAGAAAAGACAATCAGTGGAAACCAATCTCACAATGCACATATATAGGCATAAGCAGGCAGGATTTTATTTGAACTCTTCTCAGTAGTAGAAAGAAAAATATGCTTTCACTGAATAAAATGTAAGATGTTTTATCAGAAAAAGAGAAGCTATGAAAAAGTCCCAAGTGGAAATTCAAGAATGGAAAAATGCAGTATATGGAAATAAATCAAGAGACTCAGTGAATCTTGAGAGTGGGTGTGTATAAAATGAGTAAGCACATTAGAGTCAAAATACCGAAAACCAAATAAAAAATGTTTTTAAAAGCCAGAGGAAAATGACACATTACCCACACACAAAAACCCATTCAAATGTCTTATGATTTCTTGTCAGAAATTTTGGAGATCAGAAGACAATGGAACAACATAAAGTGCTGAAGAAAAAGAACCTGTCAAACCACTGCTCTGCATCCAACAAACATATCCTTCAAAAATGAAGGTAAAAGAAAGAAAACTTCAGATAAAAGAAAACAAAGACAACGTGTTACTAGTTGACTTGATCTTGAGAAATGCTACAGTGAATTCTTCAAAGTGAAGAGAAATAATACGCTAGGAAGAAATTCAGGTCTTCAGAAAGGAATGAAGCACTGTGAAGAAGTTGGCATGACTGTTTACACAAAGTATACTAGGAAATTTACAAAACAACTACTAAAATTCAAAATTTAATTTCAAAAGGTTGCACATCAATTGTGTATTGTATACAATCAGCAAATAATGGGAAATAAAATAAAGCATTAAACAGATATAAAAATAAAAGATCACATTTTATGAACATTTCACAACACAGGGTACATTGAACAACAACTGCAACTAAAGATAACCTTTAGGAAATTACAACATAGAAAAGCAGGGAATAGAAAGTAAAAACAACAAGCATGCACAGAGGTCATTGATGAAAATGGGGAACATGTTATTGGACTCTGGAAGAAAGGCTGCCTTATTATAGAGTGGTAGAAAATTTGGTCATATAGTTCTACCACTGGATGGAAAGTAGAGCCTGTAATCAATGAACTTGGATATTTGGCTGAGATTTCCAAGCAAAACTGCAAGATGTGACCTCCTTGCTGTTTGTTAAAATAAAGAGATAAATTGAGCAATGAATTGTTAGTCAAAAGGAACCAGCTTTTGATGATTTGGAAAATTCTCACTCTTCCCAGATATCATGCTCTGGAAATGAGGACAAGGGCATGGCTGGAAAACCATTTGCTAAAGAGACTAGATGTGTGATTCATGGATCCAATCAACCATCTCAGCAGAAGTCAGGAAAAAAGATGGGGTTATTCAGAAATACAGGATGCTTGTGTTTAAAGCTGTGAATCCCTTTGACATCCATGGGAGACTTACAAGGTTTTTGAGAACTTTATATCAACAGAAACACCTCCAGCTTGGACTGAAAGGGGCAGAGATGGGATGAAAGGAAGGAAGAATGACCCCAAGGCCAGAGAAGGCAGAGTTGCCATCGTGAAGGGCCCAGAGGATTATTCTCAGCTTTATAACCTATTGGAGCTTACCTCGATGGGCTCAGAACTTGCTCTAGATTAGTAGCCCCTTTATTCCTTCCATTGCATCCCTTTTGGAATTGAAAAATGTCTAACCTACATCTGTATTTTGGAAGCAGATAACGTTTTTTTTCTAGTTTCACAGCTCTGTGGATGGAAAAAAATTTTGGCCCAGAATGAATCATACCAAGAGTCTCATCCATACCTAATTTAGATAATTTAGATAATGAAATTTGAAACTCTTTGAGTAGGTAATACTTAATGAGGCTTTGAATTTAGAGTTACTGCTGGAATGGTTTAAGACTTTGGGGGATGGAGTGAATAATATTGTGCACATGGGAGGACATGAATTTGGGGGCATCAAGGAGGTGGACTTTATTGGGTTGAATAGTGCCTCCTTCAAAAAAATTCATGTCCCCTTTGAACCTGTGAATATAATCTTATTTGGGGAAAAGGTCTTTGCAGGTGTAATCAAGTTAAGATGAGGTCATACTGAATTACAGCAGTCCCTAATCCAATGCATGGAATCTTATACAAAGAGGGAAAATTGGACACAGATACACAGAGGAATATGGTCATGTGAAGACAGAGGCAAAGACTGAAGTTGTGCTACCATAAGGTAAAGAACACCAAAGATTGCAAACAACCACCAGGATCCAAAGGGAGAAAGGAAGGATTCTTCCCTAGAGCCCTTGGATGGAGGATGACTTGATTGGTTTCAGACTTGTGGCCTCCTGAACTGTGAGAGAATAAATTTCTGTTTTAATCGACCTACATTTGAGGACTTGGTTATAGACACCTCAAGAAATGTATATACCATGGGACAAATTAAATGAATGTTCTGCTCTAACAGGAGACAAACAGAGAGTCATTAATAAAATAGGTAAAATAGGAAGAAATAAAATTATTGCTGACTCACAGGATCATTCTCATAGAATGTTTAAGAGAATAGAAAACAATTAAAGCAAAAAGGAATATTCAAAAAGTTTTATGCTACAAGATCAATACATAAATATTACCACACACCAGTAAAAATTACATAATATAATAATAAATAGTATATAATAAAATAATTCAAATAAATAGTATTTCACAATAACTACCAAAACCTTTAAAATACCTATAAATAAGTGTTTTAAAGAATATGCTCAAGACTTCTGTCTTAGTTTGAACTGCGATAACAGAATCAGAGTGGGAACTTAAACAATAAACATGTATTTATCATAGTTCTGCAGGCGAGGAGGTTCATGTTCAAAGTGCCACGTAATTCAGTTCTTTGTGAGAACCCTCTTCCTGGTTTGCAGCGTGGTGGTTCTTGCTGTGTCCTCACATGGTGGGGAGAGAGAACTCTGGTCCCTTCATCCCACCATGGGGGCTCCACTTCCATCCTCATCCATCTTCTCTCCAAAAAGCCCCACCTCCAAATACAATCACACTGGGAATCAGGGCATCAACATGAATTTGGGGGGCACATAAATATTGAGTTTATAGCAACATTTATGAAATAAAAATTAAAACAGAAAAGGTGTGTGTTTTTTTGTCTTATTTTATAATTTTTTTAGTATTTTCTGCCTACAAAGCCTAAGAGTCAAAGACTAGCTAGAGCTGGGCAGCTACTCCTACAATGTGAAATTGCAGATTTTTGGGAAGTCTCTCAGAAAAGATTACCTCCCCAAAGCTTTGACACACGTGTGATCATTAGAATTTTACTCCATGGGGTAAAAGTCAACCCAGGGAAGACTGCATTGCTGACAATCATTTACCTCAGTGTAAATTATTTTGCCATATTTTTTTTTCAAATAAAACAACCAGCTGAGAAAATGAGAGAGGCTGAAGAATGCAAAAGAGTTTAGGCTGGACAACCAGTAGGTTAGGTCATGGTGAACAAGGCATATGACCTGGGAAAGGTTAATTACCACTTACTCTCAGCCTTGTGTCTTCATCTGTAAATTGAGGGTAATAGAAATAATATTTCCCACAACTATAGGAAGGATTAAATTAGTTAACACACCCACAGCACTTATGACAATGACTGTCAGAAATGTGCGCTCCTTAAGTGTAAATTATCCTCCTCTCTCCTCCTTCCCAGCTCCTCTTATTCCCAGGACCACCCCCATCACTACCCCTGCTATCTACTTCACAAGCTATTGCTACTTTTGTCTTGAGGGCATGCTAGAGGCTTACATAAAAATCAGATACAGTGCTTTTCATTCACCTTTAGCAAAGCAACTTACTTTTGAAAAAGAAGAAATAGCTTAAGCTACATTGGTTCTCTTGAATATTTTTGTGATGACATGAAGGCATCACAAAACGTTATGTTAATTTGCAGCTTATTTATGTAACGTTTTCCCCCCTAAAAAATCTGAACTATAAAATGTAAGAGTTTCTTTTCAAGTTTGATTTTTAAAGAGCTAAGTGAGTACATGTTGTTAACTGTATAAACTGTTTTGTTTTATCTGAATTTCTTTTAGAAATCTAATTTTCTCTCTCCCTTGGTTTTTGTTGAAAGGCTCACAGGTCACTTGAATTCATTTCACGAAATTATCAGGATGTGTGTAGTGACCACATGTCATGGTTAACAGAGGGATAATTAAGTCTGTCTCTGGTGACTTGCATTTTGCCCGTAAGTTATGCATTCATTCAGGGGGTGATGCAGATGCCATGGATTTCCAGGGGGAAATACTCTCAGAGGAAGAGAGTTTCTGAGTTGGTGTCTCGGGACCTGCCATAATTTACATCTCCAGATGAATTCTTTATTTATGGACTCAATAACAAGACAATTAAAGAACGTCATAATTAAGCTTCCAATTTGAACTTTATATTTATTAAGTCATTCAGAGCCTAACATATAGTTTTTATTAAAGAAAAAGTTTTTAATAAATCTATTTATATATTTAGCATTTGTTGACTATATGCTATATTCTTTGTGATAGAAAGATCCCAAATGAACCCAACATCAATCCTTCTCTTAAGAAACACTATAAAAATATGCATGTAAAAATAACAATATGATAAGATAGAAAATAGTGAATAACATTGAACAGGGACAGAGAATTATGGAAGTTTGGCAGAAGTACAGAGATGTATATGATATGTGTTATTTTTTACATTTTATGTCCAGAACAAGTATAAAGAGAAATGGAAAACCATGGTACATATATGGTTAATCTAGGTCAAAAATATGTCTTACTAATTTATTTAAACAATGGGTTAATTATGGGAAATTAAACTGATGTTTAATTGATTCCACCTATCATTTTTTTCACATCTAACAAGATGATTTCAAGGATATCCATAAGATGAACAAGTTTCCAACTGCTCTAATTTAACCTGGTGAAACAATATTCCCTAAATCACCTTGTCTAAGTGTGAGGGAAGGAAAAGAAAGTCTAAAATGCAATGTATTTTCCTCTTCGATATCTCTGTCCATTGCATGCACACTGTTTTCACATGAACTACACATTACTGAAAACCTGTAGTCATCTGCACCCACAGAAACTACCCCAATAAACTACCAGAAAACCAACAGTAACTGCTAAATGAGCGGCAATTTCCCTTGGTGGCAGGGAAATGTTGGCCATCACCGTGTCTCCCGTGTCTGGCACAGGGTAGGTCATAAGGAAATAGGTGCTTCGAACTAGACTCCTTCAATGTCAGCCAGTATTTAGGGGATAATCTCATTATTTTAGTCATCTAGTCATGACTGTGATAAAGATTTAAGAAAGCTATTAAAATTTTTTGCTGTAGGAAGGATGTAAGAACAATCAAGGGGTGATAAAGTAGCTTTGCACTGATTCATGAAAGAAAATTCTAAGTATAAGGCATTTGTGTTTGTTTTATATTCACTGAAACGATGCTGAATGAAGTGGAGCTTTACAGTGAGCAGTCAAGCGGTATTAGAACAGTTCATTAAAAATTACACTTCAACTGCCGAACATTTATCTATCTCTACCCTATTTGAATATGTAAAACATTTTTGAAGCCTACAACAAACACAAATAACAAATTTCAATAGAAACTGCTTTTCTTATATAACCACAAAAACACAGAAATAATAACATGAGTAATGGACAACTTTGTGAGTCCCCAAAAGATAATGTACAGATTCACTCAACCAACGCTTGCTTTGATAGTTATAGGAATAAATCTAAAGCATCTACTCTAATGTATCATTAAACTTTAATCAGATTACAGCCAGAATGCATGAGGGTTAAAACTCATTTTAGCTGAATAATGTATGCTAAAATGCATATCATCTGAGTTAAGGTAGTAATCATCACTTGGCTAATGTACTTCAATGGACTGATGGGCATTAGTCCATTCTGAACTTAAGCACTAATATCTTGACAGCAGAAGAAGAATGTTTTTTATCACTTTGAAAATGCAGTACAAGCATCTAAATGTGGGTCATCTTAGCTTCTGTTTGAGTAAGGCATTAAAATTGCACCACTCCCCATTTAATATATTCATTGAGTTATTGTTCAAACGAGCTAGATGAGTCTGAAGCAACTTTTCTGAGTGTTTTTTTTTTTTTCTTGAATGTTCTTTATCATTATCTTCCAGATCTTTTATTACTAGGGAGCACTCTTCTCTCCAATAACTGGTGCCCTTATAATTAGCTTCCTTTGGTTAAAATTTTAATCAGCTTTTTAATTCACACTGAAGTATTAAGGGCTACTTACATCAGTGTGCCTTCCTGGTGCATAACTGAGGTAGACGAATGAATTTTCCATTTCAGCTAGAGGAAGTGGTAAGCGTAAAGCATAATGGGGCTTTCTAGTGTTCCACCCCATCCCCAAGCCCTGCCTGATTATCCTACTTATAGTAGGAGACCAGCTATACACTCCCTTATAGAGTAGGTTTCCTATTCAACTCCCTTTTTAAAAATAAGAAGACATGAATATAAGAAGCCTTCTGAAAGATTTAATCTTTTCTTTATTCCATGTGGATTTTGTCTTAGCAGGGAAACTGCTTATATATTCTTATGTTTTTGTTTATTATTATTATTATTATTATTATTACCCTTGAGAGCAGTTTCAGTAATCCTTTTGCCTTCTGGAAACTGAGGAGAAATTTTATACGATATTTTAAGAAAGGTGAAAACATCCATCTGGATAAGATGACGGAGGAGGTGTTGATAGACAGTATCATTAAGTAATGCCCATTATTATTTATCTCTGGTTTTCAATGAGAACATAATTCTTTGGTTCTTAAGAGAAATCACCACTATGGGGCTGAGAGATAAATTATGTCCACGATGGGGCTCCTCTCATGTGAAATTCCTGTATATGACCATCTTCTAGAAGCCCCCAAATTTCCATCACTAATAGTGCACTACTTGGGGCTCAACACAGTACTTAGGAAGTCCATGGTAATGGCTGTATCCATGGATATGTAACACATCATCTTTGACCCGTAACACATGAATGAGTTATTGGATTGTTCTGAACCCTAACAAATGGCTGAAAGAAGGGCTCTGCAAGACTTAAAGGCGTGTGGGTCAGTAATGAGCATGGGGGGGGGGGATCCAAAATTACAATGAGGCAACAAGAAAGAAGTAATTACTTGGTTTGGGGGGGTTCTCAAGAAAAGGAAAGAAGGCAGACTTAATGACAACTTTGTCAGTGGGACTTCTGCCTGCATGTTACAATAAAGAGGAAAATTAGGATACACAGGGTACCACCCACATTCAGACAATGGTTTGCTTTATAGAACGGATTGCATCTTATCCATCTTTCAATATCAGCACTTATCATGGTGCATGCCTCATGTCAGAGACACAATAAGTGTTTGTTGAGTGAGTGAATGAATGAGTGAATGAATGAATGAATACATGAATACAATAATGTAATTTTAATTTTAGGATTTTCTGGCATTCCATAAAGGCATTTTTTTTTTCATGTAAACAGTAACATTTCTAGCTGTGCTAGATTTTTTGTTACAGTTCCATAGGGGGGAAATGTTTTTAAAAATGAGCAGGAGTTGGAAGTCAAAGCCAGTTGTCACTGTTTATAATATACTCTGAAATATTTCACAGAAATCCCTCTCAAGTGATTTTTTTCATTGGAGGAATAATGTCTGATGGTCAAGACAACTAGAGAGAAGGACCAAAAATGAGAAAACAGGCAGAGAGACTTAGAAATTCTGAGGGAAACCAAAGCAGTCCTGAAGAGCAAAGGAAGATTTTAAAACAATGTTTTTTTAAAATATATAAATAGTAGATCAATCCAATTTAGAAGTCATCTCCATAGATTAAACAACAACAAAAACAGCACCACCCCCTGCGTTATAGACTATGACAATGTTCTTTCGGGTACATGGTTGAATTCCATGTAGCATCACTGAGATCAACATACACACAGAATAACCCAGAGGAGGTACTCACGGGGTTAGATTTGCTGTCCTTAGCACAGATTTCAACTAAGTATCACCCCATGAGAAAGGCAATAGATGTCTGATCTTGAGCATGTAAATGCCTTGGATAAACATACAGCCCACAGTGGGTGTGCTTTGTGATTCCTACTTGCCTGTAGTTGATTCATTCAGCAAATGCTGTTGAGAGCCCGGTGGGTGCAGGATACTGCAGAAAGGGCAGTGGGAACACAGAATCTCTGACCTCAAAGATTTCTGGCATGTGGGAGGGGGAGGGTGTGAAGGAGGAATAAACATATACACATTAGCTATAAAATATATCGTCTGGTCTCAACAGTGCAATGAGGAAAACAGAGTGGAGAAAGTTGACAGCAACTGAAGAGAAAAGGCAGAGGATTTGCTGTTTTTGAGAGGGAGATAAAGCAAATTTTCTCCACCGCAGTGATGTTTTGGCCAAACTTAAGGAAGTGCGACAGTAGGCACTAAAAATGTCCTGGAGAGGAGGATTCCAGGCAGAGGTAGCTAAAAGTGCAAAGCTCTGAGGCTGCAGTATTTGGGAGGATTGGAAGAAGAGTCAAGTCCAGGGTGGAGTAGAGGAAGTGGGGAGAAGGAGGGGCTATGAGAGGGATGCAGAGAGGGTCCATCATAGTACCCTGTGAGTGCCTGTAGGCGAGCCTCTTGAGATTCTGATAAAAGTTGTGGACAGTTCTTTGCTGCAAAATTTCCTTTCCTACCAAAAGAAACTGTTTTCCTACTCAGAATGCTTCTGACAGCAAATATGTGGGTTTTCCACCTCAAGCAATTCTCCAGTTCTCTGCAGACACCAACTGGGTGTCCTACAATTCAATTCAATTCAATTCTGGCACTATCTATGCAGAGTTAGTGCAGACACCATGGGTTAAGGGCTCAGACCCACGAAACTGCCCCCATTATAGATGCCAGTCTTAAGTAGTGGGTCTTCAGTTTACCCATACTTCTGTCTGATTGGGCTACAAGTTAGGGGGTTCCCACAACACTTTCCTCAGATTCGATAATCTGCTATAAATGCTCACAAAACTCATGGAAGCAATTTACTGACATATACTGGAATACTGCGGAGGATATGATAAAGAATACTGAGGAACAGCCAGGTGGCAAGGTACATAGAGAGGAGTCTGGAAGGGTCCTGAGTGCAGAAGTTTCTGTCTCCATGGAGTTGGGGTGTACCACCCTCCCACATGAGGATGTGTTTACCAACCTGAAGCCCTCCAAACCCCATAGTTTAGGGATTTTAATGGAGGATTTGTCATGTAGGCGCGATAGATTATTAACTCAATTTCCAGCCCCTCCCCGCTCTCCAGAGGATGGGGGTGGACTGAAAGTTTCAAGTTTCTACTCATGGCCTGTCCTGCCAGTGACTAGCACTCATCCAAGACATCACCAAGTGTCACCTCATTAGAGCAAAAGATGCTCCTATCACCCAAGGCATTCCAAAGAATTTAGGAATTCTGAGTAAGATGCTCCTATAACCCCCAAAAGTCAAGAAATTGTAAAGGTTTTAGGACCTCTGTGTCAGGAACCAGAGGCAGAAATGCAATATGCATTTCTTATTATGTCACATTTGTCCTTGCAAAGCTTCAAGAACTAGGGTTCTGTGACTCTCTGTCTTTGCTCAGCTTTCTTTCCTTAAATAAATAAACAAATGTATAGGGTCATACAGAAGAGTATAGAGTCATCATATTAAAACTGATCAATTCCTCAAAAAATTAAAAATGTAACTGCCGTTTGACCCAATGATCCCACTTCTGGCAATAAATCCTAATAATTCTGAAACACCCATCAGAAAAAATATATGGACCTTTATGTTCATTGCAGCATTATTTACAATAGCTAAGATCTGGAAACAGCCCAAGTGTCCATCAGTGGATGAATGGATAAAAAAGCTGTGGCACATATACACAATGGAGTACTATGCAGCTGTAAGAAAGAAAGATCTCTTACGTTTTGCAACAGTATGGATGGACCTGGAAAGTATTATGCTGAGCAAAATAAACCGGTTAGAGAAAGACAAATATCACATGATCTCACTTATATGTGGAATCTAATGAACAAAATAAACTGACAAACAAAATCGGTCCAGAGGCATGGATGCATGGACCAGACTGACAGATGACAGAGGGGACTGGAAGAAATTAACCAAAGAACATATATTCATGTATGCATAACTCATGGACACAGACAATAGTGTGAGGAAGGCCTGGGGTGGAGTGGGGGCTGAGTGGAGGGAAAAAAAGGGGGGGGGCATCTGTAATATTGTCAATAATAGAAAAAATGTTTAAAAAACAGATCAGTTGCTTAAAACTGAAACCAACCATTATTGTTTCTGTTCACATTCCTGAAACAAACCCTTCTAGAATAATACCTAACAGAGTGCTCTAGAAACATAAGTACCAATGGTGAGTAATGTTGATAGAGATGGCAGAATGACATCAGCATTTACCTTTCAAACAGTCCCCACATGTCCCACGAAGCTTACATCATGTCTGCCATCTTACTTTAATTAATTTGAATATTATAACTCTGAGATAATATAACACTAATTATCTCTGTCATTTTTTTGTTATTTACAAATTACATGTAGCTTTACACTAACTGATTATACTGTAAATAACCCTTGTGCGTGTTTGGCAGCAGGATTACCTGGCTAAAATATTTACAAACCTTCACACAGTCCTGGGGCTATACCTGTATCTTTCCATCCCGTTTATAAATTCCTGAGAACAGGACTTTTCCTACACTTCTCTGCTCTCCTGTGTGGGTGAACACAGTGTCTTTCATAGAACAGATATAAAATGGCTGTAGATTGATTGGTGGAGGTAGAAAAATATAAATATATATAAATGGGATGATGGGTCATCTACTTTGCTGATAATGTCCCGCAGGAATTTGACCTCTGATTCCCAATTCAGTGTCGGGTTACCAACACCATTTCAGTTTTGCGTTTCCCTGACAACCAACTGAAGTATGCTGACATGATAATTTTAAAAGTTTATTTGGAGCTTATGCAAAGAGGGCAAGCCTAGGGAAAAATATTTCTCTGTATGTTGGGTTTTTACCCTACAGGAGGAATAGAAAAATATCCATCAGTCATTTTAATTTTTCATAAATCTGCAGGGCCTAAATTTGATATAGTTAGGTTGTATAAAATATAGGTAGTTTATATCATATATAAATTTACTAGTTGTTCAGAAACAGTATAATATTTTCTGCTGAAATGAAACTATTACAGAAAAAAATCTGGGCCTACCAATAAGTAGTTCACAGACATCTGTCACTTACAGTGGCATGCTTTCAAACAGCATATTTATCCTTAAACACATTTAGACAATTTTGAAATTAGATTCCTTCCTCAAAATGTCCAAAGTACATATCAAACAGGAAACGAAGGGAGATGTGAAAAACCTCACGTGCTCTCCATGAGGACGTAAGTAAATCGCTGTCTGTCTCAGTGACTTGTCATTTCTGTCCCTTTAGCTCTCTGATTTGCAAGGAATCCCATTGTACCTGGCCCCTGAGGCAGGAGGGCTGTGGTCCACGCACTGTCAGACTGGCAGATGTCCTGTGGATGGCATCACAATGTTGCTGTCTGTTGCTGCATTCTCCAAGAGAATAAGCAGCTTTGGCTATTAGCATATGTATGCCTTTTGTCATGTGCATATATAAACACCTACATATAGGCATATGTTAATTTATATATATATGGACACGTGTATTTACCCACACACATTTATATTATTGAGTATGGAAACTCTAGAGGTTTTCAAAGAGGCAACAACAAAGTTAGATGATGCTCTTGGGTTGTTAGAATTTTTCTTTGACTACTGGAAGAGACTTTGCACTAGAAGCTTCTGTGTTTCTGTGTTCACACAGATAAAATACTGATGTATGTCTGAGAATGTTATTTATCTTTTCATTCGGAGTCTGGGATTGAAAGAATTAGGAATTACTCTGGGAAAATATTCAGTTCTTTAAAATACTTTTGGCTTATTTCTTCAGAGTTTAGTGTAAGGAACTTGTCTCCATATGCGGTCAGAGTGAATTTAGTGACGCAGGGCTTATGGAGGCAGAGGGACCAAAAGCCAACCTCGTGTTGTATTATGAGCCTCTGCTGATCCACAAGGCCAGTGGATTAAAGCTGAAGTGGGGCTGGCTGGTGTGGCTCAGGGGACTGAGCTTCATCCCATGGACTGAGAGGTCCCAGTTCGATTCCTGGACAGGGCACATGCCCGGGTTTCAGGCTCAATCCCCAGTAGGGGGCCTGCAGGTAGCAGCCGATCAATGTTTCTCTCTCACATGGATGTTTCTATCTCTCTCCTTTTCTCTCTTTCTAAAACATTAATAAAAACATATTAAAAAAAAAAAGTTGAGCCTTGGCCGGTTTGGCTCAGCGGTTAGAGCATTGGCCCATGGACCAGAGAGACCCGGGTTTGGTTCCCGCTAAGGCCACGTACCTCGGTTGCAATTTGTTCCCAACCCCGGTTGGGGTCATGTGGGTGGCAGCCAGTCGATGTGTCTCTCTGACACCAACGTTTCTCTCTCTCTCTCTTCCCTCCTCTCTCCCTCCTGCTCTATCTGAAGATAAATGCCCCCCCCAAAAAATGTCCTCAGGTAAGGATAAAAAAAAAAAAGTTGAAGGAGGTAGCAGTCACATGGGAAACTGGAAATTCTGTATATGGATCTTCAAGACAAAAGTGGGTCCATGAAGGTGATACAAATCTGTCTCGGCATAAATGGCAGGGCAGGAGGAGATGGCAGTGAGTGATCAAAAATTGGTGATGAGAGATATTTCAACAGGTGTGTGTACTGCTGGAAAGTAACATTGACATGAACAATAATGCATTTATTGGCAGGGGCAATTAATTTTAAGTTTTGGGTGCAAATTATAGTAATTGCTTTATAATGTCATTAAAGCAATGCATCACCATATAGATGATCTATTTATCTGTCTATACATATATGCACACATACATAATAGATATATTTACATATACTGATATATAGATATAGATATAGATATAGATATAGATATAGATATAGACATATATTGACCTATATAAGCTTGAATTAAGGTGAATCAGAAAGTAGAGAGAAGCAGCAGGTAGAGACATGTAAGTACTATAAACCAAATAGATAATTAATGCAATTAACTTTCTTTGGTTTAAAATGTTCCACTATGCTATTTTCAGAAGTGGTTGTAGGGTTTTAGAATGAGCAACAAGAAATACACTTTTGCCCTGGCTGGTTTGGCTCAGCGGTTAGAGCGTCGGCCCGCGAAGCAGAGAGTCCCGGGTTTGGTTCCCGCTAAGGCCACGTACCTCGGTTGCAGTTTGTTCCCGGCCCTGGTTGGGGTCGTGTGGGTGGTGACCACTCGATGTGTCTCTCTCACATCAATGTTTCTCTCTCTCTCTTCCCCCATCTCTCCCTCCCACTCTATCTGAAGATAAATGCAAAAATGTCCTCGGGTGAGGATAAAAAAAAAAAAGTACACTTTTGTTGCTGGGGTCATTATTTACAAAGTGACTGGAAAGTCGGGGAATTCTCCAGCCACCTCATTTTTCTCATTTATTAAATGAGGATTTTACACAATTATTTTGCCTCTGAAATGCCATCAAATGCTTTATTTTGCCTGGCATACCTTTCTGCTCTGTTCCTTTTGAGAACTCTCCTTCCTTAACCTAGTGCACACAGGTTTACACACACAGCATGGGCATGACCCAGACTGATGATAAATTTTGTCTTCTATGGTCCAGGAGTGAGAGTATGATTTTAGAAAACCAATATATTTTGTCTCTCTCTACTATAAATCTCAGGAGAGAATTAGTCTCCTTCAGCAGGAGTCAGTGCCAGGATTTGTGTACAGTGGATCTGCGGGGGGACTCCTTTGCCATGATCAGAGCAGAGTCTACGGGAGAAGAAGTGAACCAAGAAGAAGCTGAGCTAGAACCATCCTGCTGTCACTGGCTGATCCACTCAGCTCAGAGCATCCAAATTCCAGCCAATACACAATCTTTGTTGTTCCAACGTGTGAGTGATGACTTGAATTTAAAAAACAATAGATTCATTGATCTTTTATAGTGTTTCTTTAGATCTTATGTTGTTTATTTCTGCTCCAACCTTCACTATTTTCTTCCTTCTACTCACTTTGGGCTTTGTTTGTTTTTCTTTTTCAAGTTCCTTTAAGTGTAAAGTTAGATTGTTTATTTGATATTTTTCTTGTTTCTTCAGGTAGACCTGTAATGCCAGGCCTGTAATGCCATGAATTTCTCTTTTAGGACTGCTTTGGCTGTGTCCCATACATTTGGGGTTGTTGTGTTCTCATTTTCATTTGCTTCAAGGTATCTTTGATTTCTTCCTTGACCTCATTGTTAACCCATTCATTGTTTAGTAACATATTATTTAGCCTGTATGTCTTTGGGTATTTTTCTGTTTTTTTCTTGTGATTGATTTCTAGCTTCATACCATTATTGTCAAAGAAAATGTTTGATACAATTTAAATCTTCTTAAATGTATTAAGAATCGCTTTGTGTCCTAATATGTGGTCTATCCTAGAAAATCTTTCATGTGCACTTGAAAATAATGTATTTCCTGCTGCTTTGGGTTGCAATGCTTTGAATATATCCATTAAATTCATCTGATCTAGTTTGTCATTTAAGGCCACCATTTCCTTGTTGATTTTCTGTCTGTAAGATCTATTCATTGATGTCAATGGGGTGTTAAAATTCCCTACTATGACTGTATTAGTGTCTATCTCTCTCTTTGTGTCCATCAAGATTTGCTTTACATACTTAGGTGCTCATATGTAGGTTGCATATTACAAGAGTAATATCCTCTTTTTGGATTGCTTCCTTTATAGTATGTAGTGTCCTTCTTTGTCTCTTACTAAAGCCTTTGTTTTAAAGTCTCTTTTGTGAGATATAAGTATTGCTACCCCAGCTTTTTTTCCTTTCTATTTGCATGAAATATCTTTTCCCATCCCTCTACTTTTAGTCTGTGTGTATCTTTTGATCTGAGATGGGTCTCTTGTAGACAACATATATATGGGTCTTGTTTTCTTATCCTTTCAGCTACCCTATGTCTTTTGATTGGAGCATTTAAGCCATTTAGATTTAAATTGATTATTGATAGGTATGTATTTATTGCCATTTTATTCTTTTAACTATGTTCCTCTGTTCCTCCTCTTCCTTATCCTCCTCCTCATCCTTATCCTCCTCCTCCTCCTTATCCTTTAGTTTATTATTTTTTTATTTTTTTAAATTATTTTTATTAATTTATTTTGTTACAGATATTTCTCCTTTTTCCCCCCATTGACACCCTCTTCCCCATCCCCCACTCCATCCCCAGCTTTGTTGTCTATGTCCATTGGTTATGCATACATGCATATAAGTTCTGTGGTTTATCTCTTTGCCCCCCCTCCACCCCCTTTTCTGAAGTTTGTCAGTCTGTACCCTACTTCTATGTCTCTGGGTCTATTTTGTTCATCAGTTTGTTTAGTTCATTATATTCCACAAATAAGTGAGATCATGTGATATTTGTCTTTCTCTGCTTGGCTTGTTTCACTTAACATAATACTCTCCAGGTCCCTCCATGTTGTCTCAAAGGATAAGAGAGATCTTTCTTTCTTACAGCTGCATAGTATTCCACTGTGTATATGTACCACAGCTTTTTTATCCACTCATCTACTGATGGACACTTGGGCTGTTTCCAGATCTTAGCTATTGTAAATAGTGCTGCTATGAACATAGTGGTACATATATTCTTTCTGATTGGTGTTTCAGGCTTCTTAGGGTATATTCCTAGAAGTGGGATCGCTGGGTCAAATGCCAGTTCAATTTTTAATTTTTTGAGGTAACCCCATAGTGTTTTCCATAGTGGCTGCACCAGTCTGCATTCCCACCAGCAGTGTACTAGAGTCCCCTTTTCTCCACACCCTCGCCAACACTTGTTGTTTGATGATTTGTTGATGGTGGCCATTTTGACAGGTATGAGGTGATACCTCATTGTTGTTTTAATTTGCATCTCTCTGATGATTAGTGATGTTGCTTCTCCTTCTTCTTAAAGCGAGCCCTTTAACGTTTCTTGTTACACTGGTTTGATGGTAACAAACTCCTCTAGCTTTTTCTTGTCTGGGAAGCCCTTTATTTCTCCTTCCATTTTAAGTGATAGCCTTGCTGGCTTATAGATTCTTGCTTTTCATCACTTTGATATTTCATGCCAATCCCTTCTGGCCGAAAATATTTCTGTTAAGAAATAATCTGACAGTGTATGGGAGCTCCCTTGCAGATAACTAACTATCTTTCTCTTACAGATTTTATTTTTTTAATCCTCACCCAAGGATATTTTTTCATTGATTTTTAGACTGAGTGGAAGGGAGGGAGAGAGAGAAAGAAAGAGCAACATTGATGTGAAAGAGACACATCTCTTGGTTGCTTCCTGCATGACCCTGACCAGGGCTTGGAATTAAACATGGAACCCAGGTACCTGCCCTTGACCAGGAACTGAACCCACCCAAAACTCTTCAGTCCAAGGCCCGATGCTCTAACCACTAAGCAAACCAGCCAGGGCTCTCTTATAGCTTTTAAAATTATTCTTTCTGTCTTTAATGTTTGCCATTTTAATTATGACTAATCTTGGTGTGGGCCTCTTTGGGTGCATCTTGTTTGGGACTCTCTGTGCTTTCTGGACTTGTAACTTTTTTCTTCATCAGGTTAGGAAAACTTTTGGTCATTATTTCTACAAATAGGTTCTTGATCACAGTCTCTCGTCTCCCTCTGGTACCACTATGATGCAGATGTTGTTACACTTCATATTGTCCTAAAGGTCCCTTAAACTATCCTCACTTTTTTTTTTTTTTTTGCTGCTCTGATTGCGTGTGTTTTTTTTTTTTACCTTGGCTTCCAAATCGCTGATTTGATATTCTGCTTCATCCAACTTACTGTTTATTTATTCCAGTGTATTCTTCATTACAGATATTGTATTCTTCATTTCTGACTGGTCCTTTTTTTTTTATGGTTTCTATGTTATTTGTTATGCTGTTGAGCACCCTTATAACCATTACTTTGAACTCTATATCTGATAAATTCCTTGCCTCCTTTTCATTTAGCTCCTTGTCGGAAGATTTCTCTTCCTTTTTTCTAAAAAGATTTTGCATAGCAAAGAAAATCATCAACAAAATGAAGAGACAATCCACTGAATGGGAGAGCATTTCTTCCAATGATACATCTCATAAGGGGTTAATATCCAAAATTTATAAAGAAGGAGAACCTAAAGCTCTTCAAATAACCAGGACTAATAGCCTCTAGGCAAAAAGCTAGAGGATAACTTAACCTTTTCTGGGCTTGCAAATCTACCCAGGAAAGTAAGACTCGACAGGGGTGTTTAACGTGGGTCCTCCCACGCTCATCCAAACCCAGTACAGGGAGCCACAAACAGCAGAACACCAACATCCATAGGGAAAATTTGGCAGGCTCCAAAACCCACTGAGATAGCCAAAATGGTGAAACAAAGAAACAGATGCCAAATGAAAGAACAAGAGACCTACACCGAAGATGAGATAAATGAAATGGAGTTAAGCAAGTTAACAGAACTAGAATTCAGAGCCATGATCTTGAGGAAGCTCAACAGCATGTGTAAGGACATCAACACCATGAGCAAAGACATAGAAATATTGAAAATAAACCAATTAGAAATGAAGAATGACATAGCAGAAATGAGGAACACATTGGAAGGACTAAACAGCAGAGTAGAAGAAGCTGAGGAACGAATCAGTGAATTAGAAGACAGGGTAGAAAAAATCAACCAATCAGAAAACCAAAAGGAAAAAACAATGAAAAAAACAGAAAGACAGCTTAAGAGAACTGTGGGACAACTGGAAACGTAATAATATTCTCATCATAGGAGTCCCCAAAGAAGAAGAAAATGAGCAAGGGTTAGAGAATGTATTTGAAGAAATAGTGCCAGAAAATTTCCTTAATTTGGTGAAGGAAGAAGGCATTCAAGTTCAAGAAGCACAGAGAGTCCCAAGTAAGAAGAACCCAAACAGGCCCACACCAAGACACATAGTAATTAAAATGCCAAAATTAAAGACAAAGAGAGAATCCTAAAGGCAGCAAGAGCTAAGCAACAGGTTACCTACAAAGGTACCCCCATAAGGCCATCAGCTGACTTCTCAATAGAAACACTACAGGCCAGAAGGGAATGGCATGAAGTAATCAAGGTCATGAAAAACAAGGATCTGAATCCAAGACTACTCTACCCAGCAAGGCTATCATTCAAAATAGAAGGTCAAATAAAGAGCTTCACAGACAAAAAAAGGCTAAGGGAATACATTAGCACCAAACCAGCACTGCAAGAAATGTTAAAAGGACTGCTGTAATTAGTAGAAGAAATAGAAAGGAAAATAGAACCACACTAAACAAAAATGGCAATAAATAAATACGTATCAATAATCACCTTAAATGTAAATGGATTGAATGCTCCGATAAAAAGACACAGAGTAGCGGATTGGATAAGAAAGCAGGACCCATATATATGTTGTTTACAAGAAACCCATCTCACAACAAAAGACTCACATAGGTTGAAAGTGAAGGGATGGAAAAAAATCTTCCAAGCAAATGGAAAGGAAAAAAAAGCTGGGGTAGCAATACTCATATCTGATAAAATAGATTTCAAAATGAAGGCCATAACTAGAGACAAAGAAGGTCACTACATAATATTGAAAGGATCTATCCAACAGGAAAATATAACCTTGGTAAACATATATGCACCCGATATAGGAGCACCAAAATACATTAAAAATCTTCTGGAGGACTTCAAAGGAGAAATTGACAGCAATACAATCATAGCAGGGGAGTTCAACACCCCGCTGACATCACTGGATAGATCCTCTGGACAAAAAATTAACAAGGAAACAGAGACTCTAAATGAAGCACTAGACCAAAAGGATTTAATAGATATTTACAGAGAATTACACCCCAAAACTACAGAATTCACATTCTTCTCAAGTGCACATGGGACATTCTCAAAGTTAGACCACATGTTAGGACACAAATGAAGTCTCTACAAGTTCAAGAAGATTGAAATCATATCAAGCATCTTCTCAGATCACAATGGCATGAAACTAGAAATCAATTGCAACAAGAACATGCAAAGACATTTGAATATATGGAGGCTAAATAGCATGTTATTAAACAATGACTGGGTTACCGAAGAGATCAAGGAAGAAATTAAAAACTTCCTGGAAACCAATGAAAATGAACACACAACAACACAAAACCTATGGGATGCAGCAAAAGCAGTTCTGAGAGGGAAGTTCATAGCACTACAGGCCCACCTCAAGAAAGAAGAAAAATTTCTAATTGACTACCTAACCTCACAACTTAAAGAACTAGAAAGCAAACAAAAAGAAAACCCTAGAGCAAGTAGAAGGAAGGAAATAGTAAAGATCAGAGCAGAAATAAATGACATAGAGACCTGAAAAACAATTCAAAGGATCAATGAAACAAAGAGCTGGTTTTTTGAAAAGATAAACAAGATTGATGGACTCTTAGCTAGACTCACCAAGAAACAGAGAGAACCCAAATACACAAAATCAGAAATGAAAGAGGAGAAGTAACAACTGACACCACAGAAATACAAAGGATCATTAACAAATACTATGAACATTTATATGGCAACAAATTCAACAATCTAAGTGAAATGGACACATTTCTAGAAACACATAGTCTCCGAAAACTGGACTGGGAAGAGATAGAAAACTTGAACAGACCAATAACAACGAAGGAAATTGAAGATGCAATCAAGACTCTCCCAGCAAACAAAAGCTCAGGCCCAAATGGCTTCACGGGGAAGTTTTACCAAACATTCAAAGAAAAACCAACACCCATTCTCCTCAAACTATTTCTAAAAATTCAAGAAGAAGGAAGACTTCCAAACTCGTTTTATGAGGCCAGCATAATTCTAATTCCAAAACCAGAAAAAGACACTACAAAGAAAGAAAACTACAGGCCAATATCCCTGATGAACATAGATGCTAAAATCCTGAACAAAATACTAGCAAATTGGATCCAGCAATACATCAAAAAAATTATTCACCATGACCAAGTGGGATTCATCCCAGGGATGCAAGGCCTGTTCAATATTCGCAAATCAATGAATGCGATACACCACATAAACAAAATGAAAGATAAAAACCACATGATCATATCAATAGATGCTGAAAAAGCATTCGACAAAATCCAGCACCTATTTCTGATAAAAACCCTCAGCAATTTGGGAATAGAGGGATCATATCTTGATATAATAAAGGCTAAATATGAAAGACCTACAGCCAACATCATACTCAATGGGCAAAAACTAAAAACATTTCCCTTAAGAAAAGGAACAAGACAGGGATGCCCACTTTCACCACTCTTATTTAACATAGTACTGGAAGTCTTAGCCACAGCAATCAGACATGAAGAAAAAATAAAAGGGATCCAAATTGGAAAGGAGGAAGTGAAACTGTCATTATTCGCAGATGACATGATATTACATATAGAAAACCCTAAAGACTCCATCAAAAATCTACTAGACCTAATAAATGAATTTGGCAAAGTAGCAGGATACAAAATTAATGTCAAGAAATCGATGGCATTCTTATACACCAATGATGAACTCACAGAAAGAGAAACTAAAAAAACAATCCCATTTACCATCGCAGCAAAAAAATTAAGATACCTAGGAATAAACTTAACCAAAGAACTAAAGGATCTATTTGCAGAAAACTACAGGACATTGAAAAAAGAAATAAAGGAAGATATAAAAAAGTGGAAGTACATACCTTGTTCATGGGTTGGAAGAATTAACATCATTAAAATGTCCATATTACCCAAAGCAATCTATAGATTCAATGCAATCCCCATCAAAATACCAGTGACATATTTCACAGAACTAGAACAAATACTCCAAAAGTTCATATGGAACCAAAAAAGACCCCGAATAGCCACAGCAATCTTGAAAAAGAAGGACAAAGTAGGTGGGATCACAATACTGGATATCAGGTTATACTACAAAGCTACTATAATCAAAACAGCCTGGTACTGGCACAAGAACAGGCATATAGACCAGTGGAACAGAACAGAGAATCTGGAAATTGACCCAACACATTATGCTCAATTAATATTTGACAAAGGTGGCAAGAGCATACAATGGAGCAAAGACAGCCTCTTTAATAAATGGTGTTGGGAAAATTGGACAGCTACATGCAAAAAAATGAAACTAGACCATCAACTTACACCATATACAAGAATAAACTCAAAATGGGTAAAAGACTTATATGTGACTCATGAATCCATAAAAATCCTAGAAGAAAATGTAGGCAACAAAATTTCAGACATCATACGCAGCAGAATCTTCACTGATACATCACCTAAGGCAACAGAAACAAAGGAAAAAATGAACACATGGGACTACATCAAACTCAAAAGCTTCTGCACAGCAAAAGAAACAACCATCAAAACGGAAAGGGAACTCACTGTATGGGAGAGCATAATTACCAATGATACATCAGATAAGGGGTTAATCTCCAAAATATATAGAGTGCTCATACAACTCAACAAAAGGAAGACAAAGAACCCAATTAAAAAATGGGCAGAGGAACTAAATAGACACCTCTCCAAATAGGACATACAAATGGCTGAGAGACATATGAAGAAATGCTCAACATCACTAATCATCAGAGAGATGCAAATTAAAACAACAATGAGGTATCACCTCACACCTGTCAGAATGGCCGCCATCAACAAATCATCAAACAACAAGTGTTGGCGAGGGTGTGGAGAAAAGGGGACTCTAGACACTGCTGGTGGGAATGCAGACTGGTGCAGCCACTATGGAAAACACTATGGTGTTACCTCAAAAAAATTGAAAATTGAATTGCCATTTGACCCAGTGATCCTACTTCTAGGAATATACCCTAAGAAGCCTGAAACACCAATCAGAAAGAATACATGTACCCCCATGTTCATAGCAGCACTATTTACAATAGCTAAGATCTGGAAACAGCCCAAGTGTCCATCAGTGGATGAATGGATAAAAAAGCTGTGGCTCATATGCACAATGGAGTACTATGCATCTGTAAGAAAGAAAGATCTCTTATTCTTTGAGACAACATGGAGAGACCTTGAGAGTATTATCCTAAGCGAAACAAGCCAAGCAGAGAAAGACAAATATCACATGATCTCACTCATTTGTGGAATATAAGAAACATAACAGTCTGAGGAACAGGTTAGACCCAGAGATGTGAAAGTAGGGTACAGACTGACAACCCTCAGAAGAGGGAGTGGGAGGTAGGGAAGAGATAAACCACAGAACTTATACACATGTATGCATAAGTGATGGACATGGACAACAAGGCTGAGGACGGGGTGGGGGGTTGGGGAGGAGGGTGTCAATGGGGAAAAAAGGAGAAACATCTGTAACAAAAATAAATTAATTAAAAAAAAGGAAGGAACGCAGAGCACAAATAAGAAACAAGCACTGATTGAATGAATGAACACAAAGCAGGACAATAAAATCTGTTGTAAAATGTCCTCTGATCTTTGATCAGAAATAAAAGTAGAGCCACATCCGCATACATTGTCCCTTTTGAGCTGAATTATTTTTTTCTCCAGCTCTTCATTATCTTCTCCTCCCTTCCTCCCTCCCTTCCTTCCAACATGTACTAGTGGCACTTCGGCACTGGGGATATAGAGATGAGTAGAACAGTCTCTCCCCTCAAGAAGGGTAATGTCTAGTGGAAAGACGTGAAAAAATGTCAACAATTTTGTGTAAAAAAAAAAAAATTTATAAAGAACTTATAAAATTCAACACCAAAAATCAAACAATTCAATTAAAAATGGGCAAAGGACCTGTACAGTTTTCCAAAGAGAACATACAGATGGTCAATAGACATATGAAGAGGTGCTCAACTTCACTAATCATCAGAAACGTGCAAATTAAAACCACAATGAGATATCACCTTACACCTGTCAGAATGGCTATCATCAATAAATCAATAAACAAATGCTGGTGAGGATGTGGAGAAAAGGAAACCCTCATGCACTATTGGTGGGAGTGCAGATTGGTGCAGCCACTGTAGAAAGCAGTATGGAGTTTCCTCAAAAAAATTAAAAGTGGAACTGCCTTATGACCCAGCAATTTTATTTCTGGAATATATCCGAAGAAACCCAAAACACTAATTTGAAAGAATAGATGCACTTCTATGATCATTGCAGCATTATTTACAATAGCCAAGATTTGGAGTCAGCCCAAGTGTCCATCAGTAAATGAGTGGATAAGAAAGCCGTGGTACATTTACACAGTGGAATACTACTCAGCCGTGAAAAAAAGAGAAGGAAATCTTACCCTTTGCAGCTACATGAACTATATGGATGAACCTGAAGAGCATTATGCTAAGTGAAATAAGCCAGTCAGAGAAAGACAAGTACCATATGATTTCACTCATATATGATATCTAATGAACAAAATGAACTAACAAGCAAAATAGAGACAAACTCAAATAGAGAGCAGGCTGACAGCTGTTGAGGGTAGGGCTGAGTCAGTGGGTGGGGTGAGGGTAGAGGGATTGAGCAAAAGAGAAAAAATCATTGGCAAGGAAAACAGTGTGGTGATTGCCAGGGGGTTGGGGGGTTAAGGGAAGATGGAGGAGGGTGTAGGCGAGGATAAATGGTGATGGAAGGAGACTTGACTTGGGGTGGTAAACACACAATACAGTGTATAGATGATGTGTTGTGGAATTGTGCACCTGAAACCTGTATAATTTTGTTAACCAGTGTCACCCCAATAAATTTAATAAAATGGAAAAAAATGTGAAAGAGATAGGTAACTTATAGAAATTGAGGTACAAAAAGTTTAGGAAATTTACTAAAATTCATACAGTGAATATATTACCAACATCAAGTATGTGTTCCTCTTTGTTATGCTAAATAAAGTCTCCCTTTCTAATGAAAAAAGATGGAAAAGAGTTTGATGTTCTATTTTTGTTCCCATTACTACAAGAAAGCTTGTGAATTTTAAATGTCTTTAAGTTGAAGGAAAAATATAAGTCTGTTGATTTTGATATTTACACTGTAGAAGTTTATTTTGAAACTAACACATTTTATGGTGTGCACAGTGCCAAGAAGTTAACACAAGGAAAGTCATAAAAGAAATAAATAAAGAGTTGAGAAATCAATATTTTTTGACATATTTACTAAAATAGTGAATATTCATTGACTCTAAATATTGTACAAGTTCCAAGATAATGTACTTTTTTATACATTATCAAGCAATGTATAATCCTTTGTATTCTCCTAACTACCAATAAAAAGTAAGAAAACAGTTTTTCAAAACAGTTTTTCTGTTTAGAGGAAAATTGGAATTCCCATGGTCTCGTTATTTTTAGAGTTAGAGTAGAAGATATAAAATATAGGGGGAAAATTTATGATATTTAAAACTCAGACTGAACATATTGCCACAAAAGCTTACCTATCCACCTGATTCCCCCTCAGTAGGGACTGATTAGAATTTGGGTAGAACGCAGGCAACCTCGTGGAGTTCTTATTTGAGCTCAAAGGGAAGAAAGATGAGGCAAGAAGTCATTTCACTATTTTAGGGAATTAAAATGTTTCCACCTTTTTCCTTATCACAGAAGCAACCCAAATTGATACTTTACACATACTTTCTCCTTTCCCAATAAATCCTCCTACTCTGAGGACATGTCTGAGAGTTGTAGTGATAGTGATATTACTGGGATATGAAGAGAGTGATTAGATTACATGTAGAAGAACATCAAGAATCAAGTCTTTTCTGAAACACCATTGTCTGTTCTCTTCATTTCAGCTCACTCAACCACATTGGGCCAAACTGTAGTGAAAATGAATTCATTCTCTTTCTTACCTTGGACTAAATTTATTTTCTACAAGATTTAATCCACATCAGTTTGGTTAGTCCTGAAATAAACTATTCTATCTGGTGAAATTAACAGACATCAGAGGAGAGGACAAAAAAATTGTACTGTTATTTGTGGAAAAGTTCCACTGTTATTAGTGTTAGAAGTAATATGGTGCATGATTCACACACACTCACACACACACACACACACACACACACACCCCTTTCCTTGGTGCCTTGGTTCTTTAAATGTGAATATCATAATAACCATATGACTATTTTAATATTTATCTAGAATTTTTGCTTAGTAGTAAATTCCCATTATAAACTAAGGGTTTGCAATTAAATATAAAACAAATGTTCCAATTTGACATTTTCATATAAATATGAACTAGGCAAAGATCAGAAATTTCATAGACCCATGTTTTTAGAAGAGAAAGAAGGATGGAAATTAAAATATTTTGAAACTACTGAAAATATGGAGGAAGTGAAACTAGGTAGGTTTGCTTGGGCCAAAAATATCACTCAAGCTGTGAGAAAAAGAGCCTACACCTCTCCTTAGAAGAGCAGGCCTTCTGAGGATCCTCCCCAAAAAGGGGGTTTCCACTGTGGAAGGGCTGATAATCATGGTGCACACTATTCACCACAGGGCAGAACTGTTAGCTTTGCAGTTACAAAGGAGAGCATCATAAACTGCCATCCATGATTCTAAACCGCATCGTCCTTGAGTATCTTCCAACGTTGTCAGGCATAGTACTTGAAGCATCGTTGAGACACGTGTTCAGTTATCCAAACTGTTATAGTAAAAAAGAAAATTTGCCTTCATTTCACATTTCAAAAGCAATAAACTGCAAAATTTGCTATGACTTTCTGAAACACCAATTTTTTCCAATGTAAATCAACATGTTAGGTTTAGGCATTTACATAGTCTCTGCTTTACAGACATAACTACGATCTTTTCCCAACAAGTTAATATCATTGTGGAAGAAACAAGATCTTTTGAAAACTCAGAAATGTTGGAGATTTCAGAATCTGCATAAACAATGTTACATATTTTAAATTTAAAAAACCAACCAACTGGAACAAAACTACAGTTTGAACCATAACCTGTCTCTCTTGTTAGGTAGACCCATGTTTAAATGTTTAGGTTGTATAGCATGAGAGCTTACACATTTACATTATTTATTTAACAAATAATTATTGGATGCCTACTATATGTTCAACACTATAGTAATACTTAGGATGCTAGAGAGCAAGAGAATTTGCACCATTTAGAGCCTGTCTTATAACAGGAAAGATAGAAAATAATAAAAGTAAAAGGGTGCTATTTTTTAAAAGAAAAGGAAGATAGAAAGACCAGAAATGTCAAGGTGTGATAGTTGTGTGTGGAAAGATCTAGACAGAGACTGGGAATATTGTAATATTAAAAAGTTGGTTGGGTGGCCTCTGAAGGGGACCAAAAGATACCACCCCAAAAGATGTCACTTTGGCATAAAGGTCATTTTGAATTGAAGGCAATTGAGAACTCTCTTCCCTCCCCTTTCTTCCTAAAAGCAGAGCATAAATTTCCCTTTATGAAGTTGCCATACATTCTGCTTGTGAAGGTGTCCCCCCTCTCGTACACAGCGGGAGGAGAACAACCTTTATGACCAGAGATGGAGGCAGCACCAAGGTGAATCTGCCTAAACAAACCTTATCCACCAGTACTCCCCCCATACATTTACCATCCCACAATTTACTGCCTCTAGAGCCCAAGCCTCCCTTTCCTTTGTCTAGTTGCTTCCCCGTAATTTATTATTTTTTGTTAGAAGGGGGTATGTAAGCTCCCTATCTGACCACCAATTTCGGTTTTCACCTCTTTTCTGTGAAGTCCTCATGTACATAAGAATATTAACATCAAAAAAATATATATATCTGTATACATTTTCTCCTGTTAACCTAGCATTTTGGTTTAATTCGCAACACTCCAGATTCAGCACCTAAGAGGGAAGAGGAAAAGGTTTTTCTCCCCTATACTTCATCAAGGGTAGGATTTGAACACAGACCTGAAGATGATGAGGAATGAGCCACAGAGAAACAGAGGGAAAGCACATTCTGAGCTGCGGGAGCAGGTGGTTCAAATGATCAGCCTCGACAGGAGTGGGAGGAGAGCAGTTCATGTAGACAGCTAGAGTGTTGCATTTTAGTCAGAGTGAGTGGGGAACCATTGCAGGGTCTTGCATGGAAGAGACAATTTCATGGCTTATGTTTTAAAAGAATCCTGGATGTTGTGTGAAAAAGCAAGAGTAGAAGCACTGAGAACCAAGTATGAACAACCTGGCTGCATCATGGGAGATATCTTACACCTGGTTAGCCAAACCCTGTAAGGTTTGGATAATATTTAGAAAGATCTGAGGGTATGCATACTTAAGGTATCCATATGTCTATATACCTTACATTTTAATATTTTCATATAATTTTCATATATAAAGTGTCATTGAACTTGTCTACTGAATCTCCTAAAAGTTATCTCATTTATTATTTTATTTATCCCCATGCAATTGGAAAATAACTATATCTTTAGTTGTTAGAGGTATGGAAATAGGCTTAAAAGTTATAGTTTTGCTGGCATTTTAACAGTTATTATGCTAGTTTATTTCTAATCTATGTGGTTTAAGAATTAATTATACGGTTTAGGGATTGTAAATTGGTATCTGGCATCCCACAACATCAGTCCAAATTCCAGTTTTACTCTTTTTTCAACATTTTGTTTCGCACTTTGTATGTGTTTATATACTTGTGTGTTTTCTAGTAGCAAGAAATATTTGAGAAAAGGCAAAATTCTAATTGGCATCTGAAGTTAGCATTTAAGGGCTAGGGAGTGGGCGTTGGAAGAGGAGGAAAAGGAATCGAGTATAGGTGTTCACAATGACCATGAGTATTAGGCTTCTGAAAACAAAAACACAAAACCCTGGTAAGAGGGTGGACAGTCACTGAACTTCAGACTTGAAAGAAAAATTAGGGCTAAGGGGACCAATGTTTCATGTGACAGACCTTATATTAATTCTTATATTTACAAATCTAAAAATAACTCTGTAAACTAGAGTGTATCCAAGACACCTGACCAGTCTTAAATGGCATACAATTAATAGCTTTTAACCAAACTAGATCTTTGGAATCTTTTCAAGTCAGTTTCTTGCACAGTGCAAATGTGTTTTTGCCTGATTGCAGATCATATGGCTAAATCGTACGTGAAGGACCATGGGTGACTTAATTAATATTTTTATGTCTCTCTTTCATCATTTTTAAATGTACATAATAGTAATACCCACTTTATATAATATCCTGTATTATGCATCTATACCAGGCAAAAATTTTGCAAGTTAACATGTATCGTCACAGATTCTATGCACTAATCAATCATAAAAAGTATGTCAGACAAGAAAATTAAATACCTCGGGTAGGCCTGTTTGACGATGTGCTCTATGGCATTGAAAGGGGACTTTGTCCCCATTTTGCCTATTTCAGAGTTCTTTTCAATTTTTTATAAGATTATTAAATAACTCAAGAGTAACAGGGACTATTCAATATATGTTAATAGCTAACAGAGGGGTAAGAGCATCTCATGTAATATTTAATAAGAGAAACTAAAAGGCATCCTAGAAGAGACAGAAAGAACATGGGTATTAAGAGATGTTGATTTCAGTCTCAACTATAATGCCAAACCTAGTATTTTTAGTAAGTCAAATATTTAGTAATCTAAACTATAATTGCATTAAATATATGTATAATTCTATCACTGTCTAGAAATTAAATATTGAGATAACAACATTATTATGAGGCCAAAAGAAGAATAAAGCTTGCATTTTAAAATGTTATATACCCCTGGCCGGTTTGGCTCAGCCATTAAAGCGTGGGCCTGTGGACCAAAGAGACCCGGATTTTATTCCAGCCAAGGGCATGTTCTTCGGTTGCAGTTTGTCCCCGCCCCGATTGGGGTTGTGTAGGTGGCAACCAGTCGATGTGTCTCTCTCACATCAATGTTTCTCTCTCTCTCTCTCTCTCTCTCTCTTTCTCTCTCCCTCCCAGTCTGTCTGAAGATAAATGTAAAAATATCCTCGGGTGAGGATTAAAAAAAATAAATAAAATGTTGTATATATTATTTTACTTTTTCTATCATGTTAAATAATAATTTCCTCTGAGACAGAACAACTTTGCAAATGTACCATGAAAAAATTTTGAAATTAATTTTGAGTAGCACAAATTTGAACTTTACTCCATTCAGTTGGAAGATAAACCAATATCTAACAGACAACTATTTTTCCTCTGACATGCATCTGACATTTACCATTTTACGATTCCACCATTCAGTTCTGTTGCAGATCTCAGCAATTCCACACTTCAGGATCTTCCCAATCCTTTATTTTCTGTTCCTGTACTTCACTAGTTCAATAACACCCTTATATTCCTGTGCCTAGAAGTACACGTTCTGTGGTCACTTTCTACACAGTTGTCTCTGTCATTTCATGGTTATTTTTGACTTAACCAAAAGAGACCGGTTTAGTCAAAATAATGGTGTTGAATGAATGAACATGAAATGGATAATACTGGCTGTCTTAGTCTCATACCCAGATAAGATCTCTAGAATACAGGTTTTAAAACACCATGGTGCTGGCACAACCCTACGTTCAGTTCTGTAGTGGCCCAGAGAAGGGCTGTGATGGCCAAGAGCTCTTCTCTCAGGGCCATAGTGGGAGGCAAGTCTGTGCTGGGTGAAGTGTGCTGGGCTAAGAGTCAGGAGGCCAAAGCTTAAGATTAAATATGACTTTTGCCAACATCAGAGTTTCCATTTACAAAATAGAAATAAGTAACAGCCTTTTTTCCTGATGCAGAAGTTCAGGGTAGACATTCTGTATTCGAACACCACTCTCAGGACATGTGAAGGTATGTATCTGGCTGAGACTCGAGGTCCAGGGGCAAAGCCTGGACTGGATGGGACACAACCACCTAAAGCTTCCCATGTAACACGGAGAGCAAAGGCGCCATTCCAAGAGAAGGTGGGCTCAGGAACCACACAGTCTGAAGAGTCAGGTACAAAGAATGAATCAAATTCAAAGAGACGGAGGGGCTGTCACCCAGCCACAACCAGGAGAGATTGGAAGAGACATTGACAGATCTGTGGATGTGCGGAGAGAATGGGGCCTTGAGAAGGCGGAGTGGTTTCTCTCAAGCCTCATTAAAGGTGCCTGGCTGGCCCAGGCGTTGGATGTGGGAGGCTGACACACCATTCATTTTCCTCTAAATGAAATGGCTGTGCTCTTGTTTCATATGCTGACCGAGGGACAATTCAGCAGACTACCAATTCCACAGTGTACATGGTCCCATAAAACTGACTTTCATATTGCGTGGGAACTCTACCCTGAATTAGCTCTTAATTGACTCAATTCTCCAGTTCATTTTGTGCATGTCAAGCTGGCCCCTTTGCTTATGTTAACTTGAGTTCTGGGGAAGTTTCCGGAAGCACACTGGAATCTTGACCACAAGTTGTGACATTACAACAGCTGCAGCCTAATGGAGCTCTTGGGTTATGCATTTCATATTTATAAGAAATAGCATAAAATGTCCAAATCATGTACAGGAGCTCTGATGAGATATCTTATTTTCAATTATGGGTTTTTTTGCTTACAATTTTACTAAAATCTTCATTTTGTCTCCTTGAGTTGAAGAAGATCAGTATATTGACTTCCAGGATTGTTGATAATAGCACAGCCAAGAATAAGGCACTGAATGAATGTGTTTACAGTGTGTGTGTGTGTGTGTGTGTGTGTGTGCACGTGTGCATGTGAGTGTGTGAGTGTGTGTGTGTGAGTGAAGAGTGTGACTCAAAAGCACAAAAAACAAGAGAAGTCAATACATCTGGGGAGTCCAGGCCAGGTGGCTCAGTTGGTTGGAACTCTGCCTCAAGTTTGATTCCCAGTCATGGCTTGTACCGGAGGCAACCAGTAGATGTTTCTCTCTCACATCGATGTTTCTTCTCTCTCTCTTTTTCTCTCAACTCAATCAATTAAAAAAAACACACATATCCTCTGGTGAGGATTTAAAAAAAATACATCTGGGAAAAATTAAGGAGAAAGGAGAAAAAAACTAGCTTAATTAAATTCTTGTTCTCTAGCTATTTCATGTTTGGTTCTCACCATAAATCACCTGATCTGTGCCCCTGGGAACCTCACATCTTCCTTTCACTGCCTTCTAATTTATTTTTAAATTCTTGGCCAATAGTTGGCTGATGCTGGAATTCCTTCTTTGAGCCTAATGGGAATCCTTTGATCACTTAGAGGCCCACTTACTCAAATTGTTGTTCACCTTTTCTTTGTTCTGCTCTTGTCGGCAACCCTGACACCCCAGGAATAACCTTGGTGGTGACACAAGGTGAATGTGAAGATGATTATAGACATAAATGTTTGAAAATTAACCCCCAATCAAAGCAAGACCAAGGCTTTATGGACTTTTTAAAGAATTTAATAACATTAACAGATAACTTTTCAGATTATTTTATTTTTAAAAAATATTAAAATTTGAAAATATTTGTGAGTGCCTATTAAGGGATATTTTTTTTAAGATTCTGATGTTGAATGTTGAATTTATAGCCTTAGTGATGGCTAAGGTATATTTCAAGAGGGACAATTCAATATTTTTCACTTTGTGTCCTGGCCATTTTGGCTCAGTGGTTAGAGCGTCAGCCTGAGGACCAATGAGTGGTGGATTCAATTCCGGTCAAGGGCATGTACATCGGTTTCGGTTTGTCCCCAGCCCCAGTTGAGGTCATGCAGGAGGTGTCTCTCTCACATCAATGTTTCTCTCACTCTCCCTCTTTCCCTCTCTCTCCCTCCCTCCCACTCTATCTGAAGATAAAAAAAATTTTTTTTCACTTTGTTATCCAACAATATTATTTTGTTGGAGAATTAAAAGATTGCAGAGTATGACTAGAGTTTTATCTTTGACGTATGTCATATATGTCCAATCTTTGCCTTTTTAATTGTGACTTTAAAAATGGATAATTACTACCCGGCCAGTGTGGCTCACTGGTTGAACATCAACCCATGCAGCAAGATGTTGCCGGTTCGATTCCTGGTCAGGGCACATGCCCAGGTTGTGGGCCAGATCCCTAGTGGGGGGCACGCAGGAGATCGCCAGTTGATGTTCTCTCTCATAGGTGTTTCCATCTCTCCCTACCTCTCCCTGCCTCTCTCTCTAAAAATCAATAAAGGAAAAAAAAATTTTTTAATGAGGAAAACACTTTCTATATAAGAATATGCTATATGATAATATCATGAACATGAATGTGATAAGGAAAGAATCTTTACAATGTCAAGACATTTATCATTAAATAGCTCCCTTTTTTCATTATTTAACTACAGAATACCTATTGATTGTCAAGTGGGTATAGGAAAGGTCTAACTACTACAGGGAAAATGCAGTAAAATAATGACGCAGTTTCTGTATTAAGAGAGCTTAAAGCTTATTAAGGTACATAAAACATGTAAATGGACAAAAATAATTAGACTAAAAAATAGGATGTGCTAATTGCCATAAATGAGGTGTACTTGCATTATCGGTAAAATTTTGGGAAAAGAATATTTTTCAATTCTAAGAAAATTGTGATGTTAAACATGTCTATTTTAATCCCCTGATCAACCACTTAAAAATAATAAAAAGAGGTGTTGCTTTCAACAAACAATAGATATGTTAAAATTATTTTTAAATTTTTAAATGAGAAAAAAAAAGAAAGTGAAGGTATTCCTCTGCTCAAGCTGCCATAACAGAACACCACGTGCTGGGGGCTTAAACAAGAGGCATTTATTTTCTCACAGTTCTGGAGCTGAGAGTCCAAGACCAAGGTGCCAGCAAAGTCCGTTTCTGGTGAGATGTCCTTCTGGCGTGCAGGGGTCTCCATCTCATTTGGTGCTCATGTGACTCTTCTCTGTATACACAGGAGAGAGAGGACGATCACAATCCGGTGTTTCTTTTCATAAGGACAGTAATCCTATTGGATCAGGACCCTGTCCTTATGATCTCATTTAACCTTAATGTATAAGTCATTCTAGAAACGACAAAATTAGAGGGACAAATGGGTAGAGAGTTTGACTACAAATGTCAGCATTAGGTGGTTTTTCTGGGGGGGGTGGTGAGGAACTCTTCTATCTCTTGATTATGGTGATTATTACACAACTCTGTACATTTGTTAAAAATCATAACACGGTACACAAAAGAAGAGTGAATTTGACTAATTTTAAAATTATATTAAAATAATGTAAAATACATTTTAAAATCTCTCTCTTCTCTATAGCCATTCAAGAAAAAAATATGACTTTCAGTGTGATAGAATTCTTAATTTTCTTTTCTTTTTTTTAAATACATTTTTATTGATTTTTTTTTTTTTTTTGAGAGAGAGATAGAAACATCGATGTGAGAGAGAAACATCAATCGGCTGCCTCCTGCACACCCCCTACTGGGGATAGTCCAAAGACCACCTCTCAGTCCATGGCACTACACTCAATCCACTGAGCCACACCGGCCAGGCTTCATTTTCTTTTCAAATATCATTACCACAATTATCTTTTCTGTGATTTCTCAGGGGAAAAAATTCATTCACTTTGAACAATTCTTTAAAGATAAATAATATTTAAAAACAACTAATTTAAATCAATTCGTGTCTGAAAAAAATCTGACCAATTTATGTATTCTGTGCATTTTATAATATTTTTATTCATCATATTCAGGTCTTCATTTTGGAGACTCTGGATCAATAGAAGTGCAGAATTATATCCCGTTCTAATTGAAAGTTTGAATAAGTAAGTCATGGATTTTGAAGCACCTCCAAGAAAGGTAAACTTAACTTCCTGCCCTTAATGATCTCTAGAATCAACTCCATCTTCTGTGAATGGGTTTCATATTAATATTTCATTTCTATAACCTTTTAAAATTTTTATCTTGTTGCCCAAATGACTATGAAGCTTCCAGCCTTTAAATCGGGACCAAGTCCACCAAATCGCTTACACCTAAGAGCTCATGAGATGGGGATAGAAGGAAGGAGAAAGGATCTTACTCGGTGCTGAGACACAGCCCATTTCTCAGACAAGCAGTTTGTTCCATCAGCTTCTATAACTGAGTACATTTGGGAAGTAACAGGTGGCTATTTTATAGGCAAATCCCACATAGAGTTAAGGGTAATGGTATTTGTCCGCTCCCTTAAATTTTTCTCTATTTATCTTCCTCATGAACTACTTCATTAACTTTCCTAAATTTATATTTGCCAGTTGTTTTATTTGTCTGGATTTCAGGAGTATTTAGCCAACTGCTTCAGCCCCTCAAAAGCCATGATTTATGAAGCATAACCTACCATAAGCTTATTTCCAGGTTAGCCTGGATTTCAAAATTTAAGAGACTACTATTATTATAGTATTTTTGGAGCATTTAGTAAAATCAGAAGATTTTAGGATTAATTATTAGAACAAGGAAAAAGAGAAAACCATTGTTGAGTGTTTTTATGACTTCAAGTAAACAAGTCCTATTATTTCCTTGTTCCTGTTGAATCATATCCTATGATTCAAGTTCAATCAGAGAAGTTTTGCATAGCTCTTGCCCCACTCAGAACAGCCATAGAATGTTGGTATCAAAGTGCCATAAACAGTCTGCTTTCATATAGATGTTTGCATGTGTTGTAAGTTGAGGAACACACGTAGATGCTGCCAAGCAGCCTGTAAATAGGTTAAGGATGTTTACTTTCCAGAGGAGTTTATATCTTCAAAACACAATTGGCAAGTACAAGACAAAGATCTGGGAGGAGGCCGGCTTATGCACAACTGAACACACTGATTCATGAACAGTATGTGAGGCTGACTTAGAATGGTCTTCTGGCAATAACAGACCCTTCTTCTCAAAGCTTATCTGTGGGAATGTGGTCAATCTCTGCTACGTATCAACCAAACTGTTTCCTGTGAGCTTTGCCATGAACCACAGTGTAAATATTTTTAAGCAGTAAAGAACTTGGAAGGTTGCTTGGCTTCTCAGTGGAGATATTCTAAAAAGACCTGGAAACAAAAGGAATATTGTTTATATCATAACCAATGACTGAAACTGAGCTCAGCCTCAGCATGTGAAAATTAAATGTTTAAAAACTTTTGAGACTATCGAGGAAGTTTGATCACCAACTGGATATTAGGAATTATTAAATGTTTAGATGTGATAGTGGTGTTGAGGTTAAACTTTGCAAAACCTCTTATTTTTAGAGGTAAGCACTGGTTACAGTTGATATAATGTCTGGAATTTGCTTCAAAATAATCCAGGAGGTGGGGAAAGAACAGGCTACAGATGAAGCAAAATGGGCCCTGACTTGACCTTGAAGTCACAGGACAGGTCCAGGAGGGTCAGTAATACAAGGTGTTCCTCTTCATACAATTGTGTATCTTTGAAATGTTCCACAATAATAAGTTAAATGAATGTGATTCTAGAAAGGAATCCTAGTACTTGCCTAATTAATCTTTTTTTTCTTTATTGATTTTTTTTTTTTTTTGAGAAAGAGGAAGGGAGAGGGAGAAAGAGATAGAAACATAGATGAGAGAGAATATCCATTGGCCACCTCCTTCATGCACCCACTGGAAATTTGGCCCACAACCTGGGCCCTGACCAGGAATCGAACCGGCGTCCTCTTGGTGCATGGGTCAATGCTCAACCACTGACCCACACCGGCTGGGCACTAATTAATCTTTTTTTTTTTTTTTTTTTATCCTCACCGAGAACATTTTCCCATTTTTTTGTTCAGATAGAGTGGGAGAGAGAGAGAAGAAGAGAGAGAGAGAGAGAAATATCGACGTGAAAGGGACACATCGAGTGGCTGCCTCCCGCACGACCAACCAGGGCCGGGGACAAACTGCAACCGAGGTACATGCCCTTAGCGGGAACCGAACCCCAGTCTCTCTGGACCGCAGGCCGACGCTCTAACCCCTGAGCCAAACCAGCCAGGGCTAATCTTTTATTTTTAAAAACTTATGTGGGAATTGACAAAACAAGATTCAACATGGGATCTGGATCTCGTGTTATTTGTTGTCAAAGGGGATTTTTGTTTTCCCTTTGTGGTTTTTGTTGTTGTTGTTAAGAATATTTAATTATTCAGCATGTTTCCAAGGGCGGTGGCTGGTTGTAGCCATGGGATCTCCAACTGCATGCGAGAACAACCTGGAGAGACTTGGACAGCTCGGGTCAGCCTAATACCTGCAGCTGCCACTCGCCTTTCCTATAATATATACATTTAAAAAAAGAATATTTAATTATTTAATAATTCAAAAGTTTATTTGCCTCAAAATATTTGCTAGTTCTCTTTCCATTTCACATTTTCTCTTTCTCTTTTCCTTTATCTGCTCTGCTTTTCGTTCTTTCTTCTTGCCCTCCTCTAGCCTCATGTTTTATCCAACATTGTTAGCTGTTTTCAGTGGGAGAGTCAGCCCAGGGACCTAATGTCACCACTGGGTGCAGAAATTGCCCTAGCTGTTCAGTGTTTAAAGATCACCTGTCTGATAATGTTACCAAAGTAGATATGGTGTTGGTGAGGTTATGCGGGAGGGACAATAAAGAAGTAGAAAAATGCAACATTTCAGGAAGAGAAATATTTGCATTCTCCTTATTCCTACTTTAAATCTCACACAAAAAATCCAAATAACAGATTTGAGGACAATACTCTTCATAGCCTCTTTCCAAAGAGCTCAGAGATGTAAAACAAGTCAGAACACTTATCTGTTCAATCTCTTCTACTGAGATTTGCAATCTCAATCTAAGGGGTAGATTCTTCCTCAATAAAATATTTCAACGTGCCTAACAAAGGCATCTCTCATTGATTATCAATATTAATGAATAGGAATTGTTCTGGAAATGGCCATATGCAAAAATGTTGAGCACATTTTAAAAGTTAAAATAGCCTGGATTCGTGTTATGTTGATTGTGCTACATCCTCATAATCAGCAAGTACATTAACAAAATGTATGAATGGAACTTTTAAAAGCTTCGCTGAGTACCAGCCATTATACGCTGACCCTGCAGGCTCAGCCTCAGTCTCCTCAGTCCTCCTCAGGACTGAGAGTATTTTAAGAGCCTGCTGCTCTTTCTTGTCCCGCTGTGGTCTCCGTCCTCAGTGGACTTGGAGAAAACACTCAAGCTCACGGCTTGCCTGGGTACCTGGTGTGTTTCCCCAGCTAGGAAACCAGGAAATTGGCCCCCTGCCCCACCTGACTCCTAGCTCTGCATTCGTTTCACACTGGGGAGAAATTTTGCTCCTGAAACACCAGGCTGCCTGAAACATCTGGGGCACTCTGCCTCGTGTTTACCTGCATGAAGAAACTCTACTTGGTATTGGGAGGGAATTTAACAGTATTTCCTGTCTTGTGCCTTTCACCAAGGCAGGTAAAACAAAAGCAGAGCCACTGTGCTCCTGAGGTTAAGGGGCTCATTAATGGAAAACCACGCTGACACAGTCACCTGGATGGGCATTTGGAAGGGGAGCCTCTGGTGGAAAAGCGTTCTCCCAGGAGCGTGGCAGCCACCATCCTCAGTGCAGGATCATGGAGACACTGGCGTGCTCGCAGGAGAGTGGCAATCAGTTAATCAGAGATTAGTGTGGGACTCTGAGGGACTCTAGGACAGGACCAAAGGGCCAAACTGAGCCTTACAGAGGCAACCACAGAGCACTGCAAAAGTATGGTTGAAAAGCAATAAATAAAAGTGATGCTGGAAGAACAGATGAATGAAAAAATGGAGGGGAGATGATAGTAGGACCACATGATAGTTTTCAATAAAAAATCCTTGATTGGGCAGTTTTGTGCTCAAATAATAAAGAACATAGTCAAAAAATATTATGGAGAACAGACTGTTGTGAAGTGGTCGGATTTGATGAAGAATAAATAGGAAGGTTACCTGCAACACACCCAAATTACTGTGACTACAACTTGATGGCAACAGACAATCCACTGGTCATAGTGAGGGAAGAGTCTGGTTTCAAGGAGATGATGACTTATGTTCTGAGTGTGATGCAGTTTCTCCACAGGATGTGGTGGTCCAAGTTCAGACCTGCTGTAGGACCTGGGATCCATGAGCAACAGAAAGCAGAGGGAGGTTGCAATTGTGACTTTGCAAAGTCCCGCAGTAGCCTGGTGGAAGGAAGACAAGAGGTGCCCCTTCCCTCCGTCCTGCTAACTGAGTGGGAAACAGGAGACAATGGAAGTGCGTTCACTCATCCATCTTTTATTATCTTATTTCGTGCAAACATTGCTCTGCATATATGTTGACTTGGTAATAAACAAAGCTAGCCCCCAAATTTTAAATGTCAATCTGATTTTTGGTCTATTCTTATTCATTGGAATTTGAAATATCCCAAACTGAGATATACACAGGAAATAGATTGTAAAACTAGTGAGAAATCAAATTTAGCAAGTCAGAATTTATCCACATAGAGATGAACATTGTAACCCTATGAATGCTGAAAAGTGGAGAAAAGGAGGTCACATGATAAATGAAAGGTGTTAACACCAAAAGATGTGGTATGGCCCTTGACATGAGGCAAACCCCAACTTTCAGTGTTAGTCTCTAACTTTCTTTCACTATTTCCCTAGATTATTTGTGTTGCTTTAACATTTCTCTTAAATATTATGCTATCTCTGGGAATAGTATTTTATTTGGAGAATAAATGATAAGATGCAATTTGGATGATATGAGCAATTTTGAGTGAAAAGTCAAAAAATATAAAGTTCACATTGATAACAGTAAAGCAAATTACCACTGAGTAGATAGATAAGGAATACAATAATGATTTAAATGTGGCTTACTGAAATAAAAAATCATGTCATTTTGTAAGCCTGTCAGAGAATACTATCTAATAAGAGGATCAAGCAAATATTATTTTCCATGACATAGTTGAATAATTTGGAAAGAAGAGGCATGAGTTAAAACTGACCAGAATATTTAACTCAGCTGGTTTTGATTTGAGAGCTAGAAATACCAAACTATCAAATTGAAAACTCATCCTTCCTCTCCTTGATCATTCGCATGATCGTCAGAACCTTAGAAAAATGTGCTTGCAATCATTGTTGGCCAGCATTTAGTTCTGAAACTTTTCAACCAAGGATCTTTTATCAGTATTGCTTAGCAGCTGTCATTATCAACTCTAGCTTCACAAGCAAAGTAACCCAGGTATAGAATGACTTTCTGAGGGTCATAGAAGTTAGTATGACAGTGGACCCTTCAAAATTAACTCACTAGACCAAGTCAGGGCCGCTTGGGGGCATAATAGAAGGTGAAAATAAATAGTTTAAAAGGTAGTTTTGTTGCAGCTGTGAGTGCCTGGTCTGTCTTTTTCTATAAAAAGCATTTCCAAACAAACAGATACCCATTTTGAAAACATTTTTATCAGATTTATTCTGAGTCCCTTAGAAAAATATGAGACTGTAAGTAAATATATGTTAAAATGTTCTGTTTCATTCAAAAAATTATTTATAGAGATGCTGTTCTATTCCAAGCTCTGTGCCAGAGGTTGGTTCTTAGAAAGTAAATAAAATGCTATTCCTGTTCTTGCGTAGAGTGTAGTCTAGTAGGAAAAGATAGAAATGTTAAGTAGACTAAGTAGACTGTCCCAATATGTTATGATAATTGACATTATGGCCCCAGTACCCTAACCACTGGATATTTAGAAGGGAGATTCTGAGGGAATCAGAAAAGCTCCCTAGAAAAAACGGTCTCTGAACTAAGTTTGGGGACACGGAAGTGAGCCAGGTAATGAAGGCACTGAGTGGTATGAGCAAATTATGGAACCAAGAAGCAGTGCAGTGTGGGTGTGGGTGTGGGCGTGGGTGTGGGTGTGGGTGTGGGTGTGGGCCCTCCTGAGTGGCCAGAACATAAACTCTGAGGGCGGACAGGCTGGTACAAACCAGATGCTGAATGAATTCCTGTAATTACACTCTGAATATAGTATCTGTGCTTTTATTGATTCTGCTGCTCATTCATTATTGAGAGACAGTAAAAGGGAACATGTTTCACAAATGATTCTTTCAAGATTTCCTTTTTTTTTTTTTAGTTTAAAATTGGGGAGCATGCTCCACTTGGTCCCCGGGGAAGAATGAGGGCACTGATCAACCCTGTGTAAGATTATTGCACATCTCTGCAGAAAAGCACACGGAGGAGGGGCAGAGGGGCGGGAAAAGAGATGGAGGGAATGAGAAGCTCCCTAGGTCTCTTCCTCTGCACCGGCCCGGATCACCTCAACAAGAACCAAACCTGCTCTTAATAGGATTGCAGGGACCCAACCAAATAGCACTTTTCCTCCAAGTCCAGATCTTGATCTGATTGAGAAATTAAAATAAAATACCAATAAGGCCGATGGCAGACCAAACTACTACCCTTAATTAGGTTGACAGTGGAAGATGCGGCTTATCTTGGGGGTGGGAGGCTCCCTGGCACTGACCCTGGAATTAGGCACAGGTGCCCTCACACCCACGGTTGGCAGTGCTGCCAAGGCAGGCCTTCCCAATGAGGAGCTGCTCCTATAAACTGAAGTCTGGACCAGAATGCAAATACTTGCTTCCTGCAGGCAGGAAGTTCCAAAGTGAAGAGTGAGAGCACGCCCAGTACACTGCTTCTCCTTCCACATTCATCAGTGAGAGTGCTGTTCCTGCTGGGTGAACCAGCAGGCCGGCCTCCTGGGTGCTGGTCAGTGCGGTCCCGTAGGGCCAGGCTTAGCAATCCACGCTTGGGGTGAATGCTCTGCAGTTGCCATTCTGAAGTTTGGTACAATTTTTTTATATAAATTTTTTTCTTTATTGATTTTAAAGGGAGAAGAAGGGAAAAGGAGAGAGAGATATTGAGAGAGAACATCGTTTGGCCGCCTCCTGCACATCCCACACTGGGGATTGGGCTCACAACCTGGGGATGCGCCCTGACAGGGAATCAAACCGATGACCTCTTGGTGCACGGATCGACACTCAACCGGTGAGCCACACCAGCTGGGCTAAAGTTTGGTGCAATTTAATTTTGCAATCTTTGTTTTGCTTGTGAAGTCCGGTAGGCCCTTGGGGTGTTATAACCCGCGAGAAGCAAACACTCAGGCTCCACTATAGGTGCTTTTAGGGTGGCAGAGGGGACAGACAGAAGGTCTCCAAGAGGCTGGGGTGGAGGAACGTCTCTCCGAGGCCTTCCCCCAGCTCTCACGAGGACCACGGATTCCTATCCACCGGAGCCTGAGGAGGTGCACCCCAAGTGGGGAGTCCTCTTTAGGATCTCGCTGGGGCCTCCAAATGTTATAACCTGACAGCGAGATAACCAGAGACGCACGGCCGAATTGTAAAGGAGCACTTTATTACACCGGTGGGCTGTTACACCGGTGGGCTGGGGGGGTACAGCTTCCCCAAATCCTCAGCCCCGAGCCTTCTTTGTTGCCCGCTTTTAAAGGCACAGACTACAGAAAAAAAACTACATTCTCTTGGCGCCGCTTTTGGCACCGTTAAGGGGGGGCTGATACAGAGAAGGGGGGAGAAGAGCAGGGTAACTATTAATCTCCTTTTTCTCATGGTTTCTCTGAGTTTCCCAAGGCCATCCTCAACCCCTTATCTGTACAGTTTTCTTTGGGTGTCTCAAGGCCCTTATGTTTACAGAAAAGAAACTGCCAGGGTGTGTACGTGCAGTAACTGAGGGTCAGAATGGAGTTATTACATCCCCACTGGTTTTAGGTACAAGTCAAATCATTGACCCCTTTTTTATATTAACTCTGTCCCTGTATTATTCCCAAATTATTGGCATAGAAACAGCAGGTTTCACCTAGTGCTACACAGAGTCTGTTTTGTATTGCTGGAGGTTATACTTAGGTGGGAGTATGCAAGTCCCTTGCCCCTGGATATCCCCCAAAGTTAACTTGGGCTGGTCCTATGTACAGTTGTCAGTATTTGGGGTCTGGGATATTGGCTCGGAGAGGCCTAGCCCTGTATAGTAAGGGGGCCCCGAAGTTAGGCATAACTAGTAGTCAGCCCCTATGTCCTTCCTGTGGCCTAATAAAGGTCTGGCTGACTAATGACATTAATGTGAATGGGGTCAGATTTTCCTATAGGGAAACCCTTGGGCTTGGTTAACCTTTTAAAATCTATATGAGGGTGCCTGCTTCTTAGATAGCCCTTAGTAGTAAACATGGTTTCACAACCCCGAGATGGACAAAAGTATTCATTTGCATTCAGGCAACTTGTGGTGATTGTACTGGTCCCTGGGCATATATATTCCTATCCCTTGTAGTCCCCATTCCCCCATAGGTGTCCCATAACCCCAGGGTAGGGGTCCTTCTATATGACATTAATCTTCAGTAATACCATCTGTGCCTATGGTGCCTCTCATGAGGTCACATAGGTCGAGACTGAAAACAGGTTTTTCTATCCCCTTTGTGGTGATACTTCTTAAGACCTCCCCCAATATCCCATTTTCAAGTTCCCAGTTCCATTGGGGCCCAGATCTATAAAAATTCCCCTGTATAGTCATAATCAGAAAAATTAGAGTCCCAATAAATGCAAGAGTCTCATTTTTAAGGGATCTGGAGAGGCCCAGACCGTTCATTCTGCTTTTTCCACCTTCAGCCGGGAATGGTGCAGCCAGACCGGGATGCCGTTGACCTTGACAGCCGTTGGTGCAGGCAGGATGACAGTGTATGGTCCCTTCCAGGCCGGAGTCAGTCCCCGGGTGGTAAATGTCTTTACCCATATCGAGTCCCCGGGCTGGAAAGGGTGCACAGGGTCCGAGGTGGGCACAGGCAGGGCGTCGCAGACGTGTTTATGGACGGCTTTCTGGGCACACTGCAGGGCCTGTAAGAACTGTAAGAGGGCGAGGGGGAGCAGACTACATCCTACACTGTTATTCCATTACTAGGGGCAAGCTCTCCCTCTCTCAGTGTCCCTTTCTTTTTCTCTTCTTGAGTATTCTTCCAATGTCCTGTCTTCCTGTAATATGTATGTCCCTTTCTTTTATCCTTTCTTATCTTTTTACTTCCTCTGCACAATCCTTCTCTTTTTATTTCTTCCCTTCTCTACAAACTTTCTTCAACTTACACAGACCCTCTGCGACTTACACAATCCTTCTTCAACTTACACAGACCCTCTATGACTTTCCTAGTCCCTCCCCTGACATGAACGTGAGAGCTTGCTCAATCTATCTGCTGTCTGCACATCCCCCAGCTTTTCTTCTCCTCCTCCCTACTTAGACCCACACATTCCTGCTTCCCTCCACCTTCTCCCTTTCCCTGTGACCTTACTGGACATTGCCTGCCTCTCAGGAGTTCAGTAAGCTTGGTGTAACCTAAGTGGGTAGTCTGGTGCAGCTGGTTGACTAAAGTCCGACCTAGAGCCTCTGGGACTAATAACCTCCCATCAGGCAGTGTCCATCATCCATTGATTTCTTTTATGGCTTGTTTCTGCTTGGCTAAGTCATTTTCTGACCTAGTGTATCTGGAGAGGCCATTCCCCACTGGTTTTAGGGCCGCCTCTCAAGCTTCCTGGTGCAGTAGATTTCCTTTCTTGCCCCATCGGAGAGCCCGGATTAGGGCTATGAGTTCAGGCCGTTGGGCTGAAGTTCCCCTACTTAATGACTGTGACCAGATGACACAGTCCTGAGTTACTACTGCTGTCCCAGCATACCTGATTTCTTCCTGGACATAGCTGCTCCTGTCCATGAACAATACCTCATCTGGTGATGGCAGTGGGACATCCTTGAGGTCTGGGTGGGCCGTCTGCACAATGTCGATTACCTCCAGGCAGTCCTGTAGAGGTTTCTCCGGGTCATCGTCTGGAGGCAGGCTGTCAGGACTGATGGCCAACGTCTTGTGGAACTTGATGCGGGGGCTGGCCTGGAGTGGCAGTGGCCAGCAATTGAATGATCTCTGGAGGAGACCACGTCTGAGTAGGGGGTATCAGCACTCCAGCAGGACCAGAACCAAAGGAGTCACAGTATTTCCCCAAAGTCCATAGTCCTCTTTGAAGTCCAGGGGTAGGTTAGAGCCCCATTGGCTCAGTCAGGACTGAGTCTGCTGCACCAGTACCTACCAGGAAACTAACTAGTTTGTCCCCTATTGTCTTGTCTATCTCTAATCGGGACCTATGCCTGCTGTCCTGGCTCTTCCTCATGTTTCCCTTTCTCGGGTGATCCTCTTCTATGGGCCCTGTTCCCCTTAAGGCTGTTATTATTACCTTTGCTATTCTATTATTTCCCCGATATTTCATTTCTAAGAATGTTTACTATGCAACCCAATGAGGTCTTCTGGGCACTAGGGCTGCTATCCATGATCAGACCAACCGTAACAAAGTTGAGGGAGACACAGTAGGGAGGCAGACGAGAACAAAAACAAGGGAAGACATACAAAACAGAAACTTTCGCTTCGTCCGCCTGGCCGCTCCCCTCGCGGAGATTTCAGACGCCTCTTGGCATGTGGCAGGTTGGAATAAGCCCCCAACTCGGATCAGGCTCGCTGGTGGGACACCATAGTGGCCCAAGAACCTGATACCGCCTTTTAGCCGTATGAGGTCGTCACGGAACCGCAGGGTAGGACTCACTCAGGCTCCGTAACGAGCGTCGTGGAGCACGGTCACTCACACACAATTACATTCACACAGTCACACTCACACACCAGAAGTTCTCGGGAGGTGATCAGTCTCCCCTTCTGCCCCAGTGATGGACCAGAAAGCACCGCGGTCAAGAACCAGAATTTGCCAGAAATGAACCCCACCTAACGTCTCAGGGGGATCCCGGAGAGGAGAGGCTGTGCCGCGTCCGGCCCTCTCACTCTCACCCAGATGGACCGGTCACCCAGAACTCACCTCCGGAGGCTTTTACCAGGTCTCCTTAAATCTTTTTGGGGACGTCTTGGCATCTCCCAGCCGCTCATCAGAAACCTAAATCGGATCTTTGAGGCCCTGGAACATCTCAGGGGGTACCTCCCCTCAGATCTCTAGGGGTCCGGCGGCCGGACCGAGAGAGGCCATTCATCCTAGGCGTCTATCCCCTGGTGTCACAAAGCACCAGGGATCTCGCTGGGGCCTCCAAATGTTATAACCCGCGAGAAGCAAACACTCAGGCTCCACTATAGGTGCTTTTAGGGTGGCAGAGGGGACAGACAGAAGGTCTCCAAGAGGCTGGGGTGGAGGAACGTCTCTCCGAGGCCTTCCCCCAGCTCTCACGAGGACCACGGATTCCTATCCACCGGAGCCTGAGGAGGTGCACCCCAAGTGGGGAGTCCTCTTTAGGATCTCGCTGGGGCCTCCAAATGTTATAACCTGACAGCGAGATAACCAGAGACGCACGGCCGAATTGTAAAGGAGCACTTTATTACACCGGTGGGCTGTTACACCGGTGGGCTGGGGGGGTACAGCTTCCCCAAATCCTCAGCCCCGAGCCTTCTTTGTTGCCCGCTTTTAAAGGCACAGACTACAGAAAAAAAACTACATTCTCTTGGCGCCGCTTTTGGCACCGTTAAGGGGGGGCTGATACAGAGAAGGGGGGAGAAGAGCAGGGTAACTATTAATCTCCTTTTTCTCATGGTTTCTCTGAGTTTCCCAAGGCCATCCTCAACCCCTTATCTGTACAGTTTTCTTTGGGTGTCTCAAGGCCCTTATGTTTACAGAAAAGAAACTGCCAGGGTGTGTACGTGCAGTAACTGAGGGTCAGAATGGAGTTATTACAGGGGCATGCTTCAGGGCTTGGAGCCTTGGCTCAGGAGAGGTCCCGACTTGACTCTGCCCAGGGATGGGTTCTCAGATGTCCACTCCCCTACAACCTGGCACCCGGGCCCCACCACCCCTTCCCCCAGCAGTGCCCTCTCCCTACACAGTGCCTGTCTTGGGAGTGGGTCATGGCAGTGTCTGTTCCTTCCCTGGGAAGGTTTGCAGGTGTGTTTGGGGGCACTCAGCGTGTATGTGTGAAGGGAATTCTCTCACCAGCGCAAACACTGAGCAGGGGGGATGGCCCATGAGGTGAGGGGCCCACGAGTGGGGCTGGGGCACTGGGTCCTGCTGACTGAGTGGGAATCAGGAGGCAATGGAAGTACATTCGCACATTCATCTTTTATCATCTTATTTTGTGTGCAAATTGCCCTGCGTATATGTTGTTTTGGGCTGTTTCATTTTGCTTTGTGTTTAACAGAAGGCAGTTCTGGTTTAGGCCATCTTTACATAATGAAGATCTGGATCAAAACTTTTCTCTTTTTGAAATAATATGAGAAAATTAACCAAAGAGATATAGTTGTCTTAAGGTTTTATGTAATTTTGAGTCTCAAATTGAAATTAACAATAAGAATGTATCTAGACATTGTTGAAAAAGAGACCAAAGCCTAAAATGATATTTATCCAAATAGGTAACAACAGTGAACACTGAGACCATAGAAAGGGAAATAAAGGTTCCCACGAGGCTGAGAGCTGTCTCTGAATCACACGACATTCATGGCAGTTAGCCTCCACAAAGAGCTGTTTTTAAAGGGCAGTGACTCTCTCCCTGGTCGTCTTTGCCCTAGAACAACTTCTAGCAGATATCTACTTTACCATTCAGTGTCTAACTACTCAGAGTGCATCATCAGTTCTCTCTGCTCCATGCGTTTGTGTCTTTTCATTGTTTGCTTTGACTACATATGTTCCGTGATGACTCATCCTGACATCAGATCAAACTGAAGGTCTTTATACCAATTTCACTGTAAAGGTGACTCACACATTTAAACAAGCCACATGAATACTGCATGAGATATTTCAAAATATATAAATATCTGGACTTGGTAGAATAGAAATCCCCAAATACGCTACATTAACAAAAGAGCTTGCTTCTATGCAGCATTTTTTGAACATGACATCCTAATATAGTTATGGAAATATGTCTACTATGGATTAGGGAAGTAAAATGTTAATCTATTTGTTTTTAAACTACCTTATCTCCCAAGTTCAAAAGTCCAATGACACATTATCCAAAGCTGACTTTTGAGATATATTAAAATTTCACCACTGCTCTGACTGTAGTTGATTTCCAGGCACTTACAAGAACATATTGCATGTTTTGTAAGTGGCATTGAAGTAGAAACATTATTTTTTACCAGTTAATGATTTTCAGTAAATTATCTATTACTTTAAAAATAAATTTCCAAAATTTTACATTTTCATGTAGAGAAAATCTTCTCCAGATTTTCAATTTAATTTTATAATTCTAAATTTATATTTGTTATGCCTACAATAAAAAATGTATACGCTTTTTATTTTTCTTAATATATTTGAAATGAAGCTCTTCAATAATCAGAAAGATTTGAAGACACTATAAGGTAGTAATTTAGATAAATGCTAAACATTTGACAACATTGCTCTCATGAACTTAATCATATATTTTATCCAATCCAGAAGTTCTTGAGTCAAACACAGGATATGAATTTTAAAGGCAGGAAATAATTCACAAATTTACAAGGATCATTTTTATTAAAAATCCTTTGGTGTTTCTTAATTGTCTAAAGTTAATATATCTTGTTTATTTTTATATCTTTTATTTACAAATAACTGTAGTGTTGGCAATTAAAAAATTGAGGTTTCTGCTCAGAAGAGTACGTTTATACGTGGGGTAGACATTTAAATATGTTTCTTTTGTTTCTGAGCTATTTAATAAAAATATAAACATCATGTAAATTTTCAAATAGTATGAAACAATCAGCTTCACGGCTAAGTAGTGTGCTTACATAAAGTATACAGTGAGTGCAGGTCCAAGATATGTTAACTCAAACTGGAAACATACCTGTAAGCCATACAAATTTGGAAGGAGCATTGCAGGAGTCTTTCTAGAACTTTAAAAATGTCTAACATTCTACTCATACAAAAGACCATTAAAGGGAAGATTTCGATCAGTACTTTATCAAGTTTCCCTCTGTGGAATGAAGTCCAGTTTTTACTTGGGCTGGAATATGTCCTGTAGAGTTGTCACATAAGAACGAGCTTAATTGCAAAGCAACGGTTTCTTCCCAAGCATTTGCCCTTTTGAGTATCAAAATGGAGTGTATATATGAAGACAGTAGGAGAGGTCAAGGTTGACCTGTCCGAGACTTTCCCCTGCTATCCGGCATCCCAGAGAGAGTTAGCCTCCTACAGGCCCTGTGGACATCAGCTATAGCCCAGGGTTTAAGGCAGTAAATCCTGATCCATCCTAAAATGATGCCAGAATTAGGGCTGGTGCCTTCCCAGCCATAAACACTGATGAGGCAACTCGTCCTGCAAGTTTGCCATGACATAGGGCCGCAACTAGTGACACACAGCTGAAATTGCAAGATATGGACCCCAGCCCCCAAGTGCCTCCCCACCAATCACACCAGGAGAGGGTTCTGCAGGCAGGAACAGACTGGAGCCAAGGCTTTGGGAGGTGTCTCTGCTTCTCTGTCTACTTTCTAAATGCCTCATAGCCCTAGGGTGGGGATCCTTGCGTCTGGGTCTGGCTTTAGGCTGTATCTCTGTGTGCTGCTCTAGGAGAGATGGACACCCTTACTACATCTCACCAGCTTTCCCAGTGGTCTGCCTCAGCAGGTGCGGTGGGGGTGCTGCTTGTTGATACAACAGTTTCTGGCATGCTTGTGCTGTTGCTCATGCTGTCTGAGTAGCTGTGTCTATCTCTTGATAAGCAGAGTTCCGAGCTCCACTGGACAGCAATTTAGCTGCCCTGGGAGGGGGTAAGGATCTTCTCCCTCTTTGAACCCCACATCCTGGACTCCACAAAGCAGATTCTGTCTATAGCATTTAGTCCGACCACCAAACCACACCTTCCCCTTTGGTGACAGTTGTTCTTTAGTGTTTCTTTTCTGGAATGTGACCATCTCTTTAAGCTCTCTCCCTTTTTCCATTCTAGAGTGAATGTGGACGTTTCTATTCACCACATGGCCTATATTCTAAGGCAGGTTATTCCAAAAGTACTCTATAAATTTGGTAGAAATCTGCCAGTTTTTTAATGATTTAGGGACAAACTAAACTGCATGAGCTTTATTAACTTTTCTTACCTTTTCTCTGTTTGTTTTGTTCTTGGGGCTGGATTTAAGAATACAAAAATAATACCATCCCACAAAGCTTAGGCTCTAGAATCAGAAAACTTGAGTTAGGATCTTCTTCCGGTTATATCCTAGTCTTTGTGAACTTGGAAATGTTTTTCTATCTGTTTTTATAGAGCACACACAAATATATGTTCTATGTATATTTTATTTATATTTCTGCATATAAATATTATATAGCAAACACACATATACATGTTTTATACCTATATAATGTTTAAATAAAATTTATTTTAATTATGTATTAAATGTTACTTAAATAATAAAACTCATTGTCATTAACTAAGGCTTCTCTCTTGTTTTCATGGGACTGAATGAGACCTTTATCATCCAAAGGGTGACAGAGAGTCTCAAAAATGAGATAAAATGATAGTTCCATAAATTTTATACAGAAAGAATCAAAACAGAACAGATTAATCATGACTGTTATTCAATTAAAGAGATTCTAAAAGGTCAGTCTTATACCAAATATTCCATACCCAAGTATTATTATAAATCTTCTGTATTATTGTTAAAGCAGTATACATTAAGCAGGTCACTGTGAGTATGTTACCTGGAGGCAAATACACAATGCCATCTGCATCCATTACCTTGATACAAACCGTGTCATTCTATCAGTTGCCTGAGTCACTTTTCAGAGCTGTGCTCAGATCATATGGGTTTTGATGATGGGACGGGATAAGGGAAGAGCCATAGAACAGAGTATTGTTAGGACTGGCTGTTTTGAAGGAGCATCTTATGAGTGCTGAATTCATGATGGATTGGCACAGAGGTTCAGGTTGAAATTGGGATTTAAAAAGAGAAATAAGGTAGGACAGAGTAGATGTGGAATGAAACAAGACAAACAAAAACCTGGGCCATTTGACAATTGCAGGAACTGTGAAGGGCTTTTACTGGAACCAAAAAAGCAATCTGGGGAGATGATGAAATGCATGCAGATTGCCTAAAATTTGAACGCTCATAGCTTCTAGGAGATGAGGGAGAGAGAGAAGGAGAGAGAAAGAGAGAGATTTTTCATTCTCCCCTTTTACAGTTGATTTTGTATCTTCCCCAATAGCCCAGTCATCACCAAAGTCCGACTCAAATTTCAGCCTGTAGTCATGTAGTATAGTTTACACGTCTCTTGGTGCAGGTCATTAATGCCTTCAGTCACTAGCACAGCAAAGTGTCCTCTTATTGAGATAAAAGCGGGGCTAGGTATCTGAGAGGAATGGACCAGATCCAAGTAAGAAATGTATTATCAGTTCAGAGATAAAATGATGTTTTGAAAAACGGATAGAATTTTTGATGTCATATACATTCTGCAGGCTTTCTATACAACTTACCTGTCTGTCAGTGTTTCCGTGTGGTCTTCAGTTTCTCAAATACTTTAATTTTTTTAATATACATTTTCAGGAGAGGGCCCTTCAAGGGCAGGTTCTTAGTACTCATTAAAAACAGGATCGTTATGAATGCCAAAATAAAATAAAATAGATGTTGAAAAATTTAAGTTGTTTCAGTAAATAGTTATAACATGCCATTATCAACAATTTGGAAATTAATCACATAGAATAGATTTGTAAAAAAACTAAGTTGGCAAATACACTAAAAGGATTTTTTAAAACATTAATGGCAGATGATATTGACATGTTTTGCAAGCAACTGTTTTATCTGGATGTGTGGATGCTTTTATTCAAATCCATACATCGCTCTCATCAGTTACCTATATCGGTGCTACACAAGAGAAATATAATGAAGGCCCAGAGGTTATTTTAATTTTCTAGTAGCCACATTAAAAGGGAAAAATGGGCTATCTTGACATTAATGTATATTATTTAAACCAAATATCCAAGAATTATCATTTCAATGTGCAAGCAACATAAAAATCATGAATAAAACACATTGCATTCTTTTATTCCTACTAAGTCTCTGGAATCTGGTGCATGCACACTCCCAGCACATATCAGTCAGGATTGGCAACATTTTAAGTGCCCATAGGCACAGGAAGCCAGCGGCTACTGTATTGGGACACATGAGTCTAAATTATAAGCATTATTCAAGTTCACTATGATTCATCATCTGTCCTAAAAGCATTATAGATTTACTTCCTTACATTCTGTATTTTTTTACATCACTCATTGCTTATAAATGCTGATCCCAGTAATGTATCTATACATAAATGAGAGAAATAATTGAGCCATTTAGCCAGTAGTGCCAGGAAATTACTTCAAGTGTACTGATTATTAAAATTGCTTCTAAGGGTGTAACAAACTGACATTGTTTCTCAGTTGCATACTTCTTTGGGTAATTTAGAGACATGAGTGATTTTTCTTAAGTACTGATTTGAAGTTTCCATTGTATATGCTATTACAAAGCTCATACACCTCAGGAATTATAAAAAAAAAATGATCAACTTAAGTAATTTTTTAAAAATTATGATTTCTGCCCTCATGAAAATAACACAGTATTAGATTATAATATTAAGTGTCTCAGATGTGTTGACCTTGACTGTGTTTTTATAGACCATATGTATCAATATTAAAAATAAAGGTGATAAAATACCTACAATATTATTATGAAGACAAAGCAATTATTGAACACAAAAAAATTTTGAAGGAATGTTTCTGTGTTCCCATTAATAAGAATCAATACTAAAATGTGACAAAAACAAATTAATTAAAATAAATAAATAAATAAAATGTGTAGACAGTTCATAAGTGCCCTGTACTGGCAATGGCAAATGGCAATTAGGAATACTTGTGTTGGACCCAAGACCTGCAAATCACAGACACATTCAGGGTTAGAGCAACATGAAATAAAACCAGTATACTAACAGACATGAATTTATTTGGTCGCCCTTGTACCCTGAAGAGTTAATGGCACTTACATGACAGTCAATATATATTTGCTGAAAAACTGGTAAAATAGCCATCTGAAGATGCTTATTGTTTTCTCAACCCTTAAGTAACAACAGCTTTCTTGGGATACAAAATTACATGCTGAGTGGTCCTGGAATGTTAGAAAGAAGAAAAAAAACAATTTTTCTTCTTCTCTATCTTGGGAGTAACAGTCTATATTTAAACGAATTTTTGTTAAATAGCCATATTTAAAAACTACATATTACCACTAGGTCAATATTGTTGTGGAGATATTTGATATCTTTTCAGAGATAAAGATTTCCAATTAGTGTGTAGTTAGTTTATAACTGTGTAGTTGGTATATCTGTATAGTTGGTATATAACAATATGAACAAATACCTTTTGAAAGTTTAAATGGTAAGAGGTGAACTGTGCAAAGAAATTTTAATTAGAAGGGAATTCTTGAGGGTAAAACTTTGCATGGAGGCACGATACTCAAACTTTATAAGTTCACACATAAACAGATCTTTGCCATTTGGAAAGATAAAGTAAAAGAAAAATCAAATGAACATCAGCTATTTATTTATATATAATGTGCCTTCCAAAGGATCATAAAGCATAGTGAAAGAGTGAAATAACAAAAATACTGAACATTTTAAATCCACGTGAAGTTCTTCTGTGTGTGTGTGTAAGGGAGAGCCTTGCTGGTCTCCTTCGCTGTGTGCAATCATAAACCATCACGTCTTCATTCCAGCCACAGCGTTAGCAGTCCTGACTTGACTGTCACATTCTGGCAGTAGTCAGCTTATTGATATTTTTTCCAGTGGATATGCCTTTTTGGACTGCTATCAATATTTACTAACAGATGATATAAGTGAACATTTTGAATTAAGTATTGGAAGGGAACACCCTTTTCTATTAAAATAAAACCATGTCCACATAATTACAGGATTTGACAACTTTTATCCCAATCATTTTGAAGATAGGGCTTTCACACAAATATTGAGATTTTGCTTACTTGGTTAAAGGACTAAATCAACAAGATATTTCAGACCAAAAATGATAACCATGGGGTTAAATATTATAGTCTCACAAAAAAAGACTAATAGCCCCTTAGGACAGATTGAGCCACTAAGTATTATGTGGCCTATTTACTCCTATATTTTATAACAATGGTTCTGAAACTTGTTGGACTCAGGAACCCTTTACACTTTTAAGAATTTTAGAGAATCATAAAGACTTTTGGATTGTGTGGGTTATATCTATAAATCTTTAGCATACTCAAAATTAAAACTGAGAAAAATTTTAATAACTATTTGTTGATTCATTTAAAAATAATGATAATAAACCCATACCCTATTAACATATTTTCAAAGAAGAAGAATTATATGTTCTTTTTAAAAAGTGAGGAGAGACATTATTTTACCTTTTTATTTATTTATTTTATTTCTTTAAATTAATGTATTTATTTTTGTTACAAGTGTTTCTCCTTTTCCCCCCAGACACCCTCTTCCTTATCCCCCCATCCCCCCCAAAGAATTGTTGTCTATGTCCATTGGTTAGGCATACATGCATATAAGTTCTTTGGTTTATCTCATCGCTTCTCCCTGCCCCCCTCCTCTGAAGTTTGTCAGTCTGAACCGTACTCTTTTCTATGTCTCTGGGTCTATTTTGTTCATCAACTTTTTTTGTGCACTGCTGGTGGGAATGCAGACTGGTGCAGCCACTATGGAAATCAATATGGTGTTTCCTCAACAAATTAAAAATTGAACTGCCATTTGACCCGGTGATCCCACTTCTAGGAATATACCCTAAGAAGCCTGAAACACCAATCAGAAAGAATATATGTACCCCTATGTTCATAGCAGCACTATTTGCAATAGCTAAGATCTGGAAACAGCCCAAGTGTCCATCAATAGACGAATGGATAAAAAAGCTGTGGTACATGTACACAATGGAACACTATGCAGCTGTAAGAAAGAAAGATCTCGTATCCTTTGAGATGATATGGAGGGACCTGGAGAGTATTATGCTAAGCGAAATAAGCCAATCAGAGAAAGACAAATACCACATGATCTCACTTATTTGTGGAATATTTTACCTTTTTTAAATCTCTTTAATATCTGACTTAGAACACAGTTGGAGCCTCTGAATTCTGAATATCTCTTTCTGCATTTATTCTGTTGAAATATGCTGTGTTGGATGACGTGTATAAAAAATCAGCCTCATACAAGATATATATTTGGAAAAGGGAGAATATTGTAATAGCCTTTTCAGATAATTGTTATATTTTTTATTATCATACTAAAATTTGACAAATTGGAGTGTCTTATAAGTTTCAATGTGAAAACTGTGATGTGTGATCTGAAACCATAACAACAATTTTTTTGTGCTCTGTTACATTAATATCCATGAGTTTATCTTACACTTTCAAACTGATGTATTATGTATATGTAATGTCATAACATCATTTGTCATTTGAAAAATAACAGTTCAAGTTATTCTGTTCTTTCAAATATTGACCTATCTTAATATATAATACCAAGAATTCACACTTACACTATCACCAATGAACTCATTAGAAAAGTATGTAAGTACTAGAAAATTGAAAGATCACATGATGGATACAAGTATTCCAAATTCTATCATTTGAAAGCTCAAATTTTATTGGCAACAAGTAGTGTCAGTTGTTTTCCTTGAAATGGCAGATCAGTTTATTCCATTTGAGAAAATATCTCCCAGGTACCCAATTCTGAATAACCAGAGATTTTTCTGTCAGTCATTCTTTGAAATAAAAATGATTTTCCATGAAAAAAAAAAAAAAGACTTTCCACAGAAAAGTGGGCTAGTTCAGCTCACAATCAGACATGTGCTTTTCTTCAAGATAATCATGCTATTTCCCATTTCATTACTCAAAATGTTAAAAGATGTGCACTAAAGAGTAAAAATTTAATAAAATTAATATATTTCATTGCTACAATAGGAATCTCCTAAGTAGAGCCAACACCTGTTTTCTCTTATTGTGCTAATGGTGAGAAACACATTTGATTGTTAGTATAGTTTTGTGCCACTGTTTTGATTCATGCTAAGCCATCAGCAGTTTTATCCACTATTGCTTTTGCATCATCAGTGCCAATGGCAACACAAAAGACATTGATGTCTTAGTATAATTATAAAAAGTGTTTTGACCATCACAAAGATCTCACAAGATATCAGAGATACCACACTTGAAGAACCACTGCTCAGTAATTTCACTGAGCATGGGTCCAGCTTCAGCTTGAACACCTTAAGCCAGGACATCTCTTCTTAGGACAGCAATGATGGTCTGTCTTCTTAGATAAAGTTGAAATCCATCTCCCTATAACTTGCACCAGGAAAGCCTACCTACTTTGATCTCTTGCATTTGCCCAATGTATTTGAATAGCCAAAATAATAATTTTCTGCTCTTGAAAAATAAATATCCACTTCCTAGGTTCTGTTATTTGTTAATTATTTGGGAAATCACACATTTTCCATCGTAGAAATTTATTTTTTAATTTGGAGTAAAGACCACTTCTCCCAAGAAAATCATTTCTGTATCTCTTATTAATGGTCCTTTCCCTCCCCATGTTCTACATTCCCTCACTTCTTTTCTGCTCCCTGCCAAAAACAGATCTTATGACTTTAATTTCTTTTAAGCCAAAGCATATGAGAAAATTAAAGTCATCCAAATTTTACTTAAGCATTCCTAATATTTATGTAAAAAGACATGAAAAATGTCAAACATGAGTGTATATGAGTTGTTAAGGAAAGTATGTCATATTAAAATCATTTTTCTTGAATTACACAGAATCTTTCTGCAAAAATGACTTAAAGATGTTAAAACCCACTATTGTTTGTTAAGTGTGTTTGCATAAATCTGCCTTTCACTGACAGCAAGTTACTCTGAGAAGATAAATATAGGACTTGAATTATTGAACTGTTTCTTGTATTCAATAAATAACAGCTTATTTTAAGCATAACCATATTTTTGAACTTCTAGCTTATACTATAAAAGCTACTGGGTAAAAAATAAATATCTGAACAAAGGGGCATTTTTCAGTAGTACTTAAGAATGAAATTATTTCATGTTAAAACAATTTTTAAAAACTATATCAGAATAATAATTACATAAAATTTTCTTTCTTAGAAGGGAAGATATAAATACTAATGGAGATAGCTAATTTTTTTTAGAAATATCTAAGCATAAACAAGAGTCATATCATTTACTTCTAAATTCTACAGATCAGTTTATAACTTATTTTTAGCAAGAATTCCAAAACTCAACTGGATTTGACATCTCTGATTTAAAATATGCAGAATAAAGAAATGAAAAGCATGAACTACTATATTTTTTAACATTTGAAAATTAATTTATTGTTTCTGTATTTTAAAAAAAAAGCTAATCTACTTCCTACATTTTATTATATGCAAATATAGTGAGTTCATTTTGGTATGCTAATTTGTAATAAATTTTAAAATAAATTGTTTACTTAGTGTTTAAAACACAACTATGTTTTTTTTTCAAACAAAATTTTAAATAAAAACTACTGCATAGCCTCCTCTGCCAAAATCACTCTAACTCCTCAAAAAGGATAAAAGAGTCAAGGTAATCTTATTGATCTGCTCACAGATGTTCACATTTTAGTGTACTGGATCAGTAAATAATTAATGGAATAATTAGGATCAGGTTTCCCTGAATAATTAATGGCATTGGCATTAATTGGTATTTCTCAAAGCCTTACTTGGTAGGTTTTCAAGATGCCATTCCTTCCAGGTTCCAAGCTTTTTATCAGACAGCTGAATTGAACAGAGATGACCCTGGTTTCTCTTTCTTTACTAAAGGACTTTCTATCAACGTACAGGAATGTCCCATTGCAGTAGGTTGGATTATCCTTATTATCATCCATCCCATGTTACTATCTTCCTCTCCACTCAATGCTGCAGTGCAGTAGAATACAGAGTGTATATTCCTGCCCCATTGATGTTAAATTTCATCATGCAAACTATTTTTAGCAGTGCAATGGAGTAAACAAAATCTTTAGACTTGCATGAACGTCCAACTAACCATCTTGCATTCATATAAACTGCCATGAAAAGAGATGTTCCAAGTACTCTGTGGTCCTCAGAGGATGAGGAGACACATGGAGTAGCCTTGAAATGAACTAAGAGACATTTTTCAGTAGTACCTGAGAATGAAATTATATCATGTTAAAACAATGATATAGCCTGGCTGGTGTGGCTCAGTGGTTGAGCGTGAACCCATGCACCAAGAGGTCACCAGTTCGATTCCCAGTCAGGGCACATGCCCAGGTTATGGTCCCAATCCCCAGTGGGAGACATGCAGGAGGTGGCTAATCCATGTTCTCTCTCATTGATGTCTCTATCTCTCTCCCTCTCCCTTCCTCTCTCTGTGAAATCAATAAAGAAAAAATAATTATAAAAAAAACAATGATATGATGCCTCTTAGTCCAAATTCTGGAGGTCAGCTTAGCCAGGTGAGTTGCAACTGACCTGCAGTCCCATGAGAAATGAATAGATCCTGTTTGTTTTAGCCACTACGACTTCTTTTTTCCAATGAAATATTGCAGTGGGAGACTGTCACTACCCTAGGATGCACAGTGGTCCTGTTACAATTTTATTGTAACAGAAGCCTGAGTAGAAAGGGGATATATATATCATATGTTGTCACCATATGTGGGTTTCTTTTAAAGTAGCAAGAATTCATTCAACATAAAACAAAATTAATTTCAAATAATATACATATTAATTATGTATAATACATATATATTTTTAGTGTACTGGAATATATGTACATAGTATGTATATACATAATTAATGCATATGTATAATCTAAATATATAATTTCCCAAAGCCTTACTTGGTAAGTGTATTTATACATATATATATATATATATATATATATATATATATATACACACACACACACACACACACACACACACACACACTGGCTGTAGCCAGTAGGGAAGGATTTACATTTGTTGAGAATCTTCTGGGGGGTATGTGGCTATTGCCCTGTGTTGTATGCCTACTTTATCATATTATCCCTAATTGTCCCAATGCACACTGGAAGTCAGAGATCTTGGGAGATCTAGAAGCTGAATGTATATGAACATATTTTTTTTTCTCCCATTCCTCTCTAACTACCATAACTAACCAAAAGACTCTAACTATTGCTGGCAGCTAAATTGTTTAGGTCAGTCTGGAAAATGAAAATGTGGATTTTTGTCACTTATTCAAAGGTATATACTGGCTCTCATTTCCAATTTCTTTGGCCCAGTTTATGATAATAGGTAGGCTATGGTCCTTCATACAGATTTAAACAGCATAAAAGCAAAGTGAGGACGATTAAACACCTTGGGGAAATATTAATTTTACAGGTAAGGAAAGTGAAGTTGTGTTAGGAATCTTGTCAAAAGTGACAATCTACGGAAGCACCAGCACCATGACCCCCAGCATTGCTCAGCTGCATGTGTAGTGAACCCCCCACCCCTGCATCTTATCTCAAGATCAAGGTGACCAGGGGATGCACCTTTCGGGACCCTGTGTGCATCTGAAGCACTGGAATAGAAGCCAGGGGGTAGGGAGAGCATCTTTGCTGGTGATTTCATGGGAGCTGAAGGTCACACCTAAGGTGGTGGGGGTCACGCCTAAGGAAGAAGTACTATTGGCCATTGCCAAGGGCATATTGTTTATGAGACAGACAGGTTTAAGTTTGAGAGTCTGTGCTTCAGTTCTTCCATGCTCTTTTTTTTTTCGAGAGGGTCTCATAGACTTTTAAATATAAGAGGCAATTACGTGGTAAGAGTAATTTTCCTAGGTAAATGTATATATTTTCTGCTTATTGAAATCAGGAGCAGTAAAAAGAGTTGAATAAAACCGAGAGGGGTGTAACCCTGATGCTTATTAGAAGAGGTTGTGTATATTTTGAGAGTGGATAAACTGTTAGTGGTTTAATGATTTCTTTAAATGATTTGCAAAACTGCTGCAGGGGACAGATAAGTATAATAAATGTTGATTGATTCATTGAAGGATGCTGGCTCCCAGTGGAAGGAAGGACTGGAAATGTACATCTGGGGCTCTTGTTCCACGCCTAGTTTGCTGCTCCAGAGGCAAGCTCTTTCCATTCAACAGGCCTCTGACTTCTCCTTACATGGACTTCACTTCATGTCCTAGTGAGATTTAAGCCGGCTAAAGCACAGCCTATATCAGAACAAGGTGATATTGGCAAGTGGGTGGGAAAATTCGATAAAGAGGTCAAGTTATCTCCCATTTGGTTGGCTGCCTCTTGGTTTCGTTCTTGGTTTCTCTTGCTGTGCAGAAGCTTTTTAGTTTGATATAGTCCCATTCATTTATTTTTGCCTTTGCTTCCCTTGCCACTGGGGTCAAATTCATAAAATGTTCTCTATGACCAAGGTCCATAAGTTTGGTACCTATGTTTTCTTCTATGTAATTTATTTTTTCAGGTCTTATATTTAGGTCTTTGATCCATTTTGAATTAATTTTTGTACATGGGGACACTCTGTCATCCAGTTTCATTCCTTTGAATGTAGCTTTCCAATTTTCCCAGCACTACTTATCGAAGAGGCTATCTTTCCTCCATTGTGTGTTTCCAGCTTCTTTGCAAAGTTTTTCCCTCAAGATCCCACTTCTAATTAAAATGTCTTTGAACAGTTCACCTCTTACCATTTAAACTTTCAAAAGGTATTTGTTCATATTGTTATATACCAACTACACAGTTATAAACTAACTACACACTAATTGGAAATCTTTATCTCTGAAAAGATATCAAATACTCCACAACAATATTGACCTAGTGGTAATATGTAGTTTTTAAATATGGTTATTTAACAAAAATCCTTTTAAATATAGACTGTTACTCCCAAGATAGAGAGGAAGAAAAATTGTCTTTTCTTCTTTCTAACATTCCAGGACCACTCAGCCCATATTTGCAAACAATAGCTCCAACAAAGGTTTAATATTCAAAATATATAAAGAACTCAGAAAACTCAAAACCAAATAAACAAACAACCCAATCAAAAAATGGGCAGAGGACCTGAACAGACTCCTTTCCTAGGAAGACATGCAAACAGCCAATAGATATATGAAAAGATGTTCAACCTCACTAGCAATTAGGGAAATGCAAATCAAAACTATAATCAGATACCATCTCACACCTGTTAGAATGGCTATTATAGCCCTGGCCGGTTTGGCTCAGCGGTTAGAGTGTCGGCCTGCAGTCCAGAGAGACCCGGGTTCAATTCTCGCTAAGGGCACGTACCTCGGTTGCAGTTTGTCCCTGGCCCTGGTTGGGTCGTGCAGGAGGCAGCCACTTGATGTGTCCTTTCACGTCAATGTTTCTCTCTCTCTCTCTCCCTCCCACTCTATCTGTGGAAAAATGTCCTCGGGTGAGGATAAAAAAAAAAGAATGGCTATTATAAACAAGACAAGTAATAACCAGTGTTGGAGAAGTTGTGGAGAAAAGGAACCCTCATTCACTGCTGGTGGGAATGTTTCTTCCTCTCTATCTTGGGAGTAACAGTCTATATTTAAAAGGATTTTTGTTAAATAACCATATTTAAAAACTACATATTACCACTAGGTCAATATTGTTGTGGAGTATTTGATATCTTTTCAGAGATAAAGATTTCCAATTAGTGTGTAGTTAGTTTATAACTGTGTAGTTGGTACATCTGTATAGTTGGTATATAACAATATGAACTGGTACAGCCACTATGTTAAACAGTCTGGCAATACCTCAAAAAGTTAAGAATAAAGCTACCATATGACCCAGCAATCCCTCTCCTGGGTATATACCCGAAAAACTCAAAAACATGTATTCACAAAGATATATGTACCCCTATGTTCAGTGCAGCATTATTCACGGTGGCCAAGACATGGAAACAACCAAAGTGTCCTGCAATAGAGGACTGAATGCAGAAGATGCAGTCCATATACACAATGGGATACTCCTCAGCCATTAGGATAAAATACTGCCATTAGCAACAGCATGGATGGACCTTGAGAATATTATGCTGAATGAAATAAGTCCGTCAGAAAAAGCTAAGAACCATATGATTTCACTCATATGTGGGATATAAAACTGAAACTCATGAACACAAACAGCAGTGTAGTGGTTGTCAGAGGGAAGGGGAAGGGGGTAGGGTGACGGAGGATGACTTGACTTTGGGTGGTGAGCACACAGTGCAGTATACAGAGCTGGTCAGCAGAATCAAATTTCTCCTCACTAGTACAATGTATCCTTAATGATGATTCACATTTTAGATAGTTTATTCCTATTTTACTTACTTTCTCAAAAGTTCCTAAATTGCTGAAGGAAGACATTCTTTCAAAGAATGTGAATAGCCTGGGTGATAGGATATGATAAACTGAACTTGAAAATAGCAATGAAAAACGTACATTTAAAAATAGTTTTCAGGAATTTTAGTCTTAAAAAGGAAGGAAATTCTGACATAGGCTACAACATGGGTGAACCTTGAAGATTTTATGCTAAGTGAAATACAAAGGACAAATATTGTATGATTCCACTTATATGAGATACCTAGAACAGTCGATTCATAAAGATCGATAGTCAATTCATAAAGATGAAGTGGAGAACTTAGAACAGGTGACAGAAAATGTTGTGGATCCTGGAGGGGACAGGCCAGGACAGGACTTTGCCATGTTAGATCTGTGGACCATTACTAGCAACTAGTGCAAGAAGGTAACGATCCGAACAAGACCCCCTTAAATCGTCCTGAGAGATATAAAAATCTAAAACATCTAACTTCAAGTGTACATATTTCGGTTAAAAGATGGGCAAATATTTACTTATTGTCTACTTATCATTTAAAGAATCCTTTAACTGCAGAGTGTGGGCTGCATTTAAAGCACCTTAAGATGATTAGGGAAGTCCAAGTCCCTTGGTCCCTAAGGGGGACTGAAAACCATGCCCACCCATCTGGTAGCTGAAGAACAAGAAGGAAAGAGTCTCAGATTTCTGCATCTCTGCTGGATATTGTCACCCAAGTCTCTACCTTAAATGATCCCAGAGAAGCCCAAATTCGATTGATGGGATGGAGCAGAGTCCTCTGTAGGGAAGAGTGTGGGGCCCTTGAGGCACTGAAGTCCACTGTTGATGTCTCATCTACATCTGAATGTATAATAGGTAACTGAAATGTCATATACTTCGACTCCTAGTCCCACAAGTGCCAAGGGGATTTTCTCCATCAGGAAGAGCCACAGGTGGAGAAGTGTTAATGGGACAAACTCCCAAGTCATTTGCTATCAGAAGATGGGTTAGGATTTAGTACAAGTGCCTCTACCTGCTCTTGTCCAAAGTTTTCACCGTTGGTTGGAAAGTCAGAAGCCTCAGTGTCCCTGATTGTAGAATAGTCACACCATTGCCCAAGGAGAAACTCATATAAAATTCAGGGACTTGGTCACAAAATATTGTTTCTTGGGAACATGTGGGTGGATTCACAGCCCCAAATCTCACCAGCACCCAGTTCAACACTGCCATCTCTTTGCCTCTCTCCTCCACCCACAACCACCACTAGAAAGGAAATTAGCACCTTATAGAACTCTTAGGGTTCTGCAGACAGTGTGTGCCTCACTTGGGCATTCCACGAGGCCCTTTTTATCAGCTAACATACAAATTAGTACTCTTTGAAAGGAGTTCAAACCAACAAGTTGTGTTAGAAACTGTCCAGCAAACTATGATCCATTCTCTACTGTTAGGGCCTCAAACCCCAGTAACCCCTTGAACTATATAAATCTCTGTGACTGATGGATTTCATGAACAAGATCTGACAAAGGGTGGCAGCCTCACCCAGAAATGCCCGGGGTTTTGGGTGTATTACCTGAGCTCCTGACCAGTGGAAACCTTGTGAATCTCTAACCTGATACTTTCATTTTGGGGTGAGTTGAATCACACTCAGTGACTAACAAGATGGGCAGGAGGCTCAGCTGCCTGTAGCACCAGGAGTAATAAGGTCCTTTGTCTCTGATGCAGGAGCTTCATGTCTTCTGGGAGCTTCCACAAAACTGTAGCAGCCTAACTTATCATTTGCAAGTTGGGCAAAATCTTGGGCCCTTCCCAGCTCTTGACAGTTCCAATAGGGAGCTACACTGCATGTGTCCTCAGAGCAGCCACATGGCTGGATAAGAAATAAACTTCAATTAACCATGGGCTTTGGAAGCCTCGAATGGGCATCTTTATAAAAATGTAAGATGATAATATGCATTTAAGCGCTGTATATTAGAAACCCTTCATTTTAAAATCAGTATATTCACATTCTAAATGAAAAATCACTCTAATCACCCAAAAGGCACTTTGGGGAGTTTTCAAAATATGAGAGTAATATTCACATCATAATCTTGTTTTATTGTGATGTGTGAACTAATCCAATAGTCATATGAATATTAATAATCCATGGATGGGAGAGAGAGAGATAATATATAGACCTTTTGAATGGAGGAAGTCGACATCAGAGCAGAGCAGGCCATTAACTTTAGTCACTGCAGAGGTTTTCTTTCCTTTCAATAACCTCAAATGCAGTTATTCTGCCATTTAATATCATTATTTTGATTCTGAGAGGACTATTCATCTTATAAATCAATTAGTTTGACTAATGGTTAATTTTCATAGTTAGTATTTGATTTTGTTCAAGTGACTCAGAAGTTCATCAGCCCATCTCTCTTTTCAGTCTTACGATTCCTTCACTTTTCTTTCTATTCATCATTTTCTCAGTGACTTCCCAGGGACCTGTAAAGCAAATTATTTGGTTAGCATACTTCATTAGAGCAGAATCTTGCACAGAAAGGGAATGTTTTATTTAAGATTTGAAATTCCTGCCTGTTCTTAGAGCCTTTTTGCTGCTTGACGACATTAAGAAAGTTGATGTCAGCTCCCTGATAAGAATGAAATAAATTTAACCCAGGAACACAACCCCAGCTGCAGCGCTGTGGAAAGCAGTGTGGACTTTAGCAGCCTCGCTGTGTCCAGCATGTCCTACTCAAAGCTGCTCCAAACAAACAAGTAATCTGCAACGAAGGAGTTTTCCATGCACATAGAGCTTCATAATAAGTCTCTGAGACTCCCCCTTCCATAAAATTATCTCTTTAAGTCTCTCCTTTTTAGAAATTCAGGAACTCTTTTACACTGAGAGACTGAATATGAAAAAAGACAACAGCTGAGCCATCTATGATAACAGAGCCCGGACCCACAACCTCTGCAGCAACCAGCCCTGATGGCCAGGACTTGATCAATAACTGCCAGCTTCCCTCTGCTTTCCCCCTCCCCTCCCTTACTGAACTGCAAAATTCATAAAAGTTAGGGTTTGTTGTTGTTGTCTTTCAGTTATTTCATATATTTGTATTGCCACAAAAAAATAAAAGCACAAAAATAAAGATATTGAAATTTATACAGGAACCAACAAAGTAAATACTGACGAGAGCATATCTGCACCAACCCCCAAGCACACGCCCTCCCCAGATGTGAACTTCTGTCCACCTGCACTTGAAAATGGACATCAGCCCGGCCGGTGTGGTTCAGTGGGATTGAGCGTCATCCCATGGACTGAGAAGTCCGGATTCGATTCCCGGTCAGGACACATGCCCGGGTTGTGGGCTTGATCCCCAGCAGGGGGCGTGCAGGAGGCAGCCCATCGATGTTTCTCACTCCTATGGATGTCTCTCTCTCTCTCTCCCTTCCTCTCTCTCTAAAAAAATCAATAAAAACATATTTAGAAGAAAATGGACATCAGTGGAGGGTGGAAGCCAAGTGTGCATCCTGTTATGACAGATCCCCTCTACTGTGGAAAGAGTTATCACAAGTTCTACTCTTTTTGTGTTGTTTTCATTGGTAGGCTCCATGGCTGCCCAGGTTCATAATTTCTCATCCACAATTCTGAAATCCAAAATTCAGTTAAAAAAAAAAAAAAGACGAAGATGTTTCCTAACTGCTTTAGTCACAAAGCTAACCTGAATGGAGGAGAAGCTATTTATAGTACCAGTTCACCTCTGCCTAACCTGCGGGTAGTCAGGCCACTGGCGGCAGAACCCTTAAAATGCTTGATTATGAGGATGGATCACACAACGAGGCCTCACACATTTGTACATGTCATAATTCATAGATTTTAAAATTTGGCAATTTTTAGCAAGCGGAGACACTGACAGAAAGAAAATGAAATAATAAGTCATAATTTGTAAGCAATATTTTGGCATTATTACTAGGTTCAAATTATTTTCTTGGTTCATATTATGAAAGTCTTCAATAGATTTCCTCCTTGTTCAAACTTCTTCTATTCACTTAAAAAAGATAAAAGCTAAGGTAAACATTAACCCAAAGAAAATGTGATATGAAAATGCTTTAAATTTGGCTAGGAAGATAAATTGCTAGGCCTTTTAAATAATGTAGCACTGCTCCCAACAGAATACTTCGCCAGGCTTTTGGTTCAGGATATTTTCTAATGAAGTAAGCATCAGGGAAGTCATGTCCCCTAAGATATGATTTCCAATTCAAATAGGTATTACAAATCAAATTTCTTTTACCAAATTTTCCCTTAATGTTGCCAAATTGTTATACATAGTTGTTCATACAGAGCTCTCACAATAAAATCAAAGAGGTTTCTTTGCTTCTTTATTAGGAACAAGATGGTAAAATTAGCAAATGTTAAACCTAAGGAGTCTCCAGGAGAACATCTGATTAGGCCATTTACTTTTATGAGTACACCAGCCCTGGACATTCAGTTATTTGATAAAGTTTCTTCTGCTCATAAGTAGTACACACTAAAATTTGGATGCCCATTTTGCTGCACTGTAATGATAAAAATAGTAATAATATTCATAGTAACAAGCTTTTTGAGCCAGGCAATGGCAAAAGAGCTTTATTCTGCATTCACTCACTGAATCTTGTTTCTAAACTATATGTCCCAATGGATAGTCTTTGTCAAGTCGGAACTTAATGTAATGATCAGGGCTATTTGATTTCCAGATACTTTCAAAAAGAAACCATATTTTAAAATAATATTTTGAAGAATTCTGCAAAGTAACTCATCCTTTCCAATCAGATATTTGATTGAAGAGTTGTTTACTTTGTATTCTCTAATTATAACACATTGAAAGTTGTTTTATTGTTAAACTACTATCTCTATTTTTGATGGTTGGAAGAAAGTATCACTGTTGACAAAAGAAACAAGTATAGACCTTGTCGGACATCTTGGTTTTCCAGAAATGTTATCTTTCCTTGCCTCTTCAATAAAAGTTTCTAATAGTATCTTATTTTTAGCATAAATCATTTATGATCCTTCTGATAGTTTCTAAGCCATTTGACAACATTAACAAGAAAAAATAATGTGCCCTGGCTGGTTTGGCTCAGTGGTTAGAGTGTCAGTCCTGGGACTAAAGGGTCTCAGGTTCAATTCCCAGTCAAGGGCACATACCCAGGTTGCAGGTTCAATCCCCGGCCCCGGTCCTGGTCGTGCAGGAAGCAAACAGTCGATGTGTCTCTCTTACATTGATGTTTCTCTCTCTCCCTCCCTGCCTTCCACTCTAACTAAAAATTAATGTAAAAATATCCTCGGGTAAGGATTAACTAAAAAAATAATAATAATGTAAATTTAAAAATAAATATTCACTGTTTTAGAATATTGTCAAATCAATTTTCCGTCCTTTTCAAGATAGGTGATTATATTTTGGGTGCACTGTGTTCTTTTTAAACTCAAGTTTTTCATTATTCTTTTTTTCTATAATTTAATAATGCAGCTTCATGTCAAACACTATTTTTTGAATATTAGTGTGCATTTTCATTAGCATTCTGGCAACAGGACAGAAGCTAGGTCTCCTTAATCATTCCGGTTAGTATATTTGTTGATTCTATCAGGAATATCTTCCTAGTACAAACCAAATGTGTGGAAAATCCTTTTCCTTCTATTGCAGAAATAGATAGAGGTTGGGAAGGAAGCATTAGGCAAAATGGCGTTTCCAGTTCACAGCTGGAAACAGATGCTTTAGAAAATGGTAAAAATGGGACAGACAGCATGTTCTCCCTGAAAATGCCATTTGTCTGAAAAATGAATGTCCCTGCAAAAGAACTAAAGATTCTCTACAGGTAACATCAGCTGAAAAATATTCCCTTACTTTAATGATCCCAAATCCCCTAAATTGCGATTACCGGGCTAAAAATGGTATTTGGCTGAGGGGCGGTGTCGCTGAATCAAGGAGTGTTGGACTCAGCAATGTGACCAGGATGCTCATCAAGACCTTCCCCACTCAGGGCTTAAGTTCAAGGTTAAGAACCTCATTCTCCTCTGCTATTAAACAGAGGAATTAGAGCAGAGAGCTCTAAGGTCCTTTTTAGTTCAAAAGTCAGATAATAATCCTACCATTACGCTAACACAATTATTATAGTTTTTATGGTTATAGTTTTAATTTTTATTGTCAATAAAGTCATTATATTTAGTGCATTAAGAATTAGTAAGTGCCCTGGCCGGTTTGGCTCAGCGGTTAGAGCGTCGGCCTGCAGTACAGAGAGACCCGGGTTCGGTTCCCGCTAAGGGCATGTACCTCGGTTGCAGTTTGTCCCCGGCCCCGGTTGGTCGTGCGGGTGGCAGCCACTCGATGTGTCAATTTCACGTCGATGTTTCTCTCTCTCTCTCTCTCTCTTCCTCTCTCTCCCTCCCACTCTATCTGAACAAAAAATGAAAAAATGTCCTCAGGTGAGGATAAAAAATAAAATTAAAAAAAAGAATTAGTAAGCAAAGAGAGAATGTCATTTTAGGTTATTTTCTGATAATGAAAGTCTTTCCTCTGACTATAAAATAGGTTGTTGCTCCATCTGCTGGTAGTTCTGCGGTGTCCTTTGAGTTTTAAGGGTGCCTTTTCTTTTTTCCCTTGTTGCTCAGGAAAGCTTTCAACATGCTTTCTGGTCTCCTCGTAAGGTAAATATAAATGCCAAGGTAGTTATCACAGTTCTAAAATAATTTAAAATCATGAGCTTTTATTCATACATGTTGTCACATTTCTCGAAAAAGATACTGATAAACACATTTTTAAAATAAGATGTCGAGAAGGAATTTGTTAGTATACATAAGCGGAGTATTTGCACTTTAACACATAGTATTTAAAATGGAATCCGTTCCCAGATTCCCTTGAGGAAGCCAAAGTCTGCAGAATAAAGTGGCTCCATGGCTACCACATTCTAACTATTTCTTCCCACACATACAGTAAGAGCCTTTCCTAGAATGACACTTCGAGAGGCCTCATGCATATGTATGACTTCATTGTGCCAAGGAACGGGAAAGAACGTGAGTGGCTTTGTGAAAGGGACAATTTGATTCCAAGTTATGATGAATAAAGATTTGTTCATGAACAAAGAACAGAGAAAATGTCTGCTTGGAAAAAAAATGCACTTTGGGTAGAATTATCAGAATAAATAAAGGAATCTTCCATTATTCACCACTTCAAAGGTTCCTGAAATTATGTCTTCTTCAACAATCTAGAGGTGTTTTTGAAGATGTTGTGATTAAGTTTCTAAAGAAGATGGGATGTGTTCCTTTTAGAGTAAACAAAAAGGCTAATACAGTTTGGGTGTCTTTTTATGATCCTAGTGTTGAAAAAATTAACTGAATTCTTCCATATCCTTCACATGAGGCAGGCTTACAGAACTTCCCCCAGGAGAGTCTCTAGTCCAGGTGGATTGTAGGAACTGCTCAAGGGCTACCTCTTAGTGGAGCACACCGAAGGTGGTGACCAGGAAGGCATCTTTAAATTCTGAAATCTGTCTTTGAATGGAGGACATGAGGGATCATCCCAATTCTACAAATCTTACACAGTCACATTTGGAAGTGATCAGGCAGCTAAACACTGAAACTGCTGATGTATCTGATTGTGCTAAGAACACGTGACATGCAAAACAAAAGTGTTTTAAACTTGAATCTACGTTTAGTTTAGCACGTGAAGCGCTGGTCACACCATGTCCGTGGCTGAGTTTTGCCAGTGTTCAGCGGCTCCCACTAGAATGCTGACCTCTCCAGCCTGAAAGCCTTTCCGTTCCAGGACAGTCTGTGACTTGGTCACAAGACAGGTGAGGGAGGACGTGCTCAGGAAATGCAAACTAGTATTTTCACATGCTTGTAATACATTACCAGCACAAGTGAGTTTAGGCCGTTGGGATTGCCTGCACTATGATTCACCGTGATTTCCTTTATCTCTTCCTCATTCCCTTCCACCTCCCCCTCTACCTAGGGGCGGTAGGCAAACTGCAGCAGGGCTACAGAACTACCGGATAGATCAGGAATAAAGACACATTCATTATGCTCAAGGCGGTTTCCTTCCTAGGGCCACATGCCAAGCCTCCTGAATTAATAAAAGTCACTTCTATGCCTGAACAATCTAATGAAATCTGCATTTCCATGTCTCGATCTGTAACTGAGGCAGCAGGTTTGAATGTGTGTCTTTCTTGATTGTTTGGGGGCTTTCATAATTTTGTGGGAAAATATTTAATTGCCTTAGATATAGACAGAATGGTGGGAAGAAATATTGAAATCTGATGAGCACTGATTCTTTGAAAGGAAAATTATCCTGGCCCCAGACCTCATCTTGCCTAACATGTAAGGCCTGGGAAATCAAATGAATGAAAATGTCAGGAAGGGACATAATTGAATCCAGCTAGTGACTGCACAAGCCATGCCTTATTAAATAAGGCCATAGCCTAGAGGACCCTGGAAACCCATTGCCCTAACTCAGTTAGCTCCCTTTGCTTCCAGAGAGCTCTAAGCAAGGGGGGAATTGGAAATAAGAGATTTGAGCATGGTCAACTTGCAAACGCCTAACCCATAAGAAGGTAAATTTAAAAAAAAAAAAAAAAAAGCTTTTTGTAAGAAATTACCTTTCATTTCCAGCTTTATTGAGATATAATTGACATACACATTGTGTGAGTTTAAGGCGTACAACATGTTGATTTGATACACTTACATATTGCCACATGATTATCACCATGGCGTTAGCTAACACCTCCATCATGTCACATAACTACCATTTGTTTTTGTGGTGAGAACATTTAAGATCTCCTCTCTTAGCAATGTTCAACTATGTAATACATGATTGCTAACCATAATCAGCGTGCTGTACATTAGATCCCCACAATTTACTCATCTTTTAACTGGAAGTTTGTGCCCTCTGACCAATTTCTCCCCCATCCCCAGGCCCTGGTATCCATCTTAGGGACTGTGTTATCCATACCTATGCAAAGATAAAGTCTTCAGTGATCTTTACAAATGTATGTCAATTGGTGTGCTTCCATGTTACTAATCTTTCTATAAACTTAATGGTATTTAAACCAATGTAAATTTCTCCATCACATCAAGTATCAACCCTGATTTATTAGTTTCATCTTAAGACAGTGGTTGAAAGCATTCTCACAGGGAAATAAAACTATAGTCGCTAGTGGGTTTGCTTTTTATGTAGAAAACAACAATATACCTCAAGGTTAACATTTTTACTTTTTAAAAAATTAACAAATTACATACTTATGCACGTACAAGCTGAACAAACAGAAAAGCATTTATTGTATCCATCATACAAAGCTCTCTCACCATTATGGAAATTGGCTTATTCCTGTAGGTCTCAAAAGCTTCCTAAACCATTGGAATTTAGATAATTACAAAAGGTTTTTGTAATGGAGTCCCTTTCGCAATTCAATATAAAATTGCTAGCTGACCTGGAAGAGGGCACAGACCGGAAAGCCATTTGTTTTAATGGAGTCTTAAGCAAAATGCATAAAAAAGAATGTGCCTTTAATATCTTCTTAATAAATCAAAAACAAGGGATTATTTGTATAATAGTAAATGTAACTTTGAGGAAATTTAATTATATTATTTCAAAAAGAATAATGCTTGATGTTGTTCTGAGAACCACAAATTTCATAACTTACCTCTTTAATATCAATAGTTCTTTCCTTTACCCTCTAAATTCTAAAAAACCAATAAAAATGATACATCTGAATGCTAGCCAATTCATAAAATTGAGTATTTCAGTACTTTGAGAATTATTTGAAATATAAATTTAAAACTCATATAGTAATAAAAGTAACCCATTGTGCAAATCATATTAATCCAAAAAAGAGATCTGTTTTATTATTGAAAATGCCATAGCTTTAGAGAATTAAAATGTACACAGGAATGCTAAAGGTTCTAACACGCAGCTTTAAAATGTGGAGTATGGTATTTGCTTTGCTGTGAATAGCTCTCGTTTCCTGAACTTAAAAATATTTATATCTCAGCTCAAGATCATATTTCAGATTATAATTAACATCATTGCCTCATTTTTATTTTGCCTATGACTTAGTGTACTAGCTAAAAAATTGGAAGCTAATAGGAAAGAATTTTTAGAATCTTAAAAATTATTTGAAGGGTTTTTTTCTTATTTCAGAAAAGTAAACTGTACTCAATGTTCTGTTGAATAAATTAAAAAGTATCTAAGACAGGGAAATTCACTTAATAAAAATATATTCTATATTGATATTGATATATAAAATCTTTTAAATCGTATTTGGCTTGTTCTTTTCTTTTTAACATATAAAATATCTCTTCCTGGTTTGGGAATCAATAAACAAACACAGTGCTATGAGCAACTTGGTAGAAACACAATTAGCTTCTTTAAAACATTTTTCCTGTTTCTTTTTTTAAGTTTCCTGTTGGCCTGTCACATTGTGTTCTCACATCCCTTAGAAACCATATGGGGAAGTAATAAAGGACATCTCTCTGTCCACAGATTTGCAGTGTTTATTAACTGACTGAGAGAAATACTGAGAGCTCATTACGATTTGTTATATGTGGCCATTCAATCATACAAAGCAAGGGACAAGACCAGTACACAGGAAACACCCGTGAGAAAGGACAATGGATAATGGGCAGTTTAACAGTTACATTTTTTACCAAAAAAAAAGTCAGACGTGACCACAGACAAAGTACAAAATAGTGGTAGCATTGTTAGCAATTGCAGTTCAAAAACAGACACAGGACTTGTGTCTCAAAACGTGTTTTTCTTTAGCACCAAATCCTGCACATTGTAGCACTATGTAGAGAAAAAAGAGATTAGAGCCTTGAGCAGCAGATGTTAATAATTGTCTTTCAAAAATCTTCCCAAGAGTTTCCAAGATGTGTAAACATATGCTTGAGGATTTAGCTCCATCTACAGGCAGCAGGAAATAAAACAAATGCTTTGTAAACAAAGTTCACTCTGCACACACCCTAATATTGAGATAAGATTGTTTTTGCTTCTTATAAATGATGCTTTGGGCTGAGCAAGTTCCAGAGGAGAAAAGAAAGTGAAGAGAGTGGCAATAATGGTGGACTCATTAGTAAGGCTTAGAATCAGCTTTACATTTTTTTTCACTGCTTTATAAATCAGAGAGAGAGAAAGGAAGATGTTTTCAATGTAGGTTCATCTTTGGTTTAAAAAAATGTAGCAGTCTGGTGAGGAATGTTGATAATGAGGAAGCTATGCATTTGTGGGCAGGAGGTGTATGGAACATCTCTACCTTCCTCTCGATTTTGTTGTAAACCTAAAACGGCCCTTTAAAAAAATAGTCTTTAAAAAAAAAAAAAAAAAAGGCTCACATACAGCCCACCCAAAGCATGAAGTAACCATTCAGACAGCAGGCTTGGGGAAGTGAGGTTATTTTAGATGCTTTGCCTCCTTTTCATTCTGGACCCTCCTGTCCCCTTGCTATCCACTGTGGCAGGGGTTCCAACTCCACATCTTCCTAAACCTCCACGGGCCCGGGTCACTCTTGTTCTGAGGCTCCCAGGGTTACAGCTGGTCAACCACAGAATTCTTTATTTCATACCCAGGTTCCACACTGCTGGAAGAGGGGCCACTCTGGAAGGGTTCACATTACTCTCCTAGAATCAGTTCTCCATCTTGACATCCAAGGTCCGGGGCCAGGATCAGATAATTGGGCCAAACCTCCCCTTTTTAACAAGTTCTTCCTTCTTTCAGGGGCTGTCCCCTTGTCCCTCCTTATAAGCCAGCTACAGCTACCAGAGCTCAGGGGACACATGTTAGTATATTTGAATTTCAAAACCAATGGCTCTAAGCAAAGAGGTATCCAGACTTTGTGGGCTCTGGAGTTGATGTAATCTGAGAGACTTTCCTTTAAAAAAAAATATGTATGAAAGTTGACAGTTTGAAATGAGCATAAACAGCTCCATAAATTACAAGTTTTAAACAAGATGATAAGTGGCATAAGCATTGCATCTAGAAAGAAGGATTAATTAATTAGCTGCTCAACATACCTTTATAATGTTTTCCCCTGCATTTTTTACTACATTCTCTTTGATCACCTCTTCATGTGACAATAATTTTGTAATATAACTTTTTGAATGAAAAACCAAAAAGATAATTCAGTTGTTGTTGTTTTTTTCCCCTCCAGCAAAGCTGGCCAGAATTTGTGTTCTTGTTATTGATAGTTTTGAGAATTTCATGTCACCTTCACAACTCACGGTTGCTAGTTTTTGGTGAATTTTTACGATTCTTGTCAAATTTAAGAAAATCTTTGTTAAGGTTATTTCTCATATGATCTGTAGTAGTTCAGAGCATTTCTAGTATTCTTATACAGTGACTAATTGCAAATACTCTGAATCAACAAGTTATTTTCCATCTGATGTAACATTTGAGAATACTGAAAAGAAATAAGGAAATTTAATCTGAAATTATGACATCCACAAAAGCAAACCAGATGTCGTACTGAGGTATAAATTGTGTAATCAGATGGCTCTCGTATTTACTCACTGTTACGAAAACACTTGTTTTCACTAATACTTTGTGCTACGGACTGAATGTTTGAGTCCCCCCAAAATACGTATGTTGAAGTCTAAGTCCTCCATGTGATGGTGTTAGGAGGTGGGGCCTTGGGGAGGTGATGAGGGCATGAGGGTGGAGCCCACATGAAGTGATTGGTGCCCTGACAGAAGAAGAGACACAGAAGAGATCATCACACATGTGAAGATACAAGAAGATGGCCCTCTGCAAACCAGGGAAAGGGCTCCACCGGGAACCTGACCATGCTGGCACCCTGACCTTGGACTTCCATGTTGTTTAAGCTACCTGGTCTATAAATATTTATGATAGCAGCCTGAGCTGAAGCGTACAGCTTGAAATCATGAGACTTTGTGAAGACAAGATGCCTGATCGGAGAGTTTGGGACTAGCACAAATAAACGAAGCAGACACTAGTTAAAGGATAAGGACAATTCTAATCAATAGTATACTACTGCAATAGGGCAGAAGGTCCAGCATGAACTGAACTCAATTTTCATTAACACAGTACAGAAGTAACTTGGCGTTTAAAAGGAAGAATGAGGGAGTTGGGAAGGGACAATCGGGGCCTCAGTAGAGTCAGAGAAGTGGAAAATCACAAAGGATTAGTCAATGCAGATGTTGATTAAGCAGCAATGTCTGCTGGATGGTGATTACCAAATTAGGATTCTGTCCTCCCTCAGAGACTAGGAGACAGAGGCCCCATCCTACCTGAGGAAGACATTTTACAGAAATGGGTTTTAGATCCTTGAGAAAGACACTCCTAGCAGCCATTTCCACAACAGACCTGTTAATAAGTGACTGTGAATTACATAAATACCTCTCACTAAACCCAAATTAAGTGAATCGCTGACTCTCCTTCTCCTTAGCCAGATCCTCAGATTTTCTGTGGTCTCTCCAATACCACTAAAGGAAATGTGAGAGAGGAACTATAGTTAGAGATATCAGCCAAGCCAGTGCCTTGTCCTGGAATCTCCTCCAAATAGGACTGAGTGGATATAATGCTTACATGTCCTCTACCAGTTGCATGGCCTCCAAATTTCTGAGAGCAAGGGCCTAACTTTTCATTATTCTAACTCCAAAGTTAGGTTTTAAATGCTCTACTTGTACAGGGGGCATGTGTTATTTATACATCCAATTTCCATTTCTAAATGAAAGTACAGTTCTCAAAACGAAGAAAACGCACGGGGCTAGTCCCCGTACTAACAAATACGATCAGGTGCCTCAACTCTGCATGGTTTCATACGGAAACTCCATTGCATCTGTGAAATTGTGTCACCAAATCATTTTATCCCAGAGCACGGAAAGGACTGACCACAAAGAGGAATACTTGTCTCTATCCTATGAATCATAAATTAGACATTTTCTCAAATTCCATAAATTAGACATTTTTCAGCCTTAACTATTGTAAAACCTAGTCTCCTTCTGGTTTCCTTTACTTGCTCATGAATGATAAAGTCATATACCATAAGGTTCTGCTCTATTAAATAATACATTATGGCTGCCATATGATTTAGAAATAAGCTTCATAACATTTCTAAGCAAATAAATTGCAGAAATTCTGGTTAAATGTAGTAGATTAAATACATATTTGTCTAGCTCTGCTCCTTCTGTAAATCCTACTAAAATGATAGAAAAGTATAAATTCACAAAGTTCATACATTGCTGGGTGGAAGACATTAATAAATATTTGAAAGAGAGAGAGCAGAGGGACAGTGGAAACTGACTTAGTAGAACAGAGGAAGCTGAGTCCTGAGGGGATTTTTCACAAAGAACCAAGTAAAGATCCAGAAACAGAAGACCAAGGGCTGCAAGCAGAGCAAATGAATGGCTCAGACTAGGAGGGTGATGGACAGACAGAGTCATCCAGTGTCCAGGATTCTTTCTCCAGAGCCTAGTGACTCTGCCTCTCTCATCCAGAAAGAAATGGAGCCCTGGCCAGTTTGGCTCAGTGGTTAGAGCGTCAGCCTATGGTCCAGAGAGACTTGGGTTTGGTTCCTGCTAAGGGCAGGTACCTCGGTTGCAGTTTGTCCCCGGCCTCGGTTGGGGTCGTGTGGGTGGCAACCACCCGATGTGTCTCTCTCACATCGATGTTTCTCTCTCTCCCTCCCGCTCTGTCTGAAGATAAATGCAAAAATGTTCTCTGGTGAGGATTAAAAAAAAAAAAAAACACGGAAAGAAATGGACACAGTGATTCCACACCGAGCCTGTGTGGATACCGAGCACTGAGCAGCTCTACATCCACCAACAAAGAAACTCTAACAGTGGTAGGTAACTCAGAGGACTGAATACAGTCTGACAGCTGCATTAGCCAGAGCAGGAAAATTACGCATGTGCTTAACCTTTGACATTCTATAAACTTGTGGGGGAAAAAATGTATTCTTTCTCAACAATCTTTTTCACAGATAATTTTAATCCAGTTATTATACAAATCTACCTGATTGTGCTTTTGCAAGGCAGCCCTTCAAATATTTGAGGCCAGCTGCAGTGTTCCCACCTTCCTTCATGAGTTTTGTTCTGTGCGTAGATAAATATCAAAGGCTTTTTAGCCATTAGTCATGTAAAATTCTGTTGAGTATCTCCGTTGTCCTGAAAATGTTCTCTTGGCCTTCACTATTTGGTCACTGCCCCATATAAAACCGTTCTTTTTAAAGACAAATGAGGAGTTTTGGAGAAAAATTACAGAAGAAACTAATGCCTGACTTCTGGTTTCAGTTTTGACAGGAAAAGAGCTAAGAAGCCATCACTCCCATTTTTGCAACAAGAAGAAAGCTAGACAAACTGAAAATAAATGACTTTGCTGGACCCACCCAAGAACTGAGGTTGCAGGGCTGCCCTGAGATCTGGAACCACAGCCAGGACTTTCTCACCTGGACCAGAAGCTTCTGGAGCCCTAAACAGGAGGGTGACACTTGAAATATAATTTTGATGAATTGCTGTAAGATGAGTGTGGAATAGTAAGACAGCAAGAAACCCCTGGAGGTCACAGCCCTGGTGTTTGGGGACCCACACTTTCCTGGCCAAACTTCAAGATAACCCAGGAGGTACGTGTGGTAAAAAGCCCAGAAAAAACACCATGGGGCTCTGGCACGGAGAGGGAAGAGTAATCAAGGGGAACCCAGAATCTTCTCTCTAACAAGCGCCTACACTTCAGGAGAAGAGACTTTGCTAGCCTTACCTCCGCTGCGAGGTCTTTCACTCCAGCTCCCTCTAACGTTTATGCTTCACTCAAGGGGATAAAACAGAAACTGAGCCATAATCAGGTTATATCTTCAGGGAAATAGACGGGGAGCTCTATAGCCAAGAAAGGGGGGGTCTGGGGGACCCTCCGAGAGAAACCACTACAGAAACACTCATGAAGGCTGAAGCCCAGAGATGCAGGCTCTCAAGACACAGAGATTTTGTCCTAAGATTATAGAGCACTTGCTCTCACCCATGTGTTATCAACAGATCATAGGGTTCCTCCATCATAACAGTGAATTATCCCTGAAAGAGCGGAAAACACAGACTGACTCTAAGAACTACTTAGGGAACCCCAAAGTCAAAAGGGAGACAAAAACAAGGGACTGGAGAAGCTGAGCTCTCAGGTACATTTAGCTACAGCTTCCCTCAGCCAGGTGGCCATAAATGCTCCGACTAAAAGCCTGCTGACTTCAGTACCTGTTACCTAATATGTGCCTGTTACCTAATACCTGCTTTCAACAGAAAATTATGAAGCATACTAAAAGACAAAAAAAAAAAAAAAAATACAATGTGAAGAGATGAAGCCATCATCAATATCAGAGAGATGGGACACAGATGTTGGAATGATCAGATAGGAAATTTAAAATAGCAAGGATTACGATGTTATGGGCTCTAATGGAGAAAGTGGAGAGCATGCACGAACACCTGGGTAATGTAAGCAGAGAGATAGAAGCTCTAAGAATCAAAAAGCAATGCTAGAAATAAAAAACACAGTAACAGACATGCAGAATGCCTTCAAAGGGGTCATCAGTAAACAGGACACAGCTGAAGAAAGAGTCAAAGAGCTGAGATACACAAACAGGAACTTCCCAAACTGAAATGCAAGAAGAGAAAAAAAGAAAAAAGAAAAAAAAAAAAAATATATATATATATATATATACATAACAGAACACTTAAAGACATAAGGACAGTGGGACAATAAAACATGTAACATATGTGTAATTAGAATATCAAGAGAATAAACTTAAATTCAACATCTAATCTGTCTGATTCTAGTCTTTTCCATATGGTTTTATATGATTAATCTGTAAAATGAATAGCTAATGGGGCGCCTTGTTCTTTGTGTTAAGCTTTCCTTAACTGGCAGTATGATCTTGGATGTCTCAGGATTTTGTGCCTCTATTCTCCTTCTATAAATAAGGATAACAACAGAATTGATATTCAACAAACATTTTTATTCTAAAAGTTCTATAAAAGAGAGATTTTCTAAGGAACATTCAAGTAATAAATTGCTTTGTAGTTTGACTGTAAGAGTGCTGCTTTTTAAATAATCACTTGAGTCTAGGACCTGGGAGAAAGGTCAGTGCACCAATAACAATGTTCTCTCTTTGGAAAAAATAAAAAAGTACCAAGATAACGTCTAATAATTTAGTTTTCTAAATGTCTTGGTATTTGAGCTTAAGTTTTAACCTGGCATGAACATTAGTATTACAATTGAATATACACTTGTTCCCTTGAGCATCTTATTTAATGCTAAAAGAAAAATGGTTAGCAAATAAATTGTAATATTCAAAATCCTTATTTTAAATCTTCAACAAATATAAAATGTCCTATGTTCTTCCATCCAATAAAAGCAAAATAAAAAAGAATTACCCTGATTCATTTTAAGATTATGATTTTCTTCTTAATTAATATTTTGACATTATTTTTCTCTTTTTGTTTTTATCTGCAATTGTAGTTTTCATTTAGGAATTCCTTCTGAGCCAAGTGAAATTGATATATTATAAGATTAAGCAAATGTGGTGAATTGAAAGAAAATTGGTAGCAGATAAAGGATTTTAATTTAGCTGGCTAATTCATCATATTTGGAGAAACTACAAGTACCATAATCACCTGCCTAGGTACATCTTTATTTTCTAAAATTTGAATTATACCTTCAAACAAAATAAAAATATTCTATTTACATGTGTGTATTCTGCACCTTGGTTGTCAAAGTGCAGTTCATGGATCCACATTGCATGGGGCTTGTGAATGTACACTATTCCTCTTTAACTGGGATCTGCCGAATCAGAATCTACGTTTAACAAGACTCCCGGGTGATGTGTGTGCACATTAAAGTTCTATATAGCCACCAAGGTTAAAGCAATATTTTCACCAGAATGTATAATACTATGTGAAATTCCAGTTAAAGTTTATTTTTTAATTTGTTGCTCCTGTTATTCATTTGTCTCATCTCCTCCTTCCAACATATGGATGTAGTAAGTGTTTAACAGCTAAAAGCAAGTGAGTCCTCCAAGGTGAGAGTTCATTCTCGCCTTTCATCTCCAAATAAAATAGCTTCAAACAAAGTAATACCCCTCTATGACATCTTTTTTTTTTTTCCTTTATTGATTTTAGAGAGAGAGGAAGGGAGAGGGAGAGAGAGATAGAAATATCAAGGAGAGAGAACATCGATTGGCCGCCTCCTGCATGCCCCCCACTGGGGATCGGGCCCACAGCCTGGGCATGTGCCCTGACCGGGAATCAAACCAGTGACTGCTTGGTGCATGGGTTGATGCTCAACCACTGAGCCACACCAGCTGGGCCTCCATGACATCTTAATGGTAGGGTCTACTTCCCCTACTAGCATTTCAAAAGTCAGGGTCTACTAACTGAGGTGACAGAAGGAGGTTTGGTCTCATATCTGCTCCTGAGTGATTCTATACTACACACTGCAGGCTGACTTTTCTGGCTTTTACAAGTCAAAAGAGATGAGGTTATTATTTTTGCTGTGGTAACAAATAACTCTCAATCTGAATGGCTCAAAATACCAAAGTTTATCTCTTATATCGTGTGTGTGTGTGTGTGTGTGTGTGTGTGTGTGTGAGACAGAGTTATCAATTTTTTTCATTAATGGATCATGCTTTTGGTGCCCTCTGTAGAAATTCATCACCAAACAGAAGTCCAAAACAGGTCTCCTTGAACTAAAATCAGGTCAGCATGGCTGTGTTCCTTCTGGAGGCTTCAGGAAGAATCTGTACCTCTGCCTTTTCCAGCTTCTAGAGGACACCTGCTTTTCTTGGCTCACGGCCGCTTCCTCCATCTTCAAAGCCAGCAGCCAGGCATCTTCAAATTTGTCTCTAACTCTGCCCTTCTCTTTGTCTCTCTCTCCCATTTCAAAGGGAGCTTGTAATTACATTAAGCCCACCCAGATAATCCAGGAGAGTCTCCTTATGTTAAGGTCAACTTGTTACTGGAAAGCGGACCTGGCCCTGAGCGGGTCTGCCTAGGGCCAGCCGGTAGTGTGTGGGTTCTTGACTTCATGCAGGAAAAGTTTCACAACACGAGTCCAGGTGAATTTTAGAGGATGTTTATTAAAACTGGGGACAATGAAACAAGGATGGGCTGGGGAAATGAGCTTAGGCTGGTCTGCTTTGGCTCACTAAGAAGTCAGAGAAAAGGGGGCTTTGGGATAGGCTCAGGGAGTTTGCCTGGGATGAACTGCCACTGCCCGTTGCTGCCCTGGTTGCAAGCCTCCTAAGCGTCCCTTAGAGTTTAGGAGATGCATGGCTGTGGGGAAGGGGAATGGGGAGAGTCATGATCCTGAGAGGGAGAGTGAATGCTGGGATCTTTGTTTTGAGGGGTTTTAAAGACGAAGTGTTTAGGGAAGGTCTTAGGGGAGGATTTCAATAGACTATTCAATAGCTTTATGCTGATGTACCAAAATGAGATTTATTCTCTTAACTTCATCTGTCCTTGGGTGTTGTTGACAATTGGCACTAATTGGATTTCTGCTATCTGTCTCCCTGAGTAGGGTGATTTAAGCTATTTAAGCTCTGGTTGGGAATAAATGCAAATCATTTACTCTTAAGTGTCCCTGGTTTAGGTAAGATAGGATTTACTAGATGGCCTCAAACTGCTGTTTAACTATCTGGTCTCAGTTTCCCTATTCCACTTGTCCTGGCTTACTGGCCTGTCCCAAAATGAGAGATTTAGGACTCTCTATGTTTAACCAGTGATCCAGGAAATCCTGCTGATGAGTGAAGTTGGAAAGACAGGGCTTTGTGACAGACATGAAAAGTCATCAAGATACCATAATGACGGTTACGAAGGGAAGCATCATAAGGGCAAGTAAAACATGGGGTCAAATTCTGCATCATAAGGGCAAGTAAAACACCAGTTAGTCAAATATTGCTATGTTTTGGGGGACTACAAATACTCTTCTATCTTTTAAAAAATGATTTTACCAACATTTCTGTGTACCCCTAGGGCAGTATAATTTTTATGACCAAACGAAGTTTTAAAATAATAGCAAGTACTCCTTGAGCACCTAACTTAGTCATTCTTCTGACTAATGTATATTGACACCTCTAATCTCCATGAGAATTAAATAAGATAGTCACTATTATTATCTCAATTTTACATATGAAAATACTGAGGGATGTAGAGTTTAAGCTGCTACTTCCCCAAGGTCACACAGCCTCTAAGGAACAGAGACAGAATTCCAACCCAGGAAACTTAACTAGAGCCCCTGACCTCACACCCCCACTATATATCTTGCCTCTCAGCAAAGGCCATATAATGTTTCAGTGTTTCAAAGTAAAGCAAACATACTTTGATATGAAACTTTAGTCACAAATTTATTTATTTATTTATTTATTTATTTATTTATTTATTTATTTTTTCCTTTATTGATTTGAGAGAGAGAGGAAGGGAGAGGGAGAGAGAGATAGAAACATCAAGGAGAGAGAACATCGATTGGCCACCTCCTACATGCCCCCCACTGGGGATTTGGCCCACAACCTGAGCATGTGCCCTGACCGGGAATCAAACCTGTTACCTCTTGGTGCATAGGTCAACGCTCAACCAGTGAGCCACATGGGCCAGGCCACAAATTTATTTTTTTATAGATTATTATGTGTACCCAGAATGATTTAGGGTGAGCCAAATATCATCAAGGCTAACATAAGGAAACAGTTAAAATGTCAAAAACTCCATTTGAAAACTCAGTCCTAAGACCAGATTAATGAATCTTCAAGTAAGCCTAGTCATCAAGTATCAACTGCAATTCTGTAGGGAAGTATTATGGAAAATACAAGGCATTAAATGACTTGTGTAAATCAAGACATGAGCTTGCAAATAGTACAATATTTGTTGTTAAAAACACAGCAACTTTGAAATTATTGCATATTTCTCATATAAAGCACATATTCAAATGAGATTTTATTTTAAAATCTATAAAAATATTGGAAGACTGAAATGGAGAAAAATTGGTCTGAGAACAGTTTACAATCTGTTTTTAATTGTCCCAGATATGCTCGTAGTATTATGACTACTAAAATCACTAGAACAGCCCTAGCTGGTTTGGCTCAGCAGTTAGATTGTTGGCCGGTGGATCAAAGGGTCTTGGGTTGATTCCGGTCAAGGGCACGTACCCAGGTTGCAGGTTCAATCCCCAGTCAGGGGCACAAAAAAGATTCAACCAATGAATGCATAAATAAGTGGAACAACAGACTGATGTATCTCTCTCTCTCTCTCTCTCTCTCTCTCAAAACTAAATCAATTAAAAATATTTTTTTTAAATTGCCCCCTTTGAACTGGGCAAAAACCACTCAGATCCCAGCTTCCTTGGTTCTTCAAGCATCTGCTTACCTATTAACTATTCCACAACAATGTGATCTCAATTAAATCTTTGCTCTTTATTTTTTACCCAACCCCCAAATTACTAGAGACATTATAAAATCCAGTCAGATACCAGTCATATTTTCTCTCCTTCCTTCTTTTTTTTTTTGTTTCATATTTTTTCTCTTTGCATTTTAGTTTAGAAATTTCAGCTGACATATCTTCAAGCTCAGTGATTCCTTCCCCCGTCCATCAAATAGTTTCCATCTCCCCACTTACATTATTTGTCTCTTCTTGCATGGAGTCTACTCTTTCCATTAGAGCCCTGAACATGTTAATCATAGTTATTTTTAAGTAATTCCAAAATCTATGTCTGATTCTGTGTATGTTTATGACGCTTGTTTTGTTTTTCCAGACTGTATGTCTTTTCACCTTTTAGCATGCCTTGTGATTTTTTATTGAAAGCCAGACATGACATTCTGGGCAATCGGAACTAAGGCAAATAGATTTTACATGTGAGGTTTGGGCTATGTTTAATGTTCATTTTATTTGTATATGCCAGAGGCTTCAAATTCCTCTAGTTCCAATGTTTTTGTCTCCCCTGATCTCTTTGGGGCTTCCCTAAGAATTCCTCCTTAGATGGAGTCTGAATGCCACAGCTTTCTCAGTTACAATCTACTATTATCATACCTTTGATGTGGTGGTGGGCCTGGGAAGGGCTCTATTATTTTAAGATTAACTCTCAGGGTCTTAGTGGTCCTGTGTCCCTGGGGTGGGAACCCCACTCATGCTACTTAGCTTCTAGAGGGGGCTGGCAAGTGGTTTTCCCCTAGGTGGGATGAGGCCCTGGTAAAATCTTCTCCCCACAGAGGAGGATTTTGTCATGGAGAAGACTTGGGTGTGTTTTCACAATGACTCCTTTCTCTCTCCCCATCCAGAGTCACAAGGAGATCCTCCTTGACTCTCTACACAGTTTCTGGAGCTAAAACCCCTGTTCTGTGGTCCCCACCACTTTCTTCTCCCTCTCATGCAGGTCCACAGTCTGCCTCCAGCGATTCATCAGAATTACCATTTAAGTGTTTCTACCAGTTTATGGCCCCAGTGATTTCTGTTCCAAGTAAGCAGATCTTGACTCTTACTATTCATGTTTTCCTTCCCCTCAAGATTGTGGCATGGTACCTAGACCTGAGACCTCAATGATTTTTTTTCAAATTGTTCAGCTTTGGTCTTGTTGTGAGGACAGTAATGACAACTTCCAAGTTCTTCCTATGTCAGAGTTGAAACTGTAAAACTCCACCCAATTTCTGGTGTGTCTTTCTACCATCTTCCTATCTTGAGTACTGCCTCTGCTTCTCTCCAGTGCTAGCAGGGCTCTGTCTCTGTAAGCTGCCTCTGACCTCTTTGTGTTACACGTTCTTGAAGAAAGGTAGGAGGCAGAGAATTATACCATTGATGTTTGTATTCTTTAAGTAAACAGCTAATAAATGATTGCTTTGTGACTTTAAAAAACAAACCATTATCCAACAATCCTAGCAAGATGTCCAGAACAAACTGAAATTGGAACACAAAAAAATGTATAGATAGATATACATATAGATAGATAGATAGATAGATAGATAGATAGATAGATAGATAGATAGAGATATTTCTAAACAAATTATTTTATAAGTAAGTAAAAGGTGTTCAAGTATATACATAATTTGAAGTAATATCATCTGGAAGATGTTCTTAAAAATTCATGATTTCTGAAATACAAAGCAAAACTATTTGTATTTTGACACTGAGCTCCAATAAAGGAGATTATGCATGTGTGTTCTAGATACCCTTATTAAGATTTTAACTTGCTGTTAAGGGCAACTTTCATATGAAGAAGAAACTAATTTATGACTCATTTGCCAAGTGTGACTGTGACAGCTGAGATTAATTTAATCTGGGCTTTTATGCATAGTATAAGGAAGCTAATGCAGAGAAAATAATTTGGTTTTGCTTTACTTTTATAATGAAGGACATGCTTCCTGTGTTTTCTGTTTTGACAATTACAATAAACCAGTAGGTTAAATGGTTTTACAGTTAAATACAAATATGGATTAGGAATGAAAGCTATTTCTAAGATGTATTTCTGTCCTTTAGACAAGTGCTTGAATGACACACGGTCATAGAAAGCAGAGGCTGTAACATTTACCCTAGAAAATAAATGTTTACCTCAAGCAGCAATTGACATTTCTAGCTGATTGGGTGAATGTCAAGCACCGTTTCAAATCACTTTCCTGCATCAGTCCTAGTACCTTGGCCTTGGGCCTCAGGCCAACATCAGATCAGTAAACCTTGATTGGTGGTTTACCTTTACTTCCTAGAAATTTATATTCATATTAGTAACAAGATTGTCAAATTCATAATGAGCCAGACGTTTTCAGAACATAAAATTAGCCTGCAGGAACCATGGAAACAAGGGAAGAGCTGCAGGTGTAGGGGGCCTGTTCTGTGAGTTCTAACCCATCTCACTGAAATCACGAGGCCTCCAGTACACAACCAGGAGGAGTCCCCATCTCCAAGGCTAACCTCTGACCCCTGACCAGGATTACTATTGCTACTCCCCCTCACAGTGTGTTCCTCCACTCTGCTTCGGGTTTGATAGAGGATGTCCCACTCTGCCCTCACCTTCACAAGCTCTCTTAGCTGGCTCAGCTTGGATAGCGGCACTGGGCTTTCACAGTTCATGGAAAATGTAATAAAGAATGCTCTGGACTTCCGGTCAAGATGGCAGCGTATCGCGCCTGCCACAACCACATCAAAGTTACAACTAAACTACAGAACAACCATCATTCAAAACCACCTGAAATCAAGCTGAGTGGAAGTCCTACAACTACGAAATTAAAGAAGAAGCCGCATGGAGACTGGTAGGAGGAGCAGAGGCGGACGGGCTGCTCCCACACCCACGTGTGGCGGATAAAAATCAGGAGGACACCTCGGCTGGGAAGGTCCTCCCTGAGGACTGAGGGGTCCCCGTCCCACACCAGGTGCCCAGCTCAGGATTCCAGTGCCAGGAAGAGAAGTCCCCATAACTTCTGGCTGGAAAAACCAGCGGGAACTGAGGCTGAGGCGGCTGGAGCCCCCGGCAGCTCCTCTTAAAGGGCCCGCGTACGGACTTACTCAGACTGCACCCTCCAGGCTCCAGCGTGGAGGTGGCAGCTTGAAAGGCACCAGAGTCATACGAGGAAGAACTGAGTTGTTCGGCATTGGAGCAAGGGCTGGAGAGGCAGCTTTCTCCTGGACAGACGTGCTGTCAGAGGCCTTTGTTCCTTTGGTGAGCCCTTCCCTGGGCCAGCAGACACCACCATATCTGAGACTCCAGCAACCTGGCTGCACTGTTTGCCCCGCCCTGGTGATTCCCTGAGGCCCCACTCCACCCAACTTTCAGGCCCACCCAAGCTGTTGCCAGTTGCTTGACCATAGGATTGGCCTGTCTTGGAGCCTGCTTCAGCTTTTCCTAAATTCTTTCAAACAAGTAGCATCTGGTCTCAGCTAGCCCCATACCTCTCGCTAAGTAATACATAGAAACAAACACAGGGAGGCAGCCAAAATGAGGAGACAAAGAAACAGGTCCCAAATGAAAGAACAGAACAAAACTCCAGGAGAAGAACTAAGTGAAATGGAGTTAAGCAACCTAACAGATGCTGAGTTCAAAACACTGCTTATAAGGATGCTCAATGGACTTAGTGAGAACCTTAGTGAACTTAGTGAGGGCCTCAAGAGCATAAAAAAGGACCAGTCAGAAATGAAGGAGGCACAGTTAGAAATGAAGGAGCCACTAACTGAAATAAAGAATAGTTTACACAAATTCAATAGTAGAGTAGGTAAAGCCAAGAAGCAAACCATTGATTTGGAATATAAGGAAACAAAAAACACCCAATCAGAACAGCATAAAGAAAAAAGAATCCAAAAAAATGAGGATAGTGTAAGGAGCCTCTGGGACAACTTCAAGCATGCCAACATTCGCATCTTGGAGGTGCCAGAAGGAGAAGAGAGAGAACAAGAAATTGAAAACCTATTTGAAACAATAATGGCAGAAAACTTCCCTAACTTGGTGAAGGTAACAGACATACAAGTCCAAGAGGCACAGAGAGTCCCAAACAAGATGAACCCCAAGAGGCCCACACCAAGACACATCATCATCAAAATGCAAAAGGTTTAAGACAAAGAGAGAATCTTAAAAGCAGCAAGAGAAAAGCAGTTAGTTACCTACAAGGGAGTTCCCATAAGACTGTCAGCTGATTTCTCAAAAGAAACTTTGCAGGCCAGAAGGGAGTGGCAAGAAATATTCAGAGTGAAGAAAAGCAAGAACCTACAACCAAGATTACTCTATCCTGCAAAGCTGTCATTTAGAATCGATGGCCATATAAAGAGTTTCCCAGACAAGGAAAAGCTAAAGGAGTTCATCACCACCAAACCATTATTATATGAAATGTTGAAGGGTCTTCTTGAAGAAAAAGAAGATTAAAAATATAAACAAACAAAATAACAATAAATACATATCTATCAACAATTGAATCTACAAACAAAATGAACAAGCAGAACAGAAACATTCTCATAGATACAGAGAACTTTTGTTGGTTACCAGATGGGTGGGGACTAGGGGGATGGGTGAAAAAGGTGAAGGGATTAAGAAGTACAAATTGCTTGTTAGACTGACAAACCTCAAAGGGAAGGGAGGTTGGGGGGTGGGAAGAAATAAACCAAAGAATATATATGTATATATGCATAACCAATGGACACAGACAACAGTGTGGGGAAAGGCAGGTGGAGGGCGGGAATGGGGAGGAAGGGGGCAATGGGGAAAAATGAGGAACATCTGTAATACATTCAACAATAAGTTAAGTTAAAGATAAGTTAAAAAAAAAAAAAAAAAAAGAATGCTCTGGCCCAGCCGGTGTGCCTCAGTGGTTGAGCATTGACCCATGCACCAAGAGGTTGCCAGTTCGATTCCCGGTCAGGGCACATGCCCAGGTTGTGGGCCAAATCCCCAGTGGGGGGCATGCAGGAGGCAGCCAATCGATGTTCTCTGTCATCAGTGTTTCTCTCTCTAAAATCAATAAAGAAAAACAAAAAGAATGCTCTGTGCTGGGAGAACTGATTTCTGTGCCAAAGACAGCTGATTTTTAATCCTATGTTATTATCCAAGTCTATTAGGTTGGACAATTTCAATTATTTTTGATGGCCTCAGTTTCTCATTTATGAAATGAGGGGTTGAATTATATGGTTTTAGAGGTTCCTAATAGTGTGTAGTTCTCAGATAAAATTGCCAAGGCTTTCTTGCATATAGTTAGAAATATATGATGCTACTGCATGATTTGAGTATCTTGTGCAATGTGTAAATTCAATCTCATGAATCAATTATATTAGCAAATGTATCAATGCAACAAAAATGAAACATGTAGGCCTCAAATCAAATTGGCTAAAGCTGTAAAGGAAAGAAAGTAATGGGCATGTAAATGAAAGGTCCGAGGCTTCCCGCGCAGTTTCAACAGAGCCCTGTTCTGCGCATCCTGTTTTTTGGATCTGCCCCCCTTTTGTGTCTGGGCTTTAAACTCAGGCTGACTTCCAGTCTGTTTGCTGGCATTCCAAGACTGCTGCCCAGTTTTAAATAAAGTTCTGGGCATCATTCTGATGGGGCCAAACGGGGTAATTGCCCAGATCCATAAAATAATTTGTTTGAGTGGGGCTAAATCAAATCAAATTTGTTTGATTGCACTGAGGAACTCAGACCTGAGCCCAGACCTGCAGAGGAGTCTAGTGATTCCTGGGACAAACCAATTTTGAGGGTTGGGGAAATCCTGGAACAAAAATCTTGGTGCATTTATTAAGAAAGGAAGAAGTAGAGACTAAGTAGGCCCAAACAACACAATTGTCATCGTAAGTAAAGCTTGGAAAGCTGTTCCTTTAAAGGTAGAGGAATAGCCCTGGCTGGTTTGGCTCAGCAGTTAGAGCATCAGCCTGCGGACCAGAGAGTCCTGGGTTCGGTTCCCGCTAAGGGCAAGTACCTTGGTTGCAGTTTGTCCCCAGCCCCCGTTGGGGTTGTGTGGGTGGCAACCACTCGATGTGTCTCTCTCACATCGACGTTTCTCTCTCTCTCTCTCTCTCTTCCTCCCTCTCTCCCTCATGCTCTATCTGAAGATAAATGCAAATATATATATATATATATCCTCGGGTGAGGATAAAAAAAAAAAAAAGGTAGAGGAATAAGAAGTGTGCACTGAGGACACCCAAAAGCACACCGTAATTTATAACATCTATCTTCAACTTCACACACAAATATAAAATTGAATGTTACAGTTTTCCACATAGCTGTCCCATTATTTCCTCAACTCAACACATGTACAAGAGCAAACACAAACCTTCTCTTATACACACCAGCCTACAAAACACTCTATTTCTTTCTTTGGATGGGGAGGGAGTAGGATGGGTGGCAGTGGGTTCTAAAATCATAAGTTACCCAACTACTCAGTAAACTGAAGCTCAAAATAAATAAATAAAAAGATAAAATGGGTGGTGTAGGCAGAAAGAATACTCACGACAACAATATAAGATTTTCTAGCTGAGCAAACACATTTAGATCAGATTTTGAATAACTGAAGTCAACCCAGATGAATTCTCTTTATGCATTATGATAAAATAATATGAGTAGAAGAAGGTACTTAAATGTTTGGTAGATTAAAACAGAAAAAAAATGAGCAAATACACATAAATGTATTCAAGGTACAAATTCTGGAACTACATATTTGTCATGAAAGTATACACTGAGAGAGTGCTTGGTACATGAAGTGCCCTATAGCCAGCAGCTCTCAGTCTCTTAATTTACTAAGTCTCACATCATCTCAGGGATAGTACAGTGTGTTATTGCTATTCTAATACTTAATAAAATGTCTACACCACCTAAAAATGCATGGAATGTGTTCAGGTTATCAATAGTCCATCAAACAACTGTAAGAGCCCTGGCTAGGTGGCTCAGTTGGTTGGAGCATCATCCTGTACACCAAAAAGTTTGCGGGTTCAATCCCCAATCAGGGCACATACCTAGGTTGAGGGTTCCATCCCCAGTCAGGGTGAGTATGGAAGGCAACCGATCACAGTCAATGTTTCTTTCTCACATCGATGTCTCTCTCTCTCTCTCTAAAAATCAATAAAAACACATTCTTGGGTGAGAATTAAAAAAAAAAACTACAACAGTGTTTGTAGTATTGGTATTATATTTATTTCCATTTATAGATAATGAAATTAAGATTCAAACAAGGACATATGACATGACCATAATCACTAGAGTTAAGAGGTTTTGAAGCCTAATTCCAACAGTTTTTGACACTAAATTGTGTGGGTTTGTTCTGATATGTGTAAAAACATTGTTGCCACACAACTAAGCCATGCTTTCTGACAGCTTCTGTGGTAATGAATATTTTAATCCCCATTTGCCTGATTTGTTTTCCTCTCATTTAATTCCAAATGCAAAAGAGGAATGGGGGAAATATGTATGGAGACCATCACACAGAACAGGCAGGAGGTTGGCTGTCTGAACACAGGAATTCTAAGGGAAGAGCTAATATTTTAGTTATTATATGAATGTTGATCTCCAAGTTGTTCGGATACCCTTTATATTTCTTATTTTATTAATTTATATAGATATTTATTGATAATGGTTTTAGACTTTGTACTATTTGGGGAGATGCTTTTATAGCTTCTACATACTTTATCACTTGATTTAAATTTTATAACACCCCTTCAATGTTGGTAAGGCAGGTGAGAGAGTGAAGAATGTCTACCACAGAGTTGTTCTTGCTAAGCTAGATGATGTCAGGTAACAGACATTATTGTTTCTATTGACTTGCTAATTATTCATGGATTCTATAATAAAAAGTTCACATAGACTTGGCCTGTTCGAATATTTTGCTCCTGCTAAAAAATGTGAATGGGCGCACACACTCAACAATGGGTAGATAATGCATAGACATGACTTTTTCAACTTTCTCTTCCCGTCTTGCTCTCACTCCCTGAGTTGAGGGTCTCGGCGCTTTGTGTTTAGAGCACTCAATTTTCTGTGTCCAGTCTCTCTTGCATGACACTTTCAAAGTAAGCATTCTATTGCTAGAATCAAAGAATAGTGATCTATTGCCTTCAGATGATTGCAATGACTGAGGATGCAAAGCCCTCTTCTACAGGGCTTTAATCCATCTTCTTTATTCTTACATTCACTTCGGTCCAAAACGAATACAAGTTCCATTTTTATGGCATCAGGTCTCATTTGTGTCTTCCATAAATCTTCCTTGTCTTGTCAGATATGAATCTGGTCCTCCTCTTCATGCCAACCGCAATTTTTTCTCATAAATTATGTCTGTGTAGAGCCAGCCCCTTTGGTATCATCTAGTCTTATTATTTATAGTTTTGGCTTTATTTTAAAAATTCATATTTTGATATTGACTTCATATATATATGTAATTCACTGAGTACCAGAACCCTGTGTCACACTGCTTTGCTGTCCCAAAGTATCCAGAATCATGTTTTGGCAACTAGATGACAATCAATGCAGCTTTTGGTTCCTTGAGGCCAATGTAATAACTGACATTATTACATTGAGATACACTGATATTAAGTTCTGCTAAGAGTTCAGAAGATTTGATTTTTGGTGAATGGCATAATAAAGGAGAATCTAATAGAGGAAATGTAGAACTCTCAACAGTTCTGAAGAAAAGTAATAATGTAATTAGGCCAAGAGGGACTAACAGACTCAAGATAAAAGAATAATTTGAAGCAAAGCTAGACTCCAAAATGTCCATAAAAACCGCATGAGAAAGTGAGAAAAACAGATCGGCTGGATTAGAGTGGGGTAGTTAGATTTTGAAGATGATCGTATTGAAAACAAAGGCTCTCTGACTTGTCTTTTTCATTAAGTAATAGGAAACTAACAGAAGTTCTTGCATGTCTCTAGGGTTGAATTAACAAGTGAAATAACATGTGGAATCAGTAGCAGAAATATCATGGTGTCTTCTACAGACTAGCTCACAGATTCTGGAGTCAGACTGTCTGAGTTTCAAAACTGTCTCCACCATTCACAGGCTCTGTGACCTTGGGTAATTAGCCTACCTTCTCTGTGCCTCAAGTTTGTGAATTTCAAAAAGGTTATAATCCTATCTCAGAGGGTTGTTCTGATAAATTATGGGTATATTGAAATGGGGGGGGGCTGCAGAGGGAGGTCTGGATAGGTTTGGGAGAAGGGACACCAGAAAAGGAACAATGAAGTGATGGTGGTAACAGCTATGAGAGTTAATCACAACTTAATGTTATGGGGTCGTATCCATAGGTGAGGGAATTTCTCCTGTGTCCATCCACAAATAAGTAGTGCAAAATAGCATCTTTTAATTATAGAATGATTTTATATTAACTGAATTTTAACAACCTTAATAAACCTAAGCCTCTTTGGTTCATGTGACAGAATGGGGGCACTGCTTTGTTAAGGATTCACTTTTAATTCATATTCACTGAAACAGTACCTGTAATTAAGAGAGTGATATTGAAAACTTTAGTGATGCTTCTCAAATGTCACCTAGTGAAATTTGAAGGTAATTAAGAAAGACAAAACCAGCATTATCAGTAAACACAACAAACAAATCAGTTCTCTTTGGCTTGGGAATCTGTGACAGCTTTAAGACTGTGTCTTCACTTAGCATAATGCCATCTAGGCTCTCCCATGTTGTCACAAATGTCAGGATTTCCATCTAACTATTTTTTTATTCTTTTTTTTTACACTATTATAGCTTTTTTATTATTATTATTATTGATTTTAGAGAGAGAGGAAGGGAGAGGAAGAGAGAGAAACATCAATGAGAGAGAACATCGATTGGCCGCTTCCTGCATGCCCCCCACTGGGGATCGGGCCCACAACCTGGGCATGTGCCCTGACCAGGAATTGAACTGGCGACCTCTTGGTGCATGGGTCGATGCTCAACCACTGAGCCACACCAGCCAGGCACATTATTGTAGCTTTTAATGAGATAGAGAGAAGAATACAAATATAAGAGAATCAATTGACATTTGATTTCAAAAGAATATAGACATAATTACCAACATTGGTATGTCTATAAGGACCCCTTGGAGGTGCTGTTCATTTCATGCTTTGGAAAGGCAAGTTTTCTTCAGGTCAAATCCTCACCACTCAGGAATGGCAGAGCTTACTTTTAAAAGAACTATTTGCCCTAAGAAAATAATTTAATACAGTATTTGGTTTTTACTGTTGTTGACTAAACTTCTGATATGACCATGATTTGCCTGTCCACATTTCTGCATCACTCACTCTGTCTGAAGAAAAAGTCTTTAGAGATAATTCCAAATCATGAGATTGAAAATGTGATATTTTGCAAAGTCAGAAAGACTTGTTCTGCTTAGAAAGTGTTTTCTCTGTGACACAGATGTGCTTTTCAAAGCCTTGGAATTTCCTCTTTTGAAAATATGTTGAGCCAACTGAATTTTTAAAGGAAATCATTTATATCCTGAATTTAGCTCTGCTGAAAAGCATGCAAGAATTGCAATCACGCTCTTTGTAAATGTTTTTAAGTATTCCTGGAGTTTATCATGTGAGGATGAACTGAAGAGACTATAGTCCTAGGATTAATGGAGACTTTTATTTTTTAAAAGAATGAGAAAGTGCATCAAGGTTAAAAAAAAAAAAAAATTGTGCCAACATGTACACTATCATTAATCCTCAGAATTTAGAAGTTCAATTTGTAATATTTAAAATCCTTACTGGTCATTGTCTGCAATGTGTTTACCATTAAAAGATTTCTAGCAAAATAAAGATTGAGAATGGGCAAATGTGTAGAATGTACCTTTTTGTGTTTACAGTTTGGGAGAGGAGGGAATTACAAAGACAGACACTATAAACTTTTTTTTCCAAAGTGGCCATACCATTTACATTCCTACCAACAACAGGTAAGAATTCCATCAGCAGTTTTGCAAACACTTCACGTGGCCAGTCTTTTTTGTTGTTGTTCATTCTAATAGATATTTGGGGGGATCTCATTATGGTTTAATTTTAATTTCTCTAGTGATTCAAGTTGTTGAGCATATTTTCATGTGCTTATTTGCTATTTATATATCCTATTTGGTGAAGTTCATGTTCAGATCTTTTGGCCAGTTATTTTTATTGCTTCTTGCTTTTCACCATTGAATTTTAAGAGTTTGTTATATATTCTGAATGCTAATTATTTGTTCAATATATGTTTTGCTAATATTTTCTTTTAGTTTATGGCTTGTCTTTTCATTTTAATAGTCTTTCAAAACTCAGAAGTTCTTAATTTCAATTAATTTTTTTATTTAAGAGTAGTGCTTTTGGTGTTATGCTTATGAAATCTTTGCTGAACTCAGGGTCACAAAGTTTTTCTCCTATGTTTACTTCTAGAAATTTGACGCATTTTAATATTTAGATCAATAATCCATTTTGAGTTATTTTTTGTCTATATTGCAAGGTATTTTACTAAGATCAATATCTTTGCATATGGATGATCCCTGCATTTGTTGAAAAGACGATTCTTTCTCAACTGAATTACCTTTGCAACTTTGTAGAAAATCAAATCAACAGTATTTAGTGGGTCTATCTCTGGACTCTTCTCAGTTCCTTGACTCATGTGTCTATCCTGACACTGACATGTCTATCTCAGCTTTGTAATAAGCCTTGGAAGCTGGTAATGAGAGCACTAATTTTGTTCTCCCTTTTTCAGAATGGTTTGGGCTATTCTGTTCCTTTGAATTGCTGTTAAAATTTTGGAAATAGTTTGTCAATTCTTATTTTAAAATCCAGTGTGATTTTGACTCAAATTATATTTTTAAACCTATGCATTCATTATGGGAGAATTGACCTTATCACTTTATTGAGTCCTTTAGTTCATAAAGAGAGCACACTATTACGTTTATTAATGCCTCCTTTAATCAGTGCTTCTCTCATGTGTTTTGTGATTTTGGCATACAGATCATGCATATACCCTGTTAGATTGACACATAATTATTTCAAGTGTTTTGGCGCTACTAAAAATGGTCTGTGTTTAAATTTCAATTTCCAATTGTTCATTGCTAACATACAGACATGTACTTGATTTTAAAATACTGATTTGCTAATCTCACTTATCAGTTTTAGTAGTTTTGTAGATTCCTTTGGATTTTTCTACTTAGACAATTAAGTTGTCTGTGAATAGAGACAGTTATTTTTTTTTTAATTTTCAAGCTGTATGCCTTTTTTATTTCTTTTTTTCTCTTCCATTATTGCACTACCTAGAGTGACTAATAGAAGTAGTAATAGGGGGCATTGCTATTTTGTTGCTGATTTTAGAGGGAAAAAAAGCATTTGGTCTTTCACCAATAAATATGTTAACTGTAGGTATTTTGTAGATCTATTTTATCAGGTTAAGGAAGACTTCTTTTATTACATGAATTAATATTGAATTGTATCAAATATTTGTTTTCTGCATCTAGTGAAATGATCATGTGCTTTCCCTACATATGGTTTATTATACTGATTGATTTCTGACTATTGAGCCAGTCTTCCATGTCCAGAATAAACCCCACATTTTGCCATTTTTACATATTGCTGGTCTCACTTTGCAAATATATTTTTAGGATATTTGTGTTTATGTTCATGAAAGATATTTATCTATAGTTTATTTTATTTTTAATCCTTACCCGAGGATACTTTCCCATTGACTTTTTTTTTTTTTTTTAAATAGGGTATGAGGGAAAGAGAGACAGAGAAAGAGAGAAACGTCAGTGAGAGACACACTTGATTGGTTGCCTCCTGCACAACCCTAACCAGGGCCACGGATCGAACTCAAAACCGAGGTATGTGCCCTTGACTGGGAATCGAACCTGAAACTCTTCTGACTGCGGGCCGACACTCTAATTGCTGAGCCAAACCAGCCAGGACTGTAGTTTTATTTTCTTATGATGACTTTGGTTTGGTTTTTTGGGTAATGCTGCCTTCATAAAATGAGCTAGTAAGTGTCTCCAGAACTTCTTCATTGTAGAAGAAATTATGTAAAATATTTATTATTTAGTCCTTAAATATTTGGTAGAATTCACCAGTGAAATTTTCTAGGTCTGGAGTTTTCTTTGTTTGAAGAATTTTTTTTTTTTTATCCTCACCCAAGGACATTTTTGCATTTATATTCAGATAGAACGGGAGGGAGACAGGGAGGGAGAGAGAGAGAGAGAAACATTGATGTGAGAGAGACACATCAACTGGCTGCCACTCACACAACCCCAACCGGGGCTGGGGACAAACTGCAACCGAGGTATGTGCCCTTAGTGGGAACCGAACCTGGGACTCTCCGGTCCACGGGATGACGCTCTAACCGCTGAGCCAAACCGGCCAGGGCAACTGAGCTTTATTCCAAAGCAGATGAGGCAGTAGTTGAGGGGGAGGGGCATTAGGGGCCTGCAGAGAAGAGTGAGGCTTCTCAACAGGAAGCAAGGCTGCCTGTTCCTCTCAATAAACAAACTCTCCAAAGCCCTCCATCCCCCTGTGGATAGTACTGAATTCAGAATTAGCGATCCTGTGACTCAGCGGTCATGGTTATATCACCTTTCAGCTGGGGTCCAAGTGAACCTATGGAAGATAAGGCTGTGTGAATAGATGAGGAGACCTGAAAGAAAGCTTAAAATAGATGCAGGGGGGTTCCTCTTTCAACTTTTGGTGGAGATAGTTGGTTAGGATACGGTAAAAGAACTGTAGGGTTGCTTACCTTGACTCTCTCCCTCTGTTTGTCAGAATTGTTGGTGCTCCAGAATATTGCCATGAGAAGTTTAGAGGTCCTCCACAGGTATCCACCAATGTCCAGACTAAATGGTGTTGACTGGGGTAAAGAATTAATAGGGGCTAAAGCCCTTATCCTCTGAGGAAAAGTGTTTAAGGGTTGTTATGTGACAACGCTATGGAGAAAGGAGATAATCCAAATGTGTAGATTCATGAGGATAAAAGGCCATCCTTCCACCTCTCTTTTAGAGAGAGGAAGGGAAAGAGAGAGAGAAACATCAATTGGTTACCTCCCATATGCACCCTGTCTGGAGACATATGCTCTGACAGGATATTGAACCCATGACCTTTCGGTGTACAGGACAACATTCCAACCAGCTGAGCCACAGTGGCCAGGGCATGTAGTCCCTCTCTTAGTGAATCTTTCCCCTCAGCATATAAACATACTCAGAAATCCCATTAATATGCAACAACAGAAAACAATAAAAATAACATCAGCAAAATAATCTAAACTTCAAAACAAAACATCTTGACTATAACCTTCTTCTAGGTTTCACCCAAAATCCTGTAGGGAATAACATGAAGCCTAAACTTCCACATCCTGGCTTCTCACTTTCCATTCACCCCTAAATCTACTGCAATTAATCTTGCATTAACACAATTACACTGAAACAACTCACGCAAAAGTCACTGATGAACTTTCATTTGACCTATTTTATCCTCCTTTAAGTAATTTTTCAGTTGGGTGTCCATGCCATTCTGTAAAATTTCAATTTCAGAAACCTCAAGTAAAAATGAAGTAATCTAGAAGGGAATTTTATTATCTTACATAACTTAGCCACACGCCTTAATGAAGTCTGAAGTATGGTGTCCCCATGGCTGTTAATCACCAGTTCATACATCAAGGGCACTGTTGCTTTTCACTTTCCATTCTACCATAGTATCAAGGTTGTGTGCGTGTTGGGGGGAGCAAGAACAAAATCACAAATGCCAACATCCATTCAGAATAGGGAAACTGTTTCTCCCCACACACTTTTCTTTAAGAGCCTGAAAACTTTTTCTGGAAATCTTTTTGTGGCCCCTAATAACACAGATCACATACTCACCTATAAATGATTCAAAATCAAGGGAGAAAAGGCATCCATTTTCTTAATAGAGAATGTCCTATCTGGCCTTAGGACCCATGCCTACCTATAAATGAAATCAGTCTCATTGGCAAATAGACTATCATGTAGACCCAGACTAATCAGCATTTTTCTGGTTCATGTAGAAAAGGAATGTCAGAATTCTGCCAGCAAGGAGGGAAGAGGGCAATGTTTGTTGGCTGGACAACCAATAATGCCATCCGTATACTTTTTACTGGCTTTTCTGCTTCTTATAAAATTGTTTAGGCTTCCCATCCTCTGATCATCCCTTAAATGTTCATATTAATAGAGTTGTTCAGGGACCCTCTCCAGTCATTTTCTTCCCCAGTTCTTCACTCACATCTTGGGTCTGTTTACCAACTATATGGTGTTAAGAGATAATTTACCTGTTTGAACTGATACCTGCTTGAACGGACAAGAGGGCAAATCTAAACTAACTATCCCTCTGCAAACACACACACTCTCTCACACATGCAGACACACATTCACAGGCATACACTCACACAAACATGCACACAATGACACAGACACATGGACTCGTTCCAAATCTTTACTTTTTGTTTGTACCATCTGCTGAATTTATTCAGCATAACCACAGAAGTATTATCTTCATGCTGTCACACACAGACACAAACACAGACACAGCACAATGTCCATATTTAGCCCAAGTGTTTTCCTCCTGAGGCTCATTTATATGTCTTCATATGCCACAGCCCATCATTTAAATAATGGATATTTTCAATACCAATCCCTTTGTTGACCTTCTCAATATCTTCCGCAGACATCTTCATAACTCCAACACACAGAGCATGCTGTTTTCCTTCTGCCATGATTGCAACAACCGTATCCACTGCAGCAGGGTAAAGCTTGGCTCCGGGAGAGGTTAAGCCTGGACACATGATATTTGCTCCACTGAGCACAAATTTGATAGCTCCTTTATCAACTTGCTGTCGTGGCAGGATAAAAGGGTATTTGTGTAGTAGCCTTAGAGTTGGATAAAAAGGCCCTTCCCTTTGTCGAAAAAATAGTAACTCTCCGTTTACTGTAAGGATTTCTATATGTTCATGGCACCGCACTATTTTGACCGGATCTTTCTTAGGCATGATTTGATTAAGCCATGGTTCAATGCCTGGAAACTGCTCTATCAACTGGTTCTTAATACCCTTAATAACTGACGTTTTCAACTGGATGCAGTTGGACACATTTTCTTTTTCATCGAATTTCTTGAACATGATCCAAGGTGACGGGGCGACAGTAGGGAAAGGCCCGAACCAGGAAAGAATTGAATTCGCGAGGGTCGGCAGAGGTGCTTACCCGAGGAAGGCCGGCAGAGACGATCGGAGCGGCTGTCGTGAACCGGAAAGGAACGTGCTTTACGGCTGGCCGTAAAATCTACTTCCGTTCCTTGGAACTCCGCGGCGGTTGCGCGGGCTGTTTTGCGCTGCGTTTTCCTTTCCACCGCGGTCGGTAAGAGGGCGGGGCTTGAGAAGGAAGAAGAGTTAGAGCAATCCCTCTTGGTTCAGGGGCCTTTTATTTTTATTATTGGGAAGCCGAATCATCATCCAGCTACCCAAGCCAGAAACCAGGGGCGACTCCTGGCTGATACGCCTCTGCTACTGCCCGCGTCACTACAAGGGGTCCAGTCCTGTTCATTGGCCCTCTTCCACGTCTCTCACAATCTTCCACTGCCCTCACACTGTCCGACATTGTTGCGCTCAGGTCCGTATAATTGCGAGCAGTTGCTGCCTCTCAACGCTGAATGCAACCTTGTCCCTTCCCAGCTCTCACCGCCTGCACCCAGAGAGGAGAGGGTTTGTGGCCAGAAGGGATGCAAATGTTATTGGATTCCAGTTGTTTTAAACATACCCAAACTCATTTTACGGCCCAGAATACGATCTGTCTTGGTGAGTGTTCTAGGTGCTCCTGAAAAGAATGCTCTCTGCTTTGCGTTCAGTGCTCTATACAAGCCAGTAATGCCCCGTCGGTGAAGGAAGTTGTTCAGGTGTTCTCTCCCGTTAGTGATTTGCTGCCTACTTGTTAACATCAATGACTGATCAGCATATTGAAATTATTTGTGGATCTATTTCTCTTTTCAGTTAGTTCTATCAGCTTTGGATTCATATATTTTGAAGCTCCATTTATTAGGTCTGTACCCATTTAAGATTAGTATGGAAGTCACCCTGTTAATTGGGATTTTACTCACATAGATTTTACTTGTCATCCTAAGAAGTGAGAGGTCAATGAGGACAGGAATTGTGTATTTTATCTCTTTCACCTAGCACAAGATCTGTTTTCATACTACATACTACATGCACACTAAATGCCTGATAAATGAATAAAGGAATGCTTCCTCTTCCCCAGGATCTGGCCCCTTTCCTTCCCTGCCAGTGCTGTGTGAAAGAATAAAGGCAAATCCTTGCTATCTGGACACTTCTCCTCCCCAATAAACACATGCTTAATTTGAGAAGTGTGCTGCAACAGAAATTAGAACCGGTGCTGGATATACAGTGGGAAGATAACATACATTTCCCCATTCTTGAGAGCTTACAGCACATGAGAGGTCATGTATAATCTCCCCATTCTCAAGACAAAAATCTATATTAATAGTGTGGTTCCCCCACACTATCTATGTGTGTGTGTGTGTGTGTGTGTGTGTGTGTGTGTGTATTTTAATTATAAGAAATTGGCTCATACGATTATGGAGGCTGAGGTATCCCAACATCAACAGTGAAGCTGGAGACAAGAAAGACAGTGGCGTCATTCAGTCTGAGTCTGAAGGCCTGAGAACCAGGAGAGCTAATGGTGTAAATTCTAGTCCGAGACCAAGTCAAAAGAAGACCAGTGTCCCACCTCAAAAGCTGTCAGGCAGGAGGAACTCCTCCTTACTTAGGGGAGCTTTTTTATTCTATTCAGACCTTCAGTTGGTTGGATGAGACCTGTCCACATTAGAGAGGGCAATCTGCTTTACCAATTGACATGTCAATCTCATCCAGAAACACCCAAAATAATGTTCAACCAAATACCTGGACATCCTTTGGACCAGTCAAGTTGACACATAAAAATAACTATCACAAGGGTACACTATCTTAAAAAGAGGTAGCATAGAATGAGGTGTTTATGTGTGCTGGCCCTAGAACCCAGGAAAGACTCCTGCTTTATCACTTACTAGATTGGAATCCTGGAAGTTACTGAACTTGGCTATGTTTCAGTTTATTCATCATGAATGTGTGAGTAACAAGAATACCCATCTCCTGGGGGTGGGGGGTGAGAATTGCTTGTGGTACTATTAATATTTAGAACAGTTGGGTTTTAAGTATGTCACATAACTACTATTAAATTAACATGAAAACAAGTTTCATGAATATTTTAATACTCTCTACACACAGGAGATAGTACAACAGGCCCTAGATTTGAGTTTCCCTATTCATGACGTGAGTTTCTGATCTGCCTCCCTGAGACTTCACTCCAGTCATTTTGAGTCTGTGAAGAATCACACATCTCTGCTAACCTTACAAGCAGCTAACCTTGCCTGTTATGTATGGGTTTGTTGTGCTTAACTCTTACGGGATCATTCTTTTTCTTTCATTCTTAGGGGTTGTCCTTTTGTTCTTATGTGTGAAGTTAGTACTGTGTCAGCAGCATAAAAAGGATGTCATAGAAATTCAAAGGAGGAAAAGTCATTACTGGCCAGAATTAACCATGGTGACCTGTCTGTAGATGACTAATAGTTTAATCAGAAATTATCTAGTTTGGAACTGGCTGTCAGAGAAATGCCCAAGGGATTTTTTTAATGAAGCTATTTTAGACAAAGGACTCCCAAGTGTAGTCAGTGAAAAATCTTTTTTAAGCCAATAATCATTTTTATCTGAAATCATACTCAATTCTGTACAATGTAACTTTTCCCGGGTAAGCTTTTCTTGGCCCACAAGCATCTATTTGCTGTCTGTCATGAAAGGGACACTGAGCTCTGGTTTCTGCATCTAAATTCTTTAATTGAAAAATATAAAAACTATTTTTAAATTTCCTACAAACTCACCTCTAAAATGGGACCTGGTTCATTTTTTAATTTTTTTTTTAATCCTCACCCAAGGATATTTTTTCATTGATTTTTTTATAGTGGAAGGGAGGGAGAGAGAGAAACATCAATGTGAGAGAGACACATCGATTGGCTACCTCCCGCACAACCTCAACCAGGGCCAGGGATTGAACCTGCACCGGAAATCGAACCCACAACCCTTTGGTCCAAGGGCCAGTGCTCTAACCGCTGAACCAAACCGGCCAGGGTGGGGCCTGGTTCTTAAACTTTATAGAAGAACCTAGGTCTTTGAGGCTGGCATACATTAACATATGGAAAAAATATGATACATAAATGTTGCTTAAACTAATATGTTAAAACTTTAAAATATACTACCAAATTATTCTGGTTAAATAACTTAAAATCAATTCAAACTCAATTAAATATATATATATATATATATATATATATATATATATATATATATATATATATTTTTTTTTTTTTTCTTTTAAGAAGGAAAGACACCAAACTTGGTGTTTCAAACCTAGAGTGTACCACTTCCTAAGTTTTATTAGTTTCCCTTGGTATTACGTTATTTCCTCATGAAATCTGAATAGTACTGTATATATTTCACAATGTGTATAGGGTGGTTATGAGAAATTTAAAAATACAGTATATAAAGGCCTTAGTAGTAGGAAACAGTACATTTAAAAGTGTTTGATTTATTTACTTATTTGCAAAATACCCTTTGTACAGCAGTTTTAAGGTCTAAGATTATACTATCTATGTAAACATTTTACAGAAAATTACTGTAGCTTTGGATAATTTACTAAGTCAAATAGTCAAGAGGTGCCAGAATTCACTTTTATGTCTGTAATCTCAAGAGAGTATGTAATTGAGATAAAGTAATTGGTTGCAAAGTTAAAATGAGGAAACTGAATGAGAACATTTCTCAGGTTTCTCAAATCTCCAAAATTTGAAGTGGATTTACACACCTGGGTTGTATTAATAGTTTCAAATGTTTCACCTTAATACAGCTTTGTCTGCATTTTGAGAAATGACCATTAGAGGGCAGGAGAACCAAACTGAAGTCTACATGTGGTCCCCAAGCTTGCCTGCTATACTATGTATTAGAAGGAATATTCTCAACTAATAAGCAACTACTTTTTATTATACAATTATTTTTCCTTGGTTGTATTTTCTAAATAAATAAATCCATCTTTACAGAGTCACAAAATATCTCCCAAGCTTAGGTGAAGCACGTTCTAAATATAAGGTATTAATTTACAATTTGCCAATTTTCTCTGTATCTGATAATCAACAATAAAATAACTTTTTTAAATGATGTCTATAAAAACACACTCGCCCTACATATTTTACCTGTTCAAAGAAATATAAAAATATTTTTTTCACATTGCTTCAATTTATGAACTACTTTTGGAAATTCAAAAAATTATTTGTATATTGTAAAAATAACCTCACAACATTCAAAATGTTTTTATGTCTTCTACCTCATTGGTCCATTACCCAGGTAACACTGCTAAGTTTCTCATCTACTCCAAAAATGTTCTCTGCATACTAAGCATATAAATGGATAGTTAGAATGGGGTGGTGTGTGTGAGCGCACTTCACGCACCCTTGTGTGGGGACAGCCCAAAGAAATGGCCCCACATGGAAAGAGTAGGCAGGGGGTCCCAGAATATTCGGGGCTTCCATTCCCAAAGCAACCCCACGGGAGAGTTGAGCCCTGGACTAGGAGGCGGAAACCCTCCCTTCCCATCTGGACACACTCCTCCTGGCTTGTGCCAATCCCTACCTCTCTTGGCCTCAGTTTCACAATTGTCCCATAAGGACTGGACATGGAACTCGTGAGCCCACCTCAGCATGCACCCAGTCCCTGGGTGGGGGTGGTGGGACACTTCAGGGGTGCATGGCTTCCCTCCATGTGTGGACTCAGAGTGGAGCAGCCAGCTCATGTCCATGGCAGTGCACACATGGGGCCGTGGGCCATGTGTACATGGGATGCGCCTCGCAGCATGCACAATGTACCAGTGGTTCTCAGCCTGGCCAGCTCCATGCATGGCTAGGTCAGGGGGTCCTGGAGGTGACAGTGGGCACTGAGTCCAGGCAGAGAGAAACGAAGGCCGCCACTTCCCCTTCCTCCTCTATGCCCCCCTCGCTGTTTCCTCTAGCAAGACCCCAGGACATGGGCTCCTGCCCATCCCTGGCTGGTGTAATGGGCCGGGAGGGAGTCCTGGGAGGAGGTGGTCCCACAATAAGAGCAGAGTAAGTGTCTGGGGTAATTACAGTTTTTAGGGAAGCCCCCATGCTGGGAATTCACCCCATTTTACAGATGAGCAGTAGCACCAGAGCTCAAGGTCCCTCAGCTGTGAGTGACCAAGGCCAGCTGAACTGATGCTCTGTAGGCAGGATATGAGTTTGCCTGTCACCGTGCTGTGGCACATACCCAGGTCATTCTGACCCCAAAGGCTGTGCTGTTAACAGAAGCCCAAGGAGGTGGCCCCTGAGCCCAGCCTTGGAGGTGAGGCCGTCATGGACAGGGGCACTGGGGAGAAGCACTGAAAGCAGGGAGCTTCGAGGCAGACCAGGGCTTGCAGCCTCCCTGGGCGAGGAAGGCTCCAGGGAGGCTGGAGTAGGTGTGAGGAGTGCACACTGGGAGGGCAAAAGGACCAGGCCACACAGGGCTCCAAATGCCAGGCAAGGAGTCCAGTCACAGCAGGTGGGGGGTGGGCAGGAAACACAATCTGTGTAAACTTATTGGCATCCTAGAGCTGGAGAGCTGAGTGGAGCACGTTATCCACCTCACCAAAGCATAGATCCCCAAGAGCTCCCCAGGGATGAGAAGAGACCTGCCTCAGTGTCCTCAGGTGTACAGTGGAGGGCTGTGGTAGTTGTCTGCCTCCCAGGACTAGATACACTGCCTGGAAGGGCCAGAACTGGCTACTTGTCAAAGTAACTGTTCAGGAGAGGTCTATACCCAGAGAAATCCAAGTGAGGGCACCACACTGCCCATGGATATCACCAGGGTGCTCTTGTCCATGTTGCTGTTGTCCTTCTCGGGGCTGACAGAGATGAAGCAACATCACTCACCTGCTGGATGTGAATCAACAGCAAGGAGCTGTGGTTGCAGACCTCAGAGGCACTGTGCATGTGGCTGCATGTGGCAGTCAGGGGCATGGTGGAAGCTGACAAGGAGATGCTGCTGAAGGTTGAACTCGTGCTGTAGATTTGGGGGCACTGTGAGAGTGAGAGCCCCAGGGTGCCCCTGGACACAGGTAGCAGTAACCCACACCCAGGAAGACAAGAGGGAAGTACACAGAGGACAGTGATGGTGGGCAGGGCTCCATGCCCATGCCAGCATTCCTTGGCAAAAGTAAGCTAGTCTTTTAGATCCCAGAAGGCAGAAGAGACCCGAGGCTCTGAGTGGTCTATGGGAGGTCAAGTCAGCTGTTGACCAGTTGGTTTCTTATATATGATACCATATATATATTTAAATATTTTCATTGATTTTTAGAGAGAGAAAAACATTGATGTGAGAGTGAAACATCGATCAGCTGCCTCCTGCATGCTCCTCACTGGGGATGGAGCCTGCAACCCGGCATGTGCCCTGACCACGAATTGAACCTTTTGGTGCATCAAATGATACCCACCAACTGAGCCACACTGGCCAGGGCACATCATGTACATTATTATTATTATTATTATCATCATCCTCACCTGAGGATATTTTTTCTATTTATCTTCAGATAGACTGAGAGGGAGAGAGAAAGAAACATCGATGTGAGAGGGACACATTGCCTGGTTGCCTCCTGCATGACCCCGACCAGGCCAGGGATGAACCGCAACCGTGGTACGTGCCCTTGGCCTGAATCGAACCCGCGACTCATTGGTCTCCGGGCCAATGTTCTACTGCTGAGCCAAACTGGCCAGGGCCATCATGTATATTATTAACAGCAAGAGAATTTCAGGGCAAAAGTGGAATCTGAGGGTGGCCTGGGCTGGCAGTTGGGGCAGAAAATGCACTTATAGACTCAAGTCTGTAAGTGCTTACCTGCCTGACAACCCAGATCCTGGAGGGTATGGCTCTGTGCCTGGCCAGTGCCAGGGGCTGTTTAGAAGATAACCTTGATGAACTAGTAAAAGAGGAAAAAGTAAACCTAAGTTAGCAGAAGGAAGGAAATAATAAGGATTAAAGCAGAGATAAATGGAATGGAGAATAGATGAGCATTCAAGAAAATGCAAACAAAAGTTCCTTCTTGGAAAAATGTACAAAATTGACAAATATTTAGCTAGATTGACTAAGGGGGAAAAAAGAAGACTCAAATTATTAAAATCAGAAATGACAGCAAGACACTATTAAAGACTACATAAGAAAAAACATGATCACCCTGGCTGATTTGGCTCAGAGGTTAGAGTGTCAGCCCACGGACCAAGGGGTCTTGGATTTGATTCCCAGTCAAGAGCATGTACCTGGGTTGCAGGTTTGATCCCCAGCCCCAGTCGGAGTCCTGCAGGAGGCAACTAATCAATGTGTCTCTCTCACATCTCTCTCTCTCTCTCCACCCCCCGCTTCCACTCTAAAAAAATCAATGGGAAAATATCCTCAAGTAAGAATTAACAAAAAAAAAGAAAAGATAAAAGATTATTAAAAGAGTATTAAAAACAGTTGTATGCTCCAAAATTGGTTAAGCTAGATGAAGTGGACAAATTCCTAGAAGCCCACAAACTACCAAATGGACTCAAGAATAAATGGAGCCCTGGCCGGTTTGGCTCAGCGGTTAGAGCGTCGGCCCACGGACCAGAGAGGCCTGGGTTTGGTTCCCGCTAAGGGCACGTACCTCGGTTGCAATTTGTCCCCGGCCTCGATTGGGGTCGTGTGGGTGGCAACCACTCAGTGTGTCTCTCTCACATCGATGTTTCTCTCTCTCTCTTCCTCCCTCTCTCCCTCCTGCTGTATCTGAAGGTAAATGCAAAAATTTCCTCAGGTAAGGATAAAAAAAATTAAAATTAAAAATTTAAAAAATTTAAAAAAAGAATAAATGGAAAATCTCAATAGAGTTATAATAGTAAAAAGATTGACTACGTTATCAGAAACATTTCAACAACAAAAAAGCAGAAAACAAGAGAACTTCTTTGGTAAATTCTCCCAATGTTTAAGAAGTTATGACATCAATCATTCTCAGATATCTACAAAAAATAAAATACAAGAGGAAGGAATACATTTTTTTTTAGTTCATTCTACGATGCCAGCATTCTACCCTGATAAAAGCTATAGGCAAAAACCTCACACACAAAAGGAAGCTACAGACCAAGAATCCATTATGAATAAATATGCAACAATCCTCAACAAAATACTAGTAAAGAGAATTAAATAGCATATTAAAGGGATATACATCATGATCAAGTACAAGTTGTTCAAGGAATACAAGGATTGTTCAAGTAGGTAAATCAACCAATGTAATACACCATGTCAGTGAGATAAATGAATAAAACCACATGATCATCTCAACTGATGTAGAGAAAGCATGTGACAAAGTACAAAACTGATAAGAGTTCAATAAAATAGAAACAGAAGATAACTTTCTCAATATGATAAGGAATATTTATGAAAACCTCAAACTTACCATCATACTCAATGGTGAAAGACTGAAAGCTTTCTCTCTAAGATCAGGCACAAGGCAAGGATGCCAGCTCCCACTGCTGTATTTACCGTGGTAATGGAAGTTAGGCCAGAGCAATAAGGCAAGACAAAGAAATAAGACACCAACATTGGAAAGGAAGATGAAAGCATCTGTATTTAGAAATGGCTTGAGCTTCTATGTAGAAAATCTTAAGGAATAAAAAAAACAAAAACAAAAACAAAAAAACTGTTAGAGCCAATAAACACCTTCAGCAAAGTTTCAACAGAGAAGATCAACACATACAGGTCAATGGGATACAACTGAGAATCAGGAAATACATACAAGTATGGTCAATTGATTTTCAATACTGGTAACAGAAAACAGTCTTTGCAACAAATGGTGCCACGTAACCTGGATATCCACATTGCAAAAGAGCAAAGTTGAAGCCTTACCCTAACACCATACAAAAATGAGTCAAGGACCTAAATTTAAGAATTAAAAGAATAACACTACTAGAAGAAAACATAGGGACAAATCATACCCATTGATTTGGCAGTGGTTTCTCATATATGACACCAAAAGCAAAAGAAAAAAAACATAAATTGGGCTCCATCAAAATTAAAAAGTTTTTTGCATGAAAGGACACTCTCAAGAGATTGAGACGACAACTCACAGAATGGGTGAAAATATATAATTACTATAACTCAACAACAAAACACCAACAGTCCAATTAAAAATGGTGAAGGACTTAAATACACATTTATCCAAAGAAGATACACAAATGGCCAACATGCATATGAAGACATAAGGAACAAAATACATATCAAAACAACAATGAGATAATACTACCCACTAAGAAGGCTATAATTTAAAAGCTGGCAATCTGGAGTCCATCTGCTTCATGAGAGGGAGGCTAGCGCCATGCGGACCTTCACCGCTTGGTGAAAGTCTGTTTCACAGGACAGTCACAGTAGGCGGTGGGGTTCATGGTATAGAACAGGTTGGCGTTGTCAGGGGTCTTCAGCTCTGGTGGGGCAGGTACAGAGGAAGGGTCGGCTGTACTTAGGAGGGGCCCGCAGGCCAAGGGTAAGGAACTGCATAGAAACAGAAAGGAGATAAGATGTGATCAGGGGATAAGGGATGTGGGCTTTGGGACCCTTCCTGATGCCAGTGTTTCCCACTCTGCATCCACAGAAAAAGCCAAGTGTCCCCAGCTCCTGAGCAGAGCTCCTGGGGTCCCTTAGAGCTAAAAGTAGGCCTGGGGTTCCTGGCAAAGTCTGGCATCTGTATTAATGTGTACAGGATTTCTTTTTGGCGTGGTAAAAGCATTCTAGAAATAGTGTTGATTGCATGGGATATTGAATTTACTTAATGCCACTGAGTTGTACAACTTAAAAGTAATTAAAAGGTAAATGTTCACTGTACGTAAATTTTAAAACATAAATCCAGTAAACCATAAAGTACATGGATTGGAAAAAGGATATTCTTTTAAAAAGTTACCATCACAAGGGAAAGAAGGGCAGCTCCAGCACTAGAGCAGGTGCTGGCTGTAGCTCAAGAGCTGATGCTGACGGAGCTGCCAGAATGGCCCCTGGCACTGGAGCCTGTGCTGTGGCTGAGGCTAGACATGCAACTGGCTGTGGCTGTGGAGCTGGCATAGGATCTGGTGCCAGAGCTCGTGCTGGAGCAGGCTCTACCTCGGGCAGTGCTGCTAAAGCTGGTTCTAGAATTGGCTCTAGTTCTCTGGAACCAGAATTGGCGAGACAGCGAGCCATGGATATTGCTTTAGGTTTGGATCTAGAACCAGACTGGCTGTAACTCTCAAGCTGGTCCAAGTCTTCAAGCGGGAGGTGTCTAATTCTGTAGCTGGTCCTAGATCTAGTTCTATAGCCAGTGCCAGAGCTATCTCTGACCAACTCCACAGGTGTGTATGACCTTGTGCTAGAGGTGGCCATAGCTTTGGAGCCTCATGTACTGACTGTGGGTTGGATGTTGTCCCACCTGTTGGGCTGTGAGCTCTGAGGGCAGGGAAGGTGACGAGTTCACATTTGTGTTCCAGCTGCCTGCACACCGCAGGGAGCGGTGCACAGGTGCTAAATGCATGAGTGAATGAACCAATCAACCCAAGACTCCTTTGTGTCTCAGGTCTCTCATCTGTAAAATGAGAGCAGCCACCTCATAGGCCTGTTGGGGGAGATTACACTGATTCAGTGCATATGTAAGTGCCTACTAGGTTCTATATAAAGCAAGCTGACTGGAGCAGAGCTTAAAGAGGGAGAGATGTCCAGTCAAGATGGTGGAGTAGGTAAATGTGGTATTGCGTCCTCCCACAACCACATCCAAAATTACAACTAAACTACAGAACAACCATCACTCAGAACCACCTGAAATCAAGCTGAATGGAAGTCTTACAACTATGAAATTAAAGAAACAGCCACACCAAGACTGGTAGGAGAGGCAGAAGCACGGATGGGTTGGTCCCACACCCACGTGTGGCGGATAAAAATCAGGAGGATACCTCAGCTGTGAAGGTCCTCCTTGAGGTATGAGGGGTCCCCATCCCACACCAGGCCACTAGCTCAGGGTTCCAGTGCCAGGAAGAGAAATCCCGATAAATTCTGGCTGGAAAAACCAGCAGGAACTGAGGCTGAGGGAGGCTGAGGCTGCTGAAGCTCCAGGCAGCTCTTCTTACAGGGCCCGCACATGGACTTACTCGGACCTGCTCCCTCTGAGCTCCAACATGGAGGAGGCAGCTCAGAAGGCACCAGAGACGTATGGGGAAGAACTGAGTTGTTTGGCATTGGGGCGAGGGCTGGAGAGGTAGCTTCAGTTTTCATATATAAGCTTTTGTTTTTAAATCTGGGATTTCTCTTTTCAATAAAAAGTGCTATTTGAAATTTTAAGAGAAGCAAAAATGAATCCCTCTTGAAATATGTGGGCAGACATAAAAAGCCACATAGTATGATTCCATTTATATGAATAATCCATACTAGGTAAAGAACTAGACAAAACAGATTAGCTGTTAATGGGGGCTTGGGGAAGGCAGTGACTGCTGGGTATGGGCTTTTCTTCTGAGGAGATGAAAATAGTCTAGTGGGACTGGCCGATGCCCCCAACTGGAAGAGAAGCCTGGAAGGGTGGGGATTTTAGTCTGCTCCATTCATTGAACTATGCCAAGTGCCTAGAAAGGTGCCTGCACACAGCAGGCACTTAGTATGTCTGTTGTTGACACAATAACATTCTCTGATATCTAAGTGTACCTGAGGCCCCTCAGTGAGCCCCCAAGAGTCCCTGCTCTGGCTACACCCAGGACAGGGGACCGCCCAGATAGAATGTGAACGCTCCTTTACAAATGGGAAACAGCTTTTCCCAAGGCCACAGAATAAGTGAGCTTCTTCATGGGGGAGAGAAAATCAAATAAAACCACACCCCCGGCAGCCCTTCCCACAGGGCCGGGCACAGGGTCAGTACTCTCCATGGCGTGTCCCATTTAGTCCTGACAAGAATGCTCTGAGTTTGGTCCTCATAGCACCCTAGTTTTCACACAGAGCTAACTGAGGCTCAGAGGGGTGAAGTGACATTCCCAAGACACACAGCTAGGAGGTGGCAGAGTGCCAGTGTGCTGTAGTTGGAGAGAAGCACCCTTTCCACAGCAGGCCTGTGACCTGTTGGATGCTGGAGAAGTTTCAGGAGACAGACAAGGAGGCAGGGACACAGGGGCCTGCTCTGGAGGGCAGACACCAGGTGCTCCACCAGCTTCTTCAGTGTGCCTGCCTTCACGGTCCCCACCCTGCAAGTCTCATCCACGTTCAGCGATGACTTATTTTCACACTGGAGTAGGACAAAAGAGGGGCAGGTCACACAATATGAACAGTAGCAAATGCAAAAATACTTGTGGCCATATGTGAAGTAAAAGTAGCATATAAAGAATGTTCTGATATTCCCACAAATACAAAGTAATTTTCCTTTTTTCACAGTAGCTGAATGAATCAATGAGAGGATCTCGCAGACCTCTCCAGCCTCTGGACAGCTCACGTCATCATGCAGACGGAGGCTAATAATAAAAGGTACAAGTTGGGTCAGAGGCAGGGGCAAGCCCAGAATGACTGACCCCTTCCCTGCCCCTGGTGCGCCATTGAGCACAGTGGGCACAGCCGCCCCCTCGTGGTCAGCCCCAGCACTGCAGCTGCAGACGGGAAACACACACCCCTGTTTGGGCTCACCCCGGCAGTGGGGCTCTCAGGCACCATGGGGGAAAGGGGCAGGACGTGCGGGCTCCAGGGTAGATGAGAGGAACCTGGAATCCTCCATGTCCCCCGGTTTCCGTCTGTTGTCCTGGGATGCCCAGTTCCTTCTTGAAACCTCCTCACCCCAGCCTGGGCAATGACTCTGTCCACTTTCACCTGAGGACCTGAGGTCCAGCAAGGGTGGTCCGGCCCCTGTTCTCCGGAGGAGCTGTCCGGTGCCTGCGCTGGCCTCCCGGCCGCCCCCTGTCCCAAGGACTTCAGAGGGTAGAAAGCATTTACTGGGCTCAGCGCAATGGGTCATCGAAGGAGAACAAAGCACAACACACTCTCCTACGAACCTGTGGGATCCCCGCCCTGAGCACAACCAGCTGTGGAGGAGGAATCAGGCCTCCTCTCCTTACCCTGGAGGCCCCTCCCCATGGGGTGGGGGTCGGAGGCTTACCCTGGCCCCAGGCGCCCCGAGCCGTGGACACATGGACACAGCGCCCTAGACTCTGTCCTCTCCAGGCTGCCCTGGGGGTGGCGCTGCCGACCCTGGGACCCTGGGGACCCCAGCCCATCAGCCTGGCTCGCTCCCCTCCGGGTGCGGGGCGCCTCCTGTGCGATGCTAGGAGACGGGGATCCGCCAGGACCTCAATGCCCAGCGCGCGCACCCCGATTCCCAACGTCCGACGACTTTCTCCAGAGATGTGGGCGCGCCCACTGGCCCACGCGGCACCGTCAGCTAACCCGCCACCTCCGAGCCACCGGCCAATTCGCGCAGCCCCCCGATCTGGGTGTCCACGGCCAGAGCCGCCAGCCAATCGGGAGCCCGCCGCGGGGGCTCACCTGCAGGCAGCGGAGCAGCCACAGAAGCCCCACCAAAACATGGCACAGATACCGGTTCTGGGCCTGGGCACCTGGAAGGTGAGGGGGCCTCGCGGTGGGGGAGGGGCGGCACCTTTTCTTAGCTTGGGTCGTCCTGATGTGGAGGGGCCACCCGCAGGGAAACCCGAGGGACACCTGCAGCAGCATTAGCCAGCCCGACTAGTCGCCTTTACCTCCCTGGGAGGCCTCCTGTGTTTGAAAGATTCCGTTTTTAGATCTCAGATTATCTGAAAGTGGGGGTTGTTGTCTCTGTGATATTTCATATTGAGGCCAAATCATAATTATCCAGAAATAATGTTTGGGAAAGCCCAGGAGAAAGGGTTGTCAGGTTTGGGTACAGGCAGAAAAAGTGGCAGTCACCTAACCAGATAAAACAGCAGACAACTGTTACTGGAACACATTCTCTGTATCAAAAAGATAAAGAAATTCTGCCATTGCCGACTTGGTTTTAAACAGAAAATTTTCGTCCCCTGTGTAAAAACCTGAGGGTGGAATCACTTTGAACTTTGGAACTTTCTCTACTTTGGGTGTCTGACCCCTGTCACTGCTTTGAGACTTGGCACTAACTTTCCAATTTGCTTTAATTTTTTAAAAAATTTAGTCTTTGATAAAAAGATGTTCCTCTGAGACGTCACATAGGAAGTTATTATTGGAGGGGTAGGAATTAGAATGATCAACCCCCACTCAACTAAATATCATTTAAATTATTTCTTCTATCCACTTAACAACTCTTAGAGGCCAAGGATGTGGTTTCACTCCTTGCAGTTCTCAGCATCCATCCAAGGCCATGCATTTAGAAGCTGCTCAATAAACACTTGATGGATTTGACTGTCTTGACTTTCTTGCTTGACTTTCATTCTTTTATGCACTGAGTCTTCTGTGCACGGCTGGGTGTAGGAGTCCACATGTACTTGCACAGGGTACAGAAAAGCTGTGAAAACTGTGCCCAGGAGGCCCAGACATTCCTGTTTGTCGTTGGACCTCAGAGGCATAGAGCTGGATCAGTCCTGATCACCCTTCCCTGATTCATGCAAAGCCTCCACTTTACTTATTTCTAATCATGTAAGATTACAAATCTACTGTCGCAGTCTGTTGCTCCCGAAGTGCTGCACAACAACCAACCACAACAGCCGAGGGGCTCACAAGCGTGTGGTTTATTACTGCGGCAGGTGGTCCGCGGGGCAGCTACTTGGATCTTGTTCATTTTGCAGGCGGCTCCAGGGGAAGTGACAGAGGCAGTGAAAGTGGCGATAGATGTGGGATATCGGCACTTCGACTGCGCATACCTGTACTACAATGAAAGTGAGGTTGGAGCCGGGATCAAGTACAAGATCAAGGAGGGCGTGGTGCGGCGGGAGGACCTGTTCATCGTCAGCAAGGTAGGACTGCAGGGAGAGCAGGAGCAGGTCACTCAGGGCTTGGGTGACAAGACAGCTGACACAGAACACGGACAATGTTCCAGGCTCCCATAGAGCTGGTGACTTCATTCATACTTGAACCCGACCTGACAAGGACTTCTGCAGCTTGGTGCTCTTGCTGGGAGTGGTGCAGGTGAAGGGATTGGGGACAGTGTAACAAGCGGAGGGGACACCTCGAGCAAAGGCACGAGGCATGGGACAGTGTGTGGATACAGAGACCTGTGAGACGTGAAGCTGGAGCCGAGGATGAGCCTGATCACGAAGACCTGGACACCATTTAAGGAGTTCTCTTTTTCCCACAAAGGAGCACCGCTGAAGGTTTTATCTTCTACGTGAGCAAGAGTTGTGCTGTTTATAGGAGATTGTGGAGGTGAACGCAACATGCATTTAGACAGGAGGCAGAAGGCAGGAGACCTTAACAGCAGTGTAGGTGGGAGAGCTAGGACAGCACTAGACACGTGGCAAGGAAGTGGCTGAGAAGGACAGTTAGGACGTGGGCCCTGCAGGAAACGCTGGCAGCAGATTAAGATAGTAGAGCATTAAATAATTCCTTTGCTTTTGAAAAAGAATGTTAAGGCCATTAGGCCAAGAGCCAAGAATTCACGTTCCAGCTGTCCTTCCTGAGCTGTGAGAGGCTGGCTCAAGCCCCAGCTTCGTGTATAAGACGAGACTCTGGGTTTTATAATCTTGAGTAATTTCCACATCTAAATTTGCATAATTGGAAGAGTCAGTGCTGTTCCTATAGTGTATTTGCTTTTCTGTGTTACCTGGATAAAATTTCTGTAATTCATCAGTGCCGTAAAAGGAGAGGCCCAGGTGTGACCTTGGCCAAAGCACCAAAATCTCCTCTGATCCTCAAGGTAGGGAGGTAGGGACCTGGGCTTCAGGGCCGAGCCCTGTGACTCCAGGACAGGTTGATCCCAGCTGGATCAGAGGCAGCAGAGGATGTGTGCTCTTTATTCCTGAAATTTAGAAAAGTCTTGGAAATATAATTTAAAAAATAAATAAATCACTGATATACTCACCATCTAGAAAGTGCTATTGTTAGCAATATGATGTATATTCTAGTTTCTTTTTTGTAAATATTCTGTTTGTAGTCTGCTTTCATACATTTTAATCCTCTTTCTTTTACTTATTTTTGTTTTTGCTCTTGCTATGACGGTGCCTCTGTCACAGTTAATACTAAATAGTGTAATAAAGGAAATAAGGAGGGAAAAGCAAATTACCCACTTTGAACTTCACAGAGGGTGTGGGTGGATATACTAATTAAGTAGAAGTCGGTGTGTGTGCACTGACTCACCTAGCTTAACCTGCAGGATTGTGAGGCCTTAGTAACAGAGAACCTTGACCATGGAGTCTGTTCAAGTGCGAAGCTCAATATAGAAATTCTTCTGACTTTCCCTCATAGCTTTTCTGCCTGTGGGTGTTTCCTTTGGTCCCAGTAGATCCAAATAACCAGATAGCCCTCCCATCAGATAATTTCACAGTGTCCCCAACTTCCTGTTAGGAGAAATCCAGCAGAAGGAGTTCAGCTTTGGAAGCCCCTCCCTGTGGGAGTCCTGGACCATGGGAGGACAATGTCACTGCCCCATTGTATTTATGGCCACCTGGTCTTGAACGTTGGTTGTCTCCCAGAGACTGTATTTGTGGGGCCCTGGGGCAAACGCCGTGCCCACACTGTCTCTGCAGCTGACTGTCAGCACTTCTCTCTGTGCAGCTCTGGTGCACCTTCCATAAGAAGTCTTTGGTGAGACCAGCCTGCTCCAAGACTCTGAAGGCCTTGAAGTTGGAGTACTTGGACCTCTACCTCATACACTGGCCCATGGGTTTCAAGGTACTGCCCAGGCCTGGTGAGATCCCCACTGGCAGCCTTCTTTCCTGGCCATCATGCCCCAGTGGGTGGTGGAAGGAACTGAGCCAGCAGCCAGGGCACATGGGTTCCAGGGCCGCGTCAGCGAAACACACACGTTCAGTTATCTCTGGGCCCCAGCTCAGGAGAGCCTTGGACTCGAGGACCTCTAACCTACTACGGTTTTTGCTTCCAAGCCAGTCATTGCTTCTCCAAGCCAACAGAGCAGCCCACTTTTCCCATAGGTCTTTAGGTGAAAGCAGGTATCAGACAGAGGACATACTGCTGTTCCTGTCACCGCCCAGGTGCCAGGGAATTCCTTGGCCCTGTCTCTTCATGCAGGTGATGTTCTCTTTGGGGAGTGATGTCTGTTCTGTGATATGGGAGGTGTCTGCTTATCCACCTGCAGCAGGTCCAGAGGGTCCTGGAGGGAGATTATTTCTCCATTTGGTGTTATTCTCATCACTGGATTGCATCTCATGCCCCACCACACACACACACCCTGCTCAGTCACTTTCCAGCCTGTCTCGTGTTAGCCCTGGCCAGGGTGTCCCTGTGCACCTGCCCCAGGCCGAGATGACAGCCTGCCTGACCAAGGGCTCAGGCACACAGGTGGCACTGGGAACCCTGAAAGCACGTTCCCCCTGCACTGAGTGGTGGTTGCACAGGTGTCTCCCACCTGTGTACCTTGTTTGAGGAGCCCGTGCTGTGTGCCGAGCTCGTGGGTTTCTTTTTAGATTAAAGGACAAAAACCACTTCATTCCTAGTCCAGCTTTCCTTTCAGGCTTTGTATTTAATTTCAATAAAGGATGTAGCAACTGCACAGCGGTCCCACTGGTGGAGAACAGAAGATGCAAAATGAGAGAGAATGACTCAGAAATGATTTCCGTCTGTGAAATTGTGCACCGGCAGAATAAGGCGTGAAGTAACGACAATAGCTGTGGCACACTTACTGTCAGCCGCTCGTGTTATTTTAACGCTGGACCGGGCACTGTTTTAGGAGCTTCACGCGAACTGTTCATTTAATCCCCACAACAGTTCTGTGAGGGGGTACTGTCAGCATCCCCACTGCACAGAGGGTGCAGCCGAGGTACAGAAAGATTCAGTAGGATTGTTGGGGCCCAGAAGCTGATGCTCAGGTCAGACATGCATTACTCTGCAGCCCTCACCTTCTAGCAGATCCTTGCAGTGGCTGTCTGGGCGGCCAGCAGTCTTCAAGGACGAGGCCAAATAGTGCTCGTACAGAGGTTGAGAGCTATGTGAACACGGGAGGTGGTTTTGACATGGGACAGTTAGTTGCTTCATCATGAAAAATTCCTATAAAATGTGGATCAGGCTGCAATTTTAGACGTTCCTCCCACTGTTGCGTAAGAGAATGATTAGGTGTCATTGAATAAGCCTGTGCCATACACCATTCACCCAGTGACAGGTGATACAGAGCTGTGCGTGGTGGGCCAGGTGGACTGAGCGTCAGTACCTGCTGGGGTCCTAAGGGACACCCTTGTTCCCTGTCGAGCTCTTTCTCCGCCCTGCACCTCCTGAGCTCCTCTGTATTCTGGCTTCAGCATCTCTCACCATGATGGGGACTCTAGGAGAAGCAGAGAAGAACCTCACAGTGGACGGGAGAAAGTCAGTTGGGCACTTGAGATAAGAAGGCAGACCCCTTTCCCTCTTTTTCACCTGAAATTGCTAAATGATGTTCTGACAACGGGCGAGGATTCCAGGTCTTCCTTTCCTGACACGTGAGAGGTAGGCAGTGAACTTTCAGGCTGGTGGGCACTTTGCTGGCCACCGAGTCCACCCAACTTTGTTCTTGTGAAGGAGAAGGTGGGGCCTGGAGAAGGGAAGTCACACGGCTTCGTGTGAGGGCTCTGCTTGGACCCAGCCATCTGGCCTAGAGTCCAGCATTCTTCCCCTGCATTTTGATTCTCCCTCCATCCAGTCTCCTCTTTAGGGTTGACTGCCCCCCGTAAGCTCTCTTCTCCTGGTTCTTACAGCCCGGAGAAATAGACATGCCCTTTGACCGCAGTGGCATGGTGATACCAAGTGACACCAATTTCCTGGACACGTGGGAGGTAAGCTGAGCTCGCCAGCGGCACCTTCATCCTACTGGTGGGCCTCCGAATGGGAAGCCGTGAGGTCCTGAGCTCCTGTGTTCAGAGACACCGGGTTGTCTCCTCAAAACGCAGGTGTGCAGGGTACACTGGGACAGGACACCTGGCTGCGGGACTCAGAGACCTCAGTTTCCTCTTGTTCATCTCTCTGAAATGTGTATTTCAGGGATAACGAATCCAGATGTCCCTTTATTCTTAAATGTTTAGTTTTTATTAAAAAATATCACATGGTCATTACAGAAACTACAGAAGAGTATAAAAAGAAAATTAAAAGTCCATTTTCCATGACCACTTTTAGTATTTTATGGTTCCTTTAGCTCTTTTATAAGCATTTCAAAATGAAAACTTTGGCAGATGGGGGTCAGGGAGACGCATGGAGGAAGGGACCATGTTCCAAGTCTGCTGCCAGTGTCCAGACGAGTGATGAGGCTTGAAGTAGAGTGTTGAGCATGGGAGTCAGGAAGTGACAGGTTGAGAGGGTGGCAGTGAACTGATGGTGTGACAGGAGGTCCCTGCTAACTCTGGCTTCTAGCCCAGCCCACCGGGCACCTGTAATCTTGCAAATCAACATGAGGGTGAGTGTGAGGCATGGGATGAAAGCAGGTTCTCATTGGAACTTGCCGAGTTTAGGGAGATGAGACTGGAGACATCGGGTGAGATGGACAGGTGCAGGTGTGGGAGTACTGAGGTCATCCAGGCAGAGGGGGAGGGGAGCACCATCAGGGAGAAGCACTGGGCCAGGCCACCCTCTAAAGGAGGTGTCTGATCTGTCGGGAACAGTGTCGGGGGGCCCCAACCCTCCTGTCACAGACACTGCCTCTCCTGAAGGACATGGGTGGAGCTCTGTGCTGTTCATGGCACGAGTGAAGTCTGGGTGATTGGCAGAGCACACCGACTCTCGCTACCAGCCCCACGGCCACTAGAACTTGTGCTGACTACTTAACCTGGGACCAGGCCATGCTCTTTCTGAAGCTGAGGGCCAGTCCCACTTGCTGGTCAGTGAACAGCACAGAGCTTGGGGTTTCTGCCCTCGAGTCCCTTAATAAGAGGAAAGGTGGTGGACTAGAATGATGGTACATCGTCGTGCTGGGGAAGATGTTAAGGTAGGAACTGGTGAGCAGATACAGTCGGCAGTGGACATCCTTGCCAACACCATGTCAACAGACATTCAGAGAAACAGAAATAATAGGTACATGCACCGAGTGATAGCTAAATGCTTTGTGTTCATTATTTGCTGGGAACCTTAACCCTGTGACATGGACAAGATTGTGCCCATTTGGCAGATGGGGAAATTGAGGCTTAGTGAAGTCATATCATGTGCCCAAGACCCCACAGCTACTAAATGATGGAGCTAGGAGTAAACCTCAAGTGCAGAAATGATTATGACACATCAAGTAAAATATTTTAGGATGTTGGGTGGAGCCAGTTTTAGGATACTGTGCAAAGTAGCGGGGGCCATGAATTACCAGTGGAGCAGGCAGAGCCCATGCACCCAAAATAATTCTTGTTCTCTTTAGGCCATGGAGGACCTGGTGACTGCAGGGCTGGTGAAAGCCATTGGGGTGTCCAACTTCAATCATGAGCAGCTGGAGAGAATTTTGACAAAACCCAACTTGAGGGTCAGGCCATTGACTAACCAGGTGAGCTGTGGATGGCTAAGCAGCTTGAAAGGGTGGAGTCGGCTTTTCAGCTCTTACCTCCATGTGGCTACACTGGAAACAAAGTGGGGTGGAGCACGACGTAGGCATTTTCTCCAGCAGCTGTCAAAAATCCTGACTATGGAGCAGTTAGGCTAATGATGGGTGGACAGGCAAGACCTTTCTAAAAAGCTCGTCTGGTGAGGTGGTGTCCTTGGAAGGCAGGGCATAAGCTGAGCTGGTTGTCCCCATGCAGCCATAGGGTGAATCACCAGGTATGTTCAGAAGTGCAAAAGGGTCTGGCAGGCCCTTAACCCTTGTTAATGATGGTCAGAGGTGGTGCTGCCTTCCTGGGGACTCACCAGGGACCCCTCTCCCCTCTCCAGCCAGAGCAGATTGCAGCCTGAAGTAGATGGACATGAAAGGTTCACAGACTCTGCTCAGACTGCAGTGCTGAGAAATGACTTGTGAGGACAGGGTTACAGTGTTTTCTAGAATGGCTGCTTTTGTATGTAGAAAGGGCATTTATTTTACTTAGATTTTTTATTAGCATGTACATGCAAAAAAGTGCACACATAAGAATAGAGCTTGATAAGTTCTCATAATTGGACCTAGCTCTGGGCCAGCACCCAGCAGAAGAAACAACACGGCCAGTGCCCTACGAGCCCCCACCCTGCTGCTTTCTAGTCCCCGCCCCCCAGCAGCCACTGTTCCGATTTCCAACAGCACAGATTAGCCTTTGAACTTTATATAGAAAATGTGACGTGTGTGTGCTCTTCTGTGTCTGGCTTTCTTTGCTCAGCACTATATGTGTTCGATCCTTCCATATTCGAGCGTGCCTGTCCATTCTTGTTTTTGTGTGGGATTCCATTGTGTAACTATCCCGTCTATGGGCGATGGGCACTTGGGTAGTTTCCAGTGTGGGGATATTAAGAATAGAGCATCACGTTCTATTCTTTTTATAAATAAACTTTAAAAATGAAGGTATAACTTAGATACAGAAAAGTGCACACATCTTAAAGGACACGGCTCACTTAATGGACACAGCTCAGTGAATTTCCACAGGTGAACGCACTCAAGTCTTCAGCACCCAGAGCAAGAGCCAGAACGTCCTCAGCCTTCTGGAAGCTCTTCTGGTCACCACCCATGAGGAGTGGCTGGTGGTGCTGAGCTCCCCTGCTTTTAACCCTCACACACAGCCTTCTTCTGTGCGTAGCTGCTCCTGTTCTGTGTCGCTTTTTGTTGAGTGGCACTTTAAGTCATGGGGAGCTGTGTTGCCTAGTCTGTGGGGTGAGGAGGGGCTGCAGGGTCTGTTTCCTAGATAGGGTGGGGAACCCCCAGCAATGCGCCCTCAGAGGAGTCTTCAGAGGGCCAGAGGCTTTTCTTTCAGGTCCCTGAATCTCTGCCTGCTGGGAAAAAATCCCGTGAGCACTGTCCATGGTCCTGAACTCACTCTAAACTAGTCTCTTTTTTAAAATTGTTGACGGTATTACAGATGTCTCCCATTTTCTCCCTTTTTGCCCCCCTCCACCCAATGCAGCCCCACCCCAGGCCTTTCCCATACTATTGTCTGTGTCCATGGGTTATGCATATATGTTCTTTGGTTAATCTCTTCCTGTCCCACCCTTACCCCACCGATCTGTTCTTCTGTTCCATGCATCCATACCTCTGGCCCTAATTTGTTCTTCAGTTCATTTTGTTCATTAGATTCCACATATAAGGGAGATCATATGATATTTGTTTTTCTCTAACTGGTTTATTTTGCTTAGCTAGTATTTATTTTAAGTTCACTGATGACCTGGAATCTTACATGAGAACCTACAGAGTGTTGAGGAGACGGGAATGTGCTCTCGAGTTTCTTTTCTTTTTTTATCCTCACCCAAGGACATTTTTGCATTTATCTTCAGATAGAGCTGGAGGGAGAGATGGAGGAAGAGAGACAGAGAGAAACATCGGTGTGAAAGAGACACATTGACTGGTTGCCACCCACACGACCCCAGCTGGGGCCAGGGACAAACTGCAACCAAGGTATGTGCCCTTAGCAGGAACCGAACCCGGGTCTCTGGTCGGTGGGCCGACGCTCTAACCGCTGAGCCAAACCAGCCAGGGCATGCTCTCGAGTTTCTTAAACTGACCCTTGGAGTTGCCTGTGGCATGTGTATGTCACACGTAACTCCCCAGCTTCATTCACTCAGCACTCGCTGAGCACCTGCTGTATGCCTGGCTTATTCTAGAGGTCGAGGGGATGTTTTGAACAAAACAAAGTCAGACCCAGATCCCTGCCTTCATGGAGCTTATGCCCTAGTGGCAACAGATAGACAATCGCAAAGAATGACAGTATATAAGGTGTCAGCTAATGATCCTGCTACATGGAAGGGAAAGGGGAGGAGGAGGTGGGAGGGCCACATTTTTACCTCAGTGGTCAGGGAGGGCTTCATGAGCAGGGATTCTTGAGCGTTCAGGTGGCATAGGTGTTCCTCGAGCTCGTTTACAGCGGGAAGCCTTTTGGAGACCTCACATCCCAGCCTTTTACTTCCCCTGTGTGGACACTCGTGCCTGGAGGTGGGTCCCGTGACTCATCGGTGATGGAGCCAGGATGTTGACATAGGTCCTCTTTCTAGAGTCCCATTATTCTGAATGTTCTTTGGTCAGCTGTGATTCTCTTTGTAGATCGAGTGCCACCCATATCTCACTCAGAAGAACCTGATCAGCTTCTGCCAGTCCAGAGATGTGTCCGTGATTGCCTACCAGCCCCTTGGGGGTTCCAGGTAGGGGTTTGTGGCCTGAAATTGATGCACACTCCAGTTTCATTTGCACAGTTAGCAGAGAGTTTAAGGTGGGCATGGGCAGGTTGTGGAGAGCATGGGCACCCAGCAGGTGGAACGGTCAGTGACCCTGTCAGTGAGCTGAGGGAGGGTCAGTGAGTGAGCGAAAGCAGAGGATAGTCACCTTCAGTGGCTGCCTTAAGAAGGGCAGCGATGTTTAAGGGACATAGCCAGCAGGCAGCAACCTCTGCTGAGCTCTTCCCTGGTACGTCCAGCACTCTGTGAGACCTCTCCGGATGTGTCACAGACATCCTGACCTCTGTAGAACTGTCTTCCCAGAACCTGAACTGTGTCCTGTGCTCCCTACATCAGTGGATGAGCACCCACTCTGCCACGTGGGCCACAGACTTCTTCCCATTCCGGTCCCCCCAGTCCAACTCGTCAGCAAGATGCACTAATTATTTTGCCAGGAAACTCGGAGTCTTTGTTCTCACCATCACTGCCTTCGTTAAGTATGAATTCTCTCCGGTGATAACAGCAGCCTCTTAAATACTCCCAGGTTTGCCTGGTTCTCAGCCACTATCCACACGGCCGCTGAAGGGAGCCACCTCATTATGGCTATGTCACTCTCCTGCTTACAGATCCTTCAATTCCTGGTCTGGCCTCTGCCTAGTTCTGCCTCGTTTCTGCAAACATGCTATGTGCCAACCATTTGGAATTATTTGGGACTCCTGCTTTCTAGTCTCTGTGCCTTTGCAGATACTATTCTCTTTACCTGGAAATCTTATTATTATCTTTTTTCTTAATATGGCTTATTTCCATTTCTAATGTAAGGCTCAATTCAGCATCACCTCCCCCAGGAAGCCCTCCTGACTTCTCTTTATTCATGTTTCATCCACAGCCCTGGTCACACTGTCATTATTTTCTTCTCAGTCTTTCCTGGTTAGAGCTACTTGAGTTGCGGGGATTGCATCTAAGTCATGACTCTTGGCTCAGCCCCTAGCTCAGTACCTGGGATATATAGTGACCCAGGAAAGGCTGAAGTTATTTGACTGTTATTGCCTGTGTGTTTCCCATCTGAAATGAGGCACATGTGTGTGAACTTGGTAGCAGTGAGGGAGTTCCTAGAGGCTTTGTATTCATAACTGAGCTTGGGGTGGAGGAACCCAGGGAGAGAGTGGGTGGTGGGAGCCAACGAGAGAAGAGGTGGCTGATGTCCCAGACCCATGGCCAGATGGAGTGGGCTCTGTTTGGCCCCTTCACAGATGTGGAGGACTGTTTCTAGCCCAGTGCTTGAAACCTAGTAACTGCTTATGTGTCTCTCTCACATTGATGTTTCTCTCTCTCTCCCTCTCTCCCTTCCACTCTATCTAAAAAGCATGGAAAAATATCCACAGGTGAGGAATTAAAAAAAATTTTTTTTCAAGCTTTCTAGAGTGCTTAGGGCCTGGCCACTGCTGGACAGACATTGGGGGCAGACCCACAGTCTGCATAAAGGCTCCGCATGTCCACTGTCTCAACTTTCTCTTGGTATTTGAGGTGAACTTTTCCGAGATTGCTATCAATTATCTACTCATGCTGATGGTGCAGTAGACACTGCTCTGAGTCCTACACAAAGAGGTCAGAGGTCCAAGGGGCACACCTTAGACACTCTGATGTTGCAGCCTGGGTCTCCAGACAAAGCACCAAATAGATGTGAGGCCACGTGTCCAGCTGCATCCTCCAAAATGCTGACCGCGGTTGTCTCTCGGTGGTGGTTTGGTGATCAGCTTTTCCGCACTATTTAGATTTCCCACACTGAGCAAGTATCATGATCAGACAAAAGTGAAGTAGAGTTTCCATTTTGGAGACAGTTATTGTTCTTTAAAGAAGGAAGCACACATATTTGGTCTCACTTCCCTGTGCCATTCTCTCTAGTGGGGGGGTGGACCTGATGGACAATCCCAAGATCCAGACCATCGCACGGAGGCACCATAAGTCTTCAGCTCAGGTAGGTGGCGCCCTGAGCTGGGAGGGCACCTCTCTGCTTGCTTCTGAAGCCATGGGCTGGGCAGGGAGAGGACTCCTCACTCTGGCCCAGCTGCTGACTAATGAGAACTGTCCCGTGTTCACCAGCCACTTGGGGCTGCTATGGTCCTGCTCATTCAGGCCCCAGAGGGATTCTCTGTGTGCAGAGCTCCCAGGCCACCTCCCTTAGCCCCTCAGCTGAGTGGACACAAAAGGGGTTTATGACTCTCTTCCTTGCTCTAATGTCCAGCAGTTTGGGGGACTGGACACGTTAGTGAATTCTCGTTAAGGTCCTCCAAGCTCCCTGGGCCAGCAGCCACCCTTCCTGATGTGCTGCTAGTGGGACAGTGCAGAAGGCCCTTTGGTCCCCGAGGACCCCGGAATGGAGCGCATGCAGTGACAGTGCCTGCTGCCCTGGTCCATGTGCTGCACTGCACAGAGAAACGTGACCCGTAGGGGAAGCGGCTGGTCTCTGACTCCACGCGAGTCCCCTTGTCCCATCTTAGACTTTCTTTTTTCCTGCAGATTTTGATCCGGTTTCAGATCCAGAGGAATGTGATTGTCATCCCCAAATCTGTGAACCCGAAACGGATTCGTGAGAATATCCAGGAAGGTGTTTGGGATCACGTGAGCTGGGTGGCCACACACGCAGCAAGCAGGCCCGGCCTGTGTGACTGTGACATAGCAGAGGGGCCGGTGAAGCACAGGCCATGCCAGGGGGACCCAGAGCCGAGCCCAGGGGCCACCTGCCTGGGACACGCAGACGGGGTTAAACAGGAAGGACACGTGATGAGGGGCCAGGGAGCCGGCCAGGCCACCCAGACGCCTGCTCTGCACCTAGTACCACTCATTCCCGCTGTCCCCGGGCTGCCCACCCTGAGGGGAGGGACCCTTCCAGACTGTCCACTTCTCCCCTCAACCCAAACTGCCCGGGCCCAGCTCTGCCTCCAGCGGAACTGCTGGGTGTCACGTGGAGGGTCTCTGGTGGGTAGGGGCTAGCCAGGGCCCATCACCTCCTGGACGAAGATGGACTGCACCCTGCACCTTCTTGCCGGTCCTCGGGGGCAGATCAGGGTTGGCTGTCCCATGTGAAGGCTGTGATTGTGGGAGCAGGTCACAGTCCTCAGGCGTGTTAGGGGCCAACTAAGGGAGCAGCTTTGAATACAGTTTACAAGGAACAGAAAGTGAATACTGAAAATTACAGTATGGAAGGCTATTGTCAGAGTTAATGGTCCCGAGGCCCAGCATCTCCCTAACTGCTGTGGTGCAGGGAACAAATGTTTGTGCTGTTTTGGATTTGAGGTTTTGGGTGGGGTTTTTTTGAGCAGTGGGGAAAATTCTGGGCTGCACCCTTGGACTGCTCTGGCATGCTCCCCACTCCTACAGCATGGACACAGCACACGCCCCATCTTTCCAAGGGTTTCTGCTGTCGCCAACGCCTGGCAAATGGCCAGAGTCCCAGTGTGTCCTGGGAACCCAGGCCGAGGGTCAGGGAACGTGCCGGGTGTCACAGGGAGCTGTGTCCCCCACACGTCAGCTCAGTGCTCTGCAGGCAACACGTGCTCAGTTAAGCGTTCGCTGAACTGTTCCCCATGAACATTTTATCTTGATTCCAGGTGTTTGATTTTGAATTAACAGAAGAGGATATGAATGACCTCCTCAGCCTGAACAAGAACCTCCGGCTGACCGCGTTCTCCACGTAAGTACAGCTCCTTCACTGCTTTCAGAATAGAGGAAGCAGTATTCTGATTGAATGCTTGGTTCCTGGATGGGTATTTTTCATACATATTAGGTTTAGGAAATCTTTTCAGAAGTATTTCCTTGTTTGGGGATGGTCCAGTGAGTGAACCCAAAGATGAATTTCGTACATTAGGGAGTATAAAAGTATGTAATGATGTCATTTGAAATGGTTCTCTTAAAAATAGTAATCCCGCTTTGTTTCTGCTTTTTACTTGTTCCCTGGTCTGCAGAGCTAAAAATCACAAGGACTACCCTTTCCACATAGAGTTCTGAGCTGGCTCCCGCTCCCTCCTCCCCTACCGCCCAAACAACCCAGGGGTCTCAAGAGCTTGTCAAGCCCCTCACTGGGGTGGGAGGGACGGAGGCCGAGCTCCTCGAGAAAGCCTCAGAAGCAACGTGGTCCGAGATGGAAGGAGGAAGCATCCTGAGACGGGCTCAGGAGCTGCACAAGCACGGTGTGGCAGGTTCTCACAGGTGCGGAGAGGCCACGTGAAGAACCTCCGCAGACACCGCTCAGCCTCAGCAGCGAGCACCCCCTGCTCCTCAGGTGATTTTATAGAGAAACCCTTACCTCGCACTCTGTTGGGTGGAACTGTGGATTAAGCAGCAGACACTGGACCTTGGTCTTTAGACACAGCTCGTCTATCTACGGGACAAATATGTGGACCAATCAAGCCATGGGTGTCCTCGAGGCCTGAAGGTGAGGCCCTGCATGTCCTGTCTCTGCTTTCACTCTGCTCCTCTGCGTGGGAACTTGGGTTCTCTTGTTGGGCTCTCAGAATAAGGGGTCCACCCACCCAGACCCCTCTCCTTTCCCGGAGGGGCCATGGAGATAGAGCCTGGGAGTGTCTTCTTTTATCTAGTCTCTGTTTGGTTTCGAGCTGACCCATGACACCCAGAGGGCTGAAAACCATCGGCGATAGGAAAACAAGCTTTCTCTACTTGAGTGTCCAGAATAAAGCCTGTGGTTCCCCTAATTTTGGTCCTGCGTGTGTGACTGCAGAGGCGAAGGTGGCTCTGCTGTGAGTCTGGGTCTTCGTTCCTGAGAGAAAGACGCCTGTGTCTCAGCCCATCCTCAGGCACAGCGGGTTCTCGTTATCCGCGGTTGTGGTTCTACCAAGTCACTGCAAACACAGACCTAGCAGGCACCGAACCACAGCTTCGAGCCTCTGGTCACATTTTCATCATCCAATCATACATCACCTGCTCTATGTGTGTTTCTGTCTAAAGACACTTTGTTTTGCTTATATAACGTTGGGTCATTAGCACTGAACTCACAGCCAACACCACTGTAATTCACTCCTGGACAGAGCATATCTAACATGTGCTTTCTCCATAAAGGACGGCACAGACCTCTTGCTCTTGGGACCATTATGAAAGCTGCTATAAAATACATTATTATGTTATATTTAAAAGGCTCCTTTTCATATATTGATTGTTAAGTGTAAGAAAAATTCTGCACAACTGGTTAAGAGAGCTTTTTATTAATAATGACAGTGTTTTGAGACTTCCGGTCAAGATGGCGGCGTAGGTAAACACGGTATCGCGTCCTCCCACAACCACATCAAAGTTACAACTAAACTACAGAACAACCATCATTCAGAACCGCCTGAAATCAAGCTGAATGGAAGTCCTACAACTACAAAATTAAAGAAGCAGCCGCATCGAGACTGGTAGGAGGGGCAGAGGCGCGACAGGTTGGTCTCACACCGCGTGTGCCGGATAAAAATCAGGAGGGCACCTCGGCTGGGAAGGTCCTCCCTGAGGACTGAGGCGTCCCTGTCCCACACCAGGCGCCCAGCTCAGGGTTCCAGTGCCAGGAAGAGAAGTCCCCACAACTTCTGGCTGAAAAAACCAGCGGGAACTGAGGCTGATGCAGCTGGAGGCCCCCACCCCACCCCCCCACCCTCCACAGCTCCTCTTAAAGGGCCCGCACACAGACTTATTCAGACTTGCACCCTCCAGGCTCCAGCGTGTGGGAAGGAGCCTGAAAGGCACCAGAGTCATATGGGGAAGAACTGAGCTGTTTGGCATTGGAGCGAGGGCTGGAGAGGCAGCTTTCTCCTGGACAGATGTGCTATCAGAGGCTTTTGTCCCCTTGGTGAGCCCTTCCCTGGGATGGCAGACAGCCACCATATCTGGGACTCCAGCAACCTGGCTCACACTGTTTGCCCCTCCCTGGTGATTCCCTGAGGCCCCGCCCCACCCAACTTTCAGGCCCACCCAAGCTGTTGCCAGTTGCTTTACCATAGAATTGGCCTGTCTTGGATCCTGCTTCAGCTTTTCCTAAATTCTTTCAAACAAGCAGCATCTGGTCTCAGCTAGCCCTATACCTCTCGCTAAGTAATACATAGAAACAAACACAGGGAGGCAGCCAAAATGAGGAGACAAAGAAACAGGTCCCAAATGAAAGAACAGAACAAAACTCCAGGAAAAGAACTAAGTGAAATGGAGTTAAGCAACCTAACAGATGCTGAGTTCAAAACACTGCTTATAAGGATGCTCAATGAACTTAGTGAGAACCTCAGTGAACTTAGAGAGGGCCTCAAGAGCATAAAAAAGGACCAGTCGGAAATGAAGGAAGCACTAACTGAAATAAAGAATAGTATACACAGATTCAATAGTAGAGTAGGTAAATCCAAGAAGCAAACCATCGATTTGGAATATAAGGAAACAAAAAACACCCAATCAAAACAGCAAAAAGAAAAAAGAATCCAAAGAAATGAGGATAGTGTAAGGAGCCTCTGGGACAACTTCAAGCATACCAACATTCGCATCTTGGGGGTGCCAGAGGGAGAAGAGAGAGAACAAGAAATTGAAAACCTATTTGAAACAATAATGGCAGAAAACTTCCCTAACTTGGTGAAGGAAACAGACATACAAGTCCAGGAAGCACAGAGAGTCCCAAGCAAGATGAACCCCAAGAGGCCCACACCAAGACACATCATCGTCAAAATGCAAAAGGTTCAAGACAAAGAGAGAATCTTAAAAGCAGCAAGAGAAAAGCAGTTAGTTACCTGCAAGGGAGTTCCCATAAGACTGTCAGCTGATTTGTCAAAAGAAACTTTGCAGGCCAGAAGGGAGTGGCAAGAAATATTCAGGGTGATGAAAAGCAAGAACCTACAACCAAGATTACTCTATTCTGCAAAGCTGTCATTTAGAATCGATGGCCATATAAAGAGTTTCCCATACAAGGAAAAGCTAAAGGAGTTCATCATCACCAAACCATTATTATATGAGATGTTGAAGGGTCTTCTTGAAGAAAAAGATAAAAAAATATGAACATACAAAATGGCAATAAATACATATCTATCAACAATTGAATCTACAAACAAAATGAACAAGCAGAACAGAAACATTCTCATAGATACAGAGAACATTTTTGGGCACCAGATGGGTGGGGGCTGGGGGGAGGGGTGAAAAAGGTGAAGGGATTAAGTAGTACAAATTGGTTGTTAGACTGACAAACCTCAAAGGGAAGGGGGGTTGGGGGGTGGGAAGAGGGAAGAAATAAACCAAAGAACTTATATATATATATATATGCATAATCAATGGACACAGACAACAGTGTGGGGAAAAGCAGGAGGGGGGCAGGAATGGGAAGGAGGGGGGCAATGGGGAAAAAATGAGGAACATCTGTAATACATTCAACAATAAAGATAAGTTAAAAATATAATAATAATAATAATAATAATGACAGTGTTTTTCTGTTTAGTGAAATCATTCTGCTTTATTCAGAATGCAAAGAAAACTGAAAAGCTCAATGAAAGAAAATAAAAACGGCCTAAAATACCAATATTCAAGAATCACCTCTGCAGTGGATCCTTCTAATCTTTGTTCATGTCTATGACATATAGATATATATAGAGAGATTGATTCTACAAAATAGGTAATAAATGTGCATAAAAACATCTCACCAAACTGATCACACAGAGCATATATTATTCGTAATTTTCTTTTTTTAAAAGCAAACACATACTGGATATACATGTTCACTTAATGTTTTGATAAGCAACATCAATAAACATCATGGTGCCTTTAATTTTGTATGTTTTAAACTACACAATTTTAACTCATCATAATATCATCTAACCGATCTCCACATGTTACACTGTCTCGTTACCATAAATAATTCACACCTTTCAAAGGTCCCTGAATGCTGGAGAGAGAATTTTCATCTTCACACTTTAAATTTGGGTGCTGATGACTGTTGATTCACATAACAAGCCTGGAGAGACTATACGGTGTCTGGGTACCATAGTTCTAATACTACCTACCACTTTTATAATCACTTTATATTTTATAGAAATGTTTTTACACAACTTTAAATAGCTTTTTTACTAGGACTATTTTAAATAGAAAATCGCCAACAAGAATCATACCAGTGAGGATTCCAAAATGGCAGCGGAGTGAATGGAAGCTACACAGACCATCTCCCAGGACCAAATTGGGAATACAACTAAAATAAAGACAAATCGTCAGGAAAAAGCAACAGAAAAGCAGCTTGCGAGGACCATACAACCAGGGACACTGAATTGATCCTGGTAGGATTGCGGAGGCGCGAGAGGCGGGCTGGGAGCCCACGGACAGCAGCAGTCTTAGCTGTGAGCACCACTCTCAGGGTGAAAGCCCAAGCTGGCTCCACAGCGAAGAGGGCCGGGGCAGAGCACTAAAATAGCCACAGCCACTCACCTTGGGCTCCGGTGGAGGGAGAGCGGACTGGACTGGAACTGTGTGGGGACACTCGGGATCTGGAGGGCACTCAGAGCTTTTGCTGAGTTGCGGCCAGGCAGGACGGTGGCCATATTACTCCTTCCCAGGGCTCTGGGGAGAGGCGGCAGCCCCTCCCTTGGAGATTCAGCCACACCCAGGTGGGCCATTGAAATGCAAATTGAGGCTCATTAACCACCAGCATCTGCCCCACCCTCAGAAAATCCTCTGATGCTGAACACCTGAGGGAGGTTTTCATTCAACTGAGAACCCAAGGCTCTTCAAGTAACCGGGACTAATAGCCTCTAGGCAAAAAGCTAGAGGATAACTGAACCTTTTCTGGGTTTGCAAATCTACACAGGAAAGTAAGACTGGACAGTGGTGTATAACGTGGGTCCTCTCACGCTCATCCAAACCCAGTACAGGGAGCCACAAACAGCAGAACACCAACACCCACAGGGAAAATTTGGCAGGCTCCAAAAACCACTGCGATAGCCAAAATGGTGAAACAAAGAAACAGATGCCAAATGAAAGAACAAGAGACCTCCACTGAAGATGAGATAAATGAAATGGAGTTAAGCAAGTTAACAGAACTAGAATTCAGAGCCATGATCTTGAGGAAGCTCAACAGCATGTGTAAGGACATCAACACCATGAGCAAAGACATAAAAATATTGAAAATAAACCAATTGGAAATGAACAATGACATAGCAGAAATGAAGAACACATTGGAAGGACTAAACAACAGAGTAGAAGAAGCTGAGGACCGGATCAGTGAATTAGAAGACAGGGTAGAAAAAAATCAACCAATCAGAAAACCAAAAGGAAAAAACAATGAAAAAACAGGAAGACAGCTTAAGAGAACTGTGGGACAACTGGAAACGTAATAATATTCACATCATAGGAGTCGCCAAAGAAGAAGAAAATGAGAAAGGGTTAGAGAATATATCTGAAGAAATAGTGACAGAAAATTTCCCTAATTTGGTGAAGGAAGAAGGCATTCAGGTTCAAGAAGCACAGAGAGTCCTACGTAAGAAGAACCCAAACAGGCCCACACCAAGACACATAGTAATTAAAATGCCAAAAATTAAAGAAAGAGAGAATCCTAAAGGCAGCAAGAGCTAAGCAACAGGTTACCTACAAAGGAACTCCCATAAGGCTATCAGCTGACTTCTCAATAGAAACACTACAGGCCAGAAGGGAATGGCATGAAATAATCAAGGTCATGAAAAACAAGGATCTGAACCCAAAACTACTCTACCCAGCAAGGCTATCATTCAAAATAGAAGGTCAAATAAAGAGCTTCCCAGACAAAAAAAAAAAGGCTAAGGGAATACATTAGCACCAAACCAGCACTGCAAGAAATGTTAAAAGGACTGCTGTAATTAGTAGAAAAAATAGAAAGGAAAATAGAACCACACTGAACAAAAATGGCAATAAATAAGTACATATCAATAATCACCTTAAAAGTAAATGGACTGAACACCCCAATCAAAAGACACAGAGTAGTGGATTGGATAAGAAAGCATGACCCATATATATGTTGTTTACAAGAGACCCAACTCACAACAAAAGACTCACATAGGCTGAAAGTAAAGGGATGGAAAAAAACCTTCCAAGCAAACAAAGGAAAAAAAGCTGGGGTAGCAATACTCATATCTCATAAAATAGATTTCAAAATGAAGGCCATAACTAGAGACAAAGAAGGTCACTACATAATATTGAAAGGATCTATCCAACAGGAAGATATAACCTTGGTAAACATATATGCACTCAATATAGGAGCATCAAAATACATTAAAAATCTTCTGGAGGACTTCAAAGGAGAAATCGACAGCAATACAATCATAGCAGGGGACTTCAACACCCCACTGACATCACTGGATAGATCCTCTAGACAAAAAAAATTAACAAGGAAACAGAGACTCTAAATGAAGCACTAGACCAAATGGATTTAATAGATATTTACAGAGAATTACACCCAAAAACTACAGAATTCACATTCTTCTCAAGTGCACATGGGACATTCTCAAAGATAGACCACATGTTAGGACACAAACAAAGTCTCTACAAGTTCAAGAAGATTGAAATCATATCAAGCATCTTCTCAGATCACAATGGCATGAAACTAGAAATCAATTGCAACAAGAACATGCAAAGACATTTGAATACATGGAGGCTAAATAGCATGTTATTGAACAATGAATGGGTTACCGAGGAGATCAAGGAAGAAATTAAAAACTTCCTGGAAACCAATGAAAATGAACACACAACAACACAAAATCTATGGGATGCAGCAAAAGCAGTTTTGAGGGGGAAGTTCATAGCACTACAGGCCTACCTCAAGAAACAAGAAAAATTTAAAATAGACTTTCTAACCTCACAACTTAAAGAACTAGAAAGCAAACAAAAAGAAAACCCTAGAGCAAGTAGAAGGAAGGAAATAGTAAAGATCAGAGCAGAAATAAATGACATAGAGACCAGAAAAACAATTCAAAGGATCAATGAAACAAAGAGCTGGTTTTTTGAAAAGATAAACAACATGGATGGACCCTTAGCTAGACTCACCAAGAAACAAAGAGAGAGAACCCAAAAACACAAAATCAGAAATGAAAGAGGAGAAGTAACAACTGACACCACAGAAATACAAAGGATCAATAACAAATACTATGAACATTTATATGGCAACAAATTCAACAATCTAAGCGAAATGGACACATTTCTAGAAACATATAGTGTCCCAAAACTGGACCGGGAAGAGATAGAAAACTTGAACAGACCAATAACAACCAAGGAAATTGAAGATGTAATCAAGACTCTCCCAGCAAACAAAAGCCCAGGCCCGGATGGCTTCATGGGGCAGTTTTACCGAACATTCAAAGAACTAACACCCATTCTCCTCAAACTATTTCTAAAAATTCAAGAAGAAGGAAGACTTCCAAACTCGTTTTATGAGGCCAGCATAATTCTAATTCCAAAACCAGAAAAAGACACTACAAAGAAAGAAAACTACAGGCCAATATCCCTGATGAACATAGATGCCAAAATCCTGAACAAAATACTAGCAAATTGGATCCAGCAATACATCAAAAAAATTATTCACCATGATCAAGTGGGATTCATCCCAGGGATGCAAGGCTGGTTCAATATTCGCAAATCAATAAATGCGATACACCACATAAACAAAATGAAAGATAAAAACCACATGATCATATCAATAGATGCTGAAAAGGCATTTGACACAATCCAGCACCCATTTCTGATAAAAACACTCAGCAATTTGGGAATAGAGGGATCATATCTTGATATAATAAAGGCCATATATGAAAGACCTACAGCCAACATCATACTCAATGGGCAAAAACTAAAGTCATTTCCCTTAAGAACAGGAACAAGACAGGGATGCCCACTTTCACCCCTCTTATTTAACATAGTACTGGAAGTCTTAGCCACAGCAATCAGACGTGAAGAAAAAATAAAAGGGATCCAAATTGGAAAGGAGGAAGTGAAACTGTCATTATTCGCAGATGACATGATATTATACATAAAAAATCCTAAAGACTCCATCAAAAACTACTAGACCTAATAAATGAATTTGGCAAAGTAGCAGGATACAAAATTAACGTCAAGAAATCGATGGCATTCTTATACACCAATGATGAACTCACAGAAAGAAAAACTAAAAAAACAATCCCATTTACCATTGCAGCAAAAATATTAAGATACCTAGGAATAAACTTCACCAAAGAAGTGAAGGACATATTTGCAGAAAACTACAGGACATTGAAAAAAGAAATAGAGGAAGATAAAAAAAAGTGGAAGCACATACCTTGTTCATGGATTGGAAGAATTAACATCATTAAAATGTCCATATTACCCAAAGCAATCTGTAGATTCAATGCAATCCCCATCAAAATACCAGTGACATATTTCACAGAACTAGAACAAATACTCCAAAAGTTCATATGGAACCAAAAAAGACCTCGAATAGCCACAGCAATCTTGAAAAAGAAGAACAAGGTAGGTGGGATCACAATACCGGATATCAGGTTATATACTTCAAAGCTACTATAATCAAAACAGCCTGGTACTGGCACAAGAACAGGCATATAGACCAGTGGAACAGAACAGAGAATCCGGAAATTGACCCAAGACATTATGCTCAATTAATATTTGACAAAGGTGGCAAGAGCATACAATGGAGCAAAGACAGCCTCTTTAATAAATGGTGTTGGGAAAATTGGACAGCTACATGCAAAAAAATGAATTAGACCATCAACTTACACCATACACTAGAATAAACTCAAAATGGGTAAAAGACTTAAATGTGACTCGTGAATCCATAAAAATCCTAGAAGAAAATGTAGGCAACAAAATTTCAGACATCATACGCAGCAGAATCTTCACTGATACATCACCTAAGGCAACAGAAACAAAGGAAAAAATGAACACATGGGACTACATCAAACTCAAAAGCTTCTGCACAGCAAAAGAAACAACCATCAAAACGGAAAGGGAACTCACTGTATGGGAGAGCATAATTGTCAATGATACATTAGATAAGGGGTTAATCTCCAAAATATATAGAGTGCTCATACAACTCAACAAAAGGAAGACAAAGAACCCAATTTAAAAATGGGCAGAGGAACTAGACACCTCTCCAAACAGGACATACAAATGGCTAAGAGACATATGAAGAAATGCTCAACATCACTAATTATCAGAGAGATGCAAATTAAAACAACAATGAGGTATCACCTCACACCTGTCAGAATGGCCGCCATCAACAAATCATCAACCAACAAGTGTTGGCAAGGGTGTGGAGAAAAAGGACTGCTAGTACACTGCTGGTGGGAATGCAGACTGGTGCAGCCACTGTGGAAAACACTATGATGTTACCTCAAAAAAATTAAAAATGGAATTGCCATTTGACCCAGTGATCCCACTTCTAGGAATATACCCTAAGAAGCCTGAAACACCAATCAGAAAGAATACATGTACTCCCATGTTCATAGCAGCACTATTTACAATAGCTAAGATCTGGAAACAGCCCAAGTGCCCATCAGTGGATGAATGGATAAAACAGCCATGGTACATATACACAATGGAGTACTATGCAGCTGTAAGAAAGAAAGATCTCTTATCCTTTGAGACGACATGGATGGACCTCGAAAGTATTATCCTAAGCGAAACAAGCCAAGCAGAGAAAGACAAATATCACATGATCTCACTCACTTTGGAATATAATAAACATAACAGTCTGGGGAACAGGGTAGACCCAGAGATGTGAAAGTAGGGTACAGACTGACAACCCTCAGAAGAGGGGGGGGGAGGGGGAGGGAAGAGATAAACCACAGAACTTATGCACATGTATGCATAACTGATGGACATGGACAACAAAGCTGGGGAAGGGGGTGGAGGGTCAGGGAGGAGGGTGTCAATGGGGAAAAAAGGAGAAACATCTGAAACAAAAATAAATTAATAATAATAATAATAAAGAATCATACCAGTGAGAAGTACTTGGCACTAAATAGATGGTGTAAGGGACAGGTGCAGCAGTGAGAGCTGGAAGAAGGTACAACTTTGGGAACCAGCCCAGGTGGCCCCAATTTCTGTTGTTCTATGCATGTCTGAAAATGATCAGGAAAGCCTTGAGAGTGTTTATTTTTGTATTACAAATGAATTTTAGCCTTTAAGTACATATTCAAATATGGAATTCTAAATAATGATTGACCTGTCCTTGCGTTTACAATCTATTTCCCAGCCGGTATCAGAGCAGTTGGATAAATCTGCCACCAGGTGGCGTCAGACACCGACTAATAATGTTCAAGCTTAGTGAGGCTCTTCCCCCAGAAGGCGCATTTGCAAGGCCTGTTCGATTTCAAGGATTTTTTGCTTTCGTTTTATTTTTAAACATTTTGTGAGCCATTGTGAGGAAAGAAACAACAGTGAGCAAAAGTAAGCAACCACTAGGGAATTATAAAGCTTAGGAAGTCTCACAGAGTTTATGCAGTCACTTTCTCAGTCAGTGTCCTACTTGCCTGTTCAGCTGGCACTTGAAAGCTGTGTGCAACTTCTGTCTCACAGCCCTCCTCGCCCGCGCCCCTGCTTGTCTCTGTATTAGCTGACTTCTGTGGCAGTTCTTTCCCACCCCAGGGCCTGTGCACACAAGCTCCGCGAGGAAAGGTATACACCTGTCCGCTTCAAGGAGTCCACTGGACCAGATGGCTGGTTTATGTTTCTGATGACTTTAGGATGGGGGGGGTGGGGTGGGAGTGCTCATCTCAATGGATACCTGTCCCGTTGGGCATTTTCTACTTTCATTGGAATGGAAAACCCAAGGACTCATGGAAAATTAGAGGCATGCACAGCTTGGAAGAAAACAGATTAAGCAAAGTCGGATGTGGCTGGTTGTGGACAGGCATTAAATGGGCCAATCACAAAGAAAGAGAAGCAGGAGATAATGGAGAAAGCAGGAAAAAGACAGAAGCCAGGTAGTGAGGGCCTTTTACTCAGCCACGTTATGAGACCTGTGTCTACTTAATGACAGCCTAGACTTCCTACCCAGCAGTTTTTAAGAGGTCGCTTATCTCATTTTTCTCTGAAGTGAAATGAGACCACCTGGGTATATTGGAAGCACCTGGATGCAGTGGCTTTCATTACTCCTGCCCTGTCCTTTGTTCTGTTGTTTCCTCCAGAAGTGATACACAATACAATGTTAGTATTTTTCCTGTAAATAGTCAGTGTTCTTCCAAAGAAGTTCAGCCGTGAGGAAAATATCTTGTACATCTTCCAACGTGTGTATCGTTTCCGCTGCTCTCCACCTCTCTGTGCATCTGGTTTCCATCCCACCATCACTCTTCAGGCTGGAGAAATGCCTTTGAAGTTTCTTGGTTGAAATTTTCTCTTTTTTTCATTTGTCCTAACTTTGTTTGTAATTACTTGTTGAAACAGTTGTGTGATGGCTGCGTTAAAACCTGTGTCAGATGACTCTGATACCTGGGTCACCTTGGCGCGGGCATCTGTTACTTGTCTTGCATTCAGTTTGATACCTTCCTTGTTTGTAGTATTATGAGCAGTTGTTTTTATTGAAATCTGGACGTTTCAGGTATTTTGTATTAAGTTTTAGGTCTCCTTAGAAGATCTCAACATTTTATGGTGTGGTAAATTCATAGAACGAAGAGAGACAGTAAAACAAGAACTACAGACACGTGAAAAAGTAGACTCTGAACATTTGAAAGCACAGTAAGCGGTTAGCTTTTCCGAGAGCTCCCATCCTCCATGGTCGCTTCCTGGAATGTCAGCATTTCAACATCAGTGACACAGAGGAGAAAAAAAAAAAAAAAAGCTGAAGCAGCAGTAGGTGGTTAGGTTGTTTAAACTGTATCATTATTTACTTTGGGTGAAAAAACTGGGTTTAGAGACTTTTATTTCCTGATCCAGGGACTCGAGTCATATCGTGGCAGATCAGGTTAAGGGGCATGGAATAAACCAGACACCTTCTCATTCTTGAGATGTTCTCCGATCATCAACCGAAATTAAAATAAAAACTGGAGCACCGTCAGATGTTGTTGTTAATATTCATCAAAGAATGGATAATCTGGGTGATCAGCAAAACTAAAAGATAAAAGGAGAGCTTAGTCAAGTAACTGTTTCTGGGCTGGGGAAACAGAGGTTCCATAAAACTGGTTTAAGTACAAATATAAATTTAATTTTCTTTTTGGAGAAGTAAAAACCCAGGTAGTTTTATACTAACCATATACTATTGCATTACAATATAATAAATACATTGTAAAAAATAAGTATACTTACTTACAGTGGAGCACCTACACAAAATAAACTAATACATTCTATTTTTGCAGGTATGTTTTTCTACAAATTAAGGAGATAAACCTATTGGTGTTGCTATTTTAAACTCCCAAGAGGGCAGAAATGAATTCTGCCTTTTTAAAAAATAAGGCTTACCGAGTTAAATATATAAAGTTAACAAATATTTCAAGGTGATGATGAGGAAGGTGATAAAAATATCGCTGTTGTTCAGTTTCTTCCAAGCACTCAGAAATAATTTATCTATGACTTTACTGGGTGAAAAATTATATATTAGATCTAGAGGTGGATGCAGTGATGATAAAATAAGTCACTTTAACAGTGAGTTTCCAGTTAGCAAGGGAAGGAGACTCACTCTGCATATATAATTATTTTTGAAATAGAAAATGCTAAATCACTGAATAATTATTAAAATTACCAATATTATTAAGGGTTACTGACTGTTCCTCTACTCTCTCTTCCTCTTACCCTTCTATCATGTTGTTATATTATTCATTCAACCAATATTTATTGATTACTCAGGGAAAGAGTAGCTTTGGAAAAAATGTGCCCTCAGATCTAACATTCTGTAGTAAAAAAATAATACAACCAAATAGGTTAGTGAACTACATGGTATGTTAATGGATAGGTACCAAGAGAGAAATAAATCAGGGTAGAGGGAGCGAAAGTGCTGGGCAGGGGTGCGTTTTTAGATAAAGTGACAGAGAAGGTATTACGGAGGTGACATCTGAGTTAAACCTTAAGGAGGTGGAGGAGTGAACATCCAGCCACGTGGAGGAGGAGCATTCTAGCAGAGAGAACAGCCAGTGCAAAGGCCCTGAGACAGGCCTGGCATGTGTGACAAGCACCCAAGGGGTCACCAGGCTGCACTGGAGTCAGAGGGGAGAGCAGTAGGACCTGGGGGCAGAGATGTAGGGAGGGAGCACCCTGTTGGCCCTTGTAGGTTGTCTAAGGCATTTGGCCTTTGCTCTGAGTGACATGGCAGACCACCAGGTATCACAAGGGGGGTGCCTGATCAGGTGTACTGTGTCTCCCATGGGCTCTCGCACTATGTGTGGGGATGAAGTAGAGAAGCAGGGAGAACAAAGAGCTGACAGTGACTTGACATTAATATGAGCATATTTAGTGTGTGTGCGTGTGTGTGTGTGTGTGTGTGTGTGTGTGTAAAGTGGTGCCCTGCAGATACCATCACGGGTGATAAGTTTGAGAAGCTTATTAGACATCCCAATGGAGTTGAGTAAATGGATTTATAACTCTTGTTCCAGGGCCTATCTCTGAGCTGGAAATAATATTGGGGAGTCTATATTTAGATGGTGTTTAAAGCATGGGCCTTCACCAAGGATGTGGGTGTAGATAGAAAAGAGAAGAGGTCTGGGATTTAGCTTTAGGCTACCCCAAAGTTAAGAGGTCAAAATGAAGAGGCGAACCCTGCAAAGGACAAAGGACATGCCAGCGGGGGGTTGGGGAGGGGAAGGAGAGCAGCCACAAGGAAGGCAAGGGAGAAAGCCTTGCCTGGAGGAGACAGAGGCCACTGGGTAAAATTAGGTGAATGAGATTCATTTCTGGTTTCAGCAAAGACCAGGTCGTGGTTAACCCTGATAAGAGTGTTGCCAGCGTGGAGAGCAAATGCCTGATTTGTGTGGGTTCGAAAGAGACTGAGAAGGAGACCCTGGAGGCACAAGTGCAGCGGCCCCCTGGAAGCTTCTCTGTAACACAAATGGGGTGTAGCTGCGGAGTGAGGTCAGCAGGAGAGAGGAATTTTTTTAAAAAGATGAACACACATTTGAATGCCTCAAGGAATAATCTTGTGGGGAGGGAAAAACTGATGATATGAGCAGAGATGGGACTTAACTAGGTTTTGTTCAGATCATTAAGACAGGGAGACAAAAGGGCACGAGTTGAGGGAATATGAAAGGATGTTGATAAATTGACTGATCCTGGAATTTAAGCAGCATTAGGACAGAGGGAACACGAGGGCAACAGTGAAAAGGTAGTCTGAGAGCTTGAAGAAAAATGACATCCAACAACTTTCCCAAAGGAGGAGGGAAGAGAAGACTGCCCATTGTGGACTGGAATGCGCTGAATTCCTTCACTGTCCTGCTCCCCAGTGTCTGCAATGGAACAAGGTACTTACTCAGTATATTGAAAGTAGCGAAGGTTCCTGTTGAGACCATCTAGCCTTTTCATATCCTCTGGTGTCAACTGGAAATCAAAAACCTATGGGAAATATGAGAAGATCCACTCCATTTCCCTGAGGCAATACTCCCCACCTTCCACCCCCAGACACAGACACACAAGCTGAAGTAGGAAGTTATGGGAGTTTTATGAGATAATTGTCATGAACCTGGGGGTTATTCCCTGGCAAACGTCATGGGGATTTTCCAGTCAGATAGTTGAGGCTAGCCATTCAGATCACACTCAGAGACTTCCAAGGAGTGGCTGTGCTTGTAGCACGTGACTCCTAGAAATGTTTGAGCCCAAACCTCTTCTCATCTAACTCCTTCATTTTACAGATGAAGAAATGAAGGGACAATTTACCCAGGACCATGCAGTTGGGTTAAAAACCACGATTGAGCCCAGCCGGTGTGGCTCAGTGGTTGAGCATCGACCCATGCACCAAGAGGTCATTGGTTTAATTCCTGGTCAGGGCACATGCCCAGGTTGTGGGCCCGATCCCCAGTGGGGGGCATGCAGGAGGCCGTCAATTGATGTTCTCTCTCATCGATGTTTCTCTCTCTCCTTCTCCCTTCCTCTCTCTCTAAAATTAATAAAGAAAAAAATTTTAAATAAAAAATAAAAACCAGGATTGAAACCAAACCTGACCCTGTTTAGGGTTCTTTCCAACCTACATGCACCCCACCCCCACCCTCTAGCAACTGGAGGGCAGAGCAGTGAAATACAGCACTGCTATGCACAGAGGACAAGGACACAAGCTTTGCCCCGTTATACATCGAGAGCCTCACCAATAACCCACACCACGGGAAGTGCTGTGCCTGTCCATCCCTGGTGCCCACAGCCCTACCCTGTACCTGGAAATTCTCTCGGATTCTCTTCTCAGTGAAGCTCTTGGCCAGGACCACCACCCCCCGCTGTAGCTGGTAGCGCAGGGCAACCTGAGCTGGGGTTCGCTGCTGCTTTTCAGCAATAGCATTGAGCACTGGGTCCTCCAGGATAACTGAGTTGTTCTTGCTTATCCTGGGAAAGAGGCAGAGGTGTCGTGTGTCTGAGGCTGCATAATCTCACTAGGGGCTGCTAGTTCAGGCTGGGGGGTGGCTAGTTCTTTAGAATTGTCCTCATTACCCTCTGGTGTCTCAAGGTCTGGTTTTGCTTCTTTTGGTAAACCCAAAGAAGGACAAGAGAAAGTAAAGCAGAGAGGAAAACTCAGGTATTTTTTCATTTTTAAAACATGTCTGAGTAATTTAGTAAAAGATTTAATAAGTCAAAAAGACATCGTTGTTGTCCAAACTAAGACCCAATAACCACCATCATTAGAAAATAACTAGCTATTTAATAAGAATTTGCTATTTCAAATAAATTCTTTCAATTAAATCTCTCAGTTTTGTCATCAAGCACTAAAGGTGCATAATGTATATTCCTCTTGAAGAGACAAATTAAACATATAGAAGGAGTTACTTATCTCACACCACCCAACTATGGTGTCGGGATCATAGCTTGGGCTGGCTTTGTCCCTCTTCAAAGCCAAACCTGAATTTTATGAACATTTGAATCAGTAATGTTATTATTTGATAATGTTTTATTGAGTCTTTACAATGTAGGCTAGAAAAGAGTTGACAAAAATGAACTACCCCTACTATCTCTCCTTAATTTCCCCCAGACTGTCGAGAGAGGACTCCACAGTAAATGCATCTATACCAAGAACAACTTTCTAGAGACCATTACCACTCCTTCTTGGGGTCAGAGCCCAGGGCCGCATACGCAGTGAGGACAATGTCCTTGGACTTGCAGAAGTCCAGCAGTTTGCTCTGGTTGAGGTACAGGTGACATTCTACCTATAGAACAGCAAGCAGAAATATCGGATTATAGAACCACCAACACCAACTTTATGAGGAACGTGCAGTGCTGTATTGCCTGCTGTCAAAAATATTTAGGAATACCAGCAACATGGGCGAACACAGGGTTGCCACCCACAGCTGTGGGTGCCCCTGGAGCTTCCAAGGTCCTCACTCCTGCTCACCGCTCAGAGGTAGCATTGCAGGGTTGGTCAGTGAGCTCAGGGCTCGAGTGAGGCAAGTTCAGATGACCATGGTGATGTCCTTGGATCTTCCTCGTGTATTGAAATGTTTCATTCCATGGAAACTCCCTCCAACCAATCAGCCTCACGTTGGGCGAATTCTATCCCCCTTCAGAGCTCAGGTAATGGCCAGCTCCTCCCTTAATTCTTCACCAACTACTCCAGTCAAAACCAACTTTCTTCCCTTTCCATTAATTGGTGATCTCCAAGTGGAGGTAAACCTCCCAAGGGATACAAAATACAACTTTTTTAGAACTCTTACTTGTATTTTTCATCTAAAAATAATAAGGCTTACTAACATTTAACCTATGGATTGACCATCATCCTCTCAGTTTGCATGGAAGACGTTGAAAAGGAGATGAGATAATCCAGGGAGTGTGGGCCCTCCGCTGCGCAGACATTTGCCGGTCATTTCTACACCCCGTTTCCTTTCACTATTCTCCAAGACAAGTAAGTGTATGGGTTGCTCATTAAAGTGGGTTTTTCTTAACAAGCTGCCTTCTTAATTTAACAGAAAATGTATGGCGGTAAAATATACATAACATAAATTTACCAGTTAAACCATTATAAAGGGTACAGTTCAATGGTATTAAGTACATTCACACTGTTTGGGAGTGATTTTGTACTATCAAGAGGTTGAATGGTTCTCATGGCACATATCTCAAGAGTTATTAGACTTAAAGATGAATCACCCACTTTCTTTTATACCTGAGTGTTCCAAATTTACTGGCCTTTTATGAGAAAATGAAAGTCAGTGGTTGGCTAGCTCTAAATTTTTAGGACCAATCACCATAACACCCAGTAGATTATACTCCAACCTGACCCTTAGATGTTTTTTAAATAAAGTAACGTGGCCTTGAAAACTGTAACAACTTAAAATACATTCTGTTCTCTTGAAATACTTATTCAACAACTTGAAATACATTCTGTTCTCTTGAAATACTTATTCAACAACTTGAAATACATTCTGTGCTCTTGAAATACATTCAACAACTTGAAATACATTCTGTTCTCTTGTTCTCAGCTGATGTCCAAAGGTGTAATACGTGAGAGGGGGTTCCATTGGTGACTTGTGGAAATGAGAAAAAAGTAAGCTGAAGAGGGGGGAGAAGAAGTCAGAGGTGTATTGATGGGGCTCACCTGGTTGCAGACGGGCTTGTACTTGAGCCCTGGCTTGTTCAGGATCTTCTGCAGCTGCTTGAAGTTGAAGTTGGACACGCCAATGGACTTGGCCAATCCTGCCTCCTTACACTTCTCCAGGGCCTGGGGAGGAAGGAGTTGTGAGAGGTTATTTGTGTAACTGACTAGAGAAGCATAATAACGGGAGCATACTGAGAGTGGGGTTTGGGGATTGGAAACAATATGAACCAGAGCAGGAGAGAAAAAGTTTTGAAAGGTTCAGGTGTCGCCCTGGCCAGTTTGGCTCAGCAGTTAGAGCGTCGGCCCTCAGACTAAAGAGTCTCAGGTTCAATTCCGGCCAAGGGCTCATACCTTGGTTGCGGTTTGGTCCCCAGCCCTGGTCGAGGTCATGCGGGAGGCAACCACTCAATGTGTCTCTCTCACATCGCTGTTTCTCTCTTTCTCTCTCTCTCTCTCTCTCTCTCCCCCTCCCTCCCACTCGGAAAACAAATGGAAAAATATCCTCGGGTGAGGGTTAAAAAAAAAAAAAGAAAGGTTCAGGTGTCAATGAATAAGACAGAAATTGGCCAAGTGAGGAGAATAGAAAAATAATATTAAAAACAGGTAAGAAGATAAGAGTAAGAAAAGAATGCAAGTGGCCAGGACAGAGCTCAAGGAGCCAGCACGATCTTTAGCTGAACACCAAGAAAAGTTTGGTTGAGCAACGGCAAAACAAGCCCCAGGAGAGCAGGAAGTGGGGCAGCGGCAGCCTGGGGAACAGGAGGGTGGCCCCTGTTTCTCTGTGACCTCATTTCCTATGATTGGCCACACAACTCCCTCTGTTCCAGTCACACCTGCCTTCTTGCTATTTCTCAAACAAGAGAAATTCTCTCCCATCTTAAGAACTTTGCCTTGGCCTTCTTTTGGCCTATGTCACTCTTCATCTAGATATCCACAAAATCAATGTCCTCACTTCCTTCAAGTCTTTGCTCAAACGTCATCTTCTCCAGGAGGCCTACCCTGCCCATTCTGATTTTAATTGCCTATCTGTGTCCAACCACATCCCACCCCTGCACTCTCAGTTCCCATGGGTCCAGAGACCATGATTCTATTCACTGACGTCGCCTGAGTACTTAGAAGTACTAAGTACACCAGGAGTACTCGATAAGTATTTATTGAATTATTAAATAGATGAATTGTGAAAACTGAGGCAAAAGGGAATTCAAGGACTTACCTGAGTCTACACAGGTGGCAGAACTGGATGAGATCCACTTTTCCTGAATTCCTGTGCATCCTCTCTCCCCCAAGGTACAGCAGGTGTACTCACCTCCCATGTGGAGCAGATATCCACTGTGTCAAAAATGAGTTTTCCATCTGTGTCCTGCGGCAAGAGCTCCTCCCCAGGCTGGAACACAGGCAAGGAGAAGTTGTACAAAGCCATGTTTGGCTTCAACCAAGCTGTTTGGAGCCTGTAAGTCTTGAGGCTAATAGAACAATCTATCCTTCTTTTTGAAAGGAAATTTAAAGTCAGGATAGAGGAAAAGGAAAGACATTGAAATGGTTTTAACTGCTAAAGGTTTAATGAATATTGTTTGTGTCAAAGACAGCTTGAGACACCCAGGACACCATTCTAGGGAGAGCCAGGGTGGAGCCAGGACTCAGACAGCTCCGTGGTCCTGACCCCTCCACCCCATTTTCCACCTGGAGGTGGTCAGATGAGAGAGAGACCTGTCACCATCATAAGGGCTGTCTCATCCTCTTTGACTTTCCTGGATGTCAATTGACCTCCACAGTGGGACACGCCCCGGACACAGGTGGGCATAGGGTTTGATTCAGGAGCACGGGGCATCCACAAAATTGAGACAAAGCCAATGAAAGAAGTGAACTCTTGTCTCTCTGGGCTGAAATAGGGAACTGAGATGGAGATAGTTGCAGCAAAAAAAGGAAAAGGGAACCTCAAAGTATTATGAATGTTTCTTCTCATTTTCACAAACTGTATCCTCTCTTGCATTCAGCTACAACTTTTATATTGATAACCAAAGTAAAATAAACTTTACCAACCTTCAAAGCTACTGGGAAATGGATAAGGAAAAGATCTACATAGCTCAGCTGAAGTTTCCTCAGTGACATTTCCAGGCCAGTTTGGACCAATTTGGGATGGAAAAAGGTGCTCCACAGCTGATGGTTGAAAGAGAAGGGGGTGGGATTATTTCTTTAAGACTCGTTAGGAGAGATTCATAAAATAGGAAATAAACATCAATAACCATAATCCACTTATAGCAGACGGGATGTGACAAGTCACCCAGTGAGTGTCTTAACTTCTTGACCATGATAGCTTATTTTCACATGGAATTAAGACAACAGTGTAGCAAATGAAAATATGGTCCTACACACATTTCTCAAATTTTATAATATAACAGCATTATTTAGTTTGCTTGTTAAAAACATGTTTTTGGGTGCTATCTCCAAACATCATAAATTACAGTATCTGGAGATGGGGCTGGGAAATTGCTTTTTAAATGAGAAATTTATTTTGGGGGTACTCTAGTCACCTCATTTTAAGAAGTAATATTGTAAGGAAAAATTAATCAAACTTATTAATGGTATGGAAATAAACAGATCCTATGAAAGGAGGATTAAAAGATCAGAGTAAAGCTCTGGCTGGTCTGGCTCAGCGATTAGAGCATCCGCCTGTGGACCAGAGAGACCAAGGTTTGGTTCCCGCTAAGGGCACCTACATACCTTGGTTGCATTTTGTCCCCTAAATGCAATAATGTCCTCGGGGGAGGATTAAAAAAAAAAAAAAAAAAGATGAGAGTAAAAAGGCTAGTGTGTAGCGATACCTCATGTACACAGTCACGTGGACAGATTCATATTGTGGGGCTTGAGGAAATATCCATTTGCAGACCCGCGTAGGATCCACTCGCATGGACTTCTGTTCTCTCATCACAGCTACTTCCCCCAAATATAAGTGCCTTTTCTCTAGCGGCAGTGAATACTGTGGGGAAACTTCCTCTGGGGTTTGCTTTCCATTCTGAATTAAATACCTGAAGTCTTTTCACTTTGCTTCAGATATGATGTCAGTCGATATGGAGAATAAATAGGAGAACATGGCTCAAGAGTTTTTTTTAAAAAGTACTTTATTTTATAAACATCAATTTCATCCTCATATCAATTTTGTGAGAGTATTTCTACCTCATAGGAAAGAGAAATAAATGTTTGTTGACCGTGTAACAGGTTGAGATATGATGGCTAAGGCTCAGAGAGGTTAAGAAACTATTTTTTGCTTAAGAAATTTCACAAAGTCAAATATATAGACTATTAAAGAACTAAACTTTGTTATTAGTTTCCCCAAACCTTCATTTTCTGACTAAATTGTATTATGTCATACTATACCTAAGGAATATTAAGTCACTTTGTCAAAACTTGATTATATCTGAGTTGGGAAAGCCAAATCCATTCCTGAATTTTAAAAAATTGCCCTGGCTGGTTTGGCTCAGTGGTTAGAGCGTCGGCCTGTGGACCAAAGAGTCGTGGGTTCCATTCTGCTCAAGGGTACATACCTCAGTTGCAATTTGGTCCCCGACCCTGGTCTGGGTCGTTTGGGAAGCAGCCAATTGATGTCTCTCTTGCATCGATGTTCCTCTCTCCCTCCCTCCCTCCCACTCTATCTGAAGATAAATGACAGATTTGAAATGTGTATATATGTATATATGTGTGTGTGTGTGTGTGTGTGTGTGTGTGTGTGTATGAACAGTATTTTTAGCATTTAAAATATATGAGCAAAATAGACCCAGAAACATAGAAGTAGGGTTCAGACTGACAATCTTCAGAGGAGAGGGCGGGGGGAAGGGAAAAGATAAACCAAAGAACTTATGCACATAAGCATAACCAATAGACATATACAACAATGCAGGGGGCGGGGGAGGAATGAGAGGAGGTGTCTATGGGGGGAAAAGGAGAAATATCTGCAAAAAATATTTTTTAATTAATTAAATTTAAAAAAAGAAAATTTAAGAACTGATCTGAAAAAATAAAATATATTAAATGTTGCCCATCCGGTATGGCTCAGTGGTTGAGCATTGACCCATGCACCAAGAGGTCACCAGTTTGATTCCCAGTTGGGGCATGTGCCTGGGTTGTGGGCCCGATCCCCAGTTGGGGGGGGGCATGCAGGAGGCGGCCAATCGATGTTCTTCTATTTCATCGATGTTTCTCTCTCTCCCACTCCCTTTCTCTCTCTCTAAAATCAATAAAGAAAAAATATTTAAAATATATGTATATATATTAAATGCTTTTCTAAAAGCTTTATATGTACTTTTTATGTAACAGTCATGAAAAGCCTGTGCAGTAAATAATATTATCTTCATTTTACAACTTGGGAAACTGAGGCATGGAGTTTAAGGAGGTTGAAGTCCACGGTCAAGTATTTAGTAAGATTTAAATATAGGAAGTCTGAACAAAACCCACATTCCCAACCAGCATGTTACTAATCCGTTTTCCATAACCCAGGGTCTGAGAATGAATCAAAATTAAACCAATGAGAGGAGAAATTTGCCAAGAAAGTATCCAGCTAAGAGTGAGCTTCCCTCAGATACATATGAACTTTACAGAATACCTTCGAAGTGTAGAATATGTCCTCTCTCTTCACAATGCCATTGGCAATTTTATTCTGGATGGCCCTCCCAATTTCTTCTTCATTTCCGTACAAATAAGCCGAATCAATATGGCGATAGCCTACATCAATTGCTGTCTTGAGGGCTTCCTCCACCTTGCTCTTAGCAACCTAGAAGAGCATAAAAAAATAAAAAAATAAACACCCATTTATTTAAAAATACATGACTAATTCCATGAGCAGAGCTAGTTGACAGAACGTCTTGCTTTTGTCAGGTCTAGGAGCTAGAGGTGACAAGGCTGACTGTAGACTTATAACTAGTGGTAAATGTTCAACAACTGACTCTGAAGAAAAGTCTCAATTTATAGTATTCACCAATTTCTGTGGTGTAAATACTCCCCTATGGCTCATTTCAAGCTACCAATATGGAGAAAAGATGCTCACGATTTAATCTTGTGAGCCCACGAGCTGGCCCTAGCACATCACTGGGTTTAACCTTCTCCCTCTAGATTTATACTCTCTGTGTGATCTGTAGATTTGCACACCCTTTAGATTTACAGTCCTAAATTAGCTCACTGTATAAGAGATTATTAAAATGGTTTCAACCCAGAAACCCAATGCTAAAAATTATCTATTAATGCAATGAAGATGTAACGTTAGATGGAATACATTAGTGATTTACCTATGTAAACTTGGAGAAACAGTTCAAACAAAATCCGAGGAAGGACAAAATTATAAAAGAAAATAAACTCCTTTTTCACTCAAAAATATCTCATAATTATTTTTTGGCCATTAGGTGATAATTTCTGCTTCACAACTTTGTTATTTTTCTTAGCTGCCTACTTTTCTCCTGGCCCACCAGGCTGAAATTTTTTTTAATATGTTTTTATTGATTTCAGAGAGAGTGGAAGGGAGAAGGAGAAAGAGATAGAAACATTGATGAGAGAGAAACATTGATTGGCTACCTCCTGCACACCCACTGGGAATCAAGCCTGAAACATGGGCATGTGCCCTGACGGGGAATCCAATGGCGACCTCCTGGTGCATGAGATGATGCTCAACCAACTGAGCCACACCCGCCGTGCCAGGCTGAACTTTTTAAGTTATCCATAATTATTCCCTCCCCATTGCCCCCCTTCTAGCTCTCTCTGTAATTAAAAGGTCTTGGGTATATTTTTTAAATTTCAACTCCTCTTGAGTTAACTAGTCCCATGGAAATTAACTGGCTGTCCATAGATTGAAGAACCAGATCAAAGGAAAAGCAACATTTTGTGCCAGTGTCCTTGCTGCATGTCCTCAACATTCACACCACATGTTCTCATGCTGGAGAACCCATCCTACAACTCTCCTTAGACAACCGTAAACTTCACCAAGAACCACTGAAGCTGAGCTCTTACAAGGTCGCAGTGCTTGAACCAACAACATGCGTGGAGTTTGATGGACCTGGAGAGATAAGCCAGACAGAGAAAGACAAGTACCACATGATCTCACTTTATGTGGAATCCAATGAACAGAATCAACTAACAAAGTGGAGACAGACTCATAGATACAAAGAACAAACTGACAGCTGTCAGAGGAAAGGGGGTTGGGGGCTGGGTGAGAAGAATGAAGGGAGTAAGCAAAGAAAAAAAAAAAGAAAGAAAGACTCATGGACACAGAAAATAGTATGGTGATTACCAGAGGAAAAAGGGAGTAGGGGGAAGGTAGAAGAAAGGAAAGGAGAGATAAATGGTGATGGAAGGAGATTTGACTTGGTAAACACACAATACAATATACAGATGATGCATTGTAGAATTGTATACCTGAAGCCTGTATTATTTTATTAATCAATGTCACCTCAATAAATACAATTTATAAATAAATAAATAAATAAATAAATAAATAAATAAATAAATAAATAAATAGACTTCCAAAAAGAGAGAGACTTTCCAAGTGCCACTTGGCCCCCTCCTTGGTACAGTACTAACAACCTGGCCTCTCTAAAAGACAATTTCCACCTCATATCACCAAAACTCTAACATTAATTTTGTCTCTCTTTCTCTGAGATTTCTCTTAATATTCTGAGTAGTGAAGGACAGGGACAACGTGGACATTAGAAAATACAGAGAAATTTCATCACAAGCAAGCTTGCTGCTAAGTCTCTGACCTGTGGTTTCATGATAACTGGACTCCATCTGTTCTAACATACTGTGAAATGGCTGCAACTGGACAGCAGGTGAGAATAACAGGAAATGACTTACCCACCCTGAACTGCTGAAAGGTGACACCCTTCCTTCTCCCTTGAGAGACAGTGCTACTACAAGTGTGATCCTTGGACAAGCAGCAACAAGATAATTTGGTAGCTCATTAGAAATGTGGACTTTTGAGCCTTCTCCCTGATCTATTCAGTCAGAAACTTTGTGGGTGCAGCATCTAAATCTGCATTTCTAACAAGATCCTCGGGTATTTTATGCCTATTAAAATTTGAAAAGCACTGACTTTCTGCACAAAATAACCTAACCTGGAGAGAATGCATCCTACCAATGAAGAAAGGGAGGCCCAACTGAATTTCCCAAATTCAAGCAGTCTAGTTCTGCTCAGGACCCTGCCTGCTACCCCTCCATCTCCAATGCCATTATGATTACCTTGCTAGGAGCCGAGGTGCCAAATCCCAGAACAGGCATGAAGTGTCCATCATTCAGCTTCACGGAAAAGTGACTCATCTCCTTTCACTCTTTTGGTTAAATAAACTGTTTTTCTTTATTAAAAAAAATTTTCAGAGAGAATAAAAAAGTACAATTGATATTTTTAACAGTTTTCATGAGGTGTAAGTCACATACCATAAAATTACCCCTTCTTTTTATGCAATTCAGCAGCTTTTAGTATATTCATAGAATTGTCACCACTATGCAACTTTGGAGCATTTTCATCATCCCCAAAGAAACTTCATACTCATTAGAACCAACTTCCCATTCCTGTCTCCCTTCAGCCCCTGGCAACTACTTCCTGTCTCTATGGATTTGTCTATTCTGGAAATTTTATGTTAATACATTCATACACTTTGTGGCATTTTGTGACTACTTTCTTTCACTTAACATAATGTTTTTAAGGCCCATCCTTGTTATAGCATTTATCAGTACTTCATTCCTTTTTATGGCTAAATAGCATCCCTTTGTAAAGATATACCACATTTTGTTTATCTACTCATCAGCTGATTAACTTTTGGCTTTTTCTACTTTTTGCCTATTATGAATAATGTTTCCATAAACATTCATGTACAAGTTTTTGTGTGGACATACATTTCCAGTTCTTCCAATACATGAACATGAGGTAGCTTACCATCTATTTGTGGCTTCAATTTCTTTCATTATTTTGTAGTTTTTAATATACAGGATTTTCACCTGTTTAGTTAAATTTATTCCTAAGCAGTTTATTCTTGTTGGTGCCATTATAAATGGGACTGTTTTCCTAATTTCTTTTTCAGATAGTTTGTTGTTAGTGTATAAAAACACAAATTATTTGTATATGTTGATTTAGATGCCTTTTATTTATTTTTTCTTGCCTACTTGCTCTGGCTAAGACTTCCATTACTATGTTGAATAGAATTGTCGAGAGTGGGCATCCTTGTCTTGTTCCAGATCCAGATGCTGTCTATGTCTTCCCTCAATTCTGCCAACATTTGCTTTATAGATTTAGGTGTTCTGATACTGGGTCAGTATATATTTATAATTGTTATACCTTCCTGGTGGGTCAACCCTTTTATTGTTTTATAATGCTCCTCTTTGTTTCTTGGGACAGTTTTGACTTAAAGTCTATTTTGTCTGATATAAGTATAGCCACCCTTGCTCTGCTTTGGTTACTATTTGCATACTTTTCCTCTCCCTTCACTTTCAGCCTATGTGTGCTCTGTGCTCTGGAATCTAAAGTGAGTCTCTTATAGACAGCATATAGTTGAGTCTTCGTATTGTTTGTTGTTTGTTTCAATTCATTCAGTCACTGTTTTTTGATTGGGGAGTTTAATCCATTTATATTTAAAGTGATTATTGATAGAGAAAGTTCTACTATGTTATTCTGATAGTTGTCTTCTATTAATCTTGTTCTTTCATTAATCTTTTTTTTTTTTTCAAATTACAGTTTACATTCACTGTTATTTTGTATTAGTTTCAGGCAGCTGTCTTTTCCTCTCTTGATGTCTTCCTCATGTTTTGTCAATTTTCTATAGTGATATGCTTTGGATTCTTTTTCTTTTGTATAACTTCTACAGGGTTTTTTTTGTGATTACCTTTGGGCTCATTATAATTGTTAAAATATCTTATAACAGATAGACTGCTAAATCCATCAGAGTTTCAAGACTGGTAAGAAATATGCTAGTTCTTTGGTCAGCTCCAGAGAAGACGGAGCTCTGGATACATAGATCAATTCTTTTCTTCCCCAGGGGAATCTGAGAGCTGGGGCTTTGTACAAATTCGCTCTGTGCTGAGCAGAGGGCAGGATCCATGGTGTCTGCCAGCCCCTGCCGCCCTCTCTGTCTACCCTGGGTGGCTAGACTGTGCCAGACCCATCGAAGCTCCAAGACTGGTGCGGAAGATGCTCGTTCTTTGGGGAAGCCCTGGAGAATTTGATGACCCGGAGATAGAAGAATGGGAATAGGGCAATTTAATATGCCACAAAACTCACTGTTCTTAATGAGGTTCAGTGATATTCCTTGAATGAGTACTCTTTGGATTTTGACTTTTTAGCCATTGCTCTCATTACTCCTGTGGGGATTACATTTTGGAGGTCTTTATTCTGCCGTTCTAGATGTAATTTCCTGTTGCTATTTTATTTTCATATATTATTATAGAAAATTTTAAAACATACATAAAATGGAGAATAACATAGTGCACCTCCATCTACGTACCCATCAACCTGCTTCAACAATTATCAGCATGTTACCAATATTATTCCGTCTCCCTCCCATTTTTGCTTGGCTGGAGCATTCAAAGCAAACCCCTGTATTAGGTCATTTCATCTTTAAATAATTGACTTTTTATCTGATAAAGTGATGCAACCCATGCTATTAAAACACTTTACAAAATTAATAATAATTCCTTAAAAACATCTTCTATCAAGGTCTAATTCAAATTTCCCTGATTGTCTCAGAAATATTATTTTACATTTATACACATGTATGTATATACAATGCTCTACTGTTCTGTTACTGAACGGGGACTGGGCCAGAGCAGGTGTACCTTGGGCCAGCCTGTAGTGTGTGGGTTCTTGACTTCATGCAGAAAAGATTTGACAACACAAGTCCAGGTGATTTTGAAAGTACACCTATTAAAGCTGGGGAGAGTGAAACAAAGGGAGGACTTAGGGTAGAAGCAGCAACAGGAGAGAGCCTAGGCGGGGCTGCTTTGGCTCTCTAGAAACATTGTAGGAGAGACAGGAGCCATGGTGGGCTCTGTGAATTCACTGGAAAGTAAAAGTCACAGTGACAGAAGTGAGCCAAGGTGGGGCTGCTTTTAGTTCACTGGAGAGGCAGAAAGAAAGGGGGGGCTTTGGAGACGGGTTCAGGAGGCGAGCCTGGGATGAGCTGCTGCTGCCGGCTGCTCTCCTGGTTGCAAGTCCCATGGAGACCCTTAGAGTTTACGAGAAAGAAAGTAAAAATTCATGCCCAAGAAAAGGCATGGGCATGCTCCAGAGAGAGCTTACACTGAGTCCTTTGTCTTGAGAATTTTCTCTCTCTTTTTTGGACAGGAATCCTAGAGAAGTTCTCAGGGGAGGGTTTTAACAGAATATTCATTGGTTTTCCAGGTATGCCCTTCACTATGTTGATTCATCAAAATGAGTGTGTAGAGGTATCAGGGTCATTCTCTGGTCAGTTTCATCTTTAACAAATGTCATTGAGAGGAACGGGGACCTAGGCTGGTCTGCCCCAGGAAAGTCTAGAATTAATAATTTGCTTCTAAGTGTCCTTAGTTAGGGAAGATAAGACCTTGTGATTCACTAGCTAGTTGTAAATTGCTCAAATTGTTTGGCCTTATTTAACTATGTACTTTGTTACAGTTTTCCCATTCCACTTGCCAACAAATTTTCCTAGCTTCTTACTATCCTGCTTCATTGCTCACTCAGAGACTTCCATCCCTAAATCTTTTAGGGGTAATGAGGGAGAATGGTCTGTCTTTAGCAACAGTTTCCTGCTGACAAGGGCCGTATCCCTGCCTGTATAGGGTATGGCAGTCCTTCACTGCCTGATCTAAGGGAGATGAGGGAATGGGATCTGAGACCAGAACAGAGAGGCTATTTGGCTGATTTTTCTAAAGTAGGGATGGGCTGAAATCCTGAAGTGTCATTATTTTGATATGGTATTGTTGTATCCTAGAGGTGACACATTTGACAAGAAGGTTAAAAAGGCATGGTCCAAAGACGAGGAGGAGAATTATAACTGCTAGGGGCCTAAGGAGGGGTAAAAACCAGGTAATGTAGGGGAGAACTGACTTACAGTCTTTCAGTTTGAGCTGGCCAAAGGGTTCACCTTTCCAAAGTTATGAAGCCAAGTGGCTTGGTTATAGTTTTTGTTTTGTTTGTTATTTTTATTTGATTTGTAGAGTTAATATAAGTGCAGCAGGCTTTGTTTATGACTGTGCATATCCCTCCTTTTACTATATTAGGTCATTGAGGGCTAATTTGTTATCTAGCAAAATATTAGCAAGATAATTTACAGACTGTCATAAGTTTTGGAGGGCAGTGTTAGTATTTTTTTAGGGAAGCTATACTGTCCATTAAATTTTTTAAGGTAGCTTTTGAAAGGGTTAATAATGTTTTAACAAAATTAAACTCCATTCTGACCTTCAGTTATTGCACATACACACCCTGGCAGGTTTTTTTTTTGTTTTTTTTTTTTGTAAACATGAAGGCCTTGAGAAACCCAAAGATAAGGGGTTAATGAAGGCCTTGAGAAACTCAGAGGAACCATGAGAAGAAAGAGATTAATGATGGCCCTGACCTCTGCTGGAGCAGACTCCTTACCTCTGAGACAACTCGTACCAACCCAGACACCAATTATGCGATGCCAAGAGAATGTGGGTTTTTTTTAATGTAGTTTTTTTTTATCTGTAGTTTGTGCCTATATAAACAAAGAACAAAGGAAGCTCGGGGCTGAGGATTTGGGGAAACTGTATCCCCCAAGCCCGCTGGTGTAACAGTCCACCGGTGTAATAAAATGCTCCTTTCTCTACACTGGCCTTACGTTGAGGATGTGATCTCCCACTGGCTCAGACCTTTTAGCTTTATTAGGCGAATCTTCCCCATGGGGCTGTGAAGCTGATGGCTGCCAGTTATAGTGAGATATATGGTCCTTTATTTTGAGGATGAGTAGTAGTATAAACAGTGACAGAAATCCCTTGGGAGCTAAGAAAACCTAAGGTGCACTGGCCATGAAATTGTGTGTTGTTGGCACACAGATTAAAAGCAGGTAATTGTTGGTGAAACTTGGTATAAGGTCTGCCATCATACGGTAGTCTATTTTGGTGGCATCCACAAAGAAGGAGGTAACCAGAAGGGGTGCACACTCACTGAGGATATGTCATTGAAAATCAGGCCTGTCATTGAAGATCACTGATACATTTGTTGGACTTAACACAATGACAGCAGGGTTCTGTAGGGAGTCTTGCATGAAAGTCTCTCTGCTTACTAGTTATTAGTCTGATTAACGACTGGGTTGAGGTTGGTGCAAGGAAAGCCGCCAAGAGCTGGAGGGAGATTTACTGAAAAAAGGACTGGCTTTTTAAAAAATTTGGGAGGACCTCGATAATAAAGTTAGATTTAAGTTGAGGGTTGTAGGTTGAAACTGACGGGGGAGGGCTCTTGCAATTCACTATGGCAGATCCAGCAATCAAAGTTGATTTCTGGTAGCAGTGATATTGGAAAAGTTTACCAGTATATTAGACTTCCATTTTCCTTGTAGGGGTCCTGAGTACAGTAGGGTCATGAAAACAAGGATAAGCATTGTTGGTTAAACTTTGAATAATTTCAGTGAAGTGGAGGACCAGGGGCTTTATCTGGTAGGAGTTAAATCCAACAGAAACAGAGACATTTTTTTTTCTGGGGGAGGAGGCTGGGCGTACCAACAGGCTAGCAGAAAAAGTATTTGAAATATGAGAAAGACAATTCTATTAAGGCCCAATCACTATATTACTTATTTGTAACAGATTCTTGTTTTTGGAAGAGGAGCTTTGAGATCCTTAACAGGTTCACAAGAGTAGGTCTTAGGTTGTGGTTCCTGTGGGGACTCATAAGAAACAGGTTTAATTTGAGATAAATGAATGCAATTGGCTATCTCTGTAAGCTTTACTGCAGTTGGGGTGCTTAGTAGGACCTGATGTGGGCCATTCTATTTGGGTTGTAGTTGGGACTCAGGACAGTTGTCTCCCCAGGTTTTTAAATAGGTCATGTTCCCTGGTTTAATTTGTTTGTGGTGGTGGTTTTTATCCGGGGCAGGGAGAATTTTGTTTCTATATTCTTGTAATGTCTTTTGTATTTGTTTTCAATAAATGAATGGTGTATGGCAATAGCTGGAGGATTTTCTCATCTATTAGTAGGTCAGATCTGAACAAGAGCCTACCATAGATGAGCTCAAAGGGGCTAATTTGTAATATTTTGGGGTGTAGTTTTTATTCTTATGAGACCTATGGGTAACATAGAACCCAGGACTTTGAGGTTTCTTGGCATAGCTTGTCTAGAGTTTTCTTTAGGGTTTCATTAGCTCTTTTGACTTTATCTGAGGATTAGTGTAAGTGATAGTTGATTCCTAAAGCTTGGGCTAGTTGTTGTGTAGTTTTGACTACAAAAGGGGGTCTACTATGGCTCTATAAGCTTCTTGGTGGTCCAAACATAGGTAAGGTGTTTTTTTTTTAATAAGTACTTGGCCATGTTAGTTGTTTTTTCTGTCAGAGGTGACTTTGGGGATTATTTTTAGAGTAGAGTACACGCCCTTGGGTTACTTCTTTTGTGGTTTTATAAAGGCCTTGTGTCACAAACAGCTGGGAGACAAGGGTGGCAAGAACATTTCTCCCCAAGTGGGTGTCATCATGGAGCATTTTGGTGTATTTCCATTTTAAGGTTTGAGGTAATAATAGTTTGTTATCTTTTGACATTCAGTCTGATAGGTCTTTAGAGAACCTGTTCTCTAAGGCCCAAGAGACCTCCTCTGTAGTGTAAGAGGGACCTTCTGGGGGCTGAAGAAGTTTGGGGATCAGGGATGTCTTTAGGGTGATTGGTGAGGACCAAGCTGCTATATTTGCTGGTATTGACTCTGATGATATCTGTGTTTCCCTATTGGTGGCCCTGGCAGTGTATTACTGCTACTTCTTGGGGGAGTGTTACAGCTGTTAGGAGTTCTAAAATTTCTTTGTGGTGTTTTATGGGGAGTTTTTTGTTGTTGTTAAAAGTTTTCTTTCCTTCCAAATAGTAGCGTGGTCATGTGAGATTAGAAATCCATATTTTGAGTTAGTTAGTATAAATATTAATTCAGAACTTTTTCCCTAATTGTAAGGCAGAGTGCTATGAGTTCAGCTTTTGGGGCCGAAGTGGTAGGGGCAGGGGTTTGCCTTTGATGTTTCTTGAAGACTGACAATGGCATATTCCTCTATAAACCATTTTGCTTCAGGGTTAGGCCAAGATTTATGTTTTAGTTTAGGCCTATTAGTATATGCTTGTTCAATGGTTTCTGCATATTTGGTGTGTGACCTGGGTTTCTTTGTTTATTGGTAGGAGGGTGGCAGGATTGAGAGTTGGGTAAACCTTTAGGGTTAATTTAGGAGAGTCATGGAGGAGAGCCAGATGTTTACTAGCCATTGATGTCCCTTTATCCTTAACAGTGCTTGTGTTTGATGAGGGGTTTGTATTTTTGCTGCCTAGGGTAAGTTTATTGGCCTCTCCTATTAGGTGAGCAATGGTTGTTACAGCTTATAGACAGTGTGACCAGCCAACTGCGTGGGATTTAGTAGTTTTGAAAAGTAAGCTACTGGTCTAGGAGTCAGACCTAATTTCTGGGTGACAAGTTTAAGTGCTATTTCTTGTCTTTTTGTTATATATAAGGTAAATGGTTTTTCTAAATTTGGCATCCCGAAGGCAGGTGCATTGTTTAGTTTAATTTTTAATTTTTTGAAGGCATGGTGGTATTCAGGATTCCAGTTTATAGGCTTCTTGTCATTTCCTTTTAGAGTTTTGTAGAATCGATGTTCTCTCTCATCAATGTTTCTATGTCTCTCCCCCTCTCCCTTCCCCTCTCTCTAAAATCAGTAAAGAAAAAACATTTAAAGCTTTGTACAGAGGTTTAACAATTAGTCCAAAACCTGGTGTCCACAGGCAGCAGAAGCCAGTTATTTCTAAAATGTCTTGAAGCTGTCGTTTATTTTGTGGGGCTCTGAGAACCAGAATGGTTTATTTTCTTTGGGGTGACAGGGTCTGGGCTTTGGGCTAAGTAGGTACCCCAGGTATTGGACCTGCTGGGAGGTTATTTAGGCCTTTTGGGAAGAGACTTTATATTTTTTATTTGTGAGGAAGTTAAATATTAGGGTGGGGTTTTTATCTGAGTCCTTTTTGTTAGAACTAGAAATTACTGTTATCAACATATTGGAGGAGAGTCCACTCGGTCAGTTGGGCCTCCCTTAAATCCTTGGCTAAATCATTTCCAGGCAAATGGGGACTGTCCCTAAAGCCCTGGGGCAGCACAGCCCTGTATATTGGCAAGTCTCCCGAGTCTGGAGGTTAGTTCACGCCAATGTAAACAAGTACTGGGAGTCCAGATGAAGGGGCATGCAGAAACAAGCATCTTTTAAATCTAATACAGTAAAATATTTGGCTTTTCCTGGGATTTGAGTTAAGATAGTGTAGGGGTTTGGAACTACAGTACGTACTGGAATTACAGCCTCATTTACTGCCCTTAGGACTTGCATAAACCGGTGTTCTCCGTTTGGCTTTGTGCTGGGAGAACGGGGTACTGCAGGGGACTGGCAGGGCCTGAGAGGCTTCTGCTTTACATGTTTTTCAGTGAGGGGTTTGATTCCTTTTGTGGGCTCAGATTTTAGAGGATTATCTTTTGTTAGGGTGGGGTAACCCTGATTTCAAAGATATTTTGAAAAGGGGTACATTCATTGCTGTACTCAGTATTCCAATTTCTCATAACTTAGACGAGGACATATTCTGGAATATTATTAAATTTTGGTTCAGAGTGAGAAGTTAGATTGGCCATCAGGAATAACAATGAGGGTTCATTATCTTCTATGGCCAATGCTCCTAGGGTTAAGGCAGTTCATAGACTAGACAAGATGTTCGTCCCTAGTAAGGGACTGGGGTACCAAGGAACTACAAGAAAGGCATGACTAAAAATGAGATTCTCAAGGCAGCAGCCAGGGGGCTGGATGAAATGGTAGTGTTGAGGATGCCCATTTGCCCCAGTGATCAAATAGGTTTTGAAATAAAGAGCCCCGGTGAGTGAGTCAGAGCTGAGTAAGCAGCCCCTGTGTCTAATAAAATGTAATAGGCTTCCCTGCCACAGCAAGGGTTACCTGAGGCTCCTCTGGCATGATGGTCGGTGGGGGTGGTAGGAGGCCTCAGCACTGTCAATTCTTGGGTGTTTTGACCATCATTGGTTGGAGGCACTAGGTTTCCATTGGAGCCTAGGACACTCGCGTTTCCAGTGGCCTTCCCTCTTGCAGAGGTGGCATGGTCCTGGAGGCAGTCAAGCCCCAGTCAGCTGTGGGCACTTGTGCCGAAGCACCTTAAAATGGAAATTGGTCAAGCCATGCCTTCATTCTAATGATAACAACTTAAAAATACGTAGTAATCAATTTTGCAAAAATTATACAGCTTCTATAGGGAAAAAGTATAAAATATCATTGAAGGCATAAAATAAGTGAAAATGGCCCAGCCGGTGTGACTCAGTGGTTGAGCGTTGACCCATGCACCAAGAGGTTGCCAGTTCGATTCCTGGTCAGGGCACATGCCCAGGTTGTGGGCCCAATCCCCAGTCGGGGGCATGCAGGAGGCAGCCAATCGATGTTCTCTCTGACCGATGTTTCTATCTTTCTCTTCCTCTCCCTTCCTCTCTCTAAAATCAATAAAGAAAAAATTTAAAAAAAATAAATAAGTGAAAATATATGTTAAATTTTTAGACAGAAAGATACTTCATTAAAATTTAAATTCTCATAAAATAATGTACACATTCAAGTAATTCTATTTAAATTCCAACAGAATTTAAAAAATTAGATGCAAATTTTTTCAAGTGTATATAAAAAAATCAATGCCAGAAAGAAAATTTATTAAAAGAAAAAAACAGTGAAGGAGACTTTCTGTACTGGACCTGAGAACTTATTATAAAGCCAATATAACGTAAACAATAGTACTGGTATAAGGTTACACAGAAATACCAGTGGGACAGAATAGAAAATTCAGGTTTAGTTCTTATTTATATGAGAATTTAAGATATGATTAAAAGGGTAATATAATTCAGAGAAAAATAATAAATTATTTTATACATGATGCTGGAACAAATGGTTACCCACCTCAAAGGAAATAGAATTGGATTTTTCTTCTTACATCATATACATAAATAAATTCCAGATACATAAATAATATAAAGTGTAAAAAGGGAAGAGAAAAATACCAGAAATGACAATGCACAATCTTGTGTGAGAGAAGACCTTGATAAGTAGACCAGAAAAGCAAATGCTATAAAAGAATAAATGGAGATTTTTCGGAAACAGCGGTGGAGTGAATGGAAGCTACACAGACCATCTCCCAGGACCAAACGGGAATTACAATTAAAAGACAAATCATTGGGAAAAAGCAACAGAAAAGCAGCGAGAGAGGATCATACAACCAGGGACACTGAATGAGCCTGATAGGATCTGCGGAGGCGCGTGAGGGTGGCGGGCTGGGAGCCAACGGACAGCAGCTGCCTGAGCTGTGAGCAACCGTGCCCACCCTCGGAGTTAAGAGCCCAAGCTGCTCCACAGCGCAGAGGGCCGGGACAGAGCGCTAAATAGCTACAGCCACTCACCTGGGGCTCTGGCAGAGGGAGGGCGGACTGGACCGGAACTCTGTAGGGACACCTGGGATTTGGAAAGCGCTCAGAGTTTGTGCTGAGCTGCAGCCACAAAGGACAGTGGTGGCCAGCCTGCTCCTTCCCGGTTACACAGAACAGCAGCCAAGTTTACTCCTTCCTGGAGCTATGGCAGCCCTTCCCTTGGAGATTCCCAGGTGAGGGAAAGAGGTAAAGAAATGCAAATTGAGGCTCATTAACAACCACCCTCAGGAAATCCTCTTACACTATAAACACCTGAGGGAGTTTCCCATTCAACTGAGATCCTAAGGCTTTTCAAGTAACTGAGGCGAATAGCCTCCAGGCAAAAAGCTAGAGCATAACTGAACCTTTCCTGAGCTTGCAAATCTACCCAGGAAAGTGAGACTTGACAGTGGTGTTTAAGGAGGGCCCTCCACGCTCATCCAAACCCAGTAGAGGGAGCCACAAATAGCACAACACCAACACACGCAGGGAAAATTTGGCAGGCTCCAAAACCCACTGAGATAGCAAAAATGGTGAAACAAAGAAACAGATCCCAAATGAAAGAACAAGAGAACTCTATCAATGATGAGATAAATGAAATGCAGTTAATCAAATTATCAGAGGTAGAGTTCAGAGCCATGATCTTGAGGAAACTAAACAGCATGAGTAAGGATATCGACACCATGAAAACCAACCAAGTGGAAATAAAGAATGACATAGCAAAAATAAAGAACACATTGGAAGGAATGACCAGCAGAGTAGAGGACGCGGAAGACCGGATCAGTGAATTAGAAGACAGAGTAGAAAAAATCAATCAGAAAAACAAAAGGAAAAAACAATTAAAAAACAGGAAGATAGCTTAAGAGAACTGTGGGACAACTGGAAACGTAATAACATTCGCATCATAGGAGTCCCCGAAGAAGAAAATGAAAAGGGTTAGAGAATATATTTGAAGAAATAGTGACAGAAAACTTTCCTAACCTGGTGAAGGAAGAAAGCATTCAAGTTCAAGAAGCACAGAGAGCCCCAAGTAAGAAGAACCCAAAGAGGCCCACACCAAGACACATAATAATTAAAATGCCAAAAATTAAAGACAAAGAGAGAATCCTAAAGGCAGCAAGAGATAAGCAACAGGTTACCTACAAAGGAACCCCAATAAGGCCATAGCTGACTTCTCAACAGAAACACTACAGGCCAGAAGGGAATGGCATGAAGTAATCAAGGTCATGAAAAACAAGGTATGAATACAAGACTACTCTATCCAGCAGGGCTATCATTCAAAATAGAAGGTCAAATAAAGAGTTTCCCAGACAAAAAAAAAGGCTAAGGTATTAGCACCAAACCAGCACTGCAAGAAATGTTAAAAGGACTGCTGTAATTAGTAGAAGAAATAGGAAGGAAAATAGAACCACACTGAACAAAAATGGCAATAAATAAGTACATATCAATAATCACCTTAAATGTAAATGGATTGAATGCTCCGATAAAAAGACACAGAGTAGCTGACTGGATAAGAAAGCATGATTCACATATATGTTGTTTACAAGAGACCCGCCTCACAACAAAACACTCACATAGGTTGAAAATAAAGGGGTTGAAAAAAATCTTCCAAGCAAACGGAAAGGAAAAAAAAGCTGGGGTAGCAATACTCATATCTGATAAATTAGATTTCAAAATGAAGGCCATAACTAGAGACAAAGAAGGTCACTACATAATATTGAAAGGATCTATCCAACAGGAAGATATAACCTTGGTAAACATATATGCACCCAATATAGGAGCACCAAAACATATTAAAAATCTTCTGGAAGACTTCAAAGGAGAAATCGACAGCAATACAATCATAGCAGGGGACTTCAACACCCCATTGACATCACTGGATAGATCATCTAGACAAAAAATTAACAAGGAAACAGAGATTCTAAATGAAGCACTAGATCAAATGGATTTAATAGATATATACAGAGAATTATACCCCAAAACTGCAGAATTCACATTCTTCTCAAGTGCACATGGGACATTCTCAAAGATAGACCACATGATAGGACACAAACGAAGTCTCTACAAGTTCAAGAAGATTGAAATCATATCAAGCATCTTCTCAGATCACAATGGCATGAAACTAGAAATCAATTGCAACAAGAACATGCAAAGACATTTGAATACATGGAGGCTAAATAGCATGTTATTGAACAATGAATGGGTTACCATGGAGATCAAGGAAGAAATTAAAAACTTTCTGGAAACCAATGAAAATGAACACACAACAACACAAAATCTATGGGATGCAGCGAAAGCAGTTCTGAGAGGGAAGTTCATAGCACTACAGGCCCACCTCAAGAAAGAAAAAAATTTCTAATAGACTTTCTAACCTCACAACTTAAAGAACTAGAAAGCAAACAAAAAGAAAACCCTAGAGCAAGTAGAAGGAAGGAAATAGTAAAGATCAGAGCAGAAATAAATGACATGGAGACCAAAAAAACAATTCAAAGGATCAATGAAACAAAGAGCTGGTTTTTTGAAAAGATAAACAAGATTGATGGACCCTTAGCTAGACTCACCAAGAAACAAAGAGAGAGAACCCAAATACACAAAATCAGAAACGAAAGAGGGGAAGTAACAACTGACACCACAGAAATACAAAGGATCTTTAACAAATACTATGAACATTTATATGGCAACAAATTCGACAATCTAAGCAAAATGGACACATTTCTAGAAACACATAGTCTCCCAAAACTGAACCAGGAAGAGATAGAAAACTTGAACAGGCCAATAACAACGAAGGAAATTGAAGATGTAATCAAGACCCTCCCAAGAAACAAAAGCCCAGGCCCAGATGGCTTCACAGGGGAGTTTTACCGAACATTCAAAGAAGAACTAACACTCATTCTCCTCAAACTATTCCAAAAAATTCAAGAAGAAGGAAGACTTCCAAACTCGTTTTACGAGGCCAGGATAATTCTAATTCCAAAACCAGAAAAAGATACTACAAAGAAAGAAAACTACAGGCCAATATCCCTGATGAACATAGATGCCAAAATCCTGAACAAAATACTAGCAAATCGGATCCAGCAATACACCAAAAAAATTATTCACCATGACCAAGTGGGATTCATCCCAGGGATGCAAGGCTGGTACAATATTCACAAATCAATAAATGTGATACATCACATAAACAAAATGAAAGATAAAAACCACATGATCATATCAATAGATGCTGAAAAAGCATTTGACACAATCCAGCACCCATTTCTGATAAAAACACACAGCAATTTGGGAATAGAGGGATCATATCTCAACATTGTAAAGGCCATATATGAAAGACCTACAGCCAACATCATACTCAATGGACAAAAACTAAAAGCATTTCCCTTAAGAACAGGAACAAGACAAGGATGCCCACTTTCACCACTCTTATTTAACATAGTACTGGAAGTCTTAGCCACAGCAATCAGACATGAATAAAAAATAAAAGGGATCCAAATTGGAAAGGAGGAAGTGAAACTGTCATTATTCACAGATGACATGATATTGTACATAGAATACCCTAAAGACTCCATCAAAAACTACTAGACTTAATAAATGAATTTGGCAAAGTAGCAGGATACAAAATTAACGTCAAGAAATCAATGGCATTCTTATACACCAATGATGAACTCACAGAAAGAGAAACTAAAAAAAAAAAAAATCCCATTTACCATCGCGGCAAAAATATTAAGATACCTAGGAATCAAAGAAGTGAAGGACCTATTTGCAGAAAACTACAGGACATTGAAAAAAGAAATAGAGGAAGATATAAAAAATTAGAAACACATACCTTGTTCATGGATTGGAAGAATTAACATCATTAAAATGTCCATACTACCCAAAGCAATCTATAGATTTAACACAATCCCCATCAAAATATCAACGACATATTTTATAGAACTAGAACAAATGCTTCAAAGGTTCATATGGAACAAAAAAGACCCCGAATAGCTACAGCAATCTTGAAAAAGAAGGACAAAGTAGGCGGGATCACGATACCAGACATCAGGTTATACTACAAAGCTACTGTAATCAAAACAGCCTGGTACTGGCACAAGAACAGGCACATAGATCAATGGAATAGAACAGAGAACCCAGAAACTGACCCAAAACTTTATGCTCAATTAATATTCGACAAAGGTGGCAAGAGCATACAATGGAGTAAAGACAGCCTCTTTAATAAATGGTGTTGGGAAAATTGGACAGCTACATGTAAAAAAATGAAACTAGACCATCATTTTACACCATACACAAGAATAAACTCAAAATGGGTAAAAGACTTAAATGTGACTCGTGAATCCATAAAAATCCTAGAAGAAAATGTAGGCAACAAAATTTCTGACATCATACGCAGCAGAATCTTCACTGATATATCACCTAAGGCAACAGAAACAAAGGAAAAAATGAACACATGGGACTACATCAAACTCAAAAGCTTCTGCACAGTAAAAGAAACAACCAGCAAAGTGGAAAGGCAACCCACTGTATGGGAGAGCATAATTGCCAATGATATATCAGATAAGGGATTAATTTCCAAAATATATAGAGTGCTCATACAACTCAACAAAAGGAAGACCAAGAACCCAATTAAAAAATGGGCAGAGGAACTAAATAGACACCTCTCCAAACAGGACATACAAATGGCCAAGAGACATATGAAGAAATGCTCAACATCACTAATCATCAGAGAGATGCAAATTAAAACAACAATGAGATATCACCTCACATCTGTCAGAATAGCCGCCATCAACAAAGCATCAAATGACAAGTGTTGGCGAGGGTGTGGAGAAAAGGGGACTCTAGTACACTGCTGGTGGGAGTGCAGACTGGTGCAGCCACTATGGAAAACACTATGGTGTTACCTCAAAAAATTAAAAATTGAATTGCCATTTGACCCAGTGATCCCACTCCTAGGAATATACCCTAAGAAGCCTGAAATGCCAATCAGAAAAAATATATGTACCCCCATGTTCATAGCAGCACTATTTACAATAGCTAAGATCTGGAAACAGCCCAAGTGTCCATCAGTAGACGAATGGATAAAAAAGCTGTGGCACATATACACAATGGAGTACTATGTAGCTGTAAGAAAGAAAGATCTCTTATCCTTTGCGATGACATGGGAGGACCTGGAAACTATTATCCTAAGTGAAACAAGCCAAGGAGAGAAAGACAAATATCATATGATCTCACTTATTGCTGGAATATAATAAACATAACAGTCTAAGGAACAGGGTAGTCCCAGAGACGTGGAAGTAGGGTACAGACTGACAATTGCCAGAAGAAGGGGTGGGGGAGGGGAGCGATAAACCACAGAACTTGTACGTATGTACTCATAACCAATGGACATGGACAATAAAACTGCGGTCGGGACAGGGAGGGAGGGGGAGGAGGGTGACAATGGGTGAAAAAGGAAAAACATCTGTAACAAAAATAAATTAATAAAATAAAAAAAGAATAAATGAACATATTTGACTATATAAAATGTTGCATGGTAAAAGTTAATCGAGTTAGGCCCTGGCTGGTTTGGCTCAGTGGTTAGATCGTCGGCCCGTGGACCAGAGAGTCCAAGTTTAGGTTCCCGCTAAGGGCACGTACCTCGGTTGCAGTTTGTCCCTGGTATCTCACGTCGATATTTCTCTCTGTCTTCCTCCCTCTCTCCCTCCCACTCTATCTGAATATAAATGCAAAAATGTCCTTGGATGAGAATTAAAAAAAAAAAAAAGTTAATCGAGTTAGTAGGTAAATGATTAATTTAGAAAATATTTACACTTATAAACCAGATCAGAAAAAGCTGATATTTTAACCTAAGAGAACTCTTAAAAATTAACAAGAAAAAAGACGAATAAGTTATAAAAACTTTACTACAGTTATGAGGCGACATTACACAGAACGGTTGCAATGGCCATAGCATAGTACATGGTGTTTAGATTCACTAATAGTTAGCAAATGAAAATAACAAAGAATTTTCAGTTTATAGTCACCTGGCTGGAAAAAATTCAAGAGTCATATTATCTCTTGTGGGTAGGAGTGTGGATAAGAAAGTAATCTCATATATTGCAGTAGATGTGTGAAACTGATTTTGAAAAGCAATCTGGCAACTAAAAGCAATCTTGAAACTAAAGTTCATATACCTTTTAACTCATAAATTCTGATCCTGCAGAAATAAAAGTTCCTGTGTAATAGTACATGTGTAAGTCTATTTTACATAAATATGTTTAATGCCAACCCTGGGAACCAAGTGAACAGTCAAAAATCACTGAATAATTACGGTGCATTCACTCCATGTAGTATTTACGACACTAGTGCACTTGGAGGAATTTCCATGTGCTAATCATAGCAAAGTGTGTACAGTCATCCCTGCCACCCATTCATGGGTGATCCTTTTGAAGATGGCAGTGAATGCCTGAAACTGCAGATAATACTGAACTTTATATATACTGTTTTTCCTATATATACATAACTATGATAAAGTTTAATTCATAAATTAGGCACAGTCAGAGATTAATAACAATAACTAATAATAAAATAGAACAATTATAACAATATACTGTAATAAAAGTTATGTGAATGTGGTCTTTCTCCCTTTTCAAAACATGATTTTGTACAGTACTCACCCTTCTTGTGATCATGTGAGATGATACAGTGCCTACATGAAGAGATGAAGTGAGGTGGATACGCTGGGGTGATTCACATCCCAGACAGGACGCAGTGGGACAGCTCGAGAGTTCATCACACTACTCATAATGGTGTGCAATTTAGAACTATGGCTTGTTTATTTCTGGAATTTTTAAATTTAATATATTTGGACCAGGTTTGATTGCCAGAAGCTGAAATTGTGGAAAGCAAAACTGTGAATAAGGGAGGACTACTGTATCAGGATCCAATTTTAAACCACAACTAATACTTTCCTCATAATATACATAAGAGCATACAGAAAATATAGAAAGCCCATATTAAGCTGTTAACATTCATTATTTTGAGGAGTTGCTGAAAAGAGTGAAGTGGAAAAGAGAGGTTATAGGGGAACCCAAGCAAAAAGGAAAATTTTAACCAGAAAGCATGTATGCAATTTTTTTTAATTAAAAATTTTTTTTCTTTATTGATTTTAGAGAGAGAGGAAGGGAAAGAGAGAGAGAGATAGAAACATCGATGAGAGAGAACATTGATTGGTCGCCTCCTGCATGCCCCCCACTGGGGATTGGGCCCACAACCTGGGCATGTGCCCTGACCAGGAATCGAACTGGTGACCTCTTGGTACATGGGTCAACGCTCAACCACTGAGCCACACCGGCCGGGCATGTAATTATTTATGTATTTATTTAAAATTACATATTTATACGTTTTCTTTACATGTAACAAAATTAAATTAGGTAATACCAACTTACGGAGACAGCAAATGATACAGCACTCATTATAACCCTTTAAAAGACCAAGAGGGGTGCATTATAATTTACAGCTGAGTTACTGGGAATGTTTCCATAATGAAAAAGGGAGAAACCTGACATCAAGGATGATTTCCCATAAGTAAAGTGGATAACTAGGACATGTCCAACTGTGAACATGAAAAGCACAGGCAAAAACAGAGAAGACAGTTGTCCAGTAGACACTGGGATGATTTTTATGTGCTAAACTGCCTTTTAATATTTTCATTGAGAAACATGCAAAACAAGCCAGTGTTGATTGCCACAGCACTTTCGTTTTTAAACCTCTGTCCTATGACACAATTAAAGTCATAGACCAGATTGTATATTATGATCAAAGATGAAATAGTCAAGAACAATTTTAATCATTAGAAAAAGGAAACAGAGAGAAAAATGGTGACAGAGTGAATGAAAGCTACACAGACCATCTTCCAGGACCAAACTGGAATTACAACTAAAATAAAGACAAGTCATCTGGATATACCAACTGAAGAGCAGCTGGAGAGAATCCTTATAACCAGAGACATAAAGAGGACCCCAAATTGAGACTGATAGGAGCTGTGGAGGCATGAGAGGGCTGACTGGGTACCCACAGGCAGGAGCTGAGGACTGTCTTAACTGTGAGCAGTTCCCTCTGAGAAGTCAGGGATAACCCCAAGCCGGCTCCCCAGCACAGCAGTGGAACAGGGAAAGGCACCCACATAACACCTGGCTGAGAAAATTGTCAGAGCAGAGGTTTTATCCAGCAGGGAAAAGCACAGGGAACACCAGCACTTCCCTGAAGAGCCAGTGCACTAAATTACAGCTACATCCTCTCACCTCAGTCTCCAGCAGAGGGAGAGCAGACTGGACTGGAACTGTGTGAGGAGAGTTGGGGGTTCATGGCACTGGGGAGAGAACTGGGAAGGTCAGCAGGAGCTCTATGCTGAATCACTCCCCCACAGGACTGTAGCTATTCTCCTAAAAAGCTCCTCCCCAGGGCAGTTGTAGCCTGGGGGAGAATCAACTGCCCCTCTCTCAGAAATTTAACACCACTGGGCCAAGAGAAGTGCAACCTGAGGTTCCTTAACACCTAGAGACTACCTGCCAGCCAGTAGGCAGAGAAAAGCCTCTGAAAGCTGTGACCTTTGGACCTGGCTCTCAATTTGGGGGGGTCCTGGCTCTGAGGACTGAGTTGTGAAGGCTGAGGCCTGGACCCCTCTGCTAAGCCAATAACCTACACTGCAGAAACCACTTTCTTCTCAAAGAAACTTTAATCCAGGGGGAAGCAATTGCCCCACCCACTGGAAATCCTCTTACCTTGTCCACCTGAGGGATTTTTCATTCAGCTGAGGGCTACAACCTGAGGCTCATTAAATAACTGAGACTAATAGTCAGCCTGCAGGCAAAAGCTCTAGAATAATTTAATCTTTGCTTGGCCTGTGACTCTAACCAGGAAAGTAAGACTTGACTGTGGTGTTTAACATGGTCCCTTCCATACTCACCCAAACCCAGTAGAGGGAGCCAAATCAGCAGAACACCAACACCCACAGGGAAAATTTGGCAGGCTCCAAAACCCATTGAGACGGTCAAAATTGTGAAACAAAGAAACAAATCCCAAATGAAAGCAAGAGAATTCTACAGAAGGGATAAATGAAATGCAATTAAGAAAGTTATCAGAGGTAGAGTTTGGAGTAATGATTATGAGAAAAATCAACAGCATGAGTAAAGATATAGAAACAATGAAAATCAACCCATTCAAAATGAAAAACCACCAAGCAAAAATGAAGAATGACATAGCAGAAATAAAGAACACATTGGAAGGAATACCAGCAGAGTAGAGGAAGCTGAGGATCATATCAGTGAATTACAAGACAGGGTAGAAAAAATCACCCAGTCAGAGAACCAAGAGGAAAAAAGCAGGATAGTTTAAGAGAGTTGTGGGAAAACATGAAACATAACAATATCCACATCATAGGAATTCCAAAAGAAGAAAATGAGCAAGGGTTAGAGAATCTATTTGATGAAATAGTGGCAGAAAACTTCCCTAACTTGGTGAAGGAAAAAGGCATACAAGTTGAGGAAGCACAGAGAGCCCTAAGTAAGAAGAACCCAAACAGGCCCACACCAAGACACATCATAATTAAAATGACAAAAATTAAAGACAAAGAGAGAATCTTAAAGGCAGCAAGAAAAAAGCAACAGGTTATCTACAAAGGAGCCCCCATAAGGTCATCAGCTGATTTCTCAACAGAAATATTATAGGCCAGAAAAGAATGGCATAAAGTATTCGAGACAATGACAACTAGGCTCTAGATCCAAGACTACTCTATCCAGCAAGGCTATCATTCAAAATAGAAGGTCAAATAAAGAGCTTCTGAGACCAAAAAAAAAAAAAAAGCTAAGGGAATATATTAGCACCAAACCAACACTGCAAGAAATGTTAAAAGGACTGCTATAATAAGTAGACAAAATAGACAGAGAAATATAGCCATAATAAATAAAAATGACAGTAAATAAGTACATATCAATAATAACCTTAAATGTAAATGGATTAAATGCTCCAATCAAAAGACAGAGTAGCTGACTGGATAAGAAAACATGACTCGCCCTGGCTGGTTTGGCTCAGCAGTTAGAGCGTCGGCCTGTGGTCCAGAGAGACCCGGGTTTGGTTCCCACTAAGGGCACATATCTCGGTTGCAGTTTGTCCCTGGCCCGGGTTGGGTCGTACGGGAGGCAGCCACTCGATGTGTCCCTTTCACATCGATGTTTTTCTCTCTCTCTCTCTCTCTCTTCCTCTCTTTCCCTCCCACTCTATCTGAACAAAAAATGGAAAAATGTCCTCGGGTGAGGATAAAAAAAAAAAAAAGAAAACATGACTCATATATTTGTTGCTTACAAGAGACCTACATCACAACAAAAGACTCACACAGGTTGAAAGTAAAGGGATGGAAACAAATTTTCCAAGCAATTGGAAAGGGAAAAAAAAAGCTAGGGTAGCAATAGTCATATCTGATAAAATAGACCTCAAAATGAAGGCCATAAACAGAGACAAAGAAGGTCACTACATAATATTGAAAGGATTTATCCAACAGGAGGATATAATCTTGGTAAACGTATATGCACCCAACATAGGAGCACCAAAATATATTTAAAAACTTCTGGAGGACTTCAAAGGACAAATCGACAGCAATATAATCATAGCAGAGGACTTCAACACCCTGCTGACATCACTGGATAGATCCTCTAGACAAAAAATTAACAAGAAAACAGAGACTCCAAATGACGCACTAGATCAAATGGATTTAATAAATATTTACAGAGAATTACACCCCAAAACTGCAGAATTCACATTCTTCTCAAGTGCACATGGGACATTCTCAAAGATAGACCACATGTTAGGACACAAACTAAGTCTCCACAAGTTCAAGAAGATTGAAATCATATCAAGCGTCTTCTCAGATCACAATGCATGAAACTAGAAATCAATTACAATAAAAATACTCAAAGACATTCAAACACATGGAGGCTAAATAGCATGTTATTAAGCAATGAATGAGTTACCAAGGATATCATGGAAAAAATTTAAAAATTCCTGGAAACCAATGAATATGAACACACAACAACACAAAATCTATGGGACGCAGCAAAAGCAGTCCTGAGAGGGAAGTTCATAGCACTATAGGCCTACCTCAAGAAACAAGAAAATTTTCTAACAGACTATCTAAGCCTACAACTTAAAGAAATAGAAAGTAAACAAAAAAGGAAAACCCAGAACAAGTAGAAGGAAAGAAATAGTAAAGGGCAGAGTAGAAATAAATGACATGGAGACTAAAAACAAACAAACAATTCAAAAGATCAATGAAACAAAGAACTGATTCTTTGAAAAGATAAACAAGATTGATGAACCTTTAACCAGACTCACAAAGAAACAAAGAGAGAGGACCCAAATCAACAAAAACAGAAATGAAAGAGAAGTAACAACTGACACCACAGAAATAAAAAAGGGTTGTTAAAAAATATTATGAACAAGATAGTTATTTAAGAAACATGGGAAATGCAGAAATGACTGCAGTGCAACAGTAATTATGGTGCACTTTTTCACTATTTAAATTGGCTATTTTTCTACATTCCTGAAACAATTTTTAGTTTCTGTACTAGAAAATGCAGGCAAGTGTTTTCACAAAAGTAAATGTATAGTGATTTGAAATACATTGAATGAAGGCAATGCATGGCCTTCCAATAAAAGATATTTGAAGATTGAAAAAAATATAGATATATATTACGAACAGCCGTGGCCTCTTTTGCTCAGCAGTTAGAACATCAGCCCATGAACCAAAGAGTTGTGGGTTCGATTCCGGTCAAGGCCACGTACCTCGGTTGTAGTTTGGTCCCTGGCTCTGGTAGGGGTTGTGAGAGAGGCCACCAATCAATGTGTCTCTCACATTGATGTTTCTCATTCTATCTCTCTCTCTCTCCCACTCTATCTGAGATAAATGGAAAAATATCCTTGGGTAAGGATTAAGAAAAAAATACTATGAACAATTATACACCAACAAATTGGACAATCTAGGCAAAATGGACAAAATTCTAGAATCACACAGTCATCCAAAACTGAACTGGGAAGAGACTGAAAACTTGAACAGACCAATAACAACAAAGGAAATTGAAGATATAATAAAAAATTCCCAGTAAACAAAAGCACAGGCAGGCCTGGATGGCCTCATGGGGGAGTTTTACTGAACATTCAAAGAACTAACAACATTCTCCTAAACTATTCCAAAAAATTCAAGAAGGAAGACTTCCAAACTCTTTTTATGAGGCTTGCATAATCCTAATTCCAAAACCAGATAAAGACACTACAAAGAAAGACAACTACAGGCCAATATCCCTAATGAACATAGATACCCAAATCCTTAACAAAATATTAACAAAATTGCCCGGCCAGTGTGGCTCAGTGGTTGAGTGTCGACCCATGCACCAAGAGGTTGCCAATTTGATTCCCGGTCAGGGCCCATGCCCAGGTTGTGTGCCTAATCCCTGGTGGGGGGCATGCAGGAGGCGGCCAATCAATGTTCTCGCTCATCAATGTTTCTATCTCTCTCTCCCTCTCCCTTCCTCTCGATGTAAAAAATCGTTAAAGAAAAAAAATTTAACAAAATATTAGCAAAATCGAATCCAGCAATACATTGAAAAGATTATTCAACATGACCAATTGGGATTCATCCCAGGGATTCAAGGCTGGTACAATATTTGCAAATCAATAAATGTGATACACCACATAAACAAAATGAAAGATAAAAACCATATGATCATATCAATAGATGCTGAAAAAACATTTGACAAAATCCAGCACCCATTTCTGATAAAAACACTCAGCAAAGTGGGAATGAGGGATCATATCTCAACATAATAAAGGCCATATGTGAAAAATCTACAGCCAACATTATACTCAATGGGCAAAAACTAAAAGCATTTCCCTTAAGAACAGGAACAAGACAGGGATGCCCACGCTCACCACTCTTATTTAACACAGTAATGGAAGTTTTAGCCACAGCAATTAGACAAGAAGAAAAAATAAAAAAGATCCAAATTGGAAAGGAGGAAGTGAAACTGTCATTATTCACCAATGACATGATATTGTACATAGAAAACCCTAAGGATGCCACAAAAACTCTACTAGATTTAATTAATGAATTTGGCAAAGTTGCAGGATACAAAATTAACATCCAGAAACTGATGGTATTCTTATACACCAATAATGAACACTCAGAAAGGGAAACTAAAAAAAAAAAAAAAAAAAATCCCATTTACCATTGCAACAAAAATAAATAAAATACCTAGGAATAAACTAAACCGAGGAGGTAAAAGACCTATTCTCAGAAAACTACAGGACATTGAAAAAAGAAATAGAGGAAGATATAAAAAGTAAAAACATATACCATGTTCATAGATTGGAAAAAATCAACATCATTAAAATGTCCATACTACTCAAAGCAATCTACAGATTCAATGCAATCCCTATTAAAGTACCAATGGCATATTTCACAGATGTAGAAAAAATATCCAAAAGTTTATATGGAACCATAAAAGACCCTGAATAGCCACAACAATCTTGAAAAAGAAGAACAAAGTGGGAGGGATCAGAAAACCAGAAACCAAGTTATACTACAAAGCTATCATAATCAAAACAGCCTGGTACTGGCACAAGAACAGACATATAGATCATTGGAACAAAACAGAGAACCCAGATATCAACCCAAGACACTATGCACAATTAATATTCGACAAAAGAGGCAAGAGCATACAATGGAGAAAAGACAGTCTCTAATGAATGGTGTTGGGAAAATTGGACAGGTACAAGCAAAAAAATGAAACTAGACCACCAACTTATACCATACACAAGAATGAACTCAAAATGGATAAAAGAGTTAAATGTGACTCATGAATCCATAAAAATCCTAGAAGAAAATGTAGGCAGAAAAATCTCAGATATCATATATAGTGGAATTTTCACTGATACATCACCTAGGGCAAGAGAAACAAAGAAAAAAATTAATAAATGGGACTACATCAAACTAAAAAGCTTCTGCACAGCAAAAGTAACCAGCATCAAAATGGAAAGGAAATCCACTCTCTGGGAGAACATATTTGCCAATGATATATCAGATAAGGGGTTAACATCCAAAATATATAGAGTACTCATACAACTCAACAAAAGGAAGACAATGAACCCAATTAAAAAATGGTCAGAGGACCTAAATAGACACCTCTCCTAAAAGGACATACAAATGGCCAGGAGACATATGAAAAAAATGCTCAACATCTCTAATCATCAGAGAGATGCAAATTCAAATGACTGCAAGATATCACCTCACACCAGCCATAATGACTGCCATCATCAAATCATCAAATGAGTGCTGGCGAGGATGTGGAGATAAGGGTACTCTAGCATGTTGCTAGTGGGAATGCAGACTGGTGCAGCCACTGTGGAAAACAATATGGTGTTTCTTCAAAAAATTAAAAAATGGAACTGCCATTTGACCCAGTGATCCCACTTCTTGGAATATATCCTAAGAAGCCTGAAACACCAATCAGGAAGAATATATGCACCCCTATGTTCATAGCAGCACTATTTACAATTGCTAAGATCTGGAAATAGCCCAAGTGCCCATCAGTAGATGAGTGGATAAAAAAGCTGTGGTACATTTACACAATGGAATACTATGGAGCTGTAAGAAAGAGAGATCTCTTACCCTTTGAGACAACATGAAATTACCTGGAGAGTATTATGCTAAGCAAAATAAGCCAGTCAGAGAAAGACAAGTACCACATGATCTCACTTATTTGTGTAACATAATGAACAAAATAAGCTGTCAATCAAAAGAGATCCAGAATCATGAAAGTAGAGAACAGACTAACAAACCTGAGAGGGATGGGGGGTGGGAGGGATGGGAAGAGATAAACCAAAGAACTTGCATGCATATATGCACAACCAATCAACACAGACATTAGGTAGGGGAAAGCAGGAGTGAGGTGGGAGAGGGAAGGAGAGGGGTCAATGAGGAAAAAAAGGGGACATCTGTAATACTTTCAACAATTAAAAAAAAAAGAAAAGAAAAAGGAAACAAAATCACCCCTGATGTTCCTCATGACGAACACTAACTCTTTTCAAGATGCAAAACTTGGCCATGTACCTGTCTTTCAGAAACAGGTCTGAGTTGATTTGGAAATTCAGAATTTATCCAGGCAACATATCCAGTTGGAGAATATTGACTGTCTAAAATGGATACAATAAGGCTGTCATTTATAAAGTCAAAACTATGGATATTATGATGTGAATCAAACACATGAATGGTGAGAAAAATAAGTTATTTCAACAGTTAATTATTCATCCCTGACCTTCTGAAGAGCCTTCACCCCTTCCTTCCCTTCATATCTGTGACAATGGGTTGTCGCCCCTTGGATTGGAGGGTGGTTGGATTCCCCAGGCTTTGAAAGACTCTATCTGGGAGACTAAGTAGAAGTATCTGTGAATCAGCCTGCATTATATTTGCTCTTTCACAGTTACTTTACAAAGAGATGGCTAAAGCACTAGTAATTCCCAGACTTTTCCCAATGGTATGTCATATTCACGTGTGCAACACTCTCCTGAGTACGCCCAGATTTGGGTGTTGGGCTGAAGCACAGGTAGCAGCATGCCTACAGGTGCCATGGTTCCCAGTATTCTAGCTTCAGTGTTATCGTGTTCCCCAAACCTGACTGCAGTGGGCCAGGGCGTCAGCACACCTGTTGAGGAACACTGTGCTGCTGAACGTTCTCAGTTCAGGGGCCTGACCAGAGTCCAGGTGGGTTCCTGAAATGTGGTGGGCTTAGGATTATCTCCTTGGATGTGGCTCTCATATAAGAGTCCTTAATTTTATGAGACTCTGAACTGCAGTGTGTGATCAGGGACTCACCATATAATTTCCTTACAGCTCTTTGAGGAAACATGGTTTCACCTGCCCCCTCCCACCCATTAGTCAGCCCTCTCACCATTCATTGCTCTCTTCTGCCCCAAAGGAGGCATTTAGGTTTCTAATTCACTTAGGCTATTGTTTCCAGTGTTTTAACCATATTACCTTGAGTGAGGTATGATAAAACCAGGCACAGATCAAGAGAGAGAGAGAGAGAGAGAGCTGGGAAGTTGAAAGGTCATTTACAGTCACAGTTTGCTGGGGACAACACAACATGGCCACTCAGGAGACATACCGGGGCTGGTCACACAAGGCAGAGAGCAGATCTGTGGGCAAGTGGCTTTAGTGTGGTTTCCATGGGAAAGGCAGGGTAAGCAGGCTTAGGATTGGCTAGCTCCATTTAAAAGTGTCACCCCTGCCTCCCAAGGCTCACTAGAGAAACTGTCTGGTCGATAGGGGCTTTTGCGTGACCAGTCTGGGTAAATAGAGTTGGTGAGAATTCAAACTTTCCCCAGTTGTACACAATCAGGCTGAACAACAAAACTGTATGTTGAGAGGCCTCATGATTTCCAGTCCTGTATCAGACAGAGAAGAGGGGTGTAGGGAAGGGAGAAGGAAGAAAGTAGGAAGTCAGGAATGATAAATGGGGGAGGAAGGAGGGGGAGAAAAGGGCTTTCTTGAGTTATACATATATACGCTTATGTGCCACAAGTAAATAATTGATTATATTCTCTCTTTCCTCAGTCCCTAGAAGAGAATTGTCAATGTACAGAGAACAGCAAATATTTGCTCAGCAAAGGGATATTGACATGGTTTAAAAATATATATATGTTGCCAGCAGTATTTGTCCCTAGGAAGTGACCTGTTTTATGTGATGAATTCTCTGTGGTGAGAGTGGGGTAATTGTGAGCTTCTGTGTGAATGGGTGGGGAGTGGAGGGCTGAGGGGCTTTGCGGGCCAAAGGTTGGAACTGCATTGCTTTGGAAAATGGAGCAGATGGTAGAAGCTGTGTGGGAGGAGGGACAGGTAAAGGAGGAGGGGGTAAAGAGAAGATATGAGGCACTGTTGTTGCCCTGGGAGGAACTTGTGGGGAAAGAGCAGAGGTGTTTAAGGATATATTTTCGGAGTTTTAATTATGGTGTTTGATGGCATTCATAACCCAGGGAATTTTGAGTAAAATTCACTGCCTTCACTATTGTGTCATGGAGTGAGTTCTGTTTGAAGACCAATATGTGTTCCTAATGTGTGCTCAAGATGGAGGAAGGAGAAAGCTGAGATTCTTTGGGGATCACTGCCTCTTCTGTATCATTTTTTAAAATTTTAATATCACCCAATACCATCATCAAATCCTTACAATCCACTGGGGCTCATGCTCAGAGGATGACTCAGCAATTTCCACAGACTCTGAAACACCTGTCTAGGTGCAGTGTACAGGGGAGTTGTAAAGAGAAAATCGTTAATTTTGGTGGCTGCTTTGGTTAGGATACAACTAGACCAAGAAAAGCTATCTCAAACTGGCTTAAACCCCGCCCCCCCAGAAATGTGTTACCTCCATTTCAAGAAGTCCTGAGGAAGGGCCAACTCTGGGTGTCATCTATGGGAGGTCCAGACCTTCTCTGACATTATCTTCTCTCTCCCTTCTTCCGTGTATAGGCAATATCCTTGGGCTCTGTAAAGACAGAGCAGCAATTTTAGACATCACAACACAACAGGATATATCCAGTTGAATGAGAGGGGCCATCTGTTTTTAAAACTGCCTTTCCTAGAAGGAAATAAAAAGTAAGAGAAACTCTCTTAGAAGCTGCCAGCACAGTTTCTCTCACAGGTCATTGGCGAAAATGGGTTCCTAGTCTTCAGAAGGCTATTACATGTTGAGGGTAATTAAATTAGCACCACATGAGTGACCGTAACAAATCAAATGGTTGCAGAGAAGGCAAACACCTTGACCACTGAAATCATAGTGAGAGCATGACAATTTTTTTGTATTATTAATTAAATGTGTTGGGTGGCACTGCTTAATAAAATTATATTGGTTTCAGGTACGCATTTCTATGATACATGATCTTTATATTGCACTGTGTGCCCACCACCCAAAGTCAAATCATCTTCTGTCACCATATATTTGACCCCCTTTATTCTCTACTATCCCCCCAACCCCTTCCCTCTGGTAACCACCATACTGTTATCTGTGTCTATGAATTGTTTTTATTAATTTATTTTTGTTACAGATGTTTCTACTTTCTCCCTCCTAGACATCCTCCTCCCAATCTCACCCCACCCCCCACCATTGCTGTCCATGTCCACTGGTCATGCATACATACATATAAGTTCTTTGGTTTATCTCATCCTTATCCTGCCTCCCCCCCCCCCCCTGCTCTCCTCTGAGGTTTGTCAGTCTGAATAGTACTCCTTTCTATGTCTCTGGGTCTATTTTGTTCATTATATTCCACAAATAAGTAAGATCATGTGGTATTTGTCTTTCTCTGATTGACTTATTTGGCTTAGCACATAATACTCTCCAGGTCCCTCCATGTTGTCTCAAAGGATAAGAGATCTTTCTTTCTTACACTGCATAATGTTCCGTTGTGTAAATGTACCAGAGCTTTTTTATCCACTCATTTATTGATGGTGTGTCTATGAATTTTTGTTTGTTTTTCTTGTTTGTTCATTTGTTGCTTTCACTTTTATACCCCACATATGAGTGAAATCATATGGCTCATAACTTTTTCTGTCTGACTTATTTCACTTAGCATGATATTCTTAAGGTTCATCCATGTTGTTACAAATGGCAGTATTTCATCTTTTCTTATGGTGGAGTAGTATTCCATGGTACCAAATATTCTTTATCCAATCATCTATCAGAGGACACTTTGGTTGTCACTATGTCTTGGCCACTATAAATAATGCTGCAATGAACAAAGGAGTGCATATGTCTTTGTGACTAAATGTTTTCATATTTTGGGGGTAGATATCCAAAAGAGGGGTTGCTGAATCATATGGTAACTCTATTCTTAATTTTAGGGGGAATCTCCATACTGTTTTTCATCATAGCTGTACCAGTTTACATTCCCACCAGCAGTGCATGAAGGTTCCTTTTTCTCCACAATGTCTCCAACACTTGTGATTACTTGTCTTGTTGATAATAGCCATTCTAACAGATATAAAGTGATATCTCACTGTAATTTTGGTTTGTGTTTTCCTAATAGCTAGTGAAATTAAGCATCTTTTCATATATCTGTTGGCCATTTGTATGTCTTCTTGGGAGAAGTGTCTGTTCAGGTTCTCTGCCCCTTTTTAAATTGGATTATTTGTTTGTTTTGTGTTGAGTTGCATGAGTACTTTATATCTTTTGGATATTAAACCTTTGTCGGAGCTGTTGTTTGCAAATATCTTCTCCCCTTCAGTTGGTTGCCTTTTTGTTTGTTGGTGGTTTCTTTTGCTGCACAGAGCTTTTTAGTTTGATATTGTTCCATTCATTTATTTTTGCCTTTACTTCCCTTGCCTTTGGGGTCAAATTCATAAAATACTCTCTGAGACCAAGGTCCATAGTTTAGAACCTATGTTTTCTTCTATGTAATTTATTGATTCAGGTCTTATGTACAGGTCTTTGATTCATTTTAAGTTAATTTTTGTATATGGGGACAAACAGCAGTCTAGTTTTATTCTTTTGCATGTGGCTTTCCAATTTTCCTAGCACCATTCACTGAAGAGGCTTTATTTTCTTCATTGTATGTTTTTGGCTCCTTCATAAGTAAAATTATTTGCTCAGCCTGGCCGGTGTGGCTTAGTGGTTGAGTGTCAACCCATGCACCAAGAGGTCGCCGGTTTGATTCCCGGTCAGGGCACATGCCCAGGTTATGCGCCTAATCCCTGGTGGGGGGCATGCAAGAGGTGGCCAATCAATGTTCTTGCTCATCGATATTTCTATCTCTCTCTCCCTCTCCCTTCCTCTCTCTCTAAGAATAAAGAAAAAAAAATTTTTTTTAATTTGCTCATATACATATGGGTTTATTTCCAGGCTCTTAATTCTGTTCCATTGGTCTGTGTGTCTGTTTTTCTACCAATACCATGCTGTTTTGATTATTGTCACTTTGTAGTATAAATTGAAGTCAGGGAGTGTGATACCTGCAGCTTTATTCTTTCTCTGCAGGATTGCTTTGTCTATGCAGGGTCTTTTGTGGTTACATACAAGTCTGATGGCTTTTTGTTTTATTTATTTTAAAAATGTCATTGGGACTTTGATGGGGATTTTTTTTTTAAATCTATGTATTGCTTTGGGTAATATGGGCATTTTCACTATGTTGATTCTTCCAATCCATGAATATGGACTGTCTTTCCATTTCATTGTGTCTTTACAATCTCTTTTAATAATGCTTTGTAGTTTTCAGTATATAGGTCCTTCACATCCTTTAAGTTTATTCCTAGGTACTTTATTCTTTTTGTCACAATTGCAAAAGGAATTGCTTTTTTTTCCCCTGAAATTTTATTGTTAGTGTATAGGAATGTGGTGGATTTTTGTACACTGATTTTGTATCTGTCAACTTTACTGTATTTGTTTATTGTTCCTAATAGTTTTTTACTGGAGCCTTTATGGTTTTCTATATAAAGAATCATGTCATCTGTGAAAAGTGACACTTTACTCCTTCATTCCCAATTTGGATGTCTTTTATTTCGTTTCCTTGCCTGATTGCTCTGGCTAGGACTTCCAGTAGTATGTTGAATAGGAGTGGTAAGAGTGGGTATCCTTGGGTTGTTCCTGATCTTAGAGGAAAAGCTTTCAGTTTTTCACCATTGAGTATGATATTAGCTGAGTATTTGTCATATATAACCTTTATTATGTTGAGGTACTTACCTTCTATACCCATTTTTGGGGGGTGTTTTAATCATAAATGGATATTGTATCTTATCAAATGTGTTTTCCACGTCTGTTGATAAAATCATATAATTTTGATTCTTTATTTTTTAATGTGATGTATTACATTGATCAATTTGCATATGTTAAACCATCCTTATGCCAGTGGAATGAACCCCACTGATCATGGTGTGTTATTTTTTTTAATGTATTGTTGTAGTCAATTTGCTAGTATTAGGATTGTTTAGGGTTTTTTTCATCTGTATTCATCAGGATATTGGTCTGTAGTTTTTTTGTGTGTGTTATCCTTGCCAGGTTTTGGTATCAGGGTTATCCTGGCCTCATAAAATGTGTTAGGAAGCATTGCCTCTTCTATTTTTGGAAGAGTTTGGGGAAGATAGTTATTAAATCTTCTTTGAATGTTTGGTAAAATTCACTAGTGAAGCCATCTGGTGCTGGACTTCTGCCTTTTGGGAGGTTTTTGATAGTTGTTTCAATTTCCTCACTGTTGATCAGTCTTTTTAGATTTTCCAATTCCTCATGATTCAGTCTAGAAATGTTATATATTTCTATAAATGTATCCATTTCTTCTGGGTGTTTTTTTTTTTTTAATTGAATTTAATGACATATAGTCTTTCATAGTATTCTAGTACTATCCTTTGTATGTCTGATGTCTGTGGTAACTTCTCTTTCATTTCTGATTTTGTTTATTTGAGTCTTTTCTTTTGTTTCCTTAGTTAGTCTGGCCAAGGGTTTGTCAATTTTATTAATCTTTTCAAAAAACCAGCTCTTTGTTGTATTAACTTTTTGTATAGTCTTTTTTTTTCTCTATTTCACTTAATTCTGATGTAATATTTATTGTTTCCTTTCTTCTACTGACTGACTTTGAGCTGCTTTTGTTCTTCTTTTTCTAGTTCTTTAAGATGTAATGCTAGATTTTTTTACTTGAGATCTTTCTTGTTTCTTGAAATAGGCCTGTAATGATATAAACTTCCCTCTTACTACTGCTTTAGTTGCATCCCAAAAGTTTTGATATGTTGTATTGTCATTCTCATTTGTCTCTATATATCTTTTAAAATATATTTTAATTTTATTGAATTTATTGGGGTGACATTGGTTAATAAAATTATTTAGGCTTCAGGTATACAATTCTATAATACATCATGTATAGATTGTATTGTGTGTTCACCACTCCAAGTCAAGTCTCCTTCCATCAACATTTATTCCCCCATTTACCCTCTTCTACTTCCCCCACACCACTCTCCCTATGGTAATTACCATACTGTTGTCTGTGTCTATGAGTTTTGGGGTTTTTTTTTTTTTTTTTGCTTAATCCATTCACCTTTTCACCCAGCCCCCTAACACCTCTCCCCTCTGACAGCTGTCAGTCTGTTCTCTATCTATGAGTCTGTTTCTATTTTGTTTGTTAGCTTATATTGTTCATTAGATTCCACATATAAGTGAAATCATATGGTACTTGTCCTTCTCTGACTGGCTATTTCACTTAGCATAATACTCTCCAGGTCTGTCCATGGTGTCGCAAAAGGTAAGATTTCCTTCTTTTTTTTTATCCTCACCCAAGGACATTTTTCCATTTTTTTGTTCAGATTGAGTGGGAGGGAGAGAGAGAGAGAGAAATATCGACGTGCACATCGAGTGGCTGCCTCTTGCACGACTCAACCAGGTGGGGGACAAACTGCAACTGAGATACGTGCCCTTAGCGGGAACTAAACCTGGGTCTCTCTGGACCGCAGGCTGACACTCTAACTGCTGAGCCAAACCAGCCAGGGCAAGATTTCCTTCTTTTTTACGTATGAGTAGTATTCCATTGTGTAAATGTACCACAGCTTTTTTATCCACTCCTCTACCGATAGGCACTTGGGCTGCTTCCAAATCTTGGCTATTGTAAATAGTGCTGCAATGAACATAATGGTGCATATATTCTTTTGAATTAGTGTTTCAGGTTTCTTCAGCTATATACCCACAAGTGGAATCAGAGGTCATAGGCAGCTCCATTTTAAAATTTCTGAGGGCACTCTATACTGTTTTTCACAGTGGTTGCACCAGTTTGCATTCTCAGCAACAGTGCATGAGGGTTCCCTTTTCTCCACATCCTCGCCAACATTTGTTTGTTGATTATTGATGATAGCCATTTTGACAGGTATGAGGTGATATCTCATTGTGCTTCTAATTTGCATTTCTCTGATAATTAGTGATATTGAGCATCTTTTCATATGTATATTAGACTCTTTGAAGAAGTGTCCATTCAGTTCCTTTGCCCATTTTTTAATTGGATTGTTTGTGTTTTTTGATGTTGAGTTTTATAAGTTCTTTATAAATTTTGGATGTTAATCCCTTATCAGATGTATCATTGGCAAATATATTCTCCCATTTAGTGCATTGTCTTTTCATTTTTTCTGATGGTTTCCTTTGCTGTTTAAAACCTTTTTAGTTTGATGTAGTCTCGTTTATTTTTTCTTTTGCTTCTCTTGCCCAAGGAGATATATCAGAAAAAATATTGCTAAGAGAAATGTCCAAGATTTTAGTGCCTATGTTTTCTTCTAGGATTTTTATGGTTTCAAATCTAACACTTAATTCTTTAATCCATTTTGAGTTTATCTTTGTGTATAGCATAAGAGAGTGGTTGTTTCATTTTTTTGCACATATCTATCCAATTTTCCCAACACTATTTATTGAATAGTCTGTGTTTACCCCATTGTATGTTCTCTCATCTTTTGTCAAATAGTAGTTGACCATAAAGGCATGGATTTATTTCTGGGTTTTCTATTCTGTTCCATTAATCAGTATGTCTGTTTTTATGCCAGTACCAAGCTGTTTTGATTACTATGGCCTTGTAGTATAGAGTTTGATATCAGGCAGTGTGATTCCTCTAACTTCGTTGTTGTTTCTCAAGATTGCTGTGGCCATTCGGGGTCTTTTGTGGTTCCATATAAATTTTTGGAATATTTGTTCTAGTTTGTCTCCATTTATCTTTTGATCTCACCTTTCATTTCTGCTTTGATCCAGGCATTTTTAGTAGCATGTTGTTTAATCTCCACATATTTGTGGGTTTTCATTGTCATTTTGCAGTTGATTTCTAATTTGAAAGCCTTGTGGTTGGAGAATATGCTTGGTATTATTTCAATCTTTTTAAATTTAATGAGGCTAGTTTTTTGTCACCACATATGGTCTATCCTTGAGAATGTTTCATGTGCACTGGAGAAGAAGATGTAATCTGATATTCTTGGATGAAAGGCTCTGTAAATATCAATTATGTCCATTTGGTTCAATGTGTCATTTCAGGCTGATATTTGTTTATTGATTTTCTGTTTGGATGATCTATCTATAGCTGTCAATGTAGTATTTAGGTCCCCTACTATGTTTGTGTTTTTGTCAATTTCTCCCTTTAGTTCTGTTAGTGATTGCTTTATGTATTTCAGTGCTCCCAGAGTGGGTGCAGATATATTGAGAAATATTATAGTGTCCCTTTTATCATTATAAAATATCCACTTTTTTCTCTTGTTACCGTTGTTATCTTGAAATCTATTTTGTCAGATGTAAGTATGGCTACACCTGCTCTTCTGTGGATATCATTTGCTTGGAGAATCATTTTCCACCCTTTCACTTTGAATCTGTCTTTGTCTTTGCAGCTTAGCTGTGTCTCCTGAAGGAAGCATATGATTGGGTTTTGATTTTTTATCCAATATACTACTGTGTCTTTTATTGGTGATTTCAGCCCATTTACATTTAGGGTAATTATTGATGTGTGAGGATTTCCTATAGCCATCTTATCTTTCATTTTCTGGTAGCTCTGTGCCTCCACTGGTTCTTCTCCTTTGTGTTTCTGTCTGTTGTTTTGTTTAGTAGTAATCCAGACTTTTTTCTTGTTTCTTCTTTTTTTAAGTTATGTGTCTTGGTTTTGAGAGTGTGTGTGTGTGTGTGTGTGTGTGTGTGTGTGTGTACCATTAGGTTTATGTAAAAGGAAATTTCATATATACAGTAGTCCTTTTTTTTCAAATGCATTTAGTCTCCATCCTCCTTAGCAGATCCAGACCATTACCCCTTCACCTCTTATGGTCTTATGGGGGTTTTTTTGGTCACAAATTATCCCTATTTACATTGTGAATTTGTTGGTAATGTTACTCATAATTTTGTGACCTTTTGTTCTTTGTTTCAGGTAGAATAATCCCCTTGAGTATTTCCTACACTGGAGGTCTTCTGGTAGTAAGTTTCCTCAGCTTCTCTATGTCTGGAAAAGTCTTTATTTCTCTGTCATATCTAAAGGATAACTTTGCTAGATATATTATTCTTGGCTGGTAATTTCTCTCTTTCAGTAGTGTGAATATTTGCTTCCACTCTCTTCTAGCTTGTAGAGTTTCTGTTGAAAAGTCCAATGATAACTTAATGGGCCTTCCTTTATAGGTTACTTTCTTCTTTTCCCTGACTACCTTGAGAATTTTTTTTGTTCATTAATTTTTTACAGTTTTAATGCAATGTGCATTGGAAAAGGCCTTTTTGGATTTAGGTAATTAAGTGTTCTGGTTGCTTCTTGGATTAGAGCAGTGATTTTCAACTGGTGTGCCACAAGAATTTTTGAAACATGCAATACCTGACTATTTAGTACAGAGCCCTGACCTCTTTTCCCTTAGATTGTCAAATAAAACAATAACAACAGCCAACACAATAATAACCATCCAGTGTGAATTAATAAAAATTATACCTATTTTTTTGGTCAGATCAGCAAAAAACATAATATATTTTTTGGTGTGCCATAGAATTTTAGTAATTAGTTTATGTGGGCCAAAAGTTGAAAATTATTAGATTAGAGGCTCTAATTCTTTCCATAGGTTTGGGATGTTCTCATCAATTATTTGTTTGAATACCCTCTCTGGTCTTTTCTTTTTCTCTTCTTCTTCTGCTATGCCAATTATTGTTATAATGCTCTTTCTGATGGAGTCAGATAGTTCTCATAGAGTTCTCTCACTTTTTTTTATGCTCAAGATTTTCTCTTCTTTCCTCTGCATCATTTCTAGATTTCTATCTTTGATAGAAATCCATCTGATCAGCTCTATTTCTTATGCATGCTAGTGCATACTTTATCTCTTTTTTTCTTTAAAATTTTTTTATTAATTTATTTTTGTTACAGATGTTTCTCTTTCCCCCCCCATTGACTCCCTCCTCCCTATCCCCTCCCACCCCATCCCCAGCTTAGTTGTCTATGTCCATCAGTTATGCATACATGCACATAAGTTCTGTGGTTTATCTCTTCCCTCCCCCCCCCCCCCCCACTTCTGAGGAATGTCAGTCTGCACTCTACTTCTATGACTCTGGGTCTATTTTATTCATCAGTTTGTTTAGTTCATTATATTCCAGAAATAAGTGAGATCATGTGGTACTTGTCTTTCTCTGCGTGGCTTGTTTCGCTTAGGAGAATACTTTCCAGGTCTCTCCATGTCGTCTCAAAGGATAAGAGATCTTTCTTTCTTACAGCTGCATAGTACTCCATTGTGTATATGTACCACAGCTTTTTTATCCACTCGTCTACTGATGGACACTTGGGCTGTTTCCAGATCTTAGCTTTTGTAAATAGTGCTGCTATGAACATAGGGGTACATATATTCTTTCTGATTGGTGTTTCAGGCTTCTTAGGGTATATTCCTAGAAGTAGGATCACTGGGTCAAATGGCAGTTCAATTTTTAATTTTTTGAGGTAACATACTTTATCTCTTTTATTGAGTTGTTCATCCAGAATTTCTATTTGGTTCTTTTTTAAAGTTTTAATCTATGGTAAAGTACTTTTTTAAATTTATTGATTTTCTTTCTGAGATCATTAAACTGCTTATCAGAATTTTCTTGCATCTCGCTGAGTTTTTTCAGAACAGCAACGTTGAATTCCCTGTCATTTAAATCACATATTTCCATGTGTTTAAGTTTATTTTCTGGAGATTTTTTACTTTCTTTCTAAGTTGCCTCTTTACCTTGGTTTTTTATGGTATTTGATGAGTTCCTTTTCTGTCTAGGCATTTATGTGTGAGTGGCATTTCTATAGTAGAGTGATAAGAAGCCCTTCTATTGTTTTCCAATAGGTGGCAATGAATCACAAGATTTTTAGCTCTCCTGCACTTCTCTGCCTTTTCAGGTCTGTTACAGGTGGTAGAAAATGGGCTGTGTTCCCTGAGAAGGTGAATGTCTCCTCTGAGTTCCAGTCACCTTGGTCACAGGGACCAACCCTGAGGGGGAATGTGGTGGGTGAAGGGGTTCCAAATCCATGAAATCCCAGTGCTGTCCCATGCAGCCACACACTTCTGACAGTGTAGCTGTGATATGTGAGAGTGAGGTGAACAGGGGAAATCTGGCCACTTTCTTTGTTACTTTGCTCTCCCAGTAACGTTGATGGGCAGACCTCTGAGTCACAGAGTGTGCCTGTCCCTCAGGGAAAAAGTTTCTGTAGTATCAGTTCTCTGGATGCAGATAATGTGTTCTGCAACCCAGTACTCACTGCTACAACTTCTTCTAGGGCTGCTGCTAGCTCTGGGAGGGTGAGGGAAAATGGCCAGATTCTGTGGCTTTGTTTCTTTGTCTAAAATACTGATTGCCAGGCAACCGTGACCACATCTCTGTGCTTCATCCCTGTTCAGGTCACTGGGTTCAGCTGCAGCTCATACTACCCACTCCTACAGCAATGCTCCCTGAATCTCTTTGCTCCTCCTGGCTAAAGGGAGTGACAGCAGCAACGTGATTCTTGCCCTCTCTGGGCTGAGCCCTGCAGTGAACTCTGGGTTGCAAACGCCAGACTTGGGGCTGCATCTTTGGCCTTTCTCAGCTCTTCTTCCTTCCCAACTCCCTGGTTCACTCCCACTTGCCCAACTTCAGGTGTTTCGATGCACAAATCTCTCAGACATTTTTGTGCATTGATCAGGGAATCCTCTGTTGAATTATAGCTGTTCAAATTATTGAAGCTTCAAGGAGAGAGACCAAGGGGATCTCATGCCGTCAATTGATGATCGTTATTAGAGGTTCCCAGCCTTGGCTATATTTAGAACTGCTTGGTGAGCATTTAGAGCATAGTAATCCATAGGCTTTACTACAAAGCACATGAGTAAGAATCTCTGGTAGGTGTGGGTCTCAGCTTTAGATTAAAGGGTCCACATAAATAAAAGAGCAATTATCTTGGTTGTAGAGACATTTGTCCCATATGATTGGTACAAGGACAGACTAGGAAATGGAAAAGCCCGGAGGCCTCACCCAGTGTAACCACACAAAAACTTCATTTCTTTAATATGACATTTTCTCCTTTCTTTCCTTTTGATTCAAATTAGCCTCATCCAGCAGCCTGACACCTACCTTCCTCTTTCTTGCACATCCACTCCCTTTAATCATGAAGCCCTCAGAACAGTGAGGTTCTGGTGGGCATCAAATAATCTTAAGAACAAAACCTCAGGTCTATTGACCATAGAGACAAAGTTTCAGTCAAACTAGAGATGACATCGAGGCCTCAGTTGTGTTTCAGCTAAAAGCTGAACTACTCCACCAACCACACCCTTGCAAAACCAGACAGAGGGACTATATGGCTTACTGACACCAGGACCAGATACGATAATCAACTACCCCCTACCCTAGTGCCAACCAATTAATGGAGACCATGACCCTAACTCCATAATTATTTTCCCCCATTATATAACCCATCTCCTAGAAGCCATCTGGTCTTCAGGTCTTTGAGCATGAGCTCACCTGTGAATCCTGGTGTGGCATCATTTCCTTAATTAATAAACCTTTACCTTCTTGGCTGCAAACTCCTGTTTGCATTTGATTGGACTTTGATGCGCACAGGTGAACGAATCCCTTTAGTTCGATAACACCAACAGCAAATCTGTTTAAAGGAGAACTGTAGAGAGGACAAGTGGAAGCTGATAAATTTGCATTTAATTTATTACGCAACCTCATTTGAATATATAAACTTCCTGGGAACTAAAAGGATGAAAGGGGGAGGGTTTCATTGACTATAATTCTTGATGAATCAAGAACTTGGTGGACCAAGGTGTAGTAGAAACCACAGAGTAAGAGAAGTGATCAGTGTGGAATGTATTTTAAGATTTAATGGCAGAAGCAATTATAAATAGTAACATAACACCCAGAGTGATCCCTTAAAACAGATCAGATCACATAGCTACTCTGCTTAGAATCTGCAATATCATTCCCCATTTCTCCAAAAATAAAAGTCCTTTCAAAACCTACATGACAGAGCCCCTCTTCCCCATTGACTACATGGACCTTATCTTCTACTTCTACCTCCCTCACCCACTAAACTCCACCCACATTAGCCTACTTGCTGTCACTTAAGTATTAATATTATAAGAACACTTCCTTCTTGCCTTAGCATATCTGTTCCATGTCCAGGAATACTCTCCTGCATATCCACATAGCTCATTCTCTTACCTTAATTTTTGCCGAGTCATTTTCACAGTGAAATCTTTTCAAACCATCTTATAATAGTACCTAACACTTCCACCCCCACCACTACCCATTTTTCTCCTCTGTTTTATTTCCTCTTCATCACTGTCAAGAATCATGAAGGATCTTGGCTGGTGTGACTCAGTGGATTGAGAGTTGTCCCATGGACTGAGAGGTGCCGGTTTGATTCCTGGTCAGGGCACATGCCCAGGTTGTGGGCTCGATCCCCAGGAGGGGATGTGAAGGAGGCAGCTGATCAATGTTTCTTTCTCACATAGATGTTTTTCTCTCTCTCTCCCTTCCTCTCTCTCTAAAAAAAAAAAAAAAAAAAAAAAAAAATCAATGAAAACGTATTTTTAAAAAAGAAGTCTAAGAATGCCCATCTTTAAAAAAAAAAGGCCCGGCTGGTGTGTCTCAGTGGTTGAGCACTGACTCATGCACCAAGAGGTCGCCAGTTTGATTACCAGTCAAGGCACATGCCCAGGTTGTGGGCCAAATCCCCATTGGGGGGCATGCAGGAGTTGGCCGATTGATGTTCTCTCATCAATGTTTCTATCTCTCTCTTTCTCTCCTTTCCTCTCTCTCTCTAAAATCAATAAAGAAAAAGTTTTTTTTTAAATAAAGACTCATGAAGGATGTAAGATTTTAACCTAACTCACAAGCTAATAAATGAGCTTGCCATGGTTTCATAGATGCTGGTAGAAGAAGGAAGTTTAGCCCTGGCCGGTTTGGCTCAGCGGTTAGAGCAATGGCCCTCATACCAAAGAGTCGCAGTTTCCATTCCGGTCAAGGGCATGTACCTTGGTTGCAACTCAGTCCCCGGTCCTGGTCGGGGTCATGCAGGAGGCAACCAGTCGATGTGTCTCTCTCATATCAATGTTTGTTTCTCTCTCTCTCTCTCTCCCGCCCCTCCTTTCTTTCTCTTTCCCTTTCCCTCTCTCCCTCCCTCCCACTCTATCTGAAGATAAATGGAAAAATATCCTCGGGTGAGAATTTTTATTTTTATTTTATATTTTTATTTTTTATTTATTTTTTTTTAAGTTTTTTTTTATTAATTTATTTTTTTACAGATGTTTCTCCTTTTTTCCCCATTGACACCCTCCTCCCCAACCCCCCATCCCATCCCCAGCTTTGTTGTCCATGTCCATCAGTTATGCATACATGCAGATAAGTTCTGTGGTTTATCTCTTCCCTCCCTCCACCCCCTCTTCTGAGGGGTGTCGGTCTGTACCCTACTTTCACATCTCTGGGTCTACCCTGTTCCCCAGACTGTTATGTTTATTATATTCCAAAATGAGTGAGATCATGTGATATTTGTGTTTCTCTGCTTGGTTTGTTTCGCTTAGGATAATACTCTCGAGGTCTCTCCATGTTGTCTCAAAGGATAAGAGACCTTTCTTTCTTACAGCTACATAGTACTCCATTGTGTATATGTACCACAGCTTTTTTATCCATTCATCCACTGATGGGCACTTGGGCTGTTTCCAGATCTTAGCTATTGTAAATAGTGCTGCTATGAACATGGGAGTACATGTATTCTTTCTGATTGGTGTTTCAGGTTTCTTAGGGTATATTCCTAGAAGTGGGATCGCTGGGTCAAATGGCAATTCAATTTTTAATTTTTTGAGGTAACACCATAGTGTTTTCCACAGTGGCTGCACCAGTTTGCGTTCCCACCAGCAGTGTACTAGAGGCCCCTTTTCTCCACACCCTCGCCAACACTTGTTGTTTGATGCTTTATTGATGGCGGCCATTCTGACAGGTGTGAGGTGATACCTCATTGTTGTTTTAATTTGCATCTCTCTGATGATTAGTGATGTTGAGCATTTCTTCACATGTCTCTTGGCCATTTGTATGTCCTGTTCGGAGAGGTGTCTATTTAGTTCCTCTGCCCATTTTTTAATTGGGTTCTTTGTCTTCCTTTTGTTGAGTTGTATGAGCACTCTATATATTTTGGAGATTAACCCCTTATCTGATGTATCATTGGTAATTATGCTCTCCCATACAGTGAGTTCCCTTTCCGTTTTGATGGTTGTTTCTTTTGCTGTGCAGAAGCTTTTGAGTTTGATGTAGTCCCGTGTGTTCATTTTTTCCTTTGTTTCTGTTGCCTTAGGTGATGTATCAGTGAAGATTCTGCTGCGTATGATGTCCGAAATTTTGTTGCCTACATTTTCTTCCAGGATTTTTATGGATTCACGAGTCACATTTAAGTCTTTTACCCATTTTGAGTTTATTCTTGTGTATGGTGTAAGTTGATGGTCTAGTTTCATTTTTTTGCATGTAGCTGTCCAGTTTTCCCAACACCATTTATTAAAGAGGCTATCTTTACTCCATTGTATGCTCTTGCCATCGGGTGAGAATTTTTTTTAAAAAAGGCAGTTTATTACTCACGACAATAGCTGTAGCCAAGTAGTAGCATTTTGTTCCAGCTTTGTTAGGATATAGTTGACATATTGTGTGAGCTTAAAGTGTACATGTTTTGATGTACATATATTGTGAAAATGTTTCCCACCATAAGATTAGTTGTACTAGTTTCACAGGCACCCCTTTCTACAAGGGTGAACGGGCCCAGAAGATACCTGAACATGCAGGGGGTTGAGTTACAAGAGAACACCTGAGTCTAGGGAACCTGGATCTGTGAGAGTGAGCCCTAAGCATCCCACCCTTCCTCTGGCGGAAAATATTTTCTTTATATTACTGAACAAAAAACGTGCCTTCCTTTTCTGGAGGGAGCCACACTCTCTCTATCCCAAGGCTGTATAAACTTCTTGAAAAAAATAGTGTCTCTTCTTGTCAGGTGTACAGAAATGTGAGACTGTGCAGACTTATCTCCTAATAGGCACTCCCCATTTTCAACAGCTAAACACTCATTTCCTTCACCAGACTATAAACTCAAGATAGTTATTATTTTAATTTAATTCTTGTCTATTTTATTTATTGATAAAACAATGTCTGGCACAAAAAGAATGTTCAGTGGAGATGTGCTGAGTAAAGAAATGAATGAATGGAAACATATACAAGGACTAATCACAATGCCAAAATATAGGCAGATAATTATTAAATAAATTAATAAGATGCACTGCTTTACAACAGCAAAATATAATACTGGAATTTTTAAATAATATTTGATTGCTTGTAAAATATACTTGGAAAAAAGTATACAACCTGTAGGTTGAAGATTTCAATTTTGTAAATAAACACACAACAATTTGTATAAGAAAATCATGAAGGAAAATGCACTCAAGGTTCCAGAATTTTTAAATAGGCTAAGTACAGGTTATGCTTATTCTCTTTCCCTTTTATGATCTAAATTTTCTGTAATTTGTATGTATTATTTTAAGTATCAGGAAAAACAAACATTCTTATTTGGAAGTTTTTATTATTTCATCAAATAAAATAAAAAATGTAAAAAGAAGAAAGGCAAGCAGCCTGGAACTGCAGAACTGCTTTGAATCACCTCCACCAAGTTCAGAAATCCTCTCCACACCCCTAGAAGCAAGAGATTCTGGTAGAACTCATGGTGGATAGTTGACGGTCAATATTCTTCAGAAAACGGATAATAGGGGTAATCAACAGCACTGAAAGAGAAGGAGGGATATTCATTTACTAAGTTGGTCCCATGTCAAAGAGACAGCTTCTCCGGGAATGCAGTCAGGATGGGCTAAAAACTCTGTTTCCAACCATGCCCTTCCTTCTACCTCGACACACAGACATGCAGCTGCCGGTCCATGTGCTCGATTCCCACATCCACATGTGGTAGAAAAGCCAAGAAGAGATGGGGAGTGTGCTTTACATTACAGTTTGCCATAGAATGTAAGAGCCACGACTGAAACGTGGCAGTTCTTTCAGCCCACGTGTCACTTTTGTCCTTAGATCATGAGAATGTTCACAGTGAGGATTCTGCCTCTCTTTTTCACGAATTCACCCAACAATTTGGGGTCCCTCCATTAAAGAACTTCTACTCTCTTGAGGAGCTAATAGGCATGCCTACATAACCATACCTGCCAAATGTAATTACTACTTTCATATCAGTTATAAGAATACTTGTTATTCAGTAATTAGTGTCACTGTCATTTTCCTTTTTTTTTTTTTTTTTTTACAGGTTATTTTCCTTTTTAAATGTTTCCTTTTTGATTCGATTTCATTAGAGTGCATTCTGAGACATTCTGTGTGCCAGGAGCTGTGCTGTTGACAATGGGCCAGGAAGACAGGCGGAAGTACAATTGCAGACTTATCCTTAAAGGCCCTGGGAACAGAAAACTTACTTCCCACATTTTCTTCATTTATAATGCCTTTTCTCAGAATCACAACATGGCTTTACAAATAAGAAGGCGCATTTTGAGACCTTTCTTTTGAAAATCAATCTTGATGCTAAACCAAAATGTTATTCCTTTATCTCTAAACTCTCTTACAAACTCCTCTCAGTTTGATGAGTCTCCCTTCTCTTCAGTCCTGAGATCCTCCTGCAGTAACTGAACAACGGGCCTGCTATGTTTGTGAATAAGTCAAAGTCAAGGAGTGAGGGGCTTCCAGGGGCTAGTCTCCTGATGGACAAAGGCGACACTGAGCGACCCTTGAGTCAAGAAACCAGAGAAATCCAGAGGATCTTATGTTGGTGTATGTTGCTGGGGACACATCAACCACTAAGGTCAATTAGTTTTGTGATCCACTTATAATTCAGTTTGGTGAGATTACATGAACGAGGAAATGGGGTTTGTGATAAGGATAAAAGGCCAACGAAGAGATAAATTTGGAAGAAATGGACAGTGTCTTGGAAAAAGAATGCCAGGTTAAGGAGGAATGTCACTGACCCTTCGGGGAAGAGGTGGAAGCAGGTCTACATTATGACTCTCCCACATCTACACACACTTCCCTTCACGGGCCCCTCCTCCATAACAAATATTAATGTTACATTTTACAATTGCATGAGAACAAAAGTGAATAGAGTTCAGGCTGGGTTCATTATTACATGGTCGTTAATATAACCATGTTTTCTTCTGATTTTAAAAAGAATGAAAGATGCCCGGCTGGATGTGGCTCAGTGGTTGAGCATCGACCCATGCACCAGGAGGTCGCCAGTTCGATTCCCAGTCAGGGCACATGCCCAGGTTGTGGGCCAAATCCCCAGTGGGGGGCATGCAGGAGGCAGCCAATTGATGTTCTCTCTCATCAATGTTTCTATCTCTCTCTCCCTCTCCCTTCCTCTCTCTCTAAAATCGATAAAGAAAAAAAAGGGAAAGGTGAAACATTTTCATAGGCCCTATAAACAATAATATAAATGGAGCCACTTTTAAATGGTGCCAGAGCACCCATCCCAGAAGAATTAACTGCCTTGCATGTCTTGTGCCTCACACTCTTGTAATGTTATAAAGGGCAAGATATCCTTTGGACTGGGCCTAAACAACACTGTGTCCCAGGGAACTGTTCATAAGGATAACAAGAAAGCAGTTATTATGAGTACTGGACTGATGACTACTAGACTTAAAATTAAAAACATTGTTTAGAATTAATATCACTGCCTTCCTTCCATGGATATAATTATTGTTCCCATTCCCTTATAAATACCCATTGCCTTTGTCTCCCAATCTGAATATTATTTGGGCTTCTGCCTGAATTAGTGCTTCATGAATAGCTATTCTTATTGATCTCATTAAGTGCTTGTAGCCTCTAACTCTGAATAGCCTTTTATTTTTAGATTAGGACCCCTAAAAGTATAGTGGGCTATAGGCACTGTGCCTTCTGTATCAAATAGGGAAGTCAGATCTGAGTGGAGGTATACCAGGCACAGGAATTAGGGCATAAAAGTTATAAATTCACCATGATGCAAACAATGGCCATTTTACTTATGGTCTGTCCTGGGCCCCAGTCACATTTCTGTTGGGTCAGTGACTGAGCCTGGAGTAAACCTCTGGTCTGAGGTCTCCAGGAAGCTCCTGTTTTATTTCTACACCAGAAATAAGACTTGTCTCTCTACTTTAGGAAAGCTGAGTTCCTCTGCTCACCTACGTGCTGCAGAAAAAAACCTGGGGAAAACAGTCTACACATCACTTACAATGAAAATTTAAAAAAGCGGAAATTTCTGTTGAGGCCATCAATTGCTTTCATGTCTTCTGGGGTCAATTCAAAGTCAAAAACCTGAAAGGAAGGAAAAGAATCGCATTAAACTCTCCCCCAAGGGGTCCAGCTTCCTTCGGGGAGCATGAGGACTTTCTGGCTGGACAGAAGCAAGGAGAGCTGCGGAAGGGCCTCTGCCGTCACTTCCAGGTGAACTGGCCAGAGAACTCTCCTCCTGGGTCCACTGCCTGTTTGTCCCACTCCCCCTCCTCCTCTGCTCCACTTCACAGAAAAAAGGCTGTTATAAATCATCAATTCCACGTCTTTCTAAGGGAATTGTTTGCAACAGAAAGAAAGCTCCCCCCCCCAAACAAATAGATAGTTGGACAAAATGGACGAAATATCTGCTGACTGGACCAAACTTCAGTCCGGTCCCCACATGCACCCCTCCCTGCCCCCTGACACACACCCTAGAATTTGACTCAGCCTTGAACTTAAGCAAGCTTTGGAAGGAAAAGCAGGCCCCCCCCCCCCCGTAAAGGCCTCTCCAGAAGCTACTGACCCCATGAAAAGCATCTGCTGATCAGCTATTCAACCACACACCTGCTCATTCTTTCTCTAGTCATGTTTACTCCTCTATAAAAGAAAAATCTTTCTGTTTGATCTCTGAGACACAGACAGCCAACACTCAGAAAGGTCTCCCTTTTAAATAAAGTATCTCTTACTTAAGTCCGGATTTGTTTTTGTTTGACAATACAAATTGACTCTCCCCTAAAGGAGAGTTAATTAAGAGCAAAGCAGACAGATCTTTGATAAGAAATATTAAAGTGGGAAGCTCGTTATTTCATCCAAAGGACAATTTCATAGAAAATTCAGGGCCTCTATCTAGATTTGTCTACCTATTTCTCTATTATCTACCTTTCCATCTTTTATTCATCTTAAAAATATACTCCAAAAGTGTCTTGGTTGTCATGGGGAGATATATATATATATATTATATATATATATATATATATATATATATATATATATATATATATATCTGAAAAAGAGTTGAACTGAAAATGAAATGGGATTTTTCTGATTGGTTTAACAATGAAATTTAGATTTGCCTATTAGACATTTCCACAAATTGAATGAACTAAACCTACAGCTTCAAGGTTTTAGAGCAAATACATGATAAATAATATGCTCTAGGTGTCATTTTTTGCAAATATTAAATTCATGACGAAATTGTTAACTGTCATCTTAAAATGGGATAGAGTTTATATAGTTTCGCATGAAGTTCACAACAAAATAAGTTGAAGATCACTGATTGGTTTAAGAGATCAGAAGATATATGAGGGAGAATTTAGGGGGAAAAAGTATTCATTCATTTGTTAATTTGGTCAGTCTATAAACTTATATGTAGCTTCCTACCTGCCAGGAGCTCTGCTGGCAGTGCCAAAAGATGACCCAGAGGGAGCCACTGCATTTAGGGTCTCACAGTCTAGAGAGCACACTGACATATAAACAAGCAATTTTAGTTTAATACGGAAAAACTCACTAACAGAGCCATGCCAGGTGCTATGGTGACCCACAGCTGTGCTGGGGCACCCCGATGGTTTAACAAAACAGCTAGTCCTATTTGGGTTTGATATTGAAGTACAAATAGGGGTTCATTAGGTAGAGAAGGTGAAGGAGAGGGACCTTAAAGGTTTTTAAACATTCTTTACTACATGGAAGGACCCCTAAAACCGATGGAAAAACAGATGAAATGTGCTCAGTGTCACACAACTGGGAAGGGGCAAAGCCAGGCCTAGAGGCCATAAAACCTAGGACTCTGAGGCCAGGGTTCTCTCTCCCACCCTCCCAGGCTGCCCCCATAGCACAGGGGTGAGATGCATGGGAATGAATGAACATGGGTGGGCGCAAGAGAGATGGCCCTCAGTACAGCACCCATTCTTCACTCTGGAGAGACAGTGCCCAGCTGGTACCTGGAAGTTCTCTTTGATTCTCTTCTCATTGAAGCTCTTGGCCAGGACCACCACCCCCCGCTGCACTTGGTAGCGCAGGGCCACCTGGCCTGGACTTCTATTGTGTTTCTTGGCAATGGCATGCAAGATCGGCTCCTCCAAGAGAGTGGGGCTATCCTTTTCCACCCTGAAAACAAAACCAAAACATGTCAATTTGAAGGATGTAGGGCTAGAAATCTAAAGTGTGTGTCCTTTTTTCCCAAATTCCCCAGACAATCGAGAGAAGTGTGTGCTGTGCAGCACATCCATTTGTCAACATTGTACCGCTAAGATTTATGCATGACAAGCTGTATAGAGTTTATCATAAAATCACTTTTAAAAATAACATTTGGAGTGGGGTTTGGATTGGATGAATGTATGTGTGAAACAAGAACAAAAGAATGCTGATGACTGTGGAAGTTCAGTGACGGTACACGGGAACTCACCACACTATTTTTTTTTTTTTTTTTTTTTTTTACTTACACATCCTCTTTATTTTTTTTTTTTTTTTTTTTTATTAATTTACTTATGTTACAGATGATTCTCCTTTTTTTCCCCCGTTGACACCCCCCTCCCCTTCCCTCCCTGTCCCGTCCCCGTTTTGTTGTCCATGTCCATTGGTTATGAGTACATACGTACAAGTTCTGTGTTCATCTCTCCCCTCCCCCGCCCCCTCTTCTGGCAGATGTCAGCCTGTACCCCACTTCCACGTCCTCCGGACTACCCTGCTCCTCCCACTGTTATGTTCATTATATTCCAGAAATAAGTGAGATCATATGATGTTTGTCTTTCTCTGCTTGGCTTGTTTCACTTAGGATAATAGTTTCCAGGTCCTCCCATGTCGACGCAAAGGATAAGAGATCGTCCTTTCTTAACGATGCATAGTACTCCATTGTGTATATGTACCACAGCTTTTTTATCCATTCGTCTACTGATGGACATTTGGGCTGTTTCCAGATCTTCGCTATTGTAAATAGCGCTGCTATGAACATGGGGGTACATGTATTCTTTCTGATTGGTGTTTCAGGTTTCTTCGGGTATATTCCTAGGAGTGGGATCACTGGGTCAAATGGTAATTCAATTTTTAATTTTTTGAGGTAACGCCATAGTGTTTTCCATAGTGGCTGCACCAGTCTGCACTCCCACCAGCAGTGTACTAGAGTCCCCTTTTCTCCACATCCTCGCCAACACTTGTTGTTTGATGCTTTGTTGATGGCGGCTACTCTGACAGGCGTGAGGTGATACCTCATTGTTGTTTTAATTTGCATCTCTCTGATGATTAGTGAAGTTGAGCATTTCTTCATATGTCTCTTGGCCGTTTGTATGTCCTGTTTGGAGAGGTATCTATTTAGTTCCTCTGCCCATTTTTTAATTGGGTTCTTTGTCTTCCTTTTGTTGAGATGTATGAGCGCTCTATATATTTTGGAAATTAGTCCCTTATCTGATATATCATAGGCAATTATGCTCTCCCATACAGTAGGTTGCCTTTCCACTTTGATGGTTGTTTCTTTTGCTGTGCAGAAGCTTTTGAGTTTGATGTAGTCCCATGTGTTTATTTTTTCCTTTATTTCTGTTGCCTTAGGTGATATATCAGTGAAAATTTTGCTGCGTATGATGTCTGAAATTTTGTTGCCTACATTTTCTTCTAGGATTCTTATGGAGTCATGAGTCACATTTAAGTCTTTTATCCATTTTGAGTTTATTCTTGTGTATGGTGTAAGTTGATGATCTAGTTTCATTTTTTTGCATGTAGCTGTCCAATTTTCCCAACACCATTTATTGAAGAGGCTGTCTTTGCTCCATTGTATGCTCTTACCACCTTTGTCAAATATTAATTGAGCATACTGTCTTGGGTCAATTTCCGGATTCTCTGATCTGTTCCACTGGTCTATGTGCCTGTTCTTGTGCCAGTACCAGGCTGTTTTGATTACAGTAGCTTTGTAGTATAACCTGATGTCCGGTATTGTGATCCCTCCTACTTTGTCCTTCTTTTTCAAGATTGCTGTAGCTATTCGGGGTCTTTTTTGGTTCCATATGAACTTCTGAAGTATTTGTTCTAGTTCTGTGAAATATGTCGTTGGTATTTTGATGGGGATTGCATTAAATCTGTAGATTGCTTTGGGTAGTATGGACATTTTAATGATGTTAATTCTTCCAATCCATGAACAAGGTATGTGCTTCCACTTTTTTATATCTTCCTCTATTTCTTTTTTCAATGTCCTGTAGTTTTCTGTAAATAGGTCCTTTACTTCTTTGGTTAAGTTTATTCCTAGGTATCTTAATTTCTTTGCCGCGATGGTAAATGGGATTGTTTTTTTAGTTTCTCTTTCTGTGAGTTCATCATTGGTGTATAAGAATGCCGTCGATTTCTTGACGTTAATTTTGTATCCTGCTACTTTGCCAAATTCATTTATTAAGGCTAGTAGTGTTTGCTTTTTTTATGTGTGAAGTTTTCCATAATAAAATGTTCAAGCTTAATTTTAAAAAGTGCTTTTTAAAGATAGAGTTGCTGATATACATTAACTCTGCCATTCTCATTACCAGTTTGAGTCTTTTTGGGACCCCAGGGCACTGTAGGCAACAAGAACAATGTCCTTGGACTTGCAGAATTCCAGGAGTTTGCTCTGGTTGAGGTACGGGTGACATTCCACCTGTGAATTGCCAAGACCAGGAGATATCAGAATACATGAGCCAATATCATGTAAGTTGAAAAGCCTCTGAAGAAATAACTAATATATGCACCACATTTTCCAGATTGGTCATTTTCTCATGCACCTTCTGAAATACCTTCAAGTGCTATCAGTTTTCAGAAGTGATAAAACAATTTTATTATTTTTGTATTAGTGTTTAAAATGATTAAAGACAGCCATATCCGGGTTGTGACCTCTACATGTCATCTCCTATGGAAAGAAACCAAGATTCCTTAGAAAAATGGCTGATTCTAGTACTAGGAAAAACAGCTACAAATTGAGTCTAGAACATCTTACATTCTAGAAAACAAGACAGGAAGGACACTGAGGGATGTCAGAGGACCCGAGCTCACCTGAGGAGGCATCTTCTGATTAAAACGGTGACAATTCAATCATCAATAAGAAGGTAACTACATTTGTTGAAATATATGAATTCACAATTACATATATTGATCAACTCTTTTTTTTTTTAAATCCTCACCTGAGGATATTTTTCCATTTATCTTCAGACAGAGTGGCAGGGAGGGGCAGAGAGAGAGAGAGAGAGGGAGAGAGAAATATCGATGTGAGAGAGACACATTGACTGGTTGCCTCCCACACAACCCTGGGACGAACCACAACAGAGGTACGTGCCCTTGACCAGAATTGAACCTGCGACTCTTTTGTCCGCAGGCCGCCACTCTAACCACTGCGCCAAACCAGCCAGGGCTGGGATCAACTCTTCAGATGTAACGTACAACTTACAAGAAGAACAAAAGACCTAACATGTCAAATCGTATCACAGGGATCAATCAGCAACACCAATTGTGAGGAAAAGTTTAAAGCAAAAAGGCCTAGTTTCTCTCACAAATAAATTGAGAGAAAGAGAGAGAGGGGAAGAAGGAAAGGAGTGAGGGATATATTTTAACATATTATAAATTATTTTCTACAAATATATTCCCAGAAGTAAGTAACTAAGATGAAGGGTATAAATAGTTGAATGGTTTCTTGCATAATTTTCCAAGTGTTTTACAAAAGGGATTTACAACTTTATAGCTTTATAATATCATAGTGATTGAACATTGGCAGCATTGTTATTTTTTCAAATTATTTCTTTTAATTATGATTTATCCACTTCCTCACTTTCCACTGCTTTGCTTTCTCTGGCTTTTCCCCTTACCGCTCCGTGGCTGCTCCTGCGAGGTTCCCATGAACTCCGTGTCATAAATCCCATACCCTTACTGTACCTAGTTGGCTTGGCTGCTCCCAGCAGGATCCACTCCATAGCTCACGCAAACCTTTTCAAGCATCCTCTTCGGCTTCCCTGACACCACGTGCTCCTCGTTTTCTCCCTCCCTGTCTGCCAACTCCTGCTCAATCCCCTAACCCGTGCCTCTTTGCCTAATCCATAAATGTTGACTTTCCTGCCCTCTTCTTGTTCATTCTATGAACTTCCCTAGGAGAAGGAATCCGTTTCTCTGAGTTTAATTGCCACCCATAAAGCAATGACTCCAAAATATGTATCTCTAGCCCTGATCGCCTGCCTGAGCTCCAGACCAACACGAGCATCTGCCAACTCAGCATCTCTACATGAATGTCTCCTGAGAACCTCAAACCCACCTCTGAATAACCTGAAGTCATGATCTTCCCACTTCACTCGACCTGTTCCTTCTCTGGGATTTCTTACTGCAGTACAAGGAACAAGCATCTATACAGTTGGCATCAAGCCACAAACTTGGGAACTCTTAATCCAGAAAGAGGATGTAACGAGCAGAGAGCATGGGCGTGGGCTCACCTGATTGCAGACGGGCTTGTACTTGAGCCCTGGCTTGTTCAGAATCATCTCCAGAAGTTTGTGATTGAAATTGGACACCCCGATGGACCTGGTTAAACCTGCGTCCTTACACTTCTCCAGGGCCTAGGGAGGAAGGTCACGGGTGGCAAACCTTTAGTGTAGTTCAGCCCTTTCATTTGACAGTGAACTTTTTAAAAACTGGAAATCTGTCTTAAGGTGCATAACAATTTGACTGAACCGAACAGTTTTATCACCTGGATATATTTTCCCCCTAATGTAATTTATTGCTGTGTACACACAGCTTTTGTCCTTTAGTCTGTAACAGGCACACCCAGGGCAATAGGTAGACATTAAGACGCTTTTAAATTCCCTTCACATCCCTGCCCCCTTCCATGGTGTGTATTTTGCTGTTAGGCAGGTAATCGATCCTTAACAAATGGTGTCAGTGTTCATTGCAAAGAGGAACGCTTAGGTTTTCCACTAGCCGAAGGTTTTTCTGCTTCGTCTTTCCTAGAATGGTGAAATGAGTGTATGGAACAGAAGGGCAGTCCTTACTCTCCCCGTCTACTGACAGCAGCTTCCCCCTCTCCGGTGTGCTTACCTGTACTGGGATATAGCTCTAACTCCTCTGGAGTTCACTTCTGACAATGACCCTTTCAGAGCTCACAGGCTCAACCTGATCAGTGGGGCAAAGAAACCCCCTACTTAGAACCACAGAAGTTTACATTAAAAGTAGGCCTCAGCTGTGATCCCCTTAAACTCCCTTGCTTTACAGAGAACACTGAGCTACCGAGGAGTTCATGTCTGAGGGCAGACAGCAGATGGGGCCAGAACCCATTTTTTCTGACCCCCACACAGTGATGTCCACTTTGTCACAGTGTCTTTGGGGGGCAGTAGCAGTAGTTACCTCCCATGTGTCACGCAGGTCCACTGTCTCTAAAATAAATTTCCCACTGGCATCCTTTGGCATAAGCTCCTCTCCAGGCTGGAATACAGAGAGGGGAGAGGATGAAGAAGAAAGACTTTTTTAAAGAATGATTTTCCTGGTGGGTAAGTAGCTTGGTAACACAACTTTCAAGAGGCTCTTATTACTAAGCAGAGAGAGAAAGAGAGAGAGAGAGAGAGAGAGTGTGTGTGTGTGTGTGTGTGTGTGTGTGTGTGTGTGTGTGTGTGTTATGTAGGAGAAGATAGTGGGGAAAAGGAAGACAGAATCACTGAGAGACTGTAGCAAAGCAACTCTCCCCCAATTACCTCCACCCTACTGTCCACATGCCCGCCCCCAAAAAAACCTCACTAAGAATAAGTTCCCCTACAGTTGAAATTGATTTTGTTTCACAAGGACAGGCTGGTTTAGATGATGGGATTTCCCTTTACTAATTAAGAAAGTGCTTTAGTTCCAGTTTCTGATAACCCAACTCAGAGACAGTGCAAACACCAGGTGTACTCAGCGAATGTCCGCTGTGATGAGAGGCTGGACCAACGATGCCTGAAGGAATCCAGTGTGCATTATGGACCACCCTAGGGTGCCTCCCTCTTGATTGGGCTGAGAGATCCATGTGCAAGGGACCCTCCCCCTAAAGCGGTGTGTGGACTTCCCATTGTGTCTCGACTATCTCTGTAACTCAGCTTTCTTGAGGACCATTTTCACTAAAGGACTAGATCACTTAGACATGGAGGGCAGTGTCCTCAACTCTTTGAGGTGGTGGCAGTGAGATCACTGAATTCCCATCCTTCTAAAAGCTATGAAATGAAGATAAAAAAATCTCGATGGTGAGCTGACACAACTGTCAAGGAGAGTCATCAATCACTTAGCAGTTCTGCCTACCACACTCAAATCTTCTGCTCAGTAAGAACCCAGAAAGTCTAGTCTGAATGAGATAATGGAGGTGCAAGAGAAGTGATGAAATACTCTTGGGCATCACAAGGAAAACAGAAGCTGACCTTCATGGCAATTGGCACATGAATGATGAAGAGATCTACATAGTCCAGTTGAAGTTTCTTCAGTGACCTTTCCAGGGCAGGTCGAACCAATTCTGGTCGAAAGAAAGTAGCCCAAAGCTGCAGTAACCAAAAGAAATAAAAAATGGCTTATGGTGCCATACATTTGGGAACTGAAATTAAACATCATAGTTAAGAGATTGAGAAGTGAGTACCCAACCACTGTGGTGGTCCAAACATAAGAAATTCTGGGGCAAAATTTATGTAACTTAGTATAAATGAGGTTTTCAATGGGATACTGAGATTTATTTGAGTGACTGTAAGAAAAATGTAAATAAAACTTAGATGGGCCAGGAAAAGCAACCTAAATGTTTCAAGGATTCAAAAACTCATCTCTGAAAGGAGAGTCAAGAAATGTCAGGTGCCTGGCCGGAGTGGCTTAGTGGACTGAGCATTGTCTCATGGACTAAGAGGTCCCTGTTCAATTCTTGGTCAGGGCACATGCCCAGGTTGTGGGCTTGATCCCCAGAAGGGGACGCACAGGAGGCAACCGATTGATGGTTTTCTCTCACATCTATGTTTCTCTCTCTCTTCCTCTCTCTCTAAAGAAATCAATAAAAACATGTCCGGAAGGGGGAATGGAATCTACTCCCTATATAATAAATGCCTAGAAACAGGACTACTGAGTGGTCCACATTCTGAAAACAAGTCATCACTAATGCAGAACATTCTGCAGAGACCTCAGCTCTCTTTATGTTAAAAGCAGCGTGTTCCACCTAAGAAAATTTTTATAAATTTCAGTAAACTCGGTGCTGACTTGAAAACAGTATTTCCTAGTCTGGCTCCCTTCTCGGAATACAGTGTCAACCTCACCTGGATATGTGCTGAGAGAATTTGCTGACGAATGAAAGGAGGGGACCCCCTCTGCAGTGGCTCGGTCAGTCCACACAGCAGACGAAGAAGGTAAGTGTCTTTACATGTGAGTGCTGACCCATGTTCAGAAGGATTGGGCAACTGTATCCCAGCCGGGACACACTGCAGAGCACAGCAATCCCGTCCTGTTTTCTGTTTTTCTATAATGGGCCTTTACCATGTTAGGAGGTAAAGAAATTATTCAAACCAAGACCTAAGTTTTTTGTGTTTTGGTTTTTTCCCCAAAAAATAACCTGTCTGCTCTGACAGCAACCCCCCCGTCACCCAGCCCACAGCACCTTGGTGGTGTAGAATATGTCCTCTCTCTTCACGGTGCCATTTGCAATCTTCTCTCGAATGGCCTTGCCGACCTCCTCCTCATTTTCATAGACGTATGCTGCGTCGATGTGACGGAAACCTACATCAATTGCCACTTTGGTGGCCTCAAGAACCTTGCTCTTAGGAACCTATAAAATATGAATAAGGAGGGTTGGCAGTTGACCTGACTCAGAGAGAAGCATGTTCACCAGCTGTTTCTACATGTCTCCTGTTCCCCCTTTGATGGGGGGGGGGGGGACTCCAATAGAACCTCTAATCTGAAATGAATTAGTGAAATGGGCTTTAACATGCAACATGGAAAATCAAGTCATTGAATAAACAATTTGTTCAACAGGCCCAGGAATGGAAGAGAACCTGGCAAACCCTCTCATCCTCACGCTAAGTTTTCCACTGGGGGAATTTATGTTGCCTGTTTGAGGATGTGCCAGATTAAAGAACCTGGTCACCAGTGGGGGAAACCTTCTACCAGGTGACACGGGAAGGGTTCCACCTATCCCAATGCCATGGCTGCTCCCTAGTCATGCAGGGTGCACCAGCCAGGAGATCCTGAGTTTAAAAGAGGATTACTATACGGACAGTGGCAATTGATCCTGCTTTTCAGAAGAAGATACAGTGGCCTCTATATGACGGTGGCACAGAGGAGCATGTCTGGAGTTCAGGCAAGTCACTAGGGTGGCTCTTGGTGCTTCTGTGCCTGGTAATAATCGTGAATGAACAATGTTAGCAAGTACCCCTGGGCAAGGGCGAGGTAACCAGGTACTCAGAACTGTCGGCGATCACCCCATTAGGCAAGCAACCTAGGCCAGCAGGAAAGCTGCCTGAGAGTGATGGGATCTAGAATACCTGGCAAAGGGGGCAAGAAAGATTATAATGGCCTGAACCCCACTGGAGTAGTGGAGAGTGTCTCTTGTTATAAGTCTTGGTTTTGTTGTTGTTATTGTATAGATATATAGATAGATGGATTATTTAATGATAACATCATGAATAATTTTTTAATCTCATTCCATCTATTTATTTATTAATCCTCACCAGAGGATATTTTTTCCATTGATATTTTTAGAGAGAGTGGAAAGGAGGAAGGGAGGGGGAGAGAGAAAGAGAAACATCGATGTGAAAGAGACACATCAATTTGTTGCCTCCTGCACATGCCCCAACCAGGCTGGGGATCGAACCTGCAACCCAGGTACCAGCCCTTGACTGGGAATCAAACTTCTGACCTCTTGGTGTGCAGGCTGAGGCTCTAACCACTGAGTAGCACCAGCCAGGGCTCATTCCAACTTTTAAAAAGGTCCTTCAGCTCTGGTCGGGTTGGCTCAGTAGTTGGAGCATCAGCCTGCGGACAGAGGGGTTGCGGGTTCAATTCCGGTCAAGGGCACCTGCCTGGGTTGCAGGTTTGATCCTCGCCCCGACTGGGGTCACACAGGAGGCAACCAATAGATATGTCTCTTTCACATCCATGTTTCTCTCTCTCTCTCTCTCTCTCCCTCCCTTCCACTCTCTCTAAAAAAAATAATTTTAAAAAAATCAATGGCAAAATATCCTCAGGTGAGGATTAACAACAACAACAAAATGTCTTTAAATGAATCCCCCTTTTCCAAAGGAAAATATTAGAACTCCTCTACCTGAGGTCCATAATCCCAACATCAGGCAAATCTTCGTCCTTCTGTCCCCAGTCCTTTGTGCCTTCTGTCTCACACATGGGGGAAGGGTCATGTGCGGCTGCCCTGTCGGCATGGGAGCTTCTGTGAAAGGACTGAAGGAGAAGTGGGCCTCTCTGCTTGCATGGAGCCAATCCCCCTGCTCATGAGAATGCCTGTGTCTGACACCAAGCCTTGCTTAAGCTCAGCTCACCTCCTCCTTGAAGCCTTCCCAGAACACCCCAGCTCACATCAGCCTCCCTCTTCCTGAACATCTCAACGTCCCCCGGCATTTAGTGATATAACATAAGCATTGTTAGGTAGCTGTTCACCAAGTGTCTTTATCTAGTTGTGAACATGCCGGAGAAGCATAACTTTGTTTTGTGCCAACTCCCTCCACTGCTAGGACAGATGTTAATATCAGTAGAAGTTTATTCTTGACTATGGAATTGGTTAATCAATTCATTAGTTAATAATTACATATTTCGCCTGGATTATTTTGAGAGCCGCACACATGAAATAAAGCTTATTGTTCCTTTCTGCCCAGCAGGCCAAACACTGGTTTATTCATTCTAATATTTATCTCAGCCTCTGAGGTGACTACAGTCAGCATGCTGGTTTCACACGCAGGGGGTTATATGAGGCTGTCCCGTGGTCAGCATCGGGAATCCCGTGAAAAGGCTGAGAGGAGGGGACTTGAGCCAGATCCGGACAATCTACAGTGAGAGCAGGTGGATGCCGGAGATGCCTGGAGAGCTGGCTGCTGCCCCTCACCTCTCCACACAGGCGCTGCCCGTGGGCACAGTCAGCATGACTTGTACACAGCTGGCCTCAGATGTCCAGTGGGAAATACCTTAATGACTAAATATGAGACACTACGTGTGCACATTTCCCAAAAAACACACCTGACTGAACAACACAAGTCCTGCACAGAAGCTGACCACGCTTCTTGTTCCTGCTGTGACCCACAGTAAGCTTGATGAGGTCAGGGGAGTTGCAATTTGAAAAAGAACTCTGATTAGGACGTAAAAGAAGTATCTACTTCCCTTTGTAGCTTTTGTACTGCACTAAGCAGATGCACATGTTACTTTTATTCTTGTGAGGGGATTATGAGATGTTTTGTTCTATTCTCTGTCTTTAACAAGCATAGTAGAAGTTGGACATAATGCAAGAAAGACATCCCTGTGCTTAAGCTGTAACAGTGGATACACGGATAGTTATGGCATTGCAAACAAAGCGGCCCTGTCTGACAGCTATGAGCTATTGGTATTTTAGGTCGTCGCTCTATCAAGATGGAATGCGTTGGCTTTTGTCATTTATGGGGACAGTCCATCCCAGGCAACCCCAATGCCGCCGATTCCCCACTGTGGCCAGAGTTGGCCACTTCGAGTGCACTGCTGTCAGCCACAGGGATACACACAACGAGTAGCACAATTCTGCCACAAGCAGCCGTGTGGGCTGTCCTCTCTCCTGGCCCACTGCCCAGCAGCTCTAACAGAGAGCAGAGTGACCGACCAAGGTGGAGATAGCACCACGGGAGCCCCCGAGCTTAGATTTTAAACAAGTGAGAAATAAGAAGCATGGTACTCACCTGGGCTAGTTGTTGAGGAATTAAAGATAATGCATGTAAAGTACTTAAAATACATGATAAACATTCCACATACATTAAGTAACCAAAACAGTAATAATAACACTAATACTAACACAGGTAATCCACCCTCAGAATGATCACCTCTGACTCCCCAGTCCAGAGCTCATCATCCCACTTAGTACAAAATCAGAAGTGGTAAAATGGAGGCCACACAAGTCCTTCCAAATCACCCAGCATATAGTAGTAGGCTCTTGTAGGGCTGTTTGCATTCAACCTGCTGGTCCCTTAGGTTTGACTTACACCTTCAGAAGCCAAAGTGCCGAATCCAAGCACTGGCATGAAGTGCCCATCATTCAGTTTCACAGAATGACTACGTTTGGGGTCCATCACCATTTACAGTCCTGGCTAAGCTGACTGGTACTTTCCTTCCTTCTCCAGACTGCAAGCCAAGCAGAAGCCAAGCATTGTTTATTTCTATCAACCACAAGCGAGGCGTGGCTGGAACTGCCGCTACCCAGGATTCCACAGTGAAACTAATCAATCCCCTTTGTACTTCCTCCAGGTCCTGGCAGGCACAGCTAGCTCCCAGGAGTGTACAGAAATGTGACGCACACTGCCGGAGCTGGAATTCTCTCTCCAGCATTGCTCACCCTGGACTCCTAAGTTAACAAAAACAAAACAAAAAAAACATGTTAACTTGTCCTTGATAGTCACAGCAGACTTACTCTACAAGGTGCAAAATAGTCATTCGGCTGGTCATTTCTAAGCACTAAGTCTACTGTAGGACCTTAGTTAAGTTCCTCACTCTTCATTTGATCAAATATACCATCAAAAAAAGACATTATTTAGAATTTCTTGAACAGAGCTCAATGCCTGGTCCCGAGCGCACATGTAACAAAATCCCTTGGGAAACCCAACTCCTAATTTCATTATCTTTTTCCCTGTATCAAGACCTCATTCTGATTCTCTGTGTCTTGTTTCTTTGACTCTTTTTGGCAAGAAAAAAATTGTCTGAGATCCAGGATGAATTTCCACAGCTATGCCTCCTCCTGGTACAGCCTACCCAGTATCCCCCTGTTCCCATCAGCCCTAGGACTCCACAGCATCCTGAAAGCAGGTGTTCCTGCCCACACCTTTTATGGCCTCACTGGTAGGGTAGTTGCTCTTTCCTGTGTGCCCTCACCGTGTCATAGTGTCTATGAATGTTGTTCGGAAACCCATGTTAGTGAGATTACAATTTCAACTAATAAGAAACTCCTGCCAGATAAGACCCCTGAGTGTTGCTTTGTTTAATGTCACCATCATGCCATGCTTCTCCCATCCTGTATTTATTTGTGCAGCTGGTGTTTTGCAGCCAACCACAGGATGCAACATTGGAATTTATCTGATTTTCAACCCATCCCTCTGGCTGGTCAAGGCCAGAATTCTACCAGATTCGATTATTCCATGTATTTAGTATTTATCACAACTATAAATTTGATGAGCATACTTTTCATATTTTCATTGTAAAATTAGGGCTAAATTCTGTGTTGGATCACAAGAAAATTCTCTCAATTGATGTTAATAGCCTTGAGCACATCATTCAACAGGTTATAAACTAGTCTTATACCCCGTTTATCTACCTGTATTTTGCCTTGATGAACTGCAGACACTTTTCTTCCTTACATCCTGATTCAGCAGCCTAGGAACTTTGTCAGTAAGAGAGAATAGGTCTGTTTCTTCCTTACTAAAGTCATACTAGGCTCCCAGGCTCCCAGCTTCTCTTTTAAAAAGGTCTCATAAAACTTGCATTTAAACATTGTCTTAAAGCGTTTTTAGAGGTTGATATCACACCTGACAGCATATGGTTTTCAGAATCCATCTTCCCTTTGCAACTGGAAAGATATTTGGTGTTTGCTTCACACACCTGTCCTGTTTTCTAAGATTTCTCAAAGGCTGCCAATGAGAGAGGGTGCTGAAGGACCTCACGGCCCATTAGAGGAGCAGTGGGCACATCCAGAGGGCCCAGTGGTCCCTGCCTCCTGGTGTTCATGCTCTGGTTGAATGCTCTCTCCTTGAGTGTGGGTGGTACTTGTGACTTACTTCTAACCAACAGAATATCATAAGGTAAACGGATATGATTTCCATTATTAGGTTATACAAGATTGTGACCAGTAAACTCTATTGCTTCTCAGCTTGCATACTTTGATAAAATAAGGGGCCGTGTTGGAAAGGCCCATGTGGCAAGGAGTTGGGGGTAGCCTTTGGACACCAGCCAGCAAGGAACTGAGGCCTTTATGCCAACAGCTCCCAAGGAACTGAATTCTGTCCATCACCATCTTGGAAGCAGACCCTTCCCCCGCTGAGCCTTCAGATGTGACCCCAGCTTTGGCTGACACCTTGATTGCAGCCCATTGAGGACTCTGAGTAGAGGACCCAGCTCAGCTGTGCCATGCTGCATAACAAATTATTACAAACATAGCAGCTTGAAACGAATCCAGAGACACGGGTTAAATGGCAATTATAATTCAGCAGGAGGAGGCAAGACATATCGATTCCTAGAAGAACATGTGATAGAAAGCAGCTAACCCAGCCCAAGTGTGTTAGAGATGCTTTTTCAGTGACCTCTGCATAGTTTTATGATGACCTCTGAATAGTCAAGAATTATATGAAAGTGTATTTTGTTTAACAATACATATTTGATTGAGTAGCTATAATGTGCAAGACACGGTTGTAGGCATTATGAACAAAACAGCCAAAAAGATCTCTGCCCTTGTGAGTGTGACGTTCCAGTAGTGAGAAAACAAACTAATGAATATAGAGAATGAAGATCATGTTATATGACGAGAAATGCTGGTCAAGAGAAGTAGCTACTGCAGATCTTCACTAGGTGTGAAGAGAGGGCATAGTGATATTTCGTGATCTGTATCACGGACTCCTCACCTTCCCCTTCCTCTAAGAACCTGCCCCACTATTTCTCACTTTCCTGGAGGTCAGTGCACTTTTTCTCCCCTGGACTTACTCCGTTTATTTCCTGTGAACAGGACCAAACAGTAACTGCTACCCACGGTGCCCAGGTCCTCAAGGAACCAAGTAATACTTTTTCTCCTCCCAGAGCAAATCCCAGCTATCAGCATCACCCTGTAGCCGCCCCAAGGGAGATTATTGCTGGGTTTTCTCTCTGGGCCCAACAGCTAGGATGATGGAAGGAGGGATTTCTTCTTCTCTGAAGTCAGTTACCTCGCAGGAGGAATGGGGGTCCCGGCCCGTCAGTACCAAATACCATCTGAAAAAAGGCAGGGTTGTTTTAAAGCATTTTTCTGGAAGGGAAGAAGAATAATTATTGGCACAAAAGCTAGGAAGAATGGGATGGAGTCCAAGTTACTCTAAAAGGAGATTTCACTGAAGAGAGGACCAAGTTCAGTTAGGTCTCTGCGATTCTAAAGGAAAGGGTGACTCAGGGTAATGAGCAAAGTATTCACAGTGCATGGGAATAAGATGTCATGCATGGACAGACTCCTCCCTGAAAAGCCACAAATCCATTGAGAAGTCACAAAAAGAAATTTTGACTAATAGGCTGGGAACCCGTTCCAGCCTGACTCACCACCCATATGAACAGAACAGACAAAGAGATGGCCTTCAGGCCTTCAGGCGGCTACAGGGTGATGCTGATAGCTGGGATTTGCTCTGGGAGGAGAAAAAGTATTACTTGGTTCCTTGAGGACCTGGGCACCGTGGGTAGCAGTTACTGTTTGGTCCTGTTCACAGGAAATAAATGGAGTAAGTCCAGGGGAGAAAAAGTGCACTGACCTCCAGTGCTCATGACACTTCTCACCGGGCCACACCAGCAGGCTCGTCCTCAACAACCTGCTCACCGCCCCTCACTCCTGGGCCAGGCCCCACGCCAGCGAGGCCTCCTGCCCTGGCCTCTGGGCTCCCTCTCCCAGGTCTGTCACTGCAAGAGAGGCCCCAGCTCTACCCGGAGACCCCTTACACACACTCCCTGACGCTGGCATATTATGACTTGGCCCTTGCCAAGTTGTCAGCTAGGAGACCACCTGAGCCACGTAAGACTTGAACCCCCAGCTGAGGTTCCCCAGAGCTGCACAGGATGCCCTCCTTCCCACCGCCTGGGTCTCAGCTTCAGAGTCACCTCCTCAGAGAGGTCGCTGCTGGTCACTCTAATCAAAGTAACTCCCCAGTCTCCACAGCGTCTCTTCATCTCACACCTGTTTCAGTTCTTCAGAACGATTGCCACTCTCTGAAATGGTCCTATCTACGCATTTATTCGCTGGTATGTTTTTAAGTGTATGGATTCATTCAACACTAACCCTTGCACCGTGAAAGGCTCCCAGCACGTAGCTGGTCCTCAATAAATATTTGTGGAATGAATGTAGTTGACCTCTGAGTCACATTTGCTAGTCACATTTGCTAGTCTTGTTATTCTCTGTTCTTAGGTTCTGTGAATCCCAAACTGTTTCTAAGTCCTTATTAAAAGTTCCATCCAATTTGTACGTCTTAATCCCTTCACCAGATGGGCGTGGGATTTATTGGGGTGATCACTTATTAAGTTATGTAACGTCTGGTCACTGGGATATGCACCTGAAACTAATATAATGATGTATGTATGTCAACTGTAATTGAAAATAAAAAACGATTTAATAAAAAGTTACATCCAAAACTGTGCTCGGCTCTGGGGAATGGGCAGGCCCATCTGACACGGGAAACAAAGTGACAGTTGTTGTTGCTTTTTTTACCCCTCCCCTCAAGGCCAGTATTGATAACAGCAGTGACAGTTTCCAGCAGGTACAGCCACATCCAGCTGAGTGACATATCTAATCACACGGAAAGCAGCAGCACAGCAGGCTGGCATGACAGGTGACCACAGGGACAGAAGAGGAGCAGGCTGGTCGTGAACATAGGAGAGACAACAGCCCTAAGGAGATTTCAAGATTGCAGGAGACACATCAAGGGCATAGCTCCAGCCACGAGCCAGCCAGGAAGAAAGAAATCACGTTGAAAATTTGAACAGAGGAAATTCAGCATGGGGAACTGGTATTCAAATTGTGGGAGCATCTGGGAAGCCAACCAGGAACGATGAAGTCACTCAGAGGTTCGCAGAAACAGGCCTGCTGCTCGTGTAGGTAAGACACAAAGGAAAGGACCGTTACAAAGCCCAGAGCTGGTGGGGGTGCAGGCACCATGGGCCCTCTGGGTGAGAGCTAGAACTACTGACAAGATGGAAGCTGCTGTTGCATTCCTCAAAAAAGGAGGGAAAAACACCCTAGCACCTCCCTCCAGTTTCTAGTCTCCTCTCCTTGCCTCCCAATACCAAACCAGTTGGAAACCAGCAGACAGGGAAGCAGGACACAGCTGGCAGAGGGCAGCCCTCCCAGCTATGGCTGCAAGAAAAGACTGAAAAGCCTTGTCTATCAACCCAGCTGCTCTTGGCCCAGTGCCCTAAATTGGGTATTGATGAATGCAGCCTTTTTTTTGTATTCCATGCAAACAGGGCCAGAACATTGGATTTCATAAGTGTAAGGGTGTGAACTGTGCAGGGTAACTAAAATATGTTACAACTTGCTCCTGGGGAACTGCGAACTTTTTCAGCATTCACAAGAGTCTGGTCACCTTTGCCATAAAGTTGAGATTAACACAGGTGGGGCTACAATCGCATGTCCTAACAGAATTCAGTTCAGCAAATATTTGCTGAATTTCTCGCACATGCAATCATTGTTGCTAATTTTTTTTTTTTTTTTTTTGAGGTCATGCACTTAGGAACAAGTCTGAGTTATGAAATCTGCTTTTGCAGGGCTGTATCTTTAACTCTTTCCCTGACACTAAAATGGCAGCAACTTTCTTTGAAATAAGGACATGGGAGTAATTATTGCTGGATCTTGAAGCCCTTGGCTCCAGGGTTAAACTCCTTCCCAAACCCAGCCTAGAAGTCCAAGGATTATGCCGTGGATTACGCTGCAGTGAGCGTCAGGAATGTGAGTGCCCATGGCCCTGCCATCTGTTGGTTATAACACGCTTGGCCGGTGGAGCCCAACGGATGGAATGTCTGGCTTTTCTGAGGTGCAAGGAGGGAAAACCAAGCAGAGCACATGTCTTGTTGAGTTAAGCAGATTTGAGTCACAGCACGAGAAGGGTGAGAAAGCTAGCTGCTGTATGGCTGGTCCCAGAAAACAGGAGCTAGATAGTAAAGGAGTTCCAGATACATGCATAGGAATCCTCTTGACTGTATGGCTAAATACTGAAATGTGAAACTCCACAAAGCCACACAAATAAGATGGGGAGCTATTTGCTGAGCAGTTCCCAGAGATGACACAGAGCTAGGACATGTTTGAGTTCTAATCAGCCAGGAAGAAGAATCGTTGTTGAGCATCCATGGAATTCAGTACAGACCCTAGAAGATTAATATTTTAAATTCTAGAGGAATTTAAATTTTTTTTAAGAAAGATTAAAAGAGGTAAGCTAAAAGATAATAATAAAGCTAAATACACAAATAATAGAGTGTTAATACAAAGAAAGCAAAAAATGAGAAAATGAAGAAAGAACAGATGAGACACATAGAAAACAAATAGCAAAAGGTGGATTTAAGCACAAGCATATTGATAATTACATTAGATATAAATGGTTTAACCACTCCATTTAAAAGACAGAGTCCATGCCCTGGCCAGTTTGGCCCAGCGATTACAGCATCAGCCTGCAGACCAAAGAGTTGCGGGTTCGATTCCAGTCAAGGGCATGTACCTTGATTGCGGTTCGTCCCTGGCCCAGGTTGGGGCCATGTGGGAGGCAACCAGTAGATGTGTCTCTCTCACATCAATGTTTGTTTCTCTCTCTCTCTCCCCCTCCCTCCCACTCTATCTGAAGATAAATGGGAAAATATCCTCAGGTGAGGATTTAAAAATAATAATATTAATAAAAGGCAGAGCCCTGACCAGTGTGGCTCAGTTGGTTGAGCCTTGTCCTGTGCACCATAGGGTTGCCGGTTTGATTCCTGGTCAGGGCAAACACCCAGGTTGCAGGCTTGATTCCCTCCTGGGGTGTGTGCGCGAGAGGCAGCCAATCAATGTTTCTCTCTCACATCAGTGCTTTTCTCTCCCTCTCTCTTCCTCTCTCTAAAAAAAAAAAAAAAATCAATGAAACAAAAAAGAAGAGATATTCAGACTGGATAAAAAGCAAAATCTTTTTATATGTTATCTAAAAGAAACAGACAGATGACACTGATTTATTCACAGAAGACATGTTCTCAATACACAAAGCTCAAAAAACAAGTTTTAAACTGATATATGAGGTTAGTATAAACACACAATATAAAATCAATATTTAAAAACATCAATGGGAAGTACAGAGTGAATGGAAGCTACACAGACCATCTCCCAGGACCAAACTGGAAATACAAATCGTCGGGAAAAAGCAACAGAAAATAAAGTCAAATCATCGGGAAAAAGCAACAGAAAAGCAGCTTGCGAGGACCATACAACCAGGGACACTGAATCGATCCTGGTAGGATTGCGGAGGCGCGAGAGGGGGGCTGGGAGCCCACGGAGAGCAGTGGCCTTAGTTGGGAGCGGCACCCACCCTCAGGGTTAAAGCCCCAGCCAGCTCCACAGTGCAGAGGGCCAGACAGAGCGCTAAAACAGCCACAGCCACTCACCTTGGGCTCTGGCAGAGGGAGGGCGGACTGGAATGGAACTGTGTGGGGACACTCGGGATTTGGAGGGCGCTCAGAGCTTTTGCTGAGTTGCGGCCACGCAGGACTGTGGCCTGGCCATTTTACTCCATCCCAGGGCTCTGGGGAGAGGTGGCAGCCCCTCCCTCGGAGATCCAGCCACACCCTAGTGGGCCATCGAAATGCAAATCGAAGCTCATTAACCACCAGCATCTGCCCCACCCTTGGGAAATCCTCTCCCGCTGAACACCTGAGGGAGGTTCTCATTCAACTGAGAACCCAAGGCTCTTCAAGTAACAAGGACTAATAGCCTCTAGGCAAAAAGCTAGAGGATAACTGAACCTTTTCTGGGCTTGCAACTCTACCTAGGAAAGTTAAGACTCGACAGTGGTGTATAACGTGGGTCCTCTCACGCTCATCCAAACCCAGTACAGGGAGCCACAAACAGCAGAACACCAACATCCACAGGGAAAATATGGCAGGTTCCAAAAACCACTGAGATAGCCAAAATGGTAAAACAAAGAAACAGATGCCAAATGAAAGAACAAGACACCTCCGCCGAAGATGAGATAAATGAAATGGAGTTAAGCAAGTTAACAGAGCTGGAATTCAGAGCCATGATCTTGAGGAAGCTCAACAGCATGAGTAAGGACATCAACACCATGAGCAAAGACATAGAAATATTGAAAATAAACCAATTGGAAATGAAGAATGACATAGCAGAAATGAAGAACACATTGGAAGGACTAAACAGCAGAGTAGAAGAAGCTGAGGACCGGATCAGTGAATTAGAAGACAGGGTAGAAAAAATCAACCAATCAGAAAACCAAAAGGAAAAAACAATGAAAAAACAGGAAGACAGCTTAAGAGAACTGTGGGACAACTGGAAACGTAATAATATTCGCATTATAGGAGTCCCCGAAGAAGAAGAAAATGAAAAGGGTTAGAGAATATATTTGAAGAAATAGTGACAGAAAATTTCCCTAATTTGGTGAAGGAAGAAGGCATTCAAGTTCAAGAAGCACAGAGAGTCCCAAGTAAGAATAACCCAAACAGGCCCACACCAAGACACATAGTAATTAAAATGCCAAAAATTAAAGACAAAGAGAGAATCCTAAAGGCAGCAAGAGCTAAGCAACAGGTTACCTACAAAGGAACCCCCATAAGGTTATCAGCTGACTTCTCAATAGAAACACTACAGGCCAGAAGGGAATGGCATAAAGTAATCAAGGTCATGAAAAACAAGGATCTGAACCCAAGACTACTCTACCCAGCAAGGCTATCATTCAAAATAGAAGGTCAAATAAAGAGCTTCCCAGATGAAAAAAGGCTAAGGGAATACATTAGCACCAAACCAGCACTGCAAGAAATGTTCAAAGGACTGCTGTAATTAGTAGAAGAAATAGAAAGGAAAATAGAAATACACTAAACAAAAATGGCAATAAGTAAGTACATATCAGTAATCACCTTAAATGTAAATGGACTGAATGCCCCAATCAAAAGACACAGAGTAGCAGATTGGATAAGAAAGCATGACCCATATATATGTTGTTTACAAGAGACCCAACTCACAACAAAAGACTCACATAGGCTGAAAGTGAAGGGATGGAAAAAAATCTTCCAAGCAAACAGAAAGGGAAAAAAAGCTGGGGTAGCAATACTCATATCTGATAAAATAGATTTTAAAATGAAGGCCATAACTAGAGACAAAGAAGGCCACTACATAATATTGAAAGGATCTATCCAACAGGAAGATATAACCTTGGTAAACATATATGCACCCAATATAGGAGCACCAAAATACACTAAAAATCTTCTGGAAGACTTCAAAGGAGAAATCAACAGCAATACAATCATAGTAGGGGACTTCAACACCCTGCTGACATCACTGGATAGATCCTCTAGACAACAAATTAACAAGGAAACAGAGACTCTAAATGAAGCACTAGACCAAATGGATTTAATAGATATTTACAGAGAATTACACCTCAAAACTTCAGAATTCACATTCTTCTCGAGTGCACATGGGACATTCTCAAAGATAGACCACATGTTAGGACACAAACGAAGTCTCTACAAGTTCAAGAAGATTGAAATCATATCAAGCATCTTCTCAGATCACAATGGCATGAAACTAGAAATCAATTGCAACAAGAACATGCAAAGACATTTGAATACATGGAGGCTAAATAGCATGTTATTAAACAATGAATGGGTTACCAAGGAGATCAAGGAAGAAATTAAAAACTTTCTGGAAACGAATGAAAATGAACACACAACAACACAAAATCTGTGGGATGCAGCGAAAGCAGTTCTGAGAGGGAAGTTCATAGCACTACAGGCCTACCTCAAGAAACAAGAAAAATTTCTAATAGACTTTCTAACCTCACAACTTAAAGAACTAGAAAGCAAACAAAAGGAAAACCCCAGAGCAAGTAGAAGGAAGGAAATAGTAAAGATCAGAGCAGAAATAAACGAGATGGAGACCAAAAAAACAATTCAAAGGACCAATGAAACAAAGAGCTGGTTTTTTGAAAAGATAAACAAGATTGATGGACCCTTAGCTAGACTCACCAAGAAACAAAGAGAGAGAACCCAAATACACAAAATCAGAAACGAAAGAGGAGAAGTAACAACTGACTCCACAGAAATACAAAGGATCGTTAACAAATACTATGGACATTTATATGGCAACAAATTCGACAATCTAAGTGAAATGGACAAATTTCTAGAAACACATAGTCTCCCAAAACTGGACCGGGAAGAGATAGAAAACTTGAACAGACCAATAACAACCAAGGAAATTGAAGATGTAATCAAGACTCTCTCAGCAAACAAAAGTCCAGGCCCAGATGGCTTCACAGGGGAGTTTTACCGAACATTCAAAGAAGAACTAACACCCATTCTTCTCAAACTATTTCTAAAAATTCAAGAAGAAGGAAGACTTCCAAACTCGTTTTATGAGGCCAGCATAATTCTAATTCCAAAACCAGAAAAAGACACTACAAAGAAAGAAAACTACAGGCCAATATCCCTGATGAACATAGATGACAAAATCCTGAACAAAATTCTAGCAAGTCGGATCCAGCAATACATCAAAAAAATTATTCACCATGACCAAGTGGGATTTATCCCAGGGATGCAAGGCTGGTTCAATATTCACAAATCAATAAATGTGATACACCACATAAACAAAATGAAAGATAAAAACCACATGATCTTATCAATAGACGCTGAAAAAGCATTCGACAAAATTCAGCACCCATTTCTGATAAAAACGCTCAGCAATTTGGGAATAGAGGGATCAAATCTCAACATTATAAAGGCCATATATGAAAGACCTACAGCCAACATCATACTCAATGGGCAAAAACTAAAAACATTTCCCTTAAGAACAGAAACAAGACAGGGATGCCCACTTTCGCCACTCTTATTTAACATAGTACTGGAAGTCTTAGCCACAGCAATCAGACGTGAAGAAAAAATAAAAGGGATCCAAACTGGAAAGGGGGAAGTGAAACTGTCATTATTTGCAGGTGACATGATATTATACATAGAAAACCCTAAAGACTCCATTAAAAATCTACTAGACCTAATAAATGAATTTGGCAAAGTAGCAGGATACAAAATTAATGTCAAGAAATCGATGGCATTCTTATACACCAATGATGAACTCACAGAAAGAGAAACTAAAAAAACAATCCCATTTACCATTGCAGCAAAAAAATTAAGATACCTAGGAATAAATTTAACCAAAGAAGTAAAGGATCTATTTGCAGAAAACTACAGGACATTGAAAAAAGAAATAGAGGAAGATATAAAAAAGTGGAAGCACATACCTTGTTCATGGATTGGAAGAATTAACATCATTAAAATGTCCATATTACCCAAAGCAATCTATAGATTCAATGCAATCCCCATCAAAATACCAGTGACATATTTCACAGAACTAGAACAAATACTCCAAAAGTTCATATGGAACCAAAAAAGACCCCGAATAGCCACAGCAATCTTGAAAAAGAAGGACAAAGTAGGTGGGATCACAATACCGGATATCAGATTATACTACAAAGCTTCTATAATCAAAACAGCCTGGCACTGGCACAAGAACAGGCATATAGACCAGTGGAACAGAACAGAGAATCCAGAAATTGACCCAAGACATTATGCTCAACTAATATTTGACAAAGGTGGCAAGAGCATACAATGGAGCAAAGACAGCCTCTTTAATAAATGGTGTTGGGAAAATTGGACAGCTACTTGCAAAAAAATGAAACTAGAACATCAACTTACACCATACACAAGAATAAACTCAAAATGGATAAAAGACTTAAATGTGACTCATGAATCCATAAAAATCCTAGAAGAAAATGTAGGCAACAAAATTTCGGACATCATACGCAGCAGAATCCTCACTGATACATCACCTAAGGCAACAGAAACAAAGGAAAAAATGAACACATGGGACTACATCAAACTCAAAAGCTTCTGCACAGCAAAAGAAACAACCATCAAAACGGAAAGGGAACTCACTGTATGGGAGAGCATAATTGCCAATGATACATCAGATAAGGGGTTAATCTTCAAAATATATAGAGTGCTCATACAACTCAACAAAAGGAAGACAAAGAACCCAATTAAAAAATGGGCAGAGGAACTAAATAGACACCTCTCCGAACAGGACATACAAATGGCCAAGAGACATATGAAGAAATGCTCAACATCACTAATCATCAGAGAGATGCAAATTAAAACAACAATGAGGTATCACCTCACACTTGTCAGAATGGCCGCCATCAACAAATCGTCAAACAACAATTGTTGGCGAGGGTGTGGAGAAAAGGGGCCTCTAGTACACTGCTGGTCGGAATGCAGACTGGTGCAGCCACTGTGGAAAACACTATGGTGTTACCTCAAAAAATTAAAAATTGAATTGCCATTTGACCCAGTGATCCCACTTCTAGGAATATACCCTAAGAAACCTGAAACACCAATCAGAAAGAATATATGTACTCCCATGTTCATAGCAGCACTATTTACAATAGCTAAGATCTGGAAACAGCCCAAGTGCCCATCAGTGGATGAATGGATAAAAAAGCTGTGGTACATATACACAATGGAGTACTATGCAGCTGTAAGAAAGAAAGATCTCTTATCCTTTGAGACAACATGGAGGGACCTCGAGAGTATTATCCTAAGCGAAACAAACCAAGCAGAGAAACACAAATATCACATGATCTCACTCATTTGTGGAATATAATAAACATAACAGTCTGGGGAACAGGGTAGACCCAGAGATGTGAAAGTAGGGTACAGACTGACAACCCTCAGAAGAGGGGGTGGGGGGGAGGGAAGAGATAAACCACAGAACTTATACGCATGTATGCATAACTGATGGACATGGACAACAAAGCTGGGGAAGGGGTAGAGGGATGGGGACGAGGGTGTCAGTGGGGAAAAAAGGAGAAACATCTGTAACAAAAATAAATTAAATGTCCTAGTAAAAAAATAAAATAAAATAAAATAAAAATAAAAAGCAATTTAGCAATAAAAAAAGTAAAAAAATAAAAAAATCAATGGACACTAGTATTTTTATATACTAGCAATAAAACAATCAGAAATTGAAAATTTTAAAACAGTATCATTTAGTATTGCATTAAGAAACGAAATATTTAGGGACAAAGGTTAACATATGTGCAAGATTTTTATGCTAAGATACACAAAGTATTGATGAGATAAATTAAGAATTCCTAAATAGCCCGGCTGGTGTGGCTCAGTGGTTGAGCGTCTACCCATGCACCAAGAGGTAGTCTGTTCAATTCCCAGTCAGGGTACATGCCCAGGTTGTGGGCCAAATCCCCAGTGGGGGGCATGCAGGAGGTGGCCAATCGATGTTCTCTCACATTAATGTTTCTATCTCTTTCTCTCCCTCTCCCTTTCTCTCTCTCTAAAAATCAATAAAGAAAAAAAAATTTTTTTAAAGAAGACCTAAATAAACGGAGATATATACTGTGCTCATAGATCAGAAGACTCAATATTGCTAAGATGTCAATTCTTCCCAAAATGTTTCTCTAAATTTAACGCACTCCTGCTAAGAGAAAAAACCAATTTGGATAATTCAAACTGCCTTATTTCAAGACTTACTATAAAGGTATAATTAAGACAGTGTGATACATCGAAAAGTTAGACATGCAGACCAATGGAGCAGAATAGATTCCAGGAACAGATGGACACAGGTATAGTCAATTGATTTCCTATAAAGGTGACAAGGTAATTGAACACATGGTGCTAAGACACATGTACATCTTTTCCCTCCAAGGACAGAAGCTTCCCAACTAGTGTCCCAGCCTCCAGTCCTTACCCTCTTCCAATCCATACCCACAAAGCAGTTGGACTATCCTTCTCAATCCAGGATTTCCCCTTTAAGTCCTGCACTGGCTTCCCCACGAGGAAGCCCAGCCCTCAGTACGCAGCCCCTCTATGCTCCGCCTCTTGAGCCTCATACTCCGGCCTTCCTTCCCTTGTGCTCTGTGTTCATTCTAACCGTACTGAGCTATTTACACCTCCCCACACCATCGCACCCCCAGAAACTTCCTCTGTGTGGCTTACACATCTTCACCTGTCCTTCAGTATAATGCTGTGGTATCACCTCCTCCAGGAAGCTCCCTAAAACAGCCCATGACTAGGCAGGGTCACCTCTGATGTGTCCCCTTAGCTAACATGCTCACCCCTAACTTTAGTACCTGTCATACCTTACTGTAATCTCCTATTTACTAGTCTGTCTCTCTGTCCCTTATGAGGACAGGTGCTACCTCTCGCTAATTGTGGTGTCCTCAGCCTTTGGCACAGTGCCTGACACGTGCTAGGGTTCAACAATTGTGTGCTGAATGTTGTCACCCAGTTATCATCCGCCTTTTGTATTCCACAAGTAAACAGGTGTCTCTAATACATTGAGCTCCTCTGAGGGATATGTACCTTGGTACGTATTCCTTGGTAAAACATTACATTTTCCTTGGTAAAACATTAATGTATCCTTGTTCCATCTGTGATTCATTGTCAGAATTCCTATTAGCAAGTTCTAGGTCCATAGCCACGGGTTGTCTTACGTAGTCCCCCAATCTATCATTCATCCTTACTTAGGAAAAGCTCAGAAGAGCTCATTTCAGCCAGAGGATTTCAGCTGGACATAAGGAAAGGGGTCCTGGCCAAAGGACTGGAAAGAGAAGTTCGGTGTCCCCCTTGCAGGGTCGATGGGTTGGCCTCTGTGCTAAGGGAGGATTCCTGTCTAGAGAAGTGAAGGCATTAAACAACTCAAACGCCCGGGGAAAATATCCCACTGGATAGATAAGCCGCGTTCACTCCACCATGATCTTCATCACCAATATTTGCTGATACAAAACAAACTTCCAAGATAAAGTCTAGAGTACATGGACTTCTCAGAACATTTTAGTCAATTCTCCTCCCTAGTGTGTGGCCATGACATGATGTTAACCCAGGACTCTGACCACAGACAGAAAAGAGGACACCTAACGACCATTTCCAAATTCCCTCCAGCCAGCTTATTTCACAGATGAGGAAGCTGGAAGTCAGCTGTTTTGCCTCAGGTCACACAGCTAGTGGCTGCAGGAGATGACCCAACTGCACGATTCCTGTCTTCCACCTCTTGCCGCCTCAGCAGTTAACAGACAGGTGGCAATGGTGAGAAACAGAGGGCTCCCACAGGAGGCAAGGCTCCCGGTGAGGCTTTCAAAAATTCAACCAACCGTGAAGCGCTCAGTACTTGCCCTTTGGGAATTTGCAGTCTGAAACAAGAGAGATTATGATTTAGCTCAAATGAAAAACAATCCCCATTCATGCCAGCAGGGTCCTTGTGGGAGATCATTTGCCTACCAAACCAGCAAAACTGGAGAGTTAGCAGAGACCAAGTAATGGTTTTTTGTGCTAAACTAAGGATTTCTAACTTAATCCTGGCAAGATGGGTGGCTTTGGAAGGATATTAGGCAGAGGAGAACTATGCGTTGATTTCAAATTTAGGAAGGCCCTGCTGGCTAAAGCTGGAGGAGAGCGGCCTGGATAAGCACGGCTGTTTTTGTAACATAGGGGATGCATGAAGAGGACTTAAGGTAAAGACTCCTCATTTTCTACCTTAAAGAACTAGGGTTGACAGTATTATCGAGCTTTATAGAGGACACAGGAGAAGGACCGAGGTTTGTGAGGTCAGAGGTTTAATCATTTCAATTCTGAACATACTGAGTTTATAGAACATCCAGATAGAAATACCTAGTAGGCAATTAGACAGGCAGGCCTGGAGCTCAGGCGCACAGATTTTAGTTAGAGATGAGCTGAGCCATGGGGCTGCCCAAGGAAGTCACGAGGAATGAGAGGACAAGAGGGCAGTGGGTGAGAACCTGCCTTATGCGATGGGCAGAGTCCACGTGGGAGGCAGAGAGCAGTAGGGTCTCACATCATGGACGAGAGGCAAGCAATTTTAAGGGGAAAAAATGTGAACACTTTCAAATGCTAAAAAAAAAAAAAAATGTCAATAGTGCTGATGGGTCATGGAAGGCAAGGAAAGAGAATGCGTCATTAAATTTGACACCGTGAAGGTCGCTGGTGATGGAGAATAATTTCACCGGGTGAAAGAGGAGAAAGCCCATGCAGGTGGATTCAAGAGGATGGAAGGACGGGGAGTAGAGATAGTGCAGATGTACTTTTCAAACACTTCTGCCAGAAAGAGAAATGAGAAAATGATCAGTTCTTGCTCATTTCTTGCTCCCTCAAAGAAAACCTTACATGGTAGTTTCTTTATAAAGGGTTGTACAGTCCCAGACCTATAGGGACAATTCATGAATAGCAGCTTACTATGTTACTCTTCTCATGAAATATGTATCTTTTACAAGGGAAAATGGTTTTAGGCCAAAGACATCACTCCTTTCTGTTTGGGCCACAGGCCAGCCAGAGACAGACGTCCCTCCATCACACTGCAGAGTCATGAGGCCATTGTGGTGACTAAACCACACTGCACAGCCAACAAGCTGAGGCTCTATGACCCTCCTGTTCTTTATGGTCCCTTTAAGGAAGTTTTAAGCAGAGCACAAAGACTTGGGTGGAGGATGGTACTTAGTTAACATTATCAGGCACCAGGAAGTAACAATAGACTGTCTTGACCTTGGAAAGTATGTCAAATAATATTAAGCACCCTATTACTTCCAATAGCTCGTGAGAATAAGATTTATAAACCTACCTTCTAATGCCGGCTGGAGCAATAGAGCATCTTTGCTGACGAGGGGCAGCCATAACTGCTAGAGGCATATTTCAAGAATTGTCACCAGTTGCAAATCAGCTGTCTACCTCTTCCCGGATAGAGCGCTGACGTTTTTCTTTGCACCAGGAAATTCTCTCTCTCTCCCCCTCCACCCACACACTGCTAGAGTTCCATGTCAAGAGTGGGAAGATGTGAGAGGAGGGGAAGATTTAACTGGTCAAGGGAAGAACAAAGAGGGTTTCTAGAATTGCCCAGCCAGCACCAATCTCAGAGGCAATCCGGACAGCACTCTTGTCTCACTAAGGCCAGTGGAGCTGGGTGACTCTCCAGAGCTCACCCAGAAAGTTACTGGCAGAGCTGAGATTATAAAGGTGACTGGCGTGTTTTGCAAAATGTCACACTCTCCAGAGGGGCACTGCCATCTAGTGGTGACCAGAGGGTGAGCTCTGGAACCAGACTGCCTGGCTCAAATCCCAGCCGCGTCACTGATGCGCTGTCACTGTGGGCAGCTTCCTGCACCTTTTCTTCACGTGCAGTAAATTGGATGAGCTACTTGCCTTCCCTGGGCAACACCACACAGGACTGTTGGGAGTCGTGAATAACTTAAGATGGAAAAGCGCTTAGCTCATCACATCAACAGCACTCAGTGAATGTGAACTTGATGTTATTGCCTCTCTGAGACATTCCAGTCTAAGAGTTAGACACCTCTATCAGAAAAAAGCCTGGAGTTGTTTAAGGAAGAATAACAAGTTTAAAAGTTGTGAAAGCCCAGCAATGATTATTCTCCACTGGGGGCACTGGCAGCCCTCAGAACTCCTCTAGAGAACTGGCAGTCCTACTTGGGGCAGTCATGAGCTCGCCACAGACTGGGTTCTTGAAGGACACAAGCAGCCCTTTAGGATGGCTTCAAGGTTGAGGGAAGAAGGCCAAGCACAAAGCCCCTGGGCAGATGCCAGGCAGCCAGCAGACCCACTCAGGGAACTGCCTGATCTGAGCCAGATAGTGAGGGCCTGGTGCCAGCAGACCCTGGGACCAGAGGGGTGGGAGGGAAGTTGAAACGGGTAGAGGGAGGTCCAGGGAGATAAGAACCTAACTCATAGGTAAGAACAGCCCTGAACAACCTGTGAGCCAGGATCTGTTTACCTGCTTCCAGATCTAGGATGGGTCCCCGGGAGAGAACTGGCAAGGAGCTAAGAGAGCTTCATAGCCCTGCAGGTCACAGGTTCCCTGGTGACCGGGTCCCACTTCCCGCCTATCAAACCTGATGTCTTTTTGCTGAAAAGATAACACCCATGCCAGCCAATATTGTAAGAGTTGCGTCATTTTCCACACTCTCTCAGGTATTGCCTTAAAATGGACTTTTTATCAGTTTTTCTTGTTTCACTTTGATATGTCTGAGAAGTGTTAGAATGTAAAGCTCAGTTGAAGAAAAAAGCACAATTCTAAGCTTTTCTGTATTCATTCATTCATTCTTCATTCAGTGAATAGCCATGAGCACTCTGTGTCGGGCACATGAAGAAGGCGGAGCCGTGAAGCACCTGCCCACACCAAGGGCCCTGTGTACCAGGGGATACCATGCAGTATGTGTGTGTCTTCTGTGTGTCTGAATGTAGGATCCCCAGAAAGACCCAGAGACAGAAGATTTGGGGTGAATATTATTGGAAGATACAGCTGTAAAGGTATGAGGAAGGCAAGATTGGCTGAGGGAGCAGCTGACCTGTGAAGCATTTTCAGTTGAGGCCTCTGCTAATCCTACGGAGAGCTCTAGACTGGGGATGGTCTTTCTGAGTTATCATATATTGAGGCAAAGGGGCTGGGCCTTTGCATGCCTTCATCAGCTGTCACTGGCAGCAAATCCCCTCCACAGGGTGAGCAGTTTACCCTCTTCCAGGGGCAATTCCCAGCGAGGGGCACGGCTATGAACCATCCTGTCAGCTGAGAACTTCTGAAATGATCGACAAATCATCAAACACAGTGGCCACACCTTCCCCCTTACACTTCATGAACAGCGAACCTTGCATCCCAGATGAATGGGCCAGACCTACCCCAGACCCTTAGAAAATTCCAGTGAGTAGGGCTGCCTACCAGTATTTCCCTTCAGGCAAACGAGAACCCAGAGATGGCCTGATCTAATGCTTCACTGCCTCTGAGAGTTTAATCACCCAGAAGAGCATCTATCGCCTCATTAACCGTCTGACTGTACCATTAGTTAGAAAAGCAAACAGCAGCTGGACAAAGCAAACACTACCTAGCCACCTGCAAGGTGAAGGTGGAGGCCATAGTGTTGCCAGGTGGTAGTTACCTGGGCAGCAAGCTGACAGCTAATCCTGCCCTAAGTGAACCTTATTAAAAGGCCCTCTGTGTCTTCAAGCAGCACTCACAAGAGGAGCCAGATTAACCACTTAAATAGCTAAACCTCCCAAAGGCAGCCACCAAATGCTCCCTTTCTTTCTTCAGCTGAGGAGCATCTGAGAATAATGCAGAGTCCAAGCATACTAGCCTGTAGCATCTGGCTATCGCACACCAGAATGTGTGAGGGGAGGGCAGGTATGGGCCAGGCTGAGAGGGAGAGGAGGTGGGGATGGGAAGTTGGAGAGAGAGGATCCTGTTAGTGTGGCTGAGCTGGGCCCTGAGCTGGGCCCCTTGGCTAAGGCGACTAAGGGGCTCCATCTTTATCAGCAGTGGACCTTCCTCAGTATTTTTCCAATAATAGGTTGATTATTCCTAGAAGTAAAGGACCTTTTCCTAAGGTTATGGTTGACCTACGTAATGGGATGTATCTTGCAGTTTCTGAGTATCAGGCACTGAAAATCATGAGCCCAGTGACTAATGCTTATCTTGGCTTCTGTAATAACCGCTTTTGCACCCACCATTGTACCGGTTCCCTGAAGGGGGAGCCAAAAGGGAATGTGGCTTCTGTCTTTAAAAGTGGATGAGCAAGAACAATCGGGGCTGTTGATTTGGGGAGACTGTGGCCCCCGCAGCCCACCGGTGAATAAAGTGCTCCTTTACAATTTGGCTGTGCGTCTCTGATTATCTCGCTGACATGTCATAACATGGCCTAGACACGGGTGAGCAGAGCTAAGTCTCATGGAAGAGTGAGCTGTCATATGAAAGAAGAGAGGTTAGAAGCGGTATCAGAATTTGTCTAGCCCTCATTTTATAGAGAAAAAAACAACACTAAGACCTAGAGAGGAGAGTTGACTTGCCCAAGGTCACACAGCTAGCTCATGACAGAACTCACAGCAGAACTTAGATTTCCTGATTTCCATTTCAGGATTCTATCCACCTCCCCCAAAGAAAATGGAGGAAAAGGAGAAAAGTGGGTGGCAAAGCAAGTAAAGAGATGAAACTAGAAATAAAAAAGGAGAAGAAAAGGGTGAAAGATTAAACTGGGAAAGAGAAACAGGCAAAGAACAATCATCAAAACTGATGCTGATTCTAAAATTCATGGGCACAAGAAGAGCCCTGAAGCTAAATTCCCAAATGTTTGCTTTTGTGTTTGAGCAAATGAATATATTGCCTGTCACTCTTGTAGTAAAAAGCGTCACTTGGACCAAAAATTAGAGACCAAACGTCAGCCTAGGATCCCGGGCAGGGAAGGACCGTTTGCTTTCATTTGCATCTCAGCTCACAGGTGGGGCCAGGAGGGCACTGTCAGAGCCAGGTACCAGAGCAGGGGAGGGAGGGAGGCCAACCCAAGGGTCCTTGTCTCATCCTTCCTCCGTGCCATTCAATGCCACTGGCTCCTCTGACTGTTCCAGACAGGGAAGACAGCTTCACCGTCAGGTTATCTCATCTTCTAAACTTTAGTGAATAAATCTACTTTGGGTTGGCAAGTGAAGCAATTAAATTCTTGGTGATGGGGTCACTTAGTGCTAAGTGAAATTTTGACTCTGCCAGACAAGAGACTCATGTCATTACTCACATCAGGGTCCCCTATGTCCCCTTTTGTGTTCCTCATCCACCTCCCTTCCTTTAGCTGACTCCTTGATCTCATTTCTCTGCAGAGTTGCCAGAAAGGGTACACTAGAAGTTCAGATGGGAAAGAAAATCATTTACGTGTTGGTTACCTAGGAAATTGAAAATCTGCCATAGGACTAGGGCACAGAGTGAATTGATTTCCTGTAATGTCTGGATCCTAAAGTTACTGGTGAAATAATGGTAGAAGCAGATGGGGAACTAGTAAGGCTGAATGAGCAGAAATTAACTAGCAGAGCAGGAAGAGGTGGAGGGCAGGACTGGCATTCAGTAGAGATGGGTACTCAAACCCTCGCTCACTTGCCTCCCTTGTGAACCTGTCTCTACCTTTGTAGATTGTTCCAACCTTAAAACCTGAATCCTGAGATCAACCTTGTCATGCTGACTCTGACTCTTGCTGCCCTTTGGTTGATTATCTGATCCTCTGTGTTACTGACCTTCCTCTTCTTTCTATCCTAGGATTACCCTCCCTGCTCCTGACCCAGTAACAGTATGTTATTTACTCAGTACTAGGCACAAAGCGAAGCACTTGACATGAATTATCTCATTTAATAAACTCTGAATCTCTGGCTTCAGTAGTACATAACCATAACCCAAGGCCCGCCTCCTCTGCACGGTTGGAGCTGATGTAACACCTAACCCAAGGATTGTGCCCCAGAATCACCAGGGAACTTTGTCAAAATATTGCGTACTGGACCCATCAAAGCCTTCTGAAATAGAATCTATTCCTAGGAGTTCCCCAGATGGTTGGAAGGATGACTCCTGGTTAAGAGCTGTGATCTGAGCTCTAAAGGGCATCCTGGCTTTGACCAATCGCACTACACCAGGAAGACACTAAACTCCTTCACCTGCGATAGAGTGCCTGCTGCGACCCCATCTGGATACCTGGTGTATCTAGTTTCTCCCACACATTTCATTCCAAAGTTTTTTTTAAAAGTGACTTGGGCCTGGCCAGTGTGGCTCAGTGGATTGAGCATCGTCCCATGGACTGAAAGGTCTCGGTTCGATTCCCGGTCAGGGCACATGCCCGGGATTTTAGGCTCTGTCTCCAGTGGGGGTGTGCAGGAGGCAGCCGATTGATGTATCTCACATCGATGTTTCTATCTCTCTCTCGATTATTCTCTCTATATAAAAAAAATAAATAAATATATATATATTTAAAAAGTGATTTAGGGTTAAGCATTGGTTCAGATGATTCATATCTCATCTGTTTTTCTTATACTGTGCTCAGAAACTCTTTTGGCAGAGACCATCTGAGACCCTGGGAGAACTTTTGAACATGCCATACCCGTAACTCAGAAGGTCTCCAAAATAAAAGTGCTAATGAAAACTAGAAATAGGATTGTTCTGCCCCCAGATTCCATGGTAATAGGAGACGGCCAATGAGTCAGCTCATCTAAAGGGCAAGGGGTGGGGAAGGTTGAAACAAAAGCAAGAGGGGAACCCATCACCCGATCACATCATCCAACCCACCAGTCTCTTTAATTAAGCATTAAATAGAAAGGTAATTTAAAATAATAATAATAATAGCTGGGCTATGCTCCTGGGAACAATGCATGGGAGATGAGGAGGTGGTGCTCTTGACCTCATCCACTAAGAGACTAGGAAAAATTTTTCTAAATGAGGAAGCCACCCACTGAACAAGGTGTTGAGGGGCAGCAGAGAAAATAAGCAACTTCCAGTGTTGCCCAAGACAAATGGAGGCAAACACCAGGACGGTGGAGCAGAGTGGTCAAGAGCAACCAGGATTTCAAATCAGACAGGCTTGAATTCAACTTCTCCACTTCTCACCCATGTGCTCTCAGGGAGAGGCACAGCTCCAACTGTAAATGGGAAGAATCGTTATACCTATGTCACAGAGCAGATGCTATATGTTAATAACCAGACAACTTAGCTTCATAAGAAACTTTAATTAAAATAATATATGTAAAACATTTAATTCAGTGCCTAGCAGTGGGTAAGAGTTCAACAGATTGGTGTTGGTGACTGTGATGACATAGATGTCCTCTCTGGACTTCCACTTCTGGTCCTTTGATGAAGCAGGGGCATCATTGTTCAGAGTCTCATTTTCTCCACACACACAAAACAGGAAGTAATTACCTCTAACCACGATGCAACTTGAGTCTTTATTTTTCCAAAGAGTTAAGATGTATAGGGCAATATCCAGTTTAAAACGATATTCTTGATCTTCAGCCTTAAAAAATGAGATCCTCCCATTTGAGACAACATGGGTACACCTGGAGGACATTATGTTGAGTGAAATAAGCCAGACACAGAAAGTCAAACACTGCATGATCCCACTTATATGTGGACTCTAAAATAGTTGGACCCACAGAAGCAAAGAGTGGAATGGTGGCTGCAGTAGCTGGAGGAGGGGGGATGAAGAGATGTTGGTCAAGGGGTACAAAGTTCCATTATACAAGATGAACAGTCTGGCAATTTAATGTACAACATGGTGAGACTATAGGTAAAAACTATATTGTATACTTCTGATGGGGGGAAGAGCACGTACTAAGGATAGGACCACAGTTGTTTAATGACTATTCACCTTACTAACTATAGATAAGAGGTTTCCTACAGGCCCTGGGCACCTGGAGGATGTGCTGCAAGAAGGCAAACAGGACTGTGAAGAAGAGGTGTGTTCTCAGCTGCCACCGCTCTCTAAGGCCTGGGCCGCCTCCAGCTCGTGGAGCTCCAGCTGAAGGAGAAGGGGGTAAGTAAAGAGGTCTCTATACCATGGCTCGTACAAAACAGACTGCCCGCAAACCCACCAGGGTTAAAGCACTGAGGAAACAACTGGCTACCAAATGCGGCTCGCTAGAGTGCGCCCTCTACTGGAGGGGTGAAGAAACCTCATCTTTACAGGCTTGGTACCGTGGCACTTCGTAAAATTAGACGTTATCAGAAGTCCACTGAACTTCTGATTCGCAAACTTCCCTTCTAGCATCTGGTGCAAGAAATTGCTCTGGACTTCAAAACAGATCTGTGCTTCCAGAGTGCAACTATTGGTGTTTTGCAGGAGGCAAGTGAGGCCTATCTGGTTGGCCTTTTTGAAGACACCAACCTGTGTGCTATCCATGCCAAAGGTGTAACAATTATGCCAAAAGACATCCAGCTAGCACGCTGCATACATGGAGAATGTGCTTAAGAATCCACTATGATGGGAAACATTTCATTCTTTTAAAAAAAAATTCTCTTCTTCCTGTTATTGGTAGTTCTGAACGTTAGATATTTTTTTTCCCATGAGGTCAAAAGGTACCTAAGTATATGATTGCAAGTTGCAAATAGGGGGAAGAAATAAGGTATTGGCAGTTTTTCCGTTTTCATTTGTGTGTGAATTTTTTCATTTGTGTGTGAATATAAATGTAGGGACTTAAAGCATTAATGCAAGTCAAAATGTTTCAGTGAAGTTTCAGCAGTGCAACTTTATAACAATATAAATAAACCTGTTAAATTTTTCTAGGCAATGCCAGCATTTGGATTTTTTTTTAAAACAAGTGTATTTCTTATGACAACTAAATGGTGTTTGTAGCATTTTTATCATACAGTAAATTCCATCCACTCACTATACTTTTCTGAGTTGTCCACGCAGGTACATGTTTTTAACGTAGTCTGTCTTCTATGCTGTTCCTCTAAGTTTGCTATTAAAATACATTAAACTATTAAAAAAGAAAAAAAGGTAATGAGAGCATTTAAGGAAATCAAGGAAAAGCACAAGATTTCCAGGGACTTACCCAAAACCATGTTTTGAATTTTAAAATTTAGCATGTGAATTAAAGAAGAAGATGATCATTCACTATTGAGACCAGGTGTAAGAAATGTGGCAAAATACAAAGAAAAAAAGTCAGATGAAAATCAGAGGGAAAAGAGAAGGTACTGTTTGGGAGGAAAATTCTTCTTCTACCCTTCTCACTTTGTCTGGTTGGTCTAAGAAGTAAATTGACATGAGACAGATTAACAAAAGAAAATCAAATTTGATTTTGTATATGTGGAGGCTCCATAAGAATATGAGGTCTTCAGGCAGTCAGCCATTGTGGATTATATGCCACTTTGAGCCAAGGAGAGGTGAATAGAAATCTGGAACTTCAAAGGGAAATAAGGCAATTCATGGGGAGATGAGAAAAGAAAATGTTTGGTAAACAAATGTTTGCCATGCCCTGCAGAGACAAAGGGAGACAAAGAGGAATGTGAGCAAACAGGCCTTGCTGAGTTCCCCTCAGTTTACCAAACATAGCTCATATTCTGGGAACAGGCTCTTTATCTAAATTCTTTCAGGCAGTTAAGGGGGAGATGAAATGAAAAACATTTTACCTGAATCTTGTTTTTTAAAATTAACCAGCCTAAAGTAATCCTCACACCATAGGGACACATTTTGTTTTGGGGTGGCAAATTTTGCTCCCCTACAGTACTTAAAGGACAGCTCCAGGAGACCTAATAGTTGATGAATAGGATTTCCAAGAGAAGAAAAAGAAACAGTTAGGAGACAATGACAGGGACCACGTTTACCTTCTTGCCTTAAGCAAGTGGGAAACCAGACAAAATGCACTGCACATATTGCAGACAGTAGCTAACAGATGGCACAGGACTGTTTCACCTGAGGATGTCCTTGATAAGAGTTTAGACTATATTACATGTCAACCATCCCCCCTCTTGGGCATATATTGTCTTAATATCTGGGTGACAAAATGGAAGTTCAGCTGCGTACCAAAGCACAGTGGTGGTCCCACAGTAAAGCATTATGCAACTGTTTCAGTTGCAGACTGAGCATTTCACCTTTCCCAGAGAGCATTATTTTTACCTGAAAAAACAACTGACAAACTATGGTTGGTTATTCAAACATGGGCAACTGGCAGACATTTCTCATGCAAGGAAGACACCTAGCAATATTTGTTGCCAATGATGAAGTTTGAGCCTTCAAGAGAAAACTACAGTTTTGGAAAACTTGTATAAGCCACTAAGAACTCACTCAAGAAGAAATAGATAATGTGACTAGTCCTATATTGATTAATGAACTTGAAGTTGTAGCTAAAAATCTTCCCACTAAAGAAAACTTTAAATCCAGGGAGCTTCACTGGTGAATTATACCAAATATTTGAAGGTGAATTATTATATTTCTATACAAACTCTCCCAGAAAATAGAAAACATCCATAATTGTTTTTATGAGCCCATTATGCTGATACCAAAGCCAGCAAAGATATCACAAGGAAAAAAGGAAACTACAGAGCTTCCCATCCAGATGACAGAGTAGGTAAATGCAGAATTGCATCCTCCCACAACAACATCAAAGTTACAACTAAACTACAGAACAACTATTTTGAGAACTTTCTAAAAGCTATCTGAACAAAAGTACTATAACAAAGAGTATATGGAAGAAGCCGTGTCAAGCCTGGTAGGAGAGGTGAAGACTCAGAATGGACTAGTCCCACACCCATGCATGGTGATTAAAAATCAGGAGGGGTGGGGAATGAAAGTTAAAATCACAGTGGGATAATTTGTACACCTACTGAAATGACAAAAAATGTTTAAGTCTGAAAATTCCAAGTGTTGGTGTTGATGATAAAGATAAATAAATAAAATGAAAAAAATAAATAAATAAAAATCAGGAGGGATATCTTGACTGCAGAGGTCCCGCCTGAGTGGTGATGGGTCTCAGATCTACCCCAGATTTCCCAGCCCAGTGCCAAGAAGAGAGGTTCCCATAACATTGGGCTGTGAAAACCACAGGAGATTGAGACTGAGTGAGAAAGAAGGCTGCTGGAGTCTTAGGCATTCCTCTTAAAGGACCAGCACATGGAATTACTCAGACTCACTCATTCTAAGCTCCGGTGCTGGAGCAGCAGTCAAAAGGTACCAGAAACACATAAAGAGGAACTGAAGTGTCTGAATTTGGTGCTAGGGATGGACAGGCAGCTTTCTCTCAGAGAGAGGGCTTGCAGAAACCATTGTTCCTCTACTGGCCCCTTCCCCTGCAGTCACAGGCAGGCACCGTATCTGAGTCTCCATCAATCTAACACTGTTTGCCCCACCCTGGTAATTCCTTAAGACACCCCCTACCCCCAACTTATGGGCCGACCCAAGCGGCTTTTCTATACAAACGCCCTATATTGGCTCATGCTGCAGACAGCCTAAATTCTCTTAAAGGTTCACAAACTCTTTAAGCAGCATCTGGCCTCCATGTGCCACGTATATATTATTAAGTGGTCCCAGGCCCAGCACTAGTAACAGCTGGACGGTTTGCAGCTTGGCCTCTCCTGCACACCTCCAAGCCCAGCACAAGTAACAGCCATCTGCAGGTCACTTTGTAGCTCATGTTGGGTGGCCCTGAGCAGGGCACAGGTGGCTGCTGATCTTGGCCTGCATCTCCCGGGAGACCCTAGAGCCAGCACACCCAGTGGCCAGCTTCAGAACATGCCAGAGCACCACACAACCCCCTCCAAGAGTGACACACTCAAGGGGAAGACTCGGTGGGCACCAGAGCCTTGCTGAAGCAAGTTCAATTCTGTGGAATTGGCCCCTGCACAGAAGTCCCTCTACTGTAGTTGCAGTTGGTCCTCGTAGACAATCAGCCTGGGGAATAAATCACTCCCACTGACATGCCAAAAGCAATCAAGGCTCAACTACAACAGGAAGATGCACTCACCCACAAAGTGGGCACACCTTGAGCAACCAGCTCAGGTGACTGGGGAGGTTATGCCACTGGGCCCTATAGGACATCTACTATAAGGCCACCCTGCCAAGATTGGAAGATGTAGCCATTCTACCTAATACATAGAAACAAACACAAAGTGGGGAGCCAAAGAAACATGCCCTAAGTGACAGAACAGGAGAAACCTTCAGAAAAAGAATGAAATGAAATGGAGGCAAACAAACTACCAAATACAGAGTTTAAAACAATGGTTATAAGGATGCTTAAGGAACTTAGTGAGAATTCCAACAGCATAAAAAAGGACATAGGAACCATAAAAAAAGCCAGTCAGAAGTGAAGAATGCAATAACTGAAATAAAGAATACACGAGAAGGAATAAACAGCAGATTGAATGAAATAGAGTACTGAATCAATGATTTGGAAGACCAGGTAACAGAACACACCCAATCAGACAGAAAAATAATTTTTAAAATGAGGATATTTTAAGAGAACCTTGAGGAAATATCAAGCATAACAATATTCACATCATAGGGGTACCAGAAGAGAGAGATCAAGGGATTAAGAACCTATTTGAGCCCTGGCTGGTTTGGCTCAGCGGTTAGAGCGTTGGCCTGTGGTCCAGAGAGACCCGGGTTTGGTTCCCCCTAAGGGCATGTACCTCGGTTGCAGTTTGTCCCCGGCCCTGGTTGGGTCGTGCGGGTGGCAGCCACTCGATGTGTCCCTTTCGCGTTGATGTTTCTCTCTCTCCTCCTCTCTCTCCCTCCCACTCTATCTGAACAAAAAATGAAAAAATGTCCTCGGGTGAGGATTAAAAAAAGAAAAAAAGAACCTATTTGAAGAAATAATGACTGAAAACTTCCCTAACCTGGTGAAAGAAAAAGACACACAAGTCCAGGAAGTGCAGAGAGTCCCAAACATGATGAACCCAAAGAGGCCCACACCAAGACACATCAAAATTAAAATGGCAAAAGTTAAAGACAAAGAGAGAATCGTAAAAGCAGCAAGAGAAAAAGCACTTGGTTACCTACAAAAGAGCTCCCATAAGACTGTCAGCTGATTTTTCTTTTTTATTTTTCTTTTTTTTTTAATATTTTTTATTAATTTATTTTTGTTACAGATGTTTCTCCTTTTTTCCCCATTGACACCCTCCTCCCCATCCCCCCACCCTGTCCCCAGCTTTGTTGTCCATGTCCATCAGTTATGCATACATGCGTATAAGTTCTGTGGTTTATCTCTTCCCTCCCCCCCCACCCCCTCTTCTGAGGGTTGTCAGTCTGTACCCTACTTTCACATCTCTGGGTCTACCCTGTTCCCCAGACTGTTATGTTTATTATATTCCACAAATGAGTGAGATCATGTGATATTTTTCTTTCTCTGCTTGGTTTGTTTCGCTTAGGATAATACTCTCGAGGTCCCTCCATGTCGTCTCAAAGGATAAGAGATCTTTCTTTCTTACAGCTGCATAGTACTCCATTGTGTATATGTACCACAGCTTTTTTATCCATTCATCCACTGATGGGCACTTGGGCTGTTTCCAGATCTTAGCTATTGTGAATAGTGCTGCTATGAACATGGGAGTACATATATTCTTTCTGATTGGTGTTTCAGGTTTCTTAGGGTATATTCCTAGAAGTGGGATCACTGGGTCAAATGGCAGTTAAATTTTTAATTTTTTGAGGTAACACCATAGTGTTTTCCACAGTGGCTGCACCAGTCTGCATTCCCACCAGCAGTGTACTAGAGTCCCCTTTTCTCCACACCCTCGCCAACACTTGTTGTTTGACGATTTGTTGATGGCGGCCATTCTGACAGGTGTGAGGTGATACCTCATTGTTGTTTTAATTTGCATCTCTCTGATGATTAGTGATGTTGAGCATTTCTTCATATGTCTCTTAGCCATTTGTATGTCCTGTTTGGAGAGGTGTCTATTTAGTTCCTCTGCCCATTTTTTAATTGGGTTCTTTGTCTTCCTTTTGTTGAGTTGTATGAGCACTCTATATATTTTGGAGATTAACCCCTTATCTGATGTATCATTGGCAATTATGCTCTCCCATACAGTGGGTTCCCTTTCCGTTTTGATGGTTGTTTCTTTTGCTGTGCAGAAGCTTTTGAGTTTGATGTAGTCCCATGTGTTCATTTTTTCCTTTATTTCTGTTGCCTTAGGTGATGTATCAGTGAAGATTCTGCTGCGTATGATGTCTGAAATTTTGTTGCCTACATTTTCTTCTAGGATTTTTATGGATTCACGAGTCACATTTAAGTCTTTTACCCATTTTGAGTTTATTCTTGTGTATGGTGTAAGTTGATGTTCTAGTTTCATTTTTTTGCATGTAGCTGTCCATTTTTCCCAACACCATTTATTAAAGAGGCTGTCTTTGCTCCACTGTATGCTCTTGCCACCTTTGTCAAATATTAGTTGAGCATAATGTCTTGGGTCAATTTCTGGATTCTCTGTTCTGTTCCACTGGTCTATATGCCTGTTCTTGTGCCAATACCAGGCTGTTTTGATTATAGTAGCTCTGTAGTATAATCTGATATCTGGTATTGTGATCCCACCTACTTTGTCCTTCTTTTTCAAGATTGCTGTGGCTATTCGGGGTCTTTTTTGGTTCCATATGAACTTTTGGAGTATTTGTTCTAGTTCTGTGAAATATGTCGCTGGTATTTTGATTGGGATTGCATTGAATCTATAGATTGCTTTGGGTAATATGGACATTTTAATGATGTTAATTCTTCCAATCCATGAACAAGGTATGTGCTTCCACTTTTTTATATCTTCCTCTATTTCTTTTTTCAATGTCCTGTAGTTTTCTGCAAATAGATCCTTTACTTCTTTGGTTAAATTTATTCCTAGATATCTTAATTTTTTTGCCGCGATGGTAAATGGGATTGTTTTTTTAGTTTCTCTTTCTGTGAGTTCATCATTGGTGTATAAGAATGCCGTCGATTTCTTGACGTTTATTTTGTATCCTGCTACTTTGCCAAATTCATTTATTAGGTCTAGTAGATTTTTGATGGTGTCTTTAGGGTTTTCTATGTATAATATCATGTCATCTGCGAATAATGACAGTTTCACTTCCTCCTTTCCAATTTGGATCCCTTTTATTTTTTCTTCACGTCTGATTGCTGTGGCTAAGACTTCCAGTACTATGTTAAATAAGAGTGGCGAAAGTGGGCATCCCTGTCTTGTTCCTGTTCTTAAGGGAAATGTTTTTAGTTTTTGCCCATTGATTATGATGTTGGCTGTAGGTCTTTCATATATGGCCTTTATAATGTTGAGATATGATCCCTCTATTCCCAAATTGCTGAGCGTTTTTATCAGAAATGGGTGTTGAATTTTGTTGAATGCTTTTTCAGCGTCTATTGATATGATCATATGGTTTTTATCTTTCATTTTGTTTATGTGGTGTATCACATTTATTGATTTGCGAATATTGAACCAGCCTTGCATCCCTGGGATGAATCCCACTTGGTCATGGTGAATAATTTTTTTGATGTATTGCTGGATCCGATTTGCTAGTATTTTGTTCAGGATTTTGGCATCTATGTTCATCAGGGATATTGGCCTGTAGTTTTCTTTCTTTGTAGTGTCTTTTTCTGGTTTTGGAATTAGAATTATGCTGGCCTCATAAAATGAGTTTGGAAGTCTTCCTTCTTCTTGAATTTTTAGAAACAGTTTGAGAAGAATGGGTGTTAGTTCTTCTTTGAATGTTCGGTAAAACTCCCCTGTGAAGCCGTCTGGGCCTGGACTTTTGTTTGCTGGGAGAGTCTTGATTACATCTTCAATTTCCTTGGTTGTTATTGGTCTGTTCAAGTTTTCTCTCTCTTCCCGGTCCAGTTTTGGGAGACTATATGTTTCTAGAAATTTGTCCATTTCGCTTAGATTGTCGAATTTGTTGCCATATAAATGTTCATAGTATTCGTTAACAATCCTTTGTATTTCTGTGGTGTCAGTTGTTACTTCTCCTCTTTCGTTTCTGATTTTGTGTATTTGGGTTCTCTCTCTTTGTTTCTTGGTGAGTCTAGCTAAGGGACCATCAATCTTGTTTATCTTTTCAAAAAACCAGCTCTTTGTTTCATTGATCCTTTGAATTGTTTTTTTGGTCTCCATGTCATTTATTTCTGCTCTGATCTTTACTATTTCCTTCCTTCTACTTGCTCTGGGGTTTTCCTTTTGTTTGCTTTCTAGTTCTTTAAGTTGTGAGGTTAGATAGTCTATTAGAAATTTTTCTTGTTTCTTGAGGTAGGCCTGTAGTGCTATGAACTTCCCTCTCAGAACTGCTTTCGCTGCATCCCACAGATTTTGTGTTGTTGTGTGTTCATTTTCATTCGTTTCCAGAAAGTTTTTAATTTCTTCCTTGATCTCCTTGGTAACCCATTCATTGTTTAATAACATGCTATTTAGCCTCCATGTATTCAAATGTCTTTGCATGTTCTTGTTGCAATTGATTTCTAGTTTCATGCCATTGTGATCTGAGAAGATGCTTGATATGATTTCAATCTTCTTGAATTTGTAGAGACTTCGTTTGTGTCCTAACATGTGGTCTATCTTTGAGAATGTCCCATGTGCACTTGAGAAGAAAGTGAATTCTGTAGTTTTGGGGTGTAATTCTCTGTAAATATCTATTAAATCCATTTGGTCTAGTGCTTCATTTAGAGTCTCTGTTTCCTTGTTAATTTTTTGTCTAGAGGATCTATCCAGTGATGTCAGCGGGGTGTTGAAGTCCCCTGCTATGATTGTATTGCTGTTGATTTCTCCTTTGAAGTTTTCCAGAAGATTTTTAATGTATTTTGGTGCTCCTGTATTGGGTGCATATATGTTTACCAAGGTTATCTCTTCCTGTTGGATAGATCCTTTCAATATTATGTAGTGGCCTTCTTTGTCTCTAGTTATGGCCTTCATTTTAAAATCTATTTTATCAGATATGAGTATTGCTACCCCAGCTTTTTTTTCCTTTCTGTTTGCTTGGAAGATTTTTTTCCATCCCTTCACTTTCAGCCTATGTGAGTCTTTTGTTGTGAGGTGGGTCTCTTGTAAACAACATATATATGGGTCATGCTTTCTTATCCAATCCGCTACTCTGTGTCTTTTGATCGGGGCGTTCAGTCCATTTACATTTAAGGTGATTACCGATATGTACTTACTTATTGCCATTTTTGTTTAGTGTGTTTCTATTTTCCTTTCTATTTCTTCTACTAATTACAGCAGTCCTTTTAAGATTTCTTGCAGTGTTGGTTTAGTGCTAATGTATTCCCTTAGCCTTTTTTTGTCTGGGAAGCTCTTTATTTGACCTTCTATTTTGAATGATAGCCTTGCTGGGTAGAGTAGTCTTGGGTTCAGATCCTTGTTTTTCATGACCTTGATTATTTCATGCCATTCCCTTCTGGCCTGAAGTGTTTCTATTGAGAAGTCAGCTGATAACCTTATGGGGGTTCCTTTGTAGGTAACCTGTTGCTTAGCTCTTGCTGCCTTGAGGATTCTCTCTTTGTCTTTAATTTTTGGCATTTTAATTACTATGTGTCTTGGTGTGGGCCTGTTTGGGTTCTTCTTACTTGGGACTCTCTGTGCTTCTTGAACTTGAAAGCCTTCTTCCTTCACCAAATTAGGGAAATTTTCTGTCACTATTTCTTCAAATATATTCTCTAACCCTTTCTCATTTTCTTCTTCTTCGGCGACTCCTATGATGCGAATATTATTACGTTTCCAGTTGTCCCACAGTTCTCTTAAGCTGTCTTCCTGTTTTTTCATTGTTTTTTCCTTTCGGTTTTCTGATTGGTTGATTTTTTCTACCCTGTCTTCTAATTCACTAATCCGGTCCTCAGCTTCTTCTACTCTGCTTTTTAGCCCTTCCATTGTGTTCTTCATTTCTGCTATGTCATTCTTAATTTCCAATTGATTTATTTTCAATATTTCTATGTCTTTGCTCATGGTGTTGATGTCCTTACACATGCTGTTGAGCTTCCTCAAGATCATGGCTCTGAATTCTAGCTCTGTTAACTTGCTTAACTCCATTTCATTTATCTCATCTTCATTGGAGGTCTCTTGTTCTTTCGTTTGGCATCTGTTTCGTTGTTTTACCATTTTGGCTAGCTCAGTGGTTTTTGGAGCCTGCCAAATTTTCCCTGTGGATGTTGGTGTTCTGCTGTTTGTGGCTCCCTGTACTGGGTTTGGATGAGCGTGAGAGGACCCACGTTATACACCACTGTCGAGTCTTACCTTTCTGGGTAGAGTTGCAAGCCCAGAAAAGGTTCAGTTATCCTCTAGCTTTTTGCCTAGAGGCTATTAGTCCTGGTTACTTAAAGAGCCTTGGGTTCTCAGTTGAATGAAAACCTCCCTCAGGTGTTCAGTGTGAGAGGATTTCCCGAGGGTGGGGCAGATGCTGGTAGTTAATGAGCCTTGATTTGCATTTCAATGGCCCAACTGGGTGTGGCTGAATCTCCAAGGGAGGGGCTGCCGCCTCTTCCCAGAGCCCTGGGATGGAGTAAGTCGACCAGGCCACAGTCCTGCGTGGCCGAAACTCAGCAAAAGCTCTGAGTGCCCTCCAAATCCCGAGTGTCCCACACAGTTCCAGTCAAGTCCGCCCTCCCTCCGCCAGAGTCCGAGGTGAGTGGCTGTGGCTGTTTTAGCGCTCTGTCCCGGCTCTGCGCTGTGGAGCCGGCTGGGGCTTTAACCCCAAGGGCAGGCACTGCTCACGGCTAAGGCCGCTGCTGTCTGTGGGCTCCCTGCCCCCCTCTCGCGCCTCCGCAATCCTACCAGGATCAAGTTAGTGTCCCTGGTTGTATGGTCCTCGCGAGCTGCTTTTCCGTTGCTTTTTCCCGACGATTTGATTTTATTTTAGTTGTATTTCCAGTTTGGTCCTGGGAGATGATCTGTGTAGCTTCCATTCACTCCACCGCCATTTTTCTGTCAGCTGATTTTTCAACTGAAAAAGGCCAGAAGGGATTGGCATGAAATATTCAAAGTGGTGAAAAGCAAGGACCTACAACCAAGATAACCAGCAAAGCTATCATTTAGAATCAAAGGACAGATAAAGAGCTCCCCAGACAAGAAAAAGCTAAAGAAGTTTATCACCACCAAACCAGAATTACAAGAAATGGTGAAGAAGAAGGAGAAGGAGGAGGAGGAGGAGGAGTGGGAGAAGAAGAAAAAGAAGGAGAAGAAAAAAGAATATAAAATGGCACCCTGGCCAGTTTGGCTCAGCAGTTGGAGTGTCAGCCCATGGACCAAAGAGTTGCGGGTTTGATTCTGGCCAAGGGCATGTACCTCGGTTGCGGTTCATCCCCAGCCCCCGTCAGGGTCATGCAGGAGGCAACTAATCGATATGTCTCTCTCACATTGATGTTTCTCTCTCTCTCTTCCTCCCTCTCTCCCACTCTGTCCGAAGATAAATGGAAACATATCCTCAGGTGAGGATTAAAAAAAAATTAAAAAATAAAATGGCAATAAAATACATATTTATCAACAATTACTTTATTTTTGGTTTGTTGGTTGTTAATCCTCAGCTGAATATATTTTTCCATTGGTTTTCAGATAGAGTGGAAGGAAAGGAGGGAGAGAGAGAGAACATTCATGTGAGAGAGACACATCAATCGTTTGCCTCCCACACGACCTCAACTGGGGCCAGGGATGGAACCTGCAACCCAGGTACATGCCCTTGACCAGGAATCAAACTCACAACTCTTCAATCTACATGCTCTAACCATGGAGCCAAAGTAGCTGGGGAAATCAAGAACTATTTTAAATACAAATGAATTAAATGCTCCAATCAAAAGACATAGGGGGACTTAATGGATAAGAAAACAAGACCCTTACATATGCTCTCTACAAGAGACTCACTTCAGATTGAAAGACACACACAGACTGAAAGTAAAGGGATGGAAAAAAGTATTTCATGAAAATAGAAATGAGAAAAAAAAAAAAGCTAGAGTAGCAATACTTATACCAGACAAAATAGACTTTAAAACAAAGACTAAAGAGGAGCAAAGAAGGTCCCATAAATTCCATTTCTGGGTATCTATTCAAAGAAACCCAAAACGCTAAATCAGAAAGACATATGCATCCAATGGTCAGGTATTGCAGCATTATGTGCAATAGCCAAGATATGGAAGCAACTTAAGTGTCCATCAGTGTATGAATGGATAAAGAAGAAATGGTGCATATATACAATGGAATATGACTCAGCCATAAAAAAAGAACAAAACCTTGCCATCTGCAACAACATGGATAGACCTAGAGGTTATTGTGCTGAGTGAAATAAGTCATACAGAGAAAGATTAATGCCATATGACTTTACTTATATGTGGGATCTAAAAAACAAAATAAACAATCAGAATAGAAGCATACTGGTAGATACAGAGAACATTTTGATAGTGGCCAAATAGGAGGAGGTTGGGGAAAGGTTGAAAAAAGTGAAGGGATTAAGAAGTACAAATTAGTAGTTACAGAATAGTCTTGGGGGTGTAAAGTACAGCATAGCAAATATAGTCAATAATATTGTAATAACTATGTATGGTGTTAGATGGCTACTAGTTTCATCAGGGTGATCACTTCATAAGCTATATAAATATGTAATCACTGTATTTTACATCTGAAACTAATATTGCATGTCAACTGTAACTGAAAAATAAAAAGTATATTTAAATAAAGAAACTATAGAATAACACCCGTCATGAACATAAAAAACTTAGTTTCTAGTCTTTTCAAATCAAATAATCAATTAGATAAAACAATTGTGAACTTTATATCTCTTCACTGTTTTTTTTTTTCTTTATTGATTTTAGAGAGAGAGGAAGGGAGAGGGAGAGAGATAAAAACATCGACAAGAGAGAACATCGATCGGCCACCTCCTGCATGCCTCCCACTGGGGATTTGGCCCACAACCTGGGCATGTGCCCTGACTGGGAATCGAACCGGCGACCTCCTGGTGCATGGGTCAACGCTCAACCACTGAGCCACACCGGCCAGGCAAGGATATTATTTTTCCATTTATCTTCAGATAGAGTGGGAGAGAGGGGGAGAGAGAGAGAGAGAAAGAGAGAGAGAGAGAGAGAGAGAGAGAGAGAGAGAGAGAGAGAGAGAAACATCAGTGTGAGAAAGACCCATCAATTGGTTGCCTCCCTCATGACCCCGACCAGGGCCGAGGTCTGAACAACTGAGGTAAGTGCCCTTGACCGGAATCTTTAGTCCAAGGGCCGATGCTCTAACTGCTGAGCCAAACCAGCCAGGGCTCTCTTCACTGTTTCTGATTTGGAGTTTGATTCTAAACAAGCAAAACTGGCCCAGCTGGTATGGCTCAGTGGTTGAGCGTCGACCCATGCACCAAGAAGTCACCAGTTCAATTCCTGGTCAGGGCACATGCCCAGGTTGTGGGCCAAATCCCCAGTGGGGGGCATGCAGGAGGCGGCCGATCGATGTTCTTTCTCATCGATGTTTCTGTTTCTCTCTCCCTCTCCCTTCCTCTCTCTAAAATCAATAAAGAAAAAAAAATGTTTTAAACAAACAAAAGTGTGGCATATTTTAAAAAGAGGTTAACTGACTTTCAAGTCACTTTGAAATCATAACTCTCCTCTGAATTGAGATGAAGCATTAGAAAAAAAAATGGCCTTAGATAAAAAGTATTTGCTAACAGAGGTGAGTGCAAAATTCTGAAATGAGTGAAAGAAAGAGAATGTGAACTCTGCTTCTCTAGAAACTTAAGGGGATTTTGGGAAGTAGATGTGCATAGCAGAGGGTGCTGGAGCAGAAAGGTCCAGGACTCTCGCTTTCCCAGGAGTATAGTATATACTGGGACTCTGCTACCTTTGGAGCTGCCTATGCATTCAATGAAGGGAGATCTGTCCACTGTGAACTCAGCAGCCTGGCTTATATATGTTTTATATATTAAAGTTCTAAATAAACTTGCATTTGGTAAAATAGTTTCACTGCTTTTATAAATAAAGAAAAAACGGGGAAGGGAGAAACTGAAAAACACTTACAATTCAATCATCCATGTTTTTGAACTTGAAATATTGAGTTCCTTTTAAAGAACAAAACGAAGGCAGTGTTACTTTCCACAGTGGGCAGCCAATCTCTGGAACTTGTTCCCCTTGGAGGTGTTATGGGTTGAGGAACACAATGGCTCACACATCTTGCTCACATATTTATTGAGTGTCTGCTCTGCCAGGTTACAGTGTCAATAAGATATGCGTGATTCCTACTGCACGGAGCTTATATTTCCAAACAGAGTTGAAAGAAAGTTATGAATAGAGGCCCACAGTTAGCAAAAAGAAGAGGATCTCTTCCCACAAAGCATCTAAGTCTTAGAGTGTGAGCTTCCATAGACCAGGGGTCCTCACAGTTAGCTTACTCTTCTTATTGCCCAGAACACCAACTTAGAAAATAATCATCCAACAGTATCTGTGAGTGGAGCCATCCCTGGACAAGATTGTGAATCTGATCTGGTTCATCTTGGGTTGCATCAACTCCTCTTTCTCCTCCCAAATATGCCTGTCCCTCTACCTCCCCTCTACCTCATGGGCCCCTGCTGGTGATGGTTGAATTGAATTACTCTTTCCATGGCATTTGAATCTAAGCCTGGATTTCTGAAGCCTCAAGCCTCAGAGCAGAAAATCTTCAATGGTTTGATTCCAGACACCATGATTGTCCAGAAAGAGGGATAGTTTTGAGCTACACTCCTAAAGTTACACCAACAATGTGCACTGCCTTCTCTTCAGTCTCCTATGGTGGGGACACAGAACAGAGGCACAGGTCCTCACGGGGACACATTAGATGCTCCTGAACTTTGTGTGAGATGGGAAGCAGCCACCCCAGGATGCCACTCTCACTTTATTTTAAGCTCTATTATAAATCCTTCCTATAAAGCCTTGTCCCCTCTCCATGCTCACTGAACTAGTACCACTTCCTTCCCCTATTGAAAGTGATGGAAATGACCAGCAAAACCCATGACTTAAATGAGTTTCTCTGTCCCTCAAGATCAGATTTGACTCTGATTTTATTTCCAAGTGCAGAGAACACAGATCAATCATCGTGCAGGACTTAATACAATTAAAGTCCTTGTCTCCTGTCCTCGTTCTGATGGGGGCTAGACCAGAAACCAGTGAGGTAGAAAAAAACTTTAAATATAAGTCTGGCCAGTCACCCCAGAATGAAGAACAAGATGTGCCTTCCTTCCTGCCTTCATTAGAAACCACATCCCTACCTGGAGATTGATGCCTGCCTTCCCCAGAGACATGAGGGTGTGTTTTCAGTAAGCAGGCCCCTAACAGCTCCCCGGTGCAGCACCCACCCTTCCCCTGCCTGCCACCCTGCCTTGGGTCCAGCACATCTCCCCACTCCCCTTCCTGCTGCTTGGTGCCTTTCCAGTTTGACTATTGAACCCTAGTTTCTCCTACCTGTCAATTCCTTCTATAACAACTGTAACTGGCCCATGATATTCTAAACTACTGCCCACGTGATGGCCAAGGGACCTCAGCAGTCTTTCCTTTGCATTTCAGGTGCTGACTCTATTTCTTTTTGCCCACTTCTGTTTAGATTTTGGCCCAACCCCCCAGCTCAAATAGAATCTCACATGAGAATATACTGAAGAGGCATGAGAGATCTGTACAGGTGAAGTAAATTGCCCCAGCCAACAGTCAGCTGAGCCCCAAACTTTTAACTGAGCCCCGTCGAGACCAGAAGGATCACCAGCCTAAGTCACTGACCCATAGTATTGTGAACTAACAATATGGTTACGATTTTAAATCAACTGAGTTTTGGCCCAGCCGGTGTGGCTCAGTGGATCAAGCATCGTCCCATGGACTGAGAAGTCCTGGTTTGATTCCCGGTCAGGGCACATGCCCAGGTTGTGGGCTCGATTCTCAGTAGTGGGTGTGCAGGAGGCAGCTGGTTGATGTGTCTCTGTCACATCAATGTTTCTCTCTCTCTCTCTCCCTTCCTCTCTCTGTAAGAAATCAATAAAAACATATTTAAAAAAAAGAAAGAAAGAAGTCTAAGAATGCCCACCTAAAAAAATAAATAAATAAATAAACGGAGTTTTAGGTGTTACATAACACTGTTCAATTGGTAACTGCTAATATTATAACCAATATTATAATATTCACCAACTTTATGTTCAATTAAATTTCCTTCTGTTTGTATGTTTCTTGCAAAGCTTTCTGTTTTTATTGCCAACTTCTGTGCATTTCATTGCCTTCAGAGTGAGTAAGCCCACCCCCAAGGTTTCATTTCTTTCCTTACCATCTGCTCAAACAAAAAGGGAGATTAATATAAGGTTTTGAAAGAATAGTTCAAAAGACTATTAGAAGAAATAACTTATAAGTAAAAACTACTTACTGATGATCAAGTATGTGTTTATTGAGTTTCAAGTTGGCCCAGCATTTCTGATAGAAACAATCAGGTTATAGAAATATATAACCCACCGTCTTTGCCCTCAAACTAGCTGAAAATCTGAGAAGCTTAAATCTGAGTAGCTTAAAATAAAAAAAAATTGAGGAGAGTAAAACTAATTTACATGAAATTATTAGAAAACAATGATGTGCTGATTTGCTTGATAAAGGCTAGACACACAATAGGGGTTTGAAGAGGAGGGAGACGGGTGTGTGTTATAATAAGGAGAAAGGCTGTTCTTTGAGCAGCGAGAAGGAGGGGGTCGTTGTTTGGGAAGTATGGTGGGTATATCAAGATAAAAGCAAAAAAGGAGGAATGAGTTTCAGGTCAGTGACCATGGCATCAGCTGGGATCTGTGGGGAGACTGTCCCACTAAAGTACAAAGTGCACATTGGTGAATAGTGAGCCTCAGTTGTGAGGCTCAGATTTCCCTGGGGAGTCTGTGGTACAGGAAGTAGCCAGTGAGGCAGGAGGTTGACTGCAAGCCGTCCAGATGCTATGCCATTGCACCGCTAAACCCAATCCTGGGAATTTATTCCCAAGCTAATCATCCAAAAGCAGGAAAAAACTATATACATAAAGACACTTTGTGCCAAGGCAGTCACAGGAAAGAAAAAACTTTAAATACAAAACGCCCACCAGTTGACAAGTGACAAAGCATAACAACTTCAAGGAACATTCTACGGTCATTGTAGAAAGATACATGAAGACTGCAGACAAACAGCAACGTGTTTATAATGTAATGTTAAATAGTAAAAAAAAAAAAAAAACTAAACTAAAATATATGTAATTTATACAAATCCATGCAAACTGAAGTCTATATAATTTATAAGTCATAAATTATAGCATAAGTATTCATATTAAAAGGATACTTAAATGACTGAGAATAGCTGTATGTGGGTTTGAGGCAAATTTTTAATCTTTTAAAATGTTACACAGTTTAAAGGTGATGTAATAATAGCTATTATACAGAAGAGGTGACATAATAAAGGTGGAAAATTTTAGCCAAACTAGCCTGGACAGTATTATGTTCATACTTTTTTGTTGTTGTTAATCCTCACCTGAGGATATTTTTCCATTGATTTTCAGATAGAGTGGAAGGGAGGGAGAAGAGAGAGAGAGAAACATTGATGTGAGAGAGACACATCGATTGGTTGCCTCCTCCACGACCCCGACTGGGGCCTGGTATTGAACCTGCAACCCAAGTAGGTGCCCTTGACCAGGAATCAAACCTGAGACCCTTTGATTCACGGGCCGACACTCTAACGGCTGAGCCAAACCGGCCAGGGCTGTTCATACTTTTGAGTGGTACATACTTATTTCTATATTGTCATTAAACCCTCCCACCTGTGTGCCTTTCCTTTTAATTACTTCTGTCACTTTTAATTGCTCCCTTCAACATTCCTAAATATGTTGATAACACAGGACACCCCAGAACTATGCCCCCGAGCTGCCATTCCTGGTAATGAGTTTGGAGGCACAGGTCCCAACCTCCTACGGCTTTTTCTATCTTGATAGTTTGCAGGATTAAATTTAGAGTCTTTCCTTCCTAAATTTAGACCTTGCATTAAAAGGACTTGTGTAAATCTATAATTTTGTGCCTATAATACAGATTCATAAATGCAATACCTAATAAATTCATTCAACAAATATATATTAAACAGCAGGTACCATGTGCTGGACTCTACCCTTATAATTCTCTCTCAACAAGGTTTTGATCCATATAACTTACAGCCCATCTAACTAACCCATCCTTTCCACTGCCCTGGGGCCGGCCAGGTTCTGGGGTGTCATACAATCCCACCTCCCTACGTACTTACAGTCTGGTGGAGAAACAAGTCAAGAATGATATAAGGGGTGTCCTGGAATTCCTGTCTTCCCCCTACACTCACCCTCTACTCCTCCCCACTGTTCTGTGGTCTCAGAGCTTGACCTGTATGGACTCCAACAACAGGCTTCAGTTAGATTGGCCAAGGTAGGCTACAAAGTCTATAAAACTGGCCAAGTCATTTAGCTCTCTGAGCTTCATTTGTACCCACTACCTTATGGGATGTTGAGATGATCAGGGAGATCATTCATTTATTCACTCATTCAGCAATTTGTTTTGAGTGCCTACTGTACAATTTCTACATAGGGCTGACTTCATGGGTATGACATCTGTGTCTCTGTATACAGTCCTGCACTTAAAAGGCCCCACACTTGGTTTAATGCTCTATTGTCACTGTCTTGAATATCTTAAGTATTTGTCTTTAACAAGGAACCCTATATTTTCATGCGGCAATTATCTATCTGGTTCTGCTCCTATGTATACTCTTCTAAGAGCTGGGATACAGCAATGCACAAGCAGACAAAAACCCCTGCTCACATTCTTTACCTATTAATTCATTTAAGAAATGTTATTGATCTCATACTATATGAGGAACAACATTTCTGGAGAAGAGAATTACATAAGCAAGCAGCTAAGGTGGGAAGATGTCTTCATGTTAAAGGAAGGGCAAGAAAGACAGTGTGGTCCGGCCAGTGTGGCTCAGTGGTTGAGCATCAACCCATGCACCAAGAGGTTGCTGTTTCAATTCCCGGTCAGGACACATGCCCAGGTTGTGGGCCAAATCCCCAGTTTGGGGCATGCAGGAGGTGGCCAATTGATGTTCTCTCTCATCGATGTTTCTATCTCGCTTTCCCTCTCCCTTCCTCTCTCTGTAAAATCAATAAAGGAAAAAAAAAAAAAAGACAGTGTGACAGTCTTCTTCCTTTTTTTTTTTTTCCTATTTTTGTCTAAGACTCTGACTAGGACCTCCAATATAACATTGAGTAGAAGTGGTAATAATAATCATTCTTGTCTTGTTCCTAATTTTAAAAGGAATGCTACCAATATTTCTCAGTTTAGGTTGATGACTTTTATAGATTTTTACTCTTTACTCAGTTAAAGAAATTTTAATTTAATACATTTTTAATCGAAACATATGTTAAGTATTATTAAATACTTGTTCTGCAGCTGTTGAGATAATCAGATCATTTTATTCTTTAATCTGTGCATGTGATGAATTACATTTATAGATTTTTTTTTTAAAGATTCTGAAAATAGTTTGAAGATCAAGTCTACATGATTTGAGACATAAGAGTAAAATAAAGTCAAATATGATGCCAGAGGTTTTGGCCTAAGCATGTGACTAAATGAAATTATCATTTATCCAAACAGGGAAGGCTATGGGGAGAACGCCTGATTTTTTTGGGTGGGGGAATGAAGAGAGTAAAAAGAGGAGGTCTTCTAAATCAGAAGGTCAGTTTTGCACACGTGAAATGTGGGATGCTTCAAAGACATGAAATGGAGACATAGATGAGGCAGCTGGATGTACACGGTACAGTGAGGAGAAAGGTACAGGCTGAAGATAGGAATATACGAATTTGAGAGTCATTAGCATTTGTGGAAATTGAGCTGAAGGAAATATTCTTTAAAATCTACATATACAGCCCGGCCAGTGTGGCTCAGTGATTGAGCGTCAACCCATGAACCAAGAGGTCGCCAGTTTGATTCCCAGTCAGGGCACATGCCCAGGTTGTGGGCCCAATCCCCAGCAGGGGGCGTGCAGGAGGCGGCCAATCAATGTTCTCTCTCATCGATGTTTCTATCTCTCTCCCTCTCCCTTCCCCTCTCTCTAAAAATCAATAAAGAAAAAAAAATTTTAAATAAATAAGAGGTTCAAAGCAAACAAAACATACATGGTAGACATACATTAAAAATAAAAATAAATAAAATAAAATCTACATATACAAGAGAAAAATAAATCTCAAAATTATTTCCATAATGCTTGCCCCTTCTCTTCCTCAGGAGAAAGTGCACATACAAGCAGAATACCTATCATGTGTTATTATCCAGCAGATCCTTTTGCTCTGGCTTCAGTAATATTACCCATCACACATGTAAGTTTTCTCTGTGAGTAGTAATTTTGCCTGATAGGTTGCCTTCAGGAATCTATTGATCCGGTCATCACAAGAAAAATAAATCTGTAACTATGCTGATGGATGTTAACTAGACTTATTATGGTGATCACTTCACAATATATACAAATCTGTCTTTCTCACACACACAACCAATTTTTTAAATGTAAATTTAAGTTAAAATATTTTTTTTAGAAATGCTTCAGCTTCAGAAGTTCTTCTGCCTTTGAAGTTTTCCAAACTACCGATCAGTCTAAATAGAAGGAATGGGCTCTTCAGGTAAAATAGAAGGTGCTGGTATTTAAAAAGTGGGGTGGCCTATGACTATGGCCTTCTTGTTACTCATATTACACTATATGGAATCCAACTGAGTGAAAAACAATGTCTTCCCATTCTACAAGTTCTTGGATCTAAATTCACAGCATAACACTAAAGGCTGGAAGTGGCCTTCAAAGTTTGCAGTTACCTTTAGTCCATTCATTGTCCTGCCTCTAAGTAGCACATCTAAGCCACTCTGGACTAAATCACCTTAACCATCAAAAGCATTCTTTTTCATACATTTCTCTATGAATCCAAACTTACCAATCATTTCTATCATATAGGTAAGGAACCCAAGGTCATAAAAGTTATCAGGAATTAATATACTTCTTTAACCTCTAGCAGGATTACTTCAATATATTCATGGTTGCCCTGTAGTCCTGTCTTCAATATTATTTTGTTTTTCTCCCCAAACCCAGCAAATTTATTGGATTCCTGATGAGATTACTCTAACTCCTACATCCTCTCTCTGCTCATCCCATCCCTGACTGACGTGTGACCTTTTTTGACTGAATTATTGAAATCCATTAATGGTTTTATTGCTTCTGATTGCCAGCATTTGCCAAATGTGCTGTGGCATTTATCAAGCTCTTGCTAGTCTGGACAAAGATCACTTCCGGCATTGATTTAAACTCCACAAACTAATTTTCCTTAACTAACATCAGCTCAGCTCCAGCAGTCCTGGGTAACAAGCTACTAATGAGTTTGCTATGGAGTTTGTAACAAAACAAAACAAAAAAAACCCCACAGAATTAGTGGATATTTAGCAAAGTTCAAAAATTATTAAACTTTCAGAAAAGAATGTCATTCTTCTGGAGCCCTGGGAAAATTTGGGGTGATAAACCCCACAGGAAGTCCAGAACACTGCTCTGTGCTGTGCCTTCATACAGAAGGAGGTGGGGCAGGAAGTTGTTTTACACCTGGGTGGAGGGAGGGTGGTCTCACATCCCCCCTTCCCTTAACTTTAACTACCTGCTATGTCTGTGTCTAGGATGACTTCTGATAAATTCACAGCCCAAAAGAAGAAAGCCATTTACGTCACTGTGAAATCTTTGGCAAGTTGACTCACTCCTCAGCAAGCTCATCACTTCACTTTATTGCTCAAGTAGCTTCAGAGAGTTTGAGAAAAGAGACTTGCTTTAGACGACAGAAGATTCTTACTAACTGTTGTGCAAACCATTTAACCTCTTACCTTCAGTTCAGTTACACCTTCAGTAAAATATGTAAAGATAATAAAGCCTTTCCTGCTCCCCAAAACAAAGTTTGGTGAGATAAATTCTGCCCAACATCTCCTCCGTGATTGCAAGGTGGGAGCCCATAGATTCCACTTGGTTGCTGTCCTAATTCCAATACTCACATCCCTCCTCATTTCAGAAGGTCTAAAACTTCTTTCACAATGGCTGGAGAAGCTCAGCTGCACCAGAGTGAAAAGCATGGTTTTCATGCACAACCAGTCAAACTCCTCCAGTTTTGAAAGGGAAATGCCTTTTGTGATTTTTAAAAAAAAAAATTCAAAACCCTCCCAGGTCTGAACAAATGCGGTGGGTAGGAGAAACTCCAGGTGATAGGGAAGACAGAATGGACTGAATGTGCAAGTGGATCTTGATGCTTTCTTCCCGTGGTTCTGCCCTCGCCCCTAAGGCTTCTCTCACTTTATCCTCGTCAGCACCATCAAAATTGGCCCCCAAAGATATTGCACTTCTTCTAAAATTCACTCATTCTCCTTCAATAAGCACTTACTGAGAGCTTCTACCTCCTAAGTACTCGGTTTGGGGATAAAGGTCCTGAGGTAATTAGGCATAGCCTCTGACCTTAGCAAACTCACAAGATAGCAGAGGAATTCACTGGGCAAAGAGATAATTGCAGTAAAATGTGATAAATGATATCATAATAATAATAAAAGGCGATATGGGAGCCTTAAGATGGGAAAGACTAACACTGCAGAAAACTTACACAGAGGAAGTAACTTTTCTACCATGTCTTGAAGAATAAACTGGAAGGTGCTAGGTGTTCCCAGAGAACCTGTAAATCTCTCTGGGGTAGCGCTGACCATCCTTGTGTGGTCATAAATTGAATGGTCTCCTCCACCAGACTGTAACTCCTTGAGGGCAAGAACTGTCATGTTCCTCTTCATGTTTCCTGCACCCTGCACAATTCCCAGCACACGGCAGGACCCCAACAAAGGCTGATGAATAAGTGAATGGTAAAGAACAAATTAGCAACAGTGCTCATCTATTTTTGGAAAAGCTTGACTATTGCATGACTAAGGGAATGATAGAAAAGCAAGACCCAGAGTCTAGAGAGTTTCAATTGTTTGAGCGTGTTGGAAGCCTTGCTTGTGACCATAAATTGAGGGGCAGGAACTGGCACAGAGGGAAAGAGTGAAGGAAGGGGATCTTTGGGGAGATGAAGGGATCAGAGCACAGAGGAGACCTGTTTAAACAAGGGCTGGATACCTTTTACTCAGCAGCAAGAGTAAAGGGGATAAGAAATGGGTAACAAATTGATAAGTGTTTGAGACCACTGTGGTCTAACAGCACGCAACGTGGTAACAATGGAAGAAATTCACTCTTGTTTCTCTGTGAAGTAAAAGTACCAACATTTGCTGGGGCAGTGTGTGGTGGGCAGTGTGCCTGGTACTTACCACGTTTCCTGATTAGATGCCCCCTCTTGAATCTGGGTTCTCAGAGACAGCCCTTATCTTCTGAAAATCTTGAAAATTCCACCTTGTTTGAAGAATCAAGTTGACAGAATGTTTTCCATCAAGTCCTTCACACAGTGGCATCTGAAAGGGTTTAAATGTTTGAAAAATGACAGTCCTCCCAATCTCAATGGTTTGAGAAGCTGGTCTTTGCATCAGCAGGTACAAAAATAGGCTTAGCTAAAAAGAAGCTCTTGTGTTATTCTTATTTCCCTTATAGAAAGGCATTTTCGATTTCCCTGTAGGTTGTCAGATATATTTACTATCCAGTCAATCAGAGCAGGTCTTTGACAATATAACATATGGAGAGAGAGAAAGAGCGAGAGAGACAGAGACAGAGACAGAGAGAGAGATTCTGTCATGACCTCAAATGCCAGGTCAGTTCCCTGGGTGACAAGAAGGCTTTTCTTAGCTTTCCACTGATCCTTTGTCTCATCCATTTCCACTTGAAAGACACTGTCTTTTTCTGCCTGAGCCATTCTGTATAGGAGGAAATAGATGAGCTTCTGACAGATCTGATCGCCAAGGGTCCCTGAGGAAAAGAGGCTCCATGCAGGCAGACAGGGTGGTTACAGAGTAGATCCAGGGACTGGGGCTTTCTGAAAGGGGAGCAAATAATTCCTAGTCAGCTCAACTATCTGATCTTCCTTCCCTCATCTATGCTGAGCCCTGTGGGTGCCCAGGCAGGGCATCTTGTAAAGGCATCTGGAAATGCTGAATTCCTAAGAAAGAATTAGAAGTTTAGGTCAGTCTCAAGGTGGGAAAGTAATCCAGGGCATGTGAATCCAAATGAAACATGTTTTTAGACTGGGAAGACCAACAGCAAGTGGAAATTTTATCTTCCTGAGAAGTCTATGCACCTAATGAAAGAATATGATTAAAACAGATGTTGAACCTTTTAAAGCAACGACAGGGAATCCGCCCAAAGGAGTCAACCCTGTCTAAGGAACTGGAGAGTGACTAAAGGTCAGTCCTAGGAAAAAGTACAGAAGGCAATGGCTCCCCAACATGCTGTTTTTTACGATCTTTCTTCCAAGCCCCCATCTTGCATCAGTCTCATTCCAGATGCCAGGTGCCTTTCATATATATATTACTAACATTATCAAACAATTATTGAACACTTATATGTGTCTATCACTTTACTCAACAACCTTATAAGGTAGTTATGGGGTTAAAGAAATGGGTCTTGTGGGAGAGATGGAAATTGAGTAGACAATGTTATATTCAACAAATATTGAGGTAGTGGTACTATTAATCCCATTACAAAAGAGAAACCTAAGACTAAGTGATGCATCTTTTCCCAAGTCACACAGCCAGCCAGACCAGAGCTAGCACTCGAACTCAAGTCTGCCTGACTCCCCAGTCTATGCACTTCACCTCTCTACACTAACTCCCTGCTTAGTTTGGGGTGACAATTTCCCCTAACCTTACTCATCACTTCTTCCTCCATCCAACCAAGTGGAAAAAAGCCTGTCTGGTTGATGTCCCAAAAGAAGGATCTCTAGCCCTGGCTGGTGTGGCTCAGTTGGTTGGAGCATCATCCTGTACACCAAAAAGGTGGTGGGTTTGATTCCCAGGGCAAATACCTAGGTTTTGAGTTTGATCCCCATCGGGGCATATTCAGGAAGCAACCGACCTATGTTTCTCTCTCACATTGATTGATCTCTCTCTCTTCCTCTCTCTAAAATCAACACTAAAAAAAAGTAGAAGAAATATTTTTTAAAAAAAGAAGAAGGACCTCTGTATGACTGGGCATGGCCTCTCTGTGATAAAATCTTGAGTGATGTAATCACCAGGAGGTATATCATCTGCCACCCTTAGCCTGCTGCAGCTTGAGTAAGGGGTTGAGCTGCTGGAGGTGAGTCATGGGACTGATTGCTGGGGTTGATGTTACCTAACCTGTGCTTTGCCTTAAGCATCAGCGTGTAGCTACAGGAGCTGTCTTTGGGAACAATGACGCTTGGAAAGTATTGGCATATATCATTTTCAGATGATTAGTAGGACCATTATTATCAAAGTATTTATATGATGGGTATACTTGGTAAATAATAGACACAATTAAGAATCCTGAAACAAAATAACCCCCATGATGCTCATCTTTAAGACATAATGCTGTCCACTCCCAAAGCCACTGCCCTAGTTAAGACTCTCATTACCTTCCATGAGATTCTTGTGGTGCTGTGTTAATGGAGCTCACTGCTTTCACATTCCTGTCCTCTAGTCCCAGTCATCTTCCTAAAGCACAGCTATGCCCACACCACAAAGCTCACTCCACTGCTGTTAATATTCCCTACATTGTAAACTCCTCAGCCATCATTCAAAAAAAAACAGCCTCCAAAGAAAGGTTCTAAGGTTCCGTTTCCAGCCTTATCACACCACTACACATCCCAACACATCAGTCAAATCACCCTATACTGTTCCCTGAACACCCTGGACGTGTGCTCATATTCTTCCCTCTGCTGAGAATATTTCCCACATCCCACATTCATAATCTTTGCCTTTCAAAATTCTGCCCAGATGCAAAAACACCCTCCACTATGAAGACTTTGATATCTTCTTATTCAAATGTGATATTTCCTCCTTTGATTTCCCCACATCATTTTGTTTGGAATTCTCCTGTGATCTTTCTCTTATTAGTGATGTGACCTTGCAAAAGTCACTTAACCTAGAGAATAATGCTTACCTTATATGGTTGTTGAGAGGATTAAAGGAGATTAAAATAACTGAGTAGTAGTCCAGCTGGTGTGGCTCAGCAGTTGAGCATCGAACCATGCACCAAGAGGTCGCCGGTTCGATTCCCAGTCAGGACACATGCCTAGGTTGTGGGCCTGATCCCCAGTGGGGGGCATGCAGGAGGCGGCCAATCAATGTTCTCTCTCATCAATGTTTCAATCTCTCTCTCCTTCTCACTTCCTCTTTCTCTAAAAAATCAATAAAGGGAAAAAAATTTTAAATAAAATAAAATAACTGAGTAGTTAGTCTGGCATAGAGAAAGTATCCAATCCATGGTAGTTTATCTTGTGATTATGTTTTGTCCCTAATATCACTCACACACACACACACGACTGTAAATTCTTGAGGATAGTGCCAAGTCCTGTTAATCTTTATATCCCTTGCAAAACCTCTCAAAAAAAAAAAAAAACAGATGATAAGTCCTCAAAAAAAGATAGGTTGAACTGAAAATGCCAATGTCCCAAACAAAGACATCAATTCTTAATGTCCAGAAGAGGGAAGTTTTGAGAAGAGGAATAACTCACCAAATTCATTGATACATCTAGCCTTCTTCTCTTTTTCCTTCTTGTAGAGTTTGTTGGTGATAAAAGAGGTATATTGTCTTTCCTGACAAAGACACCAGCATACACCCAACTGATATAATAATTGCTCCATTTTTAAAGTATTTAAGAAGCTTAATGGTATTTTTTGTGGGCTAAATTGTGTGATTTCTATTTTCTCCATTTGTCTGTGGGGCAATGAAGGACAGTAGAGTTGCCCTATCAAATCTGCTTTGGTTCCTAGACCCTAAAACAGAACCTGGTACAAAACTGTGTTTCAGAAAATGCTTTCTGAATATCGCTGGCCCAGATTCTCATTCACATGTCTCAGAGAAACTCCGAAGGGAGGGCTCAGCCAGCCCTGACAGTGTCCCTCCCACCTCAACCCTGCCATTTCCTTATTGCTCTCAGGACAGTTTGCTCAGGTTTATTTCTTCACAGGCCAATTAGAGCAAAGGTTCTCGGATGTCCTAATGGTGTCAGGGCTGTATTAAGATTTGTTGCTGAGGCTCGACAGAACATATTTAGAGGCAGTTCTGTAACTTTGGTGCTCACAGAGTTCTGTTTTGCTAGTCAGTGTATCAGAAGCTGATGCTAGGAGGGATATTAAATGATCCATCACAGGTCTTTGCTTGAGAGAAACCAAATCATAATGAATGTATCTATTAAAAGTACTTTCTTTTTAAGTGTGTGATCAAGAAACAAACAAAAAAAAAAACTGTTTGTGCAGAGATGGAAAATCTTATTTTTATCTGGGATCTGGGTGGAAAAAAATGAAAGTCTCCATGAGCCCATTATTGTTATCTAAGAATCTTTCAGTGGGCCCCAGGACAGGAAAGGGGCCCCTCATTATATCCTCACAGCATCCTGAGCTTCCCTTCTTATATCGGATGGTTTGCTTTCTGTCCTGCCACTGAGTTTTTATCCATCTTCAATCCACATCAGCTCACCCTGCAGGTGATTTAGAATCACCTAACCCATATTCTTATATATTGCTGTTCAGAGTATAAACTGGTTCAATCACTATATAAGGGCAACGGGCAATAACTTTCAAATATAGTATCTTTAATATCTTTAAAAATGATAGAACTACACAAATTCTTTGATCCTACAGTTCTTAGACATCTAAGCTAACACTTAATCTGAGAATTGAAAAATGAATAGAAAGTATCCATTCTCAGCAGGAAATGAGTTCATTTATTCTGAGAAATGCCACTATGAGAGATGCTGCTCTGAGAGCAAGAATCATGACTGTCCCACTCCATTTTTAATCTCCAGCAATCAAGACTGTCTCTCACACTCATAGGCATTCAAATAAATATTTAAGTGAATAACTGACCTTACCAAAATTTCAGTTTTTCTTAATGATATAAAATCTATTTTTAAAAATCTAGCATGCTCCTCTTCCAAATGGGACAATTAACCAGTCCTATAATTTTGAAATGACAAAGCAAGGTGTCTCTGAAGCACTTCCTATGTTGAAAACGAAAACTTATTTATTACTGACATTTAAAGTTTTCTCCCGCCTACTCCCCCTTGCAAATATTTCTGGAGAAAATCCATTTCTGAACTGATTTATCCCCATTTACATCTAATTCTCCTCAGACTACACTCAGTGGAGGAGTGTCAGAAAAGATTAGGGCACTGGAGAAATGTGACAACCAAGGAATCAAGCACAATGCAAAGCATTAATTGACAATTAGAATGGAGAAAGAAACAAAGGAACCAGGTGTTTGTACTAACACGTGGCAAAGAACTATCCATTATGACTGATAGTTGCAAAGAACACAGAAAAATGGCTTCTTATCCTGGACTCTAGATCTGTGGACACACACTTAGCCAGAAAAACCGTAAGGTAATACCTGAACAGGTGAGCACAATAGGATGATACTCATCAAATATGGTCAGGACCAGAGCATTCCCAACTCATCTGGGAAAATATATCTTCTTTTCACTTAGCATCATTCTAGAATAAATTGCTTCTAAAGCACCTGCTGTAGTAAGTGGTGCTACCTATGGATCTAATAAATAACCATAGTGAGAAATTGGCATTTGAGTGCCATCTGAGAGCCTGTGCCAACTCAGGCATTTAATGAAACCAAAGTGATTTGAAAACAACCTTACCTTAATTTGCACAAGGGCCTTTCCCCATAGAACACCTCGCTGATACAACTACAGAAAATGCTGGTGCTGAACTCCTATATCTATAGTCTGTAACAGCAAATCTCAAACTTCTTGATCGCAGGGTCCCTTTACACTCTAAGGAGAATGGCAAAGAGCTTTTGTTTATGTGAGTTGTATCTATCAATGTTTATCATAATCAACATTAAAACCAAAAAAAAAAATCAAATATGTGTTAATTCGTTTAAAAATAAAACTAGCAAACTTATTACTTGTTAACTTAAATAAAAACAGCTTATGAAAAATAACTATATGATCCAAAATAAGAACTAAATTTAGTGAAAATAGTACCATTGTCTTATAGTATTGCAATTTTTTTTAATATTTGAGAAGTTTCTTTGACCCAAGTCTTTTGTCAGAAATGTGATTTGTAAATATTTTCTCAGAGTCTGTGTCTTCTTTTCATTCTCTTATTAGTGATCTTTGAAGAATAGAGGGTCTCAATTTTAATGAAGTCCAATTTATCATTTTTTCCCCCAGTGGTTGATGCTTTTGATGTTGTATCTTAGAAATCTTTGCCTAACCCAAATGCATAAGAAGGTCATTCCTATGTCTTCTTCTGGAAGTTTCATAGCCTTAGATTTTACATTTAGATCTATGATTAATTTTGACCTAATTCTTATATATGGAATTATGTACGAATTGAGAGTCTTTTTGTTTTTATATGGATAGCAAAGTGTTCCAGCACCATTTGTTGAAAGGATTGTCCATTCTCCATTGAATTGTTTTTGCTCCTTTATTGAAAATCAATTGATCATACATGTATAAGTCAATTTATAGACTTAGTTCTCTTCTAGTAATGTATACATCTATCTTTTCTCTAAAATGATTACCATAGCTTTATAGTAACCCTCAAGTAAAGTGAGTCCTCCATTTTCAAAGTTGGTTTGGCAATTTTAGCTTCTCAACATTTATAGCTTCTATACATTAGAATTGACTCATCAGTTTTTAAAAATCCTTCTGGGATTTTAATGGGAATTTTGTTGATTCTATAGGCCAATATGAGGAGAATTACTATCTTTATTATAGTTTTCCAATCCATAGACATGGTATAGTTCTGCATTTACACAGGTATTCTTTGAGTTCTTTCATCAGTGTTTTATAGTTTTCAACATACAGAGCTCACACATAATTTGTTAGTTTTATGTCTAAGTAGTTTATTTTTTATTTGGGGGGCTATTGTAAATGGCACATTTTATTTTTATTTCTAATTGTTCATTACTAATATATAGAAATAAAATGAATTTTGTATGTTGACCCTGTATCTTGCAATTTTTACTAAACTAACTTATTGGCTTTAGTTGTTTTTATGTAGATTCTTTGGGATTTTTAACACAGAAATCATGTCATTTGTGAATATTGTTTTATTTCTTCCTTTACAATCTGTATGCTTTATTTCTTTTTCTTGCCTATCACACTGGTTAAGACTTCTAGTATGATGTTAAATAGAAAGAATAATAGCAGCCCTAGCCAGTTTGGCTCAGCGGTTAGAGCATCAGCCCGCAGACCAGAGAGTCCCGGGTTCAGTTCCCGCTAAGGGCACGTACCTCGGTTGCAGTTTGTCCCCGGCCCCAGTTGGGGTCATGTGGGTGGCAGCCACTTGATGTGTCTCTCTCACATTGATGTTTCTCTCTCTCTCTTCTTCCCTCCCTTCCGCTCTATCTGAAGATAAATACAAAACCTCAGGTGAGAATAAAAAAAAAAAAAGAAAGAAAGAATAATAGCAGATATCCTTGCCTTGTTCCCAATTTTAGGGGCAAAGTGTTTAGTTTTTCACCATAAAATATGTTTTTCTCCAGATAGTATTTACTAAGTTGAAGAAGTTCTCTTCTATTACTAGTTTGCTGACTTTTTTTTTTTATTATGAAGGGATGCTGAATTCTGCTAAAGGCTTCTTCTGCATCTATTGAGATGATCACATGGTTTTTCTTCTTTAGTCTATTGATTTTCAAATGTCTGATTTGCATTCCTAGGATAAATTCTATCTGGTCATAATGTATTAAACTTTTTTTATATATTGTTAGATTTTATTTGTTAGTATGTGTTTGAGGATTTTTGCATCTATGTTCACGAGTAATATTAGTCCCTAGTTGTCTTTTCTTATAGAACTTAAAGAATGAGTTAGGAGGTGCTTCCTCCTCTTCCATACAGGGCTGGGACTAGGGTGAGACAACCAAGACACCTAAGGTACTAAATTTATGGAGGCAGTCACTCACAGGTGCTGACCCTATACTTGCATAGTGTTCTCTTGCCTCACCCTAGTCCCAGCCCTGCTTCTTCCTATATTCTGAAATAGTTTGTGTAGGACTAGTAGTATTTATTTTTTCAGTGTTTGATAGCATTTTCCTGTGAAGCCATCTAGGCCTGAAGTTTTCTTTGTTGGAAACAAATTCGGTTTCCTTAATGGATATAGAATTATTCCAGGTATTTCTTTCTTCTTGAGTGAACTATGGGCATTTGTGTCATTCAAGAAATTTTTTCATTTCATTTAACTTGTTGAATTTATGGGCATACATTTGTTTGTAATACACCTTATTACTCTGAAGGGTCAGTTAAATATCCCTTTTTTTATTCCTGGTATTGGTAATTTGTGTCTTCTCTCTTTTTTCATGGTCAAGCTAGCTAGAGGTTTATCAATTGTGTTGATCTTTTGAAAGTACCAGCTTTTATTTTCATTGATTGTCTCTTTTTCTGTTCTCAGTTGTACTTACATATGTTCTTATCTTTACTACCTAATTCCTTTTGCTTGCTTTGGGTTTCGCTGGTTTTTCTTTTTTTAGTTTTGTATTTAAAAAGTTAATAAGATCATGTCAAAGAACACAGGAGCTAGCTTGAAGGGCCAACACTGGACACATTTTGAATAATTTGAAAGTGAAATATTATAGTAATGGATTATAACATGTGGAATTTAAAAACAATTTATAGCCTGGCCAGTGTGGCTCAATGGGTGAGCATCAACCCATGCACCAAGAGGTCACTGGTTTGAATCCCGGTCAGGGCACATGCCCAGGTTCTGGGCCAACTCCCCAGTGAGGGGCATGCAGGAGGCAGCCAGTTGATGTTCTCTCTCATCGATGTTTCTATCTCTCTCTCCCTCTTCCTTTCTCTCTCTCTAAAATCAGTAAAGAAAATAAATAAATGAAATAAAAAACTATTTATATGTCTTTGATAATATTTAGAAATAAGAGAAAAAGGAAAAAAGGGGTGGAGGAAAAGAGGATAGGGAGTTTTCTATATAAGAACTCCAGTTAATAACTATAGAAGAAACTATAGAATTTGAAAATCACCATTTTCATCCCCAATGTTATAATTTATTCAATAAAATGTCAGTTAATTTGAAAACCATTGGGTGAAATGTTATTGAGAAACAGGATATTCACATGCTTTCAAAATATCAGCACACATATTATTTATTAAATAGAAAGGAGAAAGGGGTACTTTAAAATGGAGAAATCTAGCAAAACTATCTTAGCTAAGTGATCAAAATTATAATGACTAGTTATGGAATAAACTTTTAGACACTTCTTGATGTGATGTAATAAGAAGTACATAATAACATCACGAATGTGGTAATCTTGCCAAAAATGTTTAACCTGAATCTAAACATGATGAAATGAACAGATCCAGAATGTGGGGCATTCTACAAGATACCTGGCCTGGATTCTACACACACACACACACACACACACACACACACACACACACAATCACAAGTCAACAGTTGGTTAACTTAGATAAAGAGTATACCAGTTTTCATTATACATTATACTCTTATTTCTACTTTTCTGGAGACTAGAAAATTTTTCAAATAACAAGTTTGGGTGAGAAAAGTGTGCCTTGGGAGTCATTTGGGCAACTTGCTTGTTTTATGAAGGGCATAGTGTAGTTACCTTCATGGTAGAGCACTGACAAACCAGCCATCTCTTCAATAACAATGTTTGGATGTTCAAAAATAAGCCTAGGATCAGCCAGTTGGGAATGAACAATGAATTATTGTTTGGGTAAATCTCATTTTCACTTCTGAGCTGCTGCAGAAAGACTCTAGAGAGCAGAGATGTTCTCATTAGCAGTTCAGGTTCAGCCCAGGTTTCCCTGCATTCTCTATGTACGGTGCTAGCGATATTTTCTGCAAACACCGGGACCTGAGCACCTGCCTGCTGCTCAAGATGATTGCTCAAACCTCCTTTGCCCACAGGGGAACTTGAGGAACCCAGTGAAGCTCAGGGAGCCATCCCCCAATATACAGAGTGTGAAATGGGAATAGTAATGCTACTATCCCCATGGCACAGAGTGGAAAAATAAGTCCCCACTAAGAAGAAAAAGAAGTATTTGGAAATACAGTAGAAGGATGGAAAGGCAGAATATAAAATAATATCTATGCTATGGCTACAAATACGTGTAGCCCAAGTTTTACCAGGCTACGAATCCAGATGTCCACGCCCTGATCTGAATGATGTGGGACTTGCCGTGCCACCCCACTCTGAGGCCCAAAGAGCTATTTCTGGGGCTGTCTCACATGAACTACTGAACAGTACTTTATATTCTCCCACTTCCAGCTCCTCATCATGATGACATGAATGTCCTTCCCAAAGCTACAGACCCTAATGGGACCAAAGTGACATTATTCCCCTCAGCTTTCACTGCAGTGAAGTCAAGCTGGGTTCCCCAAAGAATCAAAAACCTGAGCATTTCTAATCTTCTTGAGAGTCTCACTTCCCATCCAATCGCCTGATTCCTCAAACTTGTTTACAAAAATATTCCTATAGTAAAGTCACTTATTATAGGACTAATAGCTGCTCTTCTTACCTGGGACTCTGGTTAAAATGCAGATTCTGGCTCATTAGCCCTGGGAGCTGAGATCCTGCATCTCTAAAAGCTCCCAGGGGTGTTGATGCTTCTGGTCATTAGACCACACTTTGGTACTGCAGGCTCCTGTAGTACTTAATACTAAGTATAATACTATAGTACTAAGCACCTATGCTCCTTGTACTTAGTAGGTATCCAATAAACACATTTTGGAGGGATGGCTGAATTTAGTGACAATAACAGAATGAAGAAAAGAAGCCTCTTCAAGATATATGCTTTTCATCCTACTCCTGTTCCTCCTTTTGCTTAGAGTAAGGAGTCTGGGGCATTGTTAGGTGGTAGCAGAACTGGCAAAGGGTGTATATATTTTGGCCTGTGAAGCAAAACAAGAAATAGCATCTCTAGTTGAGAGTCCTAGCCATTCAGCCCAGTGATCTGGCATCACAGAGTGAACCTGTTTTTCTACATGTAGCAGCTTCCATCCTTACTCTTATAACCATTACTGGCCAGAATTGCAGGTTTACATGTTGTTTACTTTTCCCTACTTCCTCTAAACACATATGCATACATATACAAGCCTATTCCTTTTCATTTAAAATTGCTCCTTCTGCTTCTAATAATGGAAATTAATAGTATGATCTTACACTATCAAAAACAAACTATTACTGCCTTCTAACCTAGCCCTAGCATAGAAAAAACACACATTCTTCACCCTTCTTTAATTATTAGAGATAAAATGTATCTCAATGTAATCTGACTCCCTGTACTTGTCTTTTTGAATAAATATCTAATAATCTCATTTTTATTTTATTTCAGTAATATTATCTTCAGTTATGGGCTCTAAGTCTAAAACAATCACTCACTCTCAAAGCACAGTTCTTTTTCTTCCTTGTGATCAGAAATGCAGCACATCCAGCTTTGGAAAAAAATAAGGCCCTCAAGAATATTCACACCAGGAGGCCTGAGCTCTGACTATAACCAGCGTGTAGCCCTATCTAAATAACTTAACACATCTGTGCCTCAGTTTACTCTCCTGAAAAATGAGAAGACTGAACTAGATTATGTGGTCTCTTTTAAGCCAAACATTTTATGATCCTAGAACAGTTCATAAAAACAAAAGCATTTAAAATACCTAAAGAATATTTCTTCAGGTATATGTGATTGATTGCAACTAGAATATACATATACACCCAAAATGTTGCTATTTCTACCTTGTTCTAGATTTTACAGATTAAAATATACAGCACACAGTTCTAGAAATCAAATGACTTACATTCTGTCCTCAATCTGCCATGAATTCCCAATGTGGTCTTCAGTAAGAAGACACACACACACACACACACACACACACACACACACACACACACCAGCACCCACCATATTTCTGCTTCCATTGACCCAATCCTCTCTTTAATAATGGCATTTATAGACTTGTGGCTTAGAAGGGGTATTTGGTTTGGGTTTGACTTTATTTCATTTTATTTATTTTAATAATAAAAGTCTTGTTCCCAACAAAATTTTGTTCAGAGCCTCAGTGTATCAAACAAATAAAAGTACTCATTGTGGCTAAAGCATGCAAGGCAACCTGAAAATCCACCTCCTCCGTCTCCATTCATTACCATGCCCCCCACTAAGAAACATTACATAGAATCTCAAAATTTCCATATCCTGATCAATGGTCATTTCATTGTTGTTCACTTCCAGTTACAGGATACTTTGCACTTTTTTTTTTTTTTGGTGGGATGAGGGGGAAGTCTAATAGCTTCAAGACTAAGAAAATTCTGTCCCTCATTAACTCTTTTTCATTCAACCTATTTCTATCAACCAGAATCACATTTTCACAAAAATCTACTCCTGCCTCCATATCAAGGCCTTCTGATGTGAGTTAACATTTCTCTCCTCTGTCTTCTTCAAATGAAATTTCACTAGTTTGTTGGGCTCTTGTGGCATATTTTCAGGTTCTTCATCTTAGCCCCTTCAAGTCAAACTCAAGTTTATCAACATCACTTTAAGTATATAACACAAAAAACCAACCATGTTCTCAATGCATACCTGCCTTCAACAGCATTCTCAAGTAAAATGAGTTCTGCCTGTTTCACTATCCTATAATCTAGAGCTTTTATCTCCTCTCTTAATGTGGACACCAGAATTTAAGCATTTGTAATAATAAAAACCTTACAAATAAAAGTATCCTATCACTTTGCAAATATAAATATCTATTTTAATCTTTGTAGAGCATTTCTGGGTCCATCTTTCAGAGGGAAAACTGAGCTCCCGCTGTGTTCTTCACTCATCGTGGAAGTAGATGTATAACCCTTAGACTCGGGTCTCCAGTCTGCAGCAGGCACACAATCGCGAGCCCTGCTCCACAGGTGCCTCCACACACGCTCTTTTTAGAGGATAAGGGGAAGGATATTTCATTTAGAAATTCTGCTTCTATGACAAGAATTTTCTCCACAGTATTTCCACTCTATTGTCCAAGCAATCTATATTCTTTGTATGGATTACAGTACAGGTTCTTTACCATAATTATAACAATAGAAAATTAATTACTCTGTAACCAAATGGGATTTCTAAAGAAATGAGAGAGTTTACTGAGCACAGGTCTTGTTCCCACATATCTGTGTAATATATATAGAGGGATATTATTTTGACGTATTAATGTCTCTTTGTCTCTCTTTCTCTCTCATGTCAGCAATTTCCCTTTCCCGGTCTCCCACTTAATCACTGGGCTGGCCTCTTGTAGCTATTCAAGGGAGGGATGGGACAGACAGAGAAATCAGGAGTCTTCTTGACTTTGGTTTTCAAAGACCCTCTCAGGTATAAAAGAGAGCAGAGGAGATTCCTGGCATTTAAAACAAAACAAAACAAACAAACAAACAAAAACATTTAGGAGAATTATAAAAGAGTCAAAGCAAAGGTCTCCCCTACAAAAGTTTCACCAGATTAAAAGTGAGTGGTGGGTGGGAGGAAGAGAGATATGAAGGGAAAGGGGAAGAGAATATAAAGATTAGTGGGTCCCAAGCTGAAACAGAGAGACAGCTTGGCAGAGCCACCAGCAGCCCAGCCTCAATTCAAGAAAGCACCAGCATCTCCCGCCCCCCGGGCCACACAGCTGTCTTTCCCAGCTCTCATCTCCTGGCCCATCTCATCTCAATTTAGGCTTGACCATTTTAATCTCATCTTAAAAATAAAGATTCCTGGGCATACCGCAGATTACTAAACATGTATCTTGATCCTTATCTATGACTGTTTTTTAAAAAGATTTAGAGAAAAGGAATTATTGAAAAAGGGGTAAATAACTATTTAGAGATTCCTGATAAAATCATTGCAGAAAGTGTTTTATACTACCACTAACAGTGTCTAAAAGTCCTTCAGCCTCATTAATACCAAAACAAAGCAAATTAAAACAAATGAGAAAACATTTTTATAATATCCATATTCAAAGCTGGCAAGGGTAGGAAGAGATGGGTTCTCTCACACTGTGACATTATTGGCTTAGTTAATAAACTTTTAATTTCCATTTCGAAGAAGAAAGGAAAGAATTTACATCTTATACACACCTTAGGCTAGGTAGTGTGCTAGGTAATAAGATACATTATCTCACTGAATTCTCACAACGATCCAGCATGGTGTATGATTATCCTCACTCCTGCTGATGAGGAACCTGAAGCCAGAGTCTAAAACACTGACTACAGCCCTGGCCGGTTTGGCTCAACGGTTAGAGCGGCCCACAGACTGGAGAGACCTGGGTTCGGTTCCTGCTAAGGGCACTACCTCGGTTGCAGTTTGTCCCCGGCCCCAGTTGGGGTCGTGTGGGTGGCAACCAGTCAATGTGTCTCTCTCACATCGATGTTTCTCTCTCTCCCTTCCTCCGTTTCTCCTTCCCACTCTATCTGACGATAAATGCAAAAAATGTCCTCGAGTGAGGATAGATAGAGAGAGAGAGAGAGAGAGAGAGAGAGAGAGAGAGAGATAGATAGATAGATAGAAAGAACACTGACTACAGAGCCTCTACATTAAAAAGTGGCAGAGCCAGTTTATAATAACAGATTAGTCTGATTTCAGAGTGCGAGATCTTTTCATGGCACAGTTTTAACTTCCCCCAATATGAGTTATTTATCTAGAAGAGCATTGTTCAGTAGCAATATAATGTGTTAATATTATACGTAATTTTCACTTGTGCAGTAGACAATTTTTTTTTTTATCCTCACCCGAGGACATTTTTTGCATTTATCTTCAAATAGAGTGGGAGGGAGAGAGGGAGGAAGAGAGAGAGAGAAACATCGATGTGAGAGAGACACATCGACTGGTTGCCACCCACACAACCCCAACCAGGGCCGAGGACGAACTGCAACTGAGGTACGTGCCCTTAGCGGGAACCGAACCTTGGACTCTCTGATCCGCAGGCCGACGCTCTAACCGCTGAGCCAAACTGGCCAGGGCTAGACAAATTTTTAAAAGTAAAAATAAATAGGTGAAATTTGTTTGAAGAATGTATTTTATTTAGCCCAATATATCCAAAATATTATCATTTCAACATATGAGAATATAAAATTATTGAGACATATTTTTTACACTAAGTCTTGAAATCCAGTGTGTGTTTTACACTCAGAATCCATCTAATTTCAATTGATCACATTTCAAGTGGCTAGTGGCCACCATACATGACAGCACAGAAGTAGAGCATCAGAGCAAACTTTCTTAGAAAGATTGTGATAAGCAACTCTCATTATACAACCCCAGGGGTGTTGACTAGTACAGCCTTCCAAATCATGAAGAAAAATATAATTCTACCATTCTAATCAAATCTCTTAATTTCACCCATCCATTCAGTTCTCACCAAGAGCCAATTTTGCATTCAAGCCATTTTAAAGCTCTTTTCATTTCCACATTGATTTGTCTTGTGGAGGTTGTGCTCCTGTGGAGAGCTTTTCGCAGGGGTCTCAGTTCTAAAAACTAACCTTGAATGGATTCAAGACCTTCTCCTCTGGTCCCACGTGGATGTTAGAACCAATGTGCTGAATACCAGGACCAGTAACCTTTCCCCATGAGCTAATGTGTTTGTAGCTTTGATTTTTAGTTCCCTCATGTCCTGGTACTGGAGATACTCCCCCACCTTCCTTTATCCTTGCAAGCTCAGAAATGCGTTTAAAAATGATGTATTTTTTACTTCCGGTCAAGATGGCGGCCTAGGTGGACGCGGAATCGCGTCCTCCCACAACCACATCAAAGTTACAACTAAATCACAGAATAATTATCACTTAAAGACTGCATGAAATCAAGCTGAATGGAAGCCCTGCAACTACGAAATTAAAGAAGCAGCAGAATGGAGACGGCATACTGCCCTCCAGGACCCTCCTTGTCGCCTGAAAGGAAACGAGATCCTGCAGCCAGGGGCGCCTGCGGAAGCTGAGCGACCCCCACACCAATGGAGGAAGCCGGCAACACACAGGAGAACTGAGCAAACTGAACAACGAAATTGACCCAGAGACATGGAGGTGGAGTATGGGATGACAGGCCTCAGAGGAGGGGGGGAGGCGGGGGGAAAGAGATAAATCACAGAGCCTATGTGCATGGGTGCATAACCAATGGACATGGACAACAGGGATGGGGACGAGGAGAAGGGGAGGGGGAGGAGGGTGTCAATGGGGGAAAAAAAGGAAAAACATCTGTAACAAAAACAAATTAATAATAAAATAAATTATAAAAAAAATAAAAATGATGTATTTTTATCCAGAATTCCTATGTGTTTATAGTTAGAGGGTTTAGATTACTGCAGTCTGCCATCTTGCCCAGATCAAAAGTTCTTATTTCTCTTCTCTTCTTCCTATTCTACTACAATAGAAGTGAATGGGTAAAGGGAACTTATGTTGTTACAAAAGAAAAAGCTTCAGTCATAGCTTCTGAAAGTCTATTAGAGAGGACCATAAAGAGCCCAATGCGTCACCAGTGCACCTGGACATAGAGACAGCCCAGAACTTTCCCCACCTGTTTCCATGGCTGCTGGTTTCAAGGTGGAGGCAAAGTCCAATGAAGACAATTGCTAATTGGTCCATGGAGGAAGTGTTGGAAAGCCTGTACCAGAAAAGACTGCAGTGACTGCAGTGTCATTAAATCCATCCTGCCTGTTAGGAGAAATATGAGTCAAAACAAGGGTCTTTCCTACTCAACAGACTAGAACAATTTCCCCCAGATTAAATGTGGGCTCTGGCCCTGGCCGGTGTGGCTCAGCGGTTAGAGCATTGGCCCGAGGACCAAAGAGTTGCAGGTTCAATTCCAGTCAAGGGCACGTACCTTGGTTGCAGTTCGGTCCCCAGCCCTGGTCGGGGTCATATGAGAGGCAATGAATCGATGTGTCTCTCTTACATCGATGTTTATCTCTCTCTGTCTCTGTCTCTCTCCCTCCCACTCTATCTGAAGATAAATAGAAAAATATCCTCAGGTGAGGATTAAAAAAAAAGTGGCCTTTGTTCATTTTTTGTGGGATGCAGTAAAAGCAGTGTTTAGAAAAGGGAAATGTAACATTAAATCCTTATAAAGTAATAGAGGAAACAGTGAAAATGAAGAATTAGTCAATCCACACCTCAGAAATACAAAGGACTGTAAGAAAATACTATGGACAACTATATGCCAATATTTGGACAATCTGGACAAAATGTATAAGTTTCTAGAAACATACAATCTTCCAAAACGGACTCAAGAAGAATCAGAAAATCTGAATAGACTGATTACAACTAATGAAATTGAAGCAGTTATCAAAAAAAAAAAAAAAAAGTCCTGGACCGGATGGCTTCATAGGTGAATTTTACTAAACATTGAGAAAATGAATGATGCTATTATGTATAAGTGCTTTAAGCACTTTGGAGAAATGAGTTTTATAAATATAAGCCATTCCTATTCATCTACGAAGCCAATCAGTTTTTTCTTCTCACCCTGGCCCTCCACATACTCTCTACAGAGTATTTACATCCCTAAACAACCTTCCGATGCTGAATTCACAGGAAGAGACCCATGGCTCACAAGGCCAGAGAAAGTGCAAGCAGAGCAGAATGCCACATGCACACATCAGCGGCTGGGACAAAAATCACCCTTTACTGGAAACGACACCCTGGTGGGTTTTGTTCACTAATCACGCTCTTTCTGTCCAAGACTCTGTCTAATCCTCCATTAGATGGAGCCAGAAGGAGTTTCACGTTGCAAAGCAAATAGACATACATTTAGGACGACATCCTTAACCACTGCCCAGGCCTGCGAGGATCACATGGAGCACCCTGTCTATTCATATGCGGGAGCTCCTGGGAGCATTGGCCAATCCCAAGGCCAACCCAAGATGGTCTAGTGGGAACTCCTGGGTCCACCTGTCTGGAGGAAGAGGCAGTGGGCTCAGAGAACAGCCACTAGCCACCAACACCAAGATGTTTAGTCCCATGGAGCGTTGGCCTGAGGTAGGGAAGTTTTTAGGAAGTTGAGAGCAGACAGTACCGATTGGCAAGAAAAGAAGCCAATGTTTACTCTCTTTCTAAGTCCCTGCTTTAGAAATAAAATCCAAACCTTCTAACCGGCATTCAGAGTAGATCCCAGGATGAACCTGCCTCCCAACCCCCACCGCCCACCTATCTCCCACCCACCTTCTTGCCCACCAGTGTCTTTTGGCATTGGTTCTCTCTGTCTGGACCTCAAGCTCACCTCTCCTGGCACGCGTCACCTGTCTTGAATCTCCAGGAGAGGGATGCTCCCTTCTGTGCTGTGGTGTTTGACACACTGAAAGTAGGCTCTGCTTTGGCGTATCTGTCCAAACTGTGAAGGTCCTATAAGAATGGGGGCTGCAACTTACTCCTTGAATGTGTGAGGGCCGTGGCAATACCTAGCACTCAGCTGATGCCCCCCCCCCGCAAATACCGGATTAATGGATGAACAAATGGGCAAAATTAAGTGCTTTCCCACCAAAAGCTCTAGGTACAATGTGCCTGCTCCTTCGTGTTCCCTTTGATAACACAAATATATAGAGTTTTGTGAGACAATGTTGCAGGTCAAAACCCACAAGAACTACAAGACAACAGGTGAACTTCAAGCTGCCTTCTCTATTTTCAAAGCAGGTCCTGGCTCTAGATTTCCAAAAGGTGGGTTAGGGTGATGAGGATGTAGAAAGGCTGAAATTAGTAAGAACTAAGATCAATAATAAAACTCTTCAAAGAAACTGCTTCTCAGTTTAACAGTGTTTTTTTCTTTTCATTAATGAAGCAAGTTGCTAGGGCAGGAGGGGAAGTGAGAGGTGGGGAGGGCTGGGAGGGAAGGCAGGTAGGAGGGGTCAAGGATACGGAGCGCCTGCTGTCTCCATGACGCGGACAGCTGCTTCTGGTTGTATTTTAAACAAAATCGCATCCCAGTGTAGAAACCACGTCTGGAATTACAACCCACCCTGTGATCTGTCACTTTTACATACACACACGAGGGACTGGAGCAGTCTCCATAGAGAAGAAACAATACAAGAAAAAGAGCCGGTGACCCCAGCAGAAACAGAAGTTCAGAGGGATGTTCCCAGGGCAGACCTCCTGGTCCTGAAGCTGCAACCACCTCACTGAGCATCTCCACTCCAGAGGGAAGTCTACTCTTGGGTAAGATTTTGGATAGAGCTTCTTTATGAAAGATAAATTTATTTGCCCTAAATTAGGCAGGAGGTGTTGGGGACTGGACAGGGGAGAGACATGGGAGTTGAAAGACAGTGCTGAACAGCACGGTGTTTTAAATAAAGAGAAATGGCTCCAAAGAGACTATGGGGAAGTCTCTAAGGGAGCAGAATGATCCTCTTTTTGTTGATATAAAGACACCTGCTTTGCAAAGGTAATAGATCAAAGGCAGAATGGGTTCATACAAATCTATTTTTCTGAACAGAATTCAGTTGTGAACATGAAAGGCGGTCCTCGGTAATAGTTTACAAATGGGAATGGGAGACAGAAACTACAGGACATTCCCTACCGCCTGCAGGAGTGGTAGGGTGGTTGCAATTATTGCTTATCGTGTCATCGCCTCTGTCATCCTTCATGCTCTCAATACACCTGTGAGGGAGGTAATGTCTCCTTTTTAGAATCTGGGCTAAGAGGTTAAGTGATTCACCCAAGATAATCAGCGGGGTATGGGAAGTTTCAAACCCAGGCTCTCTGCCCTCAAAGCCTGGAGTCCTTTCCCCCTTGCTACACAGGGGACTTTGGAGGAAGGGGACAGATATCTGCAATGACTAGGTGCTAGGGGAGAAATCATAAAGATGGATATTTGATGTCTCCATTTGACACCCAAGTTTTCTGAGAAAGCCTGTTTGCAATTTTCTCCTCAAACATAGCGAACACACACACACACCACACACACACACACCACACACACCACACACCACACACCACACACACACATACCACACACCACACACACACACATACCACACACCACACACACACACACACACACACACACACACACACACACCACACACGGCAGTAATAAAAATTCTGGCAACAATCAGCTATCTGTAACATGTCAACTTTCCTCTGGCTGTTCCTCCCTCTTTGGAGGAAGAGCTTTTCATGTATAAACCCTCACTGATCACTTTAAGAGTGAATTGCTTAGAAGTATGTGCATGAGTGTGTGAGTGTGTGTGTGACACAAACACTTCCACGTGTCTACAAAAAGAAAACAGCTCCCTCCTACACTCACTACAATTCCTTGTGAAATGCTTAAAGCATCCCTAGGTTCTGCAGCCACTGTTTTCTAACATGTTTTTAAATTCTTCATTTTTTAAATTCAACTTTGGCAGTGTTTGCAGACAAAGTGGGTAAAATGGGGAATAATTCTATCTTCCTGCCCACCCCTACCCCACTGGAAAATGGAGCTAGCAGGGGCAAAGCTTTGGAATCCGGGCGTTGCCTTCCAGCTTCATCACCCCAAAGTCTTTCCCTTCAAGGACACTTTCCTTCAGAGGTGCTCTGAATTTCAGGCTGGCCCAGGTTCCTAGGACTGGACTCCGTCGCAGCTCTCAGAAGTAAATGTGTATCTGTAAATCACCCAGAGAAGGCACTGCTGTAACAACCCTAAAGAATGGTTGAGTTTCAGATATACAAACGGGAAAAATATAGATCTAGAGCTTTACCCCTTAAATCTAACTAGGTGGGGCTCACTTATTGTCATAGCAGGTAACAGGAAGTGTAAATGTTTGTGGTGCTTTGCTAGAGGTGAACGTCAAGCCGCCTTCTCTATGTTCAAAGCAGGTCCTGGCTCTAGATTTCCAAAAGGTGGGTTAGGGTGATGAGGATGTAGAAAGGCTGAAATTAGTAAGAACTAAGATCAATAATAAAACTCTTCAAAGAAATTGCTTCTTTGAGGGATGGAAGAGGAGAAACTTGCTTAGGAATTAGACTTCGGTGTGGTGCAAAAGATGGCTTTTCCGTGTGGAGAATTTCTTTTCCTTTCCCCTGCAAACACTAAACAGAGGTAAATGAGAGAGAAGGAGGGGGGAAGATAGAGAGAGAGAATCTGCAACTCAGTCCCCTGAGAATTATTTGCATTTCGAACAAATTTCCAGATGATGATGCTAATCTGGAGAACCTTTGTAGTAGAGCATGGACAAAGCCCCACAAGATTTTAACCCATGTCCTTCTGAGCCTTGAGCCCTTCTCACACCTCTTCCCACTTCCCTCGTTTCTACCACAGGGAGAGATGCTCGTGCCAGCCCATTTCCTGCTGCTGCTGCTGCTCATAGGGGCCCCCAAGATGGGTCTGTCCCATAAGTTCTCCAAAGCCGAGTCCATCTTCTGCTGCATCAACACAGCCCTGTCTGAGGCCAGGAAGAGCCCGTTGGAGGATGCACCCCTGCTGAGCAAGAGAGGCTTCCCCTACTTGCCCAGCCAGGACCCATCCTCAGGAGAGGACGAGGAGAGAAAGGAGGAGGAAGAGAACAAGAAGAAAAGGACCTTCTCTGGCCCCAGGGGTGGTGGTGGAGCTGGAAGCCCCCAGTACAAGTACCTGCCCCAAGCGCAGCTCAGGGGCAGGCTGTACCAGAACAAGGCCAAGAGTGACCGGCGCACCAAGCTCACTCTGTCCCTCGATGTCCCCACTAACATCATGAATGTCCTTTTCAACATCGCCAAGGCCAAGAACTTGCGAGCCAAGGCAGCTGCCAACGCTCATCTGATGGCACAGATTGGACGGAAGAAGTAGAATTGAGGTCAGCAGGAGGGTGACCCATTAAGGACAAGGCTGGAGGGTGAAGGTTTGCCCACCCAACCAGTTTGCCTTTTGTGGATGGTCTAGTTTCACAGGCTGCCTCCTACTTAAACCCTCTGATCCTTTCTTGCCTCCAGCCCAGCTTTCTCCTCTGTACAACACACAGACATGCAGTATTGTCCCACCTTCACAGATGCAAGGCCATTAAGGCTTCTCCCTATGTTCTGTGTCTCTTTTCTCCTTCCCCACACTTCTCCTTGAGGATCCCATGCCTGAGAAGAGGGCACCTAGTGCTCCTCTCCTCTCTACATACCAACCCCAGCCAAGGCTGGCAGACGAGGAGACACACTGATTACCATCCCACCACCCGATCCCTTCCCTACCCTCTTGCTTCCATTAAAACCAGTGGCTTCTTGAACCCCTGGCTTGTGTCATTTCCTTTTCTATCAGCCAGCTGCCTCCAAACCTCTAATGTCAGATAGGGAAGGCAAATGAGGCAGGATACAGATGAGTCAATTCTCCATCTCTCCCAGGATTGGCATGGTTCTTGGAGGTCAAAGGGAGAATAAAGAAAAGCTTGGGGAAAATCAAACTGGCAGAACTCTGTCAGCTGTCATTCCATCTAGAGCCATCTCCATAGCCTGGTCCCACCCAAAGGGCACAGCCTGGGATCTGCTGCCAGGATGGTACCTGGGTTAGACAGCAGAGGAGGCTTTCAGGTATCCCCCTTGGGACACCTCACATCCTCCATGGCCTGCTAGGGCATAGGGCCACGAAGCCTTTCACAGGTGCTCACTGAACCCACAGTAACTGCCCAGCACTGTGCTGGGCACCTGGGAGATGCTGATGTGTGAGGCAAGGCCTCTGTTCTCCACGAGTCAACATCTAAGCGAATAGACAAAACCAAAATGAAAAGAGCAAATACTACCAGGAAACATATAGTGATGAACTGCAAAGTGATATCAGTTAGTGTAAAGAATATATGAGGAATTCAGAGATGAGGGGGTTTAATATGAATAAAAGTCCACTAGCACCCTGGCCAGTGCGGTTCAGTGGCTGGAGTGTCAGCCCGCACACTGAAGGGTCACTGGTTCGATTCCTGGTCAAGGGCACGTGCCTGGGGTGCAGGTTTGATCCCTGGCCCTGGTCCGGGCACATGTGGGAGGCAACCAATCAATGTATCTCTCTCATATAGATGTTTCTCTCTCCCTCTCTCTGTCTGTCTCTCTCTCCCTTCCACTCTCTCTAAAAATCAATAGAAAGAAGATTCTTGTGTGAGGATTAAAAAAGAAAAAAGTCCACTAGCAAAGGACATCAGCAAGAACTCTGATGGCCTCTGGCAGCAAAGCCCAAGGGCCGGTTTCCCAGAGAGGGACTGTGGATCCACTCACTCCTGCATGGTGATAAGTCATAAATATATAAAATTAATTTCTACGTGGTGAAATAACCTACACACACACACCAGCAGCTAACACTACCACCACTACCAGCAGCAAAGTCAAAACACAAGTGGATGACAAATTTGGAAAAATATTTGCCACTCATATAAAAGACAAATGGCTTATTGATCAAATATATAAAGAGCTACTAAAAATTGAGAAGAAAAGAAAAATAGGCAAGGATCTGAATAGGGTACTTGAAAAAATTTGTCAGACAATTAAAGTCCTTAAAAGAAAAGAAAATATATCAAATTTATAAAGGCAATATAAAATATTTAAAAATGTTTATCTAGATTGCAAAGGGGACCAAAAAGCCAGGTATATTCCCTTTTAAAGTGATTCTTTAAGTTTGCTAGACTTAGAAATAAAAAGATTAATAAGTTGAACTTAAAAGCTTACAAAATAATTTGTTGTTGCATCTTAATTTTAGTAGATTATTAATTTTTAAAAACATTAGAAAAACCTGTAATGGTCTTTTCTGTGTGTGGGAATGAGCACACACACACACACACACACACACACAATGCCCTCCAGAACACCGACACTCATAAACAACTGAAAAGTTATTTAAGCATTTCACAGTGCCCTCCAGTGTCTGAAGAGAGAAACAACACATGCACATTTTTTAAAAAAATTTTTTAAGTGCTTAGTAAGAGCCTAAAAAAGTTTAAAGCAGGATATGCACATGGAAAAATATTTCATCACTGAGTATTTACTACAATACAGTGTGAGGCATACTTTTGTAGGTTTACAGTTGTTCATATGGACAATAATACAATAGTTAATAAATACTAATAATATAAGAATAAACTCTGTTTCGTGTACCCACAACCATAAAATTGCTTTTGCCCCACACCGTACAGTGAGATTTCATAGTGTGTCCCAACCATCCCTGAGTCCTGGGCTGGAAGTAAATGGATAATACAGATTGCTCTGGTAGCTCAAAGAGGCACAAGGAAGAAGAGTCCCAAGCAGCTACATAGAACAGGTGACATCTGAACTGGGTTTGTAGTAGGAATTATGTCCCATGGTCACAGAGGAAATAAGAGAGACAGCAATGAGAAGGAGCAAAGGTATAGGAGAGAGAGAAGAGATCTGTGCTGAGAAGTGGTGAGAGCCTAGTTTGAATGGAATGCATGACAGCAAAGTAGAGGATGGAATCAGAAATTTAAGCTGAAACTAGTGGTGACCGGCTCTGCATGTCACGTGCAGGAGTTTTCACTTTTTTTTTTTTTAATCCTCACCCAAGGACATTTTTGCATTTATCTTCAGATAGAGTGAGAGGGAGAGAGGGAGGAAGAGAGAGAGAGAAACATTGATGTGAGAGAGACACATAGAATGGCTGCCACCCACAGGGGGCTGGGGACAAACTGCCACCAAGGTACGTGCCCTTAGCGGGAACCAAACCCAGGCCTCTCTGGTCTGCAGGCCGACACTCTAACCACTGAGCCAAACCGGCCAGGGCAGGAGTTTGCACTTTATGCCTAAGACAATGAGGAATCATTAAAGCTTTGTATAGGGAGCAGAATAATCCAAGCTGTGCTTCAGAACAGTTACAGAGTAGGGAATAGGACTGATCAGGAAGACAAAGTGAGAGGCAGGAAAGCATTTAGATACGAGTGTGCTAGGGACTGGGAGAGGATTTGATGACCTGAGCTAGGATGGCATCACCACGAAGAAAAGGGAAGGGATTCTGAAAACATTACAGAAGCAGAATTGACAGGACTTAGTTCTATAGAGAGAGCAAGAGAGAGCCGTCCCAAATGGCTGCTTAGGCTCTCCTCAAGTGGGGAGAGAAGACATAAACAGACAGAACACCAAAGGAGGAGCAGGTTTCTTTGGAGGAAAATTTTATTTTCCTGGAAGAAGTGAAATGTAAGTGTAGGTAAAACACCTGGGAGGATAGGTCCACCATATTAGGTGGAAAGTTCAGTATAAAACTCAAGAGAAAAGGGACACAGTTTCACAGTCCCCACGTAGAGCTGATGTGGTTGTGAATATGATAAATAAAGACCAGAGAAGAGGACCAAGGGTGTCTCCATTAGGGGCAGACGATGGACAAAAGGAGTCTATGGAGATGTCAGGTGAGGATGAGAACCACAGGAGGAAAAGGAAAAGTTTCAAGAAAAAAAAATTACCAAATGCTTAAAGTCAAGAAATCTGAAGACTGAGAAAGTCATATTTTGATAAATCAGGTATGATCAATGATCTTTAAGACAATAGTTTCAGTAGAACGATAAGAGGTCACCAAATCACAAAGGCTAAGGAGTGAGTAGATGATGTGTAGGCATCAAATGTATATTCCTTTGAAAAGTTCGATGGGGTGGAAAGATATGACAGTATGTTATAAGAGTAATAGAATCCAGAAAAGCGTGTTGATTTTTTTAAAATATTTTTTCTTTATTGATTTCAGAGAGAGAGGAAAGGAGAGGGAGAGATAGAAACATCGATAAGAGAGAGCATCGACTGGCCGCCTCCTGCATGCCCTCCACTAGGGATTGGGCCCACAACCTGGGCATGTGCCCTGACCAGGAATCGAACCTCTTAGTGCATGGGTCGACGCTCAACCAGTGAGCCACACTGGCCAGGCTGGTGTTGATTTTTTTTAATGAGGAGACCTCGACATATAAGTAGAGAGAAGAAAAAATGTCAATGGAGAAAGAGAGACAGGACATACAAGGAGGGTTGAAGGAACAGGGTCTTCTAGAAGAGTCAAGGGGAGAAGGTGCACAAATCATAAATGGCCTTGACAAGAAGAGGTCTTTCCTCTGGAATAGTGGAGGATATGTGAAGGTCCAAAATCATTTTAAGGGGAGATCAAAGAGGAACATAAAAAGTTAAAGTCAGATGGATGTAATTTAAATAAAATAGGAAATAAGGTGACCTCTTGCTGTTTTTCGATCTAATAATTATTGATTACCAACTCTATGCCTGACACCATAGAGACACAGATGAATAAGACAGTCCTTGTTTCAAGATCACATTTAATTACCACTTATACTCCTCAGAGTTATTTCAATCATTAGCTCAGGTGATCTCACTCTTTGAGGAGAAAGGGCAAATATCCCTTCTGAACCTCATATCCACATTAAAAAAGAGTAAAGGGAGTTATTTTGTCTGAAAGAAAATGGTGCCAGGTGGAAGTATGGTGATGCAAGAAAGAATGAAGAGCCCTGGCTGGGTGGCTCAGTTGGTTGGGGCATCATCCCATACACCAAAAAGTTGCAGGTTCAATTCCAGGTCAGGGCACATACCTGGGCTGCGGGTTTGATCACCAGTCAGAGTGAGTATGGGAGGCAACTGATAGATGTTTCTCTCTCTCTCTCTCCCTCTCCTTTCCCCTCTCCCTCTAAAATCAATAAAAACATATTTAAAACTAAATAAATGAATAAATAGAAGATAGAAACCCACAAAAGGCAGGACAGTAAATGAAGTTGAAGTGCCCTGTGGTTTTTTTCATTGCCCAGCAACGGTAAAAACTCTAATACATGCCAGTATGTCAAGTTGGAATGTTGCAATTTCTAGGGTATCCACTAAAATATTTTAGTAAGCTAACAGAGAGGAAATATGAATAATAAAGAAAAATACTTGGTAAATCTAATATTTATGCATGGCATTGTATAAGTAGCATCACAAGTTAATATTATACATTCTTAGACTCAAAAATCTTGGAATTGGGAAGGGTCCTAGAAATAACCTTATTCAAGATGAGGATTTTAAGATATGGAGAAACTAAGTATGTATTTCAAGATCACATAATTGTAACAACACCATGAACTGGATCCATTTTTCTTTCTATTTAAATATGTTTTATCGATTTCTTTAGAAAGAGAGGAAGGAAGAGAGAAATAGAAACATTGATGTGAGAAACATTGATCGGCTGCCTCCTGCACGCCCCCTACTGGGGATCGAGCCTGCAACCCCGGCATGTGCCCTGACTGGGAATCGAACCGAGGCCTCTCAGTCCATGGGACCATGATCAATCCACTGAGCCACACCAGCTGAGCTGGATCCATCTTTCTTAATATCTAGTTAAATATTTCTTCCATGTTATACACCTTCCCTTGTACAGTGACAAACTTGATTAAAAGAAAAAGCCCAAAGAAAAGTATTTGAGTCTTGATGACTACTCTCTAGGAAACCTAACCCTAACATTCACAAGTATGTGAAGTGCCCATAGTACTTGGGTCATCAAATAGCTTTATTTACAAATGAATAAGATAGATATAATTTTAAAAGGCAAACATGAGAGGCATAGGTTAATTGAAAAATAGAGCCCCTGCCCCCCAGTAATTTGAATACTAGCATAGGCTCCTTCAAGCATTGCAGGTTTTCTTCCACATTTAAATCAAGAGCCAGACAGTCCACTATTAGTCTATGTTGGATTCCGTGAAAGTGACAGTCAGGTTCACCAAATCACTTTTTTTATTTGGAGAAAAAATATATACATATTTTAACTTTCTTCCAAATGTTTGATCACAGCAAGTCAGATAGGAAAATGAGATTCGCATTTGTTACCCTGCTATTATATTGGAAGTCCTGGTGCATTTTAGGATTAACTGTGCTTGGTTCCAAAGGAAACTCTGGTATGACATTGTTTGGGTATCAGCGTAGACTGAGCCCTTGGCAGAGGGTCTTGGAAGTGGAGGCTGAAGAAGATCCAGCTAAATACTCAGAGATCTGAGGTCTGAGCAAAAACTCACTGATAGCTGTGTGGGCTGGAAAACCAGGTATTAACAAATATTTAGACATCATTTCTACCAAATTGTGGTCATTGGCCTCCATGGTGACAATGGTTTGATTTGAAAACAGGCAAAACAGTACATTGTTTGAATGGAGCCCTTGAAGGCCACATCTCAGGGAAGTGATTTGAGTAAAAGCATCTATCTACCAGGAATATGTTAAAGATGGAGCAGCAGTTCTGGGGTCCAGGTGGCACGTGTAAAAGGTGGCAGTTTGGTCAATCTCACAATAAGACACACAACTTTACACCTTCAGCCAAGGCTGTAGGGCCCACTAGACCAAAGTGCTGACCATGTCGAGAGTACAACCAGAGGACTAAGGCTGAAAGGTAAACACCACAGATGACTGAGGCACCTGAAAACTATCTGCCATCAGTTTAAGAGCAACACCAGCCCAAGCAAGCAGCTTTGCAGTGTCTAGTTCACTTTAATTCCAACTATTGGGCTAAGCATCATGAATTCTAAAAATCTGGTTACTGATTTTAATGCATTTATAGCTATTTTGTCCATTTTACATTATAATTCATTTGAAAATGGGTTACTACCAAACAGTAATACTGTTTAATACCAAAAATTAGTTCCAGTAAGTGTTTTTCAAACTTCAAATCCTCAGGTCACACCCCCTCCAATCCCCAGGGCTTCTCGTTTAGCAAGTCCATAGCGAAGTTCAAGAATCTGCATTTTTTAAATCTTATTTTATTGTTGAGAGTATTACAGATGTCCCCCATTTCCCCCCCTTTTCCCCCCTCCACCCATCACCCACCCCACCCCAGGCCTTCATCTGTCTATTGTCTGTGTCCATGGGCTATGCATATATGCATATAAATTCTTTGATTAATATCTTCTTACCCTCCCTCCCACCTTCCCTGCAGTCTGTTTCATACTCCCATATCTATGGTCCTGTTTTGTTCATCAGTTTATTTTGTTCATTTGATTCCACATATAAGTGAAATCATGTGATATTTGTCTTTCTCTGACTGGCTTATTTTGCTTAGCATAATAATCTCCAGGTCCATCCATGCTGTTTCAAAGGGTAATAAATCCTTCCTTTTTTTCACAGCTGCATAGTATTCCATTGTGTAAATGTACCACAGCTTTTTTATCCACTCATCTACTGATGGGCACTTGGGCTGTTTCCAGATACTAGCTATTGTAAATAATGCTGCTATGAATATAAGGGTGCATATATTCTTTCTGATTGGTGTTTGGGGATTCTTAGAATATATTCCTAGAAGGAGGATCACTGGGTCAAATGGCAGAAGAATCTGCATTTTTTTTCCCTAAACATCTGAAATGGTTTTGATGCAGGGTTCTGCAGGCCACACTTTGAGACTATCTCCTCAAAGAAGGAAAGCTGAAAGAGATCACTTTCATCCTCTTGCCTACAGGACACAAAGATTCAAATCTGTGGATATTGATCCAAGAATATTCTTGTTTGTTTGTTTGTTTTTCTGTTTTGTTTGTTTGTATAAAAAGCTAACTGACACCTTAAGGCCCACGGTTGGAAGGAAAAGAATCACACTGAAAATGCTATTTAATCAATGTACAGAATACAGACACAGAGGAAATATCAGTAATCAATATTGTGCTATTTTCCACCGCAGGTATAGGACAAGAAAAGCATTAACTTTAAGGTTTCATAGTGTTGTGGTTGAAATAGAAAAGAATATAGCCAGTTTTCCATTCTGACAAAAACAAAAAAACAAACAAACACTAGACATGACCCAGAAAAGACTCCAGAGCTTAGAAGGTTCACAGGTAGCAGTGCTGAATTATACTCGTAGACAAGAAAAGATGTGCTCATTGTTAATATTGGCTGATTTAATTTAGTGTGGAACATATGCTCTTGCTTCATTTGATTTCTTTCTTCTTCTAATCAAGGGAACTCTACCCACTATCTGTATAATGTCTTAAAAAGTAAGCATGGCACTTAACATTCATTTTCACCATCACATATGCATCAGAAACTTTGCCCTACCTCCTCATAATCCCTTTCAAGAGCTGCCAGATCTTCCCTGGCCTCTGAAAACTCCTCTTCTTCCATGCCTTCTCTGATGTACCAATGTAGAAATGCCTTCTTGGCATACATGAGGTCAAACTTGTGGTCTAGGCGGGCCCAGGCCTCTACAACTGCCGTGGTGTTGCTCAGCATGCAGGCAGCCCGTTGGACCTTGGCCAGTTCCCCCTCTGGCATCATTGTGGGTGGTTGACTGTTGATGCCTACCTTGAAACCAGTTGGACACCAATCTACAAACTGAACAGAGTCCCTTGACTTCATGGTTGCAATTGCTGCATTCACATCCTTAGGGACCACATCCCCTCTGTAGAGTAGGCAGCAGGCCATGTACTTCCCCAGTCGAGGATCACACTTGACCAGCTGGTAGGAGAACTCAAAGCAAGCAGTGGTGATATCTGACACGGAGAAGTCCTGGTGGTAGGCATTGTCAACAGAAATAATGGGGGCAAAGGCTGTCATGGGGAAATGTATTCTTGGATAAGGTACTAGGTTGGTCTGGAATTCATTTAGATCCACATTCAAGGGTCCTTCAAACCGGAGGGAAGCAGTAATGGAAGATACTGCCTGACTTATCAACCTATTAATGACGGTGTAAGAGGGACGTTCAACACCAAGTTTATGATGGCATATATCGTAGAGGGCCTCGTTGTCCACCATGAAGGTACAGTCTGAGTGCTCTAATGTGAAATGGGTGGTGAGGATGGAGTTGTAAGGTTCTACTACAGCAGTGGAGATCCTAGGGGCTGGATAGACAGAGAACTCCAATTTAGTCTTCCTGCCATACAGCATCGAGAGCTGCTCCATTAAGAGAGATGTAAATCCTGATCCAGTGCCTCCTCCAAAGCTTCGGAAAATCAAAAATCCCTGCAGTCCACTGCACTGTTCTGCCTGGGAAAGGAAACAAGATGTAGGAACTCAGCCAAATAAACCCAGAAACAGTGGTAATGGTGAGACACAAGTTGTCAAACAAATCAAAACTTTCAGAAAGGACTGATTTAACATTATCAACTCCACAACAAACATATTTACTTTGAAACATACTTAAGTGGTCACTTCTGGGGTGGCAAAGCACTTCAGAGATTTACTATAAGTAAAGTATAAATATTCAACTGTGTTTCACTGCCCTCCATGATTATATCTGTAAGTGATCTAAAGCAAGGTTTTTACCAATAATGAAGAAAATGACTAGCAAAACGTTGAAGCAATCTGGTTTCCCCCCATAGTAGATGAAGTGCCTATCATTTCTGTGCCCAGTCTACTGGGCTGGTGTAAAGGCACTATATTACCTAATGATTATGGCGAATGCCAAAATATTTCCTCCACAAAGGGTTCTCCAGACACAGGTCCTTAAAGAATTAACTGTTAGTAAATAGAGTAACTAATATTCAGGTAGGATGTGCCTCCTGTTAACTTTACAAATAGTGGTTACTACTGAAAAATTACAAGTTTTAGAGTGCTTTGGAAGTCTCTGATAACAAGATAAGCCATGAGTTAGTAAAAGCAAAAGTAGATGGGGACTAGTCATTAAAAAGAAGGAAATCCTGGTGTTTGTGACACTGATGGACCTTGAGGGCATTATGCTTAGTGAGATAAGTCAGACAAAGAAAGACAAATGCTGTATCAGCTCACTCATATATGGAACCTAAAAGAGCCAAACTTGTAGAAACAGAGAGCAGAATAGTGGTTGCTGAGCACTGAGGTGTAGAGGAAATGGGGAGATTTTGGTTAAAGAGTACAAACTTTCAGTTATAAGATAAATTCAACATCTGAAGCTCTAATGTTCAGCATGGTGGCAATAGTTAACAATATTGTATTGTTTATTTGAAAGTGGCTAAGAGAGTACATCTTAAATGTCATCACTACAAAATTTTTAAAAGGTAAAATGTGAGGGGTTGGAGGTGTTAACTAAACCTATTGTGGTAATCATTTTGCAATATATATGTATATCAAATCATGACGTTGTACACTTTAAATTTACACAATGTTATATGTCAACTATATCTCAATAAAGCAGAAGGAAAATAAAATAAAACATTTCCTCAATAAATCAGAAAAAAGGAAGATGGGGCTGTACAGAAAGTGTGAAGGCTTCTGTGGCTTTTCCTACATAACAAAGCGTAGTCAAAGCCCACTTCAGGACACTTCCCAGCTCTGATGATGGCAAGAGGTTTCGAGGAGAGAGGTTGGGTAGTGATGATGTTTGTGGTAGAACTGCTGGTGATGCTTAGGAGCTGTTTCACAGAATCCCAGGCACTCTTTTACACTTCCCCCAACCCCACTGAGGAGAAGAGAGCCACTTGCCTGCTTTCGGATCCCCTCTAGGACAAGGTCAATGATCTCCGACCCCACAGAATAGTGGCCTCGGGCATAGTTGTTAGCAGCATCCTCCTTCCCACTAACAAGCTGCTCTGGGTGGAAGAGCGAGCGGTACTTGCCTGTTCGAATTCCATCTGCAGAGGGAAAAGCAGGTCAGTCACTCCACTCCATCAACTGCTAGCCCTCTGCTAATTCTCACACAACCCTGGACCATGACCCCCTCTCCTCCTCCAATGTTGTGGTAAAGCAATGGATTTAAATTGCTGACATGGCCTTCCCTAGTCTAGAAAATGGTATAACTATTTCTATACAAATTGTAAGTATATTTTTCCATCATATATTCTCTAATTGTTTCTTAGAGCCGCTGTACCAAATTACAAGAAACTGGATGGCTTAAAGCAAGAGACATTTATTCAGTGTAAAATCAGGTGTTGGCAAGGCTGGTTCCTTCCAGAGGCTCTGAGGGAGAATCTGTTCTGCGCCTGTCTCCTACCTCTGACGACTGCTGGCAATTCCTGGAGTTCCTTGGCTGGCAGCTACATCACTCCAGTCTCTGCCTCCACCATGCACGCCCTTTTCCCTGAGTGTCCACTCTTCTTGTAAGGACAGAGATCATTGGACATTACACACACACATACTCCCCTAATCCAGTATGAGCTCATCTGAACAAAGTACATATGCATAGGCCCTATTTCTAAACAAAGTCATATTCTGGGGTATCGAGAGGATGTAGATTTTTAGGAGACACTATTCAACATACCACGCACCCTGTAGCACTTTGGCATTTTAAGACAAGCAGTTCTATCCACAAAGAGCCAACTGTGTGCTGAAAAAGCATGGAAGAGGATAGCAATCTAAATAATTATTAGTATTCTTTAAAGAGATTTTGACAGCCCAGCCGGTGTGGCTCAGTGGTTGAGCGTCGACCCATGCACCAAGAGGTCACCAGTTCAGTTCCAGGTCAGGGCACATGCCCAGGTTGTGGGCCAGATCCCCAGTGGGGGGCATGCAGGAGGTGGCCGATCCATATTCTCTCTCATCGATGTTCTCTCTCATCGATGTTTCTATCTTTCTCTCCCTCTCCCTTCCTCTCTCTCTAAAATCAATAAAGAAAAAAAAATTTTTTTAAGAGACTTTAACAAAGAAGGCGTGGCACGCTCAAATGCCCACATGACTCAAATACAGTTAACATAAATGGATGAGGCAGGGAAATTGGTGGTAAGATGTTGGTAGTCTTCAATACAACCAAGTACAACCCTTGCCTGGTTTCACTGCCTTTGAAAACCCTGGGCAGCATGAGAAACACAGCATGTCAGAGGCCCATGTCCCACTCCCCTATCTTAGAATTACCCAAATAGCATGACTCCTGAAGAATTACCCAGTCGTGTTTGAGGGTTAAGTAGGCTTTTAGAATGTTGTCCTGAATACAGTGGGGTGCTGCATTGTATAGCAGTAAAGAACATGTGTTCAAAAATCAATTTCCTATGTTTATATATTGCCTTCCTTGTTTAGCTATTGAGCAGGTACAGTAGTTATGTCTCTAAGCCTCAATTATTTCACCTCACAAATAAGGATAATAATAAGACCTACCCCACTGAGTTATAATGAGGATTAAATGAGATCATAGGGCATGGTGCATGGGCCATAAAATAAGAATTATAAATAATAATGATGAAATTGGCTTCATGACATGCATTTATGCAGATTTATCTTACTATACATCATTGGCCTTGGCACCAGAAATCTACAGTCAGTCATAGAAGTTCACTGCCTACAAGAAAATGCACTAATTTTCTAAGAGCAAGATGGTTCTCTCAAGTTACCTTGCTCTCCTGTATGTGATATGACCATGAATTCAGTATACACCCAAATGTTTAAATTTACTAACATTGAGTTTAAATGACTTTTAACTAACATACACACACACATACTACAAAAGTTGGGATTTTTAAAAGCTATATTTATAAACAAGACATAAGAGGCAATATAATTCTGGGTGGACTCTTTGCTTCTCATCTGAAGCTCTAAGGCTGAGTTCAGTCTAAGGAGGAAGTTTATGGAATTTATGGAAGCCTGCTTCTTCATGACAAAGTCCAGTTGAGATCTTGAGGGTAGTTAGTTCCATAAACTCTTTCAGTGAAATCCACTTTTTTGGAAAGCAGTGATTATAGCACCACTCAAACTGTCCACTCAACTTCCTGGAACTTTTCCACGTTTATCAGAGACTTAAGTACCTGGACCAGAATCCTCAGGGACTTCCATGATTTTCAAAAACAAAATTATTTAACAATTCCTTGGCATCCTTACCCCCAGTGCCATTCAGCTTCACTCCACTTGAATCACCATCATTCACAACTGTCTCCCGCAAAATCTTGAACTTGCTAAATCTTTTCTCTGACCATACTTCCTTACTTCCTCTTACCTAGACCCATGCCCTAGTCCCAACTATCTTTCCAGTCTCCTCTCCCATTACTTTCCTATTAACACTGGAAGTTCCAGCCATGCTGAACTGTTAAAATTGCACGTTCCTCCATGCCTCCGTGAATTTGCAAATGCTGTTCCCTCAGGAGGAGACGTTTGATGACTCCCCAGTAACTCCTGCTTCAGTGATACCTCTGTACCTCAAAGAAATTTCTATTATGAGGTTGCATCCTATGAAACTGACAATTTTTTAGGGAAAAAAAGGTCATCCGTTGACAATTTTATATGGCTTAACTTAATACATTTATTAGTGTTAACTATTTACATTTTCTTCTGCACTCAGTTTTGCTGCTTTTCTGTTAAAAGAGAATGGCTTTTATGAGAAGGCAAACCTGGAATCAAAGATAGTTGTTCTACCTTGAATTACTCAATGATCTAACTAAGGCAAGTTCTATAACCTTTCCAAGATACGGTTTCCTCATCTATAAACTGAGGATGACAACAATGTTTCCTAATAGAGTTGTTGAAAGAGCATATGAGACTTCCTAGCTGATACTACATAATCCTGTTCAGATAGACTATATAATCTGACAGTCTCACCCACTGATACTTGATTTGTTTGTTTTGATAGTGGCCCAGGTTGTGTACACCAGAACGTAAAACTTATCTTACCTATAACAGTTGGCTCCAGGTCAATGAAGAGTGCTCTGGGCACATGCTTCCCAGCTCTTGTCTCATAAAAGAAGGTGTCAAAAGAGGCATCCATATGCTCCATTTTAGCAATTTCCAAGTTATCTTTTTTACTGTCGAGAATAAAGCCATCTGGATGGATTCCATGTTCCAGGCAATATAGTTCCCAGCAAGCATCCCCAATCTGGACACCAGCTTGGCCCACATGAATGGAAAGGCACTCCCTCTGAAATAAGCTGGAATGAGTTAGAACTGAGCAGGACTCTAGATCTCATGAGCCATGTCACTCAGCACTTCTGCTTATAACTGACAGAAACCAAGACAGCTTATGCCAACAAGAGAAATTTATTATAAGGCAAATTGAAAGTACCTCATGGAAACTAAAAACCAGCATATAGGAAAGCTTTAGGAACAATTGAACCAAGGACTCCAATTCCATTAAAAGCTTTCAACAACATAAATTAAGCACCTTTGTGTAATTGGTTAACAATTAATTAAGACTATATATATAGCCCTGGCCAATGTGGCTCAATGGATAGAGTATCCATTGGCCCTGGTTGGGGTTCAATTCTTGCTCAAGGGCATATACCTGGGTTGCAGGTTCGATCCCTGGCTCCAGTTGAGTTGTGTGCAGGAGGCAACCAATCGATGTGTCTCTCTCTCTCTCTCTCCCTCTCCTCTTTCTCTCTCCCTCCCTCCCTTCCACTCTCTCTAAAAAAATAAAATAAAATAAATGGAAATAATATCCTTGGGTGAGGATTTTTTTTTAAAAGTATATATATTTAATCTTATATAAAATATATGTACAAAATCAAGCTGTCTTCAGAAAAATATTAGCTAGTTATTGAAAAGGATTAAAACCAAAATCAATGTATAGCTTTCATACATATTAAAACCCATAGCAGATAAATTAATAATGTTACTTTTTCATATCTTGAGATTTTACACTTAATATTCATATGGGCTCAAAATAAGGAAGGGTGTTCTAAGCTTAAAAGTAGTGCCAGGCTGGTGTGGCTCAGTGTTTGAGCATTAACCCATGCACCAAGAGGTTACCAGTTTGATTCCTGGTCAGGGCACGTGCTCAGATTGTGGGCCCAATCCCCAGTGGGGGGCATGTGGGAGGTGGCCAATCAATATTCTCTCACATTGATGTTTCTATCTCACTCCCTCTTCCTTCCTCTCTCTCTCTAAAATCAATAAAGAAACATTATTTTTAAAAAGTAGTTAAAATTTACTAAGGAAACATGCAATAGATTTAACAACCCAGCTATATATAAGGCAATTTTTATGTACATCAATTTTTCTTAAAAGCCCTTGAGATATCAACTAGGTAAATAGGAAATGGCATCAACAAATAATTGCAAAAGAACGAACTAATAAAAACTGCAAAGATTTAGGCACAATGGCATTCACAGTATTAAAATTTATAAGAGTGAAAACCAAGAACCAATCTACTTAACCATCCACCTACTGTTGGGCATTTAAAGGAAGATACATCAATATAATGGCATGTTATCCTTAAACATTTACCAAAAAAAAAATAAAGTATGACATGGGAAATACGATAAAATATTAAGTAAAAATTATATAAAGTTGTATAATTGTACATAATATATGATGTCAAATACATTTAAAAATAAGCATAGAAAAGGTGTTTTTAAAATGTAGTTATATCTGGGTAGTAAGTGATTTTTTTTTCTTGTTTAAACTTTACTGTTTTCCTTCACCCTCATCAGCCTCCACTCTCCTATTCCACTTTTAAATCACCATTCACATTACTTAAAAAATCAAACAACCTTTTTATTTGTAACTTAAACAAATATCTATTCATCTAAGAGAGGAAAAGAAAAACTTACTCCAAAAAATCTGAAGTGATAGCAATTGCTGATTTTAATATAGTTGAGTTTTGATTGCCAGTGGTCATGGACAAGTCTAAGCAGGGGTCTTAAAGAGTGAGAAGCCTAGTTTTTTGTTTTTGTTTTTGTTTTTTGGTGTGTTTTGTTTTGTTTTTGTTTTTGTTTTTTGCATTATAGGGGCCCTTCAAGCTGTTTGCCTGATGAGCTGATAGGCACCTGCCCTTGTCCAGGGCTGTACTTTCCCAAGGCCTGAGGTTCAACTACAAAAAGACCTCTGGTCCGAGAGAGGGAGGGAGCCCTGGCTGGTCACACCCCTACAATCTGCCTTGAACTTTTCTCTCTCAGCACATCAACCTTGTACTTTGTCTCCTTGATTCACAAGGCAAAACACAGCCCTTTTTGCTTTCTGAAAAATTCAAGCTCACTACTTGAGTACTTCCCTCTTGTTTCAGAGTCTGTGCAACTATCAGTCTCTCCTGACAAAGGCTGTGAACTTGGTTTAGAAAGTACGTCATTTAATACTAAGTAATATTCCAAACTCTTGGGCACATAAATATCAAAACAACACATTCCACCATAAACAACCTCTTCACACTCCTACCACCCCTTCTGTTGGACTTAAAAAATGGTCTCAGTACAACAGCTAATGTATTCAGATCAAGACTCATCTAAATCCCTAGATTTAGGTAAAAATTGAAAGTGGGGGTGGGGGGATTCATTGTTTCCACATCATGAAAACCACTTACATGTTCTCTCACAGCATCTGTCCTCAGCTGTTGACTACCCAGTCCCCATGGGACGTACACATGGCATTTGCTCACAATATTCACACACATACAAAAATCAGCAACATATGCCCTGGCTAGTTTTAATCAGTGGTTAGAGCATCGGCCTGCAGACCAATGAGTCACGGCTTCAATTCCGGTCAAGGGCATAGACCTCGGTTGCGGTTCATCCCCGGCTCTGGTCAGTCGTGCAGGAGGCAACCAGTCAATGTGCCCCTCTCACATCGATGTTTCTCTTTCTTTCTCTTTTCCTCCCTCTGCCTCCCTCCCATTCTATCTGAAGATAAACAGAAAAATATCCTCAGGTGAGGATTAAAAAAAAAAATCAGCAACATAAAAAAAATAATTGCTGCTCTGTGGCCTGTTACCCAAGTGGTTCAGACACAGGAGTGATACGGTCTTTTTTTTAACTCAGTAGGAATACTTGGCTCAACAAGTACCAATCTTGCCTTTACTGGTTTGAGAAGCAGCTGAGTATATAACATAATTGTGTCGCAGAGTACAGAATGCTATTTTCACTTTATTCTTCTTTTAGCCTTTCCCTCCTTTCCAAACCATCTGTTAAAATACTAACCAAACTATACAATAATAAAAGATTAGCCCAGCTGGTGTAGCTCAATGGATTGGGCATCGTCCCATGAACTGAGAGGTCCCAGTTAAATTCCTGGTCAGGGCACATGCCTGGATTGCAGGCTTTTGTGTTGGGGGCAGCTGATGGATATTTCTCTCTCACATCAATGTTTCTATCTCTTTCTCCTTTCCTCTCTCTCTAAAAAATCAATAAAAACATATTTTAAAAATAATAAAAGATTGTAAAATGCCCACTGAATATCAATATTGGTAAGTCACAGCACATTAATATGTAGTTATAAGAAATAATATAGAAGATCTCCTGTACCCCTTACCCATTTTCCCCAATGGAAATATCTTGCAAGATTATAGTAAATATCACACCCAGAATACTTAATCGATACAGCCAAGACACAACATTTCCATTACCATGAGGATCCCTCATATAGAAAGTCACCGTTTTTAAGAGTAAAATAATTTAAACATCTTTAAAATGTGAGACAGAGTCCAATGGGGTGAGATCAAAGATGAAAAAGCAGTTTGAAAAGTTGCTTCCACTAAAGAATTAAAAATTCTAAGATACTAAAAATTACCATGACTGGCACATAAGAGATTCAAGGGAAAGTGGATCTTAAAAAGTGGTCCCCAAACAGAATTATTGTAAGTAACTATAGATATTATCATCCCCAAAGGACTAAACTCAATTGAGAACAAAGATGTCCATGCCTTTTACCAGCCAGACACTTATGAGCTTAACCATGGTAACTTAGGTCTGAAATCCCCAGAAACTCTAAAACCATAAATGGAAGCGAAACAATTAATTTCTACAGAAAAAATCAGCACACCAGGTCTAAAACTAATACAAAAACTAAAGGAAGGAGAGATTCTTCCTTCAACACTTCAGTTAAAGGCAATAAACACCTGCAAATCAACTATACTTTTGCTAAAAGCAGCATAACTAGAGCTGAATAGAAGAGAGCTTATTCAAATCAGTTTCAAACATGGATACGAAGAGAAACAATGGTTCTTTAAAATTTTCTTCTCTCGTATCAAGAATTTATTAAAAATTTCTTGGAGGGGAAGAGGGCCAAATATGATGAGTAAAATTTGCTACAACACCAAAGCAACACTGTCAACAATGTACAAGCACGGTAGTCACTTACCATGCTGAGTTGAAGGTGCCCCCTGGTAATGAGTGACAAAGTATGCCCAGGTGAAGCTTATCACAGGGCAGGAAGTGACTCCACATGAGGGCTGAGCTGCTGGCTTCACTTAAAGCAGTACAGCCTCTTTTCAGCTTTTCAGCTCTTGAGTCTCAAAGTAGATGTGGTGGCCTGACCACCCTGAGATAAAGCTGTGATTAACTGAGATTTGCAAAGGAATTAGGAGAAAATGAAAAAAATCTCTTTGTAATATAACTTTTTTAATGCATCATTTCTTTACTAATTCCTTTTTTCCTTGAAAAACTAAGTCTTAAAAGAAAAAAGTTTCCTCAAGTAATAATAAATTGGAATTTCAAGTATGGAGAAGTCTTCTGATGTGATAGTTTCATATGTCAACTCGGTTAGCCTATAGTGCTCTGTTATTCAATCAAACACTTATATAGATATTGCTGTGAAGGCATTTTGTAAATGTGGTTAACACTGACAATCACTTCAATTTAAGTAAAGATTGCCCTTGATATTGTAGGTGGGCCTCATCTAATCAGTAGAAAGGCTTTAAGAGCAAAAGAGCAGCTTTAGCTTCTAAGCAACTTGCCACTCTGCCTCACCAATTTCAGAAAAAAATTATTTTAAAAAATAGTGCTTTTTCTAGCCACACATTTTCTTCTAAAGTTTAATTCTCCATCTTAAACCCTACAGCTAACACTCCAGTTTCTAATTTTTATGGGTGTTTTTTTCCTCACTGCAATATCTGAAAGTAAACTTATATCATAAATAAGTAACTGATAGAGGAAAAAAAAAAAGATGGATGCGCACACAATATATTTTTAAAAACAATAAACATGATTTCAGCTTGAGGGTCAGTCGACTCCACATCCAAAGAGGCCAATAGAAATTAAGACTCAATTAGAATAGAAAGGCCCATATAACTCACATAAGGGATATTCCTGGAGCACCCAGCTTAGGTGCTCAAGGAGACTGAATCACTGGGTCCCACAGGACACCTACTATATAAGGCCAGCCAACCAAGACTGGAAATCATAGCAGATCTACCTAATACATAGAAACAAACACAAAGAGGCAGCCAAAATGGAGAGACAAAGAAACATACCCCAAATGAAAGACCAGGAGAAATCTCCAGAAAAGGAGCTAAAAGAAATGGAGGCAAGTAATTTACCAGATATATAGTTCAAAAACATGGTTATATGGATGCTCAAGAAACTTAGTGAGAACTTCAACAAAGAGATAGCAAGCATAAAAAAAAAAGAACATAGAAACCATAAAAAAGAATCAGTCAGAAATGAAGAATACAATATCTGAAGTAAAGAATACACTAGAAGTAACAAATAGTAGGTTGGATGAAGCAGAGGATTAAATTATCTATTTGTAAGGCAAGGTAGCAGAATACACCGAAACTATTCCAAAAAACTCGAGAGAAGGGAAGACTCCCAGGCTCATTTTATGAGGCCAGTATTATCCTAATTCCAAAACCAGATAAAGACACTACAAAAAAAGAAGATTATAGGCTAATATCCCTGATGAACAAACATGCTAAAATTCTCAACAAAATATTAGCAAACCAGATCCAGTAATACGTTAAAAAGATCATACACCATGATCAAGTGAGTTTTATTCTAGAGATGCAAGGTTGGTACAATATCCACAAATCAATATATGTGATACACCATATAAACAAAATAAATGATTAAAAAATCACATGATCATATCAACAGAAGCAGAAAAAAGCATTTGATAAACTCCAGCACCCATTTATGATAAAAAAAAACTCTCAGCAAAGTGGGAATAGAGAGAACATACATCAACATAATAAAGGCCATATATGGTAAACCCACAGCCAACATCATACTCAATGGGCAAAAACTACAAGTGTTTCCCTTAAGATCACGAACAACATAGGGATGTCTGCTTTTACCATTCTTATTCAACATAGTACTGGAAGTCCTAGTCACAGCAATCAGACAAGAAGAAATAAAAAGCACCCAAATTGGAAAGGAAGAAGTAAAACTATCATTATTTGAAGATAACATGGTACTGTTTATAGAAAATCCTAAAGATTCCACCATAAAACTGCTAGAACTGATCAATGAATTCAATAAGTAGCAGGATAAAAAATAAATATCCAGAAATCAGTTGCATTTTTATACAGCAATAATTAACTATCAGAAAGGGAAATTAAGAAAACAATCCCATTTACAATTGCATAAAAAAATAAGATAAAATACCTTGGAATAAATTTAACCAAGGATGTAATAAAAAACCTGTACTCAGAAAATTATAAAATATTGAAAAAATAAATTGAAGAAGATATAAATGAGTGAAAGCATATACCATGTTCATGGATAGGAAGACTTAGCATCATTAAAATGTCTATACTGCCCAAAGCAATCTATAGATTCAACACAACATACCTATCAAGATACCAATTGTGTATTTCACAGAACTAGAACAAATATTCCAAAGATTTATACAGAACCTCAAAAGACCCTGAATACCAATAGCAATCTTGAGAAAGAAGAACAAAGTTGGAGGAATCATGCTACATGATATCATACTATATTACATGGCCACAGTAATCAAAACATCGTGGTACTGGCACAGAAACAAACATATAGATGAATAGAACAGAACAGAAGGACTAGGAAAAAACCCACAACTTTATGGTTAATTAATATTTGACAAAGGAGGCAAGGACATAAAATGGGGTAAAAATAGTCAATTCAATAAATGATGTTGGGCGAATCAGACAGATACATGCAAAAAATAAATAAAATTAGACCACCTTCTTACATCATACACAAGACTAAACTCAAAATGGATTAAAGACTTAAATATAAGACTTGAAACCATAAAAATCTTAGAAGAAAACATAGGCAGTAAAATCTTGGACATTTCTTGTAGCAATATTTTTCCTGATATGTCTTCTCAGGCAAGAGAAACAAAGAAAAAATAAACAAATAGGACTACATCAAACTAAAAAGTTTTTTCACAGCAAAGAAAACCATCAACTAAATGAAGAGACAACCCACTAAATGGGAGAACATATTCGCCAATGATACATCTGATAAGGGGTTAATATCCAGAATTTATAAAGACCTTATAAAACTCAACTCCAAAAAACCAAAGAATTCAATTTAAATCTGGGCAAAGGACCTGAATAGACACTTCTCCAAAGAGGACATACAGATGGCCAATAGACATATGAAAAAATGCTCAATGTCACTAATTATCAGAGAAATGCAAATTAAACCACCGTGAGATAATGCCTCATGCCTGTCAGAATGGCTATCATCAATAAATCAACAAACAGTCTGTTCCATGTTTCCATGCCTCTGCTTCTATTTTATTCATCTGTTTATTTTGTTCATTAGATTCCACATATAAGGGAAATCATGTGATACTGGTCTTTCTCTGACTGGCTTATTTTACTTAGCATAATACTCTCCAGGTCCCTCCATGCTGTCTCAAAGGGTAAGAGATCCTTCTTTTTTACAGCTGTATAGTATTCCATTGTGTATATGTACCACAGCTTTTTTATCCACTCATCTCCGATGGGCACTTGGGCTGTTTCCAGATCTTAGCTATCGTGAATAGCGCTGCTGTGAACATAGAGTTGCATATATTCTTTCTGATTGGTGTTTCGGGATTCTTAGGATATATTCCTAAGAGTGGGATCACTGGGTCAAACGGCAGATCAATTTTTAATTTTTTGAGGAAAATCCATACTGTCTTCCATAGTGACTGCACCAGTCTGCAATCCCACCAGCAGTGCACAAACCTCAGCGGGAAGGGGAGACGGAGGCAGGAAGAGATTAACCCAAGAGTTTACATGCATATGTCCATTACCCGTGGACACAGACTACAGGGTGGTGAAGGCCTGGGGTGAGATGGGAACCGAGAGGAGGGGAGCAACAGGGGAAAAAGGGAGGGACAACAGTAATACTCTCAACAATAAAGATAAATAAACAAACAAGTGTTGGTGAGGATGTGGAGAAAAAGGAGCCCTCTTGCTCTGTTAGTGGAAATGCAGATTGGTGCAGCCACTGTGGAAACAGTATAGAGTTCCCTCAAAAAGTTACAAATGGCAGTGCCTTATGACCCAGTGGTTCCACTTCTGGGAATATATCCAAAGAAACACAAAACACTAATTTGAAAGAATATGTGCACCCCTATGTTCATTGCAGCATTATTTACAATAGCCAAGATTCAAGATTTGGAAGCAGCCCACGTATCCATCAGTAGAGGAGTGGATAAAAAAGCTGCAGTAGGAGAGCACTGGCCGTGGCAGCGCCACGTTCCCTGTGGTGGCTGCCCACGAATCATTTGGCCCTGGGGGTAGTTCCCCACGACCATGGCGTGACCATGGCGTTTACCCTGTACTCGCTGCTGCAGGCTGCCCTGCTCTGTGTCAATGCCACTGCCGTGCTGCACGAGGAGCGTTTCCTCAGGAACATGGACTGGGGAACAGACCAGCGAACTGGCGGATTCAGAGAGGAGCCAGGAATTAAGTCTCAGCTAATGAATCCTATTCGATCTGTAAGAACCGTAATGAGAGTGCCACTGATAAGGGTAAACTCAATTGCAATTGTATTACATTTATTATTTGGGTGAAGATCAATGAGGGAAATGGAGACCCAGAAGAAGAGATGCCAGCAGAAGTTATTACTTTGGTCTTTTTTGGAATATACATATCTTAGTTGACTGTCCTTGGACTTGACAGAAATGTAAATATGATGATAAAATCAGAGTCCCTCCCTATTTATCTGATTTTTTTAAATGTTGCATTTATAGTTTCATTACAAAAATATCAGAGCATCAGAGGCAGTAACTATCCAGGATTGGAATACATTTGATTGTTGACTGTTAATAAAAGTTCATGCAATGGTAAAGATTGTTCAAAGGGTGCAGAACTGTCACTTCTGTGTTTTTAGAGCTTTTTCTCTCACTTCTCAGGTATGAATTTTTTTTTTTTAACTTTTGAAGCTTCTTGTGATTTAGCTATGGATGCTTAGAGAGTGATTATCCTCCTAGAGAAAATTAAAGGAATTTAAATAGTAATTGCTACATATAAAATGAAAAATAGGTAATTGGGATGATTTTATTTTGAACTCTTTGGTTAAATATTTTGTCTATATTGTCTTGGTTATGAAAAATTCAAATTTATAGTAGCTATTGAGGAGCGATACAATCTGACTTTAGGGAGAATTATAATTTTTTAAGTCAGATAGTCACATAGTGATTGTGTTTTTGTTTTAAATTCTTTTCATGCACTTCTTATTTTAGTAATTGGCCTGAATGATGAGACCAGATCAGTATCTACATATTTTCATTGACAGAAAAATCTCAGTAGAAAAGTCTATGTCCTTTTTATAATGATGACTTCTTTTTTGAAATCAACATAAATATTAGCCTGCAAGAGCAATCCTAAACAATCACAATTATAAACTATACTAAGAAGACTTATCTATATAAGAAGACTTTATTGCAAAGCATTTATGTGTCCCCAAATATCCATGTTTTCAATGTTTGGAGTAGTATATTAAGGAGTGTGATTCTTAATTCTTCTTTCCATCTGTCACTAGGGCATTCATGCTAGATAAATTTTTGCTTTGTTTTGTTTTGATGTCTTAGACCATCCTATATTTTGTTCATCCCGTAATACAGTTTTATGCAGAAAGATTAAAACTATGTAAATGGGTTTTCTGGAAATTATTGGTTATAATATTTTAACGGGGATGGAATGGCACCTTTGTTTATAGGACAACATTTGTAAATAAAGTAAAATTTCCAAGTCAAAAAAAAAAAAGGCTGCAGTATATTTGCACAATGGAATACGATGAGGCCATATAAAAAAAATTCTTGCACTGGCTGGCTGGCTCAGTTGTTTGGAACATCGTCCCATACACCAAAATGTTGTGGGTTCAATTCCCGGTCAGAGCACATACCTAGATTGCAGGTTTGATCCCCAGTTGGGGAACGTACATGAGGCAACCAATCAATGTTTCTCTCACATCAATGTTCATCTCTCTCTCCCTCTCTCTCTCTCTATCCTTTCCTCTCTCTCTAAAATCAACAAACATATCCTTGAGTGAGAAAGAAAAGAAAAAAAAGACAGCACCTTTGCAACAGCACTATGGACCTGGAAAGTATTATGCTAAGTGAAATAAGCCAGTCAGAAAAAGACAAGTATCACATGATCTCACTTATATGTGGAATCTAATGAACAAAATAGAAAGAGACTCACAGATACAGAGAACAGACTGACAGCTGTCAGAGGGAGAAGGTGGTTGAGGGGGCTGGGTGAAAAAGGTGAAAGGATTAAGCCAAAAACAAAAACAAAAACCACCTAAAACTCATAGACACAGACAACAGTATGGTGATTACCAGAGGGAAAGGGGGTGGGGCGAGGTAGAAGAGGGTAAAGGTGGGATAAATTGTGATGGAAGGAGACTTGACTTTGGGTAGTGAGCACACAATACAATATACAAATGATGTATTATAGAATTGTACATCTGAAACCGATATAATTTTAACTAATATCACTCCAATAAATTCAATGAAAAATTTTAAATAGAAAGTTTTCTTCATAGCCCTGACCAGTTTGGCTCAGCGGTTGGAGCGTCGGCCTGCGGTCCAGAGAGACCCAGGTTCGGTTCCCACTAAGGGCACGTATCTCGGTTGCAGTTTGTCCCCGGCCCTGGTTGGGTCATGCAGGAGGCAGCCACTCGATGTGTCCCTTTCACATCGATGTTTCTCTCTCTCTCCTCTCTTTCTCTCTCTCCCTCCCACTCTATCTGAACAAAAAATGGAGAAATGTCCTCAGGTGAGGATTAAAAAAAAAAAAGAAAAAGAAAAAGAAAGTTTTCTTCATAAAATAAATCCATTATAATTATCTCCCCATTGGCAGCCTAAGAAATCATATCTTTAAGTCATTCTTCCAATTCTGATTTTTCTGCAAAACATTAATCTGAGGGTTTGATGAAAGAACTGAAATATCTGTGATGCAGAGTGGTAAATCAGATTGTTGGGAGTGGCAGAAGGAAAAGAACAGGGAGCTGGCAAGAACTGAGCATCCCCAGCACTTTTCCTCTGAAACCCAAGTTACATACAGCTGCTACATACGGTGTGACCTTACTGGTTGCTGAAACCAGCATATGTATAACTTGATAAGTAGTTTTATGAAAACAGTTTAATTTATATAGATAATGTAAGAGAATAGATTTTAGAATTATTGATTTACGTATTAATTGATATTAGTATGCTAGTTGTTAAATATATTTAATATCAACCTACATGATGAATAGTGTCATTGTGTATGGTCAAAGCTTTTAGAAATAATCTTTGAGGATGTCCCCCAAGAGGATATTTGCAAATCTATGGTTGTAAATCTGTGGTTGAAGAAATTTGAAAAATGTTTAGGTCTAATTAAGATAATAAGAATATCTTCTCATGAAGGGAAATTTAGACTCTAAATATTTATAAAAGTTGAACTTTAATCAATCCCCTCAAGCCCTTCCCTTAAGAATTTGTTAATGAAGGTAGGCAGGTTACAAGGAGCTGGGGAAAAGAGGATTCGGGGAACATTTGTCAAATATTCAGTATTGTTCTAGGCAGAGTAAGGCATTGTCTTTGGGGGCAGGGACATTCGGGACAACAGAAAGTTTATATCTTGTAGAATCAAGACAGTTCACCCGACTTTTTGCATGTCTTGAATGACCAATCCTCAGAACGGTCCACTATCTTTTGCTTTGCCTCTATGGTATCCAGCAATTTTCATATTAAAATTTGTCTTCTATTCATTCTTGCCCTAGTATCTAGCACAGAGCCTGGCATAATATAGAAGGAATTCAATAAATACTTGTGAATAATTGAACAAAATAGTAAGTTGGCTGAAAACTGGAAAGAGGTGCTCTGCATAAATCAACATTATTCTGATCACTGGAAAGAAATCCCTCCCTACTGAGAATCCCCACATCAACATCTGGCATTATCTATCACTTTGGGAATGGATTATTACAAGTTTCTAAAGGACTGATTATCTCTAATTACACCATCAAAACCAGTGTCAAGAATTGCAGAACTGACAGACTCTAACTTCTGAAGATCTCACCAAAGTATTGGGTTGAAATGAAGAAATTGCTGTTTTAAAAGGTCAAATTAAGATGATTTCACATTGTATAATCTAAATGTGTGTATCCTATGAAGCTCTTTCTGAATGGAGACCAACTCCCTAGACGGTATGTCTGTGTTGTTTTACTCTAACTGCTAAAAAGCAATACTTTCTTCTTTAATTTGAGGAGGGGGTAGGATAAGGTAGAACGGAGGTGGTTCTTAACTATAGGCATCTTACTCCCTAACCTCTTACCCTTTTTAAAGCTAAAAAATTTTTCCTTGTGTTATAAATGTAATGCAAGTTCAGTGCTACACAATTAAAAAGAATTATAAACACAAGAAAAAATTAATACCTAGTCTGACCAGCTACAGACATTTTAATACATTGATTTCATCTTTTCCTTTGTTAAATCTCTTATAATTCATAATTCTGAATATACTAAATAGACCTCTATATTCCAAGTTTTATTTTAAAATTACAATATACTATTCTGCTACACACTTCATAGTTAATTTTTATTGCCCTAAATATTCTTTCCAGTGGATCAACCATAATTAACCATTCCCCTATCATTGTTTATTTAGAACCTCTTTACTTTTTCTGATGCCATTAAATAACAATGTCATTAATATCTTCATATTGTCGGGAAAACAAAACTTTACTTCTACCCTCTTAGGGTATCTCGTTCAGCATGAGAGTTAAAATGACAGAAGACAGATTAACAGGAGAAAAACAAACAAATTTTTACATGTATATGGGAGCTCCCATAGAAAAATGAAGACCCAAAGAAGGGGCAAAATCTTAGAGCTTATATACTAGATCAAAGAAGGAGAGGCAACTGGGAGAAAGTAATCAAAACATAGAGAGAGACCAAAGAAGAAGAGTTATTTTAATAAAGTCTGTTTGTACAGAATTCACTCTCCCTTGACACCCCCCACCTCTGGTGATAAGAATGTTTCTCTCCTGGTATAGGGAAGGCAGCTTTCACATGGGAGTTCTATCTCCTCCTTTGAGGAAGAAAGGGAAAGGTCAGAATTCTTGCACTTGGTGTTCTTGAAGTGCCTGTAGCTCAAAATTATCCCAATGACCAAGTAGCATATATTGGGTGACAAATTCTGCCACCCTTCAATGTATATATAGTTTTATTTCTTACGATAGATTTCCAGAAATGGAATCATAGTGTCAAAGGAGAGGTTAATTTAAAGACTTGGACATATAAAAAGCAATATTTAAAAAATTTTAAATGTGCTATTTAACAATTGTCTTTTTTATTTGAGAAGGTCCTTATTTTGATGTCCTGCCTTTTGCTGCCTTCCTCACTCTCTTGCTGAGGAGAGACTGTCTCTTCCCCACTGGGAGACAGGAAGGTTCATAATTTGATTTTAATGGTTTCCTAGAGACAGCCCTAAGAATACATTCCCATTACCTTTGGTAATTGGGGGGTTTATTTCACATGAATAATTTAGCTTATGTGACCAAATAACAAACCTCATCTTAGATCATTAACTTTCAACCTCTCTTCTGCCATGGCCCGCGGTTCAAGTCCTAATAAACAGTGAAATAGGTATCGGGCAATGGGGATTTAGGAATGAAGTCGGAATAAAATCCAAGGCCACCCAACTAATCTGCAGGGCTGTCCCTTCCAACCATCTTCCCTTTCCTGCTTCTCAGTCTCCCGGAGGCGCGGGGAGGGTAAGGGGGAGGGGCGGGACTCATGTCTCCTAGCAACCGTCAGCTGACCCCTGATTGGCTGGTCGCAGCGCGGCCGCCATTTTCAAACCCCGGAGGGTGACGGCGACGGCGATGGCGCGTTCCTGATAGAAACTTCTCACGGGACAGAAGGGGTTGGGCACGGTGCCAGTCCCGGCGGGCTTCCCGGGCACCCAGCCACCGCCCCACCCCCCTCCGCGCCATGGAGCCCGAGCTGACGGCCCAGAAGCAGCGCCAGCCGCGGAGACGGAGCCGCCGGGCTTCCGAGCTGTGCGCGGGCAGCGCCGCGGGTCCTTCGCCCGACACCCCCAGGCTGGAGCCTGACCGCAGGTGAACGCGGGCCCGGCAGCGCCTGGGACCCGGGCAGCTAGTCCGAGGCCCGGGAGGGGGGGGGGGGAGGAGAGGCGGGCTGGTCGATCGCCTCCTCCCTCGGGAAGCTGGCCCGGGGCCCGGCCGCGGAGGGCGGTTCTCCACCCCCGCGGGGTACCGGGGAACGGGGCAGTTCTGAAGCGCAGATCGACCGAAACTGCCCTGCAGCCCGCGGGGTCGGGGACAGGGATTGTTACCCGAGCGCGGTGGCTGCTAACAGACTCCCGGCGTTCAACCGTGCCGAGCCAGGCTGTCTGGACTTGAATCCTGGTTTTGTCACCGACTGCTTTGAGGCTTTGACCAAGTTAGTGAATGCACGGCCCCAGCTTCTCCATGTATAAAGTGAGGATAGCCATAATACCTGCCTTGTAGAGTCGCTGTGAGGATTATGAGTTAAAGCATATAACTCATACAAGCATCTCAGATGCTTAGAATTGTGTCTGGTGCAGAATAAGCGTTCAACACATTTTTCTGTTGATATATATATACACGCACACGTATACATATGTATACACCTACACACACACATACGTTTTAGTGCTGAAAGAGGGGGCCTTAAAAATTAGTACAACTATTTTATGTATTAGGCTTTTTGAAGCTCAGTGAAACTTCACAACTAGATACTGGGAAAATTTTTCCTGTATTTCCTAACTTCTAATTTAATGTGTATTTTTTTGCTATGCTTCCTCCACTGAAGATCTCTAAAGAGTTCTATTAGTAATCTTAATCATTGAAACAATTACTTTCACTCACAGCCACATTTCAGGAGCTGTTCTTTGCAAATACTATAAATATTGGATATAAATAGCATTTTAATCTGTTTTTCCCCTGTGGGACTTTAGGAGAATCCATTGAACATTACATATCATCTGTATGTCAGGAATATAAATACATACCGATCCTTTTAAGGGTTTTATAATATTTTTCTTTTAACAGATTTAAAGTAATGCTATCCTTTGGTAGAAAGATAGTACTATGGCCTGTAATCTACCAGTAGTGATGGGACTTACTCTTTGAATTTTGTTTTCCTAGTAAAATTGATGAATTTGTAGACTGGATATCCAAGGTTAAAGGTAGTCTCAAACAAGTCTAGCTGTGGTATAAACTCAGATCTGAGGATTATTGTTCCCTTTAAAGGAATTTAACTTTTTGGGTAGACTGTTCTTCAAAACATATTTTAAATGAAATTAGGACATATAAACACAAATAATTGAGCCAGTTCTTGATAACCCAGGACTGTCATAACTATTACTATTTATAGTAATAGTTGCTAAAAATAAAAGGATTCCTGTATTAGCTTCTAAAAACGATTTGCTCCAACATCAAATGACTGTACTTCTTAACAGTTTTATTGAGATGTAATTTGGATATCATAACATTCATTCATTGTAAGTGTGCAATTTAATAACTGTTAGTAAATTTATAGATTTGTGCAGCCATCACCACAATCCACTGTTAGAACATTCAGTCGCCCCAAAAATTACCGTAAGTTTGTTGTAGTCAGTCCCCACTCCCACCCCAGGCCTAGGCAGCCATGGATCTGCTTTCCGTCTCTGTAAATCTCTATTCTGGGCATCTCATATAAATGATCATGCAATATGTAATCTTTTGCATCAGCATGTTTTTATAGTTCATTCATATGGCATGCATGAATATTCCATTCCTTTTTATAGTAAAATAGTATTCCATTATATGAAATGAATATTTTACATTTTGTTACTCCATTTATCAGTTGTTGGAGATTTGAATTTTTTTCAGTTTTGGCTATTATGTATAATACTGCTATGAACAGTTACAGACAGTTCTTTCTGTGGACATGTTTTCATTTCTCTTGGGTAGATTTCTAGGAGTGGAATTGCTGGGTCATATGGTAAACTTATTTTTAACTTTTTAAGGAATTGCCAAGCTGTTTTTCAAAGGCTACTAGATTTTTAATGATGTGTGCTTTTAGATATGTTCCTCTTTCCTCACTGTTACTTGCTGCTTTCATTATCCCCTGTACTCTAGCTCCTGAATTTGATGCTGTGGGCAAGGCATTCTGATAAGTATGTTAGAATTGCGCAATACAAAAGCGCTAATGTGATGTTTGTAAAGTGTGTGTGCTGGTGTCTAGATGCTCAGCTGTGTTCTAGAGATTTTCTAAGATGTATCTGTTATTTGGAATTCTCAGATACAGGTGAGAAACCCCATATATGATAGGGGATATAGTCTACATGATTATCAGCTCCTCCAAAATCTTTATGAAGTGGGAGGAGAGACAATTCCTTAACAGCAAAGATGCTAAAGAATCAAAAGAATAGGAAATGTCTACTACATCAGATATTTGACTCAAATGAAGTGTTTTTGTGATACTGTCTTTTCTTTTTTTGTCTAATTTCAAAGGAATTGAGAACCTGAATAGTTCAGCACCCCCCAAAATCAACAAATGTTAACTATAGAGCATAGTTTACATAATTCTTTGTACATGAATGGTACCCTTAGCATTTACAGGTTAACATTTTTTATTTTAGCTATTTTCAAGTTACGTGTAATAGTTTGTAATTAGGCTGAGGCATTTATTTGAGTTGCACTTGCTGGTGTGTGGGAGCAACTTTCTTAGCTGAGCAGCTACATGTCTTGTTTTCACATAGGAAATAATTTTTCTTAACCGATCTAGAGGCATCCAAACAATTTTCAGTTACACTTTGTCATAATTTGGGTGTCCCTTTGCCTCATGTCCCTGTAACATTCTTGGTAATGTCAGTGATCTACTCTGCTATATTCCTATCATTAGTCCTTCTATTTTGGTTGCTTTTTAAAAACTTTACTTTTCTAACTCATTTTGGTAGTTGTTTGTTGTAAACTCCTAAGTATCTACCTTATTATAAGCCAGTATCTTTATGTTTTTGTTGTTTGTTTTCCTTTTTAATTGGAAGAGTTATCTCACTTATATTGTCTGGTATGTTTTATGAAAATGTTCATTGAGCTACCTTTCTGCCATTTATAATTACAGTTCAGCTCTTAATTATCTGCCATGATAAGGAGGGCAGTGATGACACAAATCATTATCTCTGAAAACATAATTTGACTTAAGGATGAATTAATAGTATGATTCTCTTTTTGAACATCAACTTTACCATTGTAATTATGCTTTGTTTAGACTAAAATTATCTTAGTGCAAAAATAACATACATTGTTCGAAAACACAGCAAATAATAATACAAAAGGAACTATATTAGAGGCCAAGGAATAACCACAATGGGGTTAACGGGAAACACAATTTTATATACCAAGCTAGTTCCTTCATGTATTATTTATTTTATGCCTTAAGTATTATAATTACTTAGATGTATAAAAAAGTGGACTGGGCAAAAATTCTTGAAAAGGTGAAGGACCATCAGTTATTATTTTGTCCTTCAAACTTCTCTCTAAATGGACTATATTGGCTATCTTTTAGAAAGGGCAGTTGCAATCTTAATACTTTGTGAAATCAAAAAATTTTTCCCACAAGGATTTAAAATAGCTATTATGTTTTGAGTCTGACCCCTGTGAAAAATGACCATGTCTTTCCAAGATTTTTGAAAGTTGGCACCATCTCACATGCTTTCTGGGCACAGTTGGTTTTGGGGGTTACTTTTTCCCATGAGTATTCAAAATAAATAGGTACTTGTTATTGAAATGGGAAAAAATAGCATTACTGTAAAGCTGATTATAGCTAGTGCTGGAAAGAATCTTGCCATCCAGTTGGAAATATTTTTCCAGTTTGTTAACCTGTTTAAAATTCCTAAGAGCTATTTTTCTTTCCAGCTTTCAGACATTAAATTTATTCTGGGGTCAGTTTGCTTGATTCTAGGGAATAGAGAAATAATAGCTTTGGTTTGGGTTTTGTCTTGTACCTGAACAACAGTGTTTATTGAATATTTTAAGTACCACTATGATTACTACTTTGGAATAAATATTTGTATTCAATTAAAAATAATCTGAGAAATCATGTTTGCTGCTTCTCAACCCAATCCCCACTGAAGACTGTTTTCAACCATGTAATAATATATGATAGCGCTTACCTAATACAGTATTTTTTAAAAGTGTGATCTATGGCATCATGGTATGAAGATCCTTTTTTTCCTTTAATCTTGTAGCATTTCTTTACAATATTATACCTGTGTATTGTTTAGTCATATGAATTATAATGTTTCAGATGTCTTTTTTGTTTAACTTAAACAGCTTGTTCCACCGTTTTATCAAAAAATCATATTGTTTTCTTCATTGTTGCTTGACTTTTCTGCAGTGGCAAAATCATTAAGTTCTCTTGCTCCACTAAAGAGGCCTTCAAAAAAATATATATTGAGCTCCTACAGTATTAAAAGGTGTAATGTGTTTTTATCTGTTAAAAAGAAACAACAGGTCCCAAATGGAGTCACTAGTGCCAAGCCCCATCTCAGCAAACCAAGATTTACTACTTAACCTAATTGCAGTATCAGCTTCTCAGGAATGTAACCTTTAACCAGTCCACATGGAATTACCTGGTCAGCACTAATGAGATAATCTGCAGGATAGTAGCCTTGCCTGAAACAATGTATTCTTTATTAATAATGTCCTTTTCCCACCCCCTTTCTGCCTTTATAAACCTTGTATGTTGTACAGCCCTTTGGATCTCCTTTCTGTTTGCTAGGTGGGATGCTGCCTGATTCAGGAATAGTTCAGTAAAGCCAATTAGATATTTAAATTTTACCTGGTTGAATTTTTGTTATTTAACAAGTCTTTCCCAAATAAGTATTTAGGAAATATTTGCTTTAAATACCTTAAGATCTTTCTGCATCTATTTCTAATTATTATTAGTGGCATCATATTTCACTATGCCAAGAACCTTGGTAGTAACTGAACAGACATAGCAAGAAAAAGGAAAAATCTACCCATTTTGTCATCAAACCCTCTTTCTAATCTGCTTCCTTTCTCAAACCTTGCTGCTATTGCCTCAGCCCCTTACTATCTACTGTAAGCAGAACTGGAGCTACCTCCTAACTGGTCTTCCTGACCAGTCTTGCCTTCTTCCAATTCATCCTTCTCCTTACTTAGAATTCAGTAGCTAATAGCTGCCATACATGTTTAAGATCAAGCTTATACTCTTTGAGGGGTGTGTATAAGGCCTTTTGTTATGATCTACCCCTTCCTTATTTCTTTTGATTCTCAAACATAAGGAACTACTTGGAATTTCCATTCTCAAACATAAGGAACTACTTGGAATTTCCAGAATATAATTTATTTCACTCCTCAACATGTGCTATTCCTTTTGCCCAAAGAGCCTTTCTGGCTCTTGTATGCTTATTAATTGTTGTTTCTCTTTGATGCAGCTTTCATATTACTACTTAACTATTAATTCTTCTGTGAAGCTGTTTTGACATCCTCTTTCTCCTGTAGCCCTTTTCCTTTGTGTTCCTTTTCAAAACACAAACTTCTGTTTTATATTTAGCTTCAAAACTGTAGGAACCTGTATCTGATGTAAACTTATAAATTATTATAGGAAAAACAGCCATCTGTGGTGTTTCTGTAACTTAAAAGTTAACAGAGACCTTGAGGATCAAGGGTGAGAAACGGAATATACAATGGAGAAGGGACTGATAACTTCTATAACATTTAGCCCCAAATGACCAGGACTTGATCAATAACTGCCAGCTTCCTAATTTTTGTCCTTCTTTCTAACTTGGAACCAACCAAACAGAGCAAGCCAAATTGCTCCCCAATCAATCACAGGGGATACTTTGCTCCTAGTTAGCCTGCCAACAGCCTCCAACAGGGCACATCTAAAACCATCTCTTTTTTCCTGAAAGTTTTCCTTCCTCAGCCTGCTTTTGAGTCTGCCTAAACACAAGTTATGGTGGCTAACTCCCTTGCTATAGTACAAACTCTGAATAAATAGCCTTTGCTTTTCTCATTTGGTTCATCTTTATTTCCACAAGGAGAAAAAAGAACTATATTTGCATCTGAAGCAATTAACAATAAGTATAGTTTATAAGTATAGTTTATTTTTATTTCTTGTGCTAGTTAGTGATTTTTCTTCATGTTTTATAAACATAGAGGTTTATATCTTATAAAGATGAAGACAGGTTTTTGTCATAAGGGTTCTCTTTATTTCTTTACATTGAATGGAAAGATGACACAGAACAAAAGTCTGTCACTTAATAAAGAACAAAATCCTAGTCAAATTTTAATCTTACTTGACCCTTGTCTCAGATGTAGTTATTCAAAGCTTTTTATTTGGTTTATTAAATTAAAATTTTTAAAAAAATCAGTACATGAAAGAGATTTTATTTGAAATGCAAGTTGAATACATTTAGGTTTTATTTATTTTAATATCCTTTTATTATTGTTTTCAAAATATTAGGCATGAATGTTAATTTTATCAAATAATTTTTTGCATCATTTACTGTTTTTATTTAACCTATTAGTGTATGTAAAGAGATTTCATATAATTGATCCATGTCTGTGTTCCTAAAATAAACTCTGCTTGGTTTGGTAATTATTTTTTCTAAATACTCTTAATCAATTCACTAATGTTATAAAGGCTCTGTCACTTTTATAAAGATTCTGAAAGTGACTAGAACCTGTACCCTGATTTTTATTTTTATTTTTTTTGGCATACCCTCTTATTTCTATGATTGAATGACTAAAAGGCTACTTTAAACAGTCTTGAAACTAAAAAATATGTATAGTTTTTTATCTGTCTAGTGTTTTATTTTACTGATGTCACTCTCAATTTATTTGTTATTTTAACTTCTGTTAACAGATATTCCCTTAGGAGAGGTAGCTCCTTCACATTTTTAACACCTGGACCCCACTGGGACTTCACTTTGGTGAGTAGGTGCCTGGGTTTTTTTTATTTCAAGATGTTAGGCAGAATTAGTTCCTGGATTGGTATACAGCTCAGTTGTCTGTATTTATTTCAACATCTTTGGTAGCCTAATTTAATTCTTTTCTGCTAACAAACTAAAAGAAATTTTTATTTCAATTAAATACAAAACATGTTTTGAAGAGTACTGGATCTATTCATCTTTAACTCTATATAATCCTTTCTCTTATTTCCACCAGTGTTAAAGGTTAAGAGAATATATTATGGAACATGAAGTTATTTTTATGTACATACTCTAACAGTTTTTTTTGTAGTTGAAAAATATATAAATGTAAGATATAAAGAATGAATTACTTTCTGTTATTAATCATTTTAGTATAGAGGGACTGCTTCATTATTTTTATTATTTTTTTATTTTTTATTATTATTGTTATTTTTTATCCTCACCCAAGGATATTTTTACATTTATCTTTAGACAGAGTGGGAGGGAGGGAGGGAAGGAAGGAAGGAGGGAGAGAGAGAGAGAGAAACATCGATGTGAGAGAGACACATCAATTGGTTGCCACCTGCATGACCCCAACCCGGGCCAGGGACAAACCGCAACCAAGGTACGTGCCCTTGGCCGGAATTGAACCCAGGACTTTTTGGACCGTGGGTCGACACTCTAACCACTGAGCCAAACCAGCCAGGGCTGCTTCATTATTTTTAGAATGAGACTTTACAGAGGCATCTAACTGTGCAAAGTGACACCAGAAAATTAATCCTTTTTATTAAAAACTCCTTACCTCATAGTACTCCTAAAAATAAAGTATGTACAAATAGAGCATGATTCTTATGCTTTTCTTATTTGGTTGAAATAGCAAAAATGATTCTATTTGTAGTGTGCCATACTTTACTTGTGTGCCTGTATTGATATGCTGATGGGTTCAGCAGTACATATTTAATTTGTATTCTGTTCTTTTGTCTTTATATTTGTATTGGGGACTCCTGTTTAATATTTCTGTACTCTTATACTAACTACATACATTAATTGGTCAGATGAGCATTCACAGAAAGTGACTCTTGATTTTAATGCAACTCTGCATTTCCTTTGTAACTTTTTTCATTTTGGTCCCTTTCCCTTACTATCTGATGAACCAAAACTTAAACAGAAAAAGTATTTCTAAACTTGATTTGCAAGCCTATCAGCAAAAATATTTGAGCGTATATCCCTTATATATTTATTTATAATTTTTGTATATACCACCATTATTAGCTAATATCTTAAAGTGCAATACTCTCACCTAGAGTGAAGTTAATGATAGTGGACATAAATATATATTTCAGATAGCCATGATAATTTCAGTTTGGGACTCACTTCATATTGGATCTGATTATATCACCATTATCTTTAACCTTATAATGTGAGTGATGATGAAATCATCATCTGTATATTAAATATTAGTAAAGCTGATTTTTAAAGATTAAAAAATACATAAAAAATAAAAGTTTTAACATTTTCCTCCTGCACTCCTAGGAAGATATCTTGCATATCCTCCAAGATGGACGTCCCACTTGAGAAAACAGTTTTGTAGAGGTCTCCCATGACAAAAGAAATATCTTATGGTTTATGTATTAAAACTTTTGGAATGTCATTAAGAATTTGTAAGAGGGAGATTTATAATTTTTAAATACATAGTTTAAGAAAAGAGCCTGGCTGATGTGGCTCAGTGGATTGAATGTCACCCTGTGGACTGAGAGGTCCCAGTTTGATTCCCGGTCAGGGCACATGCCTAGGTTTCAGGCTTGATCCCCAGTAGGGGGCGTGCAGGAGGCAGCTGATTGATGTTTGTCACATCAATGTTTCTATCTCTCTCTTGCTTCCTCTCTATAAAAAAAATCAATAAAAGCATATTAAAAAGAAAATAATAAAAACTAAGCATCTAACTTAAGAGGTTAGGAAAAGAACAATGAAGTAAATCAAAGAAAATAAAAGGAAAAGTAAGAGTGGAAAAAATTAAAATCAACACCCATAAAATTTTTGGCAAACCAGGAATAGAATAGAAAACTTCCTTAGTCTGAGACTTTACACAAACAACATAATGATAAAATGTTTAAATATTTCTTTCAAATTCAGAAAAAAGAAGCCTGCTGTTACTGTGTCTATTCAGCATTGTACTAGTGCTCCTAGACAGCACAGTAAGACAGGAAAACAAATGATATACGAATTAGAAAAGAGAGGACAGCATGATTTCATTACTTAGGAAAACATAATTATCTACATAGACTATCCAAGAGAATATTAATAGCAGCTATTAGAACGAGTTCAAGCAAGGTTACTAGCTATAAACATTATAAAAAGAAATCAGTATCTCCCAAGAAGACATACAGATAGCCAACAGATGTATGAAAAGATGTTCAACTTCACTAGTTATTAGAGAAACTACAGTTTTAAAATCTAGAATAAATACTATGTGTTTCTTTTTTAAGAAACTTGTTGCCTTTATGTATAAAACATATTTACTTTTTCTCTAACAAATACAGACAGCCCTTGACTTACATAAGAGTACTGTTTTTGAAAAACTTTACATAAGTAAGTTTTTTAATAGGGTGCATTCACTTCACAACAAAAGATGATTTAGTTGGGGTACTATTTAAACTGTATATATGATAGAGATAATTTATGAGCATCCTTCATAAAAATATTATAAATACACCCAAAGGCTTCACTTTTGAAAGTGATTTTTCTAGTTGTATGAAGTCTTTATTTAATGGAGTAACATGCATAACTTCTATATAAGAATGAAATCTTTTTTGTCTTATAGAAAAGAAAACGAAGAGCAAAAGATGATGATGTCGTAAGCCTTAGCAGCCTTGATCTGAAGGTAAGCCTTACTGCTCTGTCAAGAAAAGCCTTTAAAAATACGCAGGTAGCATTTATTTCTGTTCTATAAGAACAATGAGTGCTATTTTTTTTTTTTTTTTGCATTTTTAAAGTGTAAAATTAAATGATATTGGCTCATAGATAGCCTCTTCTTTTCTGTTCTACTTTGTTAAAAATGAGGAGAAAGCCTCCCTCAGAACAATGTTAGGCTATAACTGGTGGTAACAAATTCAAATGTTAAGTTGACCAGGTCTGTGATATATGCAGAGAAAGGAGCTATACCCCTCCTGAAAGAGGAAGCTGCTGCTGTGCTCTAGCCATTGTACACGTAAGACTGTCAAAATCTGGATTTTATGTGAAAGCTCCTGAATTTTAGAAATCAGATCAAATTTTTCTAAAAAATCATGCAAGCCAAATAACTCTTCTACAAGTCAGATGTGATCCATGAGTTTTCAGTGTGTGAGCTATGAAAAACTAAAACTCAGTGCACACTTAAAAATGATCATGTCCTTTAATGTGAAATTGTAGTTAAGTCCCCAAACCTGCTATCTTTGGAATTACTTATTCCATTTTTATCATTTGGCAAATTTTGTAGAACCATCTTGGTTTTAAGGAAACTTTTTTTTTTTTTTATGAAGTCTTACCATTTTTTTATTGATTTTTTTTTTTTTTTTTTGAGAGAGAGAGAGAGGAAGGGAGGGAGAGAAACATCCTTGTGAGAGAGAAACATTGATTGACCGCCTCCTGCACGCCCCCTACTGGTGATCAAGCCCACAACCTGGGCTTGTGCCCTGACTGGAAATCTAACTGGGACCTCTCAGTCCATGGGACAATGCTCAATCCACTGAGTCACACCAGCCGGGCTTAAGGAACCTTTTTTAAAGATTGTTATGAAAAAGGTATAAATTTTTAGTGAGATTTTAAAAAATAGTTTGACATTGTGTTTAATGATGGCAGTTACTGCTGCTTTTTTAAGGACAGGGTATTTTCTAAAAATTAAATTTGTGTAGGTCTGCCCCATCAACATTTAAGCAAATCCAGCAAACCTAGTTTGTGTGTGTGTGTGTGTGTGTGTGTGTGTGTGTGTGTGTGTGTACATATGAATTTAGAAAAGAATTGTGTGTTGTGTTAGGCTTTCTGCAAAACAATTTTAATGACTTTTTTTTTTAATCCTCACCCGAGGATATTTTTACATTTGTCTTCAGACAGAGTGGGAGGGAGGGGGAGAGAGAAACATCGATGTGAGAGAGAGACATCGATTGGTTGCCACCCGCATGACCCCAACCAGGACCAGGGACAAACCACAACCGAGGTACGTGCCCTTGGCCAGAATCAAACCTGGGACTCTTTGGTCCATAGGCTGGTGCCCTAACCGTTGAGCCAAACCGGCCAGGGCTTAATGACATTTTTTAAATCTTGTTTTCAAAGAAAGAAAAAGTATGAAATGGCAACCCTGAATATTTTTAGTTATGCCTCAAATCAAATCATGTACAGAAATAAGGCAGTTATTTGTAGTTTGCCACAATAAAATCATGGTCAAATCTACTTAGAGACAATCCTCCTTGTTTTTACCCCAGTTTCAGCAAGTATCAAGTATAAATCAGTTTAGTATTGTTCCATCTATCCACTCGCCTACCCTACTGTGGATTATTTTGAAGCAAATCCTAGGCATTGTATCGTTTCATCTGTATTAGATTCAGTGCCCACACTTTCCTTGATTATGTTATACATTTTTTGTTTTGTTTTTTTCATTTTGTCTGTTTGAATTCAATTCATTTAAGATCCATACATTGTGATGGATTGTATCTCTTAAGTATCTTTTAATCTGTACATTTCCTCTATAACTGTTTCCTTGTAATTTTTTGTTGTTGAAGAAACCATATCTTTTTTCCTGTAGAACTTTCTATAGCCTGAATGTTCATGATTGCATCCCCATGGTATCATTTCCTATATTCCTCTATTCCCTATACTAGTGATAAATTGGTAGTTAGATCTAGAGATTGTTTGTTTTGGGCTGTGCACTTCCTTCAGGGGGTATATAATGTCTTTTTGTGATGTTCTCAAAATTAGTATTGCCTAGATCAGTTTGTTCATTGGAGGTTGCAAAATTGTGATATTGTACCTTTATCAGTCCTCTGTTTATTGTCTGGAATACTTCTGTAAAGAGAAAATTCCCCTCATCAACCGTTTATTTAATTCGAGATACTTATTTATAATAAAGGCAGGACAAGTGCTTGATTCCTTTCCTTTATCAGTTTATAGTTTATTCATTAAAATTCTCTAAAAGTCACTACTGATTTTTTTCTTTATAATATTAATATTATTATGAAATCATGGATATAAACACATTTGTTGTATTTTGACTCATTTTGGTTTTTACTGTGCTCAAATTATCCCTTCTTTGGCCACTGGATGCTGCTTCAGGATGGTTCCTGTGTCCTTTTCCCTCTCAGCTTTATTAACATATAACATTGTATAAATTTAAGGTGTACAAAGTGTTGATTTCCTGCATCCTGACATGACCCTCGCCTCATATCTAGAAGCTTAATAGCCTCCTTTTCTTCTGGAGTTGCCAGGTTAGTCTAGGATCTAGGACAACAGTCTTCATTACTACAAATTAATGCAAATGATTTGATTACTGAAAACTTTGTTTTATTTTTCAGGGTGTTTTTGGGGGGAGGGGGTACTGCGCATCTGCAATCAATCATATCTAAAAGTTCTAATTTCCTTGGGAAATGGTAGAAGCTAAAATCTGAGTATTATGAACTACTTGCTACTGGATTGATCGTTGTTTCTAGGCCTTTTTAATGGACGGAGCTAAGAAAATATATCATTTTAAGATAAATTATGACTTTATATTGATATTTCAAATTAAAGGCTAAAGGGTTTCATACTTAATCTCATTAATCTTATTATCTGGATCTCTTTCAACTGCACCAAAAATTTGGGGGGGACATTGATACAATTAATCACTTGATTTACCCATGGTTCTAGGACAACAGTTATATTATTACAGATTACTACAAATGATACAATTATTGAAAACATTTTATGTTTTATTTTTCAGGGTTTTTGTTGTTGTTTTTTTGAACACACAGACTATAGTAAGGATGTACAAATTACTCGATTTTTAAAGTATTGAACTATTTCTTTTCTGTGTGTAATTATGCCCATAACTCATATCTTTTGATTTTCCATTTTTAAATTTTTTTTTTCTTTATTGATTTTTTTAGAGAGAGGAAGGGAGAGGGAAAGAGAGATAGAAACATCGATGAGAGAGAACATTGATTGGCCGCCTCCTGCACGGCCCCCACTGGGTATCGAGCCCACAACCTGGGCATGTGCCCTGACCGGGAATCGAACTGGCAACCTCTTGGTGTATGGGTCGATGCTCAACCACTGAACCACACTAGCCGGGCTGATTTTCAATTTTTAAGAATTACTGCTTTTAAGTTTAGTTTTTCTTATACATAATGTAACAAAATTATGTAGAATTTCAAAGTCAATCCTATAAGATTCTCGTTTCTGTTCCTGGCTCTTATTCCCTATTCCTTCTTCCATACAAAACCTTTTTTTCTTTTTTTAATTTTATGGTTTGTCCTCTTTTTTAAAATTTAAGCAATTGGATATATATCTGTATATCTCACTGTCTTAGATAAACAATAGCGTGCTTTCTTTCATTACCTGTTCTATTTTATTCTGTCCTTTTTGTTTTACTTTGTGTTTGTGCTTAGGTACATCTTTTGATATTTAGGAAGATTCATGTTTTTAGTCTGTTGGTTATCTTTATAGAACCAATAGATCTATATATCTTTATATACCTTCAATTCCCTTTTGTTGGTAATTGTAGATTGGTTCATTCCTATCAGCATTATTTTCATTAACTAACACCTCTTCTTCCCTGATTGAAGTACTGTCTCTTTATTCTAAATTAATATATTTAAAGTAATGAGTGCTTATTTTACTTTTCATGTAGACACTCACCATTTTCCATTTTTAAAAATAGTTTTGCTGTGTCTAAAGGGTTGGAACATTTAGCCATTACAAACTATGCTGTGTACTCTGATAACCATCATTTAGTTTTAGTTCTACAAGTAAATATATATTTAGTGCTCAGCACCCAGTCCCTATGTCACTACCTTCCTAGGTGTTTCTAGTACAGGGGTCAGCAAACTGGTCCGTGAAGCATATTTGACTTGCTCATTTATTTACATAGTATTTATAACTGCTTTTAAAAACACTACAATGGCAAGTCCTGATCAAGTAGCTCAGTTGGTTAGAATGTTGTCCTGATAAGCTAAGGTTGTGGGTTCAATCCCCGGTCAGGGCACATAAAAATCAACCAATGAATACATAAATAAATATTTTTTTTAAAAAACACTACCATGGCAAAAGTTGAGTAGTTGTGACAGAGACTATATGACCTGCAAAGACTAAAATATTTACTATTTGGCCTTTTACAGAAAAAGGTTGCTGACCACTCTTCCAGAATTGAGTGAATTCAGAGGAAAAGTTCATGGGAACCATATTCCCTGATTGATTTGAATGTGCAGAGCAGTTTGTGTGCAGTCTTTATACTTGCAGGTTAGTTTGAATGGAGACGAGATCCGTGCCTCACATTCCTTTCCTTGAATTTATTAAATATTTTATTCCATTGTTTTCTGGCATAAAGTGCCACTCTTGAAAAGTTATAATAGGTTGTTTCAAGTCATTTTTATTAACTTTTTTTTTTTCTTTCTTGAATTACAGTTTTGGGTATTTTTCTATCCTATTATCTTGTCTTCTCTCGCTGCTCTTTATACTTAGGTTGGATTTTTTTTTTAATTTATTTTTATTCTTTTTTAATCCTCACCCAAGAACTTTTTTTTTTTTTGCATTTATCTTCAGATAGAATGGGAGGGAGAGAGAGGGAGAGAGAGAGAGAAACATTGATGTGAGAGAGACACATCGAGTGGCTGCCACCCACACGACCCCAACTGGGGCCGGGGACAAACTGCAACCGAGATACGTGCCCTTAGTGGGAACCAAACCCGGGTCTCTCTGGTCCACAGGCCGACGTTCTAACCACTGAGCCAAACCAACCAGGGCAGATTTTTTTTAAATTTTAAACTCATCTTCCTTTTTGTCTCATTTTTCTCTTAATGCACCGTCATTGTTTTGTTTTTTTATTCTAAAATAATTTTTATTTTTAATTCTTTCTTAGTTCTATCACCTTATTTCAAATTTTCCTATCTCTCTTCATCTAAATTTTGAGTTTTATGTTCTTTCATACCCTCTATATTTTCATATTTTTTGCTATAGAGACATTATTTTATTTCACATTTTCTGTTTTTTTATAATAGTTTTAAATGGGATTCATGATTCTTTTCTGTTGCTCTTTTTTTTCTTGTTAATCCTCACCTGAGGATATTTTTCACATTGATTTTTAGAGAGAGTGGAATGGAGGGAGGAGAGAAACATCGATGTGTGAGAAACACATCTATTGGTTGTCTCCTGCACATGCCCTGACGGGCCGGGGATCAAACCTGCAACCTAGGTATGTGCCCTTGACCAGGAATTGAACCCAAGACCCTTTGGTGTGCAGGCCAATGCAACCACTAAGCCACACCAGCTAGGGCTTTGTTGCTCATTTTTTAAGTACAGTGAGTTTTCCTGTATTTTTAGGCCAAGATAGCCTGTTTTCAGCTTCATAACTAGAGCTCCCTCTTCTATTGATTTTTTAAAATTCATCCTCGCAGCCTGGCTGGTGTGGCTCAGTTGGTTGGGGCATCATCCCATACACTGGGTTCAATTTCTAGTCAGGGACTTAAAAAAAAAAATTCATCCTTGTGCTTTCTGAGATCTTTCTTTTCTGCTCCCTTTCTCTTTTATCTGGGCTTTTTCTTGTCTTTGCTGCTGTTGCCCTGTTCTGCTCAATTTGGATCCTACTCCTAACAGTTTTTGTCAGAGCAGTATTAGTTTTGAGAATTTTTTTTAAATGTTTTTCTTTATTGATTTTAGAGACGGAGAGATAGAAACATCAGTGAGAGAGAACATCGATTGGCCGCCTCCTGCATGCCCCTCACTGGGGATTGGGCCCACAATCCGGGCATGTGCCCCAATTGGGAACCGAACCAGCAACCTCTTGGTGCATGGGTTGACGCTCAACTACTGAGCCACACCAGCCAGGCAGTTTTGAGAATTTAATATGGCCCAGATTGCTTCAACACCTATAAAACCCCCTTGGATGTCAGTGCTCTTGCCCTCAGCCGAAGAATTTGATCCTTAAGAGTCCTTCCCATGTTAGACCACTGTTCTCAGACTAGCATGCCATTGTCGGAGTTCTCCTATTCTTAGAGCCATCAGAGAAGACCTTCATCAGCCTTACGTTTGCTTCTTTGTGCATAAAGACTGATACCATGTGGGTGTCATAGCTGTCTATGTCACTATCTGACGAAAGGTTTTGGAGGAAACATTGTCTCTTCGTTTTGTTGTAGATTAGATTTTCTGTTTTGCTATGCTAATTGCTCTATCTGCTTTTGTTGTTGTTGTTGTTGTTCCTTCAAAAGAGTGAAGACCTGTCAAAGATTTAATGTGTTAATGAGTGAACCAACAGAATGGTAAAGCTGGTCAAAGGAATATAGGAAACTGTCTTTACTAGGGCTGCTAAGCACACCAGGCTTTGCTTTTCAAACAGCAGGTGAAAACCTTCCCAAGGTTTCTTGCCTTGGAAAGCATAGCCTAGCTTTAGAACCCTAGGGATCTACATTACAGTCCTCCTCCTGGCCTTGCCAGAGACATCACACAGCATCCTTGTCTACCATAGATACTTCAACCTTAATCAGAATGCTCGGTCACATGGCCCGAGCAGGGAGCAGCAGAGCAGCTTGCACCATAGCCTGTACTTGCTACAGAGACTTTTCTTGCTCTGGATCCCACTCAAAACTGTCAGTGTTTCAGATTACCCCATTAATGCGTCAGAGCAGAATTTCCGAATGCAATATATGCTTCCTCCAACGGGTAAAGTTCTACCTAGTGCCACACCTCTTTCTTAGTAGTAGGGGATGCGAAGTTCAATAACTTGTCCTTTACCTTGGAGGGGAGATCCTAGCCATTGGCCTTAGGCCATTGGACCTATTAAAACTTTTCTAATATTGCAGCCCCTGAATTTTCCTGGCATGCATTTGACTTCCTGTGGTGTCCAGAATATTTGCCATTTCCTGTTCACCAGGTCCTGTTAGTATGATGTCGTCAGTATATTAGACTAACATGATGTTCTGTGGATATCAAGGTCCATGTGGACACTCTGGGATAGATAACAGAAAGTTAATATCCTCAGGACATGAAATGTAGACTGCTGTCCTTCCCACGTAAAAGCTAACTTCTTTTGGTCCTCCTTACTAATGGAAATGGAAAAGAACACAGGGGCCAGATCAGTAGCCATATACCAATTGCTAGAGAATGTGTTGATCTCTATTCCAGTAAAGGTTCTACATCTTGCACAATAGCTGAGATTAAAGTTTGAGTTAAGTTTACAGTAGTCCACTGTTAGCCATCACAATCCCTCTCATTGTAGAAGGCACCCAGATTAATTGAATGGAGATGCAGTGGAGACTATTATTCCTACCTGTTCTAACTTTGATGGCTATCTCTGCATTTTCTCTTGGTGTGCAGTTGTGCTTCTATTTATTGTCTTGGCCCAGGTGTATGGGGTGAAATTTCAGGGGCTCCCACTTGGCCCTTCCAGTCATAATGACTCTGAGAACATTATAAATGTTACCAGCTGCTTTTTCAAGGCTTTTAAAGGAACTAACAAAAGCCAGGATCTACAATCCTTACAATTACTATTGCCTCTGTGTTGTTCATTTGTCACCACTGCTACGTAAGCCATTATTTCACCTCTCCATCTATACCCAATCCACACCTGTAGTTCTTATCACCATTTTACCAGTGAGTGACCCAGTTCTGGAATCCCATCCTGTGTGTGTAATCCCTAGGGCTAGTCTCAGTGTTTGTGTCTTAGCCAGGATTCCCTCCAGAAATCAGAGCCTGAGTTTATGCAACTGTCTATAATTAAGCTGGTCACTGTAGACAACTGAGGCTTGATCTTCCTGGAACCTTCTATAGAGCCATGTAAAATACACTGCAGAATTGTCTTTTTAAGGAACTTAAAGGTGAGCTTTTATCCACCAGCTCCTGTGCTCCATTAGTCAACAGTTGCCCTATTTGATGTTAATTCCTAACACTTCCAGGCTACACATGTTAAATGCACACTGGCATCTGAGAAGCCCAGGGTGGAAAGCAAGAGATACATGGTACAGCTGAGGGCAAGGTGCTGTCATGGAGCTGGTAGCTGCGGGAGTAGTGACAACTGAAGTAAAAAGTGGGCTGAGGAAATAAGAATCTGGGCACTGACCTTACCTGAGTTTCAGGGTGAAGTCCCACTCAACATCCTTTTATGTGAACATATGTTATACTGAATATTATTTGTTATCCTGTTTACTTGAGATAAAAAGTCACCACTAATAGCACAGTACCCCATTTTCTCTGCTGTTTGTATTATCATTTCAAAAAAACCATGGTTTCAATAATACCAACTTCTTAGCCTGTCAACTATTCTTTTTATAGTCTTTCTACTAGTATGTAACTGATCTTTTCCCAAACCAATTCTTAGTAAAGTTTGGAGACAGTCACATTTTAATTCCAAATGATTTTAAAAAACTCAAATCCACATATAGTTTCATTACTAACTTTGTTGTTGTTTTAACTCATTACCAGATAGTCTGGAATGCTGGTTTCTCCGAAGTTCTATTTTGTTAATATTTCAAGCATTGCTTCTTTTTTAGTAAGATTTGAAATTCTATTTTTAGCTAACCTATTTTTATTGAGCTACATAGTAGTTATTTGTATCTTGTACTCTAGAATTTAAAAGCGGAACATAGTTTCCTTATATTTAGAAAATATTTCTTTCTTTCTTTTTTTTTTTATCCTCACCCGAGGACATTTTTTCATTTTTTGTTCAGATAGAGTGGGAAGGAGAGAGAGGAAGAGAGAGAGAGAGAAACATCGACGTGAAAGGGACACACTGAGTGGCTGCCTCCCGCACGACCAACCAGGGCCGGGGACAAACGCAACTAAGGTACGTGCCCTTAGCGGGAACCGAACCCGGGTCTCTCTGGACCTTAGGCCAACGCTCTAACCGCTGAGCCAAACCAGCCAGGGCAGAAAATATTTCTTTTGAACTGTGGAATCTTTTTTATACACTTGCTTGATTTTTAAATATATGTTTAATTTAGTAATATAAAACATGAGAACTACACAAGGGCTTAAAATATAAATTTTACTGTCATCCCTATTTCTCTATGGATTAAAAGATTGTTTATGTATTTATATAAGATCCTTACAATTACAAAGTTGAAACAAAAAGCAAGTTGGCAATTGCATTTCACATTATTACATGTAGAGGGCAGCAAAGAGCTTAGATTTAGTTTTCTCTTTACCTGTAATGGCTTTCCTAGCCTAATTCTAATTACTACTTGTTATTGTTCCAGACAAAAGTAAATAGAAACAAATAATATCTACACTGAAAAAAAAAAAAAAGCAAAGATTATTTTTCAGCTCTAATTTATTTCTAAATTCCAGAATTCTAATTTCACATTAAAGGGAGAAAAAAAGGTAAGTATAGCCTAACAGTTCTTTTTCTATGGAGAAGAAAAACAATATTATCTTTCTCCTTGCCTTAATCATTCTTCAGGAAAGAAAGCATTGAAAGCCCCATAAAAGCAGAAGAACAGAGGCTATAACTAAACCTGGTCTTTGGAAACTAGTCATTTTACCAAAAACTTGATATCTTTTACAAAGCTGCATTATTTTTAGATAACTCAGTTTTAAGTTTATAAATTCTAGATTTTCTACACACTTAGAAGACACTTAACCAATCTATACTTCAATTATGTCATTTGTAGAAAGTTATAAATAGTTGCTATTAATAATATGGTCATTAAATAAACCATCAATTGAAATAGAATCTTTTTAAATCTTAAGCAACTGGAACTGTTTTATCTTTTTACTTACCTGCCTTGATATAACAGGATAGAAGATAAGGAATCTCTCAACTTTTGGGGGATTTCCTTCTCTATAAAATGCCGATAGTTATTCAGCACACATTGGCCTGAGACTAGGAGACTGAGATTTTAAACGTAGCTCTGCTCCTGACTTAGCATGACATTGAGCACTGATTGAGCAGTGAGCATGCACCCAGCATGTACTAAAAGTGTTACATTAGTGACTTCTCTGGAAGCTATGTTCTAATAGGAGTTGAGCAGACCAGATTAGAACCTATTCAGCCATTGATTGATCTTGCAACTTTGGACAAGTTTCTTAAAGTTTCTGAGTCTGGTTTCATCACCAGTAAAATGAAGGTAATAATACATATTTTATAAAGCTGATTAAATAAGATAACATGCATAAAGCTACTAGCACAGAGTAAGAATTCAAACCCCCCCCCCCCTTTTTTTTTTCCTCGGATGACTTTCAACTTCCTCCTAAGAAAACTGAAGAGGGTGAATTAACAATCTCAAATGACCTTTCCTGTCTGCTAATTTTCATGGAGTATTGGAGAGTCAAGATTGTCTCAAGCTCATCACTCAGGGCACTAATTGAACATCCCTTATTTATCGTTGCTTTTTTCAATGCTGTCTACAATTGTCTATATTTAATCCATAAACCTGAACATTCCAAATGAAACTATAATTTTAGAGTTAATGGGCCGGGATTTTTGTGCTGTGACTATCACCATTAGACCCTATTTGGTTCCTGTTGGCTTTTTTATTTTTATATATAAAGACTTCTACCTTTACCTCGTGGGTCCTCAACTAAAGGGGAGAAATGAGCGATATCCCTTCCCCTCATTATCTTGGCCTTACCTGAATAGAAAAACATAGTTTGGAGAAAGACGCTTTTTTCCCCTTAGCATCTTGCTTTGTTTCTTCCTTTCTGACTGTTCATTTTGCAAAATTATTTTTCCCTTAGCATTTCTCCAGAGTTAGGTCTTTGGACCACTGTTCTTTTTGTCCAGATTTTCTCTCCCAGGCATTTCATTCACTCCCAAAGCTTCAACTCTGATCTGTGTATATCTGACTCCCCAGCCTAAATCTATACTCTGGCCTCTTCCAAGTCCTTGCCAAGCATTTCTAAGTACTAGCTTAGTATTTTCATTTGCATGTTCTTCTGTCATCTCAGACTCATCTAAAATGAAACTCAGAATTTTCTTTCAAAGCTTATTCCTCTGTATTTCTTTATTTACATTAACAGTTACCCCTCCTAACTTGAAAATCCTAAGCATCTTTGACTTCTTGCATATGTTGATTCCTGATTCTGACTTTTGCATTATGTTTCCAGTCATCTTTAAAACCATCTTAAATACCACCTTACAACATAACTTTTATCTCTCGCATCTGCTCAGTAAAACCCTGTGCTCCTCATGTTCCTTTGAGAAAGCTTTATGCTTTTCCCTTGTTCAAACCTATGAAAAACAACATGGCCTTCCAGGCATGAAATAATATCTTGAAGCCTCTTCCCTAGTGTCCTTCCTCATCTCAGCTCAGAAAACTACCAGAAGTGGTTTCTCCTTCTGAACTTTTTTAGCACTTACTAGCTATATGTTTATTTTGGAGTTTTCAAAAGCTACTTTGTGCCTGGCCTGTGTGGCTCAGTGGTTGAGCATCAACCCATGGATTAAGAGGTCACCGGTTCAATTCTCGGTCAGGGCACATGCCCAGGTTGTGGGCCTGATCCCCAGTGGGGGACATGCAGGAGGTGGCCAGTCGATGTTCTCTCTCATTGATGTTTCCATCTCTCTCTCCCTCTCCCTTCCTCTGTCTCTCTAATATATCAATAAAGAAAAAATTCAATTCAATTAAAAAGCTGCCTTGTATTAGTTATCTCTTCATGTGGCCTATCTTTACACAATGGTGTGTTAGCACTTTTGGAGCAGATATGAAACCTATTTTTTTGTATCACCCTCAGTATCTAGAATAATGCCTTCTACACAATAGATTTGTCAGACTTCTCTGCTCCTAATAAATCCTAAGAATGGAAATGACTTTGCAGATTACCAGCATTATACCTTTCATAGTAGTGTATACAGTTAGGATAAAAGTCCTACCTTTCAAAATAGAATACAGTACTTTCTGTTAAAGAAGAAAATCTGCTTCATAGCAGGCCTACCAAACCAACATAAGTAGTGTTTTTCTGTAGATGAAAGGATTTAGGCTAAAAATTGAGACTCACTAGTATGTGACCTCAGGTAGGTCACTTTACCTCTGTGAACTTCATTTCTTCTACTGTAAAATGCAAGATTTATTAAGTAGGTCTTTGACCCTATTAGGACTATATCAAAGTTAATTCAGACTAGAGAAGGATCCTGTTATACATTTTTAGAACAGAGGTCACCTTTTGTGTATTTGTTATAAAATATCAATTACACAGATATCAAAATTCTAAAACAGAAAAAGTAACTGCCTTTTAATCTAAGAAATACTGAACTTTAAACTCTGAAGTAGCCCAGTTATACTTTACATTTATTTTAGGACCAGAGTGACCCGAAGTGAGCCTACTACACTTACTCTGCTAGTCTTAGAAAAAATGGTGGGAACTAGTTTCTAAAGACAGATAATTTTACAATTGTGAATATACTTGTACTCATGGAAAATAAAGGCAATGTCCTGGGATAATTAGACTTTTCTTTAGTATATACACTTATTTAATTCTTAATTATGATTTTTTTAAGTTGTCAAGTTGTCCATACTAAATTTCTTTCTAGGTAATAGAGTTTTAGAAAAAGTATCCCTGTCTGTGACTTAAGTACTAGAGTAAGTAACCTAGATAAGCAATTAATTTCCCTTTGGGAATGCTTTAAAATCAGGAAAAGCCTTACATTAACCCAGTTTTCTTTTCCCTTCTGGTCTTAATGTAGACATTCCAAACCTCTTGATAAAGAGCTTTCTCTTGCATAGTGAAAACTGAGAAGCCTAGGTGTGCCCAGCTGTCAGTTAGCTGGAGTCACGGGTCTGTTAGGTGCCCGCCCACTGGAGCCTGGTCTGAAGTTGGCCCCGCCCACAGAGCCTTGAGGTCTGTGTGCTTTTTCACTGCTGCTCCTGAGGCAGTTAGCTCCACCACAAGGAAGAGGCATGGGCAAATGGCTGGCTGCTAAGGGTGGCTGAGCACTCAAAAGAAAAGCCTGTGTGTCTGTGTAGTGCTTGGTTATAGTGCTGACTTGGATGTGGATTAATTCTAAGGATTTTAAGGGATACTTGGTGAAGCATGGTGGCGCATGATGAGATTGGAGGTCTCCTACCTATTAAAAGGACTATACGAGTCCTAGATGTGAATAATCAGTCCTTCAGAGAACCAGAGGTAAGACTTTCAGAGAAAAATAAGCCATAGGGATGTTTTCTAACTCCACAGAATTTTAAGATTTCTAACAATTTATAAACAGTGTGATTTTAAACTTAACTTTTGATCTTAGTGTTAAAATGTATGAATAATTTGTATGCAAGTTTGAAATGTGTTCAGGATATAAGTTTGAAATGTGTTGGTATAAGTTTAGGAACTGTGGTATAGTTAGGTTTATACATAACATAGCATGAGTGTACACAAACTTTATACAGAAAGAAAAAGATTATGCTGCTCAATTTTATTAAATTGGTCACATTTCTGATGCTTAAATACAGTTACTGTTTTTTTAACTTGCATTTATATTACCTAATCTCAGCAACTGCTTTATGGAGTAAATAAGACTCCCCTGCCAGTTAATGCTGGTGAACAGATTACAATTAAAATGCCATTTGACCTAGTGCGTGTTTTTATTTTTCTTTCTACATCTAATAAGTTAATTGTATGTAACTTTTTTTCTTCAGAAAGAAAAATATGTTAAACTATTTAAACCAATGAATTATTATTTAGCTACTGCCACCCTCCTTGCTTTAATTATCTGAAGTCACTGTAGTATTTTAAAATCTTTATGAACATTTATCAAAATAAGTCATGATTTTATGCCATTTTATTTCATTTTGACAGTTGATTTAGTATTATATGGGTATTCCATTTATACTATATACTACAGTATATATAAAATGATATTCCTGTATTTAATTAACTGTATACACTTATCTTGATTGTGGTGACAGTTTTGTAACCATATACATATATCAAAACTTATTAATTATGTATTTTAAATATGAACAGTTTATTGAATATTCAGTAGAGCTGTGTATCATACATACATATACATACACCTTTTGGTAATTAAAATAGCTGCCATCTTTAGTAGGTATGCTTTCATTTGGTGTGGTTTAGCTTTGGTTTTTATTTTTATTTTTGTTTGGTTTTTGCTTATATGTTTCAGTTTTCTCAAAAATCTAGCATTTTCACTGTAGAGCAAGTTATATATGGTCATTATAAACACTGAAACTAATCATCTTTTGGACCATAAAGAACAAGTCTTTTTTGTTTGGTATCAGACACTAGCCATATTTCTGACATACTTTTATTCCAAAGATTAAAAACACCAGGAATATTGTCAGGTTTTTAGTGCTAGCAACACAGGCTTAAATAAATAACTAAATTTGACTATTTCAATTACTAAATAGAAAGGAAAGAAATCCTATGTGATTTTAACTCATTTTTATCGTAAGTGACTTTTCTTTCATTCTTCTTATTTTAAAGTTCTTGCCAAATAGAGGAGAAAATTATTTATCCAGTAACCCAAACTAATGAACCTAGACACATACTGTTTCTATTTAAGTGTCTTGATTTGGTTGATTGTAGAAGAGATCCTCCAAAAATATCTCCTCTTACATGACATCATTAGTAGAAGAAACGTTTTTACTTAATAAAAAAAAAAAAAACTGAGTTTACAACAGAAGTTTTCCATGTTGTTGCTTTTATGTGCAAGGTACATCCTAGTAAAAGACTTTAAATTGCTCTTAACAGTTTTCTGTTTATAGATATCCAGAAAATACTTGAAGGCATAAAATCTGACTATAAGTGGATTAGTAAAATAGGTTGATTAAAAACTCAGTCTCAAGGCAGCTTCCCCATAGAAATGCATGTGATTGCCTAGCTAAATTAGATAGTCCGGTTAAAAGCTAACCCAAATAAACAACATAAATTTATGTTAGAGCATGTTGGATTTTTTCCCCCTGTCTAAGTGAACTTTTGCCCTGGTGAAAGGTTGCCTGTGATAGAAAGTTCCTGAGCATGTAAAACTTCTTGGTAGTCTTTGTTCGTTCCCGTAGATTTTCAGATTGTCTTTTGAGGAGACTGTATAGTTTCAGTACCTGTACCCATTCTTTAAGCTTCTTGTATTCACCATAACCCTGTTAACAGCACTCCAAATAAAAATAAGTAACAGAACCATTATGTAAGCCTTAATTTGGATGATGGTAAGATAGGTAGACTCCTGTCCCCCTATTCCTTCATCACTTCCAAACACTACCCTGCATCCTGTGTATACAGAGAGTCAGATGTAGGTTTGACACAATTCTCGAAAAACTTTGTCTTCAAAATATGTTTTGCAACAGTGCAGATGTTTAGGTTCTTAATAACCAAACCAGGATAGTTAAAATGGTTAGTCTGAACCTCTAAAGAAAACTACTTCTGGTTGTAGTTTACAGGAGCCAAATTCTAACCTGTATTTTAAAAGACAAATTTTTGTCCCAATCCTGTGGGTGACTCATGAATATCTAATCAATTCATATCACTTTTCCACAAAAGTTTTCTGTATTGTATTTTTTTCAAATAATGTTTGTATCCTGAAATTAGTAGTAAACCATAATTCAGTATTACATCTTCACATTTCAATCACACTTTTCAAGTTATTCATTAAAAATTCTCATACTTTTGAAATATATGTGCTAAATGTTTGTGTTGTGTCTGCCAGATACTCTTAACATATGTCATTTTAGTAAAGCAGAAAGTTACTATTGGATCCCCAAAAGTATGTGTGAAAAGTACAAAGGTGTCCTCCCACTGCCCCTACTGCCACCACCCACATTTCCTGATTTAGTACCATACTTTCTTACCAAGACATGTTAAGTCTCAGACTCTACTGATTGAGCTAGCTAGGCACTCTTACCAAGACATTTTAGGTTAGATAAACTCTAAAAACGAACATATTCTTTGTGAAGAAGTGAGATTATAGGTGGGTTTCTAAAGGACTATAGAATATATTTAACCACCAGATACTGCTTAGCATAATATCCTGCCACCCTAAAGAGACCGCATAAACAAAATCCACAATAGTTTCAGAAAGTGTCAGATTTACATATAATTATCTAAATCTAAGTTCTGTCGTTTAAATTTTAAATATCACATAACTTTTGAGTTACCAGGAAAATAGTAGTTGTGTAGTAACTGATCCTATAAAGAATTTTTATCATTAATTTGATTTTATGTAGTAAAATAGATATCATATATTCTTTTCCTCCCAGCTAATCTACCTTTTCCTTTCAAATTCACTGGGAATATTACCTTTCCATAGACCTTTAATTTGAAATTAAATATTTTGTGATTTACTAAGAAGTCAAATTTGTTATGTTTTAAACAAGGAAGAGGAATTAACCTCTCTTTCCAAAAAGTGGAACAGAACTGACAACTGCTTTCTTTCTTGTTAACGTTGGCATATCTTATTTTGTGAGGTAATTATATCTCCATTCAAACAGAAGACTCTTTGTACTGTCTTTACTAAATAGAAAGGAATGCCTTGTGCTAGACCTTCTGCCCGTGCATGTGTCACTTCAGTCTTGCACAGATGTGTATTGTAAAGGCATTCACACATGTCTTTGGCCACACAGTGTGTCATTTTGCTACATATCTTGAAGGTTTCTTTTTCAGTTCATTTAACATTTGCACATTGGTGACTTGATAGTCAGTTTTACTTTGGAGTTAATTGTTTTAGCTGGAGTTAATTGTTTTAGCGGGGGAGGGTTGAACTATAGCTCCACCTCTTAAGGCCTTCAAAGGCCTGAACTGATTATCTACAAAGTCTCCTTACTTTAGTAGGTGTTGTTCCTTTCTGAGACACACACACACACCCCTACACCTACACACCTTTAGGAGCTTTAATAAGTCTAATTACTTCTTTGACTATTCAAATCATTTAAGTTTCTTTCCAGAGAGTTTTAACTCTCTCTGCCACTTTATTCTTAAATTACTTTAAGGGGATTATTTTTACTCAATTTCTACAGCCCTTACTTTTTTTCATACGACTTTAGTCATATCAAATAATTTTTAGAAAAAAAGTTTCATCCGTCATTTTTAAATGGTAGTTTTTATTTTTAAGTGGTAATTTTAATATAAACTTTTAATTATATATTCTTCTGAACATTCATCAGAATTATTTTGTCAAGTATGCCACAATTGTCAAAGGCATCAAATACAAACAATTATATTCCATAGACATAAGGGATGAACCTGTTCTATTTTCTGGCCCTCTTTATTTCAATAGCTATATGAGTCACCTAATGGTATGCCTCCATTTTCCTAGCAGTAAAATTAGAATAATGAATTTTGTAAACTTTTGAGATCCTTGAATAAGTGATGTGTTTGCTATACTGTTACTATTTTTAAAATAATACATGTAGAAAAATAACTATTTCTCCTGAATGTGTATATATTTTTCCTTTAAGTTGATAAATTATGGGAGAAGGTCTAATTGTTTATAAATCCCAACATTTACATAGTAAGTGGAACTATTTCTAAGAAAAAATAGTAGTAGTAGCTAAAACTTAGTATGTTCCAAGCACTGTTCTGAGCCCTTTAAACATATCTTATTTAATCATCAGAGTTCTAATACTAACTTCAATTTACAAATAAGAAAACTGAGGCCCAGGATGTTGCCTAGCAAATGCTAGATCCAGGATTTAGGCCTAGTCATTCTGATTCCAGAGCCTGAATGCTCTCTTACCCATTGTCCCCTGCCTCTGCTTGAATACCTCTTATGACCCATTCCAATGTCAGGTTCATTTAAAAGCTATTCTCTAAATGAAATATTTAAGAATAAAATGATATAAAGTCTTGGATTTGCTTTATAATATCCAGTAGGGGCCCAGCTGGTGTGGCTCAGTGGATTGAGTATCGTCCCATGGACTAAGAGGTCCCGATTCGATTCCTAGTCAGGGCACATGCCCAGGTTGCGGGTTCGATTCCCAGTAGGGGGTGTGCAGGAGGCAGCTATTCATGTTTCTCTGTCATTGATGTTTCTATCTCTCTCTAAAAATCAATAAAAACATATTAAAAAGAAAAAAGTTAACCTTTATGTTAAACTACAAAGTTCTGTAGGATTTTAGAATCTAATTTGTTTGTTTTTAGTTTTTCTTCTGTTTAATGATATTTATTATGTTCTCAGTGATAATTCAGATATTTGACTGCCTTTCTTATACTATTTATTTTTAAATAAATTACTGCTATTCATTAGTGTTCTTAGTATTTTAACATAATGTATATATTTGTTTTTATAGGAGCCAAGCAATAAAAGAGTTCGACCTCTAGCTCGGGTCACATCCTTGGCAAATTTAATCTCTCCTGTAAGAAATGGAGCAGTCAGACGTTTTGGTCAAACGATACAGGTCAGTGGGGGAGGGTATGGGGAGAAAGTAATATAGTGAAGGGGACATTTTAAAGAAGCCTCAGATTTGTATTTTTCTTTGAGTTGTACAAACAGGTTTACACTATTATACTTAAAAATAATTTTTTTTTTTTTTGGAATATACTGATAAGAAATGTTGTTACCAGAACATATTTATATAACCTCATTATAATAGTTTATATCTTACATCAAAGCATAGCCTTAGATAGTTTTTATTCCCAGAAAAGTAATTTTGGCTGGTAAATACTTTAAAATGATAGATTGAAGCTTGGATAAATGATTGTTTTATGCATTGAGAAATTCTCAGAACTTTAGGTTTAATTTGTATTTCTTTTTTTTTTTTTTTAAGAAAAAGGAATAATTACTATATTTTCCATATCTTTTCTCTTTTATTCACCTGTTTTCATTTTCTTTTAAGTCATTTACCCTTCGTGGTGACAGTAGATCTCCAGCTTCTGCCCAGAAGTCATCGAGCAGATCAACAGTCCCAACACCTGCCAAAAGGAGAAGTAGTGTACTATGGTCAGAGATGCTAGATGTCAGTATGAAGGAGTCTTTAACTACCAAAGAAATCAAACGTCAGGAGGTATGCTGGCATTCAACAGACCATATTTATTGACTTATATTTTGAAAGTTAGTCCCTGTTTTTTAAACATGTTTTGCAAGAAGAATAGCAAATTAATGCCTGTGGCAAAATCAACTTGCATTTCTGTATTTGAGCAGCAATTCATAACACATGCTGAGCAGCACTTTGTGATGGGTGGTGGTCCTTAAGGAGAGGGTAAAATAATGAAACATTGGCAACCTCTTATTTGAGATTCCATTCTGAATTACAGATTTCAGACTGAGTCACTTTAAAAAGCACTGTTCAAAACATCAGTAAATATCAATTGTATATAATTTGCCTTTCTCAGAGGAAGGAATGACCTATGGTGTTTGCTGGACTTTTTTTTAGGCAATATATGAAATGTCTCGAGGTGAACAGGATTTAATTGAGGATCTCAAGCTTGCAAGAAAGGTCAGTAAATAACTTTTTATTATATGCCCTAGTTTTTAAAAATTATATTTCATAAATTCTAAAGGATAGTTTTATTAATAACCTTTAGAAGAAGAAAAGTAGCAACTATCTACCAGTAAATACTTTTTGTAGATGAGATTTATTAGACACATCTCTTCACATATGAATATCAGTAAGAGAGTCTACTTGGGGATTAATACATACTTTCTTTTATGTGTAACACATAGAATCCACGCTAGCTTTTATATAGTTAGTCATTCAAGTACAGATCTCTCATTGTGTTTTATTTCCTTGATCTCTTTGTGTGACACATTTCTTCCTCTCTGATAGGCCTACCATGACCCCATGTTAAAGTTGTCTATTATGTCAGAAGAAGAACTAACACAAATATTTGGCGATTTGGATGCTTATATACCTCTGCATGAAGGTAAAATATGCTACTTAATTTTCATTAATATCTGAATAGTAGTAACACAAGTAATTTTAACTCTAAACTACTAATTTAGTGCTGAAATGTTTTAAAATAAACCATATTGGTATTTCTGCTTTTTTACACTTCAGATTTGTTGGCAAGATTAGGAGAAGCAACCAAGCCTGATGGAACGGTGGAGCAGATTGGTCACATACTTGTGAACTGGGTATGTAGTAAGTTGTTTGCTTCAGATAGTTGTTTACAGATATGCTATACTTATAATTTTTTATGAATATCAGATTGATTCGATCCAGTAATTGGATTCTAATAGATAAGTAAGGCATTAAAAATGAACAAAATTACGTAGCTGTAAGAAGTTATGGTCTTTGTTTAAAAAATATTTCATGAGTGATATAGTTTTTAAAAAGAAAATATAGCCCTGGCCGGTTTGGCTCAGCGGTTAGAGCGTCGGCCTGCGGACCAGAGAGTCCCGGGTTCGGTTCCCGCTAAGGGCACATACCTCGGTTGCGGTTTGTTCCCGGCCCCGGTTGGGGTCGTGTGGGTGGCAACCAGTCGATGTGTCTCTCTCACATCGATGTTTCTCTCTCTTCCTCACTCTCTTCCTCCCGCTCTATCTGAAGATAAATGCAAAAATGTCCTCGGGTGAGGATTAAAAAAAATAAGAAGAAGAAAAAGAAAATATATTTCTCCTTGGACAGAATCCCCACAGTATATGCCATTAATTATCTGTTTCATTGTTTTGCTTAACATTTGCATGCCTGCCAGATGCTAGGCACTGTTCTAGGAGGGATCACAGGAGATTCAGTGATGAAAGACAGTTTCTACATTTATAATCCAGTGAAAGAATAGTCAAGTATATAAACAGTCTCGAGGTTAGTGATGAATGAGCCATAGGAACACTTAGGTGTCCTGGGAATAGAGAAGACTAGCATCTAACTGAGGTTGGGCAAAGTCATGAGTTTTTGGTTTGATTTAGCCAAATTAGGGAAATTGGAATAGGGAATTCTGATGTCAGCCCAAAACACTATCCTACCCCCATTATTACCTGCAGGAAAATTTTCACGTGTTAAAACTTTTAAGAATAGCTGTAGTTTTTGTGTTTCGTGTTCACAGCTTACTAATGGACCGAATCGTAACAGAAACTTATCATACTTTGTTTTCTCTTATTACTCTCTAGTTGCCAGGTTTGAATGCCTACAAAGGCTATTGTAGTAACCAGCTGGCAGCGAAAGCTCTTCTTGATCAAAAGAAACAAGATCCAAGAGTCCAAGACTTTCTCCAACGATGTCTTGAGTCTCCCTTCAGTCGAAAACTAGATCTTTGGAGCTTCCTAGATATTCCTCGAAGTCGCCTTGTCAAATACCCTTTACTGTTAAAAGAAATTCTTAGACACACTCCAAAAGACCACCCTGATGTTCAGCTTCTGGAAGAAGCTGTAAGTAGTCAAGTACACGACTCTTAGGTTTTGCAGATTTATATAATAGCTTGCCTTAGAAAGGTTTACAATGATACTCTCAAATCTTATACATATCGAATCAGCATACTGAAGTGTTCTGTTGTTTTAAGTACCCAACATGGTAGTGCACTGTGCACTCAGCATAAAAAGATGTGATACATTTTATATTTTAATCACAAGACTAGATTCTAATCTGATCTCTTTCACCAGCTAGCTATGTGACTTTGGGCAAGCCACCCAATTTGTTGCTTCATCTGTAGAATGAAGGGACTGCCAGAATTTACTGATTTCTAGAGTCCCTTCAAGCTTTAAAATTCTGTCATTTTAATAAGACGTTTTGGCCCTGTAGGGCAACAGGATAAGTAAATGGGCTGAAAATTCTTCATCAATATTTTGATAATTTTTAGGTATTGATAATACAAGGCGTTCTCTCTGACATCAACTTGAAGAAAGGCGAATCAGAATGCCAATATTACATTGACAAACTGGAGTATCTGGATGAAAAGCAGAAGGATCCTAGAATTGAGGCAAGCAAAGTATTGCTTTGCCACGGGGAACTGAAGAACAAAAATGGACATGTGAGTATATTTGAATTCTAATGTGAAGTGAGATATTACTTTTCTTTCTCCACCCTATTTGAATTTTCCACATAAATTATGACGCAGGTTTATAAAATAAATTTATCACATAATGAATGAGGGTTACTGGTTTTTATTTTATGTTATTAGCTTTGATAAAGCAAACATGATTTCTGTTGTTACAGAATGACTTAAATGCCTCAGTGGAGAATCAGTAATACTTTATTTTTTTAGTTTTGAAGCATAAGTCATCAACTTGTTTGGCTAGGGGATTCCTTTCTAAATGTTTTGTAATGTTTGATAAAAAAGAATATTCAAAAAAATTTGTAGAGTTTATAGTGATGGATATCATTCTTAGTACTACTAAACAAATTTCTGCAGCAAATTGAATGAAAGCAAACTAATTTTTTTAAATAATTACAAAGGAGCCCGGCCGGTGTGGCTCAGTAGATGAGCATCAACCCATGCACCAAGAGGTCACTGGTTCAATTCTCAGTCAGGACACACACCCAGGTTGTAGGCCAAATCCCCGGTGGGGGGCATGCAGGAGGCGGCCAGTCGATGTTCTTTCTCATCGATGTTTCTGTCTCTCTCTCCCTCTCCCATCCTCTCTTTCTAAATATCAATAAAGAAAAAAAAATTACAAAAGTACCAGCTAGAAGTAAGTGTAAGCATGGATAGTGTTTTTGTTTCATAAAGTGCTTTTCAGAAGCTCAATTTGTAAGTTGAGGTTCTTTCTGGAAAAAGTTGGAATCTCACATCTCTGATTTCTATCATGTGGCCTAATTGTTTTAAAATATTTAAATTTGTCCAGGGCTGGTGTGGCTCAGTGGTTGAGCGTCGACCCATGCACCAAGAGGTCACCAGTTCGATTCCCAATTAGGACACATGCCCAGGTTGTGGGCCTGATCCCCAGTCAGGGGCATGCTGGAGGCGGCCAATCGATGTTCTCTCTCATCGATGTTTCTATCTCTCTCTCCCTCTCACTTCCTCTCTTTGTAAAATCAATAAAGGAAAAAGAAAAAAAAAATTAAAATATTAATATTTAAATTTGTGTGTGACAAAACAGAACCATTAACATTTTTACCAGCTTACATTTTTTAATCCTTACTTTGATTTAAAAAAAACTGTGGTGTACAGTACTGGTGTTTGCAGTCATATTACTGCTGATAATCAGGTCTTTGTGGGGAGTAGCATTTACTCAGTTGCTACTTAATCTAATGTTACACACTGATTTAAAAAACAGTTTTATGTACTCCGAGATTAGAAAAGCTCTCCATGTAGAACATGCACAGCCTTGAAATTGCCATCTTTGTGGGGTCATTTGTAAGGGTATCTTAGAAAATTAATGTGATGAAATTAATGTCAAATCAAGTTATTTAAACAATGGATTTCAGTTACCTACAGTCACAAAGTACCATACTTAGGAAGCATTTGTTTCCTGTTTCTCCAGAAACTTTATATTTTCCTGTTTCAAGACATCTTGGTTTTGACCCGGCCTGTTACACGAAACGAGCGTCACTCTTACCAGGTTTACCGGCAGCCTATCCCAGTGCAAGAGCTGGTCTTGGAAGACCTGCAGGATGGAGATGTGAAAATGGGAGGGTCCTTTCGAGGGGCTTTCAGCAATTCAGATAAAGGTAAAAATACTAGCTTTAAAACAGCTTAAACAAACTCAGAACCTAAATATATTTAGTTTTAATCTTTAAGAATTCTGTTCCTACACAAAAAAATTAAAAATGAATGGGTTCTATTGTCCTATGCATATAATTACACTTATCGAGATGTAAAGCGCTTTGCTGCTCTGACATCAGCAGGTGTATCTGATAAGTCATATGTAGGCTTTATTTCAATATCTCCTTAATTGATTTACATGTTATATAAATAACCAGCACCCTTATTAAGATAGTGTGACCACTTTATCTAGAATACATTTTTTATTTAAGTCTGCTTTTTTTGTTTTGTTTTTCTCATTTTTATTTCTCTAGCTAAAAATATTTTTAGAGTTCGCTTCCAAGATCCCTCTCCGGGCCAGTCACACACTCTACAAGCAAACGATGTGTTCCACAAACAGCAGTGGTTCAATTGTATTCGCACCGCTATTGCTCCGTTCCAGCAGGCCACTAGTTCAGCAGAGCTGCAGGGTTTGCCAGAGCTCCACGAGGAGTACGAAGAGAACAACCCCTCTGCCGGGAACGTCAGGGCTCAGAGAAGGGCATCTACGGTGTCCAGTGTGACTCAGGTCGAAGTTGATGGAGACACTTCAGAATGTGGTTCCCCAGTGCACACAGCAGACAACATTAAGAGTGTCAAAGCGTACCGAACACAATCTGGCTTCCGAAAAGCAAGGGACAAAGCCCAGTTCAGTAGCAAACGGAAAGAGACTTTGGTATAAAGTATGTTAACTGGTGAAGAAACTGTTTATTTATAAATGTGTACAGTTTGTTTTTTTTCTTGTAATGTGAGCATGGGAGCATTGCAGGGTTACTTAATACCAGTCTTAACATTTTCTATGTTTTTGGTTGGTTTTGGTTGTTGTTCCCTTTTTTTTTTAAGGCAGCTAAAGATACATATATACAGATTATTGTTCAACTGCAATCCTTTTTTTTTTTTATTTCATATATTTTCTCAGATTATTTAGAACGTTCAAGCCTGGTATTTTTAATCAAATGAAATGTTTATGAAATGGGTTTTCTCTTCATTCTGCATTCATCATGACTTTTTAATATCAACCAATTGTGATATTTACAGTATTTGCCAAAACTTAAAATTTTGCAAATACTGGGGTTTTACCAGTGTTTCTTTGATAAACTTTGTGTGCAGAATTTGACATTTTAACCTTGGCACCTAAAATTTACATGGAATACATGTAATATTTCAGAATTTACATTGAAACGTAAGTTCCTTGGAAAACAAACCATAAAACTTAATAGGTTTTCCATTTTTATCAACTGGAATGCTTTATGTTAGTTTGTTTTTTACTGCACATTCCTCATTTTTCATTCATTTAACATGCCAATTATTTAATTTTTTGTATTTTTAGTATTTGCTTTTTTTTTTTTTTTTTACTTTGATGCCTTTTCAAATTGGCATGTCTTTAAAGTGTTTTTCTTCCTTGATTAAAAAATGTGTGTGTGTGTGTGTATATATATAAATATATGTATTTTAAATCATATTAACTTTACCAAGTGAAACCAAGCCATACTGTTTTTGAGCCAATTAAGAAAATTGCCATTTTTAAAGTGTAGCATTTTGGGGTGATGAGCACACATGAACTGATTCAGTATATTCTGGACTACTGAAAGAAAACCACTTTAAGGATTTTGTTGAAAGTTTTAGAGTTGTCTGAGAAGCAAGAGGGAGAGGGAAGGCAGTTGACTGGTAATAAGTTAAAAAAAAAAAAAGAGGGAAAAAGAGAGTAGTTATGTCTTAAAGGAAAACTGTCTGGTTGTGCCAGAATGAAAGGAAGTAGTAAAAGCTAAACTTGAGGGTGTGTAGTAAGTTGTAGAAGGCTTGGGGGAAGTGGACTTTTTTTGCCTTGGTTTACAGTGCCTGCAAATAATGGGTTTAAAGAGACAATGAAAGATGTTGAAATTTTGACCATATTAGATCAGTTTTGGTGGATTTATTCATAAGAGGGGGAAAAAAGACTGAATAATCTTTTACTGTAAAATGTTCCTGTTCAAATGAGCTCCTAGTCTTTAAGAGGGGTACTAAACGCCCTGTGTCACAGCAGATTCATGATGGTGATCAATTCAAGTAAATGTCGACTATTATGTGAACTGTATTTGGCCAGGGGAAGTGAAGATTGAAAAAGGCTGTAAATAGATCAAATGATTTCTCTGTATAAATGAATTATACAATTAAAAAAGCACACACATAATCACCCTTAAAGGTTTCTTGGCTGGTGGATATTTGGGGGACATTTGCCAGAATATGTTGGTATGACAAAGGAGGTGATGGCAAATTTCACAAAAGTTTTAAAAAATTATACATACTTAAACTTTTGTAATTCATTGCTGAATAAGACAAAGATTCAGTTAGGTCATTTTGTGCATCTTATGAAGCCATGTAGGATGCTGTATAATCAGAAACAGCAATTGGATTGAAGACAACTGAATGTCTAGCCACTCTGTGGATATGATAGTAAGGCTAATAGCAAAGCATCCTGATAAACTTGATAAATTTCAAATTTTAATTTAGTTATCTCAGATTTCTAACTATGACTTCAGAGACATGTCAAACAATTGCAATGTAGGGACTTAATTGGATCCTAAATCAAGCAAACTGTTTTAATAAGACAATCGGAAAAATCCAGTATTGACTGGGTATTTGAAGTTCAGTAGCTATGTTTTTCTCTTTAACAGTAGTCCTCTGATTACAGTACCTTGAGAAACAAATTCTGAAAAATTTTTTTTTCCTTACCTGAGGATATTTTTCTATTTATCTTCAAATAGAGTGGGAGGGAAGGGGAGAGAGAGAAAAAACTTCGATGTGAGAGAGACACGTCGACTGGTTGCCTCCTGCACAACTCCTACCAGGGCTGGGGACAAACTGAAACCGAGGTACGTGCCCTTGACCAGAATTGAACCCAAGACTCATTGGTCTGTGGGCCGATACTCTAACCATTGAGCAAAACCGACCAGGGCAAATTCTGAAATATTTATTGATAAAATTGTATGGTGTCCAGGATTTCCGTCAAAGTTACAGGGCAGGAAAATAGTTGGAGCTAAAAATGAAACGAGATTGGCTGTAAGCTGAGAATTGCTGAAGCTGGATGAGATGTACTGAAAATTTGCATATCTTTTTGTATGTTTGAAATGTTTCACTAAAAAAAGGAAAAGAACTTAAAGGATGGCGGGTATCTAGTAAGTTTCCAACTCCTCAACCTGTTAACCAACTTCCCTCTCCCCCCGCCCCAAGCCCCTAGCCTTCACTTTTCAAAGTAAAGTCAGAATTTATTTATTTTTTTTTTCATTTATCTTCAGATAGAGCGGGAGGGAGAGAGGGAGGAAGAGAGAGAGAAACATCGATGTGAGAGAGACACATCAAGTGGCTGCCACCCACGCGACCCGAACCGGGGCTGGAGACAAACTGCAACCGAGGTACGTGCCCTTAGTGGGAACCGAACCCGGGACTCTCTGGTCCGCGGGCTGATGCTCTAACCGCTGAGCCAAACCAACCAGGGCTCAAGTCAGAATTTTGATCAAACAGCTGCCTTTGCTATCTACCATCTCAGAGAAACTCAAAGCTTTTGCCTAAATTTGATACTCAGAAATCTGAGATCTTTGTTACAACTGGACAATAGTGTTAGACTAATCTCAACTCTGGTTTAATTCACATGGCCCTTCCCTCCTCTACTTTTCCCTGTATCTCCCTCTCTCTACCACTACTTGTTTTCTTTGCCTACCCTTCTTTCCCTAACACGCAGACATGGAACCACAAATGTATAAGATGAGGCCATGAGAAAGGTATGTTTCCAGTTCACCCAATGAAGCAACTCCATGCAACCGAACCCTGAGAATTTCCAGCAAGGGCCAGTTTGTTAACTACATTCCTGCCTCTTAAGAAAGGAATTGGCATTATAATATCTGATAATGTTTGTGCTGTTGAATAGACCAGGAAGTAAGGCAAAATTAGCTACATTGAAAGAATTTTGATAATCTGCCATAGAATTCCAGTTCATAGCTGCTGCTGGGGGCAGGGGGAAAGATTTTAATTTCCCTCCTTCACTGAGCAGGGCAGGCAGAGACGGATCAATGAAGTTAGGCCTGAGTATTTAGCCTGATCCCCTCCTTACCAGCTGAGGCATCTGAAATCTAAAAATACCAAGTGCGCCCAGCCAGTGTGGCCCAGTGGTTGAGCATTGACCCATACACCAAGAGGTCACCGGTTCAATTCCTGGTCAGGGCACATGCCCAGGTTGTGGGCCAAATCCCCAGTGGGGGGCATGCAGGGGGTGGCCAATCGATATTCCCTCTCATCGATGTTTCTATCTCTCCTCACTTCCTATCTCTCTAAAATCAAAGAAAAAAAAATTTTTTAAGTAAATAAAAATATCAAGTGACTTGCCCAAGATCATACAGCTGGTATGTGACAAGGCTGAAATAAAAGGCAGCTGTGTGCCAGTCCTGTATTCTATCTCTTGAACCAAGCAGGCTTGGCACCCTAAGTCCCCTCCAATCCCACCCCAGGCTACCACCATTCAGGGATCCACCTCTAGTGGAAGACCTTGTCTGTCCTTCACCCTGGCCCAAGCATCTTGAGCTTACACTACTACCCAGTAGTCTCGGTTCATTCTGCACCATAACTCTCCAGCTTCCTCTAAGAAAAGTTGACTAAATCCACCATGCCTCCTATCTCCAGTGGCCTGTGTCTTCCAAGATTAATTCACCAGATACAATCTCTCAGCAACATATGCCTCCTTCCTTTTGAAAATACCACCTCCTCCAGCTCCTGTGCCAGCACATTTCCCCTTGTTCTCCTACCTTCCTAGTATCTTCTCTCCTTTGGGCTCTTCTCCCTCCTTTAAATGTTGAAAAGCCGCAGGCGTCAATCCCCAGACCTCTTTTTTTATGCTCCTGGGAAGTCTGATCCATTCCCATGACTTGAACATCAACAACTCCCAAATTTACATCTTCAGTTCTCACCTTTCCCTGAGCTCCAGACTCACTACCCAGCAGCCTATCTGACATGCCCACTTGGAAGTCTACTATATCTCACACTTGACATGACCCAAGAGAGGTGTTACTTGTCCATCCCTAATCCTCTCCCCAATCTTCCCATCTCAGTAAATGTCATGACCATCCATCCAGTCTGATTCCTCTAACTCACTCTCACTCCATGACCACTCCATCTATAAGCCGTGTGGCCTTCACTTCCACAATACATTTAGAATCCTATCACTGCCCACCACTTACATTGTTCCAAGTTACTATTAGCTACAGTAGCTCTGGTCTGAAGAACAGCAACAGCCTCCTAACTGGTCCCCCACACTCCACTCTGACCACATGGCAGCCAGACAATCTTTCTATACAAAAATCAGGCCATGGTAAAATATCAAAGTAAAATGTTAGAGCTTTAAAAATAACATTTTCTGATGCTAAAATTCATACATTTTTATTACGAAAATTTTGCAAAATTCGGAAAATTATAAAAAGGAATTACCTGAAGAAAATTAGAAGACATTCAAATCCCGATTCCAAAGACTAGAAGAAAAACATTTGCAAAATGAACAAACCAATTTAAAAATGGGCAAAAGACCTGGACACTTCACCAAAGGATATACAGATGTCAAATTAAGCACATGGAAAGATGCTCCACAACACATGTCCTTAGGATTTGCAAATTAAAGCAACAGTGAGCTACCACTACACACCTGCTAGAATGTTGAAATCCAAAGCACTGACAACACTAAATGCTGGCGAGGATGTGGAGCAACAAAAACTCATTTATTGCTAGTGAGAATGCGAACTGGCGCAGCCACTTGGAAGACAGTTTGGCAGCTTCTTACCAAACTACATACTACAAAACCTACCGTATGATCCAGCTATCATGGTCTTTGATATTTACTCAAAGGAGTTGAAAACATGTCCACACAAAAAACTACAGCTTTATGCATAATTGCTAAAACTTGGAAGCAACCAAGATGTCTTTGGTGAATGGATAAACTGGTTCATCCAGACAACGGAAAACTTTTCAGTGCCAAAAAGAAATGAACCAGCAAGCCATGAAAAGACATGAAGAAAACAAATGCACATTACTAAGTGAAAGAAGCCAATCTGAAAAGGCTACATACTGTAGGATTCCAACTCTATGAAATTCTGGAAAAGGCAAAACTATAGGAACAGTAAAAAGATCAATGATTGCCAGGAACTGAAGGTGAGAGAGGGATGACTAGGTGGAGCACAGAGGACTTTTAGGGCAGTGAAACTACTCTGTATGACACTATAATGGTGGATACATGTCATTAGACATTTGTCCAGATCCATAGAATGTACAACACCATGAATGAACTCTAATGTCAACTATGGACTTTGGGTGAATCGTGATGTCAGTGTAGGTTCATCAGTTCTAACAAATGTACCATCTAGATTGGGATGTTAATAATGGGGAAAGTTATGTATGTGGGGAGATTGGAGGTATACAAGAATTCTATACTGTCAATTTAGCTGTGAACCTAAAGATGGGTTCTAAAGAATAAAGTCTGTTTTTTATTTTTGTATTTATTTATTTTTTTTTAAGTTTTTTTTTTTTTTTATCCTCACCTGAGGACATTTTTTTCCACTTTTTGTTCAGATAGAGTGGGAGGGAGAGAGAGGAAGAGAGAGAGAGAGAGAAACATCAATGTGAAAGGGACACATCGAGTGGCTGCCTCCCGCACGACCCACCAGGGGCCGGGGACAAACTGCAACCGAGGTACGCGCCCTTAGCGGGAACCGAACCCGGGTCTCTCTGGACCGCAGGCTGATGCTCTAACCGCTGAGCCAAACCGGCCAAGGCTGTATTTATTTTTTAAATTAATTTATTTTAAAGTCTATGTTTTTTAAAAAAGAAATAACCCAGACCCAGAAGAAAAAAAAAATGTGCCATTAAGAGTACACATGTTGAGACTTCCAGTCAGGATGGAGGCGTAGGTAAACACAGTTCTCACCTCCTCCCACAACCACATCAAAATGACAACTAAATTGCAGAACAACCATCATTCAGAACCGCCTGAAATCAAGCTGGATAGAAGTCCTACAACTACGAAATTAAAGAAGCAGCCACATCGAGACTAGTAGGAGGGGCGGAGGCGCGGATGAGCGGGTCCCACACCCACGTGTGGCGGATAAAAATCAGGAGGACACCTCGGCTGTGAAGGTCCTCCCTGAGGAGTGAGGGGTCCGCATCCCACACCAGGCCCCCCAGCTCAGAGTTCCAGTGACAGGAAGGAAAACCCCATAACTTCTGGCTGTGAAAACCAGCGGGAAATGAGGCTGAGGGAGGCTGAGGCTTCAGGAGTCCCAGGCAGCTCCTCTTAAAGGGCCCATACATGGACTTACTCGGACCCGCTCCCTCAAGGCCCCAGCATTGGGGAGGCAGCTTGAAAGGTACCAGAGATGTATCGGCAAGAACTGAGTTGTTTGGCATTGGGGCAAGAGCTGGAGAGGCAGCTTTCTCCCGGACAGACCGTTGGGGGCCGTTGTTACTTTGGTGAGCCCTTCCCCCATGGGGCAGGCAGATGTGCACCATATCTGGGACTCCAGCAACCTGGCTCACACTGTTTGCCCCGCCCTGGTGATTCCCTGAGGCCCTGCCCCACCCAACTTTCAGGCCCACCCAACCTGTTTCCAATGGCTTTACCATAGGATTGGCCTGTCTTGGCTCCTGCTTCAGATTTTCCTAAATTCTCTCAAACAAACAGCACCTGGACTCAGCGAGCCCCATATCTCCTGCTAAGTGGCCCCAGGCCTGGCACTAAAGCAGCCAGCATTGGTTCACAGCTTGGCTTTGCCAGGGCACCTCTAAGCCCAGCACAAGAAGCAGCCATCTGTAGATTGCTTTGTAGCTTATGCCTGGTGGTCCCAGGTAGAACACAGGCAGAGGCTGACCTGGCCCCAGAGCCAGCACACCCAGTGGACAGCTTCAGACCACATCAAAGCACCACTACCCAACCACCTCCACAAGCAGTGCACTCAAAGAGTGGATTCAGTGGGTATCAGAGTCCTGCTGAAGTAAATTTCGCTTTGTGTGGTGGGCCCTGCACAGTTGATCCTCCAAGGTAGTCAGAGGTCAGTGGTCAGTGGGCACAGCCAGTCCTTGCATCTGTCCGGCCTGAGTAAGTCCCTCCCTGACATGCAAACAGCAATCAAGACTCAATTACAACAGAAGGGTGGACAGTCCACACGAGGGGTGCACCTCAAGGGCCCAGCTGGGGTGATCAGTGAGGCTGTGCCACTGGACCCTACAGGACACCTACTACAATAGGCCACCCTACAAAGCCTAGGAGACATAGCAGCTCTACCTAATATATAGAAATAATCACAGGGAAGCAGCCAAAATGAGGAGACAAAGAAACATGTCCCAAATGAAAGAACAGAACAAAATTCCAGGAAAAGAACTAAATGAAGCGGAGATAAGCAATCTAACAGATGCAGAGTTCAAAACACTGGTTATAAGAATGCTCAATGAACTTAGTGAGAATGTCAAGGAACTTAGTGAGAACCTCAAGAGCATAAAAAAAGGACAAGTTAGAAATGAAGGGTGTACTAACTGAAATAAAGAATAATTTACAGGGAATCAGTAGTAAAGTAGGTGAAGCTAAGAAGCAAATCATTGATTTGTAATATAAGGAAGTAAAAAACACCCAATCAGAACAAAGAATCCAAAAAAATGAGGACAGTGTAAGGAGCCTCTGGGACAACTTCAAGCATACCAACATTCGCTTAATGGGGGTGCCAGAAGGAGAAGAGAGAGAGCAAGAAATTGAAACCCTATTTGAAAAAATAATGACAGAAAACTTTCCTAACTTGGTGAAGGAAACAGACATACAAGTCCAGGAAGCACAGAGAGTCCCAAAAGGATGAACCCAAAGAGCTCCACACTAAGACACATCATAATAAAAGTGCAAAAGCTGCCTGGCCAGTGTGGCTCAGTGCTTGAACATTGACCCATGCACCAAGAGATCAGTGGTTTGGTTCCCAGTCAGGACACATGCCTAGGTTGTGGGCCTGATCCCCAGTGGAGGGCATGCAGGAAGCTGCCAATTGATGTTCTCTCTCATCAATTTTTCTCTCTCCCTCTCCCTTCCTCTCTCTCTCTAAAATCAATAAAGAAAAAAATAAAAATAAAAGTGAAAAAAGTTAAAGACAAAGAGAGAATCTTAAAAGCAGCAAGAGAAAAGCAGTTAGTTACCTACAAGGGTGTTCCCATAAGACTGTCAGCTAATTTCTCAGAAGAAACTTTGCAGGCCAGAAAAGAGTGGCAAGAGATATTCAAAGTGATGAAAAGCAAGGACCTACAACCAAAATCACTCTATCCTGCAAAGCTATCATTTAGAATCGATGGACATATAAAGAGTTTCCCAGGCAAGAAAAAGCTAAAGGAGTTCACCACCACCAAACCAGTATTATGTGAAATGTTGACAGGTCTTCTTGAAGAAGAAGAACAAAAATTATGAACAATAAAATGGCAATAAATACATATCTATCAACAACTGAATCTACAAACAAAATGAGCAAGCAGAACAGAAACAGACTCCTAGGTACAGAGAACTTTATGTTGGTTGCCAGACAGGAGGGGGCTGGGGGTAGGGGTGAAAAATGTGAAGGGATTAGAAGTACAAATTGATTGTTAGACTGATGAACCTCAAAAGGAAGTGGGGAGGGAGGGCAGGAAGAGATAAACCAAAGAACTTATATGCATATATGCATAACCAATGGACACAAACAATAGTGTGGGGAAGGCAGGAGGGGGGTGGGAGCAGGAAGGAGAGGGTCAATGGGGGGAAAAGGGGAGAACTCTATAATACAGTCAACAATAAAGACAAGTTTAAAATTAAAAAAATAAATAAAAAGAGTATACATCCTTCAAGTCATATCTACAGAGACCAAAACTGAAAAAATATTGCACAAATTCTACAGATGAACATTAAATGTAAATGCTTAGCAAAGTGACCCGTGCTTATCTGTCTGGGTGTCTGCGCCACATCCCTCGTTCTCAGACTGTAGCTGCTTAAGGGAAATGGTGCGTGCAGAAGTCAGAATCTTGCCCTGGCCAGTTTGGCTCAGCGGTTGGAGCGTCAACTTGCGGACCAGAGAGTCCCGGGTTCGGTTCCCGCTAGGGGCATGTACCAAAAAAAAAAAAAAAAGAAGAAGTCAGAATCTTGCTCTAACCCCAGGCCCGGCTGGCCAGAGCAGCCTGCGCCTCCCAAGTCCTGAAGCATCAGAATGTAAGGCATATTTGTGACTGTGAGGCCTGCCCTTCACAAGTAGGGACAAAACAAGTGGGGACAGGAGGAAGAAGGTGACAGTGTCACCCTATATCAGTGTCAGCAGCAACACTCCCATCTGGGTGGGGAGGGGAGCTCCTAACTTCTTTGTCCTCCCTATTTGTGTCTGGGACTGAATTGGGCTCTGTTTTCAGATACCTGGAGTCAACCAACCCAGGGCCAAGGCCCACTGGCTTTCCATCTCCCTTCTGGTAAGAGAGGAAAGCCTGGTGGGGGTCAGAAGCAGGGCCCTCTCCCCTACCACCATGAAGCCGTCCCAGGGCTGCGGCTCCAGCCCTCCTCCCAGCAGGGCTGAGTGATGAGGTCATGAAGGATCAGGCTGCACCCCTTAGGTTGGATTATTTCTCTCCCTCCAGGCCCATTCTCTGCAGTTCAAACTACAGCTGTCTGTTGAACGTGACTTGAAAGGTTGGCATCAGGCCTCCTTCCACGCCTGGAAACTGCTCAAGGGCTGGAAAAGAGTCTGTTATCTGACATCACTTACCTTTGCCAACCATCAAGCATAGGCCTCGTCTGCCTTCTCCCAGCAGACTCCACTCCAGCCCCCAACACACACCCTCCCGCTGGGCCCACAGAGGTTCTCTCCATCTTGGGTAATTTCCAGATATGATCTCAGCCCTCATCTCCCCACCCAACTGTCCATAGAAACACATGCAATCTGTGGTGACTGGGGGAGGGGAGGGACCGGAGAGAGGGAGAAGGGGGAAAGGCGAAGGGCAGGAGGCACTCCAGGATCCACTCTGTAGATATGGGGGGAACTAGGCATAGGGCGGAGCTGCAGCCTCACTTTCTTCCCCTGATTTCGATCACGTTTCAGAGTTTGTGTGTGGTGTCTATGCATGGAGCAGGAGGGAGGGCTTAGCACAGTCTCTGCCCCAAAGGAATATGTCATTTAAGACAGTGAAGCTGACCACAGGACACACCTCACAAACTACACGTATAATAAATAGCTAACATGTTACTTTTCCAGAGCATCAAAGGTACAGCACGTTTTACGGGGCGGCAGGTGTAGCTGAAACGTCAACACAGCCTTTCACTCGCCGGCGCGCGCAGGCCTGTGAGTCACACATGTTCTCCCAGACCTATGTGTGCCTGCTGATCCCGGTGGGAAGCGTACATTTCCAAAACAAAGGAAAATGACACACAGGCATATAAATACACACTCCTGCACACCCCATCTGAGAGCAACTGGGGAGGGGTCCCTGAAACCATGAAACTGTGTTTGCCTACAGAGAAGCATGAAACAATCTTTTCCACGAATGGAAACTATTTCTATCATTCTCTGCTGTTCTAATTTACAGCCAGGTCCTCCCGGGCTGACAACCCCAAGAACTTTCCACTGATTTGCTTTGTTGCAGTAACTGGCAAACCAGCTCAGCGGTTGGCATGTGCCTGCTTAATGGCACATGTTCAGAGCATGCAGAACTTTCCATGGGTTCTAGGAGGTTCTGAAATCAGAACACCTGAGAGAAGTGGCATCCTGACCCAGCAATGCCCAGTACCTTGAGTCCCCCTGAGGAGCCAGGCTGACTGCGGTCTGTGTTTTGCCTACATATCCCCCCACCTGGAATGCAATTCCTTCCTCCTTTCTCTCTCCCTCAGCCTCAAGACCTCCTACTCATCCTTCAAGACCCAGCTAGGCCTCCTCTGTTCTAGGGAGCCTTCCCTGACACCCCGTTGGCCAATTCGTTCCGCTGGGTCCTCACCCATTCCACCCAGTTATCTACTGTGCCCATGACGCAACACTTTCCCGTTTGAGTGACACCTTCTCTACTAGTCTGTGAGTTTATTGGTCTTTGTGTCCCCGGTACGACCACTTCTCCTGACACAGAGAATGTGCTCAAAGTTGTTTGCCAAATGAGGCAGAAAGGCTAAATTACTTCAGCTCCATAGTCGTGAGTCAGTGGCACAGGGAACTGGCTGGTCAAAGGCTCGCAGACTCTCAGACCCATGGGATCCTGTGGTAGCTAGCCCTCCAGGGGGCTCCAAGGATCCCCCTCCTGGAATTCACACCTTCTCGGGTCCCTTCCCACAATGTGTCAGGGCTGGTCTGCTGGACCAATAGAGTAAGATGGATGTGACATGTGACTTCATTCTGCCTTGCTCTAACTTAAGTTACTCACTCTGGAGGAAGCCAGACACCATGTTGGAAGGACACTCAAGCTGGCTTTGAGCAGCCTGTGCTTCCCACCATTCTGGTAGCTCTGGCAACTCACTGGGGGCCAACTCAATGTCCAGCCTGGTTAACATCACCCCTCAAAGCCTGGGCAGCTCTATAATCTTCCCCAGGTTTTACCTGGTGGTCCCCTAAACTCAACCACATACCTTCCCACCCCACGCCCAGGGGACCTGGGCAGGACAGGACTCCCACCACCCAGTCCTTGGAGATGTCCCTCTTCCTGCTCCAATCTCTGGAGAGACAGCTCCAACAGAACCAGGGCTGTCTGCCAGGCTCCGACAGCTGTGCTGCCACATGTGGTGGGAATACCGCAAGAGGATAAGATGCAGAGAATCTCGGGGAAAGCACTCTCCCTCTGTACTTCCACATGGGCCCTCTATCTAGACTTCTGCATACACTAGAAAACTCCAGAAGCCCAAACCCCTGGCTTTAGAGTCTACACAGGTTTACCAGATGACCTGTCTGCTGTCATGTGAACAATATTCCCTGGATGTCTACCCAATTTCCTCCCAAGTTACTGACATGGACCTTCTCTCTCTAGTTTTGCTGGACCTGAAGGACAAGAAGTGCTCTCTCTTCCTTTCTTCTTTCAGGACAGATAGTACCAGCCCCTCTAACAATCCCCTGACTCTCTGCCTCTCTTTGGGTTGACAGAAATCTACAGGTCACAGTGCTTTCCTTGATGTGCAAAAACAGAAGTTTGAGACCTCCAAAATTTTTTGAAAACCTTTGGTGAAATAAATCAGATTTGTATCTTTAAAAGGTTCCCTGTGTGCCCAGCCGGTGTGGCTCAGTGGATTGAGCGTGGTCCCATGGACTGAGAGGCCCCGGTTCGATTCCTGGTCAGGACACATGCCTGGGTTGCAGGCTTGATCCCTAATGGGGGGCATGCAGGAGGCAGCCGATTGATGTTTCTCTCTCATTGAGGTTTCTATCTCTTTCTTCCTTCCTCTCTAAAAAAAAATCAATAAAAACATACTTAAAAATAAATAAATAGAAATAAAAGCTTCCCTCTGTGGCTGCAGCCAGATTTTCGTCCTGAGCTCCCCCTGGGCTTGAGAAAGGAACAGGAGGTGACCAGTGCTGTGCCCCTTCCCGAGGGCCACCTGTGGGACCAGAGTGGCGGGCCTCCTCTCCCTCCACTCGCCTATCCCGGCTTGTCCCTGAGAGAGTCTTTGCAGATAATTATTTGCCTGTCACCCACTGCTCTGTTCTCTGTCTCTCTCATTCTCCACCTCCCACAAACCCTGTCCCCATCACACCCTGCTTTTCTCTCCTGGGACTTTGGCCAAGCCCATCCCTCTGTGGCCTTGGGCCCTTCCTAGGTATAATGGAAAGTTGGGTTATATTCATGTTTCCAAAGGTCCAGTCACTTGAGAGCAACCATCCCAATTTTGCATTTTTTGTACTATTCTCTACTTGCTATTTTTTATCTACACATTCTGCATTTAGTAAATGTATTTGAAATTACCACTGTATGTCAGCTATTATAAGTGGAAAACAAGCTTTCCTCTCTGTGAATAGAAGGAAACAATAACAATGTACTGAAAACAAAATCATATTAGTCAGTCCAGCCTGGATACTTCACCCTTGGAAAGGGAAGTCTGGTCTCTTCGTTTTAAGGCCTGAAATCACCTTTAGTGCCATCTCCAGCACAGATCCAAAACTTTGGCCAACAATGGATTCAGAGGTCTCTGGGGTCCTTTTCAGAGCTACCAGGTTAATTATTTATTGTTTTCTATTTCTTTGTCCTTCCCCTTCCCCGCTCCTGGTTACGTCCACCTGCAATAATGAGAACCCGTGAATACAATCCTCTGGTCTGAAAGTGCATGCTCAAAAGGCTGGTTTTATTTTCCAGAGCCAACCACAGGACAAGGGACCAGCATTGTTTTGAGAAAGATAACGGGCTGTTTCCAATCTCCCCCAAGCTCCCCCACCCCCCGACAGATACCATGGGGGTTCCTGACCGGAAATCCCCTCTGCCTCATGGAAAAACCCTTGAAGGAAGCAGAGCAGCCCCCATGGACTGATCAGGCTCCACCCAGAGCTGTGGAAGCAAAAAAAATGTCCATGGTCTCAGGCCCAGTCAAAAGCCCCTGGGCTCTGACAGCACTTACAGGGACACAGAGCCTGTGGGAAGACACACGCAACACACGCCTCCTGCAGGGGCATCTGCACCATGTCCCCCAGGTCTAAAGAGGGTTTAACTCTTACATCCACTTGATAAAGTCTGCAGAGGAAGAGGTGTTGCTAAGGAGACACTCACAGCCAAGAAGCTCTACTCAAGGTCAGCACCAAGGTCAGCTTTTCTCCCCTCCCTCCCTTGTGCTTCCCTCCCACAGTTGCATGAATAAGACCTCACCAAATGTATTGCATGGTTCCTTCTAGGCCTCATAGAGCTAAGCCGTCAAAGGCCACTAGTGAAGTTGACCTAAGCACCTGGAGCGGGAAAAAAGAGAATCTGGGTCTGTTAAAGGCTGGTCTCAGGCAGTCCACCCCTCCCCTGCCACAGTGTTCCCAAGGCTTCCTGGTGCGGTGCGCCCTGTCCTGCCTTCTCTACCCTCAAGGAACATGAGGGCATATGCCTTATTCCCCTTCTCTCCCCTCCTTTCTCCCTAGGGTTCAGGGAGTTATGGAGTCAGCCCCAGCCCCAAGCCCTGAGCTTACTCTGCTCACATCAGCAATGACCTTCCCTCAGCCTCTCCCTGTTCTATCTGTCCATCCTTTATCAGCTCAGGTAATCAGATCAGCCTCCCTCAGGGCCTGTTTCCCTGTTCCCACTTAACCTGCACAGTACTGCTGAAACAGTATTCCTACAGCACAGATCTGACCATACACCTCCTCCGATTAAAACCCTTCAGCAGGTCTCCCTCTCATCTTCTGGAAATCAAAATGCACTAATAATGCATATAGTTATAAAACAAGCTGTTCTGGGCATTACTCTTAGCTTTATCCATGTCACTCACTTAGGCTTCCCAACAACACTGACGGAGATATTATCATTTCCCCCCACTTAACAGGTGAGGAAACTGAGGCACAGAAAGTGTAACTGACTTGCCCAAAGTCACCAGCTGGTAACTAGCTCAACCAGAATTTGAAAAGAATTTCAAACTCCTGGCAGTCAGGCCTGTGTATCGGGCTCCAACCTCTCCCTGGTCCCCCAGGCAGGGTGGATGCCCCCAACGGCAGTGCATGGCCCCACTGCCAGACTTTTACTCTCATGGTTCCCTCTGCCAAGGGCGTCTCTCACTTGATGGCCTCACTCACCTTCAATGTAGAGCCCGGGACCACACCTCAGCATCTCTGCCCTTTGCTGTGCACACTGGTGACACTAGAATCCATTGATGAGTCACCTGCCACCCATTGTCTCTACATATGGTCATTTATACATACATCTCATCTCCCTTAGAGGGCAGAGGCTGGTGTGACATCTCACTCCATGTCCCCATAGACCCATAATAAAGTGGGTGGCTCAAGAAAACACCCATGGAATGAATGAACGAATGAATGAATGAATGAATGAATGAATGAATGAATGAATGAATACACCACCACCATTAGCACTTCCACCATGCTGTTGTGACCACCAGGCTCTCAGGATTGGAGAAAATACAGTTCCTCAAAAGTACTGCCATTGCCTTCGCTAAGATTTTACTTCCATTTGGTTCAAAGGTCAATCAGGCAGAAAGGCGGGAGTTCCCAGGTTGGTGAAGCTCCTGGCACCAAATATCTCTGGGTGGCAGAGTGAGTATTGGGGCTGGCAGGTCACCAAGCAGAGCACCCTCTGTTCCCAAAGTGATTCAGACTTGACTTGTGAGGTCAGCAGCCTCCCTGTAGAGCTAAGTGCTTGGTCTCAGGATCCTCCCCAAGCTCTGCTCACCTGCCCAGTGAGCATGGGCACTTGGTAGTCATGGCGGCAGGGACAGGGCACAGCAGTGCTTCTATTCTTGGCTTCTCAGCCTTGCCCCAAAGCACCTGGGAGCTTAAAAATATATAACCAAGGCCCTGACCTGTGTGGCTCAGTTGGTTGGGCATCATCCTGTGCACCGAAATGTTGTCAGTTTCATTCCTGGTCAGGGCACACACCCAGGTTGTGGGCTCACATGTAGGGGGCATGCAGGAGGCAACCAATCGATGTTTAGCTCTCATATCAATGTTTCTCTCCCTTTCCCTCTCCCTTCCTCTCTCTCTAAAAATCAATAGAAAGAATGAAAAAAAGAAAAGAAAGAAGGAAAGAGAGAGAGAGAATAACCAAGCCTGGGCTGCCCATCAACTAAGGTCAGAAAATCAGGGGCTCCAAACTAACCGGGGAGACCCGACATGGAGCTGTTTTTTGTTTTTGTTTTTATTGGTTTTTAGAGAGAGAGGAAAGGCAAGGGAAAGAGAGATAGAAACATCGATGAGAGAGAACATCAACTGGCCACATCCTGCACACCCCTCACTGGGGATTTGGCCCCCAATCTGGGCATGTGCCCTGACCGGGAACTGAACTGGTGACCTTTTGGTGCATGGGTCAATGCTCAACCACTGAGCCACACCAGCCGAGCCACATGGAGTTTTTCAATAGCACTCTGGGTTCTCTAATTGTGCAGCCAAGATGAGTAGTTCTGGGTTCTAACAAAGGGCAGGCACAGGCTGGAAAGGCAGAGGTGAAGTGGGAAGTGGGTGCCAGTGCCCTGGGGGTAAGGATTATCTGCAGTAGGGAAAGAAATGAGTGTACCTCAAGATAGGGAACAACTGAAGATAAGCAAGAAGTAGCTTGCAGGATGAGGCGTTTGGGCCCTTTTCCAGATATAGCCCCAGAGAGAAGCACAGGGAGGGGCAGGTGAGGTCATCTGCAGGCTGGGCAGCAGGAGGTGAAGGAGGCCCTGACTTCATAGGTGCGAGGCTGGGAAAGGCTGGCGCTGCTCCCTGTGGAGGATAACCAAACACCGTCCCATGGAACGAGAAGCAGGGTGGCCATGTTTAATGACCCCAAAACTTAGAACCTGGACTATTACAGAGAAGAGGGGACAGGATAATTTATCTAGATGGTTCCTGAGAGTCAAGAACATATGGTTCCTGTACCTATCGAGAATCTGCTCTTGATGACTTTTTGGGGTAGAAGGGGGGATATTGATCTTTATCTTGATCTGAAAACTTATAAACTGGTTCAAGTGATCTAACATCTAAATCTTTGTCTGTCCTACAGGTTATGTGCCCTAGAATCTCTGTATTTCTAGACCGAGAGGGAATGGACTTGTGATGGTTAATTTTATGTGTCAACCTGACTGGGCTAAGGGATGCCCAGGTAGCTGGTGAACATTATTTGTGGGGGTGTCTGTGCAGGGGTTTCCGGATGAAACTAGCATTTGAACTGGTGAACTGAGCAAAGCACATCACTCCTCCCCCATCACGGTGGGCATTACCAATCCATGAGCGCCCGAACAGAACAACACAGCGGAGGCAGGGTGGATTCACTCTCTGCTTGAGTTGGACGTCCATCTTCCTCTGCCCCGGACGTCAGAACTCCTGGGTCTCAGGCCTTCAGACTCAGATCAGGACTTGTACCATCAGCTCCCAATTCTCTGGCCTTCGGACTTGAATTGAACCTACCACTGGCTCTCCTGAGTCTCCAGCTTGCAGAAGGAAGAGTTGGGACTTCTCAGGTGAGCCCGTTTGTATAATAAATCGCCTCTTATATCTCTCTATATGCCCTATTGGTTGTCTCTCTGGAGAACCCTGACTACCACAGAACTGTTGGGATCTTATTGTCATGCGTGGGCTGTTTTCATAAAAACAGGGCATAAGAGAGTCACCATCCCTCTTCAGTCACACCTGGGGTCTTCCCTCTCCCCAGTGAGTGTGACATTTTGGAGTTGCCGTTGAAGCCCGTGGGCACTCTGGACGCCACCATGTCTGCTGGTGGAGGTGACACCTCATGGGGGAGGAAGCCCAGCATCTCATGCGGCTCGTGGGAGGGTTAGTGCTAAATCATCCACAGGCCGGGAGTGTACACCCTGCACTCAGAGTTTCCAATCCAGTGTGATGTTGATGAGTTTTACTTTATTGTTTGCGGTTCTGAGGAAGGAGGCTAGGCCCTGTTCACAAGGAACTTTAATACAAGGTACCCTTTGATGAGGATTGTACAAAGAAAGAGGGAGATCTCATCATTCTTTCCCACAGCATGTGTCAAGAATCTACAGTGTGCCTGTCCCTATTCTAGAAAGCTTCCTGGAGGAGGGGACATTTGATAGGGATCTTAAAAGAGGGATGGGTTCATCAGGCCTGTCAGGAACAAGTATGAATGAAGACGTAGAAGATCCAGGGGAACTCAGTGAAGAAAAGGTATCATTTAGTATATGAAATCTGAAACATCTGTTTTGGCCAGAAGTAGAGTCATTTCGCTAAAATCAATATTCTGATTAACATCTGGAAGGATTTTGGAGAAATTGTGTTTTCGCTCAGATTAGTTGTGTTTTCAACCCAACCAGTTCCAACAGATACCAGCCCAGCTCTGCTCACCTGAATGTCGGTTTTGTGCGTGATTCAGATTTCAGATTCAGCGTCACAAATACTTAAAACACACACAAATATCCACTTGGTTGAGCCACTTAATAAATCTGTGAATTAGAGGAAGTAGTAAAGCAACAGTCTATATGGACAACCTGTTAGAAGGGAAACCTGCCCTCTGTAATATATAAAATCCTGACATCAGAGACACGCACAACTGTTCAACTGAAATGAATCAGCTCTTATTCCCCACAAATCACAGACACACGTACGGAGGATCAAAAACAAACAGGGATCTTTCGTCTTTGTCAGCCTGTGGTGAACCGACTGCAACTAAAATAATTTATCGAGTCACACGCAAAACTAAATGAAACTCAAATGTTAAACTGGACAAAGAAAACTCCAGAGAAATCTTCCAAAAACTGTTAACCCCTATCACCGGACACGAATCTCCGTAATTCTTATAATGTGTTTTTTAACTTTTTTTTTTTTATTGGTAAATTGGGAAATACCAGCAAAGGGACCATTTGCAGAACTAGTCTTGGCAAACTGATCTTCAGAGAAGTGGTTTTCAGAGAATCAAGTGTCCCTGAAGTGCCCTAGAGCCGTGTGGGCTGCTCAGGAGGTTACTGCACACTTTCTAGTTCCTCGTTGTTCGAGACGGGGGCAGGGCTGCTGTGGGAACCGCTGCGAGGGGAGGGGGTGGGGGGACCTGGCTCAACCCTCAGAGGTCTTCAAGGAAATTTGGAGTCAGCTCTGAAACCAGTTCTGTGTATCTCCTGCAGAGTCAGGTGTGACAAGAGTCACTGAAACTCAGGATTGCCAGGTTCCAGAAGACATTCTGCCCGTGTGTCCCCACCAACCACCTCCTGCCCCCAGGGGCAGTTGCTCCAGAGGCAGGGCTGCCAGGTGATGTAAGGGTCACTGGAGGGCCCCCAGGGCCCTCAGGTCCATCCCAGGCCCGTACCTCATTCAGGACCTCAAGTGAGTCACTTCCTCTCCCAGACCCTCAGATTCTCTTTCTGTTCTCCTGGGGCGATAGATAAAGAGAAGTTTCTGCTACTTTTTTCCTGCCTTGAGGCTCCATCAAGCCCTTTTCAGGAACTCAGTGAGAAGCCTCAAACACTCAGTCTCTAATACTAACCAAATCTAGTCCCGGGGCTGCCAGTGGCTTTGTTTCTCCTTCCCTCTGCAAGTTTTCATCTCCCAGATACTGCATGCATTATTTTTAGTATAACACATTTTAGACATACAACAATATGGAGACTAAAACAGTTAGTTTCCATGTAGCTATCAACCAGCTTAAGAAACAGAACATGGCCCGGCCGATATGGCTCAGTGGTTGAGCGTCGACCCATGCGCCAAGAGGTCGCAGGTTCGATTCCTGGTCAGGGCACATGCCCAGGTTGTGGGCCCGATCCCCAGTGAGGGGCATGCAGGAGGCAGCCAATCGATGTTCTCTCTCATTGATGTTTCTATCGCTCTCTCCCTCTCCCTTACTCTCTCTGTCTAAAATTAAAAAAAAAAAAAATCAATAAAGAAAATAAATAAATAAAAAGATACAGAACGTGAAGACATCAGCTGAGGGCCTCTGAGGCTCTTTCTCTGAGGAAACATGAGTCTGAACTTGGAGTCCCCTGTCCCCATGTATGAGCAACACATTTCTTTCAAGTCAGAAAAAAAGCCTTTTTTTTTTTTTAAAGAAAAGAAAATCCATTTTACACTCCACAGACTTGAATAGTTACTTGTTCTCAGACATTTGGACCTCAGGGAGCCAATAAAATGTCTAAATTAATTAATTTGGGGCACTTGTAGGACTCTCAGAATAAGAACATGAAAAAAAAAAAACCCCACAAAACTATCATCTGTTATTACAGTAGCTTTATGAAAGAAAGGAAAATATAGAAAGAGCATAGTGTGGGAATTTTAGAAACTGAATACATTTAGGTTAGTCAAAATGTCTTTATTTTTCTCATTTTCACAAGGAGCCTGAAAAACTTCATCTTAGACCTGCCTGGCATTTAGGAATCACTAATTCAGAAACTTAGACTGCTGTGACCTATGTCCCTCAGAGCATGGGGACTTTCTGGAGAGAACCAGCTTCACCCTGGACGGAGGGAGCACTTTTGCCCCCCACCCCTCCTCAGATCACCACACGGGTCTGGGGCTGCCTCTACCCCATTCCCTTATCTCTAAGTCTTTATCTCCAGATAAGATCCCACACCTTCCTCCTCAACCGATCCCCTCCCTCCCTCGGAGCCCTTAGGGACCTAGGAATTCCTTCCCTTCTTCCTTTGCAGCCACCAGTCCACTGGCCACCACCCAGCCCTTAGGCCCAGGACCTTCCCTCATCTTGTCCAACCACAGGCTGAGCTCTGGAAGGGAAATGGCCAAACCCTGAGGACAGGAGGACTGGAGTGACCCACTGAAAATGTCAAATGGGGGAGAATAAAAGAAACATGTCATCGATGCGGCAGCCCTACCTTGATGACCTGGCCCCGCTCCCACCCCCACCACAGAAGCTCAAATGAGGGGCTGGGTGGTGCAGGGCCTGGCCCAGTGTTTTGCAATAACCCCTGAGGAAAGCTGGCTCTGCCTGTCCCCACCCTGAGCTGAGAACCACTGATGTGACACAAACTAGGACAAGATAAAGTCATTCATCACTGACGGTTTGGGCTAAGACTTCATTCAGTCAAACAAAAACAAAAGAAAAACTCAATTTCACAAAAGAAGAAGCAGGAGCCCATCATTAAATGACACCCAAGGTCACACAGCTGGTTGCAGACAATGCTGACTGGTCCCTTAACTGCCTTGGGCCTCAGTTTCCTCACGTGCAAGATGAGCTCAGATTAGACAGTCTCTGAGAACCCAGACAAGGGAGCCTCGGAAATTCAGAGCTGCGACAAGCAGGCGCCAATGGGTCAAATTTTTAAAAACTGCACAGTGAGCCCTGGCCGGTTTGGCTCAGCGGTTAGAGCATCGGCCTGCGGACCAGAGAGTCCCAGGTTCAGTTCCCGCTAAGGGCACGTACCTTGGTTGCAGTTTGTCCCCGGCCCCGGTTGGGGTCGTGTGGGTGGCAACCACCACTTGATGTGTCTCTCTCACATCGATGTTTCTCTCTCTCTCTTCCCACCTCTCTCCCTCCTGCTCTGAAGATAAATGCAAAAATGTCTTCGGGTGAGGATAAAAAAAAAACAACTGCACAGTGATACTATGAACCCAAATTCCAGTGGTGGCTCTCTTGACATAAGGGTGGGCCCGGCGGCTGCCAGAAGACCCTCATCTTTCATCTCCGTCTTGCTGACCCTCCCCAGCTCCTCTGTGGAGTGCACCCACAGCTTGGGAGCAACTTCAGAGCCCCCCAACTCACAAAGGGGCCGCGAGGGGTCAACAGCGAGGTGCTGGGTCCGGGGGCAGGGAGGCAGGAGAAAGAAACCTCTCACAGATGGCTGGCTCTCAGGGTGGAAACACCCTGGCCAGGTCTCCTAGGATCGGACAGGCAAGCAGCCCCGTCTCACGTTGCACAGATTTTTCGGCCCATCACAGCACCTCTGTCCTCCCCTCTTCCCGACTGGCCTGCCTTCATTCCAGCGAGGCCACCGCCATCTCTGTGGTTTTCAAATACACACCACCCTGCATCTCAGATACAGAACACATACACACACTTCTTAAAGAATAATCTGAGCCTAAAGAGCAGGTGTCTGTGCTCAAAACGTGGTGAACTGCACTGTCTGTGCTCTAGGCCATGTCCCACTTCTGGGGTCCAGGCTCTGATCGTAACCCAGAAGCTCAGGCGCAGACTCATGCCTTCCACCTCTCACCACGCCCCGACCATGAGGAGCAGCCACAGGCAGACATCTGGCCTCGGGCTGGTTCTCCCACTGGGGACCCGTGAAAGGGGCAGAGGCTCAACAGAACCCCAAATGCCACCGTTTGAGTCCCTTCAAACATTCGAGTACCGGCGCACCGCCCTCGGGCTCACTTTCCTTTTATTTGGACCACCACCTGGCTTTGGGGTTCCTCACAACAGCCCTGTGAGGTAGGGAGCACCCCCATTCACTGCAGAGGAGTGCAGGAGCAGCCCCAGGCCCCCCAGGTGCAGAGGGTTTCCCAACAGGACAGAACCCAGGCCAAGAGAGGCAAGGGGTCCCACCACCCAGACTTTCCCTTGATGTCCCCAGCGCACAAGCGGGGACCCCAGAACCAGAGTCAGGCGGAGGGTTGGGCCGGGCCTCACTTCTGGTTGAGGATCTGCAAGAACTCCTCATAGTTCACCCGACCGTCCTTGTCCACGTCTGCCTCCCGGATCATGGCCTCCAGCTCCTCCTGGGAGAGCTTCTGCCCCACCTGGGCCATGGCCTGCTTGAGCTCGTCCGAGCTGATGTGGCCGTCGCCGTCCAGGTCGAAGGCTCGGAAGACCTCTTTCATGTCCTGCTCGCCGCCCCAGGACTTCATCCTCTTAACCATCTCCGCCAGGAACTCTTGGAAGTTGATGGCGCCATCACCATCCGTGTCCACCCTGGCGATGAGCTCCTTCAGCTCGGCCTCCGACGGGTTCTGGCCCAGGGTCTTCAAGACAGCACCCAGCTCCTGCACGTTGATGGTGCCATCCCCGTCCTTGTCGAACCTGGTGAAGGCTTCCTTGAACTCAGCCACCTGCTCTTGAGACAGCTCCTCTGCCATGTTGCTTGCTGCCAGTCAGCTCAAAGGGCTCCCGTCAGAGCTGGGCACCGGTGGCTAGGACGAGGCTGCGTCTATATGAGGGCAGAGCTCAGGTGGCTGCCTTGCCATGGGGTGGGGACCCCTCCTTTTCTGCAATCGGAGCAAAGGGAGGAGGCAGGCTCCCCACCCACCCCATGTCCTCCGGCAAAATCCTCCTCCTAGGAGGGACAGATCAGCTGCAGACAAGAAATGCAGGAATTGTGGTGGCGGGGCTCCGCCCTGGAGAAGCTGGAGGGAACTACCCGGGGCCATGGGGCCTGCGAGCCTCTCCTGACCCAGAAGCCTTTTGTCAGGTGACTCCCACAGAGATCCTGGCCAGGCTGAGGGGTCAGGACAGCTTCCCCAGTCTCCAGAGCCTGAGGCTGGGAAGGGGAAGGCAGCCTCCTCAGTGGACACAGCAGCCCTAGAGGAGTGGCATCTGTGTCTGGTGGTCCTGTCCCCTCTCTTGGGCTGCTGTCCAGCTCTTGTCCCACAGAGCAGGACCAGCGGGGGGCAGGTGAAGCTAAAACTGAGTGGAATTTTACCGTGGAGGTTGTCAAAGGCCCAGTGCAGGGCTGTCAATAAATCTATAGACAGAGGAAGTGGCCAGCTGCCTGTAGCCTAGAGAAAGCAAGGAGCCGGTGGCCTCAGAGCTGGCACGCAGGTGGTGCTGAGAACCCTTTAGGAAATGGATGTTCCAAGTGTGACTTCGGAGGTGAGGGAAAGGCTTCTTGTGCTTGCAGTACCCTTCTCCAGCTTGGCTCCATTCTGTCGGTAAGGCCAGGCTTCTCCGTGCAGACACGGGGAAGGACTGGGTGTTTGTTACATTCACAGGGGAGTCTTGCCTGAGAGCCACGGGGAGACGGGAGAGCACTGGGTGGCCCAAGCGGGTCAGCCTCTGAAGATGCTCAGGGGTACAAGGATGTGAAGAGGTAACCGAAACTGCATACGTGGCCAAGCTTGCAAGTTTACTAAGAGTCAGTCCTAAGCACAGAAACCCAGTCTGGGAACCTCAACAGCCCACAGTCTGGTCTGTTCTTTGGAAGGAAATCTCACAACTCTGAGTATCAGTTTAGACCAAGAGCTCGACCCTTGGGTGCTGTCCCCAAGTCCTTAGTGAGACCCAAGGCTGTGAAGGGACATTTGCCCTGGAGTCCCCACAGTGAACTTTCTCAAGCAAAACCCCTCTTGATCCCTATAAATTCCCATGTCGTCCTCCCACCCCCAACCTCTGCCTGTATGTAAGGAGTAAACTCCTTTACCCTCCAACTGAGAAATGTGATAAATTCCATCTCTCTCTGGGCCCATCAAACACACTGCAGATTCTCTCCTTCCCTGTAGGGCAGCCAGGCAAGCACCTCTCACCCCTCAGCACTGCATACCCACCCCCAGCCCACAGTCAGGGGACCTGGGTGGAAAGAGACACCAAGGGAAATGTTCCAGTTATGTAGCTCCTTTTAGAAAGATATCTATAAGAAGTATTGCTATTTCATCTTTGTGCTGAAATAGTACTGAGGCCTTAATACATATTGAGCAACTAATTTCTCAATGAAACTGACAACCGGTATCGGCTGGAGCGTGTGGGTCCACCTAACACACCAGCACAGGGAGCTCCTGCTGCACAGCCTAAGGGAAAGGGCGGGGCTCCTAGTAACCAGAGCAACCCAGCTCCTTTATTTATTTTTTTAAGAATATTTGAAGATATAAATCTATGTTTCAAATTTCCTTTTCTTTCATCTTATTAACAGGACTTTGATTAAAAGCCCAAGATATGCCCAGCCAGTGTGGCTCAGTGGATTGAGCGTCATCCCTTGGACTGAGAGGTCCTGGTTCGATTCCTGGTCAGGGTACATGCCCGGGTTGCAGGCTCGATCCTTGGTAGGGGGCGTGCAGGAGGCAGCCAATGGATGTTTCTCTCTCACATCGATGTTTCTATCTCTCTCTCCCTTCCTCTCTCTCTAAAAAAATCAATAAAGAAATATTTTTAAAAATTAAAAAAAAAACCCAAAGTGCTTATTATTTTCTTATTTTCCCTTGGTATTAAATAATACATGGTAAGCAAAGGACAGACTTGGGCTCTTGGTTCAAGCTCCATCTCTGATTTGGGAACGTAAGTTGTGTCTCAATATGTTCATCTATAAAATATGATAATAAGTCCACCATATCTAATCAGGGCACTTAGGATCAAAAGTCAAAGTACTTTGATCATCAGATGTTATTAATCGGTGACAAATCTCACGTTTAGTAGCAGGCTGGCTGGTGTTTCATGTAAACCAACACTCTGGCAAATACCCACTTGAAGGGGGACCTTGCTCTCAATTTTGTTATTACACTTTTTTTGACTGAACTGATATATTAAACTTGTCTGCCTGGAGGTTTGAATCTCGTCAAACAGTCCACGCTCTGAACACTAGTCGGCTCTTCTAAGTCAGCCCTAGCAGATGCAGAGGCTTCTATTTAGAAAGAGCATCCAGCTAAGAGTCATCGTGGGACAGGACGATGACCATTATTCATGGGACACTCATTCTCTCCACATAGAGATAGGGGTGCCAGGGGGCTCCTGTGCCCAAGGCCACCCAGGATTTGGGGAGAGAGCCAGACTTCTGGCTGAGTATGTCTTCATCCTCAGCACATCATTTCGGGTTCTGCTTCCTCTCTAATGCAATGCCTTCATTTTTCAGAGAGGAATCAACACTGAAATCATTTCTTCACTCCCTCCCACCTTCCAGCCTCCTGCCTAAGTGGGTGAGTGGCTGGCTGCCCTGGGCCGCCATCAGTGATAGCCATCTCAAGGGACCAGTGGCATAGGGCATCTGACAGCCGAACTTGGGGCTGGGAAAAGGAACATTCACGGCCAACCTTAATTAAGTTTGATGGGGCCCCTCTCTTCCTCTGCTGGTCTAATTCACAGCAGCCCGGGTGCAGAGCCCAGCTCTCTGAAGGGAGTGGAAGAGAGCTAGAAATGCCTCATGCTCATGGCATCTTCACAGCCAAAGTGTGTCCACAGGCCCACGAGGCTCCCTGTGTGTGATGGGAGTGAGGGTGTGCCCTGCCGAGGAGCCTGAGACTGGGGAGACTGTCACTTGCTTGGTGCCCCAGCTGAGCCCCCTGGGGCCACATAAGAAGCACGAACCGGTGCTGAGGGGCACTATATAACTGCCCCTGATTCCCATCAGTTTTGCTAAAGGAGAACCTGGAACCAGGAGGCTGTGGTCTGGCAGAGAGGGGAGAAGTGGACAGGTTTGCGAGAGAAAGCTTTGAGCCATTCAGTGTCCCCTGTTGGAGGTCAGGTCCCAGGCCCAGGACGCATTCCCTCTCCTGCCCCCTCTCAGTGTATCTCCCTGACACTGTTGCCAGGGAAACCCCGACTCTTCCTAGCGAGAACGGCCATGGCTCTGGAGGAGAAAAAGGTCCCCTTTACCGAGGAGAGTTGAGACCTCCGCGGATGTTACAAGAAGGATGAAACCCTCTGCAAGGCGGCTGGGTGAGCACTCAAGCAAGGGCGTCGTCACTGTCAGGCTGCCTGGTGCAGTGGCCGTGTGTGTTTGTGTGTGTGTGTGTGTGTGTGTGTGTGTGTGTGTGTGTTAGGAGGGGGTGTAGGGGTGCCTTCCCTTCTGTTCAGATGTTTAGAACCAATGCTGAAGCCAGCTCCAGCTTCCACAGAGCCTGACCCCAGGAAAAACACACTCCAGCACTCCCATTACTGTTTGGCTTTGTGGATGACATACTTGTGAGAAACCAGTAAGACAGGTCTTGGAGACTCCCCTGGCTCGCCTGACTTGCTGGAACCTGCTAGTCCCTCAGCCCTGAGCCGGTCTCTGGTGTTGACACCGCCGCACCCCCTGGAAACAAGGAGGACTCCCATGTGGGAGTCATGCTGTGCCCACGGGAGGCCACCCTCTGTCACGCCTTTCTTAAGGAGGAAGCAGCAGATGGTGGGCTCTGAGCCCTCATTGTGCCTGTTCCCCTAGACATCACTCACAGTCCCCATAGAAGTCACACGGTGTTTGGCCTTGGAACAGGGCGGCTGTGGGGCATAGTCACAGGCGGTGTAGCCTGGGGCAAGTGACTTCACCTCCCCAGCCTCAGCTGCCTGCATTGTGAAGGAGATAATGCCAGTTCCTGCTTTATACGGTGCTGAGAAGGTTTAATGAGCTTCAGGGAAAGCATTAGCTTGGTGCCCAGCATCAGGTAAATACTCAATAAATAGGAGTATTATTATCACTCATTTACCCATTCACCCAAATCTTGCTTCCTCCAGGCATTTTCTGCCAGGCCTAGCATTCTTTTTTGTTGTTGTTGTTAAATATTCTATGTTTTATTGATTTTTTTTTTAGAGAGAGAGGAAGGGAGAGAGAGAAAAACATCAATCGGCTGCCTCCTGCACGCCCCCTACTGGGGATCGAGTCTGCAACCCGGGCATGTGCCCTGATTGGGAATCGAACCAGGACCTCTCAGTCCATGGGACCATGCTCAATCCACTGAGCCACACCGGCTCGGCAAGGACTAGATTCTTGCAGCAGCCCCAGATGGCTTTTAGGTTTTCAAAAGTCTTCAGCTGAGTTGAGCACCTGATATCACTGATGCCAGGGACAGAGTTTGTCCTGCTCACCGAGTCATTCCCGTGCCCACCTCGGGGCAGGAGCTGTGGAGTGAATTTGACAGATGAACTTCACTCTGCAGGAAAGATCACATCTTGAGGATTCAGAAGTTGGAGACCACCTTTCCATTTGAGATCCCTGTGCAATCACAGGTGTGGTTCTTGGGCTCCCTGGGAAAGCGCAGAGGCCTGACTCTCATGGAGATTGTGTTCAAAGAGACACATCACGTGTCTGCGCTCTGGGGATCGTGTGTGTTTGCTCTGCATTCGGAGCGGGTTGCTGGCGCGGGCTGCTGTGTGTTCAATGCCCACAGTTTGCCTGGACTTGTTGGAGTGGTTGGCAAGAGCAGTTTTTCCTCTTCTATTTTGGTCAATGACACACCTGGGAACTTGGCAGGACACACACTGCTCTCTGTCCCAGACCCAGGGCCTACTCACAGTTCACACACATGCCCGGCCCCAGTGACAATGCTCTAGTTATCCAGCGCTTTCTGTAAGAAGTGCTTTGAGCCAACTATTTTTCCAGATAACCGAAACTGATCCCCTTAACCACCGAGCATTTTAACTTTAACCACCTTCGGTGGAAATCTTTCCAAGGGTTGCTCTATGTTTTATTTCCTGCCATTTTAAACCAATTGGGTGGAATATAATCCCAGGGGTTAGAGATGCTCAATAAGACTGTCAGTCTTGTCATTACGTAGCACTGCCCACGGGAACTTTATGCAGGTATGTTTGCCACGCACTCCTTCCTGTCTCTGTCTCGTGGTCAGCTGTAAGTCTTCCAAAGGTCTTAAGCTTCATTGCACAGCTATTATTGACATAACTTAAGGCAGAACCCAAAGTTGTAAATCATCAACTTTATTTAATCTAGAAACAGTAATAAATCAGTTTCTCTGAGGGTGGTGCTCGGTGCTGCTAACATAGTTCTGGGTTCAGGACCAGGTCCCAAAGCACCAAGACTGCCATATGCCTGAGTGTGGGTCAGGGCGGGATTCCCACAGACATTCCTGTATCAGCTGCTCCCCCTCTTATCTCTGTTCCAGCCACCTGGTAAAAAGGGAAGGGAGCAAACCCAGGATACTGCTGTGGACTGAAGGAGGGCCTGTGACATACCCAAGTGTCCCAATGTCCTGCTCAGACAGAGTGAGTGATGGCCCTGGCCAGTTTGGCTCAGCGGTTAGAGCGTCGGCCTGCAGACCAGAGAGACCCGGGTTCGTTCCCGTTAAGGTCACGTGCCTCGGTTGCAGTTTGTCCCCGGCCCCGGTTCGGGTCATGTGAGTGGTGATCAGTCAATGTGTCTCTCTCACATCCATGTTTCTCTCTCTCGCCCTCTCTCTCCCTCCTGCTCTATCTGAAGATAAATGCAAAAATGTCCTTGGGTGAGGATAAAAAAAAAAAAAAAAAGAGCGAGTGATGGCACCGTGTTCACAAAGCTGGGGCCACAGGGTCTGGCTTCCTACTACCTGAGGGTCCCTTGGAGAGCTTCACACGGCTTTTCCGCCATCCCTACACCCTTCTCCCCAGAAAGCTACCCTCTTTTTTGCCCTAAGGAGGGCCAGGCATGAGGGTAATGGGGTCTCTATACAAACATGCCCTCTTTACCGTCTAAATGACCACACAAGGAGGTCAGCTGTCCTGGTGGGGAGCAGCGTGTTTCCCTAGCGTCCACGTGACAACCACAGAGAACGTGACGGTATCTGCTGCCTCTCTTCTCCCCTCTTCTCTTCTGTTCTCTTCTCTCTCTCCTTTCTCTGGTGTCAAATGTATGTGGCAGTCTTTTTCTAAGTGAGTTGGCAGCATGTTATGTATTAAAAGTAATAAAAGGTTTATATGAGCATGAACAAAAATCTCGGTCATTCACATGGGTTTGGGAGGTCCTGATGTGCAGGAAAGCAGGAAACTAATTTAAAAAAGGGAAAGATGAAAAAGATGTCTGATATGGTCAGTGTGTGTGTGTGTGTGTGTGTGTGTGTGTGAGCACGTGCATGCACATGCAAGAAAGTGGATGACATATCTTTAAAAACCCTTTATTTTGCTCAATACCTCCTATTTCAATAAGAACTCATTTATTTTCCTCACAATCTCAGGCCTCAGAGAGCTTCCATTTTTAAAAGAAGGGAATCCAGAAAATCACACGTACAATTTAAAATACTGGGTTTCCATTCCAGAGCTCTTGCTAGGAGAAGCACTGTCTTTGGGAGAATTGAACCCCCGATGGTGTTCCCGGGGTATGGCGAGACCCCACTGTGGGCTGGGCATTCTCCAGAGGGCCTGGGGACCAAGGGCCCTGGGTCTCTGGGCTTCTGAACCAGGAGCTTTCAGCGGGGTTCTTGTTCCCCTTCATTTTAGATCTATCTGAGGAAGTTGCAAATTTGATGTCTTTGAATGTATCCACGGTAAATAAGCAGATATGCTCACTTTGGGGTCAGTGTTGGTCCATTCACCGGCATGTGGGAAGTTATTGGACTCCCTCATCCTGAAGTGGTGCCGTCAAACTGTAACATTGTGTCACATTCCCTAAGACCAGGGCTCCATGCGCACGGCCTAAGAAAATACAAGTGTTTCTGTATCTGACACCTGCCGACAGGGGCGAGGACAGATTTCCTGGCTGTGAAATGACACTACGGTGGTCTGTTTGGCATCTGACAGGACGTATTTGAGGCCTCCTTGGGACAAGGCCGTGTGGTTGGGGACATAGGTGAAATTCCGGGAAAGGAGTCATCCTCAGAGATAAAATAGTTTTCAAAAAAGGAAAAATCAAAAAACAACCCAGGAAAGCAGAGCAGGCCGTTTATTTTCCTCACACACGAAGCTCCTGGCAGCCAACTCCCCATTGTGCTCTTTTGCTCTCCACTGCTGACCCTGGTGGAAGAATCTTTTACCTCTTCAGTTGTTCACATGGTCCTGCCCTGAGGGGAGAGAGTAAGGGGTTGGGAAGGGAGAGGGGGAGCAGGAGGTGGCCGAGAGCACAGGAAGCCAAGAAGTAGGCTGCTCTGGCCTTGGCAGGACCAGGTCCCTAGAAAGATCAGGTTGCTCCAGCAAGAACCCAGAGGACTTGGGTCTAAGCAGAGCCAGCCCCGACCAGCGCTGGTGCTTTGAGGAAACTACAGTTAGCTTTGGTTTCATCAACTGAAAAGAGATGAATAATACCTAACTCTCGTGCCTTGCAGGACTGTGTGAGAATTAAGTGGAAAATCATTCACGGAAGTGCTTTGTGGCCTAGGACGCAGCACACACAAAGGTCAGGGGTGGATTTTCCCATCTTCACCGTCACTGGACCCTCTTAGGTTTCCCTTCCTCCCGCGGGAGCCAATGGGCCCTGGGCCAGCTGACCACCCGTAAATGAATGACAATCAGGGGCTTCACATGTTCATTACCTCCAAATCCTGGGCCTGACACGAGGCTCATCTTAACACAGATGGTGCAGAGGAAGGAGGCAATGCTCTTTGGATCTGACATAGGGCCAGGGAGGAGAGAAAGGCGGTGACTCACAAAACCAGGGGCCTAACAAGGCAGAGAAGGGACTGGCACTCCATCCCGCCCGTGCTTGTCCTTGAGAACATGGCCACTGGCTTAAACCAGGTCAGAACGTAGAACTGGGAGAGCAGGACTGGCTCCACTCCAGCCTGGCGAGCTCATTGCTTAACCTGGGCAGGGCCACGGTGACGCGCTGCTGCCCCATTACCTGAGGGAGGGGTGACTCCTGGTGACCCTCAGAAAGGAGCAGTCGCCCTCCAGGAGAGGGTCTGCAATGTGCCAGGTGCAGGGGGAGAGCTGGACCACCCCTGCCGCCTCAGCTGGAGCTGCTTCCTCAGAGACACCTGTACCTGCCGGGGAAGTCCCACGCAGCAGAGGGATTGGCGGATGCTCGCTCCTTGGGGAGCTCGTGTCTGCCCCTCCGGGAGCCTCGGCCGGAGCCCTGGGCGATGCTGTGCTCAGGGGAAGGGAGGAGAAAGAAGAAGGGGTGTGGCAGTTCTCACTGTAATCCCTTGACTTGGTAGGGGTTGGGGCTGCCACTCTCCATGTCACAGATGAAGCTTCGAGGGGTCAAGGAAACTGACCAAGTAACACAACCAGGTCAGTAGCAGAGTTGAGACCATCCCTCTGCTGTGTAGTTCCAGGCCCACATCTTACGCGGTGGCCAGGGTACCTCAGCATCAGGGCGCATGGACTCAGTCCGTCTGAGTACAGTGCTCCCAACTCAGCAGGACAAGGGCCTCTGCATGTCAGGTGCTCTTGCTTCCAGAGTGGGGAGTCCTGGGCCCAGCGCCTTCACACAATTACTGAATGTGTCCCAGAGCTGCTGTCCCTCTCTGCTGGCCTGAGGCCCCATTCCAGTGGTCTGTGAGGAACCCAGCCCTTTCTTTGGTCCTTGGATCTTCTGACTGTGAAATGATTGGGTTGAAGAGGAGAAACGTGTTTTCCTACTAAGTATTCCGTCGTCTCATGTGAACAGTGCTTGACATTTATTTATTAATTACCCTTTCGTCCAGTTCCTGTGTCCAGCTGCAGTGACAGCAGGCACCGTTAACCCATTGCAGAGACTGGGAAACTGAGGAGGGGAGAGAAGGAACTGGCCCCTAGGAAGGGAAGTTGGAACACAAAATATGTGACCACGTGACTTTGCATTTATCATAGACTGACCGTCCTATGAATTCATTACTTTCCACGTGCATGCAGTTCCTGTTCCTAAGCAGACGTCTCGTAGTTCTTGAGACCCACCCACCCCTCTCGTTACCCAGGGTTTGAGCACCACTGCCCTGGTCTCCTTCACATCTTACTGCCAAAGACTACGCACCACAAATAGTTCTTCAGGTCTCTTCTTGGATCGCCCCGCTGTTGGATAGATGTTTAACTGTAAAAGGTATGTAAATATTTGCAATTTTTATCCACCAGTTAAATTTTCCCAGCCACTAGCTATATACCACTTTCTTACAAACCCAGCTATCCTGTACTAGTCACCCCCTAACTCTAATTTCTGTCTTTTTTTTTTTTTCTACACTAGGCTCCTCCTATACCCACTTCTCTGAACTCTTCTACTCTGAGAAGCGCTCCTGCGTCTGAAGTCTCATTGACATGATTTGCTGCGTCTCCTCTTTCGTCCCCCCTTATAATAAGGCCCCAGGAGCCCTCTCTGTGCCAACCACAGCAGGCCTTCTCTCTCTCGTCCACAACTGGTCCAGCCAACTGAGTTCCTCAGAAGCAGAACTGGCTTCTCATCCTGTTTCCTTCCGGTGGAAGTCGCTCTTTCCTGCTCTGGAGCCTCGCAGCTGGTTTGCGGTGAGCAAGTGCGATGGTGTGTTTCCATTACTTTCTGAGGTCCCCTGGTCACCGCACAGCTCTGTGCCTGATAGAACATGGCCCTTGGTATTCCTGCTTCCCTTAGTCATGAGATTTCTGAAACCCTTTTGCATCAGGGTTGCAATAACATCCGTCGCCACCAGCCTTCTTTTACTGGGTTATCCATTCCGGGTGACACTACCTCATTGCCTAACCGGGACGAGCCACACCCATGCCTCTGCTGCCCCATTTACCTGAGGGAGAGGGGTGACATGAATATTAATATACTGGGCTGCTTCTTGAGGCATGACCTCATCTTGTCTTCACTGTTTATTGCTGTGTTACAGATGAAGCAACTGAGGCTAAGAAAGATCACCAAACTGGTTCATGGAAGAGCCAGGAATTTGCATCTCAGTCTCCTTGCTCCAGAGCCCACCCCTCTGCACTGTGTTGTAGCGCCTCTCGGTGTCTGATATTCAGCTGTGCTTCCTGCACCACTGAAGGCAGCCCAGCCGATAGCAGAGGGTTCCACTGCGAGGCCACAAGCCCGCGTGCCCACACCGTGACAAAGCACGGCCATAGCGTCAGTGGTGACCCGGCACCTGGCAGAGACCTGTCTCTGACCTGGCAGAAGGGCAGGGGGCTATGGAATGATGCTAAGCCCACCCGCCAGCCAGAAGGAGCTGGCGTTTCGATCACGGCCCTGCCTCTCTCCAATTAGATGACGTTGGCAGCACATTTAACTGATTGGAATCGGTTTTAGATTTTAAATGAGATGGCTCTGTAAATGTACTCGGTACACAGATGGGTCTCAATACATTTCTATAAAACCCCTGAAAACAATGTTACCCTTTCAGCATCGCCTTGTCAGTCTATGTTTATTTTCATTTACCACGATCCTCCTATCTGCTGGAACATTACGTGACAAGCTACCCTCTGATTCTCTCCGACTCTTTCTATCCCTTGATAGCGTCACCTCTGCCCACACAGATCTTATTTGCTTATTCTCCTCCCCCACTTAAAAATTTTTTTTCTTTATGGATTTTAGGGAGAGGGAGAAAGAGATAGAAACATCGATGAGAGAGAACATCAATTGGCCGCCTCCTGCATGCCCCCACTGGGGATCGGGCCCACAACCTGGGCATGTGCCCTGACCGGGAATCGAACTGGTGACCTCTTGGTGCGTAGGTCGATGGTCAACCACTGAGCCACCCGGCCGGGCTCCCCTACCCTCTTTTTAAATTAGACCAACAGCTTTACTGAAAGATGAGAACAAAGAAAGACTAAATAAATAAATAAATAAATAAAGATGAGAACGCGGACCCCCCCCCCACGGTCCTGGCAGTGTCGGCCTTGGGCTTGAGGCATCTGGACATCCACAGCCCCGTAGTTATCCCCCTATTTTTATTCCAGTTTCTTCACCAGTGTTTTTTAGTGTGTGTGCTCGCCACTAAACACGGAGACAATGATTTGTCTTCGAAAGCTCCCTAGCCTTTCACTCTTCTTTAAGAAGAGCTTTCTTCACATTTCTTAAGCATTTCTGACCACTTTCTGACATGTTGGAAAAAAAGCAGTTTTTTCTCCTTCCTTGATCCTCCCTTTTATCATTGTTCTAATGCCTTTCTATTCTGTTCTAGTGGGAGTTCTCCTCGTCCACCCGCTCCCTCCTCCCAAGGCCTGGGCTTGGTTTCCAGCTTGATCCTATATCTATGCACAATTACAAAGGGCAGGCATCTGCTTTTCCATGTGACTCTCTTTCATCTTACCCATAAACCCCGTCATGTATGCTGGCCCATTACCACTTTTTTGAGGATATTATAAGCTGGTATCGTTAGAGTGAAATGACCTTCTTTTAGAACTAAAGTCTTCTAAACCAATTCTAAATATTTGGGTTTATAGTCATTTTGTTTGTTTTCTCAAGCTATAATATTTTCTCTAAGATCCATTTGAAATTCCTTCCTCCGGTACACTTTATACATGTATGTCGCTGAGGGAAGTGCTCAGCCTCTCCCACTCCATCTTGTTCATGCCTGCGCTTTCCTGTGGCCTTCAGGCTAACAGCTTCTGCTCGGCCCTGCTTGTACACATGCTACTCCTTCGAGGAATTCTGCTGGAGGCTTATGTTTTTGTTGTTTATATATCTTCTACATCTTTTTTTTTTTAAATCCTCACTCGAGGATACTTTTCCATTTATTTTGAGATAGAGTGGGAGGGAGGGAGAGAGAGAAACATCAATGTGAGAGAGACACATCGATTGGTTGCCTCCCGCACGACCCCGACTAGGGCCAGGAACTGAACCACAACCAAGGTACATGCCCTTGACCAGAATCAAACCCACAACTCACTGGTCTGCAGGCTAATGCTCTAACCACTGAGCAAAACCAGCCAGGGGCTATTTTTTTTAAATATGTTTTATTGATTTTAGAGACAGAGAAAGGGAGAAGGAGAGAGAGAGAGAAACATCAATCGGCTGCCTCCTGCATACCCCCTACTGGGGACTGAGCCCACAACCTGGGCATGTGCCCTGACCAAGAATCAAACTGGTGACCTCTCGGTGCATCGAATGATGCTCAACCACTGAGCCACAATGGCCAAGGCGAGGCTTAAGTTTTACAAAAACAGTACCTTACCAGAAAGTGCCTCCCCTGAGGAGATAAGGGAAGTATGTACAAAAATAATTATTGTTTATCAAAGATTTGTAGGATCCTCCTGGACTCACATCAACTAGCACAATCTTCCTCGGACCCTTCCTGGCACCTAATATCTGTGGTGGTCGATCACCTCTTGCCCCTCCCATTTTCCTTTCCCTTGACATAAAAGTTTGAACTCTAAACTTTCTTGAGATGGATTTGAGGTACCACTAGGGTTCCCATCTTCTCAGTTGGTGCCTTCTCAATCATTAAACCTTTCCTTACACCAGACTCTGTTTCGAGTTTTGGCCTTTTGAAGCATAAGATACACAGACTTTGAGCCAGTAACATAAATGTGTGTGTGTGTGTGTGTGTGTGTGTGTGTGTGAAGAGAGAGAGAGCCATAGTTTTTTTCTCCTTATTTCTTTTTTTTTTTCTTTATTGTTTAGAGAGAGAGGAAAGGAGAGGGAGAGAGAGATATAAATATGGATGAGAGAGAACATCGATCGGCCGCCTCCTACATGCCCCTCACTGGGGATTTGGCCCACAACCTGGGCATGTGCCCTGACCGGGAATTGAACCAGCGACCTCTTGGTGCATGGGTCAACGCTCAGCCACTGAGCCACACCGGCCGGGCTCCCTATTTCATTTTTACAAAGGTATTGGAGGTAGGAGTCGGGGCATGCAGCACAGGGCCCTTTCTCTTACTGGGCAGCATGAAGAGCCCACCCAGCCCTCACATGTCATACACCTTCCATTTTCTTTCTCAAATGAACGTGGTGCCCACCTAGGGTCTTCTCTCCCAGAGCCTCTCCTCTGCCAAGGCTGCGATAGCCTTCAGTCCCACCAGATCTAGGGTCAGGTGCTGCTCATACCAGACTCTCAGGGAGCAAAGCGGCTGCTCTGATGATGATAGACCCAGCAGGCAAGAGGAGGGCTGGGTCTCCTTGCACTCCACTTGTTACAGAGACCACACAAGTGTTGATTTCTGCGATCATCTTATTAGCAAAAATTGCAATTCTAGCTTTTAATCCCCTCTCTCTCAAAAATTCAGGTCGGGCACAAAGCCTTTGGGTCTGGGTGAGAAAAGGTGGGGTGGAGGGAAAAGCTGGAGAGTGGAATGCCAGATCCAAGGGACAGCTGGGCTCATTCCCTCTTGTCTCTCAATGTCAGCACTGTTATTGGACAAGTCCTATCTGTGGTCTCTCATGGGAACCTCCTCAGGCATTATGCACCAGTTCTCAGGAGCCCACCCTACTCGTCCACTGCAAATGTTCGGTGCCCCTGAGGGCTGGCAGTGAACGCGGCCCTTCCCTACCACCCCAGCGCATGCTCTGCCCTCATTCCTATTTACTTAACGGGGCTCAAATATTAGTTCCCCTCTGGAGAAGCCTTTCCCAGTTCCTCCTTAGAGTCAGTTACCCCATCCTCTGAGCACTCACAGTGTGCATTCATGATATGTGTACCTACACTATGAGCTCCTTGACAATGGGGACACTGTCATAATCGACCTGATGTCCTCAGGCTACACAGGCACTGGTACAAAGTAGACTCACATTGCATAGTGATCTGTTGAATAATAATGAATGAATGGATGACTGAGTGAATGCATAAAATACAAAGCTTTGGCAATATTTAAAGTTCATTTTTTTCTCCTGCTTGATTCAGCAAAACAAAATTCACTTTCCCTGTCAATCAGAAACATGCATCAAACTTCTCATTTCCAGGAAATGTGGCTACCTCCACACATGTGCCTGGATGCATCTCAGTGTATTAATACTTCATAGCAAGGGTCCTGTGGGGTGTTCTCTTCCTTGAAACCCTGTGATGCACAGACTCACCACACAATTTCTCTGCTCCCCTCTAAGAAGGAAGCAGCGTGTGCTTTCTCTCCTCTCCTTCCTCTGTCGTAGGTCTTCATTCACATGACCATTTCTCTCGAGCTCCCAGCAGCAGGCATTGCAGTAAGAACTGAGGAAGGCGAGCAGCTCTGATGAGAAGCCATGCTGTCAGATTCTTTCTTCTTTCCCTTTACTCCTACGTCTTGTTCAGTCCTCCCTTCTTCTTTTACTCTAATTCTTGGGCATGTTTTATTCTTCCTCATCCATCAAGCTCTATTTTCAGCTAATGCTCACCCATGGCATGTCCTTGACCAGACCGAGAAGGAAAAAAATCTCAGCACTCAGCCCACACCAGTCCCCCCACGCCCTCTGCTAAGAGCCATGGTCCGTGCACTTCTTCCCTGTGTTCTCTTGGGCCACACCACACCCCCACTCTCCACCCTTTCCACCCCCTGAATGACTGCCGCGTTTCCTAGGGCCATCCCTTCTCTGAATCACCAAATTTGGCCTCTTCTCAATATGCAACGCTTCGTCTGAGGTAATGTTCTTCTGATCATCTCCACATTCCGTTGGAGATGAAGTCAGGAGCTATCTGGTCTCTTCCTTGCACAAATGCAGGAATGCATACAGAGAAACGCCACAGGGTTTTCTGTTGGTGGCACTGCCAGAGTCAGGACTAAACCTCAAGATTCTTGCTTTGCACGAGGACACTAGATTCATGCAGCTGGTGGCACCAGTGTCACTAGCATCCTGCCCACTCCTCCTTAGCACACAGCACTCCTCATGGGCCCGCCATCATCTTCCCCCAATTTCACTCGGCTCATTCACCCAGGAAACCTGAGTCCTCAACCAGCCATGTGACTGACCTTGGTCAAACCTTCATCATCCATTCAACAGAGCTTCTCAACTGCCTGTACGTGCCAGAGGCTTGAGGCTGACTTGAGGCTGATGAGAAATTCCCTTAGCAATTCCTCGGGTCCTGTTCCTAAGGACCCCCTGTCCTGAGCAGCACAAAGAAGTCCTGACTCACAGCCAGGAGAGCCCTCTGCTATGCCCATTTTTGTCCTTCCCTAAGTAGTTGTAGAGTCCTGGGTAAATGCTTAAATTTGATGGGTTACAATGTCCTGGTCTATAAAATGAAGGGGTTGAACTGGATGAACAAGTTTTCAGAATCTCTTTAGCAGTGGAAGCCATGTTTCAAATGAAATATTACTCATTTGTACAAGTAATAGTTAATATTTATTGAGCTCTTCCTGTGTTCCCGCTTCCCTTCTGATCCTTCTCGGGTATTAATTCACAGTGCTCTTTGTCTGAGCAAGTTTAAAACCCACTGAGGAATGACGTCCAAAGTGAGCTCTGGTTAAACTGGAACTGCCCTTTGCCTCTTGCAAATCATTTATCCAGGTACCGAGCTCACGCCCCAGACCCTCCTGCTTTCTCTACACTTACTGTGCTTACCAGCAGGCACACATGCTCTCTCTCTCTCTCTCTCTCTCTCTCTCTCTCTCTCTCTCTCTCACACACACACACACACACACACACACACACACGTCTTCCTGTATTAAATGCAAAGGTTTCATTATAATCATAAACTTCAAAGGCTTGGCACTTGGAACAAACGCTTCTCCTGTCTCTTAGTGAGTTCCACACCCTCAGGGAAGAGGGGCTTGTTCTCTGGAAGATAATCACCACCCCCTATGGTGTGGGGGCTTAAAGTAACAGAGGAGTCTATGAGCCCATTATCAAGTGTATCTTGGTTTCAAAAGATGGGTAGCACAGGGCCTTGGCCCCTCGGCAACATCATCCCACTGAATGTTTCTTAATTTTTTTCAAAATAGCAAATATCAAGTTTGAAAGGTGGGTGGGTCATGCATATGAGCCCTTCCAGAACCAGCACTTGCTCCTCCCTGCTCTGCCCTCCTCTACCCTGCGCTCCCCTTTCCCCCTGCCTGAGCCCCTTCACCGGCGTACCGGGAGGTAGAGAGTGAGCAAAGACAAGCTACGAGTTACCAAGCTTCGCATGTATCAGAAAAAAATCGCCCTTTTCCCAGGAAAGCAGGAAGTCTGAGAAGAGATTTTCACTGGTTTGGTTGCTTTTATTGTGAGATTTATTGCTAATTTGGTTTTGTTTGGGTGCTCATTTAATCCTAATTTAATCAAAGTGTCTCTCAGGAATTACAGAGAGGCCACTGTTATGTCCCTTAGGTCTCCTCTAAATGCACTGCTGGAGGTGCTCAGAGACACGGAAGGTGCTGGCCTCAGCAGGTGAGCCACCAAGGAAACTGGGCCCAGGTGGGGCACCCAGGAGGCTGACCTCATACACCAGCTGCCTGATAAGAGCAGTAGAAATTGAGATGAGGACACACTGAACTAAGAAGACCCAGGAAACTCTCAAAACAACCCAGTTTGCACGTGGCTCTCTTTGCACGTGGTGGACTTCATTCTGCAGGTGAGGCCTCAGATCATAAAAGTGAATCACACCTGCACTTTACGACCCAGCGAGAGGCAGCACACAGCAGCCCTGTGAGCTCTGGGAGAGGCATTCTCAGGTCCCAGCCTCCTGATGATTGATCTGCTTATTTATTAGATTTCAATTAAACGACTCACAGCTCTGACCTAGAACAATGATCTCCCTGCACAGGAACTCCAGCCCAGCCCAGGACAGCCCTTGAGAAATCTTGATGATTCACAACACTGACCAGTAGTCATTTCAAGAGCTGGGTCGTGCACCACATCCGGAACAGCCTTTCGTGGGAAGGTGTTAAAGGAAGGCCCAGGGCCCCTGGTTCCCACAGAAAGTTCCACCCTTAAGTGAGAGGACCCTCTCCTAGCAATGAGGAGACTAAGAGAGTGTCGTTTTGCTCCCTGGTTAATGTAAGGCTGAAATACAGAGCGAGGCATGTTCATTTTCAGTCAACACTGGCCTTGGAAAGCAGGAAGCCTTATGGGTAGCTGGTCAATACCATGAGCAAAGCACATAGGCCACTGCCGTCCAGGTTAGTGTGACCAACATCGTCAGTGTCTCATCATGATGTCCCCTGTTTGTATCATTTTTCTTGCCTCTTAGACTGTGAGCTGCAGAGATCCCATAACAACAACCCTGTACCCTGGCAAATCCAGGCTTCTGGGCATTTCTGGGAGACTGTAGGGAGGTCCCAATGGAAAGTCACTGGTAGGAACTTTAGCTGTGAGACCAAAGGCTCCAAAGACAGCCCGAGACAAGGGACAGCCAGGAGCTCACGCTGGGACATGTGCTTGGAACTTGGCCACTAGGGAGCAATTTTAACTCCTTTTTGCATGTTTCCCAAATAACCCTAAAGCCACATGACAAACACCCTCCCCCAAGGGAAAATTTGGAGGCCCCACCATAGGTCCTTTGGCCATGCTCCATTCCTCCCAGGACTCTCTCCACCTCTGTTCTGAATCTGCCCCTTGTTCCCCTACCTGATCCCTCCAGGTAGACTCTGGTTGGACTGTCTGCCTAACTTTCACATTCGGCTTTGAGGAGAGAAGTCCCACTTCGCTCCTGAATCTGCTGGCCCCCATCACTTCAACTGTGCTCTGGCCTCTCTCTAAGGAGCCCAGGCCAGAGTCCCAGGGTGGTGACCATAATAAAGAGTGAGTCAGATAAAAGTGCTATGTGACCAGATGGCTTGCAGGAAACTGGGAGCATATGTCCCTGTTCCTGAGGCTCAGATAGCACAGATGGTGTGCGTGGGCCAGGGGTGTTTCCAGCTTCAGTGTGGAGGTGAGAAACAGAGGACAAGGCACAGGTAGAGCATCAGCAGCTGAAATGAAACCCCCAAGATGAGCCTCCGCAGTGCCCCAAGCCCACAAAGAGAGTTGTGACTCTGTCCGTGTTCTCAGGCCAGCGGCAGAGCAGAAACAGGAAAGGAATAGACGTGGGGAGTTTTGGGGAGGGCTTCCATGAGGGGCAGGAGAAAGAGCAGAAACACCTCCCCAGCCTGGAAGCTTCACCATGAGAACACCTGATGGCCTGTCAGCTGCCAGGCATGGAAATGTTTGGCATTTCTCAGTGCCACACTGGACCAGAAATGAAAGCTAGCCTACCCAGAGATCTTCAGAAGGTTCTGGCGCTTCAGGGGTCACCTTTTGGGGAGCCTGACTGCATTTTAGGGGCCTGGATGTCTGGATGATTTGCTAACATGTGCTTGCCACAGAGTAATTGCTCAATGAACATGAAGTTAACTCATACATGTTACATAGTAAAGGTGTACTGTGGCCTGAATGTTTGTGTCTCCCCAGAATCCATCTGTGGAATCCTAACCCCCAGAGATGATGGTGTTAATGAGAGTGACACCTTCATGAGTGTCATCAGTGCCCCTATAAAAGAAGTTCCAGGATGATCCCTAGCCCTTTCTGCCATGTGAGCTAGCTCACAATGAGTCTCTAACCCAAAAGAGAGCCCTCATTCAATCATGCTGGCCCCCTGATCTCAGACTCCCAACCTCCAGAACTGTGAGAAATAAGTGTCTGCTGTTAAACCACCCAGTCTCTGGTATTTTGTTATAGCAGCCTGAACGCACTAAAACAAGGCGTTTCTATTTATTCTGGGGAAAAGGGAAGTAGATGAGCAAATGTGAGGGCTGGTGAATGACTTAATCAAGAGAGAAGAGAGAGTCCCATGGCCACTCTTGGCCACACCCATTCTAGCAGGCACAAGAGTGGCACTAGTTGAAAAGACTGGGGAATCCTAATCTATACTTTTCTCTACTTTTCCAACTGCATATCTGTGTGAAGTTGGATTTTCACATATTTCAAACCAAAACAATGTTCTCCCACAGATGGAGGGCAGCAGCAGACATGCTTCTGTAAAGCCAGACATAAAAGAGATTTGCAAATTATTATTATTTTTTTATCCTCACCCGAGGACATTTGTTGTTGTTGTTGGTTTTTTTTTTTTTTTGCATTTATCTTCAGATAGAGCAGTAGGGAGAGAGGGAGGAAGAGAGAGAGAAAGAAATGTCGATGTGAGAGAGACATATCAAGTGGTTGCCACCCACACGATCCCAACCAGGGCCGGGGACAAGCTGCAACCAAGGTATGTGCCCCTAGCAGGAACCGAACCCAGGACTCTCTGGTCGGCGGGCCGATGCTCTAACCGCTGAGCCAAACCAGCCAGGGCTGCAAAATTATTCTTCTTATTATTATTTTCTTTTATTGATTTTTAGAGAGAGAGGAAGGGAGAGGAAGATAGAAACATCAATAGAGAGAGAACACCGATTGGCCGCCTCCTGCATGCACCCCACTGGGAATCAGGCCCACAACCTGGGCATGTGCCCTGACCGGGAATCGAACCGGTGACCTCTTGGTGCATGGGTCAACCACTGAGCCACACCGGCCCGGCTGCAAAATTATTTTTTAAGTGCCACTCTTCTCCTTCATTTTTGTTTTGGAAATATAATTATTTTGTATGAAACTATGTTATTTATGTTAACATGTAGTAAGTTTTTTATTTCTACTTTTTAAGTTACAAATAAATATACTTAAATATTTAAAATTCTTCTTAGTTTTAATTTCAAACCTGGTAAACACTGATAGATACACCCCACATAAACAAAAGCTCTTGGAGTCCTCAGTGGTTTTGAAATGTTTAAATGTTCCAAAGACCACAAATATATTCTGTAGGGAAGGGAATCGGTGCACTGAGAGGCTGCAGAAAGAGAATTGCAGAAGCCCATGAAATAAACATTCCCTCTGTCACAGTTTCTTAACTAGCAGGTTGTGACATTTTAGCCCATCCCAGCATTAGCCCTTGTGAGTCATGAGTAATGCTGTGTAAAATCCTTGCTGAGTTCTCTTTCAATGTGCCTCTTTGAAGAACACACTTAGAAGAAGGCTGGATGTTTGAGCCACGACACCATGATCCGATTCAGAAACCTGCAGACACTCGATGGTCACTTGTCCTTCTGTATGTGAAGTAGGCAGAAAGCAAGAACATGTTCTTGTCTGGCCTTGAAGTATTTATTCATCCATCAGCGGGACTATCTCAGGCACAAGATTTCCCATGATGCTAGATTCTCCCTTGGTTCTCCAGGACACTGTGTCAGTTACGTGCTCAAGTCCAGCTGTTTTCCTTCTTCCTGCTTCTAGTGCCCTTGTATTATTTCACAAATGTCCCTTTGCTGGTGAGGGCTCAGGATATGAACGTTGGGGGGACACATTCAGACCATATAATACAGTTTATCAATTCTTTCTTTTATGGGTTTTGCCTTTGATGTCATATCTAAGCCCAACGCAAATCCAAACTGGAGAACTTGGGTTTGGGTGTCATTGCCAAACCCAAAGTCATCCAGATTTTCTCCTCTGTTATCCTCCAGGAATTTTATAGTTGTACATTTTACATTTACGTCTATGACCCATTTTGAGTTACTTTTTGTGAAGGGTGTAAGGCCTGTCTTGACTCATTTTTTTCTGAATGTGGATGTCCAGTTGTTCCAGCACCATGTGTTGAAAAGACTATCTTTGTTTCACTGTATTGCCTTTGTGCCTTTGTCAAAGATCAGTGACTATATTCATAAGGTTCTATTTCTGGGCTCGCTATTCTGCTTCATTGATCAATTTGTCTGTTCTTTGGCCAGTACCACACTGTGTTGACTACTGTGGCTTTAGAGTAAGTCTTTTTTTTTTATCCTCACCCGAGGACATTTTTGCATTTATCTTTAGATAGAGCGGGAGGATGAGAAGGAGGAAGAGAGAGAGAGAGAAACATCAATGTGAGAGAGACACATCTACTGGTCGCCAACCACACAACCCCAACTGGGGCCAGGGACAAACTGCAACCAAGGTACATGCCCTTAGTGGGAACCGAACCTGGGACTCTTTGGTCCGCTGGCCAACACTCTAACCTCTGAGCTAAACCGGCCAGGGATAGAGTAAGTCTTGAAGTAGCATCAGTCCTCCCACTTGATTCTCCTCCCTCAATATCATGCTGGCTCTTCTGGGCCTCTCCCAGTTCTGATTTCCATAGATTCCCCCAGGCGCATCCTCTTCTCACTCCGTGGGTGGTCATTTCTCCAGGCTTCCTGGGAGTTGGGGAGAAGCCTGTGAGCTCAGTGAACATCCCACTTCACCTTCTTAAGAACATCTCCTCTTAAAAATACCCCTTACTTCAGCACTGGCTCCCCCCAAACCAGGGGACCCAGACTTTCAGACATGCCTTTGCTTAAAACATCCAATGATCAGAGAATAAAATGTGAGTTCCTCATTGTGTCCTACAACACATCGTTTGTGTGTCTGTCTTCATCTCCTCCTCTCCCCTTCACCCATGAGGCTGCAGCCACATTGGCCACAGCTCTGTCCCTTGGCCATACCAAGCCCTCTCCAGCCCTGACTGTGAGCTTGCTCAATCTCTCTGCCCGGAAAGCCCCTTCTCCGCCCTTAGGTCACCCTCAAGTGCCAACTCTGCAGAGAAACCTTCCTTCACTTTTATAGCTTTGGAGTAACCTCACCGTGTTCTCTCCATCAGGAACCCTTTTATTTCCTTCACAGCACTTATCAAAAATATCCAAGTATCGCCCTGGCCGGTTTGGCTCAGCAGTTAGAGTGTCGGCCCGCCGACCAAAGAGTCGCGGGTTCGATTCCGGTCAAGGGCACGTACCTCGGTTGCGGTTTATACCCGTGGTCGGGGTCCTGTGGGAAGCAACCAGTCGATGTGTCTCTCTCACATTGATGTTTCTCTCTCCCCCCACCTCCCTCCCACTCTGTCTGAAGATAAATAGAATATCCTTGGGTGAGGATTGTTAGTTTACTAGCTGTCTCATGGAAGGAATATAAGCTTCTCGAGGACATGGAGTCGCCTATCTTGTTCACAGCTCTATTTGCAGTATCTGCACATAGTAGGCCCTCAATAAGTATCTACAAATCAATGAGTGAAAGAATGAGTTGGAGGAAATTTTCCGTTCATGTTTTTTTCTGAAGTTAAAAAGACAGTCTGCTTTCTACCTGAAGAAAAAAAAAATCCCTTCTCTGAATACCCTCTTGGGAACTCTCACACTTTCTTTTAGGCTTTGGAAACCAAAACCAAGGAAAGGAAGTTCCTTTCAGGCAAAGACAACTTCTGCTTTTCATCCTGCCAAAAGCCTCAGCTGAAGGGGAGAAAGGGTGCAGAGCTGGTTACTTTATTGAGTGAAGGAAGGGTGTGAAGATTGGAGAGGAGAGAGAAGAAAAGGACAATTCAAGGGGGGGAAAGCCAAACGAATCTCTCTAGAGGTTGTTGTCCAGCACGCGTCACTGAAGGTGTCCTCGGGTGGTTCCTGACAACCGAGGCGGTGGGGTGGAGGGCCACTGCCTTTCACACAGACTGCCGGCATCAGCTCAATTAGTCAACCAGCCTCATTCCCAGCGCTGGACTCCTGTTCCAACAGGACCCGGCCTTCAGGCAACGCAAGGCGGGGGAGTCTGGATGGTGAGGGAGAGTCCTGCTCCTTCTTAAGTGCCTGTGAGTCAAGCCAGGGCTGGAACGCCAGTCTGCCGGTCAGCCAGCCCGCCAGGCAGCTGTCCTCCAGAGCCAGGAGAGGAGCCCGGAGCCGCACCTGCATCCACACCTCCGCACCCCACACCTCCCATGGCCGACCAGCTGACAGAGGAGCAAGTGGCCGAGTTTCGGGAGGCCTTCTCCCTGTTCGACAAGGATGGGGACGGCACCATCACCACCCAGGAGCTGGGCACCGTCATGCGGGCCCTGGGCCAGAACCCCACGCAGGCCGAGCTCGAGAGCATGGTGAGCGAGATTGACCGGGATGGAAACGGCACTGTGGACTTTCCCGAGTTCCTGGGCATGATGGCCAAGAGGATGAAGGACAGGGACAGCGAGGAGGAGATCCGGGAGGCCTTCCGCGTGTTCGACAGGGACGGCAACGGCCTGGTGAGCGCGGCCGAGCTGCGGCACGTGATGACCAGGCTGGGGGAGAAGCTGAGCGACCAGGAGGTGGATGAGATGATCCAGGCGGCGGACGTGGATGGGGACGGGCAGGTCAACTACGAGGAGTTCGTCCGCATGCTGGTCTCCAAGTGAGGGGCTCGCAGCGCTGCAGCCCCACCGGGCTGTCCCCACCCGCTTGGCTGGGCATCGATCAGCTTCCGGCTGCAGCAAGAGCCTCAGGCCTCGCACTGCTTCCCACTCCCCAGCGTCCTCCAGCACTGCGTCTTCTCGGAGAGGTGAAGTCGGGCCTGCTTTCTGCTTCTCCCTTTGTCTCCTATTTCCTGTCCACTGCCTCCCACCCTCTTCTCACCCAGAATGACACAGGCTTCTGGCAAGCCCAGCAAACCCTGAGTGCTTCTGTCCCTCAGGAGAAGGGACAGTGACATCTCTCTGTCCGGACAAGGAGCAGAAGGATGAGTGAAAGTTGCACGGACTGCGCCATGCGTGGGGAGGGTGCAAGGTGACATCAGAGTCCTCCAGGCTGGGTCTCTGGAAGGCACTTGGCACTAGGCCCCCCGGCGGCTGGTGCCCTCAGACTTCATCTGCTGCTGGGTCCAGGTAGGTGGAAGGAATCCGGCCCTGGAGTGAGGTGGTGACTGAGACTGACCACAGAAACCAGGCTTCCTGAGAAACAGCACTTCCCCTCCACAGGGCGCCTGTTCCTCTCTGTCTTCGCCAGGCCGCTGTGATCCATCTTTTGAAGGTGGAAGTAAAACCAGGGCCAGTTGCAACAAGTCTGTATTCATCTTCTTGGAGGGAAATGTGAATGAAAGGGAGAAGGAAGCCGTAAGGGGAATAAATAAAACGCCTGTGTTCCTATGCTGTTTCTTTTTTTCTGACGTGATCTTTGTCAAGTGTAGGGTTTAAACAATGTCAGAATCTCCATTTTGTGCCTTTCAAAAATGCACTGAAATCTTGTATTGGCGGGCATAGCAAAAAGGGACAAGTCTGGATAAGGTAAATCTTGAATTTTTATTTCAAATTTAAATGGATTAATGGGCAGCAGAGAGTGGTTAACAATCCATGCAGCCTCCTCAAGATCTGAGGCGATGATTATAGTTGGGAAGGTGCCCTGATCACTGCTGGCATTTCTTCTACGTTCCCTCTCTGGTGCTGTGCCGGCGGTGTGCTTAGAAGGAGGTGAGGGGTAGAAAGTGCTAACTGCGTGCCCGGCACGTGTGGGGCAAGAGCCAGTTCCTTGCATTCTACCAGAGGTCACATCAGATAACCGAGAGGTTGAAGGGGCCTTATTAGAGATTATTTTACCCGAAGGAGGCAATGTGTCGAGGGACAGACACTACACTGGGGCTCATCAGAAACGGCCACTAGCCCTGGGAAGGTCACAAAGCAGCTGGCTGATCTTGGATAAGTCCTTTTTCCCTGACACCTCTCCACCATGCGTGTTTCCTCTAATGTAAAACAAATAACATGGGGCCAGACAGACAGGGATTTCTGGCCTTGTGATTCTCGCTGCTGACTATGCTCAGATCCTTTAGCCTCCCCATGATGAGAGCTGACATCACGCAGCCCCTCCGGGGGCTGGACTCAGCTGTGAGCACTCTGCATGCATGGCAGCTCACTACCACCCAACGCAATAGCTCCTGTTAGTGGCTTTGCATCTTACCAATGAGGAAACTGAGGCACGGAGAGCTTAAGAAACCAGCCCATGTCCCACAGCTGGTAAGTGACAGAGCTGGGCTTGAATGAAAGGCTGTACCCTTGACCACTCACTGCTTCTCCACGCCCCTTTGCCTCCAAGGTGACCTGATGATTGTCATGGTGCTTCTCTTGGGCATTTGTGGGGATTGGAAACAATCTCAAGACACCTGGCATGCAATAGGTGCTTAATACACAGCAGCTAGTATTGCTATCACCTGTAGGAATCCCTTCCGGCTCCAGCACTGTGAGGCTTGGCAACATAGTTCCACCCCTAGGAATAGTCCAAGGGGAAAAAACGAGACCAGGAGAGGGCAGGAGCTGAGGGGGCTTCAAGGGCAGGTGTCAGGTGGAGCCGGCCCCAGTGCGGTGCAGCTGTGAAGCGGTGGAGGAGGAGGGTGGTGCTCTGTGACCTGGTCTTGCAGGCTGGACCTGTGAGCCAGTCCTCCCCCAGCCCTCAGCAGTCCGATCAGGTGCACAGAAACAAGCCTGTGAGTGAGGGACAGAGCATCCAGATATCACTGGATGCAGCTCCCTCAGGGCACCCTCACCTGAGAGGTTCACACATGCTTTATGGCCCCACCTGCGAAAGGAAACATTGACATCACCCAGGGACAAATAGGTTTCTGATCTCAGTGTCTTTCCCAAGACGTCTCCTAAATGCTGCAGGAAGGTAAGAAACAGGGAAGGAAAGGGATGGGGTCAGGGCCTCCCTTCACAACCAGTGTCAGCTGGTCCGTAGTGGCCAGCCTGGACCTGGCTGGGCTGTTGGCATTTTGTCCCCTTCTTCTCCAGGCCCTGGCCGGTATGGAGACCTCTGTGCCTGCTCACCTTCAGCTCGAAGGGGATGAGTTGTCTTTTGGGCTCCCACCTACTCTCCTGGTGATTTAGCAAAGTGATTCTTCTTTGTTTTTTTTTGTTTTTTTGGGGGGGGGGTGTTTTTTTTTTAAACCTCACTCGAAGATAGGATTTTTCCATTTATTTTCAGACACGGTGGGAGGAGGAGGAAGAGAGAGAGAAACATCTACATGAGAGAGACACATCGACCAGTTGCCTCCCTCACGACCCTAACCAGGGCCGGGGACTGAACCGCAACCGAGGTACGTGCCCTTGACCGGAATCGAACCTGTGACTTTTTGGTCAGCAGGCCGATGCTCCAACCTCTGAGCCAAACCGGCCAGGGCAGCAAAGTAATTCTTCTGTAATTGTGTTCTCACAGGCTTGAGAGACTTTAATGGAAAATCTGTGGGGCCGGGCAGGGACAAGGCTGGAGCTGTGGAAAGAGCTCCTGACGAGCCCTGACACTCCCTTAGGTGTTCCAGTGACGGCCCCAGAAGCTGGACTGCAGATGGGAGTCTGGACAGGCTTGACAGAGGTGACCATTTCTCCCTGTCCCCAGAGACAGCAGAGGCCTCAGACCACCCGCCTTGTTGTTGCCCCCATTGCTCTCATGACTCTGAGCATCAGGTGGAATCACACCCCGTTGGGAGCCCTCAAACACAGATTAGTAATAAATGGAGTACTCTTCTGTCCACATGGGAAATCTAAGGCGACACCAGAGTTGAATATGCTTCCTTCCCTCCACCTGGATTTACATTCCTGAATACAATTTTTGAACAATTGTTTTCCGCCATCCTTTCTCGTTTGACCAAGGCCATCAGCCTGCTTGGCCACATGGTTTGGTCCTTCTCCCAGTCTGCTGGGTTGGGGACAGGGCTGCCAGGCCCAAGGGGGATGAAGTTGAGGGGCGCTCTCTGATTCTAGGGGAGTCCCCTGCTTTGGCAGCCGTGCTGACCTCCACGCCGGGCACCAGCCAAGCCGACTCAGTGTGCCCTGCCACACATCAGCACCTGCCTCAGGGCCTCGGGGCACGCCTCTGTCTGTCTGCAGTCTCCTCCCCTTCCTGCTCCATCTTCTTTTCCTTCTTCTTCCCCATGCTACCAGGACCTGTCCTGTCCTCAGACACCTAGCTAGACATCTTGTCGGTAAAATGTGGTCACCGTAACTGCCAGGTGTAGCTCCCTGTCCTTGTTGAGTAGGCAGGGGAGGCCTGGTGGCTGGAGCAGCAGAAAGGAGCTACCAAATCCTCCTCGACCAGGGGACACCCTGAGGGTGGAAGGGAGGAGCCGGGCTGCAGGTTCACGTTCCTCATCCTCTGTTCTGAAACAGACTTCACGGAAGTTCTCACCCACATTGCTCTCACTCACTGAATAATGGGACTTAAACAGCTAGTGCCCTTTATCCCCCAAAAAGGTGCTGACTGCCGCTCAGAACATTCCATCTGTCCTTGGGGAAGGAATGTATAAATATTACCTTGGCTTCCATGTGCTTACACCAAGTTTCTCATAAATCAGAGCTGAGGCTCCCGGACCTCTCAGACTATATAAAGCCACCCCTCTGCCTCTTGGGTTCCAATTTTAAATCAAACACAGCCCAGCCCTGCCGGCTCCTGTTGATCCCCATGGATTCCAGGGGCCGCTCAAAGGCTCCCGAACCAGCCAGCTAAAAATGACTCCCTCGTTCCCACTGGAGAAATTTAAAATTAAAACTCATGTGTGGTGCAGAGACTGCCCCATGATGAATGGAAGCAAAAAACAAACAAACAAAACCCATCTCTAAGAAAGACCTCAGTGCAACCCACCTGCCACTCTCCCCACCATTCTGCTCTTCTGGTGATTGTTTCTATAGCAACCAGGTTCTCAGCTAGGAGCCTGGACCCGCCCAGAGAGGGGATGGGACCTGGGCCTGGAGCAACTGGTTAGTAAAAGGCCTGCACTGCCCTCCTACCAGGTGCTGGGTGCTGGATCCAGGGGGGACAGGGCACCTTCCTCCAAGTGCAGGGAAAGTCAGGGAATGGTCATGGGAGACAGGCTTGGATAGACCTGGAGACGAGGGCAGTGTTTCCATACTCAGAGGAGAAAGTACCAATGGGGACAATCAAAGAAGGAAGCTCACAGTCCCCTAACCACCTTCTCAGGTCTTCCATTTCTTCCTACTGTGCCTCAGAATTACCAGGGGAAAGGAGGCAGGCACCGAGTCCAGAGGAGGGGCAGCACCTGGAGGCTAAATACTGTGTGGGCCCAGGCTGTCCTGACTGATTGCCTGGCGCTGCACTGCAGCCCTGGGGTGACTGCACAGCAATGGAGTGAAGCCCATGGAAGCTGACCCCACGCAACCCTGCCAGCCATGGGAAAGCTCAGATCCCTTGTCACCAGCTGAGCTAGTCTCATCTCTAGCCCATTGTGTGCCCTGAGGACCCTGGTTTCCATGCTCCCAGGGAGAGCAGCTTTCACTGAGGGCGCGCTTACGTGCAGGGACCGGACCGTGAGAGATGCTTATCGTGCACCACATTAGCTCATCAAATCCTCAGAACAAGGGGGTGTGGCCGCCACTGTTATTAGCTCATTTTACTTTTTTATTTTTATTTTTTTATCCTTACCCGAGGACATTTTTGCATTTATCTTCAGATAGAGTGGGAGGGAGAGAGGGGGGAAGAGAGAGAGAGAAACATCGATGTGAGAGAGACACATCGAGTGGTTGCCACCCACATGACCCCAACTGGGGCTGGGGACAAACTACAACCGAGGTATGTGCCCTTAGCAGGAACCGAACCTGGGACTCTCTGGTCCACAGGCTGATGCTCTAACCGCTGAGCCAAACCGGCCAGGGCATTATTAGCTCATTTTAGAGAAGAGAAGGTTGAGACCTCAAGAGTTTCAATAACTCCCCAAGGTCACACGTCTGGTAAGTTAAAGTTTGAACCTGAATCCAAAGCTGGTGTTCTTCTCACGACCAAAGAAGCCCCTCAAAGCAAAAAGGCCGAGATGGAAAGCAGCTGGGGTACCAGAAGCTGTGCGAGCCCAGCAGAGCTGCCGAAGACACCACAGCTCAGAGACATGGGGACAAAGGCCTGGGAGTGAAAACAGCTGCTGGGCAGAGGGGACCTGGAGAAAGATGACATCACACAGCGCTGGGGGATCAGGAGAACTGCCCTGTCATCGTTGGTGTGGACGGCTGCAGGCAAGTGTTGTCAAGCCGCCCACAACCCTGGGCACCTCATGTCACTCTCTCCTTTCCCTGGCACTGGAGGTCATTGCAGGTGTGGGGGCACTGCTGTCCCGAGGAACTGGAGGCAGCCACCATCACCAGGAGAGAATTCTGCACTGGCCCATGTCTTTGTGACAGTAGATGTGATCAATTCACAGACCTGGCCAGGCACGTCTCTGGCCAAAGCTGGACACAGGCCTCTGTCATTGGTACAGACGAGGTGGAGTATATCTGGGCCTTTCAGCTTCTATCACGGAAGAACTCCGCCTCACACCCAACCTCACATTGTAGGGTCCAGATGATGGACAATCAGAAAAGACACGTGTCCCCTGTTGTGGGTTGAACTGTGTCCCTCCCAAATCCATGTGTTGAAGTCCTGACCCCTAGAACCTCAGAATGAAACCTTATTTGGAGAGAGGGTCTTTACAGAGGCAATCAAGTGAAAATGAGGCCATTAGGGTGGGCCTAATCCAATATGACTGGTATCCTAGTAAGAAGGGGAAACTTAGACACAGAAACACAGAGGGAAGACGATGTGAAGAGACACAGCGAGGAGACAGCCATCTACAAGCCAAGCAGAGGGACCTCAGGAGGAACCGAGTCTGCCAACGCCTTGATCTCAGACTTCCAGCCTCCAGAACCGTAGACAGTAAACGTCTGTTGTTCGAGCCCCACCCCCTAGCCCAGGGTTATGGCAGCCCTAGCAAATGCACCCCCTCTAAGGACGGTTTGGAGATGTTCACAGATTCTTTTCTTACTCTGAGTCCCAGAAGGGTTGCTGGGGACTTGTCTAGAACTGGCTTTCTCCTAGTGCGGGTCTGATTTCATATGAGTGATGCAGCGGGTCATACACACTAGATTCTGAAGAGGATCCAAGGACAGAGGTAGGAGAAGGGAGAAATAATTCCTGCTATGTAGAAAAACTCTCTGACACATGCTGATGTCACTTCGTAGACTCGGGACTCGCAGCTGGTGTGGACAGCTTGGCTCATGTCTCCCAGCCTCAGTGCTTCTGAGGAATACAGTATCACTGAAGTTGGCATGACAGCGCACAGGGCTTTGAAATCTGGGGGACCGTTCTCTCCATCCCCCTGCAGGAATGCAACGCGGCATTTGTACTACAGGGCCTGAGAAAAAAGTTAGATTTGTAGAACCTTCGATCTGTACACCATCTTAGAGGTATGTGGTCTGATTTCTCATCCAGGATGAAAGGCCTAAAAGTAACAATATCCTGGAGAGATGGCAACTTTGCATCTCCCTGAACATGTCTATTAAGGAGTTCCAGGCCAACTGGCCAATGATTGGATGGTTATTATCTATAGACAGTATTTCCTTAATATGAGTCTGAAATGGGCCCCCTTCACCTATTGGCTCCTTTCTTCCTTCTGTCTACAATCTAGATATATTCTAGAGTACCTACATTCTCTCCTCTTCCTGCTAAGTGGCACTATTCCCTTAAGAGTTTCTTATATGACACACGTTCGGGGCCTCTCACCCCTTGACACATTTCGCCTTTTCTAAGTCCTTGGTGTTGCATTGCTGGACCCCAGAGAGGTTTGACCAATGTCAGTGGCAGTGGGACCACATCTCCCTGTTCTGAACATGGTACTTCTAAGAACAAAGCTTGTGGTCAGATCAGACTTGCGCTCAAATGAGGCGTCACTCATTCAATGAGTATTGTTGAGCACAGGTGTGCATGTGTGCATGCTAGACTTTGGGGGACACAAAGACCCAAGGGCCTCACAATGAGTGGAGGGAAGATCAGTAAAAAAAGTAGTTATGAGACAGTACCTATGGGATGGATGGAAAGGTGGTCTGGAAACACGGAGGAGGAAATACCGGCCACTGTTCAGAGCAGATGTGGGGACAGACTTCACAGAGCCGTGACTTTCCAGCTGGGTCTTGAAGGCTGCCAGGCAGATGAGGTAGGCAGGGATGAGGTGGGCAGGGCAGGATTTGCTCTTCCCAGGCGGAAGGAACGCAGGGGGGCACCAAAAGCACAATGTCCTTCTCCCTCCTCTTTATGTGACCACTTCCTGTCCATCCTTATACACTCAGTGCTGATGTTGAATCCTCTGGGAAGGCTGACTGCCAATCCCCTACTCTCAGGCTAGGTTAGATACCTACCTTCTCTCTGTCCTCATAGTACTGCATACCTGTGACCTCTGAGCTTACTTTATGATATTGCTGTAATCTGCTGATCTCCTGTCTCCCCCCTGAACTGTCCCCTCCTCACATTAATCAACTTCATATCTGAATGCCTGGCACAGAACCTGGCACAGAGTCATTCCAAACAGGTGTGTGGAAGAAGTGAGTGGAGCAGCCACGTGTGTTCCAGTTGGCGATGTTAGAGCTGGTCTGGAAAGGCAGGCATGGCAAGGTGGCTCCCTCGGCCACTCTCGGAGTCTGGGCTAGATACTGTGGGCAGTGGAGAGGCAATCAGTGCAGGGGACTTATCTGGGAGGGGGTGGTATTCTGGCAGCCATTAGACAGTGAAGATTAGAGTCTGAGTAAGGCAGAGAAGCAAGTCAGGGAATCTGGGCAGAGCCCGAGTGGGAGATGACAGAGCATGAAGCAAGGTTGTGGCAATAGGGAGTGAACAATAACAGAAAGAGGGAAATGGATTAAAAAGACAAAGACATAGAACCTGGTGGGAATTCAGGGAAGGAAGGGGCAAGAAGGACTTGGGCAACTAGGATAATAGGATAATCCTTGTCTGAAAGCCCGAATTGAGAAAGAGGATTTCTATTTATTCTGATGGTTGAAGAACATGGGAGGAGAGACAAGATAATAAAATCAATTTTTTTTTTAGTCTTATTGATTTTCAGGTAATGGGCCTTCCAAATAACCAGAAGTATAAGTTTGGGGTGGAACTGAGTTGAAGATCTTGGGGAACATCAGTGTATCTATGAACACAAAGTCGTAGGAACTGATGAGTAGAACAGGGAGCGTGTGGAGCATGGAGAGAAATGGACCACAGATGGAATCCTAACTCACATGCCGTCATCCAGGGCCCTTTCTTAGAATGCCCCCAGCTTGGTGTAAGGCTCTTCACCATCTTGATAATCTTAATAATTTTTTAAAGGTTACGAATAAGGGGCCCTGCATTTTAATTTTGCACTGGGTTCTATACACCATGTAGCTCATCCTTCCCCATAATATCCTGAGCTCCTAGGGCAGAGGCTGCACATGGGAACAGTTCAGCAGGTGAGTGGGGAAACATGTGCCCACAACGGAGACAGAATTGTTGTAATCAGGGAGGAGGAGAACCGGGAGTTAGCAGGATGGCGGCGAGCAGAGGAGGGGAGGGTTTCAGAGAGAAGCTGCTGGTTCACACGCTCTTTGCCCCAGGTCATGATGCGTGAGAATGGCTGAGTGTTTGTCCCCAAGGCACAGAGTCCTTCCAGTTGAGGGCTAGATCCACAGAACAGCCAGCTGTTCTCAGACTGTCCCTGATCCCACTCGGACCCCTCCACCCTCCCACACTGAAGAGCAAAGCAGGATCTCTGCCGAGGCGCTGTTTGTTTCCACCCAGCCTGTTGACACTTTTTGGTGTGTTCTTTCAGGAGCTTCTCTGTCCAGAAAGCACTGCTGGTGTTGGCAGATCACACCTTGAGTGGGGGAGATGACTACTCTAGTGACAATAGTCCCTATGGACTGGAAAGAGCCCAGACATCAAATGCCGCTTTACTTCTCCTCCCCGTGCCCTGCAGGGCCGGTCACCCACGCAGCCAGCTCATGCCTCATTCACAGTCACCTGTCCACAGCAGGCCTAAAGCCCTAGAACTTGCCCCATCCCAGCCAAGATGACAGATCTAGTTGGAAAAGAGCTTGGCCTGAGATTGTAAATCCTCCCCGCACCCCTCTGTCCCATCGCCATCACCACAAAGAAGGAAAAGAAAACTATCCACAATGACTGGATTTAGGTCTTTCAATTCAGAAAGGGAGAAAAGGCAGAAGGTCTTATTTTCCAGTAAAAACAAAACCACAAGAATGGTCTTAAACATCCACAGAGATTTTGATCAGAAACGAAGAAGAATTTCACAATAGCACAGATTTTGAGATGCTTACAGAGGACACCAAACTGGAGAAAATTTAATCTGCATGGGATCACTGCCTATGTGGGGGAAAAGTCTTTGTGTTCCGTGACACCCCGTCACAGTGCTTTGCAGTGTCCCTAAGGAAATGCCTGAAGTTATGCGTGAAACGGCTTTTATAATCTCCTCAGATATATCAGCTGCATTTCCAAGAACCTGGCTCTCCAAATCAAAACCTCAGTCCAAAGTCCTCTACCTAATTTTAAAGGTAAATTTTCAGTTCTTGAATCCAGAGTCTTTGTGTCCTTATGTAAGTCCCAGATTCTGCACAGTCACAACGTCAAGAAATAATGCCCTGTCCCCAAAGGCGACTCTCCGAGGATGGAGCAAGACTCTATTTGTAACCCAAAACCTGTGAGGAAACTTTAGTTCTGTTGCCAGATAGAGGTTTCCACTCAAAGGGAACACAAACAGGCAAAGAGGTTTTGCAACAAGCGAGCCCTCTGTTAAAACAGCTGCGGGGACATCAGGAAACTCCCAAGAACAGCTAAAAACAGATTCTTTAACCCAGAACATAGGGACTTCAACAAGGCAAAGGAAATTGGATGTTGGAATCTGGTCCCAGCAACACCCTCTGCTCTCACCGTCATCAACCTGATGGAAGGGAGGGTGGGAGATAGGAAAAGAGATCATTCCGGCAAACGGGACTATCTTCACTGTGACAGCTTCTTTGGCTATAATGAAGACAAGGCTCTATAGATGGCATCTGGAGACTGAACATTTTATTCATTTATTTTTTTTCTTTATTGATTTTAGAGAGAGAGGAAAGGAGAGGGAGAGAGAGATAGAAACATCGATGAGAGAGAACATCGACTGGCCGCCTCCTGCATGCCCCCCATTGGGGATTGGGCCCACAACCTGGTCATGTGCCCCAACTGGGAATCGAACTGGTGACCTCTTGGTGCATGGGTTGATGCTCAACCACTGAGCCACACTGGCCTGGCATCATTTATTCATTTATAAATCTTATAACTATTTGTTGACTGTCTGCTACAGGCCAGGCACTGTGCTGTGTACTAGAGCTGAGAAACTCCTGCCCTCAGGTAGCAAGTATTTAGTAAACAGTACAGACAGGTGTCTCAAATATCTCCAGGACTGGTGATGTGATCCAAAAGGGAACAAACAAGACATATGGGGCACCGTGACCTCGCCAGCTCAGCATCACGTGTATTCCAGATAGACGATAGAAACCAAATCCTCTACCTACTATTTTGCACCAGATAATTGCAAGAACTTTCCCCAGCCCAGCTTCTGGCTCTATACACTTCCAGCTTGCTTTCTCTTCCACTGCCCCATTCTTCGGGGGCCCAGCATCACGGGGTGCATTCACATGGCAGCAAGACCACAGACTGTGTACCTGCATGTAACTAGGCCAGTGGCGGTAGAAGTCTTCCTGAAGCCGTTTCTCTACTTGGACCTCTGTGGATAATTTAACTGTGCACAGAGTGACTGCAAACTGCTTAGGTTAGAGAGGAAGGGACCAAAGTCTCGACTGCACTTAAACAGATGACCTCGGCAAATTGTATAAAAACATATGACCACGTGAACACCTGCTAAGGCCCTCGCTGGGCTTTGGAAGAGAGGGCCCTGAAGCAGAAGTGTGAGCGGACTTTTCATCATGGGAAATACATATCTGGGTGAAATTTCAAGCCTTCTGAATATCCCTGATTCCTGTTTCTCCCTGCAGAGCACAAGGAGACAATGTCTCGATTGCCGAGAATCTTAGCCCTGGAGGTGACCTCAGGTCTATGTTCAAGTCACAAACACAGACTTAAATCGGGCCACTGAAAGACATTGTGGCACTAAACCCTTCCCCTCTCCGTGGCCCTCCCCTGTTTCCCTTCTGTGTGGACTTCTCTCTGCCAGACCTTCCCATGCTGTTCACTTTCTATGTCTAATCATCACTGTCTTTTTTTTTTTAATATATTTTTATTGATTTTTCAGAGAGAGGGGAAGGGAGAGAGAGATAGAAACATCGATGTCAGAAACAAACATCGATCAGCTGCCTCCTACACACCCCCCATTGAGGATCAAGCCTGCAACTCGGGCATGTGCCCTGACCAGGAACTGAACCATGATCTTTCAGTCCACCGGACGACACTCAATCCACTGAGCCACACCGGCCAGGTTTACTATCTTTCATTCTCTTTGTAAATCTGTTCACTGTTTTCTCTCCACTCTTCACTTTTTTTACTCCATCTTCCCTCCTTTCCTCTTTCCTCTTCTTCTTTTTTCTTCCTTCTCTCTCTCTCACTTCTCTGTCTCCCCTTCACTGTCGTCTCTCTGTTTCGCCATCTCTGCCCGTCTCTTTGTCTCTCCTTACTTGGTACTCTAACCTTTCTCTCTATCGCTACTGTCCCCGTGTCTCCATTTCTTTCACTCTGACTCTCCCCACCCACCCCCCATCTTTCCCTGGTCCTTCAACTTCTTTCCAAATTCAACCCAATTTCCACTCCATCCTAACACATTTTTTCTCCTATTTATTCATTACTTGATTAAGGATTTGATCTCAGGACATAGCCTTATTGCAGAGTTTTTCCTTCCTGTGGCACGGTGCCTTTGAGCAGCCTTCCCCTTCAAGACCAGAAACAGCAGGAGCTTGCCCAGGGCTTCTCGCCTTTGCTTTCTCTGGCACTGCCCTGGAGGGAAGGGTTTCTTGGTACATCTGGATCTTGGACACAACAGAGAAGCCAAGATGAGAAGCACCAGTCAGTTGTTTGGGAATCCCTCTTAGCTCTTTTTTTTTCCTCTAACTCCATCTGTTTTTGTCTGACTCTCTACAACGTGTATCCGTATGTTTATTGCTCAGTTCATAGGTTCTACTAGCATGTCCTCTATGAGCTATAAAGAGCAAAACAAAGTCCTTGTCCTCGAAATCCTTATTCTCCGGGGCCTATCACCTGTAAACAGTCAGAGGACATGGAAGTAACGAATGTACAATGCTGACTATAAATGTGCCCGCTCAGAGGAGGGAGAACCCGGCGAGAGCCTGAAGAGCCAAAGAAGCCGGTGGAAGGGTAGGACTGGGCTGCCCTTGAAGTCTGGAAAAGGGAAAGAGGGCATCTTCCAGGAGGAGCAGCAGCATGAGCAAAGCGGGAGCGTCGGGGGGTGGCGGAGTCCAAGGAGAGAGAGGGGAGGGTAGATTCAGGGATGGGGATGTGGGATGTGGGATGTCCACACTATGGAGACAAAGCACCAGGGACTGTCTCACGCAGGTCAGGCTGCCATAGCAAAATACCACAGACTGCGTGGCCTAAACAATAGAAGTTTGTTTCTCACAGTTCTGGAGGCTGGAAGTCCAAGATTAAGGTCTGCCAAGATATGGCTTCTGGTAAGAGCCCATTTCCTGGCTTGTAGACGGCCGCCTTCTCACTCTGTCCTCACGTGGCACAGAGGGTTTCTCTGGGCTCCTCACCCTCGTCACAATCACGATTCCAAAAACAATGTGGAAGGACATGCCTATCCCCCCAACACCAGGTTAGGGACAACTTGAGGGAGGGGTCTCATCGCTTTAGTTTTTGTTTCATTCATATGGCACAGCCCAGGGCCTTGTTAGGTGCCCTCTAAATATCAAACAAACGCAACTGACTTGAACAGAATCGATGCCACAGATCACAGGATTTGGAGGTCCATGGAAGAAAACATCCTCTCCCCAGGGTGAAAATCAAGGTCTTTCTTGAGAATAGCTTTAGCTCAAGTGCCAAGAATTTAAACGTATGTCCATAACACCCAGTTCTCCAGTTGGTTCAACTTTTAAGAACATTTAGTTCCCACAGTGTGTCAGGGAACTAGTGTGGGCTAGGAGCACTGCCTTGCACAACTCTGGTGGCACTTTCACATTGTGTCCTATGTAAACTGCTCTCTCCGGGCACGTGCAAGGCAGTGGTGCTCACGCGGGACAGAGAAGATACACAAGCCAGCGGCATTACTGTTTAACGGGTAGAGGGTTTCCATTTGGGCTGATGGAAAGTCCTGAAAGCGGGTAGCGGTGATGATTGCATGGCATTGTAAATACATCATGCCACTGAATTCTACATTTAACGTGGTAAATATTATGTTACGTATATTTTGCCACAATTGAAAGAAATAAACATAAACAAATGGGAAAGTCCTTGAACCCAAGGAGCTCACAGTTGTGAGTGGTGAAGGGCACATAATGAAACAGGCACAATGTGTAAATATGCATCAACCACTGTCACAGAGGAGGGATGACTAATTGGCATGGGGAGAATAGGCATATTTGTCAATATATGCTACACGGTGAATGAATGGGGAGCTTGGAGAGGCGGCATTCCGCTGAGTACTGAGAGTGGCTGAAGGGTCACTGACTGGAGAGATCCCAGGATACTCTGGAACATTCTTAGAAAAGCTTGAACCACGCCTCTCCTGGTCAAGAAATCACTATCCTCAGAGGAGAGCGTGGATTCAGAGAATACCCTACATGTGGAAAGAAAGGGCCCTCCCTAAAATCAGTAGACTGGTTGTTGGCCAGGGAAGGGTGGGAGATCCTTAGGCAGGACCAGAGGTTACCAGTGACAGAGTGAGAGACACTGCAGCCGTTCCCCTAGGAGCCATGGAAAGACAAGGAAAAGGACTTTAAATTAAGTAATACTGGAGGGAACCCAGTCACCCCCAGACCTCTCTGTCCCCCTGACACACCCTTGCTTCCTGCCTTTGGGAAACTCAGGTCATATGACCAACTGATAGGCATATTCTTCGGTTACCATCACCTGATTTGGGGAACAATTACAGACCCAAAGGGAGTAAGGTGTATGGCAAATGTTTGAGAACTTTCTTCCCCTTTCAGGTGAATCTTTGAAGCCAATATCCATATTTTCCTAACCAGAAATGAAATTATGTGGTGTGGTAAATGCTCTTACCCTAGGAGAGCAACAGGACATAACATTTGAAATTGGAATTTGCCTGAAAAATCCAAATTAGTTACATCCCAGTGATACACACCAAGGCTTCCAGAAATACCTGGAGAACAGCAATTTATGCCAAATTCTACCCACAGGCAAAATATACTTCAGACTCCTTTTAATTCCATTGTCCTTCTATTTTCTCTTCCATGAAGGAATCATGGGAACTTAAAAACAAATAGCTGGAAGGAACCCGAGAGATCAAAAAGCCTAGCTTCCTCATGATGATGACACCACAACTATAACATGTGCACAGGGCTTCAGCGTTGCAAGGTGCTTTCACAAATGTTGGCTCTGGCTTCTGTAACACAACTCTATGAGGTGGATATTATTATGCTATAGATACTAACAATGAGACTCAGTGAGGTTAACTGAGATGCCTGGGTCACAGGATGAAGTAACTGAGAGCCCGGTTTTTGAACTCATATTTTTTTTGTTTTAATTCATTCATTTTTTTCAATTACAGTTGACATACAATATTATATTAGTTTCATAAGTATTACACTGCTCTCCTTTAAAAAAGGGTTTTGATCATAAAAGCTAGATTTTTTAAAACCGTTTTTATTGATTTTTAGAGAGAGAGAAACTTTGATGGGAGAGAGAAACATCAATTGGTCGCCTCCTTTATGCATCCCAACCAGGGACCGAACCTCAAACCTGGGCATGTGCCCTGACTGGGAATCGAACCGGCGACCTTTTGGTACATGGAACAACACTCAGCCAACTGAGCCACACCAGCTAGGGCACAAAGAACTAACTGTTTATAAGGTCTTTTTCCTAGGGATCTGATTGTTTCAAATATTTTGTTAATATTATTTTAAAATGCTGAGAAGAATATCCTGGTGCCCATTTTTTAAAGAGCTTTAATAACATACCATACATTCACCTATTTAAAGTACACAGTTTAATGGTTTTCAGTATATTTACAGTGTTGCACAACCGTCACCACAATTTAATTTTAGAATGTTTTTGTTCCCCCTAAAATAAACCCTATACTCCTTAGCAATCAACCTCATTCCTCCTCATTTGCCTACCCCAGCACTAAGCAACCACTAATCTACTTTCTGTCTCTCTAAATTTGCCTATGGAGACAAATTCTGGACATATCCTATGAATGGAATCATATAATATGTGGTCTTCTGTGTCTGGCTTTTTTCACTCAGCATCATGTTTTCAAGGGCCATTCATGTTGTAGCATGTGTCAATGCTTGATTCCTTTTTATTGCTGAATAATATTCTATTGTATGAATCTATTACATTTTATTTGTCCATTCACCCATTGAAGAACATTGGGCTATTTCCACTTTTTGGCTATGATAAATATTGTTGCTATAAACATTCTCATGCAATATTTTTGCGTAGATGTATTTTTTCATTTTCTTGGGTGTACACCTAGGAATGAAATTCCTGAGTCACAGGGTAATTCTAGGTCTAACTTTTCAACCTGGTGCCCATTCATGATTCTTTCTTTAAGATATATTCCTAGTGAAAATAATTGGTCAAAGCATCTTCAAAGCTTTGGATGCATATTGCCAAATTACGCTCCTAAAAATGGTGCCAACTCTGGTCTCACAGTAGTGCAGGATGCTTTAACAGGACAAGTCTGGGCTCCAGAGGCTCTTACAGGACCGGGTCCAGAGTCATGGACTCTGTTTGGACCTGCAGCCCACTCCTTTATATGGACAAGTAATAGAAAGAGCAGCAAGAGGACCTGGTTCTTCTCCCCGGCCTGCTACTTGCTGGACATGAAACCTTGAGCAAGTTATTTCCTCCTTTGCGAAAGGAAGATAATACCTATCCTGCCTACCCACTCAGCAGCTGGAGGATCGGTGGAGGGGATATGGTACAGGACTGCTTTTCTAACAAAGCCACACCCAGACAGGAACTAGTCTTATCAAGGTGTTATTTTTTAAGAAGCACGACTTAACTGGTTTGTCCACTGAGCATCAGGATTTGGGGTGGAACTTGGTGTCGAGGGTCAGTGGTTGGCTCGGACATACTTATTTTAACAGAACCTGAGGACAAACAGATCCTCCTTTCCCTATTATGAATGTGGTTGCATGGCACACGTTCAATGTGTCATGAAGCTAAACACCACATATCCCCACTAGCTCCAGTGGCTGGGTTAGGGAGGGGCGGAGAGGGTGGAGGTGCCAGGGAGCCCATACCTCAATGGTGAAGTTTTGTTATTACTGATAGAAAGTTCTTCCCTCCATCAGAATGCAATGTGTCCTCCAGAAATTCTGACTGGTAGTCTTTACTCTGCCCTCTGTCCTACGGCCATGGCCCCTGCCGGGTTTCTTTTCTGAGAATCTTTCCACAAACCCAGAGCCTTCCTTCGTGGCCTAGGAGACAGTGGGAGCCAGAGAGCCCTAAGAGCCAGAGGAGAACCCACGCCTGCTCCCTGGCCAGCTGTGCCAGCACCTGGATGGGACCAGTGCTCAGGGTCTTCCCCAGGTACCGGGGGACGTTTGTCCTATGGTTTACAAGAGATCCACCTGACTTTAGGATGGCGCTGTGAGCCTCCAAAAAAGTGTTCTATGGCCCAGCTGGTGCGGCTTAATGGATTGAGCGACGTCCCATGGACTGAGAGGTCCTGGTTCGATCCCTGGTAGGGGGCATGCAGGAGGCAGCCGATCTATGTTTCTCTCTCACATCGATGTTTCTCTCTCTCTCTTTAAAAAAATCAATAAAACATATATTTTTTAAAGTGTTCTATAGAAAGTAACCTCACAGGGTGATCTGATCATAAATTCTTAACAGGGGAGGTCATAGTAGGTAGTCATGCCCCAGGCATATAACTTTTTAGTAGAACATCTATATTTGCCTTAAGCAAGCCCTGTCCATTGTTTTTGTGCATCTAGGTTAACACACCTTTGAAATAACTACTCCCAAGAGGGCACGTAATCTTAACTCTCCTGTAATCCACACCCAGATTGCTTCCTCCCACTGTCACTCAGATTCCCTCCTTCATCTCCTATGCACAAAACAAACAGCAAACTGCTCTTCTCAAAATCATTTATCTCAGTCTGTTGAGATCTTGCTTCCAAATGTATCCTCTGTTTGGCTCAAATAAATTTTTATAAAAATTCTCTACAGGTTTGGACATTTCTTAGGTTGACAATGTGAAGGGCAGCAGAGGTCTGAAATCAGAGTACTGGTCTTGGTGGTGCCCAGCATCTGAGCTGGGGCCTGGTGGTGAGAGTCCATCAGAACGAGATGTGTGAAGGTCTCGGACTAGACCAGGTTAAACACGCGCTCTCTGTCCAGTGGAGCCACCTCTGTCTCTACTGGAAAGGCTCAAATTCTAACTCAATATCATTTCACCAGACCCAGAGGGTTTATTATATTTGGGAGACGAAGCTACTTAATTAAATAGGATTAGCTCCTAGGTAATAAGTATCTCCTATGTTTCAGGTACTTCGCATATATCATCTTTAATCCTCACAGCAATCTTGAAGGTAGCAACAGACCCATTTTACAGATGAAGAAACTGAGCTACATGGAGGTCAAGTGACTTTCCTGTGGCCATAAAGCCAGTAAGAAGCAAAGCAGACTTATAGCCAGGTCTTCCTGACTCCAAAGTCCACAACACTCTTCTCGTTTAGGAGGACACCGGGATATGGCCTGGCACCCCCTACCGGGTCCATTCTGGCCAGTGGTGCAAAGGGTCTGTCCAGTGTAGATCTTCCCTAGGTCAGGAAGGGCCTGCCAAGGGCTGGCTGTGAATAAGTGGGGCGGGAGTGAGAGAGCTTGTGCTGAGGATGTCTGTTCCCCACCTCCCCGACAGTGGACATCAACTGACCGGCCTGAGCATTCACTCAGGCCCTAGGATTTGGCTCATCTTATGTTATTCTGGCTCCTTCTCCTTCCCTCCTCCCCTGCAAAGCCCTCTGTGTAATGGGTTTTCCCTCCCAGTTCAATTTCAAGACCTGTCGAGCCAAGGAGGGCCCTTGGGCCTTTGCCGGGTGTTTGTTGTTGCTGACAGGAAACATAGTGATGAGTCACTCCAAAAGCAGTGTATCAGAGAGCAGGGCAGACGCAGGCCAGGCGGGTCTGGTGTCAGCTGAGCTTCCTGGGGGGGCAGCTACAAGGAGCCTGGTAGGCGTTACTTTCTCTGTGGGGGACAACGAGGACAGTGCCCCAGGGACCGAGCCTCAGGCCAGACCACAGGCTGAACAGTAGTCAGTAGTGGAGAGCTGACAAAAAGTCAGAAAAGTCATTGCAAGTCACAAGTCCACGGCTGGGAGCCCAGTGTGCCAGAGCCGAAGGGCACTCCTCCTGAAACACCATGCAGGCTCGGGGCCCGCCGGAGCTCTGGGCAGGAGGGGGCTGGGCTGGCCAACCCGAGGGCCTTATTTACAAGGCTACAGGAGTTGAGGACCACCTGCAAGTGTGGACATCCCTGGGGAACATGGAACACTGTTTGTGTGACCACTGTCAATGTTGTCACCATACACAGACTGTTATGGACTGAATATTTGTGTCCCTCCCCAAATCCGTATGTTGAAGCCTATCCCAAAGTATGATGACATTAGGAAGGTGGGGCCTTTGGGAGGTGATGTGGTCATGAGGGTGGAACCCCAATGATTGGATTAGTACCCTTATTAAACAGACCCCAGAAAGCCGCCTTATCCCTTCAACCATGTGAGGGCACAGTGAGAAGATGTTGTCTATGAACCAGAAAGCAGCCCCTATAAAAAAATTAGCCAGGGTCCTGATCTGAAACTTCCAGCCTCCAGAACTGTGACTATCTACTGTTTATAAGCCATCCAGTCTGTAGTATTCTCTTAAAACAGCCCAAGCTGAGTAAGATATATATTCACACTCACCTGTCATTCCAAATATTCTCCATGTGTGATAAGCCTGAGGGCTGGTCCTAGTGAAATCTACCCTAAATTAACACTCACCTATTTGACGTAGTCTGATCCGTATTTAACACTGACCTAAGCATGTGGCTGAAGGCACAAAGAAGCGCAAGACAAAATTACTGTCCTCAAGAAACTTGTACTCAAAATGGAAATCAAAATAGAAATGCACAAAACAGAAAACGATGCAGAACATTACACTCTCAAGTGTACAAGTGTGTGGTTACGAACCAAATAGTATTGGAGTTAGAGAGAAGAGAAAACTTCAGCATCTGGAGCCCTAGATTATAGTAATCAAGGGAGGCTTCCTGGAGGTGGTGAGGCCTGAATAAGTCTTTGAATGATGGGTTCAGGAAAGGGGAGGTAAAATTCTAGGTGGGAGGAGCAGCATGAACAGTCAGAACTGAATACATAGTTAGCTCTAGCCATAGTAGGAATTCACTCGTGGCCCCACAACCACACTCTACTCAAATAGTAGATGGTAGGATGATACCAAGCCCCAAGGGCAATGATAATGTGTTTCTTTAAAACAAAAAAATGGTGTTTCTGACAGACATCTCTACATTTCAAATCTGAGACAGGTAGAGCAGATACCATTTTTCGACTGTCTATGGTGTACCAGGCACTTTACAGAAAGTATCATATTCAGTTTTCATAACAAGCCTAGAGGATACTATCATTAGTCCCACTTCACAGATAGGAAAACTGAAGCTTACAGGGGTTAGGGACCTTGCCCAAGGTCACATAGCAGAGTGGCAGAAATAAAAACTACAACCTGGGCCTGCCAGTGCCCTTTTCACTGGGCTCACTGCCTCCCTCAGCTGGTGGTGGCCAGATTACCTTTGACCTTTGCCTAAGGTGACTTAGGGGTATGTCCCCTATCCCAACCTCCACTCCCTCCACTGCTCGTCCACCATGAGGTCCTTCCTGACCTGTCCTCAGCCACACGTGCCCCTTCCTCCTTTGGATTTAAAGATCCCTGAGGTCTCAATGCATCTTAGGAGGGGAAATATCTCTAAATGAACATTGACAGTGGTTGCCTGGTGTAGGGGCATGAGAAGCATGAGGAAACTTCTGCGGGTGATGGTTATGTTCATTATATCATATGGGGTGATGGTTTCACTTGTGTATTCACATGTCACAATGTATCAACTTGTCTACTTTATTATTTTTTTTATCCTCACCCGAGGACATTTTTGCATTTATCTTCAGATAGAGCGGGAGGGAGAGAGGGAGGAAGAGAGAGAGAGAAACATCGACATGAGAGAGACACATCAAGTGGTTGCCACCCACACAACCCCAACCGGGGCCAGGGACAAACTGCAACCAAGGTACGTGCCCTGAGCAGGAACCGAACCCAGGACTCTCTGGTCTGCAGGCCGATGCTCTAACCGCTGAGCCAAACCAGCCAGGGCCAACTCGTCCACTTTAAATATGTGCAGTTTCCTGTGTGTTCGTTATACCTCAACAAAATGGTTTGAAAGCATTCTAACTCAAGGTGTCTTACTCCAAAAGAAAAAGTTATGATGGACAGGATATTTCCCCAGTGGCACGAAAGAATGGTGTACCCAGGGAGGGGACAGCCCTTGGTGCTGCTCCTGAGGTCACCGCTGAGAAACCCAGAAACGCCTGGGCACCGTGCCACCCAGGTATTGTGACATCAAGCTATGCCCAGCGATATTTCAGAAAACCCAGCCCTTTTTGGCTCTGTGTGTCCTTTAGAGCAGGTGTGGGCTGGGCTCTGCTCTGCCATTTTTTAACAGATAAGGAAATAGACCCTGAACGAGAAAAGCTCATAAACCTTCACAATGTCACCTCTGAGTCAGGACAGAAACAAATGACTTTCTTCCTTCTTTAGGTGCCTCCAGATGAAACCTGGGCCTGATGGCTCCACCCCAGCAGAGCCCCCCAGAAATGCCCTCCTGTCTGCCCACCTAAGGACCAGTTCCCCTGCCCACACGCCCACAGCCACCGGCCAGCCTGCCGAGAGTAGCAGGGTGTCCCCGAGAGGGAGGCCCTTTATTGCCTTGCTGGTTTTTCCAACCCAGCTGTGCTCAGTTACTGGATTATGTGCATTAGGACCACCAGTCTTAGGAGCAAAGGCATAATGTCCCCTAAGGACACCATGCCATGCGCTGGGGGGGTAAATTAATACCACTGGATTAACCCCAGGAGCAGGGCCGCCACCCGCCGCCTTCAGTCTCCCAGGCTGCACACCACAGAACCGCAGGGGCTGCCAATCACATCGTGACCTGCCTGGAGGGGCTTATCCTATAGGCTATAGACAGGTTAGGAACAAGCGGACGTGTCCACGTCAATGTCAGCGTTGACAAGCAGTGTAGGACAAGAGGCTAAGCCCAGGCTGAGGCCCAGGTGACCTGGTTCTAGCCCCAGCTCAGCCAGGAGCTGGCTGTTTGACCTTAGTTGTCTCACCCCCAACTCTATAAAACACGTACAAGTACTGCAGGAACTATACAACTTAATAAGTGCATGTATCATGATTTTGAAAGTTAAAGTTAAAATCCAACTGGACTAAGATACCTTCAAAGTCCCTGCTAGCTGGGTCATTCTACAAGATACAAAAGATAGGATTAGCACTGGTAGAGGATTCAGTGATGGGGGAACGGGAGGGAAAGCCAGGTGGGGTTAGTCTTACCTAAAGACTCTAAGAACAGGGAAACAAGCCCACGCCTGCTCCCACTTCTGATTTCTTCCCCATCTCAGCTGGAACAAAGAGCCTTTCTGTGAGTTTAATAGAGCCTGACTTAGCAAACTTTTCCGTCTCCTTCTTCTTCTGTAGGAGAGAAAAAACAAACCTTTCTCTGCTAGGCTCCTTTGAAGGCCTTGCAGCTTTGGTTTAGGCAAACAGGAACCTGGCTGGGACCGCCCTGCTAAATGAGCTTTTTGGCAAGACTTTCTGAGAGGCCTCCTGTGTGTAGAGACTGAGGAGGGGGGAGCGGGAGGGAGCCCCGACCCTGAAGGGGAGAGCAGGCGCCGTGCCAAGTGCATCAGGCCCCAGTAATGTAGCTGCCATTTCTGAGCGCAGGTACTTAGCAAGCCCTAGGCTGAGCCCTTCATTGTATTCATTTATTGAAACCTACCTAAATTAGCGCGTTTAATCCTCCCCACCATCCAAGCTGATGAGGACCGCTGCCCTTTTCTGGACTAGGAAATGGGGACTCAAGAGGTTATGTAACTTTGCCAGAGGCCACACCACCAGGTAGGTCAGTGGACCCCAAGGCCTGTGCTCCTTCCATGGGCCCTGTCTGCTCCTCAGAGAGCCCCCAGCCTCTGCCCATCCTTCCCAATCCCCCAGAACCCAGATCCTCCAAGCAGGCAACTTAATAGTCATGCCTGAAATCAGCTCTCAATCACTGGAACTGGGGCACCATTTCCCCAGTGTTAAGGAAAAGAAGAAAATTTAGATTCCAACACAAGCACCTGTAAACTCTGCCACTTCTGCTCTGGCCTCCTGCTCCGGGGCTGTCTGCTCCAGGGGGTGTCAGTCCCTCCCTGCCTGCCCCCCCCCACACACACACACACACTCACATACAATCACACTCACACTTGCACGTACACACACTCTCACACTCACACACCCCTCCCAGCATACAAAGGGAGATAAGGCACAGGCACCTTCCAAGGACTCTATATCTCCAGGTGACCTCCAGCCCTGTAAACAGTTCACCCATTCAGAGTGACTAATGATGGGCGTAAACTCAGGGGGGAGGGATGAAGTCATTTATTTATTTATTTATGTATTTAGATTTTTATCCCCCCACTCCCTTCCCCTTTGGCAACCATCAACTATATCTATGGGTCTGTTTCTGTTTTGTTTTTTTAGATTCCACATATAAATGAGATCATAAGGTTTTGGTCTTTCTCTGTCTGATTTATTTGACTTAGCATAACACCCTCTAGGTCCATTCATGTTGTTGCAAATGGCAAGATTTTCTTCTTTTTATGGCTGGGTAATATTCCATTATATGTACGTACCACATTTTCTCTATCCAGTCGTCTACTGATGGACAACTAGGTTGCGTCCATAGCTTGGCTATTGTAAACAACGCTGCAATGAACATAGGGGTGCATATATCTTTTCCATTTGTGGGTTTTCTTTTCTTTGAGTAAATACCCAGAAGTGGGATTGCTGGATGGTATGGCAGCTCTTCAACTTTTTTCGGAATCTCCATGCTGTTTTCCATAGTGGATACACCCATTTGCAGTCTCGCCAATAGTGCACAAGGGTTCCCTTTTCTCCACATCCTTGCCAACACTTGTTTGTTCATTTATGGATGATAGCCATTCTGACAGGTATGAGGTGATAGCTCATTGTGGTTTTAATTTGCATTTCTCTGATGATTAGTGGATGTTGAGCATCTTTTCATATGTCTATTGGCCATCTGTATGTTTTCTTTGGAGAAATGTCTATTCAGGTCCTCTGCCCATTTTTTAATTGGATTGTTTGTTTGGTTTTTTTGGTGTTAAGTTGTATGGGTTCCTTATATATTTTGGATATTACCTCCTTATCGGATCATTTTCGGATATCTTCTCCCATTCAATAGGTTATCTTTTCATTTTGTTGATGGTTTCCTTTGCTGTGCAAAAACTTTTTAGTTTGATGAAGTTTTATTTGTTTACTTTTTCTTTTGTTGCTCTTGTTCAAGGAGATAAATAAAAAATATATATTGCTAAGACTGATGTCAAAGAGTTTACTGCCTATGTTTTTTTTCTAGGAGTTTATGGTTTCAGGTCTTACAGTTAAGTCTTCAATTCATTTTCAGTTTATTCTTGTATGTAATATAAGAAAGTGGTCCAATTTTTTTTTTGCATGTATCTGTCCAGTTTTCTCAATACTACTTATTGTATGTCCTGTCTTCTTCATCATAGAATAGTTGGCCATATAAGCAAGGATTTATTTCTAGGCTCTCTATTTTATTCCACTGATCTATGTATATGTTTATATGCCAGTACCATACTGTTTTGAGTATTGTAGCTTTGCAGTATAGTTTATCAGGGAGTGTAATATCTCCTACTTTGTTCTTTCTCGAGGTTTCTTTGGCTATTCAGGGAATTTTGTGGTTCCGTATAAATTTTAGGATTAGTTCTAATTCTGAGAAGAATGTCATTGGTATTTTAATAGGGATTGCATTGAACTGTATTGCTTGAGGTAGTAAGGACATTTGAACAATATCAATCCTTTCAATCCATGAGCACAGTATATTCTTTCATTTATTTATATCTTCTTCAATTTTTTTCTTTCAATGTCTTGTAGTTTTCAGAGCATAGGTCTTTCACCTCTTTAAAATTATTCCTAGATATTTTATGCTTTTTGATGTAATTATAAATGGGATTCTTTTCTTAGTTTCTCCTTCTAATCGTTTGTTACTGGTATATAGAAATACAACAGACTTCTGTATATTGATTCTGTATCCTACAACTTCACTATATTTATTAATTCTTGTGGTTTTTTGGTGGAAAATAAAGTCAATGTAATGCCATTTCCTATTCTTGGAGTGTCCAGAAATAAGGGGGAGGGAAGAAAGTTCTTTCAGAGGCCCACATTTCAGGCAGGAATGTATGAGGGTTCCTCACAGGAAATTCGCTCCACCCTGCCTCAGGACCGCCAGTCTCATAGTCCACCCTACACACACACACACACACACACACACACACACACACACACACGCACGGCCTGCTCGGCTCCCCAAACTGTGGTGCTAAACAGACGAAAGACTAGAGACCTAAATATTATTATAATCAGCATTTATTGCACATTCAGAACGTGCTAGCCATTATGCTAAGCTCTTTCAGTGCAAAAAAGAAATTTTTAATTAATTCTCACAACAACCCATTATTTCCATTTTCCAGATGAGGACATTGGAGCTCAGAGCTTGGGTGACTCCTAAGTTCCCACAGCTACTAAATGGCAGAAGAGTCACTTATTAACCAGCTGGCTCTTCCCCTCCCACATAGGGCTCTCTCATAAAATCCTCTACTACGTGGGCCACCCATGCACAGGTAACAATGCTCGTTGCCCAGTCCCTGGTGTTAAATAACTACTTTCAGTGTTTCTGCATGTCTAATGCCTCAGCGGATGGACTTTCAGAGCAGAATTAGGCCCAAGACCATACCAGGACCTTTTCTTCTCTCCTCCCCTTTCCTCTGCTCTATCCTCCACAGCTTCTCATGGGCTCCACAGAGTGGACGCCAGATGGGGATGAAAGTGGTGGCCGGGTGGGAGACCAGAGACCCTATTATCTTTTGTTTCCTGGCTGATTTCTGATTTTCCGGCAGCTGCTGGGGACATGCAAGGAGGTGTGAGTTAGGGAGCCATAGTGGAGAGAGGGGTGTAGTTGCCTGAATCCCTGCCTAAAGACGTCATCATCCTAATCCCTAGAATCTGTGACTGTGACCTCACATGGCAAAAGGGATTTCGCAGTTGTGATTAAACTAAACATCTTGAGATAGGGAGATGACCCAGTATAATCACAGGGTCATGGGACATGGGCCACCCTTGGATATCAGCTCCCTGGTGCTCAGGCCTTCAGGTTTGAACTGGAACCACACCATCAGCTGTTCCTTACAAGAGGCAGGCTGAAGGGTCAGAGTTAGCAGTAGGAGTTCACGGAGGGAGGAGTACCCCGAGGAAGGAGCCTCTAGAAAAACGCAAGGAAGTAGATTCTTTCCTGAAGCCTCCGGGAGGAACCAGCCTGCCCAAACCTTGGTTTTAGACTTCAGACCTCCAGAACTATACAAGAATAGATTTGTGTTGTTTTAACCACAAAGTTTGTGGTAATTTGTTACGGCCTCTATAGGAAACCAACAGAGCAGGAAACCAGAACAGTGGAGGATTCACGTCAGAAGATAGTGGGGACTGTCTTAGTCAGGTCGGGCGCCATAACAAAATACCACACTGCGGCTTGCACAACACACTTTCTCACAGATGTGGAGGCTGGAAGTCCAAGATCAAGGCACCAGTCGGGTTGGATTCCTCCAAGTCCTCTCTCCTGGACTTGCAGATGGCTGTCCCTCTGTGCACTTGCACTTCTGGTCTCCCTGTGTCCTAATCTCCTCTTTTTATAGGGACACCAACCAGATTGGATTATGGGCCTCATTTTGCTTCAGTCACCTCTGTGAAGATCCCATCTCCAAATCCAGCCACATTCTGAGGGCCTGGAGGTTAGGGCTTAGACATATGAATTTGGGGGACACAATTCGGACCATAACAGGGAGCCTCCATGCTTGCCTCATTCCTGCCAGGCCCTCACTCTTCCTTCTGGCAGCTTCCTGACCTCCTGGGGGTCCAGCTTGAGCCCAAGAAGCCACCACCAGTGGAACTGGTGGCAGCTTGCCCAGAGAACCAGTCAGGTAGGCCAGGGGGACTGGAGATCCTGAGAGAGACTCAGATGAGGGCAGAAGGACAGAGGCACCAAGGATTCTCAGGTGGGTGTGGAGTAATTTAGTCCCTCTTCCAGGAAGACCGCCACAGCCTCCTGGTCCTTCAGGGGCCGCTGGAGTGAATGAGCAGCTCTGCTCACATTAGCATGGCAGGCTGCTGGGTGCTGTGTGGAGGAGCCAGGGTTTAGACCTCTTCCGGCTGGGCAACTCTTTGCAGGGACAGTGGCCAGGGAGAGAAGAGCCATGAAGCTGGAGTAGGCATACCTTTGAGCAGCCCCAACAGTGTGCCCAGGACTCCTAATTCCTGAGAGAGGAGCTTTATCTAATTTCTCCTCCCCAAACCACCCAGGCCCCCTGACTGACCCATGCCTGGCCCCAGGCAGCAGAAGTGACTCAGCGGCCCTCAGAGCCTCCTCCCCCTTTCCTCCTCCTCACTGACTGACAGGGCTCCTGCTTCCACTGGGCTCCCTGCAATCTCTCCTCTCTCCCTCCCTGCAGGCCTCCTCCAGGCCAGGGTGGAATCACTCCCACAAACTGGGAAGCCCTGAAGCTCCTGGTCAGGGTTCAGGTAGGAGACTGCCCATGACAGTTACTTGAATAAAGAAGGTTGAATACAAATATGGGTGTGAGATTGCTAACCTGGTGACTACAGACGTAAAAGGAGAACTCTGTCCTATCACCCCTGAGGCTGAGGGAGCAGAGGGGAGAGGCTGGAATGATTAAAACTTGGAAACTTGGAGAGGGGCCTGTGGGCCTGGGACCTTCTACCTCAGCTTTGGCTGGTGCCGGTGTGTCTGAAGTGGGATGCAATGAGGTTGTTTTTGTAAGTGTTGTGGAAGCCCCAAAATAGACTCAGCTCCTCAGCCTGGCCCTCTGCCTCTTAGATTCTGAGTATTTCTGTAGACTCTTCATTAAAACACCACTCCATTCACACGGGCTCCTTCATCCTGCGTCTTCACCAGCCCAGGAGACTCTGCCAAAGTTGGGAAATCCTGGAGCCCGCTAAGATGATCCTACAACCCAACTCTGACATTTTGGTCTTACCACTTCAGTTTGTGTGATGGTAAATTCGATGTGTTAACCCGATGGGGCTAAGGGATATCCAGAGAACTGATAAACCATTACTCCTGCATGTGTGTGAGGGTGACTCAGTGGACTGAGTAAAGCAGCTCGTCCTTCCCCATGTGGGTGGGCCTCGTCTAGCACACTGGGGACCCGAACAGAACAAAAAGGAGGAAGAAGAGAAGATTCTCTTTGCTTAAGCTGCTACATCCATCTTCTGCCCTCAGACCTCAGTGCTTCTGGTTCTCAGGCCTTCGGACTTGGCCTAGAACTTACGCCACCGGCTTTCCTGGGCCTCCAGCTTGCAGATGACAGATCGTGGGACCTCTCGGCCTTCATAACCAGGTGAGTCCATTGCTATCATAAGTCTCTTTCTATACATCTGTATATCATATTGGTTCTGTCTCTCCAGGGACCCTGGCTAATGCATCAGCAGGCTCTCTTTGGTCTGACATCCCCCTACCTGTGGCCAGGAGGTAGGTGCACACAGGACCATGGGAGGTTTTTAATGCAATTGTCAGAGCCGGGTTCCACAGACAGAGGATTTTCATCTAGTTGCTAGCATTCAGTAAAGGATCCCAGGAGACAAGCTGGCACTGCCGTTCTTATCCACACCTCTGTGAAATGGGTAGAGGCCACCTCACCCTGACCCTCGGCCACAGCTGTGCCATCACTCGGCCTGGTTACTCAGCCTCCGCACCAGCACCAGACCACTGAGTATGGGCCACAGTGCCTCCTACCGCAGCTCTGTCCCCCGGGGTTTTAAAAAACTTTTGCACCACATATGTTTGAGGAGCTGTGTTCTCAGAGAATGAGACTCAAACCTCACGTTATAGAAAAGTCCGGAACAGACAGTTTTCCAGGTAGGATCACTTGAGGAAGGTGTGATAAAAGGGACTGGCTACGAAGACTACACAGGGTGACGGAAACCACGGGATCGTGTCGTGCCCCACACAGCAGTCGTCAGAGACCTGAAGAGATGGGGGATGGCCAAGTGAGGAAGAGAACGAGGGTTGAGAGGAGCCACGCTCTCTGGGCGAGATGCAGGGAGCCTGACTTGACCCCTCAGGGAAGGAGGCAGAATAAATTCCTGCATCTCACTCTCCTCTGAGCTCCAGCGGGGGCTCTCCACTGTACACCCCAACCAGAAGGCAGGGAGTAAGGGTGTCCACAGAGATAGCCCATGAAGGTCATTCTCAGGGGAGGGAGCAGGATGAACCTGGAGGGGTGACTGGAAGGTACCCAGGACATCCCAGGTTTCCCTGGACAAAATCTACCTTTCTATAAACAATGCCCCATGGAAAATGGCAATTCTACCTCTATGGTGACCCTAAGTGCTCTTATCCAAAAGGCCTGATGGACTTAGGCCCAGCTCCAGTCCTAAGAAGAATTCTAGAGTGACAAGGCTGGTTTTAGGGTCTGAGAATGATGCTGGCCATGCTGTGGGGATCTGACATGCCCCACGGTGCCCGCACTTCCCTCAAGATTCCATCAAGTGTGCCGGGCACTCCCTGTTGTAAAGAAAGAAGCACAGGCTCTGAACAGGGCTGTACAGCACCCTTCCCACACCAGCGATCAGGTTAGAGCCAGACACCAAATTAGTCCCAAAGCAAACCCAGCCCTGCAGGAAAACTCATCATGTTCTGCTCCAGGCCAGCCAGTTAAAAATGGATTCTGATTCCCTCAGAGGCGCTCACGGATCATTTCTGCTAATTAAACAAATATTTTTCCAGAGCTGTCTTGGTTTCCGCTGTTGCCCTTGGCCCAAGTTGCTGGCACGCCACTGGAGCTGTGCCCTGAAAAGCAGCACAGATTAGAGGAGCTTTTGGCAAAAGAGAGGGACGTGTCTTCAGAGCAGAGGAGTTCTGAGTCCAGACAGAAAGAAGGAAGAGGGAAGAAACATGGGCACTCTAGTTGTGAGTCACAGCCAGCTTACAAAGCCTGCCCATACACACACACACACACACACACACACACACACACACACGCATGCACACACTCACACTCACTCACAGACGCTGATGGAATGCACAGTCTCTCTCTCTCCCTGAACTCCGCTGCCCTCCTCCCTGCCCCACACACAAGTAAGCAATCTAGTGCAGAATAACAATCCCAAATTTGGAGGCTGGAGCGTGGCTTTTTTTCCCTCCCTGAAGGAAGTGCAGGGGCAGCTAACGAAGTTACTCGGAGAGAAGAGTGCAAGGTCTGCCTGTGGTTCTTAACCCCTGAGAGAGTGTGATGATCACAACCACCCCGGCTTCTCTCCCCTCCCCAACAGCCTTCACCCCAGAGAAATGTCCACACACAGTGTTCCCATACAAGGTCAGGAAGTTCGGGACTTTCTGAAGCTGGCTGAGAGTGGATGACAGGCCCAGAATCCCAGTGCTGGAGCAGTCAGTCCCTGAATGCTAAGCAGAATTGTCAAGCACACGATTTGTCTTGTTTCAGCACCCCTTGACTAGAAGCCCTCGGCATCCTGCATCCTCCACTACCATACCCCACCCCCACCCCATCCCCATACACACAACCTGAGCTGCCCTGTTAAACTTGGGACCCCTGGCTTTTCTCAGAAAAGGCTTAGCATCTAACCGGCCCCTTCTGTTGCACAGGAGTGTGAGGGACACCTGCCAGGCCTGGCTGCCCTAACAACATGATGCCCATGAACCTTTTTCTCTCTTGACCTCCAGACTCCTGCCTATAACATGAGATACCGGGGCTGCACCAGCCGTTTCATGCCTTTTTAGTCAAGAGGCCTTGCCAGGCCAGCCTGTAAAGCAAAGCAAAGCAGAGGTGCTCTGATTGAAGGGGGGGTTGGAGAAGACCCCACTGACCCCTAGGTCTTTGGGAAGCACAGTGAGAAAATGCTCGACGAACAGATTTCCTGCTAAGTTCCCTGAAGCCCAGGAATGTTGTAATCCTGGGTTTCCAGGGGACCTGGATCTAGAACAGCCCCTTCCCCACTATCCACCACCCGTCACTCATAAATCCACCCTCTGTTGACTAGTTCTGCATTCCTTCTTTCTGTATCATTCCATTCTAGGTAATCTAGTAAGTTGGCCAGGCTTTAGGGCTCGGAGGATGTCGTTAGGGTGCCGTTAGAGGTGCTGCATTATAACAGGGATCACTGCACTCCAAGTAAAAAAGGTTAAAATATATTTTTTGTATTTTTTTATTTTATAAATAATATATGATTTTTATAAGCAACTGTTGTAGTATAGAAACAGATTGCATAACAGTTGAAAAATTCCCCCTTTGCTTCCTCACTCCAAATCCAAGGCCTCGAGATACAGCGATGCTGGAGTGACGCATTGTGGCAGCCTTGGCGGCCTAGCGATGGCCTGCTGGGGAGCGCTGGGCACCCTCCCCTCCCCCAGAGCTGCCGCCTGCGCCCCGGGGCTCTGGCCTGTGCAGGTGCAGCCATGAGGGCCTTGCCCGGGGGTGTGTGAATTCAAACCCTCACTCCCTGAAAGAAGTGCAGCCCTCAGCCCTTCAGGTCACTCCTCTCCAGCAGCTGTTACTTTTCAGAGATAATGGGTTAATTCCCAACCGACCTCACAAGGGTGGGAACAAAACCACAAAAGAATCAGACCTCCCCTGATGAAGAAATGATGATCCAGCTCATTAAGACCAGACAGTCAGGCTAAGTAATAATCAGCGCTTCCAAACCACCGTGGGCCACGGGGCTCTAAAGACCTTCCTTAAGGAGCTTTCAATTCAGTAGTTCAGGCAAGAAGCATTGAGTCCAGTGCCTTGTGGTTGTGCAGACTCTGCTTGAACACTTCTGGTGACAGGGAGCTCTATCCCTTGCATTGGGAGAAGGTCCTCATAATTAGAGAGTCCTCTCTCACAGGGAGCCCAGAGGCTACTCCTCTGCTGTACACACCCCTTGGGGCTTCCAGTGGAAACCCAGGGACACCCTGATCCCTGTGCTGTACCTTGACATTTCACCACATAAACAATTCTCATCTCACATCAAAGAAACCTCGCGGCGTTATGAGCAACTCAGCGTCTTTCAGGCCAGACTCTCTTCCCTAATAACCAGAACTTCCCTTGGGCTCAGCTCTGCCAAGTGTTTCATCTCCGCGTGTGTCCTGTTTGTGGACCAGGGGAAGTGTGGGTACATCTGATCTTAGCGTGTGTACCCCCCCCACCAAACAATGCATCAAAGTCCACTTCATTGGAAAGCAGAGACTATCTTGTTACAATCCCGGAACACATTCAACCTAGCATTCCAGGAGGAAATTTCAGCTGCCCTCTTGCTCCCTGAGTTCCTAAGACTCTCTGCCTGTACTGTCCATCGGTCACTTCGGCATATGCTTTCTTGGCATCTTTTCTCTTGGGAGAGAGTCTGGGTAGACAGTGTTTGTCCCCTTTCCCCCCCAGCCCCACGATCTGATCACAAACTGAGGGAGGGTCGCAGAGAGCACTTCAATTGAGCTGTCGGCTGAGGGATTGTACTCCAGGGCCCCTCCAGGCACCTGCGCTTCCAGGAAGAAGACTGATTGCAGCGCCTGTCCAGGGGAGTCTCCTGGCAGGACCGGGGGAACTGGCCACCATGGTCTGAGGGTGTTCCTGCCTCTTGGCATGACAGGTGGCATGAGTCTTCCCACGTGCCAAGTGGATGCGCACCCTAAAGCATCCCGGGGTGCAGGGGTGTGTGCTGGAGCAGAGCCAGGCAGGAGACGAGATGGCTAAAGAGGGAGCCACCCACATTAGGGAATGCTGTGGTGCTAGGACCCCAAATGTGTGTTGGGGAGCTCTTAGAGAACAAATGTACTCCCTGAGGAAGGAGGCCACTCAGGAACCCGTGGCAACTCTGCCCCCGCATCCCTCTTCTTCATCCGGACCCCAGAGGAGCCCGGGGCCCAGGCAGGGGGCTCCAGTCCAGAAGCTGGGAGGGTGGCTGGGAAGGCTGGGCAGAGCTAGCTCCCACTCCTACACTGCCGGGCACGTTTCTTCACACACGCCGTGCATGACTGGTGCCCCCAGCCTTCCCCCAGCATGAGAAAGGGAACTTGCACCCCGCTATCTACTCTGGAAGCGGGCTTCTGGCCAGCAATGAGGGGCAACGCCACTGTCTCCACAGGACCCGGGAAGGAGACAGGCCCTGCCCCATTCCCTCGGGCTTGTGCAGGCACAGAGGGCCCTCACTGTCTGTGAAGAGGCCCCTGACACCTTCTCCGGAGGAAGATGGTTCTTTAGAGCTCTTACAGCAACTGGTCTTCTCCCAGGGGACTCAGTGGGTGTTGTATCACCTTTCAATCTCAATTGCCCTGGACAGAGAACATGTCCAGCACATAGGAAGTGCTCAAAAATATTTATTGACTTGAGTTTAAAACAAGGACACTCTAGTATTTCAGCACCATGAGATCAGCCAGCTGTGTGTCTCTATTGTCCTCTGTAAGCGATGAGGGCAGCCTGTCTCAAGTCCCTGTCTTGGAGGCAGGAGAGACTTTGGAGGACATAGGTGTTGTTCCAATTCAAGATTGTTGCGTGTTTCAGTGCATTTGGACCCAGATGAATCACAGATGATATAAGCCGTCATTCTCTTCCAAGAGTTCCTTATGTGGCAGATTCATCCAGCAGCCATAACTCAGCTTTATGTAGATGAACATTTTTTAAGTGCACATACTTTTTTATGGGACCTCCCCTCCAGAGAGAATGCCTCGACATACTGCTTACTAAATGGAGAGGGACGTGTCACACATATTTTAGAGTGTTGACCCTCGTGCAGTTACGCACGATCCTTGCCATCTGTGAACTTCTGATCTTTGGTCAAGTGGCTGGGGCACTTTTTTACTCTTCCAGGATCCACAATACTTCTGGGAACCTGGACTGTATCAAAATTTAATCAAATTGTACCACATGAGAATTTCAAGTATGAATGATGCAATCTCTCTCATAATAACAATCTATTCTTTTCTGATCTGGCGATCATACTGCCCTCCCCAGGCCCACATGCTGACTTTTCCTTACCCACCATACACTGTCTGGAGAGAGAGAGCTAAGAGTCCTCTCAGGAAGGAAACTGTGAAGAAACAGAGTGTCTAAATAAAGTCAGGTCTTCTCTGAGCACCTTGCAATCGTTATTCAAACCGCTTTCATACGCACTCTCTCTATATACAGCACACCTTCCCGGTGGCTTCAGAAAATTGCAGGCAGCGAGGCCTAAACCGGACACACACACATCCACAAATAACGTGTCCTTTGAACCAGCTTCTAATTTAACTGCAATCCTGGAGGAAAAATGCGAAGAATATTTAAATTGTAAACAATGACACATAACCAAAACGAACTGGCAGAGCTTAAAGGCCTAAGTCGAGTTTCATCTAAAATTAGACTCCGTGTTCTCTGCAGAACTCTGACTCAGTCACTCAGGTTCTTGTCCTAAATACAGCTGAGTGTTGGCCTCCTGGCGCTCAGCTTTGTCTCCAGACGGCGTCTGTGATAGGAAGAGGTCAGCCCTGGTGCTGCAAGGCCATGAGTAATAGACTTTTCTTGCCCAGAGATTCTTTGGAAACAGGTTGGAAATGACCTTCTAAGGGATTTGGGCGCCTTAAAAGAAACATATTCTATTTTACTTAAAACAATCTTGTGGGTCAAGCAAGTGATCAATGGCTGTTTACTGGAATAGCAGAAAACTAAAGCCTCACATTGGCTCTCGGGGAGCTTATTCTGCAGTTCCCGGGGGTGAGGAGTGGAGTTCACCAACCCAAGACTGAGGCAGGGCGAGGTCCAGCTCTGCACTTACATTGGCTGCATCGTGTTGGGCAAGTTACTGAACTCCTGAAGTTCTGGTTTCCTCATCTGTGAAAAGGGGATAACGGTTCTTGCCTCAGAGCTTTATTGTAAAGGTTAAATGAGGAGATAAGCAAGGGACTGGCACAGGTACTTTCTCTGTAAAGGTGGGGTATTACTATCATCTATAAAATAATGCCCCAAGGCCCCATGCAGCATAGCAAATGAGTGGCTCAGTCATTAAGTCCATGGAAGCTCCCGCTTGGAGAGACAGGCAGGGATCAAGGTGACACAGAGACCAGGGAGAAAGGTGTCCACAGAGGAAACTTTTAGCAGTGACTATGGTTTAAAAGGTCGGGTGGAGAAGTTGGTTACTGAGCATCATAACCGTGACCCTCATTCTCCGTTAGTCAGGGCCAGGCAGGACTGCTTTCTTATAAAGGATGGGTTCCAGGCCGTCTGCTTCCACTCTGCTGGCCTGTCTTCCTGTCCCAGACACAACACCCAGTGAGTGACTCCCAGTGAGAGAGACCCTCAGGTGCCCCAGAGTGAGGCTGTCTTCAGTGGCCTCACCAAGTGTAAATGAGACACCTCCCAGTGAAGATGACCACCACCTTCCTTCCCACCAGGAGAGGTTGACCCAAGGTAGGGGTAGAGTGAGGAAATTCAGGCAATGTCCTACGATTCAAACTACTTCAGTACATCCTTTCCCACCCAGACCTGGGAGAGGAATGCAAGCAGACCCTTCTCAGAGCTCCAGCTGGCCTAGAAATCCCGCTGGAGGGGTTAGTCAAGGGCCGTGCTGGGCGGTGGTCTACAGAGAGTCAGACAAAGTCTCCATTGAGTCAATGCTCTCTTTTATGCAAATCGCTTATTGAGCATCTGCTGATACGTGACAGTGCGTCTTGTGGAAGGTATGAAAATTAAGAGTTCACTCCTCTGGGTTCCCAGAGATCTTGGTTGACATTTAATTTTTCTGGCATTGAACTATTGACTCATTGTTTTCTTAACTGGACATTCAGATCTGGTCACGTCTGGTTTCTCTGTTGAATCCCCAATGCCCAGCCAAGGGCCTGGCACATGGCCACCACCACTTAGTGTTTGTTGGATTAAGTAAAACTGAGTTTGTGTCTTCAGGACTTACAATGCTACACTGTGGTTAGCATGGTTCTCAAAGGTGTAAGTGACACAGTCACATCAGCCTTGAAAGAAGAGGCCATGGGAGTTGGGAGGGGGGAGCTCGTGTTCTACAGAGAAGGTGACGTCTGAGAAAGGCCTTGCAAAAGGATTCGAAGTGAGGAATGGAGCTTCCGGGGGTGAAGAGGAGAATTCTAGGGAAAGGGAGAGGCAGGAAAAGGCACCAGGGTGTGTGGGGAATAGTAGCTGAGTTCTGCTAGGAGATGATAGGCAAGGTGAGTCAGAGCAGGTGGGAGCTTAAGTAGATGCTTAAGGTGCTGGACTTTCCTCAGTGGATAATGTCCCTCTTACTTCTTATCATCATGTCAACATTGATAATAATAATAATAACAACAACAACAATACCTACTATTGCCTGAGTGCTTAACATGTGTGAGGCGCTGTTTTAAGCATTTTGCATAAATTAATCCTTTAATCCTCACAAACACTCTATGGGGAGAGCCTTCCATTTTATAGATAAGGAAACAGAGGTGCAGAAAGGTTAAGGAAGCTACCCAAAGTCAATAGCTCAAGATGGCAGAGTGAGGGTCCAGACCCGGGCACATGGCTCCAGAGCCCACATCCTGCTTCTCCTGACCTCCCCTCCCAACTTTATGGTTGCCTCATGCTGCCCCTCCTTGTTCCCAGCCATAGCCACAGCCACCACCCTGTGCTCTGGTCCTAATCTCCCTGCTGGTTTTATCTCCATATTGGGTCCGTTTCCACCACACCTCGCTCTCAAGGCTGGAAAGCAGTCTGATTGACACACTCCTGGCTCAGAAAGACAGCAGTGGCTCTTAGCGGCATCATATACGCCCTCTTTAAGCAGTCCATCAACTTCTACCAGCAACAGAGCCTGCTGCATCTCGGTTGTCTTGTTCCTGAGCCCTTCGTTATCTCTGCTAAACAACCTTTCGAGCCTCGTACCATAGCCGCTGCTACTGGTGTTCCCCTTGGTGTCCCCCAAGAGCATAGGCTGTTGCTTCCCAGTGTTCTCACAGCCCAAATGTCCGGGGCCACTTTGGCACCAGTACCTAAGGTCTATCCCACCCACAGTGTCTCCCTCGCTCTTCATGAAACAGCTGCTCATGCTTCTGCCAGTAACTCTCTCACGTGGGACTCAAAAGACAATTTATAGGACCAGGGTTGACTACCTGCTATCCTCCATCTCTGCCCGAAGAACCAGCATGCAGAACTCCTCCTTCCTGCCCCCAAACGAATTCCTCATCTCAACGGCCAGAAAGGAGGGGGTGATACTTGTCAGGACCCACTCCCAATTTAGCCTCCACAGAGACCACCCTGCCACCAGTGAGCCCCATTTTTTTTTTAATCCTCATCCGAGGATATTTTTTCCATTTATCTTTAGATAGAGTGGAAGGAAGGGAGAGGAGGGGAGAGAGAGAGAGAGAGAGAAATATCGATGTGAGAGAGGCACATCCATTGGTTGCCTCCCGCACGACCCCGACCAGGGCCAGGGGTCAAACCGCAACCGAGGTACGTGCCTTTGGCTGGAATCGAACCCGCTACTCTCTGGTCCACGGGCCGACGCTCTAACCGCTGAGCCAACCCGGCCAGGGCTGAGCCCCATTATTTATGTGCAGGTCTTCCACATGGATCGTCAATGTCTGTTTTTCCTCTTTTTTCTTCTTTTCAAACTTTACTCAGCATAGTAAGAGAAATTCAAATCACTTAATTTTATCCCTGCCTAACAATTCTAATAAAGACCTTTGGTCAGAGTTCCATACTGAAATATTTAAGGATGGCATAATGTGTTATCTAGATTTATTTAAAAATACTACAGGCAGATAAGGGGACTAGAGATGAAATGATTGGTTATGAGTTGATCATTGTTGATGGAATGCAGGAATGGTATACAGAGACTCATTACTACATTCTGTTCACTTTTATATGAATGCAAAGCCTTCCAACTACCGCACAGGAAACATAGTCAATAATATTTTAATAACCATGTATGGCACCGATTGGGTACTAGAAACATCAGGAGGAACACTTTGTAAAGTATATGATTTTCTAACCACTTGGCTGTACACCTGAAACTAATACAAAATAATATTGAATGTAAACTGTAATTGAAAAAAAAATTGTTTTTAATTAAAAAATAAATAAATAGAACTTTCCAACAAAAAGCAAAAGACAGAAAATTTAAGAAAATGTTGATGGGCGAGAGGTTCAAACTTACAGTAGTAATAGCATTTTGGAGTTTCTCTTTTTTAATGCACTTGTTCACATAATCTCTGGCACCTGGTTGGCCAAGGAGAAGTGGGCCTTGGCTGGCTGTGTGTTCCGGGTTCAACAAAACCAGACACAGTTGGACTGACGTCTGTGAGTTGATGCCCCCAGCCCGCCAGCCCTGAAGGCCTGCCCGGACTGCCCCCCAGGCCCAGCGTTACAGCAGCTTCATCAAAGCCCCTGCCCTGGGTCCAGACACAGGTTGGGGTGTCAAAGCTCCAGCTTCTTCGGAGTCAGTGAGATGCTGACATCAACAATGAGGTCTGTGATGCCTCTCAGAGCACTGATGTCCTGGAGGTGGCCGCCAAGTGCAGACTCCAACATCACAGACTGCCAGAGGGTGTTGAGATGGAAAGTTGAGAAAACGGTGTTATAGGAGTTCTCTTTGGGGCCTTTAGAGTGTCCACCTTCGGACGGAGGAGCCAGAGGGATGTCTGATGGCTCAGTTTTGAAGAATTCCAGGCCCCATGGGAAGCCAAGGCATCTTAATTCTATAGTTTTCCGTGGTCCAGGCCTGGGCTTTTCATAAATATGGTAGGTGGTTCTCAAGAAAGCTGCTGATAGCCTTGGGGCAGCCTCATGGTTGGATCACGGTTGTGTGACTGAGAATGAAGTGGCCCCACCTAGTGGGGTAGCCGGTCTATCTGGAGGCCTCAGTCCTCACCCCTCAGCCACCCCCTCTGCCATCTTTGAGTGCCTCAGCAGTCGCCAGTGCACCACCTCACCTGGTTAGAGCCCTCCCTGCTTCCGATCTCTTGGGTGCTATCCTGTGACTCAATGAGGACGAGCCCAGAGGGCACCTTCCCTTTGGTTTCAGAGATGTGAGCCACTCACTTCTGCATCCACATCAGCTGGAGAGCTGGACCCAGCCTGACCCCTTCCTTCTCACAGAGGCTGAAAGAAACCTGGAGAGGAGACAGCAGCAGGTCCAGCCTAAGTCTGACCCACGCCCCAGCTGGACCCAGGAGTGTGGGTGCAGCAGCTCCATCCACTTCCCTCCACTGGCTTAATTCAGTCCACCGTCATCTATCACCAGAATCACTGCAATGGGTCTCCTCGCACCGGTCTTGACACCTCCATTTTGTTCTCACATGGCAGGAAAACGATCTGTCTAAACTGCAGGTCAGATTAGATCACACCTTGCTTGCAAACCCTCAGTGCCAGCCTGTTGTCTCAAGCTCCCTAACAGAGTCCTCCAGGCCGGGCAGCCTGTGCCTCACCACTCCAGCTTCCTCGCCCTCCTTGTCATCCTTCCTGGCTTCTCTCCTCTCCCCAGGGCACGTCTGCTCTGACCTAACTGGGACCCGCTCTTCACTTTGCCTGTGCCCGTCAACACCAACTCTCCATTCAGGTCTCTGATCCCCAAGGCTGGGCTAATGCTGTGCTGCTGTGGACTGAATGTCTGTGTCCCCCCAAAATTAATGTCTTGAAGTCTAGCCTCCAATGTGATGGTGTTAGGAGGTGAGGCCTTTGGGAAGTAATGAAGTCTTGAGGGTGGAACCCTCGATGTAGATTGAAGAGGCTTAAGGAGCCTGTCTGTGGAGATGAAGCCATGGTGACTCAGGGTGGAGTCAGCTGTTTAGACAGGCTTTAGGAGGCAGATGCGATGAGACACTTGGGAGGCAAGAGGCAAAGGCTCGAACTCTCTTCCTGCCCTCGTCTGAGGCTTGTGGATATACTCGTGGGAAGAGGATAGACAGGGGTGTTGGCTGACAACCCTGAGTCTTGGGGAAAGATATACAGTTCTAGAGGATATGAAGACGAGGATGGGTGAGCTTACAGGGATTCAGACCATTCTCCAGGGAATGAATAGAGCTTAACTTCTGCAGACAGATCAGAAAAGGTAAAGCAAGAGAACTTTGAGGGGACCCCCATCCCTACCATGGCCCAGTGGTTAGTCATCCCTGAGAGTTTATCCTCAAGGCTGATGGCTTTTCTGTGAGATTCATGGGTTACTGGCTCTGATGTCCTAGAGGAGCCCCAGGACTTCTTTGTCTTGCCTGGGAGATCCTATTGCTAGCGTCACTATTTGTTAAGGCAGCACCGATTCCAGCTGTTCAGTGGTGAGGGATCCCTCAGGCAGCCAGCCTCCTTCCTCCATCCCCATCCCACCAATGCTCCCTGGGGACACACCACCCAATCCCTAGACCCCTCTGTGGCCTGTGCCCACGGGGCCTTCAGATGCCTTCTCCCTACACCTGTTTCTCACTGCTCAGTCCCTCAGAGGAGAAACACAAGAGCAGGAAAAACAAGGCCAGGATGATCTATTCTTCTTTGGGGTGATTGTGGTCCCTTTATCTCCTACGGTTTGAAAGGTGAGGAGGCCCAGATGATCTTTAGCTTGAAAAGAGGCAGAAGAGGAAGCCTCTGGTCATGAGAATCCCAACTGCTGGGAAAACTGACTTCCCACGGGTGGGCTTTCCTGTCACAGCTCCAGAAAAGCCACAAAATGGAAACACACATGTATTCAGATCCAATCCAGACATCATAAAGGACCCTAACACAAAAGATAAGGACATGCCCACCGATTTCTCATCTAGCTTCAGGGCACCATTTCACTTTGACTTGCTTTTATGGTCACCTAACTGGCTATGGTTTCTGGCCCATGGTCAATTTTAAAGGCCAAGTTTTCATAACTGTGTGATAGACCCTGTCTCTAGGCCATCAAATACTCCCATTGCCTTCTTTTCCCCCGCTTTTCCTATATCCGTGCTTTCTCCTTTTAAGACTCATATTGCATTTTAAACCAAATTTCTCTTTTCTCTTTCATGTTGGCTGGCAATCACCATGACAACCCTCCCCTCCCCATCAACCTCCTTTAGGAATGGGCCCCCAGGCAGGGATTATACTTGTCATCTCTATTAGTCAAAGTAGTGATGAGCTCAACTCCCTTACCCCCCCGAGATCATCCTCCCCCTCATCATCATCATCATCAATGAGTGCTCGCTCAGTTTGTTTGTTTGTAGCTAGGACAACTCTGTGACTAGTGAGCTTTGGGTAAGGCAGGAGAGTCTTCCTGGGGGGCAGGAAGTAGGTAACTTGCCTTTGGCATTAGTTCCTCCAATGATAAAATAGGAGCTGCTCTAGGTCCCTGCACAGCACAAACCCTATAGTGGAAGACGATTAACTGTATACATTAATAAAAAAAAATTATACATATATTCTACCTATAACAAAATCTACTTTGAAGATTTTTCTCACACTCATGATCACAAACTGCTTTGGTGGATGATTTTGCTAAAAAATAAAGCTAGCCATAAATCCACAAAAGATAGGCATGAATGAAGGTCATCTCAAACCTTGCTATATCTTCTGGGAAACAAACATGCCTCATTTGACTCCCCAATATATTATTAAAATAATACTCAGCCAAAAAATACTCAGAAAGTATAGATTTAAATACATTATGTTAAATGAATCATCTATAATTATTTGCCCAGTGATAAGGGGAAATACCACCTTATTCAAAACTTGTATTCCTTAAGTAATAGTTTTAAGAGATTCAGCTGATTAAATAATATCAATATTATTTTTTTTCATCATGGTACAAGGGCATAGAGAATAATCCTTTACCTGATATTTGTGCATGTTTTGTTTTGTGATATGAATGCTATCATATGTTTTATGAATATATGGCCATGTTAATAAGTCTAAATGAAAAACCACACCCTTGTTGTGGGTGTAGGTCAGAGCGGAAATCTCTCTTGAAAGGTGAGGTCTTTCCTAATGTCACTCGCCAGGTATAATGAGGTCTGTTGCTCAGATCTAAAGGTGAGTGGAATACTCTAAACCTTGATCCAATGGTGATTTCACAGGTGTATACATATGTAAGAATAAAACCTGTATAACTTTGTACACTTGCTATATTATTCATGATCCTGTAGAAAATTAGAATAAATGACCGGGGGAGTGCCGAAGGTGAACTTCAGAGAGGTGTCAAAATGCCTTCTGAATTGTGGAGGGGGAAGGGAGGGGTGACATCACGAAGATGATGGCATAGATTGTCCCCAACGTTACTCCCCGTCACAAGATGTGATGCTGAACTGTCTATCTCTGTTCTGCCTTCCCTGCATCTCTCTGTACAGATTCTTAGCCTGTCGATCAGTCATCTACTTTGCCTCAAAGAGGATTTGGATTTTTATACAAGAATACAAAGAGAAAGAACTGCCCATGATCCATTTTCTCACTTCCCAATAAGCCTCTTGAGGCCCAACTCAGAAACAACAGTTTTGAAAACCGAGAGTTTTTATTGAATCCAAGAAGCGAGTCGCCTTCAGAACAGACAGGCTCTTTGATAACTAAGGGGGGGAGCACAGAAGGAAGTGGGCATAGGGTTTTCCCCATAACAATAGGATGGAAACTCCCGAGGAAAACCTGGCTGCCCAGTCCTAGGGGGACTAGGTAATGGCCACTGGCTGAGGGGACAGAGAATGGACTGGGAAACATCAGACGGGCCTGAGATAAGGGATTAGATCTGGCGAATCACGTCCGTTGCAGCCAGGGTTCAGTCGGAGGCCAGGAAGTCACACTGGAGCCAAGCTGATGCCCACAGCTCACCGTCTGAGCATGCGGGGAGCCCGCTCATTCCCGCTGAGGGGACACTCACTGTCAGCGCTACTGGCAAGGACCACCTACTGCCCGCCCACTGTGCCACCCTGTGGATTACCCTGCAGAATGGACACAACCCACTGGTTAACTTTTCCAGAGATTCATCAAAATTCCTACCTGTATTCCTTTTTGAATAGCCTAGGACAGTTTTAAGCTCCAAACCAGAAGGTCAGGTCCTTGTTACCCAGAGGGACAGCGGGTGGTAGGGAAAGAAAAGACCCCCAACACCTAAGCTCTGGGGAGCTAAGACAGAGGTGAGCCTATCCCGTGGCACCACCGGCCAGACACATTACAAAATGAGAGCTGTCAGGAGCCAGAGGCCCAGCGACCCAGGCACACCACCCACCTCAGCCTGGAACCCTCCTTCGAGCCCTTTCTGGCTCCACGCAGCCCCACGACCAGATACCGCCTGCTCGCCAGCTTCCATGCTGCTGACTCCCGCCCTGGGGATAAGACCGAGGGTTATATGGCCTCGACGACAGCCTGAGAACATGAGATTATAATTACGCTCAGGGACTTCATTTCGCATGACTCATGTCAAGAGGGCTCACAGGAGATAATTCTCAAAAAGAGCACAACTTTTTGAAGACAGTTCAAGAAGTAGTTCCAAATAATAATAATAATAATAATAATAATAATAATCAGTAGCAGTTTCACAAGTCTCTGGGGGGCTAAAAACGTCACACCCCAACAAGAGCCCTGGGCAGGTGACCACCCGCACCAGAGACTTCCACCCAGGACACAAGCCATCCTGAAGGACGCACACGCCCCGTGTGACCGACAGAGCGCTGGAGCTGCGCAGTGATACCCACCAGCCAAACACGCGTCTGGAGGGAGGCGGAGGAGAGGCAGTGACCGAGAGCGTCCCGAGAAGTGAGCGGTGGCCTGCTGCCCCAGGTGGCGTCTCTGGCCGTGGTCAGAGTTCCCCAGCGGCCACCCACTGCCGGAGACAGCAACGCCTCGCTCCTCACGTCTGAATCCACCCCAGTGCAAGCAGAGAGGCTGCCTGCGGGTCCTTGAAAATGAGGTGCCAAACCATCTCTATGGCAATTATGTTGTCATGTGTATTCAAAGTGAAAAGACTAATAGGAAATATGACTCCAGCATATACCTGAGGGCTAATGCTTGCTGTCGTGCTGTTCTTCTTTTCCAAATTTTCCACATTGTTGTCTTAACTTGGATTTGTTCCAGGGAGCAGAGCCTACCTGAGAGCAGGTGGTTTATTTTGGGAAGTGACTGGAGGGAGCAGGGTAGTGACTGAGCAGTGAATCAGGGCAGGAAGAGATGAGATGCGATGATGGATGATGGAGCCAGTCACTACTGGGGGAATGGACTCTAGTCCCCTACAACCCTGACCTCACCACTGAGGGAACAGGGACTCTAGTCCCCTGCCACCCTGACCTCACTACTGGGGGAACTGGGACTCTAGTCCCCTGCCACCCTGACCTCAGTACTGGGGGAACTGGGACTCTAGTCCCCTGCCACCCTGACCTCACCACTGAGGGAACAGGGACTCTAGTCCCCTGCAACCCTGACCTCACTACTGGGGGAACAGGGACTCTAGTCCCCTGCCACCCTGACCTCAGTACTGGGAGAACAGACTCTAGTCCCCTGCCACCCTGACCTCAGTACTGGGGGAACAGGGACTCTAGTCCCCTGCAACCCTGACCTCACTACTGGGGGAACAGGGACTCTAGTCCCCTGCAACCCTGACCTCACTACTGGGGGAACAGACTTTAGTCCCCTGCAACCCTGACCTCACTACTGGAGGAACTGGGACTCTAGTCCCCTACAACCCTGACCTCACCACTGAGCGAACAGGGACTCTAGTCCCCTGCCACCCTGACCTCACTACTGGGGGAATGGACTCTAGTCCCCTGCAACCCTGACCTCACCACTGAGGGAACAGGGACTCTAGTCCCCTGCCACCCTGACCTCACTACTGGGGGAATGGGCTCTAGTCCCCTACAACCCTGACCTCACCACTGAGGGAACAGGGACTCTAGTCCCCTGCAACCCTGACCTCACTACTGGGGGAACAGGGACTCTAGACCCCTGCAACCCTGACATCTTGTGACCCCCAAGAACAACTGTGTTTTCCTCCACAGAGCCCTGCCCTCTGGGTATGTGCTTTACAGCCCAACCACCAGCACAGATGGTGCCCAAATCCTCATAAATTCTACACCCATTTGATAAAAATACTAGTAGTAGTAATGGCTAACATTAATTGAGCCTTTATTATATAGCAGGTATTTTTCTAAGCATTTAGTATTCATTATCTCATTTAATCCATATAACAATCCCATTGACAAGTGAGGAAACTAAGGCACACAAGGGTGAATAACCCACCTCTGAACACAAACACTGACCCCAGATTCAAGCCTGACAGTTTGACTCCAGATGCTATAACAGTTACCTTGGTGCCCTTTCAAAATGGGCTCATTTAAGGTGACCTAAAATGGAATCTTCAAAGAGAGATCTCCACCAAGCTGAACCTGCTCTTCAGCTGTACTAAGGACTAATTTGCCCCCTTTTCTTCTCTTCTGAACAACACACCCTAGCAAGAGCCCTGACTTCTAATCCAGCCTGGGGTCTCACCTGCAGAGGTGTGGTTTTGAGCTGGGCCTGGCAGGTTTCTCTACACACAGTGGTCACTCAGTCAGCTTTTGGTTGCTGACGATTGGTTGGTTGGTTAATTGATGAATTAATGACTTCTGTGCTCTCCAAAGGCCACCTTCCCCCAAATCCCTTCTCCACCAGTCCCAAGGTCTGTGGTTTCCATTTTAGGATCACCAGTTCAAAAGCTTGATGGAAACAAATATTTTCACTGGCTCACAGAATTATTTTCCCAGTGAAGTTGGGAACCTATGAACAAGCTAATAAATTCCCCAGGACTCATTTCTGGAGTCCTTCTTCTCTTCCACCCATGGCACCCGTACCAAGGACGAGGGCACAGTGGGTGTGTTTTGATGGAAAGGAGGGAGGAAGTAAGGAAAGGCCTGGAGCAGAACTTCCCACACCAGTTCCAGAAAAACTCTTGTGAATTCAGCTACTCCTCAAATGAGCTTCTTTGTTCATCTTTAAATGATGGAAATCTGTTGTCAAGGCCCATTCAGCCTTTTAATATGTTACCATGATCACAATTCTCCCCAAAAGGAGAATTTCATAGGCAAAATTTCTTGAAAACACCTTGCTAGACCCGCAGCCCAGCAACGCACTCACTTGAGAAGCTGAGCACTGGGTGTATATCCTCAAACAGAGGGTTCAGCCTGGTGGTAGCCTGGACCACCAGGGCCTCTCTTAAAAACACAGATTTCCAGCCCTGGCCAGTTTGGCTCAGCGGTTAGAGCATCAGCCCTTGGACCAAAGGGTTGAGGGTTTGATTTCCAGTCAAGGGCATGTACCTCAGTTGCAGGTTTGATCCCAGGCCCCAGTGAGGGTTGTGCGGGAGGCAACCAATCAATGTGTGTGTCTCTCTCTCTCTCTTTCCCTTCCACTCTATCTAAAAACCAATGGGAAAATATCCTTGGGTGAGGAGTAACAAAACAACGCAGATTTCCAACCCCCACCCTAAACCTTTGGGAGCAGTCTTTAGGTTGGGACCAGGAAAATGCGTTTCCTAGACGCCCACCCAGTGATCTGAAGATGAGCCTGTTGGAGCATCTCACCAAGGCCCAAGGACACTGTGTGAAGGCCTGGGGGGGAGAAGCCATGGGGGTGAGGGGTGGGGGAGAAGGGAGAGCTGTTTGGGAGCCCTGAATGAGGAACACACTCAAAGGAAGGGTGTCGTGTGCCAGGGCTAACCTTCACTCAGCTGGCAATCTCCCTTGCCCTCTCAGGAGCCAGAATGGGGGCCGAGTACTTTTAGAAAGGGCAGCCTCTGCCACTAAAGTGAGGGGTTCAGGAAAAGCGAGGACATGCTGTCTTCATAGCCAAGCACAGACATGCTGTCCACTGGCTGCTGATGTGGCCAGGCCGGCCTTGGAGAAGAGTATGGACCGAGAGCACTGCCCACGCCTCGTCTTCTCCATCATACACGATGGGTTGGAGCTGGGGCTGCACAGGAATAGCCTGGCACAGTAGACAACCTCAGGGCCTCTAGGCTCTGGAGCAGGTTTCAGGCTGGGTCTCAGAACCTGTTTGGGCTGACGGCACCAGGAGGCCTGTGGGGCCACGTTGGGATGAAACCAAATGCCAGGTCTTTGCATTCTGATTTTTTGTCCTTGACTTTTGTCAGCCTCCCTCACTGCCTTGCCAACTACCCGTGCCGTGCTTTTTGGGGTGCCTAGTGCCTAGCACCAAGCCTGGCTCACAATAAGTATAAGATAAATATGTGTTAAATTGGATTGAATTCTCCTTTTCAATTGGCCTCAAGCTCTTCCGTCTCTCTCATTCTGTCTTCTAGCAGTTGGGCATTTGGCTGAAAGAGGAATGTGGTACAGCCAGCACCCTGCACACAGTTGTGCTCATTGTGAGCTGGACTTCTGGACTGGAAACGAGTATCTGCAAAACCCTCTCCCCTTTAGTCTGGGGTCAGTCGGGGTCCCATGTGTCCTGGTAAAATTAACTGCCATTGTTGCTGGGGGACAAACCACCATGTCTTCTTCTCTTCCCCCTTCTGCAATCTCTGCTCTCGATGTGAACAGGTGAGAAGACTCTGGACTGTTCTTGCCTTCATTTGACCTGAGGAGAGGCAATGAGGCATCTCTGTTCTACAGCTGTGTAATCTAGGACAAACTGTTCAACCTCTTTGAAATGCAGAGACAGAGACTCAGCAGGTACAAAGGCCGTGCGTGAAACCGTCGCTCTGGAGATAAAGTTCTATTATCTAATAAACACGTTGTTTACACATCGCTGCATTTTTGTTCATGCGTTTACACAAACGTGTGTTTTGTGCCTGTTTGTTAATGTAGGTGGTGTGTTTGGGGGGAAATGTGCAACCTCCAGGCTTGGACACTCAAACCAATTGCCTCCCAGGCCCAGTGCCAGGTCCCTGCTGTTCAAAGGCCAACATCCTTGCCCATGGGGACTCTGTGTTCCCGACTTACAGTCTTTGTTCTCAGACCAACCTGAGAGCTGTCAACCCTGCTACCTGAGAGTCGCTCTCAGGTAGCAGGGCTGGAGGGAAGAATTCTTGGAGCAGGATTAATTCAACAAATGTCAGTTGAACACCTAACATGTAGCTTTCACTGGACTTAAATCTTCCTTAGGTGAATGGGGACAAAATCAGGGCAGCAAAGTTATTGATCCTTTTTTTGTAGATTTGATACAAGTTTATGGATATGGTTTGACTTCTAACTATGCCTGGGATTTCCAAAGCAGAGGAAGAGGCACTCGAGCTGTGGCTGTCATCGGGGCCTAAGTTTTCACAAACCCTGTAGGATCTGAGCGTGGAGGACAAAGAGCTCCTCCTGCCCACACACCTGTGGAGACGGGCACACCTAGTCACCTCCGGTTCCACACCTGGGGCCCAGGGGTAGCTTTAGAAAATTCTGCAGCTGGATGAACGCACCCTTAACAGTAGATTCCGGGCAGGGGGGACAGCGGAGTAACCACAGATCCTGAAAGGGGTTCCATCTATGCTGTTTATTTCTCCTGCTCCAGGCCATGGACTTGATAAGGGCAGGCCACCTCACAGAGCTCTTTAGAAACTCTGTGCTTAGGCAATGGAGAAGGGCCCAGACACTTGGGTTCCTGGTCCAGGTCAGGGCACCCTTCCCCCCACTCCCCTGAAGGAGCTGCCCTTATCTTTCCTGTAACTGGGTTGGAGCAATGGGAGAGGTTCCTCACAGGATAGCCAGCTCAGCAGGATCTGTGCCAACTCCCTCCCCCAGGAGAAGGAAGAAGGCAGGACGGCAGTAACCTTTTTGAGGGCAACGATCCAGGTTTCCAAAGAGCTGCAGGGCTGCCTGCGCCTTGTACGTGGCAGGAGGCTCTGAGAGTGTGGCGGTGGACAGGCTTGAGGGCGGGGCCTCGAGGGCTCCCAGGCTGCAGGCAGACCTGTCAGCCTTCTCGCCTCTCTCTTCGTCACCTTTGCGTCTTTGCAAGCCTCTGAACGAATAGCCAGACGCTCTGGGTTAGCCTGGTCCTTAGACAGACCAAGACCCCCACAAGCTCTTTGCGACCTTTACACTAGAAGGGGTTGCTCTGGGCCTCCCTGTGGGTTCATCCCGTGGGCCCGAGCGCATTCTCCCCACTCCCATTCATCCCTTCTCCAGGCGAGACTCCGCCGCCCCCTGTGCCTCTCCCCGATATGTGAGTATGGAGCAATTATTCACGGGGCTTTCAGGCCCACAAAGTCTGGACCTGATTAGTTGTGCCACGCCTGCCTGATTACAGAATCTAAAGTTCAGGGAGATTAAATACATAGACCAAGGCCAAGCAAATGACAGTCCACTGAGTCATTTCAGGGCCTACAAGCACTGTTTAAACAAGGCTAGAACCCGAGGCCAGGCCCCCCACAGAAATTAGACATGAATGGAGAGAAAGCGTGCAACGAGCAAGTGGCTATCTAGCCAAAAAATAAACCGAGACTCGTAAGTATGAACACGCACTCCAGCCCAGACGTTTTTTACCGTGTGACTGGAACTTGACCGCGGTCATGTGACAATTTCGCAAGTGGGGAGGAGAGGACTTGTAAGCCAGTGGAATATGTAGGTATTTAAGTCAGTATAATTGAGTCTTCCTGGTCAGAAATTAATGAGTGTTCAACCCAGAGCTTGTGTGCTAAGTTTTCTGTGTGTTATCTCAGAAAATGGGCACAGCGGCCCTAGGAGATGGTTTTGTTGCGCCCCCAGGCACCCCTGGTGATCAGCTGTGGTTAGCATGTCCAGGGGTCCATTAAATTGCTCTCAACAGCAAATCCGGCCTCCAGTGTGCCTCTGAGGCCCCGCGCTGGTGTAAGATGCTGACTCTGCGCCTGTCACATTTACAATATCCTGCCTCCCAGCACGCCAAAACTCACTGCAGCGTGTGCCCAGCCTGCGCCATTCACCCCACGAGACCTTCCCTCCCAGCTCTGAGGTCAACCCGGAGGAGGCTGAGGACACCGTGCAGCTCTCACTCTGCAGTGAGTGGCACTCGGTGTGCTTGTGCCTGAGAAATATATCAGGAATTTCATTATCAGATGAGGGAAGCTCGGGCTGCCCACGCCTGCTGCAGAGCCAGCGAGGAGCCACCGCTGGTAGGAAGGCTGGACACACCTCCGTGATTGAATGTCCCCCAGCAAGGCCAGATTTCTCTGGACCAGTCTCAGTCTCAGCATAAGGGACCAATGGGGACTTCGGAGAGGACTGAGGGACTGACAGATTGTGGGAGTATCACCCAGCTGAAAAAGAGTCATAAACAAAACTAGGGCCAGTATTCTGACCTTGGTAATGACATCACCACCCCACCCATAGAGAGAACGTCCCTTGCGCACACCTGTTTACTCGTTCAATCCCCTCAGCAACCTTGCGAGGCCGGCACTGCTACCATCTCCGTGCCACACACAAGGAACCTGAGGCACAGAGAAAGAGGCTTGCCCAAGGTCACACCAGCTAGTTAGGCCTCTTTCCCATCGTGGCCCTGTGGCTCTTACCAGCTCCTGCAAGGCCTCAGCCGTCCAGCCAGAAGGGCCACCTGGTTAATGATGGACATGTCCTTCAGGATCCCAGGTGCTCAGGCAGCATGCCCAGCTGCTGGTCCACCAGAACCTGCTGTTTCATGGATGATCATAAATGTCCTGTGACCATAAGGACATGGGTTAGGAGACTCTCAGACACACAGCCAACCCAGGCAGATGCTCAGACACTTTCTCCCCATGTCCAAGCTTTGCCCCCACACACCCGGCACAGCAGGAGTGAAGCACACTGGCCCCCTTCTCCATGCCTGCCTTCTCCTGAACGCCGCCACTGTGGTCCTCAGTGAGATGTCCCTTCCTCTTGAAAAGCCTTCTCTGACCCTCCACTTCCACGAAGACACAGTGGGCAGTGGTTAGGAGCATGGCTTACCTCCAACCTAGTTACCAGCCATGTGAGTTTGGATGTTGGAGGCACATAAGATCTCTGTGCCTCAGTTTCCTCATTTATAAAAGTTGATGTCCCTAGGATTAGACGAGTGAGTGTGTATGAAGCAGGTGGTAAGCCCTGTATCAGCATGGTGCTCTCCCTTCCTGGGTCCCATGGTCCCTGCCAACTCAGCAGTGGTCTCTGTCCCATCACGGCAGACCCCTGAGGGCAGGGACTGTGTCCTATCATCTCCCCACAGAGCAGGAGTCCAGTAAGTGATGCATCTTTTAGTTGAAAGGTCATTCCTGAATACCTGCGCTGAGGGAAGGAAGCATAAATACCCCCAAATAGAAAACAGTGCTCCTTAATGACGCCAGTGGTCCCACTCAGGACAAGCAGGCAAGAGCATTTCATGCATTCCCAAGTGAGAAAAGGGGTTTTCCGTTTTCTCCTGGTGCATGTTCATCCTTACAGGGTCTTTTTACTCATCTCCCTTGTAAACTTATGGGGCAGGTCATTCCTATGCAGGTCACTGTGCACCCGTCCTTAAAGGGAAACCATCTCAGTGTCTCAAGTCATTCATCTAACTGCTCGGTGACTTGGCATGAAGCTGCCCCGCCCCCGGGCAGTGCAGTGGCCCCCAAAGCAGGACTGGCAGAGAGAGTGCATTCACACGGGAAACTGATGTGCTCACAGGAGACACCGGGGGGAGGATGGGACGCCACCTCGCACAGCCATGGTGAAGATGGAAGAGCTATAGGGAAGGAGCTGGTGTGGAAAGTTACAAGTGGGACACTAAAGAGATGCCTGGCTGTGGTAACCTCTTCATGCTGCACCCTTCAACATCCGACACCCTCCAGCCGAAACCCGGACCAGGCGCCTGAGCCCGTGCACCTCATTCAAGGGACCAGGGGCCTCTCGGCCTGCTTTGTTAGGGGCCGTGGCCAGGATCGGAGAGGACAGCTGTCCCTGTTTGCAGCCCACCTCCAAGCAAGGCCTTGCTCTGCTGAAGGGTTCCCTGCCCTATCTGCTTGGAAATGAGTTCAGCCAGGTGGGGACAGGGTGGTCTCTGCCTCAGGGGGCACAGGAGCAGCTCAGGACAAAGCCAGGCCCACACCTCAGTGGGCTCTGCTGCCGCTGTGACCCTACTGCCCTCTCCCCTTTGACCAGGCCCCCAAGCCTGCTGGTGTCTGTCGGTCTCTCTCCCTCTCAACCTCCCTCCTCGCCCCCTCCTCCTTCTCTCTTCTCCACCCCTGTTTCCTCCTCTGAAGAGGCTACAGCCTCCTCCAGACAGCTTACTTTGCTCTTGGCTGCCCTCCAGACATTTGTTTTCATTTCCCCTCAGTGGGGACCAGGAGGGGCAGACAGGGGGCTATGGAGAGAGGGAGAGTTGAGACCAGCCCTCCTGGATTTTCTCTGAAATGTATTTCTGGTGAGGTTACTCAGCCTTTCCAGAGAACATCTTGTTTCCTCCTCTGCTGCCTTCAGATCTGGGGCTCCGAACCCACCTTGGCTTCTGCTGCACTGCCTGCCCTGTGCATGTGTGCGCATACTCGCAGGCACACCTGGAAACACACACACTCACAGGTACACACTGATATGCTCACACACAATCACACATGCACATGCTCACATGTCTAGCACATATTCACATGAACACACACATACAATCACACTCACAATCTCATACAGGCATACACTGACATGTTCTCACATACACACAGAATATATTCACACACTCACAGGCACACACTGACATGCTCACACATTCACACACATGAACACACATGCGTGCAGACGTGTACACTTTGTTCCTCAGCATTTCCACGGAGGTGAAGGGTATACATATGAACCAAACAAGACTACCTAAATAATGCAAATATACAAAGTGAAATACCCAATTTAATGCAAATTGCAGAAAAGCGACAATTACAAGTGCCTAAATTATTGTGGTCTGAGGCATTGAGTGCCCTCCACTATTCTCTGTCATTCCTCTGGTGCTGGATCCCCTGACTTACAGTTCAGAGCCCTGGCACCTGAGCAGGCCAACACAGGAGCACCTGTCAGGGGAACACCGCAGGGCGCTGTGTGAGGGGCTGACTGGCAGAGCCAGCAGAGAGACCACACTTGACATTTGGAACAATTGCTCCTGAACAGTGGACCTTGCCCAACCCCTGGCCTCTCTCAACTCCATGACCCAGAGGCGGGTCCAGAGCCTCAGCCCTTTTCTGTAGCTCTCTTCTGCACCACTGGTTGCCTTGGCAACAGTTACTGCTGGCCCCTGGCCTCCCAAAGCTCAAACTGTAATGTGATCTCAGGCAGGTTTGTTCTGCTCCACTGGCTTTGAAGACAAAAGAGGGGTGCTGGGCAGCAGCTCTGGTTTCAAAACCTGTCCCCAAGGACCCCCCAAGTAAGGGGAGGGAACAGGATCTGGGAGGAAAGGTGAAGAGGGGGCCACAGAAGCAGCTCAGCTAAGAGAGAAGCAGCTGGAGGAGCAAGGGTGAGGAACTTTGCTAGGACACCCTTTGGGTAAATGGGCTGGAGGAGATCCACAGTGAGGCTGGTCTATCGTTGATTAAACAATAATAACCGAAGAAGGTGTCTTTGCCCATCCTGTTCCTTCACTGTTTTAATCAGTGGCTCCGTGAACACATGCCTTCAGAGTCACAGCTGACACCGGGCTGCACGGCAGAGGTCATATGCTTTGACGACTGAATTGTATTCATAAAGGTGACTTTATTAGGTTGAAATAATGGGAAGTTTGGCTGCACAGAAATTGTCTTGAGGATGCTCATCACTCATGACACCTTGGAGAGCAGATGCCACCAGAACACACTGTGTGCTTATCAATCACCTGCTTCCCACATGGCCAGTAGCTGAGAGTCCCTCAGGTAAAGTATGTAGGTCTTAGAAGTTCAAGGGACTGATGGGATTGGAATTCAGGCTCCAGTATTATATTTGAAATGTAAATATGCAATTGTGTAACTCAGAAGCTGTTTAATGTTGTGGTGAAGAGGTAGGATTATGCAGCCAAACTAGCTGGGTTTGAACCCTAGCTCTAGTATTTTTAGTCGTGTGTCCTTGAGGAAGTTACTTAACCTCTCTGTGCGTCAGTTACCTCATCTACACAATGGAGACAATAACACTACCTATCTCCTAGGGTTTGGCAAGGATCGAGTCAGTGACTCTACATAAAGCACTTAAAAGAGTGCCTGGCAAGCAGTAAATGCTTATAAGTTGCTAGTGGTATTAGTGACTCGGCTGTGCACTTTTAGAAGCTTGATGAGTTATTTTTGCCTGGAGGGCCCAAGACTCTGAATGGCCGGCCAGCCTCAATATGCTTGGACAACTCAATCTCCAAACTCCTCGTTGCCCTGATATCTTCAGGCTGTGCTGGCCACGTGAGATAGGGGTGAGGCTCACACCCAGGTAGCCCTGTCAGGAAGAGGGATCAATGACCCTCTCTTTCTCCGGGACAGCCTGAGGCTACAAGCCCCCAGCCCACATTGTTGCCCTTGGTGGGACTCACTCATGAGAGGGCTGTCCCTGCTCTGGCTGGTCCACAAGGACCCACTCTTCTGAGGGTCAGTCCATGGCTGTCAGGAAAGCACATCTTCCACCCCAACCCCACACCCAACTGTCATGGAAAAGATGGGGGAAGCTGCCATCTTTATCCCCCTTCTCTAGCCAGGGGTTTTTCTTCTTCCCCACTGGGTCCTAGGAGGACTGGAGAGGCCAATACCCAATGGCTATGTAACATTATATAAACGTCTGCTTGTCCAGAGGGGAAAATGCTGCTCTCACTGAAATCCTAGAAGATTTGTCTGAAATCAGCCCCCACACACTATCTCAGCCAAGACCTTTTCATTCACAATTTCTCCTCCCAACATGGCAGCGTTGATTTCGGGAGCCTGGAACCCTCGCTGTCCGAGAAGCAACTGGCTACACCACACTTTGCAAGGATGCAGGCCCGTGCTCCTCGGAGAGACTCTCAGGCGGCAGGACCGTGGTCTCTACGTGTGCTTGGGAATCGCATTTCTTCCTCTGTGCTTCTCCCGCAAACCAAAACAGATTTGAAGTAACTGAAACTGGGCTTAAAAAGCAAAATGCACACTGGAAAACTACCAAACCTCATTTGAAAAACTGAATACAGTCTCTTCCCATCGGTGTGGTCACATTTTTATTTTCCCTAAGTTATTTATTTCACCAACACTGTAAGTATAAAATGCCAGACATCTGACTTGATCCTTGCCAGACACTGGGATTTTATACTTCTGAGAGCTGTGCAAACAGTGCCTCCTCCTTTAATCCTCCTAACAGTTCAACAAAGCAGATGCTGTTATCATCTTCATCCCCGTTTTCAGAGGGGGCAGCTGAGGCACGGGGAGGTTGGCAACACGTCCAAGGTGTATAGCCAGTGAGTAGCCAAGTCAGGATTCCAGCTCAGGCAGTGAGCTCCAGAGCCCAAGGTCTAACCCACGGTGCTGCCTTTCATTCCGCCATTCTGGCCTGCATTTTCCATAAGGAGCCTGGAATCTTCTAGAAGGCATAGATAGGGTCTTCATAAAAACATTCTACAGTGAGTACTGCAGGCAATCAACAAATGCTTGTGATGCTGTTAACAATAGTGGCAATGACCATTTACCTCCATGCCACGCATCATTGGAAACCGTGGCCCTGGATAGCAGGAATAGCCGGCTCCCATCCACTGCGCTGCTGCCCCTACAACTTGCCCAGGTGACTTAAAAATGGTGACAGCGACTGTGTTCCAGCATGATGCCCGCTCCAACAGGAGAGGCGTCTTCCCGGCGGCCCTGGGCCTGACCTCTCCAAGACCCGTAACCACCACACCCTTCCAGCTTCCCCAACGGAAAACAGCATCTTCTCTTCATTGTTCTTTGAGGAAATTTGGCAGCAACGCAGAAAGTGTTTCCTCCAGGCCCCAGGCGGGCTTGCCTCTGGACTCCTCTGCCAGAGGCTGCAGCTCAGAAAGCGGCCCTCTCTCTTCTGGGGGTGACCCCTCCTCACTGGGGACGCTGCGCTGGGAGGGGACCAGCGCTGGCTCCCAGTTACAATTCTAGCAGCTTGCCTGGCCTGAGCCCCCGGGGTTGGGGAAGGACAGCGGGAGCACCTTCAGGTGACCGGGCCCCTCTTCCCATGAATGGCACCTACTTGTGCAAGCAGAGGCCACCCCGTGCTCGACCCTGCTCCTGTGGGAGGAGTGACAGTTCTCACGTCTGTGTCACAAGGGGCGGGGGGCACGCAGCTCCCAGCCCTGGTCTGGTTGACTCCCCGACCCACTGCTGCTAGCGGTGGACGTTAGCTCACGTGGGAGTTTTTTTCCTGAGACCCCTGAGGTTTACAGAGCACTGTCTGCCCGGAAGAACACAGAAGATGGAAGCCGACCCCGCCGCAGACTGGGGGCTCTCCTTGCACATACTTGCCGGTGAGCAAGGATCGACATGTGACCCCTGGGAAAATGGGGAGGGTGTAGTCACCATCCGCCACTCTCTCATCTCTACAGTGGCTAACAGGCTGCTTCTTTCTGGGGTCGGACTGTTTCTGCATCCCCTTCCAGAAGCTGGGCACTTTGCAGGTGCTGCGGACACCTCGTGCGCCCCGTCGAGTGGCAGGTTGCGTGTTCACAGCAGCTGTACCAGGCGGACAGGTGGGGTGTCCTCGTGCCCCTTTCACAGAGGAGAAACCCAGGACCAGAGAGGGCGCTGTTGAATGGCACCCACCCTGACTCATCCCAGACACGTTTCCCTGGAACAGGAGGCTGTGGAGGGAGGTGACTTGCAGGGGGTGAGGGACATGAGGAGGGAATTGCACACACTTGAGTGAGACAGCCTCTTTAAATTTGGGGCCCAGGGAACCCTGCTTGTCTCACCCCAGTCTCAGCCCTGTGGAACACTGCTGTCATGTAATTAAAGGCAGACATCACAGCGAGGATTCTGTGGTCACAGGCCCGGTTGTTCCCCTCCTCTACTCCAAGGAGAGCCCACACAAAACTTAGCAAATATTTCCTCTCTGTGGGAGGAAATCACCTTGTTATCCCCCAGCCTATCTCCCCTGCTGGACTCCAGGATGCTCCTGGAAAGAGCTGCCTTCCCTTAAGAAAACGAAGGGACACACAGCAATAGTCGTCCCAAGGAGGTGGACCTCAGGGACCTCAGGGAGGTGCCCTAGAGAGTGGGTCAGCATGCACTCCAGGCCTTTGAGTGACAGCCTCTCCATGGGCACAGCTGGGACTATGTGACAAAGAAATGGGGGAGCAGGAGCCAGGAGACTGGGTGTCCCCAGTGGGCTTAGCAAAGCTATTTTGACGCCAGTTTATTGGGCGGCCAGGACAGCTCCCCCATGCTTGTGTGGTGACTCGGGAGGCACTGGGTACAGGGAGAGGATGGAGAGGACAGCTCAGGGGTAAGCCAGATCAGCCAGGGGTGGGAGCAAAAGGTACAGGGAGGGACACTTGGAGGTGCAGGAGGTGGAGGTGGTGGGACTTCAGGGAGCATCTCACCAGCCTGCAGGGCCACCTTGCTAGCCACCTCCTTGCCTGTGGAGGGCGGCCAGAGCATGTGAGCCACACCTCCAAAGGGGCAGGTTCTCCCTGCAGGCAGGTCAGAGATGTGCCAAATAAGGCTCTAGTGGCCATGGCATCATCTGTCCTGGAAGGCCATCCACCCCTGCTAAGGTCCTTCGGGCAGCTCCCAAGCTATTGGCTCAAAAGCCTGTGCCCAACACCCAGCCCTGCCTGGTGTTCACAGAGGTCCTTTGGCCCCGTGTTCCGTAGGGAACAATCAAGGTGCGAAGGTTCTTCTGTTGCAAACCATTATCTGTAACAGTCTTGCTGCCCCAGCCCCACACCTTGAGATTCTGTCTGTCCCCAGTTGGGTGGGGATGGTCCACCCCTGAAATGTGATCCCACCCCTCGGAGCAAGCACTCTTTCTGCCTTATTCCCAGCATCCTTGCATTATCCCCAAGCCCCAGGACCTGCCACGTCTGGGGAGGAAATGCCCCACCAGTATTTACCTGACCTGTGTTGCCTTGAACAGCAGTTTTATGATAATAATTCAGAATCTGCTGACTCTATTGAGAAACTGTGACACAGATGTCCCAAAGCTTTGATCGTATGAGACACCGACCTTGACCAAAATGGGATTACCTTCTCGTTGGGTAGAATAGGTGAGTAAAAAAATGAATGGCATTACAGCATGAGTGGTGAGAAGCAAGCAAGCATTGTTACAGTAAGATGGTTACAAGAGTCCCAGAAAGGGGACACCACAGTTCCCAATGTGGTCCAGGCCCCAGGGAAGAGTAGAGGCTTAAACTGAACTCAGATCCCTATCTCAGCACAGGACACGGAACAGAGGTTCAGAGGTGGGAGGGGAGGGAGGGCAGAGGAAAATGATGACTTCACAGCTTCCAGGCTAGAAAATCTAATAAAGGGATGCTTGCTAATTGCCCATTCAGATGACTTCAGCAGCCTAATTAAATGGCATCTTTTTAAGTGGTTCCATGAGGAGTGGCTGATGCCAGGAATTTCAAACACTGGTGGAGCGGAGTCTGGGGGGTAAGTTGTCCCATCTCGCTGCCCTCTTTCTATCTATGCGTAGATGGGGCCGGAGACTGCCATCTGGACTGGAGAGTCCAAGGATGAGGGGAGAGAAAAACCCTGGGGCATGGAAAAAGAAAGCCTTGTCTACCCAGCGGCAGGCACCAGCCCCAGGGTCCCCCCTCCATGGGCTCCTCCTGTCCCCACCTTTAGGGAGAGCTAGAAAACAGAAAGGTTCTGCTCAGACTCTGATGCAACCAGCCCCAGGCCTTTCTGCTAGGAGTCTCAGGTTTTACTTACAGTTTGATTTGATGTCAAGCTTAGATTCACCCTATGATTTAGCATCATGCGTCTCATGACCCAGGGCCCAACCCCTGCCTAACTGCCTCCCTTCTCCAAAATATTTCCCCAGTCTCCCACCTCACTGTGACTGTTATCTACTCATTATCACACCCCCTCTTTACTTCTCCTGCATATTTTGCCTCATTAGTGTCCCCTGGCATTCAGAACATTCTCTTTCCCTGTTATATTAAGCCAACTTCAGCCAGGATGCCTTGAAGTCTTCATCTCACAGATACTCAGAATTTAGGCAGGATGCTACCAGTGTGGTTCAAACATATTGCATTTTGCATGTATTTCTCAATGCTGAATATATGTATAAAGTACCCAACTCAGCCATTAAGAAATAACTTAAGAGGAAGATGACCATCACCACTCTCAAGTGGCCTGCTTGGAGATTTGGGGAGGCTAGCTGACAAACTGAAACACCAAGTGCCCCAGGCTGCTGCGCGGGTGACAGGGGGCTCTGGCCTGCGGGGGGAATGTGCTCTCTGACCTGCAGCCCTCAGGGCCTCCCAGCTGAGCTCCCCAAGGACTGCCCCCACCTGTCCCTGCATTTCACCCAGCCCCTGGAGAGGCCCCAAAGCAGCTTCCCAGGCGCAGACATGGGGAACTTTTGAGGGCTGGGTCTGGAAAGAAGCCTTTCTGGGTCACAGTGGCTCAGAGAGCTGGCCTCCCAGCATGAAAGCTCTAAGCTGGAGGTCTGTGCTGGCCAGGCGGAGGGGGTGGCAGGCGTAGCTAAAGGCTTCCTGGGAACAATGAGCAGGGCCTGCTTTCACCTGTTGTTCTCTGCTCTGACAGCTGTGGGAGATGAATGAGCCATGAGCTGGGCCAGCTGCAAGGGGAGGCTGGCTGCAGCCCCTGTGTGGCCTGTGCACACACACACCATTGCAGTCACATCCTTTGCAGTGTGACCGAGACTCACAGCCTCCAAACCACAATGCCACCGTGGCTGAGCTTCTGTTGATAGAGCCTGAAGCTGCGTTGTCACCGGATCTTGGGATGTATTCCTGCTTGTTGTGTCCCATTCTGTTTGTTATATAAGTGGATCTCCTGGGGGAGTCAGCATGGCTGTGGCTGTGCTGTCCATCAGGGTCCCTCCCAGAAGCCCCTCCAGGCAACTGCTCCTTGGCCACCCAGGGTGCAGATGCAGACAGGTGACTTGTGACAACCACAGTTTCATGCCTCTCCCTGCACATTTTGCCTGCTCACGGGTGTCATAGCCCCACATTCAGAACTACCTCTTTCTCTCATATTTAGCAGATGTCATCCAGGATGTCTTAAAGTCCTTATAGAGTCTCAGAGTTTAGGCAGAATGCTGTCACAATTGAATTTTGCATTGATAGCTCGATGCTTAATGTATATGATACACCAAGTGAAACCATTAGAAATAACTTAAGTGGGAACACTGGAACAATCCAGAGAAGATTCGCATGGCCCCTGCGTGAGGATGACACACAAATTATGGAGGCATTCATATTTGGGGGTATGTTAAGTAACCTTATTGCAATATATATGTATATATTGCAAAATGGTAATCATTTTGCAATATATACATATATAAAATCACTACTTTGTACACCTTAAACTTACACAATGTGATATGTCAATTATATCTCATTGAAGCCAGAAAACAAGCAAAAAAGGAACTTAAAAGGAAGATAACACAATTACCACTCTCAAGTGGCTTGCTTGCCGATTTGGAGAGGCGAGCTGACACACAGACCTGAAATATTACAAGGACGACACAAGAAAGAATACAGTTCAGCGCCCCCAGGATGCTACAGAAATGCTATGAAAGGAGGGAGGATTCATCTGGCGTGCATGTCAGGAAAAGTCTGACTGTTGTGAAGGATGGAGAAATGGTTCTATGTGAGGTGCTGATATCAATGCCAGAAATCAGGAATTCTTGCTTTTGGGAGATGAGTGTGTACAACTGCCCAAATCTTGAAGAGGGAGGAAGAGTGAGCATGATTCTGTTGCTGGAGGCAGAAGGTACCCCCTGGTGAAAAACTCCCCCGGGCTCTATTATTTCTAAATTACCAATTTAACGGGACTACATTTTTTTCGCTACCAAAGTAACTCATCTGTGTTTGTGGTTGAAAATTTAGAAAATACAAATGAATAAGCAGAAGCAAGTATAAATCGTGTGTTCTCACTCACTGTAACCCTGTCCCTCCAGTCTTCGCTCTGTATGAGCAGTCTTGCTAAACTGTAATTTGTTAAATAGAGCATCAATTCCGGGTATGTTTATCTTAGATCGTGGTATTGTTACCCGTGCTCATAGGTGCCTTGGATAACGATGGCTCTTTCTGTATGAAAGAGGGCTGGAAAGCGTTACCCTTTGGAAATGATGACCGTTATTTGTCACACCATCCCTTAGATGTATCATCTACTTGGACATCTTTGTATCAAGAAAGGCAGGGCCCTCTACTAACCATCCCCTCAGCTCACGACACAATCGCTTACATCACTGTTCCCATTTCACCTTTATTTTCCTTAGTGCCTCTGTGATAGTGTGGTGCATATTTAAAATACTTCTAACCCTGGCCAGTTTGGCTCACCAGTTAGAGCATGGGTCCACAGGCCAGAGGGTCTCGGATTCAATTCCCGGTCAAGGGCACATACCTGGGTTGCAGGTTTGATCCCGGGCCCCAGTGGGGGTTGTGTGGGAGGCAACCAATCCATGTGTCTCTCTCACCTTGATGTTTCTCTCTCTCTCTCTCCCCCTCCTTCCCTTCCCCTCTATCTAAAAATCAATGGAAAAATATCCTCGGGTGAGGATTAACAAAAAAAATTCAAATTAAAATAAATAAATAAATAAAATACTTCTAATAACCTCCCTGCCTCTGGTTTAACCTCTTTGGTTCAAAAGTAGTAAACCTACAAGGGCAGGAAGATGATAATCATGTGCACCCAGATGTGGCCCTCAACCTCAAGAAAGCATCCGTCCTGGGAGAGGTGATGCGCAGACTAAACAGACTGAATATGCTCAGGGCTCACCTAACGTAAGAGCTGGAGAGGATGGAGGAACAATCTGGGCTGTCTCTCCCGCCCGCCACCACTTTTATATTACAGATGAGCAAACTACTAGAAACAGACTTACTCAAAGGCCTCTTGCAAAGCTCCAAAATGTCTGTTTGTGAGCCCTGATATAATTTCTTAGCAGTTTTTATGCCTTCTGGTTTGGGTGCATACGCATCAGACACATTTTTAGTGAGTTCATAGTAAATTGCTGGGACTCGTGTCATCTCCTCCAAAAGATAAAATCGCCCAGAGCAAGTTAGAGGATACAGGACCTTCTCCGCCCCAAAGGGTTAAGTGGGGGCCACTGAGATAAGTGCTGATCCCACCGGAGTTTAGACAGGAAAGGAACTCAGGGGCTGTTTTTCTTCTCTGAAAGCCAATCCCAGCGGAGTCGCTGGGGTTTTTAAAACCAAACGTCTTTAAAGCTTGAAATGAAAAACCATGACCTCAGCCGTCACACACGCAGCCCCTGCTGCGATACATCCAGCCCCACGTGCTCCGGGCGTCCTGTAAATAACTCGCGTCTGTGCGGCACATGTGGGGCCCTGGAGCTGCCATCAGACCTGGTTTTAGTTGGAAGGCCAGAGACCAGCCCTGCGGACGGTGCAGTCATCTGTTAGCGATTTCCCGCTCCCATTAAAACCAGACGCTGGATCCATGTGCGTCCTTGCAGACTGTCATAAGGGATTCATTTTTATTGCTTGGACTCTGGTCTCTGAACCACATCAATTACAGCCCTTTGTGTTACCGACAGGGGTGTGAAATGAAACGATGACAATCTCATTGCGGCGGAACAGTTCACAGGTTGTACGGAGACGGAATCCCGCATTCACCTTGAGAACAGAGCGGGGGTGGAAAACCTAGATTCCAGGCTACAGAGACAAATCCACTCTCCAAATTGTGAATGCCTAATCGCGATCAGCAAACCAAGGCACTGGGAAGTTTAGGCTGCATTAAACCTGACTTTACCAGTGTCAGGCAATGAAGACTTAAAATGCATACCTAAGGAGTAATTTCTAGAGTTATGCCAGTATTATTACTGTTGATAGCCTATGGAAAATTTAGTTGTTATTAACTAGCCTCGTGGAGACTATAAAACACACAGAGGACCAGCCACAGAGAAGTTGGAATTTGTTCTGCATCTTCCACGAATTTGCTCTGTGAAGTTGGGCATGGTACAGACATTGAGACTCAGTTTCCTCTTCTGTCACATTAAGGGTTTAGATGATGCAAAGTTCCCTCCATCTCTCACTTCCTAGGACTCTGAGCTACTTTATGAGGGTGGAACTAAAATCATAGCAGATAAAGTCGTGCACCACTTGAGAGTCACTGTCCTGCAGAGTGAACAGGACTCAGCTACCACCACCCAGAGCACATCAGACAGAAGGCTTGTGCCTTCCCAGAGCACATACCTAGGACAGCCATAATTGCAGTGACAAGAACCCCTGGGCACAGGATTAAATTGGGGTTTGAACCTGCAAAGTGCTGCATTGTGAAGGCCTATGAAAAGATACTTTGCCAGGCCGGTGTGGCTCAGTGGTTGACCAACCATCCATGCACCAAGAGGTCGCCGGTTCAATTCCCAGTCAGAGCACATGCCCAGGTTGTGGGCCCAATCCGCAGTTGGGGGCATGCAGGAGATGGCCAATCGATGTTCTTTCTCATCGATGTGTCTATCTCTCCCTCTCCCTTCCTCTCTCTCTAAACAATAAAAAAAAAATGGTATTTTAACATGCAGCAGGGTCTCCAGCCCCTTGGCAACCATGTTCTGCCTTCAAGGTAACCCTGCCCCCACCTCCAGGAGAAGAGCCGAAGTTACACTGTGGGAGAAGGGACCCTGGAAAGTATATGAAGAATAGCTCTTCATCTTCAGGGAACTCCTAGACCTCAGAGAACGGGCCTGACTTGGCTAAAAGATACCCCCAACTCCTCCACAGAGTCTCACCATTCACAACAGTTCCATCAAATCCTAGATAAAAAGGAGGTTTGCAGCCAGGAGTTTGCAAACTGTCTTCTCTCCTGCTCTTTTGTTTGCGGCAAGTGACGGATGGATGCACGGTGAGGAAGGTCAGGCCGATAAGTCATTTCCTCCTCCGAAGGCATTTGACTCACCTCTGCTTCACTCCTCACGAGTCTGCTCAGAGCCAGACAGCATGGGATTTTTTCCCCAAGCTGTAATCTACCATGGTTGTTGACTGAGCCCCCACAAGTCAAGTAGCTTGTGCAGGGGGCCCAGGTCTGGGGCTGTGGGACCGAGTCCTAATCCAGTTTCTCTGCTCTTAACTTGGCGGAGGAGAGAGACCTGGAACAGGTCCCATCCTGCTCATCTCATTTCCGCTCCAGGGGAACAGAAGGATAAGGCTGCCCAGACTCACAGGAGCGTGGAGTCCAGTCACAGGGTCCAGTCGGGACAAGACCCCACTTGTCCTGAGTGCACAGGAGACCGGGGGCCCTTGCCCATCATCAGCCTGGCCTTATAAGGAAGTTCAATAGCGGCTCTCGCCAGGCTCGATACCTACCCAGCCATGAATGTCACACCCTGAGAAAAAAGTCTTAATTGTCCACCAACCATGTATCTTCCAGACTTACCCTCAAGGTTTGGTGGAGGGAACTGCAGCTGACAGCCTAGGAGAAGGAAAGAAGACACTCCCTACTATGCCCTTTTCTGCTTTGCTGTGTGCCTGTGGACACACGGCAGCGTCTCACACACACAAACACACACACGCACAGCTAGTGGCGACCATGCATCAGCAGCCCCAGCAGGGTGGGCAAAGGGAGAAATGAACAGAATGAGTCTTGGTGAAGAGAGATCTGCCCGAGGGCTCCAGCTTTATTGGGAGAGGAAGTGGCAACGCCACATGCAGCCCATAGAGGATGCTCTCAGCCTGCACGGAGACAACGCCCTCTGCCCGTTCACACCTGTCATTCCATGAATCATTACTGCCTACAAGACGGACCATCCTGGTCTGCCTGCACCACAGCAATGTCCTGGGGCTGGCAGACAGCACCCATCAGACTGCCAGGGGTGCCTCCCAGAGGCAATGAGCTCACAGCTAATGCCACTGAAAACTCTGGGGGTAGCAGGTGGTCCCCTGAAGGAGGATGGAGGTGCTGGAGAGGGCCAGGCTGTCCATGCCAACCCCTGGAGGGGCCTGAGCACAGGCTGGATGCCCTCAGTAGAGTAGTGTTGGGTACTTGCAAAAGCTTCCAAAGGCCCCACTAATTCCCACATTCCAGGATGATCCCATCTCCTGGGCATCTCGGAGTGACCTAGGTCAAGCTCCTCTGTAAATAAAACATGTGGTGCAATCCGAGAGAGGAAAGTGGCTAGGGTGGCAAAGGGGCCTGGGGGACGCCCTCAGTCCTTCACTTCAGCCTTGAGAGGCTACTGAGGCAGCTGGTGAAGAGGGGACCAGGCGGCAGCGTTACGGGACACATGGAAATGTGGACTCTGGAGGGTTTCTCTTCCTGAATCTTCCCCTTTCCCTATGCAAACTTTGTGCCTCGATATCCCCAAGTAAAAGCAGCAAGAATATTAATAGCAACATTTACTGGGAACGTAATGTGCACCAGGCACGTTTATTATTAGCTCATTTAATCCCAAGGGAGGCATGAGGCAGGGTAGGAAGCAGAAGTAGCCTGCACATTTTTCTGGCTTTGGTCGGGAGAATTAGAGAAAGAACACCTTAAACTGCAAGCAAAAGGATTTCAACCTGACAAAAGATTCATCTGGCCTGTGCGGAAGACACCAAGGAGAGAAAGAAGGAATGAGAGAGAGAGAGAGTCATGGTTTGGGGGACAGGAGAGGAGCAGGAGACCTGCATCCACCTTCTTGCTGAGGAGGAGAGAAGGTAGACACGTGAGCACGTGTCCCCCACCTCAAGCCTGACATGGAAGCACAAGGCCAGAGTGGCTGTGGGACTTCTCCCATGCGCGCCGAGCCTCCAGGGCCACCCAACTGCCCCTAAAGCTTCTGCACTATTCAAGGCCTCCAGAACAAGCCACAGTCTTTGGATGGGGGAAGCCCAAGAAAGGCTGAGGTTCCGTTTGCAGCAGCCTGGCAGAAGATGAGAGTGACATCAGATATTACTGATGGTTGTTACAGGAAAATAAACTCAGCTTGTTTCTCTAGTAACCGAGTTTTTGGACTGAGATTCACATATGTTACACTTCCCTAGATTTCCAACTTAACACCCAGTAGTTCTTCAGTGAATGTTCACTGAGTGATTAGAGGAACAAATTTTAAAAAGAGTGTAGATACGGTTCTCAAAGTGTGGTACAGGGACCCCTGAGGGTGTCCACAATCCTCTCCTAATAATCCAAAGACATTAAGTTACTTTTTTCACTCTCATCCTCTCATGGGAGGGTTTTCCAGAGGCTACATGATGTGTGATATTATAATTGATTGAATGCAAAAGCAGATATAACCATCCCATTGTCATCTATTGAGTGAGACATTCAAACCATTTTCAAAACGTAGAATAATGTCATTCTCACTAAATTGGGGGGGGGGGTGGAACATAGTTATGTCATAAAATATTTTATGGTGCCCTGGCCGGTTTGGCTTAGTGGTTAGAGCGTCGGCCTGCAGATCAATGAGTCACGGGTTCGATTCTGGCCAAGGGCACGTACCTCTGTTGTGGTTCGTCCCCAGCCCTGGTTGGGGTCGTGCGGGAGGCAACCAGTTGATGTGTCCCTCTCACATCAATGTTTCTCTCTCTCTCCCTTTCTCTCCCTCTCTCTCCCTCTCACTCTGTCTGAAGATAAATAGAAAAATATTCTCAGGTGAGGATTAAAAAAAATATATATATATACACATACATATATATATATATATATACACACACACACATATATATATTTTTATGGTAACACTCAATGAGTTTATTAATGTATTTTAGTGAATTAATAAAGCATGTTTTAAATTTTTTTCCGCTTAAATTTAATCGATCCCAAGTTATTTGGGTACTGCTATAACAAAGAGCAGGAGGGATAAAGTGGGGGTACAGGAAGGCAGATTTTCAACAGGCTTTTTGACCTTGAACAAGCCATTCGACCTCTACCAAATGAAGATGCTGGACCAAAGGGCTCTAAGGTCTCCATCCTTAACAATCTCTGATTTCACAGGCCGGGGCAGAGATAGAAGCTCAGTGAAGTCAAAGGGGCCCTCCCTGAAATTCCGGCTCCCTTTAGTGCACCATGGGAATGCCACAGCATGGGTTTGCTGCCTAAAAATAATTGCCCTAAGACCTGGGGGTCAGAGGGCTCCTCCCAGAGCCAGGAGGGGGATGATGTCAGTGCCTGGGAGCCCTCAGCATTCCTGGGTGGCTCAGGTCTGTGGGTGACTTGCTCAGGAATCTGCCATCCTTTTGTGTCTCCAGAAATGTCACCTCTAATCTCTGCCTGAGCCCAGAGTGAGTGCGTGTGTGTATGTGTGTGTGTACGCTCCATCAAATGCTAGAAGTAATCCAAGTTAGGCTCTGATGTCCTTGTAGGGAAGCCTCAGCCAAGAAACAAAGCTCAGAGCCTTATTTTTCAGTTCAGCTACCCCTTGCCCCGTGTTGTGGCCTCAGCAGGCAGAAATGCTGAGGGTTGGGCAGGGCTGTCCTTCTCAGCAGCGATGACATTCTGCCTTTTCTACTCTATTCCTACCAGTGCTGGAGCCCACACTCCTTTGTGGGGTGATTGGAAATCTGCTCCGAAACACTGTTATAAATACCCAATAATAAATAAACATGAGTTATTTCTGAAATGTATCCAGGAATAGCCAACTGCCCAAATAGCCAAGGTTGTTCTTCAGATCCTGGGAAAAATAGAAATGCGGGCATGATTTATTTTTCCACTGTCCAAAGCAGAATCGTTGCTCGTACAAGTCTAAGTATAGCTTTCTGTTTCCATTGTTTCAGATCTTATCATCTTGTAGCTTGGGGAAAGAGAGAAGAGGGCAGAGGGAGAGAAAGATTAAGAGAGTAAATAAAAAATGAAAGTGGGAAAGAAGATTCTGTTTTCCCCTCCAGCCCTTTGATCACATTCAGGAAAACAACAATGACATGGTCTAGGCTTTCATATTTTCTTCGCCCTGGTAGGCATGAACGGGAAAGACCCAAGATGGTGGGTGATCCTGGAGAGATGTTACCAACTTCCAAATCCCAAGAGAATCAGAAAAAGAGAGAAAGTCGGAGAAGAAGAGAAAAGCCACAATAAAGACTAGAGTGACTGGAGGCTGTCACTCCCTTTGCCTCTGTGACCGATGAGTCACCTCTGACCCTGCCTTTAAAATGCCTGCTCATTTAGCTCTGCTCCCACCCAGCAACCTCCTGGCTCACTTCTGAGGAATTTAGTCACCAAGGTGCTGTCAGGTCTGTGTGCGGCAGACCCACATGGGTGCTGCTCACCTCCCCACCATCAACACACAACTCACTTCTTTGTTGAGCACTCGCAAGCACAAGTGCAACAGCCACAGCCATCAGGAGCCTCCCCCATGTCCTCAGAGTTGGGGCGGGGGGGCTGACCCCGGCCAGTGCCTGGCACGCGATCAGCTACTGTCGGGCAAGACTTCGGTCTGCAGCTCAGAATGTACCACCGAGGAGGAAGGGAAGGGGGGCGAGAAGGCTCTGGTGCAGTTGATGGCCCACATGACGCAGCCCGCAGACTGGGAACACTGAGTCACGTCTAGGCCTCGTTTTTCTTCCCGACGACAGTGCATACTGCTCAAATTCTTAATTTACCGTTGGACTGGTCAGAGCAGGGAAGGCAGCCAGGCTGGTGCCTTCTTTCTAAAGAAGAGAAAACTGCCCTGGCCAGTTTGGCTCAGCGGTTAGAGCATCGGCCTGCGGTCCAGAGAGACCCGGGTTCGGTTCCCGCTAAGGGCATGTACCTCGGTTGCAGTTTGTCCCCGGCCCTGGTTGGTCGTGCAGGAGGCAGCCACTCGATGTGTCTCTTTCACGTCGATATTTCTCTCTCTCTCTCTCTTCCTTTCTCTCCCTCCCACTCTATCTGAACAAAAAATGGAAAAATGTCCTCGAGTGAGGATTAAAAAAATAAAATAAAATAAAAAAATAAGAGAAAACTAAGGCCCAGGAAACACAGTGAATCCTCCCCAGACGGTCAGTCAGGGACAGAACTGAGGGCCACGTCCAGCTCTCCCGTGCCCGGGTCTCCTCTGCTGCCTGTCTTAGGAGGCAGCAAGGCCTTGCCGTGATCTGTCCTACTCCTCGCTGTCTAATCTTGGTGTCCACGCTGTTTGCCATCCTGGACAGCCTCCCGACTGCAGGATGTGGCCAGGTTTGTCTTAGAGCCTGAGTTACATCACCTAAATTCTCCACACAACCTTGTGCCTGTGACCCTGGCCAGTGTAGAGTGAGGGTCTGACAGCCAAGAGGCCCTCAACCATCTGAATGATGACTTCTCCAGTTTCCCACTGAAATGCTTGGGAGTTATCAGCAATAACCACAAAAGAACATCCATTCCAGCCTCTGAGTCCTCAGGCTGTGTTCATAGTCTCCACAGCATTCCATTAATTGAAACATTTGTGGACTCACATATTCTTCATGTCTGCTCACCAGTGCAGGAGCCACGGGAAGACCAGAGTCTTTATTTCAGTCACATCAGCACCACAAAAGAGAAGAAGCATCTCAGCACATCTCTTGTTCACTTGGTCTTATCCTTCCAAACACCCAGGCCCTGCTGGACCAGGGATGGAGGAACCATGGTGGGATTGTCTTGTGGTAGCAGCCCTACTGTTGGTGTGTCAAGTCTATACACTCGTGTGGACATACTGTGTGTGTGTGCCTATGTGTACATGCACCATTTCCTGGAAGGCAACAGCTATGCCATGAAGAAGGTATGACTCACTTCTCCGCACCAGTTCTCACCAGTACAGAGGCCAGTCCAGAGATGTCCAGAGACTGAGCCTCGCAGTGAATGAGGACAAAGTGTGCATCTGAAGGGCAGCTCACTGTGGGCCAACGCCCTTACCCCTGCCCTCAGACATCTGTTTGACTCTTGGCCGTGAGAAGAGAATCCTGTTGTCTCTGGGCAACTGCCTCTCTCCTTGGCTTCATAAGTAAATATCTGGGGAAAATTCCAGAAGGGGAATCAGTGGGGTGCCCAGACAGCATCAGAAGGATGAGAGAAACGGTTCTTTACCGTCATTATTCAGATTGCCAACTCCACCTTTGCTTCACCCTCTGCAGGTAACTTCTCTGTTTTTCCTCTTCTTCCTCCCTTCCCTCTATCATTTCCTGCCACTCATTCATTATTCACTCAACATTTTAGGAACCTACTCTGTGCTAGATTTTACACTAGGCCCTGGGAATACTAAGGTGAATAAGGTGGCATTTGTAACCTTAAGGTAAACACTGAGACCAGCCAGGAGAGAAAGCTTCATGTCACGTTCAGTGTCGGGGTAGGGGGAAAAGGAAACTGAGGCCCTGACCGCTGCTTCTTACAAGTGAGCAATTCAAAGAGGAATGTCTTCACTGCTTTGGGTCTCCCTTGGAAACCAGAGGACAGTGCTGGATATGAGGCATCAGCATTCCCAAACAGTTCACTATATTAAAATTATATTTGTACCTACTTTTCCTGACCACACATCACTGGTCACCACACATCACTGGTCACTCATCTTAAGCAAAGGATCTAAGAGATGGCCTCGACGGGGTGGTCCTGCTCTGTCAGACCTCCTAAGCTGTGACACTTGCCAGAACTGGACTGGAGAGATCTGACACCTTACACACAGACGCACAGAGGAATGAGGTGAGGCCTGGAGAAGTTTTGAGCCCAGCCTTAGTCCTGGCACTGTTGTGTGTTCCTCACTAAAGCCCACAAGCCAAACCCTCTCACGGGATGACATTTAGAGTCAGGAAGCAGAGAGAAGGCTTGTTCTCACAACCCCCTTGAATCCAGCAGCTTCTCCATTGGCCAAGATAGAATTTTCCTCCTAAGCAAGCAAGGTCTGGGCAATGGAAGGATTTTTGTTTGCTTGTGTGATTTACTTTGTTGGGGAGGAGGGTGGTGTTGAGGGGCAGCCTGGAAGCAGTTGCGGGTGACTGCTGACCTTTTTATCCAGTTAAGGTCCTAAGGGCCCAGTGCCCAAACAAGTGAGTAGATGGTTGGCTGAGGGTCTGGTAGCCAAGGGACAGGCACAGCCCTTAGCCCTGCTGGTCTGGAAATGTGATGTAGACAAAGAGGCAATCTGTGAAATCCCTGAAAAGCGTGCTGGCGGTCTGCGTTTCCAGTTCCAGCAGAATTGTGGTGGGAGACAGAGACAGTCCTTGGTCGTTGTTCACAGCCCCTCCCACCTGGAAACATGCTTCTTCAGTACTGGCCCCACCCCAGACAATCTGATATCTATCCACTTCTCTCCTCCACCTCCCTGTGAGCAGAAGGAAACAAAGAAGCAAACTTACAAGGACGGGTTGAAAGCTCCAGTCCAGGAGGTTATGACTCCAGTCCAGGAGTTTCTCTCTCCCTAAAACTCCAGGTGAGCAGACTCTGGAGGCCCCAGCCAATTGGAGCGCTTGGGGGGTATCCCTGGGGATGCTGGAGAAGGACATAGGCCCAGTCTTTGTTGGGCCATGAGGCACATGGGGTCACTAGCCCAGAGAGCCCATGTGGGGCTGGGAAGGTGAACAGTGCCGGGGTCCAGCCTCGGCAGGTCCAGGGGTTCCCAAAGGTGTGGACGGAGTCGGCGAGAGAGAGAGAGAGAGAGAGAGAGAGAGAGAGAGAGAGAGAGAGAGCGCACGCAACGTGGGAGACAGAAAATCCTTGATCTTACTTCTGCTTAGTCTTAATGCTTCTGCTTCTGCTTCTGCACCAGACTAGCAGAGCCTTTTATTATGTATATCGATCCACACCTTACATTGTTTCCCCCAAACCTTTTAGGCAAAAAAGTACAGACATTCTTTTGGTAGTTTACCCAACTCTTAAGTATATTACATGTTAATTACTAACTATCTCCACCCTTCATCCAGACATCCTCTTAAAACTCCTGACCTTTCCTCCTATCTAAGATCCTTTTAAGCTTCCACATTTCTGTCCTAAATCTTATTTTCTTGCTTTTCTTCCTGTAATCTTTTCTACCATTTACATCATTAGTCATCTATATGTTACTTCCATAATAATTTCTAACAGACAGCTAACAGATAGAGAAAGCAAAGATTAGTCTCCTTCAGTTGCCATCCTGCATTTTTATTTTCCCATTTACTTTATATCTTCAGTCACTGTTCTTCGTGATTCCTGCCACGCAGAGAATCCACTTCTCCAGGGACTGTGTCAAACCATGGAGCTCACCCGGGACTATGTCAAACCGTGGTGGTTGCTGTTCCAGTGACACTGCTCCCAACAGAACAGAAATCTCCGGTGGTCTTTAGGAAGCCTTGTTTATCACATACGAATTCATCAACCTCAAAGCTTATGATTATGGGGGGGAGGAAGGGTGTTTATCATGACCGTTTAGCTAAAGCTTTGGGATCACTCTGTGGAGGTTTTTCAGGAAATGGAGGTCTGCCAGGAACCGGGAGTCTGGGTGTGTTTAGCTCTGCATGCTGCCCTTGACAGTCATGGAACAATCCTGAAATCCACCATGCCCCACCCACCCTAAACTCAGTATTTTGGTTAGATTTGTTTTGCACCATCTCATCACTAACCCTGTGGTTTTCAAATGCCTCCTCCCTGCCCCTGTTCCACGAGGTTCCTCTGTCCCCAGAGGGGTCTGCTGCCCAGAGCCAAAATAAACACTGGCATTGGAAAAGAGGAGGGCTGAACGGGAGCGGCTGCTGCAGGTCCTTCTCCCTGCAGGGCTGACCCCATCCATCCCCACCTGCTTCTAACTGCACACCACGCCGGCCAAAGGCGCCTCCCTGGCTCCCAGCTGCTAAGGCTCCTCGAGTTTCTTTAGGTTGGCAGCAAAGGGAACGAGATGCTGCTGTACTGGAAAATGTCGTATTCTTACATCTATCTCAGACCACAACTCCATGATTACAGAGAAATTGATTGCTTCCCTTTCCTCCGATCACCCCAAATGTGGGGTCTCTGTCCTGTCTCAGGGAAGAAAGGACAAGCCATTAACAGACACTCTGACTACGCCAAGGTTCCCCAGGCGGGGCTCCAGGGGGTCTGTGGCTGCCTTGGGTAAGGGTTCTGCTTTCATTATATCCATAAAGGATCAAGTGTGGAGTTTCCCAGACCTCAGATTTCAGAACCGCGGCTCAGATTCAGTCAATATGCTTCCATTATCACCCAATGCAAGATAGAGACTATTAGATAAGTTAGCAAATATTTATCACAATAGATTCAAATAGGAGCTTGATTAACCATTGATTTTCATTCTTCATTTTAGCTATTTCTTTTTCTTTTCTTTTTTTTAGCCCTAACATTCTTATTATTTTTCAAAATATTTACAGAAAATGAGGCCTGTAAAGCCTTTGGTCACTTATTCTAGTGTCTTTCAATGACCACAGTCAGCAAGGTCTATCCAAGATCCAACTTAAATAATGTTGGCAACATAAATAGGTCCATTTTCTCTCAAAAACATGAAAGCTGTAGTTAGGTTCCCATACATGCCATTTTGTATTGCAGTGGGAAGTCTCTGAAACCTCGCCCAAAGTTTTAGGAAGAAGTAGCACCAGAGGAGGAATGATAAAATGCTATTTCAGGAGATGAAGCCAGACTCTAAGAGGTGCTCACAGACCCAGCGCTGGAATGAAGCTCATGAAATAATTTATTAAATAATTGCTTTATATAGGCCAGTCCAATGCTGAGCAAATTTATACACTATATTATTTAATCCTCTCTGAAATAAATATTGTTATAGTCATATGCAAATCAATACATGCAGAGTCTGTGACCTTCCCAAGGGCACACTGCCATTCACAGACAAGCTGGGCTGTCTGGCTCGGAGGCCTGGACTCAACCCCTGGGGCCCTGGGGTCTAGATCTGATTCCCTTGTCCATATATTAATACTAAGCAACTGGTGATACATTACTTTCTTCTATGGCTTCCATCTCCTTATTTTTCAATGGCAGCTTGTCAACCACTCTCTCAAGCATAACTGGAAAGTGCCTGGCACTACCCTAAGTGCTGCTAAGTGACTCCAGGGTTGTTATAGAGATTCAGTGAGATGGTGTATGGTGATCATGGAGCACAGGGCTGGCACAGAGCTGGAACCTGATAGACGGGGGCTAGCTGGTAATGATGACCCCATGAAGCCTTGCTGGACAACCCATAGCCACCAGACTTCTCTTCTGAACTAACTCTGTACGCTCATTCAGCACCCACCACATGCACGGCTCTTACCACCACAACACAGACGTACCACTTGCTGATAAGGTCTGGCTCTGGCTCATCTTTGTATCCCTCCAGCATCTAGCAAAGTGCTGAAGGCATAGAAGAGGCCCAGAAACATTGCTTGTCCATTCCTAAATGCCCTCTACCCACAGCACCAGCCACCCTTACAATGCCCTCCACATGGCTAGTGTGATGGTTGATTTTATGTGTCAATCTGGCTGGGTGAAGGGACGCCCAAATAGCTGGGTGTGTCTGTGACGGTGTCTCTAGAATAGACTCACTTTTGAAATCACTAGACTGAATAGAGACAGTAGCCTTTACCAAGGCAGGTGGGCAGCATCCAATCCATTAGTAGAACAAAAGCACGAATAGAACCAAAAGGTGGAGGAAAGGCAAACTTGTTCTCTCTGAGCTGAAGTGTCCATCTTCTCCTGCTCTTAGATATCGATGCCCCTGGTACTCGGGCCTTCAGACTTGGACTAGAACTTGCACCACCAGCTCTTCTGGGTCTCCAGCTTGCAGAAGGCAGATCGTAGGACTTCTCCGCCTCCATAATCGTGGGAGCCATTTGTATAAAAATCTCTTTCTGTATCTCTCTCTATGTCCTACTGGTTCTGTTTCTCCTGAGTACCCTGACTAACGCAGCTGGGTCCTATTCCCTCTCTTCTTCCCAAAGCAAATGAGACCATCACCCCATTGGTACAGAATGAGACAATTCTCTTTGCATAATTGATTTATTTTTCAGTCATTTTTGTCCAGTGGGAATTCAAGTGTTTTTAAGGACCTTAAAGCTGGAGGAGACCTGTCATAACTGCTGTGGGGGAGACTTTCTGGTCCCTGCTGTCAGTGAGCAGTGTTAGGTCCAGGCCTCTTAGGAGAGTCAAAGTTTGAGTCTTTGGACTTGGGACTGGAGAGAGACCCTCTAGCCCCAGTTTCTCCCAAGGCCATGGGGAAGGGGGGGGGTGATGAGATCATGTCTGTAGAGGCCCAGCCCCTTGGAAGGAGATCCCTCTGTAATTTCTTGGAAAGACCTCTCCCTCCAGCCATTTCTACTCACACCATCTCAGCTTTCCTCATCTGGCTGCCGCCACAAACAGCAGCCTGTGTGTTCCTGCCAAATTTCCATGAGCTTGCCCTCTGCTCTTCTCATGCTTTGGGTTTCTCCCCTCGGGACCATGTGCATGTCTGACCACATGAGCTGGAATTTAAACTTGTGTAGTCTCCACCAGTTATTTATCCTTCAGATAACTGTGATAAAGGTGGATTGGGAGTTTGGGGGGATATGTTTCATTTTGTTTTAGTTTTTTTGTTTTTTCATTTTTATGCCTTCCCTCTCTCTGTCTGGATATCGGAATCTGGGGAACGAGGGAGAAGAAAGGTTTTCTTGGTAGGAGTTGCGTGCCTGTGGGTAGTACAGTCGTGCAGGCTTTGGGGACCTTTTATCAGCCCTTGGCTATGTATGGTGAGCCTCCTTCTGTGGGTTTCTTTTCAGTGTACTGGGGTGGACGTGGGTAGGACACTGTCACTCCCTAAACAACTCTCCCCAGGATACTGTGGAACCGGGTTCTGAGGCCGTGTACCTCGGACTCGGTGTTATACAGGCAGGCCCAGTTTTACTGCACTTCACAGGTGCTTTTACAAATGGAAGGCAGGACCCTCCACCAGCAAAAAGATTACAACTCACTTCACTGCAATGCTCACTTTATTATGGTCATCTGGAACCGAAACCACAATACAGTATGTCCGAAGCGTGCCCGTGTGTCAGTTACATCTCAATAACGGAAAACCAAGAGCATGGGTTCTCGAGTCCCAGTCTTCCTGGAATCCTCGCTCTGCCAGCATTAGCAGGTGTGTGACCTGGTGCACATTCCTGAATTTCTCTGGGCCTCCCTTCCCTTGTTAGCAAACTAGGGATCACGATAATATCTACCCCATACAGACAGTCTGAGGATTTGATGAGATAATGCGAGTAAAACACGGAGTGCCCCACCTGGCATATTATAAGGCCATAAAATGAGCTATTTGGATGATGTTTCTCCAGCATTTGGCTTTGAAACTGTCTTTGGAAAATTGAATAACAATGAGCCTTTTGAGTATTTTAGTGGTAGGAACTACAATTATTCCCATGTTCCGGACCTCAGACGGCTAAATTACATGCAGAACCGCACAGCTGTGCAAGGGGCCGAGCTCAGTTAGGAGGCTGGCCCACTCCTCATCACCTAATAGCAAGGAGGAGGGATGTGCTGGCCTGAGCCTTACAGAGTGTCTAGTGTTCAGGAAGGGGCACAAGAATATGGACAGCCATGTCCTGGAGGGCTAAGTCCCTGGAGGGTGCAGGTGGGCAGAATGACAGGAGGCAGCCGTGGAGGCAGGACCCTAGCTGGCTCCATCACACCACACAGGCCTGCACTTCTCCACAGCTGTGAGTAGCATCCAAATTTCCTCTTCAGAGGAAGGAGGACCTGACCCCGAGGTGGCCGAGCTCTCTGTGCAAGCACAGTAATCCGTAATCAGTCACAGCTGCGGCCGTGGGTCCGGCTGGCCCAGGGTCAAGGCCCCAGCTCCTTGTGGCTTTGTAGCCTGGCTGAGCTGTAGCTCAGAGCTGCCACCAGAGCCCAAGTCTCTCCAGCCCTAGGTCTGGAACAACCGCCTGTCAATCTAAGAAAGAGCCCGGGACAGAAACACTGTAATGGTGGACGAGTGACTGAATGTGTGAAGGAAACCTCCCACCTCTTCTGTGGTGAAGGCATGGCAGGGCAGCCATGGCCCGGCTCCTGGGCTTTTCCAGCAAGTGCTGAGAAGAGGGGGCCTGCTGTGTCAGAGGTCCCACCCCTCAGGCCTCACAAATCAGAGCGGCAGCAGCAGTAGGCCAACCTAAGCGTCTGGCTCATTCCTCCCGAGTGACCACTCCCGCGCTACCTGTGCACTGCGCCGCAGCACAAGGGCACTGCAGTGACCGAACAGCGTCTCCAGGTCCCAGCCAGGGCCTGCCAGCTGCTTCCTGGAAAAGGTGAGCAAAGTACAGGGGCTCCCCTCCAGAAGGAGGCGGAGGGGCTGCGGCTGGGGGCCCTGGGCCCGCTCTCAGCCTGGAAGAAAGTGCTGAGCTGCTAGGCCTGGGGCAGAGACACATGTGCAGAGAGTTAACAGGAAACCCACAAGCCAGACACTGCTCTCCAGAGAGGCTGGGGTTGGCTGGGAGGCCGAGGAAGGGGAGGAGGGACAAGAGATCTGACAAAAAAGCAGGTCTGACACTTATCCCAGTTCCTCCTTTGGAGTCCCCGTGTGTGAAGCAGGCTACCCTTTCAGCCTGCTCTTCGGGGACTGTCCCCTGCTGGCGCCCCATTCCCCGCTTCCCCAGCAGAGACCTGTCTCCAGGCAGGGGGACCCCCCTAAAGCAGAGCCCTCAGCCTACACACAGGGGCCTCGTCACGTCCCTCTTTTGAATGGTTTGAATGGTTTGGAAGTGAATTCAGTTCTGGGTTTTGAGGCCAAGATACATTTTTTAACTTCCCCCCTTTCCTCTTTTGTGGGCTTGTTATGACTGGCTTTGGAGGCTGGATTACGGAGAGGGAGAGAATGCCTCAGCTGTGGGGTGGCAGGGTCCTGACGAGGGGAGGGAAGCCCGAAGGGGGCCTGGGCGGTGGGCAGAGGGCGGGCAGGGTCCCTGCGGGCGGGGTCTCTGGCCCCATGGGGCTGCGTCCTGAGGGGCAGAGGAAGGGGCAGCACAGTTATTGCTGCCTAGGAAGTGGTTCGGGGTTTAGGAAGTCAATCCAGTGAGCGGGAGGGAGAAGGGAGAAATCCCTAGGAGGGAATCCTCCCTTGCAACTGCTTCATGTTGTGTTTTAGATGTGCTCTGAGCATAGACATTATTCGTCCGCTGTGAACTAAGTGTTTCTCAGGTGCTTGGGGTAATCAAAGGGCAGGATTTAGGACTCTCAGGCCCACCAGGTTGGAAGAAGCATCATGCGTGCCCTTGGCCAGCTCTCGGGGACACACCTAATGGTGTCCCAGCTCCCTGGCCCTTAGGTAGGGCTGTGGCCTGAGTGCCAGGAGAGTGAGGGATGCTGGGTGCGAAGTGCCACCACCATTGCACAGTGACCACAGCCCGGGAAAGGCCAAGAACGCTTTCCCAGAAGGAACGAGCGACGGGAAAAGGCTGGCTCAAAAACTGGCTATTTTTGCATATCTCTTTCCAGAATTCCAAGGTACTAAGATACGATTTAAAACAAAAGAAACACTAGCCCTGGCTGGGTAGTTCAGTTGGTTAGAGCATTGTTCTGATATGCCAAGATTGCAGGTTTGATCCCTGGTCAGGGCACGTACAAGAATCAACCAATGAATGCATAAATAAGTGGAACAACAGATCGATGTTTTTCTCTCTGTTTCTCTGTCCCTTCCTCTTTCTCTCAAATCAGTTTTTAAAATTAAAAAAAAAAAAAAAGAAACACCAAAGAAAGGATAGAAAATAATAACACCCACTAATGAACGTTATTTGTGCTTTTGTTACCAGCGAGACAATGAGACCTCAGTTTTTGTCGTATTGAAGGAAAGATTTCAGTAAAGCAAGAATTTATTGGCTGCAGCAAAAGCACACTCAGGACAGTGAAACAAGAAAGGGCTGAGCATAGAAGAAGCAACAGGGGAGCCTGCGCAGGGCTGCTTTGGCTCACTGGGAAGTCAGAGAAAAACAGGGCCTGGGAGACAGGTTCAGGGCGTGAGCCCCAGATGAGCTGCCGCTGCCCATTTCTCCCCTGGTTGCAAGCCTCATGGGGTCCCTTGGCATTTAAGAGATGGGTTCCTGTGGAGCAAGAAGAGGGTGGAGGGAATGGCGGGGTGTGCTCCCAGGAGGGAGAATGCGGGCTGGATCCTTTGTCGTGAGGGTTTTTACCTCTCTCTTGCTGACAGGAATCTTAGGGGAGGTCTCGGGGGAGTTTCAGAGGAATATTCATCAGTTTTCCAGGTGTGCTCTTTCAGGGTCATGGTCTCCAGTGATTGGGCAGTGCCAGGGCAGGGGGTCATGAGTCAATGCAGCTGGTCCTGAGGCAGCCACGGAGTCACTTGTCTGGTTTTGCTGCTTTTCTGGGCCTGGAGCCGAACTACAACCTAGATGTTATCTCTAGGGAGGAAAAGTCAGGGGCCTAAACCACATGACCAGTGATATGAAAGGTCAGGGGGTCCAAACTGATATGCTAGGGGAGGAAAGGGATACCCTGGGGGCGAGGTCCTTATTTTCTCAGTTTTGCCCCTTGCTAGGCACCCAGGGCTTTCTGCCCTGGTGACCTTCTGTACCTGGCCCATCATCCTTGCTCTGCTCATGACTGTCTGACTGCCTATAACACTGTGAACATTCTATGGCATTATTTCACCTGGACAGCTGGTTTAAACAATGCCGATTTCTGGGCCCCACTCCAGACCTACAAAATCAATCTCAGGAACAGAGCCTGGAACTCTGTATTTCAGTCAGTGCTCCAACTGACTTTGCACCTTGGCTTAGGGGGGTATGGTTGCAGACCCCTGGGCCAGGTGCTGGAGACATGGAGATGTCTAAATACAAGAGAATCTGCAGCATTGTGAAAGCACTTCAAATAAAAAGCGCCCAGTAATGTGACTCATTGCAGTGGGGTCTGGGCACAGCCACATGAGAGGGCTTGTTGGGAGATCTGCTGTTGGATGAGAGGTGGAATTTGTGCCCTGGGCTCCATTCTCCTGCCTTTTCTGCACCCCCGGGATTCAGTAGATCCTCCAGGCCTCAGCGGCAGCAAAGTAGAAGGTTCTAGTTTTCAGGTGTGGATCGCCTGGAGGCCTGTGTCCAGCCAGCCCCTTCCTCTGACAGTGCCCCAGCCACCCCGTTTTCAGCCAGTGCCTGGGACGGAGGTGGGAGGAGGTCAAGGTCACCTGGGCCCCAGGGACACTCCCAACAGGCTGGTGGCCCATGGAAAGGCCTCTTTCTTACAGACAAATAAGAACCAGAGAGGGAAAGCGACTTGCCTGTGGCCACCCAGCCCAGACAATGGCAGAGCAGAAACAGCACTTCTGGCCCAAAGCAGTGTGTGCAGCACACGCTCCCGCCCTGCTGTATTTCCTGCAGAATTAAAATTTGAGAGCAGAAGCGGCCTGAGAGATCGTTCTAGTCCAACTCGAGTGTTTTAGATAAGAAACACAAGGCCCGGGGAAGTGACTCTCTTTCCCAGAACCACACAGCTCAGTGGTGCATATGAGGCAGCAGCCCGGCCCACCTCCCACATCAGTGTTTTCCTGGAACCCCACTGACCTCAGTGTCTTGGAAATCACGGGAGTTACTGAGGGTGGCAGGGAGAAAGGGGCCTTCTAGACAAATACCCTGTTCTAGCCCAGGCCTCGGACAGCTGGGCAAACCCCAGCCAGACTGACTGAGCTCAGAGATCCATACGGGCAGAACCAGGCGTGGGGGTCAGGGCAGCAGGCCAGCACGCTAGTGCCGCCATGTGGCCAAAAGCTAAAACGCCAGGCCGGGACCAGAGCTGCAGGGGCAACTTCCCCTGAGCTTGGCCCTACCAGCACCTTTCTCCCGGGGGGTCATTGGCTGGTGAATCTGAGGAAGTCTATGCAGGTGGAGACTCAGGCCATAAATGTGTGCCTACCACTGGCTGACCATTTATTTTGGGGAGAACTCTCAGCTCACTCATGAAAGTTGAGTGACGTTTAAAAGCCAACCTGAAGAATCTCCCTCTCGGTCCTGTCCTCAGCAGGTACAAAATCCCAGAGTAGCCACTTCTCCCAGAGAGCCTTTAAGCCGCTCATCCCCGCACTAAGTTCCCCACTGCAACCCATGGAGCGGACTTACCTCCAGGCACAGCAGGGGCAGTGCCTCGGGCCCATGATACTTTTAAGAACCCATGAAAGTGTTTTAACTTTAAGTTCTTTCAAAACGAGAAGGAAAATGAATATCATTGTAATGAATCCAGCCTGCATTGTTCATTTTTATACCAACACAGTTGTAAAATATATTTAAAATTTTTTTTTCATGAAGGAAGAGACCATGAGAACAGAAGTGTCTCATGCCCATGACAGTTAAAATGTGGGCCCGAAGACCCTGTGCCTCCAGGAAGCCCTTATTCAGGTAAAACTATATTTCCAGAGCTAAGGAACACGATTAGTCATTTATTTTCACGAAGCCAACTGGTTCATCAGTTCTCTGAGGCAGGCCAGACAACAGGGGGAGCATAGCCACGTGGGCGAACAGGGAGGTGAAGTCAGATGGAAAAGAGTGGTGGGAAGCACTTCTAGGAATATATCCTAAGAAGCCTGAAACACCAATCAGAAAGAATATGTGCACCTCTATGTTCATAGCAGCACTGTTTACAATAGCTAAGATCTGGAAACAGCCCGAGTGTCCATCAGTAGATGAGTGGATAAAAAAGCTGTGGTACATACACACAATGGAATACTATGCAGCTGTAAAAAAGAAAGATCTCTTATCCTTTGAGACGACATGGAGGGACCTGGAGAGCATTATGCTAAGTAAAATAAGCCAATCAGAGAAAGACAAATACCATATGATCTCACTTATTTGTGGAATATAATGAACAAAAAGAAGCTGATGAACAAAATAGACCCAGAGACATAGAAAGGAGTAGGGTTCAAACTGAGACCTCAGAGGAGGGGGGCGGGGGGATGGATGAGATAAACCAAAGAACTTATATGCATGTGTGTGTAACCAATGGACATAGACAACAATGCTGGGGGGGGGGGAGTTCTAGGGGGACAAAAGGAGAAACATCTGTAACAAAAATAAATTAATAAAAATTGAAAAAAATAATAAAAATATAAAAAGAGTCCAAAAAAGAAGGTAAGGATTAAGTGCATAGATTTATAATATAAAAGCATCATTTTAATCAATTCAGCAGGAAATTTTAAAAATTATTTTAGCACCTTTTCATATGAAGAGGTGTTAATTATTTTCAATGAGTCTTGCCCAATAAAGAGCACCCCCCCCCCCCAAAAAAAAGAGTGGTGGGAAGGAAGATGCTTGGCCTTACGAGGAGAAAATTCAGAGGACCGGGCAGACAACTATGGGACTCTCAGCACAGATGTTGAAGCACCAAGAATAAACTAGAAGTCAGCTACACAGGGACCCTTCTTCTCACACTACCTCTCCCTTAGACAGTAATCTTGAGTAAATGGTTTAACCTCTCGGGATCTTCTTTCCTCTGAAAAACAAGGAAGATAAGAATACTTCCCTGATACAGCTACTGAGACACATAGCAGAGGCTGAGGAAACAGGAGCTTAATAATAATGATATCACAGGCTGAGTACTGTGCCCCAAGCTTCCCATGTTGAATCCCTACCCCCCAGTGTGATGGTTTAAGGTGGGAGGGGGTCTTTGGATGGTAATTAGGATTAAATGAGGTCATGAGGGTGGAGCCCCCATGACAGGATTAGTGTCCTCGTGAGAAGAAGAGGAGAGCCCAGAGCTCACTCTTGTCACCATGTGAGGACACATTGCAAAAGTGGCCATCTGCCAGTCAGGAAGAGGGTCCTCCTCAGAAACCAAATCAGCCACCAAAGATATATAAAAACCAGGGATTCAAACCACTATCTGGGACCACTTCTAAGTCAGGGAGAAAGGCTCAAAGGGTACGTGGTGGTCTCCTATGCTACACCAGCCCTCCTGGGTTCTAATGCTAACTTAGGGCATCACTCATCCTGTCCTTGTCACCATAGACTCAACAAAAGCACACGAAAAACAAACCCACCACTCATTCTGGGAAGGAGTGATGGGAAAGAGAATGGAGAGAGACTGTTACACTTTAAATCCCAGGAGGATATGGGTCTTCATGGGTCTGTGAGTTTCGACTCGCCTCTGTGGCATGGTCTCCCTTCGACTGTCCATGTTTTCTGATGCATTGCTGTGCATGCTAGTTGCAGACTGCATGGTGTCCCCCCATGTTCACATGTTGAAGACCCAGCCTCCCATGTGACTGTATTTGGAGATGGGGCCTATTGGGAGGTGATGACAGGTAAATGAAGACCAGGAGAGTATCTGCAGGGTCTCAACTCTACTTTGGAAAGACAGAAAACAGAGCAAAGCCTGGGGCTCAAGAAGAACTCCTGCCTTTTAATAAAATACTTTTGGATGATGGAGCATTTAAATGATGGTCAAGAGGTGTCATGGAATCTGCTTCCCTAGACCCTTAAACAAGCTGGACAGATAGTTCCCGCTCCCCATCACGCATCATCAGTCATACCCGGAGGCTCAGCAGCCTTCCATCTCTACTCTCCTCAAGATGCTAACAATCACTGCTGTACCAGCTCTATCCAACATCCTCTCTCCTGCCTCTTTCCTTCTTTGTTCCCCACCTGGAAATCAATGCAGCATGAAAGGAGTTATTGAGTTGTTTCGTGTGTCATTTTTTTTTTTTTTTATGAGGATAGGAAAAGTTGAGTAGTCTTTTTGCAGAGTTAGACTGTGAAGGTTGTATTCTCCTCTAAGTACTTCCTAATGGAGAGAGGTTAGAGATGACCAGAAACAGGTAAAATGGGCAGCCTTTATTGACTGATTAGTTGGAGACTTAAAAAAAAAAAAAGCAGTGGTGGTAGGAGCTACTAGGTGCTACATACTATCTATTCTTTCTTTCTTCCTTAATAAGAGAAAGATATTATTTGGGATGGCAATATGCCCAAACTAAAAAAAAAAAAAAAAAAAAAAACAAGCACTGTATGTCCCAGTCTTCTTTGCATATGTGGGAGGCCAGTGAGATAGAAACAGAAGCTATTAGGTGGGACCTACAGAGAAAAGGCGAATTTAGATGGCCGACACCTCTTTGTCCCTGCTCCTTTCTTTTTCTTCCTGCCTGGAACATGGACATGATCACCGGAGATATAGCAGCTATATTGGGACCATGAGGGAAAGACAAGAAAATTGTAAAAACTTTGGCCCTGGCATACTTGAGCTTCTATACCAGGGATTGGTAAACTATGTCTCACGTGCCAAATCTGGCCCATTATCTATTTTTGTAAATAAAGTTTTATTGGAACCCAGCCAGACTCCTTCATTTGTCTATGACCAATTTTGTCCCATAATGACCGAGCAGAGTAGTTGCAACCGAAACCATAGGTCCCAAAAAACTGAAAATATTTATTATCTGACCCTTTACAAAAGTTTGTCAACTTCTGCTCTAAACCACAGGTAGTAACTGCCTACCCTCCGAATTATTATGTAAAAATAAGCAATCTTATGTGTAAGGCATGAAGTCCTTATCATTGATATAATACTTACACTTCAGGCACTTAGAGATACACAACTATGGGAGCAGGCCCTGATCCAATAAGACTGGGTTCCTTATATGAAGAGGAAGACACCAGAGAGGTGCTCACAGTGGGAAGACCATGTGAGGACACAGGGAGAAGGCAGCCAACTACAAGCCAAGGAGAGAGGCCTCAGGAGAAACCGCCCCCAATGACACCTTGACCTCAGACTTCCAGCCTCCAGAACTGTGAGTAAACAAATGTCTGTTATTTAAGCCACCTGACCCATGGTATCTTGTTATGGCAGCCTGAGCCAACTGAGACCGCACAGAAATACACCACAAGGTGCTTTGGGGTTAGTGTCCCAAAGAGGCGAACATAATATAGCAACCAGCTGAGCTCCAAGGGCTGGAGCACAGGGACGTGCTAGCCCGCCTGTTTCCATTCGGATGGTGAGCTGTGGCTGACATGTTCTCTAAGTTCAGGCTGGCATATCCCATCCCCCAGTTTTCCTTGATGGATGTTCTGCTTGAGAAGCTGGCATGGACTCGGGAGATGTGCACTCACTTGCTCTCGTTTTTCCTCTCTGCTCTCAATTAAACGGCCCCTTCTGCTTTGAGGAGAGCACACTGATGAGGCGCGGTTTCGGGCTGTCTTTGTTCACTTACGCTGTCTGAACTGTAAGGTGAAGTGTGTTGGACTTTCAGTGTCTGTCTTCCTTTAATGCCTGATTTCCTGAGATTATGTTATTTTGGAAACCAGCGTTTCTTAGCCTCAACTGAGCTCAGATGGGGACTATTTCTGCTGCCTTGTCTCCTTTCTCCACGTGTTGGTATTTGGCATGTCAGAGAAAACACGGGCTCTGCTCTGCCCAGTGACCTGGTCCCCTCGCTCACCCAGTGTCCTGCGGGGCTGGAACTACATGCTAGGTCAGGAAAAGGGCACCTGTGTGTTACCCCAAATGGAAGACAACAGCAAGAACACAAAATCTGGCTCCAAGAAGAACACAGACACTTCTTGGCCCTCGTGGTGGGAAGATCCTATCCTTCCTTCTGTGCGACACCTGGATCAGGTACAAAGGAGGCTGGTCCAGACCTTAGACAGGGTGGATTGTCTCAGGCCAGCGTAAGTGAGGGAATTTCCACAGGAAGCTGTGATTGCATACTTCGACACACCTGTTGTTCCGTCTGGCGTGGGGACCATGGCAGACTCAGGCTAGCTGTTACCCATATTCATGTTTTTATCTCCCTGCCCCACAGCTACGTGATATTCTCAGCATCCTTCCTTCTAGGTGGATCCTGTTCTCCCCAGTAGGCTATAAATAGCAGTGATATGTGTCACTTCCAGGCCGAGGCAGGAGAGAGGTGTGTCTCCTCCACATAGTTTTCTCCCCTGTTTGTGGACCAGAAGATTCAGAGGACAATTCTGAGGTCCCTGATGGTCCCTGATGGTGGGAAGGAGCAGAGTTCCCCTCTCCCATCAACTCGTGTTCCCTGAATCATGAAGGAAAAGTAAACTCTCATATGAAGCTCCTGGCATTTGGGGCTGTTTGTTACTGCAGCTGGCCTCTCCTGACTAACACAGAGACTTAAGAATGGAGCATTGGCAGAATGGCTGCCATCAATAAATCAACAAACAACAAGTGCTGGTGAGGATGTAGAGAAAAAGGAACCCTAGTACTCTGCTAGTGGGAATGCAGACTGGTGCAGACACCATGAGAAACAGTGTGGAGTTTCCTCAAAAAATTAAAAATGGGGGGGGGGGATGGAACTGCCATTTGACCCCATGATCCCACTTCTAGGAATATATCCTAAGAATCCTGAAACACCAGCCTGAAAGAATATATGCATCCCTATGTTCATAGCTAAGATCTGGAAACAGCCCAAGTGCCCATCAGCAGATGAGTGGATAAAAAAAGTTGTGGTACATTTACACAATGGAATATTATGCAGCTATAAAAAAGAAGGATCTATTACCCTCTGAGACAGTATGGATGAACCTGGAGATTATTATGCTAAGTGAAATAAGCCAGTCAGAGAAAGACAAATATCACATGATCTCACTTATATGTGGAATCAAATGAATAAAAAGAACCCATGTATGAAATAGAACCAGAAGCATAAAAACATGGAACAGATTGATGAATCTCAGAGAGAAGGAGGGCAGAGGGGGTGGGAAGAGATAAACCAAAGAACTTATTTGCATATATGCATTGCCCATGGACATAGACAATAGGGTGGAGGGGGCAATGGGGAAAAAAAGGGGGACATCTGTAATACTCTCAACAATAAAGATGTTTTTAAAAAGAAGAATGGAGCATTGGACAGGGTCCAAACTGAAGTCTCAGTCTTTCAGGGAGGAGAGTCCCATTCCTTCGCCCTGAGCAACCCCACTCACAAGGGGACAGCACCGGCTCCAGGGTTTTTACAGAGAGAGTGAAAACCTGGGCTGAGCTAAATACATCCCCATCTTGGGATGAGCTGTGGATGTTCTGCCTGTGGTGTTACTCAAGACCACATAATCCACACCTATTAGGAGATGCGCCCCAGTCACACTATTGTGCTTTTCTTGTCAGGAGCTTAAGATTCATCAGACTTCTGTGAGTGAGCATGGGATTCCCCTGAAGATGGTGGCCACGCTCACCAATTGTCCTGGGAGGACATTAGGAGGCCCGTTCTCAGTGGGAGAGGAGGACTTGGAAGGCCAGCCTTTGATTTCCTCTTCTCCCTTTAGTTGGGTCTCTGTCCAGATGAAAGGCTGAGAAATGGAGATACCAGGAGAGTTGGGGGTGAGGTGGGATGGGGTGGGGTGGGAGAGAATTCTGATTCTCTCCCCAGCTATAAGTCTGCCTAGAGGAAACTCCAGGTACCAGATTTGACCCTGATGCAGCCTGGGAGTGTGACAGGAAGACCTCTGCTCTTTCGTATCACCAAACTTGCAGTAGGTTCTTGTTGACATTTCAGCCAGGTCTCTCCTGGGCTGGGAGGTGTTAAGGGGAGAGGACTGTTCTATTCCTGGGAGCAAAGACTGGGGAGCAGGATCTCTACCTCCAAGTCCAGAAAGAGAGTGGCCCTTGCGGGTCAATGGCAGTCCCCAGCAAACAGTGACCTTCAGAGAGTCACAGGCAGCACAAGGTGACATGATAACAGGCCAGGCTGCAAGGATCTGAGAATGTTCCCCCACACCAGCACCCATACACCAGGCTCCTGGGAAACACAGAAATTGTGGGGCCACTTGTGGGAGGGGCTAACTTCCCAAAGTAAAGCTTGCAGGAGCTCTCTCATTGTCGTTAGTTGGGTTACTTAGAAATAGCGAGAACATTTCCAGCTTGGCAACAGTCAGAGAACAAAGGACATGCTCTACCTGTTGAATAACAGCAAGGACTGTGATCCTGAGCCCCAGTGAGAACAAGGAATTCCTTACTCTGGGAACCTCAGCTCCATTAATGCTACAGTCTGAGCAGAAATTAAACAGTTAGCCCACGGTAGGATCAAGGCCCCCAGTCCTCACTTCCACAACATCTGAAGTCTGAGAGTCATCTTTCCAGTTTTGACTTGGCCCCTGCACTGCTTCTGCCTTCCAGCTCCAAGCTGCAGGGTCAAACGCCTGATCCCTTCAAGACCTTAAACGCCGATCGTGGGAGAGACTGTGTCTTGTAAAGAGGTCCATGCTGCTCCCCTCTGTCCCAGGCCAGGAAACTGCAGGGTATCAGGCGAGTCACAGCAGCTCCAGGATTGGAAGGGAAAATTCTGATTCTCTCCCCAGCTATAAGTCTGCCTAGAGGAAACTCCAGGTACCAGAGAGAGGCTGCTGGGAACCCCAAGTTCCCTCTCTACCCTCTGATGTCAAAATGACTTTCACAGATAGAAGCAGGGAATGAGGAACTTAGAGCTTCCCAGTCAGGCGACAGCCTGTGTTTGCAGAGCGGGACATGCTGCAGGGGAACCTGGGTCCTAGGCTGAGCGAGGGGTGGCCGCTGGTCAACCAGCTCCATCTCTTGACCCGCCCCCCCCCCCCCCCCGCCACACACACCTTATTTTGTTTTGTAGCATCACCATTTTCCCAGAAACTCAGGGTTGGATCCATGAGACTGTTTCCACCACCCAGACATAATCCACGTAGCCACTCAGTCCCGTCAATTTTATCTCTGAGTTGTCAGGCACAGCCTTCTTCACTTTTCCCCCTCACTGCCATTTCTCATCACCTCCCCTCAACTCCTAAAAGAACCTCTAATACACCTCACGCCTCCAGTCTCTGCTTGCCTTCCTGGCTTGCAAAACACAGGTGTTTCTGCTCCTTTCCGTCCCTGAGTAAAATCCTTCAGACAGTTGCCTCTGTCTCCAGGACACACCGTCCCTGCCTCCTTCCCCCAGCACTGAGGGCCCGCCCTCCTTGCCATCATATTTACTGATTCAGCACCTCGCATGTCCTGTGCCACAGTAGGTGGTCTTCTCCTCGGTTCCCTGGCACTTCCTTTGTGAGGGCCACTGTGGGCCCCCAACACCCATTTCACCCCAATGATTAGTCTAAGCAAATCTCAGTAACTTCCTTGCCAGCAATTGGTTCAGGAATGGACATTAATACAAATTTGCTCAATGTCTGCTGAGTGGTGGGTGGGGCCACTGCAAAAAAATGAAGAAGTGCTCTGGCCGGGTGGCTCAGTTGGTTGGAGCGTCATCCTGTACACCAAAAGGTTGTGGATTCAATCCCTGGTCGGGGCACATACGGGAGGCAACCGATTGATGTTTCTCTCTCACATCAATGTCTCTCTCTCTCTCTCTCTCTCTCTCTCTCTCTCTCTTCCTCTCTTTCTTTTAAAATATATATATATATATATTTTTTTATCCTCACCTGAGGACATTTTTTCCATATAGAGTGGGAGGGAGGGGGAGAGAGAGAGAGAGAAACATCGACGTGAAGGGAACACATCGAGTAGCTGCTCTCCGCACGACCCCAACCAGGGCCAGGGATGAATCACAACCGAGGTACGTGCCCTCAACCGGAATCGAACCCACGACCCCTTGGTCCGCAGGCCGACGCTCCAACCGCTGAGCCAAACCGGCCAGGGCTTCCTTCCTCTCTTTCTAAAAAAAAAAAATCAATGAAAACATATCTTCGGATGAGGATTAAAAAAACAAAACAAAAAAAAAAAAAACACAGAAAGGATGAGGAACATCTGCTGGGAAGGTTTAGGGAAAGTTTCCCCACCCTACAAGGAACCACAGAAAGGAGATGATCTCACATCTTCCTCTGGACATTGTCCAGTCGCGGTGTGAAGCTGGCATCACAGCAGAGCTTTCTCCTCCCAGAGGGTGCAGGCTTTCTCCTCCCTGGGATGCAAAGCAGAGCTGAGGAAAGGTCATGCGCTGGATGACGTCCTTGAGCTGTGGACTCAGGCCATCCTGGAGCCTGCCCCACAGCTAATGTTCTGCGAGAGAATGCATTCCTCTTTGAGTCTGGGGTTTTCTCTGCAGTCCAGTACACCCTGAATGATAGCACCTAGGCAATCCTACTCCCCACCTTTTTCTGCCTGCTCTATTCTCTGTGCTTGTAAAGCCCACTCCCTTCTTTCTCCCTTCTCTCTCCCCCTCCTCTAGTTAAATCTTATGCAGTTTTTTAAGTTCAACTCAATATTCCCTCCTCCATGAAGCATCTCCAGATAGATATATTAAAAAAAAAAAAATTCTGTAGCACCTTTTCCCTCTTGTCAGGCATTCACTCTATTCTGGCTTTTATTGAGATTGGTGTTGATATGATGTACACATCTTTTATCCCCTCCTAAATGGGAAGGTCCTAGAAGGGAACTTTGTATTCCCTTTCTAGTATCCAGTTGAGAACCATGTATTGGAAATTCAATAATGTCTATTGGCTAATGCATAGACAGATTAGGTAGATAGATGATAGATAGATAGATAGATAGATAGATAGATAGATAGATAGATGATGGATAATATGAACAGCTATTATCTCTGACCTTTAGGGGATGCTATCAAAGCCATGTTAAAAAAAAAAGCCCTGCCTGCACTGGGCAGGGGGTGGGCCCCTACTCTAATTGTATCTCCCTGAGCACCCTCAGAAACAATGCCTTCCTCGGTGTCCACCTGGAAACATGCCACAAGCCCAGGTGAGCATTCTGATCCTAAAGGAACCAGATTGGAAGTTTAGGCAAAAGGACCTTCAGAGTAAATGATGTTCATCCAAGGCCTCATTCCGGCAAGTTCCCAAAAGGAAGAACCACTGTCCCCATCCTGCCCTGAATTTGGATGTCATCATTCTCATTATATTTCCACTCTAGCGCTCAGTGTTCCAGTGCAGAAAGATGGTGGCCACTGCTCTCCTTCGTGTCATGAAGCTGCTCAGGGGCCAAACTCGACAAAGGTCCTTAATGCACTTAGAAATGCGTCAGCCCTCGCTGACTGCAGGTTCCATTTCTGCCAGGTCAACCGACCTTGGCTCCAAAATACTCCAAAAAAAGCTACGTTGTTGCTGATGTGTACTATGTAGTTAGGCCTATCATGGTTGTGTCTGTAGTGAATGTGTACAGACTTTTTCTCTTGTCTGTACATGTATTCACTAAACAATACATTTTAACAACTATTTACATAGCACTTATATCATTTGAGATATTGTAAGTAATGTAGAGATGATTTCAAGTATACAGGAGGGCCATGGTTGGGTAGCTGTTGGTTAGAGCATTGTCCCCATACACCAAGGTTGTGGGTTCGATCCAGTGCCAGGGCACCTACAAGAAACAACCAATGATGCATAAATAAGTGGAACAACAAATCAGTGTTTCTCTCTCTCTCTCTCTCTCTCTCTCTCTCTCTCTCTATATATATATATATATATATATATATATATGTCAATTAAAAAATAAAAATAAAATAATAAAGTATACAGGAGGATGTGTATAGGTTATATGCAAATATTTTATATAAGGAACTTGAGCCTCCTCCGAGTTTGGTATCTGCAGGGGTCCTGAAACCAATCCCTTGTGGATACCAAGGGATTACCCTATAAAAATCTCAAAAGAAAATGTAATTAATGGTTGCATGTCCATATTCACTGATAAGATAGAGATTTTTGTAACACCTTTGGATCTTTCCATTCATCAGTCATTGCCTTCAGTGATCGGAACGTCCTGTGGAAAATAATAATTCACACCAGGTCTGAGGTAATCAGCAGTCTGTCGGCACGAAGTACACACAATTATGGTGTTCGGTTCCTGGGGTTCAAATGCTTGGCTGCAGCTGAGTCTAAACAAATAGCGGCAGAGAGAAAGACACGACTGTATTCCTTGTAGCCAAGACTGGCAAAGCACATTTCCAGCCTTAGAAACCTGTGAGAAGCTCAGGGCAGGGTCCACAGTGGGAAACGCCTCAGCTGTGTTGGCATCTAGAGACACCATTCTCCCTAAAATACTAGACTTCAAGGACATTTCATTAAACTGGGGCTAGAAACTAAAATAAAGGAGACTGGTGGAGAGGAAACTGCAGCAGATGAGAGCAGGGGTCCTCAAAGTGTGGCCCTTTCCTACACCCTGTGAGCAGCAACAGTGTCCCCAGGAACTTACCAGAAATGCAGATTCTCAGGCCCCATTCCAGACCTATGGAATCAGATACTGTGTGTTTTTTTTGTTTTTCAATTTCTCACCCAAGGATATATTTTTATTGATATTTCTTTATTTTATTTTTTTTTATCCTTACCCAAGGACATCTTTGCATTTATCTTCAGATAGAGCGGGAGGGAGAGGGGGAGGAAGAGAGAGAGAAAGAAACATCGATGTGAGAGAGACACATCGACTGGTCGCCACCCACACGACCCCAACTGGGGCCAGAGACAAACTGCAACTGAGGTACAAGCCCTCAGTGGGAACCGAACCCGGGCCTCTCTGGTCCACGGGCCGAAGCTCCAACCGCTGAGCCAAACCGGCCAGGGTAGTTTTTATTGATCTTTAAAGAGAGAGAAAGGGAGCCCGACTGGTGTGGCTCAGTGGTTGAGTGTCGACCCATGCACCAAGAGGTCGCCGGTTTGATTCCCGGTCAGGGCACATGCCAAGGTTGTGGGCCTGATCCCCAGTGAGAGGCATGCAGGAGGCGGCCAATCGATGTTCTCTCTCATCGAAGTTTCTCTCTCTCTCTCTCTAAAATCAATAAAGAAAAAAATATTTTTAAAAAGAGAGAGAGAGAGAGAAACATCGACGTGAGAGAGAAATATTAATCGATTGCCTTCCATACACACCCTGACCAGGGATTAAACCCACAATCTAGGTATGTGCCCTGAACGTAATCGAACCCGCAACCCTTGGTGTACTAGATGACTTTCCAACCAACTGAGCCACCTGGCTAGGGCAGACACTATGTTTTAACCAGCCCCCCAGGTGACTGACTCTGAAACATGCTAAAAGTTTAAGAAGCACTGGAGTAGAAGATTAGGGAAGCTCCAGGACCACCTTCATCCCTTCCCTGATAAATCAGGGCATAGGATTTGATATTTCAGGTCCATCTGACCCTGAGCCCTGGAAATCCCAACCTAGCTGCTCTCCTGAATTACCCGCTGACAAGATACACTGCTTAGTAGGTAGTACACTGTACTGCATAGTTTAATAAATGCCCAATTTTAAACAACATTCTTGCTTGGCAAATGATGGGGTCCTAGGTTCATGTTCAGTGAGCACCACCATGTTGAATGATGATAATCAGATTTGTAAAATGCTCCTTTCTTGTGTTAGTCAGAGTTCACCAGGGAAACAGAACCAATAGGATGGAGAGAGAGGGAGGGAGGGAGGGAGGGAGGGAGAGAGAGATTTTGATTATAAGTGCCTCACACGATTATGGAGGCTGAGAAGTCCCACAATCTGCCATCTGCAAGCTGGAGATTAAAGAAGCTGGTGGTGTAATCCAGTCCAAATCTGAAGGCCTGAGAACCAGGGGCGCCAATGATTTGAGTCTCAATCTGAGGACAGGAGAAGGTAGATGTCCCAGCTCAGCAGTTAGGCAGAGAGAACTAATACACCCTTCCTCCACCTCTTTGCTCTATTCAGGCCCTCAACAGACTGAATGAGGCCCACTTACATTGGGGAGGGTGCTCTGCTTTACTGAGTCTACCAATTCAAACGGCTAATCTCTTGCAAACTCACCCTCACAGACACCTTCACGATAATGTTTTACCAACTACCTGGGCATCTCTTGGGCCCAGTGAAGTTGACACATAAAATTAACCATCATACTTCTCCTAACTCACACTGAGGCATCCTTCCCCTGACTATTACTCCAGATAGTAATTAAGCTATGCTGGACCAAATTTCCAACATCTCTTTAATCCCTAAATCATTTCCTTCTCATCCAACTTTTGCTCAGTAATTTGAGAAACGTATTTTCCACTCTCATTCATTTTATTTCTCACTCTCTTTCCCATTGTTGGCCCCAAACTAGTCTTTCTGGTGACACACAGTAGTCCTGCAAGCACATCTATGCTAAGGAGAAGGGACCATCTCTACTTTGAAGTCACATTAGAGGAACAACCCATGTTACAAACTTCCAAAACCCTTCCAAGTTCCAAGATGCCTTTGGCATCTCAATAAAGGTTTCTACCCGCCTCTTCAACCTCCTTCTGTTTTTTCTCAAGTTCGACATAAATCTAAAGCTCATATTTGAAATAGTATTTTGAGCTGTTTAGTCTTGAGTAGATTCGGGCGTGTCCGTTCACCATCCAGCCTCTGGGCTCCATGTGTGTCTCTATGGGAGGCGACTGCTCACTCCTGAGGTCTTCCTGACACCCTGAGCACAGCCCTCAGGTGTGCAGTTAGCTGGCTGCCATCTCCCAGGTTTTATTCCTCTGTGACTTGGGCAGACCTTCACAGAATGCTCTAATCATCACAAGTAATCGATTAAACATTTCTGGAATGCAAAAGAATATGTTGTTGTAAGCTGGCCTGGGAACTTGTAACACTTGCTTCTGTGAAGAAATGTGTTTAAATAAGAACAAAAGGCCCTGTGTTGGGTCACAGTTTTCTTGTTATTAGAAATGTCATTTGGCTTCATCAAGTTCTGGCAATTGGGCTACCCTGTTTTAGGGCCGTTAGATCAGATGATCTGGGGAGGCCTCATAGCATTTCAGGTGCAGCTACCTATGCCTGGGAGTTGCAGAGGTGGGGATTTGGGTTGAAGTCAGCCAGCCTTTCAGATAATATTGCTCTTATCAGTGTCATATTCATCCCAAACTGCACCCTGCCACCAGCCTGTTCTGAGTGGAAAGTTCCCATCCCTGCAGAGCTTTGGCTGGTACTCCTCTGGTGGCACCACAAGGGCAGTCGGTAGACTAGGGAAGCCTGACAACACGGCCCAGTGCCCCACCTCCGCTTCTCTCTCTTCCCCTCCCTCCCTCGGTGCCTCCATCCTCCATCCTCTCTCTTTGTGACCCTTCTTATCCCATTGCCAGTTGGCTATTGTATGGAACTAAATCATATTTTTGCTATATTTCTTGAATTAAATTTTATGCTCATTGCTTTTTTATAGGAAGCAAGGGACCCCTCTGATTCCCCAAAAGAAAAGAAAAACTAACATTTGACCCTTTGAAGGTGGCTTTGATAGATTTTTTTCCCCATGGCTCAGTTCATTTCAGTTTTATAAAATCACCCATGAAGTGCTCCATAAGGTGTAGATTTCCTGCAGGCTGTAGACAGAATCCCCGTGCTCCTTACCATGGCCCACCCGGCCCTTCGTAAAATTATCTTCCCGGTCTTCAGAAACCACAAGCGTAAGGACAGTTGTAGTAAACTCTACACATGTAAAATGGGCTTAAATGTCATTCTCTTATTTCTATACTTGAGAGAGAAGGTATAAAACAAAAGAGCCCTGGCCGGTTTGGCTCAGCAGTTGGAGCATCAGCCCGAGGACCAATGAGTCTCGGGTTCGATTCTGGCCAAGGGCACGTACCTCAGTTGCGGTTTGTCCCCGGCCCTGGTCGGGGTCGTGCGGGAGGCAACCAGTCAATGTGTCTCTCTCACGTCGATATTTCTCTCTCTCTCTCCCTCCCACTCTATCTGAATAAAAAATGAAAAAGTGTCCTCAGGTAAGGATAAAAAAAAAAAAAAAAATTTTAAACAAAAAAAAACAAAAGAGAAGTTGCATCAATGAGTCTTTTGTATTTTCACACTTGCTCCGAGAAAGTGCTGTCAGTAACCAGGACCTTATGTTAACCATGAACCAGCACCAGATTGTTAGACCTCGGTCCTTGAGTTCTGGCTAAGAACGAATTCAGAGCCAAGACTCAAATGCAGAGAAAGTTTATTTAGAAAGTCACAGAGGTAGAAGTGAGCCGTTGAATGAAGACAGCTGGGCTGCATGGACTCAGCAAACAAGTTACAGACGTGAAAGAAGGGCCCTTGGAGCTTAGGAGAGAGAAAGGCAAAGAGAGCATGCCTGAAGGAAGGAGAGGGGGAGGTGCGGGCATGACAGAGAGAGAGAGAGAGAGAGAGAGAGAGAGAGAGAGAGAGAGAGAGAGAGAGAGAGCGCACGTGCTAGGTCCTTCCTCTTAAGCATTTTTATCTGCTTTTCAAAGGCAGGGGATTTTAGGGGAGGTCTCAGGGGAGGGTCTCAATAGAATATTCATCAGCTTTGCAGGTGTGTCCTCTCAGACGCATAGCCTCCAGTGATTGGTCAGCACCAGGGCAGAGGGTAATTAGTCAGTGCAGCTGGTCTGATGTCAGCCATGATGTAGCCCCACCTGGCCTTGCTGCTTTTTCTGGGCCTGGAGCTGAAACACAACTGAGGCCTAGATGCTATCTCTAGTTTGGCCAAAACTCTGTCTTTGTGGTCAACAAACCCGAGGCTTTATTCTTAAGATTATTTGACTTGTGCCAGAACCTCATTGTCCTGAGGGCTTAAGGGAGTAGGCGTGCAAGGGTTTGTATGGGGGTCATATGCGGCTATTCTCTGGCCCCCTTGCTCCTCCTCTAAGGGGTTTACCACATGACTAGCGACTTGCCAGGGGAGGAAAGGTCAAGAGAGGGTCCGAACCTCATGACCAGTGATGTGAAAGGTCAAGGGGTCTAAATCACATGACCAGTGATATGCTAGGGGAGGAAAGGTCATCCTGGGGGTGAGGTTCCCCCCTAAAATTCTTGCCTTCCCAGTTTTACCCATTGCTAGGCACCAAGGGCGTTTCACCCTGGTAACCTTCTATACCTGGCCTATTGTTCCTACTCTCCTCATGTCTGTCTAGCTGCTTACTATATCACTTACAAAGCTTTATAAACTACACAGCACTGTAAGTATAAAAATACGGGCTTTTTTAAGCAGTTGAATTTATTATCCCAAGATTTGAAAAAGAGAGTCAAGGTCATCTCTCTGTTCTTCTCTCCCAGGAGCAGAGTTAGTTCTTCCTCCTGTTTGCTGCTACATTCTTGGATACAGCACTTGCTCCTGTGTCTGCTTCCTGAGAAACAGTGAGGTCCTTCAGGGCCAAGACCTGTGTTTATGTTGGTTTTTTGTTTTGTTTCCTTTTGTTTTGTTTTGTTTTTGTATTCTTAGTGCCCAGCAGAGAATAAAATAGAATAACTGCTTTTTTAAAAGGAAGAAGAAAGAAAGGATACATGGATGGATGGAGAAAGGGATCTAAGTAATGACTGGCTAGAATAACTGCTTTAAAACAAAGGAAGAAGAAGAAAGAAAGGATGGATGGATGGATGGATGGATGGATGGATGGATGGATGGATGGATGAAGGGGCCCAAGGAATGAGTGGACGTTCTTGCTTCTTGTCTCATCTAAACCTCTGTCTCTAATGCAGAATGAGCCTCAGGATTCAAATTAACACCAAGAAGCAACAGGAGTGTTCTTGTTGATCACACAGAGAGCAGAGAGCTAAACTATTGTACATTCTGGCTCAGAGTTCAGTTGCAAATTCTCTCTTAACTCTGAAGTCTGTGGTTCACAAGAACTGCACACCTGGAGACCAGCTGCTGGAAAGTAAACTTTTATATAAATAAATGTGTGTGTGTGTGAGAGAGAGAGAGCTGTCATGAATCTTTATGGTTTTAAGACATTCAGCTTTTAGGAGGCACCCTATTTAGACTGGACCAACTTAAGACATATTTTCATCCAAATTGCCAAAGATCACAAGCCTTTCATGCCAACATAGCTGGAGCCTAGCTGTCAATGCCATGTGGTACCAACACTGAGAAAGGAGAAAAGGCAAAGACTCCAGGATCTGGAAGCACTTTCCAGGCCATTACAGGGAGAACAGTACATGCGACAGTGCTGCCCAGAGGGTGGGAAGGCCCTCCCAGCCTACTGCACCCTTGAGATCCCATCCCAGCTATGTCTGTAACACAGCACAGCTGCCCACAACATGAACGAGCTGGTAGGCTTTGTGTTTGGAGCCAGTTTCGGGGTCATTTTCGTAAATAAAGGACCTCAACTGCTCAGGAGCAATGAGTGTTGCCCCCCGGAAAGAAAGCATGAGCGGTAGTTCTAACAAAGCAGCCCAGGGGAGGAAATGGACATGCAAAGCATTCTTTCTGTCCGAAACAACTTCAAAACTTTGTGCAGACTCATCTACAATTAGGGATGGGTTATGTGACACATGGCATTTCTGTGAAAGTGTCAGGAAAGAGACTCTACTTCCTCCCCTGGAGACCAGAGGGAACTCAGGGATGACAGGAGAGAAGGCGGGGCTGGGTGACCCCTTCTTCCCTACACCTCCCTCACCCCACCTGCAGAGGGCAGGCAGTGCCCAGGAGCAAGGCTGCATCTTCCTGCCGTGAGATGATTCCTCAGTTTAGAGGAACTGGTTTCGATCTCTCCAAGGGGTAGGATTTAGCCCAGAGCCACTTTAAGAAGGTTAAAACATCTGGGGAGTGAGTCATGCCCAAGCGACAGGCTAACCCGGGAGAGGGAAAGGGAGCTTTACCCGACACTTCCTAGAGATGCAGGCATATTCAGGGCTTTAAAAGTCTAGTATATCTAAGAAAGTAGCTGTAACCTGTTTTCTCGTTCAAAAATGAGGCTGGTCAAAAAAAAAAAAAAGCATCAGAACCTATTGTGGAATACAAAATCTTTTAACCCAATATGACTTTGTATTCAATCGGAAGCAGAAATGTAACAGAATCCAGTTTATAACTATCACATAGGTATCTTTTTTAAAAAGACATTTCTGCCCTTTGTCCCTCCTCTGTACGTTAAAGTTTTGTTTTGAAAAGAATACCAAAACACAGGGAGAAAGACATCCATCTCTCTATTTACCACCCACCATGAACAAATAGCAGCATTCTTCATATTTGCTCCATATCTTTTTCTAAGAAATGAAATATCACAGAGAAATGAAGTCCCCTTTGTTTCTTTTCCCAAATCACAGGTCCCTTCCTCACCCAGAGACAAGCACAGTATGATGCTGGCATGTGGGTTCCATGATTTTATACATTTACTGCACACATAGATATTCTCAGATACCTACGCTGTTTTGTCTTTCAATTTATACAAATAGATTTGTGCTGTACATAAATAGGTTGACAACTTTTTTTCATCTGCCATCATAATTTTTAGATCTATTAGTGTTAAAACACATAACTCTGATTCATCTTAACTTTTGTTTTTTTGTTGTTTTTTTAATCCTCATCCAAGGACATTTTTGCATTTATCTTCAGATAGAGCGGGAGGGAGAGAGGAAGACACAGAGAGAAACATTGATGCGAGAGAGACATATCAAGTGGTTGCCACCGACACGGACAAACCGGGGCCGCGGACAAACTGCAAACGAGGTACATGCCCTTAGCGGGAACCGAACCCGGGACTCTCTGGTCCACGGGCCGACGCTCTAACCGCTGAGCCAAACCGGCCAGGGCTCATCTTAATTTTTGTAGCACAAAGGCATTATACAAATATCTTCTACAACTTCTCCCCTACTGATGGGGTCTTTTACTATTACAAACTGCTGCACTAAATAGCTACACATTCTTATGATATGTCTGAGAGTTTCTTTAAGGTATGTATGTTTGTAAAAGAAGTACTGGGTACATGTGTTATGCATTTTTTAAAATATTTTTTAATTGATTTCAGAGGGAGAGAGATAGAAACATCAATGAGAGAGAAACATCAATCGGCTGCCTCCCACACACCCCCTTACTGGGGGTTGAGCTCACAGCCTGGGCATGTGCCCTGACCAGGAATCGAACCAGCAACTTCCTTGTGCATGGGACGACACTTAACCAATTGAGCCACACCGTCCAGGCTGCTATGCACTTTTAACTTTTAATCATCTAATAGCTTTCTAAAATACACAGATCAATTTATACCCCACTAGCAAGCTATGAGTTCCCATTTGCCATGTGGTCCATCAACTGTAAGAAACTGTCAGACCTCTTCTGGTCAAGATGACCACGTAGGTAAACAAGTTCCTCGGCCCCTCCCAGAACCACATCAAAATTACAGCTAAACTACAGAACAACCATCATTCAGAACTGCTTGAAATCTGGCTGAATGGAAGTCCTACAACTAGGGAATTAAAGAAGAAGCCACATTGAGACTGGCAGGAGGGGCAGGGACACAGGACTAGCTAGCCCAACAAACACATGTGGCAGATAAAAATCAGGAGGGATAGCCTTACTGTGGAGGTCCCCCCTGAGGAGCGAGTGTTCCCAGTCCCACACCAGGACCACCAGTTCCCAGTCCCACACCAGGCCCCACTGACGTAAAAAGAAGTCCCCATAACTTTAGGCTGTAAAAACCAGTGGAGATTGAGGCTGTCGAAATGGAAGGCTGCAGGAGTCCCAGGCAGGTCCTCTTAAAGGGCCTGTGCACAGACTTACTAGAATTCACTCTCTCTGAGTTCCAGTGCTGGGGAAGCAGCTTGAAAGGCACCAGAGACATACAGGGAGGAACTGAATTGTCTGGCATCAGGGCAAGAGCTGGGGGTGGGGGGGCAGCTTTCTCCCAGACAGAAGTGCTGGTATAGGCCATTGTTTCTGTTCTGAGTCCTTCCCCACACAGAGTCATCAGGCAGGTGTCATATCTGAGACTCCATCAACTTGGCTCACACTGTTCACCCTGCCCTGATAATTCCCTGAGTCCCCACCTCCCCCAACTTTCAGGCCCACTCAAGCTATTTCCAGTGGCTTTTCCATACGAATGGGGTGTCTTGGCTCATGCTTTGAACTTTCCTAAAATCTCTCAAACAAGCAGCACCTGGCCTCAGCTAAGTGGCCCCAGGCCCAGCACTAGCAGCAGCTGGCCTTGGTTCATAGCTTGGCTTCACCTGAGCACCTGCAAGCCCAGCACAAGTAGAAGCTATTTGCAGACCACTTTTTAGCTCATGCCAAGTAGCCTCAGGCAGAATACAGATGGCAGCTGACCTTGGCCTGACCCTCCTGAGAGGCCCCAGAGCCAGCGCACCACATCAAAGCATCACCACCCAACCTCCATAAGCAACAAACTCAAGGGGCAGACTCAGTGGGCACCGGAACCCCACTGATGTAAGTCCTGCTCTGTGGGGTAGGCCCGTACAGAGCTGATCCTCACAGTGGTAGCAGCTAGTCCTTACAGCTGATCAGCCTGGGGGTAAATCCCTCCCATTGACATGCCAACAGTAATCAAGGCTCAACTATTAAAGGAGGATGTACACAGCACACACAGGGCGGGGCACATCTCAAGTACCCAGCTTGGGTGATCAGGGAGGCTGTGCTGTTAGAACCTACAGGACACCTACTGCATAAGGCCACTCTACTAAGCCCAGGAGATGTGGCAGCTCTACCTAATACATAGAAACAAACACAAGGAGGCTGCCAAAATGAGGAGACAAAGAAGCACATCCCAAATGAAGGAAAAGAACAAAACTCCAGAAAAAGAACTAAACAAAATGGAGACAAGCAATCTACTAGATACAGAGTTCAAAACGCTTGTTATAAGAATACTTAGTGAAGTTAGTGAGAACCTCAACAATATCAAAAAGGACCAGTCAGAAATGAAGGAAACACTAACTGAAATGAAGAATAATTGACAGGCAATCAACAGTAGAGTAGATGAAGCTGAAAATCAAATCAGCAATTTGGAATATAAGGAAGCAAAAAAACACCCAATCAGAACAGCAAAAAGAAAAAAGAATTTTAAAAAATGAGGACAGTATAAGGAACCTCTTAGACAACTTCAAGCATATGAATATTTGCATCATTTGGGTGCTGAAAGGAGAAGAGGGAGAGCAAGAAACTGAAAACCTGTTTGAAAAAATAATGGCAGAAAACTTCCCTAACTTGGTGAGGAAATAGATATACAAGTCCAGGAAGTACAGAGTCCCAAACAAGATGAACCCAAAGAGGTCCACACCAAGACACATCATAATTAAAATGCAAAAGGTTAAAGACAGAGAGAATCTTAAAGCAGCAAGAAAAAAGCAATTAGTTACCTACAAGAGACTCTTATAAGACTATCAGCTGATTTCTCAACAGAAACTTTGCAGGCCAGAAAGGATTGGCAAGAAATATTTAAAGTGATGAAAAGCAAGGACCTCAACCAAAATTACTCTACCCAGCAAAGCTATCATTCAGAATTGAAGGACAGATTAAGACCTTCCCAGACAAGAAAAAGCTAAATGATTTCATCACAACCAAGACAGTATTATATGAAATGTTAAAGGGTCTTCTTTAAGAAGAAGAAAAAGATTACAAATATGCATAATAAAATGGCAATAAACACATATCTATCAACAATTGAATCTAAAAAATGAAATAAATAAACAAACAGAACAGAAACAGACTCATAGATATAGAGTACATTTTGACTGTTGGCAGATGGGAGGGGGGTTAGGGAGGTGAGTGAAAAAGATGAAGGGATTGAGCCCTGGCCAGTTTTGTTCAGCGGTTAGAGCATCGGCCTGCGGACCAGAGAATCCCGGGTTCAGTTCCCGCTAAGGGCACGTACCTCGGTTGCAGTTTGTCCCTGGCCCCAGTTGAGGTCGTGTGGGTGGCAACCGCTTGATGTGTCTCTCTCACATCGATGTTTCTCTCTCTGTCTTCCTCCCTCTCTCCCTCCCATTCCATCTGAAGATAAATGCAAAAAATATCCTTGGGTGAGGATAAAAAAAAAGATGAAGGGATTGGGAAATACAAATTGGTTGTTACAGAATAGTCACGGAGATGTAAAATACAACATAGGGATATAGTCAATAATATTCTAATAACTATGTATAGTGTCAGAAGGGTATGAGATTTTTCAGGATCACCACTTAGTAAGTTATGTAATATCTAATCAATGGGGTGTACACTTGAAACTAATATAATAATGTATGTCAACTATCACTGAAAAGTAACAGTGATTTAAAAATGAAAAAAAAAGAAACTGCCAGACCTTTTAATGTGTGTCAAGCTGATGACATGCATTGGTATCATTTTGTTGAATTACTTATTCACTAATTTGCATTTCCCTGATTATGATCAACCATCCTTTCCTGCTAGGGGACATTTGAGGTTTCCTCTTTTGTAAATTTCTTCTTCATAGTCTTTGCCTGTTTTATTTGGGGGCGGGGGGCGTGTTAATATTTTACTTAATGATTTATAAAAGATCTTTATTTGATTACCAATCATTTATCTAGGTTGCAAATGTCTTCACAAAATCCGTCGGCTGCACATTGAGTTTTAAAATGTAAACTCAGAGGTCTTCTGAATATATTCCTCCCGAAATAGGTGGTACTTTCCCAAAGTCAGAAAGGAGCCATTAACACAGTTACAAGATCTACAAATACCAACAAAACCATAGTCCAGTCATAACCATATAACTTTTACATTTGGGGAGTACTTTATACTTTTCAGGGCACATTTTAATCATCTAGTTTCAGCCTCAAAAAAACCATGAGGCTAGCGGGGCCTCATTCCTCATCTGTAAGATTCAGTAGTTGATCATCAACATCCTTTTAGTGATCAAAGTCTGACCTTCTATCCCTTTTCTGCAGCTGGGGAGACCCAAGTACAGAGGATTGGAAGAACTTGTCCAGAGTCACACCCCTACTTAAGGGTACAGGCAGATTATTTGTCCATTACAGCTCAATAAAGCTAGGGGGAAAGGTAGAGACTAGTAGGAAGCCTAAAATATTAGTCACCTGATCCCTTGGGCAGTGTCTCTGAGATCAGCAGTAGGAGATGAGGAGAGAGACAGGAAGGTGGAAATTAGACAAGCATAGTTCTGTCACTTGACCTTCCGAAGTATGGAGAAGACAGCGGCCTCTCAGGACACACACAGAATGAAGCCCATCCAATGTTTCTGCTCCCATCAAGAAAAGAGGCGTGTGAACACAAGAATGGACTCTATTCAACACCTTTTATTGAGCAGCAAGTGTGGGGCTGGGATTCTGAACTGTGTGTACCCACTTATGGAAATGTTACCAGTTCATTGTTAGAGGCAAGCTTCTGTTACAAAGATGAAAGGGCAGAACCCAACCCTTTTTTATCATTGTTATTAGTACATACAGAAACAGTGATTTATTTACCCAGAACTTATATCTAAGACTGTAACCAAATGGGAGTGGCTCTTACTCTCAGCATAGAATGGCATAACCATAGTTGCAACGGTGAGTTGGAAAATAACTGTGCAACCAGCATGAAACTTTCCACCACATCTGGGGCCCCAAACAGGTAGCTGTGCAGACGCTTCTGGCAGTGTAGCACACTTGGCATTACCTTGGACAATTCAGGCTCATTCTATTGCACACTCTCTGGAAGAATGTGGTGATCTCCACATTTCTGGGGTGTTCACAAGTAGTGCCTTCTCTGTTTCCCCAGAAACCAAATATACCTAAACTAATTATGCAAAGTCACCTAGTTGAACTCCCTGGTTTTCTGTATGTGTGTTTTTTTTTAATTACAATACAGAATCTTAGACAGACAAATGCAGTCTGAATATTCTTAATACTTCATCACATGACTTATAATGTAGAACTACTTGTTTCTATTACTATAGGAACAGCTTGCAAAACTCTAATAATGAGCTTATGATAATGAGTCTAATTTCTTTCCAGTTCAAAGCACTGAGACAATGCCTTAAGCATAATAGATGTTTCACAAGTATCTGCGGAACACACGAACCAATGGTTGGTAACACCCACTTGGTGCTGGCAACCTCTTCTACCAATTTCAGAGCTTTAAGGAGTTAGCAAAATTTAGGGTAGAAGAGAATTCATTTGGCAACTGTAAAAAGATTAAAAATAATGTCCAAAGCATTTCCTAACAAGCCTTTACATTGGAAATGACTGCTCGTGGTAATATGTGCTAACACACCTTCGCATTACCTTTTTTTTTTTTTTTTTTTAAGATTCATTAATAAAACCTATGTTACAGCCTATATATCTTCTGAAAGTGTTTTTATCCCTCACATAAACTTTTTAAGTTGAGACCTAAAAACTGAAGAAAAACTTCCTATGAAACACTGCGCTGGTTGTAGGGAATGAAGACCCTGAGCCTTCCCCCATAAAACCCGTACAAAGTCCCTGAGTGATGGGTACACCTGTGCGCAGGTGGGCCTTGGAAAGTGCTCCAGAAAAAAGCATCCAAGTGGAGGATGTCACCGGTGCAGCCATCCCAGGTCACATGGTCAGGACCTGACCTCCCATGGGCCCACCCTCTGCAGCTCAGGCTCCTCCCTTTGAACCTCCAGGACCGCCCACTGCTGAATGAATCAGAGATGGCACCACACTCCTGGACCTCCCAGGCATGTGGAAATCAACAGCACTACCCTGGACCTCAGCCCTGCCTGACCTTCCCTGTGCTTCCAGAAGAGTCTCCTGAGAGTCCTTTTGAGGAAAGTCAGTGAAAAGAGGACAGCTGGATGGCTGGGAACGCCAGAGTTAGAGCAAAGTTCCAGGAGAAGGAGAACCAGCACAGGGCCAGTCCCCCGCAGAAGCTGAGGCAGGGCCTTCCCAATGCCTTGGAAATATTCTCCGGGAGTCTACAGAGCAGACGAAACAGAATGGCCAACAGGGACCTGGGGAACGTTGTTCTATCTATAGCAACTGAGGGCTTCAGACAAACAACGCTGGGCTCAGCAAGTCCAGCAGCCAGGGTGCCATCAGCCTGCTCCCGCCTCCCGGGCCTGCAGCTCAGTTGTAGGAAAGGTAATCGATGAGCCGGGAAGGGATGTTCAGCTTGGCGATTTTCTCCAGCCCTCTGACACCAGTGGCCCTCCTCAAGCTCACCCTGCAGAGTTGTGACAGGGTTAGAGGTGTCTCTGGAAAAAGGGGAACAGGAAGCACATGAGGTTAGCTTAACATAGTTGAACATAGATCAGCGTCCTTCAACTTAAAAAATATCAAGAACTGGAAACACTTCCCTTTTCCTGGAAATAGGACATGCCCTGCAAACCTTCTCTGGAAGTCCACCAGGAAGAACAGCCGGGGCCCAAGGAAGCAAGAGCAGGAAATGGAATTCCAGCGATGTCCAGAAGGGTTTCATTTTGTGAGGGTTTGGGGGCGGGGGTTTTACTTTTAGTGTATGCGTGTGTGTGTGATTTCTGCCCCATAATGTTATAACATAGCACAAGGATTTGTCAGCAAAGCACTGATCTACAGCTAGTAGGCTTGTTTGTCAAAGTTCCAGACAAATGAGGGACAGGACAAGGGTTAGTCCTGGGCTGGTGCTGGCCGCCAGTTCCTGCTGTTCCAGGCCACAGGCTCTGCTCTGGCTACTGAGTACCGCAGGGCACAGAACTGACGCACATCACAGCTCCAGCAGACTATGCAATGCATGTCCTAGTGCAGAGGGTCAGGACCTCAGGACTAAAGACTAGCTTGGAGCTGGGGTTCAGGAATGCAAGCAAACTAGGGCCAAAGGTGGAAGATGCCTGGAGGTCCCTGGCAGCTGAGGCACAGGGATATTTGCAAAACAGAGCTTGGCCTCAAGGACCTGCCTTTTAGAATGATCTGTGTTTGACAAAAATATAAATAACCAAAGAGAGTTTGCTCAATTTATGAAAAATTTAAAAATAAAATGGTCTTTGAAAAGAAAAAGAAAAAGAATTACTGGTGAGCCCTGGCCGGTTTGGCTGAGCGGTTAGAGCATCGGCCCGCGGACCAGAGTCCCGGGTTCAGTTCCTGCTAAGGGCATGTACCTCAGCTGCAGTTTGTCCCCAGCCCCGGTTGGGGTCGTGTGGGTGGCAACCACTCAATGTGTCTCTCTCACATCAATGTTTCTCTCTCTCTCTTCCTCCTTCTCTCCCACTCTGTCTAAAATGTCCTCCGGTAAGGATAAAAAAAAAAAAAAATTACTGGTGAAATTCATTTCTTCATGTTACTTTGTAAATTATATGGAAAAGAAACATCATCTTCCAGGAAATGGTTAGCCGACAGATATGGATGAAGTTTGCCTCTAAATTCATAATGGATTTTGTTGGGTAGGGCTGGCAAAAATTTGAATAAATCGTGTTTTTTTCCCAACTGATAGGTGTTTGAAGCCTCGTGTTACTCTAATTCTTTGAAAACTCATTTACAAATTTGTACCCAAAGAAAACATCTTGTCCTTAGCCAGATCATTTGTACTTTGTTTTCTGAACAGGGAGGGTTGGCTCTATATGCTCAGCCTCATATGGACTTAGTCTGAGATTATTTATTTACTCATAAATGATCTGATATTTTGTCAGAACAGAGTTTCTTGCATAAGTGTATCCTGTGCAGTTCGACAATTAATTGCATCATTCAAACAACATGGAGAGCCTGGCCTCACTTTCGTAGTGCTCAAAGCACTTGGCAGGTGCACTGCTGCTCCACGTGTAGTCCGAGGGCTTCTTCCCCCGGTTGTCCCGTGCATAGATGTTGCCTCCAAACTCAATCAGCATCTCAATGAGGTCCACATTCTTCACCTTGGCTGCATGATGTAGAGCTGTCTCATGAAGCTTCGCTGCATTCACATTGGCCCCTGCAGGTAAAACGAAAACAAGTATCACCAAGGAGAGAACTTGGAGCAGAGAGAAACATCGGCTTTGACTTTTTCATCCAGCACAGTATACAAAAGCAATCCCCATCCGGGAAACAAAATCAAGACAGACTCTGCTGCAGCCTTTTCAAAATCTTCTTCAAAATCCAAAAGGAGTAATTTTTTTTTTTCTTATGACAAGAAAGGTAGCAATAAGAAAGAAATGTAACTGGAAATAGAACCAAAAAGAAGAAAAATAAAACAAAAACTTCCTTGTGAGTTATGAGACAATTCTAATGCCCTGTGCAGTCTGTGCCCATGGGTCCTGAAACTGGAAGCACAGGTTTAGCTACTCAAGCTCTCCTGCCTGTCCCTGCACAGGCAAGCTCATACATGCAACACGGGTGCACGCACACGCCACAGGCACAGGACAGAGGCTCTAACAATGTGTTGCATGAATGAATGAATATTCCTTAAACATAAATATCATTTCACAAAAGGGAAGCTCAAAGGGAAAACAGATGTTCCTGAAACACCCTGGAGTTCAAATAAGAGATGAGGTCTCATAACTGTGAGTTCAGCTCTGCCAACCACCTCTTTCTCGTGATAATAATAGACATTCAAAAAGATAGAGAAAAGTAGTATCTAAACACAGCATTTTTAGATGCATTTAAAAAATACAGGTTTGATAAACACGTAATTTGTGTAAAATGCCATCCTTAGGGAACAGCCATAACAATTCTATACAATGGAATCTCCTGGAGCCTTAGAATTTGGGGGGGAAATGCCAACTTTTTGCATCAAATAAAAATAAAATACCTAAAAATAAATTTAACCAAGGATGTAAAAGACCTGTACTCAGAAAATTATAAGACACTGAAGAAAGAAATTCAAGAAGATACAAATAAATGGAAGCAGATACTGTGTTCATGGATAGAAAGAATTAACATCATTAAAATGTCCATACTTCCCAAAGCACTCTATAGATTCAGTGCATTTCCTATTAAGATACCAATGGTATATTTCACAGAATTAGAGCAAATGTTCCAAAAATTTATGTGGAACCACCAGAAAAACTTGAAAAGCCACAGCAATCTTGAGAAAAAAGAACAAAGTTGGAGGAATCATGCTACCTGATATCAAACTATACTACAAGGCCATAGAAATCAAAGCAGCATGGTACTGGCATAAAAACAGACATATAGATTGATAAGACAGAATAGAGAGCCCAGAAATAAGCCCAAGCTTTTATGGTCAATTAATATTTGACAGAGGAGGCAAGAACATACAATGGGGTAAAAATAGTCAATTCAATAAATAGTTTGGGGAAAATTGGACAGATACATGCATACATGCAAAAAAGTGAAACGACCACCTTCTTACACCATACATAAGAATAAACTCAAAATGAACTGAAGACTTAAATGTTAGACTCAAAACCATAAAAGTCCTAGAAGAAAACATAGGTAGTAAAATCTCAGACATTTCTTGTAGCAATATATTTTCTGATATATCTCCTCAGGCAAGAGAAACAAAAGAAAAAATAAACAAATAGGACTACAACAAACTAAAAAGGTTTTTCACAGCAACAGAAACCATCAACAAAGTGAATGAGAGAACCCACTGAATGAGAGAACATATTCATCAATGCAATATCTTATAAGGGGTTAATATCCAAAATTTATAAAGAACTTATATAACTCAACATCAAAACAACAAGCAATCCAATTTAAAAATGTGCAGAGGATCTGAATATACGTTGCTCAAAGAGGACATACAGATGGCCAATAGACATATAAAAAGATGCTCAGTGTCACTAATCATCAGAGAAATGCAAATTAAAACCATAGTGAGATACCACCCTACACCTGCCAGAATGGCTACCATCAAAAATTCAACAAACAACAAGTGCTGGCAAGGATATGGAGAAAAGGGAACCCTTATGCACTGTTGGTGGGAATGTAGATTGGTGCAGCCACTGCGAAAAGCAGTATGGAGTTACCTCAAAAAATTAAAAATGGAACTGCCTTATGACCCAGCCATTCCACTTCTCGGAATATATCCAAAGAAACCCGAAACACTAATTTAAAAGAATAGATGCACCCCTATGTTCATTGCAGCGTTATTCACAATAGCCAATATCTGAGAGCAGCCCAAGTGCCCATCAGTAGATGAGTGGATAAAAACGCTGTGGTATATTTGCACCATGGAACACTACTCAGCCATAAAAAGGAAGAAAATTTTGGAGATTATTATGCTAAGTGAAATAAGCCAGTCAGAGAAAGCCAATTACCATATGATCTCGCTGGGTTAATGAACAAAATAAACCAATGAACTAAATAGAAATAGAGGCATGGATACATGGAACAGACTGATAGCTATCAGACAGGAGGAGGAGAATAGATGAAAGAAGGTGAAGGGAATAGACAAAGAACATATATGCATAACTCATAGACACAGACAACATTGTGGTGATGGCCAGAGGGAAGGGTGGGGGGTGAAGGTTGGGTGGAGGTGGGCAAAGGGAGGAAAATGGGGGCATCTGTGATAATGTCAAAAATAAAAATAAAGTAAAAAATAATAATAACAAAGGAAAGAAATCTTACCTTTTGCTACAGTATGGATGGACCTGGAGAGTATTATGCTAAGTGCAATAAACCAGTCAGAGAAAGACAAGTACCGTATGATTTCACTTATATGTGAAATCTAATGAACAAAATTTTAACTAACAAACAAAATAGAAACAGACTCATAGATACAGAGAACAGACTGACTGCTGTTAGAAAGGGAGCGGGGCTGGGTGAAAAAGGTGAAGGGATTAAGAAAAAACAACAACAACCACTCATAGACAAAGAAAACAGTATGGTGATTACCAAGAGGAAAGAGGGTTAAAGGGAGATAGAAAAGAGTAAAGGGGGATAAATGGTGATGGAAGGAGACTTGACTTGGGGTGGTGAACACACAATACAATATACAGATGATATATTATAGAATTATACACCTGAAACCTATATAATTGTATTAAACACTGCCACCCCAATACATTTAATTTTTTTAAAAAGAAAAAGAAAGTGCCAAGTTCTTCAAAGTCGCTTCTAAGTGAATAAGGAGGTTATAGAGAAAGAGGAAAAGGAAGAAGTTTTTTTGCTTTTGTTTTCGTTTTTGCATTCATTCGGTCAGACTCTCTAAATCCTGAAACTCTACTTTTTTTTCAATTATTGTAGATTTGCAATATTATATTACTTTCAGGTGCACAGCATAGTGGTTAGGCATTTATATAACTTACGAGGTGATCGCCCCCACAATAAGTTTAATACCCACCTAGCACCATACATAGTTGTTATGATATTATTGACTGTATTCCCTATGCTGTACTTTATATCCCCATGACTGTTTTTATAATTGGCAATTTGTACTTCTTAATCCCTTCATCTTTGCACCCAGTCCCCCAATCCCCCTCCCATATGGCAATCACCAATTTGTTCTCTCTGTCTGTGAGTTTGTTTCTGTTTTGTTTGCTTGTTTGTTTTTTAGATTCTACATGTAAGTGAAATCATATAGTATTTGTCCTTCACTGTCTGACTTATTTCACTTAGCATAATGTCCTAGAGGTCCATTCATGTTGGATACAAATGGCAAGACTTCCTTCTTTTTATGGCTGAATACTATTATATATATATTATATATATATATATATATCCATTCATTCGTTGATGGACATTTAGGTTGTTTCCATATTTTGGCTATTATAAACAATGCTGCAATGACCATGGGGGTGGGGATAAAAATCTTCTTGAGTCAGTGTTCTTGTTTTCTTTGGAAATATATCAAAAAGTGGGATTGTTGGGTCATAAGGTAGTTCTATTTTTAGTTTTTTGAGAAGCCTCCATACTGTTTTCCATAGTGTCTGCACCAATTTACATTCCCACCATCAGTGCATGAGGGTTCCCTTGGAGAAAAACACTTTAAAAGTCAAGCAAATTGCCCAGAATCAGTGAAGTCATCCCTCCAATAATAAATTCAAATCACAACCCTAAAATGCCACTAAAGTGGGATTTTTAAAAAATCAGATCACCAGCATGTCACCATGTAATAATAAATTTAGAAGGCCAAAACAGGAGGATTTAAGAAGGGTATAAGACTATTACATTTTCTAGTCCCACTGCTCAAAAATATTTGAAAAATCCTGCTTTTTGATTTCTGATTTAAAATAGTTTCAAGCCCACAGTAAAACATAAAAAGTTGTTCACGATAGTATCCACTGTATGATTCTACGAACACAGCAAGCACTCCATCATGATAACACAAGTGAAGAGATGTTCTCCCCACTTCCCACAGCCAAATTCAGAAGTCAGGTCAGGAAAAACAATCCCTCAATTAGAAAGAAGGCTAAATTACCTAATTATTTAATTTGGCAGATGTGTATTACAAAAATAATATTGAAAAGCAATACATTAAATAAAAGAAACATTTTTCCCTGCAATCTGACCACTATACCACATCAGGGGTCATGTTCTAATACTCGCTAATGTGAATGAATAATTAATTGTATAGTGTTGCAATCAAAATGCAAATATGAATTTGAACCCTAAACACAAACTTGGAATGAAAAATAAATTAATTGTAAAGTCTATCAAATCTAAAATTCAAGTAGCTTTCTCTCAGGTCATTAATTCTCACACTATTCTTTTTTTTTTTTTTTTTAGGTTTTCAAAATAACATTTATTTTTTAAACATTAACACATGCATATAATAGGAAACTGAAAATAAGCAAAGAACAAAGCCATCCATAACCACAAGCAGTTTACAGATATTCTTGCCAACAGGGAATGAAAGAGATTGTCTCTATTTTAGCGACAGAGAAAGGGGCACAGGGGGAGTAAAGCTACTATTATAGTGAAGGAGAAAACTATGGCTGGAAATAGCTTTAAAAATCACTCCTCCCCTTCCAACTCATTCCATGTCATTTCTCAGTATACAAGGCCTCGGAAGGGTGACTCTTTCCCAGAGGTAGCCATCCCAAGGTACAAAAACAAGATCTCTTAAAAACGTGGCATCATTTGATTGGGTATAATGAAAGAACTGGGGACTAAAAGGGAAGCTGGCATATTCTGCAGCAGCTGGAAACAGCAGACCAGAGGTACACAGGGCAACATAAGTGGGTCTTGAAAACAGGGCTGAGTGAAAAAACAGGAAATATAACACAATACCATTTATGTCCATTAAAAATTCATGCCTTTCCCAACAATGTGTATCTTACAAAAACCCATACAGACAGAACACATACACATTAACATTAGAATGGTGGGATGGGGAGGGTAGAGGAAAGAGTCAAGGGAGAAGTGGGGTTGGGGGGAGTGGCTTTGTGGAGACTAATAATCATCATGTGCCTCAAACTGAGTGGGGAGAGAGATAGAGAGATATGGAGAGAGAGAGAGGAACAGCTAATGCCATCTGGGCATTAAAAATTCTCAACTTCAGCCCTGGCCAGTTTTGCTCAGTGGTTAGAGCATCAGCCCGTGGACCAACTCGGGTTCAACTCTGGTCAAGGGCACGTACCTTGGTTGTGGTTTCACCCCCGGCCCTGGTCAGGGTCGTGCAGGAGGCAACCAATCGATGTGTTCTCTCTCTCTCCCTCCTACTCTGTCTGAAGATAAATGGAAAAATATCCTCGAGTGAGAATTAAAAAAAAAAAAAATTCTCAAGTTCAGGCTTCAGAGAAAACAGGTCAAAGTCTGCTTATTATCAAAATCCTGATTCAAAGCAAAATGGGATTGCAGTGGACTGAGTAAAACTTTAGCCAGCAAAGATAAGGCGCTTTCACCAGCTTAGCACACCAAGAACCCAGCACAATTCCTGGGCAGAGCACGCATACATAGCTCAGTACTATGCTGGCTGAAACAGTCTCTGAGAAACATATGACAAGTACTGTGCTGGGGAGGTGGAAGCAAACACTGCTCAATTAGCTCCTCGCAGTACCTCCAGCAGAGTTAAATATTTACTGCCAGTGATCAGATTAAAAATTACCCCACTGTAATAACTGAACTTTCCCCTTCGCCAGCCCTCCTCCTCTGCAAAAATTATCTGCAGCTCAGCAACTTGGACTCACTGCCCACAAAAGATGGACAGCTCCCTATCCACCCCTGGGGCACACGTGGCCCTCACAGTTCAGCTCCTCAAGCAGGGCCGGGCCCCCTCTGAAATCGAGTGCTAAAACACCCATGAGCTTATTTTTCTAGAAATGTGCTTGGTGGCCTTCATTTGATTTTCCAAGGGGTCTGTGACCAACCCCCGCCCCAACACACACATACACAAAGTTAAGAATCACCACTTTAAAAAGAATCCATATGCTGTCCTTTTCTCTCTACTTTTTATGTGCTTGAGACTTCCCAGAGTTAAATAATAGTTTTCTTAAATAAGAAAAAGACTACATGTGATCTAAGCAGGAGACAATCTGAAATGAGAATAGCAAGGACAGAGTCTAGAGCTGACAGCACAATGGCAGTCAACAACAGCATGTGATGACACTGACATGGGGAGCCGTCCCAGGAGAATTCATCCCTCATTCAAGTTCCCAGATGTATGGAAACTTTCTTTAAAATTGACCAGGCCCCCTGCTTCAGGCCATAACAGACATTATGGTCCCCTTCCCACTCCTTTCCAACCCTGCCCCACTGAACTGCCACCCTGCAGTGAGGGGTGCACTTCCTGGACTTGTATGTCTATTTCCTTCACCAGGTTAGGGAAGTTTTCAGTCATTATTTCTTCAAGTAGGTTTTTAATCCCTTGCTCTCTTTCTTCTCCTTCTGGTACCCTTATGATGCAAATGTTGGTATGCTTGCTGTTGTCCCAGAGGTCCCTTAAACTATTCTCACTTTTTAAAAATTCCTTTTTCTTTTTGCTGTTCAGATTGGGTGTTTTCCACTACCCTGTTTTCCAGATCACTGACTTGATCTTTTGCATCATCTAATCTGCTGTTGATTCCCTCTTCTTTTATACTGCATTTCAGTTATTGTATTCTTCTTTTCTCACTGGTTCCTATTTATGGTTTCTCTTTGTTGAGGTTCTCACTGAGTTCATTTATTCTTCCCCTAAGTTCATTGAGCATCCTTATAACCAGTGTTTTAAACCCTGTATCTGGTAGATTGGGTGCCTCCATTTTGTTTAGTTCTTTTTCTGGAGTTTGGGACATGTTTCATTGTATTCTCATTTTGGCTGCCTTCCTGAGTTTGTTTCTAGGTATATAATAGGTCTGCTATGTCTCCCAGTCTTGGCAGAGTGGCCTTATGTAGTAGGTGTCCTATGGGGCCCAGTGGCACAATCTCCCTGTTCACTTGAGCCAAGTGTTCCAGGAGTGTCTCTTGTGTTTGTTGTGTATGCTCTCCTGTTATAGTTGAGCCTTGATTGCTGTTGGCACATCAGTGGATGGGACTGACCCTCAGGCTGACTGGCTATGAGGACTGGCTGTGATTACAACAGACAACCTGTTGTATGGGGGCTGACATCATGAAAGGGAGTCACTTTAGTGGGGCTCTGGTGCCAGCAAAGTCCACCCTTTGAGTGTGTTATTTGTGGAGCTGAATGGGTGATGCTCTGGTGTGGTCTGAAGTTGGCCACCAGGTGTGGTTCTGGAGTCTCTTGGGAGAGGCTCTAGAACAGGTCAAGGTCAGGTGCCATTTGTGTCCAGCTTGGGGTCACCTAGTGGTGGCTGCAAAGTGATCTGTGGTTGGTTACCACTTGTGTTGGGCTTGGAAGCATTTTGGAGAAACTATGCTATGAACAAAGGCCACTGCCACTAGTGCCAGGCTTGGGACACTTTAGTGAGCACCACAATGTGAGCTGAGGCCAGCCACTTCTTGTTCCAGGTATGTGACCACTTAGTTGAAGCTACATTCCAGGCCAACACTGGCCACAGCTTATGTCCAGATTGGGGCCACCTGATGGGAGTAACAATGCAAGTTGAGACCAGTTGCTGCTTGTGCTGTGCTTCGGACCACTTAGCAAGAGGTTCAGGGCATGCCAAGGCCAGCTGCTTCTTGTCTGGGGTTTGTGTAATTTGAGAGATTTTAGGAAAGTCCTCAGCACAAGTGGAGTCAGGCTACTTGTGTAGAAAAGCCTCTGGAAGCAGCTTGGGTAGGGCAAGTGAGTTGGGTGGGGCAGGGTCTTAAAGATTTACCAAGGTGGGACTAATGGTGGTAGCCAGGTTAATGGAGAACTCAGATTTGCCAGCTGGGTAGGACAAGAGCTCAACAAGGAAACAATGGCGCCTGTCAGCACTTCTGTCTCCAGAGGAGCTGCCCTGACCCCTTCCCCTACATCCTTTGTCCTGAAGCTAGTCAATACTGTTCCTCCCCATGTGCCCCTGGTATTGTTCAATCTGCTGCCCCACACTAAAATCCAGAGCAAGTAAGTCTGTGAGTGAGTGAGTCTATAAGCAAGTGAGTCTATGTTTACGCCCCTCAAAAGGAACACTTTGGTCTCCCTCAGCCCTCCATCCTCACTCAAAGGGAGTCACTGCTGGTTTTCACATCTAAATGCCATGAGGACTCCTCTTCCCTGCACTGGTGGTCCAGGCTGGGGAGCTTGATGTGGTTCTGAGAACCCTCACTCCTTAGCGGGGACCTCTGCAGCTGAGATATCCCTCCTGATTCTAAATTGCTACACTATTAATGTGGGACCTGCCTTGCCACGTCTCCACCCCTCCTACCAGTCTTGATGTGACTTCTTCTGTATATCCTTAGTTATAGGACTTCTGCTCAGCTAGTCTTCAAGTAGGTCTCAGTGATGGTGGTTCTATAACTTAGTTGTGATTTTGAGGTGGTCATGGGAGGAGGTGAGCACAGTGTTGACCTATTCCACCATCTTTACCAGAAGTATCCTGAGCATTTTTAGAACACCTGCCAATGACCTGGATTCCAAATGCTGCCAACCCCATTTTCCAATGGATCCCCATCTCTTGTTTAGACAGCAACCTTATTAAACAGGTTTTGTGAGTAGTTCCCTGTAGCCAATAAAAATAATTATTAGCATTTGTTGAGCACTACTGTGCACCAGGCTGTGGAAACACTATCACAAATCCTTCCAACAAACCTGCAAAATAGGTTTTATTTTTCCAGTTTTATAGATAAAGAACTGAGGCTAAAGTCTCAGCTGTCCAATGGGAAAGCTAGCTTCAAACCTGAGGGTACTTTACCACCAAGCTCTCGGCTGGCACACAGTGAACATAAACACAAGAAATCTGCATGGAGCAGTTCAGGTAAACACCAACATGCCTGTTTTGAGCAGTGCAGCTATAAACACAACGCACCTGCATTGAGCAGCACTTTGACACAGTCCAGATGCTCCCGGGCACAAGCAACATGCAGAGGGGTTCCAAAATGGCAGTCGTGTGCTTCCAAATTGGCCCCAACGTCAATTAGAAGCCTCACACATTCGGAACTTCCTTAAGAGAAATAGAAAAGAATGAAAACTGTCAATGAATATGTACCAGTAATTTTCAACCTTTTGCATCTCATGGCACACATTAACTACTAAAATCTTGTGGCACACCAAAATATATATATATATATATATTTGCCTCTCTGACAAAAAAATAGGTATAATTTTGATTGATTTACAAAATAATAATAATAATAGTAATTACCTACTTTTTGTTCTACTGTGACTTTTTTTTTAATCCTCACCCAAGGATTTGTTTGGTTTAAAAAAAAAAAAAAAAGATTTGTTATTGACTTAGAGAGAGAGAGGAAGAGAGAGGGAGAGAGAGAGAAACACTGGTGTGAGAGCATCAGCTGGCAGCTTCCTGCACACCCCCTACTGGGGATCTAGCCCGTAGCCTGGGCATGTGCCCTGACTGTGAATCGAACTGGCAACCTCTCAGTGCACAGGACGACACCCAACCAACTGAGCCACACCAGCCAGGGCCAAGGATATGTTTTTACTGATATATATATATATCTATATATATATTTTTTTTTAGAGAGAGGAAGGGAGAGAGAGACAGAAACATTAAAGTGAGAGAAAAACATCAACCAGCCGTCTCCTGTATGCATCCAGACCAGGGATTGAACCCACAACCTTTTTGATATACGGGACAATGCTCCAACCAACTGAGCCACCTGTCTATGGCAAAGTGACTTTTTAAAAAAGCAAGTGCCTATACTTGTATATAAGGATTTCTGGTACTAATAATTAACCAATCAGATGCAACCTTATTTTGCAATTCTATTATATGATCTATATATTTATGGTTAAAGACAGGGCATTCACACCGAACAGATATTGTTGTGTTGGCATTTTTTTTATTTGACAATCTAAGGGAAAAGAGGTCAGTATCCCCTGACTAAATAGTCAGGTACAGCATGTTTTAAAAATTCTTGGGCATACTGGTTGAAAATCACTGATATATACATTTGAAATAACAAGCATGACTGAACTGGTAGTTGGAACAGGTTAAGCCCCATGCTTGGTTGCAGGGGTAGAGAGGAGAACCAGGACTACATCCCAAGCTAAGAGCAGTTCAAGACCCCATGTGGCCCTAGGGAGCAAGTGAATGGTTGTTCTTTCTCCTGAGGGAACAAGGGTTCTCCAAGCCTGCCTGGCTGTAGCAGAAATGGAGCACACAGCTGGTCCTGTTGCAGGGAGAACAGAAAGTTGGGGAATATCACTTCAGAACAGCCAGAGAAGACTCTCCTCACTGCTCCCCAGCTCCTGAGTGGGAGAGGTGCTCCCCCTTTGGGGCTCCCTCCTAAGCTGTGTTGGGCACACCCAGTCTGGGGGTGATGACATAAAGCTGCTGGCATCCCCAGTCCAAGCCTCCTGGGTGAACTACCTAAACTTTCTTACCACGAGTTCCCAGCCCACAGACACCTTTCCTGCCTCTTCCCCTGGCTCCTCTCCGGGTATCTTTAACACAGGTTAGGGTCAAGGTTCATCATATACAAGACTCCATCCTCTCATCTCTTGATCACACTTCCTGTTAGCAACTACTGAGTTTCCACCTCTAGCCCTGAAACCCAGCCCCTCTTCTACAGCTGTCTGCTGGCCATTGTTGTTTGGATGCCTTAATCACTACCAGGCCCCACCCTTTCCCCTCCCTGGGGGTGCATCCTCCTGGCCAATATGCCTCAGCCATTGGCCACACTCCCTGCTCAACCCTGAGTAGGTTTTGATCCCATGTTTTCCTCTCCCTGATATCAAGCCCATTAATTCTTCTGTTTTCTAAATGAATCCATCCCACCTGGACTCTAAGAGCTTTGCACTTGGATCACTGTGTTGTCCCCAACTCATCTCTCCACTTCCAGGATATCCCCACCACCACCCCCATTTCAGTCTACTGAAGGGTAGAACATGCCACCCCAAAATATGCCACTTTGGCATAAGATTTATTTTGAACTGAAGATAATTGAGAAAAAACAGATAGAAGAAAAGCTCTCTGCCCTCCCTTAAATTGCCTAAAAGGGCATATATTTGTAAAGGTGCCCCCCTCCCCTCTCTACCAGGAAGGACAGAAATTAATCACCAGAGACAACTCTAAGGGGAGTTGCTAAAACCAGCCCCCGTCTACCATTAGTTTCTCCATATATTTGCCTCCCACAACTTGCCATCCCAGAAACTCAAAATCCTTTTCTTTTGTCTTGTCATTTCTCTAAAAATGTATTGTTTTATATAAGCCCAATTTCTAACCACCCCTTTGTGTGACACCTTGCCAATTTCTCCCGTGTGTATCCGAGATGCACCACTCACACTAACAAACTTCTGTTTTCTCTTGTTAATCGGTCCCTTGTCACCTAATTATTGGGGCCCAGCCAATGAACCTAAGGTAGGTAAAGGGAAAAATTTCCTCCCCTACACTGTACATGGATGGCCATTAACCCTTCAAAAATGCTGTTTTCTCCCTGGCTGGTTTGGCTCAGCGGTTAGAGCGTCGGCCTGCAGTCCAGAGAGACCCGGGTTTGGTTCCTGCCAGGGGCGCGTACCTCGGTTGCAGTTTGTCCCCAGCCCTGGTTGGTCATGCGGGAGGCAGCCACTCGATGTGTCCCTTTCACGTCGATGTTTCTCTCTCTCTCTCTTCCTCTCTCTCCCTCCTACTCTATCTGAACAAAAAATGGAAAAATGTCCTCGGGTGAGGATTAAAAAAAGAAATGCTGTTTTCCAGTCATTCAACATCTGCTCAGAAACCTTCAAGAGCTGCCTGTAGCAATCCCCAGTGCCTGAGAGTGATGAAAGGTGACCGTGGGGATTAGGGTATAAGGCAGCAGAGAACAGTGGCCCTGCATGAAGGCACAGAAGAGGGCACACTGCACATCCCAGTGAAGTGCAACCAAGACAAACACTGTACCGGTCCATCAAAATACAGGCTGCAAGTTTGCAACCTCTGCTCAAAAGAGTAGAATCCAAAATCCTTAGTCTGTGATTTAAATAAAAAATTTCCACCAGGTGGTCTCGCCCTAAATTTCCAGTCTCATCTGTTGTTGCTTGTCTGTTGGGAGCTTCTGATCCAGTGAAACTTGATGTCACTTTTCCTGTACGCAGCCTTCCTCTTATCTTCCCACCAGCTGAAGTCCATCCATTCTTGGAAGGCAGTTGAAATCCCACCTGCTCCCTGAGCCTGCAGGACCAGCTTCCCCTTCTCTGAGAGCAACTGTCCTCAGGGACATGTCTGGGTCTCATTTTCCAACTAGATCAGGTGCTCACAAGGCAAAATGACAGCAAAGACCGAGAGAAAGACTGCAGAGTAGACAGATCTCCAGTGTTAGTGTCTGAGTGTCTGCTCAGTCCATGACCACACTTACTGGTCCTAGAAATAGAATCCTATCATGGAATCAACAGCCCCCTAGTCCTGGGTAAGGACTTATCTCCAGGAGGAAAGCTGAGCATTTCCATGGCCAAACAACCAAGAGCCAGATACAGACCAGAAGCTCTCCTGGGCCAGCGGATGGCTTCCATTTCCTGTCCCCACGGCTCCCTTCCACCTGACTCACCGCTCATGCAGGCCTCATGCAGCGGGGAGGCTGTGTACAGGGGTGGGTTGACCTTGGCCCCATAGGAGAGCAATAGCTTCACACACTCAATGCTGCCCGAGGCACAGGCATCACAAAGGGGGGTACTGCCATCAATGTTCCGGGCATCCACCTTGTGGGGAGGAAGAAACAGGTGTTACAGGACCAAGGAGGAAATGTACTTTCTCATCTTGATGCACATTCATCTGGGCAAAGACACTTCTTAGTTTTTCTAAGAAGTTTCCAGGTTTTCTAGTACATGCTAAGGCTCCGTGCCAGGCAGGGGAGTTTATGGATCAAAGGAACTTGGGTTGGGATCGCCTACTAGCCTCCTAAGCACAGGCATCGTTCTGTCTGGGGCTCTTTTCTTTCTCGGGCATGATCGACTCAGCCTCACTCTCACCACCACCCCAACACCTAATAAGCACAGAGCCAGCAAGGAGAGCTCCAGGTTCCAGCTGAGGCAGGCAGGGCATGAAAAGGGGCTTTAACTCCAGCCTCAGCTAGGAGTGCCTAAAACTGCTTAACATGCCTCCTCTAGTTGGAAAATCACAGGGCAGGAAAAAGGCAGCTCCCCAACTGGCAGATTCTGCTTAGGACTTGTCCAAATTCAGCTGCTATTTGGGTACATGCTGAAGCTTATTCCACTTCCTCTTAAACTGTCTTCATGGCCAAGCTTTGGGAAAGAGTAAACAGTGCATAATTTTCACTCTGAACCCCAACACCATCCAGCCCAGTGGTGTCCGGGCCAGCTCACCAGCCCACTGTGAAACATCTAGCCATTAGCCAGCCGGAAAGCACTGGGGACTGACATCAGTGTGGCATGATTGCTTACCCTGGGGAAAGCAGCAGATCAAATCAGAATTTTATTTTTTTTCCCTTTTACCTTTTTTCCATAGACCACTTTGCCAGCATCCCACTTAGTCATCCTGCTCTCTGAGCCCAAATAGCAGCTCTTGAGCCAAGGCCCTGCCAGCCCCCTCCCTAGTGAAGAGCAGGGCACCCCCTCCACCATTTTGCTAAAACTGCCTTCTCTTCGGCCACCAGTGACCCCCTAACAGCCAAGTCCATGACCACACTTACTGGTCCTAGTGTGCAGCTGACACAGAGACCTCCTCTCCCCACCCTGGGCTCCCACCACACACCATTCTGGTTTCCTCCTTCCTTTCCTGCTCAGTCTTCTGCAGTGGCTTCTTTACTTCCCATGTGTTTGCAAATCACAGAATGCAAATCCCAAACCCCTTATTTTCCTCTCTTTACACATCTCTTGAGCTGGCCTCATCTATGCCCCCGGTCACAATCAGGCTCCATGGGTGTCCTAAAGGGCTGCTCACCTGGGCCCCAGCAGCCAGCAGCAGCTGCACACACTGTGCCTGGCCCTGCAGACTGGCTGTGTGCAGGGGTGTAATGGAGTCCACTGTGACCTGGTTGACACAGGCGCCGTTCTCGATCAGCTGCTGCAGCTCCAAGGCCTCACCTCGATGGGCAGCCTCATGCACAGGAGTGCGCTCCACCCAGAAACCTGGAAAGGAAACAGACCTAATGCTGAGACCACATCACTTCTATCCAGACCAAATGAACGCACATACAAGTCCAGGGACCCTTGAGGAAACCCAGACACTGCACATGATCATGTAATTGGTCTTTGGTGGTATACAAGGGCCTTGCTCACCTCCTTGACCTTTCTCCCACACTAACCCACAAACCCTACTCTCCAGCCACACTCACAGCTCATCATTGACCCTGCTTTGCCGAACTGAGTCTCCTTGCATGTATTCTTCTCTGCTTGAAATGCCCACCTTTGCCCTCACCCCAATCATCCATCCTGCAACCTCCCATTTAGATGCCTACATACTCTACATGGATCTAGTTGAAACATTTCTGGGAAACACTTCTCCCACAATACTCACACATACACACTCATTTATATTGTCCCCCTCCTTGCCTGGAAGTGCCTTGAAAGTAGGAACCAGGTTTTAGTGACTCAATTTTATTAGATTCCTCAGGATTTTCTATACACAAAATCATGTCATCTGCAAATAGAGATAGTTTTGCTTCTTCCTTTCTAATCTGAATGTTTTTATTTCTTTTTCTTGCCTAGTTGCCTGGCTTGAACTTCTAGCACAAAGTTGAACAGAAGTGGTGAGAGCAAGCATCCATGCCTGGTTCCTGGTCTTTAAGTGAAAGCTTTGTCTTTCACAATTAAAGATGATGTTGGTGTGGGTTTTTGTAGACGACCTTTAGTCGGGGATGTTCCCTTCTATTTCTAGTTTGTTCAGTGTTTTTATCATGAGAGAGTGTTGGATTTTGTCAAGTACTTTTTTTTGCATATATTGTAATAATTATGCCAGCTTTTTTTCTTAATTCCATCAAAATGGTGTGTTACATTAATTGATTTTCAGACGTTAAACCAACCATGCATTCCTGGGATAAATCCCACTTGCTCGTGGTGTGTAATCTTTTTCATATGATGCTAGATTTGGTTTTCTAGTATTCTATTGCGGATTTTTGTGTCTATGTTCATACGTGTTTTTCTTGTGCTTAATGTATTTGTCTGGATTTTATATCAAGGCAATACTGGAATAAGTTGGGAAGTATTCTCTCCTCTTCTAATTTTTGGAAGAATTTATGAAGAATTGGTATTAAATCTGTCAATGTTGGGTAAAATTCACCTGTGAAGACATCTGGGCCTGGGCTTTCCTATGTTAAGTGTTTTAGTTACTACTTCAATCTCTTCATTTGTTATAGGTCTATTCAGATTTCTTATTTTTAAGTCAGTTTTGCTAGTTGGTAGGTTGTGCCTTTTTAGGAATCTGTCCACTTCATCCATGTTATCTAACTTGTTAGCATACAATTTGTTATGAATTGAATTGTGCCCCCGCCCCCCCAACATTCATATGTTGAAGCCCTAACCCTTAATACCTCCACATGTGACTGTATTTGGAGATAGGGCCTTTACAGAAGTAATTAAGTTTAAGTGAGACCATTTGGATGGGCCCTAATCAATCTGACTGGAGTCTTTATAAGAAGATGAGATTAGGAATACAGAGAGACACTAGGGATATACATAAGCAAAGAAAAACCATTTGGGGACACAGACAGGTGACTTCTGCAAGCCAAGGAGAGAGGCCTCAAGAGAAACCAAACCTCCCAGCACCTTGGTCTTGGACTTCCAGCCTCCAGATTGTGTGAAATAAGTGTCTGTTATTTAAGCCACCCAGTCTGTGGTATTTTGCTATGGCAGCCCAAGCTGACTAATCCACCACTGTTCATTATATTCCTTTATAATCCTTTTATTTCTGTAAGGCCCACAGTAATGTCTCCTCTTTCATTTCTAATTTTGGTAATTTGAGTCTTTTTTTAAAATATGTTTTTATTTGTTTTTCTTAGAGAGAGAGAAAGGGAGAGAGAGATAGAAACATCAATGTGAGAGAGATACATCGATCGGCTGCCTCCTGCATGCCCCCCCACTGGGGATCGAGCCCACAATCTGGGCATGTGCCCTAACCAGGAATCAAACTGGGACCTCTCAGTCCATAAGATGATACTCAGTCCACTGAGCCACACCAGTTGGGCATGGATTTTTTATATTGTTTTCTGGTCTCTATTTCATTAATTTCCTCTCTAATCTTTATTTACTTCCTTGTGTTTGCTGTAGGTTTAGTTTCATCTTCTTCTAATGTCTTAAGCTGGAAGGTTAGGTCATTGGTTTGAGATCTTGCTTCTTCTTCAATACAGGTGTTTACTGCCATAAATTTCCTCTAAGTACTGTTTGAGCAGAATCTCATTAGTTTTGGTGTGTTGTGTTTTCATTTTCACTCATCTCAAACTATAATTATTCATTTTTGCATTCCAACCTCATAAAATGTTCAACTAGTATGTTAATAAATAAAGGCACACCTGACTTGTGTGGCTCTGTGGTTGAGCATTGACCCATGCACCAAGAGGTCACCAGTTCAATTCCTGGTCAGGGCACATGCCCAGGTTGTGGGCCCAATCCCCAGTGAGGAGCATGTAGGAGGTGGCCAATCGATGTTCTCTCTCATCGATGTTTCTATCTCTCTCCCCTCTCCCTTCCTCTCTCTCTAAAATCAATAAAGAAAATAAATAAATAAATAAATAAATAAATAAATAAATAAATAAATAAATAAAGGCATTACTCCTATCCCGAAATGGAGTAAATTCTCCCTCTTTTTATGCAATGGCTTACCTCTTATTACTCCCTACCTGACACCCGCCTTTATCTCTAGAGAATGAGGTACACAGAACACAGCACTCTGACTTCCCCATACTTTTAACCAGTACTGGTCACACTTGAGCACCAGTATCATCTGGAAAGGTAAGCCCCACCCCCCGAGTTTCTGAGTCAGTAGGTCTCAGATGGGGCCTGAGGATCTGAATTTCTAACAAGCTCCCAGATGATGCCAGTGCAGCTGGTCTGGGGACTACACTTTGAGAACCACTGCTTTAGACAATACTTCTCCCTCTGAAGAGAGCCCCTTCTCTCCCCAGCTCTATCTCTTTAACTCATTCTCCCCCCCACTCCTCCACCCCTACCTCTCCTCACTCATCTACATAACCTACTGGCACCTTTCTTGACTGAAATCCAATGGATTTTTCCAGGAGGCCTTGCCTGCCCTGCAGCCCCCATCCACTCTGGATTAGCATCCCCTTCTTTGGACCCCCTCAATAAGTGTTGTCAGTGTGTAGTATTTTACGCCCCCCCCCCAAATGTACCTATTTATCTTGCCCACTAGCCAGACAGCCTGTGTGACCCCATGAAATGAGGACTTGATCATGGGAGGTGAGGGAAACAAAGAGAGAGCTGTAATGAGGAGGAATATTTAATTCCCACAAAATATGTAAGTCAAGCTTATGGAACTTTCTACTTACCATCACAAGAAGGGACCCCAGTATGTTTCCCAGTAGTAATTAACAGTCACCCACAGGCCTGTCTTGAGAGGTAATGAAAAGTGGCTATGGATCACTTTAAAGTTAGTCTAGGGGGAGCAACATCCCAAGGGCAAAATGAGCAGTTGCAACCCTAAAAAGAGGAGGCAGGGGGAGGCCCTGGGACGTGCAGCAGAAAGGGAGGTGCAGCCCAGGAAGGCTGGGCACTGTGGAGGCCTGCAGCTGAGCGATGGGCAGCCTGGCATGGCTCCCACATGCATTCATCCAGCAGCTACCTAGAGAAATGTGGCATCTTCCACGGTGGTGTACAAAGATGAATAAGATGTGACAATAAGCAGTTTCATGGTCATGGCAAGGGGGATGTGCAAATTATTCAAAACAATACGATGACTGTGATACTGGAGGAATATTTCAAGTTATAGGAACTTAGAAGCAAGACCACCGAAGCATCCAGGGCCAGTCAGGAAGGCATCACAGAGGAGACTGACTGCAGTGAGTCCGTGGCAAGAATACCCTTGGCTTTGTATTCCCAGCACCCGGCACAGAATATAGCTCACCAGAGATGCCTGTATCCACCTTCTTGTTGAATGAATAACTAAATGAGTGAATGGAGGGAGTTACTAAAAGAAATTATAAAGTCAGGACATAAAAAGTTTTTAAAGAAAATCTAATTTTCTTTCTTTATGAAAAGTCTGTAGAGGAAATGCAACTTACTGGTAACCAGCAGCAGCGATGGAGGGCAGAGATCAGAAGCAGCAGATGTGATAACAAAGCAGAGAAAAGAAGCTTGTGCACATCTAAGGGCACGATCAACAGATTGAAAGGCAACCTACAGAATGGAACAAAATATTTTCAAATCATATATCTGAAGGAGTTAATATCCAGAATATAAAAAGAACTCCTATAACTCAACAACATAAACAGAATGATCTAATTTAAAAATTGGCAAAGGACTTAAACAGATATTTCTCCAAAAAAGATACACAAATGGCCAACAAGCATATGAAAAGATGTTCAACATCACTAATCATCAGAGAAATGCAAATCAAAACCACAATGAGATATCACCTCATACCCATTAGGATGTTTACTATAAAAAATAAAACAAAAACAGAAAATAAATGTTGGTGAGGATCTAGAGAAATTGGAATCCTTGCACATTGTTGGTGGGAATGTAAGATGGTACAGCCACTATGGAAGAGAGCATTTGGTTCCTCTGAAAATTAAAGATTTTATCGTATGACCCAGGAATCCCACATCTAGCTATATATCCAAAAGAACCAAAAGCAGGATATTGAAGAAATATCTGCACCCCCATGTTCACTGCAGAATCATTCCTAATAGCCACGAAGTGGAAGCAACCCAAGTGTCCATGGATAAATGAATGGGTAAAGAAATGTGGTGTTATCCATATAATGGAATATTACTCAGCCTTAAAAAGGAGGAAAATTCTGACACATGCTACATGAATGAAACTCAAGGACATTATGCTAAGTGAAATGTAAAAAGTCACAGAAAGACAAATACTTATATGATTCCACTTATAAGAGATATCAGATTCGTACAGACAGAAGGTAGAATGGTGGTTGTGGGGAGGGAAGAATGGCAGTTTAACAGGTGCAGCGTTTCAGTGTTGCAAGAAGAAAAAATTCCGGATGTCTGTTACTCAACGATGTGCACATAGTTAACACTACTGAACTGCACACTTAAAATTTAGCATCTTAATTTTTATGTGGTTTTTTTAAACCACAATTAACACTTTAAAAAAAAAAAAAGATGGAGGAGTCCCTGGGGGTGGAGAGGTTGTCACCTGCAGCTGGTACCAACCACAGGCTGTCATCAACAGGGGACAGTTACAGAGAGGAGGAAGAGGGGGAGAATGTGACTTTAGCCGCCTTTGGTGACTCCAGGAAGGGCTGAAAAGCAAGGGGAAGGAAGAACCACCTGTACATAAAGAACATGGAAGCTGCATGGTGCCCCACGGAGCTGTGTGAATGAGCACTGGCCCTCCATGGAAAGCTCAACTTTCCCCCAGTGAAAAGGTGGGGACTTAGTAACCTTAAAGCAAAAGACACATCTGCTTGCCATCAGTGAAGAGAGCACGGGAAAACACTGTACATTAGTCAGCCCACTGCCAGGCCTAACCTCAGGCTTTATTTCCAGCCCTGTGCCTGAACCCCAGTTGTGACATGATGCCCCCATCCCCCTGGAAGAGGGGCCACCCTGGAAACCTGAGAACCTCCCGCTCTGGCAAGTTCCCTCTGGGATGAACATTCCCCTAAATCCCAGCCCTGCCACTTAATTGGTTCCCTAGCTTCCCTCTTCCCAACACCTCCCTCCCTCCCATCACAGCCCCCTCCAGTCTTCCCATCCGTCCCCTGGGCCCCCCCTCATTCCCTCTCCCTAATGCAACTAAATCATAAGTGGGTCATGTGGGGCCTGCTCAGGACCCTTCAATTGCCCCTTTCTTCAGGATAAAATCCACACTCCTTCATAAGCCAGGTACACAGGCCCTCCAGGATGGAGTCCTGGCCTCTTTTCCTAGTCTTTCTTCCTCCTCCCAACCATCACCCTTGTCCCTCCCATCGCCCACCCCCACACACAATTGTCTCCAATTATAATAAATTTCACATAGCTCACATAGCGCCAAGTGGTCCAGGCCTTGTGTCTTTGTGTTTGCTGTCCCTGCCTGAAATGCACCCCCCAACTCCCCATACCCCGTCCTCTGCCTGAGTGAGTCAAGTCCTCCTCACCCATTGAGACCCAGTCAAATGTCTGCTCCTTCAGAAGACTTTCAGCATGCAGCCCACCCACCCACACCCTTCTGTTCCATTATCCCTGCACACTCTTACATCCGCACCTCATTTGCACTCCTCCCCACCCTTCCTCAAGCATCTTTAGAAGAGGACAAGCCCAACCTCTGGTTCCAGGACAGCACCTGACACACGGGTATGGATGAGTTAATATTCTCCAGAAGCAGGTTTGACTTGCCAGACTACATCTTCCTCCTGCAGTTAGGTCAGCCCTCTCCCTGTCCCCCGCCTACTAAGTACAACCACCTTCCCTGCCCTTCACAGGCATGCCCAGCTCCTGGCACTGAGCCAGACACCAGGGCATCAATTAAATAAGAGTCTGTTGTAACAAGAGCTGAGGCCACAGTCCTGGAAGAGCATCTCCAGGACTCGTGCTCCAGACTGATAGCTGTGTCCAGCTCGTTCCTGCCTCTTGCCTGGGCTTTGGTTTGAGGTCATACTGACACCTGTGTCATGTCGACCAGCTACTGGCAAGCCCAAGCTCATGAAGGGCTAACCGAAGACCTTCCTCTTGAACACTAGATAGTTTCACCAATGCTATCTACGAATCTACTGCCAGACGATAGTCGGGGTTACCCAAGGAGGAATGACAGATGCTTGGGAACACTTTGCCACCTTTTTGCCCCACAGTATGACCTAATTAACTCAGCCTGTGTACCAGATGTGCACCTTTCTGCCTCTCAACTCCAACACCCTCTTTGCCTTAGCTGGGCCCCTGACACCTCACATCTGAAAGCCCCAGGCCCAAGCCCATCCTTTGGGGAAAAGAAGCCCCAGTATGAACTGGAGATATTTTTGCCTACCCTACAGGGTGGCTATGGAAACTGAATGGATGCTATTTTGCATGGTGCCCAGCCAATTGTAAGCACTCAGTAAATGACAGACACTATGACTGTGATGGGATCGTTATCATCATTATGATGACTTCTGCTAGTCCTGTGGGATCTTGGGTTCTAGCTCTACAATCTGGCCTTGTTCCATAACGAGTCCCATCTTGGACCCCAATTCCAGTAACTGGATCCTGTGTGAGTCCCCTATACTGAGTCCCTGCCCGGTTTACCTGCATAGTTCCTGGGCTCCCTCACACTGCAGCCTGTATTCCTACCAGCTCACCACAGTCAACTGTTGTATATCCAGGAATTCCACCAGCCAGAAACCACTGGGGGCTCAAAGTCAGCCATGGTATGAGTATTTTCACCAGGAAAAGCAGCAAATTAGAATCTTGTTTGTGTTCTTCCCCCCTGCCCCTTTTTTTCCAGAGAGCCACTTTACCAGCATCCCACTTAGTCATCCAAAGAGTAGAATCCTGCTCTTTGAGCCCAAACAACACCTCTTCAGCCAAGGGCCCACCAGCCCTCCCAGAGAGTTTGTATCTATGATATGCATGGCCTGATGGGGCCCCTGCCTGCATAGAGCAGAGCACTCATTGGCCCACCAAACTCTCTAGAGACCAGAACCCAAGCTGTCTGTGACCCTGGCCCTGCTCCAGGCCTTTTCTCCCCCAGCTGGGCTGGCCTCTCCATAGGCAGCAACCCTGCTCTAACAGACTGTTTTCCAAATGCCACAGAGAACACCTTCACTACAAAACTGATCCAACACACAAGCGTTGAGTTGGGGTCAACATCCACCATGCACCTTTGTATGTTGCTTGGGCCAGAAATGTTGTTCCAAGTACATCATTAAGGGCGCCCTGGGCTCCTTGATGCAGAAAGGTCCTTCTCTGCCACAGCTGCACATTGAAAATAATCTGCGGGCTCTGGCATAAGCTCTTCTCCCTAATGCCCCAGTAAACATTCTTGAAATGATGGCAGAGTGAGACAGAAGGGAGGGCAGGCCATTCCTTCGGAGGAGCCCAGCGTGGGGGACGAAGTGGCCAAGAATGAACACTGAAATCACACTGGAGATGGTTTTCGGAGGCCTGCTCCCTAGACTAAACCTCAGCTCTCAGGGGAAAGTCAGAGGTCCTGAGTGACTCATCCCACAAGGTCCCTGAAGGACAAGGATGTGTGTGTAAAAGCTACCAATGAATTTAAGTACTGAAAGGACCTTAGAAATCCTTGACAATCAACAATTCCAGAAAAGCACAGCAAAGTATACCCATCCTTTCGATAGTAAAGGAATTAAAAAAGAAAAAGGTCATAAACCCACAAGGACAGAGACCAGCACCTAAGGATGACAGTACCCACTCTGCAGGATGCTCTAAGAACCAAAGGCACAATATTAATATATGTGAAGAGCCTGGCACAAAGTGGGTGCTTACTGAATGATGTTTATCACAGCCACCAATTTTGAATAGTGCAGTCTGAATTAAAGTTTGAGTGAACTGGAAATTAGCAGTCACCTTGCTTCTTAAGGAAAAACAGAAATCTTTATTTTTATATGTAGAAATCATTACTTAGGATTTGGGGCTGAGTGCTCTGTTGCTTTTTAAGAGATTTTTCAGCAAAATCTTTTTCAACGTTTTAATTATAAATACCCAAAATATTGTTTGTCAGTAAACATGCAGTCAAATGGCCTACAGTGTGGTTTTAAGATATGTTAAATTAGGTAAAAATTAAATAGAAAAGGTTACCTTCCTATAGGGACAAAACAGTCAGAACTCGGTAAAGCAGGAAAAAAGAGAGTGAAAGAGAATAACTGAAAGCAAAAGAAAAAGAGAAAAGAAGTGAAAATAGATTGCTAAGAAGAGAAAGGCAACCAGGAAAAAAGAAAATATAACATATTAAGAGGAGGCAACTTTTTTTTTTTTTTTTTTTTGGTAGGGACGGGGTGGGGGGCGGGGATGAGGAGGAGGCAACTTCTTAATGACCAATGTGGTCCCTCTGCAGGCAGGTCTCCCTGAACACAATTAGACCACTAGTCTCTGACGCTCACCCCTCCCTGGCCCCTCCTCCCCTAACCACAGAGCACAGAGAGTGAGGGCTTTGCATCTTAACCACTGAGCGGCCACCCTCCTTCATCTTCCCCATCTTAGCCCAGGGACTTGGGGAAGTTTTTCATTTGAAATTATCTAAATGTAGAGAACCCAGAAATTGACCCAAAACATTATGCTCAATTAATATTCGACAAAGGTGGCAAGAGCATACAATGGAGTAAAGACAGCCTCTTTAATAAATGGTGTTGGGAAAATTGGACAGCTACATGCAAAAAAATGAAACTAGATCATCAGCTTACACCATACACAAGAATAAATTCAAAATGGATAAAAGACTTAAATGTGACTCATGAATCCATAAAAATCCTAGAAGAAAATGTAGGCAACAAAATTTCAGACATCATACACAGCAAAATTTTCACTGATATATCACCTAAGGCAACAGAAACAAAGGAAAAAATGAACACATGGGACTACATCAAACTCAAAAGCTTCTGCACAGCAAAAGAAACAACCATCAAAGTGGAAAGGCAACCCACTGTATGGGAGAGCATAATTGCCTATGATATATCAGATAAGTGACTAATTTCCAAAATATATAGAGTGCTCATACATCTCAACAAAAGGAAGACAAAGAACTCAATTAAAAAATGGGCAGAGGAACTAAATAGACACCTCTCCAAACAGGACATACAAATGGCCAAGAGACATATGAAGAAATGCTCAACTTCACTAATCATCAGAGAGATGCAAATTAAAACAACAATGAGGTATGACCTCACACCTGTCAGAATGGCCGCCATCAACAAAGCATCAAACAACAAGTGTTGGCGAGGGTGTGGAGAAAAGGGGACTCTAGTACCCTGCTGGTGGGAGTGCAGACTGGTGCAGCCACTATGGAAAACACTATGGTGTTACCTCAAAAATTTAAAAATTGAATTACCATTTGACCCAGTGATCCCACTCCTAGGAATATACCCTAAGAAACCTGAAACACCAATCAGAAAGAATACATGTACCCCCATGTTCATAGCAGCGCTATTTACAATAGCTAAGGTCTGGAAACAGCCCAAGTGTCCATCAGTAGACGAATGGATAAAAAAGTGTGGTACATATGCACAATGGAGTACTATGCAGCTGTAAGAAAGAAAGATCTCTTATCCTTTGCGACGACATGGGAGGACCTGGAAACTATTATCCTAAGTGAAACAAGCCAAGCAAAGAAAGACAAATATCATATGATCTCACTTATTTCTGGAATATAATGAACATAACAGTGTGAGGAACAGGGTAGCCCCAGAGACGTGGAAGTAGGGTACAGACTGACATTTGCCAGAAGAGGGGGCGGGGGAGGGGAGCGATGAACACAGAACTTGTACGCATGTACTCATAACCAATGGACATGGACAACAAAACTGGGGACGGGGCAGGGAGGGAGGGGAAGGAGGGTGTCAATGGGGGAAAAAAGGAGAAACATCTGTAACAAAAGTAAATTAATAAAAAATATTAAAAAAAAAAGAAATTATCTAAATGTCAGTTTTCTTATCATTGGAGATCACATTTCACAGGGCCATTTAATGGAGAAAATAAGATGATATACAACAATTTGCCCAGAAAAGTACTCAGTAAGAGTTTGTAACTCACTACGTGATTTCTTTGAATACCTCCATTTGCCCTAAATAGGCTTCTTTGGTTTGTTTGTTTACAAATCTTCTTTAAAGGCCAATTTTAGGACAAGCTTCAGGCTCTAAATATCTCTCCACCCATGAGAAAATACTGGAGTGGGGGGCAGGAGGTAATACCCACAGATGATGACACTAAAGTCTACAGAGAGCCCCTAGTTCACTGAGACAGCCAGGTCCCAGCCCAAACTCCCTGCATGAAATCAAATCAACAAGCCTACCTCCCAACATTCTCTGCGGTGATTCTTGCAAATACAAATGCACAGCCAAAGTTTACATGAAAAGAAAAAAGAGATCAGAATGAACAAAAAATAAAGAATTCTGAAGAAACCGGGTCAATGCCAGTAAAAACTACTAAAAAACTATTTTGAAACCTCAGAAGAGAGGAGAGAAAATACTAAAACAACAGCAGGACGCTTTAAAAAAAAAATTTTAGGGAATAAGAGTTTTTGGCAATTAAAAATGTGATAGCAAAAATTAAAAACAAATCCAATAAGAATTGGAAAATGAAGTTCAGAAAATCTAGATAGTAGAACTAAATGATGAGGAGGAGGTGGAAAGTACAAAAAAAATAGTAAGATAAATAAAGGATCCGTTCAGGAAGTCTAAAATCCAATTAACAGGTGTGCCAAAAAGAGAACTCTCAAAGATATCACACTAGAAGTCCCTGAATTGAAGGGGATGAGTTTCTAGATGAGAAAGGTCCAGTGAGTAGCCTGAGTGATGTATGATAAACAGCGCCCATACCAAGCCACACTGTCATATAATTAATGAACAGCAAGGATAAGGAAAACCCCTAAAAGTTTCTAGAGAGGAAAAGAAATCCCATTGAAAGAACCAGGTTGCTGAGAGTTGGGGGAGGGGAGGTGGAGGAGAGTATAAGGGGGATAAATGGTGTTAGACAGAGACTTGACTTGGGGTGGTGAACACACAATACAGTACACAGATGATGTGTTGTAGAACTGTGCACCTGAAACCTGTATAATTTTTAACCAGTGTCACCATAATAAATTCAATAAAAAGGAAAAATAAAATAAAATAAAGAACCAGGAATCACAATGGCATCTGATGTCTTAAAGCAGTTCTGGAAACTCGAGGACAGGAGCAATGCTGTCAAAATTCTGTGAGAAAAGGATTTTCAGCCCGGAATTCCAAACGCAGCCAGGCTGAAATGAAGTGTGGAAATGGAATCAAGACATTTGAGAACAAAAAGCAAGATCTCAAATAATTTGCCTCTTCATCACTTTTTCTAGGGACATTCCTGGGAGAGGTGTTCCATCGAAGTGAGGAGGTTAAATCAAGAAAGAGAGCAATATGGGATCTGGGATTCAATGTGGAAAAGAGGTGATGTAAATTCTCAGGGCTTGGGCCCTGGTCCGGTAGCTCAGCTGGTTAGAGCATCATCCCGATACACCAAGGTTGTAGGTTTAATCCCTGGTCAGGGTGCATACAAGAATCAACCAATAAATGCATAAATAAGTGGAAAAACAAACTGATGTTTCTCCCTTCCTCTCTCTCTAAAGTCAATGAATCAATTTTAGAAATTTTATTTTAATTCCCAGGGCTTGGTCAAGGGAGGCTCCAGGATGACAGGTGGGCAGCAGCCTCCGGAGCACCCTGCAAGAATGGAGCAGGAAGAGGCAAGTTGTAGAGGTTATGTCCCCAAATCACCCACGAGACAAGAAAGACAGCAGACAAGTGGGTTACCTGAGGTGCCTAAGCAGACTGAGCGACAGTTTGAGGATCGATTAGTAATTGTGCATATAGAAAACTAAACAAGCAGAACAGAACAGTCATTACCTACAAAAAAAGCAAAAAGTTATACAAAGAAAGAATGTAATCTCAGTATAGCAAGGAGTGTAGCTGTGGACAATATTCACAGTCACAATAATGTGAATGCCAGATACTGATTTAAACAAACAAACAAAAAATGTAATTATATGAGAGGATTGGGGAGGGAAATGAATGGAAATGGAGGAGCCCCAAGTGAGGGAGGACTTCATCTCCCACAATAGAATGTCTACAGGGAGAGTAAAGTTTGAAAGTCAGGAAATCACATTTTCAGCACATTAGTTAGACAAATGGAGGTAAACCAGATAAACAGCTGAAAAGAGTTAAAGTAGTTGCTTCTAGGTAGTGGGAATCAAGGAGGGTTGAGGGGGGTTGAAAGAAAACAGAAAAGTTTCATGGTAAGTCTTGTGGTTTCATTTAATTTTTTAAACTACATATAGTATTACATCTAGAAAATATATTTTAAATACTAATAAGAAATCCTTTATAATTTCTCATTTAACCCATTTTAGAAAACAGAGCAAAAGGCTTGCCTAAGATCACACAGCATAGGAATCCCTGCTTCTCAAAACACATCAGGCTTGTGCATGTGTGTTTGTGTGTGTGTCCCATATCTAGAAACTGGCCGATCTGGACATAGGACATATGTTCTGTCCCAGCGCAAAACAAAAAACCATTTAGGGCCATTCAGCACCTCCGGGATTCTTGGCTCTGGCTCCTAATAAACATCCTAATAAACATGTTAAATATACGCCAGCCCAAACAGGACATAATGATTTCTGGCTTTGCCTTTCCAACCCATTAAAGTCAAATTCTCAAAGTCTGACCACTCACAAACATCTAATGGATTTCACTGTTTTTTCTTTTCTTTTGTTTTTTTTACATACATACGAAAAGCACAGGTAACTTCAGGCTTGCGTCCTTGAACAATTTCTTCCTGCTCTCTTTCCCAGTGAGCTCTGAGTGATCCTTCCTATCACTCACTGCACCTGTGATATTCACTGACCCCCACCCCCACCCCAGACCCCCACCCCCACCCCTGGCAGGCCACCATTTCTGGCATTGTAGGGGTTTCTATACATGGAATGTAACATAGGTGTTAGAGCCCCCTTCTCCTACAATTCTGTCCTCTGGAACCACGCAATGAAATTCGCCTCACACAGCGGGAAACTCCTAATAAAGAGGCCATTTTGGTATCTGACTTGCTGTTAGTACCTTTGAATGAGTTCCCAAACTACCCAGTCCACACAGAATTCCATGTTATCTTACAGCCGGGTGCATGTGTCTGTGCTTGTATTAAAAATGTACAGCTTCAACTGCAACCAGGATGGAACAGGTGTGCTCACACTAATCTACTTTCTGAACATCTGTTAGCCTCAGCAAGTGAAGAGGCCATTTTAAATGGTAGATATATTAAAATGCTGGGAGCAAGGCAGATCTCAGAGCATGAACTTAGAAGTGTTTTCTCAGCTTTTGCCTACTAGTAACCTAATCTCCATTCACACTTACATTGGCCATGAAGAGTGATTCAGAGAATTTAAATTATCATTTCTGTAGATTCTGCTCCTTAAAATACTGCTAGTGATGTGTGTATCTTCACAGACGTACTTTTCAACCTTTGCTTCAGTACACTGTTTCAGACCACAGTTGGTACTGTTTATATCTTTAGGAAGGTAGAAATAGGAAAAGAAAAACATTTTCATCCTCCCTTCTTTCTACCTGATTCTATCAGATTACACTGATTAAATTATTGGTTGAGCCCAGCTGGTGTGGCTCAGTGGTTGAGAGTGGACCTATGCACCAAGAGGTTGCCAGTTTGATTCCTGGTCAGGGCACATGCCCAGGTTGTGGGCCAAATCCCCAGTGGGGGGCATGCAGGGGGCAGCCAATTGATGTTCTTTCTCATCAATGTCTCTATCTCCTTCTCCCTTCCTCTCTCTCTAAAACAATAAAGAAAAAAAATTTTTTTTAATTCTTGATTGACATTAGCACTTACCTTTATTTTCACTTCACCAATACAAGTTGGAAAGTAAAACTTTTAAAACCAAAATATGTATAATACTTTCCAAAAGTGAGTCCCAGGAAGGCAGCCAAGCTGGACATTGCCTGGGGCCTGCCAGCAGCCTGAGGAACCAAGTGATCCAAAAGACAAGGAGAAGGAGAAGGCCATAGAATTCCTCAGCCAAAATTTCACAAAACAACTTCACCAGCTTCTCAAGAGTTGTGAATTTACTGAACATACAAGTCATTATAAAGAAAAAAATTTTATTTTTATCCTGCCTGTTAATTTAGATAGACACTGCCCTTTTATATTCTAAATTGATTACTCTTCCCTTTTTTGCCCTAAATTCATTATAAAAATTAGTACAGATGGGGCAACATGAGAGTCCACTCCTAGAACTTGGAAGAAGATTGCCCTCTTTTTAAGGAAGACTTAGTAAGGAAAACAGGAATGAAGCCATTTGCAGAAGCAACACACCCCAAGAAAAGGGCTGAAAACAACACCTGGCTAAAAAGACAGGGAGAAAACCCAAGAAGGTGACTGGGTATCTCCTAGGTACAGCAAATGCAACTTTTCCACAGCAAGCTTCTACAGAGCAGCGGACTAGTTGATAAACATATCTTCCTGTTTGGCACACAGGGTCTCCATCAAAGATGACTATAATTAATAGAGAAGCTTAAATCTCTCACCATGTTGTGACGGTCAGCCCAATTTCATTTTACTTATTCAACTCTGTACCAAAAATGTACCTCTTTTTGTGCTGACATGTTTGGGTTTGTTTCATGTTCACTCCCTTCTCCTCCCTAAATCCATTACAAAAATTAGTTTCAGTAAATCTGTTCCAGATTTACTCAAATTTTTCAATATTCAATAGGCGAAGACTTCCTCTACTTCAGGGGTTCTCAACTTTGGTTGCATGTTAGAATCACCTAGGGTGCTTTAAAAACATATGGTAGCCAGGCTGTACTCCAGAACAAGTAAATCAGAATCTATGGGGTTGGGACAGAGGCATCAGCACTTTTTTTTTTTTTTTTAGAAATTACATTTACCGTTTTTTAAAATATGTTTTTACTGATTTTTTTTTTTAGGGAGAGGAAGGGAGAGAGAGAGAGAGAGAGAAACATTGATGTGAGAGAGAAACATTAATTGGCTGCCTCCTGCACATCCCCTTCTGGGGATCAAGCCCTACCCAGGCATGTGCCCTGACCCGGAATCGAACTGGGACCTCCCAGTCCATGAGATGACGTTCAATCCTTCAATCCACTGGGCCACACCGGCCGGGCACATCAGCATTTTTTTAAAGATCCTCGGGTCATTCCAGTGTGCAGCCAAGATTTCTAATCACTGTTTAGTTATTTCTCTATTGCAGGAAAGTACTGTCTTTAACTTCCACTGTGTCTTGGAATCAGATTCCCAGAGCTAGCTATTCTTTCTCCTTTCCTCCGGAAGGACATTTGTGATCTAGCCCAAGACACCTGCTTTTATCTACTGATCCTTAATCCCCAGCTAAAGAAACTCCCAACCCCTCCCCATTCTTTGTACTGCTATAGATGGCAGCCACTACCAGCCACAGTGACTGCCTCAGAATCCCAATTGATGTTAAAATGATCCTAAATGGATTTCCTTCAGATGTTTTTGTTAGCAGTAAAACACACCCAAAGTTTTCTCTACTAAGGGACATTTCTAGAGAATCCTAGAATGCAACTTTCTCTAAGGCAGAAACAGAAGCATGATTTGAGAAGACTTAGAAGTTGACTTCTCAGCCAGGGCATTGATTATCTAGATTTCTCAAGGTGCTTTCAATACAATTTTATTTTTAAAAATCAAATTCTGCAGATGCAACAGAGGGACGAACTTGTATATAGGATCCCAGGCACTGGGATTCTTCTGACTGTAGACCCCTGAGGCAAATTACATTTCTCACAGCAGGAAAGACAGTGGGGAGATGACAAGTATGTGGTAAAGCACTCCAAGTTCTCCTGAGAAACCCACAGCAGACATATTTGCCCCTTCAGTCTCGAAACCAGGCCAGCTCTTCAATAGCCCTACAGATCTATTAGAGACAGACCTATCTGATGGGAATGGTGTGAACCTTTTAATGTAACACAAGCAACAACAAAAAGAAAAAAACAAAAAATCCCACCTGGGTTTAAACTTCAGCTTTACTTCTTTCCAGCTGTGTGAACTCAGTTTTGCCTTAAATTATCAACAATGATATGAAAAAAGAAAGGGGGGAGGGGGAGGGGGGAGCCCAGGCCAGTTTGGCTCAGCGGTTAGAGCATCAGCCCATGGATCAAAGAGTCACAGGCTCGATTCCAGTCAAGGGCAGGTACCTTGGTTGCGGTTCGGTCCCTGGCCCCGGTGGGGATCATGTGGGAGGCAACCAGTCGATGTGTCTCTCTCACGTCGATGTTTCTCTCTATCTCTTCCTCTCTCTCTCTCTCTCTCTCTCTCTCTCTCTCTCTCCCACTCTATCTGAAGATAAATGGAAAAATGTCCTCGGGTGAGGATTTAAAAAAAACAATGACGACTGTCTAGCAGCAATCCCAGGGCTTGTGGGTAGTGCCTGGCATATAACCTAGAAGCTCAAAGGCTCTTGTTGCAGTCCAGGAACTGCCTTTCCTTTTTCTCTCTCCATCTGTCTCACCTTCTGAACACTGCAGACACCAATGAACTGCGTTTAGAATTCTTGGCTAAGGATAACTGAAGAACTCAGCAGCTCACCTTGCTTAGAATCCAAACTCCCTAAAGCTCCCTTTCATCTTCTGCCAACCTCTTACTTCCAAATCAGAAGCTCTTGAGGACATATGCTCAGTAGAGGGATCACTTTTTCAACTTTGCAAAGAGACACTTATCTTGAGTCAATAACACTGTATTATATTTTCTAAGTTATAAACATCAGATTTGTAATAACTCCATTCTGATCCTCAGTTACTGCACGTACACACCCTGGCAGTTTTTTTTCTGTAAACATAAGGGCCTTGAGACACCCAAAGAAAACTATAAATATAAGCGGTTGAGGATGGCCTTGGGAAACTCAGAGAAACCATAAGAAAAAAAAGATTAGTAGTTGCCCTGCTCCTCTCCCCCCTTCTCTGTATCAGCCCCCCTTAACGGTGCCAAAAGCGGCGCCAAGAGAACGTAATTTTTTTTTCCCCTGTAGTTTGTGCCTTTAAAAGCGGGCAACAAAGAAGGCTCGGGGCTGAGGATTTGGGGAAGCTGTACCCCCCCAGCCCGCCGGTGTAACAGCCCACCCGTGTAATAATGTGCTCCTTTACAATTCGGCCGTGCATCTCTGGTTATCTCGCCGACACGTTACAACAAGATTCACTTTAGGATGTGACTTGCCCTAAATTATTTGAATTTATTGACAAGGGCACATTGTAAAACTCTGCCATCTTCACCTATGTGAGGTCTTATTTTAAAAACTGGAAAACTTACATGCTTTGGTTGGAGTACACCACACACATACAGAATTTGAGATCAGATGTTAAAATGACCCTATGATGGGCCTGTACTTCTGCTGGGATAGCAGTGTTGTTTTGGATTCAACACATTCAGTTTATTCATTAGTGTTGAGAATAGAAATGTCAGCAGGACATATCTTGGAGAAACATAGTAAAACAGTCAAAAATATCCATGAACCCCAGAAGCTGTGTATCCATTCATTTAGAATGTGCTTTTCTTCTAAAGACACATTCCTTAAACTCTGAAAAAAAAAAAAAACTCCGAAGTTATGCTCTACTACAGAATGCTCTACATGAATAAAAATATTAAAATATGTGTTTTAATAGGCTTCCATGATTAGCTGTTCATTGCTTATTTAATTGATCAAATCAAATATAGATCACATTGGCAGGGTCAAAGTCTTGTGTCTGTCTGGGGTGGAATGCCAAGTAAAAACATGTTTATTAAATGCTTTTCATCATGTTGAAGGTGGCTCTTTTGCAAAATCAATTAAAATATCTTTGCCTTGCTATGACTGTAATTCCCCTTAAGCTAAATTTACCTTCAAAACTTCACTTTTACTCCCACTACTGTTTTTAGCAGTGTAGAAACACTTCACATTTTGTTTTCTTTACAGGCTTTCAAAGAGCTTTCACTGCTCATTTTATTTGCCGTAGTCTTTTTTTTAAGTGATTTTACTTTTGTTTCCTTCACTTTAAGCCAATCATGAAATTTCGCAGTGATTCTGGGGTGGGGCAGAAGGAAGGCGATGTTAAGAATCCCCGGGCTGTGGTCCACGTGGCCTGAAGAGGTGCAGGGAGGGCAGGACTCACTGGGGTAGCTAGAAAGCAACCACTGTCATAGTCTTCCTCACAGGCAGGAAACTTTGCTTCCAGAAAGAATGTCCCTTTGCCCTCAAATCCTTTCATTCTTGGGTAGCCCAACTGGTAAAGAAGAATCAGTGAAGAAGAGAGACTGCATTTTTTACACAGTGTGATATATGTCAGCCTCCTTCTGGAGCTGACTCCTTCTGTCACACCTGGGTGTATGTGGGGGATGCTAATGACACTGCAGCACTGCCTTCTCACAGGGCTCCTGGAAGATGTTCCAACTCCCACCTTGGGATCAGACCAGGGCTGCCCTCATGGGCATTTCCTAGGTTCTCCTCCAACTTGGCAATGACTCCCCACCCCACCCCCCACCCCGCATCTTCCTCAAGGTTGCCAGAGCTCTGGTGGTGGGTCTGCAGTTTGGAAGTCCCACTGCTGTCGCGTCACAATGATGACCAGCCCTGCTACGTGCTGGCGGGGGACGCCTGGGGCACGGAAACCAGGTCTGAAGGCATGGGATCACCGGACCTTGCTCCTTTAAGAATATAGTCCTCCAAACAGGGCCCACGAAACCGCCTCTGAAAACACATTCAGAGGGAGCACCACCAGTCACAAAGTCAACGTCATCAGACGCACCTCCTCAGTCCCTGAGAGCCGGCTCCAGCCGTCCTCGCTCTTTTGCCAGCCCCCCAGCTCCATAATCCCTGTGCCCGAGCCCCGCGCCCGCACCGTCCGCGGCGCCCCGCACGTACCCACATCGCCCAGGAAGCAGCCGTCCGCGGTCCGGGGCTCCATGCCGCTTGCTGCCAGGCACCCCCAGCCCTGTATCCGGATGACTCTTGGTGCTGGGGACAAGGGCCTCCAGCGGAGATGGCCGCGAGCGCCGGGAATTGTAGTTCCTCGGTCGTGCTGGCGTGCCTCGCGGGACTCGGGGCCAGCGCCGCGTCGTGGTCAGCTGCGTCCAACTCTGCTGTCGCTGCCACCTTGCTTAGCTGGGCAAAACATATGTCCGTGTGCAAAATATGTATCCACGTGTAATTAAAACGTGCCCGTGTTTCCATGTGCAGAGGGTGTCCAAGTGCAAAACATGTGCCATGTGCAAAAAAAAATGTGTCCATGTGTCCTTATGCAAAACGTGTCCCCCTGTTAAGACTCACTGCCATCCCTTGCATTGATGGCACTTGGCGAAGCTCCAGAGTTCCTACATGCTTTAATTAATTTTAAAGATGAACTTCTTACTGCAGCTGACCCACTCCCTGTTTATTTCCTCTTTTGAGAGGAAGTCATAAATTCCAAATCGTTCACATTCGTTAAAAAATAAAAACAAAAAATATGCCTTTCCAAATCTTATGACAGAAATGAATAACCTGTTTCCAAATGACTCCAAGTTGGCAATTGAATAAGGGAACTTTTTTTTCCCCCACCCACTCTGACTTGATCTGAGTCTAAATGTAGAAGTTAGTTTGGTCTGGAAAGTAAAAATATCAGGAATTGTCTGTTCTGGAAACACATAAGGACAAGCAGAGAGCAGGTTTGATGGGTCACCGAGGCAGAGGCTTTCCTGAGGACTTGAGTGTCCAGTCCAGACAATAGGCAGGTATTGAGCAGGGTTTGAGCACTGTCGGAATCCAAAGCTGCTAGGAATTGGGAACCCCAGGCCTAGGAATGATATGTCAAGCCTATTAACGATGTGTGTTTGTACCATTTTTTTCCATTTGTCTACCAAAATTAGGCTCTTGAATTTTCTTTGTAAATTTCTTTACTAAATGTAGTACATATTTGAATTAATACATTTTGTTGTTGTTGTTAATCCTCACCCAAAGATATTTTTCCATTGATTTTTTAAAAAATATATAGAGTGGAAGGGGGGGAGGGAGGGAGAGAGAGAGAGAGAAACCTCAATGTGAGAGAGACACATTGATTGGTTGCCCCCAACATGACCCTGACTGGGACCTGGGGTGGAACCTGCAACCCAGGTACGTACCCTTGACCAGGAATTGAACAGGTGACCCTTCGGTCTTCAGGCCGACACTCTAACTGATGAGCCCAACAGGCCAGGGCTGAATTAACACATTTGCCATGGGATGTTATGTTTTCCCCATGACAATGCCATGTCCTTGTATGTTTGTATTCAATATTTTTTCCTTGACAAAGTATCTAGATATGAGTATAAATCATATGTTCTTATTTATATATGCATATACCATATATATTTATAAACAATACATATATATTTATATTTATACACTTAAGTCTATATATGTATGCATACAAGTATTTGCTAAAATATTACAAAGCAAATATTCCTGATTAGCTTATTATGTTGTAATTTTTCTTCATTCTGTTGCTTGATTTCAATAGTATATTGCAAAAACGCTTTTTAAACTTTTTATGTATTCAGAAATATGTTTTGAAAGTATTTCCTCTTTCTTCAATATTCAGAATGTATTTCCCCACCAAGAGTCAGAACATGTATATTACTCTGTTTTGTTGTTATTGTCTTTTATCCATCTGGAATTTGTTGCAATGTATAGGATCTAAGTTAATTTTTTCTAAACTGGAACAGAATTGTTCCTAAAATAGTCATTAAATAGTAGTTTGTCTATTTTTTTGTTAATCTACTTTAATTTCATATTAGGGTCAATTATCTTTTTTTCTTTTTTATTGAGATATAATTGACATATAGCATTAGCTTCAGGTATAAAACATAATGATTCAATATTTGTATATATTGTAAAATGATCACCACTATAAGTCTAGTTAACATTCATCGCCCGCACATAATTACAAATTTTGTCTTATGATGAGAACTTTTAAGATCTACTTTCTTAGCAACTTTCAAACACAGAATATGGTATTATTACTCACCATACTGTACATTACATACCCATGATTTGTTTTATAACTTGGAAGTTTGTACCTTTTGACCACCTTCATATACTTTTCTCTCTCTCCCCCCACCTCTGGTTATCACCAATTGGTTCTCTGTATCTGAGTTCATTTTTTTTTTTGTTTTGTCTTTTTTGATTCCAAATATAAGTGAGATCATATAGTATTTGTTTTTATCTTGCTTATTTCACTTACTATAATGCCCTCGAGATCCATCCATGTTGTCATGTTGTCACAAATGGCAAGATTTTCTTCTTTTTATGTCTGAATAATATTCCAGTGGTGAGTGAGTGTGTGTGTGTGTGTGTGTGTGCATGTCACATTTTGTTTATCCCTTCATCCATCAATAGATACTTAAGTTGCTTCCATGCCTTGACTATTATAAATAATACTGCCATGAACTTGAGAGTGCATATATCTTATCAAGTTTATCAAGTTTAAGTGTTTTCATTCCTTTGGATAAATACCCAGGAGTGGAATGTCTGGCTCATATGGTAGTTCTATTTTTAATGTTTTGAGGAAACTTCAGACTGTTTTCCATAGTGGCTGCACCAATTTACATTCTCACCAACAGTACACAAGGGTTCCCTTTTCTTTAGTGTCTTGATTATCACTGCTTTGCAGTAAGTTTTAAATTGAGAAGTATGAGTCCCTCTACTTTGTTGTTGCTTTTTCAGAATTGTTTATTGGCTTTTCTTGGTCTCTCGCAATTTCATATGAATTTTAGAATTAGCTTTTCAATTTCTATAGTCATCTGGGAATATGATAGAGATTGTGTGTAATCTGTAGATCAATTTGGTGAGTACTGTCATTTTATTTTTATTTATTTATTTATTTATTTATTTTTTATCCTGACCCGAGGACATCTTTTCATTTTGTTCAGATAGAGTGGGAGGGAGAGAGAGGAAGAGAGAGAGAGAAACATCGACGTGAAAGGGACACATCGAGTGGCTGCCACCCGCATGACCAACCAGGGCCGGGGACAAACTGCAACCGAAGTACATGCCCTTAGCGGGAACCGAACCCGGGTCTCTCTGGACCGCAGGCCGACGCTCCAACCGCTGAGCCAAACCGGCCAGGGCAGTCATTTTAACAATGCTAAATCTTCTGATCCAAGAAGATGAGATGTTTTCCCAGTTGTTTATATTTATTTAATTTCTTTCACCAACTTTTTGTAGTTTTGAAAGTATAAGTTTTGCACTGGTTTTGTTACATTTACTCCTAAGTATCCTGTTCTTCTGGCTATTATAAGTGGAATTGTTTCCTTAGTTTTATCTTCAGATTGTTCATGAAAGTGTATACAAATACAATTGATTTCTGCATATTTATCTTATATGCTGCAACACTGCTGAACTCATTTAGTACATCTAGTAGTTTTATTTTTACTGGATTCCTTAGGATTTTCTATATATCAGATCATGTCATCTGAAACTAGAGATAGTATTCTTCCTTTGTTTTTTTTGGCTGAGAAAAAAGATGTTTTGCCCTGGCCGGTTTGGCTCAGCGGTTAGAGCGTCGGCCTGCGGTCCAGAGAGACCCGGGTTCGGTTCCCGCTAAGGGCAAGTACTTCGGTTGCAGTTTGTCCCCGGCCCTGGTTGGTCGTGTGGGTGGCAGCCACTCGATGTGTCACTTTCACATCGATGTTTCTCTCTCTCTCTCTCCCTCTCTCTCCCTCCCACTCTATCTGAACAAAAAATGAAAAAAGGAAAAAAAAAATGTCCTCAGGTGAGGATTAAAAAAAAAAAAAAAAAAAAGATGTTTTATTATTGTGACTTGACCATAAATTATAATCATTATCATATATGAAAGTTACATAAATGCAGGCTGATCATCTTTAAATTCTCAAAAGACAAATATGAAACACAGAAAATAAATTCAATAAAAATATACTGACATAATTCTTCTACGTGTTATGTGAAATCCTACGAAGAATCATTGCAATAGTTACTCAAAGTAATATTAAAGGTAACACAACAGAGGTTTGGTCTTAAATGCAAATTTAAATGTAATAGTGTCTACAATAATAGATCAGAGTGAAAGTATATTTGTAATTTCTAACAGAAAAAAATAAGTTTGTTTGCAAATACTCTGTATTTTTCAATGAAATAAGAAAGCGGATGAAGGGTAAAATGTTGGATAGTCTTATCAACCAGGCCACCTTTTAAAAATAATATTTCAGGGTAGCTAAAATGAGTAACGATAAAGCTCTACACTAGTTTAACTGCTTGTTATACTAGAGCCTGTACAGCTGGCCCTTGAATAATATGGGGATCAGGAGCACCGACCCTCTGAGCAGTAAAAAAATGCACATAAAGCCCTGGCTAGTGTGGCCCAGGTGGTTGAGCGCCATCTCATGCATGGAAAGGTTGCGGGTTTGATTCCCAGTCAGGGCACATACCTAGGTTGCAGGTTCGATCCCTGGTCAGGCGCGAAGGGGAAGGCAACCAATCGATGTATCTCTCTCCCTCTTTCTCTCTCCCCCCCTTCCCTTCCCTCTGAAATCAATAAACATGTTCTAGGGGAAGGATTTAAAGAAAAAGAAAAGAGAAGGGAATACTTACCAACTCATTCTGTGAGGCTAGAGTTACCTTGATACCAAAACCTAAAACTAAGACATTACAAGAAAAGTAAATCCTAGATCAATATTCCTCATGAACATAAATGCCAAAATCCTTAACAAAATACCTGCAATTTGTGTCAAGTAATATAAAAAGGATAATCCATCCTAATTAAATTGGTTTTATCGCAGGAACTCAAGATTGGTTTAACATTTGAAAGTCAATTAATGTAATTCACTATAGTAGTAGACTAAAGGAGAAAAACTATACAATTCTCTCAATAAATGCAGACAAAATTCAACACCCATTTATGATAAAAACTCTCAAAAATTAGAAATAAAAAATGAAAAGTCCCAACTTGAAAAAGGACACAGAGCACCAAAGTTAACACCTTCTATATTAATCATTGCATTAGAAGCCTTAAACAATACAAAAAGGAAAAAAATATTATTGGAAACAACAAAAAAGTATTTTTATTTGCAGTCAACATGGTTGTCTTAGAAAGAATACACACACATACATAGCTATTGGATCTAATAAGTGAGTTGAGCAAGTTTGCAGGATATAAGGTTAATATGAAAAAATCAATTGTATTTCTATATACTAGTAACAAACCATTGTAAATTAAAATTTTTAAATACCATCAAGACATAAAGCCCTGGCAAGTTTGGCTCAGCAGTTACAGCATCGGCCTGTGGACCAAAGGGTCTCAGGTTCGATTCTCAGTCAAAAGCATGTACCTGGGTTGCAGGTTTGATCCCCAGCCCCAGGGGGGGTCGTGCAGGAGGCAACCAATAGATGTGTCTCTCTCACATCGATGTTTCTCTCTCTCTCTTCCTTGCTCCCTTCCACGCTATGTAGAAAGCAATGGGAAAATATCCTCGAGTGAGGATTAGAAAAATAATAATAAGATACTTAAATAAATCTTTCAGTCCAAATGATAGCATTAAAAAAAAGGACATAAAAAGATAAATATAATAAAATGTGTGCAAGACCTATACACTGAAAATCATAAACATTGCTCAGAGAAATGTTAAAAGATCTAAATAGAGATATCATATTCATGAATTTGAAGACAGAATATTAAGATGTTAATTCTCCTCAAATTGAACTATATATTTAAAACAATCCCAAACAAGCCCTAGTTGATTTGGCTCAGCAGTTAGAGTGCCAGCCTTAGGACTGAAGGGTCTCAGGTTCGATTCCTAATCAAGGGCATGTACCTGGCTTGCAGGTTTGACCCCTGCCCTGGTGGGGGTCATGTGGGAAGCAACCAATCGATGTTTCTCTCTCTCTCTCCCTCCCTCCCTCCCATTCTATCTAAAAATCAATGGGAAAATATCCTTAAAAAATAAAAATAAAATAAAATAAATAAAACAACCCCAAACAAAATCCTAACAGTTGTTTTTTTTTAAGTAGAAATTATAAGCTTAGTCTAAAATTTATACAGAAATTCAAAAGAGAATAACCAAAACACATTTGAAAAAAAAAAAACATCGTTGGAGGCGATGCAAATTCAAACCATAACACAGCCCCAAGTAGCTGAAATTTAAGTGTTGGCAAAAATGTACAGCAACTAGAATTTTCATACATTGCTTGTGGAAATATAACTTGGTAGAACAAATTTGCAAAAAGTTTGGCATTATCTATTAAAGTTGAGCATAAGCCTTCTTTATTGCCACAATAATTCTGCATAAGTTACCCCAAACTCAATGGCTTATGACAACAGCATTAATTCTCATACCCATTGATCTTCAGACGTCTAAAATTCTGCTAATCTAAGGTGGGTTTGGGCTGCAGGTTGCATTCCTATCTGTTCCAAATATGTTTGTTCTGAGGGCCCAGGCTGGAGGGGAATGGGCACATGAGACATAGTCTCCTCATGTGCATCACCTGAGCTCAAGAGCCAAATCAGACTATACACAGACCCTTAAGACTCCTGTTCATATCATGTCCGCTCATATTCTATCAGCCAAAAAATTCACATGGCCGAGAACAATATCATTGGAGTAGAGAAGTAAACTTGGCCAACAGTTGAAAGGGGAAGAGAATAAATATTTGTTAAAATAAAAATCCAAATTATCATGTCCAATATGTAAGCGTGGTATACACCCAAAAGAAATGATGCATGTGTCCATCAAGAAATAGGAATAAGCCCTGGCCGGTTTGGCTCAGCGGTTAGAGCATCGGCCTGCGGTCCAGAGAGACCCGGGTTCAGTTCCCGCTAAGGGCATGTACTTCGGTTGCAGTTTGTCCCCAGCCCTGGTTGGTCGTGCGGGAGGCAGCCACTCAATGTGTCCCTTTCACGTCGATGTTTCTCTCTCTCTCTCTCTGTCTCTCTCTCTCTCTCTCTCTCTCCCTCCCACTCTATCTGAACAAAAAATGGAAAAATGTCCTCGCGTGAGGATAAAAAAAAAAAAAAAAGAAATAGGAATAAGAATGGTTAAGCAACATTATTTATAATTGCCAAGAACTGGAAATAACTCAAATGTCTGTATCAACAGTACAATGAATAAGGAAAATGTGCTACACCCACACTTACATATACAGATTTCCCCCACTAGCTGAAAGAGTGTTGCTTATTAAACCTTTCATAAGCTGAAATGATGAAAAGTGAAGAGTATCTCCTGTTTTCCAAAACATCATGTAATTTTGCCCTGCTACTTTAGTATACTAATGGCTTTTTTTTTTTTGGTAGTAAAAACAGGTACTAAAGTCTTTCATAAAAGTGAAGGGGCACAATGCAAACTTTCTGAAAGCAAGGGACACCTGTATAATAATGAAAATGAAAGAATAACTACACACAAAATCATGAGTTTCAGAATTTATTCCAAATAAACCAAGTATGAAATAATTCAATTTAAATAAACTCAAACCACTACATGATAAAGTTTAGGGATATGTATGCAGAAAACTGTCAACTGATGCTCATTGGCTCCAATTCAACAACAGGAGTCCCCAATTTGGGTTGCAGTGAAGAAGGTAACTTTATCCAGTGCAAAACAGTTCAATTGTGGTATAGTGCAGCTGTGAGGCAGCCTTGGAGCAAGGCCTCTCTCCAGCTAGACAGCTCTGTTCTGCTCCTTGCTGGTCTGCTCCACTCTGCTTGGACAACAGTGTTCAGTGTTTCATTTCAGCTTAGCCAGGGAAACAGTCTTCACTGGAAAGGGAAAGTGCACTCCCAGAGCCAATGAGAAGCTGATTTATACAGACAGAAGTTCCCATCCCTGGTCCCTGATTGATCTGTCCTTATGCAAATAAGGACTCCAAATCTTCACAGTTTGATTGGTCCAAGGGGTATGTCATGCTTGGTCAATATAGAGCCACTCTGACAGATGGATGAAGAAGCAGATGGAGATAGAGCTTCCCAGCTCCTATTGGATGGGGAAAGCCTCAGTTCTATTGGTTGAAATAGGATTCCAGGAACTCCTTTACAATGGCTGGTTCAGATGGCAGAAACACAGGGCAGGCAGGCAGTTCAGTATAGTGGCAGGTAGTTCAGTGCAAGCTTCTCTTTGAAGTGCAGTTCTCATGAGAGGCCCCTATGTAGAAATGGCTGCTAGGCTTTTTTTTTTTTTTCTTTTCTTTTTAAAATTTGAGCCCAGTTAAGCTACCAGGAGCCCTTCTTGGTGGATACATTCTTTCTCAGGCTCCACAAAACCTACTAAGAAAGGTAAGGAAGAGATTACCATGAAAATTAGAGTAGTGGTTAGGTTTGATGATAGGGAAAAGAGGTGGGTATTGATTGGGAGGTAGCACAAGAGGGAGCTTTTGGGGTTTTGGCAATGTTCTATTTCTTGACCTGGTTGGTGGTTTCATAAATATTTTCTTTGTGATAAATCAGAGAATTGTATGTTTTGGTTTGTGCATCCCAAAATATCTGTTCTATTTTATTGTTTCTACAGCCAACCTTTTGCAGTTCTTGAACACACTCAATTTCACTTCTAAGGTCTTTTCACTTGTTTTGTCCTCTGCTTGAAAAGCTCTTCCTCCACATTTTCCAAGGACTAGTTTGGTCTGTTTTTATCATTGAGGTTTGACCTGAAAATCCTTTTCAGTGAGATCTTGTATCTCTGCCTGTTCTGCCACTGGCCTCCAGCCTCCAACCCCATCCTCCATTTCCAGCTTGGTTTCACAACAGCACTATTAAATGAAATTCTATTTTTGTGATGGTGGTGACAGCAGTAATTTACTCCTATTGGTCATCCACCTCTAGAATAAATTTCATTATGTGCAAGGTCCTTGTATAGTTCATACACGACTGTAATTCTAGTGCCTAATTCAGCACCTGGCCACAGCAAAAAGGAATAGATGGTATTTAATGAATAAATCTTCCTATACCCCTTATGTGGTGCAGGACCTGGTTCATGGTGTCACGTGTAGCACTTTAATTCCTCTCATTGGTAGAATTAATGCTATTTGTGGTCCCTTCGGTTCTCTGCATTGATTATAAACTTCTAGAGGTGATTCCCTAGGATACTACCACGGAAACAAATGTTACATGGATTTAACATTTATTAAATTACAACAAGGACGAGATTTCGTAAATGTCGCTTTTGAGTAAGACAAAATAAACGTCACCGGGCCAGCTTCAGCAGGCGACGAAAGGAGAGGCAAAGACACCACATCATAGACCAAGCAACTCCCACAGACCGCGTAAGCCAGTCAGAACGCCGTCTCAGTGTCTTCGCAGCGTGTTTTCCTCATCCGACAAAGCACCAGCCCCGCGAGAAGACCCGCCGAGACGCTACGCGCGCCAGCTCCCGTCGTCCAATTCCGGAGCAATCTGCGGCAGCGCGCCTGCGCATAGGCGAGAAGCGAGTGCCGCGTGGACGGCGGCCGCAGTGTGCGCCTGCGCGTTGGCTTCTCCTCAGTGATTGGCTTCTACCTTTAGTGGGTACGCCACAGTTCAGTTTTCACTTTCTCTTCCCCCCTTCCTGAGGCCGTGGGGTTTTACTTCCGGTTGCCAGCGCCGTCACTGAGAGTCGACATGTTCCCTCTGGCCGTGAGGTGTCTGAGGCTCGGTTCCTTCCTATGATTCTCTGAGGGAGGGACGACGCTTGGCTGACTAGCGCGGCGGGGCCTGCGGGCTCCGAGCCTGGACACCGGGCCGTGTCCCTCCCGCCTGCGCTTAGGGCCCGCCCTGCAAGGCCAGGGCCGCGCTCCCCAAGTTCGTGGCACGAGGGCGGATAGGAAGGACGGGCTGCGACGTGGTGGGTCCTGCGCGCCTCTGATGAGCCTGTGCTAACCGGGGGGTCCAGGGTGCACTTTGGAAATCCGGGAGGAGGGGAGTCCCGCAAAAAGGCAACTCGAGGGCTCCCTTGGCGGGAAGGAGGCAAAGAAAGCGGCGTATTAACAAGGTCCGAATATATCTGTCACACTCGGCCGTAAGAGATCGAGAGAAAGGCAGCGCGCGTGCGTGAGGAGCCGACAACATATAAAAGCATGGGGGAGAAATTGAAGAATAATCCCAGATTCTCGGGGGCAGCGGCAGGACAAAAGACAGGTAAAACTTCCCCGTGTGGAAGCCTCGGTTTTGCGGACCTTTGTAGACACCTGGCTATGGTGCATGGCGTAGCTGCTTGGGCGTTTGTGACTTCGCTATTGTAATTAAAAATTTTTAATTTGCAATTTACATGTTTTTTATGAGTGATGAATGACTACCGCATTCTTGCCTGTTTGCCTTGGTCTAGGGTGAGTAGGGTGGGAGGGGAATATGGTTTTCAGAATCATTTTTGCTTTGCTGCTTTTTAAAGTTCTCCATCTTTTACCAGCTGTGGCCATTCTCAGTATCATCTTAATTTGTTGCTAGGAAGTCAGCATTTTACAAATTGGTTAGGATTTCAGAATTTATCTTTCCCCTTTCTGAGGCAGAAAATCTAGAACGGTTTAAGCATTTCCTTTGGGTTGCTTATTAAGAGGATAGCTTAATCTTTACAGACATTATAATCAATACTTAAACTTTTGCTCATTTGAGTTGGACTAGCTGTTAAATAATTTTCTAAGGGTTCTCGATAAACCCTGAACCACAAGTTCTTTCTGTAGAGATTTCATGTCAGTGCATGACCCTTGTTTAAAATAAGTATAAAAGGATCTACCTATAGAGAGGGTTATTTAGCCAACAACTGAAGTAGTGCGTAAGGAATGTCATAATAGGTTGGTACAAGCAACCCAGCTGTTTGTCTGAGGGTGGCACCAAGCCTGATTTTGTGGGAGAAATTGGCAAATTAATCGCAAAATTTGAAGAAGATACTTTGATGCCCCGACGGTGTGGCTCAGTGGTTGAGCGTGGACCCATGCACCATGAGGTCCCCGGTTCAGGGCACACGCCCAGGATGTGGGCCATCCCAGTGGAGGGCATGCAGGAGGCGGCCAATCGATATCCTCTCTCATCAATGTTTCTCTCTCTCTCTCTCTCTCTCTCTCTCTCTCTCTCTCTCTCTCTCCCTCTCCCTTCCTCTCTAAAATCAATTAAAAAAAAATTTTTTTTGAAAAGGAAAGATACTTTGAAAATTCTCAAGTTTAATTTAATCACCATTTGTCTATTTGAAATCTAAAAATTTAAATACACCACCCAGACCCTTCTTTATTCTCGCTGTAAGGTAAAATTAGAATGATAAGGCTTATGAAAATGTGTTCTAAACTTGTGTTTGTCATACAAGTTTATGGTGTTATTGTAGTTATATTAGTGATCTAAGGGCCCACAATGTTCCCTGAAAAAGTTATTAGAAGGGAAAACGGTGTGTATATGGTATTTAATATTATAGGATCTGAGATTGGTAGTAAGCCTACTTAGGAGGTTTATAACAAAGCAGATGTTCTTTAATAGTGTAAGAATACTCTAGCGTTGAAAAACTGCCTTCTAGAACTGGATATGTTCACTACATGGGTAAATAACCCAGACTAAAGAAAAATTAAAAAGTGACTGTTTGTATACAGTTATTTTAGGAAAGACAAAGAACAGTATTTGAAATTTTGTGTTTTCAGGATATTTGCCCAAATGTTACCGGTTCTCTAAAAAGAGCTGTATTGTGAGCATCTCCTGTAATCCAAACATAGTTCCTTAAATGAATTAAAGTCCGCAGTACCTAAAAACTTGGCCTGAAACATAGTCATTTGTTAAATAAATGCAGTGTTTATCAATGCAGTTAAATAAAGGCATCAGTTTATCAAATGTCATCCCTCTATGAATGGATGTTTGTTATTTTCAAGTTTTTCCCTATAACTAATGATGCTGCAGTGATTATCTTTTTTGCTGTTATAAGCAATGCTTTATATGCTCATGATAGTATTTCTGTAGAAATTATTCCCTATGACAATGCTGGATTATAATACTGTTAACTTGCCCTCAAATGATTGCACCCTTTTATATTCACTCTCTCAAAAGGTGTGTTTTCATCTCCGTAAGCCAGCACTGGATGGTAACTTTATTTCTTTAATATCTTACTAATTTTCTAATAATTGAAATAATATGTGATTTTAATTTTTGTCTTCCTTGGGTAACAAGAAAGTTAAACATTTTTGGCCCAGTCATATCTTTTGCTTATTTAATTTGGTTCTGAACTCTTCTTTTCTTTGCCCTATTTATCTATTACCACACTGTTTTAATTATTGTAGCTTTATAATATATTTTGGTACTGCCTTTTGAAAAAAGCTTTGGGCTCTTCTTTTGCATTTTTCTTCCAGATGAAATTTAGAATCATCTTTTCAAGTTCTATAGAAAATCTTGTTGGGATATTGTTTGTGATTGCATTGAATTTATAGATTACTTTGAGAAGAGACATTCTTTTGAGTTTTTCCTTCTAGGAGAATAGGTACGTCTCCTTGTTTCTTCTCTTACAATTTTTTGTGTGAAATATACCATTTATGTGTACTGTAAAAAAGAAAAGTATGTGTGCACTCAGCTTAATAGAACATTGCAAGTACCTTAGAAGCCTTTAATATGTACCTCTCCTCAGAAGCAAAGTATTCCCTGCCCCCATCACCATGGTCATTCTGAATTTTGTGTTAATTACTCCCTTGCCTTCCTTTACAGTTTTATCATGTTGTTTGAACTTTATTTAAATAGAATCATACTGTGTATTTTGTGAATTCCTTTTGTTAAACATTATGTTCCCGTAATTCATCCCTATTGAAGCATGTGTGCATAGTTCAGCAATTCAGAAACTTTTTGGTCTCAGGACTCCTTTATACTTTTAAAAACTATTGAGAACCTCAAAGATATTTTGTTTATGTGGATTATATCATATTAGGCATTAAAACTGGCCAATTCTAAATATAATACATATATCAATTGGTATATTTATACCAATAATAAAAATAATAATAAACCTATTACACCTTACCATAAATAACATTTTTAATGAAAAATGACTATTTGCCAAAACAAAAAAATTAGTAACAACAGTGGCTTTGTTTTACATTTTTGCAAATATCTTTAATGACTAGAGTCTCATGTCTGCTTATGCATTCAGTCTGTTGCTATATATTGTTTTGGTTGAAGTATATGATGTTGGTTACAAATACCTTTTCTCTCTTTGGGGTGTTTTTTTCTGTTTTTATTTTTTATGAGAAGTTCTTCATTATAAAGTTTTCATGTCTATATAATTGGAATTGTTATTTGTGTGTAGTTTGGAATATAAATATAATTTAACTTTATTCTTACGTGAATAACCAGTTATAGTAGAATTTACCATTGAATCCATTTGGGTCTGAAGTTTTGCTAGTGGCAGATTTTTGACTAGTGATGTAATGTCTTTTATGGTTACAGGACTACTCAGATATTTTTTTTTTATCCTCACTCGAAGACATTTTTGCATTTATCTTCAGATAGAGTAGGAGGGAGAGAGGGGGGAAGAGAGAGCGAGAAACATTGATTTGAGAGAGACACATCGAGTGGTTGCCACCCACACAACCCCAACCGGGCTTGGGGACAAACTGCAGCCAAGGTACATGCCCTAGTGGGATCCGAACCCTGGTCTCTCTGGTCCACAGGCCGACGCTCTAACTGCTGAGCCAAACCGCCCAGGGCTCAGATATGTTTTTTAAATGTTTTCAGTTGTGGTAAGTTAGATTTTTCTAGGACTCTGTCCATATTGTCTAAATTTTTAGTTTTAGTATTTATTGGCACAGAGTTGTTTAAAGTGCCCTCTTATCATCAATGTCTGAAGCATATGTAATTATGCCTCCTTTTTCTATTTCTGAACTGAATACTTTTGCTTTGGTTTCCCCCCCTCACCCCCCCTTTTCTGTTAATTCATTTTGCCTATAGCTTATCTTTTATATTTTCAATTATCTTTTCAATGAATTTTTTTTTTTTTTTGCTTTGTGGTTATCTCTATCAGATAACCACATTACTTTATGTGTCAATAAATTTTAAAATATATATACTACAGTAAGACCTCGATATAATGGAATAATTCAGGTGAGGTGTGTCCATTAAAGCCGAAAGTCCATTAAAGTCCGTAATATATATAATACAGTAGGTTTTCTGAACATGTATGTTAAAAAAATTAACAAATTAGTTTACCTGTTTTTACTTATGTAGACACATTTGTATAATTAAAATTAAGTATGTGTGAAAAGTTTAATTTCACAGAAAAGTTTTCTGTATGTATTACTGTAACTTGAAAGTTATACTGAATAGGTCTAGTAAATGCGTGCATTCACCAGTCACTGTGAGTGAACAAATGTACACACAGCTGGGGGGTGGCTTAGTGCACACATCTGAACATTGGCCAGCACAGACTGCAGCAGAAAGTCACACCACCTGACAACAGAATCAGTTACCACTGTGGTGTGAGCACATGCTAATCATTCTCCAAACGTTGTTTACGAGCAGTGACTCTAGGATTTAAATATATATACTATAGTTGTAGATATGTAATACTGATTTACATTGGCGAAATTACTACAGTGTTTTTTCCAACATATGGCCTGTTTGCAAAAATTTGTTTAAAATAACAGTGAATTAATAACCAAAAAATAACCTGTTCATTTAATTATTAAGCAAATCTTGCTTAAAAGCATTTTAAAATTAACAGGGTGTTAATTTTCACATATGACATACGGATGGGAAATTTTGTCTGTTAAATCCAAAGTCTGCAAAATCGAGGGTTTACTGTATTCTGAGATAGCTGTAGAGTCATATTCACTTGTATGTTTTAGCTATGTTTCTTAAAGAGCATGAAATTTTTTAATGCAATTTTAAAATAATTTTACTTGGGACATACAACTCTTTACATTTACTACAATTGCTTCTGTATTGTGCTTTCTATTTGTCCTGGGTGTTCTATATTTCTTTTCTCTCATATTTTGTTTTTTTTTAAATATTGACTTAATGTCTTTTATCATTCTGTTTTTCTCATATACTAGTTTGGAAATTCTTTACTTTTTTTCTTTTTGTAATTATCCTAGAAACATGCATCTTTGACTTTTTCAAAATCTAAAAATAACCGATATCTTTACCCTTCCTCTTAGATAGTATAAGAACCTTAGAAGTTTAACTTCATTCAACCCCTTCATGACTTATGTGTTACTATCATATATTTAAATTTTTAAAAATATTCTTACCAAACAGAGGGAGATCTATTTAGAATTATTGTGTTTTACAAGTCAGTGCTTATTTACATTTCCCACATTTTTACGGCTTTCTCTATTATTCATTGCTTCTTTTATCTTTTAGGCCATCCATCTAGGCCCATTTTCCTTCTAATTAAAGTACATCCTTTGGAATGGCTTTTAAAATGTCTTTGTTTTACTGTCATTTATGGAAGATGTTTTTGCTGTATATAGCAGTTTAGTTTGGCAGTCGTTTTCTTTCAGTCCATTGAAGAGAAAAGTTGGCTATCAGTCTCTACCTTTTTCTCTAGCTGCTTTTTTCTCTTTGTTTATAGCTTTCTACTGTTTCACTTTAATATATCTTTATCTTGCTTGGGATTATTTGGCTTCTTAAATCTGTAAATTGGAGGTGTTTTGAAATGTGTTTATTGGTTATTCATAATTCCTGAATTGTGAGTATCCATTTTTATATTCTATTGATTTATCTATCTTAATGTATAAATAAATCTTTGCTAAATGACATAGTATATATTTTCTCCTGGTCTTTTGCTTTTCTTTTCACTTTGTTTTCCACAGCTTCCCCAAGAGAATGCATTACCAGACTTGTGGGTTTTTGATAATCTTGTAAGTGAAAAGTGAAACTTGATAATAAAACTGTGAGACTTGCCCTGGCAGTGTGGCTCAGTTGGAGTGTTGTCCCGTACACCGAAAGGTTTCAGGTTTGATTCCAGGTCAGGGCATATGCTTAGGTTGTGATTTGGTCCTGGTCAGGGTGCGTAATTGAGACAACCAACTGATATTTCTCTCTCTCTCTCTCTCTCCCCCCCCTCCTCTCTCTAAAATCAATAGGAACATATCCTCGGGGGAGGATTTTAAAAAACAAAAAGCAAAAAACTCTGGGACTTGTTTTTTGGGAGAAGGGGTAGAACTATGACTACTCTCAGTTTTTTCATCGTAAAGTGAAAAAACGTTTTCAAACCTTTCTTCTATTTAGACCAGTGTTGATAAAAAATATATTCTTACAGTTTTCAAATTTACTGGTATAAATTGTGTCTGATCATTTATAATTTTAGAAATATTTAACTTATATTTGTGGTCATTTCCCTCTTTTTGTTCCTAGTATTTAATTTTTTTTTTCTTGATTATATGTACTGAAAGATTATCTAATATATTTCAAAAGAACCAGCTTCTGCTTTAATTGATTAACCGAACTGGCATTTTGACTGTTTAAAATTACTACTTGTATTACAAAAAATGTGTCTAGGGCATACTTTCTGTTTTCCCTTAATTTTTTTTTAATCCTTACTGTTGTAAGTATTACAGATGTCCCCCATTTTCCCTTAATATTTTAAATAACACTTAATTGGAGAACAAAATCCCTAGCTAATATTCTGTGTGAAGAATATTACTACCCTCTTTGTCATTGTGAAATAGACCCTGTTTAGTACCTTTGGGTACACATCCCTCATTAGGAGAAAGAATATTTGAGACCCCAACTCTTGAGACCTGGCTTGACCAGTCCAAGTACCTGCTTTTTCCCTGTGGTTATCTTCTACTTCTCTGTGAGCCATCTTTAGTGAACAGGCCTGTTCTTTGCCCAGGGTATTTGAGACAGGATATATCTAGGGATGGCCACAATATAAAAACAAAACAAAAAAACTTCTTTAATGGCATGGATTAGGTGTCATTTTCTCTTTTGTCCTATGTAATAATTAAAAGAATTCAAAGCAGGTCCTAAAATGTAATTGTCTGTGAGAGAAATTTGTTCTTAGGATTTTCTTTAAGAGGGACAAAACTACTTTATAATAAATACATTAATTCAGCCATTTCATTGTAGACTAATAGTTTAATGCTAAGACACAAATTAATAAATCAAGTTTAATGAGGAGCTAGAACAGAGGTCAGTTTTTTGTTTTTTGTTGTTTTTTTTTTTACATATAAAGATGTCTAAAAATGTCACCATGTAAACTTTGAAGTGATTCTAATGAAAGGTACATAATTTTGAATATGGAAAGTATGGTCTCCAAAGAAGCTGTTGACTTTTTATAAAGTGTAGCAAGAAAGAAAACTAAATTAGACAGATATAGAATTTATAAGGATCTAGCTGTTTGATAATGCAGAAATACTTTCTACACTTGGATTGGGTTTTGAGAACGTTAAAACAGTCTTCAGAAACTGAATATTAAATCCAAAAGTGAGCCACAGTTAAGTGAAAAAATATTATTTATAACTTACTTTGTAACAGTTTGCAGAATGGATATAATTTCAAAATATATTTTTTAAAGGCAGTTTCTGTGTCATTGGATATACTAAATAACCAAAATGAATGTATTTTTAATATTTTTAATAGTGCATAATTTATATGATTTTTTTTTTTTAATCCTCACCTGAGGATATTTTTCCATTTATTTTCAGACCGAGAGGGAGGGAGGGAGAGAGAGAGAGAAAGGGAGAGGGGAAGGCAGGGAAAGAAGGAGGGAAACATCCATTGGTTGCCTCCAAGGTACCATCCCTTGATGCAAGGGAATCAAACCTGAGACTTTTCAGTCCCGCAGGTGGATGCTCTAACTACTGACCAAACCCTACCAGGGCCATTCTTTATGTATTTTAGTAATTTGCATTGTGAGTTCAGATTTTCCCGTTTTCTATATACACAGCACAATATCGGTAATGATTCTCCAGACTCTCCTGATTAGATTTCCTCTAGCAAATGCAGATTCGGTCTAGGACATACTTGTGGATGTCTGAGGTTACTTGGTTAAAACATGAGTGAAGCCCTGGCCGGTTTGGCTCAGCGGTTGTTGGAGCGTGGGCCGATGGACCAAAGAACCCCAGGTTCAGTTCCCGCTGAGGGCATGTACCTCCGTTGCAGTTTGTCCCCAGCCCCGGTTGGGGTCCTGTGGCACTGTTATCTCTTGGGGGGATCTGTGGAGTATCCAAAACCACATTGCAATAGGCCTTTTATTTTTGTAAATTATACAGCAAAGTCCTATGACTGCAACCGGTGAGTTTACTAAAAGATAATGGGAAAGCTTAATAGGGTCAATGAGTTAGAATAATTTGGGGTCACTATAGCGAAAAGACATGGATTTAGAATTAGGTCTGGGATTTACAATCTGACTTTGTTAGTGGGTGCCCTCGGACAAGACCCTCCAGGAAATTGAATCTTGGAGTGATCATTGTAAAATAACACCGTCCACCTTTGGTTCTTTGAGGACCTCAGAAACAGAACCGACGGCCCTCTGTTTGCTTGCTTGCGGTTGGGCCAGACTTCAGCTCCCACGACCCCCCTATGTAGGTCTTGCGCAGGCTCGCGGTCAGCCGCCCTCGTTGAGTTTTAAAAGGCGCCGCCCCGTGCTGCCCCGTGCTGCCCCGTGCTGCCCCGTGCTGCCCCGTGCTGCCCCGTGCTGCCCCGTGCTGCCCCGTGCTGCCCCGTGCTGCCCCGTGCTGCCCCGTGCTGGTGACGGCCTAGTCCCGTTGCTGGCCACCGTACTGGCCTTCACTGGCGGGAGGGGGCCCGATGGCAGGTCCCAGGGCATCGGCACAGCCCCCTCCCCCACGCACCAGGAGGTGAGGAGGGCCGGCGGGCCCCCACCCCCAGCTTCAGCTCTGTGCTGAGCGCCTAAGTGGCAGGCGAGGGGCCTGCCAGAGCTGCCTACCAAATTGATGGGTACAGAGAAGACTGGGAGAAGGGACGGGATAGGTACCCTACCTGCAGGGGGCTTTAGGGAGTGACTAGTGGTGCCACCGAGATGAAACAGGTGATGACACACACTACACACGGTTGTATGGTACTTAAAGATTTATTGAGTGCCTTTGTTCCTAACTCCTTATTGGATTCTCTGAGTATGGTAGTAGAGAAACCCTTGCAGAACTGCTAGAGAGATGGCATCACTTCTTACAGTGTTTCTGTGTGTGTAGACTTGCGGTATTTTAGGTCATCTTTTGAAATTCAAAACTGATTCCAAATGGGCTTTGTACTTCAGATAACAGCAAGGGATATATATCTTGGGTTTTGTTCCTTCTGTGTATGATTATCTTTTTTGTTGTTGTTGTTAATCCTCACCTGAGGATATTTTTTCCATTGCTTTTTGGATAGAGTGGAAGGGAGGGGGAGAGAGAAAAAAAGAAACATCAGTGTGAGAGAAACACATTGATTTGGTTGCCTCCCGCATGACCTGGCCGGGGATCAAACCTGCAACCCAGGTACATGCCCTTCACTGGGAATCAAGCCCTTGGCTGAAGGATTGGAGGGCTGACGCTCTAACTGCTGAGCCAAAACCAGCCAGGGCCATGATTATCTTAACATTAGAAGACTCTATTTATTTATTTTAATATTTTTTCTTCATTAATTTTAGAAAGACAGGAAGGGAGAAGGAGAGAGAGCTAGAAATATCGATAAGAGAGAAAGTCGATTGGCCGCCTCCTGCATGCCCCCCACTGGAGATTTGGCCCACAACCTGGGCATGTACCCTGACGGGGAATGGAATGGGGACCTCTCAGTCCATGAGATGGTGCTCAGTCTACTGAGCCACATCGGCTGGGCAAAATTTTCTTTTTTATACTTTATTTTTAAATTAATTTTTATTTAAGTGTAGTTGGTACACAGTCTATTGGTTATATTAGTTTCAGGTATACAATATAGTGATTTGATGTTTTTATACTTTACAGTGTGATCACTCCACTAATTCTAGTTAATCATCTGTCACCATGTAAACTTATCATAATATTTTTACTGTATTCCCCTTCTCCTTTTCACCCATACTCTTACCCCCTCCCTTCTGGTAACTATCCCTTTGGTCTCTGTTTTTGAGTCTGTTCTTGTTTTTTTTGTTTTAAGATTCCACATATAAGTGAAACTATATAGTATTTTTCTCTACCTAATGTTTCACTAAGCATAATACACTCTAGGTCATCCATGTTGTCACAAATGGCAAGATTGCATTCTTTTTTATTGCTGCACAATACTTGTGTGTGTGTGTGTGTGTGTGTGTGTGTGTGTGTATACCACCTCTTCCTTATTCATTCATTGATAATTGGACACCTAGATTGCTTCCATATCTTGGCTATTGTAAATAGTGCTGCAGTGAACATAAGGGTGCTTATATGCTTTCCAGTTAGTGGTTTTGTTTTCTTTGGATAAACACCCAGAAATGAAATTGCTGGGTTGACTATCCTTTTCTGGTTTCTCTATCAAGGTTGTGCTAGCCTTGCTGGATTTTCCTCTTTTCTGTTTTTGAGAAAAAATTTTGTGGAAAACTTCTGGGCCTGGCATTTCTATGCCTATAAAAAAACAACTGTATAAGTTATTTAATATTTATAGGTATATTTCGGTTTTCTATTTTTCTTAAGTTTTGATAGCTTGTGTTCTAGGGAATTCTTCCATTTTATCTATCATTTCAATTTTTGTCATAAAATTGTTTCTATTGTTTACAGTATATATAAATCACACCCTTTTTTATTTCTAATGTTTTATATTCCTTTTTAAAAAACAATTTGACTGATGTATTTTTTTTTCAAAGAACTGGTTTTTATTTTTCCCTCTACTTTGTCCTTCTTTTTCCTTCTATTTCTGATTTTACTGTTTATTTCCCTTATTTTCTTTGAATTTACTCTTTCTCTGTTTTCTAAGTTCTTGAATTGACTAGTTAATTGATTGTCAGAGGTTTTTCTTCTATAATATGTACATTTAAAACTGACAGTTGCCTTATTGGTATTTTAGATACATCTAAGTTTAGATAGATGGTGTTTTCATTATCATTAAAATTTTTTTGAATTTATTTTATTTTTTAGAGAGAGAGGGAGAGAGAGATAGAAACATAGATGAGAGAGAACATCGAGTGGCTGCCCCCTGCACACCCCCCACTGGGGATTGGGCCCACAGCCTGGGCATGTGCCCTGACTGGGAATTGAACCGGTGACCTCCTGGTGCATGGGTTGACAACCACTGAGCCACACATTAATTAAATTAATCATTTAATTAAAATCCTTTTACATTTCATTATAATGCATTTTTTAACTTATGAATTATTTCTAAGTAGGTTTTTTTTTTTATTTTTATTCCTAAACATGGTGTCTTGAAATTAACTTTTTATGGTCAGATTGTAATTTTACTGGATTTTGGTCAGAGATTGTGTTCTATATTTTATCGATATTCAGTATTTGAATACATTTTAAGTACATAGTTCAATGAATTTTGGTGAATGTATGCATCCTGTAACAACCATACCAATAAAAATACAGGTTATTTCTCTGACCCCAAAAAGTTCCCTCATGCCTACCTCACTTGCAGTCAATTTTCTGTTTCTACCCTCTACCCTAGGCAACCACTGATATGATTTCTATCACTACAGATTAGTTTTGTTAGTTTTAGAACTTCGTACAAATGGAATACTACAATGTGTACACTTTTATGTCTGACTTCTTTTGCCCAGTTTAATGTTTTTGAGGTTCATGCATGTATCAGCAGTGTTTCTTTTTTATTGTTGAGTACTAGAATATTGTATGAATATATCTTAGTTTGTTAATGCATTTATCTATTGATAAACATTTAGGTTGTTTCCAGTTTTAGCCTACTATGAGTAATGCTGCCCTGAACATTCATGTACAGATCTTTTTGTGGACATATGTTTTATTTCTCTTGGGTTAATATCTAGGAATAGAATTGCTGGGTAATATAGTAAGTGTATGTTTAACTTTATATGAAATTGCAAAACTGTTTTCCCTATTGACTATATAGCTTTATATTCCTACCAGGAATGTATGAGAGTTCAAGTTATTCCTCATCCGCGTCAACATTTAGTATTTTTTCTGTCTTTTTAATTTTAGCCATTTAGCAGGTGAATAGTATTTTGCTTTAATTAGCACTTCCCATGTTCCTGTGTGCTTATTTATGTCTTTTGTGAAGTGTGTCTAAGAGTTCTTTATATATTTGGACATAAGTCCTCAAATATTTTTAACTTCTTAGTGATGTCTTTTGAATGTCAGAAAGTTTTAACTTTCATAAAGTTATTGTATCAGTTTTCTTATATGATAACTGATTTTTGTGTCCTAAGAAATCTTTCATGTAGCTCCACCATCAAGAAGACTTTTTTCCTATGATCTTTTTCTAGAAACGTTACAGTTTTAGCTTTTATGTTTAGGTCTGTGATTCATTTCCAGTTGAATTTTATGGTTTGAGTTAGGGTCGGGTATTTACGGATTTTTCCATTTTGGTTGGTATAGCACAATTTTTGGTTGTAAAGATTTTTTCCCCTGTGGAATTATATTGGCATTTATCAACACCACAGTCTTGACTACATTAGCTTTGTAGTAATTCTTGAACTCAGGTGATGAGCCCCTTCAACTTTGTTCTTTTCCAAAATAATTTTGGCTGTTCTAAATCCTTTAAATTCCCATATAAATTTTAGAATCAGGTCATCAGTTTCTGAAAACTGGAATTGAGTTGAACATCTGTGGATCAATGTTATATCTCAGCATCCTCCAACAAGGTCACAAAGCAAGGCAGTAGTATAACAGAGCACAAGTCCATACTGAAGCTGAACAACATAGTGCTCCACAAAGGAGGTCTCCAAAAACACATGATGTATCTCTCTATTCAGAGGATATTTTTAGTTCTCTAGTACAATTTTAGGCTGAAATACTAATTGGTAACTGAAAATTAAGTATAGGAAATTTGCAAGTCAGAAAAAGAAAACATTGTGTAAGAAAGGAAATTGACTACCCATTGTAACTCACCTGTCACTAATGTATACAATTTAGTGAAATATCAAATACTGAAATAACAAAAATAATGATATTACTATAAGAGAATGGGAAGAAGAAATGTATTTTTATGTGTGTGGGGGAAGGTGTTTTTTCATTTAAGGAGTATCTAAAGTTTATACAGGTATTTTATTTAGAAACATGAAGTTATACCAGAAAACACAGCTAATGTTGAAAGTGATACCCTAAGAGAATTGAAAATAGGTTGCCCTGGGAGGGTGGGGGCAGCAACTGATAAGCCTGTTGGTATTTGGCTTTTTACTTAGTGTGTATACTTTATTGAAATTTATTTTTAAAAAGAAGAGGAATGCCCAGCTAGTGTGGCTCAGTGGTTGAGCATCGACCTATGCACCAAGAGGTCGCTGGTTTGATTCCTGGTCAGGGCACATGCCCAGGTTGTGGGCCAAATCCCCAGTGCGGGGCATGCAAGAGGCAGCCAATCGATGTTCTCTCTCATCGATGTTTCTATCTCTCTCTCCCTCTCCCTTCCTCTCTCTCTAAAATCAATAAAGAAAAAAAAAAGTTTTAAAAGAAGCAGAAGAAAGATTATAAGTAGCTTTCTCAAAGTCACAAAGCTACAAAGATCTGGGTTCAAATATTGTCTTGCCAAGTCCTTTGATTCCAGAGTCCAAGCCCCTTAATCACTTCCCTTTAGTCTGAAGGAGAGATTGTCCTGAACACAGTTTCGCACATAATTCTGAAATTATGACCTAAATGTTAAAGATTACCCTTTTAGATAGGCAGTGAGCAGGTCTTCAGTTTTCTCCTCTTGTCCCCAGCTCTATCTAGTGCAGAACTATACATATAACAGGACTGTTGTACATATCTGTGCAGCACTTCAGAAGGATGATTAATGCAAGCTGGAAAAATTTTAAGACATTGGAGAAGATAGATCTGGGGCTAGGCTTTAAATATGAGAACAACTTAGACTTGGAATGGGGGAGGAGTATGAAAATCAGGCTATATATAACTAATGAGGGACATTACATGAATAGTGATCAGAGTCAAGGGTATTTTGCCTTTGTGCCTGGGAGGGAGATAGATTTATTAAGTAGGTGGGAATCAAGCAGTCAGAGGCTTTAAATCACTTATACAGTAAACACTCGATTTTGTGGACCTCGATTTAAACAGACTTCGGATTTAACAGACAAAATTTCCGATCTGTATCTCATGTGAAAATTAACACCCTGTTAATTTTAAAATGCTTTTAACCAAGATTTGCTTATAATTAAATTAACAGGTTATTTTTGTTGTTGTTATTAATTCACTGGTTTTTTATTTGTTTTGTTGTTAACCCTCACCCAAGGATATTTATCCATTGATTTTTAGATAAGAGTGGAAGGGAGGGAGGGAGACAGAGAGACATTAATGTGGGAGAGACACATCGATTGGTTGCCTCCTCCATGACCCTGACCAGGGTCAAGATCAAATCTGCAACCTAGGTGTGTGTCCTTGACTGGGAATTGAACCCTCAACCCTTCAGTCCAAGGGCCAACGCGCTCTAACCGTTGAGCCAAACCAGCCAGGCCTTATCTGTTATTTTTAACACATTGTAGCAAATAGGCCATGTGTTGGAAAAAACACTAGTAATTTCACTGACATGCATAAATATTACATATCTACAACTGTAGTCTGCATATTTGAATCCAAGAGTCACCACTCCTAAACAATGTTTGGCGAATGATTAGTGTGTGATCACACCACATCTTGAGGTAATTGATTCTGTTGTCAGGTGGCGTGACTTTCTGCAGCAGTTTGTGCTGGTCAATGTTCCCATGTGCACTAAGGCACCCCCCAGCCGTGTGCATTTGTTTACTGGAGGTGACTGGTGAATAAACACATATACTAGACCTATTCAGTATAACTTTAAAATTAGTCATACATATAGAAAACTTTTCTGTGAAATCAAACTTTTCACACATCATTTTAATTACACAAACGTGTCTACATACATAAAAACAGGTAAACTAATTTATTAATTTTTTAACATACGTGTTCAGAAAACTTACTTTATTATATAATAGACGTTTGGCTTTAATGGACACACCTCACCTAAATTAGTTATATCGAGGTTTTACTGTATTTTAAGTTTCAAGTTTTCACAGAAGTTATATTAACTTTTGTACCTCCTTGCTAATAAATACTAGGGTAAATGTCTCTTCATGGCAACAAATAAAAAAGGAATTTAATAAATTAACTAGTGCTGTGCCCAATGCCTTGTACATACCAGGCCTTCAGTAAGGTAGTTTGTTGTCGAGTCACAGTGTTATAACTGAAAGGAGCCTTAGAAAGATCATTACAACTAAATGAGGCCTTAGAATAAGTGACTTAAACAATAAAGGACATTTATAATTTTACGAATCAAAAGATCCAGGGGCAGGGCAGCTCCAGTTAGTTCATTCAGCAGTTCAAGGACTTCTTTAAGGATTTAGATTCTTTGTTTGGTTCCATCATCAGTGTGTTGGCTGATCAATCCAATCTTGGGTGCAGGGAGTTCTAGGCAACAGACACATCTTCAGACAAGGCCCTAAGGCTAGAAGAAGATGGAATCCAGGAGAGTGCATCTTTTCCTCCTGTGAGAAACCTTTCCTAGAATTCTCTTTGTAGAGTCTCTTTACATCTCATTGGCCAGAATTGAGTCACATGTTTTTTCCTAAAATAATCACTAACCAAAGAGAGTGAAATTACCATAATGAGCTTAGGTTAATTATGATACATGCACACACCCTGCTCCCAGGCTCTCCTGAAGCATCTGATCACACAATACCTAAACAAAATTGTTTTGGGGAAGGGAAGAAAAAGGGACATTATTATTGGAATGGCAGTCAACAACATCACAGGAAGGTGTCAGAACAAGTTAGTGATAGGCCTGTAGTAGAATCCTGGTATCCTGATTCCCAATTTAATTCTGCCTTTTTCACATAAATAACCTATTTGCTTAATGAATGAATATTATCAATATTGCTACATTTTCTTTTCTTCTTTTTTTTTTAGATTGAGTTAGATAGAGTGGAAGGAAGGGAGAAACAGAGATAGACATTAATGTGTGAGAGACACATTGATTGGTTGCCTCCTGCATGACCCCAACTGGGACCAGGGATAGAACCTGCAACCCAGGTATGTGCCCTTGACCAGAAGCCAAACCTGAGACCTTTCGATTCACAGGCTGGCGCTGTAACCACTGAGCCAAATCGGCCAGGGTTATATTGCTACTTTTTTTTTTTTTTAATAATTTTTTTCTTTATTGATTTTAGAGACAGAGGAAGAAAGAGGGTGAGAGAGCTAGAAACATCGATGAGAGAGAACATCGATTGGCTGCCTCCTGCATGCCCCCTGTTGGGGATTGAGCCCACAACCTGGGCATGTGCCCTGACCGGGAATTGAACTGACGACCTCTTGGTGCATGGGTTGATATCAAGCTCAACCACTGAGCCACACCAGCCAAGCAATATTGCTTACTTTTTCTAAAGACTCTTGAATATATCCATACAATTCTGACTCAAATACTGTTTGGGGGAAAAAAAGTGTACAATTATACAACTATATATGTGATTTTCTTTTTTGTAAAGCATATTGAATTCCTCAAATAATAAACAACTTGCAGTTCCTTATGTGTATCTTGTTTCTACCTCTGCATTTGTTCCTACTACTTCCATTACCTAGAAAACACACACTGTGCCCTTTTTTGACTTATTTGAATACTATTCAGATTTTAAGTATCGGTGCCTTTCTGAAACCTTTCTTGGACATATCAATGAAATTGTCTGTTTATATCAGTATGTACTCATTATATCATGTTCTAGATTCTCCTACACATTTAAAATACTTTTATTTCTTTACAGGTTTGTCTTCCTTTTCTATTCTAATAAGTTTTCATTATAGAGACTTTTTCCTTTGATAAGTCCAGGGTATAACATAATACTGGATATGTAATAATTGCTACTAATAGTTTTATTTAATGAGTGGATAAATCCTATATTAGTAATTTGGGTGTGGGGAGAGATTTTATTTGTGTTCTATTTGATTTTGCCTTTTCCAACTGGTAGAATATGAATGTGGTTCTATAATCTCTTCATTTTGAAGAATTTTTTCCCATTTGAGGCAAAAGGGATTCCTATCAGCATAATTTATTTCTGTGAACACAATTTTCTTTAAAACTTAAAAAAATAGCCCTGGCCGGTTTGGCTCAGCGGTTAGAGCGTCGGCCTACGGTCCAGAGAGGCCCGGGTTCGGTTCCCGCTAAGGGCACGTACCTTGGTTGCAGTTTGTCCCCGACCCTGGTTGGTCATGCGGGAGGCAGCCACTCGATGTGTCCCTTCCACATCAATGTTTCTCTCTCTCTCTCTCTCTTCCTCTCTCTCCCTCCCACTCTATCTGAACAAAAATGGAAAAATGTCCTCGGGTGAGGATTAAAAAAAAAAAAAAACTTAAAAAAATATATTGGAGGAAAAGCATTTCATTTTGTGTGTATTACTTGTTATAGAGCAAATTTAGCCCTTAGTTCTGTAGAGTTGTCAAAGGAGGTAAACATTATAGAATTGTACCTAATGCAAATTAGATGCTCACTAAACATTTGTTTATATAGTAGATATGCTGTAAATAGAACTATTCACTTTATGATTTAATTTTTTCTTTTTTCATTTTAGCATTTATGACATTAACAGAGAACAGGACTATGTCAAGAACTCTGGGGGTATACTTGGTGAAAATGAATTAAGACCACCCTCCCAGCTACATTCTCTCTTAGAGAAGACCAGGACAGGGTTCATATCAGAAAAGAGTGGGTATTAAACTAAATGCAATAAGTTATTACTAATGAATTCAAAGTAGACCAGAATAACTTTTTAAATTTTCCTTTTAATCATATAAAAGAAAGGACTTTTAAAAAATTTTAATTTTCAGTAGTTACAAATTTCTTTTAATCATTAGTTCATAACTGATAAGTGATTGTTTTCAGATTGCATCAGAAAAGGTATTTAAGGAAAATTGTCACATTCTTCATTTGTATTTTTTGAAATTATGATTGATTTTACTTGATTCTGAATTAAGATATTTTAGATAGAAGTAATACATGCTTATATAGGGAAAATCTAAATTTGTAGTAATATATATGAAGTAAAAAGTATAAGTTCCCTTTTATCCACTTCCCACTCTCAATAACCATTGGTTTAAACACTGTTAACAATTTGGTTTCCCATCTTTCTAGATTTTTATCTGTACACTTTCAAACACATTTGCAATGTTCTTTTTACTAACATGACATTATATAATGCATGTTATTTACTCCATAGTATATGATAGATATCTTTATATGCCAGTATATGAAAATTTACTTTAGTAGATGTAATGCGTTTTCCTGTTGATGACAATGTAGGTTATCTCCAGTGTTTTTGCTATTATGGATTCTGGTGCATGGAACACCCTTGCACATATATCCTGTGCACTTACACTAGTATTTCTGAGGAATAGATTTCCAGAAATGGAATGGTTATTTGGTATGCACATTTAAGTTTTTGTTAGGTCCTGCCAAATTGTGCTCTAAAAAAGTTGTATTTATCTTAAACTGGAAATTCTTTAATATCTTAAAAGTAAAGGTAATACATGTTAGGATTAGATGATTAAGGGGTGGGCTATTCCTTCAACAACTATCAAATGGCCTGCTTAGATAAAGTATATAGGCATAAATAGTATTAGTAGGTGGAGTTTGCAATATGTCTATAGGGAACACTTATTAATTAAGGGCCTTTAATGGCAGATATAGTTGGGTTCTGAGTGTTTCTCTTGTTGATGAGTGCTGTTTAATGCACAAACAGGATATGTGGTCATGAAAGTTCTGGGGAGATGTAGAAATGGCTGGCTTTTGTCAGACTTTTGTGATACCTGAGTTGTTGACATTAGTTCATCTCATTATTTGATTTCAGATGAGATGCTTATAGAATGAAAAAGATCTGTGACATAGCATCAAAAATTGGTTTATCATTTTCTGATCCCTTTATTAGAAGTTAAGAAGAGAAAAGTGTCCAAAACCAGACCCTCACTGTCTGATGGATTTTGAGAAAGGAGAGATTAATGCAGGGTACTTTGAGCAGAATCCACCTTATGTCAAGTTTAACTTAACTTTTTAGATTGAATCCACAAATAGTAGAGAAATGTGTCCAAAGTTGGGAGCTGCAGGAAAGCATATTAACTCAATTTACAAAGCCATTGTGATTGAATACAAATTTTCTCCATGTGCTTTCTGTTGGTCACGTAAGCCCTACGGGACACTTTTTCTACTTTACAGGCAGGTACTTTTCAAGTTACCCTTTTAGATGTTGTTTTAGGTTTCTTTATACAGTAGTCCCCTCTTCATTCTCCTAATATTCTTATAACCTTGAATGTATAAATAAAGCATGTGTATTGCTCAGTAAAAATGAGGTCATTAATTTAGTACTTGTAGTGTTTTATATATTAGTTAGACTCTTAAATGCAAATACATTATGTAAGGAGAGACAATGTCATATAATTTCTCCATTAAAATTCTCACCTGTCTTTTTATTTAGAGTAGGAAACTTGTGCTTTCTTGAGTATAATTGAAGTCATTTATTATGAACTCATGAAAGATTCAAGATTCACTGTGGTTTTCTGACAGCTTGTCTTTTGACATGCTTTTTCTTATAACAGTAAAATGATTACTTTTATAAATAAATTGCTATATGGAGGATGCTGACCTAAAGGGGAAGCATTTTAACCATAAAGAAATAGTTTTAGAAATAAAAATATTAAGCACAAAGTAATTTATTTCCTACTTGTTTCTCCTTGCTTATTTTTTTCTTTTGTATTTTTAAATTTATTTTCTTTTTTTAAATTTTTATTTAATTTATTTTCTTATTTATTTTAAGTCATCTTATTAATAGCTTTATTGGGAACAGTATTCTACACACTGGTGTAAAGTGTTCTCTGACCACATGTATTTGGGAAACTGTTAGATAGGTTTTTGTTTTTTTTAATTGCACTACTTTTACAGTTTTCATTTTATTGTGCATTGACACTCAAAAATAGGGGTATGTGTAGTATTCTGTACTTCTGAAATTTAAAACTTGTGCCTACCTATTAACATCTTGGGGGATTTAGAGAAGTTGATAATCACAGAAGGATCATTTCCAAAGCTATGATAACTTTTGTTGCTGTCACTATAAGCAACATATTTCTCAAATATTGAGTTTCAAAGTATACTTACATTTTTTAATATTATATTGCCTTTTAAAAAATATTAAATACAGGCTTCCAAAATTATACTTTTTAAAGAAATCCTGATTTGTATTTGAGCTTTTGTAAGATGATTTTGCAAGTGCATAGGCCTCCTAGTTTGTTTTGAGTAATACAGTTACAGAAAGTCATAATTTTAATTATTATCATGGTGTTTTACTATTTTTATTTAGACTATCTTTATTTTATATAGCACTGGTATACTGATATTGAAAAAGAAAGTGAAACAGAGAAAAAGTAAAACAATTGATAGGGATCAGATGTACCACTTTAGTGTTTCATCCTCTTTCCTTCCTTGCTGTTTAATAATCTTTCATTATTGATACTAGGAAGTTTTGTTTATTAAAGCATTTTTAAACTACCTTTATAATTGAAGTGTTAGGACAGTTTAGTCCAAATTAATTTCACTTAAATGTCTGTTTTCATTTCTGTGATACTTTAGTTTCTTTTTTCTTACCTGTTGTTCCTAAGTTAATTTAAAATAATATGCTTTTTTTTTTTTCTTTGACTTTTGAACTTTCATTTGCAGAATTCTGGGAAAAATAGGAAGCCATATTAATATATCTACTTATTTGTACTTTATGACTAAAATTTACAGTGCTATATAAATTATTCCATTCTTATTTATAAATTACCAGTTTGTACACTCCTCCCCAACCTTGTGAAAGAAAGTAGAGAGGATATAAATAGAAGGGAGAAAACAAATCAGATGGTTAAATGTTATGAGAAATCATTAAGCTCAGTTCTTGCTGAAGTAAAGACTTGTAAAATCAAGAGGCATAAAAGGCTCACATTGAGAGAGTTATTGGATTGAATTAGCAATTCTCAGTCAGGAAACATGCCTTTCATGGGAGGGACATATCAGAATATGTAGGATAGCACATGGGTATGATTTGAAAAAACACTTTAAAAAGAAATAAGGTTTTATTTTTGTAAAATAATTTCATAATACAAACCATAAGTTCAGTAGACATACCTAAGCTAGTGAGGAAACCCCAAATATACAATGATTTCTAATGTGTTTGCTGAGTATGCAGTAGTAGGCTCCTTAAAAAGAGCCCAACAGATTTACTTGGGGATTTGATGAGAAGAGAGGAAGGATAAATTTATCAAATTATGGCATAAAAAAAAATTATAAAGATAAGAAACATTTGTCTGAGTGATTGCTGACCACCAGCTTGACAGTACAGTCGCATCTGCTTTTACCAGCTGCAGTTACAGCACCCAGCTTTAAACCACAAGCCATAAGCTATCTGGCAGGAGGGTGTATTTTCCTCTTGTATTGAAAATAATTCACCCTAAATTGTAATTCATTTAGATTATTTTCTGCACGTGAGAGGTCTTTTAAGTTAAGATAATACAGAAATGATAGCCAAAACACATTGTAAAAATCTTAGTTATACAGAAAGGAAATAAGTGAAGTATTCGGTGATATTTAGTATACCACTTTTGATCACATCCTTTGGTTATCTTAAACAGTTGCATTATTTTTGTTTGTGTTTTACAGTTTTTGAGACAGTGTCCTTGAGTTCAGACTTTCTCTTCCAGAGGGCAGTTTCAATTCTCCATACTTCTTACTTGGACTCTGCATCTGAGCATGGTTTTCAGTACACTCAAGTGACTTTGGTGAAAAATGACATTTTCTTAAATGAGGTGAGGTGCTTGGTACACACTGTGTCTGTGTATTAGTTTTATTTTAGCTTTAAAGAACAGTCATTTGGGGTATATAAGCTTAGTTTTTTTAAGCTATCACTTTTCAGATTAGATGAAAGATCCTTGTATTAAAAAAAAAAAGATCCTTGGAAACTGTCCCTTGGAAGATAATAATATTTTTCTAGAAAAATAATAAATTTTATTAGTCTTTTAGCAGGAGCAATCAGATGATGCATTTTTAAAAATTAACATGCAAGGCAAAATAACATGATTATAGCATTTGGTTATTTTCTCTCTATACAGTACAAAACTTTTTACCAAGAAAAAAAAGCAAGTAACTATACTCAGGAAGAACTTCAAGAAACTTACGGATTTCTTCTGTTTGAAACTGAAAATCAGGTAAGGAAATTAGGTTGTATAAAATTAATTTTGTGAATTAAAATTAATTATTTATCATTAAACTTAAATATTGGTGTTTTACTTATATAAGTATTATAAGATTACCAGTTTATCAGCCTTTTTTGTTAGCAGTGTAAATGATAGTGAAAACTATTTAAAGAGATTTGATATCTGCAACTTTTTATAGGTCCTTTTTAGTTTTATCTTATACATTTATAAGCTCATGGTGAGATTTGGATTAATATAGGTTTCTTAGGTATCAGTAATGCCTTTTAATGGAATGAATGGATATTTCTCCATTCTGTATCATTGTTTACATAGATACTTTCTATTCTTTGTGGAGGTTTTTCAAGTTTAAATGACATAGTTTTGGGGATAAGATGAACATTTTCAGCATTCTGGCTACACTGTCTCTGAAGATTAAACCTCCATTTATTATTCCTTGTACCTGACTTTTGGGAGAAGGAAACGGCAGGATATGTCCCAAAGATGTGTTTGGCACCTAGATACAATTTTAACATAATTCAATGTTATGGTTGGGTTGATTTTATTTATTTATTTATTTGTTAATCCTTACCCAAGGATATTTTTCCATTGATTTTTTTTTTTTTTAATAGAGTGGGAGGGAGAGAAAGAGAGAGAGGAAAACATCGATGTGACAGAGACTATCGGTTGGTTGCTTACCACACTACCCTGATATGTGTCCTTGACGGGGAATTGAACCTGAGACCCTTTGGTCCTCAGGCCAACTGCTGAGCCAAACCAGCCAGGGCTGGGTTGATGATTTTTAAAGAACAAAGGTAGATTTTCTTAAAGAATGTTTAATATTAATATATAATATAAAGATATTATAGTAATACCAGAAGAGTTTATTTATTTACTTAATCATCTATTTCCAAATAAGATCTGCTATGGATTCATACTACAAAACATATTTGGGAGTAAGACATTTCCAAAACTGTATTGAAAAAGAATCTTTAAGAGAGGATTTATCTGTGATCTTGTTTAATTTGATTTTGTTAGTGACATTTTTGTTAACAGAAATGATAACGTTACTTCATGAAAATCTTTGAACTATTAACCAAACGCAGTTGCCTTACATAACCTTGCTTTGTGCCATAAATACATACAGTGTGAAGATTTTATATTTATGTGAAAGCCTGTAGATTTTAGTGTTATTTCATTACCTCTCCCAAGACTAATAATGATAATCAAAGTACTGTTTTTTGTTTAAAGGCAAAGTTGGTATGTCAGCGTGGACTCTGTATTGGCAGCAGTGCTATTACCACTCTTGGTGACCCAGCAAAAGGTAAGAAAAAATAATCTCTTCTTTTACAAAATGAAGTGGGATATAGTTTATTTAATAAGATACCCATATTAAAAGCTTTAGAATCAGAACTTTATCATATAAATGAGCTTTGAGCCTAAGACTTAAGGTTTTCCAGTAGAAGTTACATGATCAGAATTTGTTTTTAAAAGTTGGTTGGTCTAGAAAAGATATTGAAGGTATCTTTTAGTGGTAAAAGATTATTACAGTCATCCAGGATTAGTAAGGTTCTCTTCTACACTATCATAATGGCAGTAGGAATAGAGAATAGATAGAACTGACCAAACTTGGCAACTATGGAATGTGAAGAGTAAGAGAAAATAATCAAAGGTAAGGATTTAATTTACACTATAGTGATATTACTGATAGAAAAGAGACACAGAAGGAGAGGAGATTGGTAGGAAAGCTGATAGAAAAGAAAGCTAATCTTATGGTTAAGAATATGGATTAGCACTAAATTTCTTTAAGCTTCAGGTTTCTCATTTGTAAAATAGATAAAATTATCTTCTAGATTTGTTGTGTGGATACAGAAGACTGTAAAGTGCTGACCACAGCACAAACCTAGTAAACTCTCAGTAAATGGACACTACTGCTTTCATGAGTTAAATTTGAGAAATAATGAGATCTTCATAAGTGTTTCTGAAAGATATCCTAGTGGTGGTAAAAATAATTGGAAAAGGAATTAGGAATGGAGATTGGGGGTCATTGTGGTGGGGGTTGGTGTTAGTTGAAGCCAAATATACTCTTACATGGGATAGTATAGAAGGAAAAGATGGCAAAGAACAGAACTTTTAGATCATTGTGGGACCAAGGGGTGGAGGGGTGGGGAAGGTGTAGGAGGAGGAGTCAAGAGCAGTCCAGTGGATGAAGAATCAGGAAGTAAGAGTTTTACAGAAAATAGGAGGATCTAAGGGGGGATATTTAGCTGTGTCAGGTTCCACAGAATTTAGATATCAAGACTGAGAGAGATTGTTAAGCTTCATGGCTAGATTCCTACTGAGCTTTTTTTTAAATACCTTTTTTGAGATAAAATTTACATACCAGACAATTCACCCATTTAAAATTCTGTATTTTTTAGTATATTTGCAAAATTGTGCAGCCAGTAGCACAATCAATTTTAGACCATTTTTATCACCCTGAAAAGAAATCCTGTACCTATTAGCACTAATGCCCCATTCCCCACTACCTTTCATCCAGGCAGTCACTAAACTACATCTTGCCTAATGGTTTTGCCTATTTCAAATAGTGTATATAAATGGACTTGTGTATGATCTTTTGTGACTTTTTTTTCTTAGCTTAGTGTTCTTGGGGTTCATCCATGTTGTACATGTATCAGTACTTCATTCCCTTTTTGGCTGAATAGTATTCCATTGTGTAGTTATACCATTTTTTTTGATCCATCAGTTGATAGACATTTGGTTTCCACTTTTCGGCTATTATAAAAAGTGCTGCTGTGTACATTCATGACAAGTTTTGTGTAGATGTGTGTTTTCATTTCTCTTGGAGTAGAATTGCTGGGTCATATGGTAACTCTTTGTAAACCCAAAATTTTTTAAAACTTACATTCAGCTCTTCTAAAAGACGTGAAAGAGGATAAATTCATAACCTGATAACGCTTTACATAAAACCTGTTTCTTCTTGCCTTTCTTTTTCACACACCCCCCCTTCTTTCCTTTATGAAAAATGCTAACATAGAAAAGAAGAGAGCGTGGTATAATATACCTAGCATGTAGGTTTAACAGGTGTTTTGCATCATTCCCTTTATTTGTTGAAAAAAAAATTATTTTTTTTTTTGCTGAAGAATTTGGAAGTAAATTACAAGTAAACACCTCAGCTTACATCTCTAAAAAAAATAAGTCCATTTTTCTACAATCCCATGATTTTGTTGATGATGTTTGAGAGGCTGGCTTCAATAGGGTGGTGGAATAGAAGTTAGATTGTTCCTAACAAATACTCGTTCTTCTTAAACACATATACTGAGGTTGATAATAAAATTGCACTACTGCCTGTGTATATTTTATGGTTTGGGGCTCAAGTAGAAATGGGTTGTTCTGTGTGTAATGGTGATACTTTATATTAATGTAGTGTTTTATAATTTTAAAAGTCTGTTGCTTTTTCTAAATCTTCTTGAGAACCCTGTGGTTTATGTATCTGTGCCCCAAACCCATCCTCCCCATTTAAATGACATATTCCTCAGTCACATAATTGTTATTAGTAAGTGGAAAACTTGGAACTGGAACCTAAACTTCTGATCACCAATTCATTGTTCTTTCCACTATATCGGAGTGTTCTCACCATTGTCTTAATTTCGAAAGAGGTTTTTGTTCAGGAATATCTCTGAAATCTGTCATCTTCTCCTCCTCCTCACTGCTGCTGCCTTGTGGAGATCCTCCTCTCCTGTCTCAACTCCTATAGTTGCTTTCTAGTTGGTCTTAGTTCTAGTCTTTCCCCTCTTTAGACTCAGATTTGATCAGTCTCAATTGCCTACAGAATAAAGTCTAAGCCAATAACAAGTCCTACAAAAATCTTTACTGTACAGTTTCAAGCTTTCTTTTCAGCCTCAGCATTTACTACTTTTTCTCCTGCTTTTAACAGTGGCCTACTGTTGTAAACAATTTATGATATTTATGATATTTTGTACTTTCATACTTTTGTTCACTCTGTTCTCTACTTAGAATTTTGTTCCTCTCTCTGTCTAAAGAACTCCTTTCCCAGGCAAATTTAATTACTTAATTATTTCTACTTTTGTGTGTCCTCAAATGTAACGTATGTCTGATAAATAATTAAGAACCTACTGTATTTTGGGCTATGATGTGGCTACAGTGGTGAACAAAACAAATATAACCCCTGTTTTACTGGAATATACAGTGTAACAAAATAAGATGCTTAATGACAGGGACCTTGTTTTATTTCCCTTTGTGTCACAGCTGCCTAACATAGAGCTACCATGTAGTAAACCTTGGTACATGTTATTAACCAAGAGTATAATAGTCCCCCTTATCTGCGGTTTCACTCTTCCATGGTTTCATTTACCTGCTGTCAACTGGTGTCTGAAAATAGTAAATGGGAAATTCTAGAAATAAGCAGTTCATAAGTTTCAAATTGCACCATTCTGAATAGCATGATGAAATCTTGTGCTATCCTACCCAGGATGTGAATTGTCACTTTGTGCAGCATCTCCATACTGTATATGCTACCCATCCATTAGTCACTTTGTAACCCTCTCAGTTATCACATCACCTGTTGCACTATCACATACTTGTGTTCAAGCAACCCTAATTTGACTTCACAATGTCCCCAAAGCGTAAGAGTAGTGATATCAACAACTCAGATATGCCAAAGAGAAGCCCTAAAATGCTTCCTTTAAGTGAGAAGATGAAAATTCTTGATTTAATTAAAAAACAATTGTATGCTGAGGTTGCTAAGATCTATGATAAGAACAAATATTCTATCTGTGAAATTGTGAAGAGAGAAAAAACAATTTGTGCTAGTTTTGCTGTCACACCTCAAACTACAGAAGTTACAGCCAGTGCATATGTGCTTACTTAAGATGGAAAAGGCATTAAATTTGTAGGTGGGAGGCATGCCCAGAAAACGTGTTCCAACTGATGGCAGTATATTGTGCCAGAAAGCACTTAGCCTATTTGAAGACTTCAGCAAGGGACCGCCTTTCATTTTTTTATTCTTTTTTTTTTTTAATATGTTTTTATTGATTTTTTTTTTTTTTTTTTTTTTAAGAGAAAGGGAGAGAGAAACATCAATTGGCTGCCTCCTGCACGCCCCCTACTGAGGGTTGAGCCTGCAACCTGGGGATGTGCCCTGACCGGGAATCGAACCAGTGATCTCTTGGTGCATGGGACAGTGCTCAATCCACTGAGCTACACCGGCCACGCATAGGGACCCCCTTTTAAAATGAGTGGCACCAAATCATTTATTGCAAGTAAAAGGTGGTTATACTGATTCAAGAATAGGTTTGGACTGAAAATATAAAAATTACTGAAGAGGCTACTATGCCTGCAAAGAATCTGCCACATTTCCAAAAGAGTTGAAGAAGCTGATTAAGGAAAAAGGAAACCATCCAGAGCAAGTCTTCAGTTGTGATGAAACCGGACTCCTCTTGAAGAAGGTGCCCAATAGAACCTCCATTCATAAAAATGCAAAGGAGGCACCAGGGCACACAACATGAAAGGATAGATTAACTCTTGTATGATGTGGTAACGCTGCAGGGCATGTGATAAAGCCAGGTATGGTATGCAAAACAAAGAACCCACACATTTTCAAAAACAAACAAAAATTATCTGCCTGTGTTCTGGCAACATAATCAGAAAGTGTGGGTAACAGCCATCTTGTTTGTGGAATATTTCCACCAATGCTTCACAAGGAGAAGGGTGAGTGCAGTACAGACATACCTTGGAGATATTACAGGTTCGTTCCAGAGAATATCTCAATAAAGCAAGTCACAAATGTTTTAGTTTCCCAGTAGAACATAGAAAAGATATGTTTATACTGTAGTCTATTAAATGTACAATGGCATTAGGTCTAAAAATTAATCTACATACCTTAATTAAAAAATACTTTATTGCTAAAAAATACTAACTTATCATCTGAGCCTTCAGCAAGTTGTAATCTTTTTGCTGGCGGAGGGTCTTGTCTCAGTGTGGATGGCTTCTACTGAGCAGGGTTGTGGTACTGAAGATTGAGGTGGCTGTGGCAGTTTCTCAAAATAAGACAACAATAAAGTTTGCCACATAGATTGGTATAAGGTGTCAGTGCTCAATCACTGAGCAACACCAGCCAGGTTGGAATGTATCTCTTAAATAAGAAGACTGAAAGTTGATATTACCCCTTGATCCATGGGCAGTGGAATGGATATTGTATTAGCAGGCATAAAAACAACATTAATCTCATTGTACATCTCCATCAGAGCTCTTGGGTGACCAGGTACATTGTCAATGAGCAGTGATAGTTTGAAAGGAGTCTTTTTTTCTGAGCAGTATGTCTAAATAGTGGGCTTAAAATATTCAGTGAAACATGTTGAAAATAGATGTGCTGTTTTCAAGGCTTTGTTGTTCCACTTATAGAGCACAGAGTACATTTAGCATAATTCTTAAGGGCCACATGATTTTCAGAATGCTAAATGAGTATTAGCTTCAACTTAAAGTCACCAGCTGTAGCCCTGGCCGGTTTGGCTCAGCGGTTAGAGCGTCGGCCTGCGGTCCAGAGAGACCCGGGTTCGGTTCCCGCTAAGGGCACGTGCCTCGGTTGCAGTTTGTCCCCAGCCCCTGGTTGGGTCGTGCGGGAGGCAGCCACTCGATGTGTCCCCTTCACATCGATGTTTCTCTCTCTCTCTCTCTCTCTTCCTCTCTCTCCCTCCCACTCTATCTGAACAAAAAATGGAAAAATGTCCTCAGGTGAGGATAAAAAAAAATAATAAAGTCACCAGCTGTATTAAATGCTCCTAACAAGACAGTCGGCCTGTCTTTCGAAGCTTTGAAGCCAGGTATTGACTTCTGCTCTCTTGATAAAAGTCCTACATGGCTTCTTCTTCCAGTATAAGGCTGTTAAGTTTACACTGAAAATTTTTTGTTTAGTGTGGCCACCTTCGTTAATTATCTTTGGTAGATCTTCTGTACAACTTGCTGCAGCTTCTTCATCAGTGCTTTCTGCTTCACCTTGCACTTTTATGTTATGGAGACAGCTTCTTTCCTTAAACCTCATGACCCAACCTCTGCTAGCTTCAAACTTTTCTTCTGCAGCCTCCTCACCTCTCTCAACCTTCATAGAATTGAAGAGAGGTAAGATCTTGCTCTTTGTGCTTTGGCTTAAGGGAATGTAGTGGCTGGTTTGATCTTCTACTGAGACCACTAAAACTTTCTCCGTAAGGCTAATTTGCTTTCTTATCTTTTGTGTGTTCACTGGAGTATCGTTTTTAATTTCCTTCAAGAACTTTTCTTTTGCATTCACAACTTGGCTAATTGTTTGGTGCAAGAGGCCTAGCTTTTAGCCCACTTGCTTTTGACATGCCTCCTCACTAAGCTTAATCATTTCTAGCTTTTGATTTAAAGTGAGACATGTGTGACTTTTCCTATCACTGGAAAACTTAGAGGCATTGTAGGGTTATTAATTGGCCTCATTTCAATGTTGTGTCTCACGGAACAGAGGAGGCCTGAGGAGAGAGGGAGAGAGATGGGGAACAGCTGGTTGGTGGAGCAGTCAGAGTACACACAACATCTATCAGTTAAATTCATTGTGTTATATAGGCATGGCTTGTGGTACCCTAAAACAGTTACAATAATAACATCAAATATCACTGATCACAGATAAACATAACAAATATAATAATAACGTTTGAAATATAGGATGGGACAAAAGTAGGTTTACAGTTATTTGTATGGAAAATAATATAGTAATAAATAAGAATAAACTCTGTAGCCCTGGCCGGTTTGGCTCGGCGCTTAGAGCGTCGGCCTGCGGTCCAGAGAGACCCGGGTTCGGTTCCTGCTAAGGGCATGTACCTCGGTTGCAGTTTGTCCCCGGCCCTGGTTGGTCGTGCGGTGGCAGCCACTCGATGTGTCCCTTTCACGTCCATGTTTCTCTCTCTCTCTCTCTCTCTCTCTCTCTTCCTCTCTCTCCCTCCCACTCTATCTGAACAAAAAATGAAAAAATGTCCTCAGGTGAGGATAAAAAAAAAAAAAAAAAAGAATAAACTCTGTGTACATGCACTTACTCACAACTATAAACCTCCTTTTGCCCCACCCTGTTTTGTGAGAATTAACCAAAGTGTGACACAGAGACCCAAAGAGAGCAAATACTATTGGGAAAATGGTACCAAAAGATTTTGTTCAATGGAGGGTTGCCACAAACCTTCAATTTGTAAAAACAATATCTGTGAAACACAATAAAGCAAAGAGCGATAAAACAAGGTGTGCCTGTACAAGAAGGTATTTTGAGAGAGGAGAGACCACATTTACATAACTTTTATTACAGTATATTATATTTGTTTATTGTATTATCTGTCATTATTGTTTAATCTCTAACTGTGCCTAAATTGTAAATTAAACTTTATCATAGGTATATATGTACAGGAAAAAAACATTATATATAGGATAAAGTACTGTCTGCGGTTTCAGGCAAGCACTGGGGGTCTTGAAACGTATTCCCTATGGATAAGGTGGGGCTACTGTACTTACTGAGTTATTTTTGCAAAAAATAACTTGAGAATCAGATTACCATAGATCTTTTCACTGGATGATTGCATGGAGAAAAAGCAAACTTAGAATTTTCCAAGAATGTGATACTTTATCCCTTTTCAATTATTGGGTACCCTAGTAGAAAATTGGTTGTCAATCACATACATTCTATTTTCTAATGTTTCTATACCTTTAGAATAACTCAAATAGTTTTTTTTAAGTAGGCAGTTTCAAAACAGTTTTTAATGTTGACTTTTATCTATCTTTTGTCTTGTTCAGTTAAAGGTAGACCTACATCAGAATTGTATATGTGTAAACAGTCTTTTAAAAGTGTAAATTAATCTATATTTTATGCTTTTATAGGTGTATACATTTCCAAATACTCAGACTGTCTTCATGCAAGACCGTGGTATCATGGAAAGTCTGGTTATATTGTAATTTTTAATCTAATTAAGGTAAAGCCTAAATGTGCTTCTGTATAATTTTTCTTCTAAAAAATAAAGGTTGTCAGGCTGTGATAATGTCCTTTGCAGATATTTGCTAAGCATAGTCCTCACCAAAGACAGCTGTTCAAAATCAGAAAATATAATTGGTATTTCTGCTTTCCTTTAAAGATAAAGATTTTTTTTGTTTATTTAATAGGTGGTCTATGAATACATTAAGAAAAAAAACTTTGAAATAATACAAAAGGTACTCAGTTAAGTCTTTCCCTCACTCCTGTCCCACAATACCACTTTTTAGACAAGTAGCTGCTTGTAAAACAATGTGGTTATAGTTAAAAGAGATGAATTTAGAAAACACCATTTGTTGTCTGATTTAAATTGTCACAATAAGAAATCTTTATTTTCTTTATGCCTAAAACATCCAGACCTTGTTTACAGCGTCATGTGGCACCTATAACTAATGATTTCAGAAATTCTTAAATGCCCTGTAATAGTCCAATATAAGTGAATCTTGCAATTAGAATTTTCATTCAAGTAGTTGGAAAGCGCTGATTTTAGAGGTTGGTGGGTTTTTTGAGGACATATTCTGTGGTCTTTTTGTTGTTTTGCTTTTGTTTGTTTTTTAATTTTAATTTTAATTTTTTTTTATCCTCACCCGAGGACATTTTTCCATTTTTTGTTCCGATAGAGTGGGAGAGAGAGAGAGGAAGAGAGAGAGAGAGAGAGAGAGAGAGAAACATCGACGCGAAAGGTACACATCAAGTGGCTGCCTCCCGCACGACCCAACCAGGGGCTGGGGACAAACTGCAACCGAGGCACGTGCCCTTAGCGGGAACCGAACCCGGGTCTCTCTGGACCGCAGGCCGACGCTCCAACCGCCGAGCCAAACTGGCCAGGGCTTGTTTTGCTTTTGTTTTAGCTTTCTAAGTTCTTTGGTTATCAAGCTAACGATACTGATTTTTTTTTTTTTTCTTGGTAGAGTGTAAATGCTTTATATTTTAAAATGTGTCCCTAAGAACTGGAGGGAAAGTAGCATTACATTGGCACACAATCACTGCTTTTCCTCTCTTAGTCCTCCCTCTCCTGCTTGGTTATAAGTACTGTAGTTCTGCTGCAGAAAGTGTGCCTGTCAGCTCAGATAACAAATGTTTGATTTTTTATTTATGTGATTGCCTTACCATTGGTTTCTTGCCCCTGTATCCCACTCTGTCTGTTGGATATTGCTGTTCAGTTTTTGCCTACATGCTCTCAGTCCTCCTTACTGTTTATAATGTTTGGCTTCTTAGACCACAGAATTGCCTTTGGTGGTCATACAAATGAAGAGGCAGGGTCTTAACAGGAAAAAAAAAATCCTTTAATTAATTTAATTCTTATTGTAAAGATAAAAATAAAAGTTGCAATCTCATACCTCATTTTGGTATATATTTATTTTTATTTTTCCTATCTATGTCATTATGTTGTTCAGAACAGCTTTTAAAATCATTGTATGATATGAAATAAACATTTAAAAACTTAACTGCTTTTTTCTTCTTCTTTTTCTGGAAGATATTTAACCCTTGATGAAGACAAGTATATAATGGGAAATACTATTGACTGTTTAGTAGTCAGGGCCAGAGATCTGCTAAGCACTTTACTACATACTTACTTCTTGCTGAATTACTGAGTCCTGGTGTAATAGATGTATCTTGGTCTGTAATTTACAGTTGATAACTTAATACTCAGTTTGGAAACTCTTTTGAAATTTTAGATTTCAAAGAAATGGTTCTCTTAAATTTGAGGTGATTCATGTATTCCTTTGGTATTGTGATAAAAGAAATGGACTTCTGCCTCAGAAAAATGCCCAAATATATCCAATTTTTAAATACATTTTTTTGTTTATTTTTTTTTTCTTTTTGATTTTAGAGAGAGAGGAAGGGAGAGGGAGAGAGATAGAAACATCGATGAGAGAGAACATCGATTGGCCTCGTCCTGCATGCTCCCCACTGGGGATCAGGCCCACAACCTGGGCATGTGCCCTGACCGGGAATTGAACTGGCAGCCTCTTGGTGCATGGGTCAATGCATAACCACTGAACCACACCAGCTGGGCTTTAAATACATTTTTAAGGATTTCATGAATAATTAAAACTATTGTTGGCCTTAAAGTTAATTTTCTAAGAACCGTAGTTCTGATTCTTAACACAGTTAACTGTTAGTTGAAATACATCCAAATCTTTATTCAGCTTCTTATAAATGAATCCTAGAGTAAACTTATTGCTATTTGAAGACATCTGATTAATCTTAATATTTTTATTCTAGGGAAAAGTCAAATTTGTGTCTGAGAATTATACAACTAACTATATTAGCCCATCTTCTGGCTATGATTGCCATGTGGCTGCAAATACTAACAAGGTTTCTCACAAGACGAGTCACTTTCGCGCCTTTGAACTGAGTCAGGTATAAATCATTTCTAAGATACATTTCTGCTTCTAATGTGTTAAGTTTCAGAACTGGGTGGGTTGAGATCAATTTGGTGCTAATGGAATTCTGTAATGCTATACTGATTATCATTCTTTTTCTTTCAGTATTACCTGTATGAACTTTCAGGCAGCACTATTATTGAGCGACCTAGACAGATTCATCCTTATGTAATTGTAGCTTTTCAGTACAGGGAACCTAAAAAGATGGCAGCACCAGCTCATAAAAGCATGTAAGTAATTATGTACATATTTTGTTTTACTGGATTTGTTTCCTTTGTTCTTACAAAATTGCTTCTTTTTTTTCCCCCCTAGATTTGAACTCAATGAAAATGGTAAGGAATTATTTAATTGGTTCTTTTAGTTTCTTTTTTAAGTAAATGTTTTATTCATAAATAAAATAATTTGTTTTTTCTTACCCTCATTTCTTAAAGTTCTCATCTCCCCATGGAAAGGGAAATTAATTATTCAAAGCTGTTTGCTATGTGACATAACTCTTCGGTCCTCTTATGGTACAGTGGTTCCAAGACAACTGTAAGTACTGAATTTGTGTACTTTGTTACTGCTTGTATAATTTTTTTAATTCTCATTTTGAGTTTTTGCTGGTTGGCACTGGTGTGAAATATAGTAATTATATTTGGTGTCAGATTAGAGTGTTTTTGGTCAGATGTATAGAGATCTAGGACCATGACACAGGAGACCTATATTCATATCTAAATTCTGACCTTGTCCTTAAATAAATTTGTTTTATAATCTTTGACAACTCACTTTTTAAAAAATTTTAATATGTTTTTATTGATTTTTTTTTTTTTTTTTTTTTTTTTTTTTTTTTTTTTTTAGAGAGAGAGAGGAAGGAAGAGAGAGATAGAAACATCGATATGAGAGAGAAACATCGATCGGCTGCCTCCTGCATGCCCTCTACTGGGGATTGAGCCCAAAACCCGGGCATGGGCTCTGACTGGGAATTGAATCGGGACCTCTCAGTCCATGGGACTACCACTCAATCCACTGAGCCACACTGGCTGGGCAACAACTCACTTCATAAATTTTAGTATCTTAATCCATTCATGGGAAAATGATTTGATACTAGAAGTTAGACTTTTCCCAAAAAAACAAATTGGCTTTGCCTGCATAGCAAATTATAGCTACTTAAGTATATTATTGAGTCTTTATTAAGGTTTGCAGTATCCGATTTTCTAATATTCACAATTTTTCTAGACTAGTATAGTATTAAATAGAGTAGCTGCTATGTATTTACATTATAATGAATTATAATATTTTCTTAGGAAGAACAGTGAAGGGCATTTTATGAAATCATTTTTAGTCCATTCTTAGTTTGTACCAAAAACCATTAATAGCCCTGGCCTGTTTGGCTCAGCGGTTAGAGTGTCGGCCTGTGGACCAGAGAGACCCAGGTTCGGTTCCCGCTAAGGGCATGTACCTCGGTTGCAGTTTGTCCCCGGCCCCGGTTGGGGTCGTGTGGGTGGCAACCACTCGATGTGTCTCTCTCACATCGATGTTTCTCTCTCTCCCTCTTCCTTCTTCTCTCTCTCAAAAAATCAATAAAGGAAAAAAAATTAAAAAAAAAACAAAAAACCATTAATAGGTAGTAGACATAGTTTAATGGAAAGATAAGATGAAAACTGGTATAACCCATAGAATAAAGTAAGTATTCTTTGAATGAATAAATAAATGAGAAAGAAAGGAAAGTTCTTTCTCACTATAGAATGCAACTATTAAGTGTAGACAGAATGATGGAATTAGAAAATCACCATTGGCAACATCACGATAATCAGTGTGTGTTTACAATAGCAGGTGAAAGTTTGATGGTGTTTACTTATCTCACAGTATTACCCCACAGCTTACTTAATAATTACAAAGGGAAAAATATAGGCTTTATAATGGGAAAAAAACTGTAGATACTATTTTAACTAAGCAGTTAAGTTAGCAAACAAAGCAGTTTTTCAGGAATGGAATTAACATTTCTGTGCATCACGATAACATTTTTGTGGTATTCCTGCCACTCAGGTCAGGGAAACAGATACACCAGGATTGAGAGACATTCTTCAAAATAAATGGTTTATATTATTAAAAAATATCAAAGTCGTTAAAGATAAAGTCTGTTCCAGTTTGAAGGAGACTACCTAAATGTGGTGTGTTATCCTGGATAGGACCCTGGACTACAGAAATTTTTTTCTTTTGTTATAAGGAACCTTAGTGAGAAAGTTGGCAGAATAAAGTCTGTAGGTTAATTAATTGTATTATACCATTGTTAATTTCTTGATTTTGTTGTTTTGTGGTTGTATAAGGAAATATCCTTTTTTAAGGACACACAGAGAGAAGTATTTAGGAGAAAAGGGCATCTATAAGTTTATAAGTATTTCGAAATGAGTTTTAAAGAAGGAAAATTAATTCAGGTGAAGTGATGCAAAAAAGTCTGGATGTGGTTCATTCTTTGACATTGCATGGTAGGCAGTACAGTATTGTCAAAAGTTTTCAACCCTTACATAGCAAATTCTCATTACAGTATGCATAATTCTTCCACACATCTAGATATTTTGGTTATACCAGAAATACATGTATTCATAAAATGTGAACATATTTGCAGACCACAGTTTATGGGGTCATGTATTTGAAAATCTATAATAATTATAAATATACATATTATTTGACCTGAAGTTTACCAATTTAAGGATTTTTTTGTGATTACAATATTTTTGTTGGCATTTATATTAGAAAACCAAATATTATATATGAAGTTGTAAATAATTTCAATGTTTATTATATTACATGATATTGTTTTGTTTTTTAGACCACATGAACTAGATTTTAAGTATGTAATGAAAGTGTCCTCTTTGAAAAAAAGACTACCAGAAGCTGCCTTTAGAAAACAGAATTACTTGGAGCAAAAAGGTCTGTTCAAATGTAATGGTACACTTTATGTCCTGGACTTTGTTCCAGTTATTTCCCCCTCTTATACACACACTTACTTTTGTTTTCCCTTAAGTGATTCTTAAAAGGATCTTTTATGAAAGTTGCAGAGTTGCTATGTGATTCAGTTCCTTGGAGGCCAACTAGAAACTATGAAAGGGAGTTTCATCTAAGATTGCAAAGTCTAGTTTTAATATAGAATACTAAGGATTTAAGTAAACAGATATGCTTACAAATAGTTAAAGACTCATAACCATTTCTTTTGAAAACAGTTTTTGTGGTTTTTATTTGTGTGTGTACTTTTTATTGTTATTAAACTTATTGGGGTGACATTGGTTAATAAGATTATTTAAGTTCCAAGTGTACTACACTATAATGCATCGTCTATATATTGCGTTATGTGCTCATCACCCAAAGTTTAGTTAAATACTTCTAAATGAAGAGGGAAAAGCAGAAAACCTGAGAAGGAAATTTCTCTGTCATTTAGATTAATTCATGGAACATTGATGTTTATATTATTTATATAGTGTTTATTTGCCTTGTTATGGTAGTGTCAGTATAAATGAAAGCATTGTTTTCAAATAGTTTATACAGTAACTTTTTATTAAGGTGTTTTATAACCAAGAACATTGAATGATAATTTTTTTTAATTGTATTCTTAGTTTTTCTTTTGACTTTTTATTATATAAAATGAATAAATTGGTTATTTAAAAAAGTGTGATAGCATTTTAAAATAAGAAATGTTCTGTTTTCCTGACTTTTGTCCAGTCTGTTGCCAAGATATGTGCTTCAATACGTATGATGTGGAACTATCAAACAAACAAGGGGAAAAAATAGATAAACTAACCGAAGTCATTAAAAATAAGCAATTGGTAAGAATCATCAATTTAAAATAATTACTTTTTCCTTAAATTGAGAATTTAATATCTAATTATTAGTTGCTGTGCCTAGATTAAATTATTTTATCTTACTGAAAGGATTTTTATCCTTCAATTTTTATTGACATTGATATAGTATTTATTGACTATGTTTTCATCTTCTTTGTATATTAGTTTGTGTTTCACTAGTCAGTTTATACTCCTGATTTTAATAAGAGGATAGTTTTTCATATTCTTTTTTGTTGTTTTTTATGACAAAAGAATTGATTAGATCCCTAGTGTTTTTGCATTAATCAGAGGATCACTTGTGAGATAGTTCTTTAAAAGTGACCTGTGTCAATCCATAGGTTTATGAGGGGAAAAAATGTTGCTGCTTCTACTGTTTTCATAGTGTAGAAAGTAAGACTCTACTGAGAAATAGATAACGATCCAAAGACTTCTGTCCATTATGTTAATCAGGGTTCCTCAGTGTAAGGGTAGGAATAAATGCTGACTCTATATTGAGTGATTCCTAACCATCCCAGAGGAGATGGTGTGGGTGTAGGACAGTGACCAAACAAGTTCTGAGCCCTTTAGCTACATGATGGACTGTCCCCATAGTAGGTAGCAAGAAATCAATAAATTAAAATAGAACATGTATAGCAGCTTTGAAGGTAAGCTATCTTAGGGATAATATCAGTTAACATACTTGAAGGTGCATGTAACAGAAACCCAAACTGGTTTAAATAATAAAGGGATTTCATAGGCTTAACTTTTCAAAGGTAATAAGAGAGAGGAAGGGAGGGAGGGAGCAGGTGAAGAAGAGTGGAAGAGAGAGAGGAGAGAGAGATCTGTACATCTTTCAGTCAGTAACTGCAAAGGAAATGGACTACACTAATTAGCTCAGATCATTCAGAGTCTACCTTCCAAAATTGGGTATGAGGTTAGTCCCACCCAGTCTACAGTGGTGCTCCACAGCAAAGAACTGTCTCTCTGTAGTAAGGAGCTAGAATGGGCGACATTGGATGCTGAGTGGATAACTATTAAATATCTACTGTAGGATTGTAGGCTGATTTTTGAAGTACCATAGTCCATTTTATATTTGGAAATTAAAAGGAATAAAGTTCAAAGATACTTTCAGAAAATGAATTAGTTAGGGACTACTTGTGAGTGCTTATAGTATTGAAAATAATAGAGACTTGGTGCAGAACTTGGCTTTGGTTGAAACCTATTTAGTAATAATAATTAGTTATAGGAATTACATACATATCACTTAAGGTCCTTTCTCCTCAGTGCTCCATGCTTTCCTTGCTTCATATATTAAGAATAATTTTTAGCCCTGGCCGGTTTGGCTCAGCGGTTAGAGCATCAGCCTGCGGTCCAGAGAGACGCGGGTTCGGTTCCCGCTGAAGGCACGTATCTCGGTTGCGGTTTGTCCCCGGCCCTGGTTGGGTTGTGCGGGAGGCAGCCACTCGATGTGTACCTTTCACGTCTATGTTTCTCTCCCTCTCTCTCTCTCTCTCTCTCTCTCTCTCTTCCTCTCTTCCTCTCTCCCCCTCCCACTCTATCTGAACAAAAAATGGAAAAATGTCCTCGGGTGAGGATTAAAAAAAAAAAAAGAATAATTTTTACATTTACTGAGTTCTTTGAAGACAGGTATCATGTCTTAAGCATCTTTGACACTGTAGTGCCTGGTGTACAGTGGATTGAGCAATAAATGTCCCTTGAATAAACTGTATGTGGGCTTGTAGCTAGAATACTAAACTTCAAGAACAGTACAGAGCAAGGTCTCTTTTGAAAAGGTTGTTAAGGACATGTATGGCTAGATATTTTCTGTGTATAAATATCTAGAAGTGCATATTTAAAAGATTCTATGATTTCTCCCCACAAAGGTTGAAATAAGAACTTCATGTAGCCCTTTCAGCATAATTTGAGAAACTAAACATTTAAATCACATATTTCTGTTTTCTTTGTACTTTCTTTTGGCAGATAGAAATGTATGGTTTTAAGTAAATGGGAATTTTACTTTTCATCTATTTTACAAAACTAAAATGCAGAACAATGTAGAGGCTAATTATTTGTCACTTTCACTTTTTTACATCAATGGAAAATTAAACAAGAACTATACCTGTTTACAATTTAAACTATGGGTATATGTAATTATTGGTATATTTATTCAGTAATTCTTGAGTGCTTACTATGTGCCAGAAGCAAAAATAGAAAATAGTCCCTACCATCAAGGAACTTATAAGACTGTGGAGAGGTAAAAATGTAAACTATCAAATACATAGGGGCTATAATAGAAAGGTATGGAAACTCATAATAGTGATTGTTCCTGTGAGTGAACTGTCAGTGTCATATTTAGTTCTAATATAATAATTAGAAAAGAAGTCTTGCCCTGGCCGGTTTGGCTCAGCGGTTAGAGCGTCAGCCTGCGGTCCAGAGAGACCCGGGTTCGGTTCCCGCTAAGGGCATGTACCTCGGTTGCAGTTTGTCCCCGGCCCTGGTTGGTCATGCGGGTGGCAGCCACTCGATGTGGCCCTTTCACATCGATGTTTCTCTCTCTCTCTCTCTTCCTCTCTCTCCCTCCTACTCTGTCTGAACAAAAATGAAAAAATGTCCTCAGGTGAGGATAAAAAAAAAAAAAAAAAGAAGAAAAGTCTTTTTTCATACTTGAATGTTTATTGATTAATTTATCAATTTGCCATATTTTTAGGCTGCTTACCTATCAATTTTGAAAATAGAATGTTTTTTCACTTTATGAAACGGTGTAATTTTAGTTGTCTTTTTTTGTTTTGTTTTTACTGAAAAATTATTGTATGTGCATTGGGTTTTATCTTTGTTATAGGTATATATAGCTTTAGAAATGGTGAATAATGGAAAGGAAGAACTGTTATTTTTATGATTTAGAATGATAGCTTTTAGATAACTTCCCCTGACCTGGGGACAAAATTTCCCAATTTGCTGTAAACATTAAAGGGTTTTTTGTTTGTTTGGGGGTTTGTTTTGTTGTTATTTTGTGTGTGTGTGTGTGTGTTTATTTTTGTTTTTTGAGCTCAAGATTCCACTGAAGGCTGATGGAGAGGAAAAAAGAGAAAAAATATAATTTTCACCTGCATTTTTTTTTTCTTTATTGATTTTTAGAGAGAGGAAGGGAGAGGGGGAGAGAGAGAGATAGGAACATTGATGAGAGAGAACATTGATTGGCTGCCTCCTCATGCCCCCTACTGGGGATCTGGCCCACAACCTGGGCATGTGCCCTGACTAGGTCCGAACCGGCGACCTCTTGGTGCATGGGTCAATGCTCAGCCACTGAGCCACACTGGCCGGGCTCATCTGCATTTTTTTATTGCCACAGGAGCTAATTATGTTATTTTCTATCTCTTAGGACACTCTAGAAAGTATTTTATTAGGCAGAATCTTCCTAGTCTTTCTAGTTCTGGGATTCTGTGACATGTAAACATGAGCTTAAGATGCTAATTCACCTTGAATTTGTAGTGGCTAAATGATAATAAATTGACTATTTAGGTAGCAGTATAAAATGTCAAGCATCTCAATGAAAAACATGAAATGTCTTTTCTGATGGGTTTGTTATGTAGTTGAACAATATCCTAAAACCAACCCTTGATGTTCTAGTTATTATATGTAGCCCTAATAGGGCCAAGATTATTTGAGTGCTAAGGAACTTACAGTTTCTGATACTGGGGTCAAAATTCTCCTGATTCCCATAAACACTAACATTTCAATTTATTTATTTATTTATTTATTTGCTTTTCATGAGCTCAAAATTTACTGACTAGTAGTAGCATGGTAGAGGGAGGAAAGGAAGGGAATCTTATTTCATTTTTTTTTTTTTTTTTTTTATGTTTAAGGCACTCATCAAATGCTTAGAAGATCAGGAGGTTTTCATTTTATTTACATCATCAGCCTTAATATCAGAAACAAGTAAGGACAACTTTTCTAAAAACTATTTTTTTGTATGTTTACTTTTGTTTTATAAGGTCAGCAGCCTAACTTCTCTGATTCTCATTCTGTATAGATTCTGGAGATGAGCAGATGGCTCTACATGGATTACATTTATTCCATTCATCCCAGCCAGCAGGTAAGGACACAGTGACTTTCAGTTTACTAAATCTGTTGTATATTTTTTCGTCCTCATCTTACTTAACCTCTCAATCCTGGTAACTAGTTTATTCTTTTTTGTTAATCCTCACCAGAGGATATTTTTCCATTGAATTTTTTTTTTTTTTTTTAGAGAGAGACTGGGAGGGAGGGAAAGAGAGAGGGAAACATCAATGTGTGAGAGACATCAATTGGCTGCCTCCCACACAACCCCAACTGGGGCCGGGGATCGAACGTGCAACCCAGGTATATGCCCTTGACCAGAATTGAACCCGAGACCCCTCAGTCTGAGGGCTGACACTCTAACTGCTGAGCCAAACTGTCCAGGGCTAATTTATTCTTTTAAATAACTCTTCCTTTAATTTCTTTGGTCAATTCTTCTTTGTCCCCTTTGCAGGTTTAGCCTTTCCTCTGAGCTTTACACCCAGATATCCACCTGTCTATTGACTTTTTCACTTAAGATGTCTCAGATGTTCCTCAGGTTCAGCATTTGCAAAACTGAATATTTGGTATTTAACAATAATAACTAGGAGAATAATATTGTAGTAACTGTATGGTGACAGATGGTTACTAGACTTAATGGTTATCGCTTTGTAAGGAATACAAATGTTGAATCACTATGTTTTGTACCTGAAACTAGTATTATATAACATGTAAACTAAAAGTAAATTAAAAAAAATAAACAAAAATTCATCTTAAAACCAGCAATACCTGGGAGATGCTTTTTTTTAAAAATTATTTTTCTTTATTGATTTTAGAGAGAGAGGAAGGGAGAAGGAGAGAGAGATAGAAGCATCGATGAGAGAGAACATCGATTGGCCGCCTCCTGCATGCCCCCCTCTGGGGATTCAGCCCACAACCTGGGCATGTGTCCTGACCAGGAATCGAACAGGCGATCTCTTGGTGCATGGGTCGATGCTCAACCACTAAGCCGCACTGGCCAGGCACTAGGAGATACTTTTATCATAGTCTACCAAGTAAGTAGGACTCAAAGTTTTCACAGATGCAGTTCTCTGTCTGGACTTCTTGTCTCTTTCCCTTTTATTGGGTTGTATTTACCCCCATAGGGCAAAAAATATTACTCATACAGTATGTAAATAGATATACAGTATATCTGTGATATTAAAATTTTAGAAGGCAGTTAGGAAATGAAGTTTAAAAGGGCCCTTGGTGTGTGGAGGATAATGAGAAGCTCTGACTTAGTCTAGTCTGTTATTCATATCTGTCAGGTGTAAGTTTAAATATCACTTTATTGATTCCCATCACCACTCTGACCTCAGTGAGGACCCTAGGCTTATCATCAGTTGAACTTAAATATTTATTTGTATATGATTTAATGCCTGCCTTGTATTCTACTGTATCCCTACTGCCTAGCAGTGCCAAGCACATAAAAAAATAATGTTTGCTGCCTAGCCGGTGTGGCTCAGTGGATTGAGCGTCGTCCCATGGACTGAGAGGTCCCAGTTCAATTCCAGGTCAGGGTATATGTCCAGGTTTAAAAATGTCATGTTTTTCTATTTACATTAAAAAAAATTTTTTTTTCTTTATTGATTTTAGAGAGAGAGAGGAAGGGAGAGGGAGAGAGAGATAGAAATATCCATGAGGGAGAACATCGATTGGCCACCTCCTGCATGCCCCCACTGGGGATCAGGCCCACAACCTGGGCATGTGCCCTGACCGGGAATCGAACCAGCGACCTCTTGGTGCATGGGTTGACGCTCAACCACTGAGCCATACCAGCCGGACCATTTTTTGGCATGAGAAAGCAGCCAAAAAAGATGGTTTTAAAACAAATTAACATAATCACCCCATAACAGATGCACACTTATCTGTTTGTTTTGTTCATTGTACCATTTTTTGTCAGACGTTACATCCCCAGTGGGGACCGTGCAGGAGGCAGCCGATCGATGTATCTCTCTCACATCGATGTTTCTTTCTATATCTCTCTCTCTCTCTCCCTTCCTCTTACTCTAAAAAAAAATCAATGAAACATTTTTTCAAAAAAAACGTTTGCTGAACAAGTAAATAAAGTAAATGAGTCATTTCTTTTTGTCATATGAGGAAATTTTCCTCCTCATTTTATAATCACACTGTGTGTGTTTAAACATAAAATTGTGTATATAACATTTATAAAGCTGTAACCAATACAAAAATATTTTTAAAGTTGATTTCTTAAAAGTGTATTCATTACTCAAAGCAAAGAACTGTACTCTCTTGGGCATCACTTCCTTGGACTAAGCAAAACATTACCAATATAACAACATACTGGTAATAGCTGTTTGCATTTTTCAAGCATTTACTATGTCAGATATTTGTGCTAGGTATACAGTTACTGATTTAGCAGCCCTTAAAATAGGTATTTTTATTTTGACTATTTCAAAGATGAGGAAACTGAGATTTAAGCCAAACACCTAACTCTCAAACTGGCTTCTAACTCCTGTCCCATCCTGCCCCTTTCTTCTGTCAGAGCTCTGACTTCATTCTTATTTTTAAATGTAAATTACCACTCAAATAAAAAACATTAGTGCCTGTTCCATTTGGTGCTGAACAGCACAGGATTTGTTTGAATAAATATTGGAGTGTTGTGTTACACTGTATATACATCCTCCAGTTCATTAAGACATTTTCTATGTATGGTCCTTCAAAGGGTATAGGCTATGGTTATTTGTTTTATTTATTTTTATTTTTTTTCCTTTATTGATTTTAGAGAGAGAGGATGTGAGAGGGAGAGAGAGAAACATCGATGAGAGAGAACATCGATTGGCCGCCTCCTGCATGCCCCCCACTGGGGATCAGACCCACAACCTGGGCATGTGTCCTGACCGGGAATCGAACCAGCGACCTCTTGTTGCATGGGTCAACGCTCAACCACTGAGCCACACCGGCCGGACGGTTATTTGTTTTAAATTGATAGATATTTTGCTTAGCAGACTTTAAAAAGTTCTTTTTCATAGATTTTATAATAGCCTAGCCTGTTACAGATCATTCTGGGTTCTTCCTTTCTAAATTCTTGAAATAATGAAGTTTTCTGGAAAAATACTACTTTAGTGTGAACTGTTAGTAGTACATAAGAACCATTTTATATTTTATTTTTTCTTCACTTACTACTTTTTAGGTTTTTGTTTTGTTTGTTTTTTTTATTCCTCACCTGAGGATATTTTTCTACTTATTATCAGATGGAGTGGGAGGGAGGGAGAGAGAGACAGAGAGAAACATCGATGTGATAGAGCCACATCAACTGGTTGCCAATCGCATGACCCCACCAGGGCCGGGGATGAACCACAACGTGCCCTTGACTGGAATCGAACCCACGACTCATTGGTCCGCGGGCCAACGCTCTAACCACTGAGCCAAACCAGCCAGGGCCACTTACTACGTTTTAAGTGATAAACTGCAAAGAATGAATTTTTAATGTGTATCTACATTTTTTGTTTCTTTATATTTGTCTTTCTATTCCTTTTCCTAATACCTGCCCGAGTGCAAATGTATTTAGCTAGGACTAAAACTTGATGTTTCCTTATTTTTACATTTACTTTTTCTTTATAAAGAATGTAATTCATGCCTGGCCAGTGTGGCTTAATGGTTGAGCATTGACCCATGCACCAAGAAGTCGCGGGTTCTATTCCTGGTCAGGGCACATGCCCAAGTTGTGGGCCCAGTCCCCAGTGGGGGGTGTGTAGGGGGCGGCCACTCGATGTTCTCTACCCCTCTCTCCCTCTCCCTTCCTCTCTCTCTAAAAATCAATAAAGAAAAAAAAATTTTTTTTAATGTAATTCATACCTCAGTTTAGTGGGTATCAGAAGTCTTTATTATCTGTGGATTTTTATTATTGATTACTCTTAAATTTTCTAGGATTTTATTACCCACTTCTCAGTGGTCTGATCACTCTTACATTATTAAGTTATTAAATTATTGATAACTTAAATTTTTTGATCTATTTTCCTTTAGGTTACTAATTTGCTGAAAAAAATAGCATTTCAGTCAAAGAGTGAGCTAGGGAGAGGAAGTGAAATACAAACTAGTCATTTTAATTTACTTAATTTTTTAAAAAATTTACTTGGTGACAAGGTGATGAAATTTGGGGCTTACTTAAGGGTTTTATTTTTTTTTTTTCAGTTCAGTTGGTTAGCATTGTAATTTCTTAAAATAATTTGAACGGCCCTGGCTGGGTAGCTCAGTTGGTTAGAGTGTCATCCCAATATGCAAAGGTTTCAGGTTCAATCCCAGTAACGGCACATACAAGAATCAACCAATGAATGCCTAAATAAGTGGAACAACAAATTGAAGTTTCTTTCTCTCCTTCTTTCTCTCTCTCTGAAAATCAATACTTTAAAAAAAAAAAAAAGAATTTGAAGTTACATAAGACATTTTAAAAGCAGAAAATGTTAATTAAAAAGCAGAAAAGCAGATCTGCCAACTCTAAACACTACTGCTATTGCTTTTATGGCACACTGAGCTCCTGGTCAGATGAGATGGATCTGGAGGCAGGTCATCCTTCTTCACTCTAACCTGGTGATTGCATTTGAATGATTCTTTTTGTGCATTTTCTCTCTTTCTCCCCCCCACCCCATGTGATTACATATGTATGGAGATATATATATTCATTAAATGTACTCATACGGCTTTTATTTTCCATTTAGATTTCTGTTTAGAACACTGTGTTATATTTAACCATTCCATAATTATGTAATCTAAAGTATTTTTTTCTGTATGTTTGTGTAAAATATAGACCAAAAATTTTATGTTTTTAATGTATGTACATATATTTTAGGGCTGAAAGACTTGAAAGTTGAAGATGACCTGTCATTTAAGGTGATACCTATTTTACCTGCCCTTAATTGTGCCCTGCTAGAAGCAAAGAAATCATTTACTGAAGAAGGAATCTGTCTGAATACATTAGTAAAGCATAATTTTCAAGAATCATACAAGATGGAGAGAGGTCCATTGACAACTTCTTCTCAGGATGGAATGAAAGAGACTGCATTCTTTGGCAAACTGTCCAATGGTTTTGACTTGGTTCCTCCAGCTGAAAAGTGCCCTTTACAGTCTTTAAATCAGTTGAAGTCTTATTTTTCAGATCCTAGTGGATACATTTTGGAAGTATCTACGGTGTTAGATTTATTGGCAGAGCGTCCTCAGTCTCCTTGTATTTCAGATGGAATTTGTGATGCTGGATTTTCTTTAGTTATCACTCCAGATCCTGAATTTCTTGACTCAGAGGCAGAAGTAAGAAGAGAAACTGAAACAAAAAAGAATTCTGAAGAAATGTTTAAAGCTAGGAAGAGAACTATGGTTCCATTAAATGCAGCATCAAATCTAAGAGTTCAGCCAAAGAGAAAGGCTAGCATGCCACCTGTGGTGCAGAGTAAAAGAGTGAACTTATGCCGTCCCTTTCCCAAAAGAACTGCTGGAGCAAACAGGGGTTCAGCTCCTCCAGCAACTCTCAAATTAGTTAAAGGACAGTTTCCTCAGAAAAGAAAAAGAGGTAAGCACGATTTCAGGGGATTATTAAATGAGGAGTTAGTAATAACTGTTATGTTCTAATACTGTGCCTGTCTGATCATTGGACTGCAGCTATGCAGTATCAGAAGTTTGTTAGAAATGCCAGTATTTCTATCCAGGTGATTTGTCTACTGCTTAAGTTTGAGAAGCACTGAGGTAGATAACAGATTAAAATAAATAGGGAAAACTGTAAAATATCTCCTCAAAAGCCCACCTACCAAAAGTTATATTTCACTAAAACTGCTCAAGCTGTCAGTTATTTATGTACTATTCTAGAAGGATGGTTATCCAGTTTCTGAGCTATCCTCAGACAAATATGAGTGGAGGAAGAGGATCTTCTAAAATCAGGCATACCCTCTCACCCTGGCCAGGTAGCTCAGTTGTTAGAGCATGTCCCCATATGTCAAGATTGCGGTTCCATCCTTGATCAGGGCACATACAAGAATCAACCAGTGAATGTATCATTAAGTGGAAAAACAAATCAATGTTTCTCTCTCAAATCAATAAATTAAAAAAGTATTTTTTAATCAGGCATACCAAGTACCAGCAAAAAGTAATAACCAATAGCCTGAACATGTATAAAGAGGGAGAAAAAAATACCTGGGATCTCCAAAACTCAAACAGTCTGGGGTAGAATTTCTAAAACTTTATGTGTGTCAGAATTTTAAAAAGGGTCATCTGGATCCTGCCATAGACCTATTGAAACAATGTCCAGTGGCCCGGGAACATATATATTGAAACAGTTCCACAAGTGGTTTTGTTGCCCCCTGGAAATTGAATGATAATCAGAGTCTAGAGCCATTTAGTTTGTATTTAAATGCACTTTAGTGAACACAGCACAACAAACAACATGATTTTGCCTTAGAGCTATCTCAGATTATAGGTAGTGTATCTTGTTGAAAAGTAGTGAACTATATGCTATATAGCCCCATAGAGAAGGGGTCAGGTATATAGCCAAATGTCTCCTCAAGCAGTTGTCTCTGGCTATATCACATGCAGTTGGCAGGGGTGAGTGGTTGTGACTGAGAACATATGACCTTCAAAGCTGAAAATATGTACTGTCTGGCCCTTCACAAAAAAGGTGTGCCAACCCTATCTACAGTATTTTGAGTCTGGAAATTTTGGTGCTTAAAGAAGAAACATCAGGGATATGCAGAGCCCCAGGATCCAGATTAAGGTTTTACCCTATGGTTAAACAAATAATTTTTTGGGGCCTGTTAACAGTTTGAGAAAATGGTGTATGTGTGTGTATTTAGGAGCATGCTGTAAAGTATGGTAATAGAAAGCAGTGAATCTCAGACTATACAACTACTTACAAATAAATTCCAGGCCAACCATATTGAGTTTCTGCTCTGTGTGAACCAATTTACTTGAAGATATTAAATTAATTATCTGTAATTCAACGTATATGTTTTCTGTTTGTCAAATGTTTTAAATTTTATTCACTCTAAGAAATGTGTTTTATTTTGTAGTCCAGTACAAATTCACATAACTGAAACAAAAATTTGCAGACATTTATCCTAATTGTGTAATACAATCTGATATTTTCTGTTTCATTTAAGAAAGAATTCTGGTGCAACCCATTAAATTTATTTTATAATCCATCAGTGGATTATTGCACGCAGTTTGAGAAACATGGCATTGAGTAACACAGATAAGCAGAAGAGTCCCTGCAGGACCATCTTGTTGTTGTATGTTTCAGTTTTTCCTCCCAAGACCTGGGTTGTGAGAGATCTTCCCTTCCTGTTTGTGCAGATGTTTAAAACTTTCCCCTAGGTCATCTCACCTTATTTTCTTTCTCTCGATTTAGTTTTAACTGTTTTCTTGCTTGATTTATATTCTTAATGTGTTTATATTCCTTTCTTTATGCTAAAAATGTATAACTGAATGAAAAGTCTTATTCCTTAAAAAAAAAAAAATATGCTGCTTTATTATGTGTAATAGTTTAGTAGGGAGGGAAATAATTAGACCCAAGGACATGTACAACATTAAGAGATTCTAAAGCTTTTCTAAAACCACTCCTTTCTCTAAACTTCAAAAAGAATGAAATGAATTGATCTCTTCTCTACATTTCACCAGCAATCATCACAATTTCTTAAACTGTTTAGTATCAGGTTTTCTGTTCTCAATTAGAAATAATATTTTTTGTATAATGTAATTTTAAAATGTTTGCCAATATTTATATGTGTGATTATTTTATATGATAACTTTCGGGCTGAATTTTTTTGGTGGGAAACAACTGAAATGATATAAAGTCAATGGGTAAAATATACTAGTAAGTGCCAGAGGGAGCACTTATGATTATATTTTTTTAACTCTTAGAAATGGAAACACTTTGTATTGTGTTATATAAGCAGGTAGTCACTAGTTTTGTTTTCCTCTTGTGCCTCCATCTTTAGCTATTTCCTTCCTTCCATGTGTGAAGCAAAGCTGAGCATTTTATAAGAGAGATGAGCAGTTATAATAGATTTGTAGGAAATTAAATCAGGTGAAGACTTTGTCCAGTGTACTTTTTTCTGTCTTGTCTTAAAAAATGAGTTTTGGAGATGTTATTAAGACTTAGATATTTAGGAGTACTAAAATGAAATATATAAGATGGCACTTTATGAATATATAATCTCTTTTATGCAGTGTGATTATAGTTTTAACCACATCACCTTATAGGGGCTGTGTTGCTTTTGTGTACAATGAATTATCCATATCCCAGTGCTATCAACTATTATATTCAGCCTTACCTGCCACATTAGGAAAGATTATGGAGATTTTTAGAAAAACTAAATCATGCCTTATTTTTATAAAATTACTGCCCTGATATTTTTCTTCTTCACCTGATAAGAATATAGACCAATACTTAGCAAGTTCATATTTTTATATTTATATGAGAACTTTTAACTCTTCCTTTGTTAAAAAATATATATATATTTTAATGAAATACCTAAAATTTTATGTTATTTCCCATTACTAAAGTTATGCCCTAAAAAAGATTTAAAAATAAAAGGAAAAGCTATGCTGATAAGTATTTGAGCCCCCTACCCCTTAAAAAAATGGTGTCTTTTCTACATAAGGTGCTGAAGTACTTACGGCACAGTTTGTACAGACAACCAAATTGGATAGGAAAAACCAAGAATCTCCTATTTCTAAAGATGTTCCAGTTGCAACGAATGCTAAAAGGGCAAGGAAACGAGAGAAATCTCCAGTCAAGACTGTTCCAAGGGCTAAGCCACCTGTGAAGAAATCACCAAAACAGAGGGTAAATATAGTAAAAGGCAATCAGAATCACAGAATCAGAAAACAGCCACAACCTGGTAAGAAATACTCTTCCTGTAAATTTAAATACCACATACAGAGTAATCAAGGTTGCAAGATAGTGTGTTGAAATAAGAACTGTTAAAAATCTTATCAGCAATTCTTGCTATATTCTTTAATTCAGACAGTAACAGGACTAAGTAACTTGATTTCCTATCGTAAATAAATTAAATTGCAAAGGAGTCAAATATTACAGAATAGACCTACTTTCTAGTTTGCATAAAGCCTAAACATGAACTGTCTACAAGAGTTATAACTGGCCTTCTTTATGACTAAATGCACAAGCAAATAGTATCTGGCATTATTTTTCTGGACTATAATTGGTTATAAAAAGTAAGCTATAAACTTCATTTATCCAACTGGAATTGTGAAGAGATTGTTCAAAATAGTAATCCAGAATCCTGTATTTGGTTTTAAAAGATATTACATTTATTTTGAAAGCAGTTTTACTTTCCTAATTTTGCTAAGTGAATAATGAAGCTTAGTTATATGAACAGACAGCTGACTGCTTTAGTTCTGTGTTTTGAACTACTAGACATATACCCTCTTTACTTCAAAGTTCATTTTCTCTGCAGGCTTTAATTCTGAAATGGAACACACACCAGCTCATCTCCCAAGTTCACATTCCTTCTTACCTTTCCTCTTTCTGTATATAGTGCAGTTCTTCCAATCTGCAAAATCTATACATTTTACTTTATCTCCGGTATTGAGTCCTATTGTATTGTATGAGTTTTTTTATTTCTTTTAACAAAGACTTCCATTTCCTCATACCTTTATATTTCTATCAATTTTCTGTCTAATCTCCCTGATCTCCCTTCTCCTGTAATGTATTTTTAACTTTTCAAAAAAATCTTATATTTGGTGGGATTTTGGAGAAAGAAACTATGATTTTGTTGGGATATTATGGGTGAACTTGATTTTTTTCTAAGTTTTTTAAAAAAATATTGTTTGATGACTAAATATTTTTTAAAAGCTCATCATATTGTAAACCTCATACTATTGCAATTTTGGCATCCATACCAAAAACTCTGCTTGTCTCTTAAGGCAGTTAATGTGGTCTTACCCCTCAAGCCGGTATTTCTCTCCTGCTCTTTCCTAACATGTCCCTTTCCTGCCAGTGCCTCCCCTCAGGCATCACACCTCTTTTCACTCCTGTGCCCTTCCCCTCTACCAGTCCAGATTTCCTCCTGCTCTGATCTTCTGATCTCTCACTTTTCTCTCATTTCCTTTTGGGTTTTTGAGAACATTATGGAACTAAATTTATACTGTTTTCCAATCCTTTGATGTGTCCTGATCCTGTCTTTACAGTTAGTTCATAAATGAGAATAGGTACATATATAATACCTAAGTTCTTAGCCATGTCGTTTGAATTCTTTGTAAAATTGGCTCTGATAATTGCAGACTAATTGGTTAATGGGAAGTAGGTATGCAATTGAGTATTGGCAGAAAAGTGAACCCAGAAAAAGGATATTTTTCAAAATGTGTATTCAAAAATAGGCTGGTTTGTATTGCAAATGTCTGTATATATTGTGCAGCCACATTCAAAGTTAAAAATGTAAGATTATCACCTTTTAAATTCTTAGTTTTTCTTTTATTTCTTAATCACCTATACCAGTCTGTTTCTTTTTATATACTTGAAATATCAGTTTATGAAGGCTTCATCATTTTGTTGCTGAAACTAGTGGTTTTCTGTTCTTTCTAAAGTTTTCAGTATAGTTTTTACTTACAGAATCTTTCCATTTTTTTACATAATTCATTTGGCATTCTCTTACGTGTATTTCTTAAGATATATTATCAGTATTGCATTTTAAATTGATTGAGACCCTCCCACAAGTCAGTAAGTAAATTATTTACCTGAGACTATGCATATTTATTAACAAACCAAACCCTTTTTCTTGATTTCAATACAGTATTCTTTGTATTAACCTTATTCATAGGTGATAATTCTGTGTAAGAGCCATACTATTAACAAAGATTGAATGAAATTAGTGTCAATAAACACATTAGATCATAAAACGAATTTCATGTTTCCAATACACCCATGGGGCTGAGATGATTCTAGGCTTTGAGTCACTTGAAAACTGGACAGTAGGTTGATTAATTTGACCCTCCCCACCATATACACACACTTTTCTTATTCTATTTGATGAACTCATAGGCCAGAGTTTTCTTCTTTTTAAATGTATCAGTCATTGGCCTTTGCAGGGAGGTTAATAATAATTCATTCCAGACCTGTTACTATTAATTATAAAGGAGGCACAATTAGCTTTTATGTCTATCAACTTGCTACAGGGAATTGTTGCCTAGTATTATGAACTTTGTCCTTCATAATAACCGCATTTAAGAAGGCCCAATTTATGTCCTGAGAATGCAAGTAAACCACTTAAGAATGTCAGTTTTCTGATTAAAGACAAATGGATAGGTAGATTTGATTATCTGCAGAGACTAGGATTTTCAGTAGACAAGGAAATACGCTGTTTTGCAGGTAGAGTAGTGAGAAAATGTTTCAGTGCAGAAATTAAAATTTCAAAAGGTGATGAGATCAATTAGCTATTCTGAATACTCGTGACTTAAAAAAATTTTTATTCATATCATAACTTCATATTATAGTTAAATATCAATATGGTTAAAATCATCTCTATTTTGAACTTAGGTGATTTCTCTAATCACTTGTTAAGGGAAATGATATCTGAGAAACTATGTGACATACTATAATATACAGTTCAAACTTAGAAATTCTTATGTTTGCACTAGATTGTAAGCTCTTTGAGGGCAGGACTCTTGTTTTCTGCTCTTGGTATATTCCTTTAGCTGAGCAGGATGCCTTGTGTACGTTCAGTACGTGCATTTTTGAAGGGTGATTTCTTGTTAATATGTACATTCCTTAGGACTTGTTCCTCTGGTAATTATAATAAGTCTGAGAGTTGGAAGAGACCTCAATCTGATAGTAAAATTTTAATGTACAGTTTATGCAGCATATCAAGCTTTTTCTTGAATATATTGACTTAATCACTGATTTTCCTTAAGCCATAATAATATGGCAAAGAATTAATTGTATGGAAATCAAATGCTATGGTGTTTGTTTGTTTTTATATTGAAGCCAAAGGAGAAACTGCTTCACAGCTTCAGTCAAAAATTTCATCACATGAGCAAGATGTTATTAGCATAAATACAGCTCAACCAGAAAATATAACAGTGTTTCAGAAAGCTCCAGCTGAGAACTCCATTGTCAACTGTGACTCCCAGGCCCTGAATCTGTTAGCTGATCTAGCATTAAGCGCTGCTACCTCTGCCACACCGCCGTCTGACCCCAGAGACCTTCCCTGCTCTTCTGAATTGCCACAAAAAGAACAATCTCTGAGTAGTACATCTGACCATGAATATCATAGAGGAGTTAAAAGTCAAAAAAGTGAACCGTTACCTAAGCCCTCCTCTGATAAGAAGAGTAATCTGACATCAGACTCCACTGTCAGCCAAAAAGAAGAGAGCTTGGTTCCTGGCAGTCAGACCCCTGTTGAGGCCAAGTCAGCACTTCCTGAGGAAACACTAGAAACTTCAGATGCAAGCCAAAGTTCTTTTGTTGCTGTGGAACACTCCTATGCCCTGCTCCTTGCAGGACATTCAAAGAAGGTGCTACAGCAGCGAAGGGTATCAGGCCATGCCTTCGTCAAGAATGGCACAAAAGGCCCTGAAGTACGAACTCCAGTGGGAAAAGTAATGCCGTTTCGACATCAGCTGAGCACCTCCCCTCTTCAAAAGCTTTCTGAGGAGCCAATATTCAAGCGCAGGAGATTACTGTCCTCCAGCCTGAAAGACTTTTACTGCTCTCATACTGTGTTCAGCTGTGATGGCTCCTTCAAGGTCACTTTCAAATGTGAAACAAACTATGTATTCAGCTTAGACAGCAAATATACCAACAACCCACTGGAGAAAACTGTACTAAGAGCATTACATGGGTAAGTAGGAGTGACACTTGATGAAAATGGAGGTAAATGTCCTATTGAGATAAGTGTAATGAGCAGAGATACTATGCCACTTTGGGAGAGGAGAAAGCAGTGTTGCATGTAAATCCGTGACTCAATAATATCAAGCAGTTGTGTTTACTGACACTGAAGAATGTGAGGCTGGTTCTGCCACTGTCTATCAGTGATCACATGGAGAACTTTTACAGGGTAACTTTAGACTCATGAATGGCTTTCCATTTTGAGATGCTCCTTGATAAGCCTTTGCAGTCTTTGAATTACAATATTTAAATGAGATCTTAATGTAAAAGAGTGAGATATAGCAGTAATACTTTACAGACTGCATTTCAGAAGAAACATTTAAAGAATTACTTCTGACTTACAAAGCTGATCAGATTGCTATGAGTAAGTAGTTTTACATGGGGTTGTTCTATAAATCTTCCTCAAAAAGGGGTCAAGGCAGTAATAGCAGAGTCGCAGAAAGCATGGGCTTTGGATTGTGGACTGTGACTTTTTGATCTAGGCTTTCCCACTTACTAACTTCTGTGACCCAGAAGTTCCTGTGCTTCAGAACAATGCTTCTCAATCCTTATTGTGTACACAACTCATCAAGGGGTCTCATTGAACTGCAGAGTCTGATTCAGTCTTTTTGGGATGGGACCTGAGAATCTACATGTCTAACAAATTTCCAGGCAATGCCAGTGGAGCTTTAAACACTAGCTGCTTTATGAGGTTGTTACATGCATTAGGGTTTGGCACATACTAATGAATAGTAACCATTACTATCAGGAAGCATTAGCTGTCTGAAATGACACTGAGCTACCTCTTAGTGGAATATTTCATATGTGAGTGACTAAATTGTGTCAGACTTCTTTCCTTGCTCCAGTTAATGAGCTTACACTCATAAGAGCATACATTTACGTTCCCATCTACTAATGAGGGTCATTTCCTTAGCTTTAATCCTATTTAACTGAAGCCTAGCTCTGTAGACCCTCTTGACTCATCCCAATCCAGTTCTCTACTATCCTTTTGCCTGGCAGTGGCCAGAACTGTTTTGTGGCACCCCTTTTGGTTTCAGGAGATTTTCCAGAACTGTAATCTGAAAATAGGATAGTTCTGCTGAATTGCCCACAGAGATATTTTAATCTTCAGACTTTTCCAACTATTAGAACAGAGGCACAAAAGTCGAAATGGGTAAGCCAGACTTAGCAAAAGCAAGAAATGAGTATTTAGGCAGTTGCTGAAACCATTATCCACAGAACAGGTGTACTGTGGATAATTTGCATGTTATCAAAGAAAAATCTGAGACTGGGAGTTGGGAGACCTCTGTTTCGATCATGGTTCTACCACTTACGGATTTTGTGATTTGAAAGAAGTCACGTAAAGCTTTTATTTTCAGTTTCCTTCTCTGTCTCTGTAAAATGAGTAGATTCGATTAATTGTAATTGTTTGTTAAATCAACTTCATTTTTATCTTACTCGTTTTATCTTCGTGTAATTTTTAAAATACAAATGAACACAAAAACTAAGATTAATAATGAAGGCCACTTGCTTAAGATAATCAACTAATTTGCAATGATTTTTGTATGTTCTTTTTTTAAAATCTCAGGCCCTGGAACACTGATTTACCTGATAACGTGGAAGAAGTGAAGCTTTTACTTCATATGTGGGTAGCTCTGTTTTATAGCAATCAAAACAAAGTCATACGATCATCCCGAAAAGTAGTAGAACACAGCAACCCTGCCAAATATGTGTCTATAAATAGCACAATAGAATCTTTTGAATTCAGTGAAATTGAGGTGTCCCCCAGCGTGGAAAGGTGTTCTGTTGGCCCTTTGTTGGAGACAAAGGAAGCTCCCAGAGGTCATAGTGCCGAAGTGTCCCTCCCTGACACTAAATCCTTGCTTCCTTTCATTAAACCACCACCTGCAAGAGGCTTGGAACTCTGGGTACAGAATGAACATAAAGAAGTTTTTGTAAGAGAGGGTCATCCAGATACCTCAGAAAACCAGAATTTCATCTATTCTTGTAATAATGAGGTAAGTAAAGCTGAATACTACAAATTCTGACATTGTTTTTGAAGTTTTCCTTTTATTTGTATATAAAATCACATTCAAAACAAGACATTTGTTTCTTTTAGGAAAGTAGATTCTCTAGCTTTGTAAAGGTTTATAATGCCCAAAACTTAGTTTCATAAGTGTCACTCTAGATAGTTTGCAGGTGGAGCTTAGCTATCATCCTGATAGAAGAAACAAATGAAAAATCATGGTGGTCAGATGATCTGGGAGCTAACCATAATTGTGTCATTTATTTGTTGTATAATACAGGGCAAATTACCTGTTCTCTATGAGCTTAATTTTCTTATGAAAGAGGCAAATAATATTCTTTATGTCTTACCCAGAATAGTGTTTAAGGATCAGATGTGGTAATGATAAATATTAGAAATCTTTGATAAACATTAAAGTAAATTAAAATTGAATATACTAAAATTATTTTTGAAAACAAATCCTGAAACAGTAAATAAAATGCCAGACCTCTCACAGGTCTATAGATAACTATTTATAAATATAGAAAATATACTTTATTTCATTGTACTTTTCTCAGATGACATTCAGCCAGGCCAGATAATCAAATTTTAACTGGAGCAAATAATAGTATCAAGATTCTAAGTAAATGGATTGATAAAATACTTGCCTTTTTAAGCTTTCGGTCCAGATTTATTTCAGAATAATTTTGCATGGGTTTGGATACCTACAGTGCCTATCTTCACATGAGTAGACAGTGTTTCTATATCTGGGGTTAACTTGGAGATTTGCAGGTCCAGGGGTGAGCCTGAGAGGGTTTATGAATGTCTCCAGATGGTCATCTCCATCATCATAATGAAGATAGGTGGAGGGCTATGGGTCAGATAGTGTCTGACCCCTTGGCTCACATTAACTCTCTTAATTCCCCCAAAACCCTATGAGGTGAGGACAGTTCCTCCCTGCTTATAGATGAGGAAACGAAGGCATAGAGAAGTACGGAAAATTGCCTCAAGGCACAGTTAGTAAATTGTCAAGCCAGGCCCTGGCCAGTGTGGCCCAGAGGTTAGAGCATCGGTCCTCGGACTGAAGGATTAAGGGTTTGATTCCCAGTCTAGGGCATGTACCTGGGTTGCAGGTTCAATCCTCAGCCCTGAGGGAGGCAACCAATTGATGTTTCTCTCGAAAATTGATCTCTCTCTCTCTCTCTCTCTCTCTCTCTCCCTCCCTCCCTCCCCTTCTCTGTAAAAATCAATGGAAAAATATCCTCGAATGAGGATTAAAAAAAAAATTACTACCATAGAATAAGAAAATATTTATAGTTTAGTAAGGCCAATTCTGACGGATATATATATATAACTTTCTTATAAAGTATTTTTTATTGTGATAATATATAATTAACTATCATCAGTACTAATTTTAGGAATCTTTTGCAAATGTGAAATAGAGTATTAAGGAAAAAGTAACAGTATTAAAAATGATTTATAAAAATTTCTGTAGCATATATTTAAAATTTTTTTATCATCTTTCTGGATACTGTGCCAGTACTTTAAAGGTAAACACACATGTGCTGTACCACTCCCTTTCTACAAATGACAAACTAGGATGTGAAAGAATTCCAGCACAAGGGCATTAGAAAACAATAGCATGTTGCTTTTAGTTGTGTGTTTAATTTCGCAGTTCTTTTAAATGATCTCACTGTTTTAGAAACAATACACTTCACCTGTAGTAATATATATATATCAGTGTAAACATATCAAGATTATCACAATTTACATTTCCCTGAGACCACAGGCATGGTGAGATTCAGGACTGTGGTCAAACATTAACAGCCACAGGGTGACTGGGTGGGAGGATCACAGGAAAGTTCTCAGGCTGACTCCTAGCATTAAGACTTTTCTGTGTTTTGTGCCTTGCCAGTCATGTTCTCTTAAAACTCTGAGTCTCAGCTCCACCCTGCCAGTTACTCGGCTCTGTGTCTTCAGTTGAGACGAGATGTTTTCAATGAGGTTTGAAACACAGGTCCTGACTTTTAACACAATTGTCACAAGATATGGCAGGAAGTCTATAACCATACTGTTCCAAAAGTTACAGGTATATGGTCAATTGTATGATCATCCCATTTTACCATATTCTGGATAAAACCGTGCTTCTGTCTTTAAAAAAACCAAAACAACCTGTTTATGAGGTTATGGAAATTATCCAGAGGTAGTTCTGCTAATGTTTAACCGAGATCCACATTCACCATCAGTCCCTTTAGTTCAGTTTATTCCTGCAAACTGCACTATGTTTTATTGTGCTCTGTTGAATAGGAGGTATTACAATGAGAGAGAAATTATCTCCAGTTATAAGCAAAGAAGATAGCTGAGGAATAAGGGACTTTCATTTACCAGAATGGAGACTGATACTGTGGGAAAACTGCTAATCATTGTATTCTGAGTACAAGAGATAGTCTAGTAATTAATGTTTCCTTATGGGAAAGTTCCAGATGACTGTATTTATAGTCTAATTGAAAGCTGGTGTTTAAAATAGGTTATTCTTTGCTTCAGAAATTATCTTTTAATCTTACTAAAAATAATGAAAATTAATTGAGTACTTTTTCTCTAGCGCTGCATTTCTGAATAAGCAATGCTATTTAGCAAACAGGCTGCTTTTTCAAGTCTTTAAATTGTCTGTGGTCTAGCCACTTTTCTTCTTTAAAGTCCTTTTTAAAAAATGGGCTGTGCAATTAGAAAGTTTTGGAGATGTCATCTGTATGTTGTATATTTAAAGAAAACAAATTCCTATGTGTGGGGTATTTTAAACCTGTATAAAAAGAGACAGATTTGTTTGGTCTTTACCCTGTCTTATTCTTATAGATTAGAAAATTCAGAAGAACAGACAAACTTAAAATAAATCCTTATCTATTGTGTTCTTCATATGTAAATGTTTTTAAATAATCTGACACTTGATTTTTCTTTTTACTTTTGTCATTTCAGATTATTGAGGGGAAAGCCGAACAAGAATCATCAGATAAACCAGAGATTTCTAATCTTGTGCTTCCTAGCACTGGAAGTACCCAAATTAATGGACCCTCTATTCCTGGTGAAGATAAAACCTTTGAGCCACTTGATAGCACAAGAGTGACTTCTTATGATACTGTCACGCAAACCACATTCACCAAGACTTGTGATGGGATCAGCAGTGAGTCAGTGGTTTTTCAAAAATCTGTGTATAGCACCCTTGACAGCAAAGTTGATCTTTTTCATGCAACAATGCAAGCAAAAACAAGTGGTTTACAGGCCTTTATCCAGCATAGCAGCCCCCAAAACAAAGAATGTCAGCCTTCATTGGAAAAAAAGGATGATATAGGGTATGTAATGATTAATCTGGAACCAGTTTCTCTCACTTTTGGAAAAAATGCCTGCCTACCAATACAGACAGAAATTGTAAATAGAGCTGATAAACCTACAACCTTTAATATGGAGTTGATTAAACAAGTATCGCCTACTACAAGTCTTAGACTTCCTGTATCCACATTTGAAAAGGTACAAACACAAGGTCTGAAGGACATTCTGTCTCTAGCAGCATCAGGAGAAAAAGGCACTAAGTACCTGTGTGCCACCTCAGTAAGTGGAGAGACACTAGCTAATAATGAAATGTGTTCATTACAGAAAGAGATACCTGTTCCAGGCTCATCACCACCTGATAATTCATTGGGAAAGGAGGTACTACCATTAGTTAAAAGTTCTAATTATTCATTACCCAGGGAAGAAATGAAACTCTCTCAAGAATTTTTTCTGCAGCCTAAGAGTCTCTTAAGCATATCTTCAGAAGAGATTTTGGAGCCATCACAGATTGAAGACGAAGCCTCACCATTAGCTTCTGCCACATTGGAAAAAAACTACTCACCTAACTGCTTTCCCTCAAGAAGTAATACATCAAATGGCTCTTTAGAATTAAAGAGTGACAAGAGTGGTCTAAACAATGAAAATAGGAATTTTGAATCATTTAATTCAGCATTTGCTAAACAAACCAGCCTATCTGTAAATGGAGAGGAGGTCAACCTAGAGTTGGAGGAAGATTCTGACATTGACCTAACTCTCACAATATCACCACCTACAAGTCCCAGAGAAGAAATGTCAGCTGGTGAAACAGAGCAACATCAGGAGGCCCCATTATCAAATTTAGAACTCCAGGATATGGATGAAGACATAATTGAGCCAGAAGAGTTGACTTTTATAGAAAACAGAGGAGTGAATTCTGCTAAATATACATCACTGCCTCCCACAGTGCCAGAGAAACCATTAGAAAAGGAGGAGAGAAAAGGCGACAACTTACAAATGGTTACTTTAATACTTCCTAAAGACACTTGTGCCCTTGAGCTCACAGAGGAAGTTAATGTTACCTCAGACTTTCCCTTTGGTTCTTTAATTGAAGAAGTGTCACCAGCTTCTAGTCCTGACCCCCAGGTGCCAGTTGAAGAAACACGGCCATCTTGGGCTATGTCTCCATGTAGTTTAAAACATCCTGATACACAGTGTGAGAAAAGTGACAAATTCTCCCAGATTGAGTCAGTAGATTTGGCCATAATAGAAAAAGAAGATTCTTTTGTTGGTCCAATCTATCCAGTGGGACAAGATAACTTAACTCAGGTACAACAAATACAACTTTCTGCTGAAATGCCTGTAGTATTAAATAATCACCCAGGAAAAAAAGATAGACATGTAACCCTTTTGGGTAAAGTAACTGAGGAAGTTGTCCCAAGTGAGCATAATGAGGGTTTCTCTTTCTCAGAAAAAGTGCCATGCTGTGATACAGAGTTAGACCAACCTGCCTCAACTGCCAGTTACAGAGCTGACTTCAAGACTTCTCTAGAAAAATTGGTAACGTCAGGAAACCTATTACAGCCAATTAGTATAGAGAACAGAAATTCAGACTTAAATCGCCTTGCCTTGGAGACTAGTGAGCCTCCATTTAGTCCTAGAAAGATTTTGGATAAGATGTCTTCGGTTGACACATTTGTTTCCACAAGTGGTCCAAGTGATATAGTAAATGTATCATTAAATCAGCAAACTAGCCCTGAAAGCATTAAGAGTCTCTTTAGCAGTGATTTGAAAACAAATGAAGGCAATTACATGCAAACTCAGTCCTTGAGCTCTGACTCGATTGATGAAACTGATAATACACAGGCTCACGTGCACTCAGAGATCCCTAAACTGGCTTTTTCCTCAAATGGTGCTACCGTAACCAATTTTACAAGACCCATAAACAGAGAGATAGCGTTTCAAACACAGGAAATATCAGTAGTCAGAATGGCCAGTTTGCTTAACAATAGTGAAACTGAAGCTGAATTACATGAAAACAACAAAGATCTAGGAGGTGTTGGCTCTGAATCAAGGACCACATCTCCAAAAGGCAAACACAAAACCATCCGTATGTCACAAGATATGTCAGCATGTGAAACACAAGATCTGTTGAATGGAGAGCTTTCCCCCATGTACTTACATGCTGATTCTCACCAAAATACAGCAGTCACCAATGAAAATACCAATAAAGAGCTTTCTGTCTTTTTTGTTCCCAAATCTTCTGCCTCTCTTGTTTGTGGAGTCTCTAAAGAACAGATGGAAAATAAAAGCTCTGGTGAAGGGCTCCAGACCAAGGAGGACTCTGAAACCGTGTGTGGAGACATGGATATTAGTGTAAATTCTGACTTCCATTATGAACCACTTTCCGGAGACTCTGATCAGGACTCTTTTGGTGATTGTAGACATCTCAAATTTGACATAGAGGGTTCCTGCACTTCGCAGTATAATCACAACAAGAAAGAAGGTGCTTTGAAAGATGATTATGACTCTTTCCCAAGCCTAAACAATAGTGATAATGATGATTGGGGCTACTCTAACCAAGTTCCAGGGTTGGACACCAGCATACCTCCCCAAAATTGGTCCGTTGGATTAAAGAAAGATAAGTGTGTGCCATGTTACATCCAAATCAGAGATCTCTGTGGTATCCCCAGGACTTACACTAACTTTACTATAACTAAAGAGCTCAAAGATACTAAGAGAACTTTGCACAGCCTGAGAAAGCACCCCAATTTCACAGCTAACCATGGCTTGCTTAGTTCCTGGACAAGTACTTGGCAGGTGGCAGACGACCTTACCCAGAACACTTTAGATCTGGAATATCTGCGTTTCGAACAGAAACTGAAACAAATTGTAAAGAGTAGGGATTCTCAGCGTTCTGCGTCTTCAACCAGCATCTTTCTGAAGGAACCACCTCTCCAAATTGCCACTGAAGCTTTCCCTTTGCCAAAAATATCCGAGTCCCCAGTTCTCCATCCTCCATCCCGGAGCAGAAGTCCCCTCGTGGTAACAATCATGCACTCAGACGCCAGACCACAGAGCGAGCACCTGAGATGCCACAAGCCCAGCAATTTGGACAGTTATTCCTTTTGGAAGGAAAGATGTGACCGCAGGAGAAATCATCTTACAAATTCTGAAAGAAATCAGACTGTTTCTTTCCACCTCAACAAACTGAAATATAACAGTACTTTGAAGGAATCCCGAAATGATATCTCCCTTATTCTCAATGAATATGCGGAATTCAACAAGGTAGTGATGAATGGCAACCAAGTCGTTTTCCGAGATAAAGAGTCAAATGTTGCTTCTGGAGAAGCCACGTCTCAAGAGATGTATTCATCTTCCCCAAGGTCAGCCTCCTACGAAGACATGATTACAGACTTGTGTAGCAGTTTGCACGTCAAACTAACAAGTGTCGTGAACGAGGCTTGCAAAAGCACCTTTCTGTTCTACCTTGTTGAGACAGAAGACAAGTCATTCTTTCTGAGAACAAAGGTAAGGTGCCAGATAATTTTAGCTTATTTTAAAAGTAATAAACTTAGTATTCTTGGCTTCGAAAAGAGATGATATATTAAGTGGTATTTGAGTTTGATAGCTTTAGTTTTTTATCTGCATACCAAATGTTAGGCTACAAGGATCCGCCTTTGGTACTATATTTGAAGATATGTGTGATGTTCCAGAATTAATGCAATGTCTAATTTTCACAATAAGTTACCAGTATAAACATACTCAAATCCAAATGTAAATACAAATGTGCTCTTAAGGTAAAATGCAGATTTTTAAAAAATGTGCCCAGCCAGTGTGGCTCAGTGGTTGAGCATCGACCCATGCACCAAGAGGTCGCCGGTTCGATTCCCAGTCAGGGCACATACCCAGGTTGTGGGCCAAACCCCCAGTGGGGGGTATGCAGGAGGCGCCAAATCGATGTTCTCTGTCATCGATGTTTCTCTCCCTCTCCCTTGGACAGTTATTCCTTTTGGAAGGAAAGATGTGACTGCAGGAGAAATCATCTTACAAATTCTGAAAGATTTTACAAATTCTAAAAAAATTAATAAAAATTACTAGCTATATTCCATTATTTATATGGATAGTTGTGAGGGACTTTTGATTTGGGGTGTTCTTTTATTGACTATTAGGATAACTGATGTTCTGGTGAGAGCATGATCCTTAATTTTAAATGATGTAACCATGGTAAAATTCTAACTGCGTAGGAGCAGAATCTGTCTTGATTTACCATTAGCTTCCTCATTTTATCCTCTCAGAACTTCTATTTTTGGAAAATACACAATTCTGTCTCTTGTATAATTTCAAATTCATATAAAGGTTTCAGAAATGGTATTCTTCACCCAGATCCTTCATTATTTATATTAATGCTGAGATTGTCCTAGAGCCAACTAGTGGGAGTCCTGCTTCTGTGTCCTTTTGACAAGTTCCCATAATTCTTTAGACACTTCTTCCTTTGTGGTGTAATGTGATACTACAGGCTTATCTTGTGTATTTCCTAAACCTTGAAGTCAGCCATTTCTCCAAGGAGCTGTGATTCTTTTTAGTGAAGAATAGCATTTGGAATCAAGACTTGGGGCAGTGCATGAACTCAGTGCTACTGGGTGTCTTTGCATCTACATCCGCCCAGCAAACAGCCAAGAAATAGATGTGTTAAATGTACAAGTAACATCTGTGTTTGTTTTAAAAACAAAAATAGGAGCACACTCCTCCCCAATTGTAGTTCAGTAGCACCAGGTCTGTCCTGGCCTTTGCCAGAGGTGCAGCTCCCTTCTCCAGCTGTCAGGACTCCCACTGGCTCACCTCCTACCCTATATGTAATCACACTCCTGGCCTGCAGCTCAGCCCTGGTCATGCCAGCCCCCCTCTTCACCTGCCTGGAGCACAAGCTCCAAGTGGGGCCCCTCCACACTTGTAGCAAGAGCCAGTTAAAATGACAGCAGTCCCTCTCAGTGTCTGCTTTAGAGCCCTGAAGTGTGCAGGTGAGCGGAAATGAAAAACAGTGATAAAAGAAACATAAATATAAAACGCAACGTGTAAGTGTAATGGTGCAGGTGCTTCGACATTGTTTTGAGGACAGCAGGCGTAGTCAGGGAGGTCAGGAATGTTTTTCTAAAGTTAGCAACGCTGACCTGTTGTATGGAGTGTGGAAGGCTGGACTAGTAAGTGTTCTTGTTCTAAATGTTCGACTAGATTTGAGTTCACTTATGTCAGTGCTGAGAAGTCTTGTGTTAAGTCCAGAGTATCTGTCACATCTGGTCACATGATAAATCCATAAATGTTGAATTATTAAGTTACTAAGACATCTGAAGATGTGTGTATGTGATGAGTGTAACAGTCATCATCACAGAGGGCACATTAGGTAGACCTGCACAGCAGCTTCCTGCTCTTCCCAGAGGCAGGTGTGAAGCTGGTAAACATGAGGTTCTCAGAGTGGAGGATGCAGTGGAAGCAGCACAGACGCTGCCCTCACAGGCTGGAAGTCTGGCCAGAGAGAGTGGGCAGTTTCAATCAAAGGTGCTCAGCACTATAGGAAAAAAAGCGTAAGGAGACCCTGAAAGGGTTTCCAAAAGGGTTAGAGTCGGTAAGCCTGGAGCATAGTGTGTCCTATCAAGAAAGAGGTCTGGAGGTAGGTGTAAGAAAGGGCCATGTTAGGAAGGAAGGGCCTTAAAAGAAATCACACTGAGGCATTTAGACTACCCTGAGGTCATTGGGGAGGCGCTAAAAAGTATTTCTAAAAGATGAATAGCATAGATTGGAAAAATGACAGATAACAGGCTTTAACTTGAAGCTATCCATTGTTGCTAGTCAAACACTTAATTCTTCAAGGTGGCCAGTGGCTCCTATTTTGTATAATTTAAATATGATCATAAAAGCTGTGTAACAGCTTTTTCCAAATTTATGGAGTCTGATCTTTTCTGTAACATATTTTCTTTTCCTGAAGAGGATTCTTTTTTTCTCCAAGGTTCTATATAAATAGCTACTATATCTGTCCCTATACCCTCCTACCCATGGTTTTTGTTCCAATTTCTGTGAGGTCCTTTATTAATGTCAAAATTCAGAATGCATGACAAAATAGCCCAGAATGTGAGCGCCACAGGATTTGATTAAAATATTGAACAGAAAATGTATTTATTCAAATAGTTTATTAGTAAAATACGTAAGGGCTAAAGATTTATATTTAGACATTTTAATGGGCTCTGTTAAAAGAAATCTTGCCTGTAGGAATTTATTTGAAAATACATTGCCATACATTTTATTTTGGGTGATGAATTGAAATAGTAAAACTTTGGGTTGTTTTGAGATCCAAGGGTAACTAAAGTAACACTTAAGAATGGTAAGATTACAGTCTTTTTGGTATAAGTAGGAACATCAGGGTGTGCAGCGGAAACCTCCAGAGTCCTTCAGACAGAAACAGTGTCAAAATCACAAAGGAGGACAACGTTAAAGAATATCTTTAATTACATGAACTTGACCCTCCCAATCAGGCTGTTGCAGCACTCTTCTGTGTAACAGCAGTGCCTAACAACCATGCACAGCTTAACGTACATCTCCCATGGTACTTAAATCCCCACATCCAAGGGACTGTTGTCTGTCCCCAAAACCAGTCTCCATTAATGATCTTCAAAGTAATGCATAGCTGTTATGGGTATTCTTTTCTAGAGCGAGTTCTAGAAACATTTTGACAAGAGGTGGTGCTTTTTAGTGCATCTCTGCATCCCCAAGGTAATTCCCTTGAGGAGGGTGAAACTCAATATATTAGTCTGATGTCTAAAAAGAATCAGTTTTTGATACTTTATGAACATTAAAAAAATTATATAGTGCCCCCTTTTTAAAAAAATAAATCTAGTTTTTTAAATTGATTTTTAGAGAGGGAGGAAGGGGGAGACACAATCGATGTGAGAGAGATACTTCAGTCTGTTGCCCCAACCAGGGATTGAACCCAAAACCTGGGTATATATGCCCTGACTGGGAATCCACGCTTCATCAAAGCCATGCCAGCCAGGACTTTTTTAATTTTTATTTTTTGCCTTTGAAATAAACTTATAAAACCCAACTTAGTGATGCTGAGGAGTCATTTCTTTTACAGGTAAAAGCTCACTTAGTAGTAAGACAAACTGCCATTTATGTTTCCTTGTTAGGATATAATTTAGTAAATAGGATGTGCTTTTGATGTTCTTAATAAACTATAAAAGTAGTTCAGTGCAAGCATCCTTTTTTTTTTTTTTTTTTTTTTTTAAGTAATGGCTATTTGTAAATCTTTCAGAATATTCTGAGGAAAGGCGGCCATACAGAAATTGAACCTCAGCATTTCTGTCAAGCTTTTCACAGAGAGAATGATACGCTAATGATCATCATCAAAAATGAAGATATCTCATCACATTTGCATCAAGTAGGTTTGGAAATACAAAGAAATGTATTCCAGGCCTTTTGTTACTCTGTAATTATCAGAGTTGTCACTGCCTTTTTTTATTCTTAGTAAGGGAGAACTATAAAAAGATATTGGTAAATTTTCATCTAATAGTAATGAATCTTTAAAAGAACTTGCAAAAATTTTAACTTTGTTATATTTACCTATTAGTTGAATAAAAGTAATTGCTTCTCCTAAGATCTAACGTATGGGCATAGCTCCAGTCCTGCTATCAGGAGGTAGGAACCAAACCCTAACAGCATCCCACACCAGGTGAAGCTGGAGACGGGGGGGTGACGGTGTTAGTTACCTGCCTGATTATAGGTCCCCAAAATCTGATATACTCTTCCTGCACTATCTCCAAACTTTGGAGTTAATAGAGACCACTTTGTAATTAACTAGTTTTAATGAGCTTGTAGCATTGATGATTAACTGAATTAATATTCCTTACGTGTGACAGAATTACCCATCAGTCATCAAAGTTAAAAGTATTTTTAGGTGTCCTGAATCTTGAAACCCTCAGATAAAAAGTGATAAAAGCGACCCAGTGAACCTGTCTTCATTGTAGAATCCTTTTATGTTTAACAGATTCCTTCTTTGCTGAAGCTGAAGCATTTTCCCAGTGTCATCTTCGCTGGAGTAGACAGCCCTGAAGATATTCTCAATTGCACCTTCCAAGAGCTGTTTCGGGCAGGAGGCTTTGTGGTATCAGATGACAGAATATTAGAAACTTTAACATTAGGTTGGTCTTTTAATTTCCTTGCTTCTTTCTTTGAAATCTAGTCATATAGATTTCCCCTCACCCAGTGACTCCAGCATTATTTCATGAAAAAGCAATTATCTACTCAAAATTGTATCAATCTCTCTTCCTCTTGAGGACTTAATTTTTGCTGTATGCTGTGCTAAGCAGTTTTTATATAGTTCTCATCCCCAACGTGCATGATCTTAACCCCTTTTGTTCTACTGATTGTCTTCACCACCAAACCAGGTCCTAAATTCCTTCTCTCAGGAGTGTGGCTAAAATAGTCATACAAATTTGAGATTTTGTTACATTTGACTCCTTTACTTGCCAAATCAAGTCAGCTAAAGGCTAAATTTTTTTGTTTAGAATCAGCCCTCTTCCATTTCTGTTGCTGTCACCCTTACCATCTTGATATAGAAATTTTTTTTTTAAAAAAAAAAAAGGTTACTGAAAGTCGTGTTCATTACCTGCTTGAACACTCATAAATACCTGACGCTTGAACAACATGAGTGTGAACTATATGCATCTACTTTTACTACTTGACCTGAGCAGTTCAAACCCATGTTGTTCAAAAGTCAACTGGAGATTGATTGGGAATCTGTGTGTGCAAGGGACCTACTTAAATTATATGCAGTTAATCCATTGTGTGGGCAGTCAGTGCCCCTGATCCTGCGTTGTTTAAAGGCCAACTGTATAATTTACTTCTCTCAGGGCACTGAATTGACCTAGAAGAATGTCAGAGCACAGGGTAGACACTTTTGTGTATGATCGATACCTGCCCTAGCTCTGATACCATATTAGAACCAAATGTGGATATACAACTTCTGGATTAGATTAGGAGGATATACCATAACAAGCATGAATTGTACATGGAAACTGGAGTTGAAAAATATTTGAAGATTCTGTATTTAGAAACCTGGATTTTGCTGTTGCAATTAAACCTCCTGTGTGATTTCCATACTATGTTCAAAGTTTTAATTGCTAGGAATTGCAGTGTCCTTTCTCTATACAGTTCTCTCCTAATGCAGTTTGAGTAAGTAAGGGGAGAGTCGAGGGGCCACAGGTTGCTGTATCTTTGAAATGCAGTATGGGATCCTGCCCAGCCACACAAGTGGCAATGATGGTATACACTCAGTTTTTTAAGAATAAATTCTGGGCTTTGAGTAGATAAACCAAAAACCTTAAAACACAACTTACTCTATTCTGTAGTTCAACTGAAGGAAATTGTGAAAATCCTGGAGAAACTAAATGGAAATGGAAGATGGAAGTGGTTGCTTCATTACAAGGAAAATAAAAAGCTAAAGGAAGATGTAAGGTAAGGCCTGATGTCATCTGAGGGCTTGCTGTGGGTGGGGGTGGAAATACTATCCACTGTATGATTCACCCTGAAATGTTCAGTGTGCTCTGGACTGGTATTAAGTTTGTGCTGGAATGGAAATCACCTGAATCTCTAAACACAATTGACTGTTTTTTAGATTTTGTTTTTGTAGCGGGGCATATTATTCAGTGGAAGCTGTGTGTTGTAATCAAAAGTTTATACGCACACACTTTGAGTAGTACTGTCTAGGCCAATAGAAGTGAAGAAGTCAGACCTAGGGGCCCTAAAATATCCATAGAGTTCAGGCTCTGTTAAGTTCATGAACTGTACAAAACTGCCACATTAGCCCAGCCGACGTGGCTTACTGGTTGAGCATCGATTCATGCACCAAGAGGTCACCGGTTCGATTCCCAGTCAGGACACACGCCCAGGTTGTGGGCCCTGTCCCCAGTGTGGGGCATGCAGGAGACGGCCAATTGATGTTCTCTCCTCGATGTTTCTAACTCTAAAAATCAATAAAGAAAAAAGTCTTTATTTGCATAATGCATCTGTAATGTTTTGAGAGAACGCATCAGGACAGTGATTTCTAGAAAGGCAGAATGAACAAAGGATCTCAGGAGTTGGTTTTATCGGAAACAGTTGTTAAACTAGGAGTGTAAGCGTAGTCAAGGCAAGAGAAGATCTAGGAATAAAACAAAATTAAGATACAATAAAAAATAAACTTTCACAAACTTATACTGAATCTAAATTTAACATTTCTGTGTATTTTCCAGAGTGGATTCAATTGCACATAAGAAGAACTTAATATTGAAATCATATCAGAGTGCAAATATCATTGATTTACTTCATTATCATCAGTGTGACTCTCGATTATCAACAAAAGCAGAATATTTAAAATGTCTGCTAAACCTGCAAATTCAGCATATCCATGCCAGGTTTGCTGTCTTCCTAACAGGTAAAGTCACACAGCCTTAGTTCTACTTCAGGTTCATCTCATCAACCAGTCAGTGCCAAAATAGGCAACTCTAGAAATGTCCTTGCCAAGTGGAGTCATTGGATATACCATAAGATGTATGTGGATATATCAGCTGTTACCCTGATAAATTGCTGGGTGAGGAGTACTGTCTAGTTAATTAAGTCCTGGAACACGGTTTCTTTCTATTAAGTTTCATCATCTCCTACAAGTACTTAATTAATTTTATACTTAATTTTCTAGTGTTTTATGTGAATTTTCACCAAGCCTTTGAAAATTAAAGAATGACTCTAGTTGTCATTTATCAGTGGTTTTCAGCACTCCTGCCACCTTCCATGGAAGCCGTTGCTCCCAAAGCTTTTCCTTTTTCTTCACTGGAACCAGACTCCCTTTTTCCCCCCCACATTAGAGAGTTTAACAGGTTTTCTTTTTTTTTTTTTTAAACAAAAGGCGTTCTGCTACTTTTAAAAGGTTGCATTAACATTTGAATAACCCTGTTATACACCTGAAGCTAATATAGTATTATGTCAACTATACTTTTAAAAAAGTACCTTAATGAATTTTTTAACCAAAAACGGATTATTTTTCTTTTTACAGAAAAGCATGTCTCCAGAGAAGTCTTTGAAAATAGTGGCATCCTTGTTACAGATGTAAATGACTTTATTGAAAATATACAAAAAGTAGCAGCTCCATTTAGGAGTAGCTATTGGTAAGAACACTTTTTCTGTAACTCTCCCATGTCAGCTGGAATTGAGGGCAGATACTGGCGTTTGTGTCTGTGAGGAACTAGTTGTGCAAAAACTCTGCTCTTTACCTTAAATGTTATCATGCTGTCAATTAAAAATAACTGTTTATTTAGGGATGAAGTTCTAAAGTATCTACTAATGAAAGAAATAACCAACCTCCTTTGAATTACCCAGTTTCTCTATGATTTGCATTTTCATCTGCAGTTCATCCTGATCACCAAAACAGATGATGTTACCTTACAAGGCATAGATATTTTCCCCATCCTATTTATAAAATAGGTGGCTATTTTGTTTTAGATGGAATTATCAATTTGATTTACCCAGGCGATTCAACTGCATCTTGCCTAGACATCAATGATGCCAACAACAAATTAATATTTCCCTTTTTCTTTGAAAAACTTTAAGACACACATAAAAGTCCTCCCTTCTCATAATTGAAAAATCAATGTTCTACAACTCGTTCCTTCTTTTTTTTATATTGTTTAAATGTCTGACTTCATTCACAGTGACATAGTAGTGTCCATTAGCTTTGGGTTGGAGTGTTATTTTGTTTTAAATTATTTTAATTTAAAGCTATTAATTGAATTTACTGTTAAGTTTATAAACATTATTTACTCTGTTGTAGCAGAATTAACCAGCAGCTTTGTTTTTACATGTTGTCAGCAAGACATAGGTAATGCATGTTAGTCTGTTTTAAAGGTTTTTACCACCCTTGTAAAAACTATACTCTTAAGTGTTTCACATTTGCTGTTACTCAAAAAACACTACATGAAGTTAACCTTTTTTCCAAAATGGTACAAATTTATATACTGTCATTTTCCACTTATGTTGTAAATAGTGCACTTATAAAAAATCAACTCGGAGAAGAAATAATCACTTATTTATGACATTAGAAATAATTTCTACAGTAATCTTTAAATTGAAAACCAAACAAATCATTTGTAAAATACATGGTATCTATTTGGAACAAAGGTTTTTATAAGTAATTTGTTTCATTTTTAAGAAATAAAGACAACTTAAAAAATCAACTGTTTCTACAAGGACTTGATAGCAAAAATTGGAGTTTGTTGGGAGAGTTTTAGCACTTTTTAGGAACTTTAGCAGGAATAACTAGGTTCCAGAGGAATCCTACCACTTACATCACTTTGGCCCTGATCTGTAGGTCTAGTCCCAGCAGACCTGCCCAGTGCTTTCCCCTCCCAAGGTCATGTGCACTGAACAGCAAGCTACAGAAAGAGGACATTTCACAGGACTTTTCATCTGGCCCATCTACGAGGCTGTGAGACCTATACAAAAACTTCTTTCAAAAGCCATTCATCTGCTTTGTATACTTCCTACCCAAATAAACATACCAGTTTCACTATTGATGTTTTTTCCTCACGAGGAGGAGGATTAATAAAGTTTTAATTATTTGACACTAGCTTTTGCTTAGAAACCCATTTTATTTTTACCTCAGGGATAAGACTCAAATAAGAGGATCATAACCATATCTGGTACACTGAATTGAAAAATATGTATTTTTCTTTATTGATTTTAGAGAGAGAGGAAGGGAGAGGGATACAGAGATAGAAACATCGATGTGAGAGAACATTGATTGGCCGCCTCCTGCATGCCCCACACTGGGGATCGGGCCCACAACCTGGGCATGTGCCCTGACCAGGAATCAAACCAGCAACCTCTTGGTGCATGGGTCGACGCTCAACCAGTGAGCCAGCCACACTGGCCGGGCATGAATTGATTTATATTTTAACATTTAATCAAGTCACAGAATAATGGGTCTAATCTGAACTATGGGCTCTTCCAGAAATTGTGCCTTCATCATGTTTGGACTCCACTGGCCTGGGACATAAATAGTAGATAAATGAGGAATATGCAGAAGTCCTGGTATATTTTTCTTTCTACTTAATACTAATATAGTTTCTGCATTTGCTGGCAATCAATAATAGTTCACATTTCAAAGGATTATGGGTAGGAAAGTTTCTTGGAAGGACTTGCTGGGATTTTAGATCATCTTATCACATAGCTAAAGCAGTGGTTCTCAACTGGGGCGATTGAGATGTTTTGGTTCTCTGGCTAGGGAGCTGCTCCTGGCATCTAGTGGCTAGAGGTGAAAGGTGCTGTTAAAACATCACACAGTGCACAGGACAGTCCCCTACAACCAAGAATTATCTGTCCAAAAGTGGGTAGTGTGAGATTTAGAAACTGAGCTGAAGTAAATTAGATAATCTGATTATTATCCTAATTAACAGCGGTTTTCAACCTGTGGGTCACGACCCCTTTGGGGGTCGAACGACCCTTTCACAGGGGTCGCCTAAGACCATCAGAAAACACATATTTCCAATGGTCTTAGGAACCGAGACACCGCTCCTCTTATCCATCTCCAGGCGGGTCCGCCCACATGCAGATACGCCCACATACAACATGAGGAACTGTATTAAAGGGTCGAGGCATTAGGAAGGTTGAGAACCACTGCTTTAACAGATTATCTCTTTAGTCATATGTCCTTCAGACTGAACTGTAAGAATCAATATTCGGCCTATAAGAATACAGTTAAGATGTCTTCATTCGTCTGCTATTACGATATATGCTATCAATGTACGTGAAAATCTTAAAGCACCTAATGTACCTGACAATTCATTTATTCTCTTATAAATGCTACCTATAAGCAAAATTATCAAAGGCAGTAACTTGCATTTGTATGGAAAAAGAATACCTGTTAACCACTACTAAGAATATCTAAGAATTTCACAGTTATATTGAGTCAAGAATAGAATTTGGGATCTACTCACAGGGAAGCCAGATAATGGATTCTCCATCCAAGTTTGAATCTTCACATGCTGTCAGAGACCAAGCATAGTTCCACTCCAGCATCTCTCCTAGCATAGTTTCAGCTCTACTAAAGGAAATAAACAGCTGTGTCATGGCCAGCACAATAATTTATAGTTCTTAACATCAGGGCACAAACAGACCAATCAAGAGGGAACTGGTTTCCAGAGTTTGGCTTTATTTTGCAGTACAGAAATCATTTGGAGCCATTTTGAGGCAGACATCATTGAAGGGAGAGGCTCTGTCAAATCAATACTGCATTGCAGCTTGGTCCATTGGAAAAAGCCACACTTGGGATACAATAGAAGCTTCTACATTTACCTGCTTTATGATAGGTTTCTTTTTCCCCTTTGCTGTCATCAATTAGGTTAAAACACCGCACACAGGCTTCCTCCAAAATGACTCTTGAAGTCTGGAGTTTAGTTAGAATTTTAGGCCCACATAAACCAAATGTGTGGCGAGGCTATATGGGCACTATCATAATACTTGACAGGACCAAAATACAAAGCTATAGGGAAAACTTCAGTATGCTGTCCCAAATTATGGAATATTTGATTTCAAATCCTAATATCAAGAGGACAGATGGCACGCAAATTGTACTGATCCAGCTCTTGAGCAGCAGAAGCACATAACTGCAAAGGCTACATTGATTAAAAGATACAAATACTGTATCAGGATCTCTGTATCAGTATCACAATGTTTTTTTAAAACTTATCCTTCACTAGAAAAAAGCCAGCATTGGTTAAACAGTACAGAATGTGGTCACCTGCCAATTCTGAATAGCCACTCCATGAAAACAAGTTAATACATGATATTAGAAAGGGGAGGAATATTTACTGGTGCAGTGCTCTGCAATCTCTCAGTATGGATTACAAAGGCAGGCCTTACAATATTGATTTCATACAATATGTATTATTTGCCAAATTTTAAGTCTGTCCTAATTAGATGATAACATGTACTGCTGTTAGTCTTCCCCATAGATGTCATTTTTCTTGCGCTTCATTTCCTCAAAGTCAAACTCTGATCCTGTCATCCTCTTATAGATGTCTTTAATGTCATCACAGGTTGTCTCAAAGTGAGTTGTAGCATCATATGTACGGGAAATAAAGATCTGGAAATAAAAATTAAAAATACTTGAAACTAGGGAAGTCTCCCATTAAAACATGGTAATACCCTTTTCTGATCACCACACTCACCTGGCTTTCTGTTCCCAAATCTTTTGGTACAAGCAGGTCGCTGATGCTAACAAATCTGCAGGAGAAAAAGAATGAAGTGAGCAGGTGAGTTGACCGCACACCCACTCACTTGCTTTGCCTGAAATTCAAAACCCAAAGGATAAGACAGGTGGAGATGATGGCTGCATTCTTTGTTCTCACTATGAAGCCAAAATCAGTCTCGGATTTTAGCTGATAAAAATGAACATGTCACTTACTTCTGTTCAATTGGTTCCAAGAGCTCCAAAGCTGGTCTGATTTCTTTCTCGGGTTCCTTGGTCTCCACAGTTGTACTGACTATGGCGATGTACTTCCCTTGTGCTGCCACATTGTGTGCAGAGGAGATCATGCAGACATAGATATCTGAAAACAAGTAATGCCATCTCACTGCCAAGGTTTGTAAAACGTGGGCATACGTGCAACTCAAGCCTCACCCATATTTCGAAATGTGAATAAAATTACTTGGAATATACAATACATTCTAAGCTTAAGTTCTATGTATATGGAGGCAAACAGGGTCATACATAGAATATGCAAATATTCAGTGACTTTTAGCCTTTTGGATGTCAAGGATTTATGTGACAGTGAACTGCAAGACTTGAAAATGAGATTTCTCTTTCCGGCTCTGTCACAGCTAACTGGAAACCTGGCAAACCATATTAACTGCTCTGGGGTCTTCCGTCTCTCTAAACCCTGTTTCATTAAGTACAAATGCTCCTCAACTTACAGTGTGGTTATATCCTGATAAGCCCATCATAAATTTAAGTCGAAATGCATTTAATATACCTAACCTGCCCAACATCATAACTTAGCCTAGCATACCTTAAACATGCTCAGAACACTTATATTAGCCTACAAGGTGGACAACATAATCTAACACAAAGCCTCTCTTGTAATAGTGTTGAGTATCCCAATTTATTCAATACTGTACTGAAAGTGAAAAACAATGTATGGTTATCACTTTTACACCATCTTAAACTTGATAAATCATTAAGTGGGGACGTTCTGTAGTGATTTCTCATATATTTAATATAAAATTACATATCAGCAGAATCTATTCTTGAGTTGGCATAATAAACTCATATAATTCCAAAGGTTCTACTTGTCTATATACCATTGAGTACATAATTTCCAATACAGAAAATAATTACTGAGTTCCCTTTTTTTGACTTTCACATACCAAGGGATCTGCTTGGGAACCCTTTAAAGATTACTTTAGGCCTTGGCCAGTTTGGCTCAGCTGTGTTGGCCCCCAAGGGTCACGGGTTCGATTCCTGGTCAAGGGCACATACCTGGGTTGCAGGTTCGATCCCTGGCCCCAGTCAGGGTCCTGTGGGAGGCAACCAACTGATGTGTCTCTCTCACATTAATGTTTCTTTCTCCCTCCCGTCCTCCCTTCCACTCTCTCTTAATAAAAAAAAAAAAATCAATGGAAATATCCTCAGGTGAGGATTTAAAAAAAAAAAAAAAAAGATTATTTTAGTACAAGTCCCTTTATTCTATAATAATCTGTGGCTTGGATTCCTATATGGAAAAAAAATTAAGTACAGACAGCTATTAACTGTCTATTTAAAAGCTGATAGCCTGGCTGGTTTGGCTCAGCAGTTAGACCATGGACCAATGAGTCTCGGGTTTGATTCTGGTCAAGGGCACGTACCTTGGTTGTGGTTCGTCCCTAGCCCTGGTCGGGGTCATACAGGAGGCAACCATTCAATGTGTTCCTCTCGCATCGATGTTTCTCTCCCTCTCCTTCCCACTCTATCTGAAGATAAATAGAAAAATATCCTCGGGTGAGGATTAAAAAAAATAAAAAATAAAAGCTGATAACCCACCAGGCTGGTGTGGCTCAGTGGATCAAGCATCTTCCCATGCACCGAGAGGTCACCGGTTTGATTCCTGGTCAGGGCACACACCCAGGTTGCGGGCTCAATCCCCAGAATAGGGTGTGCAGGAGGCAGCTAATCAATGTTTCTCTATCATCGATTTTTCTGTCTCCCTCTCTCCCTTCCTTTCTAAAAAATCAATTTAAAAAAACTTTTTTTTAAATAACAAAAGAAATAAAAGTTGATAACCCCTTTTTAGTTGAATTTTCGATAAAAGATTTAGGACTTCGGGAAGTAGTAGTGGATGAAAACTGGTTAAAGCAAATAGGTTAGGAATTACAATTTAGAGATAAATCCTGATCTTAGAGAAATTTAAGTTATGTGCCAGCACACTGTTAAAATCAAATATAAGTATTAAGTTGACAAATAAGAAAGGACCATCATCATCTCAAAATAGTGGAATTGGGTCACTAATAAGCTAAATCTTCACAGGCACATACATAATGCTGGTTCTGGGAGAAATGGACTGCTCCTCTTAGTTCAGCCTCTGAATTCCACAGATGAGGAATCGGAGGTCCAAAGCAGTGGATGTAAGCCTGAGGCAGGACTTCTAGGCTTTAATTTGTCTATTCAGTATGATGATTTAAGATGTCAGCTAAAAGCGATCCATCACATTTTGTTTCCCATGTGTTAAAAACTAAGGCTTCTTCACTATAATAAAGAAAATTAGGAATCTGAGATAAAACACAAAGTAAACTATGTCTAACAAAATTCTACAAACATCTGATCTTCAAAACTCACCTGACTTCCGATTGACCTGGTTCTGTGGAATAATGATCTGGCAGGAGTTGGCATCATTGGTGTTCTTGATGGGGTGACTGAGGATACAGATAACTCGGATCACCTGACCTACTTTTTCTACCCGATCTTTTACATAGCTGGGGTCACAGATGAGCTGCTTACAGCGAGCAATCTATAAGAAAACATTTAAAGACTTTACAATATTCAGTGCCCACGATTTTTTTAGACAGTATTCTAATGCCATTGTCTCTTGAATATAATCTGTTATTTTTGTAAAGTTAACTGCAGGCATTTATTGAACTATAGATAACTATTAAAACTAGCTGCCAACAATCTCTAGTTTTCCTGGAACAGATTAGTTAATTCTAAATCCTAATCAAATACTAGGAAAATTGTTGCATAGTGTTCAGAAGTTTTAGAACTAGGCAGACCAGGGGTTCAAATCCTGGCTCTTTACAATCTCAAAGAATTGTTGTTAGGATAAAATGCAACAGTGTAATTAAAGGCTGTCATATGAGAAGTACCAAGTAAAAAGTAAAATGTTCCATAAATAGTACTAGTATTACAAACTGATCTAAATCATTCTCATTTTAACACTATACTTTCTAAGTAAAACTTAAGTTGCAAGGTATATAGTACAGTCTTCTTCCCCTGTATATCAAAGCGTTAAAATTTCCTAAGCAGCAGGCAGCAGCTATGTGAAGCAAAGGAGAATGGAATAAAACTGCAATAAAAAGGACTTTCAGCCCTGGCCAGGTGGCTCAGTTGGAGCATCATCCTGTACATCAAAAGGTTATGGGTTCATTCCTGGTTGAGGCAAGTACGGGAGGTAACCAATCGATGTCATTTCTTTCTCACATAGATGTCTCTCTTCTCTCCCCCTGCTTCCCTTCCTCTCTCTCGAAATAAAATACCTTCAGGTAAGGATTTAAATAAATAAATAAAAAGGACTTTGAGATATCAAATTAAAACATTATCCATATTCTTAAACACCTATTATGGTGAAAGCAGAGGGTAGTTACAAAAGATCTGCAACAGTAACACAAAGTTCAGATGGCCAACTAGTGAGTGCTGCTTATATGGTTCACCTGTGGGATACCATCAGGAATACCAAAATATTTTTTTTAACTTAGTTTTTTAGTTTCTTTTTTGAGTATCTCTATTTGTAAGAATTAATATTTCATGAAAGGAATGTTCTGGTTGGTACAACCAACAGCATCTGCATCACCTGAGACCTTGCAAAAAAATGCAGCCCCACCTCTGACCAGTTACTGAACCAGAATATGCACTTCAACAAAATTAACAATGATTTATAATCAATTCAAATTTGAGAAACACCACTCAAAACTCCAGCTAGCCAGCTCCACAGCTAAACTCCAAATTAAATAAATGTTAATAACATTATTAATATGACAAAATGATTAGTATTGCCCAAGCCCAATTTCAACCAATAACATTATAAGTGGTATTAATAAAGCTAAATTTAAATGAAAATTTGAGAGGCACCCACCCACAGTATATAATATAGGATACTTAGCATTTAGAACTCATGTATACTTTAGTCTGAAAAGGAAGCAACAGTTAACACAAGAAAATACTGACCTATTTTCTTAAAGCACAGCCTTGGTAACTAGTTCTTAGTCATAATGAATACCAGTTTACTATAAGAAATCAGATATAACCTGAAATCTATCATCAATGTCCATACTAAATTAAGTACTTACTATAAAGTATTCTTCACAAGAACACAGTTATTTTTAAATTGTAAAAGCTACTTACCTCTCCTTCAGATTTAACACCAATCACTTTTCCATTTTGCACAATGATTTCTTCAATTGGTTTATTCAGCATGTAGGTACCTCCATAAATAGCACTTAGCCTAGAAAAAAAATTTTAAATTACAATTGATAATTTATAATTGTTTCAACTACTAAAGTCTACTTTCATAGATCTTAATAAGTTATAGGCAATGTATATTTCCTAAATTTCCTTCCAAAGGCATTCGTTTATATTCAGTTATGAATATCAAGTTAAAAAAATCACAACAACCAGTAATGGAGGAATAGTTTAAATGGGTCTAATCCTTGCGCACATAAAAAAACTATCAGGAGGCACTGGAGAGTGACTAAAAGCAGGCAGAAACAGGAAGAAACGTAACACATTGTTGACCGGCAATTTTACGCAGAAGTTATCTCACGTCACCGGCTATTTTTTTCGTAATTGAGTATGAAAGTGAAACGATCTAAATAAACTTCAGTATACTTTATTTATACATAATGAATTTAAATGAAACTTTGTACATATCTGCTACATATTATATTTTATACATATTATATATTTTAGTAATTTTTTTGGTGTGGTATACTGTACAGCAATCACCTCCGTGTAATGGTACACAACATGTTTTGCAAATATATCTGGTTTCACTGCGCTTTCATCTAGGGATAACTCCTGCTTAGGTACATACAAAGACTGAAATTTGGAAGAAAGTAATCCAAAAGAGGCCTAATTTTATACAGTCTGCCTTCATTAGATATATTTTGTGAATTATCACTAAGATGGAAAAATGTAAGAATTTACTCGAACCTCATTCTGCTCATAGTTTTAGGAAATATTGGAGCTTCAACCAAAGGGTCCGTTGACCAGTAATCCCTCCAATGTGATTTTTTCGTCTGTCCCATCAATATCAACAAACTGAGAAAGTTCTTTACAAGTTAACTCGTGAGCGGTCAACAACGTTTGGGCATGAAAACACGAGTTAACTCATAAGCCATCAACAAGGTGTTTTAAAAGGAGGTAAACTGAATAAGATCTTTATGTGGTTTATATGGATGGGTCAGCCCTCCCCTGAAGGAAAGAATTCCCCAGGCCTTATAACATCGAATAGCTAGAACAGAAGCAAAATGCCTGTGGTCTAATTGACTTAAGACGACATAAGATAGAATTTGGGGTTGTCAATGAAGATGAAAACGGGGTGGAGGATAGGGACACAATCCTACAAATAGCAGCCACCAAATCTATAAAATCTCTTCCATCCTTAACTAACTCCAGAAGTACTTGCACATGGGGAAGATTCCAAGAAACCAAGCAAAAAGCAGGAGCTGAAAAGCAAAAAGACTTGAGGAGCAGAGATTACAGCTGTGGGTCATAAGGACGAACAAGTCTTAAGTTTGAAACTGCCTTAGTAAAAGAGCTTGGTGGACATCCTGGGCTTTCAACAGAAACCCTAGAACCATACCTATTGTACCAGGAGTAAGAAGTCAGCAAAAGACAAAAGATCCCTTTAAAAACGAGTAAAATCAAGCCTCCACAGTTCAAAGTGAATTTATGTGCCTACTAAAAAAAAAAAAAAAATTAGCCCTGGCTAGTTGGGCTCAGTGGTTAGAGCGTTGACCCGCAGACCAGAGAGTCATGAGTTTAATTCCGGTTGAGGGCACGTGCCTTGTGCCTCAGTTGCAGTTTGGTCCCTGGCCCTGGTCAGGTTTGTGTGGGAGGCGACCAGTCAATGTGTCTCTCTAACATCGATGTTTGTTTCTCTCTCTCTCCCCTTCCCACTCTACCTAAAGATAAATGAGAAAGTATCCTCCAGTGAGGATTAAAAAAAAAAAAAATTAATGGTCTTTAGAGAAAGACTCTAGTATCTCTACCATATACCAGTAAACATGTCCAGTATATAAGAAATTATGAGACATATGAAGAAATAAGAAAATGTGATCCAAAGTAAAGAGAATAAGCAATCAACACAAACAGATCTATATTACTGATGTTAAAAAATCCAGAAGGTTGCCCGGCCAGTGTGGCTCACTGGATTGAGTGTCGTCTCATGGACTGAGAGGTCCTGGTTCAATTCCAGGTCAGGGAACATGCCCAGGTTTCAGGCATGATCCCCAGTAGGGGGAGTGCAGGAGGCAGCCACTCGATGTTTCTATCTCTCCCTTCCTCTCTCTCTAAAAATAAAAAAATAAAAATCAATAAAAACATTTTTTAAATTAAAAAAAGCAATAAAAACATTTTTTAAAAACGCAGGTTAAAAACAGCTATTAAAATATGGTCAAGGAGTCTGCAAACATCCTTGTTCAAGGATACATGTTCAAGAATGTTATAAATACATTTAGGGGAATTCAAATAATTTACACAGAATCTCACAAGAGAAAACTATACTTAAAAAACAAACTACATTTAAAAATGGAAATTCTAGATCTACAAAATACAATATTAAAAAAAAACTTTTTTTAACTCAAGAATGGGATTACCAGCCTATTGGAATTAACAGAAAACAAGAGTCAGTGAACATGAAGAAAAATTAACAGGCATTATCCAATATAAAGCAGGGGGAGAATTTAAAAAATAAATAAATAAATGAGCAGCCCTGGCCAGACAGGTAGCTCAGGTGACTGGACAATCCTCCCCATACACCAGCGGTTCTCAACCTGTGGGTTGCGACCCCTTTGGGGGTCGAATGACCCTTTTACAGGGGTCGCCTAAGACATAACAGTAGCAAAATTACAGTTATGAAGTAGCAACGAAAATAATTTTATGGTTGGGGGTCACCACAACATGAGGAACTGTATTCAAGGGTCACAGCATTAGGAAGGGTGAGAACCACTGCAATACACCACCAAGGTTGTTCGATCCCCAGTTAGGGCACATACAAGAATCAACCAGTGAATGCATAAATGGTGGAACAAACAGATTAATGCTTCTTTCTCTCTCTCCCCCAAAATCAATCAATAAATAAAAATGTTTTTAAAAACTGAGCAGAGCCTCAATGACCTATGGAATAACACCAAGCATCTACACATACAAGTAACAGGTGTCTCAGAAGGAGATGAGAATATGGGATGGAATATCTGAAGATGATATTGATTTAAAAATTCCCAACTTGGCCCTGGCAGGTTTGGCTCAGCAGTTAGAGCACTGGCCCGTGGACCAGAGGGTCCCGGGTTTGGTTCCTGCTAAGGGCATGTACCTTGGTTGCAGTTTGTCCCCGGCCCTGGTCGTGTGGGTGGCAACCATTCGATGTGTCTCTCTCACATTGATGTTTCTCTCGCTCTCTTCCTCTCTCTCCCTCCTGCTCTATCTGAGGATGAATGCAAAAATGTCCTCAGTTGAGGATAAAAAAAAAAATTTAACTTACATATCCAAGCATTTCAGCAAATCTCAAGCAAAACCACACCTAGACAAATCTTAGTGAGACTGCCAAAACCCAAAGAAAATCTTGAAAACAGCTAGAAGAAAAAAATCATTATATATACACAAACTACTAGTGACAGCTAACATACACAAATGCATACATAAAAACACACACACACTCTAAATTTTTAAAAATTAAAAGGAAAATACATGAGTAAGTGATGTTTACCCCAGAAATGCAATGTTAGTTTAATATCCAAAAATCAGACTATGCAATTCAACATAATAATGGCATAAAGAAGAAAACCCGCATTAACTCAATGTCAACACCCCTTCAAAACAAAAACTCTCAGTGAGATATGAATAAAATGGAATTTAATCTAATAAAACCATCTAGAAAAAAACATAAAAACATACTTAAAATATTGAAAACATTCCCCTTGAGACTGAGAACAAAGCAAGGATGTCCATTTTCTCCACTTCTATTCATCATTTTTCTACTAAGTCCTGGGCCAGTGCATAAAGGCAGGGGGAAAGAGGGTGGGGGCACATAAAGGTTGTAAGAGAAGAAGCTAATCTCTCTGTTCAAAGAAAAGATTAACTGTGTACAAGGAAAATTCTAAGAAATCTATAAAACTAGTAGAACTAAGTCACAGAATATAAGATCAGCATACATAAATCAATTATATTTCTGTATATTAGCAGCAAACAAGCGAACAACTTTGAAATAAAACAAACTTTTATTAATAGCAACATCAAAATAACCACTGATGAATAAATTTTAACAAAAAATGTGCTAGAGCCCTAGTTGGTTTGGCTCAGTAGTTTGAGCATCAGTCCGCGGACCAATGAGTCACGGGTTCAATTCCAATCAAGGGCACGTACCTCGGTTGCAGTTCAGGCCCTGGCCCTGGTCAGGTCGTGCAGGAGGCAACCAGTCGATGTGGCTCTATTACATCAATGTTTCTCCGAGTCTCTCTCTCCCTCCCTCCCACTCTATCTGATGATAAACAGAAAAGTATCCTCGGGTGAGGGGAAAAAAAAAAGGAAAGTGAAAGATCTCTACAATGAAAGCTACAAGACATTGCTGAAACAAAGAAAATCTAAATATATGAAGCAAATTCACATACTAGAAAACTCAGTATTATTAAGATAATTCTCCCCCAAATTGATCTACAGATTTTTTTATTAAATTTACTGGGATGACATTGGTTAATAAGATCCTATAGGTTTCAAGTGTACAATTCCATTATACATGATCTGTATATTGCATTGCGTGCCCACTACCCAAAGTCAAATCCTCTTATGTCACCATATATTTGGCCCCCTTTATCCTTTGCTACCTCCCTGATCCATAGATTTAATTCATCCCAATCAAAATCCCAGCAAGCACTTTTTCTAGAAATTGACAACGTTCTAAAATGTATGTGTACTGCGTATTACTAGGCATTATAGGAATTCCAAAATGTATTAAATACTGATTGTGCCTACAAGCCCTTACAAATGAGTTGGAATTTATTGAACTTTTGTCACCTTGCTATTTCATGTATTTAAACTCTACTTGCTCCTTTTCATCCATCTAAAATTCAATACTATTGTTCTGACCATTGCTCTCTATTACTTTAGGTCACATATATTTGACCTAAAGTAAATCTGATCAAAAAACTCAATAAAATGAATACAGAGCTAATTCTAACATCAACATATATCAATGTTCCAAAACAGCACAGCACTTGTTTTTGTTGTTGTTAATCCTCACCTGAGGATATTTTCCATTGACTTGTAGGTAGAACGGAAGAGAAAGGGGGTTGGGGGAGGAAAGAGAGAGAGAAACATTGATGTGAGAAAGACACATCGATTGGTTGCCTCCTGCACCGCCCTGGTGGCCAAGGATCAAACCTGTAACCCAGGTATGTGCCCTTGCCTGGGAATTGAACCCACAACCCTTCTAACCACTGAGCCAAACCAGCCAGGGCCAAAACAGCACTGTCATTCTGTGGTTCTACTTGGTGTAAACTTTCTATGATTCTAATGATTTGAAAAAGATTTACCGAACAAACTTAGAAGCCAGAAACAGTCATATGAGGGTGATTCAAGTGGTTTTATGTTCCTGATAATGATTGATTTTTTACTTTTATAGAGAAATGAAATAATGACTATCATCACAGGTATTTGAAACTTGAAAAACGTTGTTCATCAAGAAGTTATTTTGTTTAGATCAGTGGCTATTCAAAGTCAGTTCATAATAAAAATTTTACTTCACCTGTGACCAAAATAAAATTAAAATTAAATGTAAGTGGGAATGCAAAGGACCTCAAATAACCAAAACAATTTTGAAAAAGAACAAAGATGAGGACTTACATTACCTGGTTTCAAGACTTGCTATAAAACTATATTCAGGACAGTGTGTTAATGGCACAGGAAAATTAAATAGATCAGTGGAACAAAAGACACATATATATGGTCAAATGATTTTTTGCAAAGGCACCAAAACAACTGGAAAAAGAAATCTTTTCAACAAATGGTGCTAGAACAACTAAATATCAGTATGAAAAGAGGGAACTTCAAGCCCTACCTCACCCCATACACTAATATTACTTCAAAATGAACCACAGATTTAAACACAAAGCTAAAACTATAAAGTTTCTAGAAGACATAGAACATCTTTGTGCTCTTGAGCTAAGCAAAGCTTTCCTAGCTAGGAACTAAAGAACTAAACATACAAAAAAAAAAAAGGATATAAACATTTTAAACTTTCTGCCACAGACTGGGAAAAAATATTTATAATGCATGTATCTGACAAAAGACTTGCTGCCAGAATACATCAAGATCTCCTACAAATCACAAAGGCAACCGAATCTTTTAAAATGTGCAGAAGACATGAACAATCATGCCACAAAATTAGACAAACAGCCAACAAGCTCATGAAAAGGTGGTCAATGTTAGTCAAGAAATGCAAATTAAAACCATAATGAGATAGCACTTCACACCTACTTGGGTGGTTAAAATTAAAAAGACTTTGGAGTGACTGAAATCCTCACACATTACTGAGTGCTGGTTAAGTGGTACAACCACTCTCAAAAGTTGTTTGGCAACATCGTGCGAAGTTCAACACTTGCCCTATCAGCCAGCAATTCCCCTCCTGGATTCTACCCCCAAGAAATGACAGCCTATGCCCATGCAGACTTTTACACAAAAGCTCATAGTAGCTTCATTCATAATACTTCAAAACTGAAAACCCATATATCCGTAAATGCAAGGGGGTATATTCACAAATTCACATAATGCAATACTACTCAATATTTTTTAAATGAACTTACCAGCATGTGCATCAACATAGATAAATCTCAAAAATATTGTTAAGCAAAGGCCAGACACAAATGAGTACACACTGTATCATCCCCTTTAAATAAACTTCAGAAACAGCCTGGCCGGTGTAGCTAAGTGGATTAAGCATTGTCCCATGGACTGAGAGGTCCAGGTTCGATTCCTGGTCAGGGCACATGCCCGGGGTGAGGGCCTGATCCCCGGTAGGGGGTGTGCAGGAGGCAGCCGATCAATGTTTCTCTCTCTCTCCCTAAAAATAAATCAATAAAAACGTATTTAAACTTCAAGAATAGGCAAAAGTAATTTATACTGATAGAAATCAAAAATATAATTGTTAAGGTTTGGGGGGGTGGTGATTATGAGGTGATATAAATAAAGGAACCTTCTGGAGTGATAAAAATGTTATTTATCTTGATTCTGGAGTTTTGATTACACAAGTTTATACATTTATCAAACGCAACATTTTTACTGTAGATCTGTGGTTTCATTGTAAATTTTACTTCAATAAAAATAAAAAGCGCCCTGGCCAGTGTGGCTCGGTGGTTAGAGCATCAGCCAGCACACCAAAGGGTCTCAGGTTCAATTCCCAGTCAAGAGCATGTACCTGGGTTGCAGGTTCAATCCTCGACTCTGGTCGGGGTGCATACGGGAGGCAACCAATCAATGTCTCTCACATCAATGTTTCTGTTTCTCCTTATTTCTCTCTCTCTCTCTCTCTCTCTCCCTCCCTCCCCTTCCACTCTCTAAAAATCAATGGAAATAAAAATATCCTTGGTGGAGCCCTGGATGGTTTGGCTCAGCGGTTAGAACCCGACCTGTGGACCGAAGGGTCCTGGGTTCTATTCTGGTGGTCAAGGGCACATACCTGAGTTGCAGGTTTCTCTCTCTCTCTCTCTCTATCTATCTATCTATCTCTCGCTCTCTCCCTTCCTCCCTCCCTTCTACTCTATCTAAAAAAAAAAGTCCAGCCAGTGTGGCTCAGTGGTTGAGCATCGACCCATGCACCAAGAGGTCGCTGGTTCATTTCCCAGTCAGGGCACATGCCCAGGTTGTGGGCCCGATCCCCAGTGAGGGGCATGCAGGAGGTGGCTAGTTGATGTTCTCTGTCATCAATGTTTCTATCTCTCTCTCCCTCTCACTTCCCCTCTCTCTTGAAATCAATAAAGGGAGAAAAAAATATTTTTTTAAATCCTCAGGTGAGGATTAACAAAAAAGTTTAAAAATAAATAAATAAGCATCTCATTACTCACAGGCATATCTTGTCTCATTTTTCACAACTTTACCTCATATACTTCTGTTGAAGACAAAGTTCAGAATCAGTGAGGTTTTAGCAAGTAGGTTAAATACAAGCTCTTACCTTGCAAATCCTTGTGGCAGTTCTCCAAGACCATACAGTGGATAAAGGTATGGGCTTTTGCCATATCTTGCCAAAGACTCACTGTAAAGTTTAATCCTATTAATGGTTTCACAACATGGTTGATCTAAATAGCTGGAGAAGAGGAAATGATTATTACAAAAGGGCTTCGGTTTTCATTATCGTATTCAATTTAAAATCTTTTTCTGAAGTGATTTCAATTCACTACATTTTTGTATTTTATTTAAAAGGTTCTAGTATTAATTTGCAACTAGAATCTGCTTTCCTTGTATAACATGGCTATATATTTGTTTTGTTAGAATTTCCACATTAGAGAACTGGGAAATTCAGTTAGCGTTCCAAAATATATATAAATCTAAAAACAAAAAAACTTACTCATCAGTTCTGTAAAGTGCCAGGGCATGACCAGTAAAATCTATAACATCTTGGCCCAAGTCAAATTTCTTATACACCTCTCGCATTGGAGTCTTCTTAGGATCAATGCCCTCAAAAGTTCTAGCATCTTTTTCATCAAAGTTGGCAACATATACTAGGAATTTCCTGAAGCGACGTTTTTCAAACAGCCCCATTAAACCTAAAAGAATTTTTCAAAAAGCACACACTCATAATAAGACACTTGAGAAAAAGAAGTATGAGAGGAAAAGTTTAAATATGCCATGTTATTATGTGAGGCTCTTCTAACATAATATGCAATTTAAGATATGAGCATTCAGACAACTATAAACTGACATAATTACAACAGATCAGTTAGGTCTTCAATTTTACAGTACAATTTAATTACAACCAGTACTTAATTAAATGTAGTATGTCTAATTATGTCTTTTTCTCTTTATTGATTTTGTTTTTAGAGATAGAGGAAGGGAGAGAGAGAGAGAGAGAGAGAGAGAGAAACATCGATGAGAGAGAAACATCGATGAGAGAGAACATCGAATGGCCGCCTCCTGCATGCCCCACACTGGGGATTTGGCCCACAACCTGGGCATGTGCCCTGACCGGGAATCGAACCAGTGACCTCTTGTTACATGGGTTGATGCTCAACCACTGAGCCACCCCAGCCAGGCTAATTATGTCTTTTATTAGGTACAAGGTAAACATGACTTTGCAAAAATTATTTGCTCATGAAGGCATCCAGCTGAATATTTAACAACTCTGATCAATATTCAGCCAATTGCCTAAAATTCTGAATGCTCTTCCTTTTCTTATTCTGTATTTAGATGTTGATTATGCTGCTAGTCACTTACTTTAATGGAGTCCTAAATAATCAGCTCACTGCTTTGTACACTAAAAAGCAGATAAGTAGGCAGCTATAAATGACCACATAATAAACCCTCAGTTCTTCCTATTAGTCAGTATTCCTACTACCAGTATACAGCTGGTAGAAAGACATGGGCAAAGAAAAAGAAAATTGTCTGGTTTTACAATCTCCTTTATCCTCCTTTCCTAAACTGTACAGCTACTTCCAAAAACAATCATAGCTTTAAAAATAACTCTCAAACATTCTTTTATATCTGTTGACAGTTTAATGTTTTGATATTTTTAACATTATTTCCCAAGACTATAAATGAAACCAACAAAACTGAAAATTCAAATGATCATGGCCCTTGCCAGGCAGCAGCTCAGTTGGTTAGAGCGTCCCAACACACCAATTTGCAGATTTGATCCTGGGTCACAGCACATACAAAAATCAACCAATGACTGCATAAATAAGTGAACAACAAATTGATGTTTCGTTCTCTCTCTCCTCTCTCTAAAATCAATAAAAAATTTAAATGATCATGAGGCTATTAATGACAGCTGACTGTATTTTTTAAAGATATTTACAACCTAGCTTTAAAAAATGGACAGAAACACCCTGGTTTGGCTCAGCGGCTAGAGAGTCAGCCTGTGGACCAAAGAGTCACAGGTTCGATCCCCAGCCCTGGTCAGGTCTTGCAGGAAGCAACCAGTCTATGTATCTCTCTCACATTCATGTCTGTCTGTCTGTCTCTCTCTCTCCCTCCCTCCCACTCTATCTGAAGATAAATGGAAAAATATCCTCGAGTGAGTATTAAAAAAAAAGGACAGAATGCACGCACAGTAAAGGCATAAGGCTTAAAAAGAAATATTCTATCACATCAGCACCATAGTTAAGACAAGCTTAACTGTCAGGGGAAAGGAATAAAATAGTCAAAAAGAAACATCAGTTGCTACTGCAGTGCACTTATAACTCAGGTATCATATTCTGGTGGACACTGCCTGTTGGAACCTAAAGCTACCACCAGAGTTTATAGTGGATTACTTCGTAACTTTTTTTAAAAAATAAAAATAAAAATCAATAGTGTCTTCCTAAATTCCCCCCCCCTTTCCTCTTCTTTCATTCCCTCCTTCCCCTCATCCTTATGCCTAATGGACAGAATCAGCCCTGCTGGTGATTCCTGTTTTACAGCACAGCAGAGATGCTCCAGCTGCTTCTCCCCCCACCCCCCGCCCCGCCCTTTCATGATGCCATGCATAGTGCCAACTAGTGACCTCCATTACTAGTGGTTATGGCATCAGAACCAGATACCACTACAATTACAAACATTTTAGAGATCCAGTGCTCATTCTGAAAGTCATAATTGAGAGTTCAAATATTTCCTACTGGAGAATTTTTATAATAGCTACACTTCTGTAATGATGCCTTCCTATTTAAAACTGTAGCCTCCCCCATACTCCCTCCTCCTTCCAACTTTCTACATGGCATTACTATCACCATTATATACTTTTTCTTATTTATTTATAGCCTGTCTCCCACTAATGTAAACTCCATTAGGTAAGCATTTTTTGTACACTTTTTTCCTTCTGTTGAACCCTCCTTACTCCCAGACCCAGAAGGGTACCTGGCACACAGCAAATGCACAAAAAATATTCAATTCATATAATTAACATCTAATGGGAGCAAATATAAAAGAAGTTGACTTATTCATATATTGGGTATACCACATAAAAAGAAAAATATTCAAATTATATAAAAGGATTAGAAAAAAATTTTTCAGAATTAGTCCCCTGAGTAGTGTCTTCCCTTCATTTCAAATGGTTTGATTTTCCTTCATTCACTTGCATAATGATGTTTATTTACCAAAAAAACACATCAAGATGTTTAAAACATAAAAAAGAGACAAAATCCAGAGCAGTTTCAGTAAGAGAATAGATAAAAGCTTTCCAATTAACTAACAGGTATAAGAGTTAACCATAGAATTTTAAAAATAATTAGAGTAGAATTAGTATCATAAAAAAACTAAGATACAGCACACAATATAGAATTCTAATAGTGGAATTAGAGGTGCAGCAGGCAGTTACCTCAGACCACCACAAGCCCTGAGATTCACTTAGATCTGTGATATCAAAGGTAATTTGTTGATGTCAAGGCGCTCAGATAAATAGATGGCTCACAGCAAGAATAAGAATAAACAAACAAGGTAAAGATTTAACTCAAGACAGACGATTTTGCTGGGCATATTTCAAAGCTATTAACGAAAACTTTTCAAAACATTTCTGAACATACTATCTGTGTTCTACATTACTCTAGAGGTCATATATATTTCTCATTGATTTGACAAAAATAACATCTGACCAAGCAACAAATTATTTATTGGAACTTTGGGGTTTTAGTTGGTATCATGAACTAGCTATCACAAGAACCAACAGTGTCTACAGATCCGGAAATAACCAATGGTAACAGGCTACATTAATAGAAATAGATTATCGTAGGAAAGTAATAGTCCCACTAACACAGAGCAGACAACATTTGGAGTATTATGTCTGGTCTGGCTACAATACTATTATTATATATAAGATAATCTTGGCAAGTCAGAGAATTAAAAAAAAAAAGTGGCCAAGAGATCAAGATAGCACATTTCATGAGAATCAAGCAAAGGAACTAGAAATGTTTAGCACAAAGAAAAAAAGAATCAGAGTGTATGTGATAGTTAAAATATTTTTTAAACTATATTTATATACTATACATAGTACAGTGGTAAGAGAGTGGGGCTCTAGAGCCAGATAAATCTGACTTCCAACCAGTTCTACCAGTCAGGAGTTATGCTACTTTGGGCTTTTCTTTCACACTGCTGTACCTCAGTTTTCCCATCTGTAAAAGATAATGGCACCCACATCACACAGGGTTGTAGTGAAAAATTACATAAAATAAAGTTAGCTAACACACATGAAGTACTTAGTACATGCATGCTGGCACATAATGTTCAGTAAATGTGAGCTATTATTAAAACTATATAGTAATTTGTTCTTGTTTATCTTTCTCTTGAACTCCCCTACCTTTACACTTTTCCTTATCTCATTCATTCACTTTGCCTAGAATTTTATTGCCATCATTTTGACTTCAAAATTCTATCCACTAATATAAAAACAGCTGCTGCTAAGGTAGTGATATGATAAATAATTCATAAAGCTGTATACTAAAACAGGTAATTCTACTATATATAAATTACACCTTAATAAACCTAAGCTTAAAAATATACACATTAACACACTTGCTTATTTTTGCAAGACAAAGAAGGATAAACCAGAAATAAGTAAAAATGATTACCCATCAGGGTGGATAGAATGGAGTGAACAAGGTAAGAATAAGAACTAGATTCCTCAGCTAATACACACACACACCCCAAGAGAGATAATAAACTGTTGTAAACCTCTTAAAAAAAGAACTAGACTCTAAATATATCTTTTGATATAATTTTAATTTTCAGGTTATGTAAATGTTTTATATATTTGAAAAAATTAAATCAAAAAGGGAAAATTAAAACAGAAGGTTAAGTCCTTCAATTTTTGTTAAATGAAGAAGGTGGTTAATGCTATTAATATAAATAAGAGCTCTAAAACTACCACATGACCCAACAATCCCACTTCTGGTATTTATCTGAAGACATTGAAAACACTAATCTGAAAAGATATATATGCACCCCAGTGTTCATTACAGCATTATTTACCATAACCAAAACAAGCAAGCAAGCTAGCTGTCTATCAACAGAATAGATAAGGAAGATGTCAAACACACACACACACATACACACACACTGGAATATTACTCAGCCATCAAAAAGAATGAAATCTTGCTGCCCTGGCCAGTTTGGCTCAGTGGTTAGAGCATCGGCCTGCAGACCACAGAGTCCCAGGTTCGGTTCCCACTAAGGGAACTGTTTGCAGTTTGTCCCCGGCTCCAGTTGGGGTCATGTGGGTGGCGACCACCCAATGTGTCTCTCTCACATCGACGTTTATCTCTCTCTTTCCCTCCCGCTCTATCTGAGGGTAAATGCAAAAATGACCTCGGGTAGGATAAAAAAAAAAAAGAATGAAATCTTGCCATTTCATGGAAAGACTTAGAAGGGTATTATGCTAAGTGAAATATGTCTGACAAAGACAACTACTGTATGATTTTATTTATATGTGGAATCTAATAAACAAACACAAACATAGATACAGAGAACTGATGGTTCCCAGATAGAAGGGGGTAAGGATGGGCAAAAAAGTTGAAGGGGATTAAGAAGAACAAACTGCAAATTATAAAATAATTCAGGAGGATGTAATGTACAGCATAGGGAATATAGTCAATAGTATCATAATATCTGTGTATGCTGCTAGGTGGGTACTAGACTTATGATAATCACTTTTTAAGTTACATAAATATCTAATCACTACACTGCACATCTAAACCTAATATTGTATGTCAACTATAATTAAAAATAAATTTAGAGATCTATAGATTAAGAAATCAAAGAGAATAAAAAATAAAAAGAGCACAAATTTCATTTAAAAGAATTATATTCAGCCCGGCTGGTGTGGCTCAATGGTTGAGTGTCGACCCATGCACCAAGAGGTTGCGGGTTTGATACTCGGGCAGGGCACATGCCCAGGTTGTGGGCCCAATCCCCAGTGGGGGGCATGCAGGAGGCGGACAACCAATGCTCTCTCTCATCGATGTTTCTATCTCTCTCTCCCTCTCCCTTCCTCTCTCTCTAAAATCAATAAAGGAAAAAGAAATTTAAAAAAATAAATAAAAGAATTGTATTCAAACTCTTGAACTCTTATTTCTATGAAAACACTTTACTGAATTACACTCACTGTCATTTAAAGTATTTAAAATAAAATATTTAAAATAATTCCTAACCCATGATTACACCACTAACTCCCTTCAATTTAATTAGGAGCCATTCCCTTCCTTCCCCAGTTGTCAATTCTCACCTAGCCACAACTGTTAGTGGATTTTTTTTTTACTATCTGGCTATAGTCTTTCAAATTTTAGGCCCAATATTTCTCCCCTAATAGCAAGAAGTAAATATACGGAGTTAGGGAACACTGTCAAAATAAATGAGAGAACTTTTCCACACTTATGCCAAAATAAAATTACTAGAGAATTTATCGATTTTTTTCTATCTCCCAATCCAAACCTTTCCCTCCTCTAAACTCCTAAAACGTTTAATATATAAAACTCATCTACCCTTTAGTTTTACAAATGTGTCCCTTCTCAAATTGCTTTGCACAACAACTAGACACCCTAAAGGACAGAGATATTTTCTAGGGGTGTTTGCTATTTAAGAAATCAAAACAGAAAATGTTAACCAGGCATCTTTGCTTGAGCCAGTGGAGGAAATAATTTAGGGCAAAGAATAAAATCACTCCATACTCACTAGAAATTCCTAAAAATAGAGCTTTTGGAGAATGACGACAGCACCAATTAGAAGACCGGTTTTGCCAGATCAGAGTTCTTTTTCGGCAGGTTGGATAATATAGTCTGGGGGGTCAGCTTAGTACAGTGATTAAGTACTAAGGCTCTGGAGCAATCCTATCAGGGTTTCAAGTCCCATCCTACTACTTAAATGTGATTTTAGGCCTGAATTTCTTCATCTACAAAATGGAAACCATACTGATAGGGTGTTTTAAAAGACAAGTAAGAAAATGAATGTGAAGTGTTTAGCACAGAGCCTAACACACAGGAAACACAAAAAACAACGGCTCTTACGAATTATTATTATGAAAAGAGCATTATTAGACCTAGATAGGCTCAGACTCACCAACAACAAGCTACATGACATAGAGATGGTCATTTAAACTCTCTATAAACATCAAAAGAGCAGAAAATTTTGAATATTCTCTTCATTAAGGTATTCTCAACTGCCCAGAATATTACCTGGCACGCAATAGACATTCAATAAATATTTGTTGATTGAATGAGTGGATGATGGTTGATGTAAGAGACATTAAATTTAATCTCTAAGATTCATTTTCCATTGTAAAATGTTAACATTCTGAAAAAATAAAATAAAATTACTTACTAGATGCCAGGGCTTCTGCTTCAGTGGAAGGAACTTTGTAGATTTTTCCTCCCTTATAGACAAAGCTCCCTTCAGTCACTTTGAAATCCAGATAACGAGTGACCTCTGTATAAAGCAGCATCTTAACTAGCTGACCTAAAAAAAAAAAAAAATCACACAATTCAAACTGTAACTTATATCCTATTATCCTTAAAAACTAGCAGAAATATAAGTACATTTACTAATACTAATGGCTTCCCAATATTTTCTTAGCATTCTACAGTAACTCCTACAAAAATGTCTCCAAAGATATATTTTAAATGGGACAATCAGAATGCATACCTATTTGCTAGCATATTTAGAAGTATTTTTTTTAATGCTTATTTATTTATTTATTTTTAATCCTCACCCGAGGATATTTTTACATTTATCTTCAGACAGAGTGGGAGGGAGGGGGAGAGGGAGAGGGACAGGGACAGGGACAGGGACAGGGACAGGGAGAGGGAGAGGGAGAGAGAAATATTGATGTGAGAGAGACAGACATCGATTGGTCGACACCCGCACGGCCCCAACTGGGGCCGGGGACGAACCACAACCAAGGTACGTGCCCTTGGCTGGAATCGAACCCCGGACTCCCTGGTCCGCAGGCTGACACTCTAACCGCTAAGCCAAACCAGCCAGGGCAGAAGTATTTTTAATGTTCAGCTTCAAGGTTAGTAACTTCATCAACCTTTTATAAAAATTACACAATAATCATCACAGCTATGAGGTTTAGAATTATAATAGTACTGTATATAGGTTTAGGTTTCTTTACAGTTCCTGTTAATATTTTAAAGAGAGGCAACTCGGGTAAACTTTTTCAGGAATTTGTGTTTTTCAGCTTCTAAGTCAATTTATATATTAATTAAAATAAACACGAATTTCAGATCAAGAAAAAAAAAAGGCCTAAATAAATAAATTGGGGGGGGGGGGGAGCCAGGCATACAATTAAAAATATTACCTACCTATAACCAAAGAAATTCTGGCATACTAAAAATAGCAAACTTACTTTAGAAACTAAATAAAATCATTTTAAAGCTCATTTGAGAGGATAAACATACTAAGATAGTCAAAATAAAAAGGTGTTTTTTTGAGAACAAGAAATAGTAAGAGCTTTATGCAGCCAGACATTAAAGTACATTGTACAATTGTAATTAGTCCACATATTAGTCGAAAACAGTATAGACCCAGGTATAAAAATTTAATATATTATAAAAGTTTAAATCAAAGTGGAAAATATAAATGGTGTTGAGGAACAAATGACTCATTTTGGAAAAAAAAAAATTTTAATCTCTACTCCTCAAATAGAATAATAAAATAGATAATTTATATAGAAAATAGGTGGAAAAATAGAAACTATAAAAAAATTTTAAAGCAAGTATTAGTATTTTTATAACATTGAGGTAGAGATAAAATTTTTAAGCATACCCTTCCAAATCAAAAACAATAAAAGGAAGAAAGATCAACCTATATGACTACATGAAATTTAAAAGCTTTTGTACACACACACAAAAAATCTAACAGTAATATAGAAGGCCAACCACTAACTGGAAAAGATATTTTAAACATATTTTAAAAGGGGATTTAATAGCCTTTATAAAGAGCCCTTTACATCGATAAGAACACAAAACCTCAACAGAAAAATGTGCAAAGCACAAGGCCAGACAGTTCACCAAAGAATATAAAAGCCAATAAACATCTAGAAATCATTTCATCCTGTAATAAATAAATATTTTTAAAAATCCATTATTTTGTCTTTTAGTACAACAAAATGATAAACATTAAAATTAAAATAATATCCAGGTTTTGGTAAAGGTACTGGGAAAAGGGTAGTCTCACAGTTTACTGGTGATTAGC